>JAOPSE010000013.1:73334701-75834701 GCA_029449295.1 Zea luxurians | reverse complement strand
CATCAACATAAGTTAGCACATTTCTGCCTATCTGAGACTGGAGAACCTTCGCAGTCATTCTGCTGAAACTTCCTCCAGCGTTTTTGAGCCCCTCAGGCATCCGAAGATAGCAATATGTGCCACTTGGGGTTATGAAGCTAGTCTTCGGCTCATCTTCCTTCTTCATCCAGATTTGGTGATAGCCTGAGTAACAGTCTAGCAGACTCATGAGCTCTGAAGAAGCTGCTGCATCAACTAAAGAGTCTATCCTTGGCAATGGGAATTCGTCCTTCGGACAAGCCTTGTTGAGATCTGTAAAATTGATACACATTCGCCACTTGCCATTGGCCTTTTTTACCATAACAGTGTTAGCTAGCCATTCTGGGTACTTTACTTCTCTGATAACTCCTGCACTGAGGAGTCTTTTGACTTCATTACGAGCACCTTCGGTCTTATCATCAGACGTTTTCCGAAGCCTCTGCTTTCTGGGTCTGAAGGATGGGTCAACATTGAGCGAGTGTTCAATAACATCCCTATTTACTCCGCAGAGGTCATTGGCTGACCATGCAAAAACATCTTTGTTGTTGAACAAAAACCTTATCAAGGTTTTCTCCTGCTCTTCGGACAATTGAGAACCCAATAGCACCTTCTGCTCTGCTATGTCCTCACATAAGAGCATGGGCTTCGGCTGATCTGCTGAAGCTGCTTTCTCCCTTCTGAATTTGTACTGTTCACAAACTTCAGCTCCATCTATGTTATGGATTGCTTTTGAGTCAGTCCAGTTTCCTTCTGCCCTTCTGGCAGCTTCCTGACTTCCATGAATAGCAATGGGTCCTTGATCCGAAGGTATCTTCATGCAAAGATAGGCAGGATGAAGAATTGCTTCGAAAGCATTGAGGGTGCCACGACCAATAATTGCATTGTAAGGGTATTCCATGTCAACAATGTCAAACACAACTTGCTCAGTTCTAGTGTTGTTGATGAACCCGAAGGTTACTGACATGGTGATCTTGCCCAGCGCTACAATCTGTCTTCCTCCGAAGCCACAGAGAGGGTGCGTAGCATCATGAATCTTATCTTCTGGCTCTTGCATTTGCCTGAAGGCCTTAGCAAATATGATATCAGCTGCACTGCCTGTATCAACCAAGACATTGTGGACCAGAAATCCTTTGATAACACAAGAGATAACCATGGCATCGTTGTGTGGGTAATCCTTGAGTTGAAGGTCCTCTTGGGAGAAGGTAATAGGAATGTGAGACCATCTCGACTTGATGAAGGGTCCTTGCACCCCAACATGCTGTACCCTTCTCTGTGCTTCCTTCTTCTGCTTCTTGTTGGCTGGCTCTGAACATGAACCGCCTGTTATCGGGAATAGCAGCTTCGGAGCCGAAGCAGCTCCAGCTTGATCGTTGAACGAAGCCATCAGCTCAAAAAAGTGGAAGTGAGTTCACCGGCGGTGGGCGCCAATGTTGGAGACTTGTTCTCAAATGCTATGAATTAAGAACAAGGCAACACAGAAAGAAGTTAGTGGTAAATACCCTTCGTCCTTCGAAACGTTATTTCCCTTAGGATATAACAGTTTTCAGACGAAGGTCATGAAGGACATACCTTCATCATTACAGTTTGTATTGATAAAAGGAGAAGCATATGAAACATGAGAGAATAACATGAATAATCACATGGCATTATTACATGTCCTTATTATATAATCATGGAAGAATAAGAACAATATTGAATTACATTTGTACCTTTGGCTTGATAGATGGCAAAAATACAAGCGTGACGCACGAGCGAGTACAAATCAGCGTGAACAGTACGGGGGTACTGTTCATCTATTTATAGACACAGGACACAGCCTGTGAAGAATTACAATTATGCCCCTCATAAAAGTTTACAACATTAACTCAGACCTTTATGGACTAAAAGGTCATTCTATCTTTAAGTCGGTTTGTAATACCGAAGCTTCATGAAGAGGAACCTTCGGCCATCTCCTGCGGACAGCTTCAGCCGAAGCTGCTTCTTCCTACAAGACCTTCGGCGCGACGAAGCATAGCCCCAACAGACTCCATCTAAATAAAGATTTTTTTTAAGTCAGGCCATCCAAACATTCAGTACTAAGACGCTCACCAACTAGATTCATCCATGCCTTACTCGGTGCCATAAATATGGTAAATATTAATTATAAAACCTGTGGCAATATATTTGTTGTCAGAACAGATTCGTATATCATTCACTCTTAAACGTTTACTCTAATTTACATCTACTACAATTGCATGGCATCATATAAGTTCACGCACCGTTTGAATAATAAGTGTAATTAAACAAGCTCCTCCTAAACCCAGATTTGCCTTTCAGTTCTAAAAATACACACAGAATTTATTGAGTGATTTTAGGTATAGTTGATTTCAGTATAGTGGAGCTCTGTTCCCAAACTTGCTGGTATGTACAATGAAATTTTTCTTCCCTTGGTCCTCAGTTATCAACTCTCAATCCTCCCCTTCTCCTCCCTCTGCATTTTTCTCATTTCCAATTGCCAGCTGAAACCCCTCTTGTCTCTCAAATACCTCTCGGTCAGTTCAATTATCTAAATTCGAGAAGACAAATTGTTGCAGGGCTTCAAAGGTGCGGAAAGAGTTGTAGGCTGAGGTGGATAAACTATCTGAGGCCAGACCTCAAGAGAGGGGCATTCGCCCAAGACAAAGAAGACCTCATCATCGAGTTGCACGCTATCCTCGGGAACAGGTAAATTTCAAGCCTAAAGAAGTAGTATCAGAATTCTAGACTGCATATATGCAAAGCAGCAGTTGGTAATTTAGCTGATATTAGCACTTTACTTTTTCCATGAGAAGGTGGTCTCAAATTGCAGCGCAGCTGCCAGGGAGGACTGATAATGAGATCAAGAATCTATGGAACTCATGCATCAAGAAGAAGCTGAGGCAGAAAGGCATTGATCCCAACACCCACAAGCCACTTACTGAGGCTGATCGCGGCGGTGCAGCTCCCACCATCAGCAACGAGAGAACCTCAGGGCCCAGCGACGTCAACCCATCAAGCACTGGTCCTCTAAGGAACTTGAGCCCCCTCCTCCGCGAGATGGCTCAATCATCAATGCTGATGCCCGTGTACGACAAGAATCATGCTGAAACACCAAACTTGGCACGCCCTAAGCTGCCACCAAAGGAGCTATTCCTAGAGCAGCTTACTGCTGGACACGAGAGTCCATCAACCTGCCACTCATTAGGCCAAACTCTCTATTTCTCTTTCCAACAGCCTTTAGGCTACAACAGTGAGAGTGGCAGCAGCGATGGGGCGAATATGAATTCACTCTGGTTCAACCAGAGTGACTTCAACTACAGCACAATTTCTACAGTGATGCCGCCAGTTTCACCATCGACCCTCTCTAGATCAATGGGGCTGAATCTTCCACCTGATAATCCTCGACATGGAGGAACTGGCATTGGAAGTACCGTAGTAGATTCATTCTACTGGGATGGTACTAATCCTAGCAGCAGTAGCAGTGCTAGGAGTAGAGGGAGCAACATTATGGGATTTGAACCACAGAGCACGAGCACAATTCTGGAGAACAGTGTCTTCCCATGGACAGACATTGGACAAGAAAAAGATACAAGGGCTCACCTAGTAGCGAAACTTAAGTGGCCTGACTCCTTTGCTAAGACGACCATAGCCACGCAAAACCAGAGCCAAACGCTTTATGATGATGTGATCAAGGCAGAGAGCCAATTCAACATAGAAGGAATATGTGCTTCTTGGTTCCAGAATCAGTAGCACAACAACAGCTGCAGGTAGCACCAGACATGTATGACAGGGACTTGCAAAGAATGCAACTATCTTTTGAGAATATCTAGGCATTATGTTCCACCACATGGAACAGAGCAGATCAGATCAGAAGAAGCAGAAACTCGTAATTTTTCAGAGATATGTGGGCAGAATTATGCTGAATTGCTCACATAGATACGTTAAGTTGATACAGAAATCATCCTCCACAGCTATTCCTCAGTTGAAGAGCTGGCTGGCAATATCAAGGAAAGGACAGCCCTGGCATTAGAAGTTGCAGCAGGATGCATATGAAAGTATGTTCTAGAGTCTCCTTTCCTTTCTCTTGAAAATTGATGTTTCCTTCTGTACACGACTGAACTTTTGCATATTTGAGTTTTTGTTCTCTCTGGTGGAAATTAAATAAATATAGATAGTGTTTACTTGCAGTTTGTTGGAGGGACATGTGATGGATTCTAGTAGAAAACAAGTTATTTAGCGAGAGGCTGTAATATACTACAATAACAAAAACATGGGTCAATCATTTGGTCCTAACAGATGGGGCAATCATTTGGTCCTAATGCACGGGCAAAAATCAGTGTAATTTCACAACAGATTGTTGTTAAGGAGTCCACACACCTTATGGGGGGAGAGCAGTAGGGATTTTGTGTTCCAAGGTGACAAACACAGACAGAGCTGCTCTACAATCTGAATCTGAAAAAGAACAATAACAATTCTGATTAGTATGACTGCAAGCTGAAAAAATGGTACAGTAAATGAGTATGATGTTGAGCAATGCGAAGGAAAGCAAAGATCAATATGATTCTCTGTTCCAAGGTGACAAACACCATAAAAGAATTCAGCTCCAAAACACATGCATCAGAGAATCAGAGATCTCAAGGTATAATTCAAACAATGGAGTGACAATTTTTAAATAGTAAGGTGTCAGTCAACAGGAAATATATGATATAAACTGAAACTGCATATTCATGAATTATATTAACCAAAACACAACACTGAAAAGTAAATTGTTCTAGCAGCATCACTAATTAAACTAAATATTGTAGTAGATTTTAATCTCAACCACAACCACAATGGTTTGAATTCCCATTTGATACAAGTAATTTCTGTATACACTTCTCACAGATCAGCCACTATGCCTCACAATTAACATATAAACTTGTGGAATCTAACTAATTAACATATATTCTCTGAAGATTACAGCAGGAACACCCTTTTGCTTGGACGAACTGCCTTGTGTGGTTCCAAAATATATATTAGGGGCACATCGGATGAGGGGGATGTTGTTCTAGGGAGGGAAGATCATTGCAGCTACCAGTTCTAACAATTCTGGGCCATTTCATATTGTTTTTGTTTTGCTTGAGCATTCGTACCATCAGATACGGGGGAAAGTGTGGAGCTGGTGGCTGCGAGATGAGCACGTCGTACGATTTCGCTAGCCTGTGGCCAGCACGAATCGTTGATAAAGCTGGGATTGGACCTGGACGTGGTGCCTTTTTGAATTGGCATGAATGCATCAAGTCGGTGCCTCTAGGATTGTTATCATTGGTAGGAGGAGCAGTTCAACCAGTGCCCTACTACATGATTTACTACATGATTCTGGATGCAAAGGAAAGACCGTCGGAGATATCTGAACAAAAGAATCAGGAAGGGGGAGGAAAACGAGCTCACCTGGAAGGGACATGATGGGGATGGCCGCCCTTGTTCTGTTTGACCTAAAAATTATAGAGGGGAGGAGGTGAATGTGGTTCCCAAGGTGAGAAGATGGTCGCCCTGCTCCCTTTGACCTAGGAATTATAGAGGGGAGGAGGAAGACGTGGTGGCTGGCTAGGAATTACAGAGGGGACGAGGAAGACGTTGTGGCTACCCATGCTGCACAGATTGATCTATTAATAGGGAACGAGAGGGGAGGAGGAAGACGTTGTGGCTGCCCCTGCTTCGATTCAGGCAGGGTTGTTGTAGATCCTGTCAATTCTTTTTCTGTTTACGCGCGGGGAGAGGTAGGTATTCGCGCCAATCAGTGTGGTCGTCATGAAGGCAATGTTGGATTCTATTTTTAACGACCACAGAGGTCAGCTCGCTAATGATGACATGTTTTTGGTCATCGGCTGGATTGGATAGAGCTTGCACTGTACCGCCGAGACTCCTCATAACCACATATTACAGGTGGTCGTTATTTTCTGGTCGTTGATACACTTTTCTCTTGCAGTGTCCTCTTCGACCACCTGTTCTTCTCCTGTGGGGGTGTGAGACAGCAAGAGTGAGCTCACACATGTTCATCGCTCAACAAGTTATGGGGAATAATGTGGCATGAACTCACCAAAGGTGGGAGTTCATGAAGTGTAACGCTGATCAATGAAATAAAGGTTGAAGCTGAGCATTGCTTTTATAAGTTGGTCAAAATTTTATTAGCAGTTACTAAGTGTAAGTACATACCAAACTATAGTAATAATAAGTAAAAGTGATAATAAAATAATCCCAAATGCAATGAAATGACAAATTAAGTTTAAGTTCCATAATTAATCATGTGAGTGTCCGAGCCGCTCATGACCGTGAGCACGACTAGTATACCAGTTTTACACTCTACAGAGGTTGCACATCTTTACCCACAAGTCGTGTTACCCATTTTCCACGGAGTTGATCAGACCCCATACACCTCTACCAAGGAAGCGAGGCAGGGTACCACTACGAGGCCTTTACAAAGTTCCACTAGCTTCAGAAAACCCGCTACAGTTTATAGGAAGCTCCAGTGCAGGAATCCCTCGCCTGACCGCCATCGCAGCAAAATCAACCTAAGGACCTCCCTACACTGACCACTCCCCTACTGCCCTTGCCCCTTTCAGGTAAGGTAGTCATCCACTAGCTTTTCTAGTTAATCAACCAAGGGCGTCCCATTAAACCCTTGTGGTAGCACTGTTTTCTCGGGTGGTTCTCCATGTTCCCATTAACATAATGATCTTATCATGAACGACAAATAATAAAATGATAATAAAAAGTATAACAACGAGTGATGAATATCTCTATACCCAAAGCCACATAAAGCAATAGCATGTACTACCCAAAAATTTAGTAGTAAAACCAGTGGTGAAACAAGGTATAAAGATAGTCAAAGTCTAGGGTAACCTATTGGGTCCCAGCAAAATTAACCTATGCAAATCATTATGAATAATAAGAACATGAATGGGTAACTGAAAGTCGCCTAGAGGGGGGTGAATAGGCGGAATCTGAAAATTATAAACATAAGCACACATTACAAGCCGGTGCGCCAGACCAGGGCAGCCTTCGGTTGTCTTTTGCTCCTTTGTTTTGAACCCTTTCTTTTAACTTTGTATTGGTTTGTTGTAAACCTTTGGCACCTGTAGAACATATATTCTAGAGCAAACTAGTTAGTCCAATTATTTGTGTTGGGCAATTCAACCACCAAAATCATTTAGGAAAAGGTTTGACCCTATTTCCCTTTCAATCTCCCCCTTTTTGGTGATTGATGCCAACACAAACCAAAACAAATATATAAGTGCAGAATTGAACTAGTTTGCATAAGGTAAGTGCAAAGGTTGCTTGGAGTGAAACCAATAATTATTTCTACTAGATATGCATGGATTGTTTTCTTCTTATTTAAAATTTTGGACCACGCTTGCACCACAAGTTTTGTTTTTGCAAATTCTTTTTGGAAATTCTTTTCAAAGTCTTTTTGCAAATAGTCAAAGGTATATAATTAAGATTTAAAGAAGCATTTTCAAGATTTGAAATTTTCTTCCCCTGTTTCAAATGCTTTTCCTTTGAGTTAAACAAAACTCCCCATCAATGAAATTCTCCTCTTAGTGTTCAAGAGGGTTTTACAAATTTTTGAAGATACTAGAGCTTTCTCCCCCTTTTTAAAACACATTAAGATACCAATTTGAAAACTTCATTTTTAAAATTCGTTGGTGGTGGTGTGGTCCTTTTACTTTGGGCTAATACTTTCTCCCCCTTTGGCATGAATCGCCAAAAACGGATACTTTGAGTGAAATATAAGCCCTTAAAATTTTCTCCCCAATGGCAAACAAATAAATATGAGTGAAGATTATACCAATGTGGAGATATAGCAGAATACCGGCAAAGAGTAAATAATACCGATGGAGTTGAGTGGAAGCGTCGTCTTTGCCGAATACTCCATTTCCCTTTCAATTCTATGACTAAGCATGAGAATACACTTGAAAACACATTAGTCATAGACATAAAAAGAGATATGATCAAAGGTATATAAATGAGCTATGTGTGCAAAGTATCAATCAAAATTCCAAGAATCGAGAATATTTAGCTCATTCCTAAGTTTGGTAAAGGTTTTCTCATCTAGTGGTTTGGTAAAGATATCAGCTAGTTGTTCTTTGGTGTTAATATAGGTTATCTCGATATCCCCCTTTGTTGGTGATCTCTCAAAAAGTGATACCGAATGGCTATGTTCTTAGTGCGGCTGTGTTCAACGGGATTATCTGCCATGCGGATTGCACTCTCATTATCACATAGAAGAGGGACTTCGCTAAATTTGTAGCCATAGTCCCTAAGGGTTTGCCTCATCCAAAGCAATTGCGCGCAACAATGGCCTGTGGCAATATACTCGGCTTAGGCGGTAGAAAGAGCTACTGAGTTTTGTTTCTTTGAAGCCCAAGACACCAGGGATCTCTCCAGAAACTGACAAGTCCATGATGTGCTCTACCTATCAATTTTACACCCTGCCCAATCAGCATCGGAATATCCTAATAAATCAAAAGAGGATCCCTTGGGGTACCAAAGGCCAAACTTAGGTGTATGAACTAAATATCTCAAGATTCTCTTCACGGCCCTAAGGTGAATTTCCTTAGGATCGGCTTGGAACCTTGCACACATGCATACGAAAAGCATAATATCCGGTCGAGATGCACATAAATAGAGTAAAGATCCTATCATCGACCGGTATACCTTTTGATCTACGGATTTACCTCCCATGTCGAGGTCGAGATGCCCATTGGTTCCCATGGGTGTCTTGATGGGCTTGGCATCCTTCATTCCAAACTTGGTATGTATTGAATGTACTTTGTTTGGCTGATGAAGGTGCCCTCTTGGAGTTGTTTGACTTGAAATCCTAGAAAATACTTCAACTCCCCCATCATAGACATCTCGAATTTTTGGACCATGATCCTACTAAACTCTTCATAAGTAGATTTGTTAGTAGACCCAAATATAATATTATCAACATAAATTTGGCATACAAACAAATCTTTTGCAATAGTTTTAGTAAAGAGAGTAGGATCGGCTTTGTCAACTTTGAAGCCATTAGTGATAAGAAAATCTCGAAGGCATTCATACCATGCTCTTGGGGCTTGCTTGAGCCTGTAAAGCGCCTTAGAGAGTTTATAGACATGGTTAGGATACTCACTATCTTCAAAGCCTGGTGGTTGCTCAACATAGACCTCTTCCTTGATTGGTCCATTGAGGAAGGCACTCTTCACGTCCATTTGATAGAGCTTAAAGCCATGGTAAGTAGCATAGGCAAGTAATATACGAATTGACTCAAGCCTAGCTACGGGTGCATAGGTTTCACCAAAATCCAAACCTTTGACTTGTGAATAACCCTTGGCCACAAGTCGGGCTTTGTTCCTTGTCACCACACCATGCTCATCTTGCTTGTTGCGGAATACCCACTTGGTTCCTACAACATTTTGATTAGGACGTGGAACCAAATGCCATACCTCATTCCTCATGAAGTTGTTGAGCTCCTCTTGCATCGCTAGCACCCAATTCGAATCTTTAAGTGCATCCTCTACCCTGTGTAGCTCAATAGAGGAAACACAAGAGTAATGTTCACAAAAATGAGCGACTCGAGATCGAGTGGTTACCCCCTTATGAATATCACCGAGGATGGTGTTCACGGGGTGATCTCTTTGAATCGCCTGGTGGACTCTTGGGTGTGGCGGTCTTGGACCCTAATCATCTTCCTTGTATTGATTATTGGCATCTCCCACTTGATCATTGCCCTCCTCTTGAGGTGGCTCATCCTCTTGATCTTCATTTTCATCATCTTGAGCTTGATCCTCATCTTGGGTTGGTGGAGATGCTTGTGTGGAAGATGAAGGTTGATCTTGTGCTTGCGGAGGCTCCTCGGATTCCTTAGGACACACATCCCCAATGGACATGTTCCTAAGCGCGACGCATGGAGCTTCTTCATCATCTAGCTCATCAAGATCAACTTGCTCTACTTGAGAGCCGTTAGTCTCATCAAACACAATGTCACAAAAAACTTCAACTAGTCCAGTGGACTTGTTAAAGACTCTATATGCCCTTGTGTTTGAGTCATAACCAAGTAAAAAGCCTTCTACAACCTTAGGAGCAAATTTGGATTTTCTACCTCTTTTAACAAGAATAAAACATTTGCTACCAAAGACTCTAAAATATGAAACATTGGGCTTTTTACCGGTGAGGAGTTCATAAGATGTCTTCTTGAGGATTCGGTGAAGGTAGAGACGGTTGATGGCGTAGCAAGTGGTGTTGATTGCTTCCGCCCAAAACCGGTCCGAAGTCTTGTACTCATCAAGCATGGTCCTCGCCATGTCAAGTAGAGTTCTATTCTTCCTCTCCACTACACCATTTTGTTGTGGCGTGTAGGGAGAAGAGAACTCATGCTTGATGCCCTCCTCCTCAAGAAAGCCTTCAATTTGAGAGTTCTTGAACTCCGTCCCATTATCGCTTCTAATCTTTTTGATCCTTAAGCCGAACTCATTTTGAGCCTGTCTCAAGAATCCCTTTAAGGTCTCTTAGGTTTGAGATTTTTCCTGCAAAAAGAACACCCAAGTGAAGCGAGAATAGTCATCCACAATTACAAGACAATACTTACTCCCGCCGATGCTTATGTAAGCGATCGGGCCGAATAAATCCATGTGGAGTAGCTCAAGCGGCCTATCGGTCGTCATGATGTTCTTGTGTGGATGATGAACACCAACTTGCTTCCCTGCTTGGCATGCACTACAAATCCCGTCTTTCTCAAATTGAACATTTGTTAGTCCCAAAATGTGCTCTCCCTTTAGAAGCTTATGAAGATTCTTCATCCCAACGTGGGCTAGTCGGCGATGCCAGAGCCAACCCATGTTAGTCTTAGCAATTAAGCAAGTGTCGAGTTCAGCTCTATTAAAATCAACAAAGTATAGCTGACCCTCTAACACTCCCTTAAATGCTACTGAATCATCACTTCTTCTAAAGACAGTAACACCTATATCAGTAAAAATTCAATTATAGCCCATTTTGCATAATTGAGAAACTGAAAGCAAGTTGTAATCTAAAGAGTCTACAAGAAAAACATTGGAAATAGAATGGTCAGGTGATATAGCAATTTTACCAAGTCCTTTGACCAAACCTTGATTTCCATCCCCGAATGTGATAGCTCTTTGGGGATCTTGGTTTTTCTCATAGGAGGAGAACATCCTTTTCTCCCCAGTCATGTGGTTTGTGCACCCACTATCAATGATCCAACTTGAGTCCCCAGATGCATAAACCTACAAAACAAGTTTAGGCCTTGTTCTTAGGTACCCAAACGGTCTTGGGTCCTTTCACATTAGAAACAAGCACCTTGGGTACCCAAACACAAGTCTTTGACCCCTTGTGTTTGCCCCCAACATATTTGGCAACTACTTTGCCTGATTTGTTAGTGAGCACATAGGAAGCATCAAAAGTCTTAAATGAAATGTTATGATCATTTGATGCAATAGGAGATTTCTTTTTAGGAATTTTAACATGGGTAGAACGCCTTTAGCTAGAAGCCTCATTCTTATAAATAAAAGCATGGTGAGAAACAGAATGAGTCTTCTTAGCATGAATTCTCCTAATCTTATCCTCAGGATAACCAGCAGGATACAAAATATAGCCCTCGTTATCCTGAGGCATGGGAGCCTTGCCCTTAACAAAATTAGATAATCTTTTAGGAGCATTAAGCTTGACATTGCCTCCCTGTTGGAAGCCAATGCCATCCTTGATGCCAGGGCGTCTCCCACTATAAAGCATGCTACGAGCAAATTTAAAATTTTCATTTTCTAGCTCATGCTCGGCAATTTTAGCATCTAGTTTAGCTATATGATCATTTTGTTGTTTAATCATAGCAAGGTGATCATGAATAGCATCAACATTAATATCTCTACATCTAGTACAAATAGTAACATGATCAATAGTAGATGTAGAGGGTTTGCAAACATTTAACTCATCAATCTTAGCATGTAACATGTCATTTTCATTTCTAAGATTGGAAATGGCATCATTGGAAACATTTAAGTCTTTAGCCTTAGCAATTAATTTTCATTCTCAATCTTAAGGCTAGCAAGTGAGGCATTCAATTTATCAATCTTAGCAATCAAACTAGCATTATCATTTCTAAGATTGGCAATTGAATCATCACATACATTTGATTTCTCAACCATAGCAATTAATTTAGCATTTTCATTTCTAAGGTTAGAAGTAGTGTCATGGCAAATGCTAAGCTCACTAGTTAATTTTTCACATTTTTCTACTTCCTGAGCATAAGCATTTTTAACCTTAACATGCTCCTTGTTTTCCTTAATAAGGAAGTCCTCTTGGCTATCCAAGAGTTCATCCTTCTCATGAATAGCACTAATTAATTCATTCAATTTTTCTTTTTGTTGCATGTTTAGGTTGGCAAAATGAGTGAGCAAGTTATCCTCATCATCACTAGAATTATCCTCATCACTAGAAGTTGCATACATAGTGGAGGATCTAGATTTTACCTTCTTCTTCTTGCCGTCCTTTGCCATGAGGCACTTATGGCCGACGTTGGGGAAGAGAAGACCCTTGTTGACGATGATGTTTGCGGCGTCCTCGTCGAAGGAGGAGTCGTGGAGCTCCCGTCGGAGTCCCACTCCCGGCAAACATGGGCATCGCCACCCTTCTTCTTGTAGTATCTCTTCTTCTCCTTCTTCTTCCCCCTCTTGTCGTCGCCCCTGTCACTGTCACTAGAAATAGGACATTTTGCTATAAAGTGACCGGGCTTACCACACTTGTAGCAAACTTTCTTGGAGCGGGGCCTGTAATCCTTCCCCCTCCTTTGCTTGAGGATTTGGCGGAAGCTCCTGATGATGAGCGCCATCTCCTTGTTGTCGAGCTTGGAGGTGTCGATGGGAAGTCTACTTGATGTAGACTCTTCTTTCCTCTCCTCCGTCGCCTTGAATGCGACGGGTTGTACCTCGGGTACGGAGGAGGCGCCTTGCTCGATAATTTTCTTGGAGCCTTTGATCATCAATTCAAAGCTCACAAATGTTCCTATCACTTCCTCGAGAGACATTAGTTTATATCTAGGATCACCACGAATTAATTGAACTTGAGTAGGGTTAAGAAAAACAAGTGATCTAAGAATAACCTTGACCATTTCATGGTCATCCCATTTGGTGCTCCCGAGGTTGCGCACTTGGTTTACCAAGGTCTTGAGCCGGTTGTACATAGCTTGTGGCTCCTCTCCTTGGTTGAGCATAAAACGACTGAGCTCCCCCTCGATCGTCTCCCTCTTGGTGATCTTGGTCACCTCATCTCCTTCGTTCGTGGTCTTGAGCACATCCCAAATTTCCTTGGCGCTCTTCAACCCTTGCACCTTATTATACTCCTCTCGACTTAGAGAGGCGAGGAGTATAGTAGTGGCTTAGGAGTTGAAGTGCCAGATTTGGGCAACCTCGTCCGAATCATAATCTTCATCCCCCGGTGATGGTACCTGCACTCGAAACTCAACAACGTCCCAAATACTAGCGTGGAGTGAGGTTAGGTGATGCCTCATTTTATCACTCCACATGTTATAATCTTCACCCTTAAAAACGGGTGGTTTTCCTAGTGGGACGAAAAGTAAAGGAGTGTGTTTTGAAATGCGAGGATAGCGTAGGGGGATCTTACTAAACTTCTTGCGCTCATGGCGCTTAGAAGTAATGGACGGCGTGTCGGAGCCGGATGTAGATGGCGACGAAGAGCTGGTCTCGTAGTAGACCACCTTCTTCATCTTCTTTTTCTTGTCGCCGCTCCGATGCGACTTGGTGTGTGAAGGGGATCCCTTCCCCTTGTTCCCGGACTCTCCCGATGGAGTCTTCCCGTGGCTTGTGGTGGGCTTCTCACCGGTCACAACCTCCTTGGCATGATCTCCCGACATCACTTCGAGCGGTTAGGCTCTAATGAAGTACCGGCTCTGATACCAATTGAAAGTCGCCTAGAGGGGGGTGAATAGGCGGAATCTGAAAATGATAAACTTAAGCACACACTACAAGCTGGGGTTAGCGTTAGAAATAAAATCGAGTCCGAAAGAGAGGGCGAAAACAAATCACAAGCAAATGAAGAGTGTGACACGGCGATTTGTTTTATCGAGGTTCGGTTCTTGCAAACCTACTCCCCGTTGAGGTGGTCACAAAGACCGGGTCTCTTTCAACCCTTTCCCTCTCTCAAATGGTCACCTAGACCGAGTGAGCTTCTCTTCTCAATCAATTGGGACACTTAGTCCCCACAAGGACCACCGCACAATTGGTGTCTTTCGCCTTGATTAGAAATGACTTAGGAATAAGAAAGAAGGAAGAAGAAAAGCGATCCAAGCGCAAGAACTCAAATGAACACAAATATCTCTCTCTCACTAGTCACTATTTGATTTGAGTGAACTTTGGACTTAGGAGAGGATTTGATCTCTTGTTTGTGTCTTGGAGTGAATTCTAGAGCTCTTGTACTGAATGTAATGGCTGAAAACTTGGATGCCTTGAAGTGTGGTGGTTGGGGGTATTTATAGCCCCAACCACCAAAATGGCCGTTGGGGAACTCTGCTGTCGACGGGCGCACCGGACACTGTCTCGTGCGCCAGCCACGTCACCCAACCGTTAGAGTTCAACTGTTGGAGCTCTGACTTGTGGGGCCACCGGACAGTCCGGTGGTGCACCGGACAGGTCCTGTTCACTGTCAGGTGCGCCTTCTGTGCCTGCTCTGACTTCTGTGCGCGCAGTCCGCACACTGTAGCTCACTGTTCACCTTTTGCAGACGACCGTTGGCACGCTAGCTGTTGCTCCCGCTGGCACACCAGACAGTCCAGTGCTACACTAGACAGTCCGGTGAATTATAGCGGGGAGCGATTTCCAGAAACCCGAAGGTGGCAAGTTCGGAGTTGATCTCTCTGGTGCACCGAACACTGTCCGGTGGCACACCGGACAGTCCGGTGCGCCAGACTAGGGCAGCCTTCGGTTGTCTTTTGCTCCTTTGTTTTGAACCATTTCTTTTAACTTTGTATTGGTTTGTTGTGAACCTTTGGCACCTGTAGAACATATATTCTAGAGCAAACTAGTTAGTCCAATTATTTGTGTTGGGCAATTCAACCACCAAAATCATTTAGGAAAAGGTTTGACCCTATTTCCCTTTCAGTAACAGAAGTGATCAAGGGCACAACTTACCTGACACTTGAGATTCCAGTTACCAGGGTGATTCTTCAGATCCTCGATCTCACTGCTAGTCGTAGCAATACAAACAAACATGGTATAGACAAAATTAACATCACACCAAACATAAGAACAAACTGCGTAATAACAATCTACGCGTTGCTATGAGATCGCGGGATCGAGAACTACTAAGATCGGAGTCATGGTTAAGGAGTTATAATTTTACAAAAGATCTGTGTGATTAAAATATTAAACTATATTGTAAATTGGTTAATTTAAATCATATGAGAGGTTATTCTCTAAATAACTATCTACACTTTAATCCAAATTATAAATTGACCTTAGTTCATATTTTAGAATATTATAATGGTAAGTAGATTAACAAGACTAACCACATGGGTTAAATAAAGACCTAATTATAAAAGAATGAGACATGGTATAATAAGTGTTGTTATTGCATAGTAAATATTTATACGAGACTAACGCAACTTGAACGGATCAAATCGGAGTTACAACGGAGGAGTTATGAATTTCTAAGGATTTATGTGTTTTGTACCTGATTAAATAGGATATAAATTTTATGGTGACATTCATGTCAAATCAGTGGTACTAACTGATAAACAATAATGTTACAAAATTATATGAATTGGAATGGATTAATTTGGACTTATTATGAATTTTCTATAAATTTCCCAAATTCTAGGAATTGTTTTCACATTAAAAATCCATTTTCTAAATTATTTTATAAGTTTTTCTCACTGTCTGGACTGGGCGCCAATTAAGCATAAACACAGGGGCAATGGCACAAGTATTCCTAAGACACAGAGTGCCCCTGGCGTGGACGGTGGGTTCATTTAAAACAAACGCAGGGGCTTATGTGAAACATGGCTCAGGTGAAGGGGTATGGGCGCCAGAGATCCATTGGATCACGATCTGACGGCTGTAGACATATTATAAAGTTGTACGCGCTTGTGACCCTCGAATTCAAGATCAACGGCGCGTATTCGACGGACGAAAGGGTATGCGCTGACCTAATCCTAACCATACCCAGAGATCCGACGATCGCGATCAATCCACTGCACGCTCTAATCTCCACTGTTCAACCAGGGATGGACGGCGCACACATCATCTTCCTCCACTAGTTCCATCGCTATTTTCTCCCCAGCCAACCCTCCGCGGTCGAGCGCCATAGCCGCGATAGCATGCTGGTCAGTGCTTGCCATTCGAGCCCGAAATACAGCCCGGACGCCACTACTCAAATCCTACACGACCAAGATCAATAGGTAGGCACACTCACCCATGGTAAAGTTGTACACCAAGCAAACCTCGACTTCTGCCCGCCGAGGAGGCCCATGTCGAGACCCCGATCTGGCCTGGCGCACCCACTTCACCTCCCATCGATGACACCGCAAGCATCAAGGCCCGTCGCCGATTTTGCAGTGCCACTGCCGAGCCCCCAGCGCAGTCGTCATACGAATGCCTGATGGCGCGGACTGGAGTACACGCGCCACTGGGCGATTCTCTCTCTCACACGGTTTCGGTTCAACGCAGAATGCAGGGTCCTAATGGCACGGCGGGTCACCATGAAAGTATGCACTGACCGAGACTTGGGGTTCAAGGGGGAGAAAGTGTCCACAGTAGTTATACCCTGAAGCAAGGAAGATCCGGTCGTAGCCTTCGACTGCAGGGATTGCGACACAATCGCAACAGAACGAAGAACGAAGTGGATAGATCCGACGAGATGGCCCCACTGCCCAGTGGCTAACGCAGCGTCGTGGAATAGAACCTGAGCTATGGACCCCATACGTCAGAGTTTTCCCACACCTGGGAGAAATTAGTGGCTGCCAAGCGGGCCCACATTCCAGCGTCCGCGCGCAGGCTGTCAACCAACGAAGGTAGGGGTGGCTGGCGCAAGTGGAAAGTGGGCCAGCTAGGGAAATTCGGCCCACGCGGCTGAAGTGGATTTTCTTTTTATCTCTCCTTTTCTATTTCCTCTCATTTTCTATTTTCAAGTTTTCCAAATTAGATTTTAATTTCTCATTTGTTTTCAAAGTCTAACTCCAAATCAAATGCATAACTCAAGAACTTCAGTATGAATGCAAGAATATTACTTTCATTCTTTATTTGTTTATTATTTATTTCCTTCAAACAAATGCTTATTGATATAATGATAAACCAATAAATGGTTATTTATTTTAAGGAAATATGTTCTAATGTATAACTACACCAAGCTATGCTATTAGCTTAGGTCTTTCATGAGAGTACTTATAATTCAATAATGGGATGACTAATTTCATATGGGTACCTTTTTAATTAACTTTTTATTATGAGGGATATTTATTTTAGGGAATATGACTTCAAAAATATTCTAATTCAAAAACTTTGGAGAATTCTACCTGATTCTCAAAATAAGATTTTTGAGGTGTTACAAATCCTACCCCCCTTAACAAGAATCTCGTCCTCGAGATTTAGGAAGGACTAGGGAAATGATGGGGAAAATCTATGCAAAGCTCTTCTTCTCTCTCCCAAGTAGCTTCATCTTCTCCGTGATAGCTCCATTGTACTTTGTACATCTTTATCACTTTATTCTTGTAACTCGAGTCAAAGTGTCAATAATCTTAATAGGGTATTCCGTATAAGTCAAATCCTCCCGAACATTGAGCTCTTCCATTGGTAACCGTTCCTTAGGGACACGGAGACACTTCTTAAGTTGAGACACATGGAATACATTATGCACATCAGATAGATTATCAGGTAGCTCGAGTTGATAGGCCATCTCTCCAATTTGCCTAAAAAAACTCTAAAGGGTCCAATCAAGCGAGGGGGCAATTTGCCCTTAACTTTGAATCTCCTCATTCCACGAAGTGGTGACACCTTGAGGTACACATGATTTCTTTCCGCAAATTCTAGTGGCCTTCTTCTATTATCCGCGTAGCTCTTTTGTCTGGTCCGAGCTACCCTCAAATTCTCCCGAATTATACGGACTTGTTCTTCTGCCTCTTGAATAAGTTCAGGTCTAAAGAACTGTCTTCCTCTAGTCTGATCCAATATAGAGGAGTCCTGCATTTCCTGCCATACAGAGTCTCGAACGGTGACATCTTCAGACTGGCCTGGTAACTTATTATTATATGAGAACTCAACATAAGGTAGACTCTTATCCCACTACTACCATGCTGAAGGGCACAAGCTCTCAATATGTCTTCCAATACTTGATTAGTCCTTTCAGTCTGTCTATCAGTCTGAGGATGGTAGGCTGAACTAAAATTCAACTTTGTATCCAAGCTCTCATGCAACTTCTTCCAAAACTGAGAAGTAAACTATGATCCTCGATCAGACATGATCTTCTTAGGCACTCCATGTAGACAAACTATCCGAGTCATATACAATTCTGCTAGCTTGGCTCCTGTGTAATTAGTCCTTACAGGTATGAAATAAGCCACTTTTGTCAATCTGTCCACAATTACCCAAATAGAGTCATATCCTGCTGGAGTGCGGGGTAGTCCAACAATGAAATCCATACCAATTTCTTCCCATTTCCACTCGAGAATCTTAAGCGGGTGCAATAGTCCAGCTGGTCTTTGATGTTTGGCCTTGACTCTTTGACACACATCACACTTAGCCACATGTGCAACAACATCTCTTTTCAATCCATACCACCAATACTTTTGCTTCAAATCCTGATACGTCTTAGTGCTACCAGGGTGGATAGAGTAATCAGAATCATGAGCTTCTTTCAATATGATCTCACGAAGGCTGTCAATCTCCAGAACACATATCCGATCCTTGAACCATATAGTACCTTGCTCATCCTCCATGAATTCTGGCACTCTACCTTCCGTAATCAGATCCTTAATCTCTTGAATTTTAGCATCACCCACTTGACCTTTACGAATTTCTTGCTCCAAGGTAGGTTCCAATTCAATGGTAACTCCTTCAGTGTGTGTAACAATTCCTAGGTTGAGTCTCTCAAAATCTTTTGCAAATTCATCGGGTAGCTGGACAACAATAGCGGAATGAACGTGTTCCTTCCGACTCAAGGCATCTGCAACCAAATTTGCCTTGCCCGGGTGATAGTGAATCTCCAAATCATAATCCTTAATGAGCTCCAACCAACGGCGTTGCCTAAGGTTGAGATCCTTCTGAGTGAAGATATACTTCAAACTCTTATGATCCATGTACACTTGGCACTTAGTTCCCATAATGTAATGTCTCCATATCTTAAGTGCATGCACAACGGCTGCCAGTTCTAAGTCGTGAGTGGGGTAGTTCAATTCATATTTCCGCAACTGACAAGACGCGTAGGCGATCACATGTCCTTCTTGCATGAGTACACATCCCAATCCTTGGCCACATGCATCACAATAAATGTCAAATCCCTTCTGTAGATCTGGCATAACCAACACTGGTGGTGACATCAATCTCTCCTTCAATTGATCAAAGCTTTCTTGGCACTTCTCGTCCCACTTAAATTCTCTTCCTTTCTCTAGAAGCGAGGTCATAGGCTTAGAAATCTTAGAAAATCCTTCAATAAATCTCCGATAATATCCTACAAGTCGCAAGAAACTCTGGACCTCAGTAACTGTAGTGGGCATGCTCCATTCCATTATTTCCTTCACTTTAGCAGGATCCACTGCTATTCCTCCCTTAGAAATAATATGTCCAAGGAATGGCACCTTGTCAATCCAAAACTCGCATTTGCTAAACTTGGCGTAGAGTTGATTATCTCATAGCTTCTGTAGCACCAACCTTAGATGTTCTTCATGATCACTTTCACTCTTAGAATAGATAAGAATATCGTCGATGAACACCATGACGAATCTATCCAAATACTCCATAAACACCTTATTCATCAAATTCATAAAATAAGCTGGTGCATTGGTTAATCCAAACGACATCACAGTGAACTCATATAATCCATATCGGGTTGAGAAAGCCATCTTAGGAATATCTGATGGTCTAATCTTCATCTGATGGTATCCCGATCGGAGATCAATCTTCGAGAATACCCTGACACCTCTCATCTGATCAAATAAATCCTCAATGCGGGGTAACAGATACTTGTTCTTCATAGTAACATCATTAAGTGATCTATAATCCACACACATCCATTGTGATCCATCCTTCTTCTATACAAATAGTACCGGTGCTCCCCAAGGTGAGGAACTCGGACGAATGTACCCTGCCTCCTGTAACTCAGTTAACTGCTTCTTAAGTTCCTTTAATTCTTCTATAGACATCCTGTATGGTCGCTTAGAAACAGGAGCAGTTCCAGGTAAGAGATCAATGACAAACTCAACTTCCCTATCTGGTGGCATCCCTGGCAACTCCTCTAGAAAGACATCAGGAAAATCTCTTACCACCCGGATGTTGTCTCCAACAAACTCCTCAGCTATAAAGTATATCGCCCGTTTGGAAGAGGTGGTTACTGCAATTTGAACTTGAAATGTTTCTCCTTTAGGGCTGGTGACTTCTATAGTACCCCTACCACATGCTATAATGGCCTTTGCCTTCCTTAACCATGACATACCAAGGATCAGATCTATACTGCTGGCCTCTAATATTATAGCAGTAGCTCCAAATTCTCTTCCCATAATTGTTAATATCAATCTATGTGTCATTTGATTTGCCTCAATAGGCCCTTTAGGTGTGATTACTATCATTGGTTTTCTCATATTTAGCAGTGGTATCTCATTTGTGTTGGCATATCGAGCAGACATGAATGAATGTGTAGCACCAGAATCAAATAATATGGTTGCAGGAATAGCATTAATGTAAAACATACCAAGTACGATGTCAACACCATCAGGAGTAGCATCAACACTGACTTGATTAACCCTGGCTATAGAATATCCCTTGCCAGGAGTCTGTTGCTTGCTCTTAGCTGGTGTACCAGAATTCCCCATCGGACAAGCATTAGCATAGTGCCCAATCTGACTGCACTTGAAGCATGTAGGGCCGGTCTTCTGTCCTGCAGACCTCGTCAGGGTGCCAGTGGGAGTAGCCTGACGAGTAGGAGGTGTCCGTGGAGACCCCTGTGGAGCGTACTGAGCTAGGCATGGTCCTCCTCCTGAACGAGTAGGTGTACCCTGTGGCGAAACGTAGCAGGGACGAACACTGCTGCTACCCTGTCCCTGAGAGATAGCCTTCCTCTTCAAGTCTCCTAGTTGAACACGTTTGTGTTCAATAGCAAGAGCCTTATCCAGTAGCCTCTGAAATGACAGAAATGTGTGTGCAACCAGTGCATACTGTAGGGGTCCATTAAGTCCTTTAATAAAGTGCTCCTGCTTTCTCTCATCCTCAGCAACTTCATCCGGAGCATATCTCGACAGCTGAATGAATTTATCTCTGTACTCACTGACAGACATGTTGCCTTGCTTCAATGACAGAAACTCCTTCTTCTTGATCTTCATCAATCCAGCTGGAATGTGGTAGTTTCTGAACTGTGCACTGAACTCTGCCCAAGTAATAGTATCAGCAGCATCATGGGCAGCAGTATAAGAATCCCACCAGTCAGTAGCAGGACCTGTTAGACGACCAGAGACATAAAGAACTTTCTCCTGGTCTGAGCATTAGGCAATGTTGAGCATCTTCTCAATTGACTTCAACCAATCATCTGCATCAAGTGGATCTGGCGAATTGGCAAAGGTCGATGGCTTATGGCTCATGAATTCCCGGTGCTTATCACGAGGTGGAACTGGTGGTGGTGGTGGAGGCAATGGTACTTGTTGCTATTGCTGCTGTTGCTGTTGCTGTTGAAATTGCTATTGCAACTGCTGTTGCGCCCTTCTCTCCTGGCGTATCTCTTCTCGTTCCTGGCGCAACTCCTGGCATATCTCTTCTCGTTCCTGGCGCATCTCCTGGCGTTCTTGCTGCATCTGACCATGCATATCTGCCATAGTGTTCGCCATTTGTTGCATCATCCGAGCTGCAACCAGTGGGTCAACTCCGCCTGGTGGAGGATTAGGAGGATTCATCTCCGCTGGCTGTGGCTGGGGCTGTCTAAATATCCTCCGAGTGTGTCGTCTGGGAGGTAAATCAATTCCACCACCACTCCTGGTATTGACCATCTGAGTTAGATACATATGGTAAGAGAGAATAGTAGACAAGGCAGTAATTACGAAGTATGTTACTTTGGGGGATTTATTAGCTAAGCAGATTAATATTTTACCTACTAAAGCTAACTCAATACCTTATGGTGGTACATGCTAAGATGCCCATCTATAATAATTCAATCAGTCAAAGAAGAAATCAGGCATTTATCATCAGAACAATCAAACAACATTTTTAAATAGAGAAAATAGTTTTGATTTTGTCTTAGGCCTCCTATCTCCTAAAAAGATCATACATGTAGGATTCCAAGGTGTGAAATCCATCTTGTCTCAGAGTAGAAAAGGTAAGAATGATCAGAGTAGAACAGTAGAAGGTGAGACAGGATCAAGATAAGTATAGAGAGAATCAGAGTAAGGTAAGTAGGTAAGGGTTTTGTCCATTTATATCTAGGTTTCGTCCTACAGTCAACATTTCCTCTGATACCACTTCTGTCACACCCGGGCTTTAAGAACAAGCCGGGTGCATCTCATATATGCGCTAGAGAAGACAACACATATAATAACAGAGTGCATAGAGATAAATGTCATAAATATCATAAATGTACTTATTACATAGCGGAAGTCTTACAAAAATAAATAATAAAATAAAGCAAACTAAATAATATTCCCTGGTGCCACAAAGCTGACTGGGAGACGCACCTAGATCAAGTCAAAAGCCTCAGTGTTAGGCGGCTCCTCTTCGACCACCTGTTGTTCTCCTATAGGGGGGTGTGAGACAGCAAGAGTGAGCTCACACATGTTCATCGCTCAACAAGTTGTGGGGAATAATGTGGCATGAACTCACCAAAGGTGGGAGTTCATGAAGTGTAAGGCTGATCAATGAAATAAAGGTTGAAGCTGAGCATTGCTTTTATAAGTTGGTCAAAATTTTATTAGCAGTTACTAAATGTAAGTACATACCAAACCATAGTAATAATAAGTAAAAGTGATAATAAAATAACCCCAAATGCAATGAAATGACAAATTAAGTTTAAGTTCCATAAATTAATCATGTGAGTGTCCGAGCCGCTCATGACCGTGAGCACGGCTAGTATACCAGTTTTACACTCTGCAGAGGTTGCGCATCTTTACCCACAAGTCGTGTTACCCATTTGCCACGAAGTTGATCAGACCCCATACACCTCTACCAAGGAAGCGAGGCAGGGTACCACTACGAGGCCTTTACAAAGTTCCACTAGCTTCAGAAAAACCCGCTACAGTTTATAGGAAGCTCCAGTGCAGGAATCCCTCGCCTGACCGCCATCGCAGCAAAATCAACCTAAGTACCTCCCTACACTGACCACTCCCCTACTGCCCTTGCCCCTTTCGGGTAAGGTAGTCATCCACTAGCTTTCCTAGTTAATCAGCTAAGGGCGTCCCATTAAACCCTTGTGGTAGCACTATTTTCCCGGGTGGTTCTCCATGTTCCCATTAACATAATGATCTTATCATGAACAGTAAATAATAAACTGATAATAAAAAGTATAACAACGAGTGATGAATATCTCTATACCCAAAACCACATAAAGCAATAGCATGTACTACCCAAAAATTTAGTAATAAAACTAGTGGTGAAACAAGGTATAAAGATAGTCAAAGTCTAGGGTAACCTATTGGGTCCCATTAAAATTAACCTATGCAGATCATTATGAATAATAAGAACATGAATGGGTAAAAGAAGTGATCAAGGGCACAACTTGCCTGGCACTTGAGATTCTAGTTACCAGGGTGATTCTTCAGATCCTCGACCTCACTGCTAGTTGTAGCAATACAAACAAACATGGTATGGACAAAATTAACATCACACCAAACATAAGAACAAACTACGTAATAACAATCTACGCGTTGCTACGAGATCGTGGGATCGAGAACTACTAAGATCAGAGTCATGGTTAAGGAGTTATAATTTTACAAAAGATCTGTGTGATTAAAATATTAAACTATATCATAAATTGGTTAATATATATCATATAAGAGGTTATTCTCTAAATAACTATCTACACTTTAATCCAAATTATAAATTGACCTTAGTTCATATTTTAGTATATTATAATGGTAAGTAGATTAACAAGACTAACCACATGGGTTAAATAAAGACCTAATTATAAAAGAATGAGACATGTTATAATAAGTGTTGTTATTGCATAGTAAATATTTATATGAGACTAACGCAACTTGAATGGATCAAATTGGAGTTACAACGGAGGAGTTATGAATTTCTAAGGATTTATGTGTTTTGTACCTGATTAAATAGGATATAATTTTTATGGTGATATTGATGTCAAATCAGTGGTACTAACTGATAAACAATAATGTTACAAAATTATAGGAATTGGAATGAATTAATTTGGACTTATTATGAATTTTCTATGAATTTCCCAAGTTCTAGGAATTGTTTTCACATTAAAAGTCCATTTTCTAAATTATTTTATAAGTTTTTCTCACTGTCTGGATTGGGCGCCAATTAAGCATAAACACAGGGGTAATGGCGCAAGTATTGCTAAGACACAGAGTGCCCCTGGCGCGGACGACGGGTTCATTTAAAATAAACACAGGGGCTTATGTGAAACATGGCTCGGGTGAAGGGGTATGGGCGCCAGAGATCCATTGGATCACGATCTGACAGCTGTAGGCATATTATAAAGTTGTACGCGCTTGTGACCCTCGGATTCAAGATCAACGACGCGTATTCGATGGACGAAAGGGTATGCGCCGACCTAATCCTAACCGTACCCTAGAGATCCGACGATCGCGATCAATCCACTGCACGCTCTAATCTCCACCGTTCAACCAGGGATGGACGGCGCACACATCATCTTCCTCCACTAGTTCCATCGCTATTTCCTCCCCAGCCAACCCTCCGCGGTCGAGCGCCATAGCCGCGGCAGCATGCTGGTCAGTGCTCGGCATCCGAGCCTGAAATACAGCCCGGACGCCACTACTCAAATCCTACATGGCCAAGATCAATAGGTAGGCACACTCACCCATGGTAAAGTTGTACACCAAGCAGACCTCGACTTCTGCCCGCCGAGGAAGCCCACATCGAGACCTTGGTCTGGCCTGGCACACCCACTTCACCTCCCATCGATGACATCGCAAGCATCAAGGCCGCCGATCCTATAGTGCCACTATCGAGCCCCCAGCGCAGTCATCATACGAACGCCTAACGGCGCGGACTGGAGTACACACGCCACTGGGCGATTCTCTCTCTCACACGGTTTCGGTTCAACGCGGAATGCAGGGTCCTAATGGCGCGGCGGGTCACCATTGAGGTATGCACTGGCCGAGACTTGGGGTTCATGGGGGAGAAAGTGTCCACGGTAGTTATACCCTAAAGCCAGGAAGATCCGGTCGTAGCCTTCGGCTGCAGGGATTGCGGCACAATCGTAACAGAACGAAGAACGAAGAGGATAGATCCGACAAGATGGCCCCACTACCCAGTGGCTAACACAGCGTCGTGGAATAGAACCTGAGCTATGGACCCCATACGTCAAAGTTTTCCCATGCTTGGGAGAAATTTGTGGCTGCCAAGCGGGCCCACATTCGAACGACCGTGCACAGGCTGTCAGCCAGCGAAGGCAGGGGTGGGCTGGCGCAAGTGGAAAGTGGGCCGGTCAGGGAAATTCGGCCCACGCGGCTGAAGTGGATTTCTTTTTATATCTCCTTCTTTTCTATTTCCTCTCATTTTCTATTTTCAAGTTTTCCAAATTAGATTTTAATTTCTCATTTGTTTTCAAAGTCTAACTCCAAATCAAATGCATAACTCAAGAACTTCAATTTGAATGCAAGAATATTACTTTCATTCTTTATTTGTTTATTATTTATTTCCTTCAAATAAATGCTTATTGATATAATGATAAACCAATAAATTGTTATTTATTTTAAGGAAATATGTTCTAATGTATAACTACACCAAGCTATGCTATTATCTTAGATCTTTCATGAGAGTACTTATAATTCAATAATGGGATGACTAATTTCATATGGGTACCTTTTTAATTAACTTTTTATTATGAGGGATATTTATTTTAGGGAATATGACTTCAAAAATATTCTAATTCTAAAACTTTGGAGAATTCTACCTGATTCTTAAAATGAGATTTTTGAGGTGCTACAGAACTAAATCAACTCCCCCATCATAGACATCTCGAATTTCTGTATCATTTTCCTACTAAACTCTTTACAAGATGACTTGTTAGTAGACCCAAATATAATATCATCAACATAGATTTGCATATTGTCACACCCAGGTTTTAGGGGTCCAAAACCCGGGCGCAAAATAATCACCAGGTGTGCTGGGACCGAATCTCACACATATGATGAATCATGGCACAGGATCAAATGTCACATCTTTACTATATAACAGGAGTTCCACACAAAATAAATAAATAATTACATCATATGAAGACAACGATCCAGCAACCCAAAGTTGACAGAGAGACGACGACTTAGACCTCTCACGAACACGTCACAACATCCTCCATGCGCCTCATCCTACGGTACCTGTTATTGACCTGTGGGGGGTGTGAGACAACAAGAGTGAGCTCACATACGTTCATCTCTCAACAAGTTATGGGGAATAATGTGCATGAACTCGCCAAAGGTGGGAGCTCATGTGAAGTGTAAGACTTACCAAAGAGGATGGTTGAAGCTGAGCATTGCTTTTAAAGTTAGTCAAAATTTTATTAGCAATTACTAAGTATAAGTAAATACCAACCCAATTAAGTAGTGGAACAAAAGTAATAACAACACCTGCGATGCAATGCATATGATAAATTGAATTTAGTTCCATAAATTAATCATGTGAGTGTTTGAGCTGCTCATGACCGTGAGCACGGCTGATATACTAGTTTTACACTCTGTAGAGGTTGCACATCTTTACCCACAAGTCATGTTACCCATCTGCCAAGAGACGGTCAATCCCATACACCTCTACCAAGGAGACTAGGCAGGGTAATACTATGAGGCCTTTACAAAGTTCCACTAGCTTTAGAAAACCCGCTACAGTTTATAGGAAGCTCCAATGCAGGGATCCCTCGCCTGACCGCCATTGCAACAAAATCAACCCAAGGACCTCCCTACACTGACCACTCCCCTACTGCCCTTGCCCCTTTTGGGTAAGGTAGTCCTCCACTAGCTTTCCTAATTAATCAGCCAAGGGCATCCCATACCACCCTTGTGGTAGCACTGTTTTCCCGGGTGATTATCCATGTTCCAATTAACATAATTGTCCTATAATGATCTTAACATGAACAGTAAATAACAACTGATAATAAAAGTATAATCATGAATAGTGTGTATCTTTATACCCAAAACCACATAAAGCAATAGCAGGTTCTACCAAAAAATTCAGTGGTAAACAAGGTACAATGATAGTCAAACTAAGGTAACCTATTGGGTCCCACCAAAATTAACCTATGCAAATCATTATGATTAATCAGAACATGACTGGGTAAAAAGAAGTGATCAAGGGCACAACTTGCATGGGACTTGAGATTCCAGGTACCAACTTGCTCTTCAGATGACACGTGTCCTCACTGCTAAATGTAGCAATACAGACAAACATGATATAGGCAAAATTAAGATCACACCAAACATAAGAACAAGTTGCATAATAATAATCTATGCATCGCTATGAGATCGTGGGCTCGAGAATCACTACAATTAGAATTACGGTTATGAAGTTATGGTTTTTCGAAGATCCACGTGGTTAAATATAGAATAGACTAAGTGCAACATTTTAACCTATATTTCATGACAAAACAAAGTTACCATACGATAATAAATATTATTGTGAGACTAATGCAACTAGAATGGATCAAAACGGAGTTACAGTTATTGGGTTACGAATTTCTGAAGTTATTTAGCACCTAGAATAGATTAATTCAAATGAACAATTTTAATTCAAGTTGCATGGCTAAACAAAGGTACTAGGTGATAAACAATATTAATACAAAAATTATTGCAACTGGAATGACTCAATTTGGAGTTAGAATGAATTAACTATGAATTTCACAAGTTTCTAGAATTATTTTTGTATTAAAAACCAATTTCTGTAATTAATTATCCATTTTCATTGTTCTCTAGACCGAGCACTAATTATAGAGAACCTTGGGGGCAAATCTAGAAGTTTTCCCCAGACACATAGAACACCGCGCAGGATGGCGGGTTGATTTTTGAAAAAGGCAGGGTCTCTTTAGCAAATCGTCCAAGACGAAGGGTACAGGTAGAATTCAGCCGTCTGATCTGGTTTCTAGAGCCCAAATTAGATTTAGCATACGCGAAATTGGTACTCGTTGGTGCTCGTTGGATTCGCGATCTACGGTCGTTAATTAATGAGGCGAAGGGGTAAGCTGTTCTAATCCCGCGCGTCCATCCACAAATCAACGGCCACCGATCAACCATCGCCAGATCTGATCGGAGCCACAATTCTGAGATCCAACGGTTGCGCCCACTTCTTCCTCACGACGTAACAAGGCGGCAGCGCCACACTCCCTTACGGTGGCCCATCGCCGTAGCCAAGGCGCCCGACGCCCCAGCGCACGAACCTACGAATCAGTAGCCACTAAGCGATGCTAAGGTAACTACGGACCAATGCATCAAGTTCTTACCGTCGAGGCCGATCCAGTCGAGCAGTCCACGGAGCGAGGTAGCATCACGATGGCTTTGATATCCCGATGAGCAATTTGCACGGTCCCCTCCGAAAGCCGCCCACACCTACACCGCCAAGACCACCATCGAGCTTCACGAAACCCCCTCGAGCCACAAATTGCGACTGACCCAATCCCGTGAGCGCAGTTCACTGGTGGCGGACTCCTTCTCTGTGCGTGCACTGGTGAATGGTTGCTCGGGCGCCACAACCAGACGACGGGACGCGGGTTTTATACCCCAACCATGGAGAGTCCGTGCCGAGAACAATTGGTTGACGGGGGAGGGAAAACCCTGAGTTGGTCGGGCAGGCGAGGCCTACTTTTCCTGCACAAACTACAGATTATTCCGTTGCGAGCGAGAGGAAGGAGAAGATAGGCCCAACCGGTGGGGTGAAAGTCGCCTAGAGGGGGGGTGAATAGGCGGAATCTGAAATTTACAAACTTAAGCACACACTACAAGCCGGGGTTAGCGTTAGAATTAAAACCGAGTCCAAAAGAGAGGACGAAAAACAAATCAACCAAGAAATAAAGTGAATGACACGGTGATTTGTTTTACCGAGGTTCGGTTCTTAAGAACCTAGTCCCCGTTGAGGTGGTCACAAAGACCGGGTCTCTTTCAACCCTTTCCCTCTCTCAAATGGTCACCTAGACCGAGTGAGCTTTCTTCTTAATCAAATGGATCACTTAGACCCCGTAAGGACCACCAGACAATTGGTGTCTCTTACTTTGACTACAAGTGCTTGAAGAACAAGAGTGAGGAAGAAGAAAGCGATCCAAGAGCAAGAGCTCAAAGAACACGAGCAAAACACTCTCTCTATTCACTATTTGTTTGGAGTGGATTTGGGACTTGGAGAGGCTTTGATTCTATTGAATTGTGTCTTGTATTGATTGCACAAGCTCTTGTATTGAATGAGATGTCTGAAAAACTTGGATGCTTGGAGTGGTGGTGGTTGGGGGGTATTTATAGCCCCAACCACCAATTCAACCGTTGGGGAGGATGTCTGTCGATGGGCGCACCGGACAGTTCGGTGCGCCACCGGACACTGTTCGGTGCGCCAGCCACGTCACCCAACCATTAGGGTTCTGACGGTTTCGACCGTTGGAGCTCTGTCTTCATGGGGCACCGGACAGTCCGGTGCCGCACCAGATAGGTACTGTATACTGTCTGGTGTGCCTTCTGGCGCTGCTCTGACTCTGCGCGAACTATCGCCACACTATTCACATTGCAGGCGACCGTTGCGCTCGCCAGCCGTTGCTCCGCTGGCACACCGGACAGTCCGGTGGCCCACCGGACAGTTCGGTGAATTATAGCGAAGTGGCTCTCCAGAAACCTAAAGGTGAAGAGTTTGAGTCGATCGCCCCTGGTGCACCGGACACTGTCCGGTGGCACACCGGACAGTCCGGTGTGCCAGACTAGGGTTCTCTTCGGTTTCTTTTTGCTCCTTTCTTTTGAACCCTAACTTGTTCATTTTATTGGTTTGTGTTGAACCTTTGGCACCTATAGAATATATAATCTAGAACAAACTAGTTAGTCCAATTATTTGTGTTCGGCATTTCAACCACCAAAATCATTTAGGAAAAGGTTTGACCCTATTTCCCTTTCAATCTCCCCCCTTTTGGTGATTGATGCCAACACAAACCAAAGCAAATCTATAAGTGCATAATTGAACTAGTTTGCATAAGGTGAGTGCAAAGGTTGCTTGGAATTAAACTAATTTATACTTTCACTAGATATGCATGGATTGCTTTCTTTTAATTAACATTTTGGACCACTCTTGCACCACATGTTTTGTTTTTGAAAATTCTTTTGGAAAATCTTTTCAAAGTCTTTTTGCAAATAGTCAAAGGTATATGAATAAGATTTTGAGAAGCATTTTCAAGATTTGAAATTTTCTCCCCTTGTTTCAAATGCTTTTCCTTTGACTAAAACAATACTCCCCTGAATGAAATTCTCCTCTTAGCTTTCAAGAGGGTTTTGAGATATATATATCAATTTGAAATATAGATACCAATTGAGATATAATTTCTAGAGGAATACTAATTTGAAAGATACCAATTGAAAACTTTATTTTGAAAATTTTAAAATTGGTGGTGGTGCGGTCCTTTTGCTTTGGGCTAATACTCTCTCCCCCTTTGGCATTAATCGCCAAAAACGGAGACTTTGTGAGCCCTTTACTCTCTCCCCATTAATGAAGTAATGAGAGTGATGAGGAATACGAGCAAAGGGTAAGTAGTAATACCGATGGAGTTGAGTGGAAGCGTCGTCTTTGCCAAATACTCTATTTTCCTTTTAATCTACGACTTAGCATAAAAATGCACTTGGAAACACATTAGTCGAGCAAATGAAAGAGATAAGATCAAAGGTATATAAATGAGCTAAGTGTGCAAAGTGTCAATCAAAGTTCCGAGAATCAAGTATATTTAGCTCATTCCTAAGTTTGGTAAAAGTTTTCTCATCTAAAGGCTTGGTAAAGATATCGGCTAATTTTCTTTGGTGTTAATATAGGCTATTTGGATATCCCCCCTTCGTTGGTGATCCCTCAAAAAGTGATACCGAATGGCTATGTGCTTAGTGCGGCTGTGTTCAACGGGATTCTCCGCCATACGGATAACACTCTCATTGCCACATAGGAGAGGGACTTTGCTCAATTTGTAGCCATAGTCCCTGAGGGTTTGCCTCATACAAAGTAATTGCGCACAACAATGGCCTGCGGTAATGTACTCGGCTTCAGCAGTTGAAATAGCTACTGAATTTTATTTCTTTAAAGCCCAAGACACCAGGGATCTCCCCAGAAACTAACAAGTCCTTGATGTGCTCTTCCTATCAATTTTACACCCTGTCCAATTGGCATTGGAATATCCTATCAAATCAAAGGTTGATCCCCTGGGGTACCAAAGCCCAAACTTAGGTGTGTAAACTAAATATCTCATGATTCGCTTCACGGCCCTAAGGTGAACTTCCTTAGGGTCGGCTTGGAACCTTGCACACATGCATACGGAAAGCATAATATCCGGTCGAGATGCACATAAATAGAGTAAAGATCGTATCATCGATCGGTATACCTTTTGATCTACGGATTTACCTCCTGTGTCGAGGTCGAGATGCTCATTGGTTCCCATGGGTGTCTTGATGGGCTTGACATCTTTCATTCCAAACTTCTTAAGAATGTCTTGAATATACTTCGTTTGGCTGATGAAGGTGCCTTCTTGGAGTTGCTTGATTTGGAATCCTAATAAATATCTCAACTCCCCCATCATTGACATCTCGAATTTTTGAACCATGATCCTACTAAACTCTTCACAAGTAGATTTGTTAGTAGACCCAAATATGATATCATCAACGTAGATTTGGCATACAAACAAATCATTTGCAATAGTTTTAGTAAAGAGAGTAGGATCGGCTTAGCCGACTTTGAAGCCATTAGTGATAAGAAAATCTCGCAGGCATTCATACCATGCTCTTAGGGCTTGCTTGAGCCCAGAAAGCGCCTTTGAGAGTTTATACACATGGTTAGGATACTCACTATCCTTAAAGCCGGGAGGTTGCTCAACATAGACCTCTTCCTTGATTGGTCCATTGAGGAAGGCACTCTTCACGTCCATTTGATAAAGCTTGAAGCCATGGTAAGTAGCATATGCAAGTAATATTCGAATTGACTCAAGCCTAGCTACGGGTGCATAAGTTTCATCGAAATCCAAACCTTCGACTTGTGAATAACCCTTGGCCACAAGTTGAGCTTTGTTCCTTATCACCACACCATGCTCATCTTGCTTGTTGCTGAATACCCACTTGGTACCTACAACATTTTGATTAGGACGTGGAACCAAATGCCATACTTCATTCCTCGTGAAGTTGTTGAGCTCCTCTTGCATTGTCAGTGCCCAATCCGAATCTCTTAGGGCATCCTCTATCCTGTATGGCTCAATAGAGGAGACAAAAGAGTAGTGTTCACAAAAATTAGCAACTTGTGATGGAACCTCCCAAGTCATTAGGCCCACCTACAGTTGTCCTTGTCCAACGGACCTCAGACAACCCTGCAGGTGCCCCTGAATCACTTGACAAGTTCGGTATCTGCTTTCTTTACCTTTCCCAAGAATGTTTCATCCGTCACGCAGACATTACACACATCGGAGATACGAGAGTGTGGAAGCAATTACAGTAACTTACCTTATATTAAAGTAAGAAAGAGTTATAATATTACAGACCAGAGCGAAATATAAGAGTGCTGAGTATTTATTATTACATCACTTTGGGAGGCAAAAACCCCTCCCGATAAACATCAACAAAAGTTTTTAACGGAGGACCCTTTCCTCCCGACGCTTCACTCCTGGTTTTCTTCTTTCGGCACCACCTTTGAATAAAAGCAGCAAAAGTTTGCCGCTTCCTCACCTAAAAAAACATGGGACAAAGCCCTGAGTATGAAGGGTACTTTCACAAGACTTACCCGTCAAAGTAAAAGACTCTCAAGGATATGCTGGCCTTATGGGGATCAAGGAATGGCTTATCAATAGTCAAAGACTCTGTTTGCAGAAATGCTTACTAACATTGGATCCTTAAAAATCAAATTTTACTTGTCAGGTTAAGTGAAGTTACCTGAAGCTAGAGTTCTTTCTACCCTAGTTCAATCACTTGACCTATACAAGCCAATTTCTTAACAACCCTTCATCTTTACTGGATTGCTACGTGTAGGGCAGTGACCAAGTCTTCATATCCGCGAAGTTACGACGATCCGAATCGATTATACTCAGCTGAGGATCTCCAATCACACGACATATGTAGCACTTAACCCTTGCATATGTCAACTCGCCACAGGGGTTCTTAAGACCAGATCAGGTTCACGCCAACCGAGAGCACAAATACACCACCGTCCAGCCTCTTGCCACGGAGGGTACACGCTACTCTCGCCATCTCTCCACTCCCATTACATGTTATCTTATTCTGGTATTAGTCTGCCCAAGGCAAAGCTTACCCATGATGAGGCATGTGACCAGTTAAAGGGTCCTTAATCATCAAGCCTACATTGACACAGTCCTTAATCGACTCAGACGGAGACACTACACCGAGACTCTCTTTCTCATGCAAGTCACCCGTCCGGTCTCAGTTTTATCATTTCAAACCCAAAGTTTGGTACCTGGCACATGTACATCTTTTCTGATGTTGAACCCATCATGGCCATGATAGATCCACCATCAAGTTTTATTTTTGAAAACATCCCACCCACTTTGAAGCATCATCTTTTGTCAAAATACAACATTTTGTTTTTCTAGAGAAAAGCTAAGCATAAGAAAAACCTTTTTGATAAAATAGGGGACTAAGGTAATCAATTCCAAGGAAGGAAATGCAGCAATTGGTTTAGCACACAACTCCTATTACTTAATGCATCAAGCAAGTGAGGAAGATTTCAAAATAACAAGGAGGGGGTAAATGCACCGGGGCTTGCCTTGTGTTACTGGTGAATCAGGCTCCGTTCCGCAGATATCAAAATAAAAACAGTTGCCTGCCTGATGTTCTTCAGGTGGTGGTGGTGGTGAAGTCCTTGCTTCTTCGACCTCTACTTCCTCCTCATTTTCTAAATATAGCCATATATAATAATGAATGTTCATGTAATGCTCATGAGGATGCAAAGATAATAAAAGCTTATTATCTAAAGTCTTGAATTCAACTTTCCTTCATGGATTTTCGAGAAACTAGGGTTCTCAGAGTCTTTAGTGAAGTTCATAGGGCAGGGATTAGGGTTTTGGGTTCTAAGTATCAAACATGGTCCAAATCATATCAAATTTTACCCAAGGCTTCTAAATATTATTTAGGGTTTACCCTAAAAGTTTAGTGAATTTTGGATTTATTATTTATTCCCTAAAAATCCAAAAGCATGGTTTTTGGCTATTTAAAATGCTCTATACTTTCCTATTTGGACTAAAAATCATGAAACTATTTTTATTAAATACTATAGGAAATTAGAAGTCTAACAAAATTGGTCTGGTATTTTAGCATTTTTCTACAATTTCTTATAGATTTCCAAAGTCTGGCAGGAAAAGAAAAAGAAAAACTATGAACAGTTCCGGGCCGCAACTGGCCCAAGTCGGCCCAATCCGAACCGGAAACGGGGACGCGCCCGCGCGCGCGCCTGTGTCGATGAATTTGCACAGAGACCCCTGATGGCTTGGATAATCCGTTAAGAATCCCTAGCCACTATTCCTCCTCACTGACAATCACACATAGGTCCCTCGACTTTTGTTTCTTCCCCAATCAGATCCATGGCCACGACACTCTCGCCATCGAGCACCACGCGGCTCGTACTGGCCATGACTGGCGGCGGCTGTCTAAATTAGCTACGGGGTAAGCATTACCGACCCAAGGCGACTCAAGAACAGTCTTCAATTTTGGCTGGCACACCTAGAGAGTGTTCTGCCCACACACACGGCGGAACCCGTGATGCCGAGCCCGCGTTCCCATTCAATCACGCCTGAATTGGTCAAATTGCTGCCACGATGAGCTTCACGGGTACACAGAGCTGCTAAGACAACATACGAGAAGTGCAGAGCCATACCAGAGCGGTCCGGCCACAGAGCACGGAGAAGCTGTGCTCGCTGGTGACAGAAAAGGGGGAAAATGGCACCGCGATGGCTCTAGGTGGAATTGGGAGGTGGGATTGGGGCTACACGGCCGTAAATAACTATAGTTTCACCGTGCACAACCAATTTTGGGAGAGGTGGAGAGGATTCCACGAATTTGGGCTTCAACTGAACTCATTGGTGGAGATATGAATACCTCGCCGTGGTCCATGGTGCTATTTATAGCCACGGCGGTCCGGCTAACGATCAGCGACCGTGAAAAGCTTTGTTCACGCATGGCAACCACGTATAGAAGAGGTACAGTAAGGGAAGGGCAAGGCATGGGTGACACCTGAGAGCACCTAGAGGGGGGGGGGGGGTGAATAGGTGATCCTGTAAAACTTAAAAACTTATAGCCACAAAAACTTGATTAGGAGTTAGCACAGTAATGCCAAGTGGCTAGAGAGAGGAGTCTTAGCAAAACACAATAACCACAAGAAGATCAACACAAATAGACACAGTGGTTTATCCCGTGGTTCGGCCAAGTCCAACGCTTGCCTACTCCACGTTGTGGCGTTCCAACGGACGAGGGTTGCAATCAACCCCTCTCAAGCGGTCCAAAGACCTACTTGAATACCACGGTGTTTTGCTTTGCTTTTCTTTATCCCGTTTGCGAGGAATCTCCACAACTTGGAGTCTCTCGCCCTTACACTTTGATGATCACAAAGAAGCACGAAGTAAGGGAGGGATGAGCAACTCACACAAGACACAAAGATCATAGCAAATACGCACACACAAGACCCAGACTTGAGCTCAAGAGACTATCACGAGTTTCTCACTAGAACGGAGCTCAAATCACTAAGAATGTCGAACAAGTGCACAAGAACGAAGTGTGAGTGATCAACTATGCTCAAGGAATGCTTGGATATCTTCTCTATGCGCCAAGGGGTCCCTTTTATAGCCCCAAGGCAGCTAGGAGCCGTTGAGAGCATTGTAGGAAGGCAATTCTTGCCTTCTGTCGACTGGCGCACCGAACAGTCCGGTGCACCACCGGACACTGTCCGGTGCGGATTTGTTTCCTTATTTGGTGAAGCCGACCGTTGGAGATTCAGAGCCGTTGACGCACCGGACACTGTCCGGTGCACACCGGACAGTCCGGTGCCCCCTTGTGACCGTTGGCTCGACCACGCGTCACGCGCGGAATCCTCGGCCGACCGTTGCCTCGGCTGACCGTTGGCTCACTGGACAGTCCGGTGCCTCACCGGACAGTCCGGTGAATTATAGTCGTACGCCGTTGATGGCTTCCCGAGACCGACGACTTCGCCTGTGAACGGCTCACCGGACAGTCCGGTGCACCACCGGACAGTCCGGTGATTTATACCGTACACCGCCGTCGAAGTCCCGAGAGCAGCAAGTTCGCCAGAGCCAGCCTGGCGCACCGGACACTGTCCGGTGCACCCAGACTGCGCAGACATTGGCTGAACAAAGCCATCTCTTTTCCAATTTAATTTCTCCTATTTCCAGCACTTAGACACAATACATTAGTCCATAAAACAATGTACTAAGTCTAGAAACATACCTTTTGACTTGATTTGCACTTTGTCCACCACTTTGCATAGATTAACACAAAAGCACTTGCGTTGGCACTCAATCACCAAAATACTTAGAAATGGCCCAAGGGCACATATCCCTTTCAACACCACGGTGGAATCGACCGATCCACAGCGGCCACCAGTGAATAACTCCAGCCACGCTCGGCTGAACTGGCGAGATGGTGCCACGTTCGAAGCTATCCTCTCCGTGATCAAATCCCCCCACCGATTCATCCGAACTCATCTGATTCAACAGTGCCTAGATCTTTGTTTCAGATATTTCAGTGCACTGGATCTTTAGAATTTGCCTGAACCGACCACCTTCTAGCCTCTCGATCTCTTGATTCTTGTTAAGGACAGAGCAAACTTCATTAATAAAGTTTGTTCACCTAACAACCGTCTTCAAACTTACTATAGGATACTTGGGTCAAAATCACGTGAATCCAAAGATATGGCGCGTCCAATTTGGCTCCATTCCACTGTGACCATTTCTGTTTTCAAATTCAGTTTCAGTTATCCAACACCATTCTGACAGAGCAACTTTGGGTTGCAGTTTCTTTAATTTTTGTATAACAACTAAAGAAGATGTCTGTATCAAAGTTATTCTCCTATAGTAGCTCTAGAATTTTGATGTGTTGACCCAGGGCAAAATTCTTATGGTTTGGAAGTTACAGGGCCTCAAAGTTGAGCCAATTATACTGAATTTCAGACTTAATCCCAATAGAGTTCAAATAGGTCTTTTTTGCAAATAGGTCCAAATCTCAGGGTTTAGGTTGCAAATCTACATACTTGTGAACCATATGAGTTAAGATACCTAATTTCATGGTTTTAGCACTTCAGTCCAAAAGTGCACTAATTTTGCACTTAGCCCCCTAGGATTTTTAGTCTAGGGTTTTCCAGGGTTCTATTTAGGGTTTTTGATACTTCTAGGGTTTGGATGTTACTTAAGTTCATTTATAGTGATATTCTATGATTATCATAACTAAGTTTTGGAGTTTTCTCTTGGTTAAGCTTTGTTTACTCCTTTAGGCCCAATCTAGGGTTGGGCACTGTACCCTAGGGATAACATGTCACTTCAATACAACATGTTTGAACTTTTTACTAGTGAATGCATTCTAGGTGTAACAAACACATGAGATGTCAATGCTTATGATGTTATGCTCAAGTTTTAGTGATAGTAACACCAAGGGTGTTACATCCTTCCCCCCATAAAAGAATCTCGTCCCGAGATTAAAAGTCCTAGGGCAAGTAATGGAAAAGGAAACACGTCATACTTTTATTACCTTATTTCTGGTACAAGGCAGGGGTGGTAGGGGACTCATTCCTCTATTACAACAAATGTACACACTTCATAAATTACATGAGGCTAAAAAGCCTGGGAAATTCTTTTCTAAAAAGTCTTGAGTTTCCCATGTAGCCTCATCTTCCAAATGTTGGTTCCACTGTATCTTGTAAAACTTGAGAGTTTTCCTTCGGGTAATCCTGTCCTTTTGATCCAAGACTCGAATAGGATGCTCTGAATATGTCAAGTCCGGTTCTAAGGCAACATCTTTTATTTCAATAGTTCGATCTGGAACCCGAAGACACTTCTTTAGTTGAGACACGTGCAACACATTGTGTACAGCAGACAACATTTCGGGTAACTGGAGTCAGTATGCCATTGGTCCACATTGCTCAAGAATAGGGAAAGGACCAATGTACCGGGGTGCAAGCTTCCCTTTTACCCTGAAACGTGATACACCCTTCATTGGTGAGACTTTCAGGTAGACATAATCTCCAACTAGAAAGTACAAGGGTATCCGTCGTTTGTCTGCGTAACTCTTCTATCGAGCTTGGGCTTTATTCAAATTATGAATTATTCGTTGAACTTTCTCTTCTGTTTCCTTTACCATATTTGGCCTGAAGAAACTTCTTTCACCTGGTTCAGACCAGTTTAACAGAGTACGACACCGTCGTCCGTACAAAGCTTCAAAGGGTGCCATTTTGATGCTTCCTTGATAGCTATTATTGTACGAAAACTCCGCTAATGGTAAACAATCATCCCATTTCTATGGGAATTCCAAAACACAAGCTCGCAACATGTCTTCAAGTATCTGATTTACCCTCTTAGTTTGCCCACTGGTTTGAGGATGATAGGCCAAACTATGGAGCAATTTAGTACCCAAGGATTTATGAAGTTCTTCCTAGAATTTGGTACAAATTCGGGTGCACGACCCGACACTATTGTCTTCGGAATACCGTGCAAACTGAGGATGCGAGCAATGTATAGTTCCACATATGTGAGGACCGGGTAATATGTTTTGACTGGCAGAAAATGAGCAACTTTCTTAAGCCGATCAATTATAACCCAAATAGAATCATACCCCTTTGCGGTCCTGGGCAATCCCACAATAAAGTCCATGCTTATATCCTCCCATTTCCATGTTGGTATAGGTAAGGACTGTAATGGACCAGCAGTCTTCATATGTATGGCTTTGACACGTCTGCAGGTGTCACATCTTGCCACATAGCGTGCAATCTCGATCTTCATCTTTGTCCACCAATAATGTTGTTTTAGATCATGATACATCTTAGTGCTTCCGGGATGAATAGAATAGCGACTAAGATGTGCTTCAACTAATATTTGCTGGCGGATTTCATCATTTTTAGGCACAACTATGCGGTTGTTAAACCATACAACACCTTGATCATCTTTTCTAAAACAGTTTGCTTTACTGGCTTTGATCTTCTCATGGATGTGTTTCATACCCTCATTATTCTTTTGTGCCTCAATTATCCTTTGTAGAAGGACTGACTCAAGCTTTAGTTGATTTAAGGCTTCATGTTGGATTATTCCCAGGTTCAACTTATCCATTTCTTGGCATAACGTACTGTCAGAAGCCTTCATCGTCAGACAATGGCAAGAAGCCTTGCGGCTTAATGCATCTGCCACTACATTAGTCTTGCCTGGGTGATAATGAATTTCCAATTCATAGTCCTTAATAAGCTCGAGCCATCGCCTCTGTCTCGTGTTTAGCTCTGACTGGGTGAAGATGTACTTCAAACTTTTATGATCTGTATAGATATGACAGATATTTCCCAGCAGATAATGACGCCAGATTTTTAGGGCATGAACCACAGCAGCTAACTCCAGATCATGAGTTCGGTAATGCTCTTCATGCCGGCGCAACTGCCTTGAAGCATAAGCTATTACTCGACCCTCTTGCATTATTAGAACACAACCAAGACCACTTCCTGATGCGTCACAATACACATCAAAGGGCTTTTCAATGTCCGGTTGAGCCAATACCGGAGCAGTGGTCAATAATACTTTCAGCTGCTCAAAGGCTTCATTACATTTTGAAGACCAATTAAACTTGGTATCACTCTTCAATAAACTTATGATTGGTTTCACAAGCTTGGAAAAATCTGGAATGAATTGGCGGTAATAACCAGCCAGTCCAAGGAAACTTCGGACTTGATGTACAGTGGTTGGGGGTTTCCACTCCAAAATATCCTGGACTTTGCTGGGATCTACCGCAATCCCCTTGGCAGAAAGTACATGTCCCAGAAATTGGATCTCCTCTAGCCAGAATGCGCACTTACTGAACTTAGCATATAATTGGTGCTCTCTTAAGCGCGTCAACACGATCCGCAAATGTTGAGCATGCTCCTCTTCATTTTTAGAATATATCAAGATATCATCAATGAATACCACCACGAATTTATCCAACTCGGGCATAAATACCGAGTTCATAAGATATGTGAATTGGGCAGGAGCATTTGTTAGTCCGAAAGACATAACTAAATATTCAAACAATCCGTACTGCGTAGTGAATGCGGTCTTCGGTATATCCTCGGGTCGGATACGGATCTGATGATAGCCCGACCTGAGGTCAATCTTAGAGAAGACCCTCGCTCCAGTTAGTTGATCAAATAGAATATCAATCCGTGGAAGAGGGTACTTATTTTTGATGGTAACTTCATTAAGGGGTCTATAATCCACGCACATCCGGAGTGTTTGGTCCTTCTTCTTGACAAAAATGGCTGGACAACCCCATGGTGATGAGCTTGGCCCGATGAATCCCTTCTCTAGTAGATCTTGTAATTGGGTCTTGAGTTCTGCCAACTAATTTGGAGGCATTCGGTATGACCTTCTAGAAATAGGAGCCGTACCGGGCTTCAACTCAATTACAAATTCTACATCTCTCTCTGGAGGCAATCCGGGCAAATCTTCTGGAAAGATGTCTGGGAACTCACATACTACCGGAATATCTTGGATCTCCGGTATGTTGGCTTCATATACTCTGCCAAATGGTTTAGCTGGAATAGCTACGGGGATGGATAGGAAAACCTCTTCTTGGCCATAACTCAACCTGATAGTTCTCAAATCAGTGTTGAGCATAGCTTTATGTTGGGCCAACCAATTCATGCCCAAAATTACATCTATATCTTGGCCTTTCAGAACAATCATATTAGTAGGAAAGTCCCATTCGGCTAATGTTACGGGCACTTGGAAAGCCACTTCTTTAGTGAATATTTGCCCCCCGGGCGAATGAATAGTAAACCCTTCCCTTGATTCAGTATATGAAATGCAATGTTTCTCCACAAACTTCTTGCTTATGAAAGTATGCGAAGCGCCAGAATTAAAGAGAATAACTGCAGGGTGATTGGCCACTAGAAACATACCCATCATAACCGGTTCGCCTTCCGGTGTTGTGGCCACTTGTGTATAATAAATCCGCCCAGTTTTCTTCATATTTCTGCCTGCGGTATTGTTCGCCGCATTTCCCTTGCCTTGAGCAGAACTCCCAGAACTCTGCTGATTATTTGATCGGCTCTGCTTCAGATACGGACAATCCTTGATAAAATGTCCAGACTTTCCACAGTTAAAGCAGCCTGTTGAAGAGCTTGGGAGAGCAGGGAAGCGAGTACCAGTGGCACCCGGCTGAGTGGTTGAAGTGGGGGCAGCAGTAGGACGGATAAAAACTGGTTGCTTGAAAGGGTAGGAGGGCGGACGGGGTGAAGAACGATTTGGATTAACAGGTCGGATTACCAACCTTTGTCTTTTCTCAGGCCCTTGATTGGGCCTGTCGCCTCCATAGCCCTTTGATTTTCCTGGGCCTGCATATTTGGCTTTGACTGACAATGTCGTGCTGACAGCCCGACTATAAGTGAGGTCGAGGCAGGTGGCCATTTTCCGCTGCAGCCGGTCACTTAGGACCCTCATAAAATAATTTTTCTTTTTTAGGTTAGTATTGACCTGATCGATGGCATATTGGGACAAGTGGTTGAATTTGTTGAGATACTGAGTGACAGTATCCCCACCTTGTTTGAGCTTCATAAACTCCTCCTGTTTCATATGGAGCACCCCTTAAGGAATATAGTGCTCCTGGAAAGCCAGCTTGAATTTGTCCCAAGTAATTTGATGACCAGCCGGTTGAATAGCCACATAATTTCCCCACCAGGTACTGGCATGGCCTCACAACTGTTGTGCCGCAAATAAGGGATTTTGAGTCTCCATGCATTGGAGAAGCCCGAACTTTTGTTCGATAACTCGGATCCACTCATCCGCTTCCAGAGGATCTTCAGCCTTGACAAATAACGGGGGATGTGTTTCGGAGAAGTCCAATTATGATGTTTCATGGGGTCCTTACGAATATGCCCGCCCGCCTTGCTGTTGCATTTGTTGTCCCACCATTTCCCGCAGAAAGCGGGTGTTGTCGGCCGTAGCGTTAACTAAGGCAGCGATGACCTCAGCTAATGTTGGAGGTACTGGAGGTGGGTTCGGAGTTGCTTCCCTCCCACGGGAGGTTCCTGCACTATCCTGTGCACGAGTCTTGGACGACATCTGAGGCAAAGAACATTTAGAAAAATATAATATGCCAAAGCAAACCATCCATTTTACATTAATGAAAATGGTAATGATACAGACTCGAATTTACAACAAGATTACATTACCTATTACACATTACTACTATTTCTCTACTACACTACTCTAACTTCTTGTCACTTTTGGTAGCTTCACTGTCGGGCGTAGGAGACCATTCATCAACCAACTTCATAGAGGGAGGAGGCCTAAAAAGGTCCAGTTCACCACCAAGTGCTTCTCCCGCTACTCCCGAAGGTCCGGCTCCCATTCCGACAGGATCCGCAGGTACGTTAGGGTGTAGTTGTGAATACAACACATGAACCTCCTCATGTAATGTATTACAATACACTTGCAAGTGGTCCACGGCTGTGCTAAGCTCCTCCACGCGGGCTCGAGCTTTGGCTTCCTTGGCCCAAGCAAGTGAACGCAAGTTAATAGCCTAATCGAGCGCTAAATCATGTTCCGCAAGCTGGTCTTGCAAGTGTCGGATGTCAGTTCTCAACTCGTTTATTCGCTGACCATCCTCAACCCATACTTCGTTCCTGTGATGGAGCTCTGATCGAAGTCACTCACTTGAGCTTCCAGATCTCCGGTAGGGTCATTGCTACCACTACTACTGTCCTCATGCCTTAGAGCTAGTTGATGGCGGGGCACGCCAATTGGTCCGGTAGACTTGCGCGCAGTTTTCCTTGTGCACGGCAGCATTTCTCTAAGGGGGACAATCTTATTAAAATAGTTTGTAGTATGATGCATGCATAATTACAGAATCAACCTTAGTTGATTCACCACTTTCTATATAGTGCACTCTAATATCTGGTCTTGAAGTAGAGAAGGTAGTTAGATAAGAAAGAAAGAAATTTTCTAGGTAAGTCTTTGAAAATTCTTTTTGAAAATGCCTCGTAACATCTGCAGAGATGGGCTTCGCTCCGATACCAGCTGTGACGGAACCTCCCAAGTCATTAGGCACCTACAGTTGTCCTTGTCCAACGGACCTCAGACAACCCTGCAGGTGCCCCTGAATCACTTGACAAGTTCGGTATCTGCTTTCTTTACCTTTCCCAAGAGCGTTTCACCCGTCACGCAGACATTACACACATCGAAGATACGAGAGTGTGGAAGCAATTACAGTAACTTACCTTATATTAAAGTAAGAAAGAGTTATAATATTACAGACCAGAGCGAAATATAAGAATGCTGAGTATTTATTATTACATCACTTTGGGAGGCAAAAACCCCTCCCGATAAACATCAACAAAAGTTTTTAACGGAGGACCCTTTCCTCCAGACGCTTCACTCCTGGTTTTCTTCTTTCGGCACCACCTTTGAACAAAAGCAGCAAAAGTTTGCCGCTTCCTCACCTAAAACAACATGGGACAAAGCCCTGAGTACAAAGGGTACTTTCGCAAGACTTACCCGTCAAAGTAAAAGACTCTCAAGGATATGCTGGTCTTATGAGGATCAAGGAATGGCTTATCAATAGTCAAAGACTCTGTTTGCAGAAATGCTTAATAACAGTGGATCCTTAAAAATCAAATTTTACTTGTCAGGTTAAGTGAAGTTACCTGAAGCTAGAGTTCTTTCTACCCTAGTTAAATCACTTGACATACACTAGCCAATTTCTTAACAACCCTTCATCTTTACTGGATTGCTACGTGTAGGGCAGTGACCAAGTCTTCATATCCGCAAAGTTACGGCGATCCGAATCGATTATACTCAGCTGAGTGTAACACCCCTGGTGTTATTGCCACTAAAACTTGAGCATAACATCATAAGCATGGGCATATCATGTGTTTGTCACACCTAGAGTGCATTCACTAGGCAAAAATTTCAAACAAGTTGTATTGATATGACATTTTGTGGATAAAACCCTAGAGTAGGATACTTAACCCTAAATTGGGCTCAGAAGGGTAAAGCAAATCCTAACAAGAGAAAACTTCAAAACTCATTAGAGATGGTCATAAAATGTCACTAGGAATGGACCTAAGCAGTATCCAAACCCTAAGAGCACCAAAAACCCTAAAGAGAGTCTTGAAAAACCCTAGACTAAAACCCTAGGGGTCTGAGTGCAAAATTAGTGCACTTTTGGACTAAAGTGCAAAAACCATGAAGTTATGGCACCTTAAGTCATATGGTTCACAAGTATGTGGATTTGCAAGTTAAACCTTGAGATTTAGACTTATTTGCAAAAAGTCCTATTTGAACTCTATTGGTTAAGTCTGAATTTTAGTGGGGTTGGCTCAACTTTGGGGTCCTATATCTTCCAAGTTATAAAGTTCTTGCCCTAGGTCCCCACATCAAGTTTGTAGAGCTACAAAAGGGGAACAAGTTTGCAATAGAGAGCAAGTCTTGGTACTATGAAAAGTTTTGAGAAAATTGGGCTCCAAGTTGACCTGTCAGGCTGTCTTAAGTCTGAAATGAGACTGACAGTGGCCTAGAGCTAGGTTTGTGAGCCATTTTGAGCTAGATCTGTTGCTCGATTGATGGTTGTTGCTATAGCAAAAGTGAACATGGATCATAGAACTATAACTTTGATGTAGATGAATCATAAGGTTGTCACATAAAAATTGGAGAAAAGCTGCCTTGAATCTGTTCTGTCAGGCGCTCTGTCAGCTGTTTCCAATGGTACAGTGCCCAGAACATGATCGCTGGTGCAGCGCACCTGACCACCGGCGACCATGCGCCTAGATCCGTGCCACCGTTGCGATTCACGCCCACCGGTGACCGGATAATGCTCCTAGGTAAAAGATCTTCGCTTGGGGATAACTCCGGTGGCTGGCCGCCGTACCCCCTTGCCTTGCGACCGGCGCAGATAAGCTCACCGGTGTTGGCTGCCCACCGACCTTGCGCCACGTGCCTAGACACCTTACCACGTCGCGGTTATTCATGTTAAGCGTGTCCAGTGATCGCCGGAGGGACCGCCATGGTGAAAGCCACTTAGCGCTTGCGCCAGTGCCCCTTTTCTTCTCCGGCCGCCGCGCGTCGTCATCCAATTCATCGGCCACCGCTCACAGGCTCTATAAATTGAGCGCACTGTGAGCTCCGTAGGATAATTACGCACCCATAGCACCCACGCTTGCCTCGAATCATCCTCTAGAACTCTCCAATTTCCCACTCTCCCAAATCGATTTCCGCCGCCGTGAAAGCATCCTCGCCGTTGCCAGCCCAATTCAGGTCCGATCTCGCCCTCGGCTTTCTTGTTTCAACACCCTTGCTTGCTCTTGATACTCACCGACCCATTCATTTGAGCTGAGCTACCCTAGATCGTCGGGAACGCGTTCTGTTGGCCGTTGTCCATACGGTCACCGTGGTTAGGGCGTTTTAGTGTGCCATTAGTGCAATTAGTTTAGGGGAAACTTCGGTTAAGGCTTGAATTAGGTGCCAGTCGACGGAGAGCTCCGGTCTTTGTGTGGTCCGGCTAGTCTAGACTTGTCGGTGCTCGGATCTCCGCCGTGCGACGTCGGGGACTTGGCGCTGTGAAGAATTAGAAGTTCAGGGGTTTAACTGTAAAATGTCAGCGACTCAAGGAACAGTGTTGTGACCCCACTTCAGATTATTCAAATGGGCAGGGCCTTTCTAAAAAACCTGCAGCGCGGGCGCGCGCGTGGGCACGCTTCTGCCCTAGCTGGGCCGGTTTCAGTCCAATACTGTTCATACCTTTTCTTTTTCTTTTTCTACCAGAGCTAAAGAAATTCTAGAAAATTGTAGAAAAATCCTAAAAATGCAAGACCAATTTTGTTAGGCTTCTAATTTCCTATAGAATTTAATAAAAATAGTTTCATGATTTTTAGTCCAAATAGGAAATTATAGAGTATTTAAATAGCCAAAAACCTTGCTTCTGGATTTTTAGAGAATAAATAATAAATCCAAAATTCACTTAACTTTTAGGGTAAACTCTAAATAATATTTAGAAGCTTTGGGTAAAGTTTGGTATGATTTGGACCATGTTTGATACTTAGAACCCAAAACCCTATCCCGTGCCCTATGAATTTCACTATTGACTCCGGAAACCCTAAGTTCTCGGAGATCCGTGAAGGAAAGTTGTATTCAAGACTTTAGATAATAAACTTTTATTATCTTTGCACTCTCATGAGCATTACATGGGCATTCATTATTATGTATGGTTATATTTAGAAAACGAAGAAGAAGTAGAAGTCGAAGAAGCGAAGACTCCACCACCACCACCTGAGGAACATCAGGCAGGCAACTGTTTTTATCTTGATATCTGCGGAACAGAGCCTGATTCACCAGTAACACAAGGCAAGCCCCGATGCATTTGCCCCCTCCTTGTTCCTTATAAAAGTTTTCTCACTTGCTTGATGCATTAGGTAATAGGAGTTGTGTGTTAAACCAATTCCTGCATTTCCTTCCTTGGATTGGATTACTTCTCCTTAAATCCCTGTTTTACAAAAGGTTTTTCTTATGCTTAGCTTTGCTCTAGAAAAAAACAAAATGTTTTGTTTTCACAAAAAATGATACTGCAAAGTGGGAGGGATGTTTTCGAAAATAAAACTTGATGGTGGATCCATCATGGCCATGATGGGTTCAACATCGGAAAAAATGTACCTCTGCCAGGTACCAAACTTTGGGTTTGAAATGATTAAGCTGAGACCGGGCGGGTGACTTGCATGAGATGAGAGTCTTGGTGTAGTGTCTCCGTCTGAGTCGATTAAGGACCATGTCGATGTAGGCTTGATGACCGAGGACCCTTTAACTGGTCACATGCCTCATCATGGGTAAGCTTTGCCTTGGGCAGACTAAGACTAGAATAAGATAACACGCAATGGGAGTGGAGAGATGGTGAGAGTGGCGTGTACCCTCCGTGGCAAGTGGCTGGACGGTGGTGTATCTGTGCTCTCGGTTGGCGTGAACCTGATCTGGTCTTAAGAACCACGGTGGCGAGTTGACATATGCAAGGGTTAAGTGCTACATATGTCGTGTGATTGGAGATCCTCAGCTGAGTATAATCGATTCGGATCGCCGTAACTTCGCGGACATGAAGACTTGGTCATTGACCTATACGTAGCAATCCAGTAAAGATGAAGGGTTGTTAAGAAATTGGCTAGTGCAGGTCAAGTGATTGAACTAGGGTAGAGAGAACTCTAGATGCAGGTAATCTTACTTAACCTGACAATTAAAATTGAATTTCTAAGGATCCACTATTAGTAAGCATTTCTGCAAACAACGTCATTGATTATTGATAAGCCTTACCTTGACTCCCTTAAAAGCCAGCATATCCTTGAGAGTCTTTTACTTTGTCGGGTAAGTCTTGCGAAAGTACACTTTGTACTTAGGGCTTTGTCCCATGTGGTTTTAGGTGAAGAAGCGGCAAACTTTTGCTGCTTTTGTTCAAAGGTGGTTCCCAAAGAAGAAAGCCAGGAGTGAAGCTTCGGGAGGAAAGGATCCTTCGTTAAAACTTTTGGTTAATACTTATTGTGAGGGGTTTTTACCTCCCAGTGATGTAATAATAATACTCCACACTCTTATATTTGTCTCTGGTATGTAATAATCCAACTCTTTCTTACTTTTAATATAAGGTAAGTTATTGTAATCACTTCCGCACTTTCGTATCTCCGATGAATTGTAATGTCTGCGTGACGGGTAATTGGGAAAGTAAGGAATTTAAATACCGAACTTGTCAAGTGATCAGGTGCACCTGCAGGGCTGTCTGAAGTCCGTGGGACAAGGACAACTGTAGGTGGGCCTAATGACTTGGGAGGTTCCGTCACAGCTGGTATCGGAGCTAAGCCCATCTCCGCAGATGTTATGAGGCATTTTCAAAAAGAATTTTCAAAGACTTATCTAGAAAATTTCTTTCTTTCGTATCTAACTATCTTCTCTACTTCAAGACCAGATATTAGAGTGCACTATATAGAAGGTGTGAATCAACTAAGGTTGATTATGTAATTATGCATGCATCATACTACAAATTATGTTAAAAAGATTTCCCCCCTTAGAGAAATGTTGTCGCGCACAAGGAAAACTGTGCGCAAGTCTACCGGGCCAATCGGCGTACCTCGCCATCAACTAGCCCCAAGGCATGAAGACAGTAGCAGTGGTAGCAATGATCCTATCGGAGATCTGGAAGCTCAGGTCGAGCATCTTCGAACAGAGCTCCATCACAGGAACGATATTTGGGTCGAGGATGGAGAGCGGATAAACGAGTTGAGAACTGACATCTGCCACTTGCAAGACTAGCTTGCTGAACGTGATTTAGCGCTCGATTGGGCTGTTAACTCGCGTTCACTTTCTTGGGCTAAGGAAGCTAAAGTTCGAGCCCGCGTGGAGGAACTTAGCATCGCCATAGACCACTTGCAAGTGTATTGTAATACACTACATGAAGAAGTTCATGTATTGTATTCCCAACTGCACCCTAATGTACCTGCGGATCCTGTCGGAATGGGAGCCGGACCTTCTGGAGAAGCGGGAGAAGCACTCGGTGGTGAACTGGACCTTTTCAGGCCCCCTCGTTCTATGAAGTTGGTTGATGAATGGTCTCCTACGCCTGACATTGAAGCTACCAAAAGTGACAAGAAGCAAGAGTAGTATAGTGTAGAAGTAGTAGTAATGTATAATGGGTAATGTAATCCTGTTGTAAATTCGAGTCTGTATCATTACCCTTTTTAGTAATGTAAATGGATGGTTTTCTTTGGCATATTATATTTTCCAAATGCTCTTTGCCTCAGATGCCTTCCAAGACTCGTGCACAGGATGGAGCAGGGACCTCCCGTGGGAGGGAAACAACTCCGAACCCGCCCCCAGTACCTCCAACATTAGCTGAGGCCATCGCTGCCTTAGTTAACGCTACGACCGACAACACTCGCTTTCTTTGGGGAATGGCGGGACAATAAATGCAACAGCAAGGTGGGCGAGGATATTAGTAAGGACCCCGCGAAACATCATATTTGGATTTCTCCGAGACACGTCCCCCATTATTTGTCAAGGCAGAAGATCCTCTGGAAGCGGATGAGTGGATCAGCGTTATCAAACAGAAATTCGGGCTTCTCCGATGTATGGAGACTCAAAAGCCCTTATTCGTGGCACAACAGTTGCGAGGCCCTGCCAGTACCTGGTGGGGAAATTATGTAGCCGTTCAACCAGCTGGTCATCAAATTACTTGGGACGAATTCAAGCTGGCTTTTTGGGAGCACTATATACCTGAAGTGGTGTTCCATATGAAACAGGAGGAGTTTATGAAGCTCAAACAAGGTGGGGATACTGTCACTCAGTATCTCAACAAATTCAACCACTTGTCCCAGTATGCCATCGATCAAGTTAACACAGATTTGAAGAAGAGAAATTGCTTCATGAGAGGCCTTAATGACTGAATGCAACGGAAGATGGCCACCTGCATTGATCTTTCCTACGGAAGGGTTGTCAGCACAGCACTGGCAGTCGAGGCCAAATATGCAGGCTCGGGAAAATTGAAGGGTTATGGAGGCGATAGGCCCAATCAGGGGCCTGAGAAATGACAAAGGTTGGTAATCCGACCTTTTAATCATAATCGTTCTTCATCACGTCCACCCTCCTACCCTTTCAAACAACCGGTCTTCATTCGCCCCGCCACTGCCCCCACTCCAACAAATCAGCCGAGTGCCCCTGGTACTCGTTTCCCTGCCCTCCCAAGCTCTTCAACAGGCTGCTTTAACTGTGGAAAGTCCGGACACTTTATCAAGGACTGTCCATACTCGAAGCAGAATAGATCAAGTAATCAGCAGAGTTCTGGGAATTCCGCTCAAGGAAAGGAAAATGCGGCAAACAATACCGCGAGCAAGAATATGAGGAAAACGGGGCGGATTTATTATACTCAAGTGGCCACAACACCGGAAGGCGAACCGATTATGATGGGTACGTTTCTAGTGGCCAATCACCCTGCAATTATTCTCTTTGATTCTGGTGCTTCGCATACTTCCATAAGCAAGAAGTTTGTGGAGAAACATTGCATCCATATACTGAATCAAGGGAAGGGTTTACTATTCATTCACCTGGGGGACAAATATTTACTAAAGAAGTGGCTTTCCAAGTGCCCGTAACATTGGCTGAACGGGACTTTCCTACTAATATGATTGTTCTGAAGGCCAAGATATAGATGTAATTCTGGGCATGAATTAGTTGGCCCAACATAAAGCTATTCTCAACACTAATTTGAGAACTGTCAGATTGAGTTATGGCCAAGAAGAGGTTCTCTTAACCATCCCCGTAGTCATTCCAGCTAAACCAATTGGCAGAGTATATGAAGCTATCATACTAGAGATCCAAGATATTTCGGTAGTGTGTGAGTTCCCAGACGTCTTTCCAGAAGATTTGCCTGGATTACCTCCAGAGAGAGATGTAGAATTTGTGATTGAGTTGAAGCCCGGTACGACTCCTATTTCTAGAAGGTCATACCGAATGCCTCCAAATGAATTGGCAGAGCTCAAGACCCAATTACAAGATCTACTGGAGAAGGGATTCATCCGGCCAAGCTCATCGCCATGGGGTTGTCCAGCCATCTTTGTTAAGAAGAAGGACCAAACACTACGGATGTGCGCGGATTATAGACCCTTTAATGAGGTTACCATAAAAAATAAGTACCCTCTTCCCCGGATTGACATTTTATTTGATCAACTAACTGGAGCGAGGGTATTTTCTAATATTGACCTTAGATCGGGCTATCATCAGATCCGTATTTGACCCGAAGATATACCGAAGACCGCATTCACTATGCGGTATGGTTTGTTTGAATATCTGGTTATGTCTTTCGGACTAACAAATGCTCCTGCCCACTTCACCTATCTTACGAACTCGGTATTCATGCCCGAGCTGGATAAATTTGTGGTGGTATTCATTGATGATATCTTAATATATTCCAAGAATGAAGAGGTGCATGCTCGACATTTACGGATCGTGTTAACGCGCTTAAGAGAACATCAATTATATGCTAAGTTCAGTAAGTGCGCTTTCTGGCTAGAGGAAAACCAACTTCTGGGACATGTATTATCTGCCAAGGGGATTGCGGTGGATCCTAGCAAAGTCAAGGATATTTTGGAGTGGAAACTCCCAACCACTGTACATCAAGTCCGAAGTTTCCTTGGACTGGCTGGTTATTACCGCCGATTTATTCCGGATTTTTCTAAGCTTGTGAAACCAATCACGTTTATTGAAGAATGATACTAAATTTATTCGGTCATCAAAGTGTAATGAAGCCTTTGAACAGTTGAAGGTATTATTAACCACTGCTCCGGTATTGGCTCAACCGGATATTGAAAAGCCCTTTGATGTGTATTGTGACGCATCAGGCGATGGTCTCGGCTGTGTTCTCATGCAAGAAGGCCGAGTGATAGCTTATGCTTCAAGGCAGTTACGCCGGCATGAGGAACATTATCCAACTCATGATCTGGAGTTAGCTGCTGTGGTTCATGCTCTAAAAATTTGGCGTCATTATCTACTGGGAAATATTTGTCACATTTATACAGATCATAAAAGTTTAAAGTACATCTTCACCCAGTCAGAGTTGAACATGAGACAGAGGCGATGGCTCGAGCTTATTAAGGACTATGAATTGGAAATTCATTATCACCCAGGCAAGGCCAATGTAGTGGCAGATGCACTTAGTCACAAGGCTTTCTGCCATTGTCTAACCATGAAGACTTCTGACATTACATTATGCCAGGAGATGGAGAAATTAAACCTAGAAATGATTCAACATGGAACCTTAAATCAACTAAGGCTTGAGTCAGATCTTCTACAAAGAATAATTGATGCTCAAAAGAATGATGAGGGTATGAAACACATCCATGAGAAGATAAAGGCCGAAAGAGCCACATGTTTCAGAAAAGACGATCAAGGCATTGTATGGTTCAACAACGCATAGTTGTGCCAAAGAATCAAGAAATCCACCAGCAAATATTAGATGAAGCACATCTTAGTCGCTATTCTATTCATCCCAGAAGCACTAAGATGTATCATGATCTAAAACAACATTATTGGTGGACAAAGATGAAGATTGAAATCGCATGCTATGTGGCAAGATGTGACACTTGTAGGTGTGTCAAGGCCATACACTTGAAAGCTGCTGGTCCATTACAGTCCTTACCTATACCAACATGGAAATGGGAGGATATAAGCATGGACTTTATTGTGGGATTGCCCAGGACCGCAAAGGGGTATGATTCTATTTGGGTTATAATTGATCGGCTTACGAAAATTGCTCATTTTCTGCCAGTCAAAACGTATTACCCGGTCCTCACATATGCGGAACTATACATTGCTCGCATCCTCAGTTTGCACGGTATTCCGAAGACAATAGTGTTGGATCGTGGACCTCAATTCATATCCAAATTCTGGGAAGAACTTCATAAATCCTTGGGTACTAAATTGCTCCACAGTTCGGCCTATCATCCTCAAACCAGTGGGCAAACTGAGAGGGTAAATCAAATACTTGAAGATATGTTGCGAGCATGTGTTCTTGAATTCCCACAGAAATGGGATGATTGTTTACAATTAGCGGAGTTCTCATACAATAATAACTATCAAGAAAGCATTAAGATGGCTCCCTTCGAAGCTTTGTATGGCCGACGGTGTCGTACTCCGTTAAACTGGTCTGAACCAGGTCAAAGGAGTTTCTTTAGGCCAGATATGGTAAAGGAGACCGAAGAGAAAGTTCAGTGAATAATTCATAATTTAAAAGAAGCTCAAGCTCGTCAGAAGAGTTATGCAGACCAACGATGGACACCCTTGTACTTTCTAGTTGGAGATTATGTCTATCTGAAAGTCTCACCAATGAAGGGTGTATCACGTTTCGGGGTGTAGGAAACGGGTGACGCCTAAGAGGGGGGGTGAATTAGGACTTCTAAAACTTTTACTAAACTAGGCCACAATTAAATCCGTAGAGCAAAACCTATGCAAATAATCAAACTAGAATGTGCAAACTAGGTTTTGTCTAAGTGTTGCTATCTCTACCGCAAAGGCTAAGTTTCAATCTACACTAAATAAGTATGAATACAAGATTGAAACTTAAATGCTTAATATAAATGCGGAAACGTAAAGAGCAAGGTAGAGAAGCAAACTCTCGTGGATGACGCCGGTATTTTTATCGAGGTATCCGGAACCACGCAAGGTCCCGACTAATCCTCGTTGGTGCCCCTATGCAAAGGGAAGCCCACGCGAGGGCCAAGCACCACAGTCGAGTAACTCCGTAGAGAGCCGCGGGCCTTCTCCACATGCAAGTGGTGCTCCGCTTCCGGCTCCTCTCGGACGCTCCCCGCCGTCTCCACTATCAAGCTTGCGGCCAAAACGCCGCGGGCCTCGTTCCCTCCAGTACACGGTGGCGGCCGTGACACAAACGCGGTTGTCACGGTCTCGCAAGACTCTCTCCCCACTCGGTACAATTACAACGACTCACGCAAGAGCCGAGGGGTTGTGTGGTTTTACAAAAACTCACTCAACTAACTAGGGTTCACCTAGAGCAAGCGCTAAAGCGATCTAACTAACCTAAGCACTTCGCAAAGCACCTACGCTAATCACCGAGTGATTCTATTAAGCACTTGGGTGTTTGAGCTCTTGGAAATGTGCACTATATGCCTTAGTATGTGGCTTGGGCTCCCACACCTTCAAATGGCCGGTTGGGTGAAGTATATATAGGCCCCAACTCAATTCTAGCCGTTGGAGAAAAGCTGCAGTTCTCTGCGGCACACCGGACAGCGCACTGTAGCCTGTCCGGTGCGCCTAGCCGTTGCTCTGTCAGAGCAGGTGACCGTTGGCGCTGCAGGCTTTTCCACACTGGACAGTCTAGTGCTCACACCGTACAGTCTGGTGGTCTTCTCTCCGAGTGCCACCTTGAACTAGCCGTTGGGCTGGTGTTCCATAGTGCACCGGACAGTCCGGCGTGTGGGCACCGGACAGTCCGGTGTGCCTTCGCACAGACAGTCTGCAGCAGCACACTTGGACTCTTCTTGGATCTTCTTAATGTCTTCTTTTGAGGTGTTGCTTGCCTTAATTCCTTAGTCCAAGTAAGTCTTGCATCCTGTGAACTACAAACACAAACACTAGGAAACTTATTAGTTCACGGATTGTGTTGTTCATCAAACACCAAAACTCAATTAGCCAAATGGCCCGGGGTCCATTTTCCTTACAATCTCCCTTTTTTGGTGATTGATGACAACACAACCAAAGCAAGCAAATAATACAAGTATTTGAATGAAAATATGCAATCTACTTGCTAGGATGCATGTTTGTCCCCACAATGTGATATTATGGACTTAAGCCTCCCCCTAACTCCATAATTCACTTACTTCCTACTTTAGGACCAAATAACCAAAACCACTTGAAAAAACATTTGTAGAAATAAAATTTTAAAATGGTGGTGTTTGGTGTTTGATATAGTTTTCATTGTTTTGGTCCCTAAGCTTCTCCCCTTTGGCATCAACCACCGAAAAGGAAGACATTAAAAGCATGTAGGAAGTAAATAAAAGCTTGTCTTCAAAAGATTACTCCCCCTAAGTGAGTGTTCTCCTTTAGAAAGAGTTTTCTCTCCCTTTAGAGATAAAGAAAAGCTCCCCCTGACAGAGATCATTAGGAAAAAGTATGTGAAAATTAGAGGTGCAAGACATGATTTGAAAAGACTAACTTCCCTTATGCATAGGTAACAGAATATGATTTAACTACTTATGCATTTTTAGCAACATGGAAGTATATGATATGAAATATAGTCTAATCAAATATTGGAGAAGACATGTAAATGATACTAGATGTAGTCTCAAAAGATACCGATTGAAATTCAATGGCGAGCTTGAGAGACATGAGAGTTCTTGGAGATTTTGCAGTGGAAGATTGTTGTCTTTCTCCGGAGACCTCATTTTCCTTACAATGAGACTATCACATGAAATAGACTTGAAAAGGTGTTAGTCTCAAAGTATTAGATTATAGAGTAACCTCCCCCTGAAGATGTGCATACAAGTTTTGAATACTTGTAGGAGACTTGCACTTTGATTTGATATCAAGAGGGGCAAATTATCTATAATCCAAATTTTGGCACATATAAGTTAAATGATACAACTTGTAGAAATCAAAATTTTCAATTGATGCATCATTTACTATGGAGTGATATAGAAGCTATGTGCCGTGCTTAAGTAAACATTTTAAACCATGTAGGTTTGCTTAAGTGTATGAATTGAAAACAAGCAATCCTACCATATGATTCACCTAGTATGCATAATTTTAAACAAAGTAAATAACAAATGTAATACTAGGCAAGAAAGATAAACTAGATACAAGGTAAATAGATACGCATATCTAAAAACAAGAAATACAATAAATCTAGTTACCTTAGTCATGGGTGGGAAATTTGGGTCCAAAATTTTCACTAACCCACTTGGCAATTAAACTTGATCCAATATGATGTATCCCATGATATACATCCCAACTTTGCCAAGTCTCCAAATTTCTTGTCAACCTTCGGTCCACTCACTTCCCTTTCGGGATCCAAACCTTCTTGGTGCTTTTCATGGTTGAAATTATTTCCTTTGGCACCCAGATGTGTTTGGCCCCCTTTCCTTTGTTGGCCTTGATTGCTATCACCTTTCCATTCTTTTTCTTCTTGATCAAATATGGTGTAGCATCTTTTTATTCACCTTTTTTATGTAGGTGTTGGAGATTTTGCTTGATGGCTTTTGCTTGAGCTTTTGCCTTTGTTTATCCCCGGTCATCGCCTTGCATTGGAAAGACTTGTGGCCTTCCTTGTGGCATAGCCTACAAATCAGAGTTTCTCCCTCTACAGGCTTGTTCACTCCCGCAGTGGTGTTATCCTGTGGAGGTCGGATGTGTTTGGCTTTGCCTTTCTTATCATACAAAGCCTTGCCAAGGCGAGCCACTTCTTGCTTTAATTGCTCATTTTCCTTTGCAACCTCATCCGAACATGTCTCTACAACAATATTCTTAACAAAGACTTGGTTGTAGGGGTTAGAATCATCAATTAAATCAAAGCAGGAAGTAGAAGCATCTTTCTTAATTATTTCAGGTATTTCAACTAAAGATGCTGCTGGGGTGCTACCAATGTTTTCTAGCTTAGTAGTTAGCTCATTATTGTGTATGCTAAGAATTTCCATTTTCTCTAGCAAATTTTCAATAGCTTCTTGGGAGCTAGCTAACTTAGCCTTAAGTTTTTCATTCTTTTTAATGAGACTATCATCGGTAGCAGTGGATGGAGCACTAGATTCTAATAGCTCAATTTTAGTTGATAGCTCACTATTTAAGTTTGCAAAAGTTTCAAATTTTTCTAGCAAACCTTTGTAATCATTTTGGGAGCTAATCAACTTATTTTTCAAAGTTTTAAGTTGAGCTTTTTGCTTAGTGCAAACATCCTAGAAAAACTCTATAGCTTCCGCAAGCTCATCTATGGAGGGCTTTCCCTCACCTTCATCATCACTACTGCTATCATCACTAGAGGATGGAATGCTTTTGTTACCTCTTGCCATAAGGCATTTGTGTGATGACCGTGATGAGCGTGATGAGGACCGGTGGCTGCGCGTCCTTGGAGGTTCATCTTCACTTGAAGAATCATCCCAAGTTCTAACACTTGTTAGCGCCATGCCTTTGCTCCTCTCCTTTTTGGGTTTGGCCATATTTGGACAGTTGTCCTTGAAGTGGCCCTTCTCCCCACATGTGAAGCATCCTCTCTTCCTTTGCTTTTTCCTGTCAATGTTAAAGAGAAGATCCTCGACCTGCAGGGGCACACCCATTAGATTAATCTTGCAGATCATCCTCATTACCTTTCCGACGCGTCGGATTGTTTCTTCATCCTCGGAGGATGATGTGCACGGTTGATTATCTTCATCATCACTTTCTTCTTCTTCCTCTTCTTCACTTGAGGAACTTGGAGTGGGAGCCTTCTTTTTGCCCTTCCTTTCATCACATGCAAAAGCATATGGTCTTGAGGAAGTTGGCTCCTCTCGCCGACACATTTTTCGCGACATCTCAAAAGCCATGATTTTCCCAATCACAATGGTCGGGGTCATGTTACTCAAGTCCTCCATGTTGTGAAGAATGGTGATGATGCTCCCATATCTTTGTTGTGGTAGCAGGGAGATAATCTTCCTCACAATGTCCACATCACCTAGCTTATTAATGTCAATAGAATTGAGCTCATTGATAATTAGATTCAAATGAGAATACATGTCTCTAACAAGCTCATCATCTTTCATAGCAAAAGAATTATACTCATTTAAGACTAGGCAATGTTTTTGCTCACGGACATTGGATGTGCCGTCATGGAGCTCATGCAATTTTAGCCAAATCTCATTAGCAGTTTTCAAGGTAAATACTTGATTAAAAATATCCATGCTAAGAGATTCATACAAGCAATTTTTGGCTCTAGCATTTAAATGAATTTCTTTTTCCTCACTCGTGGTGGGTTTCTCGGGATTCTTAAGGGGTTTCATCCCGTCACGAGTGACTCTCCAAACACCTAGATCAACGGCCTCTAGGTAACAAGCCATTCTAGCACTATAATATGGGAAGTTAGTGCCATCGAAGTGTGGTGGCCTATGGGTATCCATCCCTTCCTCTAAAAAGTGTCGGCTCTTTTAGCGGTGAAGCTAAAATGTTTCAAATGAGCCAAACCGGGCTCTGATACCACTTGTAGGAAACGGGTGATGCCTAAGGGGGGGGGGGTGAATTAGGACTTCTAAAACTTTTACTAAACTAGGCCACAATTAAATCCCTAGAGCAAAACCTATGCAAATAATCAAACTAGAATGTGCAAACTAGGTTTTGTCTAAGTGTTGCTATCTCCACCGCAAAGGCTAAGTTTCAATCTACACTAAATAAGTATGAATACAAGATTGAAACTTAAATGCTTAATATAAATGCAGAAACATAAAGAGCAAGGTAAAGAAGCGAACTCTCGTGGATGACGCCGGTATTTTTACCGAGGTATCCGGAACCACGCAAGGTCCTGACTAATCCTCGTTGGTGCTCCAACGCAAAGGGAAGCCCACGTGAGGGCCAAGCACCACGGTCGAGTAACTCTGTAAAGAGCCGCGGGCCTTCTCCACGTGCAAGTGGTGCTCCGCTTCCGGCTCCTCTCGGACGCTCCCCACCGTCTCCACTATCGAGCTTCCGGCCGAAACGCCGCGGGCCTCGTTCCCTCTGGTACACGGTGGCGGCCGTGACACAAACGCGGTTGTCACGGTCTCGCAAGACTCTCGCCCCACTCGGTACAATTACAATGACTCACGCAAGAGCCGAGGGGTTGTGTGGTTTTACAAAAACTCACTCAACTAACTAGGGTTCACCTAGAGCAAGCGTTAAAGCGGTCTAACTAACCTAAGCACTTCGCAAAGCACCTATGCTAATCACCGAGTGATTCTATTAAGCACTTGGTTGTTTGAGCTCTTGGAAATGTGCACTGTATGCCTTGGTATATGGCTTGGGCTCCCACACCTTCAAATGGCCGGTTGGGTGAAGTATATATAGGCCCCAACTCAATTCTAGCCGTTGGAGAAAAGCTACAGTTCTCTGCAGCACATCGGACAGTCCGATGGTGCACCGGACAGCGCACTGTAGCCTGTCCGGTGCGCCTAGCCATTGCTCTGTCAGAGCAGGTGACCGTTGGCGCCGCAGGTTTTTCCACACCGAACAGTCTAGTGCTCACACCGGATAGTCCGGTGGTCTTCTCTCCGAGTGCCACCTGGAACTAGCCGTTGGGCTGGTGTTCCATAGTGCACCGGACAGTCCGGCGTGTGGGCACCGGACAGTCCAGTGTGCCACCGAACAGTCCGATGCGCCTTCGCACAGACAGTCCACAGCAGCACACTTGGACTCTTTTGGATCTTCTTAATGTCTTCTTTTGAGGTGTTGCTTGCCTCAATTCCTTAGTCCAAGAAAGTCTTGCATCCTATGAACTACAAACACAAACACTAGGAAACTTATTAGTTCACGGATTGTGTTGTTCATCAAACACCAAAACTCAATTAGCCAAATGGCTCGGGGTCCATTTTCCTTATACGGGGTAAAAGGGAAGCTTGCACCCCGGTATATTGGCCCTTTCCTCGTTCTTGAACAATGTGGACCAGTGGCATACCGACTCCAGCTACCCGAAACATTGTTTGCTGTACATAATGTGTTCCACGTGTCTCAGTTGAAGAAGTGTCTTCAGATTCCCAATCAAACCATTGAAGTAACAGATGTTGCCTTTGAACCAGACTTGACATATTTAGAGCACCCTATTTGAGTCTTGGATCAAAAGGACAGGGTTACCCGAAGGAAAACTCTCAAATTTTACAAGATACAGTGGAACCAACATTTAGAAGATGAGGCTACATGGGAAACTCAAGACTTTTTAGAAAAGAATTTCCCAGGCTTTTTAGCCTCATGTAAATTGTAAGTGTGTACATTTGTTGTTAATAGAGGAATGAGCCTCGTACCACCCCTGCCTTGTGCCAAAAATAAGGAAATAAAGTTATGACGTGTTTCCTTTTCTATTACTTGCCCTAGGACTTTTAATCTCGGGACGAGATTCTTTTATGGGGGGAAGAATGTAACACCCCTGGTGTTACTGCCACTAAAACTTGAGCATAACATCATAAGCATGGGCATATCATGTGTTTGTCACACCTAGAGTGCATTCACTAGGCAAAAATTTTAAACAAGTTGTATTGATATGACATTTTGTGGATAAAAACCTAGAGTAGGATACTTAACCCTAAATTGGGCTCAGAAGGGTAAAGCAAAGCCTAATAAGAGAAAACTTCAAAACTCATTAGAGATGGTCATAAAATGTCATTAGGAATGGACCTAAGCAGTATCCAAACCCTAAGAGCACCAAAAACCCTAAATAGAGTCTTGAAAAACCCTAGACTAAAACCCTAGGGGGCTGAGTGCAAAATTAGTGCACTTTTGGACTAAAGTGCAAAAACCATGAAGTTATGGCACCTTAAGTCATATGGTTCACAAGTATGTGGATTTGCAAGTTAAACCTTGAGATTTGGACTTATTTGCAAAAAGTCCTATTTGAACTCTATTGGTTAAGTCTGAATTTTAGTGGGGTTGGCTCAACTTTGGGGTCCTATATCTTCCAAGTTATAAAGTTCTTGCCCTAGGTCACCACATAAAGTTTGTAGAGCTAAAAAAGGGGAACAAGTTTGCTATAGAGAGCAAGTCTTGGTACTATGAAAAGTTTTGAGAAAATTGGGCTCCAAGTTGACCTGTCAGGCTATCTTAAGTCTAAAATTAGTCTAACAGTGGCCTAGAGCTAGGTTTGTGAGCCATTTTGAGCTAGATCTGTTGCTTGATTGATGGTTGTTGCTGTAGCAAAAGTGAACATGGATTATAGAACTATAACTTTGATGCAGATGAATCATAAGGTTGTCACATAAAAATTGGAGAAAAGCTGCCTTGAATCTGGTCTGTCAGGCGCTCTGTCAGCTGTTTCCAATGGTACAGTGCCCTGAACATGATCGCTGGTGCAGCGCACCTGACCGCCGGCGACCGTGTGCCTAGATCCGCGCCGCCGTTGCGATTCACGCCCACCGGTGACCGGATAATGCTCCTAGGTAAAAGATCTTCGCTTGGGGATAATTCCGGTGGCTGGCCACCGTACCCCCTTGCCTTGCGGCCGGTACAGATAAGCTCACCGGCGTTGGCTACCCGCTGATCTTGTGCCACGTGCCCAGGCACCTTACCACGTCGTGGTTAGTCATGTTAAGCGTGTTCGGTTATCGCCGGAGGGACCGCCACAGTGAAAGCCACTTAGCGCTTGCGCCAGTGCCCCTTTTCTTCTCCGGCCGCCGCGCATCGTCATCTAATTCATCGGCCACTGCTCACGGGCTCTATAAATTGAGCGCACTGCGAGCTCCGTAGGATAATTACACACCCATAGCACCCATGCTTTCCTCGAATCATCCCCTAGAACTCTCCAATTTCCCACTCTCCCCAAATCGGTTTCCGCCGCCGTGAAAGCATCCTCACCGTGGCCAGCCCAATTTAGGTCCGATCTCACCCTCGGCTTTCTTGTTTCAACACCCTTGCTTGCTCTTGATACTCACCGACCCGTTCAATTGAGCTGAGCTACCCTAGATCATCGGAAACGCGTTCTGTTGCCCGTTGTCCATACGGTCACCGTGGTCAGGGCGTTTTAGTGTGCCATTAGTGCAATTAGTTTAGGGGAAACTTCGGTTAAGGCTTGAATTAGGTGCCAGTCGACGGAGAGTGCCGGTCTTTGCGTGGTCTGGCCAGTCTAGACTCGCCGGTGCTCGGATCTCCGCCGTGCGACGTCGGGGACTTGGCGCTGTGAAGAATTAGAAGTTCAGGGGTCTAACCGTAAACTGTCAGTGACTCAAGGAACAGTGCTGTGACCTCGCTTCAGATTATTCAAATGGGCAGGGCCTTTATGAAAAACCTGCAGCGCGGGCGCGCTTCTGCCCTAGCTGGGCCGGTTTCAGTCTAATACTATTCATACCTTTTCTTTTTCTTTTTCTGCCAGAGCTAAAGAAATTCTAGAAAATTGTAGAAAAATCCTAAAAATGCAAGACCAATTTTGTTAGGCTTCTAATTTCCTATAGAATTTAATAAAAATAGTTTCATGATTTTTAGTCCAAATAGGAAATTATAGAGTATTTAAATAGCCAAAAACATTGCTTCTAGATTTTTAGAGAATAAATAATAAATGCAAAATTCACTAAACTTTTAGGGTAAACTCTAAATAATATTTAGAAGCTTTGGGTAAAGTTTGGTATGATTTGGACCATGTTTGATACTTAGAACCCAAAACCCTATCCCCTGTCCTATGAACTTCACTATTGACTCCAGAAACCCTAAGTTCTCGGAGATCCATGAAGGAAAGTTATATTCAAGACTTTAGATAATAAACTTTTATTATCTTTGCACTCTCATGAGCATTACATGGGCATTCATTATTATGTATGGTTATATTTAGAAAACGAAGAAGAAGTAGAAGTCGAAGAAGCGAAGACTCCACCACCACCACCTGAGGAACATAAGGCAGGCAACTGTTTTTATCTTGAGATCTGCGGAACAAAGCCTGATTCACCAGTAACACAAGGCAAGCCCCGGTGCATTTGCCCCTCCTTGTTCCTTTTAAAAATTTTCTCACTTGCTTGATGCATTAGGTAATAGGAGTTGTGTGTTAAACCAATTCCTGCATTTCCTTCCTTGGATTGGATTACTTCTCCTTAAATCCCTGTTTTACAAAAGATTTTTCTTATTCTTAGCTTTGCTCTAGAAAAAACAAAATGTTTTGTTTTCACAAAAAGATGATGCTACAAAGTGGGATGGATGTTTTCGAAAATAAAACTTGATGGTGGATCCATCATGGCCATGATGGGTTCAACATCGAAAAAATGTACCTCTGCCAGGTACCAAACTTTGGGTTTGAAATGATTAAGCTGAGACCGGGTGGGTGACTTGCACAAGAAGAGAGTCTTGGTGTAGTGTCTCCATCTGAGTCGATTAAGGACCGTGTCGATGTAGGCTTGATGACCGAGGACCCTTTAACTGGTCACATGCCTCGTCATGGGTAAGCTTTGCCTCGGGCAGACTAAGACCAGAATAGGATAACACGCAATGGGAGTGGAGAGATGGCGAGAGTAGTGTGTACCCTCTGTGGCAAGAGGCTGGACGGTGGTGTATCTGTGCTCTCGGTTGGCATGAACCTGATCTGGTCTTAAGAACCCCGGTGGCGAGTTGACATATGCAAGGGTTAAGTGCTACATATGTCGTGTGATTGGAGATCCTCAGCTGAGTATAATCGATTTAGATCGTCGTAACTTCGCGGACAAGATGACTTGGTCACACTGACCTATACGTAGCAATCCAGTAAAGATGAAGGGTTGTTAAGAAATTGGCTAGTGCAGGTCGAGTGATTGAACTAGGGTAGAGAGAACTCTAGATGCAGGTAATCTTACTTAACCTGGCAATTAAAATTGAATTTTTAAGGATCCACTATTAGTAAGCATTTCTGCAAACAACGTCATTGATTATTGATAAGCCTTACCTTGACTCCCTTAAAAGCCAGCATATCCTTGAGAGTCTTTGACTTTGTCGGGTAAGTCTTGCGAAAGTACACATCATACTCAGGGCGTTGTCCCATGTGGTTTTAGGTGAAGAAACGACAAACTTTTGCTGCTTTTATTCAAAGGTGGTTCCCAAAGAAGAATGCCAGGAGTGAAGCTTCGGGAGGAAAGGATCCTCCGTTAAAACTTTTGGTTAATACTTATCGGGAGGGGTTTTTACCTCCCAGTGATGTAATAATAATACTCTGCACTCTTATATTTGTTTCTAGTCTGTAATAATCCAACTCTTTCTTACTTTTAATATAAGGTAAGTTATTATAATCGCTCCCGCACTTTCATATCTCTGATGAATTGTAATGTCTGCGTGATGGGTAAAACGCTCTTGGGAAAGTAAGGAATTTAGATACCGAACTTGTTAAGTGATCAGGTGCACCTGCAGGGTTGTCTGAAGTCCGTGGGACAAGGACAACTGTAGGTGGGTCTAATGACTTGGGAGGTTCCGTCACACTGAGGATCTCCGATCACACGACATATGTAGTAGTTAACCCTTGCATATGTCAACTTGCCACCGGGGTTCTTAAGACCAGATCAGGTTCACGCCAACCGAGAGCACAGATACACCACCGTCCAGCCTCTTGCCATGGAGGGTACACGCTACTCTCGCCATCTCTCCACTCCCATTGTTATCTTATTCTGGTATTAGTCTGCCCGAGGCAAACCTTACCCATGATGAAGCATGTGACCAGTTAAAGGGTCCTCCATCATCAAGCCTACATCGACACGGTCCTTAATCGACATAGACGGAGACACTACACCGAGACTCTCTTTCTCGTGCAAGTCACCCGCCCGGTCTCAGCTTTATCATTTCAAACCCAAAGTTTGGTACCTGGCAGAGGTACATCTTTTCCGATGTTGAACCCATCATGGCCCTGATAGATCCACCATCAAGTTTTATTTTTGAAAACTTCCCACCCACTTTGAAGCATCATCTTTTGTCAAAACACAACATTTTGTTTTTCTAGAGCAAAGCTAAGCATAAGAAAAACCTTTTTGATAAAACAGGGGACTAAGGTAATCAATTCCAAGGAAGGAAATGCAGCAATTGGTTTAGCACACAACTCCTATTACTTAATGCATCAAGCAAGTGAGGAAGATTTCAAAATAACAAGGAGGGGGTAAATGCACCGGGGCTTGCCTTGTGTTACTGGTGAATCAGGCTCCATTCCGCAGATATCAAAATAAAAACAGTTGCCTGCCTGATGTTCTTCAGGTGGTGGTGGTGGTGAAGTCCTTGCTTCTTCAACCTCTACTTCCTCCTCGTTTTCTAAATATAGCCATATATAATAATTAATGTTCATGTAATGCTCATGAGGATGCAAAGATAATAAAAGCTTATTATCTAAAGTCTTGAATACAACTTTCCTTCACGGATTTCCGAGAAACTAGGGTTCTCGGAGTCTTTAGTGAAGTTCATAGGGCAGGGGTTAGGGTTTTGGGTTCTAAGTATCAAACATGGTCCAAATCATATCAAATTTTACACAAGGCTTCTAAATATTAATTAGGGTTTACCCTAAAAGTTTAGTGAATTTTGGATTTATTATTTATTCCCTAAAAATCCAGAAGCATGGTTTTTGGCTATTTAAAATGCTCTATAATTTCCTATTTGGACTAAAAATCATGAAACTATTTTTATTAAATACTATAGGAAATTAGAAGTCTAACAAAATTAGTCTGGTATTTTTAGCATTTTTCTACAATTTCTTATAGATTTCCAAATTCTGGAAGGAAAAGAAAAAGGAAAACTATGAACAGTTCTGGGCCGCAACTGGCCCAAGTCGGCCCAATCCGAACCGGAAACGGGGACGCGCCCGCGCGCGCGCGCCCATGTTGACGAATTTGCACAGAGACCCCTGATGGCTTGGATAATCCGTTAAGAATCCCTAGCCACTATTTCTCGTCTCACTAACAATCACACATAGGTCCCTCGGCTTTTATTTCTTCCCTAATCAGATCCATGGCCACAACGCGCTCGCCGTCGAGCACCACGCGGCTTGTACTGGCCATGACCGGCGGCGGCTGTCTAAATTAGCTACGGGGTAAGCATTACCGACCCAAGGCGACTCAAGAACAGTCTTCAATTTTGGCTGGCACACCTAGAGAGTGTTCTGCCCACGCACACGGCGGAACTTATGACGCCGAGCCCGCGTTCCCATTCAATCACGCCTGAATTGGTCAAATTGCTGCCACGATGAGCTTCACAGGTACACAGAGCTGCTAAAACAACATAAGAGAAGTGCAGAGCCATACTAGAGCGGTCCGGCCACGGAGCGCGGAGAAGCTGTGCTCGCTGGTGACAGAAAAGGGAGAAAATGGCGCCGCGACGTGTAACAACCCTGGTGTTACTATCACTAAAACTTGAGCATAAAATCATAAGCATTGGCATTTCATGTGATTGTCACACCTAGAATGCATTTACTAGGCAAAAATTTTAAACAAGTTGTATTGGTATGACCTTTTGCAAATAAAACCCTAGAGTAGGGAACCTAACCCTAGATTGGGTTTAATAGAGCAAACAAGGCCTAAACAAGAGAAAACTTCAAAATTCAATTGAAAAGTCATAAAGTGTCACCATGGATGAACTCAAGTGGGATCCAAGCCTTAAGAGTGCAAGAAACCCTAATTGGAACCCTGGAAAGCCCTAAACCTAAACCCTAGGGGGCTAAGTGCAAAATTAGTGCACTTTTGGATTAAAGTGCAAAAACTATGATAACAAGGTGTCTTAAGTCATATGGTTCACAATTATGAAGATTTGCAACTTAAACCCTAGGTTTTGGGCCTATTTGCAAAAACACCACATTTGTAACCATATGGCTAAGTCTGATTTTCAGAAAATAGGTTCAACTTTGGGGCCTTGTAACTTCCAAACAAAAGGAATTTTGCCCTAGGTCACCACATCAATATTGTAGATCTATCAAAGGAGAATAACTTTGCTTAAGAGAGTAAGCATGGTTGTTATGCAAAGTTAAGAGAAGAATAGGCGCCAAGTTAGGCTATCAGTTAGTTTGCTGACAGAAATATGGCCACCAGTGTTATTGGCCAAACTTTGGGATCAAAATTATGTAATATCTAGTGCTTAATTGAGTCTAGTTCCCATAGTCGAAGTGTAGCTGGTTTATAACTCAACAACTTTGATACAGGCGAGTGATCATATTGTCGTATGAATTTTGGAGAAAATCTGCCTTGAACATGCTCTGTCAGGCACTCTAAAGATGTTTCTCATGGTACAGTAGCTATATCGAACCTGATTCAGAGAACCTCGCCGCCGGCGAGCCGCGCACGGATTCACGCTTTTGCCACCGTGATTCATGCTCGGACCGATTGGATAGCGACACCGGCCACTGTATCGAGCTCGCCACGGTGGATTTGGATAAGCTCGCCGCGTGTCCAGGCACTTTACCACGTCGCGATTAGTCACGTTAGGGATATCCGGTGATCGCCGGAGGGAGCGCCACGGTGAAAACCACTAAGCACTTGCGCTAGTGCTCCTCTCCTTCTCCGGCCACCGCGTGTCGTCATCCAAATTCATGGCCATCGCTCTTGCTTGCTATAAACTGAGCGCGTCGTCAGGTCCATAGGATGATCATGCACCAAACCACCAAGTATTGCCTCCAATCATACAATCGAGAGCTCCAATTTTGGACTTCCCCCAAAAACACTCAAGAACACCGTGACAAGGACCTCGCCGTGGCCACCCCGATTCAGGATCGATCTCGCCCTCGGTTCTCTTGTTTCAACATCCTTGTGTGCTATTGATGCTCACCGACCCGTCCAATTGAGCTAGGACCCCATAGATCCTCGAAAACGCGTTCGGTTGTCTGCGAGACCCGCTGTCACTGTGGACAGTGCTGGTTAGGTCACCATTCATGAAATTTGTTGAGGGGAAACAATGATTAGCACTTGAATTTGATTTCTGCCAAAGTAGAGCCCTGATCATTGTGTGAATCAACCAGTACAAGCTCATCGGAGCTCTGCACGGCGTCGCGCTCTGTTGTGGACTTCGGTCTGTGAAGGCATAGAAGTATAGGGGTATTTTTGCAAACGTCAGTGAGACACATGAATAATGCTAGGGACTGCTGCTCTGAATTTTGAATCGGTAAGGGTGGCTCTGCAAAGTTTACACGGGCACGCAGGCGGGCGCGCGCGTAGGCGTTTTCCTCCTATGTTGGGCCGGTTCGGGCTGATTTTGGCCCAAGACTATTCACAGTTTTTCTTTTTCTTTTTCTACCAGAGCTAAATATATTCTAGAAAATTGTAGAAAAATGGCAAAAATACCAAACCAATTTTGCTAGATTCCTAATTTCCTATAGAATTTAATAAAAAAGTTTTATGATTTTTAATACAAATAGAAAATTATAGAGTATTTAAAATAGGCTAAAATCTTGTTTCTGGATTTTTAGAAAATAGATAATGATTCCAAAAATCTCCAAACTTTTTGGATGACCCTTATATGTTATTTAGAAACTTTAGGTAGAGTTTGGTATGATTTGGGACTTGTTTGATACTTAGAACCTAGCCCCCTGCTCTGTGAACTTCACTATTGACTCCGGAAACCCTAAGTTCTCGGAGATCCGTGAAGGAAAATTGTATTCAAGACTTTAGATAATAAACTTTTATTATCGCACTCTCATGAACATTACATGGGCATTCATTATTATGTATGGTTATATTTAGAAAACGAAGAAGTAGAAGAAGAGAAGACTCCACCACCACCACCTGAGGAACATCAGACAGGCAACTACTTTTATTTTGATATATGCGGATCTGAGCCTGATTCACTAGTAAAACAAGGCAAGCCCCGGTGCATTTGCCACCTCCTTGTTTCTTTTAAAATCTTTCTCACTTACATGATGCATTAGGTGATTGGAGTTGTGTGCTAAACTATTGCTGCATCTCCTTCCTTGGATTATTTCCTAATCCCTATTTTACAAAAGGTTTTCTTATGCTTAGCTTTGCTTTAGAAAAACAAAATGTTTTGATTTCTCAAAAATGATGAGCAAAGTGGGTGGGATGTTTTTGAAAATAAAACTTGATGGTGGATCCATCATGGCCATGATGGGTTCAATATCGGAAAAGATGTACCTCTGCCAGGTACCAACTTTGGGGTTTGAAATGATTAAGCTGAGACCGGGCGGGTGACTTGCACGAGAAGAGAGTCTCGATGTAGTGTCTCCGTCTGAGTCGATTAAGGACCGTGTCGATGTAGGCTTGCTGACCGAGGACCCTTTAACTGGTCACATGCCTCGTCATGGGTAAGCTTTGCCTCGGGCAGACTAATACCAGAATAAGATACCACACAATGGGAGTGGAGAGATGGCGAGAGTAGCGTGTACCCTCCGTGGCAAGAGGCTGGACGGTGGTGTATCTGTGCTCTCGGTTGGCGTGAACCTGATCTGGTCTTAAGAACCTCGGTGGCGAGTTGACATATGCAAGGGTTAAGTGCTACATATGTCGTGTGATTGGAGATCCTCAGCTGAGTATAATCGATTTGGATCGCCGTACCTTCGCGGTTATGAAGACTTGGTCACTGCCCTATACGTAGAACTTCAGTAAAGAGAAAGGGTTGTTAAGAAATTGGCTAGTGCAGGTCAAGTGATTGAACTAGGGTAGGAAGAACTCTAGATACAGGTAATCTTACTTAACCTGACAAGTAAAATTGAATTTTTAAGGATCCACTCTTAGTAAGCATTTCTGCAAACAGAGTCATTGACTATTGTTAAGCCTTACCTTGACTCCCTGAAAGCCAGCATACCCTTGAGAGTCTTTTCTTTAGTCGGGTAAGACTTGCTGAGTAATTCCATACTCAGGGCTTCGTCCCATGTTGTTTTTAGGTGAGGAAGCAACCAACTTTTGTTGCTTCTGTTGAAAAGTGGTACCAAAGGAAGAGCACCAGGAGTAAAGCTGCGGGAGGAAAGGATCCTCCACAAAACTTTTGTTTGATACTTATCGGGAGGGGTTTTTGCCTCCCATGGTTTGTAATAATAATACTCAGCACTCGTATATTTTGTTTTGGTCTGTAACTATATAACTCTGTCTTACTTTTTAATAAAGGTAAGTTAATATAACTGCTTCCGCATTTTCGTATCTCTGATGCTTGTAATGTCTGCGTGACGGGTGAAACGCTCTTGGGAAAGGTAAGGAAAGCAGATACCGAACTTGTCAAGTGATTCAGGGGCACCTGCAGGGTTTTCTGAGGTCCATTGGACAAGGACAATTGTAGGTGGGCCTAATGACTTGGGAGGTTCCATCACACGACGGCTCTGGGTGGAATTGGGAGGTGGGATTGGGGCTACACGGCCGTAAAGAACTATAGTTTCACCGTGCACAACCAATTTTGGGAGAGGTGGAGAGGATTCTGCGAATTTGGGCTTCAACTGAACTCACTGGTGGAGATATGAATACATCGCCGTGGTCCATGGTGCTATTTATAGCCACGGCGGTCCGGCTAACGATCAGTGACCGTGAAAGGCTTTGTTCTCGCATGGCAACCACGCATAGAAGAGGTACAGTAAGGGAGGGGCAAGGCATGGGTGACACCACGGTGGAATCAACCGATCCATGGCAGCCACCGGTGAATAACTCCGGCCACGCCCGGCTGTGTGGTGGAACCGCCCGAAATATTCCAACTTAAGTGCCTAGGTCCCGCCTTAGAGGCTAGACCACACTTAAATAGGAATAACACGTTAGTCCCTCAGATCTAGTCCGACGAGGCCACTAACAGGATCAAGTACCACGTACTCACTCGATGGTGAGGCACAGAGCAAATACAATAAAGCATAAAACCATACATTGAGGAGTATTAAATTTATTACATCATCATCGGAGTTTAGCAAAAGTAGTCATCATCGTTCGGAATGCAGCGGAATAAAACTAACGATAAATAAACAGAGAGACGGGGAAGCCTGTCCCATCACTCCTCATGCTCCTCCTCTGCCGAGGTAGGGTCCCACTCGAATGTCCAACCCGGTGGCAAGGTGGACGGCCAAGTCACTCCAGCAGCCATGTCCTCCAGGGAACCTGTAAAAATTTATGCCACAAGCAAGGCTGAGTATACTAATACTCAGCTAGACTTACCCGGTGTGAGGAGTCTACTCCTCTATCTCTAGACATGCAGCTGTTTGGCTGAGGGGTTTGATTGCCAAAAGCACTAGCTGAGTCTATAAATCAAGTTTTAGCTTTTCAAAGTTTTAGTGTGACTCTCTTAAGACTAATTGTGTACTATCTACTCAATCATGGTATCAAGCAAATTAGCAATCAAATATCTTTTGCCAAAACATCCCATTTCCACTTGTTACTCAATGTAGCAGGATGGATCAAGCAGTCTCATTAGCTGCGAGAAGCAGACGATTCGAATCGGGTTTTTAAACCTTGCAAGGTAAACCTAAACATACGATGTGGCGAGGCACTCCGTCCTCACACACATCAACCGTCCCCATCGATTCCCTGGTAACAGATCAGGGCTCACCGCCTTGGCATACAATGCCTCACTGACCCCGACTGCCGTCGTGCAGTGACCACACTTGTACCCACCATAACCGGAATGGGAGACCATGTCTCAGGTCGCGTGAGGAATATGTCTGCTGGTAGGTTCAATCAGGTACTAGGCTTACCGATTTACCATATTTCTCGGCATATGTTTAGTACGTTCAAACGCTTGACTCACGGTACCACACCTTAATCCTTATTCCAATTTCCACCTCGTAGACAATCAATCCCCATGGATTGTTGTCCACAGACCAACATCATTAGGCTATGAACGTGGATACAACCAATTCCTGACCTCGCGCGAGTGCTGGAAAAATCAGTCGACTTCTACCGAGATCCTTAATTAGTAAGCAGCTACTCGACCTAGCATACTAGTATCCATCTCAAAAGGAATCCTGAGTTCATGCAACTAGGGTTCCAGGCAACTCCTACACTTAAGTGCACAGTACAAGCCTACAAACATTAAGTGCAGTAAAATAGCATATATAGAACTGGTTATGCATAAACCGGGGCTTGCCTTCCAAAGCTGGGGCACGCAGATCCTCTGGGGCAGGCTCTGGTGCTGGATCCGGGGCTACCTCCTGAGCAACTCCTTGCTCCGGCACGAGGATGTACTCTCCGTCAGTGAGGTTGCAATCTATCGAATGCAATGAATAAGAATATGTATGCTATGATTATGCAGGATTTAGTAATCATTATGCTAAGTGAAGAAAAACTAAGTTAGTTAATAACTTAGGGTTTCCTGGTTATAAGAGGCTCTTAGTGGCTTATGCTTATTAAATTAGGTTTGAGGTTTTGTTTAGAGATAAGCATAGTGGATTAAGACTTGGATTGCTCCTTAAATGTTTTAGTAGGCACTCAAGGGGTTTTGCTGGTTTGGTTAAGGTAACATTATTCTCCACTATTAAATTTCCTTTTTATTTTTCTATTTATGATTTTTGGAGTGTGTTTGAACTACAACAGTGATTTAAATTTTTCCAAAAATTCTGTAAAAATTACAGTGGGTTACTATTGGTCATTGTAGTCTGTCCTATAAATTTGGGATCCAGAATAATTAAAATAATCCCTGGACAAAAATACAAAAGTTGGGGCAAAAGGGGCCACTTTGTACTACAACTCTTGTCTAGGGGTGGGTTCTGTTCTAAGAGTCATTTTTACTGGTATCTGTAGGTAATAACATGCTTCTGTGCCAAAAATCACAGAGGGCTACTTAGTGGTTATTTAGTTATGATTTTCTAAAGTTTAATGCTAAAAAGACACTTACAACTAACTTATTATTTGAAAAACATCAAACAACAGAACTCATAATTTTTCTATGTTCATCATAACAAAACATTAGTTATCCCAAGGTTTGGGATGATGTCTCCTCAGGGTTATTTTTCTAGGGTTTTTCTAAGTTTTTCTTGTTTTCCTAAAATAAAAGGTATCTCTTTATTTTTATACTAAACAAAGGTTAAACAAAATTTTCTAGTGAACCATACTGAATAAGTAAGCTAACAAAAATGTGGGTGCCCCCTGGTTTCCATTTTACACTACCTATTATATTTTCTTTAACCTTAAGCTGAAAATGATTTAAATGGCAAACTCTACCTTAAATGAGTGTACAAAGGGGTTTAGTATTTTTAAACAGGTTAGGGAGTGATTAAGTACTTCTCTGAATTTTCTTAACCCCAGTCTAATAGTGTAGCTATTTTTCCCTATTTCATTTAGCTTTTGATCAGATAATCAATTAAATCATAACCGTGAAGTCTTCTGCAATACTTGAGGGTTTTATATTTTTTCTAAGTAGTTTACATTAATTAAGATCTGGCAAAATTGGTTTGACTCGATTTGGGTAAACAAAGCTGAAGTTATGAATTTTTCAAGTTCTGTTTGGATTTAAATCAAAATATTTAAAAAGGTTTCCTGGAAAACCACTTTGCATCGAAGGCCCTGGGTTCTTTCTAAATCAATCTCTTCAGTTATACCCCTACGCCACTATTCCCTTGAGTCGCTGACAGCGCACAAATCCCCCTGGCCTTTTCTCCTTCTTCCCCGAGGTCCCTCCCCTAACTTAAATAGTACCCGCAGAAGTAAAAAGGGCGGCACGACTTACCGGTGGCGAGAGAGGTCCAGCGAGGGGCGGGGTTGGCTCCGGGAGGTCCTGGCGGTCACAGCGAGGTACGGCTCGACGGCGGTGGTGGCCGGAATCGGCCGGTCCACGTGCTCAGGCGGGTGAACTCGTCGGCGGCGAGAGCTCTGGCCTAACCACAGCGACATAGGTCAATCCAAGGGCACGGGGAGCTTCACGGGATGTTGATGAGTCGACACATGCAAGGGATTGGAGAACAACTCACCGTGGAGCTCGGTCTATGTTCACCGGTGGTCGTGTGAAGTCCGGCGACCGTGGACTGGCTTCTCCGGCGAGGCAAAGTTTGATTCCTTGCTCGAGGAGCTTCACCGAGGCATGCACGGTCTACTCCGAGGGTCGGATGCGGCTGGGAGAGGCTCTGCTAGCCGGTCTACGGTGGCGAGTGCTCGGGTGGCCGCGGGCACGCCGTGCGCGGGGCAATGCCGGTGAGCTGGTGCTCCAGTGAGGTCGAGCGCGCGCGGGTGAGTACGGTCGAAGTCCCTGGTGGCTTTATAGGCGCAGGTGCGAGCAACGGCGCTGGCCTGGCTTGGCGCGACGCGGGGGCACGCGGGGGGCGGGTGTCGGGCGTGCTCTAGCGAGCTCAGAGCGCATCGAACACGTGGCTCTTTGCTTCTGCCCTTGTTCTTCCCTCTGTTGAGCGGCCAAAACGTGCGAATCTTGCCCTAAGACCTGTGTGAGATCTCTTCCTTGCACCTAGAGCTATCTAGTTCATGTCGAGCTTGGAGGCGTCGATGGGGAGCCTACTTGATGTAGACTCTTCTTTCTTCTCCTCCTTCGCTTTGAATGCGACGGGTTGCACCTCGGGTGTGGAGGTGTCGCCTTTCTCTAAGTTTACTATTTGTTTAGAGCCTTTGATCATCAATTCAAAGCTCACAAACTTCCCTATAACCTCCTCGGGAGACATTAGCTTGTATCTAGGATCACCACGAATTAATTGAACTTGTGTAGGATTAAGAAAAACAAGTGATCTTAGAATAACCTTGACCATTTCATGGTCATCCCACTTTGTGCTCCCGAGGTTGCGCACTTGGTTGACCAAGGTCTTGAGCCGGTTGTACACCGCTTGTGGCTCCTCTCCTTGGATGAGGATGAATTGACCGAGCTCCCCCTCGATTGTCTCCCGCTTGGTGATCTTGGTCACCTCATCCCCTTCGTGCGCGGTTTTAAGCACGTCCCAAATTTCCTTGGCGCTCTTCAACCCTTGCACCTTATTATACTCCTCTCGACTTAGAGAGGCGAGGAGTATAGTAGTGGCTTGGGAGTTGAAGTGCCGGATTTGGACAACTTCGTCAAAGTCGTAGCCTTCATCCCCCATGAATGGTACCTGCGCTTCAAACTCAACAGTGTCCCATATACTTGCGTGGAGTGAGGTTACGTGATCCCTCATTTTATCACTCCACATACAATAATCTTCACCGTCAGAAACTGGTGGTTTGCCTAGTGGGACGGTAAGTAAAGGAGTGCGTTTAGAAATGCGAGGATAGTGTAGGGGAATCTTGAAAGGGAAATGTGCCCTTGGGCAATTTCTATAATGTTTTGGTGATTAAGTGTCCAACACATTTAATTAAGTTCTTATGTGCCAAGTAAAGTGAGAAGTGCAAATCAAAGAAAAAGGTACGTTTCTAGACTTAGTACATTGTTTTTGAGTACTAACATATTTTGTCTAAGTGCTAGAAACAGGGAGAAAAGAATTGGAAAAAGACTTGGCTCTATGCGGCCAACTCTAGCTCGGCTTGGCACACCGGACTGTCCGATGGTGCACCGGACAGTGTCCGGTGCGCCAGGCTGGTCCGCATGAAAAGGCTGCTCTTGGGACTCGACGACGGCGTATGGCTATAATTCACCGGATCGTCCGGTGAGTCATCCGCGGCGAACTCGTCGCCCTCGGGAAAAGCAAAGGGGCGATGTGGCTATAATTCACAGGACTGTCCGGTGGTGCACCGGACTGTCCGGTGAGCTAACGGTCGCCTGTGCTATCGGTCGGTTGTGCAATCTTCGCGCGACACGTGGACTGCTCCAACGGTCAGCTGGTGCACTAGACTGTCCAGTGGGCACCGGACAGTGTCCGGTGCGCCAATCAGCTCTGAGGACCAACGGTCGGATGTGCCAGAAAAGGAAGGAGATCGCGCACCGGATAGCTACAGTGACTGTCCGGTGGTGCACCGGACTGTCCGGTGCACCACCCGATAGAAGGCAAGTTTGGCCTTCCAAGTTGGCCTCCAACAGCTCCTAGCTGCCTTGGGGCTATAAAAGGGACCCCTAGGCGCATGGAGGAGCCACCCAAGTATTCTTAAGCATCCAGACTCCGCTCTCACGCTTTCGCTTAGTTGTGTTAGTGATTTGGGCTCCATTCGAGTTGTGCACTCCCTGAGTTGTCATTTGAGCTCAAGTCTTCACTTGTGTGCGTGGGTGTGCTGCGTATTTGGGTCTTGTGTGTGTTGCTCTTCCCAACCTTACTCTATGTTTTCTTTGCGATATCTATTGTAAGGGTGAGAGGCTCCAAATTGTGGAGATTCCTCACAAACGGGAAAACAATTGCAAGGAAAAGACCGTGGTATTCAAGTTGATCATCGAATCACTTGAAAGGGGTTGAGTGCAACCCTCGTCCATTGGGATGCCACAACATGGAAGTAGGCAAGTGTTACTTGGCCGAACCACGGGATAAAAATCACGTGTCTCTTGTGTTGCTCCTATCTATGATTGTTTGTGTTCGCAAGAGCTCGCCTCATAGACTTGATTAACTTGCGCTAATATCTCTTTAATCAAGCTTGTTGGAATTTAGTGTTGAATTTTACAGGATCACCTATTCACCCCCCATCTAGGTGCTCTCAATTGGTATCATAGCCGTACTCTTCATCTAAGGGACTAATCGCCCGAAGAGATGGATCCTGAAGGAAAGGGGATGGTGGTCAACGACAAGGAGAAGGAGTCCCTCTTCAACGAGCCAAGGGACGACAAGCCCACTGACTCAAGATCGAGTCACAAGAAGAGGGACGGGAAGAAGAAGAGGCGCATCAAGAAGATCATTTACTATGACAGCGATGCCTCCTCTTCTTCACCAAGAGACAACAACGACGATGACTCGTCGAAAAAGAGAACGGTTAATCAAAACTACTCTTTTGACTATTCTCGCATGTCGTACAATTCAAATGCACATTTACTTTCTATTCCTCTCGGAAAACCCCCACACTTTGATGGAGAGCATTACTCATTTTGGAGTCATAAAATGCGTAGTCATCTATTTTCTCTCCATCCTAGCATTTGGGAAATTGTGGAAAATGGAATGCATTTCGATAGTACGGATAACCCTGTGATGATAAATGAACAAATTCATAAGAATGCACAAGCTACCACTGTTTTGCTAGCATCTTTGTGCAGGGATTAATGCAATAAGGTTAGCGGCTTGGACAATGCCAAGCAAATCTAGGACACCCTCAAGATCTCACATGAGGGAAATGATGCTACAATGATCACCAAAATGGAGTTGGTGGAAGGCGAGCTAGGGAGATTCGCCATGATCAGGGGAGAAGAGCCAACACAAACCTACAACAGGCTCAAGACCCTGGTCAATAAGATTAGAAGCTATGGAAGCACAAGATGGACGGATCATGACATCGTCCGACTCATGCTCAGGTCATTTACAGTTATTGACCCCCATCTTGTGAATCTTATTCGTGAAAATCCCAGGTACACCAAGATGATGCCCGAGGAGATTCTTGGAAAATTTGTGAGCAGGCGCATGATGGTGAAAGAAGCACGATATGTAGACGATGCGCTTAATGGTCCACTACCCGTCTACGAGCCACAACCCGTTGCTCTCAAAGCAACAAGCAGCAGGGAGGTGCTACCAAGCAAGGTGGCACAAGTTGAGGCTGCCAGGCTAAACAAAGATGAGATGGCCCTAATCATCAAGCGCTTCAAGACCGCACTGAAAGGACGCAAGGAGTACCCCAACAAGAACAAAGCAAGGGGAAAGCGCTCCTGTTTCAAATGCGGTAAGACTGGTCATTTCATAGCTCAGTGCCCCAATAATGATAATGACCAGGAACAAGAAAAGTATGGGAAGAAAGAGAAGAAGAAGAATTACAAGAAGGCGAAGGCGAGGCGCATCTTGGAAAGGAATGGAATTCTGACTGCTCGCCATTCGACTCCAATGATGAAGGGTTGGCTGCCTCGGCCTTCGACAAATCTTCGCTCTTCCCCAACGAACGCCATACGTGCCTTATGGCTAAGGAAAAGAAGGTATGTATTTGGAACACTCCCAAGTATACTTCTTCTAGTGATGAAGAGTCATCTTATGATGAAGTAGACTATACTGATTTGTTTAAAGGCTTAGATAGAAACAAAGTACACAAAATTAATGAATTAATTGATGCCCTTAATGAAAAGGATAGATTGCTAGAGAAGCAAGAAGATATTTTGTATGAAGAGCATGACAAATTTATTAGTGTTCAAAAATCTCTTGCTTTAGAAATTAAAAGAAATGAAGTGCTATCCTATGAATTGTCTGCTTGCCATGTTTCGGCGTTTCGACCCCGGGGGGTCCCTGGACCGACGAGTAAATTGTTGCTGCGTGTCCCAGCCTAGATGGGTCGGCGCGAGACGGAGACACAAGGGGGGAAAAACAGTGAGGGGAAGCCCGCGGCCTCGTGTTGTCCTGCGCCTAGGGCGGATGCGCTTGCAGTAGGGGGTTACAAGCGTCCGCGAGGGAGAGAGAGAGATAGGGGGCGTTAGGTTGCCCGTTCTCCCGCGCGGCCACCTTTCTCGTATGAGAGCCCTGGACCTTCCTTTTATAGACGTAAGGAGAGGGTCCATGTGTACAATGGGGGGTGTAGCAGTGTGCTAACGTGTCTAGCAGAGAGAAGCTAGAGCCCTATGTACGTGCCGATGTGGCTGTCGGAGAGGTGTTGGAGCCCTGTTCATGTGGCGTCGTGGCCGTCGGTGGAGTGCTTGAGCCCTGTAGAAGCACAGCTGTTGGGGTTGTCGGATCCTTGCTGACGTATCCTTGCTTCCGTAGGGGGCTGAGAACCACCGTTGTCATGGAGCGCGCGGGGTGCCATCATTAATTGTTTTACTGGGGCGAGCTAGATGGGACGCCGGTCTTGTTCCCCGTAGCCTGGGCTAGCTAGGGGTAGGGTAATGATGGTCTCCCCTTGTGGCGTCGTCGGCTTGAGCGAGGTGGTGACTCCTCCGAGGTCAAGGTCGAGTCCGAGCCCTGGGGTCGGGCGAGGCGGAGATTTTCTTCCGGAGTCGAGGTCGAGTCCGAGCCCTGGGGTCGGGCGAGGCGGAGATCGTCTTCCGGAGTTGAGGCTGAGTCTGAGCCCGGGGGTCGGGCGAGGCAGAGGCCTTCTTCCGGAGTTGAGGCTGAGTCCCGAGCCCGGGGGTCAGGTGAGGCGGAGATCATCGTCTGAGGCGAGGTCGAGTCCGAGCCCGGGGGTCGGGCGAGGCGGAGATCGTCGTCCGAGTTGAGGTCGAGTCCGAGCCCGGAGGTCGGGCGAGGCGGAGATTCCTATGGCGCTCGAGGCTGGGCTTGGTTGCTGTCAGCCTCACCCTGGCGGGTGGCACAGTAGTCGGAGCAGCGCAGGCGGCGCTGTTTTCCTGTCAGGTTAGTCAGTGGAGGGGCGAAGTGACTGCGGTCACTTCGGCCTTGTCGACTGGAAAGCGCGCGTCAGGATAAGATGTCAGGCGATCCTTGCATTGAATGCTCCTGCGATCCGGTCGGTGGGCGAGGCGATCTGGCCAAGGTTGCTTCTCCGTGAAGCCTACTCGAGCTAGGCCTCAGGCGAGTCGAAGGTGCGCCCGTTGCTTGAGGAGACCCTCGGGCGAGGCATGAATCTGCCTTGGTCTTCCGTTCCTGCCCGAGGCTGGGCTCGGGCGAGGCGAGATCGAGTCCCTCGAGTGGGCGGAGCCTCAACCGGAATTGCCCACATCAGGCCTTTGCAGCTTTGTGCTGATGGGGGTAACCAGCTGAGATTAGGAGCCTTGGGGGTACCCCTAATTACGGTCCCCGATAGTAGCCCCCGAGCCTCAAAGGGAGTGTGAGTACTCGCTTGGAGGCTTTGTCGCACTTTTTTGCAAGGGGACCGGCCTTTCTTGGTTGCATTTTGTTCCGATGGGTGCACGTGAGCGCACCCGCCGGGTGTAGCCCCCGAGACCTCGGAGGAGTGGTTTGACTCCTTCGAGGTCTTAATGCCTTTTGTGATGGCTAGGCTGGTCTGGTTGTTCCCTCATGCGAACTGGTCGTTGCCCGGGTGCATAGTCAGGTTCTGAGTTCTCGGGCTGGTATGTTGACGCTGTCAACGGTTTGGCCGGAGCCGGGTTTGCGAGAGCAGCCCCTGAGCCTCTGCACAGGGTGAGAGGACGGTCAAGGGCAGACTCGGCTTTTTTCATACGCCCCTGTGTCGCCTTTCCGCAAGGAGGAGGGGGGGACAGCGCCATGTTGCCCTCGGTGGGCGCCGAACATGGTGTCTCCAGTGAGCTGCTAACGGGTGATCCGAGTGGACGCCCGTGCCCCGTTCGATAAGGGTCGGCTAGTGGCCTAGAGGCATGCTCCAAAAGTACCTGTAGGTGATTTGCCGGACCCGGTCCCGTTCGATAGGGTCCGAGGGCTCGATGCCTCCCTCTGATGGGATTCTGTTACAGAATCGTTCCTGCTGGTCTCGGAAATGTCCTAGGGTACCTCGGGAGCGTAGCCCAAGCCTTGGTTATGTATCGAACGTACCCGGAGTCATCCCTCACTCTGCGTGCTCTGGGGTGACTATCGAACCCGTCAGGGGGCCAGCCTACGAACCCCTGATCAGTAGTGGGCGCGGAGCCTGAGTGGCCTGAGGCGGCTGTCGAACCCTTCCGAGGGGCCAGCCTTCGAACCTCTGACCAGTAGTAGGCGCGGAGCCTGAGTGCTCTGAGGCGGCTGTCGAACCCTTCCAAGGGGCCAGCCTTCGAACCTCTGATCAGTAGGGGGGCTCAGGGCCCGCTTCCTTCGCGGAGAAGGATCCCTTTCGAAGTATCCCCTTTCCCGGTCCCTGTAGCAAGAGAGAGAGAAAGGGGAAGAGGAAAAGGATACGAAATTGAACGACGTGGCACACCTTTTTTGACGCGGTCATTATGGCGGAGGTGAACCGTCGCCCGCTTCGCCTGCCAAAGGCGTCGCCTGTCCTGCCGAAGAGTTAATGCGACGGGACGAGTGATTCGCGGGGCAGCTGTTGTGCACGCGTGAGCCGTTCGAGGAACGGAACACGGGTGCGTCGTCTTCACGCCATGGGAGAGGGCTCTCTCGCTGTTCTAGGAGGGGACGTGAGCCTGCAGATGATTTGACTGCTGCTTCCGCCTGCCTGCCACCGCCATTACTGCCGGTCCACTTTTGGCCATGTTGACCATCACACCTTCTCCCGCGGCTGACTGACCCGTAACTGGCGTGCCTGGTTGGCACTGCTGGGCCATGCGCAGGGTTGCCTCGAGTCGCGGCACCGGTTCCATAGTCGAGAAGGCGCGGCGCTGGCGCAAGTGGCGCTGCAGTTTTTTTGCACGTAGTAGCCGGCGCCGGTTACATGACGTGTGGGCCTGGGCCTCCATGCTGGATGCATCGAAGTCGAAAGGGTGTGCGTCAAAGTCGAAAAGGTGCGCCCCCTTAGTGCAGTTGCATGCCGCCTGCATGGCGGTCCGCCCTTTTACCCGCTGGTTTGGGCGAAGACGGAGGAATGCTTGTAACCGCTGGGCGGTTACACGCTCCGCACGCGGCGGTTTGGCTTCTTCTGTCCTGGGGCAGCTTGCATGATGCGTGGGACCCACCCCCCGTGTCGTAGGGGGAAGACCTTGGAGCGTGTTGGTGAAGACTCCGTCCGCGACGTCTGAGGACGCAAGTGGGGAGAGTTGCCTTTAAAAGGAGGGTGACCCCCTTGGATGGCAACCATGTCTTCGCACTCCCTTCATGCATCGCGTCCTTCCACCTTCCGAGCCCCCGGATGGGGAGCGCTTGCATCGCTTTCGTCTTGTTGTGGAAGGAGCGCAACCTTGTGGAGGTTGGTACCTTTCAGCCATCGCTCGGCTTCAAGGATTTTTGTCATTCGATGGTGGGGAGAAGCAAGCCAGGTTGTGGCCTCTGCCCCGCCCTCAGCTTCAAGGATCTTCGTCATCCTTGCTGGGGCGGAGGGCGAGCTGAGCCGGAGCCTACCTTGGCGTGGGCTGGCGTCCCGCTTCTTCCTCCAACTTCTGGGGGTGGAAACCATCCTCCAGCTCTACGGAGGAGGCATCCTCCAGCCATGCAGGGGGAGGCGAACTGCTGCTGCCCGGCCAGGGTGCAGCACTCTGTCTTCTGTCCGGGCGACGGTGGCCAGCCGCACTGGGGGGGGGGTCTCACAACACGTCGTACGCCGAGAGGGCAGTACTCGTGTTCTGGGATGGTCCCATTCTCGTTCTCGTGGCAAGGACGGGAGCGAGGACCTGCCGGCGCACTTTGGGGCAGCCGGCACCCACTGGTGCGGTGTTGGCGGACAGGTGGACACCGCCGTTGGTGCTGAGGTGGTGGCGGCTGGAGAAGTCCTCGTCGCCGACGAGATTGCCGCCACCATCCCGCTCCTGGCCTCCGGCTCTTTGGCTTTGATAGCTTGTCCTCGCCCCTCGAGCGGGGACGTGGGCGAGGGCCTCGTCGCAGCAGCGTCTGCCCTGAGGTCATAGCTGCTGCTGTTTGGCCACCCGGAGCGGAGGTCGTTGTCGCTGCTGCCAGAGCGGGCGTCGGCGAGCCACCTGGGGTCTTGTCGCCCTGCAGGCCCTCCAATGTGGGGGGTTGTTCGTACCTGCGAGGGTGGAACCGGAGTTCCGTTTGTAATGGCACCTTGAGTGTTGGCGTATGTTCATTGTGGCTGTCGGGGCCTGAACATTTGTGTATTTGGGCGTAAAGCCATGTTTCTTCTCCATTTTGCGCACCAGAACTTGCGTGTCGGCTAGCTGGACCGCTTAACCAAGCGTGAGTTGCCCTGTGCGGAAGGTGACGAGTGAGGTATTCGTATCCCGGAGGCGTAGGAGTCCCTCGGCTCGGTCGGCCTTGCCACTCGAGGCTCCTCTTGCTTAGCGAAGGAAACCTCGGCTGCTCTATGATGAGCCGAAGCCGGAGGCAGCGGCGTCAGCATGGACAGAGGCGGAGTTGGCTGGAGAAGAAACTTCATCGGCCAAGGAGTAGGGGACTTCCCAGGTCGACGAGGCGTCGCAGTGGCGGCTGGGACCTGGCCAGGTCGTCCACTGGCGAGACCAACCCTGGAGTCAGGCTGCCGAGGCCATGAGCCGGGCTGGTGTCCTCAGGGGACAGCTGGCTGAGGCTACGGAGTGGCCGGTCCGGCCGTCTGCTTGGGCCGGGTTCGTGGAGGAGACCCTGGCGGCGATGGCCCAGGCGTGGTGCTGACATCTTCCTTCGAGATGGAGATCCTCCGACCATGTTGCTTGTTCGAGGCCGGGTCGGATTCCGCCGAGGGTGGAGTCGATGCCGAGGGTGCTGCTGCTCCTCCTGCTGACGTCTGAACCTGCAGGAACAGTTTGTCTGTAGCGTGTGTATGTTTTTTGTGGCCGCCGAGGCCAAAACATACCGTCGTCGTGTTGTAAAGCTGCGTTTCTTTTCCCCTTGTTTCGAGTATCAGGACTTGTTCGTCGGTAACAGAATCGTTTATCTGAGCGTGAGTTACTTATCGCAGAAGGTGATGAGTGAGGTATCTGTATCCCGGAGACATAGGAGTCCCTCGGCTCGGTCGGCCTTGCCTGCTTACGTGTACTCTTACTCGTCCGTAGGATTCTGTTATCGATATAGTCGAGACAGCACGAAAAATCGTTTCAGCAGAAGAAGTTTTCGAGCGTTAAGACTTGCTCAGATAGCGGAATCCCTTATCCGAGCGTGAGTTACTTATCGCAGAAGGTGATGAGTGAGGTATCCGTATCCCGGAGGCGTAGGAGTCCCTCGGCTCGGTCGGCCTTGCCTGCTTACGTGTACCCCGTCGTTTTCAGGACTCCACTATCGAAGTAGTCGAAAAGCATGAAAGATGTTCTGGCAAAAAGACTTTTTCCGAAGAAAATTTTGACGCAGAGGGGGTTCCCCCCTTCTAGCCCCCGAGGGAGGGTCGGGCTTTGCCGAGGCAAGGCTGACCCTTCCTTGAAGATTAGACTTTGCTTGTGTATGTAAACGAGGTACATGAACGACTTGAAAACATCTTAAGGGTAGACGCGACGTAGCTATCGGATGTTCCAAGCGTTGCTGTAGGTCTCGCCTTGACTGTTGGCCAGCTTGTATGTTCCGGGCTTCAGAATCTTGGCGATGATGAACGACCCTTCCCAGGGAGGCGTGATCTTGTGGCGCCCTCGGGCGTCTTGTCGTAGTCGAAGCACCAAGTCGCCCACCTGGAGGTCTCGGGACTGATCCCCTCGGGCGTGGTAGCGTCGCAGGGACTGCTGATACCACGCCGAGTGTAGTAAGGCCATGTCCCGAGCCTCTTCCAGCTGGTCCAGTGAGTCTTCTCGGTTGGTTTGATTGCTTCGATCGTCGTACGCCCTCGTCCTCGGGGAACCGTATTCTAAGTCAGTGGGCAGGATAGCCTCGGCCCCATAGACTAGAAAGAACGGCGTGAAGCCCGTGGCTCGGCTCGGCGTTCAGACTCCAGACCACCGAGGGGAGTTCCTTCATCCATCGCCTGCCGAACTTGTTGATGTCATTGTAGATCCTCGGCTTGAGCCCCTGTAGAATCATGTCGTTGGCACGCTCTACCTGCCCATTCGTCATGGGGTGAGCTACGGCGGCCCAGTCCACCCGGATGTGGTGGTCCTCACAGAAGTCCAGGAACTTTCTGCCGGTGAACTGGGTGCCGTTGTCGGTGATGATGGAGTTCGGGACCCCAAAGCGATGGATGATGTTGGTGAAGAACGCCACCGCCTGTTCGGACCTGATGCTGTTTAGGTGTCGGACCTCAATCCACTTGGAGAATTTGTCGATGGCGACCAGCAGGTGCGTGAAGCCCCCGGGTGCCTTCTGCAAGGGACCGATGAGGTCCAGACCCCACACAGCAAACGACCAGGTGATGGGTATTGTTTGCAGAGCCTGAGTGGGCAGGTGGGTCTGCTTTGCGTAGAATTGACACCCTTGGCAGGTGCGTACAATCCTAGTGGCGTCGGCCACCGCGGTCGACCAGTAGAAACCCAGTCGGAAGGGGTTTCCCACGAGGGCCCGAGGTGCTGCGTGGTGACCGCAAGCCCCCAAGTGTATTTCTTGCAATAACTCTTGACCTTCGGCGATGGATATGCATCATTGGAGGATGCCTGAGGGGCTGCGGTGGTAGAGCTCCTTTTTGTCACCCAGCAAGACGAACGACTTGGCGCGCCGCGCCAGTCGCCGAGCTTTGGCTCTGTCGAGGGGTAGCTCTCCTCGATGGAGATATTGCAGGTATGGGGTCTACCAGTCTCGATTAGGCGTGACCCCGTTCCACCCTTCCTCGACGCGCAGTGCCTCACCCTCGGGGACCGAGGGTGCCTCGGGCGGGACCAAGGCTGCCTCGGGCTGAGCCGAGGGTGCCTCGGGCTGGGTCGAGGGCGCCTCGGGCAGAGCTGAGGCCTTCTCGGGCTCGGGCGTGTCGTCGGTCTTGACGGAGGGTTGATGTAGGTCTCGGGAGAAGACGTCCGGAGGAACCGTTGTCCGCCCCGAGGCTATCTTAGCTAGCTCGTCCGCAGTCTCGTTGTATCGTCGAGCGACGTGGTTGAGCTCAAGCCCGTAGAAATTGTCCTCTAGGCGCCGAACCTCGTCGCAGTAGGCTTCCATCTTCGGGTTGCGGCAGTGGGAGTTCTTCATGACTTGGTCGATGACAAGCTGCGAGTCGCCGCGAGCGTCGAGGCATCGGACCCCTAGCTTGATGTCGATGCGCAACCCGTTAACCAGAGCCTCATACTCGGCCACGTTGTTGGACGCCGAGAAATGGAGGCGTAGCACGTAGCGGAGGTGCTTCCCAAGGGGTGAGATGAAGAGCAGGCCCGCGCCCGCTCCTGTTTTCATCAGCGACCCGTCGAAAAACATGGTCCAGAGTCCCGGTTGGATCGGAGCTGCTAGAAGCTGGGTGTCAACCCATTCAGCCACAAAGTCCGCCAAGACTTGGGACTTGATGGCCTTCCGAGGGGCGAACGAGATTGTCTCGCCCATGATCTCCACCGCCCACTTTGCAACCCTACCCGAGGCCTCTCGGCACTGGATGATCTCCCCCAGGGGTAAGGATGACACCACAGTCATCGGATGAGACTCGAAGTAGTGTCGCAACTTTTGCCGTGTCAGAATCACCGCGTACAGCAGCTTCTGAATTTGCGGGTAGCGGATCTTGGTCTCGGACAGTACCTCACTGATGAAGTAAACCGGCCTCTGGACGGGCAGTGCATGCCCTTCTTCTCGTCTCTCGACCACGATCGCGGCACTGACCACCTGAGTGGTGGCGGCGACGTAGATTAAGAGGGCTTCTCCGGTAGCGGGGGGCACCAGGATGGGCGCGCTTGTAAGGAGCGCCTTCAAGTTTCCGAGGGCTTCCTCGGCCTCGGGGGTCCAAGTAAATCGCTCGGTCTTCCTTAAGAGGCGATACAGGGGCAGGCCTCTTTCGCCGAGGCGTGAGATGAAGCGGCTCAGAGCCGCAAGGCATCCCATGACCCTCTGTACTCCTTTCAAGTCCTTGATAGGCCCCATGTTGGTGATGGCCGTGATTTTTTCTGGGTTGGCCTTGATGCCCCGCTCGGAGACGATGAAACCCAGGAGCATGCCTCGGGGGACTCCAAAGACACACTTCTCGGGATTGAGTTTTACGCCTTTCGCTTTGAGACACTTGAATGTCGTTTCAAGGTCAGAGAGGAGGTTGGAGGCTTTCCTCGTCTTGACTATGATGTCATCGACGTAGGCCTCGACCGTTCGACCAATGTGTTCTCCGAACACGTGGTTCATGCACCTTTGGTATGTCGCACCCACATTCCTCAAACCAAATGGCATGGTAACGTAGCAATACATGCCAAAGGGTGTGATGAAAGAAGTCGTGAGCTGGTCAGACTCTTTCATCCTGATTTGGTGATACCCTGAGTAGGCATCAAGGAAAGACAGGGTTTCGCACCCAGCAGTGGAATCCATGATTTGATCGATGTGAGGCAGAGAGTAGGGAACTTTCGGACATGCTTTGTTTAGACCGGTGTAGTCTACACACATCCGCCATTTCCCTCCTTTCTTTTTCACAAGCACAGGGTTGGCTAGCCATTCGGGATGGAATACCTCTTTGATGAACCCTGCAGCCATCAGCTTGTGGATCTCCTCGCCTATGGCTCTGCGCTTTTCTTCATCGAATCGGCGCAGAGGCTGCTTCACGGGTCGGGCTCCAGCTCGGATATCCAGTGAGTGCTCGGCGACTTCCCTCGGTATGCCAGGCATGTCCGAGGGACTCCACGCAAAAACCTCGGCGTTCGCACGGAGAAAGTCGACGAGCACTGCTTCCTATTTGGGGTCGAGCTCGGAGCCGATCCGGATCTGCTTGGAGGCGTCGTTGCTGGGGTCGAGAGGGACGGACTTAACCGCCTCTGCTGGTTCGAAGTTGCCGGCGTGGCGCTTCGCATCTGGCACCTCCTTGGAGAGGTTTTCCATGTCGGCGATGAGGGCCTCGGATTCGACGAGGTCCTCGGCGTACTCCACGCACTCCACGTCGCATTCGTACGCGTGTCGGTACGTGGGGCCGACGAGAATGACCCCGTTGGGGCCCGGCATCTTGAGATTGAGGTAGGTGTAGTTGGGGACGGCCATGAACTTGGCGTAACATGGTCTCCCCAGCACTGCGTGGTAGGTTCCTCGGAACCCGACCACCTCGAACGTGAGGGTTTCCTTTCGGAAGTTGGAGGGAGTCCCGAAGCAGACGGGCAGATCGAGTTGTCCAAGGGGCTGGACGCGCTTCCCGGGAATGATCCCATGAAAGGGTGTCGCGCCGGCCCGGATCGAGGACAGATCGATCTGCAAGAGCCCGAGGGTGTCGGCGTAGATGATGTTGAGGCTACTGCCTCCGTCCATGAGGACCTTGGTAAGCCTGACGTTGCCAATGACGGGATCAACAACGAGCAGATACTTCCTCGGGCTCGGCACGCGATCGGGGTGGTCGTCTTAGTCGAAGGTGATGGGCCTGTCGGACCAGTCTAGATAGACTGGCGCCGCCACCTTTACCAAGCAGACCTCCCGGCGCTCTTGCTTGCGGTGCTGAGCCGAGGCGTTCGCCACCCGTCCACCGTAGATCATGAAGCAATCGTGGACCTCGGGGAACTCCTCTGCCTCGTGAGCTTCCCTCTTGTCGTTGTCGGGGGCCCTGCCACCTTCCGCCGGTGGCCCGGCCTTGTGGAAGTAGCGTCGAAGCATGACACACTCCTCAAGGGTGTGCTTGACGGGACCCTGATGATAGGGGCACGACTCCTTGAGCATCTTGTCGAACAAGTTGGCGCCTCCGGGAGGTTTCTGAGGGTTCTTGTGCTCAGCGGCAGCGACAAGGTCTGCGTCGGCGGCGTCGCGTTTTGCTTGCGACTTCTTCTTCGCGCCGCGCTGAGCGGACGCTTCGGAGGTGTCATCCGGCTGGCGCCCCTGAGGCTGCTTGTCCTTCCGAAAGATGGCCTCGACCACCTCCTGGCCAGAGGCGAACTTGGTGGCGATGTCCATCAGCTTGCTCGCCCTGGTGGGAGTCTTGCGACCCAGCTTGCTCACCAGGTCGCGGCAAGTGGTGTCGGTGAGGAACACGCCGATGACATCGGAGTCGGTGATGTTGGGCAGCTTGGTGCGCTGCTTCGAAAATCGCCGGATGTAGTCCCGCAGGGATTCTCCCGGCTGCTGGCGGCAGCTTCGGAGATCCTAGGAGTTCCCAGGGCGCACGTATGTGCCCTGGAAGTTGCCGGCAAAGGTTTTGACCAGGTCGTCCCAGTTGGAGATCTGCGCAGGAGGCAGATGCTCCAGCCAGGCTCGGGCGATGTTGGAGAGGAACAGGGGGAGGTTGCGGATGATGAGGTTGTCATCGTCCGTTCCACCCAGCTGGCAGGCTAGCCGGTAGTCCGCGAGCCATAGTTCAGGCCTCGTTTCCCCCGAGTACTTGGTGATGGTAGTCGGGGCCCGGAACCGGGTCGGGAACGGCGCCCGTCGTATGGCCCGGCTAAAAGCTTGCGGACCGGGTGGTTCGGGCGAAGGGCTCCGATCCTCCCCGCTGTCATAGCGTCCCCCACGCCTGGGGTGGTAGCCTCGGCGCACCCTTTCGTCGAGGTGGGCTCGACGGTCGCGGCGATGGTGCTCGTTGCCGAGGCGGCCCGGGGCCGCAGGCGCTGTGTCCCGCGTGCGCCCGGTGTGGACCGAGGCCTCCCGCATGAATCGGGAAGTCGCGGCGCGATGCTCCGGGGGGTATCCCTGCCTTCGGGAGGCAGAGCTTTCGGCCCGTCGGACCGCGGCATCCTCTAGGAGATTCCTGAGTTCTCCCTGGATACGCTGCCCCTCGGTGGTGGATGGTTCTGGCATTGCTTGGAGCAGTATTGCTGCTGCAGCCAGGTTCTGGCCGACCCCACTGGAAGCCGGGGGCAGCCTTGCCCTGGCATCGTCGGTGATGCGGCGTTGGACATCCTGGGCCAGATGACATACTTCTCCAGCCGGTGCTCGTGCTGCCCGCTCCTGCCCGATGTTCTGCCGGAGCTGCACAAGTTGTCCTGCTTCCTCGTCGAGCCTGGCCTGCATCTCGCGGATTTGCTCGAGCTGTGTGTCCTAACCCCCCGTAGGGACTGGGACCACAACTGGCTCCCGAAGGATGTCAATGCGAGGCGCAGGACTAGAGGGATCGCCGTCCTCCGGCATACCAAGGTGGTTGCCTTCGTCGAGACCCTCTAGATCGACGTGAAAACATTCGTGACTTGGGCCACAGTCCTCATCGCCGAGGCTGTGGCTATCATCGGAGCAATTGGAGAGGCAGTAGTCACATGCGGTCATGAAGTCCCGCATGGCACTAGAGTTACTGAGCCCGGAGAAATCCCAACCAGAGTCGGGCTCGTCGTCTTCCTCGGAACCCGGGGGCCCGTAGGTCGAGACGGCCATCAATCTGTCCCATGTTGACCACATATGGTACCCCGGGAGGTTTGGATATGCCTTTATGAAAGCGCCCACCGAAGCGGGGTCGCTTGGTGGGTCGAAGCTGAATTTAAAAGGCACCAAATGGGAAACTGGCGGTACCTCTTGATAGACGGGCGGTGACGGAGTCGCGTCGGGGACGGACTGCACCGTTATCTCAGGTTCAAGGTTGACACCCAGGAAGTCCTTCGCGAGCGTGCTGGCGTCGCCCGTCGTATGCTTGGGGTTGGCGTGTTGCGGAGAAACGACGCTCGTCTACGTCTCAAGCGCGAGGCCAACGCACGACGTATCCCCCGTTGGGGCGCCGGTGTCGTCGACTCGCTCGACAGCCGACGAGGTGCCGCCTCATGCTTGGCCATGCCTGCCCCGTCTCCTCCTCTGTCGGCGGGGAAGGTGACGGGACAGACCCGGATGTCGCTCTTCCGCCACGTGGGGAAGACGTCGTTGATTCCGCCGCCGGCGGGCGGGCTGACGGCCGCCATTATCGTTGTCACGCGGCGAAAGAAGGAGTATCATGTCATAGCTGCCGTCAAGGGACATGAACTCGAGACTCCCAAAACGGAGCTTCGTTCCAGGTTGAAGAGGTTGCTGGAGACTCCCCATCTGGAGCTTGATGGGAAGCTGTTCGTCAACACGCAGCAGGCCCCTACCTGGCGCGCCAACTGTCGGCGTTTCGACCCCGGGGGGTCCCTAGACCGACGAGTAAATTGTCGCTGCGTGTCCCAGCCCAGATGGGTTGGCGCGAGACGGAGACACAAGGGGGGAAAGCAGTGAGGGGAAGCCTGTGGCCTCGTGTTGTCCTGCGCCCAGGGCGGATGCGCTTGCAGTAGGGGGTTACAAGCGTTCGCGAGGGAGAGAGAGATAGGGGGCATTAGGCTGCCCGTTCTCCCGCGCGGCCACCTTTCTCATATGAGAGCCCTGGACCTTCCTTTTATAGACATAAGGAGAGGGTCCAGGTGTACAACGGTGGGTGTAGCAGTGTGCTAACGTGTCTAGCAGAGAGGAGCTAGAGCTCTATGTACGTGCCGATGTGGCTGTCGGAGAGGTGTTGGAGCCCTGTTCATGTGACATCGTGGCCGTCGGAGGAGTGCTTGAGCCCTGTAGAAGCACAGCTGTCGGGGCTGTCGGATCCTTGCTGACGTATCCTTGCTTCCGTAGGGGGCTGAGAACCACCGTTGTCATGGAGCACGCAGGGTGCCATCATTACTTGTTTTACTGGGGCGAGCCAGATGGGACGCCGGTCTTGTTCCCCGTAGCCTAGGCTAGCTAGGGGTAGGGTAATGATGGCCTCCCCTTGTGGCGTGGTCGGCCCGAGCGAGATGGTGACTCCTCCGAGGTCGAGGTCGAGTCCGAGCCCTGGGGTCGGGCGAGGCAGAGATCTTCTTCCAGAGTCGAGGTCGAGTCCGAGCCCTGGGGTCGGGCAAGGCGGAGATTGTCTTCCAGAGTTGAGGCTAAGTCTGAGACCAGGGGTCGGGCGAGGTGGAGGCCTTCTTCTGGAGTCGAGGCTGAGTCCGAGCTCGGGGGTCGGGCGAGGCGGAGATCGTCGTCCGAGGCAAGGTCGAGTCCGAGCCCGAGGGTCGGGCGAGGCGGAGATCGTCGTCCGAGTTGAGGTCGAGTCCAAGCCCGGAGGTCGGGCGAGGCGGAGATTCCTATGGCGCCCAAGGCTGGGCTTGGTTGCAATCAGCCTCACCCTGGCGGGTGGCACATTAGTCGGAGCAGCGCAGGCGGCACTGTTTTCCTATCAGGTTAGTCAGTGGAGGGGCGAAGTGACTGCGGTCACTTCAGCCTTGTCGACTGGAAAGCGCGCGTCAGGATAAGATGTCAGGCGATCCTTGCATTGAATGCTCCTGCAATCCGGTCAGCGGGCGAGGCGATCTGGCCAAGGTTGCTTCTCCGTGAAGCCTACTCGAGCTAGGCCTTAGGCGAGTTGAAGGTGCGCCCGTTGCTAGAGGAGACCCTCGGGCGAGACATGAATCTGCCTTGGTCTTCCGTTCTTGCCCGAGGCTGGGCTCGGGCGAGGCGAGATCGAGTCCCTCAAGTGGGCGGAGCCTCAACCGGAATTGCGCCCATCAGGCCTTTGCAGCTTTGTGCTGATGGGGGTTACCAGCTGAGATTAGGAGCCTTGGGGGTACCCCTAATTACGGTCCCCGACACCATGAATCTGATTCTAGTTTAAGGAGTTTAAATGATGAATTAAATGCTAAGCTAGAGGAAGTTAGTAAAATAAATTCATGTGTAGGGCATGTTAGTATTTGTAATAGATGTAAGGACTTTGATGTTGATGCATGTAATGAACATCTTATCTCTATTACTAAGTTGAATGATGAAGTGGCAAGTCTTAATGCTCAACTTAAGACTTGCAAAAGTGATTTTGATAAATTAGAGTTTGCTAGGGATGCCTACACTGTTGGTAGACACCCCTCAATTAAGGATGGACTTGGTTTTCGAAGGGAAACCAAGAACTTAACAAGCCAAAAGGCTCCCATTCTCACCAAGGAGAAAGGGAAGGGCCCTATGGCTAGTATTCCTCAAAGAAACCATGCTTTTATTTATGATAGGAAAATTGCTAGTCATAATAAGAGTCATATTCATGTTGTTTATAATGATTCACATGCTATGTTTGCCTCTAGCTCTACTTTCGTGCATGGTAGAAGTAGGCCTAGGAGAAGTAATGTTGTGCCTCATGTGCCTAGGAGAATGTGCAATGAACCTTCCACCATTTACCATGCTTGCAATACTTCATTTGCGCTTTTATGTAGGAATAAAAAAGTAGTTGCTAGAAAGTTGGGAACCAAATGCAAGGGAGACAAGACTTGTATTTGGGTTCCAAAGGCTATTGTGACTAACCTTGTAGGACCCAACAAGAGTTGGGTACCTAAAACCCAAGCTTAAATTGCCTTGCAGTTTTATGCATCCGGGGGACCTAGCTGGATAATCGACAGCGGATGCACAAACCACATGACAGGGGAGAAGAAGATGTTCACCTCCTACATCAAGAATAAGGATTCCTAGAATACGATTATTTTTGGAGATGGGAACCAAGGCAAGGTCAAAGGTTTGGGAAAGATAGCCATCACAAGCGAGCACTCTATTTCAAATGTATTTTTAGTAGAGTGACTAGGGTACAACCTCCTGTCTGTAAGTCAATTGTGCCACATGGGTTACAATTGTTTGTTTACAAATGTTCATGTATCTGTCTTTAGAAGGAGTGATGGTTCATTAGCGTTTAAGGGTGTGTTAGATGACAAACTCTACTTAGTTGATTTTTTGAAAGAGGAGGCTGATCTAAATGCATGCTTAATAGCTAAGACTAGTATGGGCTAGTTGTGGCATCGCCGTCTAGCACATGTTGGGATGAAGAACCTTCATAAACTTCTAAAGGGAGAACATGTGTTAGGACTAACCAATGTTTGTTTCGAGAAAGATAGACCTTGTGCAGCTTGTCAGGCAGGGAAACAGGTGGGAAGCACTCATCACAGCAAGAATGTGATGACAACATCAAGACCACTGGAGCTTCTTCACATGGACCTCTTCGGACCCGTTGCCTACCTTAGCATCGGGGGAAGTAAGTATGGTCTTCTAATTGTTGATGATTTTTCCCACTTCACTTGGGTGTTCTTTTTGCAGGATAAATCAGAAACCCAAGGGACCCTAAAGCGCTTTCTAAGGAGGGCTCAAAATGAATTTGAGCTCAAGGTGAAAAAGATAAGAAGCGACAACGGGTCCGAGTTCAAGAATCTGCAAGTAGAGGAGTATCTTGAGGAAGAAGGCGTCAAGCACGAGTTCTCTGCTACCTACACACCACAGCAAAACGGTGTGGTCGAGAGGAAGAACAGGACGCTTATAGACATGGCGAGAACGATGCTTAGAGAATTCAAGAAGCCCGAGCGGTTTTGGTCAGAAGCTATGAACAAAGCCTGCCACGCCATAAACCGGCTCTACCTTTATCGCCTTCTCAAGAAGACCTCGTATGAACTCCTTACCGGTAACAAACCCAACGTTTCTTACTTTCGTGTATTTGGGAGCAAATGTTACATTCTGGTGAAGAAAGGTAGACATTCTAAATTTGCTCCCAAGGCAGTAGAAGGGTTTTTACTAGGGTATGACTCAAATACAAAGGCGTATAGAGTCTTCAACAAATCATCGGGTTTGGTTGAAGTCTCTAGCGATGTTGTATTTGATGAGACTAATGGATCTCCAAGAGAGCAAGTTGATCTTGATGACATAGATGAAGATGATGTTCCTACGACAGCAATGCTCACGATGGCGATAGTTGATGTGCGACCACAGGAACAACAAGAGCAAGATCAGCCATCTTTCTCTACAACGGTGCATCCCCCAACTCAAGATGATGGACAGGTTCCACAAGAAGAGGCGCGTGATCAAGGGGGAGCACAAGAAGAACAAGTTATGGAGGAAGAAGCACCACGGGTCCCTCCAACTCAAGTCCGAGCAACGATCCAACGACATCATCCCGTTGACCAGATTCTGGGTGACATAAGCAAGGGAGTAACTACTCACTCAAGATTAGCTAACTTCTGTGAGCATTACTCGTTTGTCTCTTCTATTGAGCCTTTCAGGGTAGAAGAGGCCTTGCAGGATCCGAATTGGGTGTTGGCCATGCAGGAAGAGCTCAACAACTTCAAGAGGAATGAAGTTTGGAGCCTAGTGCCACGTCCAAAGCAAAATGTTGTGGCAACCAAGTGGGTGTTCCGCAACAAGCAAGACGAGCATGGGGTGGTGACAAGAAACAAGGCTCGACTTGTGGCAAAAGGTTATGCCCAAGTCACAGGTTTGGATTTCAAGGAGACTTTTGCTCCTGTGGCTAGGCTAGAGTCTATTCGAATATTATTAGCCTATGTCGCTCACCACTCTTTTAGGTTGTTTCAAATGGATGTGAAGAGTGCTTTCCTCAACGGGCCAATCAAGGAGGTATACGTAGAACAACCCCCTGGCTTTGAGGATGACAGGTACCCCGACCATGTATTTAAGCTCTCTAGGGCTCTCTATGGACTTAAGCAAGCCCCAAGAGCATGGTATGAATGCCTTAGAGACTTCTTAATTGCTAATGCTTTCAAGGTTGGGAAAGCTGATCCCACTCTTTTCACTAAGACTTGTGATGGTGATCTTTTTGTGTGCCAAATTTATGTCGATGACATAATATTTGGTTCTACTAATCAAAAGCCTTGTGAGGAGTTTAGCAGGGTGATGACACAAAAGTTCAAGATGTCGATGATGGGCGAGTTGACCTACTTCCTTGGGTTACAAGTGAAGCAACTCAAGGACGACACCTTCCTCTCCCAAACGAAGTACACTCAAGATCTTCTCAAGAGGTTTGGGATGAAGGACGCTAAGCCCGCGAAGACATTGATGGGAACCGACGGACATGTCGACCTCAACAAAGGAGGTAAGTCCATTTATCAAAAGGCATACTGGTCTATGATAGGGTCATTACTTTATTTATGTGCTAGTAGACCGGACATTACGCTTAGTGTATGCATGTGTGCTAGATTTCAATCCGACCCCAAGGAATGTCACCTTGTGGCCGTTAAGCGAATTCTTAGGTATTTAGTTGCTACGCCTTGCTTCGGGATCTGGTATCCAAAGGGGTCTACCTTTGACTTGATTGGATATTCAGACTCCGATTATGTCGGGTGCAAGGTTGATAGGAAGAGCACATCGGGGACGTGCCAATTTCTAGGAAGGTCCCTGGTGTCGTGGAGTTCAAAGAAACAAACATCTGTTGCCCTATCCACCGCTGAGGCCGAGTATGTTGCCGCAGGACAGTGTTGCGCGCAACTACTTTAGATGAGGCAAACCCTCCGAGACTTTGGCTACAATCTGAGCAAAGTCCCACTCCTATGTGACAATAAGAGTGCAATCCGCATGGCGGATAACCCTGTTGAACACAGCCGCACTAAGCACATAGACATCTGGCATCTTTCTGAGAGACCACCAGCAAAAGGGAGATATTGAGGTGTACCATATTAGCACCGAGAACCAGCTAGCCGATATCTTCACTAAGCCTTTGGATGAGAAAACTTTTTGCAGATTGCGTAGTGAGCTAAATGTCTTAGATTCGCGTAACTTGGATTTATCTATAGCATACATGTGTTCTATGCCTTTGATCATGTTACTTTATGCATTTAAATCCATTATTGTTTATTTGTGGTGCTCAAGTTGTACACATGATCCTCGGACCTCACAAGTCCATGTGCAAGTGATGCACATATTAAAGGGGAGATGTGCTACAACTTGACCCTTTGAGACTAACCTATGTGTTTGAGTACTCTTGATGTAGTCTCAAAGGTGCATTGAAAGGGAAAATGGACTTGGACGTTGCAAAGACTTCCACTACACTCTGGTATTGGTGTATTTACTTCCAAGTTCATACTTATGCTCTTATTGCCTTTTTGCTCTTAATTGACATTTTTGGTGAGGCAATGGGGTTAAAGGGCCAAGAATGATCCCGTTTTGGTGCTTAATGCGAAAGGGGAGAAATTAAGGCCAAAGCAAATGGATCAGCTACCACTTGTGAATTTTGAAAACAATAGAGTTAGAACTTTTGATTTGTCCAAAATACTCTTATTGCAAAATTTAGTCTCTTGTGGGGGAGAATTTTTGATCATGGGAAAAAGGGGGAGCTTTTGGCACTTGATCAATTTCACTCTTGGATTATCTCTCTTTGTGCTCAAACAAGTGGTTTTGACTTAGAGATAGGAAAATGAATTTGATTTACAAAAACAAACCAAGTGGTGGCAAAGAGCGATCCAAATATGCCAAATTATAGTCAAAAACAATTTGGTCTTCAATTGCATTGATGTTGCACTTCTTTTGGTTGCTTTTGGTTGTGTTGGCATAAATCACCAAAAAGGGGGAGATTGAAAGGGAAATGTGCCCTTGGGCAATTTCTATAATGTTTTGGTGATTAAGTGTCCAACACATTTAATTAAGTTCTTATGTGCCAAGTAAAGTGAGAAGTGCAAATCAAAGAAAAAGGTATGTTTCTAGACTTAGTACATTGTTTTGAGTACTAACATATTTTGTCTAAGTGCTAGAAATAGGGAGAAAAGAATTGGAAAAAGACTTGGCTCTGTGCAGCCAACTCCAGCTCGGCTTGGCACACCAGACTGTCCGGTGCACCACCGGACAGTGTCCGGTGCGCCAGGCTGGTCCGCGTGAAAAGGCTGCTCTCGGGACTCGACGGCGGCGTACGGCTATAATTCACCGGACCGTCCGGTGATGCACCGGACTGTCCGGTGAGTCATCCACGGTGAACTCGTCACCCTCGGGAAAAGCAAAGGGGTGACGTGGCTATAATTCACTGGACTGTCCGGTGAGCCAACGGTCGCCTGCGCCAACGGTTGGCCGCTCAATCTTCGCGCGACACGTGGACTGCTCCAACGGTCAGCTGGTGCACCGGACTGTCTGGTGCGCCAATCAGCTCTGAGGACCAACGGTCGGATGCGCCAGAAAAGGAAGGAGATTGTGCACCGGACAGCTACAGTGACTGTCCAGTGGTGCACCGGACTGTCCAGTGCACCACTCGACAGAAGGCAAGTTTGGCCTTTCAAGTTGGCCTCCAATGGCTCCTAGCTGCCTTGGGGCTATAAAAGGGACCCCTAGGCGCATGAAGGAGCCACCCAAGTATTCTTAAGCATCCAGACTCCGCTCTCACACATTCGCTTAGTTGTGTTAGTGATTTGGGCTCCATTCGAGTTATGCACTCCCTGAGTTGTCATTTGAGCTCAAGTCTTCACTTGTGTGCGTGGGTGTGCTACGTATTTGGGTCTTGTGTGTGTTGCTCTTCCCAACCTTACTCTGTGCTTTCTTTGTGATATCTATTGTAAGGGCGAGAGGCTCCAAATTGTGGAGATTCCTCGCAAACAGGAAAACAATTGCAAGGAAAAGACCGTGGTATTCAAGTTGATCATCGGATCAATTGAAAGGGGTTGAGTGCAACCCTCGTCCATTGGGACACCACAACGTGGAAGTAGGCAAGTGTTACTTGGCCAAACCACGAGATAAAAATCGCGTGTCTCTTGTGTTGCTCCTATCTATGATTGTTTGTGTTCGCAAGAGCTCGCCTCATAGACTTGATTAACTTGTGCTAATATCTCTTTAATCAAGCTTGTTGGAATTTAGTGTTGAATTTTACAGGATCACCTATTCACCCCCCTCTAGGTGCTCTCAAATCTTACTAAACTTCTTGTGCTCATAGCGCTTAGAAGTGACGGATGGCGCGTCGGAGCCGGATGTAGAAGGTGACGATGAATCGGTCTCGTAGTAGACCACCTTCTTCATCTTCTTTTTCTTTTCACCACTCCGATGCGACTTGTGAGGAGGTGATCCCTCCTTTAGCTTGTTGCCGGACTCCTTTGATGGAGCCTTCCCGTGGCTTGTGGACTTGTCGCCGGTCACGATCTCCCTCTTGGCGTGATCTCCCGACATCACTTCGAGTGGTTAGACTCTAATGAAGTACCGGGCTCTGATACCAATTGAAAGTCGCCTAGAGGGTGGTGAATAGGTGGAATCTGAAATTTACAAACTTAAGCACACACTACAAGCCGGGGTTAGCGTTAGAATTAAAACCGAGTCCAAAAGAGAGGACGAAAAACAAATCAACCAAGAAATAAAGCGGATGAGACGGTGATTTGTTTTACCGAGGTTTGGTTCTTGAGAACCTAGTCCCTGTTGAGGTGGTCACAAAGACCGGGTCTCTTTCAACCCTTTCCCTCTCTCAAACGGTCACCTAGACCGAGTGAGCTTTCTTCTTAATCAAATGGATCACTTAGACCCCGCAAGGACCACCACACAATTGGTCTCTTGCTTTGATTACAAGTGCTTGAAGAACAAGAGTGAGGAAGAAGAAAGCGATCCAAGAACAAGAGCTCAAAGAACACGAGCAAAACACTCTCTCTATTCACTATTTGTTTGGAGTGGATTTGGGACTTGGAGAGGCTTTGATTCTATTGAATTGTGTCTTGTATTGATTGCACAAGCTCTTGTATTGAATGAGATGTCTGAAAAACTTGGATGCTTGGAGTGGTGGTGGTTGGGGGGTATTTATAGCCCCAACCACCAATTCAACTGTTGGGGAGGATGTCTATCGATGGGCGCACCGGACAGCCCGGTGCGCCAGCCATGTCACCCAACCGGTAGGGTTCTGACGATTTCGACCGTTGGAGCTCTGTCTTCATGGGGCACCGGACAGTCCAGTGCCGCACTGGACAGGTACTGTACACTGTCCGGTGCGCCTTCTAGCGCTGCTCTGACTCTGCGCGAACTGTTCTCGCACAGTTCATGTTGCAGGCGACCGTTGGAGTTGACCATTGTGCTCGCCAGTCGTTGCTCCGCTGACACAACGGGCAGTCCGGTGGCCCACCGGATAGTCTAGTGAATTATAGCGGAGTGGCTCTCCAGAAACCCGAAGGTGAAGAGTTTGAGTCAATCGCCCCTGGTGCACCGGACACTATCCGGTGGCACACCGGACAGTCCGGAGCGCCAGACCAGGGTTCTATTCGGTTTCTTTTTGCTCCTTTCTTTTGAACCCTAACTTATTCATTTTATTGGTTTGTTTTGAACCTTTGGCGCATGTAGAATATATAATCTAGAACAAACTAGTTAGTCCAATTATTTGTGTTGGGCATTTCAACCACCAAAATCATTTAGGAAAAGGTTTGACCCTATTTCCCTTTCATGGGGTCCACGCGCGGGTGAGAAAAGGAAGTGGCTGAGCGCGCAATAGGTAACTGACCTCCTGCAGGTCCAACATGTCAGCGCGTACAAGCGCGACAACTGGGGAAGAAGCTGGGCCGCGCCATGGGGTTTAGTGGGCCGAGACTGGAAGGGAGTTGGGCCGGTTGTGAGGGAGATTCAGCCCAGGCGCCATTTTTCCTCTTTTCCTTTCCTCTTTTATTTTCTATTTCAGATTTTCTATCTCTATTTTCAACTTCAAACATGATTCAATTTTTTTGAATTTCAAACATAATCCTAATGTGGACCCAAATCCTAACTTCATATTTATTATTATTATTATTATTATTATTATTATTATTATTATTATTATTATTATTATTTATCTTCCTATCGCCATTTAATTCCAAAAGAATTAAATGATTATCATAATTATCTTTCTCAACTCTTTTCGAATCCATGTTTGATCTTCAAATTTCCAAGTGTCCAAATTCATACTAATGTGAATATAACTTCTATTGTTTACAATGTTATTATTTATTCTTCTCCTTGTTACTTATTCATGGGAGGAATAAATGGTTTCCTTTAAAAAATCCTTTCTCATGTTTTTTTCTCATTTCCTAATTCCCAAAGCATTATAATACTATCTTTGTTGATTTGAAATCCAATGAAATACTTCAACTCCCCCCATCATAGACATCTCGAATTTCTGTATCATTATCCTACTAAACTCTTCACAAGATGACTTGTTAGTAGACCCAAATATAATATCATCAACATAAATTTGGCATATAAACAAGTCTTTTGCAATAGTTTTAGTGAAGAGAGTAGGATCAGCTTTACCGACTTTGAAGCCATTAGTGATAAGGAAATCTCACAGGCATTCATACCATGCTCTTGGGGCTTGCTTGAGCCCATAAAGCGCCTTTGAGAGCTTATAAACATGGTTAGGGTATTCACTATCTTCAAAGCCAGGAGGTTGATCAACATAGACTTCTTCCTTGACAGGTCAATTGAGGAAGGCACTCTTCACGTCCATTTGATAAAGCTTGAAGCCATGGTAAGTACCATAGGCAAGTAATATGCGAATTGATTCAAGCCTAGCTACGGGTGCATAGGTTTCATCAAAATCCAAACCTTCGACTTGTGAATATCCCTTTGCCATAAGTCGGACTTTGTTCCTTGTCACCACAACCATGCTCATCTTGTTTGTTGCGGAATACCCATTTGGTACCTACAACATTTTGATTAGGACATGGAACTAAATGCCATACCTCATTCCTTGTGAAGTTGTTGAGTTCCTCTTGCATTGCCACCACTGTAACACCCTGAATTTGGGGGTATAAAATTTCTTTGCTCATATTCACAAATTCAGGTGTTACTTCCCTTTTCTCATCCTTCCCCAATCTTCTCTTTCTCATTTCTATAGGAGAAAAGTGGTTATTTTATTTGTAACTATAGTCTATTAGCTCAAACTCCAAGGGAGTATGAATTGTTGCATCATGTTGAACCCTAGATTTCACTTTTGTTTGGTGCATAATTCTTAGAAAGTCTAATTTGAATTTGTGGCTTATTTGAATTTGAATCAAATAGAGAAAATAAAAAGAAAAGAGAAAACAAATACCAGAATAAAAGAAAAAGGGAAAGAAGCCCAACCCTGCCGCCCCCTCGGCCTTTCGGCCCAGCCGGCCCAACCCCGCGCGCGCGCCTCTCCCCCCCCCCCCCCCCCCCGCTCTCTCTGCCCTAGCGGGCCCGCCCGTCAGCGCGGCCGCCGTCTCCGCGCCCGCCTCCCTCTCTCTCTGCTCGCGGACCCGGCCTGTCAGCCCCGTCTTCCCCGCGTAACCGCCGCCCGAGCTGCGCGTTGCCGCGGTCTCCGCACCCACGTCGCGCGTGGAGCTCGCAACCGCCCCGCCCCCGGCCACTTGAGCCCAGAACCCCACTCGCCCTCTCCCCCTCCCTCATTTGCGCACCTGCAGGCCTCTCTCTCACCTCCCCCTCGCTGCGTGCACGCCAGAGCGCCGTCGCCACGAACCGCCGCCGTCCCGAGCTCGTTTCCCCGTCGCCGTTGGAGCTCCGCCGTGCCCTCAGCCACGGTGAGCTCCGCCCCGACGTCCGCAACCCGGGACGCGCTCCAATTTCCCCTTCCCCTCCCTATTTCCCTCTGCCCGCGCTCACCCGCCGTCCTCCGTGCAGCCGCGGAGGTCCACCACCGCCGACCCGGGCCCTCGTCGCGCCATTGCCGCCACCGAGGAGTCCCCAGAGTCCGTCTTGAGGTAAGGGACCTCCCCTGCCCTCTCCCTTCCTCTCTATTGCTCTCTACTGCGCTTAATTGCTCGCCGGAGTCCCATAGCACCGCCGCCGAGCCGCTTCGCCGTGGACCGCCCCCCTCCGGTGCCCCTGCCCCGACCTAGCCCCCACCGGACGATTCCCCGTGCCCTCCCCAACCTTCCCGGCCGCTCGGGTCACCCCAAAGACCCGCAGAGCGCCCGTGCCCCTCGTCTGCGACGAGTCCTCCGCCGCGGAGACGAGCGCCGCCGCCTCTGCTAGCCGTAGGAAAGGCCAAGGCCGGCCACCCGACCCCCGCCGTTCATCCCAGATCGGGCGGCCCTGATTCAATTAGCCCGGGCCCAATCCTGGCCGTCCGCCGGAGATCCAACGGCCCAGGGCCGCTTCCCTCACACCCCGCGCCCGCTCTGCCGCCTGGCCCCACCTGTCAGCCCGCCCGCGCCCGCTCTGCCGCCCGGCCCCGCCTGTCAGCCCGCCCGCGCCCGCTCTGCCGCCCGGCCCCGCCTGTCAGCCGTCCGCCCCGCGCTGCCCGCCCGGTCCCGCCTGTCAGCCGCTCAGGCCGCCGCGCGCTCGCGCGCCCGCCCGCGGATCTAATCTCGGGCGTTGATCCGAGATCCAACGGCTATAAAAGCCCGATACCCCTTCGCCCGCGCGTTTTCTTAAAGAGACCCCCGGCTTCCTGAAAATTAACCCGCCATCCCTGGATTCTCGCAGTTAGGTCCTCGGACCTTTTATTTAATTCAAAATAAGTATTTAGGGTATATTTTTTAATCCCTAAACTTGTAAAATTCATAACTTTGTCATATGAACTCCAAATTAGGTGCTTCAAATTGCAAAATGCTCATAGTATTTTTGTCTACCTATTTAACCAATGTTTCCCTGCTGTTTTTATGTCCCAATTAATAGTTGATCATTAAGATAAAATTAAGGTTATTGGAACCCATATTTGAGATAAATAAAAGATAGAAGACTTTAATAAAAAGTGGGAGCACCTAAGTTTATGGACTTAAAACCATGTAATGATTTAACCCCACCACTGACTTAAACCTGATTAGTGGATAATGAATCATTTTGTATAGTCCTCTACCCTAGACCTAGGGAATACCAGAGTGCCTATCCCTTTTCTATTATGAACTTGTGATCTCTCTGCTGCATATGTTTGGTATATTATTTTTGTTTGTTATTTCCCAAGTGCATAGTGTGAATGATTACTTTACGTAGACAACGAGCAGTCTGTGTTTCCCGAGGAAGTTGCAGAGGAAGTTCCTGATCAACAGTTTGGTGAAGGCAAGTGTCCTCTGACCCATTATGTCCTATCTATTTATAATTCACTGCCCCGCACTACTTAATTGAAACCTAAGGATTGACTAGTTTTGTATTTACCTTGTCCTTGATTACCTTTTGGGTTATTATGGTTAGCTTCATGCTATTGCTTTACTATAATCAATGAACATGTTGTGAGTATTTATGATACGATGATGTTATCCTGATGAGGATATTGTGATACTTTAGGGGGCTCGGGTTGTTTCCCGAGTACCTCTCTGTAAGGACCTGTTCGTTGAGAGACCACCCGGGATAACAGTGCAACCATGAGGGTGAAATGGGGCGCCCTTAGCTAATTAATTAGAGGAACTAGAGGTGTAGTTGCTTCGCCGTCGTGCCGTCAATGGGGTCCAGGCACAGTGCTTGCTCTGCCGAGGCTGAGTGCCGAGGTTCTTTCGTTTTGCTTTTGTTAGTCACTCTCCTGCGGGGAGGAGTACTGTGTTTATCAAACTGGAGAAACCTAACGGGCGGCTACGATCTCTAGGGAATCTTTGTAACAGCTACGTAGTGATACCCCGCCGGACCACCTAGGTAGTGGTCAATGGGGATTAGCTCTCCCCGGGTAGAAAGGGCATCATGACTCATGGGTAAAGTGTGCGACCTCTGCAGAGGGTAGTGAAACTGATATATCAGCCGTGCTCACGGTTAAGAGCAGCCTTGGGATCCTCTTTGATTAGAGATACAGATGGTTCGAGATACAAGGATTATGTTATGGTTTTGGTTCGAATATGATGATGTTGTTCCTCGATGAGGAAATGGTTCATGGGTTGGTTAATGCTAAAATCTGGCTTCTACTAATGATAAATACCTGACCAACTAAAAGCAACTGCTTGAGCCTAACCCCACATAAAGCTAGTCCACTTCAGCCAAACGGGACATTTGCTGAGTACGTTGATGTGTACTCATCCTTGCTTTACCACAAAACACCAGGTTGTCCGCATTGTAACCACTGCTCAGGAGAAGGCGAAGCCGTGGAAGGAGACTTCCAGGAGTTCCAAGACTACGACGAATTCTAGGTGTGGGTTGGCGGCAACCCCCAGTCAGCTGCCTGTGAAGGCCCTATCTTTACTGCGTTTCGCTAGCACTTTGATTTAACTGTTAAGTTGATGACTATGTGGATGACTATGACTCTGTGATGTAATAAGTTAATACTCTCTTAAGTTATTATTCGAGCAATGTGCATTGATGTTCATTTATGTAATCGCTGTGTACGTGAGTTCTGATCCTGGCACGTACATAGTTCGCACTTGGTTTGCCTTCCAAAACCGGGTGTGACATAAGTGGTATCAAAGCTGTGCTGACTGTAGGACCGCTGACCTAGAGTAGCACTGGTCGTACTAAGGACTATTGACCTTCCCCCCTCACCTTGACCTCTGATGTTACTTCAAAAGTCGGTCACCTCGACCAACCCTATGTTTTACTACATATATATATATACTATATTATACCTTGTTAAAATTTTTATCTTATTCTGTCTATGGTTTATTCACTTGTCATATTAGTTCTGCTCTTACTCTTATGCTTACGGTGTCTTTTGTAGATGGCTCGTCTTAGACACACTGCACGTAAGTCGGTGATTCCTTTCCTGCCGTCTCGACTTGCGGAGCGTCCTCTGCACCGCACCGTGTCCGGTCAGTCGAGTCACCTGGAGAGACTGCACCACCGCCTGCGTGAGGAGCAGGAACGCCGGCGCCAGCACAGAGAGCAGCAGGGCTCTTCCTCCCCACCCCAGCAGGAGGTGGAGTCCGTGAGGCCCCGTTCCTCTGTTGCCCAGCTGGAGGCGCCCCCTGCACCACCGCGGGACGCCTCGGCTGTTGGAGGAGCTACCGGAGGAAGTCCTGGAGGAGACCCCGACGACGACGACTCAGACCACAGCACGGAGTCTTCTGAGCCGCAGGAGGCGAAAGGATGGGTCGCCCGACCCATCACCCGTGACGCCGCTCGCGGTTGTCACTTCCACGACGCACTCGACACCTTGCTGCGCCAGGCTTTTGACCGGCATACCTGGTCGATCGAGTATCGTTGTGTAGTCTACCAGCACAGTCGCGGGAGGTACCCGGACCGCTGGGAGGCTACCTGCCTAGTTCGCCGTCCGGAGGACGACCTCCGGGGTGCGGAGGCCGTTTCGGAGCACTATTCCATCTCCGAGAGGGACACTGCAGAGGCGGCTATGCAGGATGCAGCACGACGTGCACTCTCCCAGTACTGTTCTTTGTTCGGTGGGGTGGCCGACGGTCTTAACCTTCAGTACTACCCCCGCCGCCCTACTGGCAGCATAGAGAGTGTGGTTGTCTCACCTGTTGGTGAGGCTAACCCTAGGTTGAGCAGCACAGTCAACCTAGTCGCAGTGCTTAACACTGAGCTGGATCACTCTCTGGACGAGCTGAGCAGGGCTCGAACGGAGATTGCGGAGTTGCGTGCTGAGCTGGCAGAGCGCCATCACCAGGAGGGTGGTTCTCCCGCTCTTGTTGGGACTCAGCACCCTTACCGCTCGCCACCACGTGGTCACCACACTTATGGTTCCCCTGCCTGTAAGACCAGGATAGATCTGGATCCTTAGATCGTTAGCGTCGAAGTTTGTAATAATTCTTAAGTCAGATGTCTCAGTCTTAAATAGTTAGTTTAGTTTGCTTATCAGTTGCTTCCAATTAGCTTAGTTTGCTTATCAGTTGCTTGCATGCTTGTTATGATGAACTTGTGCTGGATTTGAATCTTTGTAATGACTGTTGCCAACCTGTGGGTTTCTCCTGCAGTTTGGCCTAGCTATAATGTTAATAAAGTCAGTTATTTAGTTGGGAAGCCATTTACTTCTACTTTCCTTCTTATCTGAGAAGTTGTGTTGAATCGTAATGAGGATCAGTGAAGCTCTTTGTTCACTCAGTGTCATGAAGAATTCTGTATTCTCTTTTCTTATGCTGGAGGGTTGTAAGATCAATGCTGATGTATGAATGTCTTCCACAGATGTCTGACAACAGGCGCTGATGCAACAGGCGTGCTCAGCAAGAGCAGCATGACCAGCAGGAGGAACAACAGAGGCAGCCTCCCCCGCCACCCCCGATGTCAGTGGAGCAGATGTTCTTGATGCAGACTCAGGCAGTGCAGGCCATTGGGCAGACTCTGGCAGCCATGCAGCAGGCTCAACAGCAACCCCAACCCCAATTGCAAGTGCAGATGCCCCAGATGCCACGGGATAAGTGTGGTGAGTTCATGAGAGGGCACCCTCCTACCTTCGCCCATTCTGCCGACCCCATGGATGCAGAAGACTGGTTGCGCGCAGTGGAAAGAGAACTGCGCACCGCTCAATGTAACGACAGGGAGAAGGTTCTGTATGGTCCCCGTCAGCTAAGGGGAGCAGCCCAGTCCTGGTGGGAGTCCTACCTCGCCACACATGCTGACCCCGAAGCCATCACCTGGGAAGAATTCAGCGAGAGTTTCCGCAGGTACCATGTGCCGGAGGGACTGATGATCGTGAAGAAGGAGGAGTTTCTGGCTCTGAAGCAGGGACCCCTGTCTGTTAGTGAATACAGAGACAAGTTTCTGCAGCTATCTCGGTATGCACCTGGGGATGTCAACACTGATGCTAAAAGGCAGTACAGGTTCATGAGGGGTTTGGTGGATCCCCTGCATTACCAGCTGATGAATCACACCTTCCCCACCTTCCAGCACCTGATCGATAGGGCAGTTATGACTGAGAAGAAGCGTAAGGATATGGAAGATCGGAAGCGCAAGATGAGTGGACCCCAGACTGGAGGCATCAGCCGTCCACGTTTCTCAGGCAGTTCATCTCAGCAAGGCAGGCCTGGTCACCCACAAGGATATCAGAATCAGAACCAGCGTCCGCATCAACAGCAGTTTCAGAGGCAGTACCCACAGCAGCAGCAGCAGTATCGTCAGCACAGCCAGCAGGGAGGTAATCAGTATCTGAAGCAGAACAACCAGGCACCTCGCCTTCCTGCCCCAGCAGCAAACCAGAGCAACCAAGCAACCCCAGCACAAGGAGGAGGCAGAGGATGTTTCCACTGTGGAGAACAAGGCCACTGGGCGATGCAGTGCCCGAAGAAGGCGGCGCAGCAGCAGACCAACCCCAATGCTCCAACAAGGCAAGGTGTACTGCAGCCGACAACAGGCAATCGTAACCAAGCGTACAACCGTGGAAAGGTGAACCACTTGGAGGCCGAAGCGATCCAGGATGCACCAGATGTGGCAGTAGGTATGTTCTCAGTCGAATCTCATCCCACGAAAGTGCTATTTGATACTGGTGCAACTCATTCATTTGTCACTGCAACCTGGGTAGAATTGCATAACATCTCAGTAGAGGCAATGATGCCGCCCATGAGGATTAATTCAGTTGGTGGCAAGGTGCAAACAGATAAAATATGCTCAAATATAAGGGTGGAAATAAGGGGGATAGGATTCCCCAGTGACTTAATAGTAATAGACACCCCTGGGATAGATGTCATCCTAGGGATGAATTGGTTAATGAAGTATGAAGCGAATGTTAGCTGTGACAAGAGGACCGTAACATTGAAGTCCCCGTCAGGAGAAGAGGTAGTGGCCGAGCTAAGGATGCCTAAATCAGCGGAGGGTGTCTGTCACCAGATTTCAGTTGATAGTAAGGAGCCCAACCCGCTCGAGGCTATCAAGGTTGTGTCGGACTTTCCGGACGTATTTCCCGAGGAGCTAACGGGCATGCCACCCGAGAGAAAAGTCGAATTTGCCATAGAGCTTATCCCTGGTACCGCCCCCATTTCCAAAAGAGCCTACCGAGTGTCTGGACCAGAATTGGTGGAACTCAAGAAGCAGATAGATGAGATGTTAGAGAAGGGTTACATCAGACCAAGTACCTCGCCTTGGGCCGCTCCGGTGTTGTTTGTAGAGAAGAAAGATGGTACCAAAAGGATGTGCATAGACTACAGAGCCTTGAATGAAGTCACTGTCAAAAACAAGTACCCCCTGCCAAGGATAGAAGATTTGTTTGACCAGCTCAGAGGTGCCAGCGTATTCTCGAAGATAGATCTGAGATCAGGTTACCATCAACTCAGAATCCGACCCTCGGACATACCGAAGACGGCATTCATCACCAAGTACGGGTTATATGAATTCACAGTTATGTCCTTTGGTTTGACAAATGCGCCAGCCTTCTTTATGTACCTGATGAACAGTGTGTTCATGGATTATCTGGACAAGTTTGTGGTAGTGTTTATCGATGATATTCTTATATACTCTCAAAGTGAGGAAGATCATGTAGAGCATTTGAAGATGGTATTGCAAAGACTTCGAGAGCATCAGTTGTATGCCAAGCTGGGCAAATGCGAGTTCTGGATTCATGAAGTCCTGTTTCTGGGTCACATCATAAATCAAGATGGGTTGGCAGTGGATCCAAAGAAAGTGGCAGATATCCTGAACTGGAAAGCACCAAAGGATGTTCGTGGGATCAAGAGCTTCATTGGAATGGCTGGGTATTACAGGCGTTTCATCGAAGGCTTCTCAAATATTGCTAGACCAATGACAGCGTTACTAGCGAAGAAAGTTGAGTTCAAGTGGACCCAAAAGTGTCAGGAAGCATTTGAAGAACTGAAAAATAGATTGACTACAGCTCCGGTGTTAGTCCTGCCTGATGTTCACAAGCCATTCTCAGTGTATTGCGATGCTTCTTACACCGGATTGGGATGTGTGCTAATGCAAGAAGGAAGAGTTGTAGCATATTCATCTCGACAGCTGAAGATCCATGAGAAAAATTATCCCACACATGACCTGGAGTTGGCAGCAGTAGTTCATGCTTTGAAGACCTGGAGACATTACCTGTATGGGCAGAAGTGCGACATTTACACAGATCATAAAAGTCTGAAGTACATATTCACCCAGTCAGAGTTAAACATGAGACAGTGAAGATGGTTGGAATTGATCAAGGACTATGAGTTGGAGATACATTACCATCCAGGCAAAGCCAATGTGGTTGCAGATGCTCTGAGCAGGAAGAGTCAAGTCAATATGATGGCCACGTACCCAATGCCATATGAGTTAGCCAAGGAGTTCGACAGACTGAGTCTCGGTTTCCTGAACAGTACGCAAGGAGTAACAGTGGAATTAGAGCCCACCCTAGAGCGGGAGATCAAAGAAGGGCAGAAGGATGATGAAAGCATCAACAAGATCCGGCAGCTAATCTTAGAAGGAAGAGGCAAAGACTTTCGAGAGGATGAAGAGGGGGTAATATGGTTCAAGGACCGATTGTGTGTCCCCGACCTCAAACCTATTCGGGAGCTGATCCTAAAGGAAGCTCATGAGACAGCATACTCCATACACCCAGGAAGTGAAAAGATGTACCAGGATTTAAAGAGGAGGTTTTGGTGGTATGGCATGAAAAGAGAAATCGCAGAATATGTCGCCATCTGTGATAGCTGTCAAAGGACCAAAGCAGAGCATCAAAGGCCCGCCGGATTGTTGTAGCCATTGCGGATTCCTCAGTGGAAGTGGGATGAGATCGGGATGGATTTTATAGTTGGCCTACCTCGTACCCGGGCCGGCTATGATTCCATCTGGGTGGTTGTGGACCGCTTAACAAAGGTGGCCCATTTCATACCTGTGAAGACCACATACACCGGAGCAACGTTAGCTGAGTTATACATGTCACGGATAGTCTGCCTTCATGGTGTGCCGAAGAAGATAGTGTCAGATCGAGGAACGTAGTTCACCTCTCATTTTTGGCAGCAGCTACAAGAAGCTTTGGGCACCCATTTGAACTTCAGCTCGGCTTATCACCCGCAGACAGACGGTCAGACTGAAAGAACTAATCAGATCCTAGAAGATATGCTGAGAGCCTATGCGTTGCAAGACAAGTCAGGGTGGGACAAAAGGTTACCTTATGCAGAATTCTCCTATAACAATAGTTACCAGGCCAGCTTGAAGATGTCGCCGTTTCAGGCACTCTATGGGCGGAGTTGTAGGACTCCGCTGCATTGGGACCAGCCTGGAGAGAGACAGGTGTTTGGCCCCGACATCCTGCTTGAAGCCGAAGAGAATATCAAAATGGTTCGGGAGAACCTGAAGATAGCCCAGTCAAGACAGCGAAGCTATGCGGACCGAAGGAGAAGAGAACTGAGTTTCGAAGTGGGGGATTTCGTCTATCTGAAGGTGTCACCTATCAGGGGAGTCAGAAGGTTCGGAGTTAAAGGCAAGTTAGCACCCCGGTACGTTGGACCATATCAGATTCAAGCAAAGCGTGGAGAAGTGGCTTACCAACTCAACCTACCAGAAAGTTTGTCGGCAGTGCACAATGTGTTCCACGTGTCACAATTGAAGAAGTGTCTGCGAGTACCAGAAGAACAGTTGCCAGTGGAGGGTTTGGAAGTCCAGGAGGATCTGACATACATAGAGAAGCCAACGCAGATTCTGGAGTTTGCAGACAGAGTCACCCGGGGGAACACCATCAGAATGTGCAAGGTCAGATGGGGTCACCACCCGGAGGAAGAAGCAACCTGGGAACGAGAAGATGATCTGAAGGCCAAATACCCTGAACTCTTTGCTGACCAACCCTGAATCTCGGGGCGAGATTCTTTTAAGGGGGATAGGTTTGTAACACCCTGAATTTGGGGGTATAAAATTTCTTTGCTCATATTCACAAATTCAGGTGTTACTTCCCTTTTCTCATCCTTCCCCAATCTTCTCTTTCTCATTTCTATAGGAGAAAAGTGGTTATTTTATTTGTAACTATAGTCTATTAGCTCAAACTCCAAGGGAGTATGAATTGTTGCATCATGTTGAACCCTAGATTTCACTTTTGTTTGGTGCATAATTCTTAGAAAGTCTAATTTGAATTTGTGGCTTATTTGAATTTGAATCAAATAGAGAAAATAAAAAGAAAAGAGAAAACAAATACCAGAATAAAAGAAAAAGGGAAAGAAGCCCAACCCTGCCGCCCCCTCGGCCTTTCGGCCCAGCCGGCCCAACCCCGCGCGCGCGCCTCTCCCCCCCGCTCTCTCTGCCCTGGCGGGCCCGCCCGTCAGCGCGGCCGCCGTCTCCGCGCCCGCCTCCCTCTCTCTCTCTGCTCGCGGACCCGGCCTGTCAGCCCCGTCTTCCCCGCGTAACCGCCGCCCGAGCTGCGCGTTGCCGCGGTCTCCGCGCCCACGTCGCGCGTGGAGCTCGCAACCGCCCCGCCCCCGGCCACTTGAGCCCAGAACCCCACTCGCCCTCTCCCCCTCCCTCATTTGCGCACCTGCAGGCCTCTCTCTCACCTCCCCCTCACTGCGCGCACGCCAGAGCGCCGTCGCCACGAACCGCCGCCGTCCCGAGCTCGTTTCCCCGTCGCCGTTGGAGCTCCGCCGTGCCCTCAGCCACGGTGAGCTCCGCCCCGATGTCCGCAACCCGGGACGCGCTCCAATTTCCCCTTCCCCTCCCTATTTCCCTCTGCCCGCGCTCACCCGCCGTCCTCCGTGCAGCCGCGGAGGTCTGCCACCGCCGACCCGGGCCGTCGTCGCGCCATTGCCGCCACCGAGGAGTCCCCGGAGTCCGTCTTGAGGTAAGGGACCTCCCCTGCCCTCTCCCTTCCTCTCTATTGCTCTCTACTGCGCTTAATTGCTCGCCGGAGTCCCATAGCACCGCCGCCGAGCCGCTTCGCCGTGGACCGCCCCCCTCCGGTGCCCCTGCCCCGACCTAGCCCCCACCGGACGATTCCCCGCGCCCTCCCCAACCTTCCCGGCCGCTCGGGTCACCCCAAAGACCCGCAGAGCGCCCGCGCCCCTCGTCTCCGGCGAGTCCTCCGCCGCGGAGACGAGCGCCGCCGCCTCTGCTAGCCGTAGGAAAGGCCAAGGCCGGCCACCCGACCCCCGCCGTTCATCCCAGATCGGGCGGCCCTGATTCAATTAGCCCGGGCCCAATCCTGGCCGTCCGCCGGAGATCCAACGGCCCAGGGCCGCTTCCCTCACACCCCGCGCCCGCTCTGCCGCCTGGCCCCGCCTGTCAGCCCGCCCGCGCCCGCTCTGCCACCCGGCCCCGCCTGTCAGCCGTCCGCCCCGCGCTGCCCGCCCGGTCCCGCCTGTCAGCCGCTCAGGCCGCCGCGCGCTCGCGCGCCCGCCCGCGGATCTAATCTCGGGCGTTGATCCGAGATCCAACGGCTATAAAAGCCCGATACCCCTTCGCCCGCGCGTTTTCTTAAAGAGACCCCCGGCTTCCTGAAAATTAACCCGTCGTCCCTGGATTCTCGCAGTTAGGTCCTCGGACCTTTTATTTAATTCAAAATAAGTATTTAGGGTATATTTTTTAATCCCTAAACTTGTAAAATTCATAACTTTGTCATATGAACTCCAAATTAGGTGCTTCAAATTGCAAAATGCTCATAGTATTTTTGTCTACCTATTTAACCAATGTTTCCCTGCTGTTTTTATGTCCCAATTAATAGTTGATCATTAAGATAAAATTAAGGTTATTGGAACCCATATTTGAGATAAATAAAAGATAGAAGACTTTAATAAAAGTGGGAGCACCTAAGTTTATGGACTTAAAACCATGTAATGATTTAACCCCCACCACTGACTTAAACCTGATTAGTGGATAATGAATCATTTTGTATAGTCCTCTACCCTAGACCTAGGGAATACCAGAGTGCCTATCCCTTTTCTATTATGAACTTGTGATCTCTCTGCTGCATATGTTTGGTATATTATTTTTGTTTGTTATTTCCCAAGTGCATAGTGTGAATGATTACTTTACGTAGACAACGAGCAGTCTGTGTTTCCCGAGGAAGTTGCAGAGGAAGTTCCTGATCAACAGTTTGGTGAAGGCAAGTGTCCTCTGACCCATTATGTCCTATCTATTTATAATTCACTGCCCCGCACTACTTAATTGAAACCTAAGGATTGACTAGTTTTGTATTTACCTTGTCCTTGATTACCTTTTGGGTTATTATGGTTAGCTTCATGCTATTGCTTTACTATAATCAATGAACATGCTGTGAGTATTTATGATACGATGATGTTATCCTGATGAGGATATTGTGATACTTTAGGGGGCTCGGGTTGTTTCCCGAGTACCTCTCCGTAAGGACCTGTTCGTTGAGAGACCACCCGGGATAACAGTGCAACCATGAGGGTGAAATGGGGCGCCCTTAGCTAATTAATTAGAGGAACTAGAGGTGTAGTTGCTTCGCCGTCGTGCCGTCAATGGGGTCCAGGCACAGTGCTTGCTCTACCGAGGCTGAGTGCCGAGGTTCTTTCGTTTTGCTTTTGTTAGTCACTCTCCTGCGGGGAGGAGTACTGTGTTTATCAAACTGGAGAAACCTAACGGGCGGCTACGATCTCTAGGGAATCTTTGTAATAGCTACGTAGTGATACCCCGCCGGACCACCTAGGTAGTGGTCAATGGGGATTAGCTCTCCCCGGGCAGAAAGGGCATCATGACTCATGGGTAAAGTGTGCGACCTCTGCAGAGGGTAGTGAAACTGATATATCAGCCGTGCTCACGGTTAAGAGCAGCCTTGGGATCCTCTTTGATTAGAGATACAGATGGTTCGAGATACAAGGATTATGTTATGGTTTTGGTTCGAATATGATGATGTTGTTCCTCGATGAGGAAATGGTTCATGGGTTGGTTAATGCTAAAATCTGGCTTCTACTAATGATAAATACCTGACCAACTAAAAGCAACTGCTTGAGCCTAACCCCACATAAAGCTAGTCCACTTCAGCCAAACGGGACATTTGCTGAGTACGTTGATGTGTACTCATCCTTGCTTTACCACAAAACACCAGGTTGTCCGCATTGTAACCACTGCTCAGGAGAAGGCGAAGCCGTGGAAGGAGACTTCCAGGAGTTCCAAGACTACGACGAATTCTAGGTGTGGGTTGGCGGCAACCCCCAGTCAGCTGCCTGTGAAGGCCCTATCTTTACTACGTTTCGCTAGCACTTTGATTTAACTGATAAGTTGATGACTATGTGGATGACTATGACTCTGTGATGTAATAAGTTAATACTCTCTTAAGTTATTATTCGAGCAATGTGCATTGATGTTCATTTATGTAATCGCTGTGTACGTGAGTTCTGATCCTGGCACGTACAAAGTTCGCACTTGGTTTGCCTTCCAAAACTGGGTGTGACAACCACCCAATCTGAATCTCTTAGTGCATCCTCTATCCTATATGGCTCAATAGATGACACAAAAGAGTAATGTTCACAAAAATGTGCAACTCGAGATCTAGTGGTTACCCCCTTATGAATGTCACCAAGAATGGAGTTGACGGGGTGATCTCTTTGAATTGCTTGGTGGACTCTTGGGTGTGGCGGTCTTTGGTCCTTATTTTCTTGATCATCTTCCTTGTCTTCATTATCTTCATCTCCACCTCGATCAATGTCCTCTTCTTGAGGTGGCTCATCCTCTTGATCTTCATATTCATCATCTTGAGCCTGATCCTCATCTTGAGTTGGTGGAGATGCTTGATTGGAAGACGATGGTTGATCCTGTGTTTGGGAAGGCTCTTCGGATTCCTTTGGACACACATCCCTAATGGACATGTTCCTTAGTGCGACGCATGGAGCTTCTTCGTCATCTAGTTCATCAAGATCAACTTGCTCCACTTGGGAGCCATTAGTCTCATCAAACACAATGTCACAAGAAACATCAATTAATCCTGTGGATTTGTTGAAGACTCTATATGCCCTTGTGTTTGAGTCATAACCTAATAAAAAGCCTTCTACAACTTTAGGAGCAAATTTGAAACTTCTAACTCTTTTGATAAGAATAAAGCATTAGCTCCCAAAGACTCTAAAATATGAAACATTAGGCTTTTTACCAGTGAGGAGTTCATACGATGTCTTCTTGAGGATTCGATGAAGATATAACCGGTTGATGGAGTAGCAGGCGGTGTTAATCGCCTCAGCCCAGAACCGGTCCGGTGTCTTGTACTCATCAAGCATGGTCCTTGCCATGTCTAGTAGAGTTCTATTCTTCCTATCCACTGCACCATTTTGTTGAGGTGTGTATGGAGAAGAGAACTCATGCTTGATGCCCTCATCCTCAAGAAAACCTTCAATTTGTGAATTCTTGAATTCCGTCCCATTGTTGCTTCTTATCTTTTTTATTCTCAATCCGAACTCATTTTGAGCCCATCTTAAGAATCTCTTTAAAGTCTCTTGGGTTTGAGATTTTTCCTGCAAAAAGAATACCCAAGTGAAGCGGGAATAGTCATCCACAATAACTAGACAGTACTTACTCCCGTCGATGCTTATATAAGCGATCGGACCGAATAGGTCCATGTGGAGTAGCTCAAGCGGCCTATTAGTCGTCATGATGTTTTTGTGTGGATGATGGACTCCAACCTGCTTTCCTGCCTGACATGCGCTACAAATCCTGTCTTTCTTAAAATGAACATCGGTTAGTCCTAAAATGTGTTCTCCCTTTAGAAGTCTGTGGAGGTTCTTCATCCCAACATGGACAAGTCGGCAATGTCAGAGCCAACCTATGTTAGTCTTAGCAATTAAGCAAGTGTCTAGTTCAGCTTGATTATCATTAAAATCAACTAAGTATAGCTGACCATCTAGCACTCCCTTAAATGCTACTGAATCGTCACTTCTTCTAAAGACAGTAACACCTACATCAGTAAATAGACATTTGTAGCCCATTTTGCATAATTGAGAAACAGAAAGCAAGTTGTAATCTAAAGAATCTACAAGAAAACATTAGAAATGGAATGGTCAGGGGATATAGCAATTTTTCCCAAACATTTGACCAAACCTTGATTTCCATCCCCGAATGTGATAGCTCATTGGGGATCTTCGTTTTCCTCATAGGAGGAGAACATCCTTTTCTCCCCTGTCATGTGGTTTGTGCACCCGCTATCGATTATCCAACTTGAACCACCGGATGCATAAACCTACAAAACAATTTAGGCCTTGTTCTTAGGTACCCAAATAGTCTTGGGTCCTTTGACGTTAGAAACAAGCACCTTGGGTACCCAAACACAAGTCTTGGGACTCTTGTGTTTGCCCCCAACATATTTGGCAACTATTTTGCCTAATTTGTTAGTTAAAATATACGAAGCATCAAAAGTCTTAAATGAAACATTATGTTCATTTGATGCAGCAGGAATCTTCTTTCTAGGCATTTTAACATGAGTGGTATGCCTAGAGCTAGAAGCCTCAATTTTGTACATAAATGCATGATGAGAAACAGAATGATGTTTCCTAGCCTGAATCTTCCTAATCTTATGTTCGGGATAGTTTACAGGATATAAAATGTAACCCTCACTATCCTGAACCATGGGAGACTTACCCTTAACAAAATTTGACAATCTTTTGGGGGCATTAAGTTTGACATTGCTTTGGTTCCCTTGTTGGAACCCAATACCATCCTTAATGTTAAGGTGTCTCCCATTATAAAATATACTACGAGCAAATTTAAATTTTTCATTTTCTAGTTCATGCTCGGCAATTTTAGCAGTTAATTTAGCTATGTGATCATTTTGTTGTTTAATTGTAGCAAGGTGATCATCCATAGCTTCAATATTAACATCTCTACATCTAGTACAAATAGTAACATGATCAACAATAGATGTAGATGGTTTGCATGCATTCAATTCCTCAATCTTAGCATTTAATTTATCATTCTCAATTCTAAGACTAGAAATCGAATCATTGCAAACATTCAACTTTTCAATCTTAGAAACTAAACTAGCATTCTCAGTTCTAAGACTTGAAATTGAATCATGACAAATGCTAAGCTCCTTAGATAAGTTTTCACATTTTTCTACTTCCTGAGCATAAGCATTTTTCAACATAACAAATTTTTTATTTTCTTTAACGAGCAAGTTCTCTTGGCATTCTAAGAGATCATCCTTCTCGTTAATGGTCTCAATTAATTCATTCAATTTTTTATTTTGTTCCATGTTAAGGTTGGCAAAGAGAGAAAGTAAATCATCCTCATTATCGCTAGAGCTACCATAATCACTAGATGTTGTATATTCAGGGGTGGCTCTAGAGTGTACCTTCTTCTTCTTACCGTCCTTAGCCATGAGACATTTATGGTCGACGTTGGGGAAGAGGAGGCCTTTGTTGACGGCGATGTTGGCGGCGTCCTCGTCGGAGGAGTCGGTGGAGCTCTTGTCGGAGTCCCATTCTTGGCACGCGTGCGCATCGCCGCCCTTCTTCTTGTAGTATCTCTTCTTTTCCTTCTTCTTCCCTTTCTTGTCTTCGTCCCTGTCACTTTCACTAGAAATTGGGCATTTAGCAATAAAGTGACCGGACTTACCACATCGGTAACACACCCTTTTGGAGCGGGGCTTGTAGTCCTTCCCCCTCCTTAGCTTGAGGATTTGGCGGAAGCTCTTGATGATGAGCGTCATTTCCTCATTGTCGAGCTTGGAGGCGTCGATTGGAAGTTGTAGCACCCCAAAAATTCAAATCTTGAAATTTTCTCAAACTCGCTCTAAATTCAAAATGAATTTTAAATTTCATTTCAAAATGTTTGTTTGAAAGTTGATATCAGCAAATAAAATATTGTGGTCTATATTCTCTCCAAAAATCCTCCTCAAAATATCCGACAAATATTTCCCTAGTGATCCCCTCTTATTCTTTCCAGAAATACTGCCCAAATATTCCACCGATAATTCTCCAAATATTTTCCTCCTGAGAAATACCTTCAGAATCATTTTAAAGTCCCTACAAATATTTTCTTCATAATTTCCCTCATGCTCATACGTATGCGTACGCCTCTGGTGTCATACGATGAGCTCTACAAACTAATTTCACTTATACATGACTAAAACATGCTTATCTCCCGCTAATCCTCGCCTCCTCCCCCCTAATCCCCCCACCTAGCCTATAAATATAGGGGCAAGGGCCTCCTCTCAAGCCACCCCAAGCCATTTCATGGCAACTCTCCCCCCCCCACATGCCCACTCCAAGTCCCACACAAGCACACACTAGTTCGGTCGTTCTTCGACCGTTCGTCCACCTGTTCTTAGATTGTTCATTCGTTCGTCCGATCGTTCGATCGTTCGTCCAATCGTTCATGGTTCATTTGTTCGTCCCAACGTTCGATCGTTCGTCCGTTCATTCGTCCAAATAATCTTTGTTCAGCCGTTATGCTGCCGAAATTCCAAACGTTTGTTCGTCCGATCATTCGATCGTTCGTCCGTTCGTTCATAGTTCCTATTTATCCTTCATCATTCGTTCACCATCCCTATTCGTCGTTCATAGTCCCTATTCATCGTTAATCGTTTGTTCATAGTTCCTATTCACCGTTCATCGTTCGTTCATCATCCCTATTCATCGTTTGTTCATAGTCCCTATTCATCATTCGTTCATAGTCACTATTCATCGTTCATTGCTCGTTCATACGAACTATTCACTATTACTATTCACCATTACTATTTATCGTCGCTATTCATCATTTGTTACTATTCATCATCATTGCTATTCATCGCCAAAATCTATCGTTACTATTTTGTCGTCACTATTCATCGTTACCATTCATCGTTGCTATTCATCGATCATCCGATCACCCCAAATTTCAATTGCTCATCCATCATGCTGTCCAGCTCACCTAAGACCTGCCAGAACAATATTCTAGTCATACGAACTCTGGTGACTGTGATTTTCCTTCTAGTAAGAACTTCCCATCTGGTCACCCATCCCAGATTTCCCCAAGTTGAGCACGCTTAACTTTGAGATTCTTTCGAACCAGGCTTCCAAACTCGGATTCCAATAATTCTTGTTTCTAAATTCTTATCAAATTATTCCCTATCCAACCATGTCATCCCTTAAGCATGGTTCATATTCCAGAAAACTCCCAAAATACTCTTGTCTCATATTCTGCCTATAATTTCCCTGTTCAGACTAAGTCAGACGATTCGCTCATCACTATTTACACCAACAGTGAACTCTACTATACTACACCACATACACCCAGCTATAAATAGACCTAGCTACCCTCTCCCTCTCCACACACTCAACACCCTCAGCTAAGGCAATCTCCCACCCACTCAGTTACCCCGCTCTGCCAGCTGCGCGTATAGTGTCGCCTCGCCTCCAACCCACCCTCCTAGTAAGCACCTCCACTCCACCACCAGTAATATCACAACACCATATGACACAGATTCTGCTCAAGACTCTACCCATCCATATATCGTCATTCTGACCACTATAATAAATATTGGTTGATATACTTGTTGGTTTGTATGTTTGCTTGTTCATGTTGCATAGTTATCAGAGCGTTCGTGCCGCCTCATGAAGGCTAGATGTCGGCGTTTCGACCCTGGGGGGTCCCTGGACCGACGAGTAAATTGTCGCTGCGTGTCCTAGCCCAGATGGGTCGGCGCGAGACAGAGCACAAGGGGGGAAAACCAGTGAGGGGAAAACTGCGGCCTCGTGTTGTCCTGTGCCCAGGGCAGATGCTCTTGCAGTAGGGGGTTACAAGCGTTCGCGAGGGAGAGAGAGGGGGCGTGAGACTGCGCGTCAGCCCGTTCTCCCGCGCAGCCACCTTTTTGTACGAGGGCCCTGGACCTTCCTTTTATAGTCGTAAGGAGAGGGTCCAGGTGTACAACGGGGGGGTGTAGCAGTGTGCTAATGTGTCTAGCAGAGAGGAGCCAGAGCCCTATGTACATGCCGACGTGGCTGTCGGAGAGGTGTTGGAGCCCTGTTCATGTGGCGTCGTGGCCATCGGAGGAGCGCTTGAGCCCTGTAGAAGCACAGCTGTCGGGGCTGTCGGATCCTTGCTGATGTCTCCTTGCTTCAGTAAGGGGCTGAGAACCGCCGTCGTCGTGGAGCACGCGGGGTGCCATCATTACTTGTTTTACCGGGGCGAGCCAGATGGGATGCCGGTCTTGTTCCCCGTAGCTTGGGCTAGCCTGGGCTAGCTAGGGGTAGGGTAATGATGGCCCCCCCTTGTGGCGTGGTCGGCCCGAGCGAGGTGGTGACTCCTCCGAGGTCGAGGTTGAGTCCGAGCCCGGGGGTCGGGCGAGGCGGAGACCATCGTCCGAGGTCGAGGTTGAGTCCGAGCCCTGGGTCGGGCGAGGCGGAGACCATCTTCCGAGTCGAGGTTGAGCCTGAGCCCTGGGGTCGGGCGAGGCGGAGACTGTCTTCCGAGTCGAGGTTGAGCCCGAGCCCTAGGGTCGGGCGAGGCGGAGACCGTCGTCTGAAGTCGAGGTGGAGTCTGAGCCCTGGGGTCGAGTGAGGCGGAGATTCCTATGGCGCCCGAGGCTGGACATGGCTGCTGTTAGCCTCACCCTGGCAGGTGGCACAACAGTTAGAGCAGCGCAGGCGGCGCTGTTTTCCTGTCAGGTCAGTCAGTGGAGGGGCGAAGTGACTGCGGTCACTTCGGCCTTGTCGACTGGAGAGAGCGCGTCAGGATAAGGTGTTAGGCGATCCTTGCATTAAATGCTCCTGCGATCCGGTCGGCTGGCGAGGCGATCTGGCCAAGGTTGCTTCTCCGCGAAGCCTGCTCGAGCTGGGCCTCGGGCGAGTCGAAGGTGCGCCCGTTGCTTGAGGAGACCCTCAAGCGAGGCGCGAATCTGTCTTGGTCTACTGTTCCTACTCGAGGCTGGGCTCGGATGAGGCGAGATCATGTCCCTTGAGTGGACGGAGCCTTTGACCGGAATTGCGCCCATCAGGCCTTTGCAGCTTTGTGCTGATGGGGGTTACCAGCTGAGATTAGGAGCCTTGGGGGTACCCCTAATTATGGTCCCCAACAGTAGCCCCCGAGCCTCAAAGGGAGTGTGGGTACTCGCTTGGAGGCTTTGTCGCACTTTTTTGCAAGGGGACCGGCCTTTCTCGGTTGCATTTTGTTCTGGTGGGTGCGCGCGAGCGCACCCGCCGGGTGTAGCCCCCGAGGCCTCGGAGGAGTGGTTTGACTCCTTCGAGGTCTTAGTGCCTTTCGTGATGGCTCGGCCGGTCTGGTGGTTCCCTCATGCGAACTGGTCGTTGCCCGGGTGCATAGTCAGGTTCCGAGTTCTCGGGCTGGTATGTTGACGCTGTCAACGGTTTGGCCAGAGCCGGGTTTGCGAGAGCAGCCCCCGAGCCTCTGCACAGGGCGAGAGGACGGTCAAGGGCAGACTTGGCTTTTTTTCATACGCCCCTGCATTGCCTTTCCGCAAGGAGGAGGGGGGAAAGCGCCATGTTGCCCTCAGAGGGCGCCGAACATGGTGTCTCCAGTCAGTTGCTAATGGGTGATCCAAGTGGACGCCTATGCCCCGTTCAATAAGGGTCGGCTAGTGGCCCAGAGGCGCGCTCCAAAAGTACCTGCAGGTGATTTGCCGGACCCGGTCCCGTTCGATAGGGTCCAAGGGCTCGATGCCTCCCTCTGATGGGATTCCGTTACAGAATCGCTCCTGCTGGTCTCGGAAATGTCCTAGGGTACCTCGGGAGCGTAGCTTGAGCCTTGGTTATGTATCGAACGTACCCAGAGTCATCCCTCACTCTGCATGCTCTGGGGCGACTGTTGAACCCGTCGGGGGCCAGCCTACGAACCCCTGATCAGTAGTGGGCGTGGAGCCCGAGTGGCCTGAGGCGGCTGTCGAACCCTTCCGAGGGGCCAGCCTTTGAACCTCTGACCAGTAGTGGGCGCGGAGCCTGAGTGCTCTGAGGCGGCTGTCAAACCCTTCCGAGGGGCCAGCCTTCGAACCTCTGATCAGTAGGGGGGCTCGGGGCCCGCTTCCTTCGCGGAGAAGGATCCCTTTCGGAGTATCCCCTTTCCCGGTCCCTATAGAAAGAGAGATAAAGGGGAAGAGGAAAAGGATACGAAACTGAACGTCGTGGCGCACCTTTTTTTGACGCGGTCATTATGGCGGAGGTGAAGCATCGCCTGCTTCGCCTGCCAAAGGTGTCGCCTGTCCTGCCGCAGAGTTAATGCGACGGGACGAGTGGTTCGCGAGGCAGCCGTTGTGCATGCGCGAGCCGTTCGAGGAACGGAACACGGGCGCGTTGTCTTCACGCCGTGGGAGAGAGCTCTCTCGCTGTTCCAGGAGGGGACGTGAGCCTGCAGATGATTTGACTGCTGCTTCTGCCCGCCTGCCGCCGCCATTACTGCCGGCCCACTTCTGGCCATATTGACCGTCACGCCTTCTCCCGCGGCTGACTGACCCATGACCGGCGTGCCTGGTTGGCACTGCTGGGCCGTGCGCGGGGTTGCCTCGAGTCACGGCACCAGTTCCGTAGTCGAGAAGGCGCGGCGCTGGCGCAAGTGGCGCTGCAGTTTTTTGCACGTAGTAACCGGCGCGCCGGTTACATGACGTGTGGGCCTGAGCCTCCATGCTGGATGCGTCGAAGTCGAAAGGGTGCGCCCCCATGGTGCAGTTGCACGCCGCCTGCATGGCGGTCCGCCCTTTCACCCGCTGGTCTGGGCGAAGACGGAGGAGTGCTTGTAACCGCTGGGCGGTTACACGCTCCGCGCGCGACGGTTTGGCTTCTTCTGTCCTGGGACAGCTTGGATGTCGCGTGGGGCCCAGCCCCCGTAGGGGGAGGACCTTGGAGCGTGTTGGTGAAGACTCAGTCCGCGGCGGCTGAGGGCGCGAGCGGGGAGAGTCACCTTTAAAAAGGGATCGACCTCCTGGGTGGTAGCCATGCCTTCGCACTTTCCTCATGCATCGCATCCTTCCGCCTTCCGAGCCCCCAGATGGGGAGCACCCGCGCCGCCTTGCTCTTGCTGTCGTTGGAGGAGCGCGGCCTTGTGGAGGTTGGTACCTTTTAGCCATTGCTCGGCTTCAAGGATTTTCGTCGTGCAGCCCGGCTGCATCCCCCCACCAATGGGCAGTTTGGTGGAGAGAAGCGAGCCGGGCTGCGGCCTCTGCCCCGCCCTCAGCTTCAAGGATCTTCGTCATCCTTGCTGGGGCGGAGGGCGAGCTGAGCCGGAGCTCTACCTCCCGTACGGGCCGGCGGGCCACCTCCTCCTTCAGCATTCATGGGAGAGGGTGCTCATCGGCTTAGCGGAAGGGGCGGACTCCGACAACACGTGGACGAGCGGCCGCAAGCGTCGTCGGCTCCAGTGTGCCTGGTTTGCTGGCTCAGCTAGCTCTGGCACGACTTCTGGTGCCACCAACCACCGCTGGGTGGAGTGCGGCTATCTGCCCGCCGTACGGGCGGCTGTTGTGCCGCACGCACCGGGGGACCGCCCAAGACGTCGCGCGCTGCTAGGGCAGCGTTCGTGTTCTTGGGCTATCCTACCCTTGCTCTGGCACGACGCCTTCACGCGGGGGTCGGTGCTCGCCCATCCGGGAGGACTTGAGTGGGGATCTGCCGGTGGACAGGTGGCCGGAGAAGTCCTCGTCGCCGACGAGATCGCCGCTGCCATCTGCGCTCCGGGCCTCCAGCTCTTTGGCTTTGATAGCTTGTCCTCGCCCCTCGAGTGGAGACGTGGGCGAGGGCCTTGTCGCAGTAGCGTCTGTCCTGAGGTCATCGCTGCTGCTGTTTGGCCGCCCGGAGCGGAGGTCGTTGTCGCGGGAACGGAACCGGAGTCCCGTTTGTAATGGCACCTTGAGTGCTGGCGTATGTTCATTGCGGCTGTCGGGGCCTGAACATCTGTGTATTTGGGCGTAAAGCCGTGTTTCTTCCCCATTTTGTGCACCAGGACTCGCCTGTCGGCTAACTGGACCGCTTGACCAAGTGTGAGTTGCCCTGTGCGGAAGGTGACGAGTGAGGTATCCGTATCCCGGAGGCATAGGAATCCCTTGGCTCGGTCGGCCTTGGCCGCTCGAGGCTTCTCTTGCTTAGTGAAGGAACCCTCGGCTGCTCTGCGATGAGCCGAAGCCGAGGGCAGCGGTGTCAGCGTGGATAGAGGCGGAGTTGGCTGGAGAAGAAACTTTGTCGACCTAGGAGTAGGGGACTTCCTAGGCCGATGAGGCGTTGCAGTGGCGGCTGGGACCTGGCCAGGTCGTCCACTGGCGGGACCAACCCTAGAGTCGGGCTGCCGAGACCATGAGCCGGGCTGGTGTCCTCGGGGGACAGCTGGCTGAGGCTACGGAGCGGCCGGTCCGGCCGTCTGCTTGGGCCGGGTTCCTGGAGGAGACCCTGGCGGCGATGGCCCAGGCGCGGTGTTGACATCTTCCTTCGAGGTGGAGACCCTTCGACCGTGTTGCTGCCCGAGGCTGGGTCGGATTCCGTCGAAGGTGGAGTCGATGCCGAGGGTGCTGCTGCTCCCCCTGCTGACGTCTGAACCTGTAGGAACAGTTTGTCTGTAGTGTGCATATGTTTTTTGCGGCCGTCGAGGCCAAAACATGTCGTTGTCGTGTTGTAAAGCTGCGTTTCTTTTCCCCTTGTTTCGAGTATCAGGACTTTGTTCGTCGATAACAGAATCGTTTATCCGAGCGTGAGTTACTTATCACAGAAGGTGATGAGTGAGGTATCCGTATCCCGGAGGCGTAGGAGTCCCTCGGCTCGGTCGGCCTTGCCTGCTTACGTGTACTCTTACTCGTCCGTAGGATTCTGTTATCGATATAGTCGAGATGGCACGAAAAACCGTTTCGGCAAAAAAAGTTTTCGAGCGTTAAGACTTGTTCGGACAGCGGAATCCCTTATCCGAGCGTGAGTTACTTATCGCAGAAGGTGATGAGTGAGGTATCCGTATCCCGGAGGCGTAGGAGTCCCTCAGCTCGGTCGGCCTTGCCTGCTTACGTGTACTCCGTCGTTTTCAGGACTCCGCTATCGAAGTAGTCGAAAAGCATGAAAAATGTTCTGGCAGAAAGATTTTTTCCGAGGAAAATTTTGACGCAGAGGGGGTTCCCCCCTTCTAGCCCCCGAGGGAGGGTCGGGTTTTGCCGAGGCAAGGCTGACCCTTCCTTGAAGGTTAGACTTTGCTTGGGTATGTAAACGAGGTACATGAACGACTTGAAAACATCTTAAGGGTAGAAGCGACGTAGCTGTCGGATGTTCCAAGCGTTGCTGTAGACCTCGCCTTGACTGTTGGCCAGCTTGTATGTTCCGGGCTTCAGAATCTTGGCGATGATGAACGGCCCTTCCCAGGGTGGCGTGAACTTATGGCGCCCTCGGGCGTCTTGTCGTAGCCGAAGCACCAGGTCGCCCACCTGGAGGTCTCGGGACCGAACCCCTCGGGCGTGGTAGCATCGCAGGGACTGCTGATACCGCGCCGAGTGTAGTAAGGCCATGTCCTGAGCCTCTTCTAGCTGGTCCAGTGAGTCTTCTCGGTTTGTCTGGTTGCTTCGGGCGTCGTATGCCCTCGTCCTCGGGGAGCCGTATTCTAAGTCTGTGGGCAAGATAGCCTCGGCCCCATAGACTAGAAAAAACGGCGTGAAGCCTGTGGCTCGGCTTGGCGTCGTCCTCAGACTCCAGACCACCGAGGGGAGTTCCTTCATCCACCTCCTGCCGAACTTGTTGAGGTCGTTGTAGATCCTCGGCTTGAGTCCCTGTAGAATCATGTCGTTGGCACGCTCTACCTGCCCATTCGTCATGGGGTGAGCTATGGCAGCCCAATCCACCCGGATGTGGTGGTCCTCGCAGAAGTCCAGGAACTTTCTGCCGGTGAAATGGGTGCCGTTGTCGGTGATGATGGAGTTTGAGACCCCGAAGCGATGGATGATGTTGGTGAAGAACGTCACCGCCTGTTCGGACCTGATGCTGTTTAGGGGTCAGACCTCGATCCACTTGGAGAATTTGTCGATGGTGACCAGTAGGTGCGTGAAGCCCCCGGGTGTCTTCTGCAAGGGACCGACAAGGTCCAGACCCCACATAGCAAATGACTAGGTGATGGGTATTGTTTGTAGAGCCTGAGCGGGCAGGTGCGTCTGCCTTGCGTAGAATTGACACCCTTGGCAGGTGCGTACAATCCTAGTGGTGTCGGCCACCGCGGTTGGCCAGTAGAAACCCTATCGGAAGGCGTTTCCAACGAGGGCTCGAGGTGCTGCGTGGTGACCGCAAGCCCCCGAGTGTATTTCTTGCAATAACTCCTGACCTTCGGCGATGGGTATGCATCGCTGGAGGATGCCTGAGGGGCTGCGGTGGTAGAGCTCCTTTCCGTCACCCAGCAAGACGAACGACTTGGCGTGCCGCGCCAGTCGCCGAGCTTCGGCTCTGTCGAGGGGTAGCTCTCCTCGGTGAAGATATTGCAGGTATGGGGTCTGCCAGTTTTGATTAGGCGTGACCCCATTCCGCTCTTCCTCGACGCGCAGTGCCTCACCCTTGGGGGCCGAGGGTGCCTCGGGCTGAGCCAAGGGCGCCTCGGGCGGAGCCGAGGCCTTCTCGGGCTCGGGAATGTCGTCGGTCTTGATGGAGGGTTGATGTAGGTCTCGGGAGAAGACGTCCAGAGGAACCGTTGTCCGCCCCGAGGCTATCTTAGCCAGCTCGTCTGCAGTCTCGTTGTATCATCGAGCGACGTGGTTGAGCTCGAGCCCGTAGAACTTGTCCTCTAGGCGCCGAACCTCGTCGCAGTAGGCTTCCATCTTCGGGTCGCGGTAGTGGGAGTTCTTCATGACTTGGTCGATGACAAGCTGCGAGTCGCTACGAGCGTCGAGGCGCCGGACCCCTAGCTCGATGGCGATGCGCAACCCGTTAACCAGAGCCTCATACTCGGCCACGTTGTTGGACGCCGGGAAATGGAGGCGCAGCGCGTAGCGGAGGTGCTTCCCGAGGGGTGAGATGAAGAGCAGGCCCGCGCCCGCTCCTATTTTCATCAGCGACCCATCGAAAAACATGGTCTAGAGTTCTGGTTGGATCGGAGCTGTTGGAAGCTGGGTGTCGACCCATTCAGCCACAAAGTTTGCCAAGACTTGGGACTTGATGGCCTTCCGAGGGGCGAACGAGATCGTCTCGCCCATGACCTCCACCGCCCACTTTGCAATCCTACCCGAGGCCTCTCGGCACTGGATGATCTCCCCCAGGGGGAAGGATGACACCACAGTCACCGGATGAGACTCGAAGTAGTGTCGCAACTTTCGCCGTGTCAGAATTACCGCGTACAGTAGCTTCTGAATTTGTGGGTAGCGGATTTTGGTCTCGGACAGTACCTCACTGATGAAGTAGACCTACCTCTAGACGGGCAATGCGTGCCCTTCTTCTCGTCTCTCGACCACGACCGCGGCGCTGACCACCTGAGTGGTAGCGGCGACGTAGATCAAGAGGGCTTCTCCGGCAGCGGGGGGCACCAGGATAGACGCACTTGTAAGGAGCGCCTTCAAGTTCCCGAGGGCTTCCTCGGCCTCGGGGGTCCAAGTGAAGCGCTCGGTCTTCCTTAAGAGGCGATACAGGGGCAGGCCTCTTTCGCCGAGGCGCGAGATGAAGCGGCACAGAGCCGCAAGGCATCCCATGACCCTCTGTACTCCTTTCAAGTCCTTGATAGGCCCCATGTTGGTGATGGCCGCGATTTTCTCTGGGTTGGCCTCGATGCCCCGCTCGGAGACGATGAACCCCAAGAGCATGCCTCAGGGGACTCCAAAGACACACTTCTTGGGATTGAGCTTTACACCTTTCGCTTTGAGACACTTGAATGTCGTTTCAAGGTCGAAGAGGAGGTCGGAGGCTTTCCTTGTCTTGACTACGATGTCATCGACGTAAGCCTCGACCGTTCGGCCAATGTGCTGTCCGAACACGTGGTTCATGCACCTTTGGTATGTCGCACCCGCATTCATCAAACCAAATGGCATAGTAATGTAGTAGTACATGCCAAAAGGTGTGATGAAAGAAGTCGCGAGCTGGTTGGATTCTTTCATCCTGATTTGGTGATACCCTGAGTAGGCATCGAGGAATGACAGGGTTTCGCACCCAGCAGTGGAATCCACGATTTGATCGATGCGAGGCAGAGGGTAGGGAACTTTCGGACATGCTTTGTTTAGACCAGTGTAGTCTACACACATCCGCCATTTCCCACCTTTCTTTTTCACAAGCACAGGGTTGGCAAACCATTCGGGATGGAATACCTCTTTGCTGAACCCTGCAGCTATTAGCTTGTGGATCTCCTCGCCTATGGCTCTGCGCTTTTCTTCGTCGAATCGGCGCAGAGGCTGCTTCACGGGTCGGGCTCCAGCTCGGATATCCAGTGAGTGCTCGGCGACATCCCTCGGTATGCCTGGCATGTCCGAGGGACTCCACGCAAAAACCTCGGCGTTTGCGCGGAGAAAGTCGACGAGCACTGCTTCCTATTTGGGGTCGAGCTTGGAGCCGATCCGGATCTGCTTGGAGGTGTCGTTGCTGGGGTCGAGAGGGACGGACTTAACCGCCTCTGCTGGTTCAAAGTTGCCGGCATGGCGCTTCGCATCTGGCGCCTCCTTGGAGAGGTTCTCCATGTCGGCGATGAGGGCCTCGGATTCGGCGAGGGCCTCGGCGTACTCCACGCACTCCACGTCGCATTCGTACGCGTGTCGGTACGTGGGGCCGATGGTGATGACCCCGTTGGGGCCCGGCATCTTGAGCTTGAGGTAGGTGTAGTTGGGGACGGCCATGAACTTGGCGTAGCATGGTCTCCCCAGCACTGCGTGGTAGGTTCCTCAGAACCCGACCACCTCGAACGTGAGGGTTTCCTTTCGGAAGTTGGAGGGAGTCCCGAAGCAGACGGGCAGATCGAGTTGTCCAAGGGGCTGGGCGCGCTTCCCGGGAATGATCCCGTGAAAGGGCGCCGCGCCGGCCCGGATCGAGGACAGATCGATCTGTAGGAGCCCGAGGGTGTCGGTGTAGATGATGTTGAGGCTGCTGCCTCCGTCCATGAGGACCTTGGTAAGCCTGACGTTGCCGATGACAGGATCAACAACGAGCGGGTACTTCATCGGGCTCGGCACGCGGTCGGGGTGGTCGCCTTGGTCGAAGGTGATGGGCTTGTCGGACCAGTCTAGGTAGACTGGCGCCGCCACCTTTACCGAGCAAACCTCCCGACGCTCTTGCTTGCGGTGCCGAGCCGAGGCGTTCGCCACCCGCCCACCATAGATCATGAAAGCAGTCATGGACCTTGGGGAACTCCTCTACCTTGTGGGCTTCCTTCTTGTCATTGTCGGGGGCTCTGCCACCTTCCGCCGGTGGCCTAGCTTTGTGGAAGTAGCGCCGGAGCATGACGCACTCCTCAAGGGTGTGCTTGACGGGACCCTGATGATAGGGGCACGACTCCTTGAGCATCTTGTCGAACAAGTTGGCGCCTCCGAGAGGCTTCCGATGGTTCTTGTGCTCGGCGGCGGCGACAAGGTCCGCGTCGGCGGCATCACGTTTCGCTTGCGACTTCTTCTTGCCCTTCCTCTTCGCGCCGCGCTAAGCGGACGCCTCGGGGACGTCATCCGGCTGACGCCCCTGAGGCTGCTTGTCCTTCCGAAAGATGGCCTCGACCGCCTCCTGGCCAGAGGCGAACTTGGTGGCGATGTCCATCAGCTCGCTCGCTCTGGTAGGAGTCTTGCGACCCAGCTTGCTCACCAGGTCGTGGCAAGTGGTGCCGGCGAGGAACGCGCCGATGACATCTGAGTCGGTGATGTTGGGCAGCTCGGTGCGCTGCTTCGAGAATCACCGGATGTAGTCCCGCAGGGATTCTCCCGGCTGCTGGCGACAGCTTCGGAGATCCCAAGAGTTCCCAGGGCGCACGTATGTGCCCTAGAAGTTGCCGGCGAAGGCTTTGACCAGGTCATCCCAGTTGGAGATCTTCGCAGGAGGCAGATGCTCCAGCCAGGCTCGGGCTGTGTCGGAGAGGAATAGGGGGAGGTTGCGGATGATGAGGTTGTCATCGTCTGTTCCACCCAGCTGGCAGGCCAGCCGGTAGTCCGCGAGCCACAGTTTCGGCCTCGTCTCCCCCGAGTACTTGGTGATGGTAGTCGGGGCCCGGAACCGGGTCGGGAACGGCGCCCGTCGTATGGCCCGGCTGAAAGCTTGCGGACCGGGTGGTTCGGGCGAAGGGCTCCGATCCTCCTCGCTGTCATAGCGTCCCCCACGCCTGGGGTGGTAGCCTCGGCGCACCCTCATCGAGGTGGGCTCGACGGTCGCGGCGATGGTGCTCATTGCCGAGGCGGCACGGGGCCGCATGCGCTGTGTCCCGCGTGCGCCCGGTGTGGACCGAGGCTTCCCGCATGAATCGGGAAGTCGCGGCGCGATGCTCCGGGGGGTACCCCTACCTCCGGGAGGCAGAGCTTTCGGCCCGTCGGACCGCGGCATCCTCCAGGAGGTTCTTGAGTTCTCCCTGGATACGCCGCCCCACGGTGGTGGATGGTTCCGGCATCGCTCGGAGTAGTATTGCTGCGGCAGCCAGGTTCTAGCTGACCCCACTGGAAGCCGGGGGCAGCCTTGCCCAGGCATCGTCGATGATGCGGTGCTGGACGTCCTGGGCCAGATGACGCGCTCCTCCGGCTGGTGCTCGACCTGCCCGCTCCTGCCAGATGTTCTGCCGGAGCTGCACAAGTTGTCCTGCTTCCTCGTCGAGCCTAGCCTGCATCTCGCGGATTTGCTCGAGCTGTGTGTCCTGACCCCCCGCAGGGACTGGGACCACAGCTAGCTCCCGAAGGATGTCAACGCGAGGCGCAGGCCCAGAGGGATCACCGTTCTCCGGCATACCAAGGTGGTTGCTTTCGTCGAGACCCTCTAGATCGACGTGGAAACATTCGCGACTTGGGCCACAGTCCCCGTCGCCGAGGCTGTGGCTATCATCGGAGCAATCGGAGAGGCAGTGGTCGCACGCGGTCATGAAGTCCCGCATGGCACTAGGGTTATCGAGCCCAGAGAAATCCCAACCAGAGTCGGGCTCGTCATCTTCCTCAGAACCCGGGGGCCCATAGGTCAAGACGGCCGTCAATTGGTCCCAGGTTGACCACATATGATACCCCGGAAGGTTTGGATATGCCTTTATGAAAGCGTCCACCGAAGCGGGGTCGCTTGGTGGGTCGAAGCTGAATCTAAAAGGCATAGGATGGGAAACTGTCGGTACCTCTTGATCGACGGACGGTGACGAAGTCGCGTCGGGGATGGACTGCACTGTTATCTCAGGTATGAGGCTAACGCCCAGCAAGTCCTTCGCGAGCGTGCTGGCGTCGTTCGTCTGCTTGGGGTTGGCGTGTTGCGGGGAAACAACGCTTGTCTTCGTCTCAGACGCGAGGTCAACGCCCGACGTGTCCCCCGCTGGGGTGTCGGCACCGTCGACTCGTTCGATAGCCGACGAGGCGCCGCCTCCTGCTCGGCCATGGTTGCCCCGCCTCCTCCCCCGTCGACGGGGAAGGTGACGGGACAGACTTGAATGCTGTTCTTCCGCCACGCGGGGAAGACGTCGTCGATTCCGCCGCCGGCGGGTGGGCTGACGGTCGCCATTGTCGTTGCCGCGCGGCGGAGGAAGGAGTATCATGTCGTAGCTGCCGTTGAGGGACATGAACTCGAGACTCCCAAAACGGAGCTTCGTCCCGAGTTGGAGAGGTTGCTGGAGACTCCCCATCTGGAGCTTGACGGGAAGCTGTTCGTCAACACGTAGCAGGCCCCTACCTGGCGCACCAACTGTCGGCGTTTCGACCCCGGGGGGTCCCTGGACCGACGAGTAAATTGTCGTTACGTGTCCCAGCCCATATGGTTCGGCGCGAGATGGAGCACAAGGGGGGAAAACCAGTGAGGGGAAAACCGCGGCCTCGTGTTGTCTTGCGCCCAGGGCGGATGCGCTTGCAGTAGGGGGTTACAAGCGTTCGCGAGGGAGAGAGAGAGGGGGGGCGTGAGACTGCGTGTCAGCCCGTTCTCCCGCGTGGCCACCTTTTTGTACGAGGGCCCTGGACCTTCCTTTTATAGTCGTAAGGAGAGGGTCCAGGTGTACAACGGGGGGTGTAGCAGTGTGCTAACGTGTCTAGCAGAGAGGAGCCAGAGCCCTATGTACATGCCGACGTGGCTGTCGGAGAGGTGTTGGAGCCCTGTTCATGTGGCGTCGTGGCCGTTGGAGGAGCGCTTGAGCCCTGTAGAAGCACAGCTGTCGGGGCTGTCGGATCCTTGCTGACGTCTCCTTGCTTCCGTGAGGGGCTGAGAACCGCCGTCGTCGTGGAGCACGCGGGGTGCCATCATTACTTGTTTTACCGGGGCGAGCCAGATGGGACGCCGGTCTTGTTCCCCGTAGCCTGGGCTAGCCTGGGCTAGCTAGGGGTAGGGTAATGATGGCCCCCCCTTGTGGAGTGGTCGGCCCGAGCGAGGTGGTGACTCCTCCGAGGTCGAGGTTGAGTCCGAGCCTGGGGGTCGGGCGAGGCAGAGACTGTCGTCCGAGGTCGAGGTTGAGTCCGAGCCCTAGGGTCGGGCGAGGCGGAGACCGTCGTCCGAGGTCGAGGTTGAGTCCGAGCCCTAGGGTCGGGCGAGGCGGAGACCGTCTTCCGAGTCGAGGTTGAGCCCGAGCCCTGGGGTCGGGCGAGGCGGAGACCGTCTTCCAAGTCGAGGTTGAGGCCGAGCCCTGGGGTCGGGCGAGGCGGAGACCGTCGTCTGAAGTCGAGGTGGAGTCCGAGCCCTGGGGTCGGGTGAGGCGGAGATTCCTATGGCGCCCGAGGCTGGACTTGGCTGCTGTCAGCCTCACCCTGGTAGGTGGTACAGCAGTCGGAGCAGCGCAGGCAGCACTGTTTTCCTGTCAGGTCAGTCAGTGGAGGGGCGAAGTGACTGCGGTCACTTCGGCCTTGTCGACTGGAGAGAGCGTGTCAGGATAAGGTGTTAGGCGATCCTTGCATTAAATGCTCCTGCGATCCGGTCGGCTGGCGAGGCGATCTGGCCAAGGTTGCTTCTCCGCGAAGCCTGCCCGAGCTGGGCCTTGGGCGAGTCGAAGGTGCGTCTGTTGCTTGAGGAGACCCTCGGGCGAGGCGCGAATCTGCCTTGGTCTACCGTTCCTGCTCGAGGCTGGGCTCGGATGAGGCGAGATCGTGTCCCTTGAGTGGACGGAGCCTTTGACCGGAATTGCGCCCATTAGGCCTTTGCAGCTTTGCGCTGATGGGGGTTACCAGCTGAGATTAGGAGTCTTGGGGGTACCCCTAATTACGGTCCCCGACACCAGATCTGCAAGTCTACACCAGACGGTGGAGCCAGAAGCTAGTTCCGCGAGCTCTCACCCTTTCGCCGGTTAAAGCAACGGCAAGCTCACTGGATCCCTTTGATGCATAAATTACATATGCTTTTTCAACCACAACCCTTAGCCTGTTATTTTATGCATGATATGATTTTGAGACAAGTTATTATGGCCACCCAGCCTCAGAACTTTGCCGCAATCAATCTTTATACTCCTTGACATATTTGTTACAAATGATTTGAGAAAAGGTGTGAGTTTTCAAGAGAAAATGTTTTTCAAAATGGGTATGATAAAGGGTTGTCACCTTTATCACCTTTAAGTGGGATGATCAGGGACTCCCTGGTTTAGGGGAGGGCCTAAGGTGATGGCTCAGCTGGTTTAGGTGTGAGCATGAAGGATTGTCCCTCTCGCCTAAGGACCGGTTTGTCATCACTCCTTACCTATACTCTTATCAAGTACAACCACTTAAGACTGTATGGGCAGTCACTCAATCTGAACTTGTACGGTCCGAACCCCAGGGTTATGACGGCTGGGGAGCACCGGGAGGATAAGGAAGGGAAATGTTTTGTTCGGTTTGGGCATGGTGGTGGCCTGACTCCTTCCGATATAATCGTTAAGGTAAGGACGTGCAAGGAAAGAGAGAGAATCGACATTTGGATCTCACGACAGTGAGATTGCAGAAACCGGACTAGTGGGTAAAGTGTACACCTTTGCACAGAGTTTGAAAACCTATTCGAATAGTCTGTGTCCACGGTATGGATGAGTCATGGCATGGATTTGACAATTAGTGTTTTGTTTTCCAAAAATGCTTTTGAAAAGTGGTTTTAAAAGGTCCGGTGGTTGAGCCGTGAGCTATGGTGGACGGGAAGTCCAGTAGCTATTTTTGAAAATGAAAACCAGTGGGAAACTGCTGAGATACCTGGATGGTTTAGTCCAGGGGATTTTATTCAATATTAAAAAACTTTCTGCTCCTTTGGGAGAGGATGCGCTTTGAAAAATATAAAATGTTTTACAAAATAGCCCTGCATCAAATATTGATCTTTCTGCAAAATATCCTGAGCTCCACATATTCCATGCATTATATCTGATTTCCCCATTCCGTGGGTGAAGGTGGGCTGCTGAGTACGTAAGTACTCACCCTTGCTTATTTGTTGTTTTTCAGAGAAGGAGATCGATGATCGGGTAAGAGTTACGCCTGTTCCCAACCTTGCCTGTGGCTGTTGGACCGCTGATTTGCTTCGCTACATATATCAGGCTGCTTCAGCCCCACTCTGATGATATGTCCAGAGTTGTGGACCAACTCTTAAAGTTGATCGCCACCTTTATAGGTTTGTCTCGTTTAAGCAGATCTAGAATCATCTGATGTATAAATGTGTTTACTAGCCTCCTGGGACTAGTAATTGTATCACATTTGAGTCCCAGAGGATTGGGGCGCCTCAGAAGTCTACTTGTTGTAGACTACTGCTTCTCTTCTTCCGTTGCTTTGAATGCGACGGGTTGCACCTCGGGTGTGGAGGCAGCACCTTGCTCCAAGTTGACAATGTGTTTGGAGTCTTTGATCATTAGTTCAAAGCTCACAAACTTGCCAATAACCTCCTCGGGAGACATTAGTTTATATCTATGATTCCCACGTATTAATTGAACTTCAGTAGGATTGCGAAATACGATGGATCTAAGAATAACCTTGACCATCTCATGGTCATCCCATTTGGTGCTCCCAAGGTTGTGCACTTGGTTTACTATGGTCTTGAGCCAGTTGTACATGGCTTGCGGCTCTTCTCCTTTGTTGAGGACGAATCGACCGAGTTCTCCCTCGATCGTTTCGCGCTTGGTGATCTTGGTCACCTCGTCCCCTTCGTGCGCGGTTTTGAGGACATCCCAAATTTCTTTGGCGTTCTTTAATCCTTGCACCTTGTTATACTCCTATCGACACAAGGAGGCGAGGAGTATAGATGTGGCTTGGGAGTTAAAGTGCCTAATTTGGGTGGCCTCATCCGAGTCGTAGTCTTTGTCCCCCACCTTTGGTACCTTCGCTCCAAATTCAATGATGTCCCATATGCTTTCGTGGAGTGAGGTTAGATGATGCCTCATTTTATCACTCCACATACAATAATCCTCACCATCAAAATATGGTGGTTTTCCTAAGGGAACGAAAAGTAATGGCGCGCGCTTTGAAATACGGGGATAGCGTAGGGGCATCTTACTATACTTCTTTCACTCATGGCGCTTAGAAGTAGTGGATGACTCAGAGCTTGATGTGGAGGGTGACGAAGAGTCGATCTCGTAGTAGACCACCTTCTTCATCTTCTTCTTCTTGTCACCTCTCCGATGCGACTTGATGGAGGAAGAGGATTCCTCCTTGTGTTTGTTGTCGGACTCCCTTGAGAGAGTCCTCCCTAAGCTTGCAGCCTTTTCACCGATCATGATCTCCCTCTTGGTGTGATCTCCAGACATCACTTCGAGTTGGTCAGACTCTTAATGAAGCACTGCCTCTGATACCAATTGAAAGTCGCCTAGAGGGGGGGTGAATATGCGAAACCTGAAATTTATAAACTTAAACTTGCACTAAGGCCGGGGTTAGCGTTAGAACTAAATTGGAGTGCGAAAGATAGTTCTCCTTGCTTAGAGTTGCTCAATCAATGCGGATAACCTTTGGGAGCAAACTCAAATCAATATGAGCAAGAGAACTTTTAGAGAGGGAAAAATAAATCAAGTGAGGATTGATGAGTGAGCACGGTGATTTGTTTTACCGAGGTTCGGTTCCAAAGAACCTAGTCCCCGTTGAGGAGGCCACAAATGTCGGGTCTATTTCAACCCTTTCCATATCTCAACCGGTCACTCAGACCGGTTGAGTGCTTCTTCTTAATCTCATGGGTCACTAAGACCCTACAAGGATCACCACACAATTAGGTGTCTCTTGCTTGCTTTACAATTCACTTAGAAGGTTGAGGAAGAGAAGAAGAAAGCACGATTGGGAAAACCAAGCAACAAGAGCAAGAAATAACACACGGGTTACACTCTCTCAAGTCACTAATGATCACTTGTCTAAATTGTGAAACTTTGAGAGGTTGAAAGCTTTGAGTGTGTCTTGGAGTGGATTGCTAGCTCTTGTATTGAATGTGAAGGAGTGGAATGCTTGGATGTAGTGAATGGAGGTGGTTGGGTTGTATTTATAGCCTCCAACCACTTTCTAGTCGTTGCTCCTTTTCTGCCGACCGCGGACGGTCTATGCCCTGGTCCGGACGGTCCACCCCTGCACATCAACGGCTGAAATCACAACGATCAGCAGTAACGACTATATCAACGGCTATAGAGCATTTAATGTGTCATCAGATGTCAGATAAAGCAGTCACAAACGGTCCGACCGTGCACCCTAGACGGTCCGCGAGGACGCTAAAATACATTTTACCAAACCCGTCACCTTCGGGTTTTTCTGGTTTTACACCGACCGGACGGTCCGCGCCTGAGGTCGAACGGTCCACGCTTGGTCTCGGACGGTGCTTGCTTCTCCATCGGATGGTCCATAGTGTAAGCTTGTGCTTTTGCAGTGTTTCTGTTCGAGGGTCACCTTGGTGCCGTGGACAGTCTGCCGCAAGGGCCCGGACGGTCCGCACATAGGTGTTTTTCCAAAAAAAACATCTTCTGTCCAGAATAATCTACGGTATTCCAGACAGTCGACTTAGAATTAGTTGTAGATGAACTTATGCACCTAAGAAATGATTAACTAGGCAAACTGGTTAGTCCATAAGGTTTGTGATGGTCGTCAAACACCAAAATCGAATATAGAAAACGTTGAGACTATTTCCCTTTCAGTGTTCCACGTCAACCCTGCCGTGTTGGAGGTTGAGGCGGTGTGTCGTCTCTCATTTGCTAGTGGCCACAGGGACGTGTGCCCCTGGCGGGAGGTGTCGTTGTCGACCAAGCGGAGGAGCTGCGCATGGAGCAAGATGTCATGTTAGAAAGGGTAACGCGGGCGCCGCTGGAGCCCAAGAGGAGGGGTGTCTGGCCTGTGCCTGCTATGGCGGCGAAACTGTGCTCGCCCTCATGTGAAAGGAGATGGTCGAGGGCGTACATACCATGCGTGCCCTCACGCTTGGAGAGTAGCGGCGGCGGTGTAGCACCCAAAACTTTAAATCTAGAAAATTACTAGAACTCACTCTAAATTCAAAACAAAATTTAAAATTCATTTCAAATTGTTTGTTTACGAGTTTTACGAGTTGATCTCAACAAAGAAAATATAATGGTCTATTTTTCCTCCAAAATTCTCCTCAAATATCCTACAATTATTTTTTCATAGATCCCTCAAAATTTTCCCAAAAATATTGCCTAAATATTGCATCGATATTTCTCCAAATATCTTTTTTCTGAGAATACCCTCAGAATCATTTTTAAAATCCCTACAAATATTTTCTTAATAGTTTTATATATGCTCATACGTGTATATACGTCTCCGCTGTCATATAATAATTTCACTTATCCACGCCCACTAATCCCACCTCCTCCCCTAATCCCCTACCTTGCCAATAAATAGAGGGGCATGGGGCTCTCTCATGTCATCCCAAATTATTTCATGGCAACTCACTCCCACACCCACACAAACACAACATAAGCATAAGGATCGTTTGGTTGTTAATTTGATCGTTCGTCCAACTGTTTATAGTTTGTTCGTTCGCTCGTCCGATCGTTCACGGTTCGTTCGTTCATTCGTTTGATCGTTCATCCAAATAATTATTGTTCATTCGTGTAGAGATGTAATCTGGGTACTCAGGTGTCTTGGTATGTTTAGACATGTAATCGAGGTACCCCTAATTATAGTACCCAACAAGTAGTTATTTTTTAAAAATTAAAACCGGTGGGAACTACCGATATTCTTGAATAGTTTAGTGCAGGGGATTTGGTTATATTTTGAAAAACTTCATGTTCCTTTGAGAAATGATGTGCTTTGAACATGATAACATGTTTTCCAAAAATAGTCCTGCATCAAATATTATTTTTTGCAAAAATATTATGAGCTCTACATACTCCGTGCATTATATCTGACTTCCCCATTTTATGGGTGAAGGTGAGGTGTTGGGTACATAAGTACTTACTCTTACTTTTTTGTTGTTTTTCAGAGAAGGAGATCGCTAATCGGGTAAGAGTTACGATTGTTCCCAACCATGCCTGTGGTTGTTGGACCGTTGATTTGCTTCGCTACGTATATTGGACTGCTTCAACCTCACTCTGATGATAAGTTCTGAGTTGTGGACCAACTCTTAAATTTGATCGCCACCTATATAAGGTTGTCTCCTTTAAGCAGATCTAGAATCATCTGATGTATAAATGTGTATACTAGCCTCCTGGGACTAGTATTTGAATCACATTTAAGTTTTAGAGGATTGAGAGGCTTCAGGCGGGCCGTGCGACAACACGTTGGTGGAGGAACAGGGCAAGCAGGAGTGAGGGCACTCTTATCTTTTTAGGCAAGTCATGCACGCGTGAAGTGTAGGCAATGGGATGAGCCAAATTTTTAGAATTAATAATGACAACCACCCTGTATGGTATCTTTATAGTACTCCATTTTCATAATTTATAATGGCATATATATTAAAACCCCCTTTTTAATTATGCTGATAAAGCTCGAGTAAAATGCACTTTCACTCTTTAAACTTGTCTGACTTTGTCAGCCTCTTTCGTAAACTTTTAAAATATGTTCTCTATTTAGATCTATATTATGTTCTATCAAATTGTTGTGGCCCATATGTTAGTTGTCAATTTGGCATGGTATGATTGACTCTATCCATCCTTCTCACTCCTTACTTGATGACTGACATGTGGGCCACAACAACTCGTAAGAATGTAACAGAGAATCAAATAAAATTGAGGTGCTAAAAGACATACTTTAAAAGTTTACTAGCTAGATGTCTATGTGTTGCAATGACATACAAACCATTTGATAAAATGTTAGTGCACAATGATTTTATAAGCATGCAAGTGTTAGGCTCACGGCTAGGTTCCACGAGCGCAGGCTTTTTGTTGCCCCCTTTCTCATACTTGCACGTAGAGGAGAGAGAAGACGCGAGGAGGGGAGTGGAATTTCTGATATGCATTATGGTGAGAGGGATGTGGAGTTTGCTAGATCAATGAATAGTGCTTTAGATTGCACAAAATGCAAATGTGCAGTACAATAGGATGACTGCACCTAGAGATGGCAATGGGTGCCCGAAACCCGACTACCCGACGAGTTTTACCCGATATGAAGGCGGGTACGGGATGATTTCTCTATCCGCGGGTATGTTAATAGGCAAGATCCTCTACCCGTTGGGTAGACGGGTACAGGTACGAGTTGGTACTATCCATACCCATCTACCTATGAGTAAAATATACCTGCAACAATACCATTATAATCTTCTAATAGAGTCCATCTTAGCTAAAATAAAACTTTTCTTTAGCTATCATTTATCTAGCTACCAAGTTATGTAATCATATGATTTGTTATATTTGTTATATGTGAAGTTGGACTTGTTTTTTATGTTTATTTAATATATTGAGTGATTGATATATTAAAATTTAAGACTTTTCTAGCGAGTACGGGTTGCCACGACGGGTAAAATCACCTGCTTGGGTGCGGGTATAGGTAGGATTTTATACCCGCGAGCATATATGAGTAACCCGACGGATAGATTTTTTTTTATGGGTACGAGTATGAAATGGCACTACCTGATGGGTATGTACTCGTTGCCATCCCTAGCTGCACCCTGCAAGAGTAGGTCTAATGGCATGAATGACCTTAATAAAAGGGGTCTCTTGGAGGCAAGTAAAAAAAATCATAATCTAAAGACTTAGTGTTGTATCATTTAATCTTTTAACTATCTTGTACACCTAAAAAATCGATCCAAGTCTTTAGGTTGCTTGTGCGGTCGTTTATGATCGGAAACATGCTGGGTTTAATGGGCTGCAAAGTGCAAAGCACTCGAGGCTTGTGTTGTGTGTGATTTTGAAGGGAACTTTGAGCTCACTGTGCCACTGCTCGAACGGGCTCGTCCGCTGGAATGGAACCGGAGCTTCCGAATCTCGCTTAGACCACCCAAGTCCCACGTACTCTAAAAGGGCCGGCTGCGGTTGAGGCCGTAGCTGGGTGGCAGCCCAAAGACAACCGGGCTGTAGGCCCGCAACTCCACGGACGAAGCCTCGTAGCAGGGCGGCAGCGGCAGTGACGCACTGACGCCCCCGTCTCACACCGTCTTCTAGTTCTAACGCTTTGGCAAGACCACCTTGCGCCATGGACGCACGGTTTTGTGCTGTATGTATATTCCCTGGGCAGCCAAGTTCCTCGTTCGGCTGTGATGCTCATATACCGACCAGATGTATGCCTGGAAACAGGACATACTAGACCCTTGGACCGTGGTTGGACGCCCAATCTGCAGGCGGCACATGCTTTCTGCAGCAGCTCCTCGTACCGCGAGAATGGCAGGCTCATGCTCAAGCAGCCATGCTGCTGCAGAACCAGAACTGTAGAAAGTCAGGCCAGTCGACAGCAGCACTCCGGCCATGGTCATGAACGCATTTACGCATCGCCCTTTCGCTGTGCTCACTGCATCTCTGCAAGCGCGAGCGCAACTGCACAAGCAGCCAAGCAGCGTACGGTACAGTCGTCTACGAGTATACGTGTACATCTCCAAAGAACCAAAAAAAAAACGAAAATGCAGCCGCGGGCCAAGTGAGCAGAAAACTGTTCACTTTCCTAAAAAAACAAGTCAACGCCCTCACATTACACACTTCAGAATTCAGATTACCCTTGCATCGCTTTATCATTTTAAAACTGTGGCTACCCTCTGTCTCCATCTCTAAATAAATTATCTTTTGGAGTTATGACGAGTCAAACTTTCTTTGACTGATTTTATAGGAAAAATACTAAAATATATGACACGGAAAATTTAATAAAAATATACCTGATATCGTATTTACCTATTTTAAGCTTGTGTCATAAATATTAGCTCATTTTTCTATAGGATATATTTAATTAAATCTAAAAGAAAGTCTGTCTTAGTACGGTTTATGGAGGGAGTAGTAGCTACGAGTAGATAGTGGTGTGAGTGTGACTGGTGTCCGGTCCGGCTGTCCGCACGAGTCGCCAAGCACAAGCCGCGCGGATACGCCGATGTGGTGATGGTCCAAAGCTGCAGCCCCGCCAGCTACCGTATCTGTGCGCCGCTGTATCTCCGTGGGCTCTAGCCTCTAGCTAGAGCGCAAGCCCTCTCGCCCTATCGATCTTCACCAGTTCACCACCAGTCAGTCCGCAAGAGGAAGACCCAACAGTCCAACCCGGCCCGGGGGCCGCCTCCGATCCCGCGCCGGCGCCGCGGCCAGCTGCCATCCAGCGATCTACCCTGCCGATGGCTCCAAGGCCTGCAAGGCAGACGCTACGCATGCGTGCGTTTCTCCTTCGCCCGCATGCATGACGGCACGAGAGTCCCGTTTGGACGCATGCCGCTACCCAACCACCGCTGCCCTCCTCCCCGTTTGGCCTCTCCCTCCCCTCGTCACGCACACGGACGGGGCGGCAAGGCTGGCACCGGCGGAGGGTCTTTGGCGTACGCGTTCTCGCCGCCGAAAGTGGGACGGCTCGGCTTTACACATACACCGTCCCCGCACGCATCGGGGCGTCAGTATTGTACGTGGCGTGAGCGTGACAGGGACACTGCCGTAGACCTGTAGTGCATCCCGGCAGCGAGAGCCGAGAGCACACGATGCCGCCACGCGCTGCGACCGCGAAGCCGTCGTGGCTCGGCGACGCGCTCCTCTTCGCCGCGGGTGCCGTGGTGGCCACCGTTGCGCTACTCGCGTTCGCCAACCCGTTCGCTCAGCCGGAGGGCTACTACGGCGACGGAGCAGTCCCATCCTCTGGCTCTGGCTCATCATCCGTGGGCGCCGCCGGCGGTGGTGGTGGTGCCGCCGCCCACACGTTCTACGACGACCCGGCGCTGGCGTACACCGTGGACCGGCCCATCACGGGGTGGGACGAGAAGCGCGCCGGGTGGCTGCGCGCGCACCCGGAGTTCGCCGGCGGTGGCGAGGAGGGGCGCGTCCTCATGGTGTCCGGCTCGCAGCCGACGCCGTGCCGGTCCCCGGGCGGAGACCACACGCTGATGCGGCTGCTCAAGAACAAGGCCGACTACTGCCGTCTCCACGGCGTGCAGCTGCTGTACAACATGGCGCTGCTGCGGCCGTCGATGGACCGGTACTGGGCCAAGATACCGGTGATCCGCGCCGCCATGGTGGCGCACCCGGAGGCGGAGTGGGTGTGGTGGGTCGACTCCGACGCCGTGCTCACCGACATGGACTTCCGCCTCCCGCTGCGCCGGTACCGCGCCCACAACCTCGTCGTCCACGGCTGGCCGAGCCTCGTGTTCGAGGCCAGCTCCTGGACCAGCCTCAACGCCGGCGTGTTCCTCATCCGGAACTGCCAGTGGTCGCTCGACTTCATGGACGCGTGGGCCGCCATGGGGCCCGACTCCCCGGACTACCAGCGCTGGGGCGCCGTGCTCAAGTCCACGTTCAAGGACAAGGTGTTCGACGAGTCGGACGACCAGTCCGCGCTCGTGTACATGCTGCTGCAGGAGGGCAGCCGGTGGCGGGACAAGGTGTTCCTGGAGAGCGGCTACTACTTCGAGGGCTACTGGATGGAGATCGTGGGGCGGCTCGCCAACATGACGGAGAGGTACGAGGCGATGGAGCGGCGGCCGGGAGCTGCCGCGCTGCGGAGGCGGCACGCGGAGAGGGAGCACGCGGAGTACGCGGTGGCAAGGAACGCCGCCCTGGGCGGGGCCGGGCTGGCGGAGACCGGGGTGCACGGGTGGCGCCGGCCGTTCGTGACGCACTTCACGGGGTGTCAGCCGTGCAGTGGGCAGCGCAACGAGCACTACTCCGGGGACAGCTGCGACCAGGGCATGCGCCGCGCGCTCAACTTCGCCGACGACCAGGTGCTGAGGGCGTACGGTTTCCGGCACGCCAGTTCGCTCAGTGACGACGTGCAGCCACTGCCGTTCGATTACCCTGCAAAGGCAGTGACTAGCTGATCGACGTGAATTTCCGGTTGTTATTATACTGTCTATCCGTCCCTTGCATGCATCTCGCGTACAAACAGCTTTGCATGCTGGTTGCTCCTTTCTGGACTTCAGGTGGTGTAATTCGCTGGTTCCGGTTACAGTTTAACGAATCATGCTATAATCACAGTAGCCTTCACAAATGGTTTTCAATTAGAATGCAGAACATTAAGGTACGACACCGGTGACGGTCCTACCACTCACTTCTGAAACCTAGAACCATGCACGAAACCTGGTAACGGGCAGAACTTCTCACAGACAAGTTGAGGCGTACAGAAGCACAATCCAACAGATGGCAACATGTCATGTTCAAGCAGTAGCCACATGTTCAGACAGTATTCGTCAGTTCGAGTAGACTAGTTGAGGCTGAATCTGCACTTCAGTAGTTAGACATCCTAGAGGAGTTCATGCAGCACATGCTACGTTTTTTATATACACATCATAGCACGTTTCCGCAGCACATCCAAAACACTGAAGGGCCAGTTTGCAGATTCCGCGCTCCTCGATCAACAAGACAGCTGCTTCCGATTCTGGAGGCAACGAAGATAAATAAGAACGGTGCACGATCAGGATATACGCGTGTATTCAAATATCTGCAGAATGGTTATTACTATTGTCGGTCTAGTTCCATTGGAGATTCACTTAGCAGCTTTTATGTTTGCGAGGGCGGTAAGAACCTCAGTGACTGAACCTTCGATAGCTGACCTATTTGCCTGGAACAACGATATTTTGTTCTGCAAGAGTTAGATGTTGCCACAATGGTACACTCAAAATGCTTATAATACTGAAGTGCCAGAAATAGGCTGACCTTGAGAGATGGCACTAGTGCATAAACCTCTTCAACTGTCTCAGGCCCAATGTTTGCTATCATGCATATCTGTTGTACGCAGACCACAATGGTGAAGTGAGCCGAGGTTAGTGCTACACAGAAAGGAAAGGAAGAAGGAATAAGTAACAAACCTCTCCATCACTGACCCCACATTTTTTAAGAGGTCTGCAGCAACCAGTTAAGGAACTGTACTGGTAAGTAAAATAGTATAACTCTCAAATAAGATGCGAGTTCTAATATATCTATTGTAAAAATAAATAAATGATTAGGATACTCAATGGCTTGTTTCACAGAGCTTGCAGTGGTGAAATGATTTCCATCTTTTGAATACTGAAAAGCTTTGTCAAATGACCTGAAGAAGCAAAAAGATAAGATTAAACAACAAGACAGACAGCTAAAGGTACGTCACACAGATAAAAAGAGTGAAACAGGTCATAAACTGGAAATACTATTCTTACTCAGGAATTTTGATCTTGGGGTCCTCTGATAGTATAGCCATGTGCTCATGAATTTCTTGCAATAGTTCAGCTGCTTCACAATTCATTAGCATTCTAGAATTTGGAGGGATATCTACAAGCAAATACATTTGTGTTCGCATGAGAAGCTAGCAGGATTATTTTGTATGGTTCATTTAGTGATAATAATGGCTCATGGAAATCAGATTATTGCGGAATTCAGATTGGCTTATATACCACTTAGAACATCAAACTCCTTTTATAATTTACACAACATTTCACTTAATAATCATAATATTACCATATACCACTTACAAACTCAGAATACGTGGTGAGAGTGGGACGCACAAATATATAACTAAATTGTCAAATACATTTTGCTGAACACCTTATTATTGTGCATACATCAACAAGCATAATAACTGCTAACAACACCTGCCCACTATCATCCTTCTGAGAAAAAGATACTTGCAAGAACCAGCTGACAGCATGTGAACTTTCAGATACTCCCACCGTCCAAAAATTATCTATATATATTTCGACCAGAAAAGGTCTTTTAAAGTAGATTTTGACACAATATTTATCTTGTATTATTATAATGTAATTTGCTAAAGACTAAACATAATCTCAAAACCACTTTGAATACAAATATATTGATGCAAATTTTATGAATTAGATGTACATATAATTTCAGTAATTGATTATCAAAGTTTGTAAAGCTTGACTTCCCCTAGTTAAAATGCATAGATCATTTCCGGAGTGAGAGAGTAACTGTATGCATGTCCATTAAGAATATGCTAAAATACCATGCCCCATCTCTGCATGGCATAAATACCAAGCATGTGAACAACTTAAGAGCAAGAATAAAAAGATATCCAAATGGCAGTGGAAATATGATTTTAAGAAAAAAAAAACTGCAGGGAAAAAACAAAGCCAGTAATTGCCAGAAAATTCTGCAATTAATCAAAGTGTAGATAACAAGATACAAGTCGAAGCAACAAAGGACAGCTTCCAAATCTTTAACAGATGACCGTCAGGTCCTTGTACAATAAATAGCTTGATTGTAAACAAAACAGTTATGTATTTTGGAAAAAAGATATGGAAATGGGAAAACACCGTTAAGTTCTCGGACGTTCTCTCCATGACCCTAGTTCTCAAGGTGAAGAACAGAGACACAGACAACAGAACATAGAAGAACTCCCAAGGCCGATGAGCAGCATGGGTGCTGTTTTTGTGGCCCCGAAACTCTCCCTGATTGTGTAGGTACTAAAATGCACCTAGGGAATTACAACACACAAGTGTGCTTTCTTTTCCACAACATGGACTGCTATAGTTTGATCCTATAATGCCCTGCTATAGTTTGATCCTAATGCCCTCCAAATGAAACTGAAAATCTTAGACCCATCACAAATATAGTCAATTCAAAAAATAGAAGTTTGGGAAATTGGCATCTAAATAAGCTGCATTTTGAGAATTTCATTGAGGGAACTGACCAAGCTCTAGCTTTAGTTCTGCATCAGACTTGGTAGGCACTGCATGTGATGAAGAACCCTTTCCACCTTTGTCACTACTGTATGCTTTTCCTTTGCTTGCCTCACCTAAACGGGATGGAATTATTACAGTTAACAACTTAACACTGATAAGACAACATATGAAAGAAAGGCAGAAATGTAACAACAGTATAGGTAAATATCCTTACATCTGGAAGTCTGGAACACATACTAAGTACCTTTTGAAATGGATGATGTTTAATAACATTGTGTATTTGTACCTTTAGAAAAGGCTGAAGCCTTTCCACCAGTTTTTAGGCTCGCAGATGAAGCCTTCCCGTTTGACTTTGAGTGAACAGGAGTTAGCTCTTCTACAAAACCTAGAAACAGGCAGCGCAACATGAGTACTGCAGGTTTCAAGCATGTATCAAGCTATTCATGTGCAGTTACATTCGGCTATATTATAGAGTTTAGGATTTTATTCATGCAATGAGTCCCTTAGTTTGCTCTTAACAAAATACTGAAGATCAAGTACATCATATGTCCAGTCCAGTTATTACCACCTGGAAGCTGATGCACACAGCACACCTGCCAATCACGATTCAAAAGTAGTTTGTAGCAGAATTTGCAATCAAAGTGATATCAGTGTTCAACTTAGACAGTGGAAATGCAGTACAATGCAATTAGATAAAACAATGACAGTTAAAAATGAAAAATGTTATATATTCACCTGCCAACGATTTTTCTCTATTAATATATCAAGTGTATGAAGCCTGCCAAGAAAAGCCAATAGGCATTGCAAAGAAATGACTAACACCAAAAATAAATGTCCGTTATGATAACATGAGGTACGTTTTCCTATCCTGAATGTCCTAGAGGCCTCTTTTCATGTAACAAATGCCATGCAAGAGAAAAGCGAACATGTCATACATGACATGCCCAAAATGTCAAGAGTTCAATCATAAATATATGCAATAAACGGATACTGGAGCATCTCAAGAGTTATAGAATGACAGACAGTGTATCATGAGAACTGGATGTGCTGTTACCTTCAGAGTCAGAGTCAGAATCTGAAAGCACAACTACTCTTGGCTTCGCAAAAGAAACCTTATGCCTTCCATTCGGTACTTGGTCCATTGGAAAAACTTGTCAAGACTCCTACCACAAAGATGTGTGTAAGTTCTGCTTATGGTAGCCTACGTCATTCAAATCAAAATTCATCATATATGCACATCAAAAAGTGTAACACAGGGGCCTTAAGTTATGGAGCTCCCATCAGGCATAACATATACAAGAGACATCTGAAACTTTAAAGTAGTTTAGTTTTCGTGTAGGATTAAAGACTAAACTCATGAAGTTATTCTATCAATTACAATCCTTTGAAAACTAAACCTCCAGACGAAGCAAAAAAACCTAGTTTTTACGTGACAATTATTAATCTGATACAGAGGGAAAACGTCGCTTTCCACAAAGCCAGGGGTGAATCCAGTAAAGGGATGTGTACCGATAATTCTTGCAAAAAAATCGAAGCTAGGAGGCTTGTCAAATAGCTTTAGGTTAGGGTTTCAGTGCTCAGCTTCGCACAACATGAAGGGAAGGGCAGAGAAAGGGGTGGGAGTACCTGGTGGATGCTCGTCCCCGGCGAAGAGACCAATGTAAACCTCCGCAACTGGCTTAGGGTGGCGGCGGCCCACCAGTCGCCGGAGAGCGAGACGCAGACAGAAGTCACAGAAGTGACAGAACCCACGCGGAGAAAATGAGGAATGCAGCGGACGATTGTTGTTTCAGCGGAAGGTGGGATGCAGCGAGCCAGCGACGCCGGCCCAGTTGAATTGTTGGGCGCAGTTAGAGCCCCCCACCTGACGAGCCTTCTTGTGGGACGTTTCTCCACACGTTACTTTGGGAATATTATTATTAATCTTTATTTCTCTCCCTTTTAATTTTTTATTCTTCTTGATTTCACTAGGTGTATGCCCGTGCGTTGCTACGGAGTCAAGATATAATGGTAGATATAATGGTAAAATACATTGAGATGCGAAGTACTATAATGCCCTCTACTCTCTATATAAATCCATGGTGAAGAGGGACCTCCGCACCTGTCTTCACAGTGAAACCATGTGAAGCTCTGGCACCTCCCGCGTGAAAAGAAAGGCAGGATTCAGTTTCTCAATGTCGATGGTTGACGCCTTTCTGTATCGTGTCCTCCAATGTTTCACTGTTCACTGCACTCTGCACACAGTGGACCTATTGGAAGAGATTACTGCACCATAGTCAATGGACAGTAGAGCATTGTGGATTTCTAAGCAGGACATCATGATTTCCACCTGGGCAAACAATGACACAGTGGAGCCACCAAAGCCTAGAATCCTGAAATACACAATATGGAAGGAATTTAAGATCTTTACAGAACCAGAGGAAACGAAGAGTAATAAGCTGACTTTACCATCCTGGAGCCGGGAGGCCTCCTCTTTCACACAATATCGGGTCTGTCATAGCAGTAAGCCAGTATGTGCATCTTTCACAATAGCTGAATCAGCAAAATGCTTTACCGCATAGGATTAGATATTATCGTTCAATATCCTCCACTGCAAATCCATTAGCATATTGTGTTCCAGATTGATACTACTTCAAACATTCATAGAGAAGATAGAAGATATTAATTACCCTTCCATAATAGCCAAGTACAGACTTCAAATATTGCTGGAAAAGATATTACTTGAATAAATGAACAAGTTAAAATCATATGTAAAACATTTAAAAGTAATAATGTACCTTATTGAACTGGTAGCATATATAGTCAAAGGTGATGTGTCATGGGAAATGGCGTGATTTGGTATTTTCCAAAGGACATTGGACAGTAACATAACAGCAGAGGGGTTATCACTAATGCCTCGAACCTTTGCATCCCATTCTGCCGAGGAACCAATGGCGCCATCTTGAACATATGTACATGAGATGGATGAAAGATGAAACATCACCTATACAAGGAAGCAGTCTGTCAACAGACAAGGAGATGTTATTACTAAATTAAGAAGGGTAAAAAAAATTGGATGCTAAAAAAAGGGGCTAACAATATTATCAGGACCGGGGCATTCATTTGCCAGCACTTCTGGTGATTCATACTGAACAAAGTAGGAAAAGGCATCCAGTTTAAAAAGGTATAGAAGATGTTGTATAAAAAAATTGAGTTTCCAGAACAAAGCTCACTTTGCATCCACAATAAAGGCAATACTGGTACTGATCACGCAACTTAGATAGTATGTTCTGCAAATCCTACAAAACAAAACATGGCATATTAATATCTTCCTCTTTGGTAGCACCAGCACAGTTAGTAGGATTCATAATTTACAAATTATTTTAGAACACGTCCGTTGACGTCTTTTTCATCAAGAGGCAGAATTCACAATCCATATCCATGCTACACCTCACTGTCTTCTCAGTCTACTCCTTACTTTATCCATATCCATGTTTTAGTAATCTTGAAGCCAGAAAAAAAACAAGGTTGACTTATTTTTCTGTGTCCAAAACACGGTCTTGACGAGTTGACGACAATGGTGCTAATATGGTTGAACAATAATGTTCCTGATTTAACACCATGATCAGTTTTGTGTTGACTCCACTACATTCTGGGGATCCCATCAAAATTCAACAGACTTCACTAAGTTCAAGTTTTGTAAATCATAACGCATAGCACAATCACATTGGACCTGTGAGGCTGGGATCCTAAACAATGGGGCCAACATAGAACAAGGAAAAGAATGAAATTAACTACCTCTTCAGTGATCACATCCTCTTCCTCCTCTGCCCCTTTCTCCTTCTCCTCCCCCTCCGGTGCCTGTGGCTCCACCTCCCGGTTCTCCAGCTGCGCGAGTGCCCTCTCGGCCTTGCGGTAGTCCCACACCACCCTCCGGCCCTTCCACTACGTGCTCTTCCGCGCCCTTAGCTCTGCTGCCATCTCCTCCTACTGCCTACGCTACCGCTCCGACACCTCCCGAGGCTTCTCCACCGGCGCCAGCACCGGCGTCGGAGTCAACACAGGATCCTCGGCCCCGAGCCCCGCCCGCGAGCGGCGGATCTCGATGCCGACCGGTTCGGTGCCGGCGCCGGCGCGGGAGTCGGGATCGTACCCCTCGGGGCGATGGTCGTCTTGGAGCTCAGCCATGGCGGTGGGGTAGGTGGGGGATGGGGTTTTCGCTGGCGCGGGCGGCCTTTGCGGGATTGGGGGAAGCGGCGGGCAGCGGGTCGTGCGGCGGCTACGGCCGTTGCGGGCGTGCGGGATTCGCTGGCGCGGGCGTTGCGGGAGTGGTGGTTTCGCGGCGCGGGCGTGCGGGAGCGGTTGTTTCGCGGCGCGGGTGTGCGGGAGTGGTGGTTTCGCGGCAACGTCTGGGGGCGCGTGGGCGCGCGGCGGACGGCGGGGCGTGCGGCCGTTGCGGGGCGGGACTTAGCGCGTGCGGGTAGGAGCGGGGGCAGTCTACACTGCCCCCTTAATAGTTAGTAGAGATTAGTTGCTGAAAGCTCTAGATATGTTACTTGTAAATGCTAAATATAGACCCTGATGCAAAACCTTATTGTCTAGCAAATTATTTGCCCTCAAGTACTGTGATGCTGTCTTATATGATAAAAAATGTTCTTGAATCTTAGTTAGCATGGATGCTTTTATTAGACACTCGGTTCTTGATGAATCAGTGTACCATGTTGTTTAACTGCTAAATTAATAAACTATCAAATATATGTGGACCTTGTAAAAGTCAAATCAATAGTATTAATTGTTTCATTTGATTACCCTGGTGCTTAAAATCGCATGTCTTGACACCCTTTTTTGGGCAGAAATAATACTCAACAACATTGTAGGACTTATGGAACAGCTCTGTATATATTTTTCATAGCCAGTTATATCGTGTAGTATATTTTGTCAACCAAATAAACATGCTATGCTATTCTAAAAAAATCATCTATGTATTCTGAATTTTTCTGTGCCCTTATTGCAACTAAACACATGTATCTTAGAGAATGTTTGTTTATATCCTCAGGATCTATGTATTCCCGTATTCTGTAGGGCAACAAGGGCACTGATGGAGCAGCGGACAAGGCAATTGAGAAGGTTGTGGTCGATTCATCAAACCTTGGTGATTTTGTTGGGAAACCTTTGTTCCAGGCTGAGCGTATATATAAGCATACTCCAGTTGGAGTGGTCATGGGTTTAGCTTGGACTGCTAATTCTAAATTTAATGCAGGAACTCTATAGAAACAGAGACATACTGTCACTTTCTCACACTATACTGAAGTTAGTTGTCCCTGAATGTTTGAAGCAATCAATCGACCTTGTTGCTTCTATTTCCAGGCTAAAGGCAAAGATACTTTCTATTGTAAGTTAACTGCATATGATTTAACATAATTGGAGTGTAGTAGTGCAAACTGCAAACCTATATTTAGCGACTGATTTTTTGATATATTAAATTTCCCAGCTGTTGCAACTTTGTGAGGCTGGAAGTGTCTCTTACCAAGATGAAGTTGCCACTAATCCAAATAACATGCGGCTAGGGCAAACCTTGGCTCTAGAGGTCACTATACACTTCAGGAGCTACATAGTATCACCTTAATTGAATTGTAATATATACTTTTATCTGATATGCTACCTGCATCAAATGTGCTGAAAGCATAGGTAAAAACACACAATGGCTTGCACATACTCTGTTTTGGAGGCCACATTCCGTTGTTTGTATTCTGATGAACAGTAGCAGGCCCACGGGAAATTAATACATATTTAGCCAATAAAATAAGAAGTTGGTCCTATTAGAAGAGGCCCAGCTGCCATGTCAATTTTGGATCTGCCCTTGCTGGGCAGTTTGGGACATGCTTTACTATTTGAAGTACATTTTGGAAAGTATATATTGCAATTTAAAGTGCAACTGCTAATTGCAATATTTATTTGGTCTCATAAATACTATTTAAAAAGGAATATTGTTAGTTAAAGGGACTACTGATGCACGACTACAAATGTCAATGTGGTCATTTCAGATTGGAAAAGATGTTGCTACACAATAAGTTGAAGTATCTATAATCACCTGAGCTCCTTTCTAGTCTGCCCCTCTCACCCACCCGTTCTCGATTCTCTCCCCCATGTAGCATTTGAAGAGAGGGTTGTCATCACTATAAAACCATGTCCAGCTAGTTCCAATGGACAGTGGACTCTTTGTGTTGCAACCCAATGGATATTTTGCTTTATTTGATCACATGGTTTTGGATGTCCAAATCCAAACAGATCATATTCATGTACATCCAAAGCAGACAGGGTTAAATTGGACTTTGGATTTCCCAAATCCAATCCCACATGTACTTGATAATGCATAATTTAAATTATCAAACACCTATAGATTATACATACAATAGCTTGAATGTGCTATCTACATTGGATTAGTATGCTTAAAACCTTGAACGACAACAGCTTATTTATATGCATTAGCCCCTGTAATTTAGTTTCGGACAACCAAAATTCCATAAAAGATGATCGTTAAGAGTTATTCCAAATTTTGTGATCCTGCATATGTTGAGAAGATTCTGTTTAACCGGTTATGTCACTACAAATGTAGATGTAGTTTCTAGACACTGTTTTGTAATGGACTACTTCAAAGTTTTTTGCTTTATGGATCCATAATCTCAGTTGTCCCATCAGCCAAATCCAATTATGCTAATCATTTAGCTGAAGCCAGCAGTACTCGTTGTGTTGCAGTTATAATGCTATTTTGTAGGATTCTAGGCTTTAGTTTTAGTTATTTCAATGGGCGCATTTGTTTTTTTTTGTTAGCTACCGGTCTACCGCTCTTTTTTATCTGACATGTGAATCACAGCAAGATATTATCACAGTTTGGTATCTACCAGAATCCCGCCACTTGATTTGTTATTCAAATTGTAGATAGTTTTAACAATTGGATACATCTGTCTATCGTATCGAGGGAAAATATTTCTCATTTTGCATCTCAAACTTCATTTGACCTCTGGGCAGCAGAAATGAATAATAAAATCAAGTGGCTTAGATTATTAACACATAATAATTGACGAAGATTAATAAGGACGAACTAAGAGTTGGTGGCCATGGAGGTGGGGTGATTAGTGACTGGTAGTGGAGATAGTAGGGCGGGTGACAGGAAATTGAGGTTGTGCTGGCACAATCAAACTCATAATTGCCAAAATCGAGCCCCCTAATGCCTTAGTATGAAGTTGCAATGTTGGGTCTGTGAGGTTTATGCGGGCCAGCTAGCTATTTTGAGTGGAGTTGACTGCTGGTAGTGTTTGATTTCTGTGGAAACAGTAGTATGGAAAGAGGGAATTGGAGAATATATATGTGTATGTGGATTCATTTATTTTTCTCTGCTGCGGTCCCATGAACTAAACACGACTATAGACTTCTAGAGGCATTGAACCTGTAACCAAATCTCTACTACATGAAGGGGCCAGAAAAGCTTCAATGAACATGTTTTGAGTGGAGTTACCTGCTGGCGAGCTTTTCTAGTATTCCTGCTCCAGTTGTTCAAGCTTCAGCTTAATGCTCTCCAGCTGCTGCACATATGCCTTCACCAGATAAAAAAATGTCAATTTTTTTATTTTTTAGTGGCCTAATAAAAATTAAAAGGAATAAACATGTAGAAAGTATGTTACTATTTAACACAATTGAATTCCATGCGCATGAACCAAGCTTTCCATTTTTATTTCGACTGTTTGAAATTTTTGTTGCATAGTATTCTTAATTTTTTATCTTATTTGTGGCACTTGCTTTCTTTTCTCCGTTCAATATTCTGAACATAGGGCTAATGTTGTTCTATTTGACTAATCATCTTGCAAAGCCTTATGGGAAATAAAGGTTTATATAAATATATAGTTGATAAGATCTGCGAAGTCGCTAAAAAACTTCCATGTGATTAGTTCAGTATGATATGGTATCCTAAAATTGACTTCTTGTTTGTTTGATGCACAGTTAGGGCTACGATGCTTCATGATACAAAGTGATATCTTTCTTAAGGGAAAAAAGATGGATTTAACTTTTAAGCTACTAATCAGTAAAAAAGATGGATTTAACTTTTAAGCTACTAATCAGTGTACAATTGCTATGGACTAAACATGTTTTGAGTGAATAGCTGTCTGCAAAGCAACATCTACCGCGTCTCTGACGAAGGCATTGTGTTGGTCTCTCATCGTTGTGTGTTTAGTTATCTGTTATTAGTTTGTTTTGTGCTAGTAGCAAGCATCCCCACTTTTGGGTATGACTAAACATGCAAACTTAGTGCACAATTATTTTAGTTTGAGCTCTTGATGATGGTGATGAATAGATTCAATTTCTGCTAGGTGTCCTGCTTAGTTGTAATCAAATGTGTTGATTTTGTCTAAGACTTGGGGGTTAGGAAAATTGAGCCCCAAAGTCATACAATGTAGACTTTTCAAATATTAATTGGATCATCTAATTCGGAGGCTATCTTTTGTGCCAATTTGATTCATTGATGCTGAAAGTATTAGGATTGATGCAAAAACTAAAGGTGTACTTAGCAGGTTGACATCCAAGTAGCACTCACATTCTTGATTTCTCTTTTAGGGCACCCGTATCCCGTAGTGCTTGTTTGAACCAAACCAAACTGCGCTGAAGGGCCCCTTCATGTAGTAGAGATTTGGTTACAGGTTCAATGCCTCTAGAAGTCTATAGTCGTGTGTAGTTCATGAAAATATATGTTGACTGCTGGTAGTGTAAGATAGAATTGGAGAATAAAGAATGTGTATGTGGATTCATTTATTTTTCTCTGTTGCGGTCTCATGAACTACACACGACTATATACTTCTAGAGGTGTTTAGTTTATCAGCCCCAAAACTATTTTAACCAATGGTGAAAAACAGCGAGGCATGGCAACATTGGTTGAGGGCGACCTAGGCCATACTGAAGATGCTCTTATTCAAGTATGAGTTGCTGAAAGCTCTAGCTATGCTACTTCTAAATGCTAAATATAGACCCTGATGCAAAACCTTATTGTCTAGCAAATTATTTGCCCTCAAGTACTGTGATGTTGTCTTATATGATCAAAAATGTTTTTGAATCTTAGTTAGCATTCATGCTTTTATTAGACACTCAATTCTTGATGAATCAGTGTACCATGTTGTTTAACTGCTAAATTCACAATCTATTCACAAACTATGAAATATATGTGGACCTTGTAAAAGTCAAATCAAAAGTATTCATTATTTCATTTGATTACCCTAATGCTAATTTGGTGTCGTATGTTCTATATTTTTTGTGTAACTTATTTACATGTTAGTTTATTCAATAACATTGTATGACTTATGGCTGACCCTTGGGGACCAAGACAGAGCTTTGTTCCCCCAATTCTAATGCTTGAAATAACATATCGTGACACCATTTTTTTTGATCAAAAACAATATTTTATTTGGTGCCTTATATTCTATATCTTTGTGTGTAACTTATTTACAGGTTTGTTTATTCAACAACATTGTAGGATTTATGGAACAACTCTATATATTTTTCATAGCCAGTTATATCGTGTAGTATATTTTGTCAACCAAATAAACATGCTCTGCTATTCTGAAAAAAATCATCTATGTATTCTAAATTTTTCTGTGGAAATATTGCATCTAAACACCTGTATCTTAGAGAATGTTTGTTTATATCCTCAGGATTACATTGAGGATAATGACAGCCTTGTTCTGTTGCACGATAAGATTAATGACTGTGACGTTATTTAATCACAAATAGGATTAATTCTAAGTGGGTTTCATGTAACTAAACACACATCGATGAGAGACCAACACAACGCCATACCCAAACCGGAGTAGAACAGTTGCACACGAGGTGTTTAGTTTATCTGAACTATCTAGTGGCAAATAAGACAACAAAGCAGTATATCATATTCTCATCCTAAACACCATAAGTATCTATTGAAACAAGCTGGTACAGAACACAGCCTTAGGATCTTATTCATATGCAAAAAATCTTTATTGTCAATTGTCCCTAACCTCATAGTTTTGGTTACTAATCACACGCCAAAATCAGTGCACCTAGACAGAATTGAAGCGTCACCAACTCACCATAACAAGCAAGCACATAACAGCAAACACAGTCTCGAAAGTAGTTGCTAAATTCAATGGAAGCACATAACAGCAAGCACATGACAGAATTGAAGCAAGCACATATCAGACAATTCTAAATTCAATGGAGACCGTAAATATCAAATCTTACCCGCGGCGTTGCTCTTGTCCTTCTGCTACGTGGAGCTCGCAATCGAGATACCCGGGCGTCGAGTTTGGGGATCTGGCGGCGATGGCAAGGTCGTATAAAAATGCTAAGCATATAGGCGCGGCAGATTCGCGGGGAGATCGGAACGGCAAGGTTGTTGAGGGATTGGAGTTGTCGCGCCTAGATTCGCGGGTCTATCGCCGCCATCCATGGCGTGAGATTTGGGATTCACGGCGACGGCCGGGCTTCGCGGCACGCGTGCGGGCCGGCGCGAATCGCAGCGGTCGGGGTCACTCGTTTGTGGTTGGCGGCGGGATGGAGGGGGGATGGAGCGAATCACGGGCGTGCGGGCGGGGTTTTCGGTGAGCTGTTTGCGGCGGGGGCGAGCGAACGGCGAGCGGAGTCGGGGGCATGCGGCACGGCGCGACGGCGATGAAAACGGAGGTCAGACAGTTGCGTGGTTTTCGGCGAGCTGTTTGCGGCGGGGGCGAGCGAAGGGCGAGCGGAGGCGAGGGCGTGCGGCGCGGCGCGACGGCGATGAAAATGAAGGTCGGGCGGTTGCTTGGTTATCGGGGGCGGGGGCGGTCTACAAACCGCGCTTAATGTAGTACAGATATCTATCATCTTCGTATGACACTATCAGTGGATAGTAAAATATATATTTTAGATAACATAAATAATAAAAATTCAGTATATAATACATTGTAGATAAGTACATTGGTTTTTTTATATTTTTATTAAGATTGGATAGTTTCTATTGAAGCTAAAAGCCATTTTCATAAGAACATATAAAAATATCACAAACCAAAAAACACATTGGGTAAAAAATAACATCATTTTTTTTTTCTGAAATACTAATACTTTTCTTTTTTGTGACAATTTCCCAAGTGAACATAAAAAAAATATGTGCTTCGTGGTGCGTTCATACGACGGAAGGATGGGACGTGTAGCGGAACTGTTGAGGCGAATTTAAAGATTACATGGTCCACCTGAGTGCGCTTCTTTTCTCTGGTGCTTGTCGGGTATCGTAATTAGGGTACCTCCAATACTCCTAAGCATGACTGAAAAATATCTTTAAAACAGACCATAAAGGCTGGTAAGCACAGCGCAAAGTTAAAGCCTCATCTGCCTAGGGACGCGATCTCGTCTCGCCCGAGCCCGGCCTGGGGCAAGAACAGTAGTCTCGGACGGATTCACGCCTCGCCCGAGAGCCCCCCTCAGGCAACGGGTGCACCCCTGGCTCGTCCGAGGCTAAGCTCGGGCAAACTTTATCGTATAGCAACCTCGGCCAAATCGTCTTACCGCCGACCGTATCGCATGCGCATTCAATGCAGGGATCATCTGACACCTATCCTGACACGCGCGCCTCAGTTGGCAAGGTCGAAGTGACCGCAGTCACTTCGCCCCTTTACTGATCGTTCTGACAGGAAAACAACATTATTCACCCCGTTCCGACTACTGTGCCAACCATCGGGGTAAGACTAACAACAGTGAGTCACGGCTTCTCCCGAGTTCAGCCTCGGGCGCAATAGGGAGCTCCGCCTCGCCCGACCCCAGGCCTCAGCCTCGGCCTCGGGAGAAGGTCTCCGCCTCGCCCGACCCCGACCTCGGCCTCAGCCTCGGCCTCGGGAGAAGGTCTCCGCCACGCTGTAGGATCTAGGACACCGGCTAGAGGGGGGGTGAATAGACGGTTTTGACTAAAATCAACAATACTAAATAAATTTAATCAATGCAACAAGAGAAATAAATTATCTAGTGTCAACAAGTAAACAATGTATGAAAAACAACTACGGAGATTGAATACTTGAGGAACAATAAGCAAAACACTAATCAATTGCAAGGCAATAAGTAATGCTAGAAAGAATAGACACCGAAATTTATCCCGTGGTATCGGTGATTTGCCGATCACCCCTAATCCACGTTGAGGTGGACTTCAAGCTCTCACTTGCTCCTCTATCAAGACACGACTTGATCTTTGAGCCAAGTGGACAAGAAATCACTCAATACCTCGATTCCACTAATGTCACCTTTGCCGCTCCGGCGAGGTAGGCGCGAACCCCTCACAATCCACACCGCGGCTTCTCCACAATCTTCTTGGAGAGCTCGACGGAGACAATCACCCAAGCCGTCTAGGAGGCGGCAACCTCCAAGAGTAACAAGCCAACGACGCTTGCTCGGTGTACCACCTAGTGCCTCAAGAATCACCAAATGATGCAAATGCACTAGGAACCCTCAATCTCTCACTAGAATGCAATCTCAAGCAAAGAGTGTGAGAGAGTGAGTTGGAGGATCACAAATGAGCTCAATATGTGCAAGGAATGGCCAAGAGAACTCTTTCACACGAGCTACCCTTCTATTTATAGTCCCCCACTAAAATCCAACCGTTATGTGCAAAAGGTAGCAGTTCTGCGCACACGCGGACCGTCCGCGCCCTAGGGCCGGACGGTCCGCCGTACATATAACGGCTATAAAGACCATTTGAAAACATGTCAGAGCTGACTCAAAAGGTGGGTCCGGACAGTCCGCCCCTCAAGGCCGGACCGTCCGCGACCTGACAGCATGAAACACCCGAGCCTCGGATCAAAAGAAGTCAACACGTGCGGACCGTCCGGCTATAAATCCCGGACGGTCCGCGACCTGAGATAGTACTGTCCGGACTGGTCCCCCGGACAGTCCGTAGTACAAATCTCAAAAACACACAGTCCCTGTCCAAAAACGAGTTTGATACATGCGGACCGTCCGCCCCTCACAGGCGGACCGTCCGCCTATAAATCAGGGACTGGCCCGAAGACACCCTCCTCTGGACATGACTGCGGACGGTCCGGCCCTAAGGCCCGGACGGTCCGCAGTACAATAGAACACAGTGCCAAAACAAATGGTCAGACTTCGGACCCCTCTGGTGGATCGCGGACGGTCCGCCCCTAAGGCCCGGACAGTCCGCGCATCCAGGACTTCGCAAATCTAAACAAGCTTTTCAAAGAACTTTTGACTCGCGAAAAGTGAAGCGCTGTTAGTCCTCATGCAAATGCAACTACTTGATGCTCTATGAGGCACTAAGTTTTACACAGATCTAAGTCATTGACCCCTCTTAATAGTACGGCTATCTAGCCTACTAACCCGGTCAGGTATCTTCTCTAAACTCCTTAAGACCGGCAAAAATGAAACCTATATTATACCTTTCCCTTCATCTGATCCACAACCAATGCGTATGATTCTTCAACATTTCCTACTCTATGTGGTCCAACCCTGCATTCTTATTTCTCCAAGAATCGTTAGTCCACAAGCAGTTGTCATTAATTACCAAAACATTACCAAAGGGACCTAGATGATTCACAATCTCCCCCTTTTTGGTAATTGATGACAACACCACATTGTATATTAAAGAGAAGTTTAGTTTCTCCAAATCTCTCTCATACCTAAGGTACAAGATAGATCTTGGAGATGAGTTTCATAGGACTTATCTTGATTTGAAGTACTGTCCGAGAGATAGATAAACCCCAATAAAAAACTCAGTATGTAAGAAGGGCTCCCCCTAAGTGTGTGCAGGATTATTTGAAGTTGAAGATATAACACACATAATATATTGGAGCTTGATGGAGACTCTCCTACAAACATGGTTATCGAGGCATACAAGAGATGATCCGTAGAGTGAGCGCAGCAATTATAATCACTCCTCGATTAACCACACATAGAGTAATTTGAACTAAAACATAGTTCATCCCACAGAATATTACAGATAATAGTCCACAGACATACGACATAGAGATAATAGTTCAAACCAGTTCGAAATGCGTAAGTCATAAACTAATGCAAGCGGCATAAAAAGGTAAAATGCATATGCATGGTCTTAATGTCCACATAGAACCACCAACTCCCCCTGAAGGAGACGCCAGACAACTTCTCATCACTTCTCACTTCTCTCCCCCTTTGGCATCAATTGCCACAAAGGAGAGGCCTCACTGATCGCTCGGTGGAGGATGCATGTTGTAGTAGTGAGTGCTAAAGGTGTCAAACAGGGAGGAGAACTGGCCAAAATCCTGCTGGAGCTGCTGCTGCCTCTGACTGATCTCATGCATGTTGTCATGTGTAGAAAGATTGTCAAACTGACTGGAGAGAGCACCCATGTTATCCTGAAAACTCTGTTGCATATTATTCAGCCTGGTCATGATGGGATCAGTGACATTAGTGTGAATTTGATCACGAAACTCAGAAAACTCAGAGTTGAGTGCATCCCAGTTATCGTCAAACCGAGACTGCATGTCATCAAAACGGTGATCCACATGTGTCATCAGGCCCTCAAAGCGAGTATCAATATGAGTCTCAAGTCCCTGCTGCATATTGTGAAAATAAGGATCAAAGTATCCTGGAGCAGGCTCCCAATAGTGCTGAGGCTGAGGTGGAGGTGGAGGTGGAGGCATCTGCTCTCCCTCAACATCAAGAGCTGCTCCACCCTCATAGCCAGGGTCTTCCTCATCATCTGGGAAGGGGGTGAGTGGCCTGGTGAGAAACCCTATCTCATTCTTAAAAGGCCTGAATGGGGTGTGAACAATCTCGCATGGGCCCTCAAATCTTGTCTTGGATTTGATGAGAGCCATAATGTAAGGAGCATATGCCAAATTTTGATTCTTATCCATTTTCAAATCATTAAGCTGTCTCATCATGAAAAGAACAATATTCATGACTTCACCATTCATGATGTGCTGGATGATGTTCCAGAACTTATCCCTTATTTTACTCTTATCACCACTCTTGGGAAGAATGGTGACTCTGGCAATCTTGTTGATTACAGCAGGATGATGTCTGAGTCCTGCTGTCTCTCCAAACCTCCTGGGTATACCGAGCCTGGCTGGCTCATAAAACTGCACAAAATCCTCAAAATTATCTTCAGTATAAAGATCCAGCCCAGCAGAAATGGTGCCATAATCCAGACTGTTGGCAGCGGCAAAGTCAGCAAAAGAAGCAGAATAGCGCTTGAAGCCAGTCATCCAGGTGATAGATTCTGCTTCAATGTCAATCTCTGAGGTAGCCAGGAATTGCTTAACAGCCATTTCATTGAAATCGGTGCGTTGTCCCATAAAATGATATAGTCCGCAGGTTTCAAACTTAGGGATCAGACCCTCCATGACTGATTGACTTAGCAAGAAGGACCAATCAATCACCTGATGCTTGTGAAAATTAGTATCCACCAGGGTGCCCCAGAAGACATCAAACTGCAGCTGAGTGTGGAAAAACTGGATATGTGTATCAGATGGCAGAGTATACTGATTTACAGTCCATCTAGAGCAGTACTCAGCCATAGAAAATCGCCGCTTTGGATAAGTCCATCCTTGGATATCAATGGGATAATCGGGATGAACATGAGGAAAATCTTCAACATCCATGGATTCAGTGCCCCCAGCTGAGGATTGGGCCTCTGAATCAGTGGTTGGTATATAGTCATCATCATTTCCACGAGGGCGCTTGGATTTAAATCGACCTACAAGTTTCTTGCGGAGACCACCAAAACCACTGCAACAATGTGACAGACATCCATAGATAAATAATTGATACCAATCACCACTATGAAAAGAATGGAACTGTAATGCTCTGCCAGGGTCCGGACGGTCCGCGCTAGGGAGCCGGACTGTCCGCGCCAGAGGCCCGGACGGTCCGCGTCCACCAGGCGGACGGTCCGCGACCGACCAGGGGCGACTCCAAAGAACCCTAGCCGCCACAAATGTTGAATTTGATGATTTTGCAGACAATATGCATCCAAACAAGTTCAAAATTTTGCATAGCAGTCATATTGAGGAGAACCAACAATCCCACCAATCAGATTTTGAAACCGACTGCTCAATTTCAGATCAGAGAGGAAACCCATATAATCTCAAAAATGAAGAGATGTGATAAAATCCACAAGATTTGAAGATACCGTGATGAAGACATGTTAATGAAATGTTGCCACAAGCTGCCGGACTGTCCGCTCACAACTTCACTGCACCGTCCGCGCACACTCGTCACAGGAGAGTATAGGGCGAGTGGAGAGCAAGAGAGGAAGAGCAAATGAGCACAAATGACAAGGCTGGGGCCACTGGACGATTTTACTGCTCTGTCGCGGACGGTCCGCGCTGGGGCGGCGGACGGTCCGCGCCCTGATGATTTCAGACTGTCTGCGAGGCTGCCCGGACTGTCCAGGTCCTGATGCGGCGGACGGTCCGTGGTCCATGGGCGGACGGTCCGCGGCCTGATACTCATTTTTCCAATTTCTGTCCACTTGCTGATTTTGAATTTCGAATCCGACTTGGTGCTTATATATGGACATTTCGACCAATCCAAGAGTTAGTATGCATGCATATACATAGTATGTGATTGAGTAGTGCAAAATTTTTGAATTAAACTATCTAGAACAATTAGAAATGAAAAATCCACCAATAATACCAAACAAATAGCATAAAGAGCATATTTAGACCCGAGATGCAAGACGACACATGTGTGATCAACTTCAAGCCACATTTGAGAGATCAATCACATTCATTTCACTTCTTAGAGAACAAAATCTTGTTTCATCCAAAGGCTTTATAAAAATGTCTGCTAATTGATCATCCGTTCCAATGGAATAAATAGAGATATCTCCCTTGCCAACATGATCCCTTAAGAAGTGATGCCGTATATCAATATGCTTGGTTCTTGAGTGTTGGACCGGATTGGTAGCCAATTTTACTGCACTCTCATTATCACACATGAGAGGCACATTCTTGAAAATAATTCCATAATCCAATAAGGTTTGTTTCATCCATAATAGTTGAGCACAACAATTTCCGGCCGATATATATTCCGCCTCGGCGGTAGATAGAGCAACCGAATTTTGTTTCTTAGAAGACCATGAAACAAGAGATCTACCAAGAAATTGACAACAACCGGAGGTGCTTTTTCTATCAACTTTGCACCCCGCATAGTCCGAATCCGAATATCCAATTAATTCAAAGTGAGCACCTTTGGGATACCATAGACCAATGTTGGGAGTATACTTCAAATATCTTAGAATTCTTTTAGCGGCTTTCAAGTGAATCTCTCTAGGTGAAGCTTGAAATCGAGCACACATGCATACACTAAACATAACATCGGGCCTAGATGCGGTAATATAAAGTAAACTACCAATTATTGAACGATAAAGTTTTTGATCAACCATAGTACCTCCTTCATCTAAGTCTAGATGACCATTTGTTGCCATTGGAGTCTTGATAGGCTTAGCATTTTCTAAACCAAACTTCTTGAGCATGTCCTTCAAATATTTTGATTGACTTATAAAAATTCCATCTTTCAATTGTTTGATTTGAAGGCCAAGAAAGAAGCTCAATTCTCCTATCATAGACATCTCAAATTCTTTTGACATCATTTTTCCGAACTCCTCACAAAATAATTCATTAGTAGATCCAAAAATAATATCATCAACGTAAATTTGACAAACAAATAAGTCTTTGCCAATTCTTTTAGTGAATAGAGTAGTGTCAACCTTCCCAATTTTGAAGTCTTTGGAAAGCAAGAAATCCCTAAGCCTTTCATACCAAGCGCGTGGAGCTTGCTTAAGCCCATAGAGAGCTTTAGAAAGCTTGAACACATGGTTAGGTCTTTTGGGGTCCTCAAAACCGGGAGGTTGTTCAACATACACTAGTTCACTAATCTTACCATTTAGGAAGGCACTCTTTACATCCATTTGGTAGAGCTTGATATTATGTGCACAAGCATAAGAAAGTAGAATCCGGATTGCTTCTAATCTTGCTACGGGAGCAAATGTCTCCCCAAAATCCAATCCTTCAATTTGAGTATATCCTTGTGCAACTAATCTTGCCTTGTTTCTTACTACCACACCATCTTCATTGTGCTTGTTGCGAAACACCCATTTTGTACCAATAACATTGTGGTTCTTTGGTCTCTCAACAAGCTCCCAAACTTCATTTCGAGCGAAGTTATTTAATTCTTCATGCATTGCATTCACCCAATCAACATCAAGTAGAGCTTCATCTACACGGTTAGGTTCCATACAAGATACAAAAGAGAAATGTTCACAAAACGAAGCTATGCGAGAGCGAGTTTGAACACCCTTACTAATATCACCCACAATTTGATCAACCGGGTGATCCTTCACAATGGAATGATGAATTCTTGATACCGTTTGATAATTGCTTGTTGAAGCATTAGAAGGAACCGAAGGTCTTGAAGTACCTTGATCATGTGTATCCGTGGTTTCATTGAGTTGTTGGCTTTGGTGATCTTCCTCATTTATAGTTGAGGATGAAGGAATGACAACCACACTATTTTCATCATCATCCTCCTTTGGTTTTATTTCACCAATGGCCATTGTTTTCATTGCATTTATCAATTGAGTTCCCCCAACATCATCAAGATTATCAATCTCATCTTGAGACCCATTTGTTTCATCGAATTCAACATCATATGCTTCCTCAATAATACCATGAGTTTTGTTGAAGACTCTATAAGCCTTACTATTTGATGAATATCCAAGAAGAAAACCCTCATCACATTTCTTCTCAAATTTAGAAAGCCGGCTCCCCTTTCTTAAAATATAACATTTGCAACCGAATACCCTAAAATATGAGATATTTGGCTTTCTACCAATAAGCAATTCATATGGAGTTTTCTTCAAGAGCTTGTGACAATATAGTCTATTTGATGAATGACAAGCGGTATTTATTGCCTCGGCCCAATAAGAATCCGATATACTATATTCCGCTAACATGGATCTAGCCATGTCAATAAGAGTTCTATTCTTTCTTTCAACAATACCATTTTGTTCCAGGGTATATTTGGAAGAGAATTCATGTTTGATACCCTTGTCATCACAATATTGATCAATTCTTGCATTTTTGAATTCCGACCCATTATCACTTCTAACCTTTTTGATGTCGAAATCAAATTGATTTTGAGCCAATATAGCAAATGACTTGAATGTTTCAAATACATTGGATTTGTCTCGTAGAAAATAAACCCAAGTAAATCTTGAATAGTCATCCACAATCACAAGACAATAAGAATTACCACCAATGCTTACAAAAGATGTGGGCCCAAATAAATCCATGTGAAGTAATTCCAAAGGTCGATGAGTGGACATTTGACTTTTATTTGGATGAGTACTTGCCACTTGCTTACCGGCTTGACAAGAGCTACACAATTTGTTCTTTTCAAACTTCACATCTTTTAAGCCTCGAACTAAGTCATGCTTGGTTAACCGATTGAGTTGCTTCATCCCAACATGACCAAGTCTTCTATGCCATAACCAACCTAGTGAAGCTTTTGAAAATAGGCAAGTTGTGAGCTTTGCCTCATTAGATGAGAAATCAACAAGATAAAGATTTTCATGTCTAAAGCCTTTAAATTTAAGATTGCTACCATCAACACTAGAGATAATAACATCTTCAACTGTGAAATTGCAACAAAATCCTAAATCACATAATTGAGCTACGGAAAGTAAATTAAAATTTAAAGACTCAACCAATAGCACATTTGATATAGAGTGATCATTTGAGATAGCAATTTTACCCAAACCTTTAACCTTTCCTTTACGATTATCTCCAAATGTGATACTATCATAATTTGAGCAATCTTCCTCACTCATTTGGGTAAACATTCTCATATCCCCGGTCATGTGTTGAGTACATCCACTATCCAACACCCAATGATTCCCTCCCGCCTTGTAGTTTACCTACAAAAGGAAATCAATCTCTTTTAGGTACCCAAACTTGCTTGGGTCCTCGGATGTTAGTGACCAAGGTCTTTGGCACCCAAATAGCTTTCTTTTTATTTCCAACAATTGAAGTACCAACAAATTTAGCATGAACACCTTTTGCATTATGAGAAAGAACATAACAATGCTCAAAACAAGTGGAGGATACATTTTTGAACTTGGGACAATTTTTCTTAACATGTCCCTTTTTGTGACACTTGTGACACACTTTGTCACATTCTTTCACAAACAATGTCTTTTGCTTTACAAAAGCATTCTTTCCTTTCTTAGGAACATATCCAAGACCTTCACGGTTAAGAGAGCATCGTTGACTTCCCAATATGAAATCCAATTTAGTCTTACCACCATATGCCTTTTCTAGGTCATGAGTTAGAGCATTTATTCTATCTACTAACACTTCATTCTCAACAATAATTTTTGATTCATCAAGAGCAATGTTATCATTGAGAGAAATTTTGCATTTATCACAAATAGAGTTAGTAGGTAGTGGTTCACTTGTAAGACTATCAAGTAAGTCACAAGTGACTCCAACATCCTTAGTGACCACCTCAACTTCATGCACAATAGATGATTTTTGAGCATCCCCAAGCTTCTCACAATTTTCTTTGAGGTCATTGTGAGAGGTCTTGAGCTCCTCAAAAGACACTTGGAGGTTTTTATACAATTCCTTCAAGGTCTTAAATTTTTCTTTTTCTTTGTGCATGTAGTCATTGGCCTCACCTAACATTCTAACAAGATCATCATATGAATAGCCATCATCATCAACATCATCGATATCATCATCATCTTTTATATCATTTAAATCGGTGATGATTTTTACCTTAGCATCTCCCTTTGCCATGAGACAATGGGGGGATGAGAAGAGGGAGGGAGCTTCCTTGATAGCAATTCCGGCATTAAGCTTAGATGAGGTGTCATCATCATCATTATCCGAGCTATCATCCGAGTCCCATTCAACTAGGTAGGCTTTGCCATCTTTCTTCTTGTTATAGTATTTCTTTTTCTTCTTGTCACTTTCATCTTTGCCCTTCTTCTTCTTGCTTGGGCAATTCATGGCAATGTGACCGGGTTCCCCACACTCAAAACATTTTCTATCATTGAAGGCATTTCTTCTAGATGTTTGACCTCTTCTAGGTTGACCTCTTTTCATCTTCATGAATTTATTGAATTTCCTTACAAATAAAGCCATGTCACCATCACTCTCACTTTCATTTTCTTCATCATTGCTATCTTCTTTTTCAATTGCCTTTGAGGCCTTGGCTTTGAGAGCAATAGATTCATTTTTCACCTTCTTTGCCAAACTTAAGGCATCGGCTTGTGACTTCTTAAATATATCTTGAGTGAGAATTTCTCCCAATACTTCGGTTGGAGAAGTTGTAGATAGATCACTCCTTACTAGCATTGTCACAATAGTCTCATATTTCTCCGGAAGTGATCTAAGGAACTTGTGTGTGAAATCCACATCCGGTACATTAAAACCAAGTCCTTTGAGTTCATTTACTATCTCATTCAACCGATTGAACATATCGGATACACTCTCATCTTCTTTCATGATAAATTGCTCAAACTTCCCTTTGCACACATATAGTTTGGCACTCTTCACAATTGTAGTTCCTTCATGAATTTCCATTAGCTTTATCCAAATCTCATGAGCGGTTGTGAGATTCTTGATACGATTGAACTCATTTATATCAAGAGCATCATAAAAGACATTCATGGCTTGATCATTTGTGAGGATATTCTCATTATCACTAACGGATGGTTCATCTTCCTTCAATACAACAAATCCATCCCTAACAATTGGCCAAATTTTTCCACCCATTGCTCTAAGATGCATTGACATTCTTATTTTCCAATAATCATAATTGTTTCCATCAAAGTGCGGTGGCTTCCCAATGTGCACATTGTTGTTACTAGCCATTTTGTCCCACTCCGGGATGATTAGATCCACAAACAATGGAGTCCTTGGCTCCGATACCACTTGTAGGATCTAGGACACCGGCTAGAGGGGGGTGAATAGACGGTTTTGACTAAAATCAACAATACTAAATAAATTTAATCAATGCAACAAGAGAAATAAATTATCTAGTGTCAACAAGTAAACAATGTATGAAAAACAACTACGGAGATTGAATACTTGAGGAACAATAAGCAAAACACTAATCAATTGCAAGGCAATAAGTAATGCTAGAAAGAATAGACACCGAAATTTATCCCGTGGTATCGGTGATTTGCCGATCACCCCTAATCCACGTTGAGGTGGACTTCAAGCTCTCACTTGCTCCTCTATCAAGACACGACTTGATCTTTGAGCCAAGTGGACAAGAAATCACTCAATACCTCGATTCCACTAATGTCACCTTTGCCGCTGTAATACCCAAATTGTAAGGAGGAATAAAAGTAGAAATTGCTCTCCTGTATACATGTGTGTGTATCTCTATTTATCATCATATGTGACTCATCATGTTTAAAAATAAGTAAATCTTTACTAAGACACAAATAAACCATGCATCATATTGGATTTTGTTTGTTTGTGCATTCAAAACAATAATAAAATGGATAAAAATATTGTAATGAATAGAGGATTTAGATTAAACCCTAGATTGGAATTTGGGATTTAGATGGAAAAGTTGAAGGAAATACCATAAAATACGAAATAAATTCACAAATAAGTGGATACCACACTAGTATTTTCAAGATGAATAATTAATCTGAGTGCAAATTCATCATGAATTCGAAATTCAAATAGGGATTCAAAAATAAGAAAAATTAAGAGAGAAAAGAAAAGAGAAAGTAAAAATATAAAAGAAAAACAAATGAAACCCCTAACTGGGCCTCAGTACCCCATTCTGGCCCACCAGAGTTTTCTCACCGCGCAGCCCGCTTCACTAGTGTCTCTGTCGTGTGGGGCCTCCCCGTCATCCGCTCGCGGGCGCGGTCTTCTTCCTACCACGCGGCGCCGACACCCCGTCCCCACACTGTCAGCCTGACGTGCGTGTTTTGCTTGGAGTCGGCTCCCTGCCAGTGGGTCCCACGTCACCAGTCGTCTCCGCGAAGCCGGGGTTGTTGAGAACAACCCGCTCCCTGCCGTGAATTTCGCCGGCCAAATCTCCAGGGGCGGAGTGGGCGTCCGGGGCATAAAGTCTTCAGGCCTTCGCGGGATTCCCCACTTCTCCTACCTCCTCCATCGTGGCCACAACAACCACAGAACCACCGTGCGCTATACCCACCGTAGACCAGGCCGCCGCGGCTCCATCCCGAGCTCACTGTCGCCGTGCTCTCCCGTCCATTCACCGCCGTTGAAGCTGTTGGAGGGGTCGGGGGTCTACACCAAGCTAGTGCGGGGCCGTCCGTGGCGTTTGCGGGAGGAATCATCGACCGGTTGCGGGTGAATTCCTCACCGGAGTACAAGCTCCGCCGCGGATCCGCACCACACCGTGGCCAACGCCGACAAGTCAACAATTCGAGGTAATAAGCCCACGATCGGTTTCGCCTTGACCTCCTGTACGCGTAGCGCTAGGGAATCGGGAAATGATCGACTAGGCACGTAGTTGGGGAGCGCCGGCGATAGTCCGCCGCGGGCGCGGGGCGGCGCTGCCGTGCGTCGGCTCGGTTGGGGAAGACGCGTTCGTGACCGTCGGATCCTGTGGTGACGGTCGGGATTAGATCGTAAGGATACCCCTTCGCGCGTTTGGATCGGAGCCGTTGAGATGAGATCGGACGGACAGCGTTAGGGTCATGCTGTTTTGAAACGTGGACCGCGGATCTGGGATCCAACGGCTCTGGGCGCATACCGGTTCGGTTTATATTAAATCTAATCTGGGCTCTCGGCTGGGAATCGAACGGCTAGGATCAAATGGTACCCCTTCGGTATGGCATTTTAGCTTATGAAACCCTGGGTTTCCTTGGATTAGAACCCGCCGTCCTATTTTCACTGTGCGCTGTGTCTCGGGCAATTTGCCCCGAGCCCCCTGGGTTTTCCAGGAATTGACGCCCAGTCCAGGACTTTATAAAACCAGAGAAAAGGATTATTAAATATATTTTTAATAGGAAAATAATTGCTAGAACTTCAATAATTCATAGAAAATTCATACTAATTCCAAATTGATCCATTCCAGTTCCTAAAATTTTGTAATTTTATTCTCTAGCACTAAGTGTCTCTGTTTTATCATGAAAACAGTAAGGAAATTTATTTATCACTTAATCCTATTTAAAGCACATAAAACCTTTGAAAATGCATAACTTAAAATCTATAACTCCAAAAATTATGATTTCTGTTCCTAGGATTTTATTTTAATATGTAGAATACCTCTGTGCAATTTGTTTACATGCTTGGTGTAATGTTAATTTTCCCTATATCCTGTGCTTGTTTGTATTGTGGCGAGTAGAAGAGCCCGTTGCTGAGGATCCTGGTGAGCAGCAGGTTGAAGTAGCTGAGCAGGAGCTCATTGAAGGCAAGTTGTGCCCTTGACCACTTTTTTTTACCCAATAATGTTCTTTAATATCACTTATCCATGCATAGGTTAATTTTGATGGGACCCAATAGGTCACCCTAGATTGTTTATCTCATTACCTTGTTTACCCCTGAATCACTTGGGTAGTTTGCTATTGCTTTATATGGTTTTGGGATAATCATTTATTACCTCTATGTTCCAATTCTTGTTGTTATTCTGTTTATGTTCATGTTGATATCATTAATGTTAATTGGAACATAGAGCTTAACTTGAGAACCACGTGCCACCACAAGGGAGGAATGGGACCCCTTGGCTGACTAATTAGGAAAGCTAGTGGAAGACTACCTTACCCGAAAGGGGCAAGGGCAGTAGGGGAGAGGTCAGTGCGGGGAGGTCCCTGGTTGATTTTGCTGCGATGGCGGTCAGCCAGGAACCCTGTACTGGATCTTCCTATAAACTGTAGCGGGTTTTCGGAAGCTAGTGGAACTTTGTAAAGGCCTCGTAGTGTTGCCCTGCCGCGCTTCCTAGGTAGAGGTGTATGGGATTCATGACCCCTTGGCAGATGGGTAACATGACTTGTGGGTAAAGGGTACAACCTCTGCAGAGTGTAAAACTGGTATACTAGCCGAGCTCACGGTCACGAGCAGCTCAGGACTCTCTGATGTTTAAATTATGGAACTTAAATTCAATTTTGTCATTTGCATTGCATGGGTTTATTATTAATTTTGTTCTACTACTTTACTTATGGTTTGGTATTTACTTACACTTAGTAATTGCTAATAAAATTTTGACCAACTACTTAAAAGCAATGCTCAGCTTTAACCCCTGTCTTTGATTAAGCCTTACACATCACATGAACTCACACCTTTGTGAGTTTATGTCCACTGGTTCCCCACAACTTGTTGAGCTATGATCATGTGTGAGCTCACCCTTGCTGTCTCACACCCCCCCCACAGGAGATGATCAGGTGGTTCAGGAGGAGCTGCCTAACACTGAGGAGTTCGATCTGATCTAGGTGGCGTTTCCCAGTCGACATTGGCGCCGACGATCCTTAGTTCGTTTTATCTTTATTACTTTATTTTGTAATAAGTCTTCCGCTATGTAATAAATACTCTGATGTTTTATGACATTTATCTCTATACACTCTGTTATTATATATGTTGTCTTCTTGGCGCATGTATGAGATGCACCCGACTTTGTTCTTTAAAACCGGGTGTTACAGAAGTGGTATCAGAGGAAATGTTGACTGTAGGACGAAACCTAGATAGACTGGACAAACCCTTACCTACTTATCTCATTCTGATTCATTCTACACTCACCTTACTCTGATTCTTTCTACACTTATCTTGATCCTGTCTCACATTCTACTGTTCTACTCTGATCCTTCTTACCTTTGCTACTCTAAGACAAGATGGATTTCAAATCTTGGAATCCCTACCCCTATGACATTTTTAAGAGATAGGAGGCCTAAGACCAAACCAAAACTATTTTCTCTATTAAAAAAAAATGTTGGTTGACTGTTCTGATGATAAATGCTTGATTTGCTTCTTTGATTGATTGCAACATTATAGTTGGGCATCTTAGCATGTACCATCATAAGGTATTAGCTTTAGTGGATAACACACTAATCTACTTAGCTAATAAATCAACCGCAGTAACATTTCTCGTAATTACTCGCCTTGTCTGCAAATTCTTCCTTTCTTACCCTGTATTTCTAACCTAGATGGGCTACCCCTATAGTGTTAGAAGAGAGCACTATAGACGTGACCCTTGGTATGTCATGGTTAAGAAAGGTAAAGGCAGTTTATACACTGTGCTAAAGGAACCGTAGAACTCACCAGTTCTAAAGGACAAAGTTTTGAAGCTGAAGTTGCAGTAACTACCACCATCAGACTAGCGGCATTCTTAGTAGATGAGAAGTTTTTGGGTGACAACATCCGTGCAGTTAGGGATTTTCCGGATGTCTTTCCAGAGGAGTTACCAGGGATGCCACCTGATAGAGAAGTTGAGTTTGTTATTGATCTCTTACCTGGAACCGCCCCTATTTCTAAACGGCCATATAGAATGTCCGTAGAGGAGTTGAAGGAACTTAAGAAGCAGTTAACTGAGTTACAAGAGGCTGGGTACATTCGTCCGAGTTCCTCACCTTGGGGAGCACCGGTCTTGTTTGTACAGAAGAAGGATGGATCGCAACGGATGTGTGTGGATTATAGATCTCTTAATGATGTTACAGTGAAGAACAAGTACCCGTTGCCCCGTATTGAGGATTTATTTGATCAGATGCGAGGTGCTAGAGTATTCTCGAAGATTGATCTCCGATCCGGTTACCATCAGATGAGGATTAGACCATCGGATATTCCCAAGACGGCTTTCTCGACTAGATATGGATTATATAAGTTCACAGTTATGTCGTTTGGATTGACTAATGCACCAGCTTATTTTATGAACTTAATGAACAAGGTGTTTATGGAGTATTTGGACAGATTCGTCGTGGTATTCATCGACGATATTCTTATTTATTCTCAGAGTGATAGTGATCACGAGGAACATCTGAGGATGGTGCTACAGAAGCTACGAGATAATCAACTATATGCCAAGTTCAGCAAGTGCGAGTTTTGGATTGGCGAGGTGCCATTTCTTGGTCATATTATTTCTAATGGAGGAATAGCAGTGGATCCTGCTAAAGTTAAGGAGATAATGGAGTGGAGAGTACCCACTACAGTTACCGAGATTCGGAGTTTCTTGGGATTAGCAGGCTATTATCGGAGATTTATTGAAGGATTCTCTAAGATTGCTAAGCCTATGACTTCGCTTTTGGAGAAAGGAAAAGAATTTAAGTGGAACGAGAAGTGTCAAGACAGCTTTGATCAATTGAAGGAAAGATTGATGTCGCCACCAGTATTGGTTATGCCAGACCTACAGAAAGGATTTGATATCTATTGCGATGCATGTGGCCAAGGCTTAGGATGTGTGCTCATGCAAGAAGGACATGTGGTCGCTTATGCATCTCGTCAGTTGCGGAAACATGAGTTAAACTACCCCACGCATGACTTGGAATTGGCAGCCGTTGTGCATGCGCTTAAGATTTGGAGACATTATATCATGGGGACCAAGTGCCAAGTATATACGGATCATAAGAGTTTGAAGTATATATTCACTCAGAAGGATCTCAACCTTAGACAACGTCGTTGGTTGGAGCTTATTAAGGATTATGATTTGGAGATTCACTATCACCCGGGCAAGGCAAATTTGGTTGCAGATGCCTTGAGTCGCAAGGAGCATGTTCATTCAGCTATTGTTGCCCAGCTACCCGATGAGATTGTTGAGGACTTCAGGAGACTTAACCTGGGGATAGTTGCTCATACTGAAGGAGTTACTATTGATGTGGAACCTACTTTGGAGCAAGAGATCCGCAAAGGACAAATTGGTGATGCTAAGATAAAAGAGATTAAGGATCTGATTACTGAAGGTCGAGTTCCGGAATTCACGGAAGATGAGCAGGGCACCGTATGGTTCAAGGACAGAATATGTGTTCCTGATATTAAAAGCCTTCGAGAGACTATTTTAAAGGAGGCCCATGATTCGGATTATTCTATTCATCCTGGTAGTACCAAGATGTATCAGGATTTGAAGCGGAAGTATTGGTGGTATGGATTGAAAAGAGATGTAGCTGCACATGTAGCTATGTGCGATGTATGTCAAAGAGTTAAGGCTGAACATCAGAGGCCAGCTGGATTATTGCATCCACTGAAGATACCCGAGTGGAAATGGGAAGAGATTGGTATGGATTTCATTACTGGATTGCCTCGCACCCAGAAAGGATATGATGCTATATGGGTGATTGTGGATAGATTGACTAAAGTGGCTCACTTTATTCCTGTCAAGACTACGTATAAAGGTTCTCAGCTAGCAGAGTTATATATGGCTCGGATTGTGTGTTTACATGGAGTACCAAAGAAGATCGTGTCTGATCGAGGTTCGCAGTTTACCTCAAGATTTTGGAGAAGCTTTCATGAGAATATGAGTACAAAGTTGAATTTTAGTACGGCTTATCACCCTCAGACCGATGGACAGACCGAAAGGACTAATCAAGTATTGGAAGATATGTTGAGAGCATGTGCCCTTCAGCATGGAGGAAGTTGGGATAAGAGTCTGCCTTATGCTGAGTTCTCGTATAATAATAGTTACCAGGCCAGTCTAAAGATGTCACCTTTTGAAGCTTTATATGGGAGGAAGTGTAGGACTCCTCTATATTGGGATCAGACTGGAGAGAGACAGTTCTTTGGGCCTGAACTGATTCAAGAAGCAGAAGAACAAGTTCGTATAATTCGAGAGAATTTGAGAGTGGCTCAAACCAGGCAAAAGAGTTATGCTGATAATAGAAGAAGGCCACTGGAATTTGAAGAAGGAGATTATGTGTACCTCAAGGTGTCACCACTGCGTGGAATGAGGAGATTTAAAGTTAAGGGCAAATTGTCCCCTCGCTATATTGGACCATTCTTGATCTTTAGAAGAGTTGGGGAGATGGCATACCAACTCGAGTTACCTGCTAGTCTATCGGATGTGCATAATGTGTTCCATGTGTCTCAACTTAAGAAGTGTCTCCGTGTTCCTGAGGAACAGTTACCCATGGAAGAGCTCAGTGTTCAGGGCGATTTGACTTACACGGAGTACCCGATCAAGATTTTGGATACTTTGACTCGAGTTACAAGAAATAAGGTGATAAAGATGTGCAAAGTTCAATGGAGTCACCACAGTGAAGATGAAGCAACTTGGGAAAGGGAAGAAGAGCTTCGTATAGATTTTCCCCACCTTTTCTCTAGTTCTTCTTAAATCTCGAGGACGAGATTATTTTTAAGGGGGGTAGGATTTGTAATACCCAAATTGTAAGGAGGAATAAAAGTAGAAATTGCTCTCCTGTATACATGTGTGTGTATCTCTATTTATCATCATATGTGACTCATCATGTTTAAAAATAAGTAAATCTTTACTAAGACACAAATAAACCATGCATCATATTGGATTTTGTTTGTTTGTGCATTCAAAACAATAATAAAATGGATAAAAATATTGTAATGAATAGAGGATTTAGATTAAACCCTAGATTGGAATTTGGGATTTAGATGGAAAAGTTGAAGGAAATACCATAAAATACGAAATAAATTCACAAATAAGTGGATACCACACTAGTATTTTCAAGATGAATAATTAATCTGAGTGCAAATTCATCATGAATTCGAAATTCAAATAGGGATTCAAAAATAAGAAAAATTAAGAGAGAAAAGAAAAGAGAAAGTAAAAATATAAAAGAAAAACGAATGAAACCCCTAACTGGGCCTCAGTACCCCATTCTGGCCCACCAGAGTTTTCTCACCGCGCAGCCCGCTTCACTAGTGTCTCTGTCGTGTGGGGCCTCCCTGTCATCCGCTCGCGGGCGCGGTCTTCTTCCTACCACGCGACGCCGACACCCCGTCCCCACACTGTCAGCCTGACGTGCGTGTTTTGCTTGGAGTCGGCTCCCTGCCAGTGGGTCCCACGTCACCAGTCGTCTCCGCGAAGCCGAGGTTGTTGAGAACAACCCGCTCCCTGCCGTGAATTTCGCCGGCCAAATCTCCAGGGGCGGAGTGGGCGTCCGGGGCATAAAGTCTTCAGGCCTTCGCGGGATTCCCCACTTCTCCTACCTCCTCCATCGTGGCCACAACAACCACAGAACCACCGTGCGCTATACCCACCGTAGACCAGGCCGCCGCGGCTCCATCCCGAGCTCACTGTCGCCGTGCTCTCCCGTCCATTCACCGCCGTTGAAGCTGTTGGAGGGGTCGGGGGTCTACACCAAGCTAGTGCGGGGCCGTCCGTGGCGTTTGCGGGAGGAATCATCGACCGGTTGCGGGTGAATTCCTCACCGGAGTACAAGCTCCGCCGCGGATCCGCACCACACCGTGGCCAACGCCGACGAGTCAACAATTCGAGGTAATAAGCCCACGATCGGTTTCGCCTTGACCTCCTGTACGCATAGCACTAGGGAATCGGGAAATGATCGACTAGGCACGTAGTTGGGGAGCGCCGGCGATAGTCCGCCGCGGGCGCGGGGCGGCGCTGCCGTGCGTCGGCTCGGTTGGGGAAGACGCGTTCGTGACCGTCGGATCCTGTGGTGACGGTCGGGATTAGATCGTAAGGATACCCCTTCGCGCGTTTGGATCGGAGCCGTTGAGATGAGATCGGACGGACAGCGTTAGGGTCATGCTGTTTTGAAACGTGGACCGCGGATCTGGGATCCAACGGCTCTGGGCGCATACCGGTTCGGTTTATATTAAATCTAATCTGGGCTCTCGGCTGGGAATCGAACGGCTAGGATCAAATGGTACCCCTTCGGTATGGCATTTTAGCTTATGAAACCCTGGGTTTCCTTGGATTAGAACCCGCCGTCCTATTTTCACTGTGCGCTGTGTCTCGGGCAATTTGCCCCGAGCCCCCTGGGTTTTCCAGGAATTGACGCCCAGTCCAGGACTTTATAAAACCAGAGAAAAGGATTATTAAATATATTTTTAATAGGAAAATAATTGCTAGAACTTCAATAATTCATAGAAAATTCATACTAATTCCAAATTGATCCATTCCAGTTCCTAAAATTTTGTAATTTTATTCTCTAGCACTAAGTGTCTCTGTTTTATCATGAAAACAGTAAGGAAATTTATTTATCACTTAATCCTATTTAAAGCACATAAAACCTTTGAAAATGCATAACTTAAAATCTATAACTCCAAAAATTATGATTTCTGTTCCTAGGATTTTATTTTAATATGTAGAATACCTCTGTGCAATTTGTTTACATGCTTGGTGTAATGTTAATTTTCCCTATATCCTGTGCTTGTTTGTATTGTGGCGAGTAGAAGAGCCCGTTGCTGAGGATCCTGGTGAGCAGCAGGTTGAAGTAGCTGAGCAGGAGCTCATTGAAGGCAAGTTGTGCCCTTGACCACTTTTTTTTACCCAATAATGTTCTTTAATATCACTTATCCATGCATAGGTTAATTTTGATGGGACCCAATAGGTCACCCTAGATTGTTTATCTCATTACCTTGTTTACCCCTGAATCACTTGGGTAGTTTGCTATTGCTTTATATGGTTTTGGGATAATCATTTATTACCTCTATGTTCCAATTCTTGTTGTTATTCTGTTTATGTTCATGTTGATATCATTAATGTTAATTGGAACATAGAGCTTAACTTGAGAACCACGTGCCACCACAAGGGAGGAATGGGACCCCTTGGCTGACTAATTAGGAAAGCTAGTGGAAGACTACCTTACCCGAAAGGGGCAAGGGCAGTAGGGGAGAGGTCAGTGCGGGGAGGTCCCTGGTTGATTTTGCTGCGATGGCGGTCAGCCAGGAACCCTGTACTGGATCTTCCTATAAACTGTAGCGGGTTTTCGGAAGCTAGTGGAACTTTGTAAAGGCCTCGTAGTGTTGCCCTGCCGCGCTTCCTAGGTAGAGGTGTATGGGATTCATGACCCCTTGGCAGATGGGTAACATGACTTGTGGGTAAAGGGTACAACCTCTGCAGAGTGTAAAACTGGTATACTAGCCGAGCTCACGGTCACGAGCAGCTCAGGACTCTCTGATGTTTAAATTATGGAACTTAAATTCAATTTTGTCATTTGCATTGCATGGGTTTATTATTAATTTTGTTCTACTACTTTACTTATGGTTTGGTATTTACTTACACTTAGTAATTGCTAATAAAATTTTGACCAACTACTTAAAAGCAATGCTCAGCTTTAACCCCTGTCTTTGATTAAGCCTTACACATCACATGAACTCACACCTTTGTGAGTTTATGTCCACTGGTTCCCCACAACTTGTTGAGCTATGATCATGTGTGAGCTCACCCTTGCTGTCTCACACCCCCCCCACAGGAGATGATTAGGTGGTTCAGGAGGAGCTGCCTAACACTGAGGAGTTCGATCTGATCTAGGTGGCGTTTCCCAGTCGACATTGGCGCCGACGATCCTTAGTTCGTTTTATCTTTATTACTTTATTTTGTAATAAGTCTTCCGCTATGTAATAAATACTCTGATGTTTTATGACATTTATCTCTATACACTCTGTTATTATATATGTTGTCTTCTTGGCGCATGTATGAGATGCACCCGGCTTTGTTCTTTAAAACCGGATGTTACAGCCGCTCCGGCGAGGTAGGCGCGAACCCCTCACAATCCACACCGCGGCTTCTCCACAATCTTCTTGGAGAGCTCGACGGAGACAATCACCCGAGCCATCTAGGAGGCGGCAACCTCCAAGAGTAACAAGCCAACGACGCTTGCTCGGTGTACCACCTAGTGCCTCAAGAATCACCAAATGATGCAAATGCACTAGGAACCCTCAATCTCTCACTAGAATGCAATCTCAAGCAAAGAGTGTGAGAGAGTGAGTTGGAGGATCACAAATGAGCTCAATGTGTGCAAGGAATGGCCAAGAGAACTCTTTCACATGAGCTACCCTTCTATTTATAGTCCCCCACTAAAATCCAACCGTTATGTGCAAAAGGTAGCAGTTCTGCGCACACGCGGACCGTCCGCGCCCTAGGGCCGGACGGTCCGCCGTACATATAACGGCTATAAAGACCATTTGAAAACATGTCAGAGCTGACTCAAAAGGTGGGTCCGGACAGTCCGCCCCTCAAGGCCGGACCATCCGCGACCTGACAGCATGAAACACCCGAGCCTCGGATCAAAAGAAGTTAACACGTGCGGACCGTCCGGCTATAAATCCCGGACGGTCCGCGACCTGAGACAGTACTGTCCGGACTAGTCCCCCGGACAGTCCGTAGTACAAATCTCAAAAACACACAGTCCCTGTCCAAAAACGAGTTTGATACATGCGGACCGTCCGCCCCTCACAGGCGGACCGTCCGCCTATAAATCAGGGACTGGCCCGAAGACACCCTCCTCTGGACATGACTGCGGACGGTCCGGCCCTAAGGCCCGGACGGTCCGCAGTACAATAGAACACAGTGCCAAAACAAATGGTCAGACTTTGGACCCCTCTGGTGGATCGCGGACGGTCCGCCCCTAAGGCCCGGATAGTCCGCGCATCCAGGACTTCGCAAATCTAAACAAGCTTTTCAAAGAACTTTTGACTCGCGAAAAGTGAAGCGCTGTTAGTCCTCATGCAAATGCAACTACTTGATGCTCTATGAGGCACTAAGTTTTACACAGATCTAAGTCATTGACCCCTCTTAATAGTACGGCTATCTAGCCTACTAACCCGGTCAGGTATCTTCTCTAAACTCCTTAAGACCGGCAAAAATGAAACCTATATTATACCTTTCCCTTCATCTGATCCACAACCAATGCGTATGATTCTTCAACATTTCCTGCTCTATGTGGTCCAACCCTGCATTCTTATTTCTCCAAGAATCGTTAGTCCACAAGCAGTTGTCATTAATTACCAAAACATTACCAAAGGGACCTAGATGATTCACACACGCCCGACCTTAGCCTTGGCCTCGGGAAGAGTCACAACCTCGCCCGACCTCGGCCTCGGCCTCGGGAGGAGTCACCGCCTCGCCCGACCTCGGCCTTGGACCGACTACGCTACAGGGGATACATCATTACCCTACCTCTAGCTAGCCGCCTCAGGCTACAAAGGAACAAGACCGGAGTCACATCTAGATTACTCCGGCAACAGGTAATGATGGTTCCTCGCACGCGTCCATGATGTCAATAGTCCTCAAGCTCTCTACGAAGGCAAAGAAACGTCAGCAGGACCCAGGACCGCACCGCCAGCTACGCTTCTACAGGGCTCAAACACTTCTCCGCAGGCCACGTTAGCACATAGCAACACCCCCATATGTACAGCTGGACCATCCCCTTGTATCTATAAAAGGGGATGCCCAAGGCCTTCTCAAAGGGGAGGGGGGGACGAGCAACAAGAACGGCGGAGACAGACTCACTCAAGCATCAAGCTCTACTCCGCAACACTAGACTCCCCAGGAGACCTAGGACTCGTTCCCTCTCTCGCAAAGCTTGTAACCCCTACTGCAAGCACCCCGGTGCAAGATAATATAAGCCTCATCCCCCTCTTGTGTTCCATCTTGCATCAACCCATCTGGACAGGGGCACGCGGCACAAAATTCACTAGTCGGTCCGGTTGAGGGTCCCCCAGGTCCGAAACGCCGACAGTTAGCGCGCCAGGTAGGGGCGCTACGTGTTGACAATACTTTCCCGTTGAGTTCCAGATGGACAATCTTCAGCAACCTCTTCAGCCCGGGACGGTGCTCCGCTGTGGGAGTCTCGAGTTCATGTCCCCCAACGCTAGCTACGACATGGTACTCCTCCCCCCGTAGCATGACAACAACGACGGTCGTTGGATCACCCGGCGGAAGCGAACTCGGCGACGACATCTCCCCGTGGCAGAAGAACACTCGGGTCAACCCCGCCACCCTCCTCGCTGGAGGAGGAGGAGACGGGGCAACCATGGCCAGCCAGGAGGCAGTACCTCGTCGGCTGTCGGACCAGAGCGAGTCGACGACGCCAACACCCCTGCGGGGGACATGTCGGGTGTTATCCTCGCACCTGAGACAACGATGGGTGTCGCTTCTCCGCAAAACGCTAGCCCCAAGCGGACTGATGACGCCGGCACCCTTGCGAGGGACTTGTCGGGCATTAGTCTCGCACCTGAGATAACGGCACATTCCACCTCCGATGCAACTTCACCGCCGCCCACCAACCAGGAGGTACCATCAGTTTTCCATCCTGTTCCCTTTAGATTCAGCTTCGACCCACCGAGCGACCCCGCTTCGGTAAGCGCTTTAGTAAGGGCATATCCTGACCTTCAGGGGTATCATATGTGGTCAACTTGGGACCGACTGACGGCCGTCTCAACCTCCGGACCCACGGGTTCCGAGGAAGACGATGACCCTGACTTCAGTTAGGATTTCTCCGGACTCCGTGATCCCGGTGCCATGCGAGACTTCATGTCCGCATGTGACCACTGCCTCTTCGGCTGCTCTGACGATGGCCACAGCCTTGATGACGAGGGTTACGACCCAACTCGCGAGTGCTTCCACATCGATCAGGAAGATCACGACGAAGACAACCACCTCGGCATGCCAGGAAATGACGGCACCCATGCACCTGCGTCTCGCGTTGAGATCCCGCGGGAGCTAGCTGTGGCCCAGGTCCCTATGGGGGGTCAGGGCTCACAGCTCGAGTAACTCCACGAGATGCAGGCCAAGCTCGACGAAGAAATGGGCCACCTTGTGCAGCTCCGACAAAACCTCGAGCAAGAGTGGGCAGGCCGAGCGCTCGCCGGAGGAGCGCGTCATCGGGCCCAGGACGTCCAGCGCCGTATTATTGACGATGCCAGGGCAATGCTGCCCCCAGCCTTCAACGGGGCTGGCCAGAACCTAGCTGCAGCGGCGATGTTGCTTCGAACGATGTTGGAGCTATCTACCACCGAGGGGCGACGTATCCAGGGCGAACTCAAGAACCTCCTGGAAAATGCCGCAGCCCGATGAGCCGAGAGCTCCGCCTCCCGAAGGCGAGGATGCCCTAGGAGCATCACGCAGCATCCTCCCGACACATGCGCGAGGCCTCGGTCCACACCGAGCTCACAGGAGGCAAGACACCTGTAGCCCGAGATCGCCTCGGCAATGAGCAACACCACCACGACCTTTGAGCCCGCCTCGAGGAAAAGGTGCGCCGAGGCTACCACCCCAGACGCGGGGGACGCTACGACAATGAGGAGGATCGAAGCCCCTCACCCGAACCACCAGGCCCGCGGGTCTTCAGCCGAGCCATACGACGAGCGTCGTTCCCAGCCCGGTTCCGGGCCCCGACTACCATTACCAAGTACTCAGGGGAAACGAGGCCGGAGTTGTGGCTCGCGGATTACCGGCTGGCATGCCATTTGGGAGGGATGGACGACGACAACCTCATCATCCGCAACCTCCCCCCTTTCCTCTCCAACGCTGCCCGGACCTGGCTAGAGCATCTGCCCCCTGCGCAAATCTTCGACTGGGACGACCTAGTCAAGACCTTCGCTGGGAATTTCCAAGGTACATACGTGCGCCCTGGGAACTCATGGGATCTCCGGAGCTGCCGCCAGCAGCCAGGGGAATCCCTGCGAGAGTACATCCGGCGGTTTTCAAAGCAGTGCACCGAGTTGCCTAACATAACCGACTCGGACGTCATTGGAGCATTCCTCGCCGGCACCACTTGCCGGGACCTAGTAAGCAAACTGGGGTGCAAGGCACCCACCAAGGCGAGCGAATTGATGGACATAGCCACCAAGTTCGCCTCTGGTCAGGAGGCAGTCGAAGCCATCTTCCGGAAAGACAAGTAGCCTTAGGGAAGGCAGAAGGAAGATGACCCCGAGGCGTCCGTCCAGCGTGGCACGAAGAAGAAGACCAGGAAGAAGGCGCAAGCAAAGCGCAACACCGTTGACGCGGATATCGTCGCTGCTGCTAAGCAAGGGAATCCTCGGAAGCCTCCCGGAGGGGCCAACGTGTTCGACAAGATGCTCAAGGAGTCGTGCCCCTATCACAGGGGTCCCGTCAAGCACACCCTTGAAGAGTGCGACATGCTCCGACGTTACTTCAATAAGGCTAGACCCTTGGCGGAGGATGGCAAGGACCAGGGCAATAACAAGAAAGGAGGCGACAGAGAAGAAGAGTTCCCAGAGGTCCACAACTGCTTCATGATCTACGGTGGGCAAGTGGCGAATGCCTCGGCTCAACACCGCAAGTAGGAGCGCCGGGAGGTCTGCTCGGTAAAGGTAGCAACGTCAGTCTACCTAGACTGGTCCAACAAGCCCATCACCTTCGACCAAGGCGACCACCCCGACTATGTGCCAAGCCCAGGGAGGTACTCGCTCGTCGTCGACCCTATCATCGGCAACGTTAGGCTCTCCAAAGTCCTCATGGACGGAGGTAGCAGCCTCAACATCATCTACACCGAGACCCTAGCGCTCTTGGGGGTTGATCGGTCCGAGATCCGGGCTGGTGCAGCACCCTTTCACGGGATTGCACCCAGAAAGCATATCCTGCCCCTCGGATAGATTGACTTGCCCGTCTTGTCGGCGTTTCGGACCCGGGGGGTCCCTGGACCGACGAGTGAATTTGTCGCTGCGTGCCCCTGCCCAGATGGGTTGGCACGGGATGGAACACAAGTGGAGGTATGAGCCTTGTATTATCCTGCACCAGGGTGCTCGTAGTAGGGGTTACAAGCCTTGCGAGAGAGCGAGGGCGAGAGAGAGAGCGAGGAGCAGAGAGCGAGAGAGAGAGAGAGGGTCCGGCCCCTGCTCGTCTTCTCCCGCCGTGCGTTCGTATGTTTGTATGCTCGTCCCTCTCCCCCCTCCCCATGGGGCCCTGGACACCCCCTTTTATAGACGTAAGGAGATGCCCAACTGTACAATTGGGTGTAGCTGGGAGCTAACGTGGCTGGCTGGGAAGTGCCCTGAGCCCTGTACAGGTAACAACGTGTTCGTCAGGGGGGCGTCTTGAGCCCTATAGAGGTAGTATCGTGGCCGTCGGAGAAGTGCCTTGAGCCCTGTAGCAGTACAGTTGTTGGCGCTGCATGGATCTTGCTGACGTCTCCTTGCTTCCGTAGGGGGCTTGAGAACCACCGACGTCATGGTTGCATGCAGGAAACCACCATCGCCTGTTACTGGGGTAAGCTGGATGGGACGCCGGTCTTGTTCCTTTGTAGCCTGAGCTAGCTAGGAGTAGGGTAATGATGCATCCCTCGTGGTGTGGTTGATCCGAGCCTAAGGTCGAGCGAGGCGGCGACTCCTCCGAGGCCGAGGCTAGGGCCGAGACCCAGGGTCGGGTGAGGACGTGACTCTTCTCGAGGCCGAGGCCGAGGCCAAGCCCTGGGGTCAGGCGAGGCGGAGATTTCCTCCCAAGGTCGAGGCCGAGGCAGAGCCCTAGGGTTGGGTGAGGCGGAGCTTCCTGTTGCGCCCGAGGCTGAACTCGGTCGTTGTCGGTTTCGCCCGGGTGGTTGGCACAACAGCCGGAGTGGGGCGGGTGGCGCTGTTTTCCCGCAAATCGTTCAGTGAAAGGGCGAAGTGACTGCGGTCACTTCGACATTGCCGACTGAGGCGCGCGTGTCAGGATAAGGTGTCAGGCGACCCCAGCATTAAATGTGCATGCAACACGGTCGGCTGGTAAGGCGATCTGGCCAAAGTCGCTTGCACGACAAGGCTTGCCTTTGGCTGAGCCGAGGGTGCACTCACTGTCTGAGGAGACCCTCGGGTGAGGCGTGGATTCGTCCGGGACCACTGTTCCGCACGAGGCCGGGCTCGGGCGAGGTGAGACCGTGTCCCTTGGTAGTCGAAGCCTTGACTTTGACCCGAGCCATCAGTCTTCATGGTTTGCTCTGAAGGTGTTTACCAACCGTGATTAGGAGTGGTGGGGGTACCCCTAATTTTGGTACCCGACACGTCTGCTTCGGAACTCCCTCCAACTTCCAAAGGGAAACCCTCACTTTCGAGGTAGTCGGGTTCCGAGGGACCTATCACGCGGTGCTGAGAAGACCGTGCTACGCCATGTTCATGGTCGTCCCCAACTACACTTATCTCAAGCTCAAGATGCTTGGCCCCAAGGGAGTCATCACTGTTGGACCCACGTACCGCCACACTTACGAGTGTGACGTGGAATGCGTGGAGTACGTCGAAGCCCTCGCCGAGTCTGAAGCCCTCATCGCCGACCTGGATTGCCTCTCCAAAGAGGCGCCCGATGCGAAGCGGCACGCCGGCAACATCGAGCCAGCCGAGGCGGTTAAGTCCGTCTCTTTCGACCCCAGCAACGATGCCAGTAAGAAAGTCAGGATCGGCTCCGAGCTCGACCCCAAATAGGAAGCAGTGCTCGTTGACTTTCTCCGTGCAAACGTCGAAATTTTTGCGTGGAGTCCCTCGGACATGCCGGGCATACCAAGGGATGTCGCCGAGCACTCATTGGACATCCGAGCCAGAGCCCGACCCATGAAACAGCACCTGCGCCGTTTTGATGAAGAAAAGCGCAGAGCCATAGGCGAGGAGGTCCACAAGCTAATGGCTGCAGGGTTCATCAAAAAGGTATTCCATCCAGAATGGTTAGCTAACCCTAACCCTGTACTTGTAAAAAAGAAAGGTGGGAGGTGGAGGATGTGTGTAGACTACACTGGGTTAAATAAGGCATGTCCCAAGGTTCCCTACCCTCTGCCTCGCATCAATCAAATTGTGGACTCCACCGCTGGGTGCGAAACCCTGTCTTTCCGCGATGCCTATTCAGGCTATCACCAAATCAAGATGAAAGAATCCGACCAGCTCGCGACTTCTTTTATCACGCCTTTTGGCATGTATTGTTACACTACTATGCCCTTTGGTTTGAGGAATGTAGGTGTAACATACCAGAGGTGCATGAACCATGTGTTCGGAGAGCACATCGGCAGAACGGTCGAGGCTTACGTCGATAACATCGTTGTCAAAACAAGGAAAGCCTCCAACCTCCTCTCTGACCTTGAGGTGACATTTAGGTGCCTAAAAGCAAAGAGCGTAAAACTCAATCCTGAGAAGTGTGTCTTTGGAGTCCCCCGAGGCATGCTCCTAGGGTTCATCGTCTCCGAACGAGGCATCGAGGCCAACCTGGAGAAAATCGCGGCCATCACCAACATGGGACCCATCAAAGATTTAAAAGGAGTACAAAGGGTCATGGGATGCCTAGCGGCTCTGAGCCGCTTCGTCTTGCACCTTGGCGAGAAAGGATTGCCCTTGTACCGCCTCTTAAGGAAGGCCGAGCGCTTCACTTGTACTCCCGAGGCCGAAGAAGCCCTCGGAAACTTAAAGGCACTCCTTACTAATGTGCCCATCTTGGTGCCCCCCGCTGTGGGAGAAGCCCTCTTGATTTACGTCGCCGCAACCACTCAGGTGGTCAGCGCTGCGGTCATAGTCGAGAGACGAGAAGAAGGGCATACACTGCTCATCCAGAGGCTAGTCTACTTCATCAGCGAGGTGCTATCCGGGACCAAAATCCGCTACCCGCAAATCCAGAAGCTACTATACGTAGTAATTCTAACACGGCGAAAGCTGCGACACTACTTTGAGTCTCATCCGGTGACTGTGGTGTCATCCTTCCCCCTGGGAGAGATCATCCAGTGCCGAGAGGCCTCGGGTAGGATAGCAAAATGGGCAGTGGAACTCATGGGGGAAACACTTTCATTCGCCCCTCGGAAGGCCATAAAATCCTAAATCTTGGTCGACTTCCTGCTGAATGGACTGACACCCAGTTGCCAACGACCCCAATCCAGGCCGAACTTTGGACCATGTACTTCGATGGGTCATTGATGAAAACCGGAGCAGGCGCGAGCTTGCTCTTCATCTCACCCCTCGGAGAACATGTGCGTTATGTAATACGCCTCCATTTTCCGGCGTCAAACAACGTAGCCGAATACGAGGCCTTGGTGAATGGGTTACGCATCGCCATTGAGCTAGGGGTTCAGTGCCTCGATGCTCGTGGTGACTCGCAGCTCGTTATTGACCAGGTCATGAAGAACTCTCACTACCGCGACCAAAAAATGGAGGCCTACTGTGACGAAGTTCGGCGCTTGGAAGATAAGTTCTATGGGCTGGAACTCAACCATGTTGCTCGACGGTACAACGAGACTGCAGATGAGCTGGCTAAGATAGCCTCGGGACGAACAACGGTTACCCCAAATGTCTTCTCCAGGGACATATATCAACCATCCGTCAAACTCAACGACGCACCCGAACCCGAGGAGACCTCGGCCCAGCCCGAGGTACCCTCGGCCGCCGAGGGTGAGGCCCCGCATGTCGAGACAGAGCAGAATGGGGTCACAGCAAACCTAAACTAGCAGACCCCGTACCTGGAATATCTCCTCCGGGGAGAGCTGCCCCTCGACAAGGCCGAAGCTCGGCGACTGGCTCGGCGCGCCAAGTCGTTTGTTTTACTAGGTGAAGAAAAGGAGTTGTACCACCACAGCCCCTCAGGCATTCTCCAACGATGCATATCTGTCTCCCAAGGACAAGAGCTGTTACAAGAAATACACTCGGGGGCTTGCGGTCACCATGCAGCACCTTGGACCCTCGTAGGAAACGCTTTCCGACAAGGTTTCTACTAGCCAGCCGCAGTGGCCGACGCCACTAGGATTGTACGCTCCTGTCGAGGGCGTCAATTCTATGCGAGACAAACACACCTGCCTGCTCAGGCTCTACAAACAATACCTATCACTTGGTCGTTCGCTGTGTGGGGTCTGGACCTCGTCGGTCCCTTGCAGAAGGCACCCAGGGGCTTCACGCACCTATTGGTCGCCATCGACAAATTCTCCAAGTGGATCGAAGTCCGACCCTAACCAGCATCAGGTCCGAGCAGGCGGTGGCGTTCTTTACGAATATCATCCACCGCTTTGGGATCCCAAACTCTATCATCACCGACAACGGTACGCAGTTCACTGGAAGAAAGTTCCTAGACTTCTGCGAAGACCACCACATCCGTGTGGACTGGGGCGCCGTAGCTCACCCAATGACAAATGGGCAAGTGGAGCGTGCCAATGGCATGATTTTGCAGGGGCTAAAACCAAAAATCTACAACGACCTCAACAAGTTTGGCAAGCGGTGGATAAAAGAGCTACCCTCGGTGGTTTGGAGTCTGAGGACGACGCCGAGCCGGGCCACGGGTTTCTCACCGTTTTTCCTAGTCTATGGGGCCGAGGCCATCCTACCCACGGACTTAGAATACGGCTCCCTGAGGACGAAGGCATATGACGACCAAAACAACCAGACCAGCCGAGAGGATTCATTGGACCAGCTAGAAGAGGCTCGGGGCGTAGCCTTGCTACACTCAGCGCGGTATCAGCAGTCTCTGCGACGCTACCACGCCCGAAGGATTCGGCCCCGAGGCTTCCAGGTGGGAGATTTGGTGCTTCGGCTATGACAAGACGCCCGAGGACGCCACAAACTTACTCCTCCCTGGGAAGGGCCATTCATCATCGCCAAAATTTTGAAGCCCGGGACATACAAGCTGGCCAACGATCAAGGCGAGGTCTACAACAACGCTTGGTACATCGAACAGCTACGTCGCTTTTACCCTTAAAGTGTTTCAAGTCGTTCATGTACCTCAGTCCCTTTACATGTACAATTAAAAAGTCTAGCTGTCAAGGGAGGATCGACCTTACCTCAGCAAAAACCGACCCTCCCTCGGGGGCTAGAAGGGGGGAACCCCCTCTGCGTCAAAATTTTCCTCGGAAAGGTTTTCTACCAAAACGACTTTCGACTATATCGATAACAGAATCCTAAAAACGACACGAGAGACCTTGAACGGCAGGGCCAACCGAGCCGAGGGACTCCTACGCCTCCGGGATACGGATACCTCACTCATCACCTCTTGCGAAAGGTAGCTCATGCTCGGATAAGTGATTCTGCTACCGAACAAGTCCTAACGCTCGGGTAGAAAACGACTTTCATGCCTTTTCGACTATACCGATAACAGAATCCTAAAAATAAGCGAGAGAGACCTTGAATGGCAGGGCCGACCGAGCCGAGGGACTCCTACGCCTCTAGGATACGGATACCTCACTCGTCACCTTCCACGAAGGGTAGCTCACGCTCGGATAAGTGACTCTGCTACCGAATAAGTCCTAATGCTCGAAACAAGAGGAAAGGAAATGTAGCTTTATACTCTAACATCGAAAATGTTTAGGCCTCAGCGGCCGCGAGAGACATACACATACTTAGAATAAACTGTTCCTCATAGGCTCAGGTGTCGGCAGGGGGAGGAGCAACACCCTCGGCGTCGTTCCTACCTGCAGCGGAATCTGGCTCGGCCTCAGACGGTGACCCAGGCGGAAGGATCTCCACCTCAAAAAAGGAAGCCAACGCCATGCCTGGGCCCTCAGCAGCCGCATCAAGCCTTTGGACCTCGACCAGGGCGACCTCCTCTTCGTCGGGTAAGCAGTAGCCCTCGCTGACCCGCTCCAGATCCACAAAGTAGTGGGAAGCGAGGACGGCGAAGGCCCGCCTAACGTCGTGGTGCAGCGCCCCGCGGAGTCTGTTGCGCATGTGGCTGCCCAAGGCCCGCAGGCGACTCTGGGGGGAGCTGCCCGAGGGGACGTCGTCGAGGCCAAAGGTCTATCAAAAGGCCGAGATGGCCTCAGACATGGCCATGCGGTCAACCTCTTTCTGCTCAGACGCCTGGGCAAGCGCCTTGCAGTTCTTGACGGACTCGTCGAGAGCCGCCTCGGACTCTGAAGACAGCTGGACGATATCCTTTAGACACGAGGAACAGGATGAAGCTAAACCAAAGTCACAAAGCAGGCAAAACATACCTTCAGCCCGGGCACGCTGCTGCGAGGCCATGGCTTGGGCAGACCGGGCAGACCCGTCGGCCACGGCCAGGCCCTCCGCGAGGGTCCCGGCCCGAGCGGTCGCCTTGGGGTCTAAAAAGTGGGGAACCCCCTCTGCATCACCCTCTGCGTCAAAATTTTCCTCGGAAAGGTTTTCTACCAAAACAACTTTCGTGCCTTTCGACTATGTCGATAGCGAAATCCTAAAAAATGACAAGTGAGACCTTGAACGGCAAGGCCGACCGAGCCGAGAGACTCCTACGCCTCTGGGATACGGATACCTCACTCGTCACCTTCCACGAAGGGTAGCTCACGCTCGGATAAGTGATTCTGCTACCAAACAAGTCCTAATGCTTGAAATAAGAGGAGAGAAACACGACTTTATACTCAAATACCCAAATGTTCAGGCCTCGACAGCCGCAGAAAACAAACAAGCATACTTGGGACAACTATGCTACATAGACTTAGATGTCGGCAGCACCCTCAGAGGTTTTCCCGACCTGCAGCAGATGTCTTAGTACTTAAAGCAATTACATTTTGCTCTTACATTCCCTTACAAACGGGACCCCAGCTCCATTCTCGCAGGAATGAACTACCTCCACACCGAAAGGGCTGTGAGATAACAAGCTCCAAGCGGCTCACCGGCGACCACTGCACCAGCAGCGACAATGACCTCCGCCTCGAGCAACTAGACAGCAGCAGCGATTGCCCCAGGGCAAACGCTACTGTGAAAAAGCCCTCGTCCGCGTCCCCACACGAGGGGCGAGAACAAGCCATCAAAGCCAAAGAGCCGGAGGTCCGGACACAGGAGGCACTAACGGTCTCGTCGGCAGAGGCAACCACCTCTGCGGTGGGAAGCCTCACCTATGGCGGCCACCACCACCTCAGCACCGACGACAGCGGCCACCTGCGCACCAACGCCGCACCGGCGAATGGCGGCCACCCCAACACGCACAAGGAGGTCCTCGCTCCCGTCGTCGCCACAGGAGTGAGGACAGAGTCATCCAGGAACGCAGACACCGCCCCTGCGGCGTACAACGTCTTGTTCGACCCCCCGGTGTGGCCGGCGGCGTGGGACGAGCCGTGGACGTGGCCGACCTACGCACGGCGCGACCGTCGCCCATGCGGTGGACGAACAGCCGCACCCCGACCAGGCAGCAGGTGGCAGTTTGCCTCCTCCGCAAGGCTGGTGAACACCCTTCTCCCCCGAATGCTGGAGGAAGAAGCGAGGCGCCAGCCCATGCGGAAGGCAGGGCCCTAGCTTGGCTTGCCCTCGACCCCAGCACGGATGATGAACATCCTTGAAGCTGAGGGTGGCAGGGAGGCCACAGCCCGGCTCGCTCTTCTCCGCCATAAGGCGGGAGGTCATCTTTCTAGGTGACCACTGGCGGGGAACGGCAGCCGGGCTGCATGATGAAAATCCTTGAAGCCAAGCGGTGACTAAAGAGCGCTAACCCCCATGAGGTCGCTCTCCTCCAACGGCAGGAAGAAGAAGGCAACACCGGTGCACCCCATCTAAAGGCTCGGAAGATGGAAAGATGCGATGAATGCGAGAAGAGCAAAGGCATGGCTACTACCCGGGGGATCGATCCCTTTTTAAAGACGGATCTCCCCACTCGCGCCCCGAAGCATCACGGGCAAAGACTCCCCCGACGTGCTCCAGGGTTCCCGCCCTACGACACGGGGGCTAGGTCCTACATGTCATACAAACTGACCCGAAATGCGAAGATGGCAAACCGCTGCACACGAAGCATGCAATCGCCCCGCGGTTAAGCGCTCTCTCATCCTCGCCGAAACCAGTGGTCGAAAAGGCGGGCCGCCACGCGAGAAGCATGCAACCGCACTACGGTCATGCACCCTTTCAGCTTCATTGCAACTGGCGGTCCAACATGGAGGCCCGGGCCCACATGTCATGTAACCGGCGCACCGGTTACCATGTGCAAAGAAACCGCACCGCCACTTGCGCCAATGTCGTGTCTTCTCAGGACTACAGAACCAATGCAGCGACTCGAGGCAGCCCCGCGCATGACCCAACAGTGCCAATTAAGTGCGACGGTCATGGGTCAGTCAGTCGTGGGGATAGACGCGACGGCTGGTATGACCATAGGCGGACTGGCAGCGATTGCCACAACAGGCGGAGGCAGCGGTCCGACCACCAACCAGGCCCTGGTCCCACCTGCAGGCTCGCATCCTCCCCTGAAATGGCAGGGGAGCCCTCTCCTATGGCATAAAGACGATGCACCCGTGTTCCATTCCTCGAACGGCTCGCGCACGCGCAACAGATACCCCATGGGTCGCCCGTCCCGTCGCATTAACTCCCTGGCAGGACACACGTCTCCTCTGGCAGGCAGACGGGCACCGTTTCGTCTCCGTCATGATGACTGCCTCAAGAAAAGGTGTGCCACACTGTTTCGAAATATCTCATTTCCTTTCTCTTTCTCTCTCTCCACAGGGATTGGGAAACGGGACATTTCGAAGGAATCCTTCGCAGCGAAGGAAACGGGCCCTGAGCCCTCCTACTGATCAGGGGTTCGAAGGTTGCACCCCGCGGAGTTCGGCGACCGCCCCAGAGCACTCGGGCTCCGAGCCCTTTTACTGATCACGGGTTTAAAGGCTGGCCCCTCGAAGGGATTCGACAGCTGGCCCAGAACATGCAGAGTCAGGGATGACCCTGGGTATGCCTGTTACACGGCCAAGGCTCGGGCTACGCTCCCGAGGTACCCTAAGACATTTTCGAGACCAGCGGGAACGATTTGTAATGGAATCTCACCGAAGGGAGGCACCGAGCCCTCGGACCCTATCGAATGGGTCCGGGTCCAGCGAATCACCTGCAGGTACTTTTGGAGCATGCCCCTAGGCCACTAGCCGGCCCTTATCGAACAGGGCTCGGGCATCCACTCGGATTACCCGCTAGCAACTCACTGGAAACACCATGTTCAGCGCCCACCGAGGGCAGCATGGCGCGTTCCCCCCTCCTCCTTGTGGAAAGGCGACGAAGGGGCATACAATAAAAAGCCGAGTCGGTCCTTGATCGTCCTCTCGCTCAATGCAAAGGCTCAGAGGCTGCTCTCGCACCAGGCTACGGCCAAATTGTTGACCACGTCAACAAACTAGCTTAAAAACTCGGAGCCTGACCATGCACCCGGGCTGCGGCTAGGCCGCATCAGGGAACAACAAGGCCGACCGAGGAATCACAAGAAGAATTAAGACCTCGGAGGAGTCAAACCACTCCTCCGAGGCCTCGGGGGCTACACCCGGCGGGTGCGCTCGCGCGCACCCATCGGAACAAAACATAACAGAGAAGGGCTAGTCTCCTTGCAAAAAATCCGATAGAACCTCCAAGCAAATGCCTACACTCCCTTTGAGGCTCGGGGGCTACTGTCGGGTACCGTAATTAGGGGTACCCCCAATACTCCTAAGCATGGCTGAAAAAAATCTTCAAAATAGACCGTAAAGGCTAGTAAGCACGGCGCAAAGTTAAAGCCTCATCTGCCTAGGGACGCGATCTCGTCTCGCCCAAGCCCGGCCTCGGGCAAGAACAGTAGTCCCGGATGGATTCACGCCTCGCCCGAGGGCCCCCCTCAGGCAGCGGACGCACCCCTGGCTCATCCGAGGCTAAGCTCGGGCAAACTTTGTCGTATAGCAATGTAACACTCTGAATTTGGGGGTAGAATTTTTTCTTCTTTTCCCCCACCAAATTCGGGCGTTACCTCTCTTTCCTATTTCCTTTCGCTAAAACCCTACCTACTTCTAAAACTCCAAGTCGTATAATAATAATAAACTTAGGGAGTATTTTATTTGGATTGTTGCACCATGCCGGTCCCTGCATATCTTTTGTTTGTGGATTGAATCTGTGAAAAAATGCTTTTAGAAAAATGATTAAAATGGGAAAAATCCTTTCTTTTTCCCTCCCTCTTCTCCCCTCTCTCCCTTGGGTCGGCTTTCTCCTCCTGTGGCCCATCTGGCGCGCTCCCCCCTCTTCTCCCGCAGCCCCCTCGCGCCTTCCCCTCTCGTGGGCCGACTGGTCGGCGCGGCGGCCCAGCCGAGCCCCTCTTCTCCCTCCCTCCTTTCTCTCGTCGTGGGCCGGCCAGGCGCTCGCGGCCCAGCTGTCGTACTCTCTCCCCTCCCCCGCGGCCCGCTATTTCCTCTTCCCCTCTCGCGGGCCGAAATCGCGGCAGCCCGGCTCCAGCCGCCAGGGCGCGGCACGCTCGCCCGTCAGGCGCGGAAGGCGGTTTGGCAGCCGCCGTTTTCGTGCATGGGGCCTGCCCGTAAGCCGTGGAACCGTCCCCTGTTCATCCTCTTCCCCCACGATGCTTCTTTCTTCTCTCCCCAACGATTCTCGCCGCCCAGAAAAAAAACCGCCGCCCACCCGCGCCTTCGCCCACGGTGAGCCCGTCCCGCTCCCTTCTCCCCGACCCTTTCCCCCTCTGTTCTCGATCTCGGCGCGCTCGGCGCGGCGTGGCGGCGCGCAGCTCGCCCGCCCGCTCCCCTCGGCGTGGCAGCGCGTGGCTCGCCCGCCCGCTCCCCTCGACGTGGCGGCGCGCGGCTCGCCCGCCCGCTCCCCCGGCTCGGCCAGCGGCCATCACGGCCTGCGCCCGGCCTCGGCGTGGCGGCGCGGCGTGCCCGGCATGGCCCTGCGCGCGGTGCGCGGCTCGCCCGCCCGCTCCCCCGGCTCGGCCAGCGCCCGTCGCGACGTGGCGTGCCCGTGGCGGTTCGGCGCGGCCCCTGCGCCGGCTCTACGCTCGCGTGGCCCCGCCCGGCGTAGCCTACCCGCACAGCTCGCCCGCGACGTGCTCGCTGCTCGTGTCCGCGGCGCGACGCGGCCCCCTCGGTGTGGCGCGTGGCCCCTGCTCGACGTAGAGTGCCCCTGGCGTCTCAGTTCGCCCGCAGCACGCTCACGGCAGCCTGCGTGGCTTACTCGTGGCGACCTGCGCAGCCGCGTGGCAGCCCATCCGCGACGTGCTCGCAGCAGCGACTCGCTCGCGTGCGCGGCTGGTCCATCCCCGGCTCGCCCGCATCGGCCTGTGCGGGGCACGGCCAACCCGTTCGCGCGATAATCCCATGCGTAGTGGCTTGTAGCTTTGTGCACGTGATGATACGCATGTTTTGGTTCTCGTTATGCGTAGCTTCACGCAGTGACTCCCTTCACCACTTAAAATGCTAACATTGATTGGTTTATGTTAGGGAGCGACACATTAACTAAGCGTAGAATTAATTATGCTTAGATATTAACCATAGTTGCACCTGCATTAAATATCGGTTATTATAATTACATGAAATGAGGTGTTTAAGTTCATTCTTTCGCCAAACATGAACATAGCGAGTTGTCGATCATGGTAGGGGTTATGTTATTCTCACTACTTCAAATGGTCATTAGCGCTAGCCATATGTCGTGTGTATGATTATGGGATCCATCTCTTCGTATGGTGTATTGTTTTCTTTTCTGATTTGAAATGTGAATGTATGGTTGTGTTCGCATAGAGGGCGATCTGGTCGAGGAACCCGAAGAACTCGCAGGAGAAGCCCCTGAGCAGCAGTCGGTTGGTGGAGGCAAGTATCCCTTGACCTATCTCTGTCCTATTCATTCTTTAATTCACCTCCCGTATTACACATTTATGCCTAAGGATTGACTAGCTTTGTTATCCATGTCCTTGTTTACATATTTGGGTTGGATTATTATTGGTTAGCTCTATGCTATTGCTCAACATTAATCAATGAACATGATGAGATTATCTATGATACGCTGTTTTCCCCTTCTTATTATGATGTTATACTTGTGGTTTTTAAGGGGACTCGAGCGGTTTCTCGAGTGCCTCTCCGTAAGGACCTGTTCTTTGGATGACCGCCCGGGAAAACAGTGCAACCATGAGGGTGGAATGGGGTGCCCTTAGCTGAATAATTAGAGGATCCGGGGTGTAGTTCGCTTCGCCGTCGTGCCGTCAATGGGGCTCGGTGTATGCAGCTCGCTCTGCCAAGGTTGATTTGTCCCTTGGGGAGGAGTGCGGTACATTTAGGAAACCTAACGGGCGGCTACAGCCCCGGGGAATCTTTGTAAAGGCTACGTAGTGAGACCCTGCCTACTCACCTTGGGAGTGTTCAAGGGTCCGTACAACTGAGAGCACCTAGAGGGGGGGTGAATAGGTGATCCTGTAACACTTCAAAAACTTAAGCCACAAAACTTGGTTACTTGTTAACACAGTAATATGCCAAGTGGCTAGAGAAGGATCTCAACACAACACAATAACCAAGAGATATCAATCACAGAGATGGCACAGTGGTTATCCCGTGGTTCGGCCAAGACCAACGCTTGCCTACTCCACGTTGTGGCGTCCCAACGGACGAGGGTTGCAATCAACCCCTCTCAAGCGGTCCAAAGACCAACTTGAATACCACGGTGTTGCTTTGCTTCTCTTAATCCCGTTTGCGAGGAATCTCCACAGCTTGGAGCCTCTCGCCCTTACACAAGATGTTCACGAAGAATCACAGAGCAAGGGAGGGATTAGCAACTCACACACGACACAAAGATCACAGCGAATACGCACACGCAAAACCCAGACTTGAGCTCAAGAGACTAGCACACTAGAACGGAGCTCAAATCACTAAAATGTCGAACAAGTGCGCGAGAATGAAGTGTGAGTGATCAATGATGCTCAAAGGATGCTTGGTGTTCTCCTCCATGCGCCTAGGGGTCCCTTTTATAGCCCCAAGGCAGCTAGGAGCCGTTGAGCACAAGTTTGGAAAGCCATTCTTGCCTTCTGTCATCGGGGGCACCGGACAGTCCGGTGCACACCGGACACTGTCCGGTGCCCGATTTCCTTCCTTAAATAGCGAAGCCGACCGTTGGCAGCCTGAGAGCCGTTGGCGCACCGGACATGTCCGGTGCACACCGGACAGTCCGGTGCCGTCTTCTAGCCGTTGGCTCGGCCACGTGTCCCGCGCAGATTGCGCGGCCGACCGTTGGCCCGGCCGACAGTTGGCTCACCGGACAGTCCGGTGCACACCGGACAGTCCGGTGAATTTTAGCCGTACGTCGCCGGTGAATTCCCGAGAGCAGCCACTTCGCTCGAGCCAGCCTGACGCACCGGACACTGTCCGGTGCACCACCAGACACTGTCCGGTGCACCACCGGACAGTCCGGTGCTTGCAGACTCAGCAGATTCTTGGCTGCTCGAGCCAAGATATTTCCAATTGGATTTTTCCTGTTTCCAGCACTTAGACACAATACATTAGTCCATAAAACAATGTACTAAGTCTGAGAAACATACCTTAATTCTTGATTTGTACCTTGTCCACCTTTTTACACTTAGGCACTTGTGTTGGACACTAAATCACCAAAATACTTAGAAATGGCCCAAGGGCACATTTCCCTTTCAATCTCCCCCTTTTTGGTGATTTATGCCAACACAACATAAAGCAAGTAGAACAAGTACAAAATCAAATCAAATAAGAACTCAAAATTGTTTTGATTCAATTTTGACATATATGGATCACTCTATGCCACCACTTGGTTTGTTTTTGCAAATCAAACTCAAATTTCTATCTCTAAGTCAAACACACATGTTAAGACATAAAGAGAGTCATTCTAAGAGAAATTGACTTAAGATTTCAAAAACTCCCCCTTTTTCCCATAATCAATACTTCTCCCCACAAGAAGCCAACTTTTGACAAAAGAGTTTTGACAAACCAAAAGCTCTATTCTACTATTTTCAAAATCTCTCAAGTGGTAGCTGATCCATTTATTGCTTTAGCCTTTATTTTCTCCCCCTTTGGCATCAAGCACCAAAACGGGATCAATCTTGGCCCTTTAACCCCATTGCCTCACCAAAATCTTCAACTAAGAGCAAATAGGCAATAAGAGTATAACGATGAACTTGGAAGAGTTACTCTTTTCATCGGAGTGCAGTGGAAGTCTCGCATGGTCCAAGTCCACCTTTTCCCTTTCAATTTTCCTTGGAGACTAAAACAACCAATCTCAAGTACATGGTTAGCCACAAAGGGTCAAGTTGTAGCACAGCTCCCCCTAAATATGTGCATCTCTTGCAAACAGGACTTGTGAGGTCCAGGGAGTGTTTGTACAACTTGAACACCACAATAAGCAACAAAATGCAGAATGAACATGATCAAAGGCATAAACACATGTATGCTACATTTCAATCCAAGTTCCGCGAATCTAAGATATTGAGCTCACTACGCAGCCTGCAAAAGGTCTTCTCATCTAGAGGCTTGGTAAAGATATCGGCTAGCTGGTTCTCGGTGCTAACATGAAACACTTCGATATCTCCCTTTTGCTGGTGGTCTCTCAAAAAGTGATGCCGGATGTCAATGTGCTTTGTGCGGCTGTGCTCAACAGGATTTTCCGCTATTCGGATAGCACTCTCATTGTCACATAGGAGTGGGACTTTGCTCAGATTGTAGCCAAAGTCCCTGAGGGTTTGCCTCATCCAAAGTAGTTGCGCACAACACTGTCCTGCGGCAACGTACTCAGCCTCAGTGGTGGATAGGGCAACAGAGGTTTGTTTCTTAGAGTTCCATGACACCAGGAACCTTCCTAAGAATTGGCACGTCCCCGATGTACTCTTCCTATCGACCTTACATCCAGCATAGTCAGAATCTGAGTACCCAATCAAGTCAAAGTTAGACCCCTTTGGATACCAGATCTCGAAGCAAGGCGTAGCGACTAAATATCGAAGAATTCGCTTCACAGCCACTAAGTGACACTCCTTCGGATCGGATTGAAATCTAGCACACATGCATACGCTAAGCATAATATCCGGTCTACTAGCACATAAATAAAGCAAAGAACCTATCATGGACCGGTATGCTTTTTGATCAACGGACTTACCTCCTTTGTTGAGGTCGGTGTGTCCGTCGGTTCCCATTGGCGTCTTTGCGGGCTTGGCGTCCTTCATCCCAAACCTCTTTAGCAAATCTTGTGTGTACTTCGTTTGGGAGATGAAGGTGCCGTCCTTGAGTTGCTTCACTTGGAACCCAAGGAAGTAGGTCAACTCGCCCATCATCGACATCTCGAATTTCTGCGTCATCACCCTGCTAAACTCTTCACAAGACTTTTGGTTAGTAGAACCAAATATTATGTCGTCGACATAAATTTGGCACACAAAAAGATCACCATCGCAAGTCTTAGTAAAAAGAGTTGGATCGGCTTTCCCAACCTTGAAAGCATTAGCAATTAAAAAGTCTCTAAGGCATTCATACCATGCTCTTGGGGCTTGCTTAAGTCCATAGAGCGCCTTAGAGAGCTTACACACGTGGTCGGGGTACCGTTCATCCTCGAAGCCAGGGGGCTGCTCCACGTACACCTCCTCCTTGATCGGCCCGTTGAGGAAAGCGCTCTTCACATCCATTTGGTACAACCTGAAAGAATGGTGAGCGGCATATGCTAGCAAGATACGAATTGATTCTAGCCTAGCCACAGGAGCAAAAGTCTCCTCAAAGTCCAAACCTGCGACTTGGGCATAACCTTTTGCCACAAGTCGAGCCTTGTTCCTCGTCACCACCCCGTGCTCGTCCTGTTTGTTGCGGAACACCCACTTGGTTCCCACAACATTTTGCTTGGGATGAGGCACCAGTGTCCAAACTTCGTTGCGCTTGAAGTTGTTGAGTTCCTCCTGCATGGCCAACACCCAGTCCGGATCTAGCAAGGCCTCTTCTAACCTGAAAGGCTCAATAGAAGAGACAAAAGAGTAATGCTCACAAAAATTAACTAATCTTGAGCGAGTAGTTACTCCCTTGCTAATATCACCCAATATCTGGTCGATGGGATGATCCTTTTGAATTGTCGCTCGAACTTGGGTTGGAGGTGCCTGAGGTGCTCCTTCCTCTTGAACATCCTGTGCCCCCCCTTGATCATGTGCCTCCACTTGAGGTACCTGTTCGTCATCTTGGGTTGGGGGATGCACCATAGTTGAGGAAGACGGTTGATCTTGCTCCAAATGTTCCTGAGGCCGTACATCTCCAATCGCCATGGTGCGTATCGCGGCCGTTGGAACGTCTTCTTCATCTACATCATCAAGATCAACAACTTGCTCTCTTGGAGAGCCATTAGTCTCATCAAATACAACATCGCTAGAGACTTCAACCAAACCCGATGATTTGTTGAAGACCCTATACGCCTTTGTATTTGAATCATAACCTAATAAAAATCCTTCTATGGCTTTGGGAGCAAATTTGGAATTCCTACCCTTCTTCACTAGAATGTAGCATTTACTCCCAAAAACACGAAAATACGATACATTAGGTTTGTTACCGGTTAGCAGCTCATACGACGTCTTCTTGAGGAGGCGATGAAGGTAGACCCTGTTGATGGCGTGGCAAGCCGTGTTCACGGCTTCCGACCAAAAGCACTCGGGGGTCTTGAATTCTCCAAGCATAGTCCTCGCCATATCTATGAGCGTCCTGTTCTTCCTCTCTACCACACCATTTTGCTGAGGTGTGTAGGGAGCGGAGAACTCGTGCTTGATCCCCTCCTCCTCAAGAAACTCCTCCACTTGAAGATTCTTGAATTCGGACCCGTTGTCGCTCCTTATCTTCTTCACCTTGAGCTCAAACTCATTTTGAGCCCTCCTTAGGAAGCGCTTGAGGGTCCCTTGGGTTTCAGACTTATCCTGCAAAAAGAACACCCAAGTGAAGCGGGAAAAGTCATCAACAATAACTAGACCATACTTACTTCCTCCTATGCTCAGATACGCGACGGGTCCGAAGAGGTCCATATGCAGCAGCTCCAGCGGTCTTGACGTGGTCATCACATTCTTGCTGTGATGTGCTCCTCCCACTTGTTTACCTGCTTGACAAGCTGCACAAGGTCTATCTTTTTCGAAATGAACATTGGTTAGACCTATCACATGTTCTCCCTTTAGAAGCTTGTGGAGGTTCTTCATCCCCACATGTGCTAAGCGGCGATGCCACAGCCAGCCCATGCAAGTCTTAGCCATTAAGCATGCATCTAGATCGGCCTCTTCTTTTGCAAAATCAACTAAGTAAAGCTTGCCGTCTAGTACACCCTTAAAAGCTAGTGAACCATCACATCTTCTAAAGACAGACACATCTACATTTGTAAACAAACAGTTATATCCCATATTGCATAATTGACTGACAGATAGCAAATTATATTCAAGAGACTCTACTAGAAACACATTAGAGATAGAGTGCTCATTTGAGATTGCAATTTTACCTAACCCTTTTACCTTGCCTTGATTCCCATCACCGAAAATTATTGAATCTTGGGAATCTTTATTCTTGACGTAGGAGGTGAACATCTTCTTCTCCCCCGTCATATGGTTTGTGCATCCGCTGTCAATAATCCAGCTTGAACCCCCGGATGCATAAACCTGCAAGGCAAATTTAGGCTTGGGTCTTAGGTACCCAACTCATGTTGGGTCCTGCAAGGTTAGCACAAATATCCTTAGGGACCCAAATGCAAGTTTTGTCTCCCTTGCATCTTGCCCCTAATTTTCTAGCAACTATCTTCCTATCCTTTCTACAAATAGCAAAAGAAGCATTTAAAGCATGATATATTGTAGAAGGTTCATTAACTTTCCTAGGAACATTAACGACATTTCTCCTAGGCATATTATGAATAACATTTCTCCTACCAACATTTCTATCATGCACATAAGAAGAACTAGAAGCAACCATGGCATGAGAATCAAAGGCATTATATACATTACAACTCCTATAAGCATTTCTAGGTTGTCTTCTATCATAGTACATAAAGGCATGGTTCTTTTGCACACTACTAGCCATAGGGGCCTTCCCTTTCTCCTTGGCGGAGATGGGAGCCTTATGGCTTGTCAAGTTCTTGGCTTCCCTCTTGTAGCCAAGTCCATCCTTAATTGAGGGGTGTCTACCAATCGTGTAGGCATCCCTTGCAAATTTTAGCTTGTCAAATTCATTCTTGCTAGTCTTAAGTTGGGCATTAAGACTAGCTAATTCATCATTTAATTTGGAAATTGAAACTAAATGATTACTACAAGCATCAATGTCAAAATCTTTACACCTATTACAAGTTTCAACAATTTCTACACAAGAATTAGATTTACTAGCTACTTCTAGTTTAGCATTTAAATCATCATTAAAACTTTTTAACTTAGCAATAGTTTCATGACAAGAAGATAATTCACTAGAGAGCATTTCATTCCTCTTAATTTCTAGAGCAAGAGATTTCTGTGCTTCTACAAATTTGTCATGTTCTTCATACAACAAATCCTCTTGTTTTTCTAAAAGCATATTCTTGTCATTCAAGGCATCAATTAATTCATTAATTTTGTCTACCTTGGTTCTATCTAATCCCTTGAATAAGCATGAGTAATCTATCTCATCATCATCACTAGACTCATCTTCACTCGAAGAAGCATAAGTACTAGTATGAGTGCTTACTTTCTTCTCTCTTGCCATGAGGCAAGTGTGACGCTCGTTGGGGAAGAGGGATGACTTGTTGAAGGCGGTGGCGGCGAGTCCTTCATTGTCAGAGTCGGAGGAGGAACAATCCGAATCCCACTCCTTTCCGATATGTGCCTCGCCCTTGGCCTTATTGTAATGCTTCTTTTTCTCCCTCTTGTTCCCTTGGTCCTGATCACTATCATTGTCGGGACAGTTAGCAATAAAATGACCAAGCTTACCGCATTTGAAGCATGAGCGCTTCCCCTTGGCTTTGGTCTTGCTTGGCTGCCCCTTGCGACCTTTAAGCGCCGTCTTGAAGCACTTAATGATGAGGGCCATCTCCTCATCATTGAGTCCGGCTGCCTCAACTTGTGCCACCTTGCTTGGTAGCGCCTCCTTGCTCCTTGTTGCCTTGAGAGCAATGGGTTGAGGCTCATGACTAGGACCGTTCAACGCGTCGTCCACGTATCTTGCCTCCTTGATCATCATTCGCCCGCTTACGAACTTCCCAAGAACTTCTTCGGGCGACATCTTGGTGTACCTGGGATTTTCACGTATATTGTTCACCAAATGAGGATCAAGAACGGTAAATGACCTTAGCATTAGGCGGACGACGTCGTGGTCCGTCCATCGCGTGCTCTCGTAGCTCCTTATTTTGTTGATAAGGGTCTTGAGCCGGTTGTATGTTTGTGTCGGCTCCTCGCCCCTTATCATCGCGAACCGTCCAAGCTTGCCCTCCACCAACTCCATTTTGGTGAGCAAGGTGACGTCGTTTCCCTCATGAGAGATCTTGAGGGTGTCCCAGATCTGCTTGGCATTGTCCAAGCCGCTCACCTTGTGATACTCGTCCCTGCACAAAGAGGCTAGCAACACAGTAGTAGCTTGTGCATTTTTATGAATCTGTTCATTAATAAACACAGGGCTATCCGAGCTATCAAATTTCATTCCACTTTCCACAATCTCCCAAATGCTTGGATGGAGAGAAAACAGGTGAGTACGCATTTTGTGGCTCCAAAATCCGTAATCCTCTCCATCAAAGTGAGGGGGCTTGCCAAGTGGAATGGGGAGCAATTGAGCATTTGAACTGTGCGGGATGCGCGAATAATCGAAGGAAAAGTTTGAGTTAACTGTCTTTCGTCTATCGTAGTCGTCGTCGTCCTTTTGGGAGGAGTAAGATTCGTCGCTGTCGTAGTAGACAATTTCCTTGATGCGCCTTGTCTTCTTCTTCCTCCCGTCTTTTCTTTTGTGGCCCGAGCCTGAGTCGGTGGGCCTGTCATTATTGGGCTCGTTGACGAAGGACTCCTTCTCCTTGTCGTTGATCACCATCCCCTTGCCTTTAGGATCCATCTCTTCAGGCGGTTAGTCCCTTTCTTGAAGAGAACGGCTCCGATACCAATTGAGAGCACCTAGAGGGGGGGGGGGTGAATAGGTGATCCTGTAACACTTCAAAAACTTAAGCCACAAAACTTGGTTACTTGTTAACACAGTAATATGCCAAGTGGCTAGAGAAGGATCTCAACACAACACAATAACCAAGAGATATCAATCACAGAGATGGCACAGTGGTTATCCCGTGGTTCGGCCAAGACCAACGCTTGCCTACTCCACGTTGTGGCGTCCCAACGGACGAGGGTTGCAATCAACCCCTCTCAAGCGGTCCAAAGACCAACTTGAATACCACGGTGTTGCTTTGCTTCTCTTAATCCCGTTTGCGAGGAATCTCCACAGCATGGAGCCTCTCGCCCTTACACAAGATGTTCACGAAGAATCACAGAGCAAGGGAGGGATTAGCAACTCACACACGACACAAAGATCACAGCGAATACGCACACGCAAAACCCAGACTTGAGCTCAAGAGACTAGCACACTAGAACGGAGCTCAAATCACTAAAATGTCGAACAAGTGCGCGAGAATGAAGTGTGAGTGATCAATGATGCTCAAAGGATGCTTGGTGTTCTCCTCCATGCGCCTAGGGGTCCCTTTTATAGCCCCAAGGCAGCTAGGAGCCGTTGAGCACAAGTTTGGAAAGCCATTCTTGCCTTCTGTCATCGGGGGCACCGGACAGTCCGGTGCACACTGGACACTGTCCGGTGCCCGATTTCCTTCCTTAAATAGCGAAGCCGACCGTTGGCAGCCTGAGAGCCGTTGGCGCACCGGACATGTCCGGTGCACACCGGACAGTCCGGTGCCGTCTTCTAGCCGTTGGCTTGGCCACGTGTCCCGCGCAGATTGCGCGGCCGACCGTTGGCCCGGCCGACAGTTGGCTCACCGGACAGTCCGGTGCACACCGGACAGTCCGGTGAATTTTAGCCGTACGTCGCCGGTGAATTCCCGAGAGCAGCCACTTCGCTCGAGCCAGCCTGACGCACCGGACAGTCCGGTGCACACCGGACAGTCCGGTGAATTTTAGCCGTACGTCGCCGGTGAATTCCCGAGAGCAGCCACTTCGCTCGAGCCAGCCTGACGCACCGGACACTGTCCGGTGCACCACCGGACAGTCCGGTGCTTGCAGACTCAGCAGATTCTTGGCTGCTCGAGCCAAGATATTTCCAATTGGATTTTTCCTGTTTCCAGCACTTAGACACAATACATTAGTCCATAAAACAATGTACTAAGTCTGAGAAACATACCTTAATTCTTGATTTGTACCTTGTCCACCTTTTTACACTTAGGCACTTGTGTTGGACACTAAATCACCAAAATACTTAGAAATGGCCCAAGGGCACATTTCCCTTTCAACAACCCGAGGCAAAAAGGGAATCACGGCTCGTGGGTAAAGTGCACAACCTCTGCAGAGTGTTATGAAACTGATATATCAGCCGTGCTCACGGTTATGGGCGGCCAAGGGAGCTCCAGTGATTAGTGGTACTTGATCAGAGACATTTTGGTTTACAGATGGCAATGAGACTGATGGTTTTGGTTATGACTTCGGTACTGGTAAGTGGTATTCTTTCCGTTTGGAAAGGGTACATCGGGCTAATAACTTGGGTTAATGTTAAAACCTGGCTTTCTACTAGTAAATAATAATCTGACCAACTAAAAGCAACTGCTTGACTTACCCCCACATAAAGCTAGTCCACTACAGCCAAACAGGATACTTGCTGAGTATGTTGATGTGTACTCACCCTTGCTCTACACACCAAACCCCCCAGGTTGTCCGCATTGCAACCACTGCTCAGGAGAAGATGAAGCCGTGGAAGGAGACTTCTAGGAGTTCCAAGATTATGATGAGTTCTAGGCGTGGGTTAGCGGCAACCCCCAGTCGGCTGCCTGTGATGGCCGCGTTTATCTACGTTTTGTTTTCCGCACTTTGATTTATTGTAAAGACTATGTGGATGTCTCAGACATATGATGTAATCGACTATCTTTTCCCTTTTTAATGCTATTTGAGCACTGTGTGATGATGTCCATGTTATGTAACTGCTGTGTACGTGAATTGCTGATCCTGGCACGTACATGGTTCGCATTCGGTTTGCCTTCTAAAACCGGGTGTGACAAGCAACCTCGGCCAAATTGCCTTACTGCCGACCGTATCACATGTGCATTCAATGCAGGGATCACCTGACACCTTATCCTGACACGCGCACCTCAGTTGGCAAGGTCGAAGTGACTGCAGTCACTTCGCCCCTTTACTGATCGTTCTGACAGGAAAACAACACTATCACCCCATTTCGACTACTGTGCCAACCACCGGGGTAAGACAAACAACAGTGAGTCACGGCTTCTCCCGAGTTTAGCCTCGGGCGCAACAGGGAGCTCTGCCTCGCCCGACCCCAGGCCTCGGCCTCGGGAGAAGGTCTCTGCCTCGCTCGACCCTGACCTCGGCCTTAGCCTCGGCCTCGGGAGAAGGTCTCCGCCATGCCCGACCTCAGCCTCGGCCTCAAGAAGAGTCACAACCTCGCCCGACCTCGGCCTCGGCCTCGGGAGGAGTCACCGCCTCACTCGACCTCGGCCTCGGACCGACTACGCTATAGGGGATACATCATTACCCTACCTCTAGCTAGCCGCCTCAGGCTACAAAGGAACAAGACCGGAGTCACATCTAGATTACTTCGGTAACAGGTAATGATGGTTCGCCGCATGCGTCCATGACGTCAATAGTCCTCAAGCTCTCTACAAAGTCAAAGAAACGTCAGTAGGACCCAGGACTGCACCGCCAGCTACGCTTCTACAGGGCTCAAGCACTTCTCCGTAGGCCACGTTAGAACATAGCAACACCCCCATATGTACAGCTGGACCATCCCCTTGTATCTATAAAAGGGGATGCCTAGGGCCTTCTCAAAGGGGAGGGGGACGAGCAGCAAGAACGGCGGAGACAGACTCACTCAAGCATCGAGCTCTACTCCGCAACACTAGACTCCCCAGGAGACCTAGGACCCGTTCCCTCTCTCGCGAAGCTTGTAACCCCTACTGCAAGCACCCCGGTGCAAGATAATATAAGCCTCATCCCCCTCTTGTGTTCCATCTTGCATCAACCCATCTGGACAGGGGCACGTGGCACAAAATTCACTAGTCGGTCCGGTTGAGGGTCCCTCGGGTCCAAAACGCCAACAATGCTTAACCTAGACGTCAGAGACGTAGTGCTTTCTTGTGTCGGTCACCGACAAGGAGGACTACGAGGCGTGGGGGACGTGTTTCAGAGAGGGAGGAGAGCTCTTGAGGCAGCGTCACGACACTGCGCGTGTGGGTGGAGGGATCCAGGTGGCAGCCATCGTGGTGCAGGATTGGTGTGGGGGTGGGAGCTTCTGGAGGGCTAGAGGTGGGGGCGGACAGGGTTGCAACGCTCCATCCGAGCCGACACTAGGGACGATGCTCGTTGGTCGAGGAAGCCGGTACCAGGGAGCAGGGGAAGCTTCTATAGGGCGGAGGGGGGGCTTGGCCACGCTTGAGAGGAGGGACGACGTCGTAGCGGGGAGCATGGAGTTTCTGAAGCTTTGAGATGCGTTCGTACAACAGAAAGATGGGATGTGTAGTGGGACTGTTGATGCTCGATCCGGCGGATGGAAATTTAAAGATGTTGTGGACCACCTGAATATGCTCCTTTGCTCCAGTGCTTAATATATAGAAATTTCTCTCCCTTATAATTTTGTGTATTCTTCTTGATTTCATATCTATCTTCGTCGTATGACACTATCAATGGATAGTAAAATATATCTTTTAGATAACATACATAATAAAAATAATCAGTATATAGTACGTTGTAAATTAGTAAAATGTTTTTTTATTTGCACTACCTAAGTCTAATGTAGATCATAGGGGTGGCACCATGCCCAAGATGGATCTAGACGATGCTGAGTCGAATATGGATGAAGGTGGATAGCGGAAAGCTACACTAAAGTAGATTAATTCGATTGAATGTGTTTGGATTTTGAAGTTTTTCAATCGGTCGTATCCCTTTGTATTTATAGGGGATGAGGTCTAGACCTATTGCTAGGCCAAATCCAACAGATCCCTACGGATAGGTTAGGATAACCATGTGTTGGGGGTCTGCTTCGTCGCTGAAGTTCCCGTAAGAAGAAACACCTTCGAGAGATCAACACATAAGCAAAGCCAAAGCTACCATCCGGGGAGCTTCGGCATAGTGACACGCCTTGAGACGAAGGGTGGCACCGACTTAAAGATGAAAAGACCATGTTGGGGGTATGCTTCGTCGCTGAAGATCCTGTAAGAAAAAACACCTTCGGCAGATCCTCCCAAAAAGCAGTACCGAAGCTATCATCCATAAAGCTTCGGCATAGTGACATGTCCCAAGACGAAGGAGTGAACCGACTTAAAGATGAAATGACCAATCGACTCGTGATAGCTTGTATTATGATTGTAAGCATTTGTAAAGGGCATGAATGTAATTTCTCATAGGCTGCGCCCTATGCCTATAAATAGATGAACAGTACCCCCGTACTGTTCACGCGGACTTGGCTTTTGCTTTTGCATCACACTCGTACCTTTGCCGTCTATCAAGTCGAAGGTATCAAATGTAATCCAATATTGTTTTTATTTTCTCATGATAACATAATGGAGATGAATTTATAATGCTATATGATTGTTCATGTTATCTTTTGTATTTTACACGCTTCTTCTATTACCATCTTACCTTTGATATTCGAAAGTATGTCCTTCATGACCTTCGTCCAAAGATCATTATATCCTAAGGAAAATAATATTTCGAAGGATGAAGGACATTAATATTTAACTTTTTATGTTGCCTTGTTCTTGATTCATAGCATTTGAGAACAAGTCTCCAACAGACCGATTGGCCCATGATAATATGTGTCATGATTGTAATCATTTGTAAAGGACATGAATGTAAATTCACACAGGCTGTGTCCTGTGCCTATAAATAGATGAATAGTACCCCCGTACTGTTCACGCTGACTTGTATTCACTCGCACGTCACACTTGGATTTTTACCTTCTGTCAAGCCGAAGGTACAAATGTAATTCAGTATTGTTTATATTCATTCATGATTAAATAACAGTAAATGTATATTATAATATCATTCTATTATCCATGTTGTTTCTCATGTGTCGCATGCTTCGTCTTTTATCTAAGTATGCTATGATTATGAAGGTATGTCCTTCATGACCTTAGTCCGAAGATCGTTATATCCCCAGGGAAATAATGTTTCGAATGACAAAGGGTATTAACCTTTAACCCATTTTTTGTGTTGCCTTGTTCTTAGAACAAGTCCCCAACATTGGCGCCCACCTCCGGTGAACTCACTTCCACTGATTGAGCTGATGGCTTCGTTCAACAACCAAGCTAAAGTATCTTCGGCTACAAAGCTGCTGGTGCTTCCGATAACAGGCGGTTCAGGTTCAGAGCCGGCTAACAAGAAGCAGAAGAAGGAAGCACAGAGAAGGGTACAACATGTTGGGGTGCAGGGACCCTTCATCAAATCAAAATGGTCCCACATCCCAATTACCTTCTCCCAGGAGGACCTTCAACTCAAAGATTATCCTCACAATAATGCTATGGTCATATCTTGTGTCATCAAGGGTTTTCTGGTCCATAATGTTCTGGTTGATACAGGTAGCGCAGCGGATATCATATTTGCTAAGGCCTTCAGACAAATGCAAGAACCAGAAGACAAGATTCATGATGCTACACATCCTCTATGTGGCTTCGGAGGAAGACAGATTACAGCACTCGGAAAATCACAATGCTAGTTACCTTCAGCTTTGTTCATAACACAAGAATCGAATAGGTCGTCTTTGACATTGTTGACATGGAATATCCTTACAATGCAATCATTGGTCATGGAACACTGAATGCCTTTGAAGCAATACTTCATCCAGCATATCTATGCATGAAGATACCTTCGGAACAAGGGCCCATTGCTGTTCATGGGAGTCAAGAAGCTGCCAGAAAAGCTGAAGGAAATTGGACAGACTCAAAAGCAATTCACAATATAGATGGAGCCGAAGTCTGTGAACAGTACAAATACAAAAGAGAGAAGGCTGCTTTGGTGGATCAGCCGAAGGCCTTGCTTCTATGTGAAGACATAGTAGAGCAAAAAGTACTGCTGGTGTTGGGACTATGCTTCGTCGCCGAAGGTCTTGTAGGGAGAAACGGTTTCGGCTGAAGCTGTCCGCATGTGATGACCGAAGGTTTCTCTTCATGAAGCTTCGGTATTACAAACCGACTTAGGAGTAGAATGACCTTTTAGTCCATAAATGTTCGAATCGCTGTTGTAATCCCTTATGAGGGGCATAATTGTAATCCCTCACAGGCTGTGTCCCGTGCCTATAAATAGTGAATAGTATTCCTTTACTGTTCACGGATTCCTGTAATTGCAATCGCATCATTTGGGAATCAATCTTTGTCAAGGCAAAGGTATAATTGTATTCAATGCTTAAACATATTAAATCAATTTATCGTGAAAGTAAAATTGTTCATTTGTAATTTATTCACCTTTGACCTTCGTAATTTTATTGCTTTCAACCTTCGTCCAAAGTCCATTAATCCTTAAAGGAATAATGCTTCATTGGACGAAGGGCATTAACATTTAACATTTTGTGTTGCCTTGTTCTTAATTCAAAGCATTTGAGAACAAGTCCCCAACATTGGCGCCCACCTCCGGTCAACTCACTTCCACTTTTTGAGCTGATGGCTTCGTTCAGCGATCAAGTTGGAGCTGCTTCGGCCCTAAAGCTGGTGCTCCCGATAACAGGTGGTTCATGCTCAGAACCAGCCAACAAAAAGCAGAAGAAAGAAGCACAGAGAAGGGTACAGCATGTTGGGGTGCAAGGACCCTTCATCAAGTCAAGATGGTCCCACATTCCAATTACCTTCTCCCAAGAGGATCTTCAACTCAAGGATTACCCACATAATGATGCTATGGTTATCTCTTGTGTGATCAAAGGATTTCTGGTCCATAATGTCTTGGTTGACACAGGCAGCGCAGCTGATATCATATTTGCTAAAGCTTTCAGACAAATGCAAGAGCCCGAAGACAAGATCCATGATGCTACACACCCTCTCTGTGGCTTCGGAGGAAGACAGATTGTAGCACTGGGCAAGATTACCATGCTAGTGACCTTCGGATTCATCAACAACACCAGAACTGAGCAAGTTGTGTTTGACATTGTTGACATGGAATACCCTTACAATGCAATTTTTGGTCGTGGCACCCTCAATGCTTTCGAAGCAATTCTTCATCCTGCTTATCTTTGCATGAAAATACCTTCGGATCAAGGACCCATTGCTATTCATGGAAATCAGGAAGCTGCCAGAAGGGCCGAAGGAAACTGGACTGACTCAAAAGCAATCCATAATATAGATGGAGCTGAAGCTTGTGAACAGTACAAATTCAGAAGGGAGAAAGCAGCTTCGGCAGATCAGCCGAAGCCCATGCTCTTATGTGAGGACATAGCAGAGCAGAAGGTGCTGTTGGGCTCTCAATTATTCGAAGAACAGGAGAAAACCTTGATAAGGTTTTTGTTCAACAACAAAGATGTTTTTGCATGGTCAGCTAATGATCTTTGCGGGGTTAACAGGGATGTTATTGAACACTCGCTCAACGTTGACCCATCTTTCAGACCCAAAAAGCAGAGGCTTCAGAAAATGTCTGATGACAAGGCCGAAGGAGCTCGGAATGAAGTCAAAAGACTCCTCAGTGCAGGAGTTATCAGAGAAGTAAAGTGCCCAGAATGGCTAGCTAACACTGTTATGGTAAAAAAGGCCAATGGCAAATGGCGAATGTGTATCGATTTTACGGATCTCAACAAGGCCTGTCCGAAGGACGAATTCCCACTGCCAAGGATAGACTCCTTAGTTGATGCAGCAGCTTCGTCAGAGCTTATGAGTCTTTTAGACTGTTATTCAGGCTATCATCAAATTTGGATGAAGAAGGAGGATGAGCCGAAGACCAGTTTCATAACCCCTAGTGGAACATATTGTTACCTTTGGATGCCTGAGGGGCTCAAAAACGCTGGAGGAAGTTTTAGCAGAATGACTTCGAAGGTTCTTCAGTCTCAGATAGGCAGAAATGTGCTAACTTATGTTGATGATATCATTATAAAATGCACGAAACAAGAAAATCACATTGCTGATTTGCAGGAGACCTTCGCCAGTTTTAGACAAGCTGGTATAAAGCTGAATCCAGAAAAATCTGTCTTCGGAGTAAAGAAGGGGAAATTTCTTGGATGCTTGGTTTCAACAAAGGGAATTGAAGCTAATCCAAGTAAAATTGAAGCTATACTTCGAATGGAGCCACCAAATACAAAAAAGGGGGCCCAAAGATTGACTGGGAGGTTGGCATCTCTCAACAGATTCATATCCAGATCAGCAGAGAGAAATTTACCATTCTTTGAAGTGCTGAAATCAGCCGAAGTCTTTCAATGGGGACCAAGCCAACAAAAAGCCTTCGAGGAACTGAAGCAATATTTGATAGATCTAACAACTTTAACTCCACCAACACCAGGGGCTCCTTTGTTATTATATGTGGCAGCTTCGCACTCAGCGGTAAGTGCAGCACTTGTCCAGGAAAAGTTTGATGGCCAAGTCAAGAAGCAGGTCCCAGTATATTTTGTATCTGAGGTTCTTAGTGTATCAAAGAAAAACTATACAGAACTGGAGAAGGTGTTATATGCTGTTTTGATGGCATCCAGGAAGCTTCGACATTACTTTCAAGCACACAATATTATTGTTCCTTCTTCGCAACCGTTGAAGGATATTATGCGAAATAGAGAAACTACTGGACGGATTGGAAAATGGGCTGCAGAGCTCAATGAATTTTGCATTGATTATGTGCATAGATCTTCGATCCAGTCTCAAGCGTTGGCAGATTTCATTGCCGACTGGACGCCAGGGGCTCAGGATGAAGAAACAAATAAAGATGCCGAAGTATGGACAGTGTTTTGCGATGGGTCTTGGGGAACCTTCGGAGCAGGAGCAGCTGCTGTGTTGGTCTCACCATCCAAAGTTAAAACTTGTTATGCGGCAAGACTCGATTTTAGTTGCACAAACAATATTACTGAGTACGAAGCTCTGCTTTTGGGTCTTCGGAAGTTAAAAGCAATGGGAATCAGAAGGGCCATTCTTAGAACTGATTCCCAGGTTGTTTCCGGTCATATTGACAAGAGTTGTAAGGCTAAAGATCCGAAGCTCGAAAAATATCTAGACACGGTCCGAAGGATTGAAGCTTCCTTCGAAGGATTTTCTGTCAAAAATATTCCTCGAGGAGAAAATGAGCATGCTGATTTGCTAGCTAAGTCAGCGGCACAGGGGCTGCCCTTACCTTTGGATGTGTTCTTCGAAACAATAAAAGCACCTTCAGTGGAGCTTCTTGAAAGAGCAGTCCTCAATATATCTCCTGTTTATAGTGAAGACTGGAGAACTGAGATCATCTCTTACCTTCAGGGTAACTTCCTTTCAGATGACGAAGCTTATAACAGGAGGATAGAGGCAAGAGCTCGTCCATATGTTATGATAAAAGGGGAGTTGTACAAGCATGGAGTTTGTGCTCCATTACTCAAGTGTTTGTCCAGAGCCGAAGGCATAGAATTGATGAAAGAAATACATGCAGGCCTGTGTGGATCTCACATTGGATCTAGGCCGTTACTTGGAAAAGTTTTTCGTCAAGGGTTTTATTGGCCGAAGGCAGCTTCGGATGCAGCGGAATTAGTTCAAAAGTGCGAAGGTTGTCAGAAATGTGCAAGAGATCAAAAACAACCTTCGTCTCTAACTCAGCTGATACAACCCATCTGGCCATTGCAAAGGTGGGGCCTTGACTTGTTAGGTCCGTTACCACCGGCCCAAGGAAACTTAAGATATGTTGTAGTGGCTGTGGAATATTTTTCTAAATGGATTGAGGCAAAGCCTTTAGCCACAATAACTTCGGCCACCATTCAAAAGTTTTTCTGGCAGAATATTGTTTGTCGTTTCGGAGTACCAAAGGCCATCACTGTAGATAACGGAACACAGTTCGACTCCGAAGATTTTAGACAATTTTGTGATCAAATTGGCACGAAGATCCATTTTGCATCAGTTAGACATCCGAAGTCAAATGGACTTGTTGAAAGAGCTAATGGCATCATAATGACAGGAATAATGAAGTTAATCTTCAATCAATCTAGGGGAAAATGGCCAGATCAATTAATCAAAGTGGTGTGGAGCCACAATACAACAACATCAAGGTCAACAGGCTTTACTCCATTCAAATTATTGTTTGGTGACGAAGCAATAACTCCGGAGGAAGCTAAAACTGGATCAATAAGAGTAGTAGCTTCGACAGAATCAAATTCCGAAGCTGATCATTCTGTGGAAAAAGATGCTATAGAAGGGATCAGGCTTCAAGCTGTGGAGAACATCAATAAATATCAAGCCGAAACAATCAAATGGCGTGATAGAAAGGTTCGGCTAAAGAATATTGAGCCAGGACATTTGGTGCTTCGGAGAGTAGCTAACCCAGATATAGTGGGCAAGTTGCAGTTGAAATGGGAGGGACCTTTTTTGGTGGTATCTTCGTCAAGACCCGGTTCATACAGATTGAAGGATATGGACGGCAACGACATTCCTAGATCTTGGAATGCGGATGAGCTTCGGCGATATTATGTATAACTTGATGTAATTTTTTATATATTTTTTATTTTTCTTTTATGGCACCCTTTTCCTTTCTGAAGGGGGAGAAAGGTTTTTAATGGGGCCATCACATGTAATTCCTTTGTATTTCAGTTCTATAAGAGCAAAATCCCCCAGAGATGTAAATGTAAAAACTGAGAATGCACCATCGAGTGCCGAAAAGAAAAAAAAGAAACAGGGAAGAAGCTCGAAAACCGTCCCTAAGGGGATGCGGAGTACGACGAAGCTACTAAAGAAGTCACCCCAAAGGGGGCATAGTGTAAGTTTTTTGCTCAGAAGTCGTTCCAAAGGGAATGCAGAGCTTACAGCGAAAAGTCAACGCTGATACCGCCAAAAGTAAAAGGCGAAGAAGCTCCTAAGGGAGGCTTACAGCGAAAAGTCAACGCTGATACCGCCGAAAGTAAAAGGCGAAGAAGCTCCTAAGGGAGGCTTACAGCGAAAAGTCAACGCTGATACCGCCGAAAGTAAAAGGCGAAGAAGCTCCTAAGGGAGGCTTACAGCGAAAAGTCAGCGCTGATATGTGATTGTTTCTAAGGAAATAACAGTTGTGATTACTGCTTCGGATATGTGTTTGGACATTCATTTGCACACCACATTACATCATAACATTTGCATTCATAAACATTCATCCAGGCATATGTAGGATAACCATCATCATAGCATAAGTAGTTGCTTCGGCAAAAAGAAGTCTTTTGTTCTTCGTTGTATATGAAAAGAAGAGCTTCGACAGAAAGGAAAAACTGTTTTTTATGCTTCGCTGTGTACGAAAAGAAGGGAAGGTGTTTTTCGCCTTAGGCTCAAAAAAAAGGATAATTTCGTCCACATCAAAGCACCTCATACATTAACGGAAGGGTAAGAGCATATTACAAGCTTCGGCGTCATACTCTTCAAGCATCGGTCTCAGCTTCGTCACCCTACATGAATTAAGTTGTGTCAAGACCAAGTTTGAAGGAAAAGGTAAACACAAGGTATGATTTCTTACTGGTTCAAGATGACTCCGAGCTTCATCTCCAGCCTTTTCTCGCCCGCCTTTTGTCCATATCATCTTTACAAATCTATTAGAAATGCTTCGGGCGAGGTCAGGAATGTCATCTAAAATTGATGGTGATAGAGTGAAATTGGGTCTATTAACAATTTTTCCATGATCGCAGCCAGCTTTCAGAAAAGCTGCAGCAGTGCCCCGAGAAGCTACCCAGGCACAGAAGTCACCGTGCCCGGCTATAACTTCGTCAAGTTCATCAATTTCACCTTCAATATGTTCGAAGGTCTTTTGTAAATTTTCAGTTGACGGGGTGAATTTCTCACTGCTAGCCCCAACTGAGTGGAATATCTTTCTCAGTCGTTGAATACATTTATTACTAAACTCCAAACATTTGTCTTGAAGGCTTGCCAATAATTTTCTCAAATCTGAATTTTGTTGGACTTCGGCTTCAAGTTTCGCATTAAGTTCTTGGTTTTCTTGTTCAAACTGTTCAGATTGGTAGAGAAGCTTCGTATTCAATTCTGCTATTTTGGCTTCGGCTTCTGCCAATAAGCCTTCGGTTGACTGAAGCTCGAAGTCTTTCTTTTCAATAGTAGCTGATTGCTCTTTTATTTTGTTCTCTAAATTTCCAATTATAACCTCGTGTTTTTTGTCTTCCAGATCTTGCTGCATTTTCAAAGCCTTACTCAACAGCATACTCTGCACATAAACAACCTTCGTTAGAAATGTCTTTATTATTAAAAACAATAAAAGTCAAGGGAAAAGTAGTTCACCTTGAAATTGGAATAAAATAAACTACCAACGATATGCTGACGTCGATAGCGGCTAATATCTGTTTCAAGCTTCGGGAAACCGAAACTCTTTGATAGAGTACCGACAATCTTAGCTCCAGTTTGGTCCCGGATACAGCCTAATTTTTCATCGTCAATACCACCGAAGAGGAGTGCTCCTGGTTTATATCCGCAAGATTTGGCATATTCTTTAAGCTCTTCTATTTCGGTTTTTGTCAATTCTTGTCCAACTAAATTTTGATACATGAAGGTTTCGTCCTCCGAAGTATCGTCAGCTATTTCCTTTCCTTTCCCACACACTGCGGTCATGGTCTCTTCGGCGGCAGTAGTAGCCTCTTCTGTGGCCATCTCTAGCAGTATTTTGTCGATATGTTCGATTGTGGTTTCCAAGTTCAAATCTTCGGCTGAGGTAGCTTCGGTAGCTGCGATTTCCGAAGGAGCGACTTCAACATTTGATATTTCCTCAGTCGCTGGTGTCTTCCGAGCTGAAGCTCTCGGTGGTGTCTTGTCAATGACTTCGGTCACTGCGATGATTCTGTGTCTCTTTGTTGTTTTCTTCGTTTTTTCGGGCTCCTTTTCCTTCTGAAAAAACTTTGTCAGTTGAGGCCCTAATGGACTTAGCTTCACAGGCAGGGATTCAGTCATTACCTTCAAAATCTCTTCCACGTCAGTGGCAGAGCATGATGCGGCAGTCTCTTCTTCGTCAGATACTTTTCGCTTCGGAGATGTTACTTTTCTCTTCTTCAGAATATTCTTCTCTTTTGGTGGTTCTTTCTCATCTTCATTTAAAGCTTCGGCTACCCTTCTCCTCTTCCGGCCTTCGACAATCTTATTCAGTTATTCGTAATCAGGGTATTCAAAGCCCAAGGCGTCCAGTACTCGATTCAGTCTTCGCTTCGGACGGGTACCGAAGGCCGCAGTCATCAACTGATCTTCTTTTTTGGAGTAATTACCGAGTATTTCATTGCACATTATTTCAATTGTGTCCAGCCACTCTTGGCAAGGTTTTTTAAAGTATTTCTTAAACTTGTAATAGTAAGGTAACCGCACAAGTTCTCCTTCTTTCTTCTCCCCCTCTAGCTTCGGCATTTCCCATTCTTTTAAAGTAGGAAAAACCCTGAAGGCCAAAAACTCTTGAACCAGGTCCCTAGTGCTGATATGTTCTGAAATAATTTTAAACTCAGCCAGTGCAGCCCAAGTGGGACCTTCTAATGACATTTGGCATCGCGGTCTTGTTTCTCCGAAGATCAATTCAAGAGGGCTTTGTACCAGCTTCTCTTTATCTTCGTCAACTTTCACATAAAACCATTCTGATTTCCAGCCTACCGGCCATTTGCTTCGGTAGCTGATTACAGGAAACTTTGTGGTTTTCCGATAGGCAAAATTGTAGCAACCAAAGTTATCGTGTAATCCATATTTTCTAGCCTTCGTCTGGTAATGCAGCTCATGAACTCGACAAAAGCTGTCGGCAAACGGCTCCACCGCCTGGCTTCGGAGGGCCCAAATATAAACACTAAGCCTAACGATAGCGTTAGGAGTCAGCTGATGAAAGTAGATCCCAAACTTCTTCAATACATCTGCAATAATCCTATGGAGGGGGAATCTCAACCCAGCCTTTAGAAAGCTCTTGAAAATGACTATTTCATCCTTCTCCGGCTTCGGGGTAGTTTCTTCCCCCCCGAAGCGAAGCAGCTTCTTCTGACTCTCACTGAAATAACCCGACTTCACCATCTTGGAGAGATCAGCTTTAGAGACAGTCGACTTTCCGAAGTCCAAGTGGCTGGGCTTACTTGGCATGGCAATACGATAATCATCTTCGGAATCAGTCTCCTCAATATTTCCTTCTTCCGCTTCGGCAGCAGCTTCGGAGATGGGAGCAGCCTGCTCTGTCTCGGCGGCACGGATTCCTTCCGAGGTCACCAGTCCGGATCGTTGCATCGCTTCGGAGATGGGAACAGTCTCCGATCCTTCAGCTTCGTCTCCCTCGCGCTCAACCCTAGCGGTAGAACGCACTCTGGCCATTTAATTCTGAATTTCTTGGGAACTAAATACTTTTTCTTCCGAAGCTTTTTCTTCTGACGAAGTAGGCTTCAAAGCTGGAGCTTCATTTGATTCCGAGAGTCAAGCTTCGGCTATGGTTAAAAATTTTGGCAGCAAAACAGTGCAAATAGCAATGAATGCTGTGGTAACTTCACACCTGTCCGTCTGTTTATATAGTGATGCAGGTAAGAAGGTGAATCGTCAGGATTTTTACACCAGGCAAACAGCTGCTTGCACCCGCTGCAAGGTGGGACCGCTCCGCGCTCGGAAACCAAATCGTTTCTCGACAACGAGCTCAGGGAAGGTGTTTTTCGGACCTTCGGCTTCCCGAAGCCTAAGAGACTTTTTTCACGGATCAAGCTCGTTACGAAAAACGATCTAGCACCGTGAAGGGGCTACTGTTGGGACTATGCTTCATCGCCGAAGGTCTTGTAGGGAGAAACGGTTTCGGCTGAAGCTGTCCGCATGTGATGACCGAAGGTTTCTCTTCATGAAGCTTCGGTATTACAAACCGACTTAGGAGTAGAATGACCTTTTAGTCCATAAATGTTCGAATCGCTGTTGTAATCCCTTATGAGGGGCATAATTGTAATCCCTCACAGGCTATGTCCCGTGCCTATAAATAGTGAACAATATTCCTTTACTGTTCACGGATTCCTGTAATTGCAATCGCATCATTTGGGAATCAATCTTTGTCAAGGCAAAGGTATAATTGTATTCAATGCTTAAACATATTAAATCAATTTATCGTGAAAGTAAAATTGTTCATTTGTAATTTATTCACCTTTGACCTTCGTAATTTTATTGCTTTCAACCTTCGTCCAAAGTCCATTAATCCTTAAAGGAATAATGCTTCATTGGACGAAGGGCATTAACATTTAACATTTTGTGTTGCCTTGTTCTTAATTCAAAGCATTTGAGAACAAGTCCCCAACAGCTGGGGTCTCAGCTGTTTGAAGAGCAAGAGAAAACTTTGATAAGATTTTTATTCAACAACAAAGATGTCTTTGCTTGGTCAGCCAATGATCTCTGTGGTGTCAACAGAGATGTCATTGAACATTCACTCAATGTGGACCCATCCTTCAGGCCAAGAAAGCAAAGGCTTCGAAAAATGTCCGATGATAAAGCCGAAGGTGCTCGGAATGAAGTGAAAAGGCTTCTCAGTGCTGGTGTAGACTCTCTTGTAGATGCCCAAAAGGCATGCCCAAAAGATGAATTCCTCCTACCAAGAATAGACTCTCTTGTAGATGCAGCAGCTTCTTCAGAGCTCATGAGTATATTGAATTGTTATTCAGGCTATCATCAAATCTAGATGAAGAAGGAAGATGAGCCGAAAACTAGCTTCATAACTCCCAGTGGCACCTATTGCTATCTTCGGATGCCTGAGGGGCTCAAGAATGCTGGAGGAAGCTTCAGCAGAATGACAGCCAAGGTCCTTCATTTCCAGATAGGCAGAAATGTGCTAACCTATGTTGATGATATCATAGTGAAAAGCACAAAGCAAGAAAATCACATTGCTGATTTGCAAGAAACATTTGCCAATTTCATGCAAGCTGGCCTGAAATTTAACCCAGAAAAATGTGTTTTTGGTGTGAAGAAAGGCAAATTCCTTTGTTGTCTGGTATCAATGAAAGGAATTGAAGCTAACCCAAGCAAGATCGAAGCTATCCTTCGAATGGAGCCACCAAGCACGAAGAAAGGGGCTCAACGGCTGGCAGGAAGATTAGCATCATTAAATAGATTCATATCCAAATCAGCAGAAAGAAATCTGCCATTTTTTGAAATACTGAAGTCAGCCGACGTCTTTCAATGGGGCCCGGCACAAACAAAAAGCTTTTGAAGAATTGAAACAGTATTTGATTGATTTAACAACATTAACTCCACCCGTGCCAGGGGCTCCATTGCTCTGATATGTGGTAGCTTCGCATTCTGCAGTGAGTGCGGCACTGGTACAGGAGAAGCTAGATGGTCAGGCTAAAAAGCAAGCTCCAGTATACTTCATCTCTGAAGTTTTAAGTCCATCAAAGAAAAATTACACAGAATTGGAGAAGGTATTATATGCTGTGTTAATGGCCTCTAGAAAGCTTCGACATTATTTTCAAGCATACCACATAATTGTTCCTTCGTCACAACCTCTAAAGGACATCATGAGGAACAAAGAGGATACTGGAAGGATTGGAAAATGGGCTGCAAAGCTTAATGAATTCACCATTGATTATGTGCATAGATCTTCAATTCAGTCCCAGGTGTTAGCAGACTTCATCGCTGACTGGATGCCAAGGGCTCAGGAAGAAGAGATAAACAAAGATGCCGAAGCTTGGACAGTGTTCTGCGATGGTTCTTGGGGAACCTTCGGCGCAGGAGCAGCTATTGTTTTAGTAGCACCTTCGAAAGTCAGAACATTTTATGCAGCCAAGCTAGACTTTAGTTGTACAAATAATATTGCCGAATACAAAGCACTCCTGTTGGGGCTTCGGAAGTTAAGGGCAATAAGAACAAGAAGGGCTATTCTGAAAACTAATTCTCAAGTCATTTCTGGCCATGTAGATAAAAGTAGCAAGGCAAGAGATCCGAAACTTGAAAAATATCTGGATACAGTCCGAAGGTTGGAGGCCTCTTTCGAAGGTTTCTCTGTCAAGAACATCCCAAGAGGCGAAAATGAGCATGCAGATCTGTTAGCCAAATCAGCGGCTCAAGGGCTCCCTCTACCTTCGAAAGTATTTTTTGAAACAATAAAGCACCTTCGGTTGAACTCATGTAAAGAGCAGTGCTCGCCATTTCTTCGGTACATAGTGAAGATTGGAGGACTGAAATCATATCTTTCCTCCAGGGCAACTGCCTCTCAGACGACGAAGTTTATAATAAAAGAATGGAAGCAAGAACAAGACCGTATATCATAATAGAAGGGGAATTATACAAACATGGAGTTTGCTCCCCCCTTCTCAAGTGTTTATCCAGAACCGAAGGTATAGAACTAATGAAGGAGATACATGCAGGATTGTGTGGATCTTATATTGGGTCTAGGCCTTTGCTGGGAAAGGTTTTTAGACAGGGATTCTACTGGCCGAAGGTAGCTTCGGATGCAGCAGATCTGGTCCAAAAGTGCGAAAATTGTCAAAAATGTGCAAGAGACCAAAAACAACCTTCGTCATTAACTCAGTTGATACAACCAACCTGACCATTGCAAAGATGGGGCCTAGACTTGTTAGGCCCACTTCTACCAACACAAGGTAATTTGAAATATGTCGTGGTGGCTGTAGAATACTTTTCGAAGTGGATTGAAGCAAAGTCTTTGGCTACAATAACTTCGGTTACAGTCCAGAAATTCTTATGGCAAAATATCATTTGTCGCTTCGGCGTGCCGAAGGCTATAACTGTGGACAATGGAACACAATTTGATGCCAAAATTTTCAAAGATTTCTGCAACCAGATTGGCACGAAGATTCATTTTGGATCAGTCAGGCACTCGGAGTCAAACGGGCTGGTCGAAAGAGCAAATGGTATTATAATGACGGGAATAATGAAGTTAATCTTCAATCAACCCAGAGGAAAGTGGCCAGATGAGTTGATTAAAGTGGTGTGGAGCCATAATACAACTATTTCAAGGTCAACAGGTTTTACACCGTTTAAGTTATTGTTTGGTGACGAAGCTATAACCCCAGAAGAAGCTAAAGTAGGGTCAATTAGAAGGGACCATACTTTAGGCTGTGGAGAATATCAATAAATATCAAGCCGAAACAATAAAATGGCGTGACAGAAAAGTTCGCCTGAAAAACATTAAGCTAGGACATTTGGTACTTCGGAGAGTGGCCAATCCAGACACAGTAGGCAAGCTACAGCTGAAGTGAGAAGGACCCTTTCTGGTGGTATCTTCGTCAAGACCTGATTCTTACAGATTGAAGGACATAGACGACAACGACATTCCTAGATCTTGGAATGCGGGTGAGCTTCGACGATACTATGTGTAACTTGATGTAATCTTTTTCATTTTTCCTATAGCACCCTTTTCCTTTCCGAAGGGGGAGAAAGGTTTTTAATGGGGCCATAGTTTGTAATTTTTCCTTTCTTATCCAGCTCTACGAGAGCAAAATCCCCCAAAATAGGTAAAATGTAAAATCTGAGCATGCACCATCGAGTGCAGAAAAAGAAAAAAACAGGGAGAAGCTCGAAATTCGTCCCTAAGGGGATGCAGAGCACGACAAAGCTACAAAAAGCCGTTCCTAAGGGAGCGCAGCGTAACTTTTCTGCTCAAAAGTCGTTCCTAAGGGAATACAGAGCCAAATACCGCTGAAATAGAAGGCGAAGAAGTTCAAAAGACGTTTCTAAGGGAATGCAGAACTTACACTAAAAAGTCAACGGTGATACCGCCGAAATAGAAGGCGAAGAGGTTCAAAAGACGTTCCTAAGGGGATGCAGAACTTACACCGAAAAATAAGTGGTGCAACCAAAAAATAAACGACAAAGAGATTTCAGCTATTCCTAAGGGAATGAAGAGTTTTGATGTGGCTTCGTAAGCATGTGTCCGGACATTCATTTGCACAATACATCACATCATTTATTGCATTCATATACATTCATTTAGACATACATAGGATCATCATCGTATCATACAAATACAGACAGTTGCTTTGGCTCTAATGATAAGGCTTCAGTGAAAGGAAAAGAAGCAGATTTATGCTTCATTGTGTACGAAAAGAAGGGAAGGTGTTTTTCGCCTTCGGCTAAAAAAATACAAGTTTCGTCTACATCAAAGCAGTTCATACATGGACGGAAAGGTAAAAATATATTACAAGGAATGGATAAATTTACAGAGTACTATCTGATTCTTAAATTACAATATTCTTTACAAGGATAATTCAAAAGTTTCTCTAAAGTTTTTTCATAGCAATGTCTTCGGCTTCATCACCATCCGCTAAGCTTTGGATCATCCACCAAGCTTCGGATCATTGCCCTTCGGCTTCGTCATCCTGTACATAACAAAGCATTATAAGGAAAATTCAAGTTTCAAGGAAAAGGTAAGTACAAGGTATGAGTTTATTACCGGTTTAAGGTGACTTCGAGCTTCGTCACCAGCCAAGCTTCGTCCGCCCTTCGCCCAAATTTGAGTTACGAATCTATTCCTAATGCTACGGGCCAGGCCGGGGATGTCATTCAAGTCCGCTGGTGATAAGCTGAAGCTCGGCCTGATTACAATATTCCCGTGCGTGCAACCAACCTTCATAAAAGTAACAGCTGTGCCACGAGAAGCTAGCAGAGCACAGAAGTCACCATGCCCAGCTATGACTTCATCAAGAGCATCAACTTCGCCTTCAACATGATCGAAGATGCCTGACAGATCTTCAGCTGAAGGTTTAAACTTTCTAGAGCTGGCTCCAATTGAGTTGAAGACCTGTTTCAGTCATTGCACACAACGGTTGCCGAAGTTTAGACATTTATCTTGAAGTTCCTTCAATGACTTTTGCAAGTTCGAACTCTTTGCAACTTCAGCTCCAAGCTTTGCATCAAAATCCTTCTTCTCTTGTTCGAAGCTTTTTGATTTCATGGAGAGTTCACTGTTTAATCTAGAAATCTCGGCTTGGGCTTCTGCCAGCGAACCCTCCATTGTTTGAATCATGAAATCCTTCTTCTCCAGAGCAGCTTTGTGATCTTTAATTTTGCCCTCTAAGCCCTCAATTATAATATCATTTTTCTTGTCCTCGAGGTCTTGTTGCATCCTCAAGGTTTTACTTAGTAGTAGACTCTAAAAAATAACCTTCATCAGAAGTAACCTTCATCTCGAAAATAATGAAAAGTTAAGGTAAGAACTTTACCTTAAAATTAGAATAAAATAAGCTGTCGGCGATATGTTGCCGCTGGTATCTGCTGAGGTCGGCCTCAAGTTTCGGAAAGCCAACACTCTTTGATAGAGTGCTGATAACCTTTGCTCCAATCTAGTCCCGGAGACATCCTAAGCTCTCTTCGTCAACGCCACCAAAGAGCAATGCTCCTGGTCGATAGCCACATGATATTGCATAATCCCTCAGCTCTTCCTTCTCAGCCTTAGACAACTTTTGACCAAGTATGTTTTGAAAATTAAAATCCTTTTCCTCCAAAGTATCTTCGGCAATCTCCTTCTTTTTCCCAGGCACTGGGGCCAGGGTCTCTTCGGCAGCTGTAGCAGCTTCTTCCGCGGCCATATTCAAAAGCATCTTATCAATATCAGAAAAAGTGCCCTCTAGATTTGTATCTTCGGCCATATTAGCTTCAACAGTTGTAGCTTCGGTGGGGACAGCTTCGGTAGCTGCAGTGTCTTCGGCAGCCGGTGTTTTTGACCCCGAGGCCGGTGGTGGCGTTTCTTCAATAGCATCAATAACAATGATAATCCTTCGCCTTTTCTCAGCAGGCTTCTTGATTGCCGCAGGCTCCTCCTTCTATAAAAGCTTCATCAGTTGTGGCCCTAGTGGACTTAGCTTGAGAGGTAAAGATTCAGTTATTACCTTTAAAATTTCCTCCACGTCAGCAGCAGGAGGTGTTGAAGGAATTTCTTCCTCAATATCAGTTGCTTTTGGCTTCGCAGCCGAAGCTTTTCTTTTCTTCGGAACAGCCACCTTCGGCTCGGGGCTGGATTTTTTCTTTTTCAAAGCTTTCTCATATTCTTCTATCATTCTAGCAGCTTGCCTCTTCATAACACTGACAACTCTTTTTCGCTTTGTCCCTTCGGCACCCTTGCTTAACCGTTCATAGTCAGGATATTCAAATTTTAGGGCATCCATTACTCGGTTCAGCCTTCGTTTCAGTCGGGTGCCGAAGGCCGCGGTCATCAATTGATCTTCTTTCTTAGTATAGTTGCCCAAAATTTCATTGCACATAGCTTCAATCATTTCCAACCATTCTCGGCAAGGTTCTTTGAAATGTTTCTTGAACATGAATTGATAGGCAGTCGAACAAGTTCATTCTTCTTTTCTCCTCTAAGCTTCGGCATATTCCATTCCTTTAACGTTGGAAATACTCTATTGGCTAAGTATTCCTACACCAAATCTCTAGTACCGATATGCTGAGACACAACTCGGAATTCGCCCACAGCTTCTCGGCATGGTGACCCTTGCAGCATGTCACACAGGGGCCTAGTTAACCCGAAGGTTAGGTCCAGTGGGCTCTGAACTATCTTCTCCTTCTTCTCATCAACCTTAACATAAAACCACTCATTCTTCTAGCCGGTTGGCCATTTGGTGCGATAGTTGATCACCGGAGTCTTCATGTCTTTGCGGTAAGCAAAATTGTAACAGCCGAAATTCTCGTGAAGCCCATCTTCTCTAGCCTTCGTCTGATAATGCAGCTCGTGCACCCGGACCTTGGCTTTGGAGAGCCTAGATAAAAACATTGAGCCTAACGATAGTGTTAGGAGTCAGATGGTGAAGATAAATTTCGAAATCTTCTAAAACATCTCCAATCATTTCATGCAGAGGAAACCTTAATCCTGCTTTGAAGAAACTTCTAAAAACTACCACTTCATCACTTTCTGGCTTCAGAATGGTTTCTGAGAGCACCTAGAGGGGGGGGGGGTGAATAGGTGATCCTGGGAAACTTGAAAACTTAAGCCACAAAACTTGGTTAATCGTTAGCACAATAATTGCCAAGTGGCTAGAGAGGAATTCTCAACAAAACACAATAACCAACAAGGATCAATCACAGAGATGGCACGGTGGTTATCCCGTGGTTCGGCCAAGACCAACGCTTGCCTACTCCACGTTGTGGCGTCCCAACGGACGAGGGTTGCAATCAACCCCTCTCAAGCGGTCCAAAGACCCACTTGAATACCACAGTGTTTTGCTTGCTTTTTCTCAATCCCGTTTGCGAGGAATCTCCACAACTTGGAGCCTCTCGCCGTTACACTTGAAATTCACAAAGAACATGGAGCAAGGGAGGGATTAGCAACACACACAAGACACAAGAATCAGAGTGTCAACACGCACACAAATCGCAACAAGAGCTAGCAACACAACTCAATGAGTTCACAACTCCACTAGAGCTCTATATGCTAGCACAATGAAAAGAATGCGCGAAATCGATGTCTTGGTGCTTAGGAATGTTGTAGGAATGCTTGGTGTCCTCCTCCATGCGCCTAGGGGTCCCTTTTATAGCCCCAAGGCAGCTAGGAGCCGTTGAGAGCAATCAAGGAAGGCTGATCTTGCCTTCTGTTGACTGGCGCACCGGACAGTCCGGTGCACACCGAACACTGTCCGGTGCCCGATTTCTTTCCATAAATGGCGCAGTTGACCGTTGGCAGCGTGAGAGCCGTTGGCGCACCGGACATGTCCGGTGCACACCAGACAGTCCGGTGCCTTCTTCTAGCCGTTGGCTCGGCCACGTGTCCCGCGCAGATCGCGCGGCCGACCGTTGACCCGGCCGACCGTTGGCTCACCGGACAGTCCGGTGCACACCGGACAGTCCGGTGAATTATAGCCGTACGTCGCCGGTGAAATCCCGAGAGCGGCCACTTCGCTCGAGCCAGCCTGGCGCACCGGACACTGTCCGGTGCACCATCGGACACTGTCCGGTGAGCCACCGGACAGTCCGGTGCACCGAGACTGAGAGTCTTGGTTGCTCGAGCCAAGACATTTCCAATCGGATTTTTCCTGTTTCCAGCACTTAGACACAATACATTAGTCCTAAAACAATGTACTAAGTCTGAGAAACATACCTTTATCCTTGATTTGTACTTTGTCCACCTTTTTACACTTAGGCACTTGTGTTAGACACTAAATCACCAAAATACTTAGAAATGGCCCAAGGACACATTTCCCTTTCAATCTCCCCCTTTTTGGTGATTTATGCCAACACAACATAAAGCAAATAGAACAAATACAAAATCAATTCAAACAAGAACTCAAATTGTTTTGATTCAATTTTGACATATATGGATCACTCTATGCCACCACTTGGTTTGTTTTTGCAAATCAAACACAAATTCCTATCTCTAAGTCAAATCCACTTGTAGAGACATAAAGAGAGGTTTTCCAAAGAAATTTGATCAAGGATTTCAAAAACTCCCCCTTTTTCCCATAATCAACACTTCTCCCCACAAGAGGCCAATATTTGACATAAGAGACAATAAAAGAGTTTTGACAAACCAAAAAGCTCTAATCTACTATTTTCAAAATTTCTCAAGTGGTAGCTGATCCATCTATTGCTTTGGCCTTTATTTTCTCCCCCTTTGGCATCAAGCACCAAAACGGGATCAATCTTGGCCCTATAACCCCAATGCCTCACCAAAATCTTCAAATAAGAGTACAAAGGCAATAAGAGTATAAAGATGAACTTGGAAAAGTTACTCTTTTCATCGGAGTGCAGTGGAAGCCTTGCATGGTCCAAGTCCACCTTTTCCCTTTCAAATCTCCTTTGAGACTAAAACAAACAAACTCAAGCATATGGTTAGTCTCAAAGGATCAAGTTGTAGCACAGCTCCCCCTAAAAATGTGCATCACTTGCAAAAAGGACTTGTGAGGTCCAGGGAGTGTTTGTACAACTTGAGCACCACAATAAGTAACAAAATGCAGAATGAACATGATCAAAGGCATAGACACATGTATGCTAAAATTCAATCCAAGTTCCGCGAATCTAAGATATTGAGCTCACTACGTAGCCTGCAAAAGGTCTTCTCATCTAGAGGCTTGGTAAAGATATCGGCTAGCTGGTTCTCGGTGCTAACATGAAACACTTCGATATCTCCCTTTTGCTGGTGGTCTCTCAAAAAGTGATGCCGGATGTCAATGTGCTTTGTGTGGCTGTGCTCAACAGGATTTTCCGCTATTCGGATAGCACTCTCATTATCACATAGGAGTGGGACTTTGCTCAGATTGTAGCCAAAGTCCCGGAGGGTTTGCCTCATCCAAAGTAGTTGCGCACAACACTGTCCTGCGGCAACGTACTCGGCCTCAGCGGTGGATAGGGCAACGGAAGTTTGTTTCTTAGAGTTCCACGACACCAGGGACCTTCCTAAGAATTGGCACGTCCCCGATGTACTCTTCCTATCGACCTTACATCCAGCATAGTCGGAATCTGAATATCCAATCAAGTCAAAGTTAGACCCCTTTGGATACCAGATCCCGAAGCAAGGCGTAGCGACTAAATATCTAAGAATTCGCTTCACAGCCACTAAGTGACACTCCTTAGGATCGGATTGAAATCTAGCACACATGCATACGCTAAGCATAATATCCGGTCTACTAGCACACAAATAAAGTAAAGACCCTATCATAGACCGGTATGCTTTTTGATCAACGGACTTACCTCCTTTGTTGAGGTCGGTATGTCCGTCGGTTTCCATCGGCGTCTTTGCGGGCTTGGCGTCCTTCATCCCAAACCGCTTTAGCAGGTCTTGCGTGTACTTCGTTTGGGAGATGAAGGTGCCGTCCTTGAGTTGCTTCACTTGGAACCCAAGGAAGAAGTTCAACTCGCCCATCATCGACATCTCGAATTTCTGCGTCATTACCCTGCTAAACTCCTCGCAAGACTTTTGGTTAGTAGAACCAAATATTATGTCATCGACATAAATTTGGCACACAAAAAGATCACCATCGCAAGTCTTAGTAAAAAGAGTTGGATCGGCTTTTCCAACCTTGAAAGCATTAGCAATTAAAAAGTCTCTAAGGCATTCATACCATGCTCTTGGGGCTTGCTTAAGTCCATAGAGCGCCTTAGAGAGCTTACACACGTGGTCGGGGTACCGTTCATCCTCGAAGCCAGGGGGTTGCTCCACGTACACCTCCTCCTTAATCGGCCCATTGAGGAAAGCGCTCTTGACATCCATTTGGTACAACCTGAAAGAATGGTGAGTGGCATATGCTAGCAAAATATGAATTGATTCTAGCCTAGCCACAGGAGCAAACGTCTCCTCAAAGTCCAAACCTGCGACTTGGGCATAACCTTTTGCCACAAGTCGAGCCTTGTTCCTCGTCACCACCCCGTGCTCGTCCTGTTTGTTGCGGAACACCCACTTGGTTCCCACAACATTTTGCTTGGGACGAGGCACCAGTGTCCAAACTTCATTGCGCTTGAAGTTGTTGAGTTCCTCCTGCATGGCCAAGACCCAGTCCGGATCTAGCAAGGCCTCTTCTACCCTGAAAGGCTCAATAGAAGAGACAAAAGAGTAATGCTCACAAAAATTAACTAATCTTGAACGAGTAGTTACTCCCTTGCTAATATCACTCAATATCTGGTCGACGGGATGATCCCTTTGGATCATCGCTCGAACTTGGGTTGGAGGTGCCTGAGGTGCTTCTTCCTCTTCAACTTGAACATCTTGTGCTCCCCCTTGATCATGCGCCTCCACTTGAGGTACCTGTTTGTCATTTTGGGTTGGGGGATGCACCATAGTTGAGGAAGACAGTTGATCTTGCTCCAATTGTTCCTGAGGCCGTACATCTCCAATCGCCATGGTGCGAATCGCGGCCGTTGGAACGTCTTCTTCATCTACATCATCAAGATTAACAACTTGCTCTCTTGGAGAGCCGTTAGTCTCATCAAATACAACGTCGCTAGAGACTTCAACCAAACCTGATGATTTGTTGAAGACCCTATACGCCTTTGTATTTGAATCATAACCTAATAAAAACCCTTCTACAGCTTTGGGAGCAAATTTGGAATTCCTACCCTTCTTCACTAGAATGTAGCATTTACTCCCAAATACACGAAAGTATGATACATTGGGTTTGTTACCAGTTAGCAGCTCGTATGAGGTCTTCTTGAGGCGGTGAAGATAGACCCTGTTGATGGCGTGGCAAGCCGTGTTCACGGCTTCCGACCAAAAGCACTCGGGGGTCTTGAACTCTCCAAGCATAGTCCTTGCCATATCAATGAGTGTCTTGTTCTTCCTCTCTACCACACCATTTTGCTGAGGTGTGTAGGGAGCGGAGAACTCGTGCTTGATCCCCTCCTCTTCAAGGAACTCCTCCACTTGAAGATTCTTGAATTCGGACCCGTTGTCGCTCCTTATCTTCTTCACCTTGAGCTCAAACTCATTTTGAGCTCACCTGAGGAAGCGCTTGAGGGTCCCTTGGGTTTCAGACTTATCCTGCAAAAAGAACACCCAAGTGAAGCGGGAAAAGTCATCAACAATAACTAGACCATACTTACTTCCTCCTATGCTCAGATAGGCGACGGGTCCGAAGAGGTCCATATGCAGCAGCTCCAGAGGTCTTGACGTGGTCATCACATTCTTGCTGTGATGTGCTCCTCCCACTTGTTTACCTGCTTGACAAGCTGCACAAGGTCTATCTTTTTCGAAATGAACATTGGTTAGACCTATCATGTGTTCTCCCTTTAGAAGCTTGTGGAGGTTCTTCATTCCCACATGTGCTAAGCGGCGATGCCACAACCAGCCCATGCAAGTCTTAGCCATTAAGCATGCATCTAGATCGACCTCTTCTTTTGCAAAATCAACTAAGTAAAGTTTGCCGTCTAGTACACCCTTAAAAGCTAGTGAACCATCACATCTTCTAAAGACAGACACATCTACATTTGTAAATAAACAGTTATATCCCATATTACATAATTGACTAACAGATAGTAAATTATATCCAAGACTCTCCACTAAAAACACATTAGAGATAGAATGCTCATTTGATATTGCAATTTTGCCTAAACCTTTCACCTTGCCTTGGTTCCCATCACCGAATATGATTGAATCTTGGGAATCCTTATTCTTGACGTAGGAGGTGAACATCTTCTTCTCCCCCGTCATATGGTTTGTGCATCCGCTGTCGATAATCCAGCTTGAACCCCCGGATGCATAAACCTGCAAGGCAAATTTAGGCTTGGGTCTTAGGTACCCAACTCTTGTTGGGTCCTACAAGGTTAGTCACAATTTCCTTAGGGACCCAAATGCAAGTTTTATCACCCTTGCATTTTGCCCCTAATTTCCTAGCAACTATCTTCCTATCATTTCTACAAATAGCAAAGGAAGCATTTAAAGCATGATAAATTATAGAGGGACCATTCATAACTTTTCTAGGAACATGATGAATATTTTTCCTAGGCATATTTCTACCATGCATATAGGAAGAACTGGAAGCATACATGGCATAAGAATCATGTGAATCAAAAGCATTACAACTCCTATGAGACTGTCTTCTATCAAAGTACATAAAAGCATGGTTCCTTTTAGTACTACTTGCCATAGGGGCCTTCCCTTTCTCCTTGGCGGAGATGGGAGCCTTATGGCTTGTTAAGCCCTTGGCTTCCCTCTTGAAGCCAAGTCCATCCTTAATTGAGGGGTGTCTACCAATCGTGTAGGCATCCCTTGCAAATTTTAGCTTATCAAAATCACTTTTGCTAGTCTTAAGTTGGGCATTAAGACTAGCTACTTCATCATTTAATCTCGAAATTGCAACTAGGTGTCCACTACAGGCATCAATATCAAAATCCTTACACCTAGTGCAAATCATAACATGTTCTACACAAGAATTAGATTTATTTGCTACTTCTAATTTAGCATTTAAATCATTGTTAACACCTTGTAAAGTAGAAATGGTTTCATGAAAAGTAGATAGTTCATAAGAAAGCATTTCATTTCTTTTAACTTCTAAAGCATAGGATTTTTGTGCCTCTACAAATTTATCATGTTCATTATACAACAAATCCTCTTGCTTTTCTAAAAGCCTATCCTTTTCATTCAAGGCATCAATCAATTCATTGATTTTATCAAGTTTATTTCTATCCAATCCCTTGAACAAGCTAGAGTAATCTATTTCCTCATCACTAAATTCGTCTTCACTTGAAGAAGCATAAGTAGAGTCTCGAGTACATACCTTCTTCTCCCTTGCCATAAGGCATGTGTGACGCTCGTTGGGGAAGAGGGATGACTTGTTGAAGGCGGTGGCGGCGAGGCCTACATTGTCGGAGTCGGACGAGGAGCAATCCGAATCCCACTCCTTGCCAAGATGTGCCTCGCCCTTTGCCTTCTTATAATTCTTTTTCTTCTCCCTCTTGCTCCCGTGTTCCTGGTCACTTTCATTATCGGGACAGTTAGCAATAAAATGACCAATCTTACCGCATTTGAAGCATGAGCGCTTCCCCTTGGCTTTGGTCTTGCTTGGCTGTCCCTTGCGACCCTTCAGCGCCGTCTTGAATCTCTTGATGATGAGGGCCATCTCTTCATCATTAAGTCCGGCCGCCTCGATTTGTGCCACCTTGCTAGGTAGCGCCTCCTTGCTTCTTGTTGCCTTGAGAGCAAGGGGTTGCGGCTCGTTGATCGGACCATTCAAAGCGTCGTCTACGTACCTCGCCTCCTTGATCATCATTCGCCCGCTAACGAATTTTCCTAGGACTTCTTCGGGCGACATTTTGGTGTACCTGGGATTCTCACGAATATTATTCATCAAATGAGGATCAAGAACGGTAAAGGACCTTAGCATCAGTCGGACGACGTCGTGGTCCGTCCATCGCGTGCTTCCATAGCTCCTTATTTTGTTGATAAGGGTCTTGAGCCGGTTGTATGTTTGAGTTGGCTCCTCGCCCCTTATCATCGCGAACCATCCAAGCTCGCCCTCCACCAACTCCATTTTGGTGAGCAAGGTGACGTCGTTCCCCTCATGAGAAATCTTGAGGGTGTCCCAGATCTGCTTGGCGTTATCCAAGCCGCTTACTTTGTGATATTCATCCCTACACAATGAAGCTAGAAGAACAGTAGTAGCTTGTGCATTTTTATGGATTTGCTCATTAATGAACATGGGACTATCCGAACTATCAAAGTGCATTCCACTCTCTACAATCTCCCATATACTAGGATGGAGAGAGAATAGGTGACTACGCATTTTGTGGCTCCAAAATCCGTAGTCCTCCTCATCAAAGTGTGGAGGCTTGCCGAGTGGAATGGATAATAAATGAGCATTTGCACTTTGAGGAATACGAGAGTAGTCAAAAGAAAAGTTCGAATTAACCGGTTTCCTTCTCTCGTAGTCGTTGTGGTCGTCGTCCTTTTGGGAGGAAGTAGACTCATCGCTGTCGTAGTAGACGATCTCCTTGATGCGTCTCGTCTTCTTCTTCTTCTTCCCTTCTTTCCGTCTATGGCCCGAGCCGGAGTCGGTGGGCTTGTCGTCCTTCGGCTCGTTGACGAAGGATTCCTTCTCTTTATCGTTGATCACGATACCCTTCCCCTTAGGATCCATCTCTTTGGGCGGTTAGTCCCTTTGTGAAGAGAACGGCTCTGATACCAATTGAGAGCACCTAGAGGGGGGGGTGAATAGGTGATCCTGGGAAACTTGAAAACTTAAGCCACAAAACTTGGTTAATCGTTAGCACAATAATTGCCAAGTGTCTAGAGAGGAATTCTCAACAAAACACAATAACCAACAAGGATCAATCACAGAGATGGCACGGTGGTTATCCCGTGGTTCGGCCAAGACCAACGCTTGCCTACTCCACGTTGTGGCGTCCCAACGGACGAGGGTTGCAATCAACCCCTCTCAAGCGGTCCAAAGACCCACTTGAATACCACGGTGTTTTGCTTGCTTTTTCTCAATCCCGTTTGCGAGGAATCTCCACAACTTGGAGCCTCTCGCCCTTACACTTGAAATTCACAAAGAACACGGAGCAAGGGAGGGATTAGCAACACACACAAGACACAAGAATCAGAGTGTCAACACGCACACAAATCACAACAAGAGCTCGCAACACAACTCAATGAGTTCACAACTCCACTAGAGCTCTATATGCTAGCACAATGAAAAGAATGCGCGAAATCGATGTCTTGGTGCTTAGGAATGTTGTAGGAATGCTTGGTGTCCTCCTCCATGCGCCTAGGGGTCCCTTTTATAGCCCCAAGGCAGCTAGGAGCCGTTGAGAGCAATCAAGGAAGGCTGATCTTGCCTTCTGTCGACTGGCGCACCGGACAGTCCGGTGCACACCGGACACTGTCCGGTGCCCGATTTCTTTCCATAAATGGTGCAGTCGACCGTTGGCAGCGTGAGAGCCGTTGGCGCACCGGACATGCCCGGTGCACACGAAACAGTCCGGTGCCTTCTTCTAGCCGTTGGCTCGGCCACGTGTCCCGCGCAGATCGCGCGGCCGACCGTTGGCTCACCGGACAGTCTGGTGCACACCGGACAGTCCGGTGAATTATAGCCGTACGTCGCCGGTGAAATCCCGAGAGCGGCCACTTCGCTCGAGCCAGCCTGGCGCACCGGACACTGTCCGGTGCACCACCGGACACTGTCCGGTGAGCCACCAGACAGTCCGGTGCACCCAGACTGAGAGTCTTGGCTGCTCGAGCCAAGACATTTCCAATCGGATTTTTCCTGTTTCCAGCACTTAGACACAATACATTAGTCCTAAAACAATGTACTAAGTCTGAGAAACATACCTTTATCCTTGATTTGTACTTTGTCCACCTTTTTACACTTAGGCACTTGTGTTAGACACTAAATCACCAAAATACTTAGAAATGGCCCAAGGGCACATTTCCCTTTCAGTTTCTTCTCCGCCAAAATGAATCAGCTTCTTCTCGGCTTCCCCGAAGTAGCCTAGCTTTATCATCATGGGCATAGACTTTCCAAAATCCAAGTGGCTGGGCTTGGATGGCATGACGATGTTATAATCTATCTCTTCCTCATCAGCATCACCCTCTTCAATGTCAGCCTGTTCAGCTTCAGCAGCAGGTGGACCTTCGTTGGAGGCACCCTCTGTAACAACGAGTCCCGATTGCCTCATTACTTCGGAGATTGAGGCAGTCTCGGCAACTTCGGCCTCCTCTCCGTCGCGTGTAACCCTAGCAGTTGAACGCACTCTAGCCATTTCATACTGAATTTCTTACGGTTTTGACGAAGTTGTTGACTTTTTGCAATTTTGCCGAAGCTCCTCCTTATGACGAAGCTAAACCAAGACGATGCTCTAATTGAGAATACGATGAATAAGCTTCGGCTATGCTCAAATTTTTTAGCAGCACAATAGTGCAATAGTAATAAATGTTGTGGTAACTTCACACCTACCCGTCTGTTTATATAGTGCCGCAGGTGGGAAGGTGAATCGTCAAGCCGCCCGCACCCGCTGAACAGTCGCCCCCACCCACTGAACGGTGGACCACAGTGCGCGAGAAGGTGAATCACCAGATCGCGTGTACCTGTCGTATGGTGGGACCACCTCGCACTCGGAATATTTACTCGTTTCTCGACAATGAGCTCAGGGAAGGTGTTTTCCGGACCCTCGGCATTTTGAAGCCTAAGAGAATTTTTCACGGGTCGAGCTCGTTACGAAAAACGATCTGGCACTGTGAAGGGGCTACTGTTGGGATTCTGCTTCGTCGCCGAAGGTCCCGTAAGAAGAAACACCTTCGGGAGATCAACACAGAAGCAAAGCCGAAGCTACTATCCGGGGAGCTTCGGCATAGTGACACGCCTTGAGACGAAGGGTGACACCGACTTAAAGATGAAAAGACCGATTGGCCCATGATAATCTGTGTCATGATTGCAATCATTTGTAAAAGACATGAATGTAAATTCACACAGGCTGCGTTGTATGCCTATAAATAGATGAATAGTACCACCGTACTGTTCACGCTGACTTGTATTCACTCGCACGTCACATTTGGATTTTTACCTTCTGTCAAGCCGAAGGTACAAATGTAATTCAGTATTGTTTATATTCATTCATGATTAGATAATAGTAAATGTATATTATAATATCATTCTATTATTCATGTTGTTTCTCATGTTTCGTATGCTTCGTCTTTTATCTAAGTATGATATGATCATGAAGGTATGTCTTTCATGACCTTCGTTCGAAGATCGTTATATTCCAGAGAAATAATGTTTTGAAGGACGAAGGATATTAACCTTTAACCCATTTTTTATGTTGTCTTGTTCTTAGAACAAGTCCCGAACACCATGCATTAGATAAGTACTCTCGCCCCGTGCTTATCTGGTCGCGAGAGCGTGAACCGTTCGGACCATAGAGCCAGACCGTCCGGCCATGCCAGGTTCAGCCATATGCTTAGAATGGAGGGAGCAAAAAATAATTTTGGTCGAATAGTAATTTAGTCAGGCTCAAATTTGTCAATGAACTTTCAGAATGATTATTGCAGTCCCTATAGTCACCCCTTCAGACTTGAGAGACCAGGGACAAATAATTTAAGTCCCTCTTCTAGTCCTATTGTTTGGTTACCTATAAGATTAAAGTTAATGATTCCTACACTCGTCGTATTGTTCCTCAACGGGGTTTAAGGCAGGGTGACCCACTTTCGTTTTACCTTTTTATTATGAGTGCTTAAGGGTTTTCAACGTTAAAAAACCGAACGCCAAGGCAAGCTGGAGGGCATCAAAATTTGCCAAGATGCACCAAGAGTTAAAACATCTGTTATTTGCTAATGACTCCTTCATATTGATGAGAGCAAATGCAAGTGGCGCAGAAGAATTAGTGCATGCACAATGTGTTTAATGTAAAGGCTCTTAAGTTATTTAAAGGAGACATTTGCAAAAAAAAAATTGTGGAGCCGTCTCTCCTGAAGAGACGTCTCTGGCTCGTAACCCAAGTAACAACAGACGTCTCACTTCTCACTGTACAAATTCGTCGTTTGTTCTATCGATCCGATTCTCACTGTACAAATTCGTCGTTTGTTCTATCGATCCGATACTGTACAAACATATTTACTTATGTATTTATTAATAGACTACATTTGTAGACATTCTATTGTATAATAGAGTTTGTTAATTATTTCTCGTGCTTGGATAACAGTTTTGATGTCTTTCCACTATACATGCCCCTATGGCATATCGTAGAAACTTTACAAAAGGGCATTAATTGGGCATGGGGCAAGTAATTAATAAATATAAATCATCAATTATTTTCAGCTCAAATAATGATCATCTCAATAAAAGCTAAAATTCAAATAAAGTTTAGGCTGGTAAGTCTAACCTAATGTTGGGGACCACCTACCGTGATGGGAAAAATGTGTATTCCGGATGCAAATAAACACATCTACAACCTCTCACATCCACTCCATGCGACAAAAATTGAAGCCCACCAATTAACTGCTTAGTTTTTCCCTTCTGTTAGTGTGGACCTGCAATAGATAAATGTGAGGGGCTAAAGATGTTTCTTTACCTCCGGTATGCACAGAAATTTTTTCCCCTGATATAACACTGGATAGCGCTGCAACAGCAGCGGCTCTTTGAGACCCTTGGCCTGAATGAGATTGTGTCTGTGTGCTGCTGGGTTTTGTCGATGTATTAATGGCAGAGGACAAGGAGCCATTGCTGAAGCACGCTAAGTATGCTCGCTGTCACCTGAGCTTGTGCACCTCCCATCTGCCTGAAAAAAAAACCCACATGACCTGCTGGTTAGCTGCTAAGAAAAATTGAGAAGGGAATTGTTACTGTTTTTTGAAACCGAGGGAAGGCAACTATTTAGCAGTACTTGTTTTCCTTCATATGATGGATTCAGTGCATGAAAGAGCTGCCAATAGAGATGAAAACGGTCGAAAACGATAAAAAAACACTCATATTGATTTTGGTTTTGTTTTATAATAACGGTACGAAAACGAAAAATGTTACGGTCGGTATACGAGATCGAAATTATCGGTCATTCGAAAACAAAAAAAATCGAAACGAAAATATGTCGAAAACGATTGAAATATGATAACCTTGTCGGTAATTGACAAAACAAACAACAAACTGAATTACTTAATCCAAACATTAATATATATTAATTTTACAGTAGTCAAACATTAAACCGTAGTGACATTATTTGAATGAAAAATTATATCTATACTCATGTCAGTATGTCACACTCACATACATGTTGGATCTTTTATGGGTTTGGCTCATTTATTCAATAAACTCTATGGTGTGTAATGGTGGAGAATCCCAATAGTACCATATTGGAAGTCCAAGGGTCGTTGGCTTGACTTATATGATGAGAGTTATTCCACTTAATTTGAGAAGTCAAGAAACGAACAAGGGCGTGCCACACGCGTGCGCCGCCGCCGCCGGCCGGGCCGGGCGTGACGTGGCGTGGTTGTGTTAATTTTTAGCACTCATTAACCGTGGGAGTTTCAACTCCGGGTTAAACCTTTCAGTTGCCCGTCTCTTCGTCAGCCGCATGCGAGACCCTTCTCCTTCAGCTTTCAGTTACTCGTCTCTTCGTCAGCTGCATGCGAGACTCTTCTCCTTCAGCTTCCCTTCCGCGATAAAAGGGGAGAACGGCTATCACTTTGTACGCGAGCAGAACCACTTTAGAATCACTGTCCAGCCGCAACTGTCACAGAGGAGCGAGAGGGCAGGTGCCTCCTGTAACACCCCTGGTGTTACTGTTACTAAAACTTGAGCATAACATCATCAGCATTGGCATTTCATGTGTATTGACACACCTAGAATGCATTCACTAGGTAAAAATCTCAAACAAGTTGTATTGTTATGGCATTTTGCAAATAATACCCTAATATAGGGTACTTAACCTTAAATAGGGTTCTAAAGGGTAAAACAAGAGCCAAATAGAGAAAACCCTAAAGTTTAAGTGAAATAGTCATAAAATGTTCCTAATAATGGACCTGCATTACATTCACACCCCTGAGATATCAAAAACCCTAATTGGAACCCTGGAAAACCCTAAACCTAAACCCTAGGGGGTTAAGTGCAAAATTAGTCCATTTTTGGACTAAAGTGCAAAAACTAGTAAAATAAGGTGTCCTAAGTCATATGGTTTACAAATATATGAATTTGCAAGTTAAACCCTAAGTTTTGGGCTTATTTGCAATAAAGACTAAGTCTGAAAATCAGTGTTTTGGCTTAACTTTGGAGCTTTGTAACTTCCCAATTTTAAGGTTTTTGCCCTAGGTCACCACACCAAATTTGTAGATCTATCAAAGGATAATAACTTTGCTTAAGAGAGTAAGCAAGGTTGTTATGAAGAATTTGGAGATAATTAAACCTAAAGTCAGGCTGTCAGGCTGTTGAAGTCTGACTTTCAGACTGACAGTGCAACTGCAGTGACTTTGGGCATGAATTCGGGCATGATCGAGTAAGAATTTGCTTAGGGTTGCTATAACAATATTGTAGTTGTATCTTAGGACTATAACTTTGCTAAAGAGTGTCGATCATGTTATTACACAAAATTGGGAGTAAATAGCTCTGCAAATCGGGCTGTCAGTTCATCTGAATGGGATTTGCCATGGTACAATGCTCTGAAATGGATTAGGCTGCCAGCTCAGTTCAGTTCACCACCGACGATCGCCGCCACGATTCGTGTCGCCATCGTCTCAATTCGTACTCGGGATGACCAGATAAATGCTCGGAGCACGCCGCCGTGGATAAGCCCGGCTAGTAAAGTATTCCGGCCACCGTACAAAGCTCGCCGCGGTGGAACCCGATAAGCACGCCGGTGGCCGCCGCCTTTCGGCCTTGTGCCGTGTATCTAGGCATTTTCACCGCATCGCCGTGACCTGCTCTCGCTCTCCGTTGATCACCGGAGTGACTGCCACAGCGTAGGACACGAATTCGTTGCGCCAGTAACTCTCCCCCTCTCCGGTCGCCAGCACTTCTCGGCCAAATTGAGCGCCACCGTTGTTACGCTCTATAAATTGAGGGCCGGGTTAGTTGCGCTATGTCATCACGAAACCAAAGCACCTGTTCCCACCCTCAATCGTTCGCCAGAACTCACGAATTTCTAACTTCCCCCAAATCGGTTCAAACATACCGCGAAGAACACCTCGCCGTGGTCAGCCACTTCCAGGTTTATTCATGCCCTCTGCTACTTTGTTTCAGCATTAGTATGCTCCCGTGATGCTCCTCAACCGACCCAATTGAACTAAGTCCTCCTTAATCACCAGGAACACATTCATCCATCCGCAAAATCCTCGGTCACTGTGGCCAGAGCAAACCAAGTAGTCACTAGTGAAATTAGGTTGGGGAAAATGCTCGGGAAGGGTCCGATTCGGTGTCCACCACTCGGGAGCACCAGTCCTGGCTCCCTCCGGCCAGTCCAGCTCGCCAGAGCTCGGCTCCCTGTGTGGTGCGCCGTCGAGGATCTCGGCGTGTAAAGAAAAGAAAGGTGGAGGGCTTAAGTGAAAAGGTCAGCGACATAGAAAACAGTAGCCAGGATTCTTAATGGAATAATGAATCGTTGAGGGCTTTTTCGCAAAATCATCAACACGGGCACGGGCGCGCACGCTTTCCTGTGCAGGCTGGGCCGCTCGGGCTGCTTTCGGCCCAGTACTGTTTCAACTTTTCCTTTTTCTTTTTCAGTGAAACTTTGGAAATCTGTAGAAAATTGTAGAAAAATCCTAAAAATGTCAAACTAATTTTCTTAGATTCCTAATTTTCCATAGTATTTAATAAAAATAGATTCATGATTTTTAGATCAAATGGGGAATTTTGGAGCATTTAAAATAGCTTAAAACATTGTTCCTGGATTTTTAGAAAATCAATAATAATTCCAAAAATCCCCAAATTTTTTATATGAGCTCAAAACATTATTTAGAAGCCTTGGGTAGAGTTTGATTTGATTTGAACCTTGTTTGATAACTAGAACCCAAAACCCTACCCCCTGCCCTTTGAATTCCTTTACTGACTCTGGAAACCCTAGTTTCTCGGAGAACCGTGAAGGAAAAATGTATTCAAGACCTTAGATAATAAACTTTTATTATCTTTACATTCTCATAAACATTACATGGGCATTCATTATTGTGTATGGTTATCTTTAGAAAATGAAGAAGAAGTTGAAGTAGGAGAGAAGACTTCACCACCACCACCTCAGGAACATCAGGCCGACAACTGTTTTTATTTTGACATCTGTGGAACTAAGCCTGAATCACCTATAAACCAAGGCAAGCCCCGGTGCATTTGCCACCTCCTTGACTCTTTTAAAATCTTTCTCACTTGCTTGATGCATTAGGTGATAGGAGTTGATTGCTAAAACAATTCCTGCATTTCCTTCCTTGAATTTGATTACCTTCCTTTGAATTCCTGTTTTACAAAAAGTTTTTCCTATGCTTAGTCTTGCTTTAGCAAAACAAAATGTTTTGTTTTTACAAAAGATGATGTTGCAAAGTGGAAGGGATGTTTTTGAAAATAAAACTTGATGGTGGATTCATCATGGCCATGATGGGTTCAACATCGGAAAAGATGTACCTCTGCCAGGTACCAAACTTTGGGGTTTGAAATAATTAAGCTGAGACCAGGCGGGTGACTTGCACGAGAAGAGAGTCTCGGTGTAGTGTCTCCGTCTGAGTCGATTAAGGACCGTGTCGATGTAGGCTTGCTGACCGAGGACCCTTTAACTGGTCACATGCCTCATCATGGGTAAGCTTTGCCTCGGGCAGACTAAGGCCAGAATAAGATACCACGCAATGGGAGTGGAGAGATAGCGAGAGTAGTGTGTACCCTCCGTGGCAAGAGGCTGGACGATGGTGTATCTGTGCTCTCGGTTGGCGTGAACCTGATCTGGTCTTAAGAACCCCGGTGGCGGGTCGACATATGCAAGGGTTAAATGCTACATATGTCATGTGATTGGAGATCCTCAGCTGAGTATAATCGATTCGGATCGCCGTACCTTCGCGGTTATGAAGACTTGGTCACTGCCCTATACGTAGAACTCCAGTAAAGTTTAAGGGTTGTTAAGAAATTGGCTAGTGCAGGTTAAATGTTTGAACTAGGGTAGAAAGAACTCTAGATACAGGTAATCTGACTTAACCTAACAAGTAAAATTGGATTTTTAAAGATCCACTTTTAGTAAACATTTCTGCAAACAGAGTCTTTGATTATTGTTAAGCCTTACCTTGACTCCCTCAAGCCAGCATACCCTTGAGAGTCTTTTCTTTAGTCGGGAAAGACTTGCTGAGTAATTCCATCCTCAGGGTTTTATTCCCTGTTGTTTTTAGGTGAAGAAGCGACAAACTTTTGTTGTTTCTGTTCTAAGGTGGTACCAAAGGAAGAACACCAGGAGTGAAGCTGCGGGAGGAAAGGATCCTCCATAAAACTTTTGTTTGAAACTTATCGGGAGGGGTTTTTGCCTCCCTTGGTTCTGTAATAATAATAATACTCTGCACTCGTTTAATTATATCCTGGTCTGTAATATTATAACTCTATCTTACTTTTAAATAAAGGTAAGTTTATGTAATCGCTTCCGCATTTTCGTATCTCTGATGCTTGTAATGTCTGCGTGACGGGTGAAACGCTCTTGGGAAAGGTAAGAAAAGCAGATACCGAACTTGTCAAGTGATTCAGGAACACCTGCAGGGTTGTCCAAGGTCCGTTGGACAAGGACAACTGTAGGTGGGCCTAATGACTTGGGAGGTTCCGTCACAGCTGGTATCGGAGCGAAGCCCATCTCTGCAGATATTATGAGGCATCTTCAAAAGAATTTTTCTAAGACTTATCTATAAAATTTCTTCCCTTCTTACCTATTATCTCTGAAGATTTTATATGAAAGACCAGATAGGAAGAGTGCAATGTATAGAAGGTTGAATCAACTAAAGTTGATTCTGTAATTACACATACATCATGCTAAAAACTATGCTAATAAGATTTCCCCCTTAGCAAAAATGCCGCCGGGCCCAAGAAAGACTGCACGCAAGTCAACCGGGCCGATCGGTGTACCTCGTCACCAACTTGCCCCAAGACATGACGACAACAGTAGTGGGAGCAACGATCCGATTGGAGATCTGGAAGCACAAGTTAATCAGCTTCAAACAGAACTCCGTCGCAGGAATAATATATGGGTCGCGGATGGCTAGAGGATCAATGAATTGAGAAGGGACATCCGTCGCCTGCAAGATCAGCTCGCAGATCGAGATCTAGCGCTCGACTGGGCGGTTCACTCTTGTTCGCTTGCCTGGGCTAAGGAGGCGAAAGCTCGAGCCCGAGTAGGAGAGCTTAGCTCAACTATTGATAACTTGCAGGCTTATTGTAATACTCTACATGAAGAAGTTCATGTATTGTACTCACAACTACACCCCAGTGTACCTGCGGATCCTGTCGGGACAGATGCCGGGCCTTCTCAAGTAGCGGGAGAAGCTTTTGGTGGCGAATTGGACCTTTTCAGGCCCCCTCCCTCTATGAAGTTAGTCGATGAGTGGTCTCCTACGCCCGACAGTGAGGCTACCAAGAGTGACAGGAAGCAGGAATAGTATAGTGTAGAAGTAGTACTCTTGTGTAATAGGGGGTGTAATCCTATTGTAAAGTACGAGTCTGATGTCTGTTCATGCTAGTAATTTGTTAAATCTATTTGTTTTAATTTTACAGTCATGCTATTTATGTTGCTGTCTGTTTATTTTCAATTGTTCCGATGGTTTATATGATTATTATATTTATATGATTTATATGATTCATATGTTTTATGTTCTCATGATCCATATTGTTATGGATATATTTGATATCATGATTTCTATGATTAATCATCTTTTATATGTCATCATCATAATGTTAATTTATGGAATTAAGATGATATGGAAAATGCCTATAGTCTTACAATCCAAAAACCTAATGTTAGGCATTTTTCTGTCAGAGGTTTTGTTGCTGTGCTAAAGCCTGATCCTTTTGATGGTAAAAACTTCTTGATTTGGAAAGCTAAAATGGAATTGTGGCTTACTGCAATATCTTGTTATCATGCCGCTGAGGGCAAGCCTGCCAACTTACCTCCTGAGGATGAGGCTAAGTTTAAGGCTGAAGACAACCTCTTTCGAGGAGCAGTAATTAGCGCACTTGATACAAAATTCCAGAAAAGCTATATCATCCTTTCCTATAGGGAAAGAGCTGTGGGATGCACTTGTTGGAAAGTTTGGAGTAACTGATGCTGGTAGCGAGCTATATCTCATGGAGCAGCTGTATGACTATAAGATGGTTGAGAACCGATCTGTAGTGGAACAGGCTCATGAGTTTCAGGCACTAGCTAAGGAACTTGAACTTTTTCCTTGTCCTTTGCCTGACAAGTTTGTGGCTGACGGTATAATCGCCAAGTTGCCACCTTCTTGGAAGGACTTTGCTACCTCTCTCAAACATAAGAGATAAGAGTTCAATGTGGAAGAGCTCATTGGTACTCTTGATGTTGAGGAAAGGGCTAGAACAAAGGACAGTGGAAAAGGTGTTGAGACCTCTACTGCTAATGTGGTGCAAAAGAGAAACTTTCACAAGTTTATCAAGAAGAAAAACCAGAACAAATAAGAGAATACAAATAAACCTGTTCAAACAACACGGTTTAAAAAGAAGAAGAACAACAACAACAAGGGAAAGGGAGGATGCTTTGTCTATGACAGTGATCAACGTTGGGCTAGAGAATGCCATGATCGCAAGTTCACACAGGACAAGAAATCAGCTAATGTTGTAACCACTGAAACTAGAGATGGAACATCTAGGTATGGTAATTCTTTACCATTTGTTCTTTCAGTTTGTAATTCACCTGAGTGGTGGATGGATAGTGGTGCAAACATTCATGTGTGTGTTGATGCCTCTATGTTCTCCTCCTATCAGGTCGGGAGGTTTGGCACCTTGTTAATGGGAAATGGGTCACGTGCTCATGTTTTTGGTGTTGGTACGGTCATTCTGAAGTTTACTTTAGGAAAGATGGTGCCATTGAAGAGCGTGCAGCATGTGCCCTCTATCAAGAAGAATCTCGTTAGTGCTTCTATGCTATGTCGAGATGGATACAAAGTTGTTCTTGAGTCAAATAAATGTGTTGTGTCGAAACATGGTACTTTTGTTGGTAAAGGATATGACTGTGGAGGCTTGTTTCGCTTATCACTGCATGATGTGTGTAATAAAATGGTGAATTATGTTAATTTTTCTAATGAGTTAGATTTATGGCATTCACGTTTTTGTCAAGCAAGCTTTGGCTGACTTATGCGGTTAGCAAATCTAATTCTAATTCCTAAATTTAACTTGGTCAAAAAGTATAAGTGACATGTGTGTGTTGAATCAAAACAACCCCGCAAGCCTCACAAGGCTGCTGAGGCGAGGAATTTGGCACCTCTAGAACTTGTTCATTCTGATCTGTGCGAGATGAATGGAATTTTGACAAAAGGGGTAAAAGATACTTTCTTACTTTTATAGATGACTCCACCAGATTTTGCTATGTGTATCTCTTAAAAACAAAAGATGAATCATTTAATTATTTTAAGACCTATAAAGCTGAAGTTGAGAACCAACTTGAGAGGAAAATAAAACGGTTAAGGTCCGATCGAGGTGGAGAATATTTATCTAATGTTTTTTATGAGTTCTGCGTGGAACATGGTATTATTCATGAGAGGACACCGCCATTCTCACCACAATCCAATGGGATAGCTAAAAGGAAAAACCATACTCTAACTGATTTGGTGAATGCCAGGTTGAGTACAGCGGGATTATCCAAGGCATGGTGGGGTGAGGAGATTTTGACAGCGTGTCATGTCCTGAACAGAGTTCCAACAAATAACAAAGAAATCACACCATTTGAGGAATGGGAAAAAGAAGATTAAATATCTCATATTTGGCACTTAGGGTTGCTTGGCTAAAGTGAATGTGCCAATCAACAAAAAGCGTAAACTTCAGCCTAAAACTGTTGATTGTATATTGAAAGTCGCCTAGAGGGAGGGTGAATAGGCAAATCTGAAATTTATAAACTTTAAGCACAATCTACAAGTCGGGTTAGCATTAGAAATATTACCAAGTCTGAAAGAGAGGGCAAAAACAAATCACAAGCAAATAAAGCGGATGACACGGTGATTTGTTTTACCGAGGTTTGGTTCTTGCAAACCTACTCCCCGTTGAGGTGGTCACAAAGACCGGGTCTATTTCAACCCTTTCCCTCTCTCAAACGGTCACCTAGACCGAGTGAGCTTTTCTCCTCAATCAATTGGGTCACTTAGACCCCACAAGGACCACCACAACTTGGTGTCTCTTGCTTCGATTACAAAGGTGTTGAGAACAAGAAATGGGGAAGAAGAAAATCGATCCAAGCGACAAGAACTCAAATAAACACAAACGACTCTCTCTCACAAGTCACTAAGTCTTTGGAATGAGTTTGGGACTTGGAGAGGATTTGATCTTTTGTTTTGTGTCTTGGAGTGAAGTCTAGAGCTCTTGTATCGAATGCAATGGCTGAAAAGTTGGATTCTTGAAGTGTGGTGGTTGGGGGTATTTATAGCCCCAACCACCAAAATGGCCGTTGCGGAGGCTGTCTGTCGATGGGCGCACCGGACAGTCCGGTGCGCCACCAGACACTGTCCGGTGTGCCAACCACGTCACCTAATCGTTAGGGTTCGACCGTTGGAGCTCTGACAGTTGGGACCACCAGACAGTCCGGTGGTGCACTGGACAGGTACTGTTCACTATTCGGTGCGCCTTCTGGCGCCTGCTCTGACTCTACGCGAACTATCCGCGCACTGTAGCTGTGTCAGCCGACCGTTGAACTCGACCGTTGTGCTGGCGATCGTTGCTCCGCTTGGCACACCGGACAGTCCGGTGCTACACCGGACAGTTCGGTGAATTATAGCGGAGTGGCTCTCCAAAAACCCGAAGCTGAGCAATTCAGATTTGATCTCCGTGGTGCACCAGACACTGTCCGGTGGTGCACCGGATAGTCCGGTGCGCCAGACCAGGGCAGCCTTCGGTTGGTTTTGCTCCTTTCTTTTTGAACCCTATCTTGGACTTTTTATTGGTTTGTGTTGAACCTTTTGCACCTGTAGAACTTATAATCTAGAGCAAACTAGTTAGTACAATTATTTGTGTTGGGCAATTCAACCACCAAAATCATTTAGGAAAAGGTTTGACTCTATTTCCCTTTCAAAGATACCAATTGAAGAACATTTAAAATCTTTAAACTTGTTTCAAAAAATTTGGAAATTGGCATGGTGGTGCGGTCCTTTTGCTTTGGGCTAATACTCTCTCCCCCTTTGTCATTAATCGCCAAAAACAGAGTCTTTAGAGCCCTTTTACTTTCTACCCAATGGTACAAATGAATATGAGTGAAGATTATACCAACGTTGGAGAGTGGTGCGGAGTGACGGCGAAGGGTAAATAATACCGGTAGTGTGGAGTGGAAGCCTTGTCTTCGCCGAAGACTCCATTTCCCTTTCAATCTATGACTTAGCATAAGAATTTACTTGAACACACATTAGTCATAGCACATGAAGGGAATATGATCAAAGGTATATAAATGAGTTATGTGTGCAAAGTATCAATCAAAATTCCGAGAATCAACAATGTTTAGCTCATTCCTAAGTTTGGTAAAGGTTTTCTCATCTAGTGGTTTGGTAAAGATATCTGCTAATTGTTCTTTGGTGTTAACATAAGCAATCTCGATATCCCCCCTTTGTTGGTGATCCCTCAAAAAGTGATACCGAATGGCTATGTGCTTAGTGCGGCTGTGTTCAACGGGATTATCCGCCATGCGGATTGCACTCTCATTATCACATAGGAGGGGGACTTTGGTTAATTTGTAGCCATAGTCCCTAAGGGTTTGCCTCATCCAAAGCAATTGCGCGCAACAATGGCCTGCGGCAATATACTCGGCTTCGGCGATAGAAAGAGCTACTAAATTTTGTTTCTTGGAAGCCCAAGACACCAGGGATCTTCCCAAGAACTGACAAGTCCCTGATGTGCTCTTTCTATCAATTTTACACCCTGCCCAATCAGCATCGGAATAACCTATTAAATCAAAAGTGGATCCCTTGGGGTACCAAAGACCAAACTTAGGTGAATGAACTAAATATCTCAAGATTCTTTTCACAGCCCTAAGGTGAACTTCCTTAGGATCGGCTTGGAATCTTGCACACATGCATACGAAAAGCATAATATCCGGTCGAGATGCACATAAATAGAGTAGAGATCCTATCATCGACCGGTATACCTTTTGATCTACGGATTTACCTCCCGTGTCGAGGTCGAGATGCCTATTGTTTCCCATGGGTGTCTTGATGAGCTTGACATCCTTCATTCCAAACTTGGTGAGTATGTCTTGAATGTACTTAGTTTGGCTGATGAAGGTGCCCTCTTGGAGTTGCTTCGTTTGAAATCCAAAGAAATACTTCAACTCCCCCATCATAGACATCTCGAATTTTTGAATCATTATCCTACTAAACTCTTCACAAGTAGATTAGTTAGTAGACCCAAATATGATATCATCAACATAAATTTGGCATACAAACAAATCATTTGCAATTGTTTTAGTAAAGAGAGTAGGATCGGCTTTACCGACTTTGAAGCCATTAGTGATAAGAAAATCTCATAGGCATTCATACCATGCTCTTGGGGCTTGCTTGAGCCCATAAAGCGCCTTAGAGAGTTTGTAAACAGGATTAGGGTACTTACTATCTTCAAAGCCGGGAGGTTGCTCAACATAGACCTCTTCCTTTATTAGTCCATTGAGGAAGGCACTTTTCACGTCCATTTGATAAAGCTTGAAGCCATGGTAAGTAGCATAGGCAAGTAATATATGAATTGACTCAAGCCTAGCTACGGGTGCATAGGTTTCACCAAAATCCAAACCTTCGACTTGTGAATATCCTTTGGCTACAAGTCGGGCTTTGTTCCTTGTCACTACACCATGCTCATCTTGCTTGTTGCGGAAGACTCACTTGGTTCCTACAACATTTTGGTTAGTACGTGGAACTAAATGTCATACCTCATTCCTCGTGAAGTTGTTGAGTTCCTCTTGCATTGCCAACACCCAATCCGAATCTCTTAATGTGTCTTCCACCCTGTATGGCTCAATAGAAGACACAAAAGAGTAATGCTCACAAAAATGTGCGACACGAGATCAAGTGGTTACCCCCTTATGAATATCACCGAGGATGGAGTTCACGGGGTGATCTCGTTGTATCGCTTGGTGGACTCTTGGGTGTGGCGGTCTTGGACCCTGATCATCTTCCTTGTCTTGATCATTGGCATCTCCCCCTTGATCATTGTCCTCCTCTTGAGGTGGCTCTTCTTGATCTTCATTTTCATCATCTTGAGCTTGATCCTCATTTTGAGTTGGTGGAGATGCTTGATTTGAAGATGACGGTTGATCTTGTGCTTGTGTGGGCTCTTCGGATTCCTTAGGACACACATCCCCAATGGACATGTTCCTTAACGCGACGCATGGAGCCTCTTCATCATCTAGCTCATCAAGATCAACTTGCTCTACTTGAGAGCCGTTAGTTTCATCAAACACAATGTCACAAGAGACTTCAACTAGTCCAGTGGACTTATTAAAGACTCTATATGCCTTGTGTTTGAGTCATAACCAAGTAAAAAGCCTTCTACAGCCTTAGGAGCAAATTTAGATTTTCTACCTCTTTTAACAAGAATAAAGCATTTGCTACCAAAGACTCTAAAATATGAAACATTGGGCTTTTTAACGGTGAGGAGTTCATAGGATGTCTTCTTGAGGATTCGGTGAAGGTAGAGTCAATTGATGGCGTAGCAAGCAGTGTTGATTGCTTCCGCCCAAAATCGGTCTGAAGTCTTGTACTCATCAAGCATGGTCTTTGCCATGTCAAGTAGAGTTCTATTCTTCCTCTCCACTACACTATTTTGTTGTGGTGTGTAGGGAGAAGAGAACTCATGCTTGATGCCCTCATCCTCAAGAAAGCCTTCTATTTTAGAGTTCTTGAACTCCGTCCCATTGTCGCTTCTAATCATTTTGATCCTTAAGCCGAACTCATTTTGAGCCTGTCTCAAGAATCCCTTCAATGTCTCTTGGGTTTGAGATTTATCCTACAAAAAGAACACCAAGTGAAGCGAGAATAATCATCCACAATTACAAGACAATACTTACTCTCGCCGATGCTTATGTAAGCTATTGGGCCGAATAGATCCATGTGGAGTAGCTCAAGCGGCCAGTCGGTCGTCATGATGTTCTTGTGTGGATGATGAACACCAACTTGCTTCCCTGCTTGACATGCGCTACAAACCCTCTATTTCTCAAAATGAACATTGGTTAGTCCCAAAATGTGCTCTCCCTTTAGAAGCTTGTGAAGATTATTCATCCCAACATGGGCTAGTCGGCGATGCCAGAGCCAACCCATATTAGTCATGGCAATTAAGCAAGTATCGAGTTCAACTCTATTGAAATCAACTAAGTATAGCTGACCCTCTAATACTCCCTTAAATGCTACTGAATCATCACTTCTTCTAAAGACAGTAACACCTATATCCGTAAAAAGACATTTGTAACCCATTTTGCATAATTGAGAAATAGAAAGCAAATTATAATCTAAAGAATCTATAAGAAAAACATTGGAAATAGAATGGTCAGGTGATATAGCAATTTTACCAAGTCCTTTGACCAAACCTTGATTTCCATCCCCGAATGTTATAGCTCTTTGGGGATCATCATTTTTCTCGTAGAAGGAGAACATCCTTTTCTCCCCTGTCATGTGGTTTGTGCACCCGCTATCAATGATCCAACTTGAACCCCCGAATGCATAAACCTACAAAACAAGTTTAGGCCTTGGTCTTAGGTACCCAAACGGTCTTGGGTCCTTTCACATTAGAAACAAGCACCTTGGGTACCCAAACATAAGTCTTGGAGCCCTTGTGTTTGCCCCCAACATATTTGGCAACTACTTTGCCTGATTTGTTAGTAAGCACATATGAAGCATCAAAAGTTTTAAATGAAACATTAGGTTCATTTGTTGCAATAGGAGATTTCTTTTTAGGCAATTTAACATGGGTTGATTGCCTAGAGCTAGAAGCCTCATTTTTATACATAAAAGCACGATGTGAAACATTATGAGGTTTCCTAGCATGAATTCTCCTAATTTTGTGCTCGGGATAACCAGCTGGATATAAAATATAGCCCTCGTTATCCTAAGCCATGGGAGCCTTACCCTTAACAAAATTAGACAATCTTTTAGGGGCATTAAGTTTAACATTGTCTCCCTGTTGGAAGCCAATGCCATCCTTAATGCCAGGGCGTCTCCCACTATAGAGCATGCTTCTAGCAAATTTAAATTTTTCATTCTCTATCTCATGCTCATTAAGTTTAGCACTAAGTTGAGCTATGTGATCATTTCGTTATTTAATTAAAGCTAGATGATCATGGATAGCATCAACATTAATGTCTCTACATCTAGTACAAATAGTAACATGCTCAATGGTGGATGTAGAGGGTTTGCAAACATTTAATTCATCAATCTTAACATGTAAAATAGCATTCTTATTTCGAAGATTAGAAATAGAAACATTGCAAACATTTAAATCTTTAGCCTTAGATATCAATTTATCATTCTCAATCCTAAGGCTGGAAAGTGATTCATTTAACTTGTCAATTTTAGCAATCAAACTAGCATTATCATTTTTAAGTTTGACAAGAGAATCATCACAAACATTTAATTTCTCAACCTTAGCAATTAATTTGACAATTTCAATTCTAAGGTTAGAGATAGTGTCATGGCAAGTGCTAAGCTCACTAGTTAATTTTTCATATTTTTCTAACTCCTGAGCATAAGCATTTTTCACCTTAACATGCTTTTTATTTTCCTTAATAAGGAAGTCCTCTTGGCTATCCAAGAGTTCATCCTTCTCATGAATAGCACCTATCAATTCATTTAATTTTTCTTTTTTGTTGCATGTTTAGTGAGAGCACCTAGAGGGGGGGTGAATAGGTGATCCTGTAAAAATCAAATACTTGTAGCCACAAAACATGGTTAAGAGTTAGAATGATAAAACCAAGTGGCTATTGAGCGAGCTCTTGCGAATCACAATAATCACACAGAAAAACAATCACAAGAGACACACGAGTTATCCCGTGGTTCGGCCAAGTATAACACTTGCCTACTCCACGTTGTGGCGTCCCAATGGACGACGGTTGCACTCAACCCCTTTCAAGTGATCCAATGATCAACTTGAATACCACGATGTTTTCCTTTCTTATACTTTCTCCTGTTTGCGAGGAATCTCCACAACTTGGAGCCTCTCGCCCTTACACTTGATGATCACAAAGAAGCACGAAAGTAAGGGAGGGGAGAGCAACACACACAAGACTGAAAGCGAGAGCACAAACACGCACACAAGCCACAACTTGAGCTCACAAAACAATGCGAGTTCTCTACTCAAATAGAGCTCAAGTCACTATCACAAAGAATCGAATGCGTGACAATGGAGTCTTGGTGCTTAGAGATGATCAAAGAATGCTTGGGTTGCTCCTCCATATGCCTAGGGGTCCCTTTAATAGCCCCAAGGCAGCTAAGAGCCGTTGGAGGCAATCAGGGAAGGCAATTCTTGCCTTCTGTCGGGTGGCGCACCGGACAGTCCGGTGCACCGCCTGACAGGCACTGTTCATGGTCCGGTGCAGATTGCCTTCCTAAAATGGCACAACCGACCATTGCAGAATTGTAGTCGTTGGCGCACCGGACACTGTCCGGTGCACACCAGACAGTCCGGTGCCTCCTACCGACCGTTGGAGCGGGTCATGCGTCGCCCGTGGATTTGGCGGCCGATCGTTGCGCTGGCGGCCGTTGGCTCACCGGATAGTCCAGTGCACCACCGGACAGTCCGGTGAATTATAGCCGTACGCCGCCGATGAATTCTCGAGAGTGGCCAGTTCACCAGAAGCCAGCCTGGCGCACCGGACACTGTCCGGTGCACCACCGGACAGTCCGGTGTGCCAGACTGCGCTGAGTCTTGGCTGCTCCAGCCAAGTCTTTTCCTTTTTCTCTTTTCTCTTCTTGTTGATTTGCACTTCATCCATTATTTAGCACATAGTTACTCACTCAATATGTGTTGGGCACTTAATCACCAAAAATATACTAGAAATGGCCCAAGGGCACATTTCCCTTTCAATCTCCCCCTTTTTGGTGATTTATGCTAACACATCAAAAAGCAACAAATAGAAGTGCAACATCAATGCAATTGAGAACAAAAATTGTCTTTTACAAGATTTGACATATTTGGATCGTTCTTTGGCACCACTTGGTTTGTTTTTGCAAATGAAATTCATTTTCCTATCTCTAAGTCAAACTCACTTGTTTGGGCATAAAGAGAGATAATCCAAGAGAGAAAATGATCAAGATCCAAAAACTCCCCCTTTTTCCCATAATCATAAATTCTCCCCATAAGAGACCAAATTTTGACAATAAGAGTATTTTGACAAATCAAAAGTTCTAACTCTACTATTTTCAAAGTTCTCAAGTGGTAGCTGATCCATTTGCTTTGGCCTTAATTTCTCCCCCTTTGGCATTAAGCACCAAAACAGGATCATTATTGGCCCTTCAACCCCATTACCTCACCAAAATTGTCAATTAAGAGTAAAAAGGCAATATGAGCATGGAGATGAACTTGGAGTAAATTACCCTCTCATCGGAGTGCAGTGGAAGTCTTGCATGGTCCAAGTTCACCTTTCCCTTTCAATCCACCTTTGAGACTAAATGAAGTAAACTCAAGCACACAGTTAGTCTCAAAGGGTCAAGTTGTAGCATTTCTCCCCCTAAATATGTGCATTATTCACACATGGACTTGTGAGGTCCGGGGATCCCTTGCACAACTTGAGCACCATAAATAAGCAATAATATGCATAAAGGAACATGATCAAGGACATAAAACACATGTATGCTATAGATCAATCCAAGTTACGTGAATCTAAGACATTTAGCTCACTACGTAGCCTGCAAAAGGTCTTCTCATCTAAAGGCTTGGTAAAGATATCGGCTAGCTAGTTCTCGGTGCTAACATAAAACACTTCGATATCTCCCTTTTGCTGGTGGTCTCTCAAAAAGTGATGCTGGATGTTTATGTGCTTTGTGTGGCTGTGTTCAACAGGATTGTCCGCCATGCGGATTGCACTCTCATTATCACATAGGAGTGGGACTTTGCTCAGATTGTAGCCAAAGTTTCGGAGGGTTTGCCTCATCCAAAGTAGTTGTGCACAACACTATCCTGTGGCAACATACTTGGCCTCAGCGGTGGATAGGGCAACGGAAGTTTGTTTCTTTGAACTCCAAGACACCAGGGACCTTCCTAGGAATTGGCACGTCCCTGATGTACTCTTCCTATCAACCTTGCACTCGGCATAATCAGAGTATGAATATCCAATTAAGTCAAAGGTAGACCCCTTTGGATACCAGATCCCGAAGCAAGACGTAGCAACTAAATATCTAAGAATTCGCTTAACGGTCAAAAGGTGACACTCCCTTGGGTCGGATTGAAATCTAGCACACATGCATACGCTAAGCATAATATCCAGTCTACTAGCACATAAATAAAGTAAAGACCCTATCATAGACCGGTATGCCTTTTGATCAACGGACTTACCTCATTTGTTGAGGTCGACATTTCCGTCGGCTCCCATTGGAGTCTTTGCGGGCTTGGCGTCCTTCATCCTGAACCGCTTGAGCAAGTCTTGCGTGTACTTCATTTGTGAAATGAAGGTGCCGTTCTTGAGTTGCTTCACTTGGAAACCAAGGAAGTAGTTCAACTCGCCCATCATAGACATCTCAAATTTCTATGTCATCACCCTGCTAAACTCTTCACAAGACTTTTGGTTAGTAGAACTAAATATTATGTCATCAACATAAATTTGGCACACAAATAGGTCACCATCACAAGTCTTAGTGAAAAGAGTTGGATCGGCTTTCCCAACCTTGAAAGCATTAGCAATTAGAAAATCTCTAAGATATTCATACCATGCTCTTGGGGCTTGCTTAAGTCCATAGAGCGCCTTAGAGAGCTTACACATGTGGTCAGGGTACCGTTCATCCTCAAAGCCAGGGGGTTGCTCCACGTACACCTCCTCCTTGATTGGCCCGTTGAGGAAAGCGCTCTTCACATCCATTTGGAACAACCTGAAAGAGTGGTGAGCGGCATAGGCTAATAGAATGCGAATAGACTCTAGCCTAGCCATAGGAGCAAAAGTCTCCTCGAAATCCAAACCTGTGACTTGGGCATAACCTTTTGCCACAAGTCGAGCCTTGTTTCGTGTCATCACACCGTGCTCGTCTTGCTTGTTGCGGAACATCCACTTGGTTCCCACAATGTTTTGCTTGGGACGTGGCACCAGTGTCCAAACTTCATTTCGCTTGAAGTTGTTGAGCTCTTCCTGCATGGCCAACACCTAGTCCGGATCTAGCAAGACCTCTTCTACCCTGAAAGGCTCAATAGAAGAGACAAACGAGTAATGCTCACAAAAATTAGCTAGACGTGAGCGAGTAGTTACTCCCTTGCTTATATCTCCCAAAATCTAGTCGACGGGATGATTCCTTTGAATTGTCGCTCGAACTTGAGTTGGAGGGGCCCGTGGTGCTTCTTCCTCCACAACTTGTTCTTCTTGTGCTCCCCCTTGATCACACGCCTCCTCTTGAGGAACCTGTTCTTCATCTTGAGTCAGGGGATGCACCATCATTGAGGAAGAAGGTTGATCTTGCTCTTGGTGTTCCTGTGGTCGCACATCTCCAATCGCCATGGTGCGAATTGCGTCCGTTGGAACATCATCTTCATCTACATCATCAAGATCAACTTGCTCTCTTGGAGAGCCATTAGTTTCATCAAATACAACGTCGCTAGAGACTTCAACCAAACCCGATGATTTGTTGAAGACTCTATACGCCTTTGTATTTGAGTCATAGCCTAGCAAAAACCCTTCTACAGCTTTGGGAGCAAATTTGGAATTCCTACCTTTCTTCACTAGAATGTAACATTTACTCCCAAATACACGAAAATTTGAAACGTTGGGTTTGTTACCGGTTAGAAGTTCGTATGACGTCTTCTTGAGGAGGCGATGAAGGTAGACCCGGTTTATGGCGTGGCAAGCTGTGTTCACAGCTTCCGACCAAAACCGCTCGGGCGTCTTGAATTCTCCAAGCATCGTCCTCGTCATGTCTATGAGTGTCCTGTTCTTCCTCTCTACCACACTGTTTTGCTGTGGTGTGTAGGGAGCGGAGAACTCGTGCTTGATTCCTTCCTCCTCAAGGAACTCCTCCACTTGAAGGTTCTTCAACTCGGACCCGTTGTCGCTTCTAATCTTTTTCACTTTGAGTTCAAATTCGTTTTGAGCTCGCCTTAGAAAGCGCTTGAGGGTCCCTTGGGTTTCTGATTTATCCTGCAAAAAGAATACCCAAGTGAAGCGGGAAAAATCATCATCAACAACAAGACCATACTTACTTCCCCCTATGCTGAGGTAGGCGACGGGGCCGAAGAGGTCCATATGAAGTAGCTCCAGCGGTCTTGATGTGGTCATCACATTCTTGCTGTGATGAGAGCTTCCCGCCTGTTTACCTGCTTGACATGCTGCACAAGGTCTATCTTTTTCGAAATACACATTTGTCAGTCCTAACACATGTTCTCCTTTTAGAAGTTTATGGAGGTTCTTCATCCTAACATGTGCTAGACGGCGATGCCACAACCAGCCCATGCTAGTCTTAGCTATTAAGCATGTATCTAGATTGGCCTCCTCTTTCGAAAAATCAACTAAGTAGAGTTTGCCGTCTAGTACACCCTTAAATGCTAATGAACCATCACTCCTTCTAAAGACAGACACATCAACATTTGTAAATAAACAATTGTAGCCCATGTGGCACAATTGACTAACAGACAGCAGATTATAGCCTAGCGACTCTACTAGAAATACATTAGAGATAGAGTGCTCATTTGTGATGGCTATCTTGCCTAAGCCTTTGACCTTGCCTTGATTCCCATCTCCAAATATGATTGTATCTTGGGAATCCTTGTTCTTGACGTAGGAGGTGAACATCTTCTTCTCCCCTGTCATGTGGTTTGTGCATCCGCTGTCGATAATCTAGCTCGAGCCCCCGGATGCATAAACCTGCAAGGCAAATTAGGCTTGGGTTTTAGGTACCCAACTCTTGTTGGGTCCTACAAGGTTAGTTATAATAGTCTTTGGGACCCAAATGCAAGTCTTGTCTCCCTTGCACTTGGCCCCCAACTTCCTAGCAATCACTTTCTTATTCTTACAACAAATTGCAAAAGAAGTATTGCAAGCATGGTAAATTGTAGAAGGTTCATTACATACTTTCCTAGGCACATGAGCAACATTTTTCCTAGGCATATTTCTACTATTCACAAAAGAAGAACTTGAAGCAATGATAGCGTGTGAATCATAAGCATAACTCCTATGAGCATTTCTAGAAAATTTTCTATCACTATAGATGAAAGCATGATTCCTTTGAGCACTATTAGTCATAGGGGCCTTCCCTTTCTCCTTGGCGGAAATGGGAGCCCTTTGACTTGTTAAGTTCTTGGCTTCCTTTCGAAAGCCAAGCCCATCCTTAATAGAGGGGTGTCTACCAACAATGTAGGCATCCCTTGCAAATTTTAGTTTATCAAAATCCACCTTGCAAGTCTTAAGTTGAGCATTAAGACTTGTAACTTCATCATTTAATTTAGTAATGGATGCCAGATGTTCATTACAAGCATTAACATCAAAATCCTTGCACCTATTACAAATTACGACATGTTCCACACATGAACTAGACTTATTAGCTACTTCTAACTTAGCATTTAACTCATCATTAACACTCTTCAAACTAGAAATAGACTCATGGCAAGCAGAAATTTCAGAAGATAAAATCTCATTCCTTTTAGTTTCTAAAGCAAGAGATTTTTGTACACTTATAAACTTATCATGCTCTTCATATAAAATATCTTCTTGCTTCTCTAACAATTTATTCTTTTCATTTAAAGCATCAATCAATTCATTGATCTTATCAACTTTAGTTCTATCTAAACCTTTGAATAAACTTGTGTAGTCTACTTCATCATCACTAGATTCATCATCACTTGAAGAAGCATACGTAGGGGTATCTCGAGCGCTTACCTTTTTCTCCTTTGCCATGAGGCAGGTGTGGCGCTCGTTGGGGAAGAGAGACCACTTGTTGAAGGCCGAGGCGGTGAGTCCTTCGTCGTCGGAGTTGGACGAGCAATCCGAATCCCAGTCTTTGCCAAGGTGCGCCTCGCCCTTCGCCTTCTTGTAGGACTTCTTTTTCTCCCTCTTCCCGCTCTTTTCTTGTCCTTGGTCACTATCATTATCAGGACAGTTAGCAATAAAGTGACCAGTCTTACCACACTTGAAGCAGGAGCACTTTCCCTTTGTCTTGCTCTTGTTGGGATGCTCCTTGCGTCCTTTTAGCGCCGTCTTGAAGCGCTTGATAATGAGGGCCATTTCATCCTCGTTTAGCTCGGCCGCCTCAACTTGCGCCACCTTGCTAGGTAGCGCCTCCCTGCTGCTTGTTGCTTTGAGAGCAACGGTTTGAGGCTCGTAGATGGGCATTGGGCCATTCAATGCCTCATCAATGTATCTTGCTTCCTTGATCATCATACGCACTCTTACAAACTTTCCGAGTATTTCCTCGGGCGTCATCTTTGTGTACCTATGATTCTCACGGATTGAGTTCACAAGATGAGGATCAAGAACAGTGAAGGACCTGAGCATAAGTCAGACGACGTCGTGGTCCGTCCATCTCGTGCTTCCATAGCTCCTGATCTTGTTGACCAGGGTCTTAAGCCTGTTGTACGTTTGCGTTGGCTCCTCTCCCCTGATCATTGTGAACCTTCCCAGTTCGCCTTCCACCAACTCCATCTTGGTGATCATGGTGGCGTCGTTCCCCTCATGAGAAATCTTGAGGGTGTCCCAAATTTGCTTGGCGTTATCCAAGCCGCTCACCTTGTTGTACTCGTCCCTGCACAAGGATGCTAGCAAAACAGTGGTAGCTTGTGCATTTTTATGGATTTGCTCATTAATGAAAACAGGGTTGTCAGTACTATCAAAAAGCATTCTGTTTTCAACAATCTCCCAAATACTTGGATGGAGAGAGAATAGGTGGCTACACATTTTATGACTCCAAAATGAGTAGTCTTCTCCATCAAAGTGCGGAGGTTTCCCAAGTGGAATTGAAAGTAAATGAGCATTGGAGTTAAACGGAATACGAGAATAATCAAATGAAAAATTTGAGTTAACCGGTTTCTTTTTCTCGTCGTAGTCGTTGTCTCTTGGGGAAGAAGAAGACTCATCGCTGTCGTAGTAGACGATCTTCTTGATGCGCCTCTTCTTCTTCCCGTCCTTATTCTTATGACTCGAGCCAGAGTTAGTGGGCTTGTCGTCCCTTGGCTCGTTGAAGATGGACTCCTTCTCCTTATCGTTGACCACCATCCCCTTTCCCTTAGGATCCATTTCTTCGGGCGATTAGTCCCTTACGTGAAGAGAACGGCTCCGATACCAATTGAGAGCACCTAGAGGGGGGATAAATAGGTGATCCTATAAAAATCAAATACTTGTAGCCACAAAACTTGGTTAAGAGTTAGAATGATAAAACCAAGTGGCTATTGAGCGAGCTCTTGCGAATCACAATAATCACACAGAAAAACAATCACAAGAGACACGTGAGTTATCCTGTGGTTTGGCCAAGTATAACACTTGCCTACTCCACGTTGTGGCGTCCCAATGGACGAGGGTTGCACTCAACCCCTTTCAAGTGATCCAATGATCAACTTGAATACCATGGTGTTTTCCTTTCTTATACTTTCTCCCGTTCACGAGGAATCTCCACAACTTGGAGCCTCTCGCCCTTACACTTGATGATCACAAAGAAGCATGGAAGTAAGGGAGGGGAGAGCAACACACACAAGATTCAAAGCGAGAGCACAAACACGCACACAAGCCACAACTTGAGCTCACAACACAATGCGAGGAGTTCTCTACTCAAATAGAGCTCAAGTCACTATCACAAAGAATCAAATGCGCGAGAATGGAGTCTTGGTGCTTAGAGATGATCAAAGAATGCTTGGGTTGCTCCTCCATACGCCTAGGGGTCCCTTTTATAGCCCCAAGGCAGCTAGGAGCTGTTGGAGGCAATCAGGGAAGGCAATTCTTGCCTTCTGTCGGGTGGCACACTGGACAGTTCAGTGCACCACCGGACAGACACTGTTCATGGTCCGGTGCAGATTGCCTTCCTGAAATGGCACAGCCGACCGTTGCAGAATTGTAGCCGTTGGCGCACCGGACAGTCCGGTGCCTCCTGCCGACCGTTGGAGCGGGCCACGCGTCGCCCGTGGATTTGGCGGCCGACCGTTGCGCTGGCGGCCGTTGGCTCACCGGATAGTCCAGTGCACCACCAGACAGTCCGGTGAATTATAGCCATATGCCGCCGACGAATTCCTGAGAGTGGCCAGTTCACCAGAAGCCAGCCGGCACACCGGACACTGTCCGGTGCACCACCGAACAGTCCGGTGTGCCAGACTGCGCTGAGTCTTGGCTGCTCCAGCCAAGTCTTTTCCTTTTTCTCTTTTCTCTTCTTGTTGATTTGCACTTCATCCATCATTTGGCACATAATTACTCACTCAATATGTGTTGGGCACTTAATCACCAAAAATATACTAGAAATAGCCCAAGGGCACATTTCCCTTTCATTTAGGCTGGCAAAGAGAGCAAGCAAATTATCTTCATCATCACTAGAGTTATCTTCATCACTAGATGTTTCATATTTAGTGGAGGCTCTAGATTTTACCTTCTTTTTGCCATCCTTTGCCATGAGGCACTTGTGGCCGACGTTGGGAAAGAGGAGGCCTTTGTTGATGGCGATGTTGGCGGCATCCTCATCGAAGGAGGAGTCGGTGGAGCTCTCATCGGAGTCCCACTCTCGACACACATGGGCATTGCCGCCCTTCTTCTTGTAATATCTCTTCTTTTCCTTCCTCTTTCCCTTCTTGTCGTCGCCCCTATCACTATCACTAGATAATGGACATTTAGCGATAAAATGACCGGGCTTACCACATTTGTAGCAAACTTTCTTAGAGCGGGGCTTGTAATCCTTCCCCCTCCTTTGCTCGAGGATTTGGCGAAAGCTTTTGATGATTAGCGCCATCTCCTCATTGTCGAGCTTGGAGGCATCGATGGGGAGCCTACTTGACATAGACTCTTCTTTCTTCTCCTCCGTCGCTTTGAATGCGATGAGTTGCACCTCGGGTGTGGAGGTGGCGCCTCGCTTGATGATTTGTTTGGAGCCCTTGATCATCAATTCAAAGCTCACAAATTTTCTTATAACTTCCTCGGGAGACATTAGCTTGTATCTAGGACCACCACGAATTAATTGAACTTGTGTAGGATTAAGAAAAACGAGTGATCTTAGAATAACCTTGACCACTTCATGGTCATCCCATTTAGTGCTCTCGAGGTTGCGCACTTGATTCACCAAGGTCTTGAGCTGGTTGTACATGGATTGTGGCTCCTCCCCTTGGTTGAGCATGAATCGATCGAGCTCCCCCTCGATCGTTTCCCGCTTGGTGATCTTGGTCACTTCATCTCCTTCGTACGCGGTCTTGAGCACATCCCAATTCTCTTTGGCACTCTTCAACCCTTGCACCTTATTATACTCCTCTCGACTTAGAGAGGCGAGGAGTATAGTAGTGGCTTGGGAGTTGAAGTGTCGGATTTGCTCAACTTCGTCTGCATCATAATTTTCATCCCCTACAGATGGTACATGCGCTCCAAACTCAACAATATCCCATATGCTTTTGTGGAGTGAGGTTAGGTGATGTCTCATCATATCACTCCACATGCTATAATATTCACCATAAAAACCGGTGGTTTGCCTAATGGGACAGAAAGTAAAGGAGTATATTTAGAAATGCGAGGGTAGCGTAGGGGCATCTTACTATACTTCTTGCGCTCATGGCGCTTAGAAGTGACGGACGCCGATTTCGAACCGGAGGGTGACGAAGAGTCGGTCTCGTAGTAGACCACTTTCTTCATCTTCTTCTTCTTGTCACCTCTCCGTTGTGACTTGATGGAGGAAGAGGATTCCTCCTTGTGCTTGTGGGCGGAATCCCTCGAATGGGTTCTCCCCAAGCTTGCGGACTTGTCGCTGCCGGTCCCGATCTCCCTCTTGGCGGATGCTCCCGACATCACTTTGAGTGGTTAGACTCTAATGAAGCACCGGGCTCTGATACAAATTGAAAGTTGCCTAGAGGGGGGTGAATAGGCAAATCTGAAATTTATAAACTTTAAGCACAATCTACAAGCCGGGTTATCGTTAGAAATATAACCGAGTCCGAAAGAGAGGGCAAAAACAAATCACAAGCAAATAAAGCAGATGACACGGTGATTTGTTTTACCGAGGTTCGGTTCTTGCAAACCTACTCCCCGTTGAGGTGGTCACAAAGACTGGGTCTCTTTCAACCCTTTCCCTCTCTCAAACGGTCACCTAGACCGAGTGAGCTTTTCTCCTCAATCAATTGGGTCACTTAGACCCCATAAGGACCACCACAACTTGGTGTCTCTTGCTTTGATTACAAAGGTGTTTAGAACAAGAAATGGGGAAGAAGAAAAGTGATCCAAGCGACAAGAACTCAAATGAACACAAATGACTCTCTCTCACAAGCCACTAAGTCTTTGGAATGAGTTTGGGACTTGGAGAGGGTTTGATCTTTTGTTTTGTGTCTTGGAGTAAAGTCTAGAGCTCTTGTATTGAATGCCATGGCTGAAAACTTGGATTCTTGAAGTGTGGTGGTTGGGAGTATTTATAGCCCCAACCACCAAAATGGCCGTTGGAGAGGCTGTCTGTCGATGGGCGCACCGGACAGTTCGGTGCGCCACCGGACACTGTCCGGTGTGCCAGCCACGTCACCCAACCATTAGGGTTCGACAGTTGGAGCTCTGACAGCTGGGACCACCGGACAGTCCGGTGGTGCACCGGACAGGCACTGTTCACTGTCCGGTGCGCCTTCTGGTGCCTGCTCTGACTCTGCGCGAACTTTCCACGCACTGTAGCTGTGTCAGTCGACCGTTGAACTCGACCGTTGCGCTGGCGACTGTTGCTCTGCTTGGCACACCGGACAGTCCGGTGAATTATAGCGGAGTGGCTCTCCAAAAACCCGAAGCTGAGAAGTTCAGAGTTGATCTCCCCGGTGCACCGGACACTGTCCGGTGGCACACCAGACAGTCCGGTGCGCCAGACCAGGGCAGCCTTCGGTTGGTTTTGCTCCTTTCTTTTTGAACCCTATCTTGGACTTTTTATTGGTTTGTATTGAACCTTTGGCACCTGTAGAACTTATAATCTAGAGCAAACTAGTTAGTCCAATTATTTGTGTTGGGCAATTCAACCACCAAAATCATTTAGGAAAAGGTTTGACCCTATTTCCCTTTCATATATTCCTTGGGTACTCATTTAATAGCACTGGGTATAGGTTCTTAATTATAAAATCTGATGTGCCTGATATGTATGTTGATACTGTCATGGAATCATGAGACAACATTTTTTGAGAATGAGTTTCCCATGAAGAATATACCTAGTGATACAAGTCATGAGACTATAATTCCCCATGAGCACGAACTGTCTATTCCTATAGATCTTGCTGAGGATCCTCACGTGCACATCCCTAAGGAGGATGACACTATAGTCACTCGAAAGAGCAAGAGACAGAGGGTTGCAAAATCATTTGGTAATGACTTTATAATGTACCTTGTGGAAGACACAGCAACTACCATTAGTGAGGCATATTCCTCTTCTGATGCTGACTTATGGAAGGAAGCAGTAAGGAGTGAGATGGAATCTATTATGTATAATGGAACTTGGGAGGTCGTTGACCATCTGTATGGTTGTCAACCTATAGGCTGCAAATGGATCTTCAAGAAAAAGTTTAGGCCTGATGGTACAATCGAAAGGTACAAGGCAAGGCTTGTGGCCAAAGGATATACCGAAAAAGAGGGTGAAGATTTTTTTGATACCTACTCACCAGTGGCTCGATTGACTACAATTCGCACATTAATAGCCGTGGTAGCCTCTTATGGTCTTATCATTCATTAGATGGATGTTAAGACAACTTTCCTAAATGGAGAGTTGGATGAGGAGATCTACATGGATCAGACAGAAGGGTTCATTGCAGATGATCAAGAGAACAAGGTGTGTAGGTTGATAAAATCATTGTATGGCCTAAAACAAGCACCTAAGCAATGACATGAAAAGTTTGATAATACTCTTATAGCTGCTGGTTTTGCTGTAAATGAATCTGACACGTGTGTATATTATCACTATGGTGGGGTGAGTCTGTTATGCTGTGCCTTTACGTTGATGACATCTTGATCTTTGGATCAAATCTCAATGTGATTTAGGAAGTTAAAAATCTTCTATCGAGCAATTTCGAAATGAAAGATTTGGGAGAAGCTGATGTCATTCTAAACATCAAGCTTGTTAGAGAAGGTGATGGTGGGGTAACTTTGTTACAATCTCATTATGTGGAAAAGGTATTAAGTCGCTTGGGTTTTAGTGACTGTGATCCTGCTCCAACACCTTATGACCCTAGCATGCTATTGAGAAAGAATCGGAGAATAGCAAGGGATCAATTGACATACTCCCAGATCATTGGCTCGCTCATGTACCTTGCAAGTGCCACAACACCGTACATCTCATATGCTGTGAGTAAGCTGAGTCGGTTTGTGTCAAAACTAGGAGATGATCACTGCCGTGCTCTTGAGAGAGTGTTGCGGTATTTGAAAGGTACTATGACATACAGTATTCATTATACTGGAAACCCAAAAGTGCTGGAAGGCTATTGTGATGCCAACTGGATTTCTGATGCTGATGAGCTTTATGCCACAAGCGGATATGTGTTTCTGTTTGGAGGTGGCGCTGTTTCCTGGAAGTCTTGCAAGCAGACTATCTTAACGAAGTCTACAATGGAAGCAGAACTCGCAACATTAGACACTGCTGGGGCTGAGGTCGAGTGGCTTCGTGATTTCCTATTGGATTTACCGGTAGTTGAAAAACTGATACCGACTATTTCCATGAACTGTGACAACCAAACGGTGATTACAAAGGTTAACAGTTCTAGGAATAACATGAAGTCTACAAGGTATGTTAAGAGGAGATTAAAATCTGTCAGAAAGCTGAAAAACTCTGGAGTTATAACGGTGGATATTGTCCACACATCGAATAATCTGGCATATCAATTCACTAAGGGTCTGTCACGCAATGTGATAGAAAGTGCATCGAGAGAAATGGGTATGAGACCCATGTGAAATCTACTCTAGTGGTAACCTGCTCTATGCGATCGGAGATCCCGTGAAGTAGAGTGGAGAAATAATCTAGTAGTAGATTGTGAGGAAAGATCCCTTCCTTAACTCATTTCCGATGCACATCTTTCCTATCTGTAAGGTAGGATGGTATTTACCTTAATGTATTCCAAGAGTCTTATAAAGGTGAGATGTTGTCCTACAGAACATCTTCTGAGGAATACACCTGTTGGGGACTTGTTCTCAAATGCTATGAGTTAAGAACAAGGCAACACAAAGTATTAAATATTAATGTCCTTCGTCCTTCGAAGCATTATTTCCCTTAGGATATAATGATCTTCAGACGAAGGTTATGAAGGACATACCTTCATAAATGCGATATATGTTAATAAGAGAAGAAGTATATGTAATATAAGAGACAAAATAAACAATCACATGACATTATTAATTTATAGTATTATCCTAGAAAGATAGAAACAATATTGAATTACAAATGTACCTTCGGCTTGATAGAAGACAAAAAAGTACAAGCGTGACGCAAAAGCAAGTACAAGTCAGCGTGAACAGTACGGGGGCACTGTTCACCTATTTATAGGCACAAGACACATCCTATGAGAGATTACAATTATGCCCTTTACATTTGCTATTGACTTATGGAAAAATCTATGAGGACTGAACAACCTTTTCCGTTTTAAGTCGGTTCCCTTTTCTGCGATTTAGCCGAAGCTCCCTTCCGCACAGCTTCGAAGCAACGGCAACCTTCGTCACGATCAAGCTCCTCATCGCATCTGCTTTTACTATGAATCCGAAGATACCTGTCCATAAATCGTACTCAGGAAACATTGTTAAATTACGTTTTTGAGGACCTTCGAAGGACGAAGGCCCCCAACAACACCTATATGAGTCAAACTGCTAGTCACAGTCTATGGGACTTGGGTAATCCCTAAGTACTCATGAAAGGCACTGAAGTATGACTTATATGCTTCTAAACAGCGGGGATGTCATTTTGCAGCCTAGTATCAACAAAGGATTTGAGCGAATCTCATTTCGCACAAAATTGTCAATTCAAGGCTTAGTCCATTGTTCAGTTGTGAATGAGTGAAACTCTTATTTTAGATGGATGTTCAACTTAACAGTCTCCATTGAAACACTGGTATATCAAAGGATTATGATTCTGATACTTCATCATTACAAACCCTAGAGTTTGGTGGGGATTGTTGGATCTTGTTGGGGACTTGTTCTCAAATGCTATGAATTAAGAACAAGGCAACACAAAATGTTAAATATTAATGTCCTTCGTCCTTCGAAGCATTATTTCCCTTAGGATATAACGATCTTCGGGCGAAGGTCATGAAGGACGTACCTTCATCATCACAATATACATTAATGAAAGACGAAGCACACGGAACATGGAAGATGACATGAATAACTACATAACATTGTTAATATAACTTTATTATATCATCATGGAAAAATAGAGATAATGTCGAATTACAAATGTACCTTTGGCTTGACAGAAGGTAAAAGTACAAGCGTGACGCACAAGCAAGTACCAGTCAGCGTGAACAGTACGGGAGTACTGTTCATCTATTTATAGGCACGGGACGCAGCCCATGTAGAATTACATTGATGCCCTTTACATTTATCAATAACTTTATAGCAATCCTTCGAGGTTTAATTTGACTTTTCATCTTTAAGTCAGTTCCTCTTTTCCGCCGTCAGCCGAAGCTTTTCTGCACATAGCTTCGTGATCGTCTTATCCTTCGTCGTGGTCGCTTTCCATCCTAGTCAAGCTTCGTCTTAACCATGCTCTTGTACACCCGCAACCTGACTCCAAAGATACCTGTTCACATGTTTCACTCGAAAAATATTGTCAAATTATGTTTTTGAGGACCTTCGGAAGCCGAAGGCCCCCAACAGTAGCCCCTCGCAATATTAATTTGTTAGAATGATAAATTTAGATTGCGACATGGACGAAGGCCTTAAGCCGAAGGTCCGAAAAAACACCTTCCCTTTGCTAGAATAGCAACATTCACTGACAAGCGGGGTCTTCCAATTTTTAATACACTGGGCGTATAAATAAGAGCATACCACAAGCTCATTTGGTACGCTTTCTTGCCATCTGCTCTTGCTTGCTCAATTTTTAGCTTCTTGCGCACCAACACTTGCTTGGCTCTTTAAGTTTTTAAGCTTCAGCTTTGAAAGCAGTTTTTTAGCATTTTCGAAGATGTCTGAAGATAAAAGAGCTGCTGTCGAGATGAAGCTGAGTCTCTCTGAAGAGAAAAACCTGGGGTTTCTTGAAGCAATGTCGAAGACAAATACCGAAAAGATCACCAAAGAAATTTTAGAAGGTTTATCTGAAGATACTGATGACAGCGACAGTTATGATGCAGATAGCGGTGGTGAAGACTCCGAAGATCGCCCTTGGCGGCCAAGCCATGCGGTTTTCGGCAAATCAAGTATCAAAGAAAATCATCTTGTCAACATGAGGGGAAGATATTTCCGGGACTTGTCCATTGTGAGGGCCGACGAAGGAGAGAAGACTTGTCCAACTCCTGAGGAAAATGAAGTCGTAGTGTTCTGAAGCTTTTTGAAAGCTGGACTACGATTTCCCCTGAGCAGCTTTGTCGTAGAAGTACTGAAAATATTTGAAATCTATCTTCACCAACTTACCCCCGAAGCAGTCATAAGGATGAATATCTTCGTGTGGGCCGTGAGAAGCCAAGGTCTGGAACCTGATGCGAAAAGTTTCTGCAACATACACGAATTGTTATACGAGACAAAACCCTGGGGTAAGGAGCAGTATCACAATAATTTCGGCTGCTACAGTTTCGTCTCTCGGTCCGGGTCAAGCTGTCCCGTGCCAACCTTTCGGAAGAGATGGCCCGGCGACTGGATGACAAAATGGTTTTATGTGAAGAATGACCTGAAAACACGGGAAGATATTAAAGGTATAATTATGCGCCCTATTTGGCAACACTTCGGCCTGTGGAAGCCGAAGGTTGAAATGAACGAAGCTACCGAAGAATGCCAGAGAGCCTTCGGAGTTATTTGCTCTTTTATTGGAACGAGAGATTTGGTTCAAGAGCATATTGCCTTCAGGGTGTGGCCGCTCGCGGAAAAATGGGAAATGCCGCGAGAGACCATAAAGAAGGCTGACGAAGGTGGACTTATCAGGCTGAAGTATACTTTCAAGTTTGGAGATAAATTTGTTGAGCCAAATGATGACTGGCTAAAAAGCATTGAAAATTTAAGTGATGAACTACTCGGGGTTTATTCAAAGGCCGAAGATACTGCATTGTCAGCAGCCTTCGGAGGCCGGAAAAAGAAAAGACTGAACCGAGTGTTTGACGCGATTTGGTTCGTGTACCCCAACTACCACTATCCAGCGCGGGGTCAAAAAAGAAAAAACGCAGCTTCTGCACAAGAAACTTCTTCAGCTGCTCCTAGTGAGCCAGCGCCGAAGAGACAAAGGGTAAAGGTTCTCACACACCGACCACGCTACATTGAACCAGCTACAGTACCCGAATTCGCCGGCGAAACCTCTTCGGCCACCGAAATTAAAGAACCAACTTCAGTGCCGAAGATTGAAGAAAAAACTGAAGAACCTTCAACAAAGAAAGCAGAAAAACCGAGAACTGAAGGAACGAAAATATTGGAAATTTTAAGTCCTTCAGCCAGTGTTGAGACAATAAAAAACCAAAAGGGCCCAGCGATGACCCCGAAAAGAAAAAGAATGGTCAACGTGCTAGATGTTCTGGAGACAATTAAGTCCTCAAGCACGACTCCGAAGAAGACTGTTGAAACTTCCGAAGCGGAAACTAAAATCTTTGATACTAGAGCTCCAAAACAACAAACTGAAACTGAAGCTGGGCCTTCAGAGCTCACGAAGGTGAAACCCTTGGAAACCGAGGAAGAAAAAATTACGGAGCCAATTCTTGTTGAGGAAATCGGTGCTGTTGCCCCCGAAGCATCCCCCAAAGTCCTTGATTATATTGTTCGACATGCTTCGGGGAAAAAGTTATCAGAAGAAGAAGTTTTTGAAGCTAATCACTATGCCAAAGAATTGAAATATCCGAAGGGGGCACTAGTGTTCAATGGTACAAATGAAGAAGATTTCCTATACTGCCTCCCGGATAACAAAGAATTACTCGTCTGTCAGGAAATGGCCCGAAGCATGGGATTTCCGAAACTGGAGGCTGGCCTCTGCGCGATGACAAAGGATGATCTTGCGGACAGCCTTGCATATAATAGCCTGAAGGTACGAGATTTGCGCATTTGGAAACTTTATGATTTGAAATTTATTCTTTTATTCTTATACTAACTCTTTTACATATAGGGTTTAATTCTAAGCAACGCGCTGAGAGCGCAAAAGAATGCCGAAGACGAAAGCTATGAAATTGCTTTTAACAACCTTCGAACAGAGGTGATCAAACTAAGAAATGAAGCCTTGGAAAAGGACAAAATTCTAGTTACATTGGTGGATAAAATAAAGGAGAACGAAGCTGCCTCGAGGGCACAAGCTGCGGCCCAAAAGCACGAGATTGACGATCTTCGGAAGCAATTAGCCCGAGCTAAAGAAGAACGCATACTTGAAGAAACGAAGCGAGAACTTAGCGACCAATGGGCAAATCATTTAGAAGGAATTGTTGAAGAGCTTCGTTCATCTAAGAAAAGATGTTATGACAAATCTATGGAATGTGTTAAGAAAATAAAAGCTAGCTTCGCCAGCGTTGGCGCATTCTCGAGCGAAGAAAACTTTACAAGAGGCAACCCCGAAGGTCTCATTGAATGGATTAATCACGAAGCTGAGGCCTTTGAGGAAATTTTAAATAGTCGCGGAGACATATGCGCTTTTTCGGGTGCCAGGGGGATTGCCAGCATTTTGGAAAGGAAAGGCTGCGATCATGTAAAAATTTTAGCACAATCTGAAATTGCCTTGTCCTTCGAAGATGCTAAAGACCCTTCAGCTGAAGCTAGCATGGTTGGTGGGAGATTTTTTACCGATATCTGGGATAATGGTGGCCGAGAAAAGGTCCGAGAAATTATCCAAAAAAGCGAAAAGGGCATCCATGATGCTAGAAAAGTGGCCGAGGCTGCTGAGAAAAGCGCAGAGCCCGAAGGGCAAATAGGTATTAACTAATGGTTTTTATTGTGTTGTAATTTTTGATTTCAAACTTCGTTCGCTAATTGTAATAGCAATGTAGCTGTATCCTATCCTCCCTCAGATCCTGCTAAAACGTCACCGGGCCCTCACCCGAAGGAAGACGATGAAATCAAAAAGATGGCCGAAGCTATCATGGATCAAGTTGTCAATCAACTCCTGAACGAAGCTACGGAAGTAGTACTTAGGGAAGACTAGGTGCTATTGTAAAAACATCTGAAATGTAATATGTGAAATATCTTGTAACCCTGAATGTAATATACTTGTTTTTTTATGGTTCAATTCTTTACGATGCATGAAATTTTACATGCGTACCGTTTTTGAGTCTTCGACGAAAAAAACACCTTCCCTTCTTTTCATGCTTCGTGAAGAAGAATTTTCATTTATCAGAATATCCATAGTGCTCTGATGAAGAATGTCCAAGCTTCGTGAAAATATTTTCCGAAGCTACACTCCAAAGATCAATATTGTATCTCCTTGTGACAGCATGATTTTCCCTTTTTCAAAGCATTTTTCCGAAGATCGATATTTTGCCCCCTTCTTGTGCCATATGCAACATGATGTATGATGCTTATGCTATGCGAAATGATGTGATGATGTTATGTTATGTAAAATGGTACTTATTCCGAAGATACACGGACATCCCTGCAATGAAACACATAATCTTTTTAAATCAGTGTTGACTTTTCGCTGTAAGCCTCCCTTAGGAGCTTCTTCGCCTTTTACTTCAGCGGAATCAGCGTTTATTTTTCGTTGTAAGCCTCCCTTAGGAGCTTCTTCGCCTTTTACATTCGGCGGTATTCGCGTTGACTTTTCGCGCTTCGCCTTTTACTTAGACGGTATCAGCGTTTATTTTTCGCTGTAAGCTCTGCATTCCCTTTGGAACGACTTCTGAGCAGAAAACTTACACTGCGCTCCCTTTGGAACGGCTTTTTGTCACTTCAGCAAACTTACTCTGCGTTCCTTAGAACGACTTTTTGTTGCTTCGAAAAATTCATACTGTGCCTTTTAAAATAAATTTTTGAAAATTCGAAGGTCCTCCTTGCTATCGCAAATCTTTAAGCTTCAACAATTTAAGCCTGTGGAGAAGATATATTTTCTTTATAGCAGACAACGAAACTATCACATGAGATTTAAAAAGTGTCCTTTATTACACAGAAAATAAAACTGAATGGGAAAGACTACTATCAAGGTAGGATATTTGTCAATAAATGTGCTTCGACTCTGGCACAGTGCTATTGACTGTGCGAGCTTCGGACTGTTCTCTGAAGTCCCTTTGATGTTGAGCATATTGGCCCCCTTCCGGCTGCTGGCCTTGTTGCAGCGGTGGTGGAGGCGGAGGTTGTTGCCAGGAAGCTTGAGGTTGACTCGCCGAAGCAACAGAAACTGCATGGTGATTGCCTACATATTCTGGGATGTAAGGCGAATGATACGAAGCAGTGTGCATGATCTGCTTCGGCTGACCCTGTTTTGCTGCAGCTTCAGCTATCTCCTTTTGCTTCTAGATGGTAACATGGCACATCCTGGTGGTATGACCCTTGTTTTCACCACAAAACAAGCAAAATGTTCTTCTTGGTTGATCTCCAAATCTTCCGCCGAAGCCCCTGGCGCCTCTGCCTCTTGGAGCTGGCGGCCGGAAGGAGCTTTGCTGTTGCCCCGAAGCCTGTGAGGAGCACTGTGGCCTTTGCTGCTGACTCCCCTTATCATCATTTTGGGTGGAGTTGTGAATTGACCTGACGTGCCTCGGATAAAATCTTCCTCCGAAGCCCCTGGTCATTTCGGAAAACCTGAAAGCTTCCTCCCTTCTTTGACGAAAATCATTGTCGGCCTGAATATACTCGTCCATCTTCTGGAGCAGCTTCTCCAAAGTTAGAGGAGGCTTCCTAGCAAAGTACTGAGCTGAAGGTCCTGGCCGAAGTCCCTTGATCATGGCCTCAATTACGATTTCATTGGGCACTGTTGGCGCCTGTGCCCTCAAACATAAGAACCTCCGGACATACGCCTGAAGGTATTCTTCGTGATCCTGGGTGCACTGGAATAGAGCTTGAGCAGTGACCGGCTTCGTCTGAAACCCTTGGAAGCTGGTTAACAACATGTCCTTCAGCTTTTGCCATGAAGTTATTGTTCCTGGTCAAAGGGAGGAATACCAGGTTTGAGCAACACTCCTGACAGCCATAACAAAAGATTTTGCCATGACTGCAGTATTGCCACCATACGAAGATACTGTTGCTTCGTAGCTCATCAAAAACTGCTTTGGGTCTGAATGGCCGTCAAACATGGGAAGCTGGGGCGGCTTGTAGGACGAAGGCCAAGGTGTAGCCTGCAGCTCAGCGGACAGAGGAGAAGCATCATCAAAAGCAAAATTTCCATGATGGAAATTCTTATACCAGTCATCTTCATTGAAAAAACCCTCCTGATGAAGGTCCTTGTGCTGAGGCCTTCGGTTCTGCTCATCCTGAGTAAGATGACGAACTTCTTCAGAGGCTTCGTCTATCTGCCTTTGCAGTTCTGCTAGCCTGGCCATCTTTTCCTTCTTCCTCTGCACCTGTTGACGAAGCATCTCCATGTCTCTGATTTCTTGGTCTAGCTCATCCTCTTGCGGTGTCAGGCTGACAGCCTTCCTCTTCTGGCTTCGGGCCTCCCGAAGAGAGAGAGTCTCCTGATTAGGGTCCAGCGGTTGCCGAACTGCAGCCCCAGTTGCTGAAGCCTTCTTCGGCGCCATAGCGAAGATTTATGATTGCCGAAGATGTTCCAAACTCAAAGAGTGGAAGTGAGTTCACCGGAGGTGGGCGCCAATGTTGGGGACTTGTTCTCAAATGATATGAATTAAGAACAAGGCAACACAAAATGTTAAATATTAATGTCCTTCGTCCTTCGAAGCATTATTTCCCTTAGGATATAACGATCTTCGGGCGAAGGTCATGAAGGACGTACCTTCATCATCACAATATACATTAATGAAAGACGAAGCACACGGAACATGGAAGATGACATGAATAACTACATAACATTGTTAATATAACTTTATTATATCATCATGGAAAAATAGAGATAATGTCGAATTACAAATGTACCTTCGGCTTGACAGAAGGTAAAAGTACAAGCGTGACGCACAGGCAAGTACCAGTCAGCGTGAACAGTACGGGAGTACTGTTCATCTATTTATAGGCACGGGACGCAGCCCATGTAGAATTACATTGATGCCCTTTACATTTATCAATAACTTTATAGCAATCCTTCGAGGTTTAATTTGACTTTTCATCTTTAAGTCAGTTCCTCTTTTCCGCCGTCAGCCGAAGCTTTTCTGCACATAGCTTCGTGATCGTCTTATCCTTCGTCGTGGTCGCTTTCCATCCCAGTCAAGCTTCGTCTTAACCATGCTCTTGTACACCCGCAACCTGACTCCGAAGATACCTGTTCACATGTTTCACTCGGAAAATATTGTCAAATTATGTTTTTGAGGACCTTCGGAAGCCGAAGGCCCCCAACAGATCTTTTATGGGCTTGGCCCATTTATTCAATAAACTCTATGGTGTGTAATGGTGGAGAATACCAATAGTACCATATTGGAAGTTCAAGGGTTGTTGGCTTGACTTATATGGTGGGAATTATTCCACTTAATTTGAGAAGTCAAGAAACGAACAAGGGCGTACCACACGCGCGCGCGCGCCGCCGCCGGTGGTGGGGTCGGGCTCGGGCCGGGCGTTGCGTGGCGTGGCGTGGCGAGGCGAGGCGAGGCAGGCAGGTAGGCGGCGAGCGGGCGTGGTGTGGTTGTGTTAATTTTTAGCACTCATTAACCGCGGGAGTTTCAACTTCGGGTTAAACCTTTCAGTTGCCCGTCTCTTCATCAGCCGCATGTGAGACCCTTCTCCTTCAGCTTTCAGTTGCCCGTCTCTTCGTCAGCCGCATGCGAGACCCTTCTCCTTCAGCTTCCCTTCCGCGATAAAAGGGGAGAACGCCTATCACTTGGTACGCGAGCAGAACCACTTCAGAATCACTGTCTAGCCGCAAGTGTGGGTATTTCCATCTCGTAACTCTGCGCGCACGGAGGAGCGAGAGGGCAGGTGCCTTCGAAGCCCTTGCCATTCGAGACCTTGCACGGGGGATCGACAATTAGGTTTTTGGGGAGCGTCTACGCGACTGCCCGAACATCCTTCTGGTAAACATCTTCTTCTTCCTGACGTATTCATCCTGTACGGCATGATAAGAGAAGTTGGACAAGGATCTGGATCCTCGGAGCTCATGAGAGGGTATGACCAATTCATCTCCTTACTGTTTTACATTTTTTATATTATATATGTTGTCCATCTCTACTGTTTCATATATAGCCATGAATTTATCTAATCTATTCTGTCGTATCATATCATGACATGTCTGATGTCTGTTCATGCTAGTAATATGTTAAATCTGTTTGTTTTAATTTTACAGTCATGCTGTTTATATTGTTGTCTATTTATTTTCAATTGTTCTGACAAATTATATGCTTATTATATTTATATGATTTATATGATTCATATGTTTTATGTTCTCATGATCCATATTGTTATGGATATATTTGATATCATGATTTCTATGATTATTCATCTTTTATATGTCATCATCATAATGTTAATTTATGGAATTAAAAGGATATAGAAAATGCCTATAACTCTAACAATACAGGCGTACGGTCGGTGGTGTATTGGGTTGGTTGTAGGCTTTTGCTTTGGGGTGGGCTGCACGTTGGAGTTGATGCCCGCGGCTAATGTATGGACTGGGGCATTGGGAGTGGGAAGGCCAAAGGCCGCTCAACCGCTCAAGGCTGCAGGTTGGGCTCAAAACCGGATTGCTAAAACAGTATGAAAAAACGGTACTTTCCTGGAACAAAACGGTAACCGTAAAATGAACGAAAAATCAGTTAAATCGTTTTTGATACCGTTCACGAATACAATCTACCCGTTTTCGTTCTGAAACTGAAAAATACCCGAAGTAAACGAAAACGGTTGGAAAAAATGGTATTCAGAACGGGACAGGACGAAATTTTCCCGTACCGTTTTCATCCCTGGCTGCCAAGGCTGATGCCATCGAGGGAAGTGAAAGCTCTCTTGTGGGTTTTGGTGTTTAGACGACAACCCAATTAAAGGACTAACAAGTGTGCTAAGTGTTGAACAGGTGCTTAATGCAAAGCTAACAGGGTTCAACACAAGTGAACAAGTGTGATGGTCCAAAGACTAGATCATCTATAGATAATGGACATCACAAGTAAGATGGACATTGCTTAAGTGAGACTCGATGTGCGTAACTCAGATACAACCGATCAAGCCAAGGATGGAGGCAAGAAGAGCTTCGAGGTACCGAGTGCATGGGAGAAGGTCAAGGAGACCAGGAACCCAAAGCCAGGGGTGAAGAAGAAGACTTGCAAAGTCAAGGTTGATCGAGTTAAGAAGAGTTATGGTGCATCAAGGATCACTACATAAGGACATGACTTACAACTAATGAGGCAACATCTACAGTTATGTGGTGTAAGTCATAATGCTCAAGATCAAGCTCAAGAAATGAATAAGGGAGTTAGAGCTCAGATATGTCAATCTAGATCAAGTCAAGTTGACTTAATGGTTTAGAGTCCAACATCGACCTCAAACATGCCAAATTGGGTAAAACAATGAAAAAGGTTAAGTATGTAAGGTTTGAGTGTTCAACCATGTTGCATACACCTCTTACTACAAGTTTGGTGCTTTGGTTTGCTCTCTAACTCTTTCTGTAGAGAAAGTACCATTCTGAGCTCTGCTGGAGGAGAAACAGAAAAGCTAGGAGAAGAACAAGAAAGATGTAAGTTTCTAGGACTAAATCAATTGGATTATACTCTAAATGTGTTTGTTTAAGTCTCAAAAAATCCTCCCAAAAGTTGAAGTCAAACGGAGAAAGAACGGTGGAAAAATCACTTAGTGCGCTGTTGGCTGGTGCACAGGACAGTGAATAGTAGCTGTCCGGTGCACAGGACAATGAATAGTACCTTTGTCCGGTGCACAGGACAGTGAATAGTGACATGTTCGGTGCACATGACAGTGAATAGTAAATGTGTCCGGTGCACAGGACAGTGAATAGTAGTTGTGTCCAGTGCACAGGACAGTGAATAGTAAGAGGTCTGTGTGCTCTGTGTCTGTGCTTGGCCGAACCTCGGGATAAATCCCTGTGTCTGTGTGCTCTGCTCTGTGTTGTGTGCTATTTCTCTGTCTTATTTGTTGTTTATACTTGCACTTCTTTATTTATATGTGGTACAAGCTGTCTTCGAAGTGCAGGGTATTTTAAGACAGGAACTTTAATTCTGCTGCAACCTACTCGAAGGGTTTTTCATTCCACTGCGATCTAGCCTTCGAGTAGAGTATGAATTTCCAGTTTTAAAGTGATAATTATTATTCGCCTATTCATCCCCCTCTAGGCGACATCCAGATGCTGTTTCCGGGCATAGGGAACTTTCAGGAAGGCGAGAAGAGGAAGTAGGGTTTGTTGGCTTCTCGGTGTTTCTACTTTTTCCATGCAGGGTGAGGATGGGAGGGAGTAGACTCAACGACGTGGGAGGGAGCAGACTTAACCCGATTTGATAGAAACTCGATACAAACCCTCATGTCCGCGACGCTGGCTTCTTCCCTGCCACGCGTCAGCACCAACGAGAATAGGGATAGCAACAGGCACATTTTACCCGCGTGCCCGTGGGTAAAAACCCTATAGGGTGCAGGTTTGGGTGTGAGTTTGTACACGTGGGTACGGGTACGAGTTTGATTCTCAACCCGACGAGTTTTTTCTCGTGGGTATGAAAATGTTGTACCCGTGCCCGCAAACCCGCATACCCGTGTGTGTGTAGATTGTAGAGCACATGCATCTCAATTTAGTGCCGCCCCGAAAGCTTTGAGCGAGTGGAGCCAATCAAATGAAATAAAAGAAGACTACAGACGCCAGGGAACTCGTAGAACTTTTGGCTAAGATCGGTACATGATTTTATCAGTTTAATAAATATTTATTATTATGTGCTATCAGTTTAATAAATATTTATTATATGACTGTGCTCGCGGGTGCCATAAACCCGCGGGTAGCGGGTTTGGGTAACATACGCTACCCGTCACGGGTAGCGGATGCGGGTATGGGTTTAACATTAATTTCGCGGGTACGAGTTTGTAATCTCTGTACCCGCGGGTTTTAAACCCGTTTCCATCCCTAAACGTGAAGCGCTAGTTTGGGAGACACAAAACCGGAGTGGATTGGAGGGGCTAAAATCCCCTCCTTATTCAATTTTGAATAAGGAGAGGATTTTAGCCCCTCTAATCCTCTCTGGTTTTTATACTCCCAAACTAGTCTACAAACAAGTCTAAGGCTGAGTCTAGTGCACAGCCTCCCTCTCGCCCCTGCCACGTCAGCTCTCGCCTTCACTCTCGCCCCTGCTGCTCCAGTGCACAGGCTGCAGCAGGCTACAGCCTCAGGCTATAGCCACGTCAGCTTTTCTATTTCAGAATTAAGTATTTCACGCGGATTTATTTCAACGCTCAGAAAACTTGTGGAAGAGAAAAATGAGATGGAATGGTGTGTGGAATGAGCTCCACCCGGGTAGGGGTATATATAGAGGGATTGGGGATGAAATTTGTGATTTTTTGCAATTTTTTTCGAATTTTTTGGACTCCAAACGGTCAAAAACGGCTAGTTGCAACGGCTAGCACACGTGGACCAATCAGATCGCGACACGTGGACCAATCAGATCGCGACACGTCGCTCTCGCCCGCGCTCTCGCCCTACGCTCTCGCCCCGCCAGTGCCTCGCCTCCCTCTCGCCCGCCTCTCGCCCGGGCGGGCGCTCCAGCGCGGGCGAGAGCGAGGCGATACCGCCCGCTCTCGCCGGGCGCGAGCGCCATCGCCCGGCGCCGGCGGCAGCGGCCTCTTCTCGCCCGCGCTGCCGCCCGCACTGCCACCAGCCTAAGAGAAGGTCGTGAAGCGTCGAAAGTCCTCCAAACCCCCCGCGACTTTTAATAAACCGGAATACTCAACAAGCAGACATCGTCAGTTAATGTGAAGGCTGTTTGTTTCGTTGCAGGATTATATAATCCAATTTATATGATCGTATTAGAGATGCTTGTTTACACAGATTATTAGTGTGTAAAATACTAGACAATGATCGAAAATAAACATCTAACAGTTTGCTTATGCATTATCATAAACTAGGTACCTATAATTATATAATGCACTTTGATATGGGTTGTTTATTTCAGTGACGCAGGATAAAATTTTAGGTGGGGTCGACAGTACAAGAGACAAATCATTAGACTATACCACTAGGTAAATGTAGATTAATGATAATAACATGAATGTTAAATGGGTAATATCTAGTGTTTCCAAAATGATATGAATACCAAAAAACCTTTTTGGCTACCTGAAGGAGAGCTAGAGAGAGAAAATAGGTGGACTGACTGAGGACGAGGCGTTGAGACGGAATGTCGGAGCAGCTGCATCGGTGTGTCATTGTGGTGAGTCATCGAATTTGACGTGAGATGGCGTCGGTAAGACGACGACGGGTGGGAGGAGCGAGTGCAAGAGGCGAGGTAGCGACGGATGACGGTAACGACAAGCGGCAACTATTGTCGTGTTGCGACGGCACGGTGAGACCCTAATAAGTTAGCAAGGATAGGTGACGCCACGATCCCACCAACAGCTTGCACATCTGCTGGTGCGGACTAGGAGGCAAAGTATGAGCGTTGTCTACAGGATCCCGACAAGGCGACGAGTTGATGAGTGATGAGAAGGCAAGGTGGCGCTACAGCGGGCGGGTTAGGTCACCAACTTACTGGTCAGTCGATGACAGAAGAAACGAGTGAGCCACGAGTGGGCTTGCGCTAGGGAAGAGAATCGAATGGCTTAAGTGGAGAATGAACTGAGCAGTGAAGCATCGAGAGAGAAATAGATCAAAACCTAGTTTTCATTATATTTGTCCACGCTTTCTGTACGTAAACCTAGGTATAAGGGTTAAAAAAAATTAAGGTGGGACCATGACCCACCTTGCCCACCCCTTAGATCCACCCCTAGTTTGTTTGCCTCTTAAGCTATTTAAGCTGAATTATTATATGAACTAGATTGTCGTCCTGACCGTCGCTATAAGTTATTTTAGAAGAAGAAAAAATAACATATATTTAATCTAAATTTAACAGCCAATATTTATCCCCAACTTTATGACGAACATCTATTCTTTCCATTTCATTCTAGTCTATCGTTATTTTCAGTCACGACTCATGAGCATCCACGGGCACGTCGTTTGTTGTGCTTTCTGTGCCTTCGTGTCAACGGAAAACACGAGCAGCTAGCCACGGGCGTAGAAAAAACGCAGAGTTCGGTGGCTGTCCACACTCCACACGCACTCGTCTTCGTCGCGTCGACAAACATGTTCGGACGCCACACGAGGCACATGCCATGCGAACCACCACCCGCACATTGTATTGCGGCCGGCCTCACCGTGAATGGCGTTTTGCCGTTTTCCCATGCTTGTCGTCGGTCCCACCGCCCACGCCGGTCTCGTTGCTGTGCCGCCGGTAGCCCGGTGCCCCGGTGCTCTTTGAGTCTTTGACTTCGGCTGGGCGCCGTCGGATTGAGCCACGATCTACCAGTCTGGTTGGTCGCTGGCCATGACACCGGCACGAGGCGCCTGTTGGTTCCTCCTGGATATGGATTCGTCTCAGGTAGTCAGGTCAGTCGGGGGGGCAGACTCGTAAGCGAAATTCTAGAGTGGGGAGGCTGGCGAGACCTGGAAAGTCTCACGCTATCCACGGTACGTTTTGTTTTAGGATAGGAAGAATCTTCTACGGTGCCGGCTGAACCGATGATATGCAGTGTTCTCATCTCCGTTTCAGCATCTTGCCAGTATGTCACTGCAATATTCACCCATATTCTCATTCCAAAATTAGTTGCCCGGTGGGAAAGGGGGGAAGAAAAACACGTCGGTTCTTCCTTCTCCACGTTGTCCGTGTGCCCGTATCCAGATTCCCAACCCCTATCATTGCATGGTCGCCGGCGCCGCCAGACCGCCGTCGCCGTCGAAGCAGCGGACCAACCACCTGCCACTGCCGCTCTGCCAGCGGCGACGAGGGAAAACCAGGCCAGGGACAGGGGTCAGAGGGAGGGAGCGCCAGTGGGCGGGTGAGAGCGCGGCCCACCGCCACTTGGCGAAAAGCACAGCGCACGTGGCGCCTGCCCGAGCGCTCCGTTATCCTCGGCGCGCAGGCAAATGACGGCCCCGCCCCTGGTGAAAAGCGCAAAAAGGGCACTCCCGGGTCGCGCGCTGCGAGGTGGGCCCCACTTCCGCCCGCCCTGCCCCTCGGGCTGTGCGCAGCGCCAGCAGTTACCGCTAGCCATTTCCCTCCCCTTGCATGCCGCCGGCTGCAGCGGTGCTTTTACAGCGTCCCCTACGTATCGTATCGGCTCCCTTCTCTCTCTAATCTAGTGTGTCACTGTTCATTACCCTAAACACTGTGTTGTGGGTCCACGCATAATTGTTAGTAGATAAAAAATTGATAGTTGATATAGAAAATGATATTTTATAGTTGTAGTGGGGTATATGAGAGTATTTAGGGGGAACCGCTGCGGGAGATAAAAAAATATGGGGAAAAATAGAGGGAAAAAGTAATATAGGGAAAAAAAATTTAGGGGTAACGGTTGGGTTGCGGATAGCCTCATCCCCTTCCACTTCCCCCTCGTCACGTCCTCTTCCAGTCTCCACTCTCCACGTGCTCCATCCCATTCTCCTCCCCGTCCCCCGTCCCCCTCGCCTCGCTTATCCCGCCCCGGACCCGGCCGACCCCTGCTCGACGTGTTGGCAAAACCTCCTCCTAGTCCTCTCGCAGAAGGAGCTTGTTTTCTTTACCGGCGCGGCAACAGCGAAAGCTTCTCGATCTCTCTCCCCGCTGCTCCGCCGCTGGGTACGGTGGTTCCGCGCCTCGGACGCGCCCGTGCGGGTTGGGTGGATCCGAGCTCTGTGCGGAAGCGCCGCCGCGACACGGTCGGTGAGCGCTCTTTCTGGCTGCTGTTTTCATCGCGAGCTTGGATTCAGACATTCGGTGCCGTCCATGCAAGGGGTAGACGGATTTGGGTGAGGAGTTTATTGCTTCTTCGATCGGGGATTGAGTGTTTGGGTCTACCGTCCTTGTTTAGCTCGTCGGTGTTCCAGGGAGTTCGACGCGTGTATGGGTGTAGTGTGTTGGACTGACAAGTCTGAACTCTATTTTTTTTTCTTTCCTCTTTGCGGACACTTCACGTTTTTATTCCGTGTCGCGTAGACCGTACGCGAGTGGTTCGGTTTGTTTGATTTTGCCCTTGCGCAGGCGGCCTCAGCTGCTAAAGTCTTGATTAACCCCGTCTAATTGCTTGTATCTGCAGCCAGTTCATCTGGAAAGGGTTTTATCTGTTCTTTTACAAAGGTTGCTTTTGCCTACTGACGCGTGAATATCGAATAGTGATGATAGTATATTCGCGCTTTGCTTGTACGTGTCTGTACTCTGTTGTCCCTTCTGTTCAAAGCGGCAACTATTCATCTGCGTCGAAAGGGAATCCTTTTGCAGCGTGAATTTGACTGTTCTTGAGCGAAATTTGCCGCGTTTATTTGAGTGGCGCAGAGAGTCCGCTGGCTTCCAGCCTTCCACGAGTAGCCGGCAAGCGACCAGATAGAGGGAAAAAAGTGAGGGTTAGTGGTGCACTGGTGCTTAACACCTGTATTTGTTCTACCTGAAGTTTGGCATATGGCCACTTATTCTGTGCCACACTTACCGGTCATGTGCATGGAAAGCGTCCATTCGATATGCCAAGATATGAACATGCCACTTAAAATGATAACTTGGGACCAGGGAGCCATTTGCAATAGAGGTCGCAAAAAGTTTGGTTGCACTTCGTCCTATTTGTCTCTCACTCACTCCTATGTGCTGATATGCTGTGCTAAGCTGGCATGAAAGACTCTTGACTTCTTCAGAGCATTGATGCCAATTGCAATAAAAGCGTTTGTTTGTCTCCAAGATGACTATTCATCACTCTATCTTTCGGTGGTACCAAATGCATTATGGTCACTCTATTTGAAGGTCTTTTGAATTTACTCTGCTTACCTCCCCCTTATGCTTTACAGAGATTATATGCTTTGCCAATAGCGTAGTCCCAAATTATGGAAGCCCCCTTAGATTACATGTCTGTACTTCTATTCTGAAACTTCTTGTAGTTATCTAATGCGCTGGCTGACAGATATAGGAAGAATATCTAAATCTCAAATTTTCTGTGAGGGCCTCAGGGGAAGCGTCCTATGTAGCTAAATGAGGGAGGGGTTCTGTGTTATCTATGGGTGACAATGAGCTCTAAAGTTTACACTATAAGATTTAATGATCGGATCATATTAGGATCAGGCCCTACCATTTTGTGAAGAAACATTTGGATCGTAATCCATTACCATCCCTAGTGTTATCATAAGACTGTCACTAGCTCGTGGCAGAGTGTATGTAGATGCATATTTAATATTTTTGCTGATGTGGAACAGAATAGGTATCTGTTTGCATGGCCTGGGGAAAAGTTGCCAATTTTTCTCAATACTCAAATTTTGTCTCTATGCGAAACAGTCAGAAGTAACTATAGGTTTGCTGTATTGTTACTCATTGTTTACTTCTTAATGCTTGTATCACATAGAATTCCACTGGATCCAGCTGCTGAACGGGGTACCAGAAGGTGGATTTGGTAGTAGCACTGAACAGCGAGTGGAATTTCTCTAATACTGTCCAGGATCATGGTTCCTCTCTGTGGTTTCTGTGGGAAACAAAGGTCAATGATCTACTGCAGATCGGATGCGGCATCATTGTGCTTATCATGCGACCGTAGCGTTCATTCAGCTAATGCACTGTCTCGGCGTCATAGAAGGACCCTTCTTTGTGATCGTTGTGGTTTACAGCCTGCATCAGTCCGATGTCTTGAGGACAACGCATCACTTTGCCAAAACTGTGATTGGAATGGGCATGATGCAGCATCAGGGGCTTCTGGGCATAAAAGGCAGGCCATAAACTGTTACTCAGGGTGCCCATCATCAGCAGAGCTTTCGAGAATCTGGTCATTTATTATCGATATCCCGACTGTAGCTGCTGAGCCCAACTGTGAGGATGGGCTAAGCATGATGACAATTGATGACAGTGATGTGACTAATCATCACGGTGCTTCAGATGATAAACGATTGTTGGAAATAGCTAACACAGCACTCATGAGTGATCCACCTTCACCTGACAAGCTTAAACCTCTGATAGGCTCTTCTTCTGGAGATGGGTTTGATGTTCTGCCTCTAGCCACAGATCAGCCTGCTGGACCAGTTTCAGCGACACCTAAGGTGCGATGTGCCTTTTCATTTTTTCCTCCAAGAATGTTTGTGAACGTTGTGCTTTGTTTTTTGCATGTCAAAAGACTTGTTGCTTATGGCATGCAAGTTACGTACACATATAAAATAAAGAATGTTTTCATATGAATATAGCATAAACATTTAGCTTGGTTACTGTTTCAGTCTTGCATCAGCACAGAAAATAGTACATGGAAATTATTCCTTAGTGATGATTCCCTTTTCTCTATTTAACACTGCCTGTCTGTTTTTTCCTGCTGAGCTCTCAATGCCCAAGTAGGTTCTTTTTACAATGAAAATTCCATTTTTGTAACAAGTTATTAGATACATTTGCGTCAATGGACAGTTGCAAGTTGCATTGGTTCGTATTGTTTCAGATCTTGTTTATCACCAGTCCCTTTTTAAAGAAAAATATGATCTATAGTCGTTGTATTCTTATCAGATGCTTGTTACATCTCTCAGGTACCTTATGCCAGAGATGACAATAAGTTCAATGATGGCATGTATGAAGACTTATGTGTGGATGATGCTGACCTGACATTCGAGAATTATGAAGAGCTATTCGGTACCTCTCACATTCGAATAGAGGAACTCTTTGATGACGCCGGAATTGACAGTTACTTTGAAATGAAGGAAACACCGCCTTTTGATTTCAATGAGGTATGTACTATTCTTCTATACTCTTTGTGATTCTAAATTAGTGACATTTTAGGATATCAACATAGTCTAGAAGGTGTCAATTCGGCTAGGGATTTCTATGAAAATATGGCAGTTCATACAAAGCTAACTAAGGCCACGTTTGTTTCAGATTATAATCTCTCTAGATTATATAATTCAGCGCAAATAATCTAGTAGGTAAACAAACACCTAGATTATAGGTTCAGATTATATAATCTAAACCCCAGATTATGATAATCTCATAATCTCCTCAAGAGTAGCTTATTTGAGATTATTTTGGTAAAAGACTCACTACCCATGGTTATGTAAATAGAAATTACAATATATGCCATCCTTCTTTTCTCACCTCAAATAAACAAATAAGGGTATTGTTGTCTTTGTGAATAATCTACATTTGTATAATCTAAACTACCAAGCAACTACATGTAGATTATATTATATCTAGATTATAATCTAGATTATATAATTTAGATTATAATACAGATTATATAATCTATAAGCCGAAACAAACAGGCCCTAAGTGCTATAAAATTACTTCATGTAACATGTATCTTACACTGTCAAAGCACACAACTATCATATCTGATGGCCGAAGTATATATTTTCATTTGAAATTTTCCTCAAGCTCATGCATCGTCTACACCAACTTACCGAGTCATCCTGGGACCTGGGTAGCTTGGGCCCAATCCGATGACAGGAACAAACCTGCAGGGGATCACTGGAATCACCTCCAGACCCTTCTCCCCCTCTACCGGGCCATCACTTCGGTCTGTGTTGGAAATGGCACGACCACATCGTTCTGGTTGGACGACTGGCTCCCCTTTGACCCGATGGTGGAACACCTGCCAGATCTCGATCCGCAGCCATGTGACATGTTGAACCAACTGTTAGCCAGGTTATGCAAACTGGTGTGATCAACAACCTGAGAACTCGTCTCAGTCGAACTGCCCAACGGGAGAGGCCATTCTCCAACTTGCTCTGAACAACGTGGATATCACTGATCTGCCAGATCAGCGCCGGAGGTCCCCTCATTGACAGCACTGGCAAGTTGCACTCCGGAGCCCTTTACACAATGATCCAATCTCTGTCAGCCCCCAACCTAGAGGAGCCTGACTTTGTGTGGAACGGTTGAAGCTCTTTATGTGGATCGTCAATCAAAGCAAAATCAACCACAAAGTAAGCTTGGTCGAGAAAGGTGTGATTGCCAACCCCATCTGTGACCTCTGCCTTCAAGCAGACGAAGACTGCCACCACATCTTCCTCTGACCTCTGGTGCCACTATGCAGCTTCCTTCTGGCACAGCGTTGGGGGTCCAAATCCACCCCCTGGACCTGACAACGTCCAAGCTCTGGGATATCACCCTCCCACCTGCACCTGCTGCCCCACGACACCAGAGCGCTCTCGTCCATCTTTGCTGCTGGGCCATTTGGAAACACCGGAACAACGTCGTCTTCAACCAAACGCTTCCTTCAGTTCAGAGAATCCGAAGACAGTGCCTTGAAGAAGCTAGATTCTGGAGATGTAGAATTAGAGGCGACTCTAGCGAAATAGACGCATGGTGTAATCTCTTCATTAGCATGTACCTTGAAACACCCCCTCCCCCCCTGTGTTGTAACCCCGGCTACCTTGCTGCTCCTATCAATCAATATATTAAAATCAGGTGGGGACAATCGTCCCCCCTATAAAAAAAAACTGTGGGAAAGAGAGCTCCTGTGCTTAGTTCCCCAACCTACTTGTAGTTGGCCAGGGTTAGTTTATTTTCTTACCTCAGTTGTTATTTATGGTTTCTGTTAATTTCACTCATCAAGCCTGAGTTCAGGACATTTTGGCACTTGAAGTATTATAAGTTTATTTTCCATCCATAGAATACCCTATTTTTTTTAACAAAACTCAATAAATATTATTATATACACAAAAAGATCAAATGTTGTTGCTTTACTAAAATTCTTGGTCATTTTTTATGTTTTCAGCAGCCCAAAATTGTGCAGCTACAATGTAGCGATGTGGTACCAGCTGATTGTGCGATGTCAAACACAGGGGAAAGGGCTGATTCCAGCCTTTGTATTCCTGTTAGGCAGGTCAGATCTAGTATATCCCATCCCTTATCTGGTTTGACTGGTGAGAGCAGCGCTGGAGATCACCAAGACTGTGGGGTGTCACCAATTCTCCTCATGGGCGAGCCACCCTGGTATTCTCCTGGTCCAGAAGGCTCAGTAGCTGGAGGAAGCAGAGATAGCGCTCTCACACGATACAAGGAGAAGAAGAAGAGAAGAATGTAAGCACGTTTAAATGTCTGCTTGAGGTTGTTCTGCGCTTAACATTCATAGATCGTGGCTATCATTTTAAGGCAAAAAAAAAATATATATCTCCAACCTTCCGTGTCTCTTGTTTCTAGTTTCAATAATGTATTTTCCTTGCAGAAGTCGCTGATTCACCTTTTCCTTTTCACGAATTTGGTCGACAGGTTTGACAAGAAGATCAGATATGCTTCTCGCAAGGCTAGGGCAGACGTGAGGAAGAGGGTCAAGGGACGGTTTATAAAGGCTGGCGAGGCGTATGACTATGATCCACTAAGTCAAACTAGAAGCTACTGAGACTGCTGAGCCTTGAATGCGGCTGCTTGTTAATCGTCCAGTGTCTGCCTAGCAAATCTTCAACGGCTCATCTGCTGTAGGTCGTTGCGCTACAGGCAAGATTACTGGAGAGCACAGTGATTGCAAATTTGCAATGCACGCATCAGAGCCTGCAGTTGAAATACGAAAAAAAAAGGTTAAGAAGAGGTACCAAGGGTTGGGATGAATGAAAAAAAAGGAAATACGACGCGAACTTGCCGGACGCCTTGTGGCTTGGATGGAGCATACATATTCATTCTTCAGTTCATCTGCAGATGAGAGTGATTTGGATCGAGCTCTGCCGTTTGTGCGTGGAACAGATGCAGTTATGGGCGCTCGTCCTCCGGCCGTGTCTACCGCTGCGTGCAAGGACCTGCGTCGGCCACGGTGTTCGGCAGTGAGCTGCCAGGATTTTACAGTCTGGGTAACAGCCTAACAGGATCCCCTTATTTATTACCTCCCAGCTTGCGCTCTGTAACAATATTATTTGTGAAGCACAACATTCTCTTGTCAGGAGATTGTTTTCGATCGTGTGTATATGTTTGTAGATGGACGCAATATTGGTAAAAAGAAGTAGCCGTCATGAAGTGTGTTCTTGTCGGATCGCATATAGCACTGGGGATGAGCAGGAGAATCACACATATTTCATCTGGACGTCGAACCTCTAACTATTCTATGCCAGAGTAACCTTCCTGTGCTTTGCCATCCACTATAGTCATCTGATATATGCTTTACTATTTTTTTTCTTGAACACGCAGGAGATCTACGTATCATTCCATTAATAGATAGAAGAAGGTACAACACACCACACACGACACACACCTGACATGACACACACATGACACAACAAGACACAAGACGTAACACAGCAACCACACACAACCACTCTGAACAAGCCACTAGACTATCCCCCTGGGTCAAGCATAAACATAAGAGTTGAAAGCAGGTTCAACCCTTTCGCCCCGGCACTACACCACATCCTGAGCTCATCGCCAGCGAGGGTGAGAGCACTCGCCAGGCTCGGCGATCTCCCATTAAACACACAGTCGTTGCGATGATGCCAAAGGCTCCAAGCGCCAAGAATAACTAGAGAATTGAAGCCGGATTGGAGATCACGGGGAATCTTCTCCACAGCCCTGCTCCACCAGTCATCAAGGCTGCAATTAGTATTATCTGGTGAAAGGTTAGGCAACCCAGACCTGCTTAACAAGGAATACCAGAACTGTCGTGCAAAGACGCAAGAGATGAGAAGATGTTGTATTGTTTCCTCTTCTTGGTCGCAAAGGGGGCACACACTGGGGGTGGGGTAGCCCCCTTCTAGCAAGACGGTCTGCGGTCCAGCATCTGTTGTGCATGACAAGCCAAAGGAAGAAACTGCACTTTGAAGGTGCCCAAGATTCCCAAATGCGCTCATATGCGCCCAAAGAAGTGGAACCAAGAAATAACATATCATAAGCCGACTTTGAAGAGTATTGGCCTGTCGGGGAGAATTTCCAGATATGCTTGTCTGGCACTCCAACATTAATGAAGTAATCTGCAATGACTTCACTAAGAGTTAAAAAATCAGAGAGGACATCCCAAGTGATGGTGCCTCTCAGGTCCCGAATCCAAGCCATCTCCACGATACCTTCAGCCACCGTTCTCCTATTGGTAATCCTGGTCGGGACGAGGGCGAAAATATGAGGAGTTAGATCCTCAATCCTCAACCCCATCAACCATCTGTCCCTCCAAAATAAGGTGTTACGACCATCACCAATTTCTGTAATCAAAGCTATAGAGAGGATAGATTTCAGAGTGTTGGAACTCTGGAGAGGTAAATCAGCCCAAGACTTCGAGGGATCTGTTCTTTCCAACCACAGCCATCTAACCCGAAGGGCCCAATTCAGCTTTTGTAAATCTGAGATGCCAAGCCCACCAAGCTCCTTTGGGCGTGTCACTTTGCCCCAAGCGACTAAGCAGTGGCCACCGAGCACATCCTTACGACCTTTCCAAAGAAAGCCACGTCTAATCTTGTCAATGGCTTTGATAGCCCACTTAGGTAAATCCAATGCCATGGCGTGATATATAACTGTTGTCGTGAGCACATGCTGCACCTGGATGGCTCTGCCAGCTCGAGTCATCAGGTCGGCCTTCCAATTAGGTAAGAGGTCCGCAAGCCTATCGATTAGTGGTTGCAGCTGCTCCTTGCTTAGCTTCCTGAGGGAAAGAGGCAGCCCGAGATATTTAAGAGGAAGTGTTTCAACTTTGCAAGGAAAAATCTGGGTTACCATTTCCATGTCTACCGGAGAGCAGTGAATGGGAGCCACACTGCTTTTCTGAACATTGGTTTTAAGCCCCGAGGCGTCCCCAAACAGCTCCAAAATCCCTGTTACCAAGTGCAGATCACTAGCAGCCGGTCTCAAGAAAATTACCACATCATCAGCATAGAGCGATATTCGGTGCTGGATGGAGTGAGTTGAGAGGGGTTGAAGCAAACCCTCATCAGCAGCTTTAACAATTAGGCCATTGAGAACATCCATAACGATGATGAAGAGAAGAGGGGATAACGAGTCCCCCTGCCGCAGGCCCCTCAAGTGTTGAATGAATTCCCCAGGAACTCCATTAAGCAAAATTTGGGTAGAGGAGGTCATAAGCAGCCCACTGATCATTACTATTTATACGCACTCCTTGTGCACTGCATCGGCCTCGTGTCAAGAATCCCTAAGCCTATGTTGACTAATAACAGACATACTGTTATGTGGCCGGGCTAATACTAAACGTGCTCTTGAGAGGCTCTACTTTTCTATATACTAGAATTAGCAGCGCCCTATCAGGCTATAAAATTCTCTGATCCAGCATCAATTTTACATAAACGTAGGCAGTATGTTTGACCATTGATCCTCATTCCACCTCATGTCTGAGCATAACATTACTTTACATATTTTAGTATTTTACACCATAGATACACAATGGAGAAGACAACCACTGATGTCATTTCAATAATGAACTGCAGACTCACCTTTGAACCAGCAAGGTCAACCATATTTTCATTTGCTAACAAATCATCTACAACTTGCTCAGAAGCAAAAACTATAAATCCAAAGCCTCGAGAACGTTTGGTTTCATGATCAAACATAATATGGTGGTCTACCACAGTCCAATATCTTGCAAAGAAACTATTGAATTCGTTTGATCAAGGTTAACAAACAGAACAATCATCAGTGCAAAATCGATGTAACTCAAGTCTGATCCATCATATGCCATACTTATATTACCTTCTGTTTTTTTTGAAAGATTCTTATATTACCTTCTGTTAGTGTTGAGGGAAGCCCACCAACAAATATCTTTTTAGTCTTGAAATCCTTAGAGCTAGACTACATTGAACCTTTTGGTATGGTTCTTTTAATTTCAACCTGCAGAGTAAGCAATAGGAAGTACTACTAAGTAACAATCAATTTAGGAAATGGGTGATGCATGAGGTGTGGCACAAATGAAACTTTGGATGGATAAATAATTTCACACAACATATTGTTTTTTGGCAATGAAAAATTCTTGCCTTTTGATGTCAAAACTAAGCTCTTGCTTCAGATCGAATTGTGAGTTAAGCATAGGAAAAGGAACCAGAAAGCAAAGTGTTCCCTTCGATTGGCACAACAATACGAGTTGATGTAGGTACGAACCATCCACACATGAAGTGTTGTCATGGAGGCTATGGTGTGTGCTTTGCCAATTAGCCACCAAATTCAAATACAGACATAAACATTACCTTCTACATTTTTCAGCAGGATACGTCGTCTATGGACATTGGTATTGAACTGAAGTTAAAAATGGCCCTCCATTACAAATCCAACAAGAAACAAAGCTAGTACTTTCAATTAAAATTATAGCATAGCAGGTTGTTTACAAGAGAATAAGAGGAAGGAGATTACCCAGACAAAATCCACCAATGAAGTTCAAAATAATTAGAGAATAAATCAATAGCTTGGCAAAAATGGAGTGCTGAATATTTCAAACCAACATGAACTGAACCTCATAGTCACAGTTATCGCCATGCTTGGATTGGATCATAAGAATCAGGTCCAGCAAAAGAACTAATGCAGTATAGACAACATTTGAGAACGTCATGTGCTGGTCACAGAATAATCAGATATCTTGGAAATAAAGTAGGACACTAAAAGAATTGAATTGAGGCAAAACCGTGAAATTGTGATGTGTTGATTCTAAGGCTGACACAATTTAAAAGGATTTCTGAAAGATCCGGGCGAAAAATACCTGAGAAAGTTCTTGACTATTAGTAAGAAAGTTATCCCACAAATGCATAGTTCTTTCATTTGAAGTATCACGAGCAGGCAAATGGAAAGGAATAACCTACACAAGAATTTGTAAGGATATGAATAACATCGAAACATGGATCAAGAATCTTGCTGCTACATAATTGGCTATATGTGAAAGTCGCCTAGAGAGGGGTGAATAGGCGGAATCTGAAAATTATAAACTTAAGCACACGCTACAAGCCGGGGTTAGCGTTAGAAATGAATTCGAGTCTGAAAGAGAGGGGAAAACAAATCAACCAACAGATAAAGCGGATGAACACGGTGATTTGTTTTACCGAGGTTCGATTCTAAAGAACCTAGTCCCCGTTGAGGTGGTCAAAAAGACCGGGCACTGTTCAGTCCGGTGCCGGACAGTCCGGTGCCGCACCGGACAGGCACTGTTCAGTGTTCGGTGCGCCTCTGACGGGCGGCTCTGCTCTGCCGCGCACTGTTGCGCACTGTTCCTCTGAATCTTCAGCTTTTGCAGGTGACCATTGCGCGAAGTAGTCGTTGCTCCACTATTGCACCGGACAGTCCGGTGAATTATAGCGGAGCACGCTGGTTGAAACCCGAGAGTGGCTATTTGGACTCTGTACGGTTCTGGTGCACCGGACACTGTCCGGTGCCACACCGAACAGTCTGGTGCGCCAGACCAGGGCACACTCGGTTTCTTTGCTCCTTTGTTTTTGAACCCTATCTTCAATCTTCTATTGGTTTGTGTTGAACCTTTATGCACCTATAGAATATATAATCTAGAGCAAACTAGTTAGTCCAATATTTGTGTTGGTCATTCAACCACCAAAATTATTTATAGGAAAAGGTTAACCCTATTTCCCTTTCAATCTCCCCCTTTTTGGTGATTGATGCCAACTCAAACCAAAGCAAATATATAAGTGCAGAATTGAACTTATTAGTTTGCATAAGGTAAGTGCATAGGTTACTTGGAATTAAACCAATTTATAATTTCACTAGATATGCATGGATTGCTTTCTTTTATTTAACATTTTGGACCACACTCGCACCACTTGTTTTGTTTTTGCAAATTCTTTTGGAAAATCTTTTTGTTGGGGACTTGTTCTCAAATGCTATGAGTTAAGAACAAGGCAACACAAAAAAAATGTTAAACGTTAACGCCCTTCGTCCTTCGAGACATTATTTCCCTTAGGATATAATGATCTTCAGACGAAGGTCATGAAGGTCATACCTTCATGATTGCAATATGCGATAATAAAAGGAGAATCATATAGAATGCAAGAGATAACACGAATGATCATGTAATATAATCAACTCATTTCTATTTTATTATCATAGACAAATAGAAATGATATTAAATTACAAGTATACCTTCGGCTTGATAGAAGGTAAAAGTACAAGTGTGACGCACCAGCAAATATCAGTCAGCGTGAACAGTACGGGAGCACTGTTCATCTATTTATAGGCACGAGACACAGCCCATGTAAAATTACACCCATGCCCTTTACATTTGCTAATGACTCTATAGTGATCCATCGAGGTCTAAATAGCCTTTTCCCTTTTAAGTCGGTTCCCTTTTCTGCTATCATGCCGAAGCTCCCTTGCGCATAGCTTCAGCTCTACGTCAACCTTCGTATTCTTTGTGCTTCTCACACTGTGGTTCTGATCCGAGTCCGAAGGTACCTGTTCATGTTTTACACTCCAGAAACATTGTTAAATCATGTTTTTCAGGACCTTCGGAAGACGAAGGCCCCCAACAGTAGCCCCTCGCAATATTAATTTGTTAGAATAACGAATTCAGATTGCGATATGGACGAAGGCCCTAAGCCGAAGGTCCAAAAAAACAGCTTCCCTTTGCTAGAATAGCAACAATCAATGACAGACGGGGCCGTCCAATTTGGAGCGCACTGGGCATATAAATAAAAACTCACCCCGAGTACATTTGGTACGCTACTTGCCGCCTGTTTTGTTTGCTCAATTTTTTAGCTCTTGCCTACCGACGCTTGCTTGGTTTTTTAGACTTTCTAAGCTTCGGCTTTAAGAACACATTTTTGCCATTTCCGAAGAGAAGATGCGTCAAGACAAAAAAGTTGTTGCTGAGACGAAGCTAAGCGAAGAGGAGAAGCTCCTTGAGGAGAAGACTGCTGGATTTGTTGAATCAATAGCAAAGACAAATACAGAAAAGATTACTAAGGAGATTCTAGAAGGCTTATCTGAAGATACTGACGACAGCGACAGTTATGATGCAGAAAGTAGAGGCGAAGACTCTGAAGATCGGCCCTAGCGACCAAGTCATGCAGTCTTCGGGAAATCGACTATCAAACAGAGTCATCTTGATAATATGAGAGGAAGGTATTTTCGAGATATGTCTATTGTGAGGGCTGACAACGGAGACAGGACTGTTCCTGTTCCCGAAGAAAATGAAGTCGTAATCTACCGAAGCTACTTCAAAGTTGGACTTCGGTTCCCCTTAAGCAGATTTGTGGTTGAAGTTTTAAAGATATATCAGATTTTCCTTCACCAGATTACTCCCGAAGCAATTATCAGAATGGGGATCTTTGTCTGGGCTGTGAGGAGTCAAGGTTTAGAGCCAAGCGCAAGATGTTTTTACAGTATACACGAGCTTTCGTACGAGACGAAGCCCTGGGGTAAGGAACAATATCATAACAATTTTGGGTGTTATAGCTTCGTTGCTCGCTCTAGCGCAAGCTACCCAGTACCAACATTTCGGAAGAGGTGGCTCGGGGCTTGGATGGAAGAATGGTTTTACGTGAAGAATGATTTAAAAGCAAGAGAAGATATTAAAGAAATCATCATGCGCCCTATCTGGTCCCGCTTCGGCCTCTGAAAGCCGAAGGTAGAGATTGATGAGGCGGCCGAAGCATGCCGAAGGGCCTTCAGCACAGTTTGCTCTTTTATTGGGACAAGAGACTTAATTCAAGAACATGTAGCCTATAGGATATGGCCACTGATAGACAGTTGGGAAATGCCAAAGGAAACCATCACTAATACTAACGAAGGTGGGCTGGTTCGATTGAAATATACCTTCAGATTTGGAGAGTAGTTTATCGAACCAGACGATGACTGGCTGAAATGTGTTGAAAATACTAGTGATGAACTACTTGGAGCATACTCTAAGTCTGAAGATAATGCACTATCTGCGGCCTTCGGGAGCCGAAAAAAGAAAAGACTAAATAGGGTTTTGACGCTATTGGATTTGTATACCCTGACTATCGGTACCCGCCGCGGGGGCAGAAAAGAAAGGGTGCAACTTCTGAGAAGGCTGCTGCTTCAGCTACTTCAAGAGAGCCCGCGCAGAAGAGGAAAAAGCTAAAGGTCCTTACCCACAGACCGCACTACATTGAACCGGCCATAGTGCCTGAATTTGGCGGTGAGACCTCTTCGGCTATTGAAGCCAAAGGACCTTCTCTTACGCAGAGGATTGAAGAGCCGGCTGCAATGCCGAAGACTGACAAAATTGAAGAACCGAGCATCAAAGGGACGAAAACATTAGAAGTTCTAAGCCCTTCGGCAGGAGTGACAGTGCCGAAGGCACAAAAAGGTCTTACGGTGACCCCAAGAGAAAAAGGATGGCCAGTGTGCTAGATGTGCTGGAGACGGTAAAAGCTTCAAGTTCTATTCTTCCAGGGAAAATTGCCGAGGCTTTGAAAATACAAGTCGAAGCTGAAACAAGACCGGCCGAAGTTGAAGGTGCAGTGAGCCAGGCTAGTGTCGAAGCCAGGCCTTCAGAGCCTGTTGATAAACAATCTTCGGAAATTGAGAAAAAGGCAGCAGAGGAAGAGGCTACAGAGCAGAGCCTGCATGAGAAAACTATCACTCCCGCTCCCGAAGCTTTGAAAGAAAATATCGAATATATTATTCGTCATGCTTCGGGAAAGAAGCTCTCTAAAGAAGAAGAACGAGAAGCTCAACACTATGCTCAGAAGCTGAAATATCCAAAGGGGGCATTAGTATTCAACGGCAGCGGAGAAGAGGATTTCTTGTATTGTCTCCCAGACAGCAAGGAGATTTCTGTCTACCGGGAGATGAGCAGAAGCTTTGGATTCCCAACATTAGAAGACGGGCTTTCAGTGCTGTCGAAAGATGAATTGGCCGACAATTTAGCATATAATAGTATAAAGGTGTGAAAATCAATGTTTTGTACATAAACGAATTTTTTCATTTGCTTACACTCAATACCGTACTTCTTTTGCAGGGCCTGATCCTTAGCAATGCCCTCAGGGCGCAGAAAAATATCGAAGACGAAGGATGCACTATAGCTCTGAACAACCTTCATTCAGAAGTAATTGAACTAAGGAACGAAGGTCTTGAAAAAGATAAAATATTAATTTCATTGGTGAGCAAAATAAAAGAAGACGAAGCTACTTCCAAAGCCTAAGCTGAAGCCCAGAAATGTGAAATTGAAGACCTTCAGAAACAGTTGGCTGAAGCCAAATTAAAATGCGCTGTTGCCGAAGCTAAACGAGATGCCAGTGATTACTGGAAAAATTATTGGGAAAAAACAGTTGCAGAACTTCGCTCATCAAAAGAAAGATGTTTTGAAAAATCTGTGGAATGCGTGAAAAAGATAAAAACTAGCTTCACCAACGTTGGCGCATATTCAAGCGATGATAACTTCATACGGGGCGACCCCGAAGGCGTAATCGAGTGGATCAGCGGTGAGGCCGATGCCTTTGAAGAGATTTTGAGTGACCGCGGGGACGTCTGTGCCTTCTCTGGTGCGAGAGGAGTTGCAGCTATTTTGGAGAAAGCGGGGTGTGAACATGTTAAAACTTTGGCCCAAGCCAAAGTTGCTTTCTCTGTTGACGATATGAAGGACCCCTCGGCCGAAGCAAGCTTAATAGGCGGAAAATTTTTCACTAATGTCTGGGAAAATGGCGGCCGAGGGATGGCCCATGAAATAATAAAAAAGAGCGAAAAAGACATTCATGATGCTAGAGAAGCAACAAAAGCAGCTGAAAAAGTTGCAGAACTCGAAAGGCGGATAGGTATTACTTAATGGCTTTTAACTTTGTTGTTTATTTTTGTGACTTTGAACTGATTTACGTTTTCTACCGCAGCTGAACTATCCCTCCCCCAGAGCCCTTCGAGTCCTTGGCCGACCCAGAGGCAAAGGAATCAGTAGAAATTATTAACATGGCCGAAACTATTGTAGACGAAGTCGTTACCCAACTGCTGACCAAAGTTGCAGATAAAGTTTTGAAGGAAGAAGAGTAGCTTTTATAAAATCATTGCTAGAATATTAATGTAACATTTGCTGGACTATGCTTGTAATATTTGGTTCTCCTAGGTTTTTAATGTAATATATGAATGGTTTTGTAATTCATTTCTTTGCGATGCATGAAACTTTTATGTACATACCGTTTTTGAGCCTTCGGCGAAAAAACACCTTCCCTTCTTTTCATGCTTCGTAAAGAAGAGCTTTTATGCTTTGTAAAAAATCCTCCAATCGTGGCAAAAACATTAATGCTTCATCAACAATAGATTTTTTCCTCCACATCAGAGCTGATGAAGTTGTATTTCTTCAAAACTTATTTTGTGCCTTAGCACAATTTCACTTTTTCGAAGCATTCTCCGAAGGTCAACATTGTATCCCCTTCTTGTGCCATTGATGCAGTATGATGTATGATGTTATGTTATGCGAAATGATGTGATGATGTTATGCTATGCAAAATGATATTTGTGCCGAAGACACACACTCACATCCCCATAGTGGAATACACAATCTCTTTGTCGTTTATTTTTCGGCTTCACCGCTTATTTTTTGGTGTATCAGCGCTGACTTTTCGCTGTAAGTTCTGCATTCCCTTAGGAATGTCTTTTGAACTTCTTCGCCTTCTATTTCGGCGGTACTCGCGTTGACTTTTCGTGCTTTGCCTTATATTTCGGCGGTATTTGGCTCTGCATTCCCTTTGGAACGACTTTTGAGCAGAAAACTTACACTGCGCTCCCTTAGGAATGACTTTTTGTAGCTTTGGCAAACTTACGCTTCGTTCCTTAGAACGACTTTTTGTAGCTTCGGTGATACTTGTAATGTGATTTTTAGCCCCGCGTTCCCTTAGGAACGACTTTTGTGCTTCAGCGACTTTTTGACCTTCGTGAGTCTGTGGAGAAGATATATTTTACTTATGGCAAGAACGAAGCTATTACAAGAAATTGAAAATGACAAAAGAACTAGGTTTTCAATAATTGTTCCTTATTAAAAAAGAAAATGACAACGAATTGTAAAAACTGTTTCAGGGGTAGGATATCTCTTAGTAGATATGCTTCAATTCTGGCACAATACTGTTGACTGTGCGAGCTTCGGACTCCTCCCTGAAATCTCGCTGCTGATGGGTCTGTTGGCTCCCTTCTAGCTGCTGGCCTCGTGAATATACAGGTTGTAGTGGTGGCGGAGGTGGAGGTTGTGGCCAGAATGTCTGTGGCTGACTAGCCGAAGCAACAAACGCTGCAGGATGGTTGCCCACATACTCTGGTATGTAGGGTGAGTGATACGAAGCAGTATGCATGACCTGCTTCGGCTGGTTCTGCTGAGCTGCGGCTTCTGCTATTTACTTTTGTTTCTGAATGGTGACATGGCACATCCTTGTAGTATGGCCCTTGTCCTCACCACATAATAAGCAATAAATTTTCGTAGGTTGATCCCCAAACCTTCCTCCGAAGCCCCTGGCGCCTCTGCCTCTTGGAGCTGGCGGCCGAAAATAGCTTTGTTGCTGCCCCGAAGCTTGCGAGGAATATTGTGGCTTCTGTTGTTGACTTCCTATGTCGTCACTCTAGGTGGAGTGGATTGACCTGACATACCTTGGGTGGATTCTCCCTCCGAAGCCCCTGGTCATCTCAAAGAACCTGTAGGCTTCCTCCCTTCTTTGGCGAAAGTCATTGTCAGCGCGGATGTATTCATCCATCTTTTGAAGCAGCTTCTCCAAAGCCTGTGGAGGCTTTCTAGCAAAATACTGGGCAGTAGGTCCTGGACGAAGCCCCTTGATCATGGCCTCAATGACAATTTCATTAGGCACTGTAGGCGCTTGTGCTCTTAGACGCAAGAACCTTCGGACGTATGCCTGGAGATACTCCTCATGATCTTGCGTGCATTGAAACAGAGCCTGAGCTGTGACTGGCTTCGTCTAAAAGCCCCGAAAACTTGTCACCAGCATGTCCTTGAGCTTCTGCCATGAAGTGATAGTCCCTGGCCAAAGAGAAGAATACCACGTTTGAGCCATATTCTTAACTACCATGACGAAGGACTTGGCCATGACAGCTGCATTGCCTCCGTATGAAGATATAGTTGCTTCATAACTCATCAAAAACTGCTTCGGGTCTGAATGCCCATCATACATTGGAAGTTGAGGTGGCTTGTATGATGGGGGCCACGGGATAGCCTGCAGTTCTGCTGCCAAGGGAGAAGCATCATCAAAAGTAAAGGTATCATGATTAAAATCATCATACCATCCATCGTAGTTCAACAAGCCCTCTTGATGAAGCTCCCTGTGCTGGGGCCTTCGATCTTGCTCGTTTTGAGCAAGGTGACGTACTTCTTTAGTGGCTTCGTCAAGCTGCCTTTGTAGGCCAGCTAGTCGGGCCATCTTCTCCTTCTTCTTTTGCACTTGCTGATGAAGCATCTCCATATTTTTTATTTCTTGGTCCAACTCGTCCTCTTGGGGTGTTGGACTAGTGGCCTTCCTCTTCTGGCTTCGAGCCTCTCGAAGAGAAAGGGTCTCTTGATTTAGGTCCAGTGGTTGCAGAGCGGCAGCCCCTAGCGCTGAAACTTTCTTCGGTGGCATGACGAAGGTCAATGCTTGTCGAAGGTGGTCGAAAAGAGTTCACCGGAGGTGGGCGCCAATGTTGGGGACTTGTTCTCAAATGCTATGAGTTAAGAACAAGGCAACACAAAAAAATGTTAAACGTTAACGCCCTTCGTCCTTCGAGACATTATTTCCCTTAGGATATAATGATCTTCAGACAAAGGTCATACCTTCATGATTGCAATATGCGATAATAAAAGGAGAATCATATAGAATGCAAGAGATAACACGAATGATCATGTAATATAATCAGCTCATTTCTATTTTATTATCATAGACAAATAGAAATGATATTAAATTACAAGTGTACCTTCGGCTTGATAGAAGGTAAAAGTACAAGTGTGACGCACCAGCAAATATCAGTCAGCGTGAACAGTACGGGAGCACTGTTCATCTATTTATAGGCATGGGACGCAGCCCATGTAAAATTACACCCATGCCCTTTACATTTGCTAATGACTCTATAGTGATCCATCGAGGTCTAAATAGCCTTTTCCCTTTTAAGTCGGTTCCCTTTTCTGCTATCATGCTGAAGCTCCATTGCGCATAGCTTCGGCTCTGCGTCAACCTTCGTATTCTTTGTGCTTCTCACACTGTGGTTCTGATCCGAGTCCGAAGGTACCTGTTCATGTATTACACTCCAGAAACATTGTTAAATCATGTTTTTGAGGACCTTCGGAAGACGAAGGCCCCCAACACTTTTAAAAGTCTTTTTGCAAATAGTCAAAGGTATATGAATAGATTGTACGAAGCGTTTTCAAGATTTGAAATTTCTCCCCCTGTTTCAAATACTTTTCCTTTGACTAAACAAAACCCCCCCTGAATAAAATTCTCCTCTTAGTTTTCAGGAGAGTTTTAATATATACCAATTGGAAGTATATTTAGATGCTAGTTTTGAAATTCTATCTTTAAATATGCCAATTGAAGAAATTGCTTATCACAAGATACCAATTGTAAAGACAAACTTTTGAAGTTGGTGGTGCGGTCCTTTTGCTTTGGGCTTAATATTTTCTCCTCCTTTGTCATTAATCGCCAAAAACAAAGACTTTTGAGAGCCCATAAAACTTTCTCCCTCATTGGTAAATAATATATGAGTGAAGGATTATACCAATTGAGAGTTGTGTGGAGTGACGGCGAAGGGGTAAATGATACTGTTAGAGTGGAGTGGAAGCCTTGTCTTCGCCGAAGACTCCATTTCCCTTTCAATCTACGACTTAGTATAGAAATGCACTTGAAAACACATTAGTCGTAGTCATGAAAGAGATATGATCAAAGGTATATAAATGAGCTATGTGTGCAATGTTTCAATCAAAATTGCGAGAATCAAGAATGTTTAGCTCATTCCTAAGTTTGCTAAAGGTTTTCTCACCTAAAGGCTTGGTAAAGATATCGGCTAATTGTTCTTTGGTGCTAACATAAGCTATCTCGATATCCCTCTTTGTTGGTGATCCCTCAGAAAGTGATACCGAATGTCTATGTGCTTAGTGCGGCTGTATTCAACGGGATTATCCGCCATGCGGATTGCACTCTCATTGTCACATAGGAGAGGGACTTTGCTCAATTTGTAGCCATAGTCCCTTAGGGTTTGCCTCATCCAAAGTAATTGCACACAGCAATGGCCTGCGATAATATACTCGGCTTCGGCGGTGGAAAGAGCTACTGAGTTTTGTTTCTTTGAAGCCCAAGACACCAGGGATCTCCCCAGAAACTGACAAGTCCCTGATGTGCTCTTCCTGTCAATTTTACACCCTGCCCAATCGGCATCGAAATATCCTATTAAATCAAAGGTGGATCCCTTGGGGTACCTGAAAGTCGCCTAGAGGGGGGTGGATAAGCGAAATCTAAAATTTACAAACTTAAGCACACTACAAGCGGGGTTAGCGTTAGAATAAATATTAAGTCCGGGAGAGAGGGGAAAACAAATCAACCAAGAAGATAAAACAGATGACACGGTGATTTGTTTTACCGAGGTTCGGTTCTAAAGAACCTGGTCCCCGTTGAGGTGGTCACAAAGATCAGGTCTCTTTTAACCCTTTACCTCTCTCAAACGGTCACTTAGACCGAGTGAGCTTTCTTCCATGATTTCCTGGGTCACTTAGACCCCGCAAGGACCACCACACAATTGGTGTCTCTTGCTTCGCTTACAAGGCTTTGAGAGTAAGAATGAGAGAAAGAAGAAAGCCAACCAAGAAACAAGAGCAACAAAGAAACACAAGACGATCTTCTCACAAGTCCTAAAATACTAGAGTTGAATTGTGGACTTTGATTGGATCGGAGGCTTTGATTTGTGTCTTAGAGTGTTGTGTATTGATCTTGTATTGAATGAGGAGTAGTGAATGCTTGGATGGTTGGAGTGGAGGTGGTTGGGGGATATTTATAGCCCCCAACCACCAATTCAACCGTTGGGTCAGGCTGCTGTCGATGGGCGCACCGGACAGTGTCCGGTGTGCCAGCCACGTCACCCAACCGTTAGGGTTATGACGGTTTCGACCGTTGGAGCTTTGTCCTCTTGTGGCACCGGACAGTCCGGTGCCGCACCGGACATGTACTGTGTACTGTCCGGTGCGCCTTCTGGCGGCTGCTCTGACTCTGCCCGAACTGTCCGTGCACTGTAGCTTCTGCAGGCGACTGTTGGAGTCAACCGTTGCGCTGCCTAGCCGTTGCTCCGCTGGTGCACCGGACAGTCCAGTGAATTATAGTGGAGCGCGGCCTCAGAAACCCGAAGGTGATGTGTTTGAAGTCGGTCGACCCTGGTGCACCGGACACTGTCCGGTGGCACACCAGACAGTCCGGTGGGCCAGACTAAGGTTCTCTTCGGTTCCTTTTTGCTCCTATCTTTTTGAACCCTAACTTGACCTTTTTGTTGGTTTGTGTTGAACCTTTAGCACCTGTAGAATATATAATTTAGAGCAAACTAGTTAGTCCAATTATTTGTGTTGGGCTTTCAACCAACAAAATCATTTATAGGAAAAGGTTTAAACCCTATTTTCCTTTCAATCTCCCCTTTTTGGTGATTGATGCCAACACAAACCAAAGCAAATGTATAAGTGCAGAATTGAATTAGTTTGCATAAGGTGAGTGCAAAGGTTTCTTGGAATTAAACCAATATATACTTCTACTAGATATGCATGGTTGGTTTCTTTTATTTAACATTTTGGGCCACGCTTGCACCACATGTTTTGTTTTTTGCAAGTTCTTTTGGAAAATCTTTTCAAAGTCTTTTGCAAATAGTCAAAGATATATTAATAAGATTGCGAGAAGCATTTTCAAGATTTGAAATTTTCTCCCCCTGTTTCAAATGCTTTTCCTTTGACTTAACAAAACTCCCCCTTAATCAAATGCTCCTCTTAGTGTTCAAGAGGGTTTGTAAATACCAAATTTTTTGTAAATACCAAATTGAATAAGATCAAATATATTTAGATACCAATTTTGAAAAAAAAATCTTGAAAGTTTTGAAATTGGTGGTGGTGCGGTCCTTTTGCTTTGGGCTAATACTCTCTCCCTCTTTGGCATTAATCGCCAAAAACGGAGACTTTGTGAGCCCTTTATACTTTTTCTCTTCCATTGGTACAAGGAAATATGAGTGAAGATTATACCAATCGAAGAGTGGTGTGGAGTGGTGGCGAAGTGTAAATGATACCGATAGAGTGGAGTGAAAGCCTTGTCTTCGCCGAGGACTCCATTTCCCTTTCAATCTACGACTTAGCATAGAATACACTTGAAAACACATTAGTCGTAGTCATGAAAGAGATATGATCAAATGTATATAAATGAGCTGTGTGTGCAATGTTTCAATCAAAATTCCGAGAATCAAGTATATTTAGCTCATTCCTAAGTTTGCTAAAGGTTTTCTCATCTAATGGTTTGGTAAAGATATCGGCTAATTGTTCTTTGGTGCTAACATAAGCTATCTTGATAACCCCTCTTTGTTGGTGATCCCTCAAAAAGTGATACCGAATGTCTATGTGCTTAGTGCGGCTATGTTCAACGGGATTATCCACCATGCAGATTGCACTCTCATTATCACATAGGAGAGGGACTTTGCTCCATTTGTAGCCATAGTCCCTGAGGGTTTGCCTCATCCAAAGTAATTGCGCACAACAATGTCCAACGGCAATATACTCGGCTTCGACGGTAGAAAGAGCTACTGAGTTTTGTTTCTTTGAAGCTCAAGACACCAAGGATCTTCCCAGAAACTGACAAGTCCCTGATGTGCTCTTCCTATCAATTTTACACCCTGCCCAATCGGCATCTGAATATCCTATTAAATCAAAAGTGGATCCCTTGGGGTACCAAAGTCCAAACTTAGGCGTATAAACTAAATATCTCATGATTCTTTTCACGGCCCTAAGGTGAACTTCCTTAGGATTGGCTTGAAACCTTGCACACATGCATACAGAAAGCATAATATCCGGTCGAGATGCACATAAATAGAGTAAAGATCATATCATCGACCGGTATACCTTTTGATCTACGGTTTTACCTCCCGTGTCGAGGTCGAGATGCCCATTAGTTCCCATGGGTGTCTTGATGGGCTTGGCATCCTTCATTCCAAACTTGGTAAGTATGTCTTGTATGTACTTTATTTGGCTGATAAAGGTGTCCTCTTGGAGTTGCTTGACTTGAAATCCTAGAAAATACTTGTAAGTGCAATCAACCCTAATTGAGGGTTTTGGTGATTAATGACAAAACAAACTGAGATTCTAACAAGTTTGCTCCTAGCATGTACACAGTAATTCTACAGACACGGGAAGCACAGATCTTACGAGCATAAAAGTATAAAGCACAGCGAATTTAAAATTCCACATCAAATGGCGTGCTCCAAGTGCTTAGAAACAACGACGGTGCTAAATTTATAATTCTTGAGTCATAGGAATCGCCGTACAATTAAGAGGGATCCGCGACGGTTAAGTAAGTTGTGCAACGAGCCAAGTTCAAAATCTTTTGAAAACATCTTGGAGAACATTTTTCTAGATCATGAATGCCCTTGAGAAAAATAAATTTTACTTCCCACAAAGACTCCACTTTTTTCTCTTCAAAATACTCAAAATTTGGTTTCAGCCCCCAAAACCGGTTCAACCGGTCCTGAAACCGGTTCAACCGGTTTTGGTACTGTTCACCTGCCACCTCTGCTCTGACTTGTCTGACAGTCAGAGCTGTCAGAAAAATCGCTGCAAATATTTTTTGAAAATCGGTTGAGCCAAAAAATTTTCCTTACTCAGCCGGTTTTGAAACCGGTTGAGTCTCCGGCTGAGTAGCTCAGTGGACCGGGATCCCCCTGGTAGAAACTGGTTCAACCGGTCTGAAAACCGGTTCAACAGGTTTTTACTCTTTTTCTCCCAACGGCTGCCAGCTTTTGGGGGATCCTTTATATACCCCCTCACACTCTCTCTCTCATTTACTCCTGCCTCTCCCACGAATTCTTGGCTGACCAACCTTCAAACAAGCGCATTCATTTCACCTTTCACACCCGCAATTGCATCTCCTTCAATCATTTGAAGGACCCTTGGTGTGAGGTGAACTCGATCGAACTCGCTGTCAATTTCATCTCGATTCTCCCTTTCTCTTTGTTCTTGAGCTCGTTGCAAACTTAACCTTGTGCGGATTTGTTACTCTTGGAACCTCGTGTTCCTTGACGGTTAGAGGTTGCTTGGGAGTCTCCAAATTTGTGGACGACCCCAAGAAGTTTGTATCACCCGCTCTTTGAGCTGATTTGAGAAGAGATTGCCTTGACCTTTATGGTCGGCTTGTGGAGGATTAGGGTTGGAAAAGACCCGGCCCTTTATGGGTTCCTCAACGAGGAGTAGGACACCTTTGTGGTGGTTGCCGAACCTCGGGTTATATCGCGTGTTCTTGTGTGTTCTTTTCAAGCGCTTTAAATTCATTGGTTGGTTCATATTATTCATTCGAGTAAATTTTGTGTAGGGCAAGTCTTTAGCTATTTTCTTCACTACTTCGTATTTGTTTAACAGATTACCTAATTTAAGTTGAGCAGGTTCAAACTTGTTCAGTTGTAATTAAAATCGACTGAACCGGTTTGCACCAGTGCAACTTTAATTTAACCTATCTCGAAGTTTTTAGTGAAAATTTTCAGGTGTAGCCTATTCACCCCCCCTCTAGGCTACTTTCAATTGGTATCAAAGCTTCGTACCTCGTTTTACGCTTAACCGCGTGAGGAAACGATCATGTCTACACAACAGGACCATGTGGATCCTCTTCTCGAGGAAATCCTCGTCACATCTTCCGGTGAGGAAGTGGACCCCAAGGTCCTCGACCTCGCCATGAAGATTGCCGAGAGAATGTTCCTCAAAATGAAAGAGGAAGATGCTAAGAAAAAGGCCGAAGAAGAAGAATCAAGAAGAAAGGCCGAAGAAGATAAAGGTAAGGGAACATTTGATTACAATGACGATCTAGTGGATCTTTTGGTGTCTAAGGTATTGAGCAAGGTAAGTCTCAACACCGAAGGATCATCTACCAAAAGCAAAGGTAACGAATTTAGCAAAGTTCAATTCGATTACTCTAGAAATTATATTCCCAACTTCTCTTCCGCCCCACTTGGAAAGTTACCAACTCTTAGTGAGTTGAACTATGACGAGTGGGCCGACAAGATGAAGTCGCATTTAATCGGTGTGCATCCTAGTCTTTGGGAGATTGTTAATGTAGGTATGTATAAGCCCGCCCAAGGAGAAGAGATGACTCCGGAAATGATGCAAGAGGTTCATCGCAATGCTCAAGCAGTGAGCATAATTAAAGGAAGTCTTTGTCCGGAAGAATACCGGAAAGTTCAAGGAAGAGAAGATGCCCGTGACATTTGGAATATTCTTAAAATGTCACATGAAGGAGATCCCAAAGCTAAGAGACATAGAGTTGAAGCTTTGGAAAGTGAGCTTGCAAGATATGATTGGACAAAGGGTGAGTCGCTTCAGTCACTCTTTGATCGGTTGATGGTGTTGGTCAACAAAATAAGAGTACTTGGAAGTGAAGATTGGAGTGACTCCAAGGTCACAAGATTATTCATGAGAGCATATAAAGAAAAGGATAAGAGTCTTGCAAGGATGATAAGGGATCGTGATGACTATGAGGATATGACGCCTCATCAATTGTTTGCAAAAATTCAACAACATGAGTCCGAAGAAGCCCCCATCAAGACAAGAGACTCTCATGCCTTGATCACAAATGAACAAGACAACCCCAAGAAGAACAAAGACCACAAAGCAAAGAAAGTGGTCGAGACCTCAAGTGATGAAGATAGCTCAAGTGATGAAGACACAGCTATGTTCATCAAAACATTCAAGAAATTTGTAAGGAAGAATGACAAGTTCCAAAGGAAAGGAAAGAAGAGGGCATGCTATGAATGTGGCCAAACCGGTCATTTCATAGCGGATTGTCCTAACAAGAAGGAACAAGAAGTCAAGAAGGAATACAAGAAGGACAAGTTTAAAAAGGGAGGCAAGACCAAGGGATACTTCAAGAAGAAGAAATATGGTCAAGCCCATATTGGTGAAGAATGGAACTCCGATGAAGAGAGTTCTAGCTCCGAGGAAGAGGAAGTGGTGGCAAATGTGGCCATCCAATCTACATCAAGCGCGCAACTCTTCACCAACCTACAAGACGACTCCTACACTCCAACTTGCCTCATGGCAAAGGGAGATAAGGTAACCTTATTTAGTAATGATTTTCCAAATGATGATGATGATGATCAAATTGCCATGAAAAATAAAATGATTAAAGAATTTGGCTTGAATGGATACAATGTTATCACCAAATTAATGGAGAAGCTAGATAAAAGAAAAGCAACTCTTGATGCTCAAGAAGACTTGCTTATCCTTGAAAAGGAAAGAAACCTAGAGCTTCAAGATTTGATTCACAATAAAGATGAAATGCTAGATGTCTTGACTAAGGAAGTCTCTTTAGTCAAGATAACTATAGAGAATAAAGATAAAGAAGTAATTAATATGAAAACCTCTATAGCTAATCTTGCAAATGAAAAGAATGCACTTGAAACAAGCATGTTAAGCTTGAATGTTCAAAATCAAGAACTTCAAGTGCAACTTGAAAATTGCAAGAACATCAATGCCTCATCTTTAGTAATTGAATCTAAGTCTAGCTCCTCAAATGATAATTCTTGCAAACATTGTGCCAAATATCATGCTTCTTGTTGTCTAACTAACCATGCAAAGAAGAATAGCCCACAGGTGAAGGTCAAAGGAATTTTGAAAAGATGCTCTAGCAATGATGGGTTAAAGAAAGTTGAACCCAAGTACAAGTCCCTTAAGCCCAACAATGGAAGAAGGGGGCTTGGGTTCAACTCATCCAAGGAAAACCCTAGCACAGTGCATAAGGGGTGGAGATCCCCCAAGTTCATAGAGGGAACCACCCTATATGATGCCTTGGGGAGGATTCACTCCTCAAATGACAAGTCACCTCAGGTAAAGGTAAACTTGAGTTCCACAAAGAGTAAGATGAAGGAAGTGGGATCCTCAAGTGGACAACAATTTAATGCTCCCATTTCCCACTCTTATCTTTGTGATTATATGTTGACTTGGGATTTAGGGAAATTGGTTGTGAAATATGTGGGTGCCTACACTAAAAGAAAAGTCATGAAAAGAAGTGTGTGGGTACCCAAGGCTATAACTAACACTGTAGGACCCAATTCAATTTGGGTACCTAAAAGCATAGCCTAAACTTGTTTTGCAGGTCTACTCCTCTGGTGGGTCAAGTTGGGTGCTTGACAGTGGATGTACAAATCACATGACCAGGGAGGAAGACATGTTTCATTCATTGCAACTAACTCAAGAAGCACAAGAAATTGTGTTTGGAGATAGTGGCAAGATTAAGGTGATTGGTATTGGTAAAATTCCTATCTCTGACCAACAATCACTTTCAAATGTTTTATTGGTAGATTCTTTAAGCTATAATTTGTTGTCCGTTTCACAACTTTGTGGAATGGGTTATAATTGTTTATTCTCTGATGTGGATGTGAAGATCCTTAGAAGGGAGGACTCCTTAGTTGCCTTTACGGGTCGCTTGAAGGGCAAACTTTATCTTGTTGATTTCACAACAAGTAAAGTAACGCCTGAGACTTGTTTAGTGGCAAAGTCCGACAAGGGTTGGCTATGGCATCGCCGGTTAGCCCATGTCGGTATGTGGAATTTGGCCAAACTTCAAAAGGATAATCACATCATTGGACTAACAAATGTTGTATTTGAGAAAGATAGGGTTTGTGGCGCATGCCAAGCAGGAAAGCAACATGGAGTCCCACATCAATCAAAGAATGTGGTCACAACAAAGAGGCCATTGGAGCTCCTTCACATGGACCTCTTCGGACCTGTGGCTTACATTAGCATTGGTGGTAGTAAGTATGGTTTAGTCATTGTTGATGATTTTTCTCGATTCACCTGGGTTTTCTTTTTGAGTGATAAAGGTGAAACTCAAGAAATATTGAAGAAATTCATGAGGAGAGCTCAAAATGAGTTTGAGCTCAAAATCAAGAAAGTGAGAAGTGATAATGGGACGGAATTCAAGAACACAGGTGTCGAAGAATTCCTAGGCAATGAAGGAATCAAACATGAGTTCTCGGTTCCTTACACTCCACAACAAAATGGTGTTGTGGAAAGAAAGAACTGAACTTTAATTGAAGCAGCTAGAACCATGTTGGATGAGTACAAGACACCTGACAACTTTTGGGCAGAGGCGGTCAACACCGCCTGTCATGCAATCAACTGTCTCTATCTTCACAAGATCTACAAAAAGACTGCTTATGAGCTTCTCACTGGTAACAAACCTAAAGTTGATTATTTTAGAGTATTTGGTTGTAAGTGTTTTATTCTTAACAAGAAAGTCAAGAGCTCAAAGTTTGGTCCTAGAGTGGACGAGGGATTCTTGCTTGGTTATGCATCAAATGCGCATGGATATCGTGTTTTCAACAATACCACCGGTCTTGTTGAAATAGCGATAGACGTGACATTTGATGAGTCTAATGGCTCGCAAGGGCATGTTTCTAATGACACTGCAGGAAATGAAGAGCTACCTTGTGAGGCCATAAAGAAACTTGCAATAGGTGAAGTGAGACCTCAAGAAAAGGATGATGAGGAAGGAACTTTCTGGATGACCAATGAGGTTGTTGATGTGGGTGCAAGGGTGGTGAGTGACAAAGTCTCCACCCAAGCAAACCCATCAACCTCTAGTCATCCAAGCCATGAAGAAAATCATCAAAGGATGCCAACAGTGGTAGAAGATGAACACGAAAGTATTGATGGTGAAGTGCCTCTTGATCAAGTGAATGATGAGGAGGAGCAAATACAAAGACAACCATCAGTGCCTCATCCTAGAGTCCATCATACAATTCAAAGGGATCATCCGGTGGACAACATCCTGGGTAGCATCAGGAGAGGGGTAACAACTCGATCTCGTTTAGCTAATTTTTGTGAATTTTACTCGTTTGTTTCCTCTCTTGAGCCACTTAAGGTTGAAGAAGCATTGGGTGATCCGGATTGGATAATTGCCATGCAAGAGGAGTTGAACAACTTCACCTGAAATGAAGTCCGGTCCTTAGTCCAAAGACCCAAACAAAATGTGATTGGGACTAAATGGGTCTTTAGGAACAAACAAGATGAACATGGCGTGGTTACAAGAAACAAAGCACGGTTGGTTGCCCAAGGCTACACTCAAGTGGAAGGACTTGATTTTGGTGAAACATATGCGCCGGTAGCAAGGTTAGAATCAATTAGAATATTAATTGCCTATGCTACTAACCATGATTTCAAGCTATATCAAATGGATGTCAAGAGCGCATTTCTAAATGGACCACTACAAGAGAGGGTATATGTGGAGCAACCACCGGGTTTTTAAGATCCAAAGAAGCCAAATCATGTTTATCTACTTCACAAGGCACTCTACGGGCTTAAACAAGCCCCTAGAGCTTGGTATGACTGTCTTAAAGATTTTTTAATTAAGAATGGGTTTACAATAGGAAAAGCTGACTCTACTTTATTTACTTGAAAAGTTGACAATGAATTATTTGTGTGCCAAATATATGTTGATGACATTATATTTGGTAGTACTAATGAAAAATTTTGTGAAGAGTTTAGCAAAGTAATGACGAACAGGTTTGAGATGTCTATGATGGGTGAGCTTAAATACTTCCTGGGATTTCAAGTCAAACAGCTCAAGGAAGGTACTTTTCTATGCCAAACCAAATATACACAAGATATGCTCAAGAAGTTTGGCATGGAAAAAGCAAAACACGCCAAGACTCCAATGTCATCAAATGGACATCTCGACCTAAATGAGGAAGGTAAACCTGTAGATCAAAAATTATATAGATCAATGATAGGATCACTGCTTTACTTATGTGCATCTAGACCTGATATAATGTTGAGTGTTTGCATGTGTGCACATTTTCAAGCAAACCCTAAAGATTGCCATCTTGTAGCCGTTAAGAGAATTCTAAGATACTTAGTCCACACCCAAAACCTAGGATTATGGTATCCCAAAGGCTCCCTTTTCGATTTGCTTGGCTACTCTGACTCAGATTATGCCGGTTGCAAAGTAGATCGAAAAAGCACTACTGGGACTTGCCAATTCCTTGGGCGGTCCTTAGTGTCATGGAGTTCCAAGAAACAAAATTGTGTTGCACTTTCCACTGCAGAAGCTGAGTACATAGCAGCTGGGGCATGTTGTGCACAGTTGTTATGGATGAAGCAAACCCTTAGAGATTTTGGTTGTGAGTTTAACAAAATTCCACTTTTGTGTGACAATGAGAGTGCCATAAAACTTGCAAACAATCCGGTGCAACACTCTAGAACTAAACATATTGACATTAGACACCATTTCTTGAGAGACCACGAAGCCAAAGGAGATATCGAATTGTTTCATGTGAGCACCAAAAATCAACTAGCCGATATCTTCACAAAACCCCTTGATGAGACTAGGTTTTGTTTTCTTAGGAGTGAGCTAAATATCTTGGATTCTCGAAACGTGTCTTAATAACTAAAATTCTGATCAAATTTGATGGATGTAAATTGATTGTTTGAGCAATATGAAATGAGAAATAACATTTTTATCATTAAAATCACTCATGTCATATTTGCTAAGTGCTATTATAGCCCTTCTGGGCAATATCTGGAAACTGGTTGAGTAAACCGGTTGAGTAGGCCACTCAACCGGTTTCCCCTGGTGGAAACCGGTTGAACCGGTATAAAAACCGATTGAACCGGTTTTGACCTCCTCCGCATCCGCGCCGTCAGTTTGCGCGCAGTCTGCGCTGTCAGTTTCGTAGTCTGCGCTGTCAGACTGTCAGAAATTTCGCATAGTCAACACCTTTTTCTGCGCGCTTTTACTGCGCAGTTTGACCAGAAACCGGTTGAACCGGTTTTTGAACCGGTTGAACCGGTTTTCTGTGCTCTGACCGGCCGACTCCCCCCTTATTTCTCTCCCTCTCCCCTCTTATCTTCTTCTCAGTTTCACTTTCCAGCCGCCGCCGCCCACTCTTCCTCCTCTCTCTCTCCTTCACACCTTCTCCACTCCAAAAACTCACTTGTGCCCTCTCAACTTTGGAAGATTTGTTGGAGATCCGTTCATCCCGGCGTTCTCCATCATCTTCCTCAATCTCGTTGGGATTTCTTGACTAAATCTCCGGATCGAGGTATTGCCCTATTTCATTCCTTTTTACTCGATCCTACGCGTTCTTGATTATCTAATGTATCATTCGTTGGGTACATTTTAGTTTAAGTGCTTGCAACACTTAGATTATCTTCATTTGTCACGAATATTGTTTGAGTTTAGCGATTTGATATTGTTAGTTGTAGTTGAACCGCTCATATGAACGGTTGAAGTGCATGCTCAATATCTTATGCGTCTCTACTCAAACGTGTTTGATCCTTGCTCATCATAGGTTCTATTTTTTCTTAGAATGGTGCGTCGGAGGAACCCGTCCGTGGTTGAATCCGACTCCTCTGATGACCAAGAAATACATGGAGATACTCCCCCACGCTCTCGTTCCAAGCGTGGGCGAGGAAGCGTGGCCTCCGGGTCTCAAAGTGCTCGCGGTCGAACAACCCGGAATCCTTCCGGTCGGTCCCGACCCGCGACGAATCCGCAGGCGTGGGAGGCTACGAGTGATGATGAAGGCGAGAAGGATGATGAAATTGATCTTCCCCCGGCCCACGCCCCTGTGATTCGTGGGTTGGTCCTCCACCGGGCAGAGGCTCGGCGTGCTGGCAATGAGCAAGTAACTGATTTCACTGCCAGTGGAGGTTCTGCTCTCCTTCAGGATCTCCGTTTCCAGAATCCTGCATTGCGCATTCGCGATGTCAGGATTGATGGAAACCGCTTTTGGACGCTTCATCACGTGGATTTTTATAATTATGTGATTCTCCCCAAGAAGCATCAACCTATTCTGCTTTAACGCTATATCAACTGGGAAGGTTGTGAGGCCATTGGAGACCCAGAGATGACACATGCATTGAGGGCCTGTGAAAGGAAAAAGATGAAGAGTATCATGACATTCCAATATGATTGGAATGATGAAGTGATTGCCCAATTCTACTCAACTTTGTGGATCAAGCCAGCTGACGAGGAGAGTCCATACAACTATCCTTATCTGAACTTCTTCATTGAAGGTAGTTGGTATAAGGTGAGCTACCGTAGGTTTGCTCACATTCTTGGTTTTTCTAACAATGATATCTCTGGCGACAAGATCAAGATACATGATTTCCGGCAGCCTACTAGAAATGAAGCCAAAGATCTTCATCTTTCTGAGTCTGGGAAGTATTGGGAGTCTACAAACATGCATAAGTATTATCGATACATCAACTCCCTCTGCAGGATGACCCTCATTCCAAAAGGGGGTAATCAGATGAACATTCTTGGAGAGAGCAAGGTCTTGCTCTCTTTCATGAAACCCAGCAGCTCAGAGAGTATAAATGTCTTTGATATGATTTGGCAGGAAATCATTCATGCCGCCTGCTTTCCATTGAAGGGGTGTCTTCATGCTCCGTTTATCATGAAGATGATTGAGGTTGTGACCCAGTTTAAATTTGACAAAGGTACAAGACATCAATCATATACCCCTTTCTGGATTGATCCCAACAATCCAGCAGGGCGCCTCAGGAAAGCCCCCTCCAGCTCTCGTGCTCATACATCTGCGGGTCCGTCTGCTGGTCCTGCTGCTGCTGCTACCGGTGCCTCGCGTCCCTCCCCTGGCCACGGATCTCCCACGCCACATGGTCATGGTCGTGGTCGAGGTCGTGGCCGAGGGATGGGTGCCCGCTTGACCCACGGGTTTGCGGCATTTTTCTCCATGTGCCGGAACATTGCTGCGGATGTCCATGAGGTGGCTCGACGTCAGCAGGAGACTGACGACAACCTACGTCGTCAAGCTTCCTCTTTGGGTACTCCCTTCGCCCCCCGCTCGCCTGACGTACCTCTACATCCTCCTCCTCCAGAGATCAACGAGTGGTACCAGCAGGCATACGGGGTGCCTTTTATGACAGCAGACGACGTCGACGAAGAAGAAGAAGCTTATTTTGATGATCGTGAGCAGTTTGTCCCGCCTCCGTATCACGGGGATCCGGGCCAATCGTCCTCTCACCCTCCGCCCCAGGATCCTTCTGGCAGTGCTCCTCCCCCGGATCAGTCTGGGGAGGAACACTTTGCCTCTCACCTGGTGCACCACCTCTTTGCTCCTCATCATCCTCCTCCCAACTAGTGATCCTTGGACTGGCGTCTCTCTCTCTTTTTGGTTCTTGTTGCCAAAAAGGGGGAGAAGGTTTATTATGGCAGTACCCTTTATGCAGTACCCTTTATTTTTGTAATGAACAATCGGTCTGTAATAACTATTTGGTCTATCGTATGATGCATGCATGACTCTAAAGCCATAAACATTTTTATGATATGATGAGATGAGTTCTCATTATTGTAATAGCAGTAGAATTTTTCATATCATATGCTATGCAATAATGAGCTTTAATGTGTAATTTTTACTCTTTCTATCTAAATATGTTTCATTCCTCATTGTTTTGTGTATGGTGTTAATTGTTCTCTCTCTCTAAATATGTTGCAAATTGACATATCAAGTCAATGATAATATCGCAAAACTCATGCACATATTTAGGGGGAGCTACACATACACAAAGGATTTTATCTAGCAAGTACTTGTAACTTTTAATTTTTATTTCTACTCCAGTTTGTTTTGGCATCAATCACCAAAAAGGGGGAGATTGTAAGTGCAATCAACCCTAATTGAGGGTTTTGGTGATTAATGACAAAACAAACTGAGATTCTAACAAGTTTGCTCCTAGCATGTACATAGTAATTCTACAGACAGGAGAAGCACAGATCTTACGAGCATAAAAGTATAAAGCACAGCGGATTTAAAATTCCACATCAAATGGCGTCCTCCAAGTGCTTAGAAACAACAGCGGTGCTAAATTTATAATTCTTGAGTCATAGGAATCGCCGTACAATTAAGAGGGATCCGCGACGGTTAAGTAAGTTGTGCAACGTGCCAAGTTCAAAATCTTTTGAAAACATCTTGGAGAACATTTTTCCAGATCATGAATGCCCTTGAGAAAAACAAATTTTACTTCCCACAAAGACTCCACTTTTGTTCTCTTCAAAATACTCAAAATTTGGTTTCAGCCCCCAAAACCGGTCCAACCGGTCCTGAAACCGGTTCAACCGGTTTTGGTACTGTTCACCTGCCACCTCTGCTCTGACTTGTCTGACAGTCAGAGCTGTCAGAAAAGTCGCTGCAGATATTTTTTGAAAACCGGTTGAGCCGAAATTTTTCCTTACTCAGCCGATTTTGAAACCGGTTGAGTCTCCGGCTGAGTAGCTCAGTGGACCGGGATCCCCCTGGTAGAAACCGGTTCAACCGGTCTGAAAACCGGTTCAACCGGTTTTTACTCTTTTTCTCCCAACGGCTGCCAGCTTTTGGGGGATCCTTTATATACCCCCTCACACTCTCTCTCTCATTTACTCCTGCCTCTCCCACGAATTCTTGGCTGACCAACCTTCAAACAAGCACATTCATTTCACCTTTCACACCTGCAATCGCATCTCCTTCAATCATTTGAAGGACCCTTGGTGTGAGGTGAACTCGATCGAACTCGCTGTCAATTTCATCTCGATTCTCCCTTTCTCTTTGTTCTTGAGCTCGTTGCAAACTTAACCTTGTGCGGATTTGTTACTCTTGGAACCTCGTGTTCCTTGACGGTTAGAGGTTGCTTGGGAGTCTCCAAATTTGTGGACGACCCCAAGAAGTTTGTATCACCCGCTCTTTGAGCTGATTTGAGAAGAGATTGCCTTGACCTTTGTGGTCGGCTTGTGGAGGATTAGGGTTGGAAAAGACCCGGCCCTTTGTGGGTTCCTCAACGAGGAGTAGGACACCTTTGTGGTGGTTGCCGAACCTCGAGTTATATCACGTGTTCTTGTGTGTTCTTGTCAAGCGCTTTAAATTCATTGGTTGGTTCATATTATTCATTCGAGTAGATTTTGTGTAGGGCAAGTCTTTAGCTATATTCTTCACTACTTCGTATTTGTTTAACAGATTACCTAATTTAAGTTGAGCAGGTTCAAATTTGTTCAGTTGTAATTAAAATCGACTGAACCGGTTTACACCAGTGCAACTTTAATTTAACCTATCTCGAAGTTTTTAGTGAAAATTTTCAGGTGTAGCCTATTCACCCCCCCTCTAGGCTACTTTCAATACTTCAACTCAAATTTTTGAATCATGATCCTACTAAACTCTTCACAAGTAGATTTGTTAGTAGACCCAAATATAATATCATCAACATAAATTTGGCATACAAACAAATCTTTTCCAATTGTTTTAGTAAAGAGTGTAGGATTGGCTTTACCGACTTTGAAGCCATTAGTGATAAGAAAGTCTCGCAGGCATTCATACCATGCTCTTGGGGCTTGCTTGAGCCCATAAAGCGCCTTTGAGATCTTATAAACATGGTTAGGGTACTCACTATCTTCAAAGCTGGGAGGTTGCTCAACATAGACCTCTTCCTTGATTGGTCCATTGAGGAAGGCACTCTTCACGTCCATTTGATAAAGCTTGAAGCCATGGTAAGTAGCGTAGGCAAGTAATATGGGCTACAATTGTCTTTTTATGGATATAGGTGTTACTGTCTTTAGAAGAAGTGATGATTCAGTAGCATTTAAAGGAGTATTAGAGGGTCACCTATACTTAGTTGATTTTAATAGAGCTGAACTCGATACTTGTTTAATTGCTAAGACTAATATGGGTTGTCTTTGGCATCGCCGACTAGCCCACGTTGGGATGAAGAATCTTCACAAGCTTCTAAAGGGAGAGCACATTTTAGGACTAACCAATGTTCATTTTGAGAAAGATAGGGTTCGTAGCGCATGTCAAGCAGGGAAGCAAGTTGGTGTTCATCATCCACACAAGAACATCGTGACGACTGACAGGCCGCTTGAGCTACTCCACATGGATTTATTCGGCTCGATCGCTTACATAAGCATCGACGGGAGTAAGTATTGTCTTATAATTGTGGATGATTATTCTCGCTTCACTTGGGTGTTCTTTTTGCAGGAAAAATCACAAACCCAAGATACCTTAAAGGGATTCTTGAGACAGGCTCAAAATGAGTTCGGCTTAAGGATCAAAAAGATTAGAAGCGACAATGGGACGGAGTTCAAGAACTCTCAAATAGAAGGCTTTCTTGAGGACGAGGGCATCAAGCATAAGTTCTCTTCTCCCTACACACCACAACAAAATGGTGTAGTGGAGAGGAAGAATAGAACTCTACTTGACATGGCGAGGACCATGCTTGATGAGTACAAGACTTCGGACCGGTTTTGGGCGGAAGCAATCAACACTGCTTGCTACGCCATCAACCATCTCTACCTTCATTGAATCCTCAAGAAGACATCATATGAACTCCTCACCGGTAAAAAGCCCAATGTTTCATATTTTAGAGTCTTTGGTAGCAAATGTTTCATTCTTGTTAAAAGAGGTAGAAAATCTAAATTTGCTCCTAAGGCTGTAGAAGGCTTTTTACTTGGTTATGACTCAAACACAAGGGCATATAGGGTCTTTAACAAGTCCACTGGACTAGTTGAAGTCTCTTGTGACATTGTGTTTGATGAGACTAACGGCTCTCAAATAGAGCAAGTTGATCTTGATGAGCTAGATGATGAAGAGGCTTCGTGTGTCGCGCTAAGGAACATGTCCATTGGGGATGTGTGTCCTAAGGAAACCGAAGGGCCCACACAAGCACAAGATCAACCTTATCTTCCATACAAGCATCTCCACCAACTCAAGATGAGGATCAAGCTCAAGATGATGAAAATGAAGATCAAGAAGAGCCACCTCAAGAGGAGGACAATGATCAAGGGGGAGATGCCAATGATCAAGATAAGGAAGATGATCAGGGTCCAAGGCCGCCACATCCAAGAGTCCACCAAGCGATACAAAGAGATCACCCCGTGAACTCCATCCTCGGCGATATTCATAAGGGGGTAACCACTCGATCTCGTGTCGCACATTTTTGTGAGCATTACTCTTTTGTGTCTTCTATTGAGCCATACATGGTGGAAGACACATTAAGGGATTCGGATTGGGTGTTGGCGATGCAAGAGGAACTCAACAACTTCACGAGGAATGAGGTATGGCATCTTGTTCCATGTCCTAATCAAAATGTTGTAGGAACCAAATGGGTATTCCGCAACAAGCAAGATGAGCATGGTGTGGTGACAAGGAACAAAGCCCGACTTGTGGCCAAGGGATATTCACACGTCGAAGGTTTGGATTTCGGTGAAACCTATGCACCCGTAGCTAGGCTTGAGTCAATTCGTATATTACTTGCCTATGCTACTTACCATGGCTTCAAGCTTTATCAAATGGACGTGAAAAGTGCCTTCCTCAATGGACCGATCAAGGAAGAGGTCTATGTTGAGCAACCTCCCAGCTTTGAAGATAGTGAATACCCTAACCATGTGTATAAACTCTCTAAGGCGCTTTATGGGCTCAAGCAAGCCCTAAGAGCATGGTATGAATGCCTAAGAGATTTTCTTATCACTAATGGCTTCAAAGTCGGAAAAGCCGATCCTACTCTCTTTATTAAAACTATTGCAAATGATTTGTTTGTATGCCAAATTTATGTTGATGATATCATATTTAGGTCTACTAATGTCGGCGTTTCGACCCCGGGGGTCCCTGGACCGACGAGTAAATTGTCGCCGCGTGTCCCAGCCCAGATGGGTCGACGCGAGACGGAGCACGAAGGGCGGAGAAACAGCAAAGGGGAAACCCGCGGCCTTCGTGTTGCCCTGTGCCCAGGTCGGGTGCGCTTGCAGTAGGGGGTTACAAGCGTCCGCGAGGGAGAGTGAGAAAGAAGGAGAGACTGTCCGCCAGCCCGTTCTCCCGCGCGACCAACCTTTTTTGTATGAGAGCCCTGGACCTTTCTTTTATAGGCGTAAGGAGAGGGCCCAGGTGTACAATGGAGGGTGTAGCAGTGTGCTAACGTGTCTAGCAGAGAGGAGCTAGAGCCCTAAGTACATGCCGTCGTGGCAGTCGGAGAGCTTTTGGCGCCCTGTTCATGTGATGTCATGGCCGTTGGAGGAGTGCTTGAGCCCTGTGGAAGTACAGCTGTCAGGGCTGTCGAATCCTTGCTGACGTCTCCTTGCTTCCGTAAGGGGCTGAGAGCCACCATCGTCATGGAGCACGCGGGGTGCCATCATTACTTGTTTACCGGGGCGAGCCAGATGGGACGCCGGTCTTGTTCCCCGTAGCCTGAGCTAGCTAGGGGTTGGGTAATGATGCCCCCCTTGTGACGTGGTCGGTCCGAGCCCAAGGTCGGGCAAGGCGGAGGCTCCTCTGAGGTCGAGGTCGAGTCCGAGCCCTGGGGTCGGGCGAGGCGGAGACCGTCTTCCGAGGTCGAGGCTGAGTCCGAGCCCTAGTGTCGGGCGAGGCGGAGACCGTCTTCTGAGGTCGAGGCTGAGTCCGAGCCCTCTGGTCGGGCGAGGCGGAGTCCGTCGTCCGAGGTCGAGGTTGAGTCCGAGCCCTGGGGTCGGGCGAGGCGGAGTCCGTCGTCCGGCGTCGAGGTTGAGTCCGAGCCCTGGGGTCGGGTGAGGCGGAGCTTCCTATGGCGCCCGAGGCTAGACTTAGCTGCTGTCAGCCTCACTCTGTCGAGTGGCACAACAGTCGGAACAGGGCAAGCGGCGCTGTTTTCCTATCAGTTCGGTCAGTGGAGCGGCGAAGTGACTGCGGTCACTTCGGCTCTGTCGACTGAGGAGCACGCGTCAGGATAAGGTGTCAGTCGATCCTTGCATTAAATGCTCCTGCGATACGGTCGGTTGGCGTGGCGATCTGGCCAAGGTTACTTCTCCGCGAAGCCTGTCCAAGCTGGGCCTCGGGCGAGTCGAAGGGGCGTCCGTTGCTTGAGGGGACCCACGGGCGAGACATGAATCCTCCTGGGTCGGCTGCCTTTGCCCGAGGCTGGGCTCGGGCGAGGCGGGATCGTGTCCCTTGAGTGGACGGAGCCTTGACCTGAATCCCGCCCATCAGGCCTTTGCAGCTTTGTGCTGATGGGGGTTACCTGCTGAGATTTAGGAGTCTTGGTGGTACCCCTAATTATGGTCCCCGACAGTAGCCCCCGAGCCTCGAAGGGAGTGTTAGTACTCGCTTGGAGGCTTTTGTCGCACTTTTTTGCAAGGGGACCAGCCTTTCTCGATTGCGTTTCGTTCCGGTTGGTGCACGTGAGCGCACCCGCCGGGTGTAGCCCCCGAGGCCTCAGAGGAGTGGTTTGACTCCTTCGAGGTCTTAGCGCGTTTCGTGATGCTTCGGCCGGTCTGGTTGTTCCCTAATGCGAACTGGCCGTAGCCCAGGTGCATAGTCAGGTTCCAAGTTCTCGGGCTGGTATGTTGACGCTGTCAACGATTTGGCCAGAGCCGGGTTTGCGAGAGCAGCCCCCGAGCCTTCGCACAGAGCGAGAGGACGGTCAAGGACAGACTCGCCTTTTTCATACGCCCCTGCGTCGCCTTTCTGCAAGGAGGAGGGGGGAAGCGCCATGTTGCCCTCGGAGGGCGTCGAACATGGTGTTTCCAGTGAGTTGCTAACGGGTGATCCGAGTGGACGCCCGTGCCCCGTTCGATAAGGGTCGGCTAGTGGCCCAGAGGCGCGCTCCAAAAGTACCTGCAGGTTATTTGCCGGACCCGGTCCCGTTTAATAGGGTCCGAGGGCTCGATGCCTCCCTCTGATGGGATTCCGTTACAGAATCGCTCCTGCTGGTCTCGGAAATGTCCTAGGGTACCTCGGGAGCATAGCCCGAGCCTCGGCCATGTATCAGACGTACCCAGAGTCATCCCTCGCTCTGCGTGCTCTGAGGCGGCTGTCGAACCCTTCGGGGGCCAGCCTACGAACCCCTGATCAGTAGTGGGCGTGGAGCCCGAGTGCTCTGAGGCGGCTGTCGAACCCTTCCGAGGGGCCAGCCTTTGAACCTCTGATCAGTAGGAGGGCTCGGGGCCCGAGTGCTCTGAGGCGGCTGTCGAACCCTTCCGAGGGGCCAGCCTTCGAACCTCTGATCAGTAGGGGGCTCGGGGCCCGCTTCCTTCACGGAGAAGGATCCCTTTCGGAGTATCCCCTTTCCCGGTCCCTGTAGCAAGAGAGAGAAAGGGGAAGAGAAAAAGGGATATGAATTTGAACGACGTGGTGCACCTTTTTTGATGTGGTCATCATGGCGGAGGTGAAGCGTCGCCTGCTTCGCCTGCCAAAGGTGCCGCCTGTCCTGCCACAGAGTTAATGCGACGGGACAAGTGGTTCGCGGGGCTGCCGTTGTGCGTGCGCGGGCCGTTCGAGGAACGGAACACGGGCGCGTCGTCTTCACTCCGTGGGAGAGGGCTCTCTCACTGTCCCAGGAGGGGACTTGACCGCTGCTTCCGCCCGCCTGCCGCCGCCATTACTGCCGGCCCACTTTTGGCCATATCGACCGTCGTGCCTTCTCCCGTGGCTGACTGACCCGTGATCGACGTGCTCGGTTGGCACTGTTGGGCCATGCGCAGGGTTGCCTCGAGTCGCGGCATCGGTTCCGCAGTCGAGAAGGCGCGGTACTGGCGCAAGTGGCGGTGCAGTTTCTCGCACGTAATAGCCGTGGGCCTCCATGCTGGACGCGTCGGAGTCGAAAGGGTGCGCCCCCTTGGTGTGGTTGCATGCCGCCTGCATGGCGGTCCGCCCTTTCACCCGCTGGTCTGGGCGAAAGTGGAGGAGTGCTTGTAACCGCTAGGCAGTTGTGCGCACCGTGCGCGGCGGTTTGGCCTCTTCTGTCCTGGGCCAGCTTGCATGACGCGTGGGACCCAGCCCCCGTGTCGTAGGGGGAAGACCTTGGAGCGTGTTGGTGAAGACTCAGTTCGCGACGGCTGAGGATGCAAGTGGGGAGAGTCGCCTTTAAAAGGAGGGTGACCCCCTTGGATGGCAACCATGTCTTCGCACTCCCTTCATGCCTCGCGTCATTCCACCTTCCGAGCCCCCGGATGGGGAGCGCCCGCGGTTCTTCCGTCTTGTCGTCGTTGGAGGAACGCAACTTCGCGGAAGTTGGTACCTTTCAGCCATCGTTCGGCTTCAAGGATTTTCATCAGGCAGCCTGGCTGCATCTCCTCGCTGGTGGTCACCCAAGACGGTGACCACCAGTTCGATGGTGGGGAGAAGCAAGCCGGGCTGCAGCCTCTGCCCCTCTCTCAGCTTTAAGGATCTTCATCATCCTTGCTGGGGCGGAGGGCGGGCTGAGCCAGAGGTCTACCTCCCGCACGGGTTGGCTGGCCACCTCTTCTTCCAGCTTCTGGGGGTGGAAACCATCCTCTAGCTCTGCGGAGGAGGCGTCCTCCAGCCATGCCGGGGAAGGCGAACCGTTGCTGCCCAGCCAGGGTGCAACATTCCATCCTCTGTCCTCGCTTTTGTGGCGAGGACGGGAGTGAGGACCTGCCGGTGCGCTTTGGGGCGGCCGGCGCTCGCTGGTGCGGTGTTGGCAGACAGGTGGACGCCGCCGTTGGTGCTAACGTGGTGGCAGCTGGAGAAAGCTTCTCCGCCGTCGAGCCCGTCCGCGCTACCCGCGGACCGACCTCCGACTCTTTGGCTTTAATGTCTGGTTCTCGTCCCTTGAGTGGGGACGCGAACGAGAGCCTTCCGGCGGCCGCGTCCATCCTGGGACCGTCGCTGCTGCCGCAGAGGTAGCTGGCGAGTCACCAGGAGTTTGTCGTCCCGCAGGCTCTCCGATGTGGAGGTTGTTCATACCCGCGGGAGTGGAACCGGAGTTCCGTTTGTAATGGCACCTTGAGTGCCGATGTCTGTTCATTGTGGCTGTCGGGGCTTGAACATGTATGTATTTTGGCATGAAGCCATGTTTTTTCCTCATTTCAAGCACTAGGACTCGCCTGTCGGCTAGCTGAACCGCTTAACCAAGTGTGAGTTGCCTCGTGCAAAGGTGACGAGTGAGGTATCCGTATCCTGGAGGCGTAGGAGTCCCTTGGCTCGGTCGGCCTTGCCGCCCGAGGCTTCTCTTGCTTAGTTAAAGGAACCTTCGGCCGCTCTACGATGAGCCGGAGTCGGAGGCAGCGGTGCCAGCACGGACAGAGGCAGAGTTGGCTCGAAAAGAAGCTTCGTCGGCCGGAGCCTGGCCGGGCCGTCCACTGGCGGGACTGACGCCGGAGTCGGGTTGCCAAGGCCACGAGCCGGGCTGATGTCCTCGTGGGACAGCTGGCTGAGGCTACGGAGCGGCCGGTCGAGCCGTCTACTCGGGCCGGGTTCCCGGAGGAGACCCCGGCGACGATGGCCCAGGCGTGGTGCCGACAGATTCCTTCGAGGTGGAGATCCTTCGACCGTGTCATCGTCCGAGGCCGAGTCGGATTCCGCCGAAGGTGGAGTCGACGCCGAGGGTGCTGCTGCTCCCCCACTGATGTCTGATCCTACAGGAACAGTTTATCTATAGTGTGCGTATGTTTTTTGCGGCCGCCAAGGCCCAAACATATCGTCGTCGTGTTGTAAAGCTGCGGTTCTTTTCCCCTTGTTTCGAGTATCAGGACTTATTTGTCGGTAGCAGAATTGTTTGTCTGAGCAAGAGTTACTTTTCACGAAATGTGATGAGTGAGGTATCCGTATCCCGGAGGCGTAGGAGTCCCTCGGCTCGGTCGGCCTTGTCGCTTACGTGTACTCTTACTCGTCCGTTGGATTCTGTTATCGATATAGTCGAGAAGGCACAAAAAATCGTTTCGGCAGAACAGTTTTTGAGCATTAAGACTTGTTCGGTCAGCGGAATCACTTATCCGAGCGTGATTACTTATCGCAGAAGGTGATGAGTGAGGTATCTGTATCCCGGAGGCATAGGAGTCCCTCGGCTCGGTCGGCCTTGGCTGCTTACGTGTACTCCGTCGTTTTTAGGATCCCACTTTCGAAGCAGTCGAAGAGCATGAAAGACGTTCTGGCAGAAAGATTTTTTCCGAGGAAAATTTTGACGCAGAGGGGGTTCGCCCCTTCTAGCCCCCGAGGGAGGGTCGGGCTTTGCCGAGGCAAGGCTGACCCTTCCTTGATGGTTAGACTTTGTTGGTGTATGTAAACGAGGTGTATGAACGACTTGAAAACATCTTAAGGGTAGAAGCGACGTAGCTGTCGGATGTTCCAAGCGTTGCTGTAGACCTCGCCTTGACTGTTGGCCAGCTTGTATGTTCCGGGCTTCAAAATCTTAGCGATGATGAATGGCCCTTCCCAGGGAGGCGTGAGCTTGTGACGCCCTTGGGCGTCTTGTCGTAGCCGAAGCACCAAGTCGCCCACCTGGAGGTCTCGGGACTGAACCCCACGGGCATGGTAGCGTCGCAGGGACTGCTGATACCGCGCCGAGTGTAGTAAGGCCATGTCCCGAGCCTCTTCCAGCTGGTCCAGTGAGTCTTCTCGGCTGGTTCGATTGCTTCGATCGTCGTACGCCCTCGTCCTCGGGTAACCGTATTCTAAGTCTATGCGCAAGATGGCTTTGGCCCCATAGACTAGAAAGAACGGCGTGAAGCCCGTGGCTCGGCTCGGCGTTGTCCTCAGACTCCAGACCACCGGGGGAGTTCCTTCATCCATCGCCTACCGAACTTGTTGAGGTCGTTGTAGATCCGTGGCTTGAGTCCTTGCAGAATCATGTCGTTGGCACGCTCTACTTGCCCATTCGTCATGGGGTGAGCTACGGCGGCCCAGTCCACCCGGATGTGGTGATCCTCGCAAAAGTCCAGGAACTTTCTGCCGGTGAACTGGGTGCTGTTGTCGGTGATGATGGAGTTTGGGACCCCAAAGCGATGGATGATGTTGGTGAAGAACGCCACCGCCTGTTCGGACCTGATGCTGTTTAGGGGTCGGACCTCGATCCATTTGGAGAATTTGTCGATGGCGACCAGCAGGTGCGTGTAGCCCCCGGGTGCCTTCTACAAGGGATCGACGAGGTCCAGATCCCACACAGCAAACGGTCAGGTGATGGGTATTGTCTGTAGAGCCTGAGCCGGCAGGTGGGTCTGCTTTGCGTAGAATTGACACCCTTGGTAGGTGCGTACAATCCTAGTGGCGTCGGCCACCATGGTTGGCCAGTAGAAACCCTGCCGGAATGTGTTTCCAACGAGGGCCCGAGGTGCTGCGTGGTGACTATAAGCCCCCGAGTGTATTTCTTGTAATAACTTCTGATCTTCGGCGATGGATATGCATCACTGGAGGATGCCTGAGGGGCTGCGGTGGTAGAGCTCCTTCCCATCACCCAGCAAGACGAACGACTTGGCGCGCCGCGCCAATCGCCGAGCTTCGGCTCGGTCGAGGGGTAGCTCTCCTCGGTGGAGATATTGCAGGTACGGGGTCTGCCAGTCTCGATTAGGTGGGACCCCATTCCGCTCTTCCTCGACGCGTAGTGCCTCACCCTCGGGGGCCGATGGTGCCTCGGGCTGAACTGAGGGCGCCTCGGGCAGGGCCGAGGCCTCCTCGGGCTCGGCCATGTCGTTGGTCTTGACTGAGGGTTGATGTAGGTCTCAGGAGAAGACGTCGAGAGGGACTGTTGTCTGCCCCGAGGCTATCTTAGCCAGCTCATCCGCAGCCTCGTTGTATCGTCGGGCGATGTGGTTGAGCTTGAGCCCGAAGAACTTGTCCTCCAGGCGCCGAACCTCACTGCAGTAGGCTTCCATCTTCGGGTCGCGGCAGTGGAAGTTCTTCATGACTTGGTCGATGACAAGCTGCGAGTCGCCACGACCGTCGAGGCGTCGGACCCCTAGCTCGATGGCGATGCGCAACCCGTTAACCAGAGCCTCGTACTCTGCCACATTGTTGGACGCCGGGAAATGGAGGCGCAACATGTAGCGGAGGTGCTTCCCGAGGGGTGAGATGAAGAGCAGGCCCGCGCCCGCTCCTATTTTTATCAACGACCCGTCGAAAAACATGGTCCAGAGTTCCGGTTGGATCGGAGCTGCTGGAGGCTGGGTGTCGACCCATTCAGCCACAAAGTCCGCCAAGACTTGGGACTTGATGGCCTTCCGAGGGGCGAACGAGATAGTCTCGCTCATGATCTCCACCGCCCACTTTGCGATCCTACTCGAGGCCTCTCGGCACTGGATACTCTCCCTCAGGGGGAAGGATGACACCACAGTCACCGGATGAGACTCAAAGTAGTGTCGCAACTTTCGCCGCGTCAGAATTACCGCGTACAGTAGCTTCTGAATTTGCGGGTAGCAGATTTTGATCTCGGACAGTACTTCACTGATGAAGTAGACCGGCCTCTGGACGGGCAATGCCTGCCCCTCTTCTCGTCTCTTGACCACGATCGCGGCGCTGACCACCTGAGTGGTAGCGGCGACGTAGATCAAGAGGGCTTCTCCGGCAGCGGGGGGCACCAAGATGGGCGCGCTGGTAAGGAGCGCCTTTAGGTTCCCGAGGGCTTCCTCGGCCTCGGGGGTCCAAGTGAAGCGCTCGGTCTTCCTCAAGAGGCGGTACAGAGGTAGGCCTCTTTCGCCGAGGTGCGAGATGAAACGGCTCAGGGCCGCAAGGCATCCCATGACCCTATGTACTCCTTTCAAGTCCTCGATGGGCCCCATGTTGGTGATGGCCGTGATTTTCTCCGGGTTGGCCTCGATGCCCCGCTCGGAGACGATGAACCCCAGGAGCATGCCTCGGGGGACTTCGAAGACACACTTCTCGGGATTGAGTTTTACGCCTTTCGCCTTAAGACACCGGAATGTCGTTTCAAGGTCGGAAAGGAGGTCAGAGGCTTTCCTCGTCTTGACTACGATGTCATCGATGTAAGCCTCGACTGTTCGACCAATGTGTTCTCCGAACACGTGGTTCATGCACCTTTGGTATGTTGCACCCGCATTCCTCAAACCGAATGGCATAGTAACGTAGCAGTACATGCCTAAGGGTGTGATGAAAGAAGTCGCGAGCTGGTCGGACTCTTTCATCCTGATTTGGTGATACCCTGAGTAGGCATCGAGGAAAGACAGGGTTTCGCACCCAGCAGTGGAATCCACGATTTGATCGATGCAAGGCAGAGGGTAGGGAACCTTCGGACATGCTTTGTTTAGACCAGTGTAGTCTACACACATCCGCCATTTCCCTCCTTTCTTTCTCACAAGCACAGGGTTGGCAAGCCATTCAGGATGGAATACCTCTTTGATGAACCCTGCAGCCATCAGCTTGTGGATCTCCTCGCCTATGGCTCTGCGCTTTTCTTCGTCGAATCGGCGCAGAGGCTGCTTCACGGGTCGGGCTCTAGCTCGGATATCCAGCGAGTGCTCGGCGACATCCCTCGGTATGCCAGGCATGTCCGAGGGACTCCACGCAAAAACTTCGGCGTTCACGCGGAGAAAGTCGACAAGCACTGCTTCCTATTTGGGGTCGAGCTCGGAGTCGATCCGGATCTGCTTGGAGGCGTCGTTGCTGGGGTCGAGAGGGACGGACTTAACCGTCTTAGCTGGCTCGAAGTTGTCGGCGTGGCGCTTTGCATCTGGCGCCTCCTTGGAGAGGCTCTCCAGGTCGGCGATGAGGGCCTCAGATTCGGCGAGGGCCTCAGCGTATTCCACGCACTCCACGTCGCATTCGTACGCGTGTCGGTACGTGGTGCCGACGGTGATGACCCTGTTGGGGCTCGGCATCTTGAGCTTGAGGTAGGTGTAGTTGGGGACGGCCATGAACTTAGCGTAGCATGGTTTCCCCATCACTGCGTGGTAGGTCCCTCGGAACCCGACCACCTCGAACGTGAGGGTTTCCTTTCGGAAGTTGGAGGGAGTCCCGAAGCAGATGGGCAGATCGAGTTGCCCGAGGGGTTGGACACGTTTCCCGGGGATGATCCCGTGAAAAGGCGCCGCGCCGGCCCGGATCGAGGACAGATCGATCTGCAGGAGCCCGAGGGTCTCGGCGTAGATGATGTTGAGGCTGCTGCCTCCGTCCATGAGGACCTTGGTAAGCCTGATGTTGTCGATGATGGGATCGACAACGAGCGGGTACTTCCCTGGGCTCGGCACGCGGTCGGGGTGGTCGCCCTAGTCGAAGGTGATGGGCTTGCCGGACCAGTCTAGGTAGACTGGCGCCGCCACCTTTACCGAGCAGACCTCCCGGCGCTCTCGCTTGCGGTGCCGAGCTGAGGCATTCGCCACATGCCCACCGTAGATCATGAAGCAGTCGTGGACCTCGGGGAACTCCTCTGCCTTGTGATCCTCCTTCTTGTCGTTGTTGTGGGCTCGGCCACCTTCCGCCGGTGGCCCGGCCCTGTGGAAGTAGCGCCGAAGCATGACACATTCCTCAAGGGTGTGCTTGACGGGACCCTGATGATAGGGGCACGACTCCTTGAGCATCTTGTCGAATAGGATGGCGCTTCCAGGAGGCTTCCGAGGGTTCCTATGCTCGGCGGCGGCGACAAGGTCCGCGTCGGCGGCGTCGCGTTTCGCTTGCGACTTCTTCTTTCCCTTCTTCCTCGTGCCGCACTGAGCGGACGCCTCGGGGACGTCTTCCGGCTGGCGCCCCTGAGGCTGTTTGTCCTTCCGGAAGATGGCCTCGACCGCCTCCTGCCCAGAGGCGAACTTGGTGGCAATGTCCATCAGCTCGCTCGCCATGGTGGGAGTCTTGCGACCCAGCTTGGTCACCAGGTCGCGGCAAGTGGTGCCAGCGAGGAAAGCGCCGATGACATCCGAGTCGGTGATGTTGGGCAGCTCGGTGCGCTGCTTCGAAAATCGCCGGATGTAGTCCCGCAGGGGCTCTCCCGGCTGCTGACGGCAGCTTTGGAGATCCCAGAAGTTCCAAGGGCGCACGTATGTGCCCTGGAAGTTGCCGGCGAAGGCTTTGACCAGGTCATCCCAGTTGGAGATCTGCGCAGAAGGCAGATGCTCCAGCCAGGCTCGGGCGGCGTCGGAGAGGAACAGGGGAAGGTTGCGGATGATGAGGTTTTCATCGTCTGTTCCACCAAATGGCAGGCCAGCCGGTAGTCTACGAGCCACAGCTCCGGCTTTGACTCCCCTGAGTACTTGGTGATGGTAGTTGGGGTTCGAAACCGGGTCAGGAACGGCGCCCGTCGTATGGCTCGACTGAAAGCTCGCGGACCGGGTGGTTCGGACGAGGGGCTCCGATCCTCCCCGCTGTCGTAGTGTCCCCCACGCCTGGGTGTAACACCCGGCTTTAAGGAACAAAGCCAGGTGCATCTCATACATGCGCCAAGAAGACAACATATACAATAACAGAGTGTATAGAGATAAATGTCATAAAACATCAGAGTATTTATTACATAGCGGAAGACTTATTACAAAATAAAAGAGTAAATATAAAACGAACTAAGGATCGTCGGCGCCAATGTCGACTGAGAAACGCCACCTAGATCAGATCGAACTCCTCAGTGTTAGGCGGCTCCTCCTGAACCACCTGCTCTTCTCCTGTGGGGGCGGGTGTGAGACAGCAAGAGTGAGCTCACATACGATCATAGCTCAACAAGTCGTGGGGAATAATGTGGCATGAATTCACCAAAGGTGGGAATTCATGAAGTGTAAGGCTAATCAATGAAATAGAGGCTGAAGCTGAGCATTGCTTTTATAAGTTGGTCAAAATTTTATTAGCAGTTACTAAGTGTAAGTAAATACCAAACCATAGTAATAATAAGTAAAAGTAATAATAAAATACTCCCAAATGCAATGAAATGACAGGTTAAGTTTAAGTTCCATAATTTAATCATGTGAGTGTCCGAGCCGCTCATGACCGTGAGCACGGCTAGTATACCAGTTTTACACTCTGCAGAGGTTGCGCATCTTTACCCACAAGTCGTGTTACCCATTTGCCACAGAGTTGATCAGACTCCATACACCTCTACCTAGGAAGCGAGGCAGGGTACCACTACGAGGCCTTTACAAAGTTCCACTAGCTTCAGACTACCCGCTACAGTTTATAGGAAGTTCCAATGCAGGGTTCCTGGCTGACCGCCATCGCAGCAAAATCAACCAGGGACCTCCCTACACTGACCACTCCCCTAGCTTTCCTAGTTAATCAGCCAAGGGCGTCCCATTAAACCCTTGTGGTAGCACTGTTTTCCCGGGTGGTTCTCCATGTTCCCATTAACATAATGATCTTAACATGAACAAGGAAGAATAAAACAGATAACAATAAATAGTATAACAATGAGTGATGAATATCTCTATACCCAAATCCACATAAAGCAATAGCATGTACTACCCAAAACTTTAGTAGTAAAACCAGTGGTGAAGCAAGGTATAAAGATAGTCAAATCTAGGGTATCCTATTGGGTCCCAGCAAAATTATCCTATGCAGATCATTATGAGTAATAAGAACATGAATGGGTAAAAGAAGTGATCAAGGGCACAACTTGCCTTCCACGAGCTCCTGCTCAGCAGTCTCTACTTGCTGAACCTCAGATTCCACAGTGGCTTGCTCGTCTACTCGCATCAACACAATACATACATAGCATAGCATAAATTAACATCACATCAAACATGCAAATGGAATATACAGTAATAAACTAGACATTAAAATAAGATCACAGGAACTGGAATCATTAAATTTGGAGTTATATATTTTAAGTTATGGATTTTCTAATGTTTTATGCATTTAATACAAGTTTAAGTGAAAGAATAATTTTAATGTGTTTGTCATGTCAGAACAGAGGCACTAATGGGTAGACAATATTATTTCAAAAAATTTAGGAACCGGAATGGACCAATTTGGAGTTCAAATGAATTTTCTATGATTTATACAAATTCTAGCACTTATTTATATATTAAAAATCAATTTTTTGTATTTATTTCTCTGATTTTCTAAGTCTCTGGACTGGGCGTCAAAATCTGTAAAGCGCAGGGGCTAGCTCGCAAGTTTGCCCGAGACTCAGAATAACCCCAAGGTGGACGGCGGGTTGATTTCAGTAAAGTAGAGGGGCTCTTTAGCAAAACGTCCACGGAGAAGGGGTATGATCTAATATGGACCGCACGATTGAACTTGGACGCTCGAGATTAGGTCTGGATCGCGGCGAACCGGTATGCTGCGCGATCCGCTGGATCCAGATCCGACGCCCCTGGTTTAATGAAGCCCAGAGCGATGACCGCCATCCGATCCCAATCGGACGGTCCTAGTTCAATACGACAAAAACGCTATGCGCCAATTGATCTCAGCCGTCCAAGAAAAGATCAACGACCCAAGCTTTGTCTTCCTCCACTGGCACGCAGACATCCACGCTACGCCGCTGCGCCATTAGCGCACAGACAGAGCTCGCCGGAGCACTTGCTAATTCCCTACCAGCGACCCAGTCCGACCATCCTCTCAAACACCGATCCGACCGACCGCTACCCAACTCTCTCGCCAAAAACCGGCCACCAGGCGCACGCCATGACCCGACAGGGCACCGCGATGGTTTGCCGACCCCATGAATCGCCCCCGACAAGGCCACCAAGCTCGCACCCGAACTCCCACACGTGCCCAAAATATCGCAGAGGGAAAAGTGACTCACCTGCGATGGAGCTCGATCCTGGACGAAAAGCCGTCGACGGCGCTCCTGTATGTGCTTAGCGGACCGTCGAGTCCTTCCCAGGGGCTTGGTTTGGGGTGTTCACACGCGATGAATAAGGCTAGGGTGATGCAGGGCACAGTATTTATTTGCTAGCGCCTAAGGAACCGCGGAGCCCGGTGGTGATTTCACGGTCGATCCAACGCCATCCGAAGAATTCGGTGCCCCCATGCACGGATTCTGTTGCGCTTCTTTCGCTGACCAAGGAACAAGGGTGAACCACGGGAGTGCTGTTGCGATCCGGCGACGAAGACGCATCCAACGAGGAGGCCCACCTGGCAGCGAAACCTGAGAAGGGTAACAGTTGGGCCACCGAGCAGTACCGGCTTAGTGCGCGCGGCCCCCAGGGACTGACGGCGCGGGCCCGGTCGTCAGCGCAAGCAGCGTGTGCGTGGGAGCAACCAGCTGGGCCGCGCAGTATGTTTCCCCTGGTGGGCCGAAATCAGGTACGAGGCCTAGTTAGCTGGGTTTTGTTTTACCCTTTTATTTTCCATTCCTTTTTCACCATTTTCTAATCCAAATTTGAATTCAAGTTTAAATTCAAACTTTGTGGCTCAACATTTACACTATATTTGTGCAGTTAAAAGTAATAAGTTTAAGGATATTTATATTATTTACATTTTTATATCCCTCCTCTTCTTCTCATTTTCCAAACCCTATTTTCAAATTTAGGGTTAAATCAAACTTCAAATAATTATTATCATTTTTATCCTCATCCCATTATCATTACATTTTATTCATTTTATTATTGCTTTTAATGCACAAACAAAAATCCAAAATGATGCACAAATTATCTTTGGTCTCTTTAACCAACTATTCTCACTTAGTATAGTTATTCCCAAGTGATGATAAGGAGAAGACAAAACAACTAGTGAGATTACCCTATTCTCTTATTATTTCCAAACTGGGTATTACAAATCCTACCCCCCTTAGAAATAATCTCGTCCTCGAGATTTAGGAAGATCTAGGGAAAAGGTGGGGAAAATCTATGTGAAGCTCTTCTTCTCTCTCCCACGTTGCCTCATCTTCACCGTGGTGACTCCATTGCACTTTGCACATCTTTATCACCTTGTTTCTTGTAACTCGAGTCAAAGTGTCCAGAATCTTGATAGGGTACTCAGCATAAGTCAAATCCTCTTGAACACTAAGGTCTTCCATTGGTAGTTGCTCCTCAGGTACCCTGAGGCACTTCTTCAGCTGAGACACATGGAATACATCATGTACATCTGACAGATGATCGGGTAACTCCAGTTGATATGCAACTTCACCCACTCGCTTTAAGATCAAGAAGGGTCCAATAAAGCGAGGGGACAACTTTCCTTTAACTTTAAATCTCCTCATACCACGAAGTGGTGACACCTTTAAATAGACATGATCACCCTCCTTAAACTCCAGTAGTCTCCTTCTGTTATTAGCATAGCTCTTTTGCCTTGATTGTGCAATTCTCAAATTTTCTCTTATCATTCGAACTTGTTCTTCCGCCTCTTGAATAAGCTCAGGCCCAAAGAACTGTCTTTCTCCAGTTTGATCCCAATACAGAGGAGTCCTGCACTTCCTGCCATATAGAGCCTCAAATGGTGACATCTTCAAACTGGCCTGGTAGCTATTATTATAAGAAAACTCAGCATATGGTAAGCTCTTCTCCCAACTGCCACCATGTTTAAGAGCACAAGCTCTTAACATATCCTCCAGCACTTGATTAGTTCTCTCTGTCTGTCCATCAGTCTGGGGATGGTAAGCGGAACTAAAATTCAACTTTGTATCCAAACTCTCATGCAACTTCTTCCAAAACCGAGAAGTAAACTGTGATCCTCGATCAGACACGATCTTCTTAGGCACTCCATGTAGACAAACTATCCGAGTCATATACAATTCTGCTAGCTTGGCTCCCGTATAATTAGTCCTCACAGGTATAAAATGAGCCACCTTTGTCAATCTGTCCACAATTACCCAAATAGAGTCATATCCTGCTGGAGTGCGGGGTAGGCCAACAATAAAATCCATACCAATTTCTTCCCATTTCCACTCAGGTATCTTCAATGGGTGCAATAATCCAGCGGGTCTTTGATGTTCAGCCTTAACTCTTTGACATACATCACACTTAGCCACATGAGCAGCCACATCTCTTTTCAGTCCATACCACCAATACTTTCGCTTCAAATCTTGATACATCTTAGTGCTTCCAGGGTGGATGGAGTAATCAGAATCATGAGCTTCTTTCAATATAGCCTCACGGAGGCTATCGATCTCTGGAACACATATCCGATCTTTGAACCATATAGTACCTTGCTCATCCTCCGTGAATTCCGGAACTCGACCATCCGTGATTAGATCCTTAATCTCTTGGATCTTAGCATCACCAACCTGACCTTTACGAATCTCTTGCTCCAAGGTAGGTTCCAACTCAATGGTAACTCCTTCAGTGTGAGTAACAATTCCCAGGTTGAGTCTCTCAAAATCTTTTGCTAATTCATCAGGTAGCTGGACAACGAAAGCGGAGTGAACATGCTCCTTCCGACTCAAGGCATCTGCAACCAAATTCGCCTTGCCTGGATGATAGTGAATCTCCAAATCATAATCCTTAATAAGCTCCAACCAACGACGCTGTCTGAGGTTGAGATCCTTCTGAGTGAATATATACTTCAAACTCTTATGATCCGTATATACTTGGCACTTAGTTCCCATAATGTAGTGTCTCCAAATCTTAAGTGCATGCACAACTGCAGCTAATTCCAAGTCATGAGTGGGGTAGTTCAATTCATGCTTCCGCAACTGACGAGATGCATAGGCAATCACATGTCCTTCTTGCATAAGCACACATCCAAGTCCTTGGCCACATGCATCACAGTAAATGTCAAATCCCTTCTGCAGATTTGGCATAATCAATACTGGAGGTGACATCAATCTCTCCTTCAATTGATCAAAGCTTTCTTGGCACTTCTCACCCCACTTGAATTCTCTTCCTTTCTCCAAAAGCGATGTCATAGGCTTGGCAATCTTAGAAAATCCCTCAATAAATCTCCGATAATATCCTGCGAGCCCCAAGAAACTTCGAATCTCAGTAACTGTAGTGGGCACTCTCCACTCCATTATCTCCTTCACTTTAGCAGGATCCACTGCTATTCCTCCATTAGAAATAATATGACCAAGGAATGGCACCTTGTCAATCCAAAACTCGCATTTACTGAACTTGGCATAGAGCTGATTATCTCGTAACTTTTGTAGCACCAACCTTAGATGTAGTTCATGATCACTTTCATTCCTAGAATAGATAAGAATATCGTCGATGAACACCACGACGAATCTGTCCAAATACTCCATAAACACCTTATTCATCAAATTCATGAAATATGCCGGTGCATTGGTCAATCCAAACGACATAACAGTAAACTCATATAATCCATATCGAGTCGAGAATGTTGTCTTAGGAATATCCGATGGTCTAATCTTCATCTGATGGTATCCCGATCGGAGATCAATCTTCGAGAATACTCTAGCTCCTCTCATCTGATCAAACAAATCCTCAATACGGGGCAACGGATACTTGTTCTTCACCGTAACATCATTAAGAGATCTATAATCCACACACATCCGTTGCGATCCATCCTTCTTCTGCACAAATAACACCGGTGCTCCCCAAGGTGAGGAACTTGGACGAATGTACCCAGCCTCTTGTAACTCAGTTAACTGCTTCTTTAGTTCCTTCAACTCCTCTACGGACATTCTATATGGCCGTTTAGAAATAGGGGCGGTTCCAGGTAAGAGATCAATAACAAACTCAACTTCCCTATCTGGTGGCATCCCTGGTAACTCCTCTGGAAAGACATCCGGAAAATCTCTAACCACCCGGATGTTGTCACCAACAAACTCCTCAGGCATAAAGAACATTGCACGCATGGATGAGGAGGTTACTGCAATATTAACTTGAAATCTTTCTCCTTTAGTGGTAGTGAGTTCTACGGTACCTCTACCACAAGCTATAACGGCCTTTGCCTTTCTTAGCCGTGACATACCAAGGATCAGATCTATACTGCTTGACTCTAATATTATAGCAGTAGCTCCAAAATCTCTACCCATAATGGTTAATGTCAATCTACGTGTCATTTGATTCGCCTCAACAGGCCCTTTAGGTGTAATTACTATCAGGGGTTTTCTCATATTTAGCAGTGGTATTTCATTTGTGTTGGCATAACGAGCAGACATGAATGAATGTGTGGCACCAGAATCAAATAATATGGTTGCAGGAATTGCATTAACATAAAACATACCAATTACGAGGTCACCACCATCAGGAGTATCATCAACGCTGACTTGATTCACCCTGGCTATAGAATATCCCTTGCCAGGGGTCTGTTGCTTGTTCTGAGCTGGAGTAGTAGCAACCCTCTGTGGGCAGACATTTGCATAATGACCAATCTTCCCACACTTGAAACATTGAGTGCCCGGACTCTGTCCTGCAAACTTCGTCGGGGTGCCCGTGGGAGTAGCCTGTCGAGGAGGTGGAGTCCTCAGTGGTGATTGCTGAACTGGGTGTGGTCCTCCTGGTCGAGTCGGTGTACCCTGTGGTGAACTGTAGCGAGGACGAACACTGCTGCTACCCTGTCCTTGTGAGATAGCCTTTCTCTTCAAATCACCTAGTTGAACACGCTTGTGTTCAATAGCAAGAGCCTTATCCAGTAGCCTCTGAAATGATGGAAAGGTGTGTGCGACCAGTGCATACTGCAAGGGTCCATTAAGTCCTTCAATGAAGTGCTCCTGCTTCCTCTCATCCTCAGCAACTTCCTCTGGAGCATATCTCGACAGCTGAATGAATTTGTCTCTGTACTCGCTGACCGACATGTTGCCTTGCTTCAATGCCAGAAACTCCTTCTTCTTGATCTTTATCATCCCAGCTGGAATATGGTAGTTCCTGAATTGTGTGCTGAACTCTGCCCAAGTAATAGTATCCACAGCATCATGGGCAGCAGTATAAGAATCCCACCAATCAGCAGCAGGACCAGTCAGACGTCCAGAAGCATATAAAACCTTCTCCCGGTCAGTGCATTGTGCAATATTCAGCATCTTCTCAATTGATTTCAACCAATCATCCGCGTCCAGTGGATCAGGTGAGCTAGCGAATGTAGGTGGCTTATGACTCATAAACTCCCGGTGCTTATCACGAGGTGGAACTGGTGGTGGTGGTGGAGGCAATGGCACTTGCTGCTGTTGCTGCTGTTGTTGAAGTTGTTGTTGCAGCTGCTGTTGTTGCGCCCTCCTTTCTTGGCGTATCTCATCTCTCTCTTGGCGTATATCTTCTCTTTCCTGACGCATCTCCTGGCGTTCTTGCTGCATCTGGGCACGCATATCAGCCATAGTGTCCGCCATTTGCTGCATCACCGCCATCTGAGCAGCAACCAGTGGGTCAACTCCGCCTGGTGGAGGATTAGGAGGATTCATCTCTGCTGGTTGTGGCTGAGGTTGTCTATATATCCTTCGAGTGTGTTGATTAGGAGGCAGATCAATTCCACCACCCCTCCTGGTATTGACCATCTGAGTTAGATACATATGGTAAGAAAATAGTAGCCAAGGCAGTAATTACAATCATGTTTCTTTGGGGGATTTATTAGCTAAGTAGATTAGTGTGTCACCTACTAAAGCTAATACAATACCTTATAGTGGTTCATGCTAAGATGTCCATCTATACTATTTCAATCAATCAAAGAAGCAAATCAGGCATTGATCATCAGAACAATCAACCAACATTTTTAAATAGAGAAAATAGTTTTGGTTTGGTCTTAGGCCTCCTATTTCTTAAAAATATCATAGGGGTAGGGATTCCAAGGTGTGAAATCCATCTTGCCTCAGAGTAGAAAAGGTAAGAATGATCAGAATAGAACAGTAGAAGGTGAGACAGGATCATGATAAGTATAGAGAGATTTAGAGTAAGGTAAGTATAGAATGAATCAGAATGAGATAAGTAGGTAAGGGTTTTGTCCATTTCTATCTAGGTTTCGTCCTACAGTCGACATTTCCTCTGATACCACTTCTGTAACACCCGGCTTTAAGGAACAAAGCCAGGTGCATCTCATACATGCGCCAAGAAGACAACATATACAATAACAGAGTGTATAGAGATAAATGTCATAAAACATCAGAGTATTTATTACATAGCGGAAGACTTATTACAAAATAAAAGAGTAAATATAAAACGAACTAAGGATCGTCGGCGCCAATGTCGACTGAGAAACGCCACCTAGATCAGATCGAACTCCTCAGTGTTAGGCGGCTCCTCCTGAACCACCTGCTCTTCTCCTGTGGGGGCGGGTGTGAGACAGCAAGAGTGAGCTCACATACGATCATAGCTCAACAAGTCGTGGGGAATAATGTGGCATGAATTCACCAAAGGTGGGAATTCATGAAGTGTAAGGCTAATCAATGAAATAGAGGCTGAAGCTGAGCATTGCTTTTATAAGTTGGTCAAAATTTTATTAGCAGTTACTAAGTGTAAGTAAATACCAAACCATAGTAATAATAAGTAAAAGTAATAATAAAATACTCCCAAATGCAATGAAATGACAGGTTAAGTTTAAGTTCCATAATTTAATCATGTGAGTGTCCGAGCCGCTCATGACCGTGAGCACGGCTAGTATACCAGTTTTACACTCTGCAGAGGTTGCGCATCTTTACCCACAAGTCGTGTTACCCATTTGCCACAGAGTTGATCAGACTCCATACACCTCTACCTAGGAAGCGAGGCAGGGTACCACTACGAGGCCTTTACAAAGTTCCACTAGCTTCAGACTACCCGCTACAGTTTATAGGAAGTTCCAATGCAGGGTTCCTGGCTGACCGCCATCGCAGCAAAATCAACCAGGGACCTCCCTACACTGACCACTCCCCTAGCTTTCCTAGTTAATCAGCCAAGGGCGTCCCATTAAACCCTTGTGGTAGCACTGTTTTCCCGGGTGGTTCTCCATGTTCCCATTAACATAATGATCTTAACATGAACAAGGAAGAATAAAACAGATAACAATAAATAGTATAACAATGAGTGATGAATATCTCTATACCCAAATCCACATAAAGCAATAGCATGTACTACCCAAAACTTTAGTAGTAAAACCAGTGGTGAAGCAAGGTATAAAGATAGTCAAATCTAGGGTATCCTATTGGGTCCCAGCAAAATTATCCTATGCAGATCATTATGAGTAATAAGAACATGAATGGGTAAAAGAAGTGATCAAGGGCACAACTTGCCTTCCACGAGCTCCTGCTCAGCAGTCTCTACTTGCTGAACCTCAGATTCCACAGTGGCTTGCTCGTCTACTCGCATCAACACAATACATACATAGCATAGCATAAATTAACATCACATCAAACATGCAAATGGAATATACAGTAATAAACTAGACATTAAAATAAGATCACAGGAACTGGAATCATTAAATTTGGAGTTATATATTTTAAGTTATGGATTTTCTAATGTTTTATGCATTTAATACAAGATTAAGTGAAAGAATAATTTTAATGTGTTTGTCATGTCAGAACAAAGGCACTAATGGGTAGACAATATTATTTCAAAAAATTTAGGAACCGGAATGGACCAATTTGGAGTTCAAATGAATTTTCTATGATTTATACAAATTCTAGCACTTATTTATATATTAAAAATCAATTTTTTGTATTTATTTCTCTGATTTTCTAAGTCTCTGGACTGGGCGTCAAAATCTGTAAAGCGCAGGGGCTAGCTCGCAAGTTTGCCCGAGACTCAGAATAACCCCAAGGTGGACGGTGGGTTGATTTCAGTAAAGTAGAGGGGCTCTTTAGCAAAACGTCCACGGCGAAGGGGTATGATCTAATATGGACCGCACGATTGAACTTGGACGCTCGAGATTAGGTCTGGATCGCGGCGAACCGGTATGCTGCGCGATCCGCTGGATCCAGATCCGACGCCCCTGGTTTAATGAAGCCCAGAGCGATGACCGCCATCCGATCCCGATCGGACGGTCCTAGTTCAATACGACAAAAACGCTATGCGCCAATTGATCTCAGCCGTCCAAGAAAAGATCAACGACCCAAGCTTTGTCTTCCTCCACTGGCACGCAGACATCCACGCTACGCCGCTGCGCCATTAGCGCACAGACAGAGCTCGCCGGAGCACTTGCTAATTCCCTACCAGCGACCCAGTCCGACCATCCTCTCAAACACCGATCCGACCGACCGCTACCCAACTCTCTCGCCAAAAACCGGCCACCAGGCGCACGCCATGACCCGACAGGGCACCGTGATGGTTTGCCGACCCCATGAATCGCCCCCGACAAGGCCACCAAGCTCGCACCCGAACTCCCACACGTGCCCAAAATATCGCAGAGGGAAAAGTGACTCACCTGCGATGGAGCTCGATCCTGGACGAAAAGCCGTCGACGGCGCTCCTGTATGTGCTTAGCGGACCGTCGAGTCCTTCCCAGGGGCTTGGTTTGGGGTGTTCACACGCGATGAATAAGGCTAGGGTGATGCAGGGCACAGTATTTATTTGCTAGCGCCTAAGGAACCGCGGAGCCCGGTGGTGATTTCACGGTCGATCCAACGCCATCCGAAGAATTCGGTGCCCCCATGCACGGATTCTGTTGCGCTTCTTTCGCTGACCAAGGAACAAGGGTGAACCACGGGAGTGCTGTTGCGATCCGGCGACGAAGACGCATCCGACGAGGAGGCCCACCTGGCAGCGAAACCTGAGAAGGGTAACAGTTGGGCCACCGAGCAGTACCGGCTTAGTGCGCGCGGCCCCCAGGGACTGACGGCGCGGGCCCGGTCGTCAGCGCAAGCAGCGTGTGCGTGGGAGCAACCAGCTGGGCCGCGCAGTATGTTTCCCCTGGTGGGCCGAAATCAGGTACGAGGCCTAGTTAGCTGGGTTTTGTTTTACCCTTTTATTTTCCATTCCTTTTTCACCATTTTCTAATCCAAATTTGAATTCAAGTTTAAATTCAAACTTTGTGGCTCAACATTTACACTATATTTGTGCAGTTAAAAGTAATAAGTTTAAGGATATTTATATTATTTACATTTTTATATCCCTCCTCTTCTTCTCATTTTCCAAACCCTATTTTCAAATTTAGGGTTAAATCAAACTTCAAATAATTATTATCATTTTTATCCTCATCCCATTATCATTACATTTTATTCATTTTATTATTGCTTTTAATGCACAAACAAAAATCCAAAATGATGCACAAATTATCTTTGGTCTCTTTAACCAACTATTCTCACTTAGTATAGTTATTCCCAAGTGATGATAAGGAGAAGACAAAACAACTAGTGAGATTACCCTATTCTCTTATTATTTCCAAACTGGGTATTACACTAGGGTGGTAGCCTCGGCGCACCTTCTCATCGAGGTGGGCTCGACGGTCGCGGCGGTGCTCGTTGCCGAGGCGTCCCGGGGCCACAGGTGCTGTGTTCTGCGTGCGCCCGGTGTGGACCGAGGCTTCCCGCATGAATCGGGAAGTCGCGGCGCGATGCTCCGGGGGGTACCCCTGCCTTCGGGAGGCAGAGCTCTCGGTCCGTCGGACCGCGTCATCTTCCAGGAGATTCTTGAGCTCTCCCTAGATACGTCGCCCCTCGGTGGTGGATGGTTCCGGCATCGCTCAGAGTAATATCGCTGCTGCAGCCAGGTTCTGGCCGACCCCACTGGAAGCCGGGGGCAGCCTTGCCCTGGCATCATTGGCGATGCGGTGCTAGACGTCCTGGGCTAGGTCACGCGCTTCTCCGGCCGGTGCTCGGCCTGCCCACTCCTGTCCGATATTTTGCCGAAGCTGCACAAGTTGTCCTGCTTCCTCGTCGAGCCTGGCCTGTACCTCGCGGATTTGCTCGAGCTGTGCGTCCTGACCCCCCGCAGGGACTAAGACCACAGCTAGCTCCCGAAGGATGTCAACGCAAGGCGCAGGCCTAGGGGGATCACCATCCTCTGGCATACCAAGATGGTTGCCTTCGTCGAACCCCCTAGATCGATGTGAAAGCATTCGCGACTTGGGCCACAGTCCTCGTCGCCGAGGCTGTGGCTACTATCGGGGCAATCGGAGAGGCAATAATCACATACGGTCATGAAGTCCCGCATGGCACTTGGGTTATCGAGCCCGGAGAAATCCCAACCAGAGTCGGGCTCGTCATCTTCCTCGGAACCCAGAGGCCCGTAGGTCGAGACGGCCGTCAGCCGGTCCCAAGGTGACCGCATATGATACCCCGGAGGGTTTGGACATGCCTTTATGAAAGCGTCCAACGAAGCGGGGTCGCTTGGTGGGTCGCAGCTGAATCTAAAAGGCATGGAACAGGAAACGGACGGTACCTCTTGATCGACGGGCGGTGACGAAGTCGCGTCGGGGACGCACTGCACCGTAGTCTCAGGTACGAGGCTGACGCCCAGCAAGTCCTTCGCGAGCGTGCTGGCATCGTCTGTCTGCTTGAGGTTGGCGTGTTGCGGGGAAACGACGCTCGTCTTTGTCTCAGACGCGAGGTCAACGCCCGATGTGTCCCTTGTTGGGGCGCCGACGCCGTCGACTCGCTCGACAGCCGACGAGGTGCCGCCTCCTGCTTGGCCATGCCTGCCCCGCCTCCTCCTCCGTCGGCGGGGAAGGTGACGGGACAGACCCGGATGTCGCTCTTCCGCCACGTGGGGAAGACGTCGTTGATTCCGCCGCCGGCGGGTGGGCTGACGGCCGCCATTGTCGTTGTCGCGCGGCGGAGGAAGGAGTATCATGTCGTAGCTGCCGTCGAGGGACATGAACTCAAGACTCCCGAAACGGAGCACTGTCCCGGGTTGAAGCGGTTGCTGGAGACTACCCATCTGGAGCTTGACAGGAAGCTGTTTGTCAACACGCAGCAGGTCCCTACCTGGCGCGCCAACTGTCGGCGTTTCGACCCCGGGGGGTCCCTGGACCGACGAGTAAATTGTCGCCGCATGTCCCAGCCCAGATGGGTCGGCGCGAGACGGAGCACGAAGAGGGGAGAAACAGCAAAGGGGAAACCTGCGACCTTCGTGTTGCCCCGTGCCCAGGTCGGGTGCGCTTGCAGTAGGGGGTTACAAGCGTCCGCGAGGGAGAGTGAGAGAGAGGGAGAGACTGTCCGCCAGCCCGTTCTCCCGCGCGGCCAACCTTTTTTGTACGAGAGCCCTGGACCTTCCTTTTATATGCGTAAGGAGAGGGCCCAAGTGTACAATGGGGGGTGTAGCAGTGTGCTAACGTGTCTAGCAGAGAGGAGATAGAGCCCTAAGTACATGTCGTCGTGGCAGTTGGAGAGGTTTTGGCGCCCTGTTCATGTGATGTCGTGGCCGTCGGAGGAGTGCTTGAGCCCTATGGAAGTACAGCTGTCGGGGCTGTCGGATCCTTGCTGACGTCTCCTTGCTCCGTAAGGGGCTGAGAGCCGCCGTCGTCATGGAGCACGCGGGGTGCCATCATTACTTGTTTACCGGGGCGAGCCAGATGGGACGCCGGTCTTGTTCCCCGTAGCCTGAGCTAGCTAGGGGTAGGGTAATGATGGCCCCCTGTGACGTGGTCGGTCCGAGCCCTAGGTCGGGCAAGGCGGAGGCTCCTCCGAGGTCGAGGTCGAGTCCGAGCCCTGGGGTCGGGCGAGGCGGAGACCGTCTTCCAAGGTCGAGGCTGAGTCCGAGCCCTGGGGTCGGGCGAGGCGGAGACCGTCTTCCGAGGTCGAGGCTGAGTCCGAGCCCTGGGGTCGGGCGAGGCGGAGACCGTCTTCCGAGGTCGAGGCTGAGTCCGAGCCCTCGGGTCGGGCGAGGCGGAGTCCGTCGTCCGAGGTCGAGGTTGAGTCCGAGCCCTGGGGTCGGGCGAGACGGAGTCCGTCGTCCGGCGTGGAGGTTGAGTCCGAGCTTCCTATGGCGCCCGAGGCTGGACTTAGCTGCTGTCAGCCTCACTCTGTCGAGTGGCACAGCAGTCAGAGCAGGGCAGGCGACGCTGTTTTCCTGTCAGTTCGGTCAGTGGAGCGGTGAAGTGACTGCGGTCACTTCGGCTCTATCGACTGAGGAGCACACGTCAGGATAAGGTGTCAGTCGATCCTTGCATTAAATGCTCATGCGATACGGTCGGTTGGCGTGGCGATCTGGCCAAGGTTACTTCTCCGCGAAGCCTGTCCGAGCTAGGCCTCGGGCGAGTCGAAGGTGCGTCCGTTGCTTGAGGGGACATTCGGGCGAGACGTGAATCCTCCTGGGTCGGCTGCCTTTGCCCGAGGCTGGGCTCAGGCGAGGCGGGATCGTGTCCCTTGAGTGGACGGAGCCTTGACCTGAATCGTGCCCATCAGGCCTTTGCAGCTTTGTGCTGATGGGGGTTACCAGTTGAGATTTAGGAGTCTTGGGGGTACCCCTAATTATGGTCCCCGACAACTAACAAATATACTTGTGAAGAGTTTAGTAGGATTATGATTCAAAATTTCGAGATGTCTTTGATGGGGGAGTTGAAGTATTTCTTAGGATTTCAAGTGAAGCAACTCCAAGAGGGCACCTTCATCAGCCAAACCAAGTATATTCAAGACATACTCACCAAGTTTGGAATGAAGGATGCCAAGCCCATCAAGACACCCATGGGAACCAATGGGCATCTCGACCTCGACACGGGAGGTAAATCCGTAGATCAAAAGGTTTACCGGTCGATGATAGGATCTTTACTCTATTTATGTGCATCTCGACCAGATATTATGCTTTCCGTATACATGTGTGCAAGATTTCAAGCCGATCCTAAGGAAGTTCACCTTAGGGCCGTGAAAAGAATCTTGAGATATTTAGTTCATACACCTAAGTTTGGTCTTTGGTACCCCAAGGGATCCACTTTTGATTTAATAGGTTATTCAGATGCTAATTGGGCAGGGTGTAAAATTGATAGGAAGAGCACATCAAGGACTTGTCAGTTCTTGGGAAGATCCCCGGTGTCTTGGGCTTCTGTTGGGGACTTGTTCTCAAATGCTAAGAATTAAGAACAAGGCAACATAAAAAGTATTAAATGATTAAGTCCTTCATCCTCTGAAACATTATCTCCCTTCGGGGTTGTTGGGGACTTGTTCTCAAATGCTAAGAATTAAGAACAAGGCAACATAAAAAGTATTAAATGATTAAGTCCTTCGTCTTCTGAAACATTATCTCCCTTCGGGGTATAATGAATTTCGGACGAAGGACGTGAAAGGCGTACCTTCGTAAGCGCAAGAGATTATAATGAAGAATTCATACGAAATATAAAGCTTAATACAAACTTTATTATTAGATCATTTCTATTATCTTATCATAGAAAAATAGAAATGATATAAAATTACAAATATACCTTCGGCTTGAAGGACAGCAAAAGTACAAGAGTGACGCCAAGAGTAAAATGACAAGTCAACGTGAACAGTACGGGAGTACTGTTCACCTATTTATAGGCGTAGGACGCAGTCCATGTAAAATTACATTCATACCCATTACATTTGCTTATGGCTCATAGCAATCTATTAAGGTCTAAGTAGTCTTTTCATCTATAAGTCGGTTCCCCCTTTCTGCTGTCGCGACGAAGCTTTCCTGCGCATAGCTTCGGCCGTGCGCCATCCTTCGTACAGCTTGATGATCAGCCCGTCCTTCATCTCGATTCCCCTTCGTCTAGCTTGGGCTTCGTCCTGACCGTACTCCATGTTCATAAACTGAGTCTGAAGATACCTGTTCATATATTTCACTTGGAAAACATTGTCAAATCTGTTTTTGAGGACCTTCGGAGGACGAAGGCCCCCAACAGGGGTATAATGAATTTCGGACGAAGGATGTGAAAGGCGTACCTTCGTAAGCGCAAGAGATTATAATGAAGAATTCACACGAAATATAAAGCTTAATGCAAACTTTATTATTAGATCATTTCTACTATCTTGTCATGGAAAAATAGAAATGATATAAAATTACAAATGTACCTTCGGCTTGAAGGACAGTAAAAAGTACAAGAATGACGCCAAGAGCAAAATGACAAGTCCGCGTGAACAGTACGGGAGTACTGTTCACCTATTTATAGGCGTTGGACGCAGCCCATGTAAAATTACATTCATACCCATTACATTTGCTTATGGCTCATAGCAATCTATTAAGGTCTAAGTAGTCTTTTCATCTTTAAGTCGGTTCCCCCTTTCTGCTGTCGCGGTGAAGCTTTCCTGCGCATAGCTTCGGCCATGCGCCATCCTTCGTACAGCTTGATGATCAGCTCGTCCTTCATCTCGATTCCCCTTCGTCTAGCTTGGGCTTCATCCTGACCGTATTCCATGTTCATAAACTGAGTCCGAAGATACCTGTTCATATATTTCACTTGGAAAACATTGTCAAATCTGTTTTTGAGGACCTTCGGAGGACGAAGGCCCCCAACAGTAGCCCCTCGCAATATTAATTTGTTAGTGATAAATTTAGATTGCGATATGGACGAAGGCCTTAAGCCGAAGGTCCGAAAAAACACCTTCCCTTTGCTAGAATAGCAACAGTCATTGACATGCGGGACCACACAGTTTCCGTCATATTGAGTGTATAAATAGGAGCCCACCACAATTTATTTGGCATGCTCTCTTTGCCATCTGTTTTGCCTGCGTACAAAGCTTTCTGCCCAAAAATATTTGTTTTCTTTCCTAGTTTTAAGCTTCGGAAGCGAGAAGTAGGATTTCCGAAGGGATGTCTGAGGAGAAGAAGGCTGCTGCCGAGATGAAGCTAAGTCTCTCTGAAGAGAAAAACCTGGGCTTTCTTGAAGCAATGTCGAAGACCAATACAGAAAAGATCACCAAAGAGATTTTAGAAGGTTTATCTGAAGATACTGACGACAGCGACAGTTATGATGTGGATAGTGGTGGTGAAGACTCCGAAGATCGCCCTTGGCGACCAAGCCATGCGGTTTTCGGCAAATCAAGTATCAAAGAAAATCACCTTGTCAGCATGAGGCGAAGATATTTTCGGGACCTGTCCATTGTGAGGGCCGACGAAGGAGAGAAGACTTGTCCGACTCCTGAGGAAAACGAAGTCGTAGTATTCTGAAGCTTCTTGAAAGCTGGACTACGATTTCCCCTAAGCAGCTTTGTCGTAGAGGTGCTGAAGATATTTGAAATCTACCTTCACCAACTTACCCCCGAAGCAATCGTAAGGATGGGAATTTTTGTCTGGGCCGTGAGAAGCCAAGGTCTGGAACCTGATGCGAAAAGTTTCTACAACATACACGAGTTGTTATACGAGACAAAACCCTTGGGTAAAGAACAGTATCACAATAATTTTGGCTGTTACAGCTTCGTCTCTCGGTCCGGGTCAAGCTGTCCCGTGCCAACCTATCGGAAGAGATGGCCCGGCGACTGGATGACAGAATGGTTTTATGTGAAGAATGACCTAAAAACACGAGAAGATATTTGAGGTATAATTATGTGCCCTATTTGGCAACGCTTCGGCCTGCGGAGGCCGAAGGTTGAAATGAATGAAGCAGCCGAAGAATGCCAAAGAGCCTTCGGAGTTATCTGCTCTTTTATTGGAACTAGGGATTTGGTCCAAGAGCACATTGCCTTCAGAGTATGGCCGCTCATGGAAAAATGGGAAATGCCGCAGGAAACCATTAAAGAGGCTGACGAAGGTGGACTTGTCAGGCTAAAGTATACTTTCAAATTCGGAGATAAATTCGTTGAGCCAGATGATGACTGGCTAAAAAGCATTGAAAATGTAAGTGACGAACTACTTGGGGTTTATTCAAAGGCCGAAGATACTGCGTTGTCAGCAGCCTTCGGAGGCCGGAAAAAGAAAAGACTGAACCGAGTGTTTGACGCAATTGGGTTCATGTACCCCGATTACCATTATCCAGCGCGGGGCCAAAAAAGAAAAAGTGCAAGTTTGGCAAAAGAAACTGCTTCATCTGCTCCTAGCGAGCCAGCACCGAAGAGACAAAAGGTGAAGGTTCTCACACACCGGCCACGCTATATTGAACCAGCCACAGTGCCTGAGCTCGCCGGTGAGACCTCTTCGGTCACCGAAGCAAAAGAATCAACTCCACTGCCAGGGATCAAAGAGTTGATCTAAAAGCCAATAACAGAAAAGTTTGAAGAAGCAAAGAATGAAGAAGCAAAGACATCAGAGGTTTTAAATCCCTCAACAAAAATTGAACCAGAAAAAAGCCAGAAGGGTCCAACAATGACTCCGAAAAGAAAAAGGATGGTTAATGTACTGGACGTTCTGGAGACAATAAAGTCCTCCAGCATAACCCCGAAGAAAACTGCTGAAGCTTTCGAAGTGCAAGTTGAAACCTCTGGTGCTAAAGCTTCGAAGTACCAACCTGAAAGTGAAGCTGGGCCTTTAGAGCCCTCCAAGGAACAGCCTTTGGAAACCGGAGAAACAAAGGTTGCGAAGGCAGCATTGGAAGCCGAAAAAATGAAAATGCCAGAACCAATTTCGGTTGAAGGAATTGATACTGCTGCCCCCGAAGCACCTTCCAATATGAGCGATTACATTGTACGACATGCTTCGGGGAAAAATTATCTGAAGAGGAGTTTTTTGAAGCTAAACACTATGCTAGAGAATTAAAATATCCGAAGGGAGCGTTAGTGTTCAATGGCACGGACGAAGATGACTTCTTATACTGCCTCCCAGACAATAAAGAATTATCTGTCTGCCGAGAGATGGCTAGGAGTATGGGATTTCCGAAGCTCGAAGCTGGGTTATGCGCTATGACGAAGGAGGATCTTGCTGATAGCCTTGCATACAATAGCCTGAAAGTGCGAGAATTGTATATTTAGAAATTTACAATTTTCGAAGCATTCTTTTACTCTTATACTAATTCTTGCATATATGTAGGGTTTAATATTGAGTAACGCGCTAAGAGCGCAAAAGAGTGCCGAAGACGAGAGTTATGAAATTGCTTTCAACAACCTTCGAGCAGAGGTTATCAAACTAAGGAACGAAGCCTTAGAAAAGGATAAAATTCTAGTTACATTGGTGGATAAAATGAAGGAGGACGAAGCTACCTCTAAAGCACAAGCTGCAGCTCAAAAGCATGAAATTGATGACCTTCGGAAGCAATTAGCCCGAGCTAAATAAGAACGCATACTTGAAGAGACGAGGCGGGAATGTAGCGACCAATGGGCCAATCATTTGGAAGGAACCGTTGAAGAGCTTCGGTCTTCTAAGAAAAGGTGCTACGAAAAATCCATGGAATGTGTAAAAAAGATAAAAACCAGCTTCGCCAGTGTTGGCGCATTTTCGAGTGAAGAAGACTTTGTGAGAGGTAACCCAGAAGGACCGATCGAATGGATCAGCCACGAAGCTGAAGCCTTCGAAGAAATTTTAAACAGTCGTGGAGAAATTTGCGCCTTCTCGGGTGCCAGGGGGATTGCTACTATGCTGGAGAAAAAAGGATGCGATCATGTTAAGGTTCTTGCACAATCCGAAGCCAACTTATCCCCTGAAGATATTAAAGATCCGTCGGCCGAAGCTAGCCAGGTTGGTGGAAATTTTTTTACCGACGTCTGGGACAATGGTGGCCGAGAAATGGCCCAGGAAATCATTCGAAGAAGCGAGCAAGGTATCCACGACGCTAGGGAAGTAACCAAGGCCGCTGAAAAAAGTGCAGAGCCCAAAAGACAAATAGGTACCAACTAGTGGTTTTTGGGTCTATTGTAATTTTTGATTTCGAATTTGCTTATGGTTTGTAATAGTAACATAGACATATATTCTCTTCCCTCAGAACCTGCTGAATCGTCTGCTGGCCCCCGCCCGAAGGGGGATGACGAAATTAAACAAATGGCCGAAGCTATCATGGATAAAGTTGTTGAACAACTTCTAAATGAGGCTATCGAAGTAGTACTGAGAGAAGACTAGATGTTATTGTAAAAACATTTGAAATGTGATCTATGCAATACTTTGTAACTTTGGATGTAGTATACAAGTTTCTTTTCATGATTCAATTCTTTACGATGCATGAAATTTTGCATACATACCATTTTTGAGCCTCCGGCGAAAAAAACACCTTCCCTTCTTTTCATGCTTCGTGAAGAAGAAAAATTTTATGTATCACAACAATGTCCATAGTGCTCTGATGAAGAATATCCAAGCTTCGTGAAAACAATCTCCGAAGCTATACTCCGAAGATCGATATTGTATCCCCTTGTGACTTGGCACGATTTTCATTTTTCCAAAATATACTCCAAAGGTCGATACTGTATCCCCTTCTTGCACCATATGCAGCATGATGTATGATGTTTATGTTATGCGAAATGATGTAATGATGCTATGTTATGCAAAATGATATTTGGTCCGAAGGTACACACATCCCTGCAATAAAAATTCAGAATCTTTTTATATCAGCGCTGACTTTTCGCTGTAAGCCTCCCTTAGGAGCTTCTTCGCCTTTTACTTCAGCGGAATCAGCGTTTATTTTTCGCTGCAAGCCTCCCTTAGGAGCTTCTTCGCCTTTTACTTTCAGCGGTATCAGCGTTTATTTTTCGCTGCAAGCTCTGCATTCCCTTTGGAACGACTTTTGAGCAGAAAACTTACACTGCGCTCCCTTAGGAACGACTTTTTGTAGCTTCAGCAAACTTACACTGCGTTCCTTAGAACGACTTTTTGTTGCTTCGAAGAATTCACACTGTGCCTTAAAAATAAATTTTTGATTCGAGGGTCCTCTTTGCTATCGCAAATCTTTAAGCTTCAGCGACTTAAACCTGTGGAGGAAATGCATTTTCCTTGTGCCAGAAAGCGAAATTATTACAAGATTTTTAAAACGACGAAAGTACTCTAGTCTCCCATAAGTATCCTTTGTTACAAAGAAAATAAAACTAAATGCAGAAAACTGCTATCGAGGTAGGATATTTGTCAATAAATGTGCTTCGACTCTGGCACGATGCTATTGACTGTGCGAGCTTCGGATTGCTCTCTGAATTCCCTTTGGTGCTGAGCATATTGACCCCCTTCTGGCTGCTGGCCTTGTTGTAGCGGTGGTGGAGGCGGAGGCTGTTGCCAAGAAGCTTGGGGTTGACTCGCCGAAGCAACAGAAGCTGCAGGGTGGTTGCCTACATATTCTGGGATGTAGGGCGAATGGTACGAAGCAGTGTGCATGACCTGCTTCGGCTGACTCTGTTGTGCCGTAGCTTCGTCTATCTCCTTTTGCTTCTGGATAGTGACATGGCACATCCTGGTGGTATGGCCCTTGTTTTCACCACAGAACAAGCAAAATATTTTCCTTGGTTGATCTCCAAATCTTCCGCCGAAGCCCCTGGTACCTCTGCCTCTTGGAGCTGGCGGCCGGAAGGAGCTTTGTTGTTGCCCCGAAGCCTGCGAGGAGCACTGTGCCCTTTGCTGCTGGCTCCCTTTGTCATCATTTTGAGTGGAATTGTGAATTGACCTGACGTGCCTCGGATAAAACCTTCCTCCGAAGCCCCTGGTCATTTCAGAAAACCTGAAAGCTTCTTCCCTTCTTTGGCGAAAGTCATTGTCGGCCCGAATGTACAAGTCCATCTTCTGGAGCAGCTTCTCCAAAGTTTGAGGAGGCTTCCTAGCAAAGTACTGAGCTGAAGGTCCTGGCCGAAGTCCCTTGATCATGGCCTCAATGACAATTTCATTGGGCACTGTTGGTGCCTGTGCCCTCAAACGTAAGAACCTCCGGACATATGCCTGAAGGTATTCTTCGTGATCCTGGGTGCACTGGAATAGAGCTTGGGCCGTGACCGGCTTCGTCTGAAATCCTTGGAAGCTGGTTAACAACATGTCCTTCAGCTTTTGCCATGAGGTAATTGTCCCTAGCCGAAGAGAGGAGTACCAAGTTTGAGCAACACTCCTGACAGCCATGACAAAAGACTTTGCCATGACTGCAGTATTGCCACCATACGAAGATATTGTTGCTTCGTAGCTCATTAGGAACTGCTTCGGATCGGAGTGGCCGTCGTACATGGGGAGTTGAGGCGGCTTGTAGGACGGAGGCCAAGGTGTAGACTGCAGCTCAGCGGACAGAGGAGAAGCATCATCAAAAGTAAAATTTCCATGGTGGAAATTCTCATACCAGTCATCTTCGTTGAAGAAACCCTCCTGATGAAGGTCTTTGTGCTGAGGCCTTCGGTTCTGCTCATCCTGTGTAAGGTGACGAACTTCTTCAGAGGCTTCGTCTATCTGCCTTTGCAGTTCAGCTAGCCTGGCCATCTTTTCCTTCTTCCTTTGCACCTGTTGATGAAGCATCTCCATGTCTCTGATTTCTTGATCTAGCTCATCCTCTTGAGGCGTCGGGCTGGCAACCTTCCTCTTCTGGCTTCGGGCCTCCCGAAGAGAGAGTCTCCTGATTGGGGTCCAGCGGTTGCAGAGCTGCAGCCCCTGTTGCTGAAGCTTTCTTCGGCGCCATAGCGAAGGTTTATGGTTGCCGAAGATGTTCGAAACTCAAAGAGTGGAAGTGAGTTCACCGGAGGTGGGCGCCAATGTTGGGGACTTGTTCTCAAATGCTAAGAATTAAGAACAAGGCAACATAAAAAGTATTAAATGATTAAGTCCTTCGTCCTCTGAAACATTATCTCCCTTCGGGGTATAATGAATTTCGGGCGAAGGATGTGAAAGGCGTACCTTCGTAAGCGCAAGAGATTATAATGAAGAATTCACACGAAATATAAAGCTTAATGCAAACTTTATTATTAGATCATTTCTACTATCTTGTCATGGAAAAATAGAAATGATATAAAATTACAAATGTACCTTCGGCTTGAAGGACAGTAAAAAGTACAAGAATGACGCCAAGAGCAAAATGACAAGTCCGCGTGAACAGTACGGGAGTACTGTTCACCTATTTATAGGCGTGGGACGCAGCCCATGTAAAATTACATTCATACCCATTACATTTGCTTATGGCTCATAGCAATCTATTAAGGTCTAAGTAGTCTTTTCATCTTTAAGTTGGTTCCCCCTTTCTGCTGTCGCGGTGAAGCTTTCCTGCGCATAGCTTCGGCCATGCGCCATCCTTCGTACAGCTTGATGATCAGCCCGTCCTTCATCTCGATTCCCCTTCGTCTAGCTTGGGCTTCGTCCTAACCGTATTCCATGTTCATAAACTGAGTCCGAAGATACCTATTCATATATTTCACTTGGAAAACATTGTCAAATCTGTTTTTGAGGACCTTCGGAGGACGAAGGCCCCCAACAGCTTCAAAGAAACAAAATTCTGTAGCTCTTTCTACCATCGAAGCTGAGTACATTGCTGCAGGCCATTGTTGCGCACAATTTCTTTGGATGAGGCAAACCCTTAGGGACTATGGCTACAAATTAACCAAAGTCCCTCTCCTATGTGATAATGAGAGTGCTATCCGCATGGCGGATAATCCCGTTGAGCACAGCCGCACTAAGCACATAGCCATTCGGTATCACTTTTTGAGGGATCACCAACAACGGGGGGATATCATATTTCTTATGTTAGCACCAAAGAACAATTAGCCGATATCTTTACCAAACCACTAGATGAGAAAACCTTTACCAAACTTAGGAATGAGCTAAACATTCTTGATTCTAGGAATTTTGATTGATACTTTGCACACATAGCTCATTTGTATACCTTTGATCATATCTCTTTCATTTGCTATGACTAATGTGTTTTTCAAGAGTATTTCATGCTAAGTCATAGATTGAAAGGGAAATGGAGTCTTTGGCAAAGACAAGGCTTCCACTCCACTCCATCATACTATTTATCCTTCGCCGTCACTCCGCATCGCTCTCCACTTTGGTATAATCCTTCACCCATATATTGTTTGCCAAAGGGGGAGAGAATTTAATAAGGGCTCTAAAGACTCCGTTTTTGGCGATTAATGCCAAAGGGGGAGAGAGTATTAGCCCAAAGCAAAAGGACCACACCACCACGCCAATTTCAAAAATTTTTGAAACAAGTTTAAGTTGTTAAATGTTTTTCAATTGGTATCTTTCAAATTAGCATTCCTCTAAGAAATTCTATCTCAATTGATATCTATATTTTAAGGAGGAGTTTTTCAAAAATTTGGTATCTAAAATATTTGATCTTCTTCAATTGATAAAACCCTCTTGAACACTAAGAGGAGAATTTCATTAAGGGGGAGTTTTGTTTAGTCAAAGGAAAAGCATTTGAAACAGGGGGAGAAAATTTCAAATCTTGAAAATGCTTCTCGAAATCTTATTCATATACTTTTGACTATTTGCAAAAAAACTTTGAAAAGAATTTCCAAAAGAATTTGCAAAAACAAAACAAGTGGTGCAAGCGTGGTCCAAAATGTTAAAAGAAAAAAAAGCAATCCATGCATATCTTATGAAAGTATAAATTGGTTTAATTCCATGTAACCTTTGCACTTACCTTATGCAAATTAGTTCAATTCTGCACTTATATATTTGCTTTGTGTTGGCATTAATTACCAAAAAGGGGTAGATTGAAAGGGAAATAGGGTCAAACCTTTTCCTAAATGATTTTGGTGGTTGAAATGCCCAACACAAATAATTGGACTAAATAGTTTGCTCTAGATTATAAGTTCTACAGGTGCCAAAGGTTCAACACAAACCAATAAAAAGTCCAAGATAGGGTTCAAAAAGAAAGGAGCAAAACCAACCGAAGGCAGCCCTGGTCTGGCGCACCGGACTATCCGGTGTGCCACCGGACAGTGTCCGGTGCACGAGGGAGATCAACTCTGAACTGCTCAGCTTCGGGTTTTTGGAGAGCCACTCCGCTATAATTCACCGGACTGTCCGGTGTGCCAAGCGGAGCAACGGTCGCCAGCGTAACGGTCGAGTTCAACGGTCGGCTGACATAACTACAGTGCGCGGACAATTCACGCAGAGTCAGAGTAGGCGCATAAGGCACACCGGACAGTGAACAGTGACTGTCCGGTGCACCACCGGACTGTCCGATGGTCCCACCTATCAGAGCTCCAACGATCGAACCCTAACGGTTGGGTGACGTGGCTGGCGCACCGGACTGTCCGATGCGCTAATTGACAGACAGCCTCCCCAACGGCCATTTTGGTGGGTGGGGCTATAAATACCCCCAACCACCACACTTCAAGGCATCCAAGTTTTCAGCCATTGTATTCAATACAAGAGCTCTAGACTTCACTCCAAGACACAAAACAAAAGATCAAATCCTCTCCAAGTCTCAAACTCATTCCAAAGACTTAGTGGCTTGTGAGAGAGAGATATTTGTGTTCATTTGAGTTCTTGTCGCTTGGATCGCTTTTCTTCTTCGTCCATTCTTGTTCTCAAGCAACTTGTAATCAAGCAAGAGACACCAAGTTGTGGTGGTCCTTGTAAGGGGTCTAAGTGACCCGTTGATTAAGGAGAAAAGCTCACTCGGTCTAGGTGACCATTTGAGAGAGGGAAAGGGTTGAAAGAGACCTGGTCTTTGTGACCACCTCAATGGGGAGTAGGTTTGCAAGAACCGAACCTCGGTAAAACAAATCACCGTGTCATCCGCTTTATTTCCTTGTGATTTGTTTTCGCCCTCTCTTTCGGACTCACTTTTATTTCTAACGCTAACTCGGCTTGTAGATTGTGCTTAAAGTTTATAAAATTTAGATTTGCCTATTCACCTCCCCTCTAGGCGACTTTCAACAATGTCACAAGAAACATCAACTAATCCAGTGGATTTGTTGAAGACTCTATATGCCCTTGTATTTGAGTCATAACCAAGTAAAAAGCCTTCTACAGCCTTAGGAGCAAATTTAGATTTTCTACCTCTTTTAACAAGAATAAAACATTTGCTACCAAAGACTCTAAAATATGAAACATTGGGCTTTTTACCGGTGAGGAGTTCATAAGATGTCTTCTTGAGAATTTGGTAAAGGTAGAGCCGATTGATGGAGTAGTAGGCGGTGTTAATCGCCTCAGCCCAAAACCGGTCTGGAGTCTTGTACTCATCAAGCATGGTCCTCGCCATGTCCAATAGAGTTCTATTCTTCCTCTCCACTACACCATTTTGTTGAGGTGTATAGGGAGAAGAGAACTCATGCTTGATGCCCTCCTCCTCAAGAAAGCCTTCAATTTGAGAGTTCTTGAACTCTGTCCCATTGTCGCTTCTTATCTTTTTGATTCTCAATCCGAACTCATTTTGAGCCCGTCTCAAGAATCCTTTCAAGATCTCTTGGGTTTGTGATTTTTCCTGCAAAACGAACACCCAAGTGAAGCGAGAATAATAATCCACAATTACTAGATGGTACTTACTCCCGCTGATGCTTATATAAGCTATCGGACCGAATAGATCCATGTGGAGTAATTCCAGTGGCCCGTCCGTTGTCATGATGTTCTTGTGTGGATGGTGGGCGCCAATTTGCTTTCCTGCTTGACATGCGCTACAGACCCTGTCTTTCTCAAAATGAACATTGGTTAGTCCCAAAATGTGCTCTCCCTTTAGAAGCTTGTGAAGATTCTTCATCCCAACATGGGCTAGTCGGTGATGCCAGAGCCAACCCATATTAGTCTTACAATTAAGCAAGTATCGAGTTCAGCTCTATTAAAATCAACTAAGTATAGCTGACCCTCTAATACTCCTGTCGGGGACCATAATTAGGGGTACCCCAAGACTCCTAAATCTCAGCTGGTAACCCCATCAGCACAAAGCTGCAAAGGCCTGATGGGCGCGATTCAGGTCAAGGCTCCATCCACTCAAGGGACACGATCCCGCCTCGCCTGAGCCTAGCCTCGGGCAAAGGCAGCTGACCCAGGAGGATTCACGTCTCGCCCGAGGGTCCCCTCAAGCAACGGACGCACCTTCGACTCGCCCGAGGCCCAGCTCGAACAGGCTTCGCGGAGAAGTAACCTTGGCCAGATCGTCACGCCAACCGACCGTATCGCAGGAGCATTTAATGCAATGATCAACTGACACCTTATCCTGACGCGCGCTCCTCAGTCAACAGAGCCGAAGTGACCGCATTCACTTCGCCGCTCCACTGACCGAACTGACAGGAAAACAGCGCCGCCTGCCCTGCTCCGACTGCTGTGCCACTCGACAGAGTGAGGCTGACAGCAGCTAAGTCCAGCCTCGGGCGCCATAGGAAGCTCCGCCTCGCCCAACCCAGGGCTCGGGCTCAACCTCGACCTCGGAAGACAGACTCCGCCTCGCCCGACCCTAGGGCTCGGACTCAGCCTTGACCTCGGAAGACGGACTCCGCCTCGTCCGACCCCAGGGCTCGGACTCAGCCTCGACCTTGAAAGACGGACTCCGCCTCGCCCGACCCCAGGGCTCGGACTCAGCCTCGACCTCAGACGACGGTCTCCGCCTCGCCCGACCCCCAGGGCCCAGACTCGACCTCGACCTCGGAGGAGCCTCCGCCTCACCCGACCTCGGGCTCGGACCGACCACGTCACGGGGGGCATCATTACCCTACCCCTAGCTAGCTCAGGCTACGGGGAACAAGAACGGTGTCCCATCTGGCTCGCCCCGGTAAACAAGTAATCATGGCACCCCGCGTGCTCCATGACGACGGCGGCTCTCAGCCCCTTACGGAAGCAAGGAGACGTCAGCAAGGATCCGACAGCCCCGACAGTTGTCCTTCCACAAGGCTCAAGCGCTCCTCCCACGGCCACGACATCACATGAACAGGGCATCAAAACCTCTCCGACTGCCACGACGGCATGTACTTAGGGCTCTAGCTCCTCTCTGCTAGACACGTTAGCACACTGCTACACCCCCCCCCATTGTACACCTGGGCCCTCTCCTTACGCCAATAAAAGGAAGGTCCAGGGCTCTCATACGAGAAGGTTGGCCGCGCGGGAGAACGGGCTGGCGGACAGTCTCTCCCTCTCTCTCACTCTCCCTCGCGGACGCTTGTAACCCCCTACTGCAAGCGCACCCGACCTAGGCGCAGGGCAACACGAGGGCCGTGGGTTTCCCCTTTGCTGTTTCTCCCCCTTCGTGCTCCGTCTCGCGCCGACCCATCTGGGCTAGGACACGCGGCGACAATTTACTCGTCGGTCCAGGGACCCCCCGGGGTCGAAACGCCGACAAATGGCGCGCCAGGTAGGGGCCTGCTGCGTGTTGACGAACAGCTTCCCGTCAAGCTCCAGATGGGTAGTCTCCAGCAACCACTTCAACTCGGGACGGTGCTCCGTTTCGGGAGTCTTGAGTTCATGTCCCTCGACGGCAGCTACGACATGATACTCCTTCCTCCGCCGCGCGACAACGACAATGGCGGCCGTCAGCCCGCCCGCCGGCGGCGGAATCAACGACGTCTTCCCCACGTGGCGGAAGAGCAACACCCGGGTCTGTCCCGTCACCTTCCCCTCCGACGGAGGAGGAGGCAGGGCAGGCATGGCCAAGCAGGAGGCGGCACCTCGTCGACTGTCGAGCGAGTCGACGGCGCCGGCGCCCCAACGGGGGACACGGCGGACGTTGACATCGCGTCTGAGACGAAGACGAGCGTCGTTTCCCCGCAACACGCCAACCTCAAGCAGACGGACGACGCCAGCACGCTCGCGAAGGACTTGCTGGGCGTCAGCCTCGTACCTGAGACAACGGTGCAGTCCGTCCCCGACGCGACTTCGTCACCGCCCGTCGATCAATAGGTACCGTCTGTTTCCCGTTCCATGCCTTTTAGATTCAGCTGCGACCCACCAAGCGACCCCACTTCGGTGGACGCTTTCATAAAGGCATGTCCAAACCCTCCGGGGTATCATATGCGGTCACCCTGGGACCGGCTGACGGCTGTCTCGACCTACGGGCCTCTGGGTTCCGAGGAAGATGACGAGCCCGACTCTGGTTGGGATTTCTCCGGGCTCGATAACCCTAGTGTCATGCGGGACTTCATGACCGCATGTGATTACTGCCTCTCCGATTGCCCCGATAGTAGCCACAGCCTCGGCGACGAGGACTATGGCCCAAGTCGAGAATGCTTTCACGTCGATCTAGGGGGTCTCGACGAAGGCAACCATCTTGGTATGCCGGAGGATGGTGATCCCCCTAGGCCTGCGCCTCGCGTTGACATCCTTCGGGAGCTAGCTGTGGTCCCAGTCCTTGCGGGGGGTCAGGACGCACAGCTCGAGCAAATCCGCGAGGTACAGGCCAGGCTCGACGAGGAAGCAGGACAACTTGTGCAGCTTCGGCAAAATATCGGGCAGGAGTGGGCAGGCCGAGCACCGGCCGGAGAAGCGCGTCACCTGGCCCAGGACGTCCAGCACCGCATCGCCGATGATGCCAGGGCAAGGCTGCCCCCGGCTTCCAGTGGGGTCGGCCAGAACCTGGCTGCAGCAGCGATATTACTCCGAGCGATGCCGGAACCATCCACCACCGAGGGGCGGCGTATCCAGGGAGAGCTCAAGAATCTCCTGGAAGATGTCGCGGTCCGACGGGCCGAAAGCTCTGCCTCCCGAAGGCAGGGGTACCCCCCAGAGCATCGCGTTGTGACTTCCCGGTTCATGCGGGAAGCCTCGGTCCACACCGGGCACACGCGGAACACCGCGCCTGCGGCCCCGGGTCGCCTCGGCAACGAGCACCACCGTCGCGACCGTCGAGCCCACCTCGACGAGAAGGTGCGCCGAGGCTACCACCCCAGGCGTGGGGGACGCTACGACATTGAGGAGGATCGGAGCCCCTCGCCCGAACCACCCGGTCCGTGAGCTTTCAGCCGGGCCATACGACGGGCGTCGTTCCCGACCCGGTTCCGAACCCCGACTACCATCACCAAGTACTCTAGGGAGTCAAAGCCGGAGCTGTGGCTCGCGGACTACCGGCTGGCCTGCCAGCTGGGTGGGACGGACGATGACAACCTCATCATCTGCAACCTTCCCCTGTTCCTCTCCGACGCCGCCCGAGACTGGCTGGAGCATCTGCCTCCTGCGCAGATCTCCAACTGGGACGACTTGGTCAAAGCCTTCGCCGGCAACTCCCAGGGCACATACGTGCACCCTGGGAACTCCTGGGATCTCCGAAGCTACCGCCAGTAGCCGGGAGAATCCCTCTGGGACCACATCCGATGATTTTCGAAGCAGCGCACCGAGCTGCCCAACATCACCGACTCGGATGTCATCGGTGCGTTCCTCGCCGGCACCACTTGCCATGACCTGGTGAGCAAGCTGGGTTGCAAGACTCCCACCAGGGCGAGCAAGCTGATGGACATCGCCACCAAGTTCGCCTCTGGTCAGGAGGCGGTCGAGGCCATCTTCCGGAAGGACAAGCAGCCTCAGGGGTGCCAGTCGGAAGACGTCCCCGAGGCGTCCGCTCAGCACGGCGCGAGGAAGAAGGGCAAGAAGAAGTCGCAAGCGAAACGCGATGCCGCCGACGCGGACCTTGTCGCCGCCACCGAGCACAGGAACCCTCGGAAGCCTCCCGGAGGCGCCAACCTGTTCGACAAGATGCTCAAGGAGTCGTGCCCCTATCATCAGGGTCCCGTCAAGCACACCCTTGAGGAGTGCGTCATGCTTTGGCGCTACTTCCATAGGGCCGAGCCACCGGCGGAAGGTGGCCGAGCCCACAACAACAACAAGAAGGAGGATCACAAGGCAGAGGAGTTCCCCGAGGTCCACGACTGCTTCATGATCTACGATGGGCATGTGGCGAACGCCTCGGCTCGGCACCGCAAGCGAGAGCGCCGGGAGGTCTGCTCGGTAAAGGTGGCGGCGCCAGTCTACCTAGACTGGTCCGACAAGCCCATCACCTTCGACCAGGGCGACCACCCCGACCGCGTGCCGAGCCCAGGGAAGTACCCGCTCGTTGTCGATCCCATCATCGGCAACGTCAGGCTCACCAAGGTCCTCATGGACGGAGGCAGCAGCCTCAACATCATCTACGCCGAGACCCTCGGGCTCCTGCAGATCGATCTGTCCTCGATCTGGGCCGGCGCGGCGCCTTTTCACGGGATCATCCCCGGGAAATGCGTCCAACCCCTCGGGCAACTCGATCTGCCCGTCTGCTTTGGGACTCCCTCCAACTTTTGAAAGGAAACCCTCACGTTCGAGGTGGTCGGGTTCCGAGGGACCTACCACGCAGTGCTGGGGAGACCATGCTATGCTAAGTTCATGGTCGTCCCCAACTACACCTACCTCAAGCTCAAGATGCCGGGCCCCAACGAGGTCATCACCGTCGGCTCCACGTACCGACACGCGTACGAATGCGACGTGGAGTGCGTGGAGTACGCCAAGGCCCTCGCCGAATCCGAGGCCCTCATCGCCGACCTGGAGAGCCTCTCCAAGGAGGCGCCAGATGCAAAGCGCCACGCCGGCAACTTCGAGCCAGCTGAGATGGTTAAGTCTGTCCCTCTCGACCCCAGCAACGACGCCTCCAAGCAGATCCGGATCGGCTCCGAGCTCGACCCCAAATAGGAAGCAGTGCTCATCGACTTTCTCCGCACGAACGCCGAAGTTTTTGCGTGGAGTCCCTCGGACATGCCTGGCATACCGAGGGATGTCGCCGAGCACTCGCTGGATATCCGAGCTGGAGCCCAACCCGTGAAGCAGCCTCTACGCCGATTCAACGAAGAAAAGCGCAGAGCCATAGGCGAGGAGATCCACAAGCTGATGGCTGCAGGGTTCATCAAAGAGGTATTCCATCCCGAATGGCTTGCCAACCCTGTGCTTGTGAGAAAGAAAGGAGGGAAATGGCGGATGTGTGTAGACTACACTGGTCTAAACAAAGCATGTCCGAAGGTTCCCTACCCTCTGCCTCGCATCGATCAAATCGTGGATTCCACTGCTGGGTGTGAAACCTTGTCTTTCCTCGATGCCTACTCAGGGTATCACCAAATCAGGATGAAAGAGTTCGACCAGCTCGCGACTTCTTTCATCACACCCTTTGGCATGTACTGCTATGTTACTATGCCATTCGGTTTGAGGAATGCGGGTGCGACATACCAAAGGTACATGAACCACGTGTTCGGAGAACACATTAGTCGAACGGTCGAGGCTTACGTCGATGACATCGTAGTCAAGACGAGGAAAGTCTCTGACCTCCTTTCCGACCTTGAAACGACATTCTGGTGTCTCAAGGCGAAAGGCGTAAAACTCAATCCCGAGAAGTGTGTCTTCGGAGTCCCCCGAGGCATGCTCCTGGGGTTCATCGTCTCCGAGCGGGGCATCAAGGCCAACCCGGAGAAAATCGCGGCCATCACCAACATGGGGCCCATCGAGGACTTGAAAGGAGTACAGAGGGTCATGGGATGCCTTGCGGCCCTGATCCGTTTCATCTCGCGCCTCGACGAAAGAGGCCTACCTCTGTACCGCCTCTTGAGGAAGACCGAGCGCTTCACTTGGAACCCCGAGGCCGAGGAAGCCCTCGGGAACCTAAAGGCGCTCCTCACAAGCGTGCCCATCCTGGTGCCCCCCCCCCCCCCCCCGCTGCCGGAGAAGCCCTCTTGATCTACGTCGTCGCTACCACTCAGGTGGTCAGCGCCGCGATCGTGGTCGAGAGACGAGAAGAGGGGCACGCATTGCCCGTCCAGAGGCCGGTCTACTTCATCAGTGAAGTATTGTCCGAGACCAAAATCCGCTACCCGCAAATTCAGAAGCTACTGTACGCGGTAATTCTGACGCGGCGAAAGTTGCGACACTACTTTGAGTCTCATCCGGTGACTATGGTGTCATCCTTCCCCCTGGGGGAGATCATCTAGTGCCGAGAGGCCTCAGGTAGGATCGCAAAGTGGGAGGTGGAGATCATGGGCGAGACTATCTCGTTCGCCCCTCGAAATGCCATCAAGTCCCAAGTCTTGGCAGACTTTGTGGCTGAATGGGTCGACACCCAGCTTCCAGCAGCTCTGATCCAACCGGATCTCTGGACCATGTTTTTCGACGGGTCGTTGATGAAAACAGGAGCGGGCGCGGGCCTGCTCTTCATCTCACCCCTCGGGAAGCACCTCGGCTACGTGCTGCGCCTCCATTTCCCAGTGTCCAACAATGTGGCCGAGTACGAGGCTCTGGTTAACGGGTTGCGCATTGTAATACTCAAGTTGTATACCAAGTGTAATAGGGTGAGACCCTCATTTTTGTGTGTCTTATTTGCATCATAAAAAGAGCACCTATGTAGTTGAGATTGACTAAATAAAACAATTATGCTAAAATAAAGAAAAAGTGCATTTGTTGGAGTTTTATGTGTTGTGCATTAAATAAACCATGAGGATAAAAATAATAAGGTATTAATTACTTGAAACTTGATTTAACCCTAAATTTGAAATTAGGGTTTTGAAAATAAGGAAAAGAGAAGAGAGAAGGAAATATAAATAAAATGTATACATAAATATCTTCAGGCTTACTATTTTTAGATGCAAAAGTAGAGTTTATAAAAGAGGATCCACAAAAATTTGAACTAAGTCAAATTTGGTTTGAAAATGAAGAAAGAAAACAGAAATATAAAAAGAGAAAAGGAGAAAAGCTTACCTGGGCCGCCAGGTGGAAATTTGGCCCACTCGGCCTCACCCTCCGCGCAGCCCAGGCGGGTGTATGGCTTGCCTGCGGGCTCGGCTGACGCGTGGGTCCCGCATGTCGGTCTCACCTCCCACGCGTGCTGACTCTCTGCCGTGTGGGCCCCGTCTGTCATCGTTATCCCCTCCCCTTTCTTCGCTTCGTCTGTTTCCAATCCGCGTCAAACGCCGCCATGGTCGCTCGCCCGGTAAACTCGCAAGCCGTTCCTAGCATGGAGATAAGTACGCGCTCGGCCGGGGCGCCTGGGACCCTCCAACTCCCGTGGATCTCCTCTCCTATCTACCACCGTAGCCATTGTCGCTCGGAAATCACTTCGCCGAGTGCTGTGTCGCCGCCGCGAGCAAGCCGGTGTGCCACCGCCATTACCGCCGCTTGGACGTCAATCCTCACCGGTGGGTGGCGGCGTTACTTCGTCGTTCTCCTCGTCGCGGATTTCTCGGGAGAACATCACCGCAGGACCCGACCAGGAGCACCGTCGGCTCTCGCACCTCCCGCCACCGCGCACCTTCGTGGTTCACCGTCGGCTCGTCATCTCTGCTTGTAAGGACCACGGCCCTATATTCGATTTGAGCTCCGCAACATGTAGGAACGATTTGGGGCGGGGTTCGTGCACTGAGTCGACGGGGAGGGATTCTCCGGTGAGATCGCCACCGTGGGCGACATGCGCCGCCGCCTCTGTTCGGCGAAGGGAGGAGGAAGGGCGCGTGGACGTCGGATCCTTGGGCAACGGCCGAGATTAGATTAGAGGGATACCCCTTCGCGCTTTAGATCTGGGCCGTAGGAATGATCGGACGGCTCGAAGTATAGGAAAACCTCATTAAACCTGCGCCGTCGATCCGGGATCCTTCGGCCAGAGTTGCGTACCGCTTCGGCGCAATCCAGATTTAATCTGGGCGCTCGGTGTCTAATCCAACGGCCGAGAATCGCCCGTAACCCTTCGCCGTGGCAATTTTTCTAAAGAGACCCTATAGTTTTAAGTAATTAACCCGCCATCCCATGCTACAGCCCTCTGAGTCTCGGGAAAACTTGCAAGCTAGCCCCTGCGCTTTTCGATAATTGAGGCCCAGTCCAGAGGGTGTTAAAAACAGAGAAATTAATATTAAAATTCATTTTTAATACAAAAACAAATCTAGAAACTTGTATAATTCATAGAAAATGCATTTTTAGTCCAAATTGAGTCATTCCAATTCCTAAAATTTTGTAATATTATTCTCTACCATTTAGTATCACTGTTTTGACATGAACTCTGTCAGAAAATTTATTTATCATTTAATCATATTATAATCACCTTAAATCTTAGGAAATTCATAACTTAAATTCTATAACTCCAAATTCAGTGATTCCAGTTCCTATGATTTCAATTTAATGTGTAGATTTTTACTGTATATTTCATTCATCTGTTTGGTGTGATGTTGATTTTGGCTATACTATGTATGTATTGTGTTGATGCGAGTAGACGAGCAAGCCATTGTGGAAACTGAGGTTCAGCAAGTAGAAGTAGCTGAGCAGGAGCTCATTACAGGCAAGTTGTGCCCTTGATCACTTACTTTTTCCCAGCCATGTTCTTATTAATTTTAATGATCTGCATAGGTTAATTTTGATGGGATCCTTTATGTACCCCAGTTTTGATTACCTCTATACCTTGTTCACCCCTGGAATATTTTTGGGTAGTACTTTCTATTGCTTTATGTGGATTGGGTATGGAGATTCATTATTCATGATTATTCTGTTATTATTTTGTTATTATTGCTGTTCATGTTAAGATCATTAAATTAATGGGAACATGGAGCGACCACCCGGGAAAACAGTGCTACCACAAGGGAGGAATGGGACCCCTTGGCTGATTAATTAGGAAAGCTAGTGGAAGTCTACCTTACCCGAAAGGGGCAAGGGCAGTAGGGGAGAGGTCAGTGCGGGGAGGTCCCTGGTTGATTTTGCTGCGATGGCTATCAGCCAGGAACCCTTTACTGGATCTTCCCATAAACTGTAGCGGGTTTTCGGAAGCTAGTGGAACTTTGTAAAGGCCTCGTAGTGGATCCCTAGCCATTCACCTCGGTAGTGTCTAAGGGCCTTGCAAACCCAGGCGACATGGGATACACGACTTGTGGGTAAAGATGCGCAACCTCTGCAGAGTGTAAAACTAGTATACTAGCCGTGCTCACGGTCAAGAGCGGCTCGGACCCTCACATGATTAATTATGGAACTTAAATTCAATTTGACATTTGCATCGCATTTGGGATTATTTTACTATTACTGTTCTTTATTATTATTAAGGTTTGGTATTTACTTACACTTAGTAATTGCTAATAAAATTTTGACCAACTTATAAAAGCAATGCTTAGCCTTAGCCTTTATTTCATTGATCAGCCTTACACTACATGAACTCCCACCTTTGGTGAGTTTATGCCACATTATTCCCCACGACTTGTTGAGCTATGAACGTATGTGAGCTCACCCTTGCTGTCTCACACCCCCCCCCCACAGGAGAAGAACAGGTTGTTGAAGAGGAGCTGCCTAACACCGAGGAGTTCGATCTGATCTAGGTGGCGTTTCTCAGTCGACATTGGCGCCATCGATCCTTAGTTCGTTTTATCTTTATTATTTTATTTTGTAATAAGACTTCCGCTATGTAATAAGTACTCTGATGTTTTATGACATTTATCTCTATACACTCTGTTATTGTATATGTTGTCTTCTTGGCGCATGTATGAGATGCACCCGGCTTTGTTCTTTAAAACCGGGTGTTACAGAAGTGGTATCAGAGGAAATGTTGACTGTAGGACGAAACCTAGATAGACCGGACAAACCCTTACCTACTTACCTCATTCTGATTCATTCTACACTCACCTTCCTCTGATTCTTTCTACACTTATCTTGATCCTGTCTCACCTTCTACTGTTCTACTCTGATCATTCTTACCTTTTCTACTCTGAGACAAGATGGATTTCAAACCTTGGAATCCCTACCCCTATGACATTTTTAAGAGATAGGAAGCCTAAGACAAAATTTAAAACTATTTTCTCTATTAAAAATATTGGTTGATTGTTCTGATGATCAATGCCTGATTTGCTTCTTTGATTGATTGGAATAGTATAGATGGACATCTTAGCATGTGCCACTATAAGGTATTGAATTAGCTATAGTAGGTGAAATATTAAACTGCTTAGCTAATAAATTCCCCAAAGTAACATGATTGTAATTACTGCCTTGTCTACTGCTCTTTCTTACCATATGTATCTAACTCAGATGGTCAATACCAGGAGGGGTGGTGGAATTGATTTGCCTCCTAACCAACACACTCGAAGACAACCTCAGCCACAACCTGCAGGGATGAATCCTCCTAATCCTCCACCAGGCGGAGTTGACCCATTGGTTGCTGCTCAGATGGCGGTGATGCAGCAGATGGCAGACACCATGGCTGATATGCGTGCTCAGATGCAGCAAGAACGCCAGGAGATGCGTCAAGAAAGAGAGGATATACGACAGGAGTTGCGCCAGGAGCGAGATGAGATACGCCAAGAAAGGAGGGCGCAACAACAACTTCAACAACAGCAACAGCAGCAACAAGTGCCACTACCTCCACCACCACCACCAGTTCCACCTCGGGATAAGCACCGGGAGTTTATGAGTCACAAGCCACCTACATTCGCTAGCTCACCTGATCCACTGGACGCGGATGATTGGCTGAAAGCAATTGAGAAGATGCTGAATATTGCACAATGCACTGATCGGGAGAAGGTTCTATATGCTTCTGGACGTCTGATTGGTCCTGCTGCTGACTGGTGGGATTCTTATACTGCTGCCCATGATGCTGCGGATAATATTACTTGGGCAGAGTTCAGTACGCAGTTCAGGAACTACCATATTCCAGCTGGGATGATAAAGATTAAGAAGAAGGAATTTCTGTCGCTGAAGCAAGGAAGTATGTCAGTCAGCGAGTACCGCGATAAGTTTATTCAGCTATCCAGATATGCCCCTGAAGAAGTTGCTGAAGATGAGAGGAAGCAGGAGCATTTCATTGAGGGACTTAATGGGCCACTGCAGTATGCTCTAGTGGCACACACATTTCCATCATTTCAGAGACTGTTGGATAAGGCACTGGCTATTGAACACAAGCGTGTTCAACTGGGAGATTTGAAGAGAAAGGCCATATCTCAAGGACAAGGAAGCAGCAGTGTTCGTCCTCGCTACGGTTCACCACAGAGTACACCACCTCGACCAGGAGGACCGCGCCCAGTTCAGCAATCACCACTGAGGACACCTACTCGACAGGCTACACCCACTGGCACCCCGACGAAGTTTGCAGGACAGAGTCCGGGCACTCAATGTTTCAAGTGTGGGAAGATTGGTCATTATGCAAATGTCTGCCCACAGAGGATTGCGACTACTCCAACTCAGAACAAGCAACAGACCCCTGGCAAGGGATATTCTATAGCCAGGGTGAATCAAGTCAGCGTTGATGATACTCCTGATGGTGGTGACCTCGTGATTGGTATGTTTTATGTTAATGCAATTCCTGCCACAATATTATTTGATTCTGGTGCTACACATTCATTCATGTCTGCTCGTTATGCCAACACAAATGAAATACCACTGCTAAATATGAGAAAACCCCTGATAGTAATTACACCTAAAGGGCCTGTTGAGGCAAATCAAATGACACGTAGATTGACATTGACTATTATGGGTAGAGATTTTGGAGCTACTGCTATAATATTAGAGTCAAGCAGTATAGATCTGATCCTTGGAATGTCATGGCTAAGGAAGGCAAAGGCCGTTATAGCATGTGGTAGGGGTACCGTAGAACTCACTACCACTAAGGGAGAAAGATTTCAAGTTAATATTGCAGTAACCTCCTCATCCATGCGTGCAATGTTCTTCATGCCTGAGGAGTTTGTTGGTGACAACATCCGGGTGGTTAGAGATTTTCCGGATGTCTTCCCAGAGGAGTTACCAGGGATGCCACCCGATAGAGAAGTTGAGTTTGTTATTGATCTCTTACCTGGGACCGCCCCTATTTCTAAATGGCCATATAGAATGTCCGTAGAGGAGTTAAAGGAATTGAAGAAGCAGTTGACGGAGTTACAAGAGGCGGGGTACATTCGTCCAAGTTCATCACCTTGGGGAGCACCGGTGTTATTTGTGCAGAAGAAGGATGGATCGCAACGGATGTGTGTGGATTATAGATCTCTTAATGATGTTACGGTGAAGAACAAGTATCCGTTGCCCCGTATTGAGGATTTATTTGATCAGATGCGAGGAGCAAGAGTATTTTCGAAGATTGATCTCCGATCCGGTTACCATCAGATGAGGATTAGACCATCGGATATTCCCAAGACGGCTTTCTCGACTCGATATGGATTATATGAGTTTACTGTTATGTCATTTGGACTAACCAATGCACCAGCTTACTTCATGAATTTGATGAATAAGGTGTTTATGGAGTACTTGGACAGATTCGTCGTGGTATTCATCGACGATATTCTTATCTATTCTAAGAATGAGAGTGACCATGAAGAACATCTAAGGTTGGTGCTACAGAAGCTACGAGATAATCAACTCTACGCTAAGTTCAGCAAGTGCGAGTTTTGGATTGGCGAAGTGCCATTTCTTGGTCATATTATTTCTAATGGAGGAATAGCAGTGGATCCTGCTAAAGTTAAGGAGATAATGGAGTGGAGAGTGCCCACTACAGTTACGGAGATTCGGAGTTTCTTGGGACTCGCAGGATATTATCGGAGATTTATTGAAGGATTTTCTAAGATTGCCAAGCCTATGACATCGCTTTTGGAGAAAGGAAAAGAATTCAAGTGGGATGAGAAATGTCAAGAGAGCTTTGATCAATTGAAGGAAAGATTGATGTCACCTCCAGTATTGATTATGCCAGATCTGCAGAAGGGGTTTGACATTTATTGTGATGCATGTGGCCAAGGACTTGGATGTGTGCTTATGCAAGATGGTCATGTGATTGCCTATGCATCTCGTCAGTTGAGGAAGCATGAATTGAACTACCCCACTCATGACTTGGAATTAGCAGCGGTTGTGCATGCACTTAAGATTTGGAGACACTATATTATGGGAACTAAGTGCCAAGTATACACGGATCATAAGAGTTTGAAGTATATATTCACTCAGAAGGATCTCAACCTTAGACAGCGTCGTTGGTTGGAGCTCATTAAGGATTATGACTTGGAGATTCACTATCACCCAGGCAAGGCGAATTTGGTTGCAGATGCCTTGAGTCGGAAGGAGCATGTTCACTCCGCTTTCGTTGTCCAGCTACCTGATGAATTAGCAAAAGACTTTGAGAGGCTCAACCTGGGAATTGTTACACATACGGAAGGAGTGACTATTGAATTGGAACCTACCTTGGAGCAAGAAATTCGGAAAGGCCAGGTTGGTGATGCCAAAATCCAGGAGATCAAAGATCTTATTACTGAAGGAAGAGGCCCAGAGTTCACGGAGGATGAACAAGGCACGATATGGTTCAAGAATCGGATCTGTGTTCCCGATATTGATAGTCTTCGGGAAACCATATTGAAGGAGGCACATGATTCAGTTTATTCTATCCACCCTGGGAGCACTAAGATGTATCAGGATTTGAAGCAAAAATATTGGTGGTATGGATTGAAGAGAGATGTGGCTGCACATGTGGCTATGTGCGATGTATGCCAAAGAGTTAAAGCTGAACACCAGAGGCCAGCCGGACTATTGCACCCACTGAAGATACCTGAGTGGAAATGGGAAGAGATTGGCATGGACTTCATTGTTGGATTACCCCGCACGTCTGCTGGATATGATTCTATATGGGTGATTGTGGACAGGCTAACCAAGGTAGCCCACTTTATTCCAGTGAAGACCACTTATTCAGGAGCTAAGTTGGCAGAGTTGTACATGGCACGGATTGTATGCCTGCATGGTGTGCCAAAGAAGATTGTGTCAGATCGAGGATCACAGTTTACCTCTCGATATTGGAAGCAGTTGCACGAGTCACTGGATACGAGATTGAATTTTAGTTCGGCTTACCATCCCCAGACTGATGGGCAGACTGAGAGGACTAACCAAGTACTTGAAGATATGCTAAGAGCTTGTGCTCTTAAGCATGGTGGAAGTTGGGATAAGAGTCTACCGTATGCGGAGTTCTCATATAATAATAGCTATCAGGCCAGCTTGAAGATGTCACCGTTTGAGGCTTTGTATGGCAGGAAGTGCAGGACTCCCTTGTATTGGAATCAAACTGGTGAAAGGCAGTTGTTTGGACCTGAGATTATACAGGAAGCAGAGGAACAAGTCCAACAGATCAGGGAGAATTTGAGAACTGCACAGTCCAGGCAGAAAAGCTATGCTGACACCCGGAGAAGACTACTTGAGTTTAAGGAGGGTGATTATGTCTATTTGAAGGTGTCACCACTCCGGGGCATGAGAAGGTTTAAAGTCAAAGGAAAGTTGTCCCCTCGCTTTATTGGACCCTTTTTAGTCTTAAAGCGAGTGGGAGAAGTTGCATATCAATTGGAGTTACCGGATCATCTCGCGGATGTTCATGATGTATTTCATGTATCTCAGCTGAAGAAGTGCCTCAGGGTACCTGAAGAACAGTTACCAATGGAAGACCTTAGTGTTCAAGAGGACTTGACTTATGCTGAGTACCCCATCAAGATTCTGGATACTTTGACTCGAGTTACAAGGAATAAGGTTATAAAGATGTGCAAAGTTCAATGGAGCCACCACGGTGAAGATGAAGCAACTTGGGAAAGAGAAGAAGAGCTTCGTATAGATTTTCCCCACCTTTTCTCTAGTTCTTCTTAAATCTCGAGGACGAGATTATTTTTAAGGGGGGTAGGATTTGTAATACTCAAGTTGTATACCAAGTGTAATAGGGTGAGACCCTCATTTTTGTGTGTCTTATTTGCATCATAAAAAGAGCACCTATGTAGTTGAGATTGACTAAATAAAACAATTATGCTAAAATAAAGAAAAAGTGCATTTGTTGGAGTTTTATGTGTTGTGCATTAAATAAACCATGAGGATAAAAATAATAAGGTATTAATTACTTGAAACTTGATTTAACCCTAAATTTGAAATTAGGGTTTTGAAAATAAGGAAAAGAGAAGAGAGAAGGAAATATAAATAAAATGTATACATAAATATCTTCAGGCTTACTATTTTTAGATGCAAAAGTAGAGTTTATAAAAGAGGATCCACAAAAATTTGAACTAAGTCAAATTTGGTTTGAAAATGAAGAAAGAAAACAGAAATATAAAAAGAGAAAAGGAGAAAAGCTTACCTGGGCCGCCAGGTGGAAATTTGGCCCACTCGGCCTCACCCTCCGCGCAGCCCAGGCGGGTGTATGGCTTGCCTGCGGGCTCGGCTGACGCGTGGGTCCCGCATGTCGGTCTCACCTCCCACGCGTGCTGACTCTCTGCCGTGTGGGCCCCGTCTGTCATCGTTATCCCCTCCCCTTTCTTCGCTTCGTCTGTTTCCAATCCGCGTCAAACGCCGCCATGGTCGCTCGCCCGGTAAACTCGCAAGCCGTTCCTAGCATGGAGATAAGTACGCGCTCGGCCGGGGCGCCTGGGACCCTCCAACTCCCGTGGATCTCCTCTCCTATCTACCACCGTAGCCATTGTCGCTCGGAAATCACTTCGCCGAGTGCTGTGTCGCCGCCGCGAGCAAGCCGGTGTGCCACCGCCATTACCGCCGCTTGGACGTCAATCCTCACCGGTGGGTGGCGGCGTTACTTCGTCGTTCTCCTCGTCGCGGATTTCTCGGGAGAACATCACCGCAGGACCCGACCAGGAGCACCGTCGGCTCTCGCACCTCCCGCCACCGCGCACCTTCGTGGTTCACCGTCGGCTCGTCATCTCTGCTTGTAAGGACCACGGCCCTATATTCGATTTGAGCTCCGCAACATGTAGGAACGATTTGGGGCGGGGTTCGTGCACTGAGTCGACGGGGAGGGATTCTCCGGTGAGATCGCCACCGTGGGCGACATGCGCCGCCGCCTCTGTTCGGCGAAGGGAGGAGGAAGGGCGCGTGGACGTCGGATCCTTGGGCAACGGCCGAGATTAGATTAGAGGGATACCCCTTCGCGCTTTAGATCTGGGCCGTAGGAATGATCGGACGGCTCGAAGTATAGGAAAACCTCATTAAACCTGCGCCGTCGATCCGGGATCCTTCGGCCAGAGTTGCGTACCGCTTCGGCGCAATCCAGATTTAATCTGGGCGCTCGGTGTCTAATCCAACGGCCGAGAATCGCCCGTAACCCTTCGCCGTGGCAATTTTTCTAAAGAGACCCTATAGTTTTAAGTAATTAACCCGCCATCCCATGCTACAGCCCTCTGAGTCTCGGGAAAACTTGCAAGCTAGCCCCTGCGCTTTTCGATAATTGAGGCCCAGTCCAGAGGGTGTTAAAAACAGAGAAATTAATATTAAAATTCATTTTTAATACAAAAACAAATCTAGAAACTTGTATAATTCATAGAAAATGCATTTTTAGTCCAAATTGAGTCATTCCAATTCCTAAAATTTTGTAATATTATTCTCTACCATTTAGTATCACTGTTTTGACATGAACTCTGTCAGAAAATTTATTTATCATTTAATCATATTATAATCACCTTAAATCTTAGGAAATTCATAACTTAAATTCTATAACTCCAAATTCAGTGATTCCAGTTCCTATGATTTCAATTTAATGTGTAGATTTTTACTGTATATTTCATTCATCTGTTTGGTGTGATGTTGATTTTGGCTATACTATGTATGTATTGTGTTGATGCGAGTAGACGAGCAAGCCATTGTGGAAACTGAGGTTCAGCAAGTAGAAGTAGCTGAGCAGGAGCTCATTACAGGCAAGTTGTGCCCTTGATCACTTACTTTTTCCCAGCCATGTTCTTATTAATTTTAATGATCTGCATAGGTTAATTTTGATGGGATCCTTTATGTACCCCAGTTTTGATTACCTCTATACCTTGTTCACCCCTGGAATATTTTTGGGTAGTACTTGCTATTGCTTTATGTGGATTGGGTATGGAGATTCATTATTCATGATTATTCTGTTATTATTTTGTTATTATTGCTGTTCATGTTAAGATCATTAAATTAATGGGAACATGGAGCGACCACCCGGGAAAACAGTGCTACCACAAGGGAGGAATGGGACCCCTTGGCTGATTAATTAGGAAAGCTAGTGGAAGTCTACCTTACCCGAAAGGGGCAAGGGCAGTAGGGGAGAGGTCAGTGCGGGGAGGTCCCTGGTTGATTTTGCTGCGATGGCTATCAGCCAGGAACCCTTTACTGGATCTTCCCATAAACTGTAGCGGGTTTTCGGAAGCTAGTGGAACTTTGTAAAGGCCTCGTAGTGGATCCCTAGCCATTCACCTCGGTAGTGTCTAAGGGCCTTGCAAACCCAGGCGACATGGGATACACGACTTGTGGGTAAAGATGCGCAACCTCTGCAGAGTGTAAAACTAGTATACTAGCCGTGCTCACGGTCAAGAGCGGCTCGGACCCTCACATGATTAATTATGGAACTTAAATTCAATTTGACATTTGCATCGCATTTGGGATTATTTTACTATTACTGTTCTTTATTATTATTAAGGTTTGGTATTTACTTACACTTAGTAATTGCTAATAAAATTTTGACCAACTTATAAAAGCAATGCTCAGCCTTAGCCTTTATTTCATTGATCAGCCTTACACTACATGAACTCCCACCTTTGGTGAGTTTATGCCACATTATTCCCCACGACTTGTTGAGCTATGAACGTATGTGAGCTCACCCTTGCTGTCTCACACCCCCCCCACAGGAGAAGAACAGGTTGTTGAAGAGGAGCTGCCTAACACCGAGGAGTTCGATCTGATCTAGGTGGCGTTTCTCAGTCGACATTGGCGCCATCGATCCTTAGTTCGTTTTATCTTTATTATTTTATTTTGTAATAAGACTTCCGCTATGTAATAAGTACTCTGATGTTTTATGACATTTATCTCTATACACTCTGTTATTGTATATGTTGTCTTCTTGGCGCATGTATGAGATGCACCCGGCTTTGTTCTTTAAAACCGGGTGTTACACGCATCGCCATCGAGCTAGGGGTCCGATGCCTCGACGCTCGTGGCGACTCGCAGCTTGTCATCGACCAAGTCATGAAGAACTCCCACTGCCGCGACCCGAAGATGGAAGCCTACTGCGATGAGGTTTGGCACCTGGAGGACAAGTTCTTCGGGCTCGAGCTCAACCACATCGCCCGATGATACAACGAGACTGCGGACGAGCTGGCTAAGATAGCCTCGGGGCGGACAACAGTCCCTCCCGACGTCTTCTCCCGAGACCTACATCAACCCTCAGTCAAGACCAACGACACGCCCGAGCCCGAGGAGGCCTCGGCTCAGCCCAAGGCACCCTCGGCTCGGCCCGAGGCACCCTCGACCCCCGAGGCTGAGGCACTGCGCGTCGAGGAAGAGCGGAATGGGGTCTCGCCTAATCGAGACTGGCAGACCCCGTACCTGCAATATCTCCACCGAGGAGAGCTACCCCTCGACCGAGCCAAAGCTCGGCGACTGGCGCGGCGCGCCAAGTCGTTCGTCTTGCTGGGTGACGGGAAGGAGCTCTACCACCGGAGCCCCTCAGGCATCCTCCAGCGATGCATATCCATCGCCGAAGGTCAGGAGTTATTACAAGAAATACACTCGGGGGCTTGCGGTCACCACGCAGCACCTCGGGCCCTCGTTGGAAACGCATTCCAGTAGGGTTTCTACTGGCCAACCGCGGTGGCCGACGCCACTAGGATTGTACGCACCTGCTAAGGGTGTCAATTCTACGCAAAGTAGACCCACCTGTCCGCTCAGGCTCTGCAGACAATACCCATCACCTGGCCGTTTGCTGTGTGGGGTCTGGACCTCGTCGGTCCCTTGCAGAAGGCACCCAGGGGCTACACGCACCTGCTGGTCGCCATCGACAAATTCTCCAAGTGGATCGAGGTCCGACCCCTAAACAGCATCATGTCCGAACAGGCGTTGGCGTTCTTCACCAACATCATCCATCGCTTTGGGGTCTCGAACTCCATCATCACCGACAACGACACCCAGTTCACCAGCAGAAAGTTCCTGGACTTCTGCGAGGATCACCACATCCGGGTGGACTGGGCCGCCGTAGCTCACCCCATGACGAATGGGCAAGTAGAGCGTGCTAACGGCATGATTCTGCAAGGACTCAAGTCGCGGATCTACAACGACCTCAACAAGTTCGGCATGCGATGGATGAAGGAACTCCCCCCGGTGGTCTGGAGTCTGAGGACAACGCCGAGCCGAGCCATGGGCTTCACGTCGTTCTTTCTAGTCTATTGGGCCGAGGCCATCTTGCCCACAGACTTAGAATACGGTTCCCCGAGGACGAGGGCGTACGATGACCGAAGCAATCGAACCAGCCGAGAAGACTCACTGGACCAGCTGGAAGAGGCTCGGGACATGGCCTTACTACACTCGGTGCGGTATCAGCAGTCCCTGCGACGCTACCACGCCCGAGGGGTTCGGTCCCGAGACCTCCAGGTGGGCGACTTGGTGTTTCGGCTACGACAAGACGCCCGAGGGCGTCACAAGCTCACGCCTCCCTGGGAAGGGCCATTCATCATCGCCAAGATTTTGAAGCCCGAAACATACAAGCTGGCCAACAGTCAAGACGAGGTCTACAGCAACGCTTGGAACATCCGACAGCTACGTCGCTTCTACCCTTAAGATGTTTTCAAGTCGTTCATACACCTCGTTTACATACACCAACAAAGTCTAACCATCAAGGAAGGGTCAGCCTTGCCTCGGCAAAGCCCGACCCTCCCTCGGGGGCTAGAAGGGGCGAACCCCCTCTGCGTCAAAATTTTCCTCGGAAAAAATCTTTCTGCCAGAACGTCTTTCGTGCTCTTTGACTGCTTCGAAAGTGGGATCCTGAAAACGACGGAGTACACGTAAGCAGCCAAGGCCGACCGAGCCGAGGGACTCCTACACCTCCGGGATACGGATACCTCACTCATCACCTTCTGCGATAAGTAACTCACGCTCGGATAAGTGATTCCGCTGACCGAACAAGTCTTAATGCTCGAAAATTGTTCTGCCGAAATGATTTTTCGTGCCTTCTCGACTATATCGATAACAGAATCCAACGGACGAGTAAAAGTACACGTAAGCGGCAAGGCCGACCGAGCCGAGGGACTCCTACGCCTCCGGGATACGGATACCTCACTCATCACCTTTCGTGAAAAGTAACTCTCGCTCGGACAAACAATTCTGCTACCGACAAATAAGTCCTGATACTCGAAACAAGGGGAAAATAAACGCAGCTTTACAACACGACGACGATATGTTTGGGCCTCGGCGGCCGCAAAAAACATACGCACACTACAGATAAACTGTTCCTGCAGGATCAGACATCAGTGGGGGAGCAGCAGCACCCTCGGCGTCGACCCGGCCTCGGACGACGACATGGTCGAAGGATCTCCACCTCGAAGGAATCTGTCGGCACCGCGCCTGGGCCATCGTCGCCGGGGTCTCCTCTGGGAACCCGGTCCGAGCAAACGGCTCAACCGGCCGCTCCGTAGCCTCAGCCAGCTGTCCTCTGAGGACGTCAGCTCGGCTCATGGCCTCGACAACCCGACTCCGGTGTCGGTCCTGCCAGTAGACGGCCCGGCCAGGCTCCGGCCGACGAAGCTTGTTTTCGAGCTAACTCTGCCTCTGTCCATGCTGGCACCGCTGCCTCCGGCTCCGGCTCATCGCAGAGCGGCCGAAGGTTCCTTTAACTAAGCAAGAGAAGCCTCGGGCGGCAAGGTCGACCGAGCCGAGGGACTCCTACGCCTCCGGGATACGAATACCTCACTCGTCACCTTCGCACGAGACAACTCACACTTGGTTAAGCGGTTCAGCTAGCCGACAGGCGAGTCCTAGTGCTCGAAATGAGGAAAAAACACGGCTTCACGCCAAAATACATAAATGTTCAGGCCCCACGAATCACTCGTCCCGTCGCATTAACTCTGCGGCAGGACAGGCGGCACCTTTGGCAGGCGAAGCAGGCGACGCTTCACCTTCGCCATGATGACCGCATCAAAAAAGGTGCGCCACGTCATTCAAATTCATATCTCTTTTCTCTTCCCCTTTCTCTCTCTTGCTACAGGGACCGGGAAAGGGGATACTTTGAAAGGGATCCTTCTCCGTGAAGGAAGCGGGCCCCGAGCCCCCCTACTGATCAGAGGTTCGAAGGCTGGCCCCTCGGAAGGGTTCGACATTCGCCTTAGAGCACTCGGGCCCCGAGCCCCCCTACTGATCAGAGGTTCGAAGGCTGGCCCCTCGGAAGGGTTCGACAGCCGCCTCAGAGCACTCGGGCCCCGAGCCCCCCTACTGATCAGAGGTTCGGAGGCTGGCCCCTCGGAAGGGTTCGACAGCCGCCTCAGAGCACTCAGGCCCCGAGCCCTCCTATTGATCAGAGGTTCGAAGGTTGGCCCCTCGGAAGGGTTCGACAGCCGCCTCAGAGCACTCGGGCTCCGCGCCCACTACTGATTAGGGGTTCGTAGGCTGGCCCCCGAAGGGTTCGACAGCCGCCTCAGAGCACGCAGAGCGGGGATGACTCTGGGTACGTCTGATACATGGCCGAGGCTTGGGCTACGCTCCCGAGGTACCCTAGGACATTTCCGAGACCAGCAGGAGCGATTCTATAATGGAATCCCATCAGAGGGAGGCATCGAGCCCTCGGACCCTATCAAACGGGACCGGGTCCGGCAAATCACCTGCAATTACTTTTGGAGCGCGCCTCTGGGCCACTAGCCGACCCTTATCGAATGGGGCACGGGCGTCCACTCGGATCACCCGTTAGCAACTCACTGGAAACACCATGTTCGACGCCCTCCGAGGGCAACATGGCGCTTCCCCCCCCCCTCCTCCTTGCGGAAAGGCGACGCATGGGCGTATGAAAAAGCCGAGTCTATCCTTGACCGTCCTCTCGCTCTGTGCGGAGGCTCGGGGGCTGCTCCCGCAAACCCGGCTCCGGCCAAATCGTTGACAGCGTCAACATACCAGCCCGAGAACTTGGAACCTGACTATGCACCCAGGCTACGACCAGTTCGCATGAGGGAACAACCAGACTGGCTGAAGCATCATGAAATGCGCTAAGACCTCGAAGGAGTCAAACCACTCCTCCGAGGCCTCGGGGGCTACACCCGGCGGGTGCGCTCGCGCGCACCCACCGGAACGAAACGCAACCGAGAAAGGCCGGTCCCCTTGCAAAAAAGTGCGACAAAAGCCTCCAAGCGAGTACTAACACTCCCTTCGAGGCTCGGGGGCTACTGTCGGGGACCATAATTAGGGGTACCCCCAAGACTCCTAAATCTCAGCTGGTAACCCCCTTCAGCACAAAGCTGCAAAGGCCTGATGGGCGCGATTCAGGTCAAGGCTCCGTCCACTCAAGGGACATGATCCCGCCTCGCCCGAGCCCAGCCTCGGGCAAAGGCAGCCGACCCAGGAGGATTCACGTCTCGCCCGAGGGTCCCCTCAAGCAACGGACGCACCTTCGACTCGCCCGAGGCCCAGCTCGGACAGGCTTCGCGGAGAAGTAACCTTGGCCAGATCACCACGCCAACCGACCATATCGCAGGAGCATTTAATGCAAGGATCGACTAACACCTTATCCTGACGCGCGCTCCTCAGTCGATAGAGCCGAAGTGACCGCAGTCACTTCGCCGCTCCACTGACCGAACTGACAGGAAAACAGCGCCGCCTGCCCTGCTCCGACTGCTGTGCCACTCGACAGAGTGAGGCTGACAGCAGCTAAGTCCAGCCTTGGGCGCCATAGGAAGCTTCGCCTCACCCGACCCAGGGCTCGGGCTCAACCTCGACCTCGGAAGATGGACTCCGCCTCGCCCGACCCCAGGGCTCGGACTCATCCTCGACCTTGGAAGACAGACTCCGCCTCGCCCGACCCCAGGGCTCAGACTCAGCCTCGACCTCGGAAGACGGACTCCGCCTCGCCCGACCCCCAGGGCCTAGACTCGACCTCGACCTCGGAGGAGCCTCCGCCTCGCCCGACCTCGGGCTCGGACCGACCACGTCACAGGGGGGGCCATCATTACCCTACCCCTAGCTAGCTCAGGCTATGGGGAACAAGACCGGCGTCCCATCTGGCTCGCCCCGGTAAACAAGTAATGATGGCACCCCGCGTGCTCCATGACGACGACGGCTCTCAGCCCCTTATGGAAGCAAGGAGATGTCAGCAAGGATCTGATAGCCCCGATAGCTGTCCTTCCACAAGGCTCAAGCGCTCCTCCGACGACCACGACATCACATGAACAGGGCGTCAAAACCTCTCCGACTGCCACGACGGCATGTACTTAGGGCTCTAACTCCTCTCTGCTAGACACGTTAGCACACTGCTACACCCCCCATTGTACACCTGGGCCCTCTCCTTATGCCTATAAAAAGAAGGTCCAGGGCTCTCATACGAGAAGGTTGGCCGCGCGGGAGAACGGGCTGGCGGACAGTCTCTCCCTCTCTCTCACTCTCCCTCGCGGACGCTTGTAACCCCCTACTGCAAGCGCACCCGACCTGGACGCAGGGCAACACGAGGGTCGCGGGTTTCCCGTTTGCTGTTTCTCCCCCCTTCGTGCTCCGTCTCGCGCCGACCCATCTAGGCTGGGACACACGGCGACAATTTACTCGTCGGTCCACGGACCCCCCCCCCCCCCCCGGGGTCGAAACACCGACAACTCCCTTAAATGCTACTGAATCATCACTTCTTCTAAAGATAGTAACACCTATATCCGTAAAAAGACAGTTGTAGACCATTTTACATAATTGAGAAACAGAAAGCAAATTGTAATCTAAAGAATCTACAAGAAAAACATTGGAAATAGAATGGTCAGGTGATATAGCAATTTTACTAAGTCATTTGACCAAGCCTTGATTTCCATCCCCGAATGTGATAGCTCTTTGGGGATCTTCGTTTTTCTCGGAGGAGGAGAACATCTTTTTCTCCCCTGTCATGTGGTTTGTGCATCCGCTATCAATAATCCAACTTGAGCCCCCGGATGCATAAACCTACAAAACAAGTTTAGGCCTTGTTCTTAGGTACCCAAACGGTCTTGGGTCCTTTTACATTAGAAACAAGCACCTTGGGTACCCAAACACAAGTCTTAGAGCCCTTGTGTTTGCCCCCAACATATTTGGCAACTATTTTGCCTGATTTATTAGTAAGCACATAAGAAGCATCAGAAGTCTTAAATGAAACATTAAGCTCATTTGATGCAGTAGGAGTTTTCTTTTTAGACGTTTTAACATGATTAGAATGCCTACAACCAGACACCTCATTCTTGTACATAAAAGCATGGTGTGAAACATTATGAGGTTTTTAGCATGAATTCTCCTAATCTTATGCTCAGGATAACCAGCAGGATATAAAATATAGCCTTCGTTATCCTGAGCTATGGGAGCCTTGACCTTTATAAAGTTAGACAATCTTTTGGGGGCATTAAGTTTGACATTGCTTCCCTGTTGGAAACCAATGCCATCCTTAATGCCAGGGCGTCTCCCATTATAGAGCATGCGTCTAGCAAATTTAAATTTTTCATTTTCAATTTCATGCTCATTAATTTTAGCAGTTAGTTGAGCTATGTGATCATTTTGTTCTTTAATTAAAGCTAGGTGATCATGAATAGCATCAACATTAATATCTCTACATCTAGTACAAATAGAGACATGACCAACGGTAGATGTAGAGGGTTTGCAACATTTAATTCATCAATCTTAGCATGCAAAATGGCATTCTCATTTCTAAGATTGGAAATAGAAACATTGCAAACATTTAAATCTTTAGCCTTAAAAATTAACTTATCATTCTCAATTTTAAGGCTAGCAATTGATTCATTCAATTTATTAATCTTAGCAATTAAACTAGCATTATCATTTTTGAGATTGGTAATTGAATCATCACAAGCATTTAACTTCTCAACCTTAGCAAATAAATTAGCGTTCTCAGTTCTAAGGTTGGAAATTGATTCATGGCAAGTCCTAAGCTCTTTAGACAAATTTTCACACTTTTCTACTTCCTGAGCATAGGCATTCTTCAACTTAACATGCTTCTTATTTTCCTTAATAAGGAATTCCTCTTGGCTATCCAAGAGTTCATCCTTCTCATTAATAGCACATATCAATTCATTCAATTTTTCTTTTTGTTGCATGTTAAGGTTGGCAAAAATACTAAGTAAGTTATCTTTATCATCACTAGAACTACCCTCATCACTAGATGTAGTATACTTGGGGTGGTTCTAGCTTGTACCTTCTTTTTCTTGCCGTCCTTTGCCATGAAGCATTTGTGGCCGACGTTGGGAAAGAGAAGTCCTTTGTTGATGGCGATGTTGGCGGCGTCCTCGTCGGAGGAGGAGTCGGTGGTGCTCTCATCGGAGTCCCATTCCCGACACACGTGGGCATCGCCGCCTTTCTTCTTGTAGTATCTCTTTTTCTCCTTCTTCTTCCCCCTCTTGTCGTTGTCCCTGTCACTATCACTAGACATAGGGCATTTAGCGATAAAATGACCGGGCTTACCATATTTGTAGCACACCTTCTTGGAGCGGGGTTTGTAATCCTTTCCCCTCCTTTGCTTGAGGATTTAGCGGAAGCTCTTAATGATGAGTGTCATTTCCTCGTTGTCGAGCTTGGAGGCATCGATGGGAAGCCTACTTGATGTAGACTCTTCTTTCTTTTGCTCTGTCGCTTTGAATGTGACAGGTTGCACCTCGGGTGTAGAGGTGCCGCCTTGCTCGACAATTTGTTTGGAGCCTTTGATCATCAACTCAAAGCTCACAAACTTTCCTATCACTTCCTCGGGAGACATTAGCTTATATCTAGGATCACCACGTATTAATTGAACTTGAGTAGGATTACGAAATACGAGTGATCTAAGAATAACCTTGACCATTTCATGGTCATCCCATTTTGTGCTCCCGAGGTTGCGCACTTGATTCACCAAGGTCTTGAGCCGGTTGTACATAGCTTGTGACTCCTCTCCTTGGTTGAGGACGAATCGACCGAGCTCCCCCTCGATCGTCACCTGCTTGGTGGTCTTGGTCACCTCATCTCCCTCGTGCGCGGTCTTGAGCACGTCCCAAATCTCTTTGGCACTCTTCAACCCTTGCACCTTATTATACTCCTCTCGAGATAGAGAGGCGAGGAGTATAGTAGTGGTTTGGGAGTTGAAGTGCTGGATTTGGGCGACCTCGTCCGAATCATATCCTTCATCCCCCATGGATGGTACCTGTGCTCCAAACTCAACAATATCCCATATGCTTGCGTGGAGTGAGGTTAGGTGATGCCTCATTTTATCACTCCACATACAATAGTCTTCACCATCGAACACCGCTGATTTGCCTAATGGGACGGAAAGTAAAGGAGTGCGTTTGGAAATGCGGGGATAGCGTAGGGGGATTGTTGGGGGCCTGCTTCGTTGTCGAAGGTCCTCTAAGCAAAAACACCTTCGGCAAATTGACACATAAGCAGACAAGAGCACGAAGGTACAGGCCGAAGCTACGATCCAGGGAGCTTCGGCATAGTGACATGCCTTGAGATGAGGGCTGCACCGACTTAAATAGGAAAAGTCCGATCAGTCCATGATAGTTTATGACATGTTTATAGTTATTTATCGAGGGCATGAATGTAATTTCGACCGGGTTGCGTATCGTGCCTATAAATAGATGAATAGTAACTCTGAACTCTTCACGCTGACTTGTATCCACTCGCATGTCACACTTGAATTTTCGTCTTCTATCAAGTCGAAGGTATAAATTGTTAGAAATATGCCCTAGAGATAATCATAGAGATGAGCATATTTCTTTGTATCCATGATATATATATTGCTTAATTGAATATCCATGGAAGGCACCTTGTATTGATTAGCAATTATGTGAATTGTTTGTGAGATTCTTTACTTATATGGTTATTCTAAATGATGTCCCTAGTCAGAGTCGATTACTAGCACATGTATTAGTTGATGACTACATTTCACAAGTCATGAACATGGAGATGTTAAACTAATAATGTGGGCGCATGTATGACATGAGGCTAGACCGACCCAACGTGAGATATTGTAATATAGTTCTCTTTTTTGCAACATGAATACTGTATCCTTAGACCTGAGAATGTCGCATGTTCTCAAGATGTGAATTGACTTACTTAGGGACTATCAAACGCTATTCCATAACTGGGTAGTTATAAAGGTAGTTTTGGGTTTGTCAGGAGGCATGCTGTGAGGCATGGTCAGTCAAGATGGAATTTGTCCCTCTTTTTGTGAGAGAGATATCTCTGGGCCCCTCGAGTGATTGGATCAAGAAATGCATGGTCGTGCTAGGGTTAAGAGTTAACCATTGAAAGGATTCCAATTCACAGTATCGAGAAAGAGAGGTCAGCTTAGAGCCAGACCAAATATCGTGAGACAAAGGGAACAGCATGTACGTAATGTTGCAATGGTTCGTCTGATATGATCTTTACGTGCGCATAGGAGTTGACATGTCTTGCTAGAGGCCGCTGTCAATTATTGGGCCAAGTAAGAGTACTCGGACTATGTCTATTTGTACGTGAACCTATAGGGTCACACACTTAAGGGGAAGGAAGCCTAACTCGGATTAGATCCGAAATTAGACTGGGCTTTAGGGTTAATGATGGGCCTCGGTGTCAGAAGCCCACCATAACGCCTATATAATGAGGGGCGGGGGCGCGATTAGGCTTAACCTAATTTGCCACCAGCAAACGAGCAGCCGCCGCTCACCTCTCGCCCTCGCCAAGCCGCCGTCGCGAACCTAGCAGTTCGGTACGCGGCGCTTCCTCCCTGTACGTGTGGATACCTCGGAGGTGCTGCATCTGGAGCACTAGGACGAACCGTGCGAGGACGTGAAGGACGCTGACAACTGCACGGCACTGCTCGACGTGTTCGTCTACATCGAGACGTCTTCCGCTGCTCTGCGCGTCTAGTGGTAATTCCATGACCTATAACCGCAGTAGTTCTTGGTATTATGGGGTTGAAAATTTTGTTTTGCGCTAGCGTAGCCTCCCCGTAATCCTACATAAATGTAATTCAATATTGTTCATATTTATTGATAATACTATAATAAAGATATATAAATGATATCGTATGATTATTCATGATACTTCTCATGTTTCATATGCTTCTACTTCCATTATTATGCACCGTGATGATGAAGGTATGTCCTTCATAACCTTCGTCTTAAGATCATTATATCCTAAGGGAAATAATGCTTCGAAGGACGAAGGACTTTAACCACTAATGTTTTGTGTTGCCTTGTTCTTGACTCATAGCATTTGAGAACAAGTCCCCAACAGGGATCTTACTAAACTTCTTGCGCTCATGGCGCTTAGAAGTGACGGACGGAGCGTCGGAGCCAGAGGTGGAGGGTGACGAAGAATCGGTCTTGTAGTAGACCACTTTCTTCATTTTCTTCTTCTTGTCGCCACTCCGGTGCGACTTGACGCGGGGAGGTGATTCCTCACTAGATATGCATGGATGCTTTCTTTTATTTAATATTTTGGACCACATTCGCACCACTTGTTTTGTTTTTGCAAATTCTTTTGGAAAATCTTTCAAAAGTCTTTTTGCAAATAGTCAAAGGTATATGAATAGATTGCACGAAGCGTTTTCAAGATTTGAAATTTCTCCCCCTGTTTCAAATACTTTTCCTTTGACTAAACAAAACCCCCCTGAATAAAATTCTCCTCTTAGTTTTCAAGAGGGTTTTAATATATACCAATTGGAAGTATATTTAGATGCTAGTTTTGAAATTCTATCTTTAAATATACCAATTGAAGAAATTGCTTATCACAAGATACCAATTGTAAAGACAAACTTTTGAAGTTGGTGGTGCGGTCCTTTTGCTTTGGGCTTAATCTTTTCTCCCCCTTTGGCATTAATCGCCAAAAACGAAGACTTTTGAGAGCCCATAAAATTTTCTCCCCCATTGGTAAATAATATATGAGTGAAGGATTATACCAATTGAGAGTTGTGTGGAGTGACGGCGAAGGGGTAAATGATACCATTAGAGTGGAGTGGAAGCCTTGTCTTCGCCGAAGACTCCATTTCTCTTTCAATCTACGACTTAGTATAGAAATGCACTTGAAAACACATTAGTCGTAGTCATGAAAGAGATATGATCAAAGGTATATAAATGAGCTATGTGTGCAATGTTTCAATCGAAATTGCGAGAATCAAGAATGTTTAGCTCATTCCTAAGTTTGCTAAAGGTTTTCTCATCTAAAGGCTTGGTAAATATATCGGCTAATTGTTCTTTGGTGCTAACATAAGCTATCTCGATATCCCCCTTTGTTGGTGATCTCTCAGAAAGTGATATCGAATGTCTATGTGCTTAGTGCGGCTGTATTCAACGGGATTATCCGCCATGCGGATTGCACTCTCATTGTCACATAGGAGAGGGACTTTGCTCAATTTGTAGCCATAGTGTCGGGGACCATAATTAGGGGTACCCCCAAGACTCCTAATCTCAGCTGGTAACCCCCATCAGCACAAAGCTGCAAAGGCCTAATGGGTGCAATTAAGTCAAGGCTCGGTCCACTCAAGGGACACGATCTCGCCTCGCCCGAGCCCAGCCTCGGGCAAGGGCAGCCGACCCCGGAGGATTTACGTCTCGCCCGAGGACCCCCTCCAGCAACGGACACACCTTCGGCTCGCCCAAGGCCCAGTCTTCGCCAAGAAGCAACCTTGGCCAAGTCGCCACGCCGACCGACCGTATCGCAGGAGCATTTAATGCAAGGATGGCCTGACACCTTATCCTGACGCGTGCCCTTCAGTCGATAGAGCCGAAGTGACCGCAGTCACTTCGCGGCTCCACTGACCGGCCTGACAAGAGGACAGCGCCGCCTGCGCCGCTCCGACTGCTGTGCCGCTCGACAGAGTGAGGCTGACAGCAGCCAAGTCCGGCCTCGGGCGCCATAGGAAACTCCGCATCGCCCGACCCCAGGGCTCGGACTCGGGCTCAGCACCGGAAGACGATGAACTCTGCATCGACCGACCCCAGGGCTCGGACTCGGGCTCAGCCCAAGAAGACAACGAACTCCCCATCGCCCGACCCTAGGGCTCGGACTCGGGCTCAGCCCCGGAAGACGACGAACTCCGCATCGCCCGACCCCAGGGCTCGGACTCGGGCTCAGCCCCGGAAGACGACGAACTCCGCATCGCCCGATCCCAAGGCTCGGACTCGGGCTCAGCCCCGGAAGACGACGAACTCCGCATCGCCCGACCCCAGGGCTCGGACTCGGGCTCGGCCCCGGAAGACGACGAACTCCGCCTCGCCCAACCCGAGGGCTCGGACTCAGCCCTGGCCTCAGCCGACGGTCTCCGCCTCGCCCGACCCAGGGGCTCGGACTCGACCTCGGCCTCGGAAGATAGACTCAACCTCGACCTCGGAGGAGCCTCCGCCTCGCCCAACCCAGGGCTTGGACTGACCACGTCACGGGAGGCACCATCATTACCCTACCCCAAGCTAACTCAGGCTACGGGGAACAAGACCGGCGTCCCATCTGGCTCGCCCCGGTAAACAAGTAATGATGGCGCCCTGCATGCCCCATGACGATGGCGGCTCTCAGCCCCCTTACGGAAGCAAGGAGACGTCAGCAAGGACTCGACAGCCCCGACAGCTGTCCTTCCGCCAGGCTCCAGCGCTCCTCCGACGGCCACGACACCACACGAACAGGATGCCAAAACCTCTCCGGCTGCCACGACGGCATGTACTTAGGGCACTAGCTCTTCTCTGCTAGACACGTTAGCACACTGCTACACCTCCCATTGTACACCTAGACCCTCTCCTTACGCCTATAAAAGGAAGGTCCAGGGCTCTCTTACAGAAGGTTGGCCGCGCGGGGAAGGACGGGACGGCACGCGCACAGGCCTCTCGCTCCCTCCCGCGCGGACGCTTGTAACCCCCTACTGCAAGCGCACCCGACCTAGGCGCGGGACAAACACGAAGGCCGCGGGTTTCCTCTTTTACGCATGTCTCCCTCCGGCTTTCTCCCCCTTCGCGCTCCGTCTCGCGCCGACCCATCTGGGCTGGGGCACGCGGCGACAATTTACTCGTCGGTCCAGGGACCCCTCGGGGTCGAAACGCCGACAATTGGCGCGCCAGGTAGGGGCCTGCTGCGTGTTGACGAACAGCTTCCCGTCAAGCTCCAGATGGGTAGTCTCCAGCAACCTTTCCAGCCCGGGACGGTGCTCCATTTCGGGAGTCTCGAGTTCATGTCCCTCGACGGCAGCAACGACATGATACTCCTTCCTCCGCCGCGCGACAGTGACAATGGCGGTCGACAACCCGCTCGCCGACGGCGAAATCGATGACGTCTTCCCCACGTGGCGGAAGAACAACATTCGTGTTTGTCCCGTCGCCTCCCCCGCCGACGGAGGAGGAGGCGGGGCAGCCAAGGCCAAGCAGGAGGCGGCACCTCGTCGGCTGTTGAGCGAGTCGACGGCACCAGCACCCCAACAGGGGACACGCCGGGCATCGACTTCGCGTCTGAGACGAAGACGAGCGCTGTTTCCCCGCAACACGCCAACTCCAAGCGGACGAACGACGCCAGCACGCTCGCAAAAGACTTGCTGGGCGTCACCCTCGTACCTGAGACGACGGTGCAGTCTGCCCCTGACGTGACTTCGTCACCGCCCGTCGACCAAGAGGTACCGACCGATTCCCATCTCGTGCCTTTTGGATTCAGCCTCAACCCACCAAGCGACTTCGCTTCGGTGGACGCTTTCATAGAGGCGAGTCCAAACCCTCCGGGGTACGGTATGCGGTCACCCTGGGACCGGCTGGCAGTCGTCTCGACCTACGGGCCCTCGGGTTCCGAGGAAGATGACGAGCCCAACTTTTGTTGGGATTTCTCTGGACTTGGCAACCCCAGTGCCATGCGGGACTTCATGACCGCATGCGACTACTGCCTTTTCGATTGTTCCGACGGTAGCCGCAGCTTCGGTGACGAGGACTGCGGCCCAAGTCGTGAATGTTTCCATGTCGATCTAGGGGGTCCCGACGAAGGCAACCATCTTGGTATACCGGAAAACGGTGATCCCCCTAGGCCTGTGCCTCGCGTTGACATCCTTCGGGAGCTAGCTGTGGTCCCAGTCCCTGCGGGGGGTCAGGACACATAGCTTGAGCAAATCCGCGAGATGCAGGCCAGGCTCGACGAGGGGGCAGGAACACTTGAGCCGTTCCGCCGGGACATCGGGCAGGAATGGGCAGGCCAACCTCCGGCCGGAGAATCTACCCCAGGGCATCCAGCACCGCATCGCCGACGATGTCAGGGCAAGGCCGCCACCTGCTTCCAGTGGGGTCGGCCAGAACCTGGCTGCAGCGGCAATACTTCTCCGCGCGATGCCGGAGCCATCAACCACCGAGGGGCGGCGTATCCAGGGAGAGCTCAAGAATCTCCTGGAGGATGTCACAGTCCGACGGGCCGAAAGCTCTGCCTCCCGAAGGCAGGGGTACCCCTTGGAGCATCGCGCCGCAACTTCCCGATTCATGCGGGAAGCCTCAGTCCACACCGGGCGCACGCGCAACACAGCGCCTGCGGCCCCGGGTCGCCTCGGCAACGAGCACCATCACCGCAACCGTCGAGCCCACCTCGACGAGAAGGTGCACCGAGGCTACCACCCCAGGCGTGGGGGACGCTACGACAGCGGGGAGGATCGGAGTCCCTCGCCCGAACCACCCGGTCCGCAGGCTTTCAGCCGGGCCATACGACGGGCGCCGTTCCCGACCCGGTTCCGAACCCCGACTACTATCACAAAGTACTCGGGGGAGACGAGGCCGGAACTGTGGCTCGCGGACTACCGGCTGGCCTGCCACCTGGGTGGAACGGACGATGACAACCTCATCATCCGCAACCTCCCCCTGTTCCTCTCCGACACCGCTCGAGCCTGGCTGGAGCACCTGCCTCTGGGGCAGATCTCCAACTGGGACGACCTGGTCCAGGCCTTCGTCGGCAACTTCTAGGGCACGTACGTCCGCCCTGGGAACTCCTGGGATCTCCGAAGCTGCCGCCAGCAGCCGGGAGATTCCCTCCGGGACTACATCCAGCGATTCTCGAAGCAGCGCACCGAGCTGCCCAACGTCACTGACTCGGATGTCATCGGCGCGTTCCTCGCCGGCACCACCTACCGCGACCTAGTGAGCAAGCTGGGTCGCAAGACCCCCACCAGGGCGAGCGAGCTGATGGACATCGCCACCAAGTTCGCCTCTGGCCAGGAGGCGGTTGAGGCCATCTTCCGGAAGGACAAGCAGCCCCAGGGCCGCCCACCGGAAGATGTCCCTGAGGCGTCAACTCAGCGCGGCACCAAGAAGAAAGGCAAGAAGAAGTCGCAAGCGAAACGCGACGCCGCCGACGTGGACCTTGTCACCGCCGCCGAGTACAAGAACCCTCGGAAACTTCCCGGAGGTGCCAATCTCTTCGACAAGATGCTCAAGGAGCCGTGCCCCTATCATCAGGGGCCCGTCAAGCACACCCTTGAGGAGTGCGCCATGCTTCGGCGCCACTTTCACAAGGCCGGGCCACGTGCGGAAGGTGGCAGGGCCCACGACAACGATAAGAAGGAGGATCACAAGGCAGGAGAGTTCATCGAGGTCCACGACTGCTTCATGATCTACGGTGGGCAAGTGGCGAACGCCTCGGCTCGGCACCGCAAGCAAGAGCGTCGGGAGGTCTGCTCGGTAAAGGTGGCGGCGCCAGTCTACCTAGACTGGTCCGACAAGCCCATCACCTTCGACCAGGGCAACCATCCCGACCGCGTGCCGAGCCCGGGGAAATACCCGCTCGTTGTCGACCCCGTCATCGGCAATGTCAGGCTCACCAAGGTCCTCATGGACGGAGGCAGCAGCCTCAACATCATCTACGTCGAGACCCTCAGGCTCCTGCGGATCGATCTGTCCTCGGTCCGGGCAGGCGCTGCGCCTTTTCACGGGATCATCCCCGAGAAACGCGTCCAGCCCTTCGGACAACTCGATCTACCCGTCTGCTTTGGGACACCCTCCAACTTCCGAAGGGAAACCCTCACGTTCGAGGTGGTGGGGTTCCGAGGAACCTACCACGCGGTGTTGGGGAGGCCATGCTATGCCAAGTTCATGGCCGTCCCCAACTACACCTACCTCAAGCTCAAGATGTCGGGCCCCAACGGGGTCATCATCGTCGGCCCCACGTACCGACACGCGTACGAGTGCGACGTGGAGTGCGTGGAGTACGCCGAGGCCCTCGCCGAATCCGAGGCCCTCATCGCCGACCTGGAGAGCCTCTCCAAGGAGGCGCCAGACGTGAAGCGCCACGCCGAAAACTTCGAGCCAGCAGAGACGGTTAAGTCCGTCCCTCTCGACCCCAGCAACGACGCCTCCAAGCAGATCCGGATCGGCTCCGAGCTCGACCCCAAATAGGAAGCAGTGCTCGTCGACTTTCTCCGCGCAAATGCCGACGTTTTCGCGTGGAGTCCCTCGGACATGCTTGGCATACCGAGGGATGTCGCCGAGACCAAGATCCGCTACCCACAAATTCAGAAGCTGCTGTACGCGGTGATCCTGACGCGGCGGAAGTTGCGACACTACTTCGAGTCTCATCCGGTAACTGTGGTGTCATCCTTCCCCCTGGGGGAGATCATCCAGTGCCGAGAGGCCTCGGGTAGAATTGCAAAGTGGGCGGTGGAAATCATGGGTGAGACGATCTCGTTCGCCCCTCGGAAGGCCATCAAGTCTCAAGTCTTGGCGGACTTTGTGGCTGAATGGGTCGACACCCAGCTCCCATCAGCTCCGATCCAACCGGAACTCTGGACCATGTTTTTCGACAGGTCGCTGATGAAGACAGGAGCAGGCGCGGGCCTGCTCTTCATCTCGCCCCTCGGAAAGCACCTACGCTACGTGCTACGCCTCCACTTCCCGGTGTCCAACAATGTGGCCGAGTACGAGGCTCTGGTCAACGGGTTGCGCATCGCCATCAAGCTAGGGGTCCGATGTCTCGACGCTCGCGGTGACTCGCAGCTCGTCATTGACCAAGTCATGAAGAACTCCCACTGCCGCGACCCGAAGATGGAAGCCTACTGCGATGAGGTTCGGCGCCTAGAGGACAAGTTCTACGGGCTCGAGCTCAACCACATCGCCCGACGCTACAACGAGACTGTGGACGAGCTGGCTAAGATAGCCTCGGGGCGAACAACGGTTCCCCCGGATGTCTTCTCCCGAGACCTGCATCAACCCTCCGTCAAGACCGACGACACGCCCGAGCCCGAGAAGGCCTCGGCCAAGCCCGAGGCACCCTCGGCCCAGCCCGAGGCACCCTCGGCTCCACCCGAGGCACCCTCGACCCCCGAAGGTGAGGCACTGCGCGTCGAGGAGGAGCGGAGCGGGGTCACGCCTAATCGAAACTAGCAGACCTCGTACCTGCAATATCTCCACCAAGGAGAGCTACCCCTTGACCGAGCCGAAGCTCGGCGGTTAGCGCGGCGCGCCAAGTCGTTCGTCTTGCTGGGGGACGGGAAGGAGCTCTACCACCGCAGCCCCTCAGGCATCCTCCAGCGATGCATATCCATCGCCGAAGGCTAGGAGCTCTTACAAGAAATACACTTGGGGGCTTGCGGGCATCACGCGGTGCCCCGAGCCCTTGTTGGAAACGCCTTCCGACAAGGTTTCTACTGGCCAACCACGGTGGCCGACGCCACTAGGATTGTCCGCACCTGCCAGGGTGTCAATTCTACGCAAGGCAGACCCACCTGCCCGCTCAGGCTCTGCAGACCATACCCATCATCTGGCCGTTTATCGTGTGGGGTCTGGACCTCGTCGGCCCCTTGCAGAAGGCACCCGGGGGCTACACACACCTGCTGGTCGTCATCGACAAATTCTCCAAGTGGATCGAGGTCCGACCCCTAATCAGCATCAGGTCCGAACAGGTGGTGGCGTTCTTCACCAACATCATCCATCGCTTTGGGGTCCCGAACTCCATCATCACCGACAACGGCACCCAGTTCACCGGCAGAAAGTTCCTAGACTTCTGCGAGGATCACCACATCCGGGTGGACTGGGCCGCCATGGCTCACCCCATGACGAATGGACAAGTAGAGCGTGCCAACGGCATGATTCTGCAAGGACTCAAGCCGCGGATCTACAACAACCTCAACAAGTTCGGCAAGCGATGGATGAAGGAGCTCCCCTCGGTGGTCTGGAGTCTGAGGACAACGCCGAGCCGAGCCACGGGCTTCACACCGTTCTTTCTAGTCTATGGGGCCGAGGCCATCTTGCCCATAGACTTAGAATACGGTTCCCCGAGGACAAGGGCCTACGACAACCAAAGCAATCGAGCTAACCGAGAAGACTCGCTAGACCAGCTGGAAGAGGCTCGAGACATGGCCTTACTACACTCGGCGCGGTATCAGCAGTCCCTGCGACGCTACCACGCCCGAGGGGTTTGGTTCCGAGACCTCCAGGTGGGCGACATGGTGCTTCGGCTGCGACAAGACGCCCGAGGGCGGCATAAGCTCACGCCTCCCTGGGAGGGGCCGTTCGTCATCGCCAAGGTTCTGAAGCCCGTGACGTACAAGCTGGCCAACAGTCAAGGCAAGGTCTACAGCAACGCTTGGAACATTCGACAGCTACGTCGCTTCTACCCTTAAGATGCTTTCAAGTCGTTCGTACACCTCATTCACACACGAAGTCTAACCGTCAAGGAAGGGTCAGCCTTGCCTCGGCAAAGCCCGACCCTCCCTCGGGGGCTAGAAGGGGGGAACCCCCTCTGCGTCAAAATTTTCCTCGAAAAAGATCCTTTCTGCTAAGATGTCTTTCGTGCTTTTCGACTACTTCGAAAGTGGGATCCCGAAAACGACGGAGTACACGTAAGCAGCCAAGGCTGACCGAGCCGAGGGACTCCTACGCCTCTAGGATACGGATACCTCACTCATCACCTTCTGCGATAAGTAACTCACACTCGGATAAGTGATTCCGCGGACCGAACAAGTCTTCACGCTCGAAAAATCTTCTGTCGAAACGATTTTTCGGGCCTTCTCGACTATATCGATAGCAGAACCCTACGGATGAGTAAGAGTACACGTAAGCGGCAAGGCCGACCGAGCCGAGGGACTCCTACGCCTCCGGGATACGGATACCTCACTCATCACCTTCCATGAAAAGTAACTCTCGCTCGGACAAACAATTCTGTTACCGACAAATAAGTCTAGATACTCGAAACAAGAGGAAAAGAAACGCAGCTTTACAACACGACGACAGTATGTTTGGGCCTCGGCGGCCGCAGAAAACATACGCACACTACAAGGTAAACCGATCCTGTAGGCTCGGACCTTGACGGAGGGGGAGCAGCAGCACCCTCGGCGTCAACTACACCTTCGGCAAATCCGACCTAGCCTCGGACGGCAACGCGGTCGGAGGATCTCCACTCCGAAGGACGACATCAGCACCACGCCCGGGCCATCGCCGCCAGGGTCTTCTCCAGGAATCCGGCCTGAGCAGACGGCTCAGCTGGCCACCCCGAAGCCTCAGCCAGCTGTCCCCCGAGGACATCAGCCCGGCTTGTGGCCTCGGCAACTCGACTCCGGCGTCGGTCCCGCCGGTGGACGGCCCGGCTAGGCTCTGGCCGACGAAGTCTTCTTTTCGAGCCAACTCTGCCTCTGTCCATGCTGACACTGCTGCCTCCGGCTTTGGCTCATCGAAGAGCGGCCGAGGGTTCCTTTAACTAAGCAAGAGAAGCCTCGGGCGACAAGGTCGACCGAGCCGAGGGACTGCTACGCCTCTGGGATACGGATACCTCACTCGTCACCTTCGCACGAGGCAACTCACACTTGGTTAGGCGGTTCAGTTAGCCGACAGGTGAGTCCTAGTGCTCGAAATGAGGAAAAAACACGGCTCCGTGCCGAAAATATATACATGTTCAGGCCCCGACAGCCACAATGAACAAAACACCGGCACTCAAGGTGCCATTACAAACAGAACTCCGGTTCCGCCTCCGCAGGTACGAACAACCCCCCACGATTGGAGGGCCTGCGGAGCAACATAAGGCCGACGGATGGCTCGCTGCCGCCCGCTCCAGCAGCGGCGACGACGACTTTTGCTCCGAGCGGCCGAACAGCAGCAGCGATGACCTCAGGGCGGATGCTGCTGCCATAAGGCCCTCGCCCACGTCCCCGCTCGAGGGGCGAGGACGAGCAGAAGGCCGTAGAGTTGGAGGTCAGTCCGTGGGCGGCACCGACTATCTCGTCGGCGGAGAAACCTCTTCCGGCTGCCGCGGCGGAAGGTGGCACCGGAAGCAGCGCCGAAGCCGCTCGGACCGGAGTGCCGGACACGCGGCAGCTGCCAGCGCCACGAACGGCGAACGCCCTTCCCCCTGATCGCCGAGGGAAGGAGCGGGCCGCTGCCCGCGCGGAGACCGACCCCAACTCGGCGCACTCCCCTCCCCAGCACTGATGATGAACATCCTTGAAGCTGAGGGAAGGGCAGAGGCCGCAGCCCGGCTTGCTTCTCCCCACCCAGGGGCTGGTGGTCACCGTCTTGGGTGACCACCGGCGAGGGGATGCGGTCAGGCTGCCTGATGAAAATCCTTGAAGCCGAACGATGGCTGAAAGGTACCAACTTCCGCGAAGTTGCGTTCCTCCAACGACAAGGCGGAAAGACTGCGAGTGTCCCCCATCCGGGGGCTCGGAAGGTGGAAAGACGCGATGCATAAGGGGAGCACGAAGACATGGTTGCCTTTCAAGGGGGTCACCCTCCTTTTAAAGGCGACTTTCCCCACTTGCGTCCTCAGCCATCGCGGGCTGAGTCTTCTCCAACACGCTCCAAGGTCCTCCCCCTACGACATGGGGGCTGGGTCCCACACGACATGCAAGCTGGCCAGGGACAGAAGAAGCCAAACCGCCGCGCGCGGTGCGCGCAACTGCCCAGCGGCTACAAGCATTCCTCCACTTTCGCCCAGACCAACGGGTGAAAGGGCGGACCGCCATGCAGGCGGCATGCAACCGCACCAAGGGGGCGCACCCTTCCGACTTCGACGCATCCAGCATGGAGGCCCAGGCCCACACGTCGTGTAACCGGCGCGCCGGTTGCTACGTGCGAGAAACTGCACCGCCACTCGCGCCACTACCGTGCCTCCTCGACTGCAGAACCAGTACCACGACTCGAGGCAACCCTGTGAATGACCCAACAGTGCCAACCAGGCACATCGGTCACGGGCCAGTCAGCCGTGGGAGAAGGCACGACGGTCGATGCGGCCAGAAATGGGCCAGCAGTAATGGCGGTGGCAGGCGAGCGGAAGCAGCGGTCAAGTCGTCAGCCAAGCTCACGTCCCCTCCTGGGACAGTGAGAGAGCCCTCTCCCACGGCGTGAAGATGACGCGCCCGTGTTCCATTCCTCGAACGACTCACGCACGCGCAACGGCTGCCCCACGAACCACTCGTCCCGTCGCATTAACTCTGCGGCAGGACAGGCGGCACCTTTGGCAGGAGAAGCAGGCGACGCTTCACCTCCGCCATAATGACCGCGTCAAAAAAGGTGTGCCACGTCATTCGATTTCGTATCCTTTTCCTCTTCCTCTTTCTCTCTCTTACAACAGGGACCAGGAAAGGGGATACCCCGAAAGGGATCCTCCTCCGCGAAGGAAACGGGCCCCGAGCCCCCCTACTGATCAGAGGTTCGAAGACTGGCCCCTCGGAGGGGTTCAACAGCCGCCTCAGAGCGCTCGGGCTCCGCGCCCACTACTGGTCAGAGGTTCGGAGGCTGGCCCCTCGGAAGGGTTCAACGGCCGCCTCAGGCCACTCGGGCTCCAACCCACTACTGATCAGAGGTTCGAAGACTGGCCCCTCGGAGGGGTTCAACAGCCGCCTCAGAGCGCTCGGGCTCCGCGCCCACTACTGGTCAGAGGTTCGGAGGCCGGCCCCTCGGAAGGGTTCAACGGCCGCCTCAGGCCACTCGGGCTTCGCGCCCACTACTGATCAGGGTTCATAGGCTGGCCCCCGAAGGGTTCACAGCCGCCTCAGACGCAGAGCGAGGGATGACCCGGGGTACGTTCGATACATAACCAAGGCTCGGGCTACGCTCTTGAGGTACCCTAGGACATTTCCGAGACCAACGGGAACGATTTTGTAACGGAATCCCATCAGAGGGAGGCATCGAGCCCTCGGACGCCGTCAAAAGGGGACCGGGTCCGGCAAATCACCCACAGGTACTTTTGGAGCGTGCCTCCGGGCCTCTAGCCGACCCCTAACAAATGGGGCACGAGCGTCCACTTGGATTACCCGTTAGCAGCTCACTGGAGACACCATGTTCAGCACCCTCCAAGGGCAACATGGCACTTTTCCCCCCTCCTCCTTGCGGAAAGGCGACACAGGGGCGTATGTAAAAAAGTCGAGTCTGTCCTTGACCGTCCTCTTGCTCTGTGCGGAGGCTCGGGGGCTGCTCTCGCAAACCTGGCTCCGGCCAAACCGTTGACAGCGTCAACATCCCAGCCCGAGAATTTGGGACCCGACCGTGCACCCGGGCTACAACCAGCTCGCATGAGGGAACAACCAGACCGGCCGAAGCTTCGCGAAACGCATTAAGACCTCGAAGGAGTCAAACCACTCCTCCGAGGCCTCGGGGGCTACACCCGGCGGGTGCGCTCGCGCGCACCCACCGGAACAAAACGCAACCGAGAAAGGCCGGTCCCCTTGCAAAAAAGTGCGACAAAAGCCTCCAAGCAAGTATTAACACTCCCTTTGAGGCTCGGGGGCTACTGTCGGGGACCATAATTAGGGGTACCCCCAAGACTCCTAATCTCAGCTGGTAACCCCCATCAGCACAAAGCTGCAAAGGCCTGATGGGTGCGATTAAGTCAAGGCTCGGTCCACTCAAGGGACACGATCTCGCCTCGCCCGAGCCCAGCCTCGGGCAAGGGTAGCCGACCCCGGAGGATTTACGTCTCGCCCGAGGACCCCCTCCAACAACGGACACACCTTCAGCTCGCCCGAGGCCCAGTCTTCGCCAAGAAGCAACCTTGGCCAAGTCGCCACGCCGACCGACCGTATCGCAGGAGCATTTAATGCAAGGATGGCCTGACAGCTTATCCTGACGTGCGCCCTTCAGTCGACAGAGCCAAAGTGACCGCAGTCACTTGGCCGCTCCACTGACCGGCCTGATAAGAGGACAGCGCCGCCTGCGCCGCTCCGACTGCTGTGTCGCTCGACAGAGTGAGGCTGACAGCAGCCAAGTCCGGCCTCGGGCGCCATAGGAAACTCCGCATCGCCCGACCCCAGGGCTCGGACTCGGGCTCAGCCCCAGAAGACGATGAACTCCGCATCGCCCGACCCAGGGCTCGGACTCGGGCTCAGCCCTAGAAGATGACGAACTCCGTATCGCCCGACCCTAGGGCTCGGACTCGGGCTCAGCCCCGGAAGACGACGAACTCCGCATCGCCCGACCCTAGGGCTCGGACTTGGGCTCAGCCCTGGAAGACGACGAACTCTGCATCGCCCGATCCCAGGGCTCGGACTCGGGCTCAGCCCCAGAAGACGACGAACTCCGCATCACCCGACCCCAGGGCTCGGACTCGGGCTCGGCCCCGGAAGACGACGAACTCCGCCTCGCCCGACCCCAGGGCTCGGACTCAGCCCTGGCCTCAGCCGACGGTCTCCGCCTCGCCCGACCTAGGGGCTCGGACTCGACCTCGGCCTCGGAAGACAGACTCGACCTCAACCTCGGAGGAGCCTCCGCCTCGCCCAACCCAGGGCTCGGACCGACCATGTCACGGGAGGCGCCATCATTACCCTACCCCAAGCTAACTCAGGCTACGGGGAACAAGACCGGCGTCCCATCTGGCTCGCCCCGGTAAACAAGTAATGATGGCGCCCCGCATGCCCCATGACGATGGCGGCTCTCAGCCCCCTTACGGAAGCAAGGAGACGTCAGCAAGGACTCGACAGCCCCGACAGCTGTCCTTCCGCCAGGCTCCAGCGCTCCTCCGACGGCCACGACACCACACGAACAGGGTGCCAAAACCTCTCTGGCTGCCACGACGGCATGTACTTAGGGCACTAGCTCTTCTCTGCTAGACACGTTAGCACACTGCTACACCTCCCATTGTACACCTAGACCCTCTCCTTACGTGTAACACCCCTGGTGTTACTATAACTAAAACTTGAGCATGGCATCATAAGCATTGGCATTGCATATGTTTGACACACCTAGAGTGCATTCACTGGGCAAAATTTCAAACAAGTTGTATTGTTTTAATGTTTTGCAAATAGGACCCTGGATAGGAAGCTTTGCCCTAAATAGGGATTAAAGGGGTAAAACTTAACCCAAGTTGAGAAAACCTAAAAGCTTTAGGGTAAAAGTCATAAAATAACCCCAAGAATAAACTTGAATCACCTTTATACCCCTGAAGATAATAGAAACCCTAATTGGAACCCTGGAAAACCCTAAAACTAAACCCTAGGGGCCTATGTGCAAAATTAGTCCACTTTTGGGCTAAAGTGCAAAAACCAAGCCAAATAAGTATTTTAAGTCATTTGGTTCACAAATATGTGGACTTGAAAGCCAAACCCTAAGTTTTTGACTCATTCGCAAAAAGGACCCCAATTTTGATTCCTATGCTAAGTCTGAAATCAAGGTTATAGGCCCAACTTTGGGGCTGTGTAGCTTTCAAAATAGTGAGAATTCATATTAGGTCACCACACCAAATTTGAAGATCTATCAAAGGAGAACAACTTTGCTTAAGGTGGTAAGCTCACTTGTTAAGAAAAACCTAGAGATAATTGAGCCCAAAGTTGGACTGTCAGGCTGATTCAGTCTAAAAATTCAGATGTTTAGTGTAACAGAGCCATCTTTGGGTTTGAATTAAACCCTGATCCAGTGCTCAAATGGGTTCAAGTCCTATAGCTGAATTGTTGTCGGTTTATAGCTCTACAACTTTGTTACAGACGGTTGGTTTAGTCACTATACAAAAATTGGAGCAAATCGATCCTAAATATGGGCTGTCAGGTGCTCTGATGGGAGCTCACGATGGTACAGTGCCCAACGGATCAGATCAGACGCAGCAAAAGAATCCCGCCGTCGATCACTCCTCCGCCGCAATTCGCGTCGCCGGCGTCGTGATTCCCGTTCGGGGTAAGTCGATAACTTCGCGGCGTCAAAAGATCGTCGTCACCGTTGAGCTGGAAGCCACCCCGATCGGCCACGATACCCCTCCCCTTTGCTCACCGCCGTAGATAAAGCCGCTCGCCGCCGTCGTGCCATCTCTGTGCCCGCCGCGTGTCCGAGTCTTTCCACGGCACCGCCGTGATTCCCTACTGCCGTCCCATCATCGCCGATGAGCCCGCCACGGCTAGGAACACGTATTCACCGCGCCAGACTTCTTCCTCATCTCCGGCCGCCAGCACGGCTCGGTCGAATTGATCGCCACCGCCCTCGGAGTCTATAAATTGAAGCCACCGCAAGCTCCGTAGAGTAGTCAAGAACCCCGACACCAAGTATTATCCCCAGTTGATCGCCAGCGAGCTTGAATTTCACAGTTTCCCCAATTCGGTTTCCGCCACCGTGAATTCGCCTCACCGCGGCTAGCCCCTCTCCCGGTCAGTTCACCTCTTCCTCTTCCTCGTTCAAGTTTTCCCTTAAGCCTACGATGCTTGCCGAGTCACTGAATTGAACTAGGAGTCCTCTGGTCGCCGGGAACACGACCGTATAGCCGCCATGATCACGGTCGCCGTGGCCAGAGCTTGTTAGTTAGCCAATCGTGAAATTAAGTTAGGGGAATCGTTCGGGGAGTGTCTAATCCGGTGTGCGTCGCTCGGGAGCACCGGCCGTTGCTTTAATCCGCCGGCACAACCTCGCCGGAGTTCATCCTCCGCGCGGCTGTTGTCGTGGACCTCCCTCTGCGAAGAATTAGAACTGCAAGGGCTATTTTGTAATCTGTCAGCGACACGACGAAATAGTAAAGGAACTTATCTCCAGATAGCCGAGAACCCGAGGACTTTTCTGCATAGATGCCAGCGCGGGCGCCTTTCTGCCCTAGCTGGGCCGCCTGGGCTGGATTTGGCCCAGGTCTGTTCCTCTTTTTCTCTTTTCTTTTTACTCCAGAGCCAAAACAATTATAGAAAACAGTAGAAAAATGATAAAATTGTGAAACCAATTTTCCTAGGCTCTTTATTTTCCCTAGAATTTAGTAAAATTAGTTTTGTGATTTTTAGTAGAAATAAGAAATTTTAGGGCATTTAAAGTGGTTAAAAGTATTAGTTATGGATTTTTAGAAAATAATTGGTAAGTCCAAAAATGCCCAAACTTTTTATAGGAACTTAAAACAATATTTAGAAGCCTTGGGTAGGGTTTGAATTGATTTGGACCTTGTTTGATCACCAAACCCCAAAACACCCCCTCTGCCCTGTGAACTCCTTTACCGACTCCGGAAACCCTAAGTTCTCGGAGTTCCGTGAAGGAAAGTTGTATTCAAGACTTAGTCAATAAATCTTTATTATCTTTGCATCCTCATGAGCATCCCATGGCATCCATTCTTATACATATGTATGGTTATGATTAGAACGTGAAGAAGAAATCGAAGTAACTGAAGAGAAGACACCACCACCTTCGGAATCTCAGGCCGGGAATTGTTTCTACTTTGATATCTGCGGATCCGAGCCTGACTCACCTGTGAACGAAGGCAAGCCCCGGTGCATGCAACCCCTTTCCTTGTGTTTTTAAATACTTTTCGCACACTTTAAGTCTAGTGAAATGTGCATTAGGTTCATAGGAGTTGCTTGAAACCCTTTGATGCATTGCTTTCCTTGATATCCATACCTTTATAGATACTTCTGTGAAGTATCAAAATTATGATGTACAAAAATGCTTAGCCTTGCTTAGATCTTGTGGATAGAGGTTGTCCTCAGTCTAACCCGGGAGAGGATGGCTTCTACCTGCAAGAATATTTTCATTTGGAGCAATAGTGGGATCTTACTGCAAAGTTCCCTGTGATGCTCTTTCATCCTAAGGAACAGACACAATCCTAAGGATGGAAATACTTAAATTGAGACTTGGGTTAGGAACAGGTGATGTTCTACCCAAGTTGGTTAAGGATTAATGCGTATGTAGGCGTGCTGACCGAGGACCCTTTAACTGGTCACATGCCTCGTCATGGGTAAGCCTTGCCTCGGGCAGACTAAGGCCAGAATAAGATAACACGAAATGGGCGTGGAGCGGTGGCGAGAGTAGCGTGTACCCTCCGTAGCAAGAGGCTGGACGGTGGTGTATCTGTGCTCTCGGTTTGCGTGAACCTGATCTGGTCTTAAGAACCCCGGTGGCGGGTTGACATATGCAAGGGTTAAGTGCTACATATGTCGTGTGATTGGAGATCCTCAGCTGAGTATAATCGATTCGGATCGCCGTACCTTCGCGGTTATGAAGACTTGGTCACTTTTCTACAACCTAAAGTCAGGATGTGAACACTATGGATAAAAATGATGTTGTATTGATGAGATGTTGAAATTAGACTAGATGCAAATAGAGTCTATTAATACTTAATATGGCGTTAAAAGATTGAAAGTAAGGACTCACTTTAGTAAGCTACTTCTGCAAAAATATAAGTTGATTTTTGCTAAAGCCTCTCCTTGACTCCTATTTATCCAGCATACCTTTGAGAGTCTTTTCCTTAGTCGGGTAAGACTTGCTGAGTAATTCCATACTCAGGGTTTATCCCTTTGTTGTTTTTAGGTGAGGAAGCGACAATTTTTTGTTGCTTTTGCTCCAAGGTGGTACCAAATGAAGAAAAACAATACTGAAGTTCGGGAGGACTTGGTCCTCCACATAGGATCTTTTGCTTATATCTTATCGGGAGGAGTTTGTGCCTCCCTTGGTTTGTACAATATTACTACTCTGCACTCACTTTTAGTTCTGGTCTGTAATAAGTAACTTAAGCTTACTTTCTAAATAAATGTAAATTTATGTAATCGCTTCCGCATTTCTTTATCTCCGATGTTCTGTAATGTCTGCAAGACGGGTGAAACGTTCCTGGTGAGGTAAGGAAAGATACCGAACTTGTCAAGTGACTTAGGAACGTCTACAGGGTGTTTGATGTCTGTTAGACAAGGACAACTGTAGGTGGGCCTAATTACTTGGGAGGTTCTGTCACAGCTGGTATCGGAGCGTAGCCCTTCTTTGCAGATTTTATGAGACATCTTCAAAAGGATTTTCAAAAGTTTTACCTAAGAACACTTTTCTCTTCTTACCTAAGTATTCTGAAGAGTCTATCTTAAAGACCAGATAGGAAGAGTGCAATGTATAGAACGTTGAATCGACTAAGGTTGATTCTGTACTTACACATGCATCATGCTAAGAATTATACTAATAACATTTTCCCCCTTAGAAAAATGCCGCCACGCACAAGGCTAACGGCACGCAAGTCAACGGGACCAATTGGAGTGCCTCGGCATCAACTGGCCCCTCGACATGAAAGCAGCAGTAGTGGAAGTAATGACCCCATAGGAGATCTTGAAGCCCGAGTGAGTCGACTTCAAGCAGCGCTGCAACACAGGACCGATGCTTGGGTCGCAGACGGAGATAGAATCAATGAACTAAGAAGGGACATCCGTCACCTGCAGGATCAGCTTGCTGATCGAGACTTAGCACTTGACTGGGCCGTACAGTCTCGTTTGCTGGTATGTGCTAAGGAAGCAAGGGCTCAGGCCCGAATTAAAGAACTTAGCTCAACTGTCGACGACCTGCAGGTCTACTGCAATACGTTGCATGAGGAAGTCCATATACTATACTCACAATTACACCCTAGTGTGCCTGCACACCCTGCTGAGGCAGAAGCCGGACCATCTCACGTTGCGGGACGTGCGCTGGGTGGGGAGTTAGACCTTTTTGAGCCCCCTCCTTCCTTGAGGTTGGTTGATGTCTGGACTCCCACACCTGACGATGAGGCCGCCAAGAATAATGGAAAGCAGGACTAATGGTGTAATAAAAGTAGAGTAGGGTATTGTAGGTTGTACTGTTGTAAAATAGGTTGAACTTTTGTATAATGGGTAATGTATCCTGTTATGTAATATCGAGTCTGTATCATTACTTTTTATAGTAATGTAAAATGGAAGGTTTCTCTGGCATATTATGTTTACTTCAAATGTTCTTTGCCACAGATGCCGACCAGGACTCGAGGACAGGACGCAGCCGGAACTTATGGGGGAAGGGATGTTACCCCAAACCCACCTCCGGTTCCTCCCACCTTAGCCGAGGCGATTGCCGCCTTGGTGAATGCCACCGCAGACAATACCCGCTTCCTTAGGGAAATGGCGGGTCAGCAGCAATTCCAGTAGCAGGCGGGAAGGGGTTTTCAGCAAGGCCCCCGTGAAACTACTTATTTGGACTTCTCTGAAACCCGTCCACCCCTATTCGTCAAAGCTGAAGATCCACTAGAAGCTGATGAGTGGATACGAGTTATTGAACAAAAGTTTGGTCTTCTCCGTTGTTCAGAGACGCAGAAGTCGTTATTCGCAGCACAACAACTACGTGGTCCTGCCAGTACCTGGTGGGGAAACTTTGTGGCTATTCAACCTGTCAACCATCAAGTCACCTGGGAGGAGTTTAAAGCAGCCTTCCGTGAGCACTACATACCCGAAGGAGTGCTGCATATGAAACAGGAGGAATTTATGAAGTTAAAACAAGGAGGAGATACCGTTAATCAGTATCTCAACAAGTTTAATCACCTGTCGCAGTATGCCATCGACCAGGTGAATACTGATTTAAAGAAGAAGAACTGTTTTATGCGGGGTTTAAATGATCGGCTACAGAGAAAGATGGCCACATGCATAGATCTCACGTATGGAAAGGCTGTCAGCACAGCCTTATCTGTTGAAGCAAAATACGCAAATTCTGGGAAAAACAAGGGATTCAGTGGTGAGAGGCCTAATCAGGGCCAGGCGAAGAAGCAACGGTTTGTGATCCGGTCTTCAAACCAAAATCACACTTTTTCTCGTCCACCCTCATTCCCCTTCAAACAGCCAATCATTATTCGCCCCAACAATACCCCCACTACTCCAAATCAGCCGGGTGCCCCAGGCACTCGATTCCCTGCCTTGCCTAGTTCTTCAACTGGGTGTTTTAATTGCGGCAAGTCGGGACATTTCATCAAAGACTGCCCATATCCTAAGCAAAATCAATCAAATGCTCCGCAAGGATCTGGGAGATCAGTTCAGCCCAAAGGAAATGTTGTGGGGAAAAACACAAAGAAGACAGGGCGTGTATACTACACCCAAGTGGCCACTACACCGGAAGGAGAGCCGGTGATGATGGGTACGTTTCCCGTGGCCAGTCACCCTGCAATTATTCTTTTTGATTCTGGTGCTTCACATACGTTCATTAGCAAGAAATTTGTGGAGCAACATCATATTGCATGCCATGAATCGAAAGAGGGATTTAAAATTCATTCACCTGGGGGACACATTTTTACTAGAGAAGTGGCCTATGAAGTGCCAGTAACAATGGCTGGACGGAACTTTCCTGCTAACATGATTGTTCTAAAAGGCTAGGATATAGATGTAATTTTGGGTATGAATTGGTTAACCCAACACAAGGCAATTCTCAACACTGAACTCAGAACCGTCAGGTTGAGCTATAATGAAGAAGAGATTCTTTTGTCTCTCCCTGTAACCAATCCAGCCAAAGCTTCTAGTAGAGTATATGAAGCCATTGTACTAGAGATCAAGAACATTCCGGTAGTATGTGAGTTTCCAGATGTATTTCCGGAAGATTTGCCTGGACTGCCCCCTGAAAGAGATGTAGAATTCGTAATTGAGCTAAAGCCCGGTACGGCTCCCATCTCCCGAAGATCGTACCGTATGCCCCCTAATGAGTTGGCGGAATTGAAGATTCAATTACAAGATCTACTGAATAAGGGATTCATCTGGCCAAGCTCGTCTCCCTGGGGTTGCCCCGCCATTTTTGTTAAGAAGAAGGATCAAACCTTGCGAATGTGCGTGGATTATCGACCCCTGAATGAGGTCACCATCAAGAATAAGTACCCTCTTCCAAGGATCGACATCTTATTTGATCAACTGACTGGGGTGAGGGTATTTTCCAAAATTGATCTCAGGTCGGGCTATCACCAAATCCGTATTCGGCCCGAGGATATACCGAAGACCGCGTTTACTACGCGGTATGGATTGTTTGAATACTTGATAATGTCTTTCGGGCTCACAAATGCTCCTGCCCACTTCACCTATTTGATGAACTCAGTGTTCATGCCCGAGTTGGACAAGTTCGTGGTAGTCTTCATCGATGATATCTTGATATATTCTAAAAATGAAGAGGACCATGCTCAGCATCTACGGATTGTATTGACGCGCCTGAGGGAACATCAGCTGTATGCCAAGTTCAGTAAGTGCGCGTTCTGGCTGGAGGAAATTCAATTTTTGGGGCACGTGTTATCAGCTAAAGGAATTGCGGTAGATCCTAGCAAGGTCAAAGATATTCTAGAGTGGAAACCCCCAACCACTGTTCACCAAGTCCGGAGTTTTCTCGGACTAGCTGGATATTATCGCAGATTCATACCAGATTTTTCTAAGCTTGTGAAGCCAATCACAAGTTTATTGAAGAATGACATTAAGTTCAATTGGTCTTCTAAGTGTAATGAAGCCTTTGAGCAATTGAAGACATTATTAACCACTGCTCCGGTATTGGCTCAACCGGACATCACTAAGCCTTTTGATGTATATTGTGATGCATCTGGCAGTGGGCTCGGCTGTGTACTGATGCAAGAGGGTCGAGTAATTGCGTATGCTTCAAGGCAGTTGCGCCGACATGAGGAGTATTACCCAACTCATGATCTGGAGCTAGCTGCTGTGGTTTATGCCCTGAAAATTTGGCGTCACTATCTGCTGGGAAATATCTGTCACATATATACAGATCATAAAAGTTTGAAGTACATCTTCACCCAGTCAGAATTAAATATGAGGCAAAGACAATGGCTTGAGCTTATTAAAGACTATGAATTGGAGATCCATTATCACCCAGGCAAGGCCAATGTGGTGGCAGATGCACTGAGTCGTAAGACTTCCTGCCACTGTCTTATGGCGAAGACCTCCGAGAACACCTTATGTCAAGAAATGGAGAAGCTAAACCTGGGGATAATCCAACAAGGGACTCTAAATCAGCTAAAGCTTGAGTCAATCATTTTGCAAAGGATAATTGATGCTCAAAGGGATAATCTGGGTATGAAGCACATACGAGAGAAAATAAAGGCTGGAGTAGCCAAATGTTTTAAGGAAGACGATCAAGGTGTGATATGGTTTAAAAACCGCATAGTAGTGCCAAAGAACGAAGAGCTCCGCCAGCAAATTCTTGATGAAGCACATCTTAGTCGTTATTCTATTCATCCTGGAAGCACTAAGATGTACCAAGACTTAAAGCAACATTACTGGTGGACAAAGATGAAGATCGAAATTGCACGCTATGTGGCTAAGTGTGACACTTGCAGACGTGTCAAGGCCATACACCTGAAAACTGCTGGTCCATTACAATCTTTGCCGATCCCAACATGGAAATGGGAAGACATAAGTATGGACTTTATTGTGGGACTGCCCAGGACGGCCAAAGGGTATGATTCTATTTGGGTTATCGTTGATCGACTCACAAAGATTGCCCACTTCTTACCTGTCAAGGTCACATATACAGTAGCCACTTATGCAGCATTATACATTGCCCGTATTCTCAGTCTACATGGTATTCCGAAGACCATTGTGTCGGATCGTGGACCTCAATTTGTAGCCAAGTTCTGGGAAGCACTTCACAAATCCTTGGGTACTAAATTACTCCACAGTTCGGCTTATCATCCTCAAACCAGTGGGCAGACTGAGAGGGTCAATCAAATACTTGAGGATATGCTGCGGGCATGTGTTCTGGACTTCTCATAGAAATGGGATGAATGTTTGCCCTTAGCGGAGTTTTCATACAATAACAGTTATCAAGAAAGTATCAAGATGGCACCTTTTGAAGCTTTATATGGGCGACGGTGTCGAACTCCGCTAAATTGGTCTGAACCTGGAGAAAGGTACTTCTTTAGGCCTGATATGGTGAAAGAGGTCGAAGAAAAGGTTCAGAGAATTATTCATAATATGAAGCAAGCTCAGACTCGACAAAAGAGTTATGCAGACCGACGACGACAACCCTTATGTTTTCTGGTAGGCGATTATGTCTACTTGAAAGTTTCACCAATGAAGGGTGTATCGCGTTTCGGGGTTAAAGGGAAACTTGCACCCAGGTACATTGGCCCATTCCTAGTGATTGAGCAATGTGGACCAGTGGCGTACCGACTTCAACTACCCGAAACATTGTCTGCTGTGCATAATGTGTTCCACGTATCACAATTGAAGAAGTGTCTTCGGGTTCCCGATCGAACCATTGAAGTAACAGATGTTGTCCTTGAACCGGACTTGACATACTCTGAGCACCCTATACGAGTCTTGGATCAAAAGGACAGGGTTACCCGGAGAAAAACTCTCAAGTTTTATAAGATACAATGGAACCAGCATTCTGAAGATGAGGCTACATGGGAAACTCAAGATTTTCTAGAAAAGAATTTCCCAGGCTTTTTAGCCTCATGTAAATTGTAAAGCCTATATAACTGTGTAATAGAGAAGTGACCCCCACATCACCCCTGCCTTGTACCAGGAATAAGGAAATAAAAGTATTCCGCGTTTCCTTTTCCATTACTTACCCTAGGACTTTTAATCTCGGGATGAGATTCTTTTATGGGGGGAAGGATGTAACACCCCTGGTGTTACTATAACTAAAACTTGAGCATGGCATCATAAGCATTGGCATTGCATATGTTTGACACACCTAGAGTGCATTCACTGGGCAAAATTTCAAACAAGTTGTATTGTTTTAATGTTTTGCAAATAGGACCCTGGATAGGAAGCTTTGCCCTAAATAGGGATTAAAGGGGTAAAACTTAACCCAAGTTGAGAAAACCTAAAAGCTTTAGGGTAAAAGTCATAAAATAACCCCAAGAATAAACTTGAATCACCTTTATACCCCTGAAGATAATAGAAACCCTAATTGGAACCCTGGAAAACCCTAAAACTAAACCCTAGGGGCCTATGTGCAAAATTAGTCCACTTTTGGGCTAAAGTGCAAAAACCAAGCCAAATAAGTATTTTAAGTCATTTGGTTCACAAATATGTGGACTTGAAAGCCAAACCCTAAGTTTTTGACTCATTCGCAAAAAGGACCCCAATTTTGATTCCTATGCTAAGTCTGAAATCAGGGTTATAGGCCCAACTTTGGGGCTGTGTAGCTTTCAAAATAGTGAGAATTCATATTAGGTCACCACACCAAATTTGAAGATCTATCAAAGGAGAACAACTTTGCTTAAGGTGGTAAGCTCACTTGTTAAGAAAAACCCAGAGATAATTGAGCCCAAAGTTGGACTGTCAGGCTGATTCAGTCTAAAAATTCAGATGTTTAGTGTAACAGAGCCATCTTTGGGTTTGAATTAAACCCTGATCCAGTGCTCAAATGGGTTCAAGTCCTATAGCTGAATTGTTGTCGGTTTATAGCTCTACAACTTTGTTACAGACGGTTGGTTTAGTCACTATACAAAAATTGGAGCAAATCGATCCTAAATATGGGCTGTCAGGTGCTCTGATGGGAGCTCACGATGGTACAGTGCCCAACGGATCAGATCAGACGCAGCAAAAGAATCCCGCCGTCGATCACTCCTCCGCCGCAATTCGCGTCGCCGGCGTCGTGATTCCCGTTCGGGGTAAGTCGATAACTTCGCGGCGTCAAAAGATCGTCGTCACCGTTGAGCTGGAAGCCACCCCGATCGGCCACGATACCCCTCCCCTTTGCTCACCGCCGTAGATAAAGCCGCTCGCCGCCGTCGTGCCATCTCTGTGCCCGCCGCGTGTCCGAGTCTTTCCACGGCACCGCCGTGATTCCCTACTGCCGTCCCATCATCGCCGATGAGCCCGCCACGGCTAGGAACACGTATTCACCGCGCCAGACTTCTTCCTCATCTCCGGCCGCCAGCACGGCTCGGTCGAATTGATCGCCACCACCCCCGGAGTCTATAAATTGAAGCCACCGCAAGCTCCGTAGAGTAGTCAAGAACCCCGACACCCAGTATTGTCCCCAGTTGATCGCCAGCGAGCTTGAATTTCATAGTTTCCCCAATTCGGTTTCCGCCACCGTGAATTCGCCTCACCGCGGCTAGCCCCTCTCCCGGTCAGTTCACCTCTTCCTCTTCCTCGTTCAAGTTTTCCCTTAAGCCTACGATGCTTGCCGAGTCACTGAATTGAACTAGGAGTCCTCTGGTCGCCGGGAACACGACCGTATAGCCGCCATGATCACGGTCGCCGTGGCCAGAGCTTGTTAGTTAGCCAATCGTGAAATTAAGTTAGGGGAATCGTTCGGGGAGTGTCTAATCCGGTGTGCGTCGCTCGGGAGCACCGGCCGTTGCTTTAATCCGCCGGCACAACCTCGCCGGAGTTCATCCTCCGCGCGGTCGTTGTCGTGGACCTCCCTCTGCGAAGAATTAGAACTGCAAGGGCTATTTTGTAATCTGTCAGCGACACGACGAAATAGTAAAGGAACTTATCTCCAGATAGCCGAGAACCCGAGGACTTTTCTGCATAGATGCCAGCGCGGGCGCCTTTCTGCCCTAGCTGGGCCGCCTGGGCTGGATTTGGCCCAGGTCTGTTCCTCTTTTTCTCTTTTCTTTTTACTCCAGAGCCAAAACAATTATAGAAAACAGTAGAAAAATGATAAAATTGTGAAACCAATTTTCCTAGGCTCCTTATTTTCCCTAGAATTTAGTAAAATTAGTTTTGTGATTTTTAGTAGAAATAAGAAATTTTAGGGCATTTAAAGTGGTTAAAACTATTAGTTATGGATTTTTAGAAAATAATTGGTAAGTCCAAAAATGCCCAAACTTTTTATAGGAACTTAAAACAATATTTAGAAGCCTTGGGTAGGGTTTGAATTGATTTGGACCTTGTTTGATCACCAAACCCCAAAACACCCCCCTGCCCTGTGAACTCCTTTACCGACTCCGGAAACCCTAAGTTCTCGGAGTTCCGTGAAGGAAAGTTGTATTCAAGACTTAGTCAATAAATCTTTATTATCTTTGCATCCTCATGAGCATCCATGGCATCCATTCTTATACATATGTATGGTTATGATTAGAACGTGAAGAAGAAATCGAAGTAACTGAAGAGAAGACACCACCACCTTCGGAATCTCAGGCCGGGAATTGTTTCTACTTTGATATCTGCGGATCCGAGCCTGACTCACCTGTGAACGAAGGCAAGCCCTGGTGCATGCAACCCCTTTCCTTGTGTTTTTAAATACTTTTCGCACACTTTAAGTCTAGTGAAATGTGCATTAGGTTCATAGGAGTTGCTTGAAACCCTTTGATGCATTGCTTTCCTTGATATCCATACCTTTATAGATACTTCTGTGAAGTATCAAAATTATGATGTACAAAAATGCTTAGCCTTGCTTAGATCTTGTGGATAGAGGTTGTCCTCAGTCTAACCCGGGAGAGGATGGCTTCTACCTGCAAGAATATTTTCATTTGGAGCAATAGTGGGATCTTACTGCAAAGTTCCCTGTGATGCTCTTTCATCCTAAGGAACAGACACAATCCTAAGGATGGAAATACTTAAATTGAGACTTGGATTAGGAACAGGTGATGTTCTACCCAAGTTGGTTAAGGATTAATGCGTATGTAGGCGTGCTGACCGAGGACCCTTTAACTGGTCACATGCCTCGTCATGGGTAAGCCTTGCCTCGGGCAGACTAAGGCCAGAATAAGATAACACGAAATGGGCGTGGAGCGGTGGCGAGAGTAGCGTGTACCCTCCGTAGCAAGAGGCTGGACGGTGGTGTATCTGTGCTCTCGGTTTGCGTGAACCTGATCTGGTCTTAAGAACCCCGGTGGCGGGTTGACATATGCAAGGGTTAAGTGCTACATATGTCGTGTGATTGGAGATCCTCAGCTGAGTATAATCGATTCGGATCGCCGTACCTTCGCGGTTATGAAGACTTGGTCACTTTTCTACAACCTAAAGTCAGGATGTGAACACTATGGATAAAAATGATGTTGTATTGATGAGATGTTGAAATTAGACTAGATGCAAATAGAGTCTATTAATACTTAATATGGCGTTAAAAGATTGAAAGTAAGGACTCACTTTAGTAAGCTACTTCTGCAAAAATATAAGTTGATTTTTGCTAAAGCCTCTCCTTGACTCCTATTTATCCAGCATACCTTTGAGAGTCTTTTCCTTAGTCGGGTAAGACTTGCTAAGTAATTCCATACTCAGGGTTTATCCCTTTGTTGTTTTTAGGTGAGGAAGCGACAAATTTTTGTTGCTTTTGCTCCAAGGTGGTACCAAATGAAGAAAAACAATACTGAAGTTCGGGAGGACTTGGTCCTCCACATAGGATCTTTTGCTTATATCTTATCGGGAGGAGTTTGTGCCTCCCTTGGTTTGTACAATATTACTACTCTGCACTCACTTTTAGTTCTGGTCTGTAATAAGTAACTTAAGCTTACTTTCTAAATAAATATAAATTTATGTAATCGCTTCCGCATTTCTTTATCTCCGATGTTCTGTAATGTCTGCAAGACGGGTGAAACGTTCCTGGTGAGGTAAGGAAAGATACTGAACTTGTCAAGTGACTTAGGAACGTCTACAGGGTGTCTGATGCCTGTTAGACAAGGACAACTGTAGGTGGGCCTAATTACTTGGGAGGTTCCGTCACATTACGCCTATAAAAGGAAGGTCCAGGGCCCTCTTACAGAAGGTTGGCCGCGCGGTGAAGGACGGGACGGCGCGCGCACAGGCCTCTCGCTCCCTCCCGCGCGGACGCTTGTAACCCCCTACTGCAAGCGCACCCGACCTGGGCGCGGGACAAACACGAAGGCCGCGGGTTTCCTCTTTTACGCCTGTCTCCCTCCGGCTTTCTCCCCCCTTCGCGCTCCGTCTCGCGCCGACCCATCTGGGCTGGGGCATGCGGCGACAATTTACTCGTCGGTCCAGGGACCCCCCGGGGTCGAAACGCCGACACATAGTCCCTGAGGGTTTGCCTCATCCAAAGTAATTGCACATAGCAATGGCCTGCGGTAATATACTCGGCTTCGGCGGTGGAAAGAGCTACTGAGTTTTGTTTCTTTAAAGCCCAAGACACCAGGGATCTCCCCAGAAACTGACAAGTCCCTGATGTGCTCTTCCTATCAATGTTACACCCTGCCCAATCGGCATCGGAATATCCTATTAAATCAAAGGTGGATCCCTTGGGGTACCTGAAAGTCGCCTAGAGGGGGGTGAATAGGCAGAATCTGAAATTTACAAATTTAAGCACACTACAAGCCAGGGTTAGCGTTAGAATAAATATTAAGTCCGGGAGAGAGGGGAAAACAAATCAACTAAGAAGATAAAACGGATGACATGGTGATTTGTTTTACCGAGGTTCGGTTCTAAAGAACCTAGTCCCCGTTGAGGTGGTCACAAAGACCGGGTCTCTTTCAACCCTTTCCCTCTCTCAAACGGTCACTTAGACCGAGTGAGCTTTCTTCCTTGATTTTTTGGGTCACTTAGACCCCGCAAGGACCACCATACGATTGATGTCTCTTGCTTCGCTTACAAGGCTTTGAGAATAAGAATGAGAGAAAGAAGAAAGCCAACCAAACAAACAAGAGCAACAAAGAAACACAAATGATCCTCTCACAAGTCCTAATGCGCTAGAGTTGAATTGAGGACTTTGAGCAGATCAATCACTTGAATTATGTCTTTGGAGTGAAGTCTATTGCTCTTGTATTGAATGCAATGTGTTGAATGCTTGGATGGTTGGAGTGGGGGTGGTTGAGGGGTATTTATAGCCCTCAACCACCAAAACAACCGTTGGGGTGGCTGCTGTCGATGGGCGCACGGACAGTCCGGTGTGCCACCGGACATTGTCCGGTGCGCCAGCCACGTCACCCAACCGTTAGGGTTTGGGCACAGACGACCGTTGGAGCTTTGTCTTCTAGTGGCACCGAGCAGTCCGGTGCCGCATCGGACAGGTATTGGTCACTGTCCGGTGCGCCTCTAGCGGCTGCTCTGACTTCTGCGCGCACTGTAGCATTTTGCAGGTGTCCGTTGCAGTCGACCATTGCGCTGGTAGCCATTGCTCCGCTGGTGCACCGGACAGTCCGGTGGCACACCGGACAGTCCGGTGAATTATAGCGGAGCACGCCCTCAGAAACCCGAAGGTGGCGAGTTTGGACTTGTACGGTCCTGGTGCACCAGACAGTCCGGTGTGCCAGGCCAGGGCACTTCTCGGTTCCTTTGCTCCTTTGCTTTTGAACCCTAACTTTGATGTTTTATTGGTTTGTGTTGAACCTTTATGCACCTATAGAATATATAATCTAGAGCAAACTAGTTAGTCCAATTATTTGTGTTGGGCATTCAACCACCAAAATTATTTATGGGAAAAGGTTAGACCCTATTTCCCTTTCAAAACCGAGAGTGGTTGTTTGGACTCTGTACGGTTCTGGTGCACCGGACACTATCCGGTGCGCCAGACCAGGGCACACTCGATTTCTTTGCTCATTTGTTTTTGAACCCTATCTTCAATCTTTTATTGGTTTGTGTTGAACCTTTATGCACCTGTAGAACATATAATCTAGAAAAAACTAGTTAGTCTAATATTTGTGTTGGGTATTCAACCACCAAAATTATTTATAGGAAAAGGTTAACCCTATTTCCCTTTCAACATGCACCATGCAGCTATAGGAAAAGGACAACAAAACATATTTCATCTAATTTATGACATATTTGATTAAGTGGATATGTGTTCCATCATTGGTGGGGTATGTTCATTCTTTTATATGCACATATTTTTTGTGTTCTCCACATCACATGAACTACCATAAAGGTCATGAGTTTTTTCCTTTGTCTCAAAGAGCTGGCAAGCTGTAGACTTCCAAGTTTCCACATGCTGAAAGTCTAATCAAATTTAACATATTGTGTCAAGTGTGATCACATCTAAATCAAATGTTATATAATAAACTGGAGATACAACTTCTATAAATAACCAAAAATTGTGAAAGATATGTTTACCAAATATCATCTATTGTGTTGACCAGCTAAACTATTTCTTTGATAAATTTAACTGAGTTTCATTGTAGACAACTTGAAGTAAAATAAACACGGTTAGTATCCAATATGTTATATATGGATACTCTACTCCTATTGTGGTGATCGTGAAACAAAAAATTTGTTAAGTTTTGGGTTCCATTTTTATTTTTGTACAATAGAAAGCACATCGGACTTTAGTTGATTGTTTGCTATCAACTTAGCTGGCTACTGTGCTACCTGTAGCTATGATTATTGCAAATCAGACTGTGAATATCCAACCAAAAAGATGGGACTACTAATTTTCAATAATCATTGCACCTATAGCCTTAACCATGAGCAAAGTATTTGACAGAAACAACAAGTCCTAAACATGTTTTGCACAATTAACATGCAAAATAGTTTAAATAAATTGTGATTACTCTGTAGAATGCAAAGAGGCTAGGTAATCATTAAAGTTCTTCATGAAATCTTAAGTACCTCAAACTATATTCATTATTTTCTCAGTAAGAATACGAGATATCTGGACTCAAGAGGCCCCTGCTGAAATCTTCATTGAAAAGTGTCCTTGTATGCGTTTCTTGAAACACCGGCAACCGGGAGAGTAATGCAATGGTGCCATAATGAGAACACGATCTGTAGTCTAGGATGACATGTAGGATAATAAGTAACATTTATTATAGCTACAAAACCATACTACTGTGAATATGATCTGCATCATATGCAATAGATCAACAACAAACTACGACTTACAAAAAATCACTGAGCAAAGCAAACAATTAACATGTACAAGTGACCAATCATGCGTAGTGAAAACAACATGCTTAAGGGCAAGTTAGTTTAATGGCGACAGTGAAAACAAATTCCATCTATTTATAGAATCCACCGTCCGGAAGTGCATTAAAAATATGAAATAACAACTACCCTAGTAGGTTTATCCAGAAGCCTACACAATTCCCCCAAAAGTGCCCTTGAAAAATTCTCACCTTCTGAGATACAAGATGGCAAAAGTCTCAGGCTTCATGCTCCTCTCCTGACGCAGCTGATACATGTTGTGCCTGAAGAACAACCGATGGTACCTGTAGAGGGATCGAAAAGCCGCCGAACAGAAGATAATAGGTGGTGGTGGGCAGGCAAAATCGGCAACTACAATTCATAGCATCTGAGCGTCAGTGGTGAGCCTTGAGAAACCGATGTACAACCTATCATGGATCCTGAACACCTGCTCGAAGTCAGCCAAGATGGTCTGAAGACGCATGCCCAACTGCCAGTCACTGGCAATCGCAAAGAAGCTCTTCCCCATAGTCGCAACCACGACTGGGTAGGGGCGAATCTATAAGCAATTCGAGATCCAGGGCAAGGAGATGAAGACATGGGAGGCGAGTGGAGGAATACCCAGGGGGTCAGGAGGCCACAGAGGAGACAGAGTGGGTGACGCGTGGTCGCGAAGGAGACGGCCCTTGCAGCGGCACCGTGGCGGCGGCGCATAGTCGAAAAGATTTGTGTGGGAACCGATGGAGGGACGTCGCGGCGATCGGAAGAGCCAAATCAGAGCCGACAAAGCTGCGCGCTGCGACGATGGGACGAGGGAGAGAGATGCAGAGGGAGGAGGCGAGGCTAGTCAGGCCGGCGGCGAGCAGAACGATGGGATTTGCAAGGAGGCGGGCGGTGTCATCGGAGGGAGTAGCCGAGTAGTACAGGATGGAGGAGAGTAGAGAACACAACACCAGCCATAGGCTCACAACTGGATTGAAGGAAGAGCTCGCGTTCGCGCTCACACCGTCACACACATTGGCTGGGTGGTGGTTGTGCCTTCGTGGAATGCGGAGGGCGCATGAAACCCCTTCAGGTTTTAATAACTCTGATATATAGTAAACTTGTGTCCCGTAGCAAAAAAGTAAATATATCTGTTGGGGCGAAGGCAAAGACGCCACCCTTCACTCGAGGCCTTCGCTGCAGTCATTGGTCCAACGGAGACAAGACAACGGGCAGGGACACCCTTAGCCCCATGCGACATCAGACAAAGACCTGCGACGAGGTCATCCCACCGTGCGGCCTCGTCCAGCACGGAAGCCCACGTGTGATCCGGCCCATTGTAACGGGCCCTGCGTGGCCGATGCGTGTTATGGGCCTAATTTGTAAAGGCATCCCTGTAATTATAGTCTGTAACCCTGCTTTATGAGAATATGCTGGGGATAACCTAGGTGTCTGAGGGCACATGCGTCCTTAACACAAGACGCTGGGCGCTCAGATACCTATAAATACCCCCGCACAGTGCCCGTGAGAGGGTAGATTAACAGAGCTATTGCCATCTTGCGCGAGAACCCTGTTAACGTCACTGTTCACTCCCGTTGGATCCCCTTGCAACAAAGAGCAAGTGTCAACAATATCTTCCAACATTGTCTTTTGTATCTCCGTATTTAGGGCTTGTTCTTTTCACCATCCGTGTGTTGAGTCATCCGTGTGTTGAGTCGGTTTAAATCCATATCAAATTAAAATCCATCCAAATCTAATCCAATACACCCTAATTCACATAGAATTGTAATAACTGAACAAGACCTTACGTGGAAGATAAACGAATCTTCTACATCTTTCTCGTGCCTTCATCGTTGATAGGAGGGCTCGTGGTCTAAATCCAAATGATATGGTTACTCAACACCACTTTACCTAGAGATGATAATGGGTATCCGAAATCTGAACACCCGACGCGACGAGTTTTATCCGATATGAAAATGATATGAAATGTTTTTTTACATAGAAGCCAAATCTTTACGTCTTACGGCTTGTCTGCTGTGTATTATATGTTAGAGGTGTCTGCTCCTAGTGAAAGGGAAATAGGGTCAAACCTTTTCCTAAATAATTTTGGTGGTTGAATTGCCCAACACAAATAATTAGACTAACTAGTTTGCTCTAGATTATAAGTTATACAGGTGCCAAAGGTTCAACACAAACCAATAAAAAGTCCAAGAAAGGGTTCAAATAAAAAGAGCAAAAGACAACCGAAGGCTGCCCTGGTCTGGCGCACCGGACTGTCTGGTGGGCCACCGGACAGTGTCCGGTGCACCAGGGTGGATCAACTCCAACTTGCTAGCTTCGGGTTTTCGGGGAGCCACTCCGCTACAATTCACCGGACTGTTCGGTGTAGCACCGGACTGTCCGGTGTGCCAAGCGGAGCAACGGCTAACAGTGCCAACGGTCGTCTGCAAAAGTGAACAGTTCAGTGAACAGTGCGGACTGCGCGAGCAGAAGTCAGAGCAGGCGCCAGAAGGCGCACCGGACAATGAACAGTGACTGTTCGGTGGACCACCAGACTATCCGGTGGCCCCACTTGTCAGAGCTAGAACGGTCGAACCCTAACGGTTGGGTGACGTGGTTGGTGCAACGGACTGTCCGGTGCGCCCTTCGACGACAGCCTTCCCCAACGGCCACTTTAGTGGTTGGGGCTATAAATACCCCCCAACCACCACACTTCAAGACATCCAAGTTTTTAGCCAACACATTCAATACAAGAGCTAGTGCATTCAATACAAGACACAATTAGAGTGAATCAAAATCTCTGCAAGTCCCAATTCCACTCAAAGCAATAGTGACTAGAAGAGAGAGTTTTATCGTGTTCTTTTGAGCTCTTGCGCTTGGATCGCTTTTCTTCTTCCTCTATTCTTGTTCACAAGTTCTTTGTAATCAAAGCAAGAGACACCAATTGTGTGGTGGTCCTTGTGGGGACTAAGTGTCCCAATTGATTGAGAAGAGAAGCTCACTCGGTCTAAGTGACCGTTTGAGAGAGGGAAAGGGTTGAAAGAGACCCGGTCTTTGTGACCACCTTGACGGGGAGTAGGTTTGCAAGAACCGAACCTCAGTAAAACAAATCACCGTGTCACACTCTTTATTTGCTTGTGATTTGTTTTCGCCCTCTCTTTCGGACTCAACTTTATTTAACGCTAACCCCGGCTTGTAGTTGTGCTTAAACTTTATAAATTTTAGATTTGCCTATTCACCCCCCTCTAGGCGACTTTTAATTGGTATCGGAGCAGGTACTTCATTAGAGCCTAACCGCTCGAAGTGATGTCGGGAGCTCACGCTAAGAAGAAGATGGTGACCGGCGAGAAGCCCGCCACAAGCCACGGAAAAGCTCCATCGGGAGAGTCCGGCAACAAGAAGAGGGAGGAATCACCTTCCCGCGTCAAGTCGCACCGGAGTGGCAACAAGAAGAAGAAAATGAAGAAAGTGGTCTACTACGAGACCGATTCTTCGTCGCCTTCCACCTCCGGCTCCGACACGCCGTCTGTCACTTCTAAGTGCCATGAGCGCAAGAAGTTTAGTAAGATCCCCTTATGCTATCCTCGCATTTCCAAACACACTCCTTTACTTTCCGTCCCACTAGGCAAACCACCAGTTTTTAACGATGAAGATTATTGTATGTGGAGTGATAAAATGAGGCACCATCTAACCTCACTCCACGCTAGCATTTGGGACATTGTTGAATTTGGTGCACAGGAACCATCCGTGGGGGATGAAGGCTATGATTCGGACGAGGTAGCCCAAATCCGGCACTTCAACTCCCAAGCCACTACTATACTCCTCGCCTCTCTAAGTCAAGAGGAGTATAATAAGGTGCAAGGGTTGAAAAGTGCCAAAGAGATTTGGGACGTACTCAAGACCGCGCACGAAGGAGATGAGGTGACCAAGATCACCAAGCGGGAAACGATCGAGGGGGAGCTCGGTCGATTTATGCTCAACCAAGGAGAGGAGCCACAAGCCATGTACAACCAGCTCAAAACCTTGGTGAACCAAGTACGCAACCTCGGGAGCACCAAATGGGATGACCATGAAATGGTCAAGGTTATTCTTAGATCACTCGTTTTTCTTAACCCTACTCAAGTTCAATTAATTTGTGGTGATTCTAGATATAAACTAATGTCTCCCAAGGAAGTGATAGGAAAGATTGTGAGCTTTGAATTGATGATCAAAGGCTCCAAACAAATCATTGAGCGAGGTGCCACCTCCACACCCGAGGTGCAACCCGTTGCATTCAAAGCGACGGAGAAGAAAGAAGAGTCTACGTCAAGTAGGCTCCCCATCGACGCCTCCAAGCTCGACAATGAGGAGATGGTTTTAATCATCAAAAGCTTTCGCCAAATCTTCAAGCAAAGGAGGGGGAAGGACTACAAGCCCCGCTCCAAGAAAGTTTGCTACAAGTGTGGTAAGCCCGGTCATTTTATTGCAAAATGTCCATTATCTAGTGATAGTGACAAGGGCGACGTCAAGAAGGGAAAGAGGAGGGAAAAGAAGAAATACTACAAGAAGGGCAGCAATGCCCATGTTTGCTGGGAGTGGGACTCCGATGAGAGCTCCACCGACTCCTCCTCCGACGAGTACGCCGCAAACATCACCGTCAACAAGGGTCTCCTCTTCCCCAACGTCGGCCACAAGTGCCTCATGGCAAAGGACGACAAAAAGAAGGTAAAATCTAGAGCCTCCACTAAATATGCAACATCTAGTGATGAGGAGAACTCTAGTGATGATGAGGATAACTTGCTTGCCCTTTTTGCCAACCTAAACATGCAACAAAAATAAAAATTGAATGAACTAATAGGTGTTATTCATGAGAAGGATGAACTCTTGGATAGCCAAGAGGATTTCCTTATTAAAGAAAACAAGAAGCATGTTAAGGTTAAAAATGCTTATGCTCAGGAAGTAGAAAAATGTGAAAAATTAACTAGTGAGCTAAGCGCTTGCCATGACACTATTTCCAACCTTAGATTTGAGAATGCCAAATTGATTGCTAAGGTTGAGATTGCTAAGGTTGAGAAGTTAAATGTTTGTGATGATTCTTTTGCCAATCTTAAAAATGATAATGCTAGTTTACTTGCTAAGATTGACAAGTTGAATGAATCCATTGCTAGTCTTAAGATAGAAAATGATAAATTAATTGCTAAGGCTAAAAATTTAAATGTTTGCAATGATATTGTTTCCAATCTTAGAAATGAAAATGTCATGCTACATGCTAAGATTGATAAGTTAAATGTTTGCAAACCCTCTACATCTACCATTGAGCATGTTACTATTTGCACTAGATGTAGAGATGTTAATATTGATGCTATCCATGATCACATTGCTATGATTAAACAACAAAATGATCATATAGCAAAATTAGATGCTAAAATTGCCGAGCATGAATTAGAGAATGAAAAATTTAAATTTACTCGTAGTATGCTTAATAGTGGGAGACGCCCTAGCATTAAGGATGGCATTGGCTTCCAACAGGGAGACAATGTCAAGCTCAATGCCCCTAAAAATTGTCTAACTTTGTTAAGGGCAAATCTCCCATGGTTCAGGATAACGAGGACTATATTTTATATCATGCTGGTTATCCCGAACACAAAATTAGGAGAATTCATTCTATGAAGTCTCACTCTGGCTCTCATCATGCTTTTATGTATAAGAGTGAGGCATCTAGTTTTAGGCAATCCACACATGTTAAATTGCCTAAAAAGAAATCTCCTATTGCATCAAATGAGCCTAACATTTCATTTAAGACTTTTGAAGCATCTTATGTACTTACTAACAAATCAGGCAAAGTAGTTGCCAAATATGTTGGGGGCAAACACAAGGGGTCAAAGACTTGTGTTTGGGTACCCAAGGTGCTTGTTTCTAATGTCAAAGGACCCAAGACCATTTGGGTACCTAAGATTAAGGCCTAAATTTGTTTTGTAGGTTTATGCATCCGGGGGCTCAAGTTGGATCATTGATAGCGGGTGCACAAACCACATGACAGGGGAGAAAAGGATGTTCTCCTCCTACGAGAAAAACCATGATCCCCAAAGAGCTATTACATTCGGGGATGGAAATCAAGGTTTGGTCAAAGGACTTGGCAAAATTGCTATATCACCCGATCATTCTATTTCCAATGTTTTTCTTGTAGATTCTTTAGATTACAACTTGCTTTCAGTTTCTCAATTATGCAAAATGGGCTACAATTGTCTTTTTACGGATATAGGTGTTACTGTCTTTAGAAGAAGTGATGATTCAGTAGCATTTAAGGGAGTGTTAGAGGGTCAGCTATACTTAGTTGATTTTAATAGAGCTGAACTCGACACTTTCTTAATTGCTAAGACTAACATGGGTTGGCTCTGGCATCGCCGACTAGCCCACGTTGGGATGAAGAATCTTCATAAGCTTCTAAAGGGAGAGCACATTTTGGGACTAACAAATGTTCATTTTGAGAAAGATAGGATTTGTAGCGCATGTCAAGCAGGGAAGCAAGTTGGTGTTCATCATCCACACAAGAACATCATGACGACTGACAGGCCGCTTGAGCTACTCCACATGGACCTATTCGGCCCAATAGCTTACATAAGCATCGGCGAGAGTAAGTACCGTCTAGTTATTGTGGATGATTATTCTCGCTTTACTTGGGTGTTCTTTTTGTAGGACAAATCACAAACCCAAGAGACCCTAAAAGGATTCTTGAGATGGGCTCAAAATGAGTTCGGCTTAAGGATCAAAAAGATTAGAAGCGACAACGGGACAGAGTTCAAGAACTCACAAATAGAAGGCTTTCTTGAGGATGAGGGAATCAAGCATGAGTTCTCTTCTCCCTACACGCCACAACAAAATGGTGTAGTAGAGAGGAAGAATAGAACTCTACTTGACATGGCGAGGACCATGCTTGATGAGTACAAGACTTCGGACCGGTTTTGGGCGAAAGCAATCAACACTGCTTGCTACGCCATCAACCGTCTCTACCTTCACCGAATCCTCAAGAAGACATCGTATGAACTCCTCACCGGTAAAAAGCCCAATGTTTCATATTTTAGAGTCTTTGGTAGCAAATGCTTTATTCTTGTCAAAAGAGGTAGAAAATCTAAATTTGCTCCTAAGGCTGTAGAAGGTTTTTACTTGGTTATGACTCAAACACAAGGGCATATAGAGTCTTTAACAAGTCCACTGGACTAGTTGAAGTTTCTTGTGACATTGTGTTTGATGAGACTAACGGCTCTCAAGTAGAGCAAGTTGATCTTGATGAGCTAGATGATGAAGAGGCTCCATGCGTCGCGCTAAGGAACATGTCCATTGGGGATGTGTGTCCTAAGGAATCCGAAGAGCCTCCACATGCACAAGATCAACCATCATCTTCCAATCAAGCATCTCCACCAACTCAAGATGAGGATCAAGCTCAAGATGACAAAAATGAAGATCAAGAAGAGCCACCTCAAGAGGAGGACAATGATCAAGGGGGAGATGCCAATGATCAAGACAAGGAAGATGATGAGGGTCCAAGACTGCCACACCCAAGAGTCCACCAAGCAATACAACGAGATCACCCCGTGAACTCCATCCTCGGCGATATTCATAAGGGGGTAACCACTCGATCTCGTGTTGCCCATTTTTGTGAACATTACTCCTTTGTGTCTTCTATTGAGCCATACAGGGTAGAAGATGCATTAAGGGATTCATATTGGGTGTTGGCAATGCAAGAGGAACTCAACAACTTCACGAGAAACGAGGTATGGCATTTAGTTCCATGTTCTAATCAAAATGTTGTAGGAACCAAGTGGGTCTTCCGCAACAAGCAAGACGAGCATGGTGTGGTGACAAGGAACAAAGCCCGACTTATGGCCAAGGGATATTCACAAGTCGAAGGTTTGGATTTCGGTGAAACCTATGCACCCGTAGCTAGGCTTGAGTCAATTCGTATATTACTTGCCTATGCTACTTACCATGGCTTTAAGCTCTATCAAATGGACGTGAAAAGTGCCTTCCTCAATGGACCAATCAAGGAGGAAGTCTATGTTGAGCAACCTCCCGGCTTTGAAGATAGTGAGTACCCTAACCATGTCTACTAAGGCGCTTTATGGGCTCAAGCAAGCCCCAAGATCATGGTATGAATGTCTAAGAGATTTTCTTATCGCTAATGGCTTCAAAGTCGGAAAAGTCAATCCTACTCTCTTTACTAAAACAATTGCAAATGATTTCTTTGTATGCCAAATTTATGTTGATGATATCATATTTGGGTCTACTAACAAGTCTACTTGTGAAGAGTTTAGTAGGATAATGGTTCAAAAATTTGAGATGTCTATGATGGGGGAGTTGAAGTATTTTCTAGGATTTCAAGTCAAGCAACTCCAAGAGGGCACCTTCATTAGCCAAACAAAGTACATTCAAGACATTCTTACCAAGTTTGGGATGAAGGATGCCAAGCCCATCAAGACACCCATGGGAACCAATGGGCATCTCGACCTCGACACGGGAGGTAAATCCGTAGATCAAAAGGTATACCGGTCGATGATAGGATCTCTACTCTATTTATGTGCATCTCGACCGGACATTATGCTTTCCGTATGCATGTGTGCAAGATTCCAAGCTGATCCTAAGGAAGTTCACCTTAGGGTCGTGAAACGAATCTTGAGATATTTAGTTCATACTCCTAAGTTTGGTCTTTGGTACCCCAAGGGATCCACCTTTGATTTAATAGGTTATTCAGATGCTGACTGGACAGGGTGTAAAATTGATAGAAAGAGCACATCGGGGACTTGTCAGTTCTTGGGAAGATCCCTGGTGTCTTGGGCTTCAAAGAAACAAAATTCTGTAGCTCTTTCTATCGCCGAAGCCGAGTACATTGCCGCAGGCCATTGTTGCGCGCAATTGCTTTGGATGAGGCAAACCCTTAGGGACTATGGTTACAAATTGACCAAAGTCCCTCTCTTATGTGATAATGAGAGTGCAATCCGCATGGCGGATAATCCCGTTGAGCACAGCCGCACTAAGCACATAGCCATTCAGTATCACTTTTTGAGGGATCACCAACAAAGGGGGGATATCGAGATTGCATATGTTAGCACCAAACAACAATTAGCCGATATCTTTACCAAACCACTAGATGAGAAAACCTTTACCAAACTTAGGCATGAGCTAAACATTCTTGATTCTAGAAATTTTGATTGATATTTTGCACACATAGCTCATTTATATACCTTTGATCATATCTCTTTCATATGCTATGACTAATGTGGTTTTCAAGTGTATTTCATGCTAAGTCATAGATTGAAAGAGAAATGGAGTCTTCAGCGAGGACAAGGCTTCCACTCCACTCCATCGAATTATTCATCCTTCGCCGTCACTCCGCACCACTCTCTAATTTAGTATAATCTTCATTCATATATTGTTTGCCAAAGGGGGAGAGAAAGTAATAAAGGGCTTATATTTCACTCACGAGTATCCGTTTTTAGCGATTCATGCCAAAGGGGGAGAAAGTATTAGCCCAAAGCAAAAGGACCACACCACCACCAATTTCAAAAATGTGTTCTTTCATTTGGTATTAAAGAAGTTTTTCAAATTGGTATCTTATTTTTTTTGATATAATTTCAAATTGGTATGATCTCTTTCAAAATTAATATCTAAAATCCTCTTGAACACTAAGAGAAGAATTTCATTAAGGGGGAGTTTTGTTTAGTCAAAGGAAAAGCATTTAAAACAGGGGAGAAAATTTCAAATCTTGAAAATGCTTCTCGAAATCTTATTCATATACCTTTGACTATTTGCAAAATATGCTTGAAAAGAATTTTACAAAGAGTTTGCAAAAACAAAACAAGTGGTGCAAGCGTGGTCCAAAATGTTAAAATGAAGAAAGCAATCCATGCATATCTTATGAAATGTAAATTGGTTTAATTTCAATTAACCTTTGCACTTACATTATGCAAACTAGTTCAATTCTGCACTTATATATTTGCTTTGGTTTGTGTTGGCATCAATCACCAAATGGGAAGATTGAAAGGGAAATAGGGTTAAACCTTTTCCTAAATAATTTTGGTGGTTGAATTGCCCAACACAAATAATTGTAGGGGTGAAAACGGTCGGAAACGATCGGTAAACACAAAAATCATTTTCGTTTTCATATTCTTTTCTCGGAAACGAGATCGAAAACGGTAACTCCGGAAACGAAAACGACATCGGTAATTCGGAAACATCGGAAACGAAAGTTCGGTACGAAAATTAGACCGATTACGATCGAAATCTAAAAATTCGATCGGTAAAAACTGTAACATGTACCCTCAATTGACTTCAAAAATTCACGCAAGTCATACATTTATATAAAATTAGTAATAATATATAAGGTAGGAGGTCATAATAAATAAATAAAGTAAGAAGTCATATAATAATAAATTCATTATTATGTATTTAAATAAAGTAGAATCAAGATGTGTATAATGATATGTCACTTACATTCTATTTGTACTCCTACTACTCGGTATAGTCAATATAATTAGTGTCCTCTTAGTACTTCTTAGGTTCTCATGCAAATTATGAATATATGTATCAAGAGTAATAACAGGTAAGAAAACATAAATAAGATTTATAAAAGTTTCAAACGATTACAAACTATATACCATTAGATAGATCTTGATTTTAGAAAAATAATAAAAATAGTTTCATATTTTTCTAAGCTAAGATGAATTCATTATGAATTTATAAAGATCAATTCAGATTTAATAATTTTTCTGAAAAATACCGAATTTATTACCGACGGTAAAATACCGAGTAAAAAAGGTAATTTCCGGAAACGGTCGGAAGAGACCCAAACCGTTTCCGTTTCCGAGTTTTTCTACCGATTCCATTTCCGTATTTTCGGTAACCGTTTTCGTTTCCGTTTAGACCTAAATTCCGGTAAAACTTCGAAAACGATTTCCGGTATCCGAAAATTACCGTTTCCGTTTTCATCCCTAAATAATTGGACTAACTAGTTTGCTCTAGATTATAAGTTCTACAGGCGCCAAAGGTTCAACACAAACCAATAAAAAGTTCAAGAAAGGGTTCAAATAAAAAGAGCAAAAGACAACCGAAGGCTGCGCTGGTCTGGCGCACCGGACTGTCCGGTGTGCCACCGGACAGTGTCCGGTGCACCAGGGTGGATCAACTCCAACTTGCTAGCTTCGGGTTTTTGGGGAGTCACTACGTTATAATTCACCGGACTGTCCGCTGTAGCACCGGACTGTCCGGTGTGCCAAGCGGAGCAACGGCTAACAGCACCAACGATCGTCTGCAAAAGTGAACAGTTCAGTGAACAGTGCGGACTGCGCGCGCAGAAGTCAGAGCAGACGCCAGAAGGCGCACCGCAGTGACTGTCCGGTGGACCACCGGACTGTCCGGTGGCCCCACTTGTCAGAGCTCCAACGGTCGAACCCTAACGGTTGGGTGACGTGGCTGGCGCACCGGACTGTCCGGTGCGCCCTTCGACAGTAGCCTTCCCCAACGGCCACTTTGGTGGTCGGGGCTATAAATACCCCCAACCACCACACTTCAAGGTATCCAAGTTTTCAGCCAACACATTCAATACAAGAGCTAGTGCATTCAATACAAGACACAATTAGAGTGAATCAAAATCTCTACAAGTCGCAATTCCACTTAAAGCAATAGTGACTAGAAGAGAGAGTTTTGCCGTGTTTTTTTGAGCTCTTGCGCTTGGATCACTTTTCTTCTTCCTCTATTCTTGTTCACAAGTTCTTTGTAATCAAAGCAAGAGACACCAATTGTGTGGTGGTCCTTGTGGGGACTAAGTGTCCCAATTGATTGAGAAGAGAAGCTCACTCGGTCTAAGTGATCGTTTGAGAGAGAGAAAGGGTTGAAAAAGACCTGTTCTTTGTGACCACTTCAACGGGGAGTAGGTTTGCAAGAACCGAACCCTAGTAAAACAAATCACCGTATCACACTCTTTATTTGCTTGTGATTTGTTTTCGCCCTCTCTTTCGGACTCAACTTTACTTAACGCTAACTACAGGTTGTAGTTGTGCTTAAACTTTATATATTTCAGATTTACCTATTCACCCCCTCTAGGCGACTTTCACCTAGTTTCTAGCCTCTCATATTCGAGTCGATGTACGCAATAACCCAAATCATCTGTGACGCCGATCATCAGTTACAATAAAAATCATCAGCTCTAGAACTGGTCATCATAAATCATAACGACTAATTGAAAAAGCACACTCTTTTTCAAATTATAATGGTTTTTTTTTCTGGGTGCGTAGCAAATTAGAAAAACTAGACTGACTGATAATCTGGAACAGAAGAAGTAACTAGTAACTAAAAGGAAAAAAATGGCATAACGACCCGGTGCCCATAAAGCTCACTCAGCCGAGCGCCCGGATGATTTGCACGTCAGCCCATAAAGCTCCTATTTTTCTTGGCCCGACCCAGCTGAAGCACCACTTCGAGGCCGCTTCTTAGCAAGGCCCAGAGTTAAATCGTCCGTGGGCGTGGCGCTCCTCTCGCGGTTAGGGTTTTAGGGTCTTCGTCTCCCGCTCCCCTGGGTCCATTCGCACCCCCAACGCAGCTACAGACGGTCTCCATGGCGAAGAAAGGGGCGAAGAGAAAGCAGCAGCTGCCGCCGGCTCCCACGGCGAAGAAGGGGAGCAAGGCTGTGCTCCCACTGAAGGCCGCGAAGAGAGCGCCCAAGAAGCAGAAGGTTCTGGAGTCCTCCGACGATTCTGATACGGAGCAGCAGCAGCAGCTTCAGGAGGAGGACTCCGACCTCGACGTTTCCTCTGATTCCGACGCCGAGGAGCTCTCTGGGTCGGACGCTGAGGCTGACGAGCTCTCGGGCTCGGACGCCGATGCTGACGGAGGCTCGACCCGCGGCGACGACGTGGATGATGATGACGACGACGAAGAAGATGGTGAAAGCGATGATGACTCTCTTGCGGACGACTTCCTCGCTGGTAGCGACGAAGGAAGCGGTAATTTGCTCTGATCACTAGTCTATTGGATATGTATTGACTTAAATTGGCTCAATGGCTCCAACAGTTTCAGTTTTCCCCAAGCCATTATTTCGTACTAGAATTCATTCTTGTGAGCTGGCATGTACATTCGAGTTTGTTTTTTTATGCAATTGTATGTGGTGCTGGAATTTGTACCTTCCTTATCTCTGCTGATTGCAATGTGCTGGGTTTGCAGAGGGTGGTGACTCTGGTCTGGAGTCAGATGGGTCTGATGACCTTGAGGCAAAGTCACGAGCAATTGACGAGCAGAAACTCAAGGCGGAAGAAGATGCAGAGGAGGAACTTCAAACCAACATAAGATCAGAATCTGATGAATTCAGATTACCCACAGCAGAGGTTTCTTGTCTGCCTTTGGTTCCTATTCTCCCTATGTTCAGTGTTAGTTGACTTGATGAGTTATTTCATTGCATAACTTGCTGCAGGAGCTGGAGGAAGAGGCACACAGACCGCCTAACCTACCAAATCTCAAAAGGAGGATATCAGAAAGTACACCCATCTAATAATACCATTCCTGTTTACCATATTTCAAGGCTTTCTACCTTTTATTACCACCCTCCCCTATCGGATTTGTAAAATCCAGGTTATATTGTGCTATTGTATTATGAGCATTGAGCAGATATTTTCTTTCTTCATGGAAAACAATTTGTTGACATTTCTGACTATTTTCATATATACCGATACTGATTTTCTTATCTAGTTGTACGAGTGCTCTCAAACTTCAGCAAACTGAGGCAGAAAGATGTTCCGCGAAAAGATTATATCAACCAACTGAAAACTGACATCATGTCATACTACGGATATAATGATTTTCTTGTTGAAGCATTAATTGAGGTCAGTTGTTCATTATATGCATAACTGTTGGATGTTGGATATAGTTGTCACTTTATTTCATATATAGCTGAGGCAGAAAGATGTTCTGACTTCTTGAGATGGTTAGGGGGTGTAAATGGTACGGATATTATCCGTACGTATTCGAATTTGATCCATCTAAGAGGGCTGAAATGAGATGGTTAGGGGGTGTAAATGGTACGGATATTATCCGTACGTATTCGAATTTGATCCATCTAAGAGGGCTGAAATCTGATCCTTATTCGAGTCCGGGTATTCAATATCCAATCCGTATCTGATTTATATCCATATCCGTATACTCGAAGTTGGATATTTATGATGTCGATATCCATTCTAAGCTTATCCGACACAACTCGATAATATCCGTATCCGAAGAGTAAATATGAAAACAAATATGGTACAACAAATATCCGTTCGTATCCGATCCGATTACACCCCTCAGATGGTGCAATTTCTATGTTTGAGATGCTTGCTCAGAAATTGAGCACGATTTAGTCTGTTTTAGTAGATAACATACTGCATGCTGCAAGTGTACAGATGTTCCCAGCTGTTGAGCTTGTTGAGTTACTGGAAGCCTTTGAGAAGAGACCGCCTGAGTGCTTGCGGACAAATACACTGAAGGTATACTGCCTGTGGTCAATCTGAAAGTGTATTAGTGGTACCAGTACTACACAGTTATTTGGTTTAGTGTTTGTTGTCAATTTGCTTCATATATGCTTGGACTCTGCTATTCGCAATAACTTTATTTACCTTATTTATTTAGCTACGTTGGCAATTTACTATAACCTGCTTGGATCCGAAGGCTTTGTTGTTATTGCATTTGAGTTATTGGTGAATTTTGCACTTTGCAGACCCGGAGGAGGGATCTTGCTGCTGCTCTTATACCAAGAGGATTTAATTTGGACCCGATAGGAAAATGGTCAAAGGTATGCTTCAAGTATTGTTTCCCATACATGGTAAACTGCAACAAACTTACCCCGCCCCCCTGCTGGAAATGGCAGGTAGGATTAGTTGTCTATGACTCCACCATTTCAGCTGGTGCTACTACTGAATATATGGCTGGACATTACATGGTATCTTCTCTCTACCGTTTCATTATGTTGAAACATTTTATTTTCTGTCCATTATTTTAATTAGTAATAATGTAATATGGTCTTACAGAAACAAGGTGCAAGTTCTTTCTTGCCAGTGATGGCACTTGCTCCACAGGAGAAGGAGCGAATTGTTGATATGGCGTAAGTTGTTTTCCTTTTGCTTGGCCAAGTGGGTAGTTTCTATTATGACATCAAAATTAGCAATATAACTGTAGGCCTTCTCATGCTACAACATCAAGATATTATGTACTTGTTTCAGAATTTTGATGTTAATCTTCAATCGATTCATTCATTAGGGCTATGCTGTCATATACAATGACCAATATTAGAATTGATTATTCTTTTGTTTACAGAGCTGCTCCAGGCGGTAAGACTACATACATTGGCGCTCTTATGAAGAATACTGGTTAGTTCATTGTACTTGGCTTGAGTACTGCGATCCCTCTAACAGAGTAATTTGTCCATTTGTTTTTGTTGTGTACCATCATTAAAATTAAATAAAGGTGTTGGTTTCTTCATATGCCATATACAGGAATCATCTATGCAAATGAGTTCAATGAGAAAAGGTTGCATGGGCTTATGGGAAACATCCATCGAATGGGCGTGACAAATACCATAATTTGTAACTATGATGGTAAAGAGGTAAGAAGATAACACCGCTACTACCCTTGGTGGTTAAAGCCTTTCTATCAGTATTGATTGGACCAAAATAGTCCAGTCTGATAACTTGGTGTCATTGTTTGTGGGACTTTGTCAAGTGTGCTGTAATCAAGATATGCAGACCTTGAACCAATGTTATAATCTGTTGTTAGTCACTTCTATTTATACGGGGAACTTGCAACGTCACCATTTTAATGAAACAATACTTCTTTTTGAGTCCTGGTAGTTCTGTAGTGTTTTAGACTCTGTAGAACTAAAACAAAATATATGAGATGTGATTTTGGCACTACACATGAGGAAGGAGATGTCATTTTGGAAGGTCAAGTAGTGCCTAGGAAGGACACTTTTAGGTATTCATCTCTCGAGATGGGGACATTGATGTAGATGTTAGTCATAGAATCAAAGCAGGGTGCATGAAGTGGCCTCAAGTATCCGGTGTTCTATTTGACAAGAGGTTACCACGTAAGCTAAAAGGCAAGTTTTATAGGACGATGATTAGACCTGTTTTGTTGTATGGTCTAGAATGTAGGCCTACAAAAAAGATGACATGTTCAGTAGACAAAAGACAAGTGTTGTGGAAATGCTTATGCTGTGTTGGATTTGTGGCAAGGGATCGAATCCGGAATGATAATATATGTGAATGTGATAGGGGTATCACCAATTGAAGAAAATCTTGTCCAGGGCATGTCCAACGGAGACCTCCAGAGGCGCCATTGCGTAGTGTGATCATAAGATGTGATAGTAATGAGAAGAGAGGAAGAGGAAGACAGAAGCTGACATGGGAAGAGACAGTAAAAGGAGACTTGAAAGGATGAGATATATCCAAAGATTTAGCCTTGAATAGGAGTGCATGAAAAACAACCATCCATGTGCCTTAACCATGACTTGTGGGTTATATTAGATTTTAACTCTAGCCTACCCCAACTTGCTTGGGATAAAAGCCTTTTTGTTGTTGTCATTGTCGTAGTTTTGTAGCGTCTCATTTGAGCTTGGGCACATGCACATCATGTTCCCAGTTGAAATGTTGTTCCATGACCATGACACATTGTTGTTATTTCAGCTACCCAAAGTTCTTGGGATGAATTCGGTTGACAGAGTATTGCTGGATGCTCCCTGCACAGGAACTGGGGTTAGTATAAGCAAATTTATATAAACTGCTTGACTATTATGTTTCTCTTGGTATTGCTTAAAAAATATGACTTATTTTCGTTTTGCAGACCATTTGGAAGGATCTACAGATCAAAACTTCAAAGGACATTGAAGACATCAGGAACTGCGCCTTTGTCCAAAAGGTTCATTTTTCTTACTCTGAAATTTTGTTTGATGTGATACTGCCTGTAAATTGTAATTTCTCAAAATTGAGTTTACGTTATGTATATATCATTTGGTATCATATTCTCCATCTTCTGAATTCGAACTTAACCTCATGCAACCCAATGTGACCCAATCGCAAGGCACCCACTTCCCAATTCATCCACCGGTGTTCCCACTCTCCCGTGATGACTCAATCCACTCTATCTCCAAATAGAGCAAAATAACCATGGTGGCTAGCGAGTAGCGCCCACTAGCCACTGACCATTGCCCAGCAGCATAAGCTATGCTTTTTCACTAGTCCCTTTGTTAATTGATGTGGACTTTTCCTCGTTGATTGGATCGTACAGCTTTGCAAAATGAAGAAATTGATTGATTTGAAGTCCACGTGGGAAAGAGCTGCGTAAACTACTGAGATTTGTTTAGTTTGAACAATCTCTCCGTTAATTTTTATATGGTTAAATGTACTTTCTCGTATAAAAAGAAGACATAAATGGAATACCCAACTCCCAAATCTCTTGGCTCTGCTACTGATGCAGTTATAAGATTGGAAGGGAAATTTGGGGTTTGGATATGCACGAGGGGTATGTTGGTATAAAATTATTTCCTTTCTTTTGCTTTAACTGGTATAAAATTGGTCCACGGCACAGGTGTATCAAGGAGGGGCAAACAGCCGAGCAGATTCAATTTTAAAAAGATGGGCGAACAAGCAAACTAAAAACAAAACAGGACAAATCAGTAGTTAAAATTCAAACGCAACAAGATTACCAGAAACTACGTATTATAAATGAAGGCAATTGCCCAACTATTTGAACCTTGACCTAGTAAGTACATATTAAAAAAGGATTGATGATCTTCTCCCACTTGGAGCCAAATCCACATCGCTGCTTGCATATAATATGGTTTGGGCATGATTATCACATTAGACATATTAGAAACTGGTGTTGTCAGAATCAATAAGATCTTTGATTACTCCTGCTTATTACTGTACTATTTAGTAATAAATTCACTTGTCTTGCAGCAATTGCTGCTAGCTGCTATTGATTTGGTTGATGCCAACTCCAAAACCGGTGGTTACATTGTTTACTCAACTTGTTCGATAATGATCCCGGAGGTATGCATATCCTCTTTGAGTCTTTGGTCAAAAGCTGATTCCACCTGTGTTTCCGAATAACCCTACTCTTGCAGAATGAGGCAGTAATTGACTATGCACTTAAAAAGAGAAATGTAAAACTTGTGCCTTGCGGGTTGGATTTTGGGCGTCCAGGGTATGGTAATCTTACTTTTCACAAGGCAAAGAATATTTGATTGTTTTCTCAAGTTTCTTCTGTATTTATTTCAGAATCATCCGGTACCGGGAACATCGGTTTCATACTTCTTTAGAAAAAACAAGAAGATTTTATCCTCATGTCAATAACATGGATGGATTTTTTGTAGCCAAGGTACTTTCCGTTTGACTGTTTTCCAGTTCAACGCGCAGCAATTTTTGAAAGACAGATCATAGTGTTCTCTAAGTATAAAGTTGCATGTTGACCCCTCGAAGGTTTTGTTGTATTTGTTTTGGCAAATAATTAAACTGGGCACTTGCATGTTGGATTGGTTATACTGCATTGGATCTGAAGTCTCTTATATATGGACTCTAATTGTAACATTTGTTCTAAAATAATTGACATCCTAGAAATGAATGCATGCGTTCAGTTTTTAAAGTTTTACCGCTTGTGTACAGGAAATATTTATATATTTTTACATGAAGATTAGTATCGAGCATTACAAAATATAATTTGATAACATCCAAACATTGTAATTTCACCAATGTTGTTAATATATAATTTTTGAAGAGTAATTTGAAAAATTTGCGCAGGTGAGATCCTAAAAAAACACACAGGACAGAGGTAGTATTTTAGAGCATCTATTGACATGCCATGTTTTTTGTGCTATTCCATACAGCTGAAAAAGTTAAGCAATACAATCCCGGTGTCTTCTGAGCCGCCTAAAGCGGCCGAAGGAGCAGCTGAGAAGGCTGATGGCGAAGATGAGAAAGTTATTTCTAATGAACAGGAGACAGGTGTTCCTGGTAAAGATGAAAAAACTGTTGAGATGAAAAATCATAAAAAGACTAAGGTGACTAATAAAAGAACAAGTGTGGCCAAAGAGGCTGGAGGGTATAAACGTGAACCTAATAGGTCAGGAAAGCATCTCAATAAAAATAAGGATACCGATACCAAGGAAGTTGATGGCCCTGAAAGCACTGAAACAAATGGAGATGGGAAAGAAGAGCAACGTGAACAAACCAAGCAAACGAGCCACAAAAGGAAGATTGATTCTGATAAAACTAAAAAATCTGGCCCTGTGAGCTTCTCGGGTGTTCAAGAGAAGAATCAGGTCAGTGGCAAGAAGACAAAAAGGAAATGGCAATTCAAGCTGAGGCGAGACTGGTAAGAATTATTTGACATGTCATTTTCACTTCCTATCGGTATTTGTCTCATATCATCGTTTTCTCATACGTGTTGGTATTTTTGTGACAGGGAAGCTGAAAAGAAAGGTACCAAGAGGAGTAAGGTATGAGTATTCAGATATCCACAAACCACAATGAAATTTGATGCGCTGGGCAACAAACAATTTTGACCAAGCATGGGTTCGCAGCCAGGATTTTTTTTTGGATGTACCAAATAGCGATTGTAATTTGTTGTATTTTATTCGATGTGCGTGTAGACGAGTGGCATATCTGTCAGTGGAACTGAAAAAGCAAGTTATCTTGATGAATGCCATGTGAACCCTGCTGCTTAAATATGTCAAATTTTAGTTTCTAGTGCTTATCTCCCAAAAAATATGCTGTTGTTTGTGTTGTTTCTGCTGGCGCGATCGGCCTGCTCGTACCTGTTGGAGGGACGCACAGGCATCCCGACGACGGCGAAAGAAAATGCAGAGTGGACTGGATGGGCACGAAGGCCCACCACGGCCCTGCGTTGCCGATCCTCCTGCCTCCACTGCTACGCGAACGCGATGTCACTCGCCGTCGCAGCTGGAAGCTTCTCTGGAGGAATTCATTCACACACGCAGACGCGCTGTCGTGGACCTCGAGCTTCGCTTTCACTGCCTCTGTGCAGTGCGCCAGTGCTGCTGCGAACGCATGCGAACCAATGATAATGAGCACATGAGATTTGGCCCTGACTGACATGGAAGCAGCAGCGACACACCTTTGTTGCTCCGCGGATGCTTCCTGGTGAGCGGCGCATGCAGCATGTGCTCGGCACATGCACTGTTTTTCGGCGTGGCAAATTAAAGCCAGGGCAGCTTTATTTCAATGAAACAGCCGGAGGGGGAGTAGCTGCTGCAGTGGAGCGTTGAAACAGTCGTGGATCGGTGCACGAACGCCATGGATTCGGTCTGAGATGGCGTCAACAGAGCCGCATGTGCGCGCGCCTGTGCATCCGTTGATCTGCAATCTGTCTGCGTGACAGTCGTTTGCCTAGGATTCTAAGGATATGGCCGTACAAAACACCGATCGTTGTATTGTAGTCTGTATGGTTTATAGAGTGCAGTTTAAAATAAGTGATTTTAATGAGATGATTGACTTTGGCTGAGTTCATAACTAATCGTAGCATGAGCGAGTTGGTACGATCCCCATATATTTGCTTCTTGAGGTGTCTTGGCTCCTTCCAATAGATGAAGCAACTTCTTGGGAGAAAGGAATATCCTTTGCATAGTAAAGATATTAGAAAAGGGATGATCTTGCAGTTAGCAACCTTATTAGTGCATAGAAAGAGAATTGTGTGCATCCACTATTCACATTCGACTTGTCATGGTCAAGTGAGAGTCTAGTATTTGTTACTCTTGGCCTGTTTGGTTTAGCTTTTTTCTGACCAGCTTTTTCAAAAATCTAGCTGTGAGGAGAATCTAGCTGTGTAGAGAATCTGTGTATCATTAGGATTACGTGCGGAGGAAGATAAAGTTGTCCATGGGGCTCAGTATCTATAAAGTGACGGATTACTACTATTACGACGACTCAACTGATTATATGTTTATGTTGATTTTTGAATAGTTTTTACCCAAACGAATTTTATAGAAGCTGGCTGAAAAGCTGAGTGTTTGGCAGTCCGCAACAGCTTTTGGTGGCCAGAAACTGCGAAAAGCCGAAACAAACAGGGGCTTAGTAATTGGCATCACCTAACGACTTAGTGGTGATTAGGAGTGCGTTGATCATCTAAAAAGTTCTATGGGTGACCCAACCTAGGTTTTGTTGACACCTTTTAGGGCGACAATCACTCAACACGAACCAGTGGCGGTGCTCTCTGCACAGGGGCGAACGGTCCACGGCCTGGCGCGAGGCTAGGGTTCCTGCCTGACGGTCCGCGCCCTGTGGCCGGACGGTCCGCGCGTGCGTAGGGGCGGCGGAAGATCGCCGGCGGCGCCTGGATCTCGCTCTCGGGAGGGACCCCGTCGGGGAGGAGAGATCCTAGGTGATGTATAGGCTCGGCAGGCCGACCTAGACTCCTCTAATCGACGTAGAGTCGAAGAGAAGCGTAGAATTTGGGGATTGGAAGGCTAAACTAGAACTACTCCTAGGAAATAAATGCGAAATAGAAGTTGTATTGATTCGATTGATGATTATAAATCGGCCGTATACCTTTGTATTTATAGAGGAGGGAGGCTGGACCCTTTACAAACTAATCTCCCAAACTAATTCCGCGAATTTAGCTAACAACCGTAGCACAAAACTCGGAACCTAATCTGTTCTGCGCACGTGCGGACCGTCCGGCCCACAGGCGCGGACCGTCCGGCGGCTCAAATTGGTGCTCAACATATGCCCCCTGCCTTTTGGTGGAGTTGAGCGAACCAAAAGCAACTAACTCGATGCGATCACATCGGTTTTCTTAGACATCTTACCACCTACTAGGATAGTACGCAAGGGTCTTGGTCCCGATGGTTAACTCAACGGACGTGACCTGTTTTGCTTTGATCGGACTTTCAGTCCTAATATCGTCGAGTGTCATACTGGTCCTGACCAATTTGTCATCTTGCTTCCCTAACTTTCTGAGCGTTCTGGCGTAGCTCCATAGTCGACCAGGTCTTCTCCTTGCAGGTCGTCTTCCTCCATGGGTGTCGGTATGTCGTTGGAAGTGTCCTGGTGTAGTATGGACGATCCGGCCTTAGGGGTTGTACGATCCGCGCCCTGTACTGACTACCATACCTGCAAAGAACTACATAGTTGTTATTTTATTTTCTGTCTTTGTGGCCGTTTGATTTTCCTCAACGGCCTTTGGTCTCCATCTCTTTTGTGGTGGCGGATACTACAGATGTGTGTCATTGAATACTTTTTTCGCCTCCTTTTCCTGGTTCTCCTTTGCTCTTAGGCGCTGTAATTTTCGCTTTTGCGATCGCGTTAATCCCGATGGGCACCATCGGGGCATGGAGTATTTTGAATCAGCCGTTTAGTTGACATCCGTATCTTCCTTTTTATTTGTGTTGGCCGATTTACCAGAAATCATCGGTCCTTCGTTATTTTGTTGTACGATGACATCTATTGTTCCTATTTCAATGACGTCCCCGTTTATCGTACTGTTAGAGGTCGTAGTATATACCTCCTGCCAGATTAGTCAGCCTTTGGAGCCAAGTGGTTCGGCAATCTTGTTGGGCTTGTGCTCGTGGACCAGATTGAGGGGCTCTCAATCGGTCTTGTACTGGAGGCGTCAACCTGACAAAGACAGATGACTGGGGTGCCCCCCCAAGCGGAGTATTGTGGTGTCCCAAAAGGATATGGTGGCATACCCCACATCTGATTCAGGATATATGGTGGTGGTATGTATGTATAATAATATGACATAGGTGTGTATGGGAGTGGAGTTGTCCATGCATGTACGTTAGGTCTTAGTTGGACATTATGACCTCCCGTCCTTTCCGATTGGTGAGGTGGTCCAATCGGCCTAACCTGCTGTCGCTCCTGGGTGGGTAAGGGAGACCGCTTTGGTGGCCGATCACTGGGGCCGGCCTTCTTTTTCATGTATTTAGACAATAATTGATCAAAGGTCGGGCTGGTTTTTACCAACTGACCAGCGGCCTTGAACGTGTTAGTTTTCCACGTACCTATTTCTGGTCGTCGTGGTTTGAAGGTACGTGGTCTCTGTGGCTCCTTGTCGTTGTTGGACCGTCCGCTGGAACGCTCCGGACCATCCGGTGATGTTATGGACCGTCCGCGCCTGGGTACCGGACTGTCCGCGATGCGTAGTATGGGTTCTCGTGCATGTCCCCTGATCTGCGCTTGCCCTCCAGTGCCGGTGGTTGTGATGGTCACCTTCAGTGTCTCCCCTCCATCAGGAGTCTTCTCGGCCACCACTTTCCTGCAAGAAATTTTGTTGTTTCCATCGACCTCCCGTGCGTTGCCGATGACGACTTCTTTGTCTTTGCCCTTATCAGCTGTGCTAGGCCGAATTAGGATCTTTTTTATTGAAGTCAATCACATTCATTAGGAAGGGCTCCGTGTCCTCCTGAAATTTCAATCGTCCCTCGTTAATGGCCGATTGGATTTGTCGTCGAAACACATTACAATCATTAGTGGCATGGGAAAATGAGTTGTGCCACTTGCAATATGCGCCACGCCTTAGTTCATTGGCGGGTGGAACGATATAATCGATCTTAATGTTACCATTTTTTAGTAATTCATCGAATATCTTATCACATTTGTCGACATTAAATGTAAACTTAATGTAATACCCACTTTGTAAGAAAAGTCTAGGGAGAAATTATATATTACTTTATATCCATATGTGTTACCTATGTTTCTCATTTCATGTGAACACCATAATTAAACAAATAAATAAATGACAAAAGATACCCAACGAAACTTGCCTCATGCGGAGTTTTTACTTGATTGTGCATTTGTGCTTAATAAAATAAATGTGTCATTAATAGCATATCAATGGATCCATAGAATTTAAACTCTAACTTGAAAATAAAACCCTAAAAATAGAGGGGAGAAAGGAAATTTTAATAAAGTAATTCCTTTTCTTCCATATTTAAACAATAGGGAGAAGAACAAATAATAATAATAAATAAATAATTTCATTGCAAGTAATAGAAGTATTAGAATTTGGTTTGAGGTTTGAAACCTAGAGATTAAAATCAGAATTCGAATTTAGTTTGAATTGTTGATTTGGAAGTAAAACAGAAAATAATAATAAAAAAAAAAATAAAAGAAAAGGGATATACCTGTGCCATGAGCTGAATTGGGTGCTTCTCGGCCCAACTACCTCTCTGGCCGGCCCAACTTCATTTTCCCCCCTTCCGTTGTGCCACGCCGGCCACTGGCACGTGGGCCCCGCCAGTCAGTGGCAACCAGGCGCGGACTCGCTACCCGTGGCTGATTCCTGTGGCCCGCTCGCCAGCCCCTTTCACACCTTCACCGACCTGTGGGCCCGCTCCATGGCTCCGACTCCACGTTGATGGCCACGTTTGTGGCACTGGCGAATGGACCCCACCGGACAGAAACTCCTCTTCCCTTTCCCCACGTCTACGCCGCCAGAGACTTCGTCTTCCTCGTAGCAGCTAACAAACTCGCCTACACTGCTATGTCATCCGCTGAAATCGGATCACCCGAACGGCCCTCAGAATCAGGCTTTGCCTGCGGAAGCGTATAAGGGAATCTGGAACCTATTGCCGCCTCCTCACCTCGTAATTATTCCGCCCTTCTCGGATCTCCACCGGCCGCGACGCCGTTCATCCATGACGCGATTTCCGGCCTCAACCGCACCTAAACCCCGATGCGTGTGGCATAAAACCCGTGCCGCACCCATCCTTCGCAAAAGCTGGCTCCTAAACCACCTCGTGAGACTAGATCTCAAAATCACCATCACCGCCGTGAGAGAAAGGGAGGTGGCCGCCGCCGGTGCATTCGCGCGTACGCCGCTAGTCGAGACCCCACTGTTGGTGCGGAACCTTCCCAGGGTCTCCTAGAACCATTGCGTGGCAAGCTCGGGCACGGAGGCGACCTGGGGTCTCGAGGATTCCTCGCTGGAGTTGGTGAATCCGCCGAGCTCGCGCTCTGCCGTGGCTAGGGTCAACAGTGCTACGAATCACGGTAAGAACTCCCTCATCCGATTCGCTCTATTCTGCTCATGACGTAAATCGTGTTAATCGTCGATTTGGGGCTCTGGTGCGTGATTGGGGGTCTCCGGTGGGTTCCGCCGTCGTGCCTAGCGGGCGGCGCCGCCCGGGCCGGCACTGAGTTGGGAATGTGACGTGGACCGTTGATTTAGCACCGGACGTTGGAGATTAGAAGGGATGAAACGTTTTGGCTAGTGTGATCTTGGGCCGTTGGATCGCGGGTGTGGGCTCTAGATCGAACCAGGGTGTGGCCATCCCTTACCCGTTGATTTAGGATCCAAGGGATTGGGTTGCGTACCAGTATTGACGCTGACAGATCTAATCGTGATCGTAGGTTTTAATCCAACGGCTGATCGCGGCTGATACCCCTTCAGCCAGCGCATCTTGCATAAGAGTCCTCGGGGTGCTTCATATTCAACCCGCCATCCATCAGTGGGTTAAGCTGTGTCTAGGGCATTTTACGCGGAAGCCCCTGCACTTCTCTGTTATTGGTGCGCTGTCCAGAAAGTTAACAAAACCGAGAAATCATTAGGAAAATGAATTTTTAGTATAAAATTTATTACAGAAACTTGATTAATTCCTAGAAAATTTATTGTAAGTCCAAATTGATCCATTCCAGTCCCTATAATTCTATAATAATGTTTTTTTATCAACAGTACCTCTGTTTTGACATAAAACTCACATCAAAACTTATATCCTAATTAATCTTGTATCAAATATATAAAACCTTAGGAAATTTATAACTCCTCCGTTTTAACTCCGATTTGATCCGTTCAAGTTGCGTTAGTCTCGTAGCAACGCGTAGATCATTCTTATTCAGTTTGTTCTTATGTTTGGTGTGATGTTAATTTTGTCTATATCATGTTTGTTTGTATTGCTACGACTAGCGCGAGGTTTCAAGTCACCTGAAGTTCACCCTGGTAATTGGAATCTCAAGTGCCAGGCAAGTTGTGCCCTTGATTCACTTTTGTTACCCAATAATGTTCTTTATAATCATTTACCATGCATAGGTTTAATTTTGATGGGACCCAATAGGTCACCCTAGATTGTTTATCTCATTACCTTGATTACCCCTGAATCACTTGGGTAGTTTATGCTATTGCTTTACGTGGTTTTTGGATTAATATTTCATTATATCCATGTTCCAGTTATTTTGTTATTCTATTTATGTTCATGTCAAGATCATTATGTTATTGTTAATTGGAACATGGAGCTTAACTTGAGAACCACGTGCCACCACAAGGGAGGAATGGGACCCCTTGGCTGACTAATTAGGAAAGCTAGTGGAAGACTACCTTACCCGAAAGGGGCAAGGGCAGTAGGGGAGTGGTCAGTGTAGGGAGGTCCCTGGTTGATTTTGCTGCGATGGCGGTCAGCCAGGAACCCTGCATTGGAACTTCCTATAAACTGTAGCGGGTTTTCGAAAGCTAGTGGAACTTTGTAAAGGCCTCGTAGTGGATCCCTAGCCATTCACCTTGGTAGTGTCTAAGGGCCTAGCTAACCCTGGCGACATGGGAAACACGACTTGTGGGTAAAGGGTACAACCTCTGCAGAGTGTAAAACTGGTATACTAGCCGAGCTCACGGTCATGAGCGGCTCAGGACTCTCCGATGATTAAATTATGGAACCTAAACTCAATTTGTCATTTGCATTTGCATGGGATTTGTTATTAATTTTGTTCTATTACTTTACTTATGGTTTGGTATTTACTTACACTTAGTAACTGCTAATAAAATTTTGACCAACTATTTAAAAGCAATGCTCAGCTTTAAACCCCTATCATTGATTAGCCTTACACATCACATGAACTCACACCTTTGTGAGTTTATGTCCACTGGTTCCCCACAACTTGTTGAGCGATGAACATATGTGAGCTCACCCTTGCTGTCTCACACCCCCCCACAGGAGAAGAACAGGTGGTTTCAAGTGGAGTCAAGTATCGAGGAGTTTGATCTGATCTAGGTGGCGTTTCTCAGTTGACATTGGCGCCGACGATCCTTAGTTCGTGTTATATTTATCTTTTATTTTTGTAAGTCTTCCGCTATGTAATAATTACTCTGATTATTGTGACATTTATCTCTATGCACTCTGTTATTATATATGTTGTCTTCTTTGGCGCATGTATGAGATGCACCTGGCTTTGTCCCTTAAAGCCGGGTGTTACAGAAGTGGTATCAGAGGAAATGTTGACTGTAGGACGAAACCTAGATAGAAATGGACAACCCTTACCTACTTACCTTACTCTGATTCATTCTATACTTATCTTACCTTGATCCTGTCTCATCTTTTGTTGTCATACTCTCTTATCTTTTCTGTTCTAAGACAAGATGGATTTCATACCTTGTAATCCTACAATTATGAACTTTTTCAGATATAGGGAACCTAAGACGAAATTAAAATTATTCTCTCTATTAAAAATGTTGGTTGATTGTTCTGATGATCAATGTCTGATTTGCTTCTTTGATTGATTGAAATAGTATAGACGGGCATCTTAGCATGTACCACCATAAGGTAATGTATTAGCTTTAGTGGATAACACACTAATCTACTTAGCTAATAAATCCCCCACAGTAACATTTCTCGTAATTACTCGCCTTGTCTACAATTCTTCCTTTCTTACCCTATATTCCTAACCCAGATGGACTACCCCTATACTGTTAGAAGAGAGCAGTATAGATTTGATCCTTGGTATGTCATGGTTAAGAAAGGCAAAGGTAGTATATACACTGTACTAAAGGAGCCGTAGAACTCACTAGTTCCAAAGGACAAAGATTTGAAGTTGAAGTTGCAGTAACTACCACCTTCAGACTAGCAACATTCTTAGTCGATGGGAAGTTTGTTGGTGTCAACATCCGTGTGATTAGAAATTTTTCGGATGTCTTCCCATGAGAGATTACTAGGATGCCACCGGATAGGGAAGTTGAGTTGGTCATTGATCTCTTACCTGAGACTGCTCCTATTTCTAAACGGCTATACAGAATGTCCGTAGAAGAACTAAAGGAACTTAAGAAGCAATTAATGGAATTACAAGAGGCTGGGTACATTCGTTCGAATTCTTCACCTTGAGGAGCGCCGGTTCTATTTGTACAGAAGAAAGAAGAATTGCTTGGGATGTGTGCTCATGCAAGAAGGACATGTGACCGACTACGCGTCTCGACAGTTGCGGAAACAAGAGTTGAACTACCCACTCATGACTTAGAACTGGCAGCCATTGTGCATGCGCTTAAGATTTGGACATTATATCATGGGGACCAAGTGTCAAGTATGCATGGACCATAAGAGTTTGAAGTATATATTCACTCAAAAGGATCTCAACCTTAGGCAACGTCGTTGGTTGGAGCTTATTAAGGATCATGATTTGGAGATTCACTATCACCCGGGCAAGGCAAATTTGGTTGCAGATGCCTTGAGTCGCAAGGAGCATGTTCATTCAGCTATTGTTGCCCAGCTACCTGATGAGATGGTTGAGGATTTAAGGAGACTTAGCCTGGGGATAGTTGCTCACACTAAAGGAGTTATTATGGATGTGGAACCTACCTTGGAGCAAGAAATCCGCAGAAGGATAGGTTGGTGATGCTAAAATACAAGAGATTAAGGATCTGATTACTGAAGGTTGAGGTTCGGAATTCACGGAAGATGAGCAAGGCACCGTATGGTTCAAGGACAGGATATGTGTTCCTGATATTGAAAGCCTTCGTGAGACTATTTTGAAGGAAGCCCATGACTCGGATTATTCTATTCATACTGGGAGTACGAAAATGTATCAGGATTTGAAGCAGAAGTTCTAGAGGTATGGATTGAAGAGAGATGTGGCTGCACATGCGATTAGGTGCGATGTGTGTCAAAGAGTTAAGACTGAACACCAGAGGCCAGCTGGACTAATTCATCCACTGAAGATACCCGAGTGGAAGTGGGAAAAGATTGTTATGGACTTTGTTGTTGGATTGCCTCGCACCTCGAAAGGATATGACTCTATATGGGTTATTGTGGATAGACTAACCAAAGTGGTTCATTTCATTCCGGTCAAGACGACTTATAAGGTATCTCAATTGGCAGAGTTATATATGGCTCGGATTGTGTCTCTACACGGTGTACCAAGAAGATCATTTTGGATAGAAGATCACATTTTACCTCTAGATTTTGGAAAAGTTTTCATGAGAATACGGATGCGAAGTTGAATTTTAGTTTGGCCTACCTCAGACTGATGGACTGACCGAAAGGACTAACCAAGTATTGGAAGATATGTTGAGAGCTTGTGCCCTTCAGCATGGTAGTAGTTGGGACAAGAGACTACCTTATGCTGAGTTCTCATATAATAATAATTAACAGGCCAGTCTGAAGATGTTACCGTTCGAGACTCTGTATGACAAGAAATGCAAGACCCCTCTATTTTTGGACCAGACTAGGGGATAACAGTTCGTTGGATCTAAACTTATTCAAGAGATAAAAGAGCAAGTCCGTATAATTCGGGAGAATTTGAGAGTGGCTCAAACCAGGCAAAAGAGTTATGCTGATAATAGAAGAAGACCACTGGAATTCGAAGAAGGAGATTATGTGTACCTCAAAGTGTCACCACTTCGTGGAATGAGGAGATTCAAGGTCGAGGGCAAATTGTCCCCTCGCTATATTGGACCGTTCTGAGTTTTTAGGCAAGTTGGAGAGATTGCCTATCAACTTGAGCTACCTGATAATCTGTCTAATGTGCATAATGTATTCCATGTGTCTCAACTTAACAAGTATCTCGGTGTCCCTAAGGAACAGCTACCAATGGAAGAGCTCAGCGCTCAGGGTGATTTGACTTACACGGAGTATCCGATCAAGATTCTTGACACTTTTACTCGACTTACAAGGAATAAGGTGATAAAGATGTGCAAAGTGCAATGGAGTCACCATGGAGAAGATAAAGCATCATGGGAAAGAGAAGAAGAGCTTCGCATAGTTTTTCCCCATCTTTTCCCTAGTTCTTCCCTACTTCTTAAATCTCGAGGACGAGATTCTTTTTAAGGGGGGTAGGATTTGTAATACCCACTTTGTAAGAAAAGTCTAGGGAGAAATTATATATTACTTTATATCCATATGTGTTACCTATGTTTCTCATTTCATGTGAACACCATAATTAAACAAATAAATAAATGACAAAAGATACCCAACGAAACTTGCCTCATGCGGAGTTTTTACTTGATTGTGCATTTGTGCTTAATAAAATAAATGTGTCATTAATAGCATATCAATGGATCCATAGAATTTAAACTCTAACTTGAAAATAAAACCCTAAAAATAGAGGGGAGAAAGGAAATTTTAATAAAGTAATTCCTTTTCTTCCATATTTAAACAATAGGGAGAAGAACAAATAATAATAATAAATAAATAATTTCATTGCAAGTAATAGAAGTATTAGAATTTGGTTTGAGGTTTGAAACCTAGAGATTAAAATCAGAATTCGAATTTAGTTTGAATTGTTGATTTGGAAGTAAAACAGAAAATAATAATAAAAAAAAATAATAAAAGAAAAGGGATATACCTGTGCCATGAGCTGAATTGGGTGCTTCTCGGCCCAACTACCTCTCTGGCCGGCCCAACTTCATTTTCCCCCCTTCCGTTGTGCCACGCCGGCCACTGGCACGTGGGCCCCGCCAGTCAGTGGCAACCAGGCGCGGACTCGCTACCCGTGGCTGATTCCTGTGGCCCGCTCGCCAGCCCCTTTCACACCTTCACCGACCTGTGGGCCCGCTCCATGGCTCCGACTCCACGTTGATGGCCACGTTTGTGGCACTGGCGAATGGACCCCACCGGACAGAAACTCCTCTTCCCTTTCCCCACGTCTACGCCGCCAGAGACTTCGTCTTCCTCGTAGCAGCTAACAAACTCGCCTACACTGCTATGTCATCCGCTGAAATCGGATCACCCGAACGGCCCTCAGAATCAGGCTTTGCCTGCGGAAGCGTATAAGGGAATCTGGAACCTATTGCCGCCTCCTCACCTCGTAATTATTCCGCCCTTCTCGGATCTCCACCGGCCGCGACGCCGTTCATCCATGACGCGATTTCCGGCCTCAACCGCACCTAAACCCCGATGCGTGTGGCATAAAACCCGTGCCGCACCCATCCTTCGCAAAAGCTGGCTCCTAAACCACCTCGTGAGACTAGATCTCAAAATCACCATCACCGCCGTGAGAGAAAGGGAGGTGGCCGCCGCCGGTGCATTCGCGCGTACGCCGCTAGTCGAGACCCCACTGTTGGTGCGGAACCTTCCCAGGGTCTCCTAGAACCATTGCGTGGCAAGCTCGGGCACGGAGGCGACCTGGGGTCTCGAGGATTCCTCGCTGGAGTTGGTGAATCCGCCGAGCTCGCGCTCTGCCGTGGCTAGGGTCAACAGTGCTACGAATCACGGTAAGAACTCCCTCATCCGATTCGCTCTATTCTGCTCATGACGTAAATCGTGTTAATCGTCGATTTGGGGCTCTGGTGTGTGATTGGGGGTCTCCGGTGGGTTCCGCCGTCGTGCCTAGCGGGCGGCGCCGCCCGGGCCGGCACTGAGTTGGGAATGTGACGTGGACCGTTGATTTAGCACCGGACGTTGGAGATTAGAAGGGATGAAACGTTTTGGCTAGTGTGATCTTGGGCCGTTGGATCGCGGGTGTGGGCTCTAGATCGAACCAGGGTGTGGCCATCCCTTACCCGTTGATTTAGGATCCAAGGGATTGGGTTGCGTACCAGTATTGACGCTGACAGATCTAATCGTGATCGTAGGTTTTAATCCAACGGCTGATCGCGGCTGATACCCCTTCAGCCAGCGCATCTTGCATAAGAGTCCTCGGGGTGCTTCATATTCAACCCGCCATCCATCAGTGGGTTAAGCTGTGTCTAGGGCATTTTACGTGGAAGCCCCTGCACTTCTCTGTTATTGGTGCGCTGTCCAGAAAGTTAACAAAACCGAGAAATCATTAGGAAAATGAATTTTTAGTATAAAATTTATTACAGAAACTTGATTAATTCCTAGAAAATTTATTGTAAGTCCAAATTGATCCATTCCAGTCCCTATAATTCTATAATAATGTTTTTTTTATCAACAGTACCTCTGTTTTGACATAAAACTCACATCAAAACTTATATCCTAATTAATCTTGTATCAAATATATAAAACCTTAGGAAATTTATAACTCCTCCGTTTTAACTCCGATTTGATCCGTTCAAGTTGCGTTAGTCTCGTAGCAACGCGTAGATCATTCTTATTCAGTTTGTTCTTATGTTTGGTGTGATGTTAATTTTGTCTATATCATGTTTGTTTGTATTGCTACGACTAGCGCGAGGTTTCAAGTCACCTGAAGTTCACCCTGGTAATTGGAATCTCAAGTGCCAGGCAAGTTGTGCCCTTGATTCACTTTTGTTACCCAATAATGTTCTTTATAATCATTTACCATGCATAGGTTTAATTTTGATGGGACCCAATAGGTCACCCTAGATTGTTTATCTCATTACCTTGATTACCCCTGAATCACTTGGGTAGTTTATGCTATTGCTTTACGTGGTTTTTGGATTAATATTTCATTATATCCATGTTCCAGTTATTTTGTTATTCTATTTATGTTCATGTCAAGATCATTATGTTATTGTTAATTGGAACATGGAGCTTAACTTGAGAACCACGTGCCACCACAAGGGAGGAATGGGACCCCTTGGCTGACTAATTAGGAAAGCTAGTGGAAGACTACCTTACCCGAAAGGGGCAAGGGCAGTAGGGGAGTGGTCAGTGTAGGGAGGTCCCTGGTTGATTTTGCTGCGATGGCGGTCAGCCAGGAACCCTGCATTGGAACTTCCTATAAACTGTAGCGGGTTTTCGGAAGCTAGTGGAACTTTGTAAAGGCCTCGTAGTGGATCCCTAGCCATTCACCTTGGTAGTGTCTAAGGGCCTAGCTAACCCTGGCGACATGGGAAACACGACTTGTGGGTAAAGGGTACAACCTCTGCAGAGTGTAAAACTGGTATACTAGCCGAGCTCACGGTCATGAGCGGCTCAGGACTCTCCGATGATTAAATTATGGAACCTAAACTCAATTTGTCATTTGCATTTGCATGGGATTTGTTATTAATTTTGTTCTATTACTTTACTTATGGTTTGGTATTTACTTACACTTAGTAACTGCTAATAAAATTTTGACCAACTATTTAAAAGCAATGCTCAGCTTTAAGCCCCTATCATTGATTAGCCTTACACATCACATGAACTCACACCTTTGTGAGTTTATGTCCACTGGTTCCCCACAACTTGTTGAGCGATGAACATATGTGAGCTCACCCTTGCTGTCTCACACCCCCCCCACAGGAGAAGAACAGGTGGTTTCAAGTGGAGTCAAGTATCGAGGAGTTTGATCTGATCTAGGTGGCGTTTCTCAGTTGACATTGGCGCCGACGATCCTTAGTTCGTGTTATATTTATCTTTTATTTTTGTAAGTCTTCCGCTATGTAATAATTACTCTGATTATTGTGACATTTATCTCTATGCACTCTGTTATTATATATGTTGTCTTCTTTGGCGCATGTATGAGATGCACCTGGCTTTGTCCCTTAAAGCCGGGTGTTACACTTAACCTCCTCCTGTCGTTTCTTTTTAACTGACTGCAAGGAGGAGCAAGCCGAAGATTTGGCCTGCTCGGGCCAAACTATTTCAGCAGTGTAAACTTCTTTTGGTTCATCGTCCGAACTACTTTGATTGTGTTCTACTATATGGACATTATGATGAACCATTTTGACTAGTTCTTTGCTTCGGCTTTCACAAGCCGAAGCTCTCCGATGTAATTGTGCTAGCGTAAAAAACTGGATGCCTTCTAATTTCTCTTTTAAATAATAGCAATCCATCAAAGGCTATTCCTGCCAGTTGTTTATCTGTTAAATGAATTTGAAAGTATCGATTTCTCGTATCCCGGAATCTTCGGATGTAATCACTAATCGATTCATCCTTTTCTTGTCGTAGGGCCACTAGGTCTACTAAATCTAGCTCGTAATCGCCAGAGAAGAAATGTTCATGAAATTTCTGTTCTAAATCTCCCCATGACAAAATGGAATTAGGAGGGAGCGTGGCATACCATGTGAATGCAGCCCCTGTTAAAGATAATGAAAATAAACGTACACGGAATGCTTCGGTGTCGGTCAATTCTCCTAACTGTGCTAAGAACTGGTCTATGTGCTCACGCGTGCTTTTTCCTTGGTCACCCGAAAACTTTGTGAATTCGGGTATTCTGGTCCCCTGTGGGTATGGGAGACGGTCAAATTGGCTATTATAAGGTCTCCGATATGAATGCCCCCCTGAAAGGGAAATGTGCCCTTGGGCAATTTTTATTATGTTTTAGTGATTAAGTGCCCAACACATTTAAATAAGTTGTTATGTGCTAAATGAAGAGAGAAGTGCAAATAGAAGAAAAGCTATGTTTCTAGACTTAGTACATAGTTTTTAAGTACTAATATGTTTTATCTAAGTGCTAGAAACAGTGAGAAGAAAAGAAGAAAAGAACCAAAAAGACTTGGCTCGGTGCAGCCAAAACTCAGCTCAGTCTGGCTCACCGGACAGTGTCTGGTGTGCTAGGCTGGCCTCCGGTGAACAGGCCACTCTCGGGAAAAATCGGCGGCGTATGACTATAATTCAACGGATTGTCCGGTGGTGCATCGTACTGTCCGGTGAGCCAACGGTCGCCAGCGCAACGATCGGCCACGCAATCTGCAGGCGACGCGTGGCCCGCGCCAACTGTCGGCAGGGGGCACCGGACAGTGTCCGGTGCGCCAACTGGACCGGAGGTGCAACGGTCGTCTGCGCCAGAATAGGAAGGAGATCGGCACCGGACCATCTACAGTGACTGTCCGGTGGCGCACCAGACTGTCCGGTGCGCCAGCCGATAGAAGGCAAGGATAGCCTTCCTTGTTGGCCTCCAACGACTCCTAGCTGCCTTGGGGCTATAAAAGGGACCCCTAGGCGCATGGAGGAGTCAACCAAGCTTACAAGAAACATTCTAAGACTCCAAGACTCCAACTTCGCGCATTTGATTCTTTGAGATAGTGACTTGAGCTCCATTTGAGTTGTGAACTCCGTGGGTTGTGTTTTGAGCTCAAGTTGTGACTTGTATGCGTGATTGTGTTGTGATTTGAGTCTTGTGTGTGTTGCTCTCCCCTCCCTTACTTCTGTGCTTCTTTTGTGATCATCATTGTAAGGGCGAGAGGCTCCAAGTTGTGGAGATTCCTCACAAACGGGAGAAAGACTAAGAAAGGAAAACCGTGGTATTCAAGTTGATCATCGGATCACTTGAAAGGGGTTGAGTGCAACCCTCGTCCATTGGGACGCCACAACATGGAAGTAGGCAAGTGTTACTTGGCTGAACCACGGGATAAAAATCATGTGTCTCTTGTGTGCTTTCTCTTTGATTGTCTGTGTTCACAAGAGCTCATTTCAAGCTACTTAGCCATTCTAACTTTAATAACTAAGTTGTGTGGCTATTAGTGTTGAATTTTATAGGATCACCTATTCACCCCCCTCTAGGTGCTCTTAATTGGTATCAAAGCCATTCTCTTCACGTAAGGGACTAATCGCCCGAAGAGATGGATCCTAAGGGAAAGGGGATGGTGGTCAACGACAAGGAGAAGGAGTCCTTTTTCAATGAGCCTAGAGATGACAAGCCTACCGACTCAGGCTCAAGTCACAAGAAGAGGGATGGGAAGAAGAAGAGGCGCATCAAGAAAATCGTCTACTACGACAGCGATGCCTCTTCATCTTCACCAAGAGACGACGATGACGACGACTCTTCATCGAAAAAGAAAACGGTTAATCAAAATTATTCATTTGATTATTCTTGTATTCCATTCAATTCTAATGCTCATTTACTATCAATTTCACTTGGGAAACCTCCACATTTTGATGGAGAAGACTACTCATTTTGGAGTCACAAAATGCGTAGTCACATTTTTTCTCTCCATCCTAGTATTTGGGAGATTGTTGAAAACGGAATGCATTTTGATAATACTGACAATCCCGTTTTCATAAATGAGCAAATTCATAAGAATGCACAAGCTACCACTGTTTTGCTAGCATCTTTGTGCAGGGATGAATACAACAAGGTGAGCGGCTTGGACAACGCCAAGCAGATTTGGGATACCCTCAAGATATCACATGAGGGAAACGACGCCACCATGATCACCAAAATGGAGCTGGTGGAAGGCGAGCTGGGAAGGTTCACGATGATCAGGGGAGAGGAGCTAACACAAACATACAACAGGCTCAAGACCCTAGTCAACAAAATTAGAAGCTATGGGAGCACAAGATGGACGGACCACGACGTCGTCTGACTAATGCTAAGGTCATTTACGGTAATTGACCCCATCTTGTCAACCTTATTCGTGAGAATCCCAGGTACAGCAAGATGGCGCCTGAGGAGATTCTTGGGAAGTTTGTGAGCGGGCGCATGATGGTGAAGGAGGCTCGATATGTGGACGATGCTCTAAACGGTCCACTACCCGTCCACGAGCCTCAAACCATTGCCCTCAAAGCAACCAGCAACATGGAGACGCTACCAAGCAAGGTGGCACAAGTAGAGGCCGCGGGCCTCAACGAAGTTGAGATGGCGCTTATCATCAAACGCTTCAAGACCGCACTAAAAGGACGCAAGGAGTACCCTAACAAGAATAAGACAAAGGGAAAGCGCTCCTATTTTAAATGCGGTAAGACTGGTCATTTTATAGCACAATGCCCCGATAATGATAATGACCAGGAACAAGAAAAGCATGGGAAGAGGGAGAAGAAGAAGGTTTACAAGAAGGCGAAGGGTGAGGCGCACCTTGGCAAAGAATGGGATTCAGACTGCTCTTCATCCGACTCTGACAATGAAGGACTGGCAGCCTTGGCCTTCAACAAGTCTTCGCTCTTCCCCAACGAACGACACACCTGCCTCATGGCCAAGGAAAAGAAGGTAAGTGTTCGAGATACCCCTAAGTACTCTACTTCTAGTGATGAGGATTCTAGTGATGATGAAGTAGATTACTCTAGCTTGTTCAAAGGTTTAGATAGAGCTAAGGTAGAAAAGATCAATGAATTAATTGACGCTCTAAATGAAAAGGATAGATTGTTAGAAAAACAAGAGGATATTTTATATGAGGAGCATGATAAGTTTGTTAGTGTGCAAAAATCTCTTGCTTTAGAAACTAAGAGAAATGAAATGCTATCTTCTGAGTTATCTGCTTGCCATGAATCTATCTCTAGTTTAAAGATTTTGAATGATGATTTAAATGCTAAGCTAGAGGTAGCTAATAAATCTAGTTCATGTGTAGAACATGTTGTAATTTGCAATAGATGCAAGGATTTTGATATTGATGCTTGTGATGAACATCTTGCGTCCATTACTAAATTAAATGATGAGGTGGCAAGTCTTAATGCTCAACTTAAGACTTGCAAGGTTGATTTTAATAAGTTAAAATTTGCTAGGGATGCCTATACCGTTAGTAGACACCCCTCAATTAAGGATGGACTTGGCTTTCGAAAGGAAGCCAAGAACTTAACAAGCCAAAGGGCTCCCATTCTCAACAAGGAGAAAGGGAAGGCCCCTGTGGCTAGTAGTACTCAAAGGAATCATGCTTTCATTTATAATGATAGAAAATTTTCTAGGAATGCTCATTATAATAGGAGTTATGATCATGATGCCTTTAATTCACATGCTATGATTGCCTCTAGCTCTACTTTTGTGCATGGTAAGCCTAGGAGAAATCATGTTGTGCATCATGTGCCTAGGAAAGTGTGCAATGAACCTTCTACCATTTACCATGCTTGCAATACTATGTAAGAATGCAAAAGTAGTTGGTAGGAAATTGGGATCCAAATGCAAGGGAGACAAAACTTGTATTTGGGTTCCAAAAGTTATTGTGACTAACCTCGTAGGACCCAACAAGAGTTGGGTACCTAAAACCCAAGTGTAAATTACCTTGCAGGTTTATGCATCCGGGGGCTCAAGCTGGATTATCGACAGCGGATGCACAAACCACATGACGGGGGAGAAGAAGATGTTCACCTCCTACGTCAAGAACAAGGATTCCCAGGATTCGATCATCTTTGGAGATGGGAACCAAGGCAAGGTTAAAGGATTGGGAAAGATAGCCATTACATCCGAGCATTCTATCTCCAATGTGTTCTTAGTTGAATCGCTCGGGTACAACTTATTGTCTGTGAGTCAATTATGTAACATGGGTTACAATTGTCTATTTACAAATATAGATGTTTCTGTCTTTAGAAGGAGTGATGGTTCATTAGCGTTTAAGGGTGTATTAGACGGCAAACTCTACTTAGTTGATTTTTCGAAAGAGAAGGCTGATCTAGATGCATGCTTAATAGCTAAGACTAGCATGGGCTGGCTGTGGCGTCGCCGTCTAGCACATGTTGGGATGAAGAACCTTCATAAACTTCTAAAGGGAGAACATGTGTTAGGACTAACCAATGTCTGCTTCGAGAAAGATAGACCTTGTGCAGCTTGTCAGGCAGGGAAACAGGTGGGAAGCACTCATCACAACAAGAATGTGATGACAACATCAAGACCACTGGAACTTCTTCACATGGACCTCTTCGGACCCGTCACCTACCTTAGCATCAGGGGAAGTAAGTATGGTCTTGTAATTGTAGATGACTTTTCCCGCTTCACTTGGGTGTTCTTTTTGTAGGATAAATCAGAAACCCAAGGGACCCTAAAGCGCTTTCTAAGGAGGGCTCAAAATGAATTTGAGCTCAAGGTGAAAAAGATAAGGGGCGACAACGGGTCCGAGTTCAAGAACTTACAAGTTGAGGAGTATCTTGAGGAGGAAGGTGTCAAGCATGAGTTCTCCGCTCCCTACACACCACAGCAAAACGGTGTGGTAGAGAGGAAGAACAGGACGCTTATCGACATGGTGAGGACGATGCTTGGAGAGTTCAAGACGCCCGAGCAGTTTTGGTCGGAAGCTGTGAACACAGCTTGCCACGCCATAAACCGGCTCTATCTGCATCGTCTCCTCAAGAAGACCTCCTATGAACTCCTTACCGGTAACAAACTCAATGTCTCTTACTTTCGTGTATTTGGGAGCAAATGCTACATTTTGGTGAAGAAAGGTAGACATTCCAAATTTGCTCCCAAAGCTATAGAAGGGTTTTTACTAGGGTATGACTCAAATACAAAGGCGTATAGAGTCTTCAACAAATCATCGGGTTTGGTTAAAGTCTCTAGCAATGTTGTATTTGATGAAACTAATGGCTCTCCAAGAGAGCAAGTTGATCTTGATGACGTAGATGAAGATGATGTTCCAACGGCCGCAATACGCACCATGGCGATTGGAGATGTGCGACCATAGGAACAACAAGAGCAAGATCAACCTTCTTCCTCAACAATGGTGCATCCCCCTACTCAAGATGCTGGACAGGTTCCTCAAGAAGAGGCGTGTGATCAAGGGGGAGCACAAGGAGATCAAGTTTTGGAGGAAGAAGCACCACTGGCCCCTCCAACTCAAGTCCGAGCGATGATCCAAAGAAATCACCCCGTTGATCAAATTCTGGGTGACATAAGCAAGGGAGTAGCAACTCGCTCAAGATTAGCCAATTTTTGTGAGCATTACTCATTTGTCTCTTCTATTGAGCCTTTCAGGATAGAAGAGGCCTTGCAAGATCCGGACTGGGTGTTGGCCATGCAGGAAGAGCTCAACAACTTCAAGAGAAATGAAGTTTGGAGCCTGGTGCTATGTCTAAAGCAAAATGTAGTGGGAACCAAGTGGGTATTCCTCAACAAACAAGACGAGCACGGGGTGGTGAAAGATCAAGAGGCGCACCTATTTCCTAAATTGATTTTGGTGGTTGAATTGCCTAACACAAATAATTGGACTAACTAGTTTGCCCAAGTTTATAAGTTCAACAGGTACCAAAGGTTCACAATAAGCCAATAAAAAGATCAAGAGAAAGGATTCAAACAAAGGAGCAAAGGGACAACCGAAGGCACCCTGGTCGGGCGCACCGGACTGTCCGGTGTGCCACCGGACAGTGCCCGGTGCACCAGGAGTCTCCAAGCTGAACTTCGCACCTTCGGGAAAACTCAGAGGCGCCGCGCTATAATTCACCGGACTGTCCGGTGCTCCAAGGAGAAGCGACTCTGAACTCGCCAGCTTCGGGAATCCGCTCCGCTATAATTCACCGGACATGTCCGGTGTACACCGGACTGTCCGGTGTAACGGCGGAGCAACAGCTACTTCGGCGCCAACGGTCACCTGCAGCGGCATTAAATGCGCGCCAGAACGTGCAGAAGTCAGGCACGCGCGAAGTGGCGCACCGGACACTCTACAGTACATGTCCGGTGCGCCACCGGACATCCAGGCGGGCCCAGCAGTCAGAGCTCCAACGGTCGGAACCCTACGGCCTGGTGACATGGCTGGCGCACCGGACACTGTCCGGTGCACCATGCGATAGACAGCCTCCACCAAACGACTAGTTTGGTGGTTGGGGCTATAAATACCCCCAACCACCCCACATTCAAGTCATCCAAGTTTTCCACCTTCCAACTACTTACAAGAGCTCTAGCATTCAATTCTAGACACACCCAAGTGATCAAATCCTCTCCAATTCACACAAGGCTTTAGTGATTAGTGAGAGAGATTTGTTGTGTTCTTTTGAGCTCTTGCACTTGGATTGCTTCTTTCTTTCATTCTTTCTTGCGATCATCTCAATTGTAATCGAGGCAAGAGACACCAATTGTGTGGTGGTCCTTGCGGAGAAGTTTGGTTCCCGTTTGATTAAGAGAAGAAGCTCACTCGGTCCGAGGGACCGTTTGAGAGAGGGAAAGGGTTGAAAGAGACCCGGCCTTTGTGGCCTCCTCAACGGGGAGTAGGTTTGCGAGAACCGAACCTCGGTAAAACAAATCCGCGTGTCTCACTCTTCATTCGCTTGTGATTTGTTTTGCGCCCTGTCTCTCGGACTCATTACTATTACTAACGCTAACCCGGCTTGTAGTTGTGATTAATTTTGTAAATTTTAGTTTCGCCCTATTCACCCCCCTCTAGGCGACTTTCAATTGGTATCAGAGCCCGGTGCTTCATTAGAGCCTAACCGCTCGAAGTGATGTCGGGAGATCACACCAAGAGGGAGATGGAGACCGGCGATAAGCCCACTACAAGCCACGGGGAGACTTCACCGGAAGAGTCCCGCAACAAGAGGAAGGAGAAGAAGGACTCCTCCAACAAAGGGAAGGGGAAGGAGAAGAAATCCTCTTCCCACAAGTCGCATCGGAGAGGCGACAAACACAAGAGGATGAGGAAAGTGGTCTACTACGAGACCGACTCTTCATCACCATCGACCTCCGGCTCCAACGCAACGTCCGTCACTTCTAAGCGCCATGAGCGCAAGAAGTTTAGTAAGATCCCCCTACACTATCCCCACATTTCAAAGCGTACTCTCTTGCTCTCCGTTCCATTAGGCAAACCACCGGTTTTTGACGGTGAAGATTATAATGTGGAGTGACAAAATGAGGCATCATCTAACCTCACTCCACACAAGCATATGGAGTGTTGTTGAGTTTGGTGTACAGGTACCATCCGTAGGGGATGAAGACTACGACTCGGACGAAGTGGCCCAAATTCACCACTTTAACTCCCAAGCCACTACTATACTCCTCGCCTCTCTAAGTCGAGAGGAGTATAATAAGGTGCAAGGGTTAAAGAGTGCGAAGGAAATTTGGGACGTACTCAAGACCGCGCACGAAGGAGACGAGGTGACAAAAATCACCAAGCGGGAAACGATCGAGGGGGAGCTCGGTCGCTTCATGCTTCACCAAGGGGAGGACCCACAAGCCATGTACAACCGCTTGAAGACCTTGGTGAATCAAGTGCGCAACCTCGGGAGCGAAAAATGGGATGACCATGAGATGGTCAAGGTTATTCTTAGATCCCTCGTATTTCTTAACCCTACACAAGTTCAATTAATTCGAGGTGATCCTAGATATAAGCTAATGTCTCCTGAGGAGGTTATAGGAAAATTTGTGAGCTTTGAGCTAATGATTAAAGGCTCAAAGAAAATCATCGAGCAAGGTACCTCCTCAACGCCCGAAGCACAACCGGTGGCATTCAAGGCGACGGAGGAGAAGAAGGAGGAGTCTACATCAAGTAGACAACCCATCGACACCTCCAAGCTCGACAACGAGGAAATGGTGCTCATCATCAAGAGTTTCCACCAAATCCTCAAGCAAAGGAGGGGGAAGGATTACAAGCCCCGCTCCAAGAAGGTTTGCTACAAGTGTGGTAAGCTCGGTCACTTTATTGCTAAATGTCCTATTTCTAGTGACAGTGACAGGGGCGACGACAAGAAGGGGAGAAGAAAGGAGAAGAAGAGATATCACAAGAAGAAGGGCGGCGATGCCCATGTGTGCCGCGAGTGGGACTCCGACGAGAGCTCCACCGACTCCTTCTCCGACGAGGACGCCGCCAACATCGCCGTCACCAAGGGACTTCTCTTCCCCAACGTCGGCCACAAGTGCCTCATGGCAAAGGACGGCAAAAAGAAGAAGGTTAAATCCAAATCCTCCACTAAATATGAATCCTCTAGTGATGATAATGCTAGTGATGAGGAGGATAATTTACATACCTTTTTTGCCAACCTCAACATGCAACAAAAGGAAAAACTAAATGAGCTAATTAGTGCCATCCATGAGAAGGATGATCTCTTGGACTCCCAAGAGGACTTCCTAATCAAGGAGAACAAAAAACATGTTAAGGTTAAAAATGCTTACGCTCTAGAGGTTGAAAAATGTGAAAAATTATCTAGTGAGCTAAGCACATGCCATGACACTATTACCAACCTTAGAAATGAAAATGCCAAATTAATTGCTAAGGTTGACTCTCATGTTTGTAATGTTTCAATTCCCAATCTTAGAGATGATAATGTTGATTTACATGCTAAGATTAAAGGATTGAATGATTCTCTTGCTAGCCTTAGGATTGAAAATGAAAAATTGATTGCTAAGGCTAAAGATTTTGATGATTGCAATGTTATTATTTCTAACCTTAGAAGTGAAAATGATGTATTACATGCTAAGGTTGTGGAATTAAAAACTTGCAAACCCTCTACATCTACCGTTGAACATGTGTCTATTTGCACTAGATGTAGATATGTTGATATTGATGCTATCCATGATCATATGACTTTAATTAAACAACAAAATGATCATATAGCTAAATTAGATGCTAAAATTGCCGAGCATAACTTAGAGAATGAAAAATTTAAATTTGCTAGAAGTATGCTCTATAGTGGGAGACGCCCTGGCATCAAGGATGGCATTGGCTTCCAAAGGGGAGACAATGTCAAACTTAATGCTCCTCCTAAAAGATTGTCTAATTTTGTTAAGGGCAAGGCTCCTGTGGGGGACAGATATCCCCCGGGTCCACTAAAAGAGTAAAAGACCTCACGAAAGGCCCAAGGGCCCAATAAATCGTAAGGCCATTCTTTCGTGGGCCTGGGGAGGAACAATCAGCAAAGCAGGTTGACGCGAGGCCGGATTGGTGCAAACTCGGACGGCCCACAACGTCGAGCGAGCGACCACAACAGAGATCCGACTTTCCCGCGCTGGAGCCCCCATGCAACGGAGCCACGCGAGGATAGGTCGGCGGAACTACAGGGAGATAAACTCAAGCGAGTACCGATCCTTTAGCTACGCATTGTTATCATATCCACGTGTATTGCCCCACGGTCGAGTATATAAGGCCTAGGGGGCACCCCTTCAGATCGATCGACCCTATTACGTAGCCACCCACTTCAACTCTCTGCATTCTCAATTCAGAGAGCTCTCTTGTAACCTCATTCACCAAGCACACTCACCAGGACGTAGGGTGTTACGCGTCTCTAAGCGGCCCGAACCTGTAAACATTGTCCACTGTCCCTCGTGCAACTAGCACGAACCATTTTGCTACAGTCGTCGACACTGCCCTACTCCTAAAAACACCTCAAGGGGCAACCCCGGGTGTGCGGTCGGACCCAAAACACCGACAGCTGGCGCGCCAAGTAGGGGGGTGTCAACGATCTAAGCTAGCTCAATGGCCATCACCATCAACAGCAGGATCACCTTCCGTCCTGGATCCATGTTCTGCTTTGGAACGATCTCATCCATAGCCGACGAAAAGGGAATTCTACACCGCGTTGCAGATCCGCCGGAAAAGAAGCCTCCTCCAACAAACTCCGAAAATACCGGGGAAGCATTACCCTCAGCTCTCCGAAAGAAGATCGCCACGACAGCCATGCCATTCTACCCCAACGTTCTCTTCATCGGAAGAGCGGAGTCGCCTCCCGTCTCTGACGACGAGCCGACCGCGCCTGGGGAGGAACCACCTCAGCGGGAATCCCGTCGACGAAGAAACCGGCGCCGAAACATCCGGAGACATCACCAAGCCGGAGAACGGGATCCGGAGCAGCCTGTCTCGCGAGACGAGGTCTCGGAGATGGGAGAAACTCCGGAAGAACGCGTCTTCAGGGAACGAAGGAACTCCCGAGGGCGTGATCGTCAACGAGCTCAAGAACAAGCCGAGCAAGACGCGAGGCAACGCCGAGAAAATCCACTACTCGGCCGTAACCTGAACCCCGACTTCGCCCGAGCCATGAACACGTCGAGTGAAGTCGGAGGAGTGCTAGCTCGGATAGCTGACGGACTCCCTCGGACTCCAGACGCTGAGGGCTATCGACGCCTGCTCACCCAGGCAGCGAACCATCTTCTACCTCTCGCTCACCCGCCGAACGACTTGCGGCACGCCATCAACAGTCGCCGGGACGCGCGGAGTTCTATCAACGCTTCACGCGAACGAAGGCATGAGAACGAGATACGCCGCCGGGAGGAATACGACAGGGATCATGGCATCCCCACTCGGAGTCAAGCTACCAGAGCTGAATCAACGACGGCCTCAACTGGCGGAACTGCCCCGGGACGGTCGAGGAACCACAACAACTACTCCCCTCCCTGGGACAGACATCATCCCTGACGACAGGAGGACACATGTGGAGTGTCTGCCCTTACTCCACGCCTTAGGGCCATTCAGTGGCCCCCTAACTTCAAGGTATCCAATGTCGATAAATATGAACCTAAGTAGGACCCAGGAGGCTGGCTGGCCATCTACACTACCGCCGCTCGAGCCGCCGGAGCATCTGAAGACGTGATGACTGCGTACTTACCCATTGTCCTCGGGCAAGACGCACTGTAATGGCTACGACATCTACCTCGACACTGCATCGACGACTGGAGCGACTTCAGTTGGCGCTTCACCGCTAATTTTCAGTCCCTCTCCGACAAACCGGCGCAACCATGGGACCTCAAATCCATCAAGCGCCGGGGGGATGAAACTCTCTGATCATACCTCAAAAGGTTCCAGACCATGAGAAATCGTATCCCTGAGGTCACGGAGGCGGTCGTGATCGAGGACTTCTACAGAGGATCCAATGACTCGGCTTTCGTCCGAGCCATACTATAGAAGGCACCAACTACCTCCGAGGAGCTGTTCCGGGAAGCCGACCTCTACATCACCGCCGACGAGCGAGCCCAGGACCTCATTGGAGGAGTGAAGCCCGCACCGGCAGCGCCACGGCGCGACACGAACTAGCAACCTGACAAACGCTGGGAGAAGAGACCGCGCGAAGAGGTGCACGCCGCTGGACCACCTGCCTCTCGCACCCGGGGAGGACCTCGCGGAGGCGAGCGCACGCTGGACGACATCCTCGACGCCCAGTGCCCGTACCACAAGGACATGCGCCATACTCTTCGGAACTGCCGGGACTTCAAGCATTCCGTTGGGCACGGCCGACCCTTCCAACCTCTACCCCCTCCTCCGCCGCGGGGAGGACCAGAAGAACCACAACAACCCCAGCAGCAGGAGGAGGGAGGAGGAGGAGCCTTCCCGCGTGTTGACAGGGAGGTCAACGTCATCTTCGGCGGACACGGATCGCAGGAGAACAAAAGACAGCAAAAGCTCAACGATCGCCAGATACTGGTGGCAACCACCAGTCCACCCGCTCCGTACCGATGGTCGGAGCACCCGATCACCTTCACTCGGGCGGATCAATGGCTCAACTTTGACCACCCGGGCAAATACCCGCTCCTCGTCGATCCGGTGATCCGAGAGAGCAGGGTGAAGAAGGTATTAGTGGACGGGGGGAGCAGCATCAACGTCACCTTCCCCCGAACACTCCGAGGCTTGGGAGTTCACCTCAAAGAACTCCACGAGTCAGATACTCCATTCTTTGGCATCGTGCCAACTGAGGGAGAATACCCGTTGGGCCACATCTACATGCCTGTCACCTTCGGGACTCCGGAAAACTACAGAACCGAGTTCCTGAGGTTCGAAGTGGCGAACTTCAACTGCGGGTACAACGCCATCATCGGGAGGCCGGGACTGGCAAAATTCATGGCCGTTCCGCATTACACGTACATGATATTGAAGATGCCGGAACCGCAAGGAATCATAACTGTGTGTGCTGACCTCCAAGGCGCCGCAGAATGTTTCCGAGTGGCCATCCAGGCGGCCCTCACTGCCAAACCGTCGACGACTTCTTTGACCTAGGCAAACTCTAAGCCTGAGGAAGACCACACAGCACCGGCGAAGGAAGCTCAAGCCGCGACCTCTATGCGGCCGACTGAAGAAACTAAAAGGATCAATCTGGGGTTTGCTGATGAACGCAAAACTGCTATCATCAGCTCTAGCCTGGATGATAAATAGGAAAGCGCGCTCGTCTAGTTTCTGCAAGACAACCGAGACGTATTCGCATGGCAACCTGCGGATATACCGGGAGTCCCGAGAGAGCTGGCCGAGCACAAACTGAAGGTCTATCCACAAGCAAGGCCGATCCGGCAAAAACTACGTCGTTTCACGCCCGACAAGAGAGAGGCCATTCGCGCTGAGCTGGCCCGCTTGGTCGCGGCTGGGTTCATTAGAGAAGTGTTACATCCCGAGTGGTTAGCCAACCCTGTTCTTGTACTCAAAAAGAATAAAGTGGATTGGCGCATGTGTGTTGATTATACAGATCTCAACAATCATTGTCCGAAGGATCCCTTCGGGCTCCCAAGGATAGATCAGGTGGTAGACTCCACCGCAGGATGTTCTGTGCTGTCTTTCTTGGATTGTTATTCGGGATACCATCAGATCAGCCTGGCAAAAGAAGACGAAGAAAAAACGGCGTTCATCACTCCGTTTGGTGCTTTCTGTTATACCTCCATGTCGTTCGGCCTCAAAAACGCTGGAGCGACTTATCAGAGAGCCATCCAAACATGCTTAGCCGATCACTGGGGCAAGCGTGTGGAAGCCTACGTAGACGATGTGGTAATCAAAACGGAGAACTCGGAAAACTTCATCGAAGACTTGCAGCTGGTTTTCAACAGTCTACGGCGGTATCGGTGGAAGCTTAATCCCGAAAAATGTGTTTTTGGGGTACCAGCAGGGAAGCTACTCGGATTTATTGTCAGCCACCGGGGAATTGAAGCTAATCCGGAAAAGATTGAAGCTATCATGAAAATGGAAGCTCCACGATCACAAAAGAAGGTTCAACGACTTACCGGATGCATGGCAGCTCTGAGCAGATTTATATCCAGGCTGGGAGAAAAAGGTTTACCGTTTTACAAGCTACTCAAGAAGGTGGACAAGTTTCAGTGGACTTCAGAAGCGCAGGAAGCCTTGGATGCACTGAAAAAATTCTTGACAACCCCACCAGTACTGAAACCACCACGGCAAGCCACGTCAACTCAACCAGCTGAAGATCTGCTGCTATATATCTCTTGCACGACTCACGTGGTAAGCACCGCGTTGGTAGTCGAGCGAGCAGAAGAAGGACATGCCTACCCTGTGCAACACCCCGTTTATTTCATCAGTGAAGTTCTGGGTCCCTCGAAGAAAAAGTATCCTCAAGTGCAGAAGCTATTATACACAGTACTTCTAACTGCCCGCAAGCTGCGTCACTACATTGATGACCACAAAGTCATAGTAGTCACCGGTTTTCCGATAGGGGATATTCTCCACAATAAGGAAGCCATTGGCCGAATAGCCAAGTGGGCCTGTGAACTGGGATCTCATGACATGGAATTTCGACCTCGTACTGCCATTAAGTCCCAAGCATTGGTTGACTTCGTATCAGAATGGACTGAGCAACAAATACCAGAGAACCCGAAAACTGCAGAAGTATGGAGGATGTATTTCGATGGCTCGCTGAAGCTGCAGGGGGCAGGTGCAGGAATTCTCTTCATCGCGCCTGGAGGCGAACACCTCAAATATGCCCTCCAACTGTTATTTCCAGCCTCTAACAATGCAGCCGAGTATGAAGCTCTGATCCATGGACTAAACATCGCCATATTATTGGGCATCAAGAGATTAATGGTATACGAAGATTCTCTGGTGGTCATAAGTCAGATAAACAAGGAATGGGACTGTTCAAAATATTCAATGGGAAAATACTGCACTGCCGTCCGGAAACTAGAAGATAAGTTTGAAGGTCTAGAATTTCATCACGTGGAGAGAGATCGAAACACGGCAGCTGATGTATTATCCAAGTTAGGATCCAACCGAACTCAGGTTCCACCCGGAGTCTTCGTGCAAGAAATACCACGACCGAGCATCTCAACAGATCAAACAGAAGAATGTAATATCGTGGATCAACCCGAGTCAGACCCTGACGACTGGAGAAGGCCGATCATCAGATATATAAAGAATGAAGAGGAACCAGATGACAAAAATGCAGCCGAACGCATCACCAGACAGTCAGCCCACTACACACTCATTGGAGAAACATTATACAGAAGGGGTGCGTCAGGCGTCTTCATGAAGTGCATTCTCCTATCTACTGGGAAGCGACTTCTGGAGGAGGTCCATGCTGGGCAATGTGGAATACATGCAGCATCCAGAACACTAGTCGGAAAGGTCTTCAGGTCAGGATTCTATTGGCCAACAGCGAAGAGTGATGCAGCCGAGTTAGTTCAGAGGTGCGAAGCTTGCCAATACTTGTCAAAACAACAACATCTACCAGCACAGCAACTGCAAACCATACCAGTAACTTGGCCTTTCGCATGCTGGGGACTGGATGTGATTGGACCTTTCAGAAGAGCTCAAGGAGGATACACTCATGTATTGGTAGCAATCGACAAATTCACTAAATGGATAGAGTTCAAGCCCATTGCCTCTTTGACCTCGGCTAAGGCCGTGGAATTCATACAAGACATAATATTCAGATTCGGGATACCAAACAGCATCATAACTGACCTGGGATCCAACTTCACAAGTTCAGAGTTCTTCGACTTCTGCGAGCAAAAAGGCATTCAGATCAAGTATGCTTCTGTAGCACACCCGAGAGCCAACGGGCAAGTTGAGCGAGCCAACGGGATGATACTGGAGGCACTCAGGAAAAAGGTCTTCGATAAGAATGAAAAGTTCGCAGGAAAATGGATAAGGGAATTGCCCTATGTCGTCTAGAGCCTAAGAACCCAACCTAGCCGAGCTCTGCATGGAAACACTCCTTTCTTCATGGTCTATGGGTCGGAGGCAGTGTTACCCGCTGATCTCAAATTCGGGGCGCCAAGGTTGATCTTCGAAAACATAGCAGAAGTCGAAGCCACTAGGCTAGAAGACATTGATATACTCGAGGAAGAATTGCTGAATGCGGTAATCCAATCAGCACGGTACCAGCAGACTCTAAGGCGCTATCATGACAAGGCCGTGCGACAACAATCCTTCTCAGTAGGAGATCTTGTCCTCCGCCGAATTCTAACGGGGGAGGGATGGCACAAGTTATCGCCCTTATGGGAAGGACCCTTCGTGGTAGCAGAAGTCACTCGGCCAGGATCATATCGTCTCACTCAGATGGATGGCACAGAAGTCGGGAACTCCTGGAACATAGAACACCTCAGGAAGTTTTATCCCTAGCTATATTTCAAAAGCTATCGGGACGACGATGTACTCTGTAAAATGGAAATATGTCATCAATAAAGAAAGGCTTCAAAGATACTCAGTTTGTTCACGGTTGACTTGCATTCTTACTTAACTCGGGGTGACCACTATGCCCTGCTAACGGAGCAATCGGCTTAAGTCGGCAACGACTTAAGGCGGTGCAACATGCTCACACTTACTTGACTCGAGGTGACCACTATACCCTGCTAACGGAGCAATCGGCTTAAGTCGGCAACGACTTAAGGCGGTGCAACATGCTCATGCTTACTTGACTCGGGGTGACCACTATGCCCTGCTAACGGAGCAATCGGCTTAAGTCGGCAACGACTTAAGGCGGTGCAGCATGCTCACGCTTACTTGACTCGGGGTGACCACTATGCCCTGCTAACAGAGCAATCGGCTTAAGTCAGCAACGACTTAAGGCGGTGCAACATGCTCACGCTTACTTGACTCGGGGTGACCACTATGCCCTGCTAACGGAGCAATCGGCTTAAGTCGGCAGCAACTTAAGCTGGTGCAACATGCTCGCGTCTACACAATTCAGGGTGACCACTACGCCCTATTAGCAGAAGCAATCGACTTAAGTCAGCAGCGACTTAAGGCGATTTGACGAGATCACAATTACTCATATAAGGATGGCTTCTATATCCCGCAAACAAATTTCAAAACCATCGCACATCATTTTATTACTACAAATCTATGAACTGATGAATTCTGAAACAATATGAAAATAACAATATCGTCCAAGTACTGAGATGACGTCCTCTAACAAATGTCTGACCATGCTAACCGCGCGTTCAAAGCACGCAAAGTGTTTCTCTATTTCGTGATATTTTTCTCAGGAGCAATCGACGAGGAATGACGACTCGAGGAATCAGGGGCAGCATTCACATCAGCCCTTATGTCCTCGGGAACAACCACGCCGGGTCTCCTCATCAAGATTCGCCCCGCCCGAATAGCCTTGTCCATGGCTCTATCACGCTGGGCTCTGAGAGTAACAGAAGTTTCTTCGGCAACCTTGGCAGCCAGCCGAGCAGTTTCTAACTCTTGGGTGATGGATTTCTTGGAAGCTCGGAGTTCTTTGATAGTAGCGTCCTTCGCTGATATCAACTGCTTGAGCCGGGTCACTTCATCCATGGATTCCTGCAGCTTACAGTGTTGGTTGTCTAACTCTTCCATGGTGAAGCGATGACTCCTCTCCAAGATAGTCAGTGAGTTGCTGGAATCACGATACAATCTCTTAAGACTGTCGCGAGAAGCAGCAAGGATACGTTTTTCTTCCTGCAAACAAAAGTCAACTCCCTTAAACACCAAGCAAGTAATAGCAGCACAACAAGGCAAAGCACAGTTTCATAAATCACCTTTTCAGAATCGAGCTGAGCATGAAGAGAAGAACTCAGTGCATTGGCGTCATCTAAGGCAGCGGAGACCTGACCCAGTTCAATCTGACTTTGAGAGTACTTTTCCTCAAAGTCAGTGCACCGCTGGGCCAATTCAGCCTGATCTCGGGAATGTTTTTCTTCAAGAGTGGAAATCTGCTGAGTCATACCTAGCAGGAGACAATCAAACAAAATAAGGGTCAGAATGTAAAACAGTCTACAGTGAAGACAAAGAGAAGCAAAAAGGCACTAACCAGCGTTGGTCGCCTCCAATTCAGAGACACGATGTTGAAGTGACACTGGATTCCAACATGCAAGTGACGAAACTACTTCGGGGACAGAAGCACCCTGTAACCTCAGCTGGCCAGCGATCCCATCCACCAAAGCCTGATGAGGAGAGCAGATGAATGTAATGACAGCAGTTCATGCAATGTAAAAAGCCAAGCTAAAATACATCACAGTACCTGGAGATTGGAAAAGAACGAAGGGATCCCCAAATCAAGAGAGATCAATTGATAACCGGGCGTAAGGCCACCACCCGAAGCAGCTTGCAACGAACCAGCAGGAATCAACTCGGTGCCATCAACAGAGCCCAACACTCGGTCAGTGGGGACGCTGCCCTCTAAAGCGACCTCCTGGTCCAAGGCTTGGGCTATCACCATACAACCGGAGTGTGGAGGCGACCCCGCATGAACGTCCATGGAAGTATAAGAGGGAGACCCCGCTCGGACATCCTCGGGGGCTGGGTCATAGTTTGCACTGCCAGCTTGAGCCGGATCATTCCCGGCAGCACCCTCGGGGGCTGGGCAGTGGCTTGCACTTCCCACCCGAACCAAGTCATCCCCGACAACATTCTCGGGGGCTGGGCACGTGTCAACACCATCCTTGGGATCCAAGCTTTCTGCGGTAGCCACCTCTAAGGCTGAGGGGCCCTCAGTTACTTCCATGGGACCAGGACGATCCAAGTCAGTCTCCCGACCCTCGAGATCGCGCTCTAAGGTCGACGAGGCACGGGATGACCTCAACCCAGCATCAAGCACATCAGCACAAACCTCCATCACACCATCGTCTGCTGGTTCCGATAACAAATCCTCTAGAACCATATCCTCAAGAGTCTGATCAAAATTAGCCAAGGACAGTTCTTGCAGACCCATGAGAGCAGATAAAGCAGGAGAAGGAACTCCACTACTTTCACCGCTGGCGATAAACTGCCGACTGTTTTTCCGAGTTAAAGGAACTTCATTTTCTTCCTCCTCGTCGTCCACATTAGCAACGCAGGCAGCACCCCCATTGGGATCAGCAACAGATGGAGCACACCCATTGGGATCAACAACAGAATGGGTACACCCATTGGGGTCAGCGTCAGTAAATTCAGTCATAGGCACTTCTTTTCAGCATCAGGAACCGAGGTACCAACGTCCCGATTCAAACTGGGTACTCGCCGGAGGCGTCTCCTTTTCTTTTTCTGCTCATCAGCAGAAGGATCAGGTTGATTGGCTCGGCAAGGGCGCCTCGGGCGAGTACTGGCAGGCTTCTGAGCATCTAAAGTTATATCAGCCTCTGGGAGGGGTGCCACTACCAATGCCCCAGCAGGAGCAGCATCAGAAGAGTCCTCAGCCAGCAAATCAAGCATGGCACTTATCTCCGCGTCATTAGGGTTCAGGGGCACCTCAAAATGGACTTGCCGTTCATCATCAGGAATCCCCCCGAGCGAGGCAACCAAGGCACTAATTTCTTCAGCAGAGGGCCGCACTCTAAGGCCCAAACTACCATCAGTGACAGGAGGATTCGACACAAAAAGAGTGAAGGCTTTGGGAGGAGGCAGGTTCCAGGCTGAGAATGCCACTAGGGCACCAACATTTGACACTTTGCCTCTAAGGATCATCTCAAGTCGGCTCACCAAGTCTGTAGAGGGAATTCTCCTGTTAGTGACCCGAGTTGAGTCGGCTAAGCCTCGATACAGATAAGCCGGGTATGCCCTGTCTTTCAACGGCTGAATATTCTTGAAAACAAAATCAGCAACCACAGCTTCAGCAGTCAGACCCCTCTCTTTCAGCAATCCAACTTTAGCCAGCAAAGCACCTGCCTCAGCTACCTCCTGATCTGTGGGAGACTCGGTCCAGCTTGGGGTGCGAACATCCGGCTGTCTTCCCGACCGGGGGGGAGAGAGTTTCCATAATTCTCAACTATGAACCATTCCAAACGCCACCCCTTGATACTGTCTTTAAGAGGGATTTCGAGATACTCAGTCTTCCTCCCCCGACGCATCTCCAAGCTAGCACCCCCAACCAATTGATGTTGTCCCCCGGCCACCCCAGGGCGACAGTGATACAAGTACTTCCACAACCCGAAATGTGGTAGCACGCCAAGAAAGGCTTCGCACAAATGGACGAAAATGGAGATTTGCAGGATAGAATTGGGATTCAGATGGGTCAAGTTAAGATGGTAGAAATCAAGGAGGCCACGGAAAAAGGGAGAAATGGGAAGGCCAAGACCGCGGAGAAGGAAAGGAGCATAAATCACGGACTCATGGGTATACTCAGTTGGGACAGTAACCCCATGGCAAATCCGCCAAGAGCAGAGTTCCCTCGGAGGAAGAACCCCGATGGACACGAGGTGGAGAAGTTCGGGCTCAAAGATGACGGACATGTGGTTACCTGCGAAAGGCAACTGGCTGTTGGGGTCGATTGGAGGAATCACCACGGCAGACGAACTCGAGGCTTTCCTCTTGGACGCCATCTCGATTCTACCGGCGAGCAGAGTAGGAGGCGAATTGCGGAGAGGATTCAGAAGCAAGAAAGCAAGAACTAGGGCACGGAAAGCAGAGGCGGCTAAAAGCGCAGCACTTATGGGATATTCCCGAGCCAGATACCGTTTCAAAAAGCGCCCAGTCAGCACCCGGCAGTTATTTCCAAAACACCGGTGCGCCACATCATCACTCGGCTATTAACCTCAAAGTGGCCCACGTAGCCCGCTATTGCTCGGCAGTTAACTCTAAAACTCCGACATAGCATTAAGTCGCTCGGCATTACCTCTAAAATGCTCACATTGCCCTCAAGTCACTCGGCGTTACCTCTAAAACGCCGACGTCGTCTTCAAGTTACTTGGCAGTTGACTCTAAAACCCCGACATCATGTTCAGTCGCTCGGCATTACCTCTAAAACGCCGACGTCGTCTTCAAGTCGTTCGGCATTACCTCTAAAATGCTGACATTGCCCTCAAGTCGCTCGGCGTTACCTCTAAAACGCTGACGTTGTCTTCAAGTCGCTCGGCAGTTAACCCTAAAACTCCGACATCGCGTTCAGTCGCTCGGCGTTACCTCTAAAACGCCGACGTCGTCTTCAAGTTACTCGGCAGTTACCTCTAAAACTCCGACATCGTGTTCAGTCGCTCGACATTAACTCTAAAACGCTGACGTTGTCTTCAAGTCGCTCGGCAGTTAACCCTAAAACTCCGACATCGCATTCAGTCGCTCGGTGTTACCTCTAAAACGCCGACGTCGTCTTCAAATTACTCGGCAGTTACCTCTAAAACTCCGACATCGTGTTCAGTCGCTCGGCATTAACTCTAAAACACTGACGTTGTCTTCAAGTTGCTCGACAGTTAACTCTAAAACTCCGACGTTGCGTTCAGTCGCTCGGCAGTTATCTCTAAAACTCTGACATCATCTATAAGTCGCTCGACAACTACTTCTAAAAGCACCGATATGATGTCCGAGTTATTCACTTACTATTCCAGAGGAATCAACTTCACGAAAAAGGAGGAAAGAGGAAGGATTCAAGAACTTTAAGTTACGAATATCAACGAGCAATAATCACAGAGAAGCCAACATCATTTCTTCATTAAAGGGAAGATATCATACTTACAAATCAACTCATTATGAGTTGATACTTCTCTATTACTACTACTGCTACATTAATTATACTACTATTACTACTACTACTACTACACTACACTATACTACTCTACACTACTAAATACTACTACATTATTCTAACTATACTATACTAACATCTAAAGGACCAGTGGCACCTAGCCACTGGCCCTGTTGCTGCCGCCGCCACTGCCGCCGCCGCCGCCACCCCTGCTGCTGCCCCTGCTGTCGTCGCCGTCGCCGTCGCCGTCCTTGCTGCCGCCGCTGCCGTCCCTGCCGCTGCCGTCACCGTCACCGCCGTCACCGCCTTCGTCGTCGTCGTCATCGTCGTCGTCGCCGTCCTCGTCCTCGCCGCCACCGTCCGAGTCCTCCTCATCCGAGGAGTACTCCGACCCATCCGAGCCCTCGAGCCCGGAGCGCTCGACGGCCCGAATGTACGTCCAGACCTCCGCCGCGAGCCCCTGGGAGTCGTCTGAGTCGTCAGACGACTCACGCAGGGGGATGGGAGCCGGAGACCCCTCGGATTCAGAGGAGAACTCCTCCTCTGAATACTCCGAGTCACCAAAATCCTCAGACGGAGGAGTTGGCTCGCGCTTGCGTTTCTTGCCCATGGGGGAAATGCAGGTAGAAGAAAGAAAGCAGGCAGTGGAGAACAGCGAGAGATGTGAAAAAACCAGGTAGGCAAAGGCACTATTTATAGGAAAGAAAGGCAACCGCTCACCTCCAACCGTGGTCACTGAACAGTCGCAAAGCATTCAATAAGCACTTCAACCCGTCTGAAGACACGTCAGGCGGCTGACGCCGTTTCACGCAACACAACACCCATTGGGACTCCAGTCAACAGCGCGGAGGATATGATTACACCCGCCGTCGCATCACATTACTACTCAGAAGCAGCCGGCTAAAACACTCAGCGTACCAAGCCATCCCTTGCCCACACCCATTGGGGGGACGCCCAGGAATTATCAGTATATTTTTCAAAACGGTCACATCTGTGCAGGGCATGCAGTGAATGCCTCAAGACAAAAATGAGATATCAGTGAGGATCAGAGGAAAGCCAAATATAGCCAGTGAAGTACAAAATATGGCCGACAGAAGCGACTTGAAGACTAGACAGAGAACGTCCATCAAATGTCCAATCAGTCATAGAGCAAATAAATTACACCACCTAGCAAGATATGGATGGATTGCGAACTCGGCTGCAAAAGACAAAATACATGCTAACCTCTGAAGCATAATATTGATGACATAATGCAGATGACATCATGCCGATTTTTACAAGCAGAAAGGATAATCTTCAGCAAAAAGACACAAAAGGAAGACCTTCGAGTGGATTATCCTCAAAAATCCACTTGAAGGTCGGGGGCTACACCCATTGGGTGCACCTACGGTGCACCCCATGGATCATCTTTCCAAGCCAAGATAGTGCCGACTTCTAAGGCATGGGACAAGATTAAAGACAAGGCTGGCCCTTAACCGAAACGCAGGAGTAAAAGTGGAAATAGTTTCTGGTAAAGACCTTCGAGTAGATTATTTTCTAAAATCTACTCGAAGCTCGGGGGCTACACCCATTGGGTGCACCTCCGGTGCACCCAATGAAGTTCAGGATCCTACAAAACGAAATGCCAACCTCTAAGGCACGAGCACGAAACAAAGCTTCGGTTTACGAGAGATCAAAGCAGGAGGAGACAGTAAGAAGTCGTTCTTTTCAAATCGCCTGCAAACTGGACCTGGGATCTTTGGGCTGATTACCTCTAAATTAACCCAAAGATCGGGGGCTTGTGGGGGACAGATATCCCCCGGGTCCACTAAAAGAGTAAAAGACCTCACGAAAGGCCCAAGGGCCCAATAAATCGTAAGGCCATTCTTTCGTGGGCCTGGGGAGGAACAATCAGCAAAGCAGGTTGACGCGAGGCCAGATTGGTGCAAACCCGGACGACCCACAACGTCGAGCGAGCGACCACAACAGAGATCCGACTTTCCCGCGCTGGAGCCCCCATGCAACGGAGCCACGCGAGGATAGGTCGGCGGAACTACAGGGAGATAAACTCAAGCGAGTACCGATCCTTTAGCTACGCATTGTTATCATATCCACGTGTATTGCCCCACGGTCGAGTATATAAGGCCTAGGGGGCACCCCTTCAGATCGATCGACCCTATTACGTAGCCACCCACTTCAACTCTCTGCATTCTCAATTCAGAGAGCTCTCTTGTAACCTCATTCACCAAGCACACTCACCAGGACGTAGGGTGTTACGCGTCTCTAAGCGGCCCGAACCTGTAAACATTGTCCACTGTCCCTCGTGCAACTAGCACGAACCATTTTGCTACAGTCGTCGACACCGTCCTACTCCTAAAAACACCTCGAGGGGCAACCCCGGGTGTGCGGTCGGACCCAAAACACCGACAGCTCCCATGCCTCAGGATAACGAGGGCTACATTTTGTACCCTGTTGGTTATCCTGAGAGCAAAATTAGGAGAATTCATTCTAGGAAGTCTCACTCTGGCCCTAACCATGCTTTTATGTATAAGGGTGAGACATCTAGCTCTAGGCAACCAACCCGTGCTAAGTTGCCTAAGAAGAAAACTCCTAGTGCATCAAATGACCATAGCATTTCATTCAAAACTTTTGATGCATCATATGTTTTAACTAACAAATCCGACAAGGTAGTTGCCAAGTTTGTTGGGGGCAAACACAAGGGCTCCAAGACTTGTGTTTGGGTACCCAAAATTCTTGTGTCTAATGCCAAAGGACCCAAAACCGTTTGGGTACCTAAAGTCAAGAACTAAAATTGTTTTGTAGGTTTATGCATCTGGGGGCACAAGTTGGATCATCGATAGCGGGTGCACAAACCACATGACAGGGGAGAAGAAGATGTTCTCCTCCTACGAGAAAAACCAAGATCCCCAACGAGCTATCACATTCAGGGATGGAAACCAAGGTTTGGTCAAAGGTTTGGGTAAAATAGCTATATCTCCTGACCATTCCATTTCCAATGTTTTTCTTGTTGATTCATTAGATTACAACTTGCTTTCCGTTTCCCAATTATGTCAAATGGGCTACAACTGTCTATTTACTGATGTAGGTGTTACTGTCTTTAGAAGAAGTGATGATTCAATAGCATTTAAGGGAGTGTTAGAGGGTCAGCTATACTTGGTAGATTTTGATAGAGCTGAACTCGACACTTGCTTAATTGCTAAGACTAACATGGGTTGGCTCTAGCACCGCCGACTAGCCCATGTTGGAATGAAGAATCTTCATAAGCTTCTAAAGGGAGAACACATTTTAGGATTAACAAATGTTCATTTTGAGAAAGACAGGATTTGTAGCGCATGCCAAGCTGGGAAGCAAGTTGGTGTTCATCATCCACACAAGAACATCATGACGACTGACAGGCCACTGGAGCTCCTACACATGGATTTATTCGGACCGATCGCTTACATAAGCATCGGCGGGAGTAAGTACTGTCTAGTTATTGTGGATGATTATTCTCGCTTCACTTGGGTGTTCTTTTTGCAGGAAAAATCACAAACCCAAGAGACTTTAAAGGGATTCTTGAGACGGGCTCAAAATGAGTTCGGCTTAAGGATGAAGAAAATAAGAAGCGACAACGGGACGGAGTTCAAGAATTCACAAACTGAAGGCTTCCTTGAGGAGGAGGGCATCAAGCATGAGTTTTCTTCTCCCTACACGCCACAACAAAATGGTGTAGTGGAGAGGAAGAATCGAACTCTATTGGACATGGAGAGAACCATGCTTGATGAGTACAAGACGCCGGATCGGTTTTGGGCCAAAGCGGTTAACACCGCTTGCTACGCCATCAACCGGTTATATCTACACTGAATCCTCAAGAAGACATCATACGAACTCCTAACCGGTAAAAAGCACAACATTTCATATTTTGGAGTCTTTGGTAGCAAATGCTTTATTCTTATTAAAAGAGGTAGAAAATCTAAATTTGCTCCTAAGACTGTAGAAGGCTTTTTACTAGGATATGATTCAAACACAAGGGCATATAGAGTCTTTAACAAGTCCTCAGGACTAGTTGAAGTTTCTTGTGACGTTGTGTTTGATGAGACTAACGGCTCTCAAGTAGAGCAAGTTGATCTTGATGAGATAGGTAATGAAGAGGCTCCGTGCATCGCGCTAAGGAACATGTCCATTGGGGATGTGTGTCCTAAGGAATCCGAAGAGCCTCCCAATGCACAAGATCAACCATCCTCCTCCACGCAAGCATCTCCACCAACTCAAAATGAGGACGAGGCTCAAGTTGATGAAGGAGAAAATCAAAATGATGAGCCACCTCAAGATGACGACAATGATCAAGGGGGAGATGCAAATGATCAAGACAAGGAGGATGAAGAACCAAGGCCGCCACACCCAAGAGTCCACCAAGCAATCCAACGAGATCACCCCGTCGACACCATCCTCGGCGACATTCATAAGGGGGTAACCACTAGATCTCGTGTTGCACATTTTTGTGAGCATTACTCTTTTGTTTCCTCTATTGAGCCACACAGGGTAGAGGAAGCTCTTCAAGATTCGGATTGGGTGATGGCGATGCAAGAGGAGCTCAACAACTTCACTAGGAATGAGGTATGGCACTTAGTTCCACGTCCTAACCAAAATGTTGTAGGAACCAAATGGGTCTTCCGCAACAAGCAAGACGAGCATGGTGTGGTGACAAGGAACAAAGCTCGACTTGTGGCCAAGGGATACTCTCAAGTCAAAGGTTTGGACTTTGGTGAAACCTATGCACCCGTAGCTAGGCTTGAGTCAATTCTTTTATTATTAGCCTATGCTACTTACCATGGCTTCAAGCTTTATCAAATGGACGTGAAGAGTGTCTTCCTCAATGGACCAATCAAGGAAGAGATCTACGTTGAGCAACCACCCGGCTTTGAAGACAGTGAGTATCCTAACCATGTCTATAGGCTCTCTAAGGCGCTTTATGGGCTCAAGCAAGCCCCAAGAGCATGGTATGAACGCCTAAGAGATTTCCTTATTGCTAATGGCTTCAAAGTCGGCAAGGCCGATCCTACTTTATTTACTAAAACTCTTGACAATGATTTGTTCGTATGCCAAATATATGTTGATGATATTATATTTGGGTCTACTAACGAATCTACATGTGAGGAATTTAGTAGGATCATGACACAAAAATTCGAGTTGTCGATGATGGGGGAGTTGAAGTATTTTCTAGGATTCCAAGTCAAGCAACTCCAAGAAGGCAGCTTCATCAGCCAAACAAAGTATACTCAAGACATTCTAAGCAAGTTTGGGATGAAGGATGCCAAGCCCATCAAGACACCCATGGGAACCAATGGGCATCTCGACCTCGACACGAGAGGTAAATCCGTCGATCAAAAGGTATATCGGTCGATGATAGGTTCTTTACTCTATTTATGTGCATCTCGACCGGACATTATGCTTTCCGTATGCATGTGTGCAAGATTCCAAGCCGACCCTAAGGAATCTCACCTTACGGCCGTAAAACGAATCTTGAGATATTTGGCTTATACTCCTAAGTTTGGGCTTTGGTACCCTCGGGGATCCACATTTGATTTAATTGGTTATTCGGATACCGATTGGGTGGGGTGTAAGATTAATAGAAAGAGCACATCGGGGACTTGCCAGTTTTTAGGAAGGTCCTTGGTGTCTTGGGCTTCAAAGAAGCAAAATTCGGTCGCTCTTTCTACCGCCGAAGCCGAGTACATTGCCGCAGGCCATTGTTGCGTGCAATTGCTTTGGATGAGGCAAACCCTGCGGGACTATGGTTACAAATTAACCAAAGTTCCTCTTCTATGTGATAATGAGAGTGCAATCCGCATGGCGGATAATCCCGTTGAGTATAGCCGCACTAAACACATAGCCATTCGGTATCATTTTCTTAGGGATCACCAACAAAAGGGGGATATCGAGATTGCATACATTAACACTAAAGATCAATTAGCCGATATCTTTACCAAGCCACTTGATGAACAAACTTTTACCAAACTTAGGCATGAGCTAAATATTCTTGATTCTAGGAATTTCTTTTGATGTCTTGCACACTTAGCTCATAAATATACCTTTGATCATGTCTCTTTTATATATGCTATGACTAATGTGTTTTCAAGTGTATTTCAAACCAAGTCATAGGTGTATTGAAAGGGAATTGGAGTCTTCGGCGAAAACAAAGGCTTCCACTCCACTCTATCACTCATCCTTCGCCGTCGCTCCAAGCATCTCTCCATCTTTGGTATAATCTTCACTCATATGTTTTATTTGCCAAAGGGGAGAAAGTAGTTATCAAAGGGCTCTAATGATTCCGTTTTTGGCGATTCATGCCAAAGGGGGAGAAAGTATGAGCCCAAAGCAAAAGGACCGCACCACCACCCTAATTTTAAAACTAATGATTTTCAATTGGAAAATTTCAAATTGGTATCTTATTGTGTTCAAAAGGGGGATCAAGTAGTATTTTCAAAATTGATATCTTAAAACCCTCTTGAACACTAAGAGGAGAATTTATTTGAGGGGGAGTTTTGTTTAGTCAAAAGAAAATCATTTGGAACAAGGGGAGAAAATTTCAAAACTTGAAAATGCTTCGCATTCATTTACCTTTAACTATTTGCAAAAGGACTTTGAAAAGGATTTACAAAAAGAATTTGCAAAAACAAAACTTGTGGTGCAAGTGTGGTCCAAAATGTTAAAAATAAAGAAACAATCCATGCATATCTAGTAAGTAATATTTATTGGCTCAATTCCAAGTAACCTTTGCACTTACATATTGCAAACTAGTTCAATTATGCACTTCTTTATTTGCTTTGGTTTGTGTTGGCATCCATCACCAAAAAGGGGGAGATTGAAAGAGAATTAGGCTTACACCTATTTCCTAAATTGATTTTGGTGGTTGAATTGCCCAACACAAATAATTGGACTAACTAGTTTGCCCAAGTTTATAAGTTCAACAGGTACCAAAGGTTCACAATAAGCCAATAAAAAGATCAAGAGAAAGGGTTCAAACAAAGGAGCAAAGGGACAACCGGAAGCACCCTGGTCGGGCGCACCGAACTGTCTGGTGTGCCACCGGACAGTGTCCAGTGCACCAGGGGACTCCAAGCTGAACTTCGCACCTTCGGGAAAACTCAGAGGCGCCGCTCTATAATTCACCGGACTGTCCGGTGTACACCGGACAGTGTCCGGTGCTCCAAGGAGAAGCGACTCTGAACTCGCCAGCTTCGGGAATCCGCTCCGCTATAATTCACCGGACATGTCCGGTGTACACCGGACTGTCCGGTGTAACGGCGGAGCAACGGCTACTTCGGCGCCAACGGCCACCTGCAGCGGCATTAAATGCGCACCAGAACGCGCAGAAGTCAGGCACGCGCGAAGTGGCGCACCTGACACTCTACAGTACATGTCCGGTGCGCCACCGGACATCCAGGCGGGCCCAACAGTCAGAGCTCCAACGGTCGGAACCCTATGGCCTGGTGACGTGGCTGGCGCACCGGACACTGTCCGGTGTGCACCGGACTGTCCGGTGCACCATGCGACAGACTGTAACACCCGGGCTTTAAAGAACAAAGCCGGGTGCATCTCATACATGCGCCAAAGAAGACAACATATATAATAACAGAGTGTATAGAGATAAATGTCACAATAAAATCAGAGTACTTATTACATAGCGGAAGACTTATTACAAAGTAAAAGAATAAATATAAAACGAACTAAGGATCGTCGGCGCCAATGTCGACTGAGAAACGCCACCTAGATCAGATCAAACTCCTCAGTGTTAGGCGGCTCCTCTTCAACCACCTGCTCTTCTCCTGTGGGGGGGGTGTGAGACAGCAAGAGTGAGCTCACATACGTTCATAGCTCAACAAGTCGTGGGGAATAATGTGGCATGAACTCACCAAAGGTGGGAGTTCATGAAGTGTAAGGCTGATCAACGAAATAGAGGCTGAAGCTGAGCATTGCTTTTATAAGTTGGTCAAAATTTTATTAGCAGTTACTAAGTGTAAGTAAATACCAAACCATAGTAATAATAAGTAAAAGTAATAATAAAATAATCCCAAATGCAATGAAATGACAGGTTAAGTTTAAGTTCCATAATTTAATCATGTGAGTGTCCGAGCCGCTCATGACCGTGAGCACGGCTAGTATACCAGTTTTACACTCTGCAGAGGTTGCGCATCTTTACCCACAAGTCGTGTTACCCATTTGCCACAGAGTTGATCAGACTCCATACACCTCTACCTAGGAAGCGAGGCAGGGTACCACTACGAGGCCTTTACAAAGTTCCACTAGCTTCAGACTACCCGCTACAGTTTATAGGAAGATCCAGTACAGGGTTCCTGGCTGACCGCCATCGCAGCAAAATCAACCAGGGACCTCCCTACACTGACCTCTCCCCTACTGCCCTTGCCCCTTTCGGGTAAGGTAGCCCTCCCCTAGCTTTCCTAGTTAATCAGCCAAGGGCGTCCCATTAAACCCTTGTGGTAGCACTGTTTTCCCGGGTGGTTCTCCATGTTCCCATTAACATAATGATCTTAACATGAACAAGGAATAATAAAATAGATAACAATAAATAGTATAACAAAGAGTGATGAATATCTCTATACCCAAATCCACATAAAGCAATAGCATGTACTACCCAAAACTTTAGTAGTAAAACCAGTGGTGTAACAAGGTATAAAGATAGTCAAAATCTAGGGTATCCTATTGGGTCCCATCAAAATTATCCTATGCAGATCATTATGAATAATAAGAACATGAATGGGTAAAAGAAATGATCAAGGGCACAACTTGCCTTCAACGAGCTCCTGCTCAGCTACTTCAACTTGTTGAAGCTCAGGTTCCACAGTGGGTTGCTCGTCTACTCGCATCAATACAATACATACATGGCATAGCATAAATTAACATCACATCAAACATGCAAATAGAATATACAGTAATAAACTAGACATTAAAACAAGATCACAGGAACTGGAATCATTAAATTTGGAGTTATATATTTTAAGTTATGAATTTTCTAATGTTTTATGTGCTTAATACAAGATTAAGTGAAAGAATAATTTTAATGTGTTTGTCATGTCAGAACAGAGGCACTAATGGGTAGACAATATTATTACAAAAATTTAGGAACTGGAATGGTCTAATTTGGAGTTCATATGCATTTACTATGAATTAAACAAGTTTTAACATTTATTTATGCACTAAAAATTAATTTCAGATATTAATTTCTGATTTCTAATACTCTCTGGATCGGGCCTCAATTACAGGAAACTGCAGGGGCTAGACGGCAAAATATCCTAGGACTCAGAGCGCCCCAAGGTGGACGGCGGGTTGATTTCCGCAAAGTCCAGGGACCCTTATGCAAAACGACCCAGCCGAAGGGGTATGGGCAGATCGTGGCCGTTGGATCAACTCTGGAGGGCTGCGATTAGATCATTTATTAGCTGAAGCGGTATGAATCTATGGCCCATCCGATCCCAATCTAACGGTCGGCAATCAATTAAACCCAGGATTGCTTTCAATCACACGATCTCGCATCCACGGTCCCAATTCCACGCGTGAAGGGGGGGTATTCTCAAACGAATCAGGGCCGTTCTCTGGGAGATCAACGGTCCACAGCCCATCGTCCCAATCTAGCTCAACCCGCACCTACCCGACGGCGCGGTCGCCAGGCGCGGTGGCACCATCGCCGGCGCCCGCCAATTCTCAGTTTCCTGCTCTCGAACTTCAATCGGAACACTACTATACGAAGATAGTACTCTTGCGAATGCATTGACGGGGTTCATACCGGAATCCGAGCGGTGCCCAGGCTTGCCCGCGGCGCGCAGCGGACGCACGACGACGGTGAGAAATTCCGGAGTCCTCAGTGCACTCCAGGCTCCAAGACCGCACGCATCAACTCCCAAGGACCCCGGCGAGTACCGACGTTCACACCTCGAGCCACCGGACCCCGGCAACACGAGGAGCAGCACCGACGGAGGACTACCTAAATCTGCGTGTGAGCACTGGCGGCGCTTCGGTTTATGTTGGGATGGCCTCAGGAGTTCGATGTGGCTTAACAGGTGGGTCTTCCGTCTCCAATTTATCCCCGAGCCCCCCCGCTCAACTTCCTCCAGCACGGACTTGCGGATTAGAACGGATCCCAGCGCCTGCCCGCCATGCGCGGCGATTCTGTTGGGAGGAAAACGCCGACAGGCGGGACCCACACTGCAGTGAGAAGGAGCGTGGACGAGCGCGCAAGCCGTGCGCGAAGGCGCTGACGAAGCGAGCCCACCCGATCAGCGACTGGAGCACTCGGACGCGGTCACGGTGCATGACGCACGGGCCCCACGCGACAGTCAGTTAGGCCACGCGCGCGCGGCAATGGGCTGGCGGGGGAAACACGGGTAGTGGGCCGACTTGCTGGTGTTTCGGCCCAGGTACAGTTTTTTTGTCTTTTTCTTTTTATCTTTTCTATTCCCTTCTATTTACCATTTCAATTCCACTTTAAATTCCAAATTTGTGGCAATTTTCATCTTCAAACTTACATGTTCTATTCCTCTGAACATAGTATGGCTAAATTTTATTTATTTACAAATTTATCCTGTTTTGCATAGTATTTTCCTCTCCTTTCTCAATTACTAGAGTTTTCCTTTTTGAATTAATATATTTCTTTACACACTATTCTATGTTGTCACAAAATGCACACAACATAAAGCCTCAGCATGATGCACAATTTAATGACCTTTATTAATCCTTTGTTTTTTTTTGAATAATGTGTTCACATGAACTGACAATTAAATATGGCACACATGTATATAAAGGAACATAATTTCCTCCTTTTAGGTTTCCTTACAAAGTGGGTATTACAAATCCTACCCCCCTTAAAAATAATCTCGTCCTCGAGATTTAAGAAGATCTAGGGAAAAGGTGGGGGAAATCTATGCGAAGCTCTTCTTCTCTTTCCCATGTAGCTTCGTCTTCACCATGGTGACTCCATTGAACTTTGCACATCTTTATCACCTTATTCCTCGTAACTCGAGTCAAAGTATCCAAAATCTTGATAGGGTATTCCGCATAAGTCAGGTCATCTTGAACACTAAGGTCCTCCATTGGTAGTTGCTCCTCAGGTACCCTGAGGCACTTCTTTAGCTGAGACACATGAAACACATCATGTACATCTGACAGATGATCGGGTAACTCCAGTTGATATGCAACTTCACCCACTCGCTTTAAGATCAAGAACGGTCCAATGAAGCGAGGGGACAACTTCCCTTTAAATTTAAATCTCCTCATACCACGAAGTGGTGACACCTTCAAGTAGACATGATCACCCTCCTTAAACTCCAGGAGTCTCCTTCTATTATCAGCATAGCTCTTTTGCCTTGATTGTGCAATTCTCAGATTTTCTCTTATCATTCGAACTTGTTCTTCTGCCTCTTGTATAAGTTTAGGCCCAAAGAACTGTCTTTCTCCAGTTTGATCCCAATACAGAGGGGTCCTGCACTTCCTGCCATATAAAGCCTCAAATGGTGACATCTTCAAACTGGCCTGGTAGCTATTATTATAAGAAAACTCAGCATAGGGTAAGCTCTTCTCCCAGCTGCCACCATGCTTGAGAGCACAAGCTCTTAACATATCCTCCAGTACTTGATTTGTCCTCTCTGTCTGTCCATCAGTCTGGGGATGGTAGGCTGAACTAAAATTCAACTTTGTATCCAAGCTCTCATGCAACTTCTTCCAAAATCGAGAAGTAAATTGTGATCCTCGATCAGACACGATCTTCTTAGGTACTCCATGTAGACAAACTATCCGAGTCATATACAATTCTGCTAGCTTGGCTCCCGTGTAACTAGTCCTTACAGGTATAAAATGAGCCACCTTTGTCAATCTGTCCACAATTACCCAAATAGAGTCGTATCCTGCTGGAGTGCGGGGTAGTCCAACAATAAAATCCATACCAATTTCTTCCCATTTCCACTCAGGTATCTTCAATGGGTGCAATAATCCAGCGGGTCTTTGATGTTCGGCCTTGACTCTTTGACATACATCACACTTAGCCACATGAGCAGCCACATCTCTTTTTAGTCCGTACCACCAATACTTTCGCTTCAAATCTTGATACATCTTAGTGCTTCCAGGGTGGATGGAGTAATCAGAATCATGAGCTTCTTTCAATATAGCCTCACGGAGGCTATCGATCTCTGGAACACATATCCGATCTTTGAACCATATAGTACCTTGCTCATCCTCCGTGAATTCCGGAACTCGACCTTCCGTAATCAGATCTTTAATCTCTTGAATCTTAGCATCACCAACCTGACCTTTACGAATCTCTTGCTCCAAGGTAGGTTCCAACTCAATGGTAACTCCTTCAGTGTGAGTAGCAATTCCCAGGTTGAGCTTCTCAAAATCTTTTGCTAATTCATCGGGTAGCTGGACAACAAAAGCGGAGTGAACATGCTCTTTCCGACTCAAGGCATCTGCAACCAAATTCGCCTTGCCTGGATGATAGTGAATCTCCAAATCATAATCCTTGATGAGCTCCAACCAACGACGCTGTCTGAGGTTGAGATCCTTCTGAGTAAATATATACTTCAAACTCTTGTGATCCGTGTACACTTGGCACTTAGTTCCCATAATGTAGTGTCTCCAAATCTTAAGTGCATGCACAACGGCAGCCAGTTCCAAGTCATGAGTGGGGTAGTTCAGTTCATGCTTCCTCAACTGACGAGATGCATAGGCAATCACATGACCATCTTGCATAAGCACACATCCAAGTCCTTGGCCACATGCATCACAATAAATGTCAAATCCCTTCTGCAGATCTGGCATAATCAATACCGGAGGTGACATCAATCTTTCCTTCAATTGATCAAAGCTGTCTTGACACTTCTCGTCCCACTTAAACTCTCTTCCTTTCTCCAAAAGTGAAGTCATAGGCTTAGCAATCTTAGAAAATCCTTCAATAAATCTCCGATAATAGCCTGCTAATCCCAAGAAACTCCGAATCTCAGTAACTGTAGTGGGTACTCTCCACTCCATTATTTCCTTAACTTTAGCAGGATCCACGGCTATTCCTCCATTAGAAATAATATGACCAAGAAATGGCACTTCGCCAATCCAAAACTCGCACTTGCTGAACTTGGCATAGAGTTGATTATCTCGTAGCTTCTGTAGCACCAATCTCAGATGTTGCTCATGATCACTTTCATTCTTAGAATAGATAAGAATATCGTCGATGAATACCACGACGAATCTATCCAAATAATCCATAAACACTTTGTTCATCAAATTCATGAAATAAGCTGGTGCATTGGTTAATCCAAATGACATAACAGTAAACTCATATAATCCATATCGAGTCGAGAAAGCCGTCTTGGGAATATCCGATGGTCTAATCCTCATCTGATGGTAACCGGATCGGAGATCAATCTTCGAAAATACTCTTGCACCTCGCATCTGATCAAATAAATCCTCAATACGGGGCAACGGATACTTGTTCTTCACTGTAACATCATTAAGAGATCTATAATCCACACACATCCGTTGCGATCCATCCTTCTTCTGCACAAATAACACCGGTGCTCCCCAAGGTGAGGAACTCGGACGAATGTAACCAGCCTCTTGTAACTCCGTTAACTGCTTCTTCAGTTCCTTCAACTCCTCTACGGACATTCTATATGGCCGTTTAGAAATAGGGGCGGTTCCAGGTAAGAGATCAATAACAAACTCAACTTCTCTATCAGGTGGCATCCCTGGTAACTCCTCTGGAAAGACGTCCGGAAAATCTCTAACCACCCGGATGTTGTCACCAACAAACTCCTCAGGCATAAAGAACATTGCACGCATGGATGAGGAGGTTACTACAATATTGACTTGAAATCTTTCTCCTTTAGTGGTAGTGAGTTCTATGGTACCTCTACCACATGCTATAACGGCCTTTGCCTTCCTTAGCCATGACATACCAAGGATCAGATCTATACTGCTTGACTCTAATATTATAGCAGTAGCTCCAAAATCTCTACCCATAATGGTTAATGTCAATCTACGTGTCATTTGACTCGCCTCAACAGGCCCTTTAGGTGTAATTACTATCAGGGGTTTTCTCATATTTAGCAGTGGTATTTCATTTGTGTTGGCATATCTAGCAGACATGAATGAATGTGTAGCACCAGAATCAAATAATATTGTTGCAGGAATTGCATTAACATAAAACATACCAATTACGAGGTCACCACCATCAGGAGTATCATCAATGCTGACTTGATTCACCCTGGCTATAGAATATCCCTTGCCAGGGGTCTGTTGCTTGTTCTGAGCTGGAGTAGTAGCAATCCTCTGTGGGCAGACATTTGCATAATGACCAATCTTCCCACACTTGAAACATTGAGTGCCCGGACTCTGTCCTGCAAACTTTGTCGGGGTGCCCGTGGGAGTAGCCTGTCGAGGAGGTGTCCTCAGTGGTGATTGCTGAACTGGGCGTGGTCCTCCGGGTCGAGTCGGTGTACCCTGTGGTGAACTGTAGCGAGGACGAACACTGCTGCTACCCTGTCCTTGGGAGATAGCCTTCCTCTTCAAATCACCCAATTGAACACGCTTGTGTTCAATAGCAAGAGCCTTATCCAACAGTCTCTGAAATGATGGAAATGTGTGTGCCACTAGAGCATACTGCAGTGGCCCATTAAGTCCTTCAATGAAATGCTCCTGCTTCCTTTCATCCTCAGCAACTTCCTCTGGAGCATATCTCGACAACTGAATGAATTTATCCCTGTACTCGCTGACCGACATATTGCCTTGCTTCAATGACAGAAACTCCTTCTTCTTGATCTTGATCATACCAGCTGGAATATGGTAGTTCCTGAATTGTGTACTGAACTCTGCCCAAGTAATAGTATCAGCAGCATCATGGGCAGCAGTATAAGAATCCCACCAGTCAGCAGCAGGACCAGTCAGACGTCCAGAAGCATATAAAACCTTCTCCCGGTCAGTGCATTGTGCAATATTCAGCATCTTCTCAATTGACTTCAACCAATCATCCGCGTCCAGTGGATCAGGTGAGCTGGCGAATGTAGGTGGCTTATGACTCATAAACTCCCGGTGCTTATCGCGAGGTGGAACTGGTGGTGGTGGTGGAGGCAATGGCACTTGTTGCTGTTGCTGCTGTTGTTGAAGTTGTTGTTGCAGCTGCTGTTGTTGCGCCCTCCTTTCTTGGCGTATCTCATCTCGCTCCTGGCGCAACTCCTGGCGTATGTCTTCTCTTTCCTGACGCATCTCTTGGCGTTCTTGCTGCATCTGAGCACGCATGTCAGCCATAGTGTCCGCCATTTGCTGCATCACCGCCATCTGAGCAGCAACCAGTGGGTCAACTCCGCCTGGTGGAGGATTAGGAGGATTCATCTCTGCAGGCTGTGGCTGAGGTTGTTTATAAATTCTTCGAGTGTGTCGGTTAGGAGGCAAATCAATTCCACCACCCCTCCTGGTATTGACCATCTGAGTTAGATACATATGGTAAGAAAGAGCAGTAGACAAGGCAGTAATTACAATCATGTTACTTTGGGGGACTTATTAGCTAAGTAGATTAGTGTGTCACCTACTAAAGCTAATACAATACCTTATAGTGGTACATGCTAAAATGTCCATCTATACTATTCCAATCAATCAAAGAAGCAAATCAGGCATTGATCATCAGAACAATCAACCAATATTTTTAATAGAGAAAATAGTTTTAATTTTGTCTTAGGCTTCCTATCTCTTAAAATGTCATAGGGGTAGGGATTCCAAGGTGTGAAATCCATCTTGTCTCAGAGTAGAAAAGGGTAAGAATGATCAGAGTAGAACAGTAGAAGGGGAGACAGGATTAAGATAAGTGTAGAAAGAATCAGAGTAGGGTAAGTGTGGAATGAATCAGAATAAGATAAGTAGGTAAGGGTTGTCCATTTCTATCTAGGTCTCGTCCTACAGTCAACATTTCCTCTGATACCACTTCTGTAACACCCGGGCTTTAAAGAACAAAGCTGGGTGCATCTCATACATGCGCCAAAGAAGACAACATATATAATAACAGAGTGTATAGAGATAAATGTCACAATAAAATCAGAGTACTTATTACATAGCGGAAGACTTATTACAAAGTAAAAGAATAAATATAAAACGAACTAAGGATCGTCGGCGCCAATGTCGACTGAGAAACGCCACCTAGATCAGATCAAACTCCTCAGTGTTAGGCGGCTCCTCTTCAACCACCTGCTCTTCTCCTGTGGGGGGGGGTGTGAGACAGCAAGAGTGAGCTCACATACGTTCATAGCTCAACAAGTCGTGGGGAATAATGTGGCATGAACTCACCAAAGGTGGGAATTCATGAAGTGTAAGGCTGATCAACGAAATAGAGGCTGAAGCTGAGCATTGCTTTTATAAGTTGGTCAAAATTTTATTAGCAGTTACTAAGTGTAAGTAAATACCAAACCATAGTAATAATAAGTAAAAGTAATAATAAAATAATCCCAAATGCAATGAAATGACAGGTTAAGTTTAAGTTCCATAATTTAATCATGTGAGTGTCCGAGCCGCTCATGACCGTGAGCACGGCTAGTATACCAGTTTTACACTCTGCAGAGGTTGCGCATCTTTACCCACAAGTCGTGTTACCCATTTGCCACAGAGTTGATCAGACTCCATACACCTCTACCTAGGAAGCGAGGCAGGGTACCACTACGAGGCCTTTACAAAGTTCCACTAGCTTCAGACTACCCGCTACAGTTTATAGGAAGATCCAGTACAGGGTTCCTGGCTGACCGCCATCGCAGCAAAATCAACCAGGGACCTCCCTACACTGACCTCTCCCCTACTGCCCTTGCCCCTTTCGGGTAAGGTAGCCCTCCCCTAGCTTTCCTAGTTAATCAGCCAAGGGCGTCCCATTAAACCCTTGTGGTAGCACTGTTTTCCCGGGTGGTTCTCCATGTTCCCATTAACATAATGATCTTAACATGAACAAGGAATAATAAAACAGATAACAATAAATAGTATAACAAAGAGTGATGAATATCTCTATACCCAAATCCACATAAAGCAATAGCATGTACTACCCAAAACTTTAGTAGTAAAACCAGTGGTGTAACAAGGTATAAAGATAGTCAAAATCTAGGGTATCCTATTGGGTCCCATCAAAATTATCCTATGCAGATCATTATGAATAATAAGAACATGAATGGGTAAAAGAAATGATCAAGGGCACAACTTGCCTTCAACGAGCTCCTGCTCAGCTACTTCAACTTGTTGAAGCTCAGGTTCCACAGTGGGTTGCTCGTCTACTCGCATCAATACAATACATACATGGCATAGCATAAATTAACATCACATCAAACATGCAAATAGAATATACAGTAATAAACTAGACATTAAAACAAGATCACAGGAACTGGAATCATTAAATTTGGAGTTATATATTTTAAGTTATGAATTTTCTAATGTTTTATGTGCTTAATACAAGATTAAGTGAAAGAATAATTTTAATGTGTTTGTCATGTCAGAACAGAGGCACTAATGGGTAGACAATATTATTACAAAAATTTAGGAACTGGAATGGTCTAATTTGGAGTTCATATGCATTTACTATGAATTAAACAAGTTTTAACATTTATTTATGCATTAAAAATTAATTTCAGATATTAATTTCTGATTTCTAATACTCTCTGGATCGGGCCTCAATTACAGGAAACTGCAGGGGCTAGACGGCAAAATATCCTAGGACTCAGAGCGCCCCAAGGTGGACGGCGGGTTGATTTCCGCAAAGTCCAGGGACCCTTATGCAAAACGACCCAGCCGAAGGGGTATGGGCAGATCGTGGCCGTTGGATCAACTCTGGAGGGCTGCGATTAGATCATTTATTAGCTGAAGCGGTATGAATCTATGGCCCATCCGATCCCAATCTAACGGTCGGCAATCAATTAAACCCAGGATTGCTTTCAATCACACGATCTCGCATCCACGGTCCCAATTCCACGCGTGAAGGGGGGGTATTCTCAAACGAATCAGGGCCGTTCTCTGGGAGATCAACGGTCCACAGCCCATCGTCCCAATCTAGCTCAACCCGCACCTACCCGACGGCGCGGTCGCCAGGCGCGGTGGCGCCATCGCCGGCGCCCGCCAATTCTCAGTTTCCTGCTCTCGAACTTCAATCGGAACACTACTATACGAAGACAGTACTCTTGCGAATGCATTGACGGGGTTCATACCGGAATCCGAGCGGTGCCCAGGCTTGCCCGCGGCGCGCAGCGGACGCACGACGACGGTGAGAAATTCCGGAGTCCTCAGTGCACTCCAGGCTCCAAGACCGCACGCATCAACTCCCAAGGACCCCGGCGAGTACCGACGTTCACACCTCGAGCCACCGGACCCCGGCAACACGAGGAGCAGCACCGACGGAGGACTACCTAAATCTGCGTGTGAGCACTGGCGGCGCTTCGGTTTATGTTGGGATGGCCTCAGGAGTTCGATGTGGCTTAACAGGTGGGTCTTCCGTCTCCAATTTATCCCCGAGCCCCCCCGCTCAACTTCCTCCAGCACGGACTTGCGGATTAGAACGGATCCCAGCGCCTGCCCGCCATGCGCGGCGATTCTGTTGGGAGGAAAACGCCGACAGGCGGGACCCACACTGCAGTGAGAAGGAGCGTGGACGAGCGCGCAAGCCGTGCGCGAAGGCGCTGACGAAGCGAGCCCACCCGATCAGCGACTGGAGCACTCGGACGCGGTCACGGTGCATGACGCACGGGCCCCACGCGACAGTCAGTTAGGCCACGCGCGCGCGGCAATGGGCTGGCGGGGGAAACACGGGTAGTGGGCCGACTTGCTGGTGTTTCGGCCCAGGTACAGTTTTTTTTGTCTTTTTCTTTTTATCTTTTCTATTCCCTTCTATTTACCATTTCAATTCCACTTTAAATTCCAAATTTGTGGCAATTTTCATCTTCAAACTTACATGTTCTATTCCTCTGAACATAGTATGGCTAAATTTTATTTATTTACAAATTTATCCTGTTTTGCATAGTATTTTCCTCTCCTTTCTCAATTACTAGAGTTTTCCTTTTTGAATTAATATATTTCTTTACACACTATTCTATGTTGTCACAAAATGCACACAACATAAAGCCTCAGCATGATGCACAATTTAATGACCTTTATTAATCCTTTGTTTTTTTTTTTGAATAATGTGTTCACATGAACTGACAATTAAATATGGCACACATGTATATAAAGGAACATAATTTCCTCCTTTTAGGTTTCCTTACAAAGTGGGTATTACACAGACAGGCTCCACCAAACGGCTAGTTTGGTGGTTGGGGCTATAAATACCCCCAACCACCCCACATTCAAGTCATCCAAGTTTTCCACCTTCCAACTACTTACAAGAGCTCTAGCATTCAATTCTAGACACGCCCAAGTGATCAAATCCTCTCCAATTCCACACAAGGCTTTAGTGATTAGTGAGAGAGATTTGTTGTGTTCTTTTGAGCTCTTGCGCTTGGATTGCTTCTTTCTTTCATTCTTTCTTGCGATCATCTCAATTGTAATCGAGGCAAGAGACACCAATTGTGTGGTGGTCCTTGCGGGGAAGTTTGGTTCCCGTTTGATTGAGAGAAGAAGCTCACTCGGTCCGAGGGACCGTTTGAGAGAGGGAAAGGGTTGAAAGAGACCCGACCTTTGTGGCCTCCTCAACGGGGAGTAGGTTTGCGAGAACCGAACCTCGGTAAAACAAATCCGCGTGTCTCACTCTTCATTCGCTTGCGATTTGTTTTGTGCCCTCTCTCTCGGACTCATTACTATTACTAACGCTAACCCGACTTGTAGTTGTGATTAATTTTGTAAATTTCAGTTTCGCCCTATTCACCCCCCTCTAGGCGACTTTCAGGTGGTGACAAGAAACAAGGCTCGACTTGTGGCAAAAGGTTGTGCCCAAGTCGCAGGTTTGGATTTCGAGGAGACTTTTGCTCCTATGGCTAGGCTAGAGTCTATTAGAATATTATTAGCCTATGCCACTCACCACTCTTTTAGGTTGTTTCAAATGGATGTGAAGAGCGCTTTCCTCAACGAGCCAATAAAGGAGGAGGTGTACGTGGAACAACCCTCTGGCTTTAAGGATGACAGGTACCCCGACCATGTGTTTAAGCTCTCTAAGGCGCTCTATGGACTTAAGCAAGCCCCAAGAGCATGGTATGAATGCCTTAGAGATTTCTTAATTGCTAATGCTTTCAAGGTTAGGAAAGCCGATCCTACTCTTTTCACTAAGACTTGTGATGGTGATCTTTTTGTGTGCCAAATTTATGTCGATGACATAATATTTGGTTCTACTAACCAAAAGTCTTGTGAGGAGTTTAGCAGGGTGATGACTCAAAAGTTTGAGATGTCGATGATGGGCGAGTTGAACTACTTCCTTGGGTTCCAAGTGAAGCAACTCAAGGACGGCACCTTCATCTCCCAAACGAAGTACACTCAAGATCTTCTTAAGCGGTTTGGGATGAAGGACGCCAAGCCCGCGAGGACACTGATGGGAACCGACGGGCATGTCGACCTCAACAAAGGAGGTAAGTTCGTTGATCAAAAGGCATACCGGTCTATGATAGGGTCATTACTTTATTTATGTGCTAGTAGACCGGATATTATGCTTAGCGTATGCATGTGTGCTAGATATCAATCTGACCTAAGGGAATGTCACCTTGTGGCCGTTAAGCGGATTCTTAGATATTTAGTTTCTATGCCTTGCTTCGGGATCTGGTATCCAAAGGGGTCTACCTTTGACTTAATTGGATATTCAGACTCCGATTATGCTGGATGCAAGGTTGATAGGAAGAGTACATCAGGGACGTGCCAATTACTAGGAAGGTCCCTAGTGTCTTGGAGTTCAAAGAAACAAACCTCTGTTGCCCTATCCACCGCTGAGGCCGAGTATGTTGCCGCAGGACAGTGTTGCGCACAACTACTTTGGATGAGGCAAACCCTCCGGGACTTTGGCTACAATCTGAGCAAAGTCCCACTCCTATGTGACAATGAGAGTGCAATCCGCATGGCGGATAATCCTGTTGAACACAGCCGCACTAAGCACATAGACATCCGACATCACTTTCTGAGAGACCACCAGCAAAAGGGAGATATCAAGGTGTTCCATATTAGCACCGAGAACCAGCTAGCCGATATCTTTACCAAGCCATTAGATGAGAAAACCTTTTGCAAGCTGCGTAGTGAGCTAAATGTCTTAGATTCGCGTAACTTGGTTTGATCTATAGCATACATGTGTTTTATGCCTTTGATCATGTTACTTATACATTTATGCAATTTGTTGCTTATTTATGGTGCTTAGGTTGTGCAAGGGATCCCCGGACCTCAAAAGTCCATGTGTGAACGATGCACATATTTAGGGGGAGAAGTGCTACAACTTGACCCTTTGAGACTAACCCTTGTGTTTGAGTTACTTGATGTAGTCTCAAAGGTGCATTGAAAAGGAAAAGGTGAACTTGGACCATGCAAAGACTTCCACTGCACTCCGGTATTAGTGTACTCACCTCCAAGTTCATTCTTATGCTCTTATTGCCTTTTTGCTCTTAATTGACATTTTTGGTGAGGTAATGGGGTTAAAGGGCCAAAAATGATCCTGTTTTGGTGCTTGATGCCAAAGGGGGAGAAATTAAGGCCAAAGCAAATGGATCAGCTACCACTTGAGAATTTTGAAAATAGTAGAGTTATAATTTTTAATTTGTCCAAAATACTCTTATTGCAAAATTTGGTCTCTTGTGCGGGAGAATTTATGATTATGGGAAAAAGGGGGATTTTTTGGCACTTGATCAATTTTTTCCACTGGAATATCTCTCTTTGTGCCTAAACAAGTGTGTTTGACTTAGAGATAGGAAAATGAATTTGATTTGCAAAAACAAACCAAGTGGTGGCAAAGGATGATCCAAATATGTCAAAATTTGTGCGAATACAATTTTGTTCTCAATTGCATTGATGTTGCACTTCTTTTAATTGCTTTTGGATGCGTTGGCATAAATCACCAAAAAGGAGATTGAAAGGGAAATGTGCCCTTGGGCAATTTCTATTATGTTTTGGTGATTAACTGCCCAACACATTTAAATAAGTTCTTATGTGCTAAATGAAGAGAGAAGTGCAAATCGAAGAAAACGTATGTTTCTAGACTTAGTACATAGTTTTTAAGTACTAATATGTTTTATCTAAGTGCTAGAAACAGTGAGAAGAAAAGAAGAAAAGAACCAAAAAGACTTGGCTCGGTGCAGCCAAAACTCAGCTCAGTCTGGCTCATCCGACAGTGTCCAGTGCGCCAGGCTGGCCTCCGGTGAACAGGCCACTCTCGGGAAAAATCGGAGGCGTACGGCTATAATTCACCGGACTGTCCGGTGGTGCACCGGACTGTCCGGTGAGCCAACGGTCACCAGCGCAACGATCGGTAGCGCAATCTGCGGGCGACGCGTGGCCTGCGCCAACGGTCGGCAGGGGGCACCAGACAGTGTCCGGTGCGCCAACTGGACCGGAGGTGCAACAGTCATCTGCGCCAGAATAGGAAGGAGATCGGCACCGGACCATCTATAGTGACTGTCCGGTGCGCCACCCGACAGAAGGCAAGGATAGCCTTCCTTGTTGGCCTCCAACGGCTCCTAGCTGCCTTGGGGCTATAAAAGGGACCCCTAGGCGCATGGAGGAGTCAACCAAGCTTACAAGAAACATTCTAAGACTCCAAGACTCCAACTTCGCGCATTTGATTCTTTGAGATAGTGACTTGAGCTCCATTTGAGTTGTGAACTCCGTGGGTTGTGTTTTGAGCTCAAGTTGTGACTTGTGTGCGTGATTGTGCTGTGATTTGAGTCTTGTGTGTGTTGCTCTCCCCTCCCTTACTTCTGTGCTTCTTTTGTTATCATCATTGTAAGGTCGAGAGGCTCCAAGTTGTGGAGATTCCTCGCAAACAGGAGAAAGACTAAGAAAGGAAAAACTGTGGTATTCAAGTTGATCATCGGATCACTTGAAAGGGGTTGAGTGCAACCCTCGTCCATTGGGATGCCGCAACGTGGAAGTAGGCAAGTGTTACTTGGCCGAACCACGGGATAAAAATCACGTGTCTCTTGTGTGCTTTCTCTTTGATTGTCTGTGTTCACAAGAGCTCATTTCAAGCTACTTAGCCGTTCTAACTTTAATAACTAAGTTTTGTGGCTATTAGTGTTGAATTTTACAGCATCACCTATTCACCCCCTCTAGGTGCTCTCACCCCCCGGGACTATACTAACTCCGAGCTTATCTCGGAACGCCCCAGCTATTTCCTCTCTTACTACATCGATGGCAGCCGGTGGGAGACCACCGGCTCTTTGGTCCAATATGGGTGAGTTTGTTTGGATGTTGGTATGTTGTTTTCCTCCCCATTGGTTTGGGTTATGCGGCGTGTTAATACATGCCCTATGAGGCTCGTAGGACTGGCCATTCCTTTCTGCCTTCTGGGGGCCGGAAAGTACTCACTCTCACAGGTTTGGTAGGTTATATTATGGTGCTGGTATGTCGCATGGTGAGATGGGGAGTTTAGCTGGGACGGATGCGGAGATGGATATCCATCCTCCTCAAAAAACTCTGTGCCGGACCGTCCGGTTAAATACGCGGACCGTTCGGTTACGTGCGCGGACTGTCTGGCCATGTGGTCGGACTGTCTGGCCATGTGGTCGGACCGTCTGACATTATATTCGGACTGTTTGGCGTCATACACGAACGGTCCAAATGGGTTATCTAGGGTTTGCACGGTATGTGGCGGCTTGGGTGCGGGCCTTGGTAATTCGCTTCTAAAAATGGGATCAGCCGCCCCTGGTCCGGACGGCCCGCGCTCACGTGCGAACGGTCCGGACATGCGCAGACCGACAAATTTACCACCGATGTGCGTGGGAGACTGTTGTTGCCCAGGGTACATGTCTATCGGCCTCCCATAAAGGGGTTGTGATTGGTCATGACAACCTGTTGCCGATGAATCACGTGTGTATTCCCTCAGTTCAACCTCGTGCGAAGGAAGATTTGCAATAGTAGACTTATCAAGCGCACACACTAGCCTTTTATGATCGTTTTGTATATCTCCTACGATACGTTGCATCTGCTCTCGTTGTTCGTCTATGTAAGCCTTAAGAGATTGGAGCTCATTGGTGCTACTTACATTGGGGGTATTCGTAGTAGGTCGGAGCAAAGCCAGATCCATCGCCCGTTGCCAAATGACTTTGTTGTTCCTGTCCAGCTTGAAGTCAACCAGGAATTTCGCCTTTGCTTCTTGGATCAGCTGCTCCTAGCGCTCCTCAAATAGGAGCTGTTCTTCAACCGGTAAGGTTTCCCATGTCGTCTTGATGATATTGCTGGTGGAAACTTCAGAGCTATCCTTTGAACTGGCCATTGAGGGCCAATCTCGATAGGTCTATATGAAATTGTTCCCCAGCGGAGTCGTCAAAAAGTATGTTGACACCTTTTTAGGGCGCCAATCACTCAACACGAACCAGCGGCGGTGCTCTCTACACAGGGGTGGATGGTTCGTGGCCAGGGGCCGGACGGTCCATGGCCTGGCGCAAGGCTAGGGTTCCTGCCTGACGGCCGGACGGTCCGCGCGTGCGCAGGGGTGGCGGAAGATCGCCGGCGGCGCCTAGATCTCGCTTCCAGGAGGGACCCCGTCTGGGAGGAGAGATCCTAGGTGATGTCTAGGCTCGACAGGCCGACCTAGACTCCTCTAATCGACGTAGAGTCGAAGAGAAGCGGAGAATTTGGGGATTGAAAGGCTAAACTAGAACTAGACTAGAACTACTCCTAGGAAATAAATGCGAAATAGAAGTGGTATTGATTCGATTGATGATTACAAATCGGTCGTATACCTCTGTATTTATAGAGGAGGGGGGCTGGACCCTTTACAAACTAATCTCCCGAACTAATTCCGCGAATTTAGCTAACAACCGTAGCACAAAACTCGGAACCCTAATCTGTTCTGCGCACGCGCGGACCGTCCGACCCACTGGCGCGGACCGTCCGGACCACGGACCGTCCGGCTCTAGGACCGGACCGTCCGACGGCTCAAATTGGTGCTCAACAGGTTTTGTACACAATTGTGAATAGTTATCAGAGAGGTGAAGAACTAGCTCGTAGAGAGCACTTGATATTTATGTAGATCAAGGGGGAGTGACACCTTTTGCATGGTGCTCCAACGAGGATTATCAGAGGTAAGAGGAATTATTACTAATAATTGAGTTCTTATGCATGGGGTGATTAGATTTCTAGATCCCGAAATGACGACGTCATTGGCTGATTGGAGCATCTCCAACAATATGACATATAAAATGCCATATAATTTGAAAATAAATATATTTTAGGATTTAGGGCACCAACAAAAATATTCTGCTCGAACAGTAAAACCTCAAATCTAGATTATATGACAGTCCACTACGCTATAGTATATTTTAGGCATTGGAGAGGGTGTTCTATAACTTTTGACCAAATTTTATAGAATAAAGCACCGTTGGAATAGTTTTTTCTGCATAGAGTCATATATCTTAATTTAAGGCACTAGTTTTAGGTATTTTTGGAAATGCTCTTAGACTGTCTTCATCAATGTCATCTAAATTTTATCCCCTAAAATAATATTCTCTATCATTTACGGCACACTCTAAAAAATTCTATTCTCTATATCTTCACTGTCTCTAGGAACATCCTCTAAATTTTATCTTCTATACTAGGTATATGCCTGTGCGTTGCTACGGAATCAATATGATAAAAATGCATTAACATGCAAAAACAATGTTCTCAATTGGGAAATCATGCTGGCTAACACTGTTCTCAAAGCCTTGTCATTCAACACTTCCAAAATTAGATTGCTTCGGAGCTTGACAATTGAGCAGAAAAACTCAGTTCAGGTACTTGGTCTGGTTTTGGTGCTCTTAGAGTCTTCTTGTTCTTGTTTACTACTCTACATAAATCAACCTAAAAATTATGAATTTGCAGATGTAATGACATATTAGAAGCTATCCCTGAGTCACGACATAGTTTACATGTGACTTCAGAATTGGGAAATCATGCTTTCTTGGTTCTTCTAAATCGAATACATTGAGTTAAATAAAACGGATAAATGCTTTTGACTTTCCATGCTTACAGACATACAGCTTGGATAAGGATTTTTTTAACTCAAAGTGTTTTTCTTGAGTTTTGTTCCGAGTAATTTGAAGCATCTGTTTCACCCGTGTCATTACAAGTTTACCTACAGCACAAGAGAAACATAGTTTTTGTTTGGTCTCTGACATTATTATTCTGAACCCTATGCCTGGAGTTATAACAGCATCCGGTTTGGCATGTTGGGTTCTCGCTTTAGCATCATAGATGGATAAAATTCTACTGCACATTGTCGCTTATTGTTGATGGCATGATGAGCCCCAATTCACACACCTGGCTAACTGCCCAATCTATTTGCATGCGGACGAATCTATTTACCTGTATTGTAGGTTACTTATTGAATAGTTTATGGTTGATCATCGTAACTATTGAGGGTTGAACAAGGTGTTGAAACTTTAGATGAAACAGATAACACCCAAATTCTGAATTTGGAATTGGTAGAAGAAATCTGAACAAAGTATCACTGGGAAATAAATAAACAAGGAGAATAAAACTTAAATTAGTAATATTAAAATAATATGGATTATATTCACCTTTGGATTTCAATTGATACATTTGAAAAATCTGAAAACCAAAATAGAAGTATAAATTTGAATTTGGAAAAGAAAATAGAAAATAAGAGAAAGAGAGGGGATATAAAACAAAAATATAAATAATATATAAACAAGTATATTCAGAATTAATATCCCTAACTTCACAAAAATAAATTGAAATGATGAGCCATAGAAATTTGAATTTAAGTTTGAATTCAAATTGGATTTGAAAACAAAGAAAAGAAAACAGAAAATAAAAAAAAGAAAAAGATAAAATACTGAACTGGGCCGGCTACCTCAATTTGGCCCATCTAACCAATCGGCCTCCGCGCGGCCCAACTGTGCGCTCCACGCGCGCTGACACCGGGACCCCACTGGACAGCGACCCCTGAGTATTCGGCCATAACTCGCGTCCGCTCTCTGACTCGCGGGTCCCACTCGCCAGGGCGCCCTCACACGCGTGTGCGATGCCGTTCTCGCTGACGGGCGGGTCCACTCGTCTGCCCTACCGCTCGCGCGCATGGTTTTGTTTCACTGGTGTGTGGGCCCGAGACGTCAGGTTCATCTCTATCCTCCCCAACCAAACTCCGCGGCACGGGCGCTTCACCAAACCCCCGCGGATCTCGCTGCTCGCACCGGCTCGGACTCCGGGCGCCGCCTGGGTATAAAACCGACCCCACAGCCCCCTGGAACCCAGGCCATAGCCGCATCTTGGATAAGCTCTGAGCTCATGATCAGTTGGCGCGGCCGAAGGGAGAGAATCGCCGCCGCCGTGGGTCTTAGGTATCTCCTACTAGCCGGACACCTCCGCCAACGCGCTGGACCTTGCATAGGTCACAGGGGACCGACACACAGCGACAACGGGCGCGGCAGTGAAGTGGAGCATCGGGGATTTCTCGTCGGAGGTGGATCTACGTCGCCTCAACGCCGCACGTGTGGTCGGGGACCTCACCGCGCTAAACCTTGGTAACTCACTGCCCATTCGGATCGCCACATCACACTCGTCATCTAGCATCAGCGGGGGGTAGAAAATAGGCCCTCGGGACGCCTATTGGCCATACTCCGGCGAAGCTCCACCGTGGTTGGCGGGCGGCGCCGCCGTGCTCGGCTGTCTAAAGGGAAGGGGCTGGGCTGGCCATCGATCGGCTGTCGGACGGCCAGGATTAAAACAAGATATACCCCTTCGCCTAAAAAGGTCTGTGCCGTTGATCGTCGAATCCATGGTCCGTATCGGGTTTCGCTATTTTAAATCGCTACCATCGATTCCGGATCCAATGGGCCGGATGGCGTACCGGTTCGCTTAGATGTAGGTTTAATCTGGCGCGCCCAAGTCTAATCCAACGGCCGAGACTCGCCCATACCGCTTCATTGGCCGTTTTGCTAAAGAGCCCTTCGCTTATTAGAAAATTAACCCGCCATCCAGAGCATCCTATTCACTGAGTCTCGGGAATCTTGCGCCGAGCCCCCTGCGCTTCTGTTTAATTGAGGCGCAGTCCAGTGGATGGGAAAATCATAGAAAATGATTTAGAAAATGATTTTTAGTGTTAAAATAAATCCAGAAACTTATTTAATTCATAACTAATTCATTCTAGCTCCAAATTGAGTCATTCCAATTCCTAAAATTTTGTAATAATATTCTCTATCATTTAGAATCACTGTTTTGACATGAACTCTGTTAGGAAATTAATTTATCATCTAATCCTATTATAATCACCTTAAAACTTAGGAAATTCATAACTTGAATTCTATAACTCAAAAATTAATAATTCTTTTTCCTGTGATCTTATTTTAATATGTATATTATTAATGTATATTTTGCTCTTATGTTTGGTGTGATGTTAAATTTTGCCTACACTGTTTGTTTGTATTACTACGACTAGCAGTGAGGTCACGAGTCATCTAATGATCATCCTGGTACCTGGAATCTCAAGGCCCAGGCAAGTTGTGCCCTTGATCACTTCTTTTTACCCAGCCATGTTCTGATTAATTATAATGACCTGCATAGGTTAATTTTGATGGGACCCAATAGGTTACCCTAGTTTGTCTATCTTTATACCTTGTTTACCACTGAACTTTCTGGGTAGTACTTGCTAGTGCTATATGTGGTTTTGGGTATGGAGATACACCATTCATGATTATACTTTTATTATCAGTTGTTATTTATGATTCATGTTGAGATCATTATGTTAATTGGAACATGGAGAACCACCCGGGAAAACAGTGCTACCATGAGGGTGGAATGGGACGCCCTTGGCTGATTAATTAGGAAAGCTAGTGGAAGACTACCTTACCCGAAAGGGGCAAGGGCAGTAGGGGAGAGGTCAGTGTAGGGAGGCCCTCGGGAGGATTTTGCTGCGATGGCGGTCCTGCAAGGGATTCCTGCACTGGATCTTCCTATAAACTGTAGCGGGTTTTCGGAAGCTAGTGGAACTTTGTAAAGGCCTCGTAGTGGATCCCTAGCCATTCACCTCGGAAGTGTCTAAGGGCTTTGCAAACCCTGGCGACATGGGATACACGACTTGTGGGTAAAGATGCGCAACCTCTGCAGAGTGTAAAACTGGTATACTAGCCGTGCTCACGGTCATGAGCAGCTCGGACACTCACATGATTAAATTATGAAACTTAAACTCAATTTGTCATATGCATTGCATCGCAGGTGAAGTTGTTACTTTTGTTCTACTATTTAAATGGGTTGGTATTTACTTATACTTAGTAACTGCTAATAAAATTTTGACCAACTTTAAAAGCAATGCTCAGCTCTAACCATCTTCTTTGGTAAGCCTTACACTTCACGTGAGCTCCCACCTTTGGCGAGTTCATGCACATTATTCCTCACAACTTGTTGAGCGATGAACGTATGTGAGCTCACTCTTGCTGTCTCACATACACCACAGGTCAAGAACAGGTACTGCAGGATGATGCTCATGGAGGATGCTGCGATGAGTTCGTGAGAGGTCTAGGCCGTCGTCTCCCAGTCAACTTTGGGTTGCTGGACCGTTGTCTCCTTATAATGTAATTATTTATTTTGTATAGAACTCCTGCTATATATAAAGTTGTGACATTCGATCCTGTGCCACTATACATCATATGTATGAGACTTGGTCCCAGCATACCTGGTGTTTATGTTAACCCCGGGTTTTGGACCCCTAAAATCCGGGTGTTACAGAAGTGGTATCAGAGGAATGTTGACTGTAGGACGAAACCTAGATAGAACTGGACAACCAATACTTACTTACCTCTGCTACTCTGATTCTTTTCTAAAACTTTTCTTAATCTTTTCTCATCTATTTCCGCTTTACTCTGATTATTCTTACCTTTTCCTTCTAAAGACAAACTTGGATTTCACACTTTGAAATCCTGTGCCTAAAGTGACTTTTAGGAATAGGAGACCTACTCTCAGGAACGAAAACAAAACTATTTTTATGGTTATCTATGCACTTGAATGTTTGTTCTTATGATATTTGTTTGATTTGGATTTTTGATTGAGTGTGATGGGTTGTGGAGTAATGTCCACAATTACATCTACATATACATATAGGCATACATATATAAAATTCATAAGATAATTAGACAACCTGGATTGTCCCCATTGGAACATATCTAGCTTAAGAGATTTATCTTATCCTAAAAGCTCTCATTCTAACCAATACCCATCTTATCTTAAAGATTCTCCCTTATCTCAATAGATTCATCCCATCTTAAGAGATTCTATCCTACACTCATAGATCTATCTTATCTCAAAAGATCTTAACTTATCCTAATGAATATAATCCATCTTATCCTAAAAAGATACTCATCTTATCTTGAAGAGATTTTATGTCATCCTAATAGATCTAACTGGCCTTAAAAGATTCTATCGTATCTTTATGGATCCATAATATCCTAATAAGCATACTTACCCACCCTAGTTTAAACAACCATGATCTAATACAAATTAATTAGATCTCATCTAGTCAAACTGGTCATACCAATCTAACCTAGATCCCATCCAATCTAATATGATCTAATCTAAAGTGACTTATCAAACATGTTAGATAATACTAGTGAAATGGATTAGACCTCACTCCTATAAAAATGATTTAAGCTAAATTGATGCCCTAGATTAACTTGACCATATACATATGCAACTACCTTACCCATCCGATAGTTGCATAATCCCTCTGTGTTAACCTAATAGAGCTTCTGACCTACCTACACCATATACCCCATCCTATCTCAAAAGATTCTAACATATCCTAACAAGATATATCTTACCCTGATAAATCTATCTAACTTAAACTAGTCTAATCTAGATCATATCTAATTTAATATGGTCCAATCTAGTGTGAGTTACTTAATGGACCAGTTAATACTTGTGAAATAGATTAGCCCCTATCCACATGTTTTAACTTAGTTCACCCTACACTAAATAAAGAATGAGAAACCAACCCAACCAATAGAGTCTTGATGGATTGCATAATCCATCAACCACCACCTAACATCAAACAAACTTTTGACCTACATCATGTAGTCTATCTCATCCATACCTATATTAACCATATTCCCCAGCCCAATAATATACACTAACTCCTAATCAATGAGACAAGACCGAAGAAGATGATCAACTTCATCAAGAAAGGACAAACACCAACTCAAGTCTTCAAGGATCAAGCGGGATCACCAGATGAGTCAAAAGCCACAATTTAGGATGGAATCTTTTCCTACCCTACACTTTCTTAACCAAACCTATATATGCCCTAAAGACATCTTCTATCCTACATAATAAAGTGGATATACATAAATATACCCATGTGTTCCTAATCAATTCCTTATAAAAAAAATTATTATGAAAACATTTGTGCTTAAAGCCACTTAGAAAAAAAAAATTCGAAGCTAAACTGCAACCTAAGCCTTTGACTTTCTATATCCCATTTCTTACAAATCTCGAGGACGAGATTATTTTTAAGGGGGGTAGGATTTGTAACACCCAAATTCTGAATTTGGAATTGGTAGAAGAAATCTGAACAAAGTATCACTGGGAAATAAATAAACAAGGAGAATAAAACTTAAATTAGTAATATTAAAATAATATGGATTATATTCACCTTTGGATTTCAATTGATACATTTGAAAAATCTGAAAACCAAAATAGAAGTATAAATTTGAATTTGGAAAAGAAAATAGAAAATAAGAGAAAGAGAGGGGATATAAAACAAAAATATAAATAATATATAAACAAGTATATTCAGAATTAATATCCCTAACTTCACAAAAATAAATTGAAATGATGAGCCATAGAAATTTGAATTTAAGTTTGAATTCAAATTGGATTTGAAAACAAAGAAAAGAAAACAGAAAATAAAAAAAAGAAAAAGATAAAATACTGAACTGGGCCGGCTACCTCAATTTGGCCCATCTAACCAATCGGCCTCCGCGCGGCCCAACTGTGCGCTCCACGCGCGCTGACACCGGGACCCCACTGGACAGCGACCCCTGAGTATTCGGCCATAACTCGCGTCCGCTCTCTGACTCGCGGGTCCCACTCGCCAGGGCGCCCTCACACGCGTGTGCGATGCCGTTCTCGCTGACGGGCGGGTCCACTCGTCTGCCCTACCGCTCGCGCGCATGGTTTTGTTTCACTGGTGTGTGGGCCCGAGACGTCAGGTTCATCTCTATCCTCCCCAACCAAACTCCGCGGCACGGGCGCTTCACCAAACCCCCGCGGATCTCGCTGCTCGCACCGGCTCGGACTCCGGGCGCCGCCTGGGTATAAAACCGACCCCACAGCCCCCTGGAACCCAGGCCATAGCCGCATCTTGGATAAGCTCTGAGCTCATGATCAGTTGGCGCGGCCGAAGGGAGAGAATCGCCGCCGCCGTGGGTCTTAGGTATCTCCTACTAGCCGGACACCTCCGCCAACGCGCTGGACCTTGCATAGGTCACAGGGGACCGACACACAGCGACAACGGGCGCGGCAGTGAAGTGGAGCATCGGGGATTTCTCGTCGGAGGTGGATCTACGTCGCCTCAACGCCGCACGTGTGGTCGGGGACCTCACCGCGCTAAACCTTGGTAACTCACTGCCCATTCGGATCGCCACATCACACTCGTCATCTAGCATCAGCGGGGGGTAGAAAATAGGCCCTCGGGACGCCTATTGGCCATACTCCGGCGAAGCTCCACCGTGGTTGGCGGGCGGCGCCGCCGTGCTCGGCTGTCTAAAGGGAAGGGGCTGGGCTGGCCATCGATCGGCTGTCGGACGGCCAGGATTAAAACAAGATATACCCCTTCGCCTAAAAAGGTCTGTGCCGTTGATCGTCGAATCCATGGTCCGTATCGGGTTTCGCTATTTTAAATCGCTACCATCGATTCCGGATCCAATGGGCCGGATGGCGTACCGGTTCGCTTAGATGTAGGTTTAATCTGGCGCGCCCAAGTCTAATCCAACGGCCGAGACTCGCCCATACCGCTTCATTGGCCGTTTTGCTAAAGAGCCCTTCGCTTATTAGAAAATTAACCCGCCATCCAGAGCATCCTATTCACTGAGTCTCGGGAATCTTGCGCCGAGCCCCCTGCGCTTCTGTTTAATTGAGGCGCAGTCCAGTGGATGGGAAAATCATAGAAAATGATTTAGAAAATGATTTTTAGTGTTAAAATAAATCCAGAAACTTATTTAATTCATAACTAATTCATTCTAGCTCCAAATTGAGTCATTCCAATTCCTAAAATTTTGTAATAATATTCTCTATCATTTAGAATCACTGTTTTGACATGAACTCTGTTAGGAAATTAATTTATCATCTAATCCTATTATAATCACCTTAAAACTTAGGAAATTCATAACTTGAATTCTATAACTCAAAAATTAATAATTCTTTTTCCTGTGATCTTATTTTAATATGTATATTATTAATGTATATTTTGCTCTTATGTTTGGTGTGATGTTAAATTTTGCCTACACTGTTTGTTTGTATTACTACGACTAGCAGTGAGGTCACGAGTCATCTAATGATCATCCTGGTACCTGGAATCTCAAGGCCCAGGCAAGTTGTGCCCTTGATCACTTCTTTTTACCCAGCCATGTTCTGATTAATTATAATGACCTGCATAGGTTAATTTTGATGGGACCCAATAGGTTACCCTAGTTTGTCTATCTTTATACCTTGTTTACCACTGAACTTTCTGGGTAGTACTTGCTAGTGCTATATGTGGTTTTGGGTATGGAGATACACCATTCATGATTATACTTTTATTATCAGTTGTTATTTATGATTCATGTTGAGATCATTATGTTAATTGGAACATGGAGAACCACCCGGGAAAACAGTGCTACCATGAGGGTGGAATGGGACGCCCTTGGCTGATTAATTAGGAAAGCTAGTGGAAGACTACCTTACCCGAAAGGGGCAAGGGCAGTAGGGGAGAGGTCAGTGTAGGGAGGCCCTCGGGAGGATTTTGCTGCGATGGCGGTCCTGCAAGGGATTCCTGCACTGGATCTTCCTATAAACTGTAGCGGGTTTTCGGAAGCTAGTGGAACTTTGTAAAGGCCTCGTAGTGGATCCCTAGCCATTCACCTCGGAAGTGTCTAAGGGCTTTGCAAACCCTGGCGACATGGGATACACGACTTGTGGGTAAAGATGCGCAACCTCTGCAGAGTGTAAAACTGGTATACTAGCCGTGCTCACGGTCATGAGCAGCTCGGACACTCACATGATTAAATTATGAAACTTAAACTCAATTTGTCATATGCATTGCATCGCAGGTGAAGTTGTTACTTTTGTTCTACTATTTAAATGGGTTGGTATTTACTTATACTTAGTAACTGCTAATAAAATTTTGACCAACTTTAAAAGCAATGCTCAGCTCTAACCATCTTCTTTGGTAAGCCTTACACTTCACGTGAGCTCCCACCTTTGGCGAGTTCATGCACATTATTCCTCACAACTTGTTGAGCGATGAACGTATGTGAGCTCACTCTTGCTGTCTCACATACACCACAGGTCAAGAACAGGTACTGCAGGATGATGCTCATGGAGGATGCTGCGATGAGTTCGTGAGAGGTCTAGGCCGTCGTCTCCCAGTCAACTTTGGGTTGCTGGACCGTTGTCTCCTTATAATGTAATTATTTATTTTGTATAGAACTCCTGCTATATATAAAGTTGTGACATTCGATCCTGTGCCACTATACATCATATGTATGAGACTTGGTCCCAGCATACCTGGTGTTTATGTTAACCCCGGGTTTTGGACCCCTAAAATCCGGGTGTTACACCTTCCTAGATCTGTTTAGCCAACTTGTGCTTCCATTCTACTCTGTTCTAAAATGTAGTAGCCAGGTAGATGAGTTTTGCAAGATGTCTTTCCTTTAGACAATCAGGTAAATCAGGAACCACTCAATCAGTTGACAGTTGGGTTCAAGATGTCCATATGCATGGGTCTACGACCATACAAGGCATCGGAGAATGAAGCAAACTACACTATTATATTTAAGGCACACTCACACAAACTTTGGAGAATGAAAGCACTACAATACAGTTACGAAAACACGCTTATACGTTGACAACACAGAGCAACAAAACCCTTGTATAAAAAAGGCTAGCATCGAGCAAGAAACTACCAACGTGAAATTCTACTGCGAGACACTGGTCTGAAGTGGCAAAGCACTTTCAACTCCAGCTTCCTTCGCTTCTGCCGCAGATCTCTCTGCAACAGGTGCTTTGCAGACCTTGGTGAGACATGGGTAGGTGCTTTGTAGACCTTGGTGGTAATGCTTCCATCTGGAACCTTTCAATCGGGCTGCTTGGCATGTTTGGTGCTCGGAGATCCAATGGCTTCCTAATATAGCCATCGACTCTTTGAGGAACATGACTGAACTGGTCATTCATTGAGTACTCAGGGCTCCTCTTGAGGCTGTGGCTGTCCCTGAACAATCTTGTGTCTCGGAAAGGTGTGCAGTACGGTTATGGAACACCCGAGGTGGGCATGGCGTCCAAGCCCATGAGCCTGGCCACCACACCTGATGCCTTCATCTCACGCACTTCCTCATTGGTCACTGAAGACGCACAACTGTAGTCGCTGCTCCCCTTGAAGCTTGATACACCAATCCCTTCATCATCATCACCCTACACAAATGCATCCACCTAAACGTTAGTGAACGCAAGCCCCTTCACACGTATAACAACAACAACGATTTGCTGTTTAGAACAAGGTTGAAGACGCCAAAGATAACTCACCAAGTAGAGACGCCCTGACAGCAAGGTTTCTTCGCTCCTCTTAACAAGCTTGGACCCCTCTGCGAACAGATCACGAGATCAGATTAAGAAAGCATTAGCCAGGTAGAGAAGCTCTTCTCGGAAGCAAGGCATTCTTACAAACACGTACCGGGCGAGTTGGAGAACAGCTTCTTGCGCGACTTTCACTTCCAATCAAATAGGTTGAAGATCCCGCCGCTGCCAATAACCTTCGCTCCACCCTTCTCCGACCCCATCGATTCTAGAAACCCTCTACACCTGAATCAAAACTCGTCGCCGCTCCTCAGCGTTCGCTCCGCAGCATCCCCCCCAAAAGGAAGAGAAAATCACCTATACAGCATGCTTCAGATCGAACAAGAAAATATACCTGAGCGGAACAGACTATCAACTCATGAATCTTAAGGTCAATGCTCAATGGCAGGGTACGGCGCCCTCGAATCGAAAGCATTCGTCTACTCGTGAAGCTCACCGAGGTCTATAACTACCAACATGCGGGAGTCGCGGCGGCAGGCGTGCGGGATTCGCGGAGCGTGAGCTGCGGTGGGCGTTTCGCGTAGGCGGAGTGGCGGGCGGGCGAGCGGTTTGCGGCGGACATGGCTATCACGAAGGTTTGCGGAGGCGGGGTTTCCGGAGGTCTGGAGGTCGCGGAGCACAGGGGGTCGCGATTATGGTGGCGGCGGGATATCGCGTCCGGAGGCAGAACACGCGAATGTGGACGCCTAACACTGAGTACTTAATTAGTTGTAAAGATATCATATTTTCTATTTTTTCCCTACCATCACATTTTTCTATTACTTGGGTCAGCATATTTTTTTGCTGGTGCAATCTCCTAGGATTTATTCTATTCTTTAGTCTATTCATTAATGTGCTATGTGATGGCAAGAGATAAAAGTGGCGAGCGGAGGGGAGGGAAGATTAGAGGACACTCCATGGTGCGTCCGCTATTGTAGGGGATCATTTACCATGTCTCTGTTGTAGAGAAAAAAAAGAGCTCGTCATACTCTAAATATAGAGTACAAAACGTTTGTTGGAGAGCGATCGACGAGCGGGCTGCTGGTGCTGGTGGTGGCGCTGGTTCCGTGCACTTGTTCGGCCCTATCCTTGAGCTTTGGATAGCGCGCCCAGCGAGGCAGACGGGGCACCCTTGAGAGTTCAATCCTTCGTGGCGTTGCCGTCGCTGCCTCGCTAGCTGGAGGCTGGAGGAAGAAGGCGACTGCTCCGCCTCACAGACACCAACGCCGAACCGGCCGTGGCCAGCCATGCATTGGGATCCCGGCATCCCGCGGGTCCACCGGCTCCTGCTGCTGGCCGTATCGCTACGGTTTCAACGGTTAGGATCCGTATGAAGGCTTGATCGTATTTGAACTGCCAGCCTCATTGCCCTACACTACACGATTACACCGGTCACCGTATGAGGAGAGAGGACACCGCTTTTCAGAGGAAAAAAAGAGAGAGTGTTAGCGACAGTACGTATATATTATCATGAATTTTGCGGCAAGTGACCGCACATCGTTGCCTGCCACATTTTGTCTCCTTCGTGTATCATCGATTCGGACGCCGCGAGATCCATGAAAGATAGCCATCAATGCTCTATTTGTTTTTTTTTCTTTCTGTTTTTCGTTCAACACATGTTTATTGTTGCGAACCTCTGAACTATTACCTAATTTAACTAACAATTAGTTCACTAATTGGTAGAGATAAATCAACATGGACTAAAAAAGTACGTACACATGCCTTTTAATTAGTCCATGAATTGAAACAGTATTGTACTTCAGACACTAATAAACTTTAGCTATTTCCACATTAAAAGTCGATTCAGAAACAACATTAAAGCATATAAAAAAAGTTTTTAGTTAATTAGTTCTTAACTTCTTCATCCAACTAAACTTTAGACGAGTCAACGAATCCAACACAAACGCTAAAGGCATGCATGTTTGGCTTGCTTCCTTTATGTTGCCAAGCAAGAGGTGTGCACATGCGCATACTCCAGCGAACAAATCATCCGCAAAAAGATTTGGTAGTGATCCAAACACGTCCTGAGAATCACAATTCTTATACTTGACTAATGACTAGTATGGGTACACAGACATGGTGTAAGATTTTGAGAACATATCTGGTGCACATGAAAGTTTAGTGCATATGGTGCATCACTCATCTTAGATCTAACGTCTCTAGTTGTTTAGTATATTTTGCTAAGGGCACCCTCCGACGTGGTGGGGGTGTAGTGGTGGAAGGTGTTATTTGTAAATTGCAATAATCAACTAGAGACGTTAGATCTAAGATGGATAATGATGATTTAATATGTGTACCATGTGCACTAAGTTTTCATGTGTACCAGATATGTCTCTATTTGACTATCTATTTATCTTTTTATAAAGATTACACTCTATATATACCATCTCACTACAACAGACTATCTTTCTAGTTCGGCTAGTCAATTGATTAGCCAAATTTGGCTAGTGGGAGAGAAAATTTGGAGAGGTCGATAGCTTAGCGAGTCAGATAGCCAGTATGTTGGAGAGTTATTTTGCTGTTGAGTAGCCAAAATTTGGTTTGACAAGTCATTTAGCTAGTTTTTGGAGATATTATTATACATATATACCATTTTACCCGTTAGTGCCTAAAATTCGTAGAATTGTACTATTAGCTATGTTGTGTTATTTTTTATTTTATGACGAAATTTAAATTATAGAAGTACAGATATTGTAAGACAGACTTATTGTAAGACAGACTGAGTACGAGCTATCTTTAAAAGAAAAGAAAAGAAACCCACTACGTAACCTACGACGAGTAACCGGCGCAGCTAGAGATGGCAATGGGTAAATACCCACCGGGTATTACTACCCCATACTTATTGTAATAATACCCACCGGGTATTATTACCTATACCCACGACAAAAAAATAACTCCATCGGGTCACCCATATACACTAGCGGGTATGGATTTACCTTCATACCCATACCCATGTGGGTATGGGTCAACCATCGGGTCACCCGTACCCACAAAATCTAAACATCTATCAAAATATTATATGATACAAATGTCAAGTATATCTATCTAAACACCATTACAAAATTTCTAGCATCATTTAACCATCCATTGAACACACCAAAGATAATTAGATAATGTAGTAACACTAGGATAGTATTACATAGCACATCACATGTTCCATTACATGGTCATTAAATTGTCGTTAAGCCTTATATGACATTATGGCCTAAAAAGGTTGTTAAATAGTAAAAAAGATGGATGACTAAAGTCAAAAAAATCATGCTTGGGCTAAGTTTATATTGGGTATTTTATACCCATGGGTTAACGGGTATGGGTGAAGGCGGAACGTTCTAATACCCGTTTATCCATTGGGTAAAGATTTTTGCCCAATAACAGACCCACGGGAAGAATATTTAGCCCACATATATACCCTAATGGAGTAAATACCCATCGGATATCGGGTCGCGGGTACCCGGCGCAGCTAGCTTTGCTTCCACCGATCCCTTCGCGGAAAGCAAGGAAAAAGTTGACTGTGGGCTCGCCAATTTTAACGAGGTGACTGGAGAGAGAGCTTTGTCACGTCCAATTGATTGGCGATGTGATTCCTTTTTACAGAGATGCACGTATGGTAATAAAAATTTGCAACGTTGGAACTTGTAAGGTTGCTGCAGTAGTACTACGTTGTACAGGGCTAAAATGATTTTGTACTATCCGCGCCATCATGATCGCACGATAGTCAGATTTATATTGGCTTCTTTTTATATAATATTTTAGTCTATATAAATTATAACTGTAGCAGTCCAATTAATTCTAAACGAACGGCCTCTCTGATTTCATGATCCAACGCGTTGTTTTTCCTGATGCTGGTTTTTGGCAGAGTATTCCGTTGATCTTCTTGGCTATGGCGTTCACATGGAACTGTACATCCATTAGCGCTCCTAGTAAACTGATGAGAGAGGGACCAGCGGAAGATCGAGACGGCCACGTCGTTTTCCAGACACTACCGTCGCCCACCCAGGGACCCCCAAAAACTACGGGACAGGATCATTGCACCCGCGAAATGAAAATTTACAAAAAAAAAAAAAATCCGATAGTAGAAAACGAAAGCGAACTGATGGGCCGGGGAGCAGAAAGGGAGGCCATATTAATACTCGACACCTCCCCGTCTTCTTCCTCCTCCCCCCTCCGCCATTGCTTGCTCCACAGGTCCACAAGACATCTCCCGCGCGCCAGAGCTCTAGAGAGAAACTGGACAGGAGCGCGGCTTCGGACTCCCATCTCCGCGGCGTCCTCTCGCTTTGTGCTTCACAAAAGATGCAGATCCTCATGACTCCCAGCCTCCGCGCAGCGCAATCGGGTGAGATTTCTGCTGCACTGCGCCACATCTCCCCCTCCGGTTCTGTTTTCCCTGGTTCCTGATTCGGCTGCCTTCCGTTATTTATATATAAATAAATGTGCTTCGGCCTTCGGTCCTGTTACTCCTATAGATCTGTCGCGCCTGGGTTCCAGAGCTGTTTGGTTTGGCTCATCTCTTCTGCCGTTCTGCATTTCGCAGAAAGACGAGAAAAGCCCGTCCCTACTTCCTGCTTTCCTCACCTTTCCGCAGCCAACACCAAAAGAAGAAATTGGCAAAAAAAAAAACAGCATTTTGGTTTCGTTGAAATGCGCCCCGATTTCGACTCGCCAGCTTTGCGCGCCTCTAACTGCTAGGCAGTAGTGTGTTTTCTCTCTCTGTGTGTGTGCGCGCGCGAGGAAAGGCCTTCGTTCTGGGGCGGGCGGCTCTCTTTTGCGAGCGGCAATGATGCGCCTTTGGCGAGCACTCTCTGCTGATCAGACACTTGTTTATTGCTAAAGAGGACGCTAGATCTATAGCGTTGCATGATTGAGGTCAGTGGGGGGCGGGCTGGACATAGTTGATGGTTTTAACAGGACCTTTCCTAGCTCTAGGCCGACAACAGATGAACGAACCCCCCCAAGTGCGGCGGGCGCACATTGAGCACCCAATGATGAGGCGTCCATGGCGGATGCTGAATGTGGCCGTCATTTTCTCGCCTTATTATTTCTTTTGACAAAATCTTGGTTTATTGTCCACTTAAATATTATGTCGCAGCCCCTCCTGCGTTTTATAATCGCTATTTTTGCCGCTCACAGTTTTGCCGATCTCATCGAAGTTCTCCCCCCCACCATTTGCAGATTGTCAATGAATCTACAATGCAAATAGTCCATTGCAATGCCAAGGTTGCTTCCTGACTGACCAGATCGAGCGTGTTGAACTCTCTGGTCATCTCGTCTGAAAAAACAGACAGGTGTTTGCAGCTATGGCTTCGAAGGCAATGCCCCAAATTCTCCCAGAAACGCCAGGCATCCCAGGCACGAAGCAGTGCTCTAAGGGTGCTTCCCCGTTGGAGGTTCCCCAGACGAACAATTCATGTGCTTCAGCGCTGACAGCGTTACCAGGAACAACAACTGACCTGAGCAAATCGAGCCATAAACCTGAGCTGAACGAGCAGAAACCAGACCACCGCCTCAAGGAACCTGTCGACGCCGCGTCGGTCAAGTTCCCCGTAGAACCGAGCAAGAAAGCGGTAGCGGAGCATGGGAGCACGAACGGGGGTTCCACTTCGTTTCAGACGTGTGAAGGGACTAGCCAGGGCCAGGCAAAGGTCAGTGCGAGTGCTAAGGTCGCTGATCCACCCGAGATCGGTGACAGGGGCAACAGTGGAAGATGCAGGCCTAGCACAAGCAGCGACATCAGCGACGAGAGCTCGTGCAGCAGCATGAGCAACAGCACGAAGCCTCACAAGGCGAACGATTCGCGGTGGGAGGCGATCCAGACGGTCAGGACCAGAGACGGGGTTCTTGGACTGAGCCATTTCAGGCTGCTCAAGAGGCTAGGCTGCGGCGACATCGGCAGCGTGTACCTCTCTGAGCTGAATGGGACCAAGAGCTATTTCGCGATGAAGGTCATGGATAAGGCGTCGCTAGCGAGCCGTAAGAAGCTGCTCCGGGCTCAAACGGAGAAGGAGATTCTGCAGTGCCTGGATCACCCCTTCCTTCCTACGCTTTACACCCACTTCGAGACCGATAAGTTCTCCTGCCTGGTCATGGAGTTCTGCCCCGGAGGAGACCTCCACGCTCTTCGGCAGAGGCAGCCTGGCAAACATTTCCCGGAGCAAGCTGTCAAGTACGTATGTCTTATCTACATTTTACCATCTGCATGTATTGCATTTCACTGTCTAAATAGTACTTAACAGAGTTAAGGCTTTCGAGTTCATTAGTTTGAAATCATCGTGACTGAAAAACAAAACCTATTGCTTGCTGATGAAACGTTCTCATGATGCAGATTCTACATAGCAGAAGTCCTCCTGGCGCTAGAATACCTGCACATGCTCGGTATCATATACCGTGATCTCAAGCCAGAGAACGTCCTTGTCCGGGAGGACGGGCACATCATGCTCTCGGACTTCGACCTCTCCCTTCGCTGCGCAGTCAGCCCGACGCTGATCAGATCCTCGAACCCTGACGCAGAAGCGCTCAGGAAGAACAGCCATGGCTACTGTGCGCAGCCAGCTTGCGTCGAGCCGTCCTGCGTCGTCCAACCGTCATGCGCAGCCCCGACCACCTGCTTTGGCCCGCGCCTGTTCTCCTCCAAGTCCAAGAAAGATCGAAGGCCAAGACCTGAAGCTGCCACCCCGGTCAACCCTTGGCCTGAGCTCATAGCAGAGCCCAGCGACGCACGGTCGATGTCGTTCGTTGGGACGCACGAGTACCTGGCCCCTGAGATCATCAAAGGCGAGGGCCATGGCAGCGCCGTCGACTGGTGGACCTTCGGGGTATTCTTGTACGAGCTGCTGTTCGGGAAGACGCCTTTCAAGGGATCCAGCAACCGGGCCACGCTGTTCAATGTCATTGGCCAGCAGCTGCGCTTCCCGGAGTACCCGGCTGTCAGCTTCTCGGCGAGGGATCTGATCAGGGGTCTGCTTGTGAAGGAGCCCCAGCAACGGCTGGCCTACAAGCGTGGAGCCACGGAGATCAAGCAGCATCCCTTCTTCGAGGGCGTGAATTGGGCGCTCATAAGGTGCGCAAGCCCACCGGAGGTACCAAAGCCTGTCGAGATCGAGAGGCCGTCAAACCATCCTTCATCGCCGTCTGGAGCTGCTGACGGTGCTTCCGTTGGTGCGCCCCAGAAAGGTGTCGACGGCTACTTGGAGTTTGGTTTCTTCTAGCAAACATGTGGGTTTTTTTACACTGGATGTAGGGTTTTCGTTATGTTTTTAGCAGATGGTTGGTGCTGTAGATTTGTGCCTTCAACCTGTTTTGGTTTTGTATTTTACACGTTCTTAAAGTTCACATCTGTAATTCAGCACGTCTTCATTGTACTGATCTCCTGCAAGGCCTTTGCAAGACATTGTCTTTTAAAAAAAAATGGTATTCCAATTATAAAACTAATTACGCAGATGCAAGCTAAAGACCGACATAAATTTATTAAACTCAATTAAACCTAAAATTAATACTCTTAATTGAAATTCAAACATTTGAACTAAAGTTTAGGCAGAGGAATCAAATACCCTTCAGGGCTAGTTTGGAAACTTAAATTCCCATACCCTTCAGGGCTAGTTTGGAAACTTAAATTCTCTTGGGTATTGAGGGGGATTTGAAGAGAAATAAACTAATTTCTCCCTTAATCCACTTCAATCTCAAAGTGGATTGGAGTTTCCAAACTAGCCCTTAAATTTAGATGCTTATTTCCTTGTTAATGAAAAACAGCACTTCCTCCGTATCAAATTAAACTTTGTTTTACTTTTTTACTGGATTCATACAATCATTAATGTATGTCTTTTATGTATATGTCTATGTTTATAATCATTTGTATGAACGTGGATCTAAAAATATAGAACAAAAATGAGTAATATTTTAGGATAGAGGGAGTATAACTTTTCTTAGGTTGGTCATGTTTTTTGCAATATCAATTTTTTTTGCGCCTAATAAATCTTGTTTGATGTTAAATATGTGTCTTTTTTAATAAATCTGGTTAAAATTAGAAAGTTTTGGATTGGGAAGAAGAAACTGACTAGCGGTTTGGAAAGAGAAAGTAGTTATTATGACCGATTGTACAGTTGACGCCTATTCTTTCTGATGGCATGTCACTGGTAACCTTGACAATCACATGCTCGCTCTACTAGTTTTGATTTGGCGATCACACAGCGACAGCTGAATGACATTGAAAGGTTAACAGGAAAGCTCCGACCGATAGGCAATAGCATCAGTTAAGATGACCATCAGACTGATGCATCAGCGATCTTCAGTAGGGGCGCGATTGGTTGCCTTCTCTAGCACGCCTGGGTCGTTTCTACTTGCGTGTGGATAACCAGGCTCTGGCACTCGTTCAGCCATCCAATCGTGACCTGCCTGCACCGAAGGAGACAGGACCGCTAGAAAGCAGGCAACCAATCGCACCCTACATGTATCTGCGATCGTCAGCCGCAATTGCCCTTCATGGCCCTGCGCGGCCATAGATGTACAATACTCGTTTTTTGTTCTACTAGGAGATTATCCGTGCGTTGCAACGGTAACATATAATACTATCGGGTACCGTAATTAGGGGTACCCCAACACTCCTAAACGCGGCTGGAAAACATATTCAGAGCAAACCATAAACAACTGATAAAGCGCGGTTCAAGTCAGAGCCTCATCTACCAAGGGACGCGACCTCATTCGAGCCCAGCCTCGGCCTCGGGCGGGAACAGTAGTCCCAGGCGGATTCACGCCTCGCCCGAGGGTCTGAGGTGAGCGCACCCTCGGTTCGCCTGAAGCCCAGCTTGGGCAGACTTTATAGTGCAGTGACCTCGGTCGGATCGCCCTCCCAACCGACCGTATCGCATGCGCATTTAATGCGGGGATCGCCTGACACCTTATCCTGACACAAGTGCCTCAGTCGGCAAGGTCGAAGTGACCGCAGTCACTTCACCCCTTTACTGACCGATCTGATGGGAAAACAACGTTATTCACCCCGTTCCGACTGCTGTGCCAACCACCAGGGTAAAACTGAGTCACGATCTTCCACGAGTTCGGCCTCGGGCGCAACAGGGAGCTCCGCCTCGCCCGACCCCAGGCCTTAGCCTCAGCATCGGCCTCGGGAGAAGGTCTCCGCCTCGCCCGACCCCAGGCCTCGGCCTCGGGAGAAGTCTCCGCCTCGCCCGACCTGGGCCTCGGACCGACTATGCTACAGGGGATGCATCATTACCCTACTCCTAGCTAGTTGCCTCAGGCTATGAAGGAACAAGACCGGCGTCCCATCTAAGGTTACTCCGGTAACAGGTAATGATGGCTCCCCGCGTGCACCCATGACGTCGGATTGCTCTCAAACCCCCTACGGAAGCAAGACAACGTCAGCAGGATCCATGCCACGCCGACAGCTGTGCTTCTACAGGGTTCAAGGCACTTCCCCGACGGCCACGTTAGCTCGTGTACAAGGCTCAAGGCACTTCCCCGCCAGCCACGTAGCGCATAGCTACACCCCGTTGTACAACTGGACATCTCCTTATGAAAGGGAAACAGACTTACACCTTTTCCTAAATTGATTTTGGTGGTTGAATTGCCCAACACAAATAATTGGACTAACTAGTTTGCTCTAGATTATGAGTTCTACAGGTGCCCAAGGTTCACAACAAACCAATAAAAAGACCGAAAAATGATTCAAACATAGAGTGCAAAAGTCAGCCGAAGTGTGCCCTAGTCTGGCGCACCGGACTGTCCGGTGTGTCAGCGGAGCAACGACTACTTTGCGCCAACGGTCGTCTGCAGAAGGCATTAAATGCGCTACAGTGCGCGCCAGAGTCAGAGCAGAGCCAGATGGCGCACCGGACACTGAACAGTGCCTGTCCGATGCACCACCGAACTGTCCGGTGGCCCAGAAGACAGAAGCTCCAACGGTCGGAATCCAACAGTTTGGTGACGTGGCAGGCGCACCAGGCAGTGTCCGGTGGCGCACCGGACTGTCCGGTGCGCCATGCGACAGCAGCCTTCACCAAACGGCTAGTTTGGTGGTTGGGGCTATAAATACCCCCAACCACCCCCATTCATAGCATCCAAGTTTTTTCACACTTCCCACACCTTACAAGAGCTATAGCATTCAATACAAGACACACCAAAGAGATCAAATCCTCTCCCAAGTCCTTAGTTCATCCCAAATCAAATAGTGACTTGTGAGAGATTGACTTGTGTTCATTTGAGCTCTTGCGCTTGGATTGCTTCTTTTTCCTCATTCTTTCTTGTGATCAACTCAATTGTAACCGAGGCAAGAGACACCAATTGTGTGGTAGTCCTTGCGGGGACTTTATCCCGTTTGATTGAGAAGAGAAGCTCACTCGGTCTAAGTGACCGTTTGAGAGAGGGAAATGGTTGAAAGAGACCCGGTCTTTGTGACCACCTCAATGGGGAGTAGGTTTGCAAGAACCGAACCTCGGTAAAACAAATCCTTGTGTCTCATTCTTTATTTGTTTGCGATTTGTTTCTCACCCTCTCTCTCGGACTCGTTCATATTTCTAACGCTAACCCGACTTGTAGTTGTGCTTAAGTTTATAAATTTCAGATTTGCCCTATTCACCCCCCCTCTAGGCGACTTTCAATTGGTATCAGAGCCCGGTGCTTCATTAGAGCTTAACCACTTGAAGTGATGTCGGGAGATCACACCAAGAAGATGGTGATCGGCGGTGAGAAGTCCGCTACAAGCCACGGGAAGGCTCCATCAAGGGAGTCCGCCAACAACAAGAAGGATGGATCCCCTTCACGCATCCGATCGCACAAGAGTGGCGAGAAGAAGAAGAAAATGAAGAAAGTGGTCTACTACGAGACCGACTCTTTATCGCCCTCTACATCCGGATCCGACTCTACGTCCGTCACTTCTAAGCGCCAAGAGCGCAAGAAGTATAGTAAGATCCCCCTACGCTATCCTCGCATTCCTAAGCATACTCCATTACTTTCCATCCCATTAGGCAAACCACCGACATTTGACGGTGAAGATTATTCTAGGTGGAGTGATATGATGAGATATCACCTAACCTCACTCCACAAAAGCATATGAGATGTTGTTGAGTTTGGTGTACAGGTACCATCCGTAGGGGATGAAGATTATGATGAGGACGAGGTGGCCCAAATCGTGCACTTCAACTCCCAAGCCACCACTATACTCCTCACCTCTCTAAGTCGAGAGGAGTATAACAAGGTGCAAGGATTGAAGAGTGCCAAGGAGATTTGGGACGTACTCAAGACCGCACACGAAGGAGATGAGGTGACCAAGATCACCAAGCGGGAGACGATCGAGGGGGAGCTCGGTCGCTTCCGGCTTCGCCAAGGGGAGGAGCCACAAGAGATGTACAACCGACTCAAGACCTTGGTGAACCAAGTGCGCAACCTCGGGAGCAAAAAATGGGATGACCATGAAATGGTCAAGGTTATTCTTAGATCACTCGTTTTTCTTAACCCTACGCAAGTACAATTAATACGTGGTGATCCTAGATACACACTAATGTCTCCCGAGGAAGTAATAGGAAAATTTGTGAGCTTTGAATTGATGATCAAAGGCTCAAAGAAAATCATCGAGCAAGATGGCCCCTCCACGCCCGAAGCACAACCGGTCACATTCAAGGCGACGGAGGAGAAAAATGAAGAGTCTACATCAAGTAGACTCCCCATCGACGCCTCCAAGCTCGACAACGAGGAAATGGCACTAATCATCAAGAGCTTCCGCCAAATCCTCAAGCAAAGGAGAGGGAAGGACTACAAGTCCCACTCCAAGAAAGTGTGCTACAAGTGTGGTAAGCCCGGTCACTTTATTGCAAAATGTCAAATATCAAGTGACAGTGACAAGGGCGACGACAAGAAGGGAAAGAGGAGAGAAAAGAAGAGAAACTACAAGAAGAAGGGCATCGATGCCCATGTGTGCCGCGAGTGGAACTCCGACGAGAGCTCCTCCGACTCCTCCTCCGACGAGGACGCCACCAACATCGCCGTCACCAAAGGACTCCTCTTCCCCAACGTCGGCCACAAATGCCTCATGGCAAAGGACGGCAAAAGGAAGAAGGTAAAATCAAGATCCTCCACTAAATATGCATCCTCTAGTGATGAAGATAATTCTAGTGATGAGGAGGATAATTTGCGCACCCTTTTTGCCAACCTAAACATGCAACAAAAGGAAAAATTAAATGAATTAAATAGTGCTATTCATGAAAAGGATGAACTCTTGGACTCTCAAGAGGACATCCTAATTAAAGAAAACAAGAAGCATGTTAAGGTTAAAAATGCTTACGCTCTAGAAGTAGAGAAATGTGAAAAACTATCTAGTGAGCTAAGCACTTGCCATGATATTATTGCCAACCTTAGAAATGAAAATGCTAAAATAATTGCTAAGGTTGATTCAAATGTTTGTGATGTTTCAATTCCCAATCTTAGAGATGATAATGTTAGTTTACTTGCTAAGATTGAAGAATTGAATGTCTCTCTTGCTAGCCTTAAGATTGAAAATAAAAAATTAATTGCTAAGGCTAAAGACTTAGATGTTTGCAATGTTACCATTTCTAATCTTAGAAGTGAAAATGACATATTACATGCTAAGATTGTTGAATTAAAATCTTGCAAACCCTCTACATCTACCGTTGAGCATGTTTCTATTTGTACTAGATGTAGAGACATTAATGTTGATGCTATTCATGATCACCTAGCTTTAATTAAGAAACAAAATGATCACATAGCTCAACTTAATGCCAAAATTAATGAGCATGACTTAGAAAATGAAAAATTTAAATTTGCTAGAAGCATGCTCTATAGTGGGAGACGCCCTGGCATCAAGGATGACATTGGCTTACAAAAGGGAGACAATGTCAAACTTAATGCCCCTCCTAAAAGATTATCTAACTTTGTTAAGGGCAAGGCTCCCATGCCTCAGGATAACGAGGGTTACATTTTGTACCCTGCCGGTTATCCCGAGCACAAGATTAGGAGAATTCACTCTAGGAAGTCTCACTCTGGCCCTAATCATGCTTTTATGTATAAGGGTGAGACATCTAGCTCTAGGCAATCAACACGTGCTAAATTGCCTAAGAAGAAAGCTCCTAGTGCATCAAATGATTCTAACATTTCATTTAAAACTTTTGATGCATCTTATGTTTTGACTAACAAATACGGCAAGGTAGTTGCCAAGTATGTTGGGGGCAAACACAAGGGATCAAAGACTTGTGTTTGGGTACCCAAAGTTCTTGTATCTAATGTCAAAGGACCCAAAACCGTTTGAGTACCTAAAATCAAGAACTAAATTTGTTTTGTAGGTTTATGCATCCGGGGGCTCAAGTTGGATCATCGATAGCGGGTGCACAAACCACATGACAGGGGAGAAGAAGATGTTCTCCTCCTACGAGAAAAACCAAGATCCCCAACAAGCTATCACATTTGGGGATGGGAATCAAGGTTTGGTCAAAGGATTGGGTAAAATTGCTATATCTCCTGACCATTCCATTTCCAATGTTTTTCTTATAGATTCTTTAGGTTACAATTTGCTTTCCGTTTCACAATTATGCAAAATGGGTTACAACTGTCTTTTTACGGATATAGGTGTTACTGTCTTTAGAAGAAGTGATGATTCAGTAGCATTTAAGGGAGTGTTGGAGGGTCAGCTATACTTAGTAGATTTTGATAGAGCTGAATTCGACACTTGCTTAATTGCTAAGACTAACATGGGCTGGCTCTGGCATCGCCGACTAGCACATGTTGGAATGAAGAATCTTCACAAGCTTCTAAAGGGAGAACACATTTTGGGACTAACAAATGTTCATTTTGAGAAAGACAGGATTTGTAGCGCATGTCAGGCAGGGAAGCAAGTTGGTGTTCATCATCCACACAAGAACATCATGACGACTGACAGGCCACTCGAGCTCCTACACATGGACCTATTTGGCCCGATAGCTTACATAAGCATCGGCGGGAGTAAGTACTATCTAGTTATTGTGGATGACTATTCTCGCTTCACTTGGGTGTTCTTTTTGCAGGAAAAATCTCATACCCAAGAAACCTTGAAAGGGTTCTTGAGACGAGCTCAAAATGAGTTTGGCTTAAGGATCAAGAAAATAAGAAGCGACAACGGGACAGAGTTCAAGAACTCACAAATCGAAGGCTTCCTTGAGGAGGAGGGCATCAAGCATGAGTTCTATTATCCCTACACGCCACAACAAAATGGTGTAGTGGAGAGGAAGAATAGAACTCTATTGGACATGGCAAGGACCATGCTTGATGAGTACAAGACTTCGGATCAGTTTTGGGCGGAGGCGGTCAACACCGCTTGCTACGCCATCAACCGGTTATATCTACACCGAATCCTCAAGAAGACATCATATGGACTCCTAATTGGTAAAAAGCCCAATGTTTCATATTTTAGACTCTTTGGTAGCAAATGCTTTATTCTTGTTAAAAGAGGTAGAAAATCTAAATTTGCTCCTAAGGCTGTAGAAGGCTTTTTACTAGGATATGATTCAAACACAAGGGCATATAGAGTCTTTAACAAGTCCACTGGGCTAGTTGAAGTTTCTTGTGACATTGTGTTTGATGAGACTAACGGCTCTCAAGTAGAGCAAGTTGATCTTGATGAGCTAGATGATGAAGAGGCTCCGTGCGTCGCGCTAAGGAACATGTCCATTGGGGATGTGTGTCCTAAGGAATCTGAAGAGCCTCCAAATGCACAAGATCAACCATCTTCCTCCATGCAAGCATCTCCACCAACTCAAGATGAGGATGAGGCTCAAGATGATGAAGGAGAAGATCAAGAGGATGAGCCACCTCAAGAGGAGGATAATGATCAAGGGGGAGATGCCCATGATCAAGACAAGGAAGATGAACAAGTTCCAAGACTGCCACACCCAAGAGTCCACCAAGCAATTCAACGAGATCATCCCGTGAACACCATCCTCGGTGATATTCAAAAGGGGGTAACTACTCGATCTCGTGTTGCTCATTTTTGTGAACATTACTCTTTTGTTTCCTCTATTGAGCCACACAGGATAGATGAAGCACTTCAAGATTCGGATTGGATGGTGGCGATGTAAGAGGAGCTCAACAATTTCACAAGGAATGAGGTATGGTATTTAGTTCCACGTCCTAACCAAAATGTTGTAGGAACCAAGTGGGTCTTCCGCAACAACAAACAAGATGAGCATGGTGTGGTGACAAGGAACAAAGCCGACTTGTGGCCAAGGGATACTCACAAGTCGAAGGTTTGGATTTCGGTGAAACCTATGCACCCGTAGCTAGGCTTGAGTCAATTCGCATTTTACTTGCCTATGCTACTTACCATGACTTCAAGCTTTACCAAATGGACGTGAAGAGTGCCTTCCTCAATGGACCAATCAAGGAGGAGGTCTATGTTGAGCAACCTCCCGGCTTTGAAGACAGTGAGTACCCTAACTATGTTTACAAACTCTCTAAGGCGCTTTATGGGCTCAAGCAAGCCCCAAGAGCATGGTATGAATGCCTAAGAGATTTCCTTATCACTAATGGATTCAAAGTCGGAAAAGCCGATCCTACACTCTTTACTAAAACACTTGAAAATGATTTGTTTGTATGCCAAATTTATGTTGATGATATTATATTTGGGTCTACTAACGAATCTACATGTGAGGAATTTAGTAGGATCATGACACAAAAATTCGAGATGTCGATGATGGGGGAGTTGAAGTACTTCTTGGGATTTCAAGTGAAGCAACTCCACGAGGGCACCTTCATTAGCCAAACGAAGTATATTCAAGACATTCTAAACAAGTTTGGGATGAAGGATGCCAAGCCCATCAAGACACCCATGGGAACCAATGGGCATCTCGACCTCGACACGGGAGGTAAATCCGTAGATCAAAAGGTATACCGGTCGATGATAGGTTCTTTACTCTATTTATGTGCATCTCGACCGGATATAACGCTTTCCGTATGCATGTGTGCAAGATTCCAAGCCGATCCTAAGGAAGCTCACCTTAGGGCCGTAAAACGAATCTTGAGATATTTAGTTTATACTCCTAAGTTTGGCCTTTGGTACCCTAGGGGATCTACATTTGATTTAATTGGTTATTCGGATGCCGATTGGGCGGGGTGTAAAATCAATAGAAAGAGCACATTGTGGACTTGCCTTATCTTGGGAAGGTCTCTGGTGTCTTGGGCTTCAAAGAAGCAAAATTCCGTAGCTCTTTCTACCGCCGAAGCCGAGTATATTGCCGCAGGCCATTGTTGCGCGCAATTGCTTTGGATGAGGCAAACCCTTAGGGACTATGGTTACAAATTAACCAAAGTCCCTCTTCTATGTGATAATGAGAGTGCAATCCGCATGGCGGATAATCCCGTTGAACATAGCCGCACTAAACACATAGCCATTCGGTATCATTTCTTAAGGGATCACCAACAAAAGGGGGATATCGAGATTGCATATATTAACACCAAAGAACAATTAGCCGATATCTTTACCAAGCCACTAGATGAACAAACATTTAACAAACTTAGGCATGAGCTAAATATTCTTGACTCTCAAAATTTCTTTTGATGCTTTGCGCACATAGCTCAATAATATACCTTTGATCATGTCTCTTTTATATGCTATGACTAATGTGTTTTCAAGTGTATTTCAAACCAAGTCATAGATTGAAAGGGAATTGGATTCTTCGGCGAAGACAAAGGCTTCCACTCCACTCCATCAAATTACTCATCCTTCGCCGTCGCTCAGAGCCGCTCTCCAACTTTGGTATAATCTTCACTCTTCTGTTATTTACCATTGGGAGAGAAAGTAATAGGGCTTATATTTCACTCAAGTATCCATTTTTGGTGATTCATGCCAAAGGGGGAGAAAGTATTAGCCCAAAGCAAAAGGACCGCACCACCACCATTTTCAAAAAAATTGAGTTAAGAAAAGATTTTTCAATTGGTGATTTTTAAATCGGTATCATATTTTTGATAGAATTTCAAAATTGGTACAACCCTTTCAAAACTAATATCTAAAACTCTCTTGAACACTAAGAGGAGGATTTGATTGAGGGGGAGTTTTGTTTAGTCAAAGGAAAAGCATTTGAAATAGGGGGAGAAAATTTCAAATCTTGAAAATGCTTCTCAAAATCGTATTCATTTACCTTTGACTATTTGCAAAAGGACTTTGAAAAGAATTTACAAAAGAATTTGCAAAAACAAAACATGTGGTGCAAGCGTGGTCCAAAATGTTAAAAATAAAGAAACAATCCATGCATATCTTATGAGAATTTATATTGGTTCAATTCTAAGTAACCTTTGCACTTACATTATGCAAACTAGTTCAATTATGCACTTCTATACTTGCTTTGGTTTGTGTTGGCATCAATCACCAAAAAGGGGGAGATTGAAAGGGAAATAGGCTTACACCTTTTCCTAAATTGATTTTGGTGGTTGAATTGCCCAACACAAATAATTGGACTAACTAGTTTGCTCTAGATTATGAGTTCTACAGGTGCCCAAGGTTCACAACAAACCAATAAAAAGACCGAAAAAGGATTCAAACATAGAGAGCAAAAGTCAGCCGAAGTGTGCCCTGGTCTGGCGCACCGGACTGTCCGGTGCACCACCGGACAGTGTCCGGTGCACCAGGGACTCCAACTCCGAACTGCTCACCTTCGGGAATTCTGGAGGCCGCTCCGCTATAATTCACCGGACTGTCTGGTGTAGCACCAGACAGTGTCCGGTGGCGCACCAGACTGTCCGGTGTGCCAGCGGAGCAACGACTACTTCGCGCCAACGGTCGTCTGGAGAAGGCATTAAATGCGCTACAGTGCGCAACAGAGTCAGAGCAGAGCCAGATGGCACACCAGACACTGAAAAGTGCCTGTCCGGTGCACCACCGAACGGTTTGGTGACGTGGCAGGCGCACCGGACAGTGTCCGGTGGCGCACCGGACTGTCCGGTGTGCCATGCGACAGCAGCCTTCACCAAACAGCTAGTTTGGTCGTTGGGGCTATAAATACCCCCAACCACCCCCCATTCATAGCATCCAAGTTTTTTCACACTTCCCACACCTTACAAGAGCTATAGCATTCAATACAAGACACACCAAAGAGATCAAATCCTCTCCCAAGTCCTTAGTTCATCCCAAATCAAATAGTGACTTGTGAGAGAGTGACTTGTGTTCATTTGAGCTCTTGCGCTTGGATTACTTCTTTTCCCTCATTCTTTCTTGTGATCAACTCAATTGTAACCGAGGCAAGAGACACCAATTGTGTGGTGGTCCTTGCGGGGACTTTGTCCCGTTTGATTGAGTAAAGAAGCTCACTCGGTCTAAGTGACCGTTTGAGAGAGGGAAAGGGTTGAAAGAGACCCGGTCTTTGTGACCACCTCAACAGGGAGTAGGTTTTTAAGAACCGAACCTCCGTAAAACAAATCCTTGTGTCTCATTCTTTATTTGCTTGCAATTTGTTTCTCACCCTCTCTCTCGGACTCGTTCATATTTCTAACGCTAACCCGGTTTGTAGTTGTGCTTAAGTTTATAAATTTCAGATTCGCCCTATTCACCCCCCTCTAGGCGACTTTCACCTTGCATCTATAAAAGGGGATGTCCAGGGCCTTCCTGAGGGAGGGTCACATTGAGGTGGGCGCAGGGGCACGTGGATACACAGACACATTGACAGCGGGGCTCTCTCTCTCGCTCTCGCCCTCTCGCGACGCTTGTAACCCCTACTACGAGCACCCCGGTGCAGGATAACATAAGCTTCATTTTCCCTCTTGTGTTCCATCTTGCATCAACCCATCTAGGCAGGGGCACGCAGCAACAAATTTACTGGTTGGCTGACGGACCTCGTGGGTCCGAAACGCCGACAGTTGGCGCGCCAGGTAGGGGCTCGCTGCGTGTTAATGAACACTTTGCCGTTGAGTTCTAGATGAGTAGCCTCCAGTAGCCTCTTCAGCCGGGAACGCTACTCCGCTTCGGGAGTCTTGAGTTCATGTCCCTTGACGGCAGCTACAACATGGCACTCCTCCCCCTGCAGCGCGACAGCGACAACGGTCGTCGGCCCGCCCGGCAACGGCGAACTCGACGACGACTTCCCCCCGTGGCAGAAGAGAAACACTCGGGTTTACCCCGCCACCCTCCTCGCCGGAGGAGGAGGAGACGGGGCAACCATGGCCATGCAGGAGGCGGCACCTCATCGGCTGTCAGGCCAGAGCGAGCCGACGACGCCGGCACCCCTGCGGGGGCCATGTTGGGCATTGTCCTCGCACCTGAGACAACGATGGGTGTCGCTTCCCCGCAACGCGCCAACCCCGAGCGGACTGATGACGCTAGCACACTCGCAAAGGACTTGTTGGGCGTTAGCCTCGTACCTGAGATAACGGTGCAGTCCGTCCCCGACGCGACTTCGCCACCGTCCATCGACCAAGAGGTACCGTCCGTTTTCCACCCTATCCCTTTTAGATTCAGCTTCAATCCACCAAGTGACCCCGCTTCGGTGAGCGCTTTTGCAAGGGCATACCCTGACCTTCCGGGGTACCATATGTGGTCATCTTGGAACCGACTGACGGCCGTCTCAACCTCCGGACTCGTGGGTTCCGAGGAAGACGACGACTCCGACTTCGGTTGGGATTTCTCCGGACTTAGTGATCCTAGTGCCATGCGAGACTTCATGTCCGCATGTCACTACTGCCTTTCCGGCTGCTCGGACGATGACCATAGCCTCGGCGACGAGGGTTGCGACCCAAGCCGCGAGTGTTTCCACATCGATCAGGGGGATCACAGTGAAGACAACCACCTCGGCATGCTGGAAGATGACAACACCCCTGTGCCTGCGTCTCGCGTTGACATCCCGCGGGAGCTAGCTGTGGTCCCAGTCCCTGCGGGGGGTCAGGACACACAGCTCGAGCAATTCCGCGAGATGCAGGCCAGGCTCGACGAAGAAGCGGGGCGGCTTGTGCAGCTCCGACAAAACATCGAGCAGGAATGGGCAGGCCGAGCTCTCACTGGAGGAGAGCGTCATCGGGCCCGGGACGTCCAGCGCCGTCTCATTGACGGTGCCAGGGCAAGGCCGTTCCTGGCCTCCAGCGGGGTTGGCCAGAATCTAGCTGCAGCAGCGATGCTGCTTCGAACGATGCTGGAGCCATCCACTACCGAGGGGCGGCGTATCCAGGGCGAGCTCAAGGATCTCCTAGAAGATGCCGCAGTCCGACGAGCTAAGAGCTCTGCCTCCCGAAGGCAAGGGTGCCCCTCGGAGCATCGCGCAACATCCTCCCGACTCATGCGGGAGGCCTCGGTCCGCACCGGGCGCACGCGGGACGGGACGCCTGCAGCCTCGGATCGCCTCGGCGACGAGCACCACCACCGCGACCATCGAGCCCGCCTCGACGAGAAGGTGCGCCGAGGCAACCACCCCAGGCGCGGAGGACGCTACGACAGTGAGGAGGATCGGAGTCCCTCGCCCGAACCACCAGGTCCACGAGCCTTCAGCCAGGCCATACGATGGGCGCCGTTCCCGGCCCGGTTCCGACCCCCGACTACCATCACCAAGTACTCAGGGGAGACAAGGCCGAAGTTGTGGCTTGCGGATTACCGACTGGCATGCCAGTTGGGAGGGACGGACGACGACAACCTCATCATCCGCAACCTTCCCCTTTTCCTCTCCAACGCTGCCCGGGCATGGCTGGAGCATCTGCCTCCTACGCAGATCTCCGACTGGGACGACCTGGTCAAGGCCTTCGCGGGAAACTTCCAAGGTACGTATGTGCGCCCTGAGAACTCATGGGACCTCCGAAGCTGCCGCCAGCAGCCAGGGGAATCCCTGCGAGAGTACATCCGACGGTTTTCAAAGCAGCGCACCGAGCTACCCAACATCACCGACTCGGACGTCATCGGGGCATTCCTTGCCGGCACCACGTGCCAGGACCTGGTGAGCAAACTGGGGCGCAAGACTCCCACCAAGGCAAGCGAATTGATGGACATCGCCACCAAGTTCGCCTCTGGTTAGGAGGCGGTCGAAGCCATCTTCCGGAAGGACAAGCAGCCTTAGGGAAGACCAAAGGAAGACGCCCCCGAGGCGTCCGCCCATCACGGCACGAAAAAGAAGGCCAAGAAGAAGGCGCAAGCAAAGCGCGACGCCGTTGACGCGGATCTTGTCGCTGCCGTCGAACACAGGAACCCTCGGAAGCCTCCTGGAGGAGTCAACACGTTTGACAAGATGCTCAAGGATTCGTGCCCCTATCACAGGGGTCCCATCAAGCACACCCTTGAGGAGTGCGACATGCTCCGGCACTACTTCATCAAGGCGGGACCCTCGACAGAAGGTGGCAAGGACCAAGGCAACAACAAGAAGGGGGGCGACAAGGATGAGGAGTTCCCGGAGGTCCGCGACTGCTTCATGATCTACGGCGGACAGGTGGCGAACGCCTCGGCTCAGCACCGCAAGTAGGAGCCGGGAGGTCTGCTCGGTGAAGGTAGCAGCGCCAGTCTACCTAGACTGGTCCGACAAGCCCATCACCTTCGACCAAGGCGACCACCCCGACTATGTGCCGAGCCCAGGAAGGTACCCGCTCGTCGTCGACCCCGTCATCGGCAACACTAGGCTCACCAAGGTCCTCATGGACGGAGGCAGCAGCCTCAACATCATCTACGCTGAGACCCTAGGGCTCTTGGGGATCGATTTGTCCATGATCCGGGCCGGTGCAGCGCCTTTCCACGGGATCGTCCCCGGTAAGCGCGTCCTACCCCTTGGGCAACTCAATTTGCCCATCTGCTTCGGAACTCCCTCCAACTTCCGCAGGGAAACCCTCACCTTTGAGGTGGTCGGGTTCCGAGGGACCTATCACGCGGTGTTGGGAAGACCGTGCTACGCCAAGTTCATGGCCGTCCCCAACTACACGTACCTCAAGCTCAAGATGTCGGGCCCCAAGGGAATCATCACTGTCGGGTCCACGTACCGCCACGCTTACGAGTGCGACGTGGAATGCATGGAGTACGCTGAGGCCATCGCCGAGTCTGAGGCCCTCATCGCCGACCTGGATTGCCTCGCCAAGGAGGCGCCTGGCGCGAAGCGCCACGCCGGCAACTTCGAACCGGCCGAGGCGGTTAAATCCGTCGCTCTCGACCCCAGCAACGACGCCTGCAAGCACGTTAGGGTCGGCTCCGAGCTCGACCCCAAATAGGAAGCAGTGCTCGTCAACTTTCTCCGTGCAAATGCCGAATTTTTTGCGTGGAGTCCCTCGGACATGCCAGGCATACCGAGGGATGTCGCCGAGCACTCGCTGGATATCCGAGCCGGTGCCCGACCTGTGAAGCAGCACCTGCACCGTTTTGATGAAGAGAAGCGCAGGGCCATAGGCGAGGAGGTCCACAAGCTGATGGCTGCAGGGTTCGTCAAAGAGGTATTCCATCCAGAATGGCTAGCTAACCCTGTGCTTGCAAAGAAAAAAAGTTGGAAATGGAGGATGTGCGTAGACTACACTGGTTTAAACAAAGCATGTCCAAAGGTTCCCTACCCTCTGCCTCGCATCGACCAAATCGTGGACTCCACTGCTGGGTGCGAAACCCTGTCATTCCTCGACGCCTATTCAGGTTATCACCAAATCAAGATGAAAGAGTCCGACCAGCTCGCGACTTCTTTCATCACACCTTTTGGCATGTATTGTTATACTACTATGCCATTTGGCTTGAGGAATGCATGTGCAACCTACCAAAGGTGCATAAACCATGTGTTCAGAGAACACATCGGCAGAACGCTCGAGGCTTACGTCGATGACATCGTTGTCAAGACAAGAAAAGCTTCTGATCTCCTCTCCGACCTCGAAGTAACTTTCGGGTGCCTGCGTGCAAAAGGCGTGAAGCTCAATCCCGAGAAGTGTGTCTTCGGAGTCCCCTGAGGCATGCTCCTAGGGTTCATCATCATCGAAAGAGGCATCGAGGCCAACCCGGAGAAAATTGTAGCCATCACCAACATGGGGCCCATCAGGGATTTAAAAGGAGTACAAAGGGTCATGGGATGCCTTGCGGCTCTGAGCCACTTCATCTCGCGCCTCGGCGAGAGAGGATTACCCTTGTACCGCCTCTTAAGGAAGGCCGAACGCTTCACTTGGACCCCCGAGGCCGAGGAAGCCCTCGGAAACTTAAAGGCACTCCTTACTAACGCGCCCATCTTGGTGCCCCCCGCTGCGGGAGAAGCCCTCTTGATCTACATAGTCGCGACCACTCAGGTGGTCAGCGTCGCGATCGTAGTCGAGAGACAAGAAGAAGGGCATGCACTGCCCGTCCAAAGGCCAGTCTACTTCATCAGTGAGGTACTATCCGAGACCAAGATCTGCTACCCGCAAATCCAGAAGCTACTGTACACAGTAATTCTGACACGACGAAAATTGTGACACTACTTCGAGTCTCATCCGGTGACTGTGGTGTCATCCTTCCCCCTGGGAGAGATCATCCAGTGCCGAGAGGCCTCAGGTAGGATAGCAAAATGGGCGGTGGAACTCATGGGCGAAACAATTTCATTTGCCCCTCGGAAGGCCATAAAATCTCAAGTCTTGGCAGACTTCCTGGCTGAATGGGTCGACACCCAATTGCCGACAGCTCCGATCTAGCCCAAGCTTTAGACCATGTATTTCGATGGGTCGCTGATGAAAACAGGAGAAGGTGCTGGCTTGCTCTTCATCTCGCCCCTCGGGAAACATGTGTGCTACGTGCTGCGCCTCCATTTTCCGGCGTCAAACAACGTGGCCGAGTATGAGACTTTGGTTAATGGGTTGCGCATCGCCGTCGAGCTAGGGGTTCGGCGCCTCGACGCTCGTGGCGACTCGCAGCTCGTCATTGACCAAGTCATGAAGAACTCCCACTGCCGCTATTAAAAAATGGAGGCCTATTGCGACGAAGTTCGGCGCTTGGAGGATAAGTTCCACGGGCTGGAACTCAACCATGTTGCTCGGTTGTACAACGAGACCGCGGATGAGCTTGCGAAAATAGCCTCGGGGCGAACGACGGTTCCCCCGGACGTCTTCTCCAGGGACATATATCAACCATATGTGAAACTCGACGAGACCTCGGCCCAACCCGAGGTACCCTCGGCCGCCGAGGGTGAGGCCTTGCGCATCGAGGGAGAGCGGAATGGGGTTGCGCCAAACCAAAACTGGAAGACCCCGTACCTGCAATATCTCCTCCGAGGAGAGCTGCCCCTTGATAAGGCCGAAGCTCGGCGACTGGCTCGGCGCGCCAAGTCGTTCGTTTTACTGGGTGATGAAAAAGAGTTATACCACCGCAGCCCCTCAGGCATTCTCCAAGGATGCATATCTGTCGGGGACCATAATTAGGGGTACCCCCAAGACTCCTAATCTCAGCTGGTAACCCTGAGAGCACCTAGAGGGGGGGGTGAATAGGTGATCCTGTAAATCTTCAAAACTTAAGCCACAAAAACTTGTTAAGGGTTAGTACAGTTGTCACCAAGTAGCTAGAGAGAAGTTCCGACAAAACACAATAACCACAGAAGATCAATCACAGAGATGGCACAGTGGTTTATCCCGTGGTTCGGCCAAGACCAACGCTTGCCTACTCCACGTTGTGGCGTCCCAACGGACGAGGGTTGCAATCAACCCCTCTCAAGCGGTCCAAAGACCCACTTGAATACCACGGTGTTTTGTTTTCTTTTCTTTATCCCGTTTCAAGGAATCTCCACAAATTGGAGTCTCTTGCCCTTACAAGTATATGATCACAAAGAAGCACAGAGTAAGGGAGGGAAGCAACACACACAAATCCACAGCGAAATGCGCACACACACGGCCAAGAATCGAGCTCGAATGACTATCTCAAAGTTCTCACTAGAACGGAGCTCGAATCACTTAGAATCACAAACGAATGCGCAAAGAACTAGTATGGATGATCAAGAATGCTCAAAGGTTGCTTGGTGTGCTCCTCCATGCGCCTAGGGGTCCCTTTTATAGCCCCAAGGCAGCTAGGAGCCGTTGAGAACAAATCTGGAAGGCCATTCTTGCCTTCTGTCATCGGGCGCACCGGACAGTCCGGTGCACCACCGGACACTGTCCGGTGCCCGATTCCCTTCCTTAATTGGCGAAGACGACCGTTGGCGCCTGAGAGCCGTTGGCGCACCGGACACTGTCCGGTGCAAACCGGACAGTCCGGTGCCCCCTTCCGACCGTTGGCTCGGCCACGTGTCACGCGCAGATCGCGCGGCCGACCGTTGGCCCAGCCGACCGTTGGCTCACCGGACAGTCCGGTGCACACCGGACAGTCCGATGAATTTTAGCCGTACGCCGTCGGCAAATTCTCGAGAGCGGCCACTTCGCGCCGAGTCGGCCTGGCGCACCGGACACTGTCCGGTGCACACCGGACAGTCCGGTGCTCCAGACCGAGCTGGGTCTTGGCAGCACACAGCCAAGTCATTTTCTCCTCTTCTCTTTTCTTCTTCTTTCTGTTTCTAACACTTAGACAAGTATATTAGTACACAAAACCAATGTACTAAGGCTTAGAAACATACCTTTACTTCATGATTTGCACCTTGTTCATCCATGTACATAAATTCACAATTAAGCACATGTGTTGGCACTCAATCACCAAAATACTTAGAAATGGCCCAAGGGCACATTTCCCTTTCAATCTCCCCCTTTTTGGTGATTTATGCCAACACAACATAAAGCAACTAGAACAAGTGCAAACTCACTTCAAATAAATAAATTTGAGTTTTATTCAATTTTGGCATATATGGATCATTCTTTGCCACCACTTGGTTTGTTTTTGCAAATCAAACTCAAATCTCTATCTCTAAGTCAAACACACATGTTGAAGCATAAAGAGAGTCATTCCAAAAGAGATTGATCACAGATTTCAAAAACTCCCCCTTTTTCCTATAATCACTACTTCTCCCCACAAGAAGCCAACTTTTGACAAAAGAGACAATACAAGAGTTTTGACAAAACAAAACTATTCTACTATTTTCAAAATCTCTCAAGTGGTAGCTGATCCATTTATTGCTTTGGCCTTTATTTTCTCCCCCTTTGGCATCAAGCACCAAAACGGGATTAATCTTGGCCCTTTAACCCCATTGCCTCACCAAAATCTTCAATTAAGAGCAAATAGGCAATAAGAGTTAAAAGATGAACTTGGAAAGGTTACTCTTTTCATCGGAGTGCAGTGGAAGTCTTTCATGGTCCAAGTCCACCTTTTCCATTTCAATTCTCCTTTGAGACTAAATCAAACAAACTCAAGCATATGGTTAGTCTCATAGGGTCAAGTTGTAACACAGCTCCCCCTAAACATGTGCATCATTTTGCACCGGACTTGTGAGGTCCAGGGAGTGTTTGTACAACTTGAGCACCATAATAAGCAACAAAATGCAGAATGGACATGATCAAAGGCATAAACACATGTATGCTACAATTCAATCCAAGTTCCGCGAATCTAAGACATTTAGCTCACTACGCAACCTGCAAAAGGTCTTCTCATCTAGAGGCTTGGTAAAGATATCGGCTAGCTGGTTCTCGGTGCTAACATGAAACACTTCGATATCTCCCTTTTGCTGGTGGTCCCTCAAAAAGTGATGCCGGATGTCTATGTGCTTTGTGCGGCTGTGCTCAACAGGATTTTCCGCCATGCGGATAGCACTCTCATTATCACATAGGAGTGGGACTTTGCTCAGATTGTAGCCAAAGTCCCTGAGGGTTTGCCTCATCCAAAGTAGTTGCGCGCAACATTGTCCTGCGGCAACATACTCGGCCTCAGCGGTGGATAGGGCAACGGAAGTTTGTTTCTTAGATTTCCATGACACCAAGGACCTTCCTAAGAATTGGCACGTCCCCGATGTACTCTTCCTATCAACCTTACATCCAGCATAATCGGAGTCTGAATATCCAATCAAGTCAAAGGTAGACCCCTTTGGATACCAGAGCCCGAGGCAAGGCGTAGCAACTAAATATCTAAGGATTCGCTTTACCGCCACTAAGTGACACTCCTTAGGATCGGATTGAAATCTAGCACACATGCATACGCTAAGCATAATATCCGGTCTACTAGCACATAAATAAAGCAAAGAACCTATCATGGACCGGTATGCTTTTTGATCAACGGACTTACCTCCTTTGTTGAGGTCGGTGTGTCCGTCGGTCCCCATCGGAGTCTTTGCGGGCTTGGCGTCCTTCATCCCAAACCGCTTCAGCAAGTCTTGCGTGTACTTTGTTTGAGAGATGAAGGTGCCGTCCTTGAGTTGCTTCACTTGGAACCCAAGGAAGTAGTTCAACTCACCCATCATCGACATCTCGAATTTCTGCGTCATCACCCTGCTAAACTCTCCACAAGACTTTATATTAGTAGAACCAAATATTATGTCATCGACATAAATTTGGCACACAAATAAATCACCATCACATGTCTTAGTGAAAAGAGTTGGATCGGCTTTCCCAACCTTGAAATCATTAGCAATTAAGAAATCTCTAAGGCATTCATACCATGCTCTTGGGGCTTGCTTAAGTCCATAGAGCGCCTTAGAGAGCTTACACACGTGGTCGGGGTACCGTTCATCCTCGAAGCCAGGGGGTTGCTCTACGTACACCTCCTCCTTGATTGGCCCGTTGAGGAAAGCGCTCTTCACATCCATTTGGAACAACCTGAAAGAATGGTGAGCGGCATATGCTAGCAAAATACGAATTGATTCTAGCCTAGCCACAGGAGCAAATGTCTCCTCAAAGTCCAAACCTGCGACTTGGGCATAACCTTTTGCCACAAGTCGAGCCTTGTTCCTCGTCACCACCCCGTGCTCGTCCTGTTTGTTGCGGAACACCCACTTGGTTCCCACAACATTTTGCTTGGGACGAGGCACCAGTGTCCAAACTTCATTGCGCTTGAAGTTGTTGAGTTCCTCCTGCATGGCAAACACCCAGTCCGGATCTAGCAAGGCCTCTTCTACCCTGAAAGGCTCAATAGAAGAGACAAAGGAGTAATGCTCACAAAAATTAACTAATCGAGATCGAGTAGTTACTCCCTTGCTAATGTCACCCAAAATTTGATCGACGGGATGATCCCTTTGAATCATCGCTCGAACTTGGGTTGGAGGTGCCGGTTGCGCTTCTTCCTCCATCACATGATTGTCTTGTGCTCCCCCTTGATCACACGCCTCCTGTTGATGAACCTGTTCATCGTCTTGAGTTGGGGGATGCACCGTTGTTGAGGAAGAAGGTTGATCTCGTTCATCTTGTTCCTGTGGCCGCACTTCTCCAATCGCCATGGTTCGTATAGCGGCCGTCGGAACATCTTCTTCATCTACATCATCACAATCAACAACTTGCTCTCTTGGAGAGCCATTAGTCTCATCAAATACAACGTCGCTAGAGACTTCAACCAAACCCGATGATTTGTTGAAGACCCTATACGCCTTTGTATTTGAATCATAACCTAATAAAAACCCTTCTACAGCTTTGGGAGCAAACTTAGAATTTCTACCCTTCTTCACTAGAATGTAGCATTTGCTCCCAAATACACGAAAGTAAGATACATTGGGTTTGTTACCGGTTAGTAGCTCATACGAAGTCTTCTTGAGGAGGCGATGAAGGTAGACCCTGTTGATGGCGTGGCAAGCCGTGTTCACAGCTTCCGACCAAAAGCACTCGGGGGTCTTGTACTCTCCAAGCATCGTCCTTGCCATATCGATCAGCGTCCTGTTCTTCCTCTCTACCACACCATTTTGCTGAGGTGTGTAGGGAGCGGAGAACTCGTGCTTGATCCCTTCCTCCTCAAGAAACTCCTCCACTTGAAGGTTCTTGAATTTGGACCCGTTGTCGCTCCTTATCTTCTTCACCTTGAGCTCAAACTCATTTTGAGCTCTCCTGAGGAAGCGCTTGAGGGTCCCTTGGGTTTCAGACTTATCCTGCAAAAAGAACACCCAAGTGAAGCGGGAAAAGTCATCAACAATAACTAGACCATACTTACTTCCTCCTATGCTTAGATAGGTGACGGGTCCGAAGAGGTCCATATGTAGCAGCTCCAGAGGTCTTGACGTGGTCATCACATTCTTGCTGTGATGTGCTCCTCCCACTTGTTTACCTGCTTGACAAGCTGCACAAGGTCTATCTTTTTCGAAATAAACATTTGTTAGACCTATCACATGTTCTCCCTTTAGAAGCTTGTGGAGGTTCTTCATCCCCACATGTGCTAAGCGGCGATGCCACAGCCAACCCATGCAAGTCTTAGCCATTAAGCATGCATCTAGACCGGCCTCTTCTTTTGCAAAATCAACTAAGTAAAGTTTGCCGTCTAGTACACCCTTAAAAGCTAGTGAACCATCACATCTTCTAAAGACAGACACATCTACATTTGTAAAAAGACAATTATATCCCATATTGCATAGTTGACTAACAGATAGCAAATTGTAACCAAGAGACTCAACTAAAACACATTTGATATTGAGTGCTCATTAGAAATTGCAATTTTACCTAACCCTTTTACCTTGCCTTGATTCCCATCACCGAATATAATTGAGTCTTGGGAATCCTTATTTTTTACGTAGGAGGTGAACATCTTCTTCTCCCCCGTCATATGGTTTGTGCATCCGCTGTCGATAATCCAGCTTGAACCCCCGGATGCATAAACCTGCAAGGCAAATTTAGGCTTGGGTCTTAGGTACCCAACTCATGTTGGGTCCTACAAGGTTAGCACAAATGTCCTTAGGGACCCAAATGCAAGTTTTGTCTCCCTTGCATCTTGCCCCTAACTTCCTAGCAATTACCTTCTTACCCTTTCTACAAATAGCAAAGGGAGCATTGCAAGCATAATAAATGGTAGAAGGTTCATTCACTACTTTCCTAGGAGCATGAATAACATTCTTTCTAGGCACATGATGAATAGCATTTCTCCTAGACATATTTCTATCATGCATATAGGAAGAACTTGAAGCACACATGGCATGAGAATCATAAACATGTGAATCAAAAGCATTATAAGCATTTCTAACATGTCTCCTATTATGATACATAAAAGCATGGTTCTTTTTAGCACTACTAGCCATAGGGGCCTTCCCCTTCTCCTTGACGAAGATGGGAGCATTATGGCTTGTTAAGTTCTTGGCCTCTCTCTTGAAGCCAAGACCATCCTTAATTGAGGGGTGTCTACCAATCGTGTAGGCATCCCTTGCAAATTTTATTTTATCAACTTCACTCTTGCTAGTCTTAAGTTGGGCATTAAGACTAGCCACTTCATCATTTAGTTTTGAAATTGACACTAAGTGTTCACTACAAGCATTAACATCAAAATCCTTACACCTAGTACAAATTTCAACATGTTCAACACAGGAATTTGATTTACCAGCTACTTCTGGTTTAGCACTTAAATCATTATTAACACTTCTTAAGGTAGCAATGGTTTCATGACAGGAAGATAATTCACTAGAAAGCACTTCATTTCTTTTAATTTCTAGAGCAAGAGAATTTTGTGCACTAACAAATTTATCATGCTCCTCATATAAAAGATCCTCTTGTTTTTCTAGTAATCTATTCTTATCATTCAAAGCATCGATCAACTCATTAATTTTATCTATCTTAGATCTATCTAAGCCCTTGAACAAGCATGAATAATCTATGTCATCATCATCACTAGTCTCACTATCACTAGCAGAAGCATAAGTGAAGTCTTGAGTACTCACCTTCTTCTCCCTTGCCATAAGGCATGTGAGACGCTCGTTGGGGAAGAGGGAAGACTTGTTGAAGGCGGTGGCAGCGAGTCCTTCATTGTCGGAGTCGGAGGAGGAGCAATCCGAGTCCCACTCCTTTCCTAGATGTGCCTCGCCCTTTGCCTTCTTGTATTGCTTCTTCTTCTCTCTTTTGTTCCCCTTTTCCTGGTCACTTTCATTATCGGGACAGTTAGCGATAAAATGACCAAGCTTACCGCATTTGAAGCATGAGCGCTTCCCCTTTGTCTTGGTCTTGCTTGGCTGCCCCTTGCGACCATTTAGCGCCGTCTTGAATCTCTTGATGATGAGAGCCATCTCTTCATCATTGAGTCCGGCCGCCTCAATCTGTGCCACCTTGCTAGGTAGCACCTCCTTGCTTCGTGTTGCCTTGAGAGCAATGGGTTGCGGCTCGTTGATCGGACCATTCAAGGCGTCGTCCACATACCTTGCCTCCTTGATCATCATTCGCCCGCTAACGAATTTCCCAAGAACTTCTTCGGGCGACATCTTGGTGTACCTGGGATTTTCACGTATATTGTTCACCAAATGAGGATCAAGAACGGTAAATGACCTTAGCATTAGGCGGACGACGTCGTGGTCCGTCCATCGCGTGCTCCCGTAGCTCCTTATCTTGTTGATAAGGGTCTTGAGCCGATTGTATGTTTGCGTCGGCTCCTCGCCTCTTATCATTGCGAACCGTCCGAGCTCTCCTTCCACCAACTCCATCTTGGTGAGCAAGGTGACGTCGTTCCCCTCATGAGAGATCTTGAGGGTGTCCCAGATTTGCTTGGCATTATCCAAGCCGCTCACTTTATGGTATTCATCCCTGCACAAAGAAGCTAGAAGAACAGTGGTAGCTTGTGCATTCTTATGAATTTGTTCATTAATAAACATAGGGCTATCCGAGCTATCAAAGTTCATTCCACTTTCCACAATCTCCCAAATGCTTGGATGGAGAGAAAATAGGTGAGTACGCATTTTGTGACTCCAAAATCCGTAGTCCTCTCCATCAAAGTGAGGGGGCTTGCCAAGTGGAATGGGGAGCAAATGCGAATTTGTACTTTGCGGAATACGAGAGTAGTCAAAAGAAAAGTTCGAATTAACCGGTTTTCTTTTCTCGTAGTCGTTGTGGTCGTCGTCCTTTTGGGAAGAAGAGGATTCGTCGCTGTCGTAGTAGACGATCTCCTTGATGCGCCTTGTCTTCTTCTTCTTCCCATCTTTGCGCTTGTGGCTTGAACCCAAGTCGGTAGGCTTGTCATTCTTTGGCTCGTTGAAGATAGACTCCTTCTCGTTGTTGTCGACCACCATCCCCTTTCCCTTAGGATCCATCTCTTCGGGCGATTAGTCCCTTTCTTGAAGAGAACGGCTCTGATACCAATTGAGAGCACCTAGAGGGGGGGGGGTGAATAGGTGATCCTGTAAATCTTCAAAACTTAAGCCACAAAAACTTGTTAAGGGTTAGTACAGTTGTCACCAAGTAGCTAGAGAGAAGTTCCGACAAAACACAATAACCACAGAAGATCAATCACAGAGATGGCACAGTGGTTTATCCCGTGGTTCGACCAAGACCAACGCTTGCCTACTCCACGTTGTGGCGTCCCAACGGACGAGGGTTGCAATCAACCCCTCTCAAGCGGTCCAAAGACCCACTTGAATACCACGGTGTTTTGTTTTCTTTTCTTTATCCCGTTTTCAAGGAATCTCCACAAATTGGAGTCTCTTGCCCTTACAAGTATATGATCACAAAGAAGCACAGAGTAAGGGAGGGAAGCAACACACACAAATCCACAGCGAAATGCGCACACACACGGCCAAGAATCGAGCTCGAATGACTATCTCAAAGTTCTCACTAGAACGGAGCTCGAATCACTTAGAATCACAAACGAATGCGCAAAGAACTAGTATGGATGATCAAGAATGCTCAAAGGTTGCTTGGTGTGCTCCTCCATGCGCCTAGGGGTCCCTTTTATAGCCCCAAGGCAGCTAGGAGCCGTTGAGAACAAATCTAGAAGGCCATTCTTGCCTTCTGTCATCGGGCGCACCGGACAGTCCGGTGCACCACCGGACACTGTCCGGTGCCCGATTCCCTTCCTTAATTGGCGAAGACGACCGTTGGCGCCTGAGAGCCGTTGGCGCACCGGACACTGTCCGGTGCACACCGGACACTGTCCGGTGCACACCGGACAGTCCGGTGCCCCCTTCCGACCGTTGGCTCGGCCACGTGTCACGCGCAGATCGCGCGGCCGACCGTTGGCCCAGCCGACCGTTGGCTCACCGGACAGTCCGGTGCACACCGGACAGTCCGGTGAATTTTAGCCGTACGCCGTCGGCAAATTCCCGAGAGCGGCCACTTCGCGCCGAGTCGGCCTGGCGCACCGGACACTGTCCGGTGCACACCGGACAGTCCGGTGCTCCAGACCGAGCTGGGTCTTGGCAGCACACAGCCAAGTCATTTTCTCCTCTTCTCTTTTCTTCTTCTTTCTGTTTCTAACACTTAGACAAGTATATTAGTACACAAAACCAATGTACTAAGGCTTAGAAACATACCTTTACTTCATGATTTGCACCTTGTTCATCCATGTACATAAATTCACAATTAAGCACATGTGTTGGCACTCAATCACCAAAATACTTAGAAATGGCCCAAGGGCACATTTCCCTTTCAAACCCCCATCAGCACAAAGCTGCAAAGGCCTGATGGACGCGATTCAGGTCAAGGCTCCGTCCATTCAAGGGACACGATCTCGCCTCGCCCGAGCCCAGCCTCGGGCAAAGGCAGCCGACCCAGGAGGATTCACGCCTCGCCCGAGGGTCCCCTCAAGCAACGGACGCACCTTCGACTCGCCAGAGGCCTAGCTCGGGCAGGCTTCGCGGAGAAGCAACCTTGGCCAGATCGCCACGCCAACCGACCGTATCGCAGGAGCATTTAATGCAAGGATCGACTGACACCTTATCCTGACGCGCGCTCCTCAGTCGACAGGGCCGAAGTGACCGCAGTCACTTCGCCGCTCCACTGTCCGACCTGACAGGAAAACAGCGCCGCCTGCCCTGCTCCGACTGTTGTGCCACTCGACAGAGTGAGGCTGACAGCAGCTAAGTCCAGCCTCGGGTGCCATAGGAAGCTCCGCCTCGCCCGACCCTAGGGCTCGGACTCAACCTCGACGCCGGACGACGGACTCCGCCTCGCCCGACCCCAGGGCTCATACTCTACCTCGACCTTGGACGATGGTCTCCGCCTCGCCCGATCTCAGGGCTCGGACTCAACCTCGACGCCGGACGACGGACTCCGCCTCGCCCGACACCAGGGCTCGGACTCTACCTCGACCTCGGACAACGGTCTCCGCCTCGCCCGACCCCAGGGCTCGGACTCTACCTCGACTCAGGACGACGGTCTCCGCCTCGCCCGACCCTAGGGCTCGGGCTCAACCTCGTCTTCGGACGACGGTCTCCGCCTCGCCCGACACTAGGGCTCGGGCTCAACCTCGACCTCGGAGGAGCCTCCGCCTCGCCCGACCTCGGGCTCGGACCGACCACGTCACAGGGGGGCCATCATTACCCTACTCCCAACTAGCTCAGGCTACAGGGAACAAGACCGGCGTCCCATCTGGTTCGCCCCGGTAAACAAGTAATGATGGCACCCCGCGTGCTCCATGACAACGGTGGCTCTCAGCCCCTTACGGAAGCAAGGAGACGTCAGCAAGGATCCGACAGCCCCGACAGCTGTACTTCCACGGGGCTCAAGCGCTCCTCCGACGGCCACGACATCACATGAACAGGGCGCCAAAACCTCTCCGACAGCCACGACGGCATGTACATAGGGCTCTGGCTCCCCTTTGCTAGACACGTTAGCACATTGCTACACCCCCATTGTACACCTAGGCCCTCTCCTTGCGTCTATAAAAGGAAGGTCCAGGGCTCTCGCACGAGAGGGTGGCCGCGCGGGAGAACGGGCCGACGCACAAGGCTCGCGCCCTCTCTCTCTCTCTCTCGCGAACGCTTGTAACCCCCCTACTGCAAGCGCATCCGCCCTGGGCGCAGGACAACACGAAGGCCGCGGTTTCCCCTTACTGTTTTCCCCCCTTTGTGTTCCGTCTCGCGCCGATCCATCTGGGCTGGGACACGCAGCGACAATTTACTCGTCGGTCCAGGGACCCCCCGGGGTCGAAACGCCGACAATATCCGTCGCCCAAGGACAAGAGCTGTTACAAGAAATACACTCGGGGGCTTGCGGTCACCATGCAGCACCTCGAACCCTCGTCAGAAACGCTTTCCGATAAGGTTTCTACTGGCCGACCGTGGTGGCTGACGCCACTAGGATTGTACGCTCCTGCCGAGGGTGTCAATTCTACGCGAGACAGACGCACCTGCCCGCTCAGACCCTGCAAACGATACCCATCACTTGGTCGTTTGCCGTATGGGGTCTGGACCTCATCGGTCCCTTGCAGAAGGCACCCGGGGGCTTCAAGCACCTGCTGGTCGTCGTCGACAAATTCTCCAAGTGGATCGAGGTTCGACCCCTAACCAGCATCGGGTCCGAGCAAGCTGTGGCGTTCTTCACAAATATTGTCCATCGCTTTGGGGTCCCAAACTCCATCATCACCGACAATGGCACGCGGTTCACTGGGAAGAAGTTCCTGGACTTCTGCGAAGGCCACCACATCCGTGTGGACTGGGCCACCGTGGCTCACCCAATGACAAATGGGCAGGTGGAGCGCGCCAACGGTATGATTCTGCAGGGACTGAAGCCGAGGATCTACAACGACCTCAACAAGTTCGGCAAGCAGTGGATAAAAGAACTACCCTCGGTGGTTTGGAGTCTGAGGACGATGCCGAGCTGAGCCACGGGTTTCTCGCCGTTTTTCCTAGTCTATGGCGCCGAGGCCATCTTACCCATGGACTTGGAATACGGTTCCCCGAGGACAAAGGCTTACGACGACCAAAGCAACCAGACCAACCGAGAAGACTCGTTGGACCAGCAGGAAGAGGCTCGGGACGTGGCCTTACTACACTCGGCACGGTATCAGCAGTCTCTGCAACGCTACCACGCCCGAAGGGTTCGGCCCCGAGGCTTCCAAGTGGGAGACTTGGTACTTCGGCTGCGACAAGACTGAGAGCACCTAGAGGGGGGGGGTGAATAGGTGATCCTGTAAAACTTAAAACTTAAGCCACAAAAACTTGGTTAGGCGTTAGCACAATAATCGCCAAGTGGCTAGAGAGGAGTCTCCACCAAAACACAATGACCACAAAGATATCAATAACAGAGATGGCACGGTGGTTATCCCGTGGTTCGGCCAAGACCAACGCTTGCCTACTCCACATTGTGGCGTCCCAACGGATGAGGGTTGCAATCAACCCCTCTCAAGCGGTCCAAAGACCCACTTGAATACCATGGTGTTTTGCTTTGCTTATCTTTATCCCACTTGCGAGGAATCTCCACAAATTGGAGTCTCTCGCCCTTACACTTGAAGTTCACAAAGAAGCACGGAGTAAGGGAGGGAAGCAACACACACAAATCCACAGCAAAATACGCACACACACGGCCAAGAATCAAGCTCAAATGACTGTCTCAAAGTTCTCACTAGAACGGAGCTCGAATCACTGAGAATGACAAACGAATGCGCAAAGATTGAGTGTGGATGATCAAGAATGCTCTAAGGTTGCTTGGTTGTCTTCTCCATGCGCCAAGGGGTCCCTTTTATAGCCCCAAGGCAGCTAGGAGCCATTGAGAGCAATCCGGGAAGGCAATTCTTGCCTTCTGTCGACTGGCGCACCGGACATGTCCGGTGCACCACCGGACACTGTCCGGTGCGGATCTCCTTCCTTCTTTGGCGAAGCCGACCGTTGACACTTGCGAGCCGTTGGCGCACCGGACACTGTCCGGTGCACACCGGACAGTCCGGTGCTCCCTTCTAGCCGTTGGCTCGGCCACGTGTCCCGCGCGGATCGCGCGGTCGACCGTTGGCCCGGCCGACCGTTGGCTCACCGGACAGTCCGGTGCACCACCGGACAGTCCGGTGAATTTTAGCCGAACGCCGCCGACGAAGTCCCGAGAGCAGCAAGTTGATGGATGCCAGCCTGGCGCACCGGACACTGTCCGGTGCACCACCGGACAGTCCGGTGCACCCAGGCTGAGCAGGTTCTTTGCTGCTTCGAGCCACTCTTTTTCAACTGAGTTTTCTCTGATTCTAACACTTTAGATAAACATGTTAGTACTCAAAAACCAATGTACTAAGTCAAGAATCATACCTTTGTATTGATTTGCACCTTGACCACCACTTTGCATAGATTATCACAAAAGCACTTGCGTTGGCACTCAATCACCAAAATACTTAGAAATGGCCCAAGGGCACATTTCCCTTTCAATCTCCCCCTTTTTGGTGATTTATGCCAACACAACATAAAGCAGCTAGAACAAGTGCAGAATCAATTCAAATGAAAACTCAAGGTTGTTTTAATTCAAATTTGGCATATATGGATCCCTCTTTGCCACCACTTGGTTTGTTTTTGCAAATCAACTTCAAATACCTATCTCTAAGTCAAACACAATTGTAGAGACATAAAGAGAGTTGTTCCAATAGAAATTGATCAAGAATTTCAACAACTCCCCCCTTTTCCCATAATCAACATTCTCCCCACAAAAAGCCAACTTTTGACAAGAGAACCAATAAGGGAGTTTTGCCAAAACAAAAGGCTCTATTCTATTATTTTCAAAATTCTCAAGTGGTAGCTGATCCATTTATTGCTTTAGCCTTATTTTCTCCCCCTTTGGCATCAAGCACCAAAACGGGATCAATCTTGGCCCTTTAACCCCATTGCCTCACCAGATCTTCAAATAAGAGTCCAACGGCAATAAGAGTTCACAAGATGAACTTGGAATTAGTTACCTTCTCATCGGAGTGCAGTGGAAGTCTTTCATGGTCCAAGTCCACCTTTCCCTTTCAATCCACCTTTGAGACTAAATCAAGCAAACTCAAGCACACAGTTAGTCTCAAAGGGTTAAGTTGTAACACATCTCCCCCTAAATGTGTGCGTCACTTGCACAAAGACGTGTGAGGTCCGGGGAGTGCTTGTATAACTTGAGCATCAAAAATAAGCAACAAAATGCAGAAGGAACATGATCAAAGGCATAGACACAAGTATGCTATATTTCAATCCAGGTTCCGCGAATCTAAGACATTGAGCTCACTACGCAGCCTGCAAAAGGTCTTCTCATCTAGAGGCTTGGTAAAGATATCGGCTAGCTGGTTCTCGGTGCTAACATGAAACACTTCGATATCTCCCTTTTGCTGGTGGTCTCTCAAAAAGTGATACCGGATGTCTATGTGCTTTGTGCGGCTGTGCTCAACAGGATTTTCCGCCATGCGGATAGCACTCTCATTATCACATAGGAGTGGGACTTTGCTCAGATTGTAGCCAAAGTCCCGGAGGGTTTGCCGCATCCAAAGTAGTTGTGCGCAGCACTGTCCTGCGGCAACGTACTCGGCCTCAGCGGTGGATAGGGCAACGGAAGTTTGTTTCTTAGAATTCCATGACACCAAGGACCTTCCTAAGAATTGGCACGTCCCTGATGTACTCTTCCTATCGACCTTACATCCGGCATAGTCGGAATCTAAATATCCAATCAAGTCAAAGGTAGACCCCTTTGGATACCAGATCCCGAAGCAAGGCGTAGCGACCAAATATCTAAAGATTCGCTTCACCGCCACTAAGTGACACTCCTTAGGATCGGATTGAAATCTAGCACACATGCATACGCTAAGCATAATATCCGGTCTACTAGCACATAAATAAAGTAAAGACCCTATCATTGACCGGTATGCTTTTTGATCAACGGACTTACCTCCTTTGTTGAGGTCGGTGTGTCCATCGGTTCCCATCGGAGTCTTTGCGGGCTTGGCGTCCTTCATCCCAAACCGCTTTAGCAAATCTTGCGTATACTTCGTTTGGGAGATGAAGGTGCCGTCCTTGAGTTGCTTCACTTGGAACCCAAGGAAGTAGTTCAACTCGCCCATCATCGACATCTCAAATTTCTGCGTCATCACCCTGCTAAACTCTTCACAAGACTTTTGATTAGTAGAACCAAATATTATGTCATCGACATAAATTTGGCACACAAATAAATCACCATCACAAGTCTTAGTAAAAAGAGTTGGATAGGCTATCCCAACCTTGAAAGCATTAGCAATTAAAAAGTCTCTAAGGCATTCATACCATGCTCTTGGGGCTTGCTTAAGTCCATAGAGCGCCTTAGAGAGCTTACACACGTGGTCGGGGTACCGTTCATCCTCGAAGCCAGGGGGTTGCTCTACGTACACCTCTTCCTTGATTGGCCCATTGAGGAAAGCGCTCTTCACATCCATTTGGAACAACCTGAAAGAATGGTGAGCGGCATATGCTAGCAATATACGAATAGACTCTAGCCTAGCCACAGGAGCAAAAGTCTCCTCAAAGTCCAAACCTGCGACTTGGGCATAACCTTTTGCCACAAGTCGAACCTTGTTCCTCGTCACCACCCCGTGCTCGTCTTGTTTGTTGCGGAACACCCACTTGGTTCCCACAACATTTTGCTTGGGACGCGGCACCAGTGTCCAAACTTCATTTCTCTTGAAATTATTGAGCTCTTCCTGCATGGCCAACACCCAGTCCGGATCTAGCAAGGCCTCTTCTACCCTGAAAGGCTCAATAGAAGAGACAAAAGAGTAATGCTCACAAAAATTAACTAATCGAGACCGAGTAGTTACCCCCTTGCTAATGTCACCCAAAATCTGGTCGACGGGATGATCTCTTTGAATCGTTGCTCGAACTTGGGTTGGAGGGGCCTAAGGTGCTTCTTCCTCTTCAACTTGGATATCTTGTGCTCCCCCTTGATCACATGCCTCCTTTTGATGAGCCTGTTCATCGTCTTGAGTTGGGGGATGCATCATTGTTGAGGAAGAAGGTTGATCTTGCTCAGTTTGTTTCTGTGGTCGCACATCACCAATCGCCATGGTTCGAATTGAGGCCGTTGGAATATCTTCTTCATCTACATCATCAAGATCAACAACTTGCTCTCTTGGAGAGCCATTAGTCTCATCAAATACAACGTCGCTAGAGACTTCAACCAAACCCGATGATTTGTTGAAGACTCTATACGCCTTTGTATTTGAGTCATAACCTAATAAAAACCCTTCTACTGCTTTGGGAGCAAATTTAGAATTTCTACCCTTCTTCACTAGAATGTAGCATTTACTCCCAAAGACTCAAAAATACGAAACATTGGGTTTGTTACCGGTTAGTAGCTCATATGAAGTCTTCTTGAGGAGGCGATGAAGGTAGACCCGGTTGATGGCGTGGCAAGCCGTGTTCACAGCTTCCGACCAAAAGCGCTCGGGGATCTTGAACTCTCCAAGCATCGTCCTCGCCATGTCGATTAGCGTCCTGTTCTTCCTCTCTACCACACCATTTTGCTGTGGTGTGTAGGGAGCGGAGAACTCGTGCTTGATCCCTTCCTCCTCAAGGAACTCTTCCACTTGAAGGTTCTTGAACTCGGACCCGTTGTCGCTCCTTATCTTCTTCACTTTGAGCTCAAACTCATTTTGAGCTCTCCTGAGGAAACGCTTGAGGGTCCCTTGGGTTTCAGATTTATCCTGCAAAAAGAATACCCAAGTGAAGCGGGAAAAATCATCAACTATAACAAGACCATACTTACTTCCTCCTATGCTTAGATAGGCGACGGGTCCGAAGAGGTCCATATGAAGCATCTCCAGTGGTCTTGACGTGGTCATCACATTTTTGGAGTGATGTGACCTTCCCACCTGTTTTCCTGCTTGACAAGATGCACAAGGTCTATCTTTTTCGAAATGCACATTGGTTAGACCTATCACGTGTTCTCCCTTTAGAAGCTTGTGAAGGTTCTTCATCCCCACATATGCTAAACGGCGATGCCACAGCCAGCCCATGCAAGTCTTAGCCATTAAGCATGCATCTAGACCGGCCTCCTCTTTAGCAAAATCAACTAAATAAAGTTTGTCGTCTAGTACACCCTTAAAAGCTAGTGAACCATCACATCTTCTAAAGACAGACACATCTACATTTGTGAAAAGACAATTATATCCCATATTGCATAATTGACTAACAGATAACAAATTATATCCAAGAGACTCTACTAAAAACACATTAGAAATAGAGTGTTCGGAAGAAATGGCAATTTTTCCTAATCCTTTCACCTTGCCTTGGTTCCCATCACCGAATATGATTGAATCATGGGAATCCTTGTTCTTGACATAGGAAGTGAACATCTTCTTCTCCCCCGTCATGTGGTTTGTGCATCCGCTGTCAATAATCCAGCTTGAACCCCCGGATGCATAAACCTGCAAGGCAAATTTAGGCTTGGGTTTTAGGTACCCAACTCTTGTTGGGTCCTGCAAGGTTAGTCACAATAGTTTTAGGGACCCAAATGCAAGTTTTATCTCCCTTGCATCTTGCCCCTAACTTCCTAGCAATCACCTTCTTACCCTTTTGTCGGGGACCATAATTAGGGGTACCCTCAAGGCTCCTAATTCTCAGCTGGTAACCCCCATCAGCATAAAGCTGCAAAGGCCTGATGGGTGCGATTAAGTCAGGGATCGGTCCATTCGAAGGACGCGATCACGCCTCGCCCGAGCCTAGCCTCGGACAAGGGCAGCCAACCCCGGAGGATCTCCGCCTCGCCCGAGGCCCCCTCCAGCGACTGACGTATTTCCGGCTCGCCCGAGGCCCTGTCTTCGCCAAGAAGCAACCCTGACCAAATTGCCACGCCGACCGACCAAATCGTAGGAGCATTTAATGCAAAGGCAGCCTGACGCCTTTATCCTGACGCGCGCCCTGCAGCCGACAGAGCCGAAGTGACCGCCGTCACTTTGCCGCTCCACTGACCGGCCTGACAGAAAGACAGCGCCGCCTGCGCCACGCCGACTGCGGCGCCACTTGACAGAGTGAGGCTGACAGGCGGTCAGACCCGGCCGCGGACGCCATAGGAAACTCCGCTCCGCCCGACCCCGGGCTCGGACTCGGGCTAAGTCCCGGAAGACGGCGAACTCCGCTCCGCCCGACCCAGGGCTCGGACTCAGGCTAAGTCCCGGAAGACGGCGAACTCCGCTCCGCCCGACCCAGGGCTCGGACTCGGGCTAAGTCACGGAAGACGGCGAACTCCGCTCCGCCCGACCCAGGGCTCGGACTCGGGCTAAGTCCCGGAAGACGGCGAACTCCGCTCCGCCCAACCCAGGGCTCGGACTCGGGCTCAGCCCCAGAAGACGACGAACACCGCTTCGCCCGACCCCAGGGCTCAGACTCCGCCCTGGCTTTAGCCAACGGTCTCCGCCTCGCCCGACCCAGGGCTCGGACTCGACCTCGACCACGGAAGACAGACTCGACCATGGCTTCGGAGGAGCTTCCACATCACCCAACCTAGGGCGCAGGCCGGCCTCGTCGACAGGAGGCGCCATCATCACCCTACCCTGAGCTGACTCGGGCCGCAGGGAACAAGACCGGCGTCCCATCTGGCTCGCTCCACCAGATGGGCAATGATGGCGCCCCGCATCCTCAGTGACGACGGCGGCTCCCAGCCCCCTTACGGAAGCAGGAGGACGTCAGCAAGGACTCAACAGCTCTGACAGCTGTCCCTCCGCCAGGCTCCAGCGCTCCTCCGACGGCCACGACATCACGCCAGCAGGGTGCCAAAATCTCTCCGGCTGCCACAACGGCATGTACTTAGGGCGCTAGTTCTCCCCCGCTAGACACGTAGCACTCTGCTACACCCCCCCATTGTACACCTGGATCCTCTCCTTACGCCTATAAAAGGAAGGACCAGGGCCCTCTTAGAGAGGGTTGGCCGCGCGGGGACGTGGAGGAGACAGGCGCTCGCGTGAGGCCGCTCGCTCTCACACCCGCGTGGACGCTTGTAACCCCCTACTGCAAGCGCACCCGACCTGGGCGCGGGACGAACACGAAGGCCGCGGGATTTCCACCTCTCTCACGCCCGTCTCCGGCCACCTCACTTTCCGCCCTTCGCGCTCGCTCTCGCGTCGACCCATCTGGGCTGGGACACGTGGCGACATTCACTCGTCGGCTTAGAGACCCCCGGTCTCGGAACGCCGACAGTTGGCGCGCCAGGTAGGGGCCTGCTGCGTGTTGACGAACAGCTTCCCGTCAAGCTCCAGATGGGCAGTCTCCAGCAACCTCTCCGGCCCGGGACGGTGCTCCGTTTTGGGAGTCTTGAGTTCATGTCCCTCGACGGCAGCTACGACATGATACTCCTTCCACCGCCGTGCGACAGCGACAATGGCGGCCGACAGCCCGCCCGCCGGCGGCGGAATCGACGACGTCTTCCCCGCGTGGTGGAAGAACAACATTCGAGCTCGCCCCGTCCTCTCCCCCGCCGACGGAGGAGGAGGCGGGGCAACCAAGGCCAAGCGGGAGGCCGCGCCTCGTCGACTGTCGAGCGAGTCGGCGGCCCCAGCGCTCCGTCAGGGGGCGCGTCGGGCATCGACCTCGCGCTTGAGACGAAGACGAGCGCCGTCTCACCGCGACACGCCAACTCCGAGCACACGGACGACGCCGGCACGCTCGCGGAAGGCTTGCTGGGCATCACCCTCGTACCTGGGACGACGGTGCAGTCAGTCCCCGACGTGGCTTCATCACCGCCCATCGACCAAGAGGTACCGACCGATCCCCACCTTACGCCTTTCGGGTTCAGCCTCGACCCGCCAAGCGGCCTCGCTTTGGCGGACGCTCCCATAGAGGCGAGCCCGAACCTTCTGGGGTATCGTATGCGGTCACCCTGGGACCGGCTGACGGACGTCTCGACCTACGGGCCCTCCGGGTCCGAGGAAGACGACGAGCCCAGCTTCTGTTGGGATTTCTCTGGACTTGGCAACCCCAGTGCCATGCGGGATTTCATGACCGCATGTGACTACTGCCTTTCCGACTGTTCCGACGGTAGCCGTAGCCTCGGCGACGAGGACTGCGGCCCGGGCCGCGAATGTTTCCACGTCGATCTAGAGGGTCCCTCCGAAGGCAACCATCTCGGCATGCCGGAGGATGGTGATCTCCCTAAGCCGGTGCCTCGCGCTGACATCCCACGGGAGCTAGCTGTGGTCCCCGTTCAGGCGGGGGGCCATGACCCACAGCTCGAGCAAGTCCGTGGGGTACAGGCCAGGCTCGACGAGGGAGCAGGAGCGCTTGAGCCGATCCGCCGGGACGTCGGGCAGGCATGGGTGGCCCAACCTCCAGCCGGAGAAATACGTCATCTACCCCAGGGCTTCCAGCACCGCATCGCCGACGATGTCAGGGTCCGGCCGCCACCCGCACCCAGTGGGGTCGGCCAGAACCTGGCTGCAGCAGCAATGCTCCTCCGCGCGATGCCGGAGCCATCAACCACCGAGGGGCGGCGAATCTAGGGAGAGCTCAAGAATCTCCTGGAGGGCGCCTGTAATACCCAATTTGTGATTTGCAAGAACTAATATCAAAGGGAGAAACAAGTTCACTTTATCTATGTGGGAATTTAAACTTTGGTGCCATCACATGTGAACACCATATTTTAAAACCCATGATTATAAAATATATGTCATTGCATCATGCTGAGATTTTTATTTTGTGTGCATTTTGTGACAATATAAAATCATTTCAAAAAGGAATAGTCTGGGAATATAGTAACAAGATGAGAATTGGATTTTAACCCAAAGTTACAATGTTGGAATTGGAGAAGGAGAGGGGAAATACTATACAAAATGAAGAAAATAAATATATAAATAAATAAAATCCTGCCATACTTGTTTTTACAATTTGTACATTTGAAACTAGGTATAAAGTTCACAATTGGAATGGAATTCAAACTTGAATTCTAGAAATTTAAAAGGAAAAGAAACTAGAAAAAAAAAGGGAAAAACATAAAAGAAAAGAAGAAGCCTGCGTCTGGGCCGATTCCTCCACTGCGGCCCACTTCCCTTTTTTTTCCCTTGGCCCAGCCGTCCACCGCGCCGTCCGTCTAACTTCTGGGACCCGCATCCCAGTCAAACTCTGTTCTCCCACGCTCGCCGTCACGTGGGGCCCGTAAGCCAGTCACTGCCCCGCCTTGACCGGTTGGGTCCTTCCACGGTCGCTCATCCACTGCCTCTGCGTGGTGGGCCCGGGGCTGTCAGCTCAGTCTTCCCCCTTCAACCGAACGCGAGTTCGTCGCCGCGCGCGCCGTGGTCGCTGGGCCGTCCCAACCACCGGCCGAGATTCCCTCGCGCTAGTGGATAAAAGGGGGATCCCTCGACCTCGCTCGCCATGCTCGTATCACCGCGGATTTCCCTGCCACCATTTGTGAAATTTGTGAGGATGTGGTTGAAACTCGCCGTGGCCTTCCTCGCCATGCTAAGCTCCGGCTATCACTGGAGGAACTCATCAACGACCTGGGATGCCTGCGCGGTGGTGTTCCGGCGCACCGGGCGCGGGTAATCGACCTAATTTGTCTCCAGTGGCCATCCTCTGCCGCGAGGCCGTGTCGTCAGCGTGGTTCTCTTCTCCATGCCAACAGAAATCCGCCGTCGCCATCTTGTGATTGCTGCACCGTTCGGCGTTCAGGAAGTAGTTAGGGAGCTTTGCGAGCGCTCTAGGAAGGCAGGGACACCCTCAATTTGGTGGTCGGAACCTCGGAGGATTGGCGATTTCGCACCGGCGCTGGCACTCCACCGCGTTGCCGCACGCCGTCGTGGCCGAGGACCTCCACACCATGCCATCCGGTAAGACCCCCCCCAGCGTACCCGCCATCAATTCCTTATCGCGTAGATCGTCTCAGATTAGGGGTTTGGTGCTCATGTGCCCGAATCCGGTATCTCGCCGGCGAGGGCCACCGCGTGAGCTATGGGCGCCGCCGTGCTCAGCCAGCAGGGTAGGCGACGTTCTCCTGGCCACTGGATCGGTTGTGGGCGGCCACGATTAGATCTGAGGAAGGAATCGCTGCGGGCCGTTGATTGACTGGTAACCGGCCCGGATTTTATGATGAGAATAACGTTTCGGTCTGGGCTTCATAAAAATCCGACCGTTGATCTGGAATCCGAGGGCCATGATCGCATACCGGTTCGGTGTTGATGCCATCTAATCAGCATCGTCCAAATCAGATCGTGCGGCCAGAAACCCTTGATACCTTTCGCCGTGGCCACTTTCTAAAAGAGACCCTGCCTTTTCTTGGAATAAACCCGCCATCCCCGTTTAACTGTTTCCTGTGTCTCGGGAATCTTGCGCCGAGAACCCTGCGCTTTGCTGTAATTGAGGCCCAGTCCAGAACTCGTTTAAATTGAATAAATAAAATAGAAAATGGATTTTTAATATGAAAATAATTGCTAGAACTTAGATAATTCATAGAAAATTCATTTTAGCTCCAAATTGAACCATTCCAGTTTCTAAAATTTTGTAATAATATTCTTCATCATTTTGTGCCTCTGTTTAGGCATGAAAGGCTCATTTAAATTTATCTAATACTTAATCTTGTATTAAACACATAAAACATTAGAAAATCCATAACTTAAAATCTATAACTCCAAAATTAATGATTCCTGTTCCTAGAATCTTATTTTAATGTGTAGATTATTATTATGTATTTTGTTTACTTGTTTGGTGTGATGTTAAATTTTGCCTACACTGTTTGTTTGTATTACTACGACTAGCAGTGAGGTCACGAGTCACCTGAAGATCATCCTGGTACCTGGATTCTCAAGGCCCAGGCAAGTTGTGCCCTTGATCACTTCTTTTTACCCAGCCATGTTCTGATTAATCATAATGATCTGCATAGGTTAATTTTGATGGGACCCAATAGGTTACCCTAGTTTGTCTATCTTTATACCTTGTTTACCACTAAACTTTTTGGGTAGTACTTGCTAGTGCTTTATGTGGTTTTGGGTATGAAGATTACACTATTCATGACTATTACTCTTGTTATCAGTTGTTATTTATTGTTCATGATAAGATCATTATGTTAATTGGAACATGGAGAACCACCCGGGAAAACAGTGCTACCACAAGGGAGGAATGGGACCCCTTGGCTGATTAATTAGGAAAGCTAGTGGAAGACTACCTTACCCGAAAGGGGCAAGGGCAGTAGGGGAGAGGTCAGTGTAGGGAGGCCCTCGGGAGGATTTTGCTGCGATGGCGGTCCTGCAAGGGATTCCTGCACTGGATCTTCCTATAAACTGTAGCGGGTTTTCGGAAGCTAGTGGAACTTTGTAAAGGCCTCGTAGTGGATCCCTAGCCATTCACCTCGGAAGTGTCTAAGGGCTTTGCAAACCCTGGCGACATGGGATACACGACTTGTGGGTAAAGATGCGCAACCTCTGCAGAGTGTAAAACTGGTATACTAGCCGTGCTCACGGTCATGAGCAGCTCGGACACTCACATGATTAATTTATGGAACTAAATTCAATTTGTCATATGCATTGCATCGCAGGTGATGTGGTTACTTTTGTTCTATTACTTAATTGGGTTTGGTATTTACTTATACTTAGTAACTGCTAATAAAATTTTGACCAACTTTATAAGCAATGCTCAGCTCTAACCATCTTCTTTGGTAAGCCTTACACTTCACGTGAGCTCCCACCTTTGGCGAGTTCATGCACATTATTCCCCACAACTTGTTGAGCGATGAACGTATGTGAGCTCACTCTTGCTGTCTCACATACACCACAGGTCAAGAACAGGTACCACTGGATGATGCTCATGGAGGATGCTGCGATGAGTTCGTGAGAGGTCTAGGTTGTCGTCTCCCAGTCAACTTTTGGGTTGCTGGACCGTTGTCTCCTTATAATGTAATTATTTATTTTGTATAGAACTCCTGTTAAATATATAAAGATGTGACATTCGATCCTGTGCCACTATACATCATATGTATGAGACTTGGTCCCAGCATACCTGGTGTTTATGTTAACCCCGGGTTTTGGACCCCTAAAATCCGGGTGTTACAGAAGTGGTATCAGAGGAATGTTGACTGTAGGACGAAACCTAGATAGAACTGGACAACCATTCCTTACTTACCTTACTCTGATTCTTTTCTAAACCTCTCTTAATCTCTTCTCATCTAATTCCGCTTTACTCTGATTACTCTTACCTTTATTTTCCTTCTAAAGACAAACTTGGATTTCACACTTTGAAATCCTGTGCTTAAAGTGACTTTTAGGAATAGGAGACCTACTCTTAGGGACAAAAACAAAACTATTTTTATAGATATCTATGAACTTGAATGTTTGCTCTTATGATACTTGTTTGATTTGGATCTTTGATTGAGTGTGATTAGTTGTGGAGTAATATCCACAATTGCATCTGCATATACATATAGGCTTAAATAGAATTCATAAGAAAACTAAGCAATTTAGATTATCCTCCATTAAAATGTATCTATCTCATAGAGATCTCTCTAATCTTAAAAGACTCTCCCATATCTTAATAGATTCATCGTATCTCATAAGATTCTCTCTTATCTTACTGGATCCACCTCATATAAAAAAAAAGATTCCTCTTACCTTAATAGATTCATCTCATCTTAAGAAATTCTATCTCATAGATCTATCTTATCTCAAAAGGTCTTAACTTATCCTAATGTATATAGATCCATCTTATCGTAAGTGGTTTTCTCTTATCTTAATAGATTCATCTTATCCTAACCACTTTACTTATCTCATCTTAATAGATCTAACTAACCTCAAAGGGTTCTACCTTATCCTTATGGATTCATTTTGCCCTAATTAGCATATTTATCCCACTCTAGAATAACAACCGTGAGCTAATCCAAAATTTACCTTAAATCTTAACTAGTCTAATCCAGTCATATCTAACCTAATCTAGATTTTATCTAATCCATTATGATCTAATCTAGAGTAAGTTACATAATGATGGTACAAAAGATAAGGCCATACCCTTCATGCACTTAAAACTAAACTAGTGCCTTAAACCAACTCAGCCACATGCATGAGATCTGATCCAACCAATAGAGTCATGAAGAATTGCATAGTTTGTCTATCCCCACCTAACATCAAACAAACCTTTGACCTACATCATGTAGTTCATCTCACTCATAACTATTCTAACCATATTTCCCCAAATATACACTAACCTCGAATTAATGAGCTCAAGACCGGAAAAGAAAGGATCAACGACATCAAGGAAGGTTGAGCACCAACTCAAGTCTTCAAGGATCAAGTGAGGTCACCAAGATGAGTCAAGATCCACAATCTTGGATGGAGTCTTTCTTTACCCCACTCTTTCTTGCCCAAACCTATATAGGCTTTAAAAGATATCTTTTATCCTGCATAATAAAGTGTCTATAACCATATATACCTATGCTCTCCTAATAACTAACTAATAAAAAAAAGAGAGAGACTCTTGATTTTGAACTAATTAGAAACTAAAAGCTAGATTTCAAATCACTCTTCCTATATCCTCTTTCTTACAAATCTCGAGGACGAGATTATTTTTAAGGGGGGTAGGATTTGTAATACCCAATTTGTGATTTGCAAGAACTAATATCAAAGGGAGAAACAAGTTCACTTTATCTATGTGGGAATTTAAACTTTGGTGCCATCACATGTGAACACCATATTTTAAAACCCATGATTATAAAATATATGTCATTGCATCATGCTGAGATTTTTATTTTGTGTGCATTTTGTGACAATATAAAATCATTTCAAAAAGGAATAGTCTGGGAATATAGTAACAAGATGAGAATTGGATTTTAACCCAAAGTTACAATGTTGGAATTGGAGAAGGAGAGGGGAAATACTATACAAAATGAAGAAAATAAATATATAAATAAATAAAATCCTGCCATACTTGTTTTTACAATTTGTACATTTGAAACTAGGTATAAAGTTCACAATTGGAATGGAATTCAAACTTGAATTCTAGAAATTTAAAAGGAAAAGAAACTAGAAAAAAAAGGGAAAAACATAAAAGAAAAGAAGAAGCCTGCGTCTGGGCCGATTCCTCCACTGCGGCCCACTTCCCTTTTTTTTCCCTTGGCCCAGCCGTCCACCGCGCCGTCCGTCTGACTTCTGGGACCCGCATCCCAGTCAAACTCTGTTCTCCCACGCTCGCCGTCACGTGGGGCCCGTAAGCCAGTCACTGCCCCGCCTTGACCGGTTGGGTCCTTCCACGGTCGCTCATCCACTGCCTCTGCGTGGTGGGCCCGGGGCTGTCAGCTCAGTCTTCCCCCTTTCAACCGAACGCGAGTTCGTCGCCGCGCGCGCCGTGGTCGCTGGGCCGTCCCAACCACCGGCCGAGATTCCCTCGCGCTAGTGGATAAAAGGGGGATCCCTCGACCTCGCTCGCCATGCTCGTATCACCGCGGATTTCCCTGCCACCATTTGTGAAATTTGTGAGGATGTGGTTGAAACTCGCCGTGGCCTTCCTCGCCATGCTAAGCTCCGGCTATCACTGGAGGAACTCATCAACGACCTGGGATGCCTGCGCGGTGGTGTTCCGGTGCACCGGGCGCGGGTAATCGACCTAATTTGTCTCCAGTGGCCATCCTCTGCCGCGAGGCCGTGTCGTCAGCGTGGTTCTCTTCTCCATGCCAACAGAAATCCGCCGTCGCCATCTTGTGATTGCTGCACCGTTCGGCGTTCAGGAAGTAGTTAGGGAGCTTTGCGAGCGCTCTAGGAAGGCAGGGACACCCTCAATTTGGTGGTCGGAACCTCGGAGGATTGGCGATTTCGCACCGGCGCTGGCACTCCACCGCGTTGCCGCACGCCGTCGTGGCCGAGGACCTCCACACCATGCCATCCGGTAAGACCCCCCCCCAGCGTACCCGCCATCAATTCCTTATCGCGTAGATCGTCTCAGATTAGGGGTTTGGTGCTCATGTGCCCGAATCCGGTATCTCGCCGGCGAGGGCCACCGCGTGAGCTATGGGCGCCGCCGTGCTCAGCCAGCAGGGTAGGCGACGTTCTCCTGGCCACTGGATCGGTTGTGGGCGGCCACGATTAGATCTGAGGAAGGAATCGCTGCGGGCCGTTGATTGACTGGTAACCGGCCCGGATTTTATGATGAGAATAACGTTTCGGTCTGGGCTTCATAAAAATCCGACCGTTGATCTGGAATCCGAGGGCCATGATCGCATACCGGTTCGGTGTTGATGCCATCTAATCAGCATCGTCCAAATCAGATCGTGCGGCCAGAAACCCTTGATACCTTTCGCCGTGGCCACTTTCTAAAAGAGACCCTGCCTTTTCTTGGAATAAACCCGCCATCCCCGTTTAACTGTTTCCTGTGTCTCGGGAATCTTGCGCCGAGAACCCTGCGCTTTGCTGTAATTGAGGCCCAGTCCAGAACTCGTTTAAATTGAATAAATAAAATAGAAAATGGATTTTTAATATGAAAATAATTGCTAGAACTTAGATAATTCATAGAAAATTCATTTTAGCTCCAAATTGAACCATTCCAGTTTCTAAAATTTTGTAATAATATTCTTCATCATTTTGTGCCTCTGTTTAGGCATGAAAGGCTCATTTAAATTTATCTAATACTTAATCTTGTATTAAACACATAAAACATTAGAAAATCCATAACTTAAAATCTATAACTCCAAAATTAATGATTCCTGTTCCTAGAATCTTATTTTAATGTGTAGATTATTATTATGTATTTTGTTTACTTGTTTGGTGTGATGTTAAATTTTGCCTACACTGTTTGTTTGTATTACTACGACTAGCAGTGAGGTCACGAGTCACCTGAAGATCATCCTGGTACCTGGATTCTCAAGGCCCAGGCAAGTTGTGCCCTTGATCACTTCTTTTTACCCAGCCATGTTCTGATTAATCATAATGATCTGCATAGGTTAATTTTGATGGGACCCAATAGGTTACCCTAGTTTGTCTATCTTTATACCTTGTTTACCACTAAACTTTTTGGGTAGTACTTGCTAGTGCTTTATGTGGTTTTGGGTATGAAGATTACACTATTCATGACTATTACTCTTGTTATCAGTTGTTATTTATTGTTCATGATAAGATCATTATGTTAATTGGAACATGGAGAACCACCCGGGAAAACAGTGCTACCACAAGGGAGGAATGGGACCCCTTGGCTGATTAATTAGGAAAGCTAGTGGAAGACTACCTTACCCGAAAGGGGCAAGGGCAGTAGGGGAGAGGTCAGTGTAGGGAGGCCCTCGGGAGGATTTTGCTGCGATGGCGGTCCTGCAAGGGATTCCTGCACTGGATCTTCCTATAAACTGTAGCGGGTTTTCGGAAGCTAGTGGAACTTTGTAAAGGCCTCGTAGTGGATCCCTAGCCATTCACCTCGGAAGTGTCTAAGGGCTTTGCAAACCCTGGCGACATGGGATACACGACTTGTGGGTAAAGATGCGCAACCTCTGCAGAGTGTAAAACTGGTATACTAGCCGTGCTCACGGTCATGAGCAGCTCGGACACTCACATGATTAATTTATGGAACTAAATTCAATTTGTCATATGCATTGCATCGCAGGTGATGTGGTTACTTTTGTTCTATTACTTAATTGGGTTTGGTATTTACTTATACTTAGTAACTGCTAATAAAATTTTGACCAACTTTATAAGCAATGCTCAGCTCTAACCATCTTCTTTGGTAAGCCTTACACTTCACGTGAGCTCCCACCTTTGGCGAGTTCATGCACATTATTCCCCACAACTTGTTGAGCGATGAACGTATGTGAGCTCACTCTTGCTGTCTCACATACACCACAGGTCAAGAACAGGTACCACTGGATGATGCTCATGGAGGATGCTGCGATGAGTTCGTGAGAGGTCTAGGTCGTCGTCTCCCAGTCAACTTTTGGGTTGCTGGACCGTTGTCTCCTTATAATGTAATTATTTATTTTGTATAGAACTCCTGTTAAATATATAAAGATGTGACATTCGATCCTGTGCCACTATACATCATATGTATGAGACTTGGTCCCAGCATACCTGGTGTTTATGTTAACCCCGGGTTTTGGACCCCTAAAATCCGGGTGTTACAGCGCCGCGGTCCGACGGGCCGAGAGCTCCGCCTCCCGATGGCAGGGGTACCCCTCGGAACCTCATGCCGCGACTTCCCGATTCATGCGGGAAGCCTCGGTCTACACTGGCCGCACGCGCCACACAGCGCCTGCGGCCCCGGGTCGCCTCGGCAACGAGCGCCCTCGCCGCGACCGTGGGGAGGATCGGAGTCCTTCGCCCGAACCACCCGGTCCGCAGGCCTTCAGCCGGGCCATACGACGGGCGCCGTTCCCGACCCGGTTCCGAACCCCGACTACTATCACAAAGTACTCGGGGGAGACGAGACCGGAACTGTGGCTCGCGGACTACCGTCTGGCCTGCCAACTGGGTGGAACGGACGATGACAACCTCATCATCCGCAACCTCCCCCTGTTCCTTTCCGACACCGCTCGCGCCTGGTTGGAGCACCTGCCTCCGGGGCAGATCTCCAACTGGGACGACCTAGTCCAAGCTTTCGCCGACAATTTCCAGGGCACGTACGTGCGCCCCGGGAATCCCTGGGACCTCCGAAGCTGCCGACAGCAGCCGGGAGAGTCCCTCCGGGACTACATCCGGCGATTCTCGAAGCAGCGCACCAAGCTGCCCAACATCACCGACTCGGATGTCATCGGCGCGTTCCTCGCTGGCACCACCTGCCGCGACCTGGTGAGCAAGCTGGGTCGCAAGACCCCCACCAGGGCGAGCGAGCTGATGGACATCGCCACCAAGTTCGCCTCCGGCCAGGAGGCAGTCGAGGCTATCTTCCGGAAGGACAAGCAGCCCCAGGGCCGCCCATCAGAAGATGCCCCCGAGGCGTCAGCTCAGCGCGGCGCCAAGAAGAAGGGCAAGAAGAAGTCGCAAGCGAAACGCGACACCGCCGACGCGGACCTTGTCGCCGCCGCCGAGTACAAGAACCCTCGGAAACCTCCTGGAGGTGCCAACCTCTTCGACAAGATGCTCAAGGAGCCGTGCCCCTATCACCAGGGGCCCGTCAAGCACACCCTTGAGGAGTGCGTCATGCTTCGGCGCCACTTCCACAGGGCCGGGCCACCCGCGGAGGGTGGCAGGGCCCACGACGACGACAAGAAGGAAGATCACCAAGCAGGAGAGTTCCCCGAGGTCCGCGACTGTTTCATGATCTACGGTGGGCAAGCGGCGAATGCCTCGGCTCGGCACCGCAAGCAAGAGCGCCGGGAGGTCTGTTCGGTGAAGGTGGCGGCGCCAGTCTACCTAGACTGGTCCGACAAGCCCATCACCTTCGACCAAGCCGACCACCCCGACCATGTGCCAAGCCCGGGGAAATACCCGCTCGTCGTCGACCCCGTCATCGGCGACGTCAGGCTCACCAAGGTCCTCATGGACGGAGGCAGCAGCCTCAACATCCTCTACGCCGAGACCCTCGAGCTCCTGCGTGTCGATCTGTCCTCCGTCCGGGTAGGCGCTGCGCCCTTCCACGGGATCATTCCTGGGAAGCGCGTTCAGCCCCTCGGACAACTCAACCTTCCCGTCTGCTTCGGAACACCCTCCAACTTCCGAAGGGAGACCCTGACGTTCGAGGTGGTCGGTTTCCGAGGAACCTACCACGGGGTACTGGGAAGACCATGCTACGCGAAGTTCATGGTCGTCCCCAACTACACCTACCTGAAGCTCAAGATGCCGGGCCCCAACGGGGTCATCACCGCCGGCCCCACGTACAAACACGCGTTCGAATGCGACGTGGAGTGCATGGAGTACGCCGAGGCCCTCATCTCCGACCTGGAGAGCCTCTCCAAGGAGGTGCCAGACGTGAAGCGTCACGCCGGCAACTTTGAGCCAGCGGAGACGGTCAAGGCCGCCCCCCTCGACCCCAGCAGCGACGCCTCCAAGCAGATCCGGATCGGCTCCGGGCTCGATCCCAAATAGGAAGCAGTGCTCGTCGACTTTCTCCGCATGAACGCCGACGTCTTCGCGTGGAGTCCCTCGGAATGCCCGGCATACCGAGGGATGTCGCCGAGCACTCGCTGGACATTCGAGCCGGAGCCCGACCCGTCAAGCAGCCTCTGTGCCGATTCGACGAGGAGAAGCGCAGGGCCATAGGCGAGGAGATCCACAGGCTGATGGCGGCAGGGTTCATCAAAGAGGTATTCCATCCCGAATGGCTTGCCAACCCTGTGCTTGTGAGAAAGAAAGGGGGGAAATGGCGGATGTGTATAGACTACACTGGTCTGAACAAAGCATGTCCGAAGGTTCCCTACCCTCTGCCTCGCATCGACCAGATCGTGGATTCCACTGCTGGGTGCGAAACCCTATCTTTCCTCGATGCCTATTCAGGGTATCACCAAATCAGGATGAAAGAGTCCGACCAGCTCGCTACTTCTTTCATCACACCCTTCGACATGTACTGCTATGTCACCATGCCGTTCGGTTTGAGGAATGCGGGCGCGACGTACCAGCGGTGCATGAACCATGTGTTCGGCAGACACATTGGCCGCACGGTCGAGGCCTACGTCGATGACATCGTAGTCAAGACAAGAAAAGCCTCCGACCTCCTTTCCGACCTTGAAGTGACATTCCGATGTCTCAAGGCGAAAGGCGTCAAGCTCAATCCCGAAAAGTGTGTCTTCGGGGTGCCCCGAGGCATGCTTTTAGGGTTCATCGTCTCCGAGTGGGGCATCGAAGCCAACCCGGAGAAGATCGCAGCTATCACCGGCATGGGGCCCATCAAGGACCTAAAAGGCGTACAGAGGGTCATGGGATGTCTCGCGGCTCTGAGCCGCTTCATCTCACGCCTCGGCAAAAGAGGTCTACCTCTATACCGCCTATTGAGGAAGGCCGAGTGCTTCACTTGGACCTCTGAGGCCGAGGAAGCCCTCGGGAACCTGAAGGCGCTCCTCACGAAGGCGCCTATCTTGGTGCCCCCAGTCGCCGGAGAAGCCCTCTTGGTCTATGTCGCCGCAACCACTCAGGTGGTTAGTGCCGCGATTGTGGTCGAGGGGCAAGAAGAGGGGCATGCATTGCCCGTTCAGAGGCCAGTCTACTTTGTCAGCGAGGTACTGTCCGAAACAAAGATCCGCTACCCACAAGTTCAGAAGCTGCTATATGCAGTGATCCTGACACGACGGAAGTTGCGGCACTACTTCGAGTCCCATCCGGTAACTGTGGTGTCATCCTTCCCCCTGGGGGAAATCATCCAGTGCCGGGAGGCCTCGGGGAGGATTGCAAAGTGGGCGGTGGAAATCATGGGCGAGACGATCTCGTTCGCCCCTCGCAAGGCCATCAAGTCCCAGGTCTTGGCGGACTTTGTAGCTGAATGGGTCGACACCCAGCTCCCAACAGCTTCGATCCAGCCGGAGCTCTGGACCATGTTCTTCGACGGGTCGCTGATGAAGACGGGAGCCGGCGCAGGTCTACTCTTCATCTCGCCCCTCGGGAAGCACATACGCTATGTGCTACGCCTCCATTTCCCGGCGTCCAACAATGTGGCCGAGTATGAGGCTCTTGTCAACGGGTTGCGGATCGCCATCGAGCTAGGGGTCCAACGCCTCGACGCTCGCGGTGACTCGCAGCTCGTCATTGACCAAGTCATGAAGAACTCCCACTGCCGCGACCCGAAGATGGAGGCCTATTGCGATGAGGTTCGGCGCCTGGAAGACAAGTTCTACGGGCTCGAGCTCAACCACATCGCCCGACACTACAACGAGACTGCGGACGAGCTGGCTAAAATAGCCTCGGGACGGACAACGGTTCCCCCGGACGTCTTCTCCCGAGACCTACATCAACCCTCCGTCAAGATTGACGACACGCCCGAGCCCGAGGTACCCTCGGTCCAGCCCGAGGCGCCCTCGGTTCAGCCTGAGGTACCCTCGGCCCCCGAGGGCGAGGCGCTTCGCGTTGAGGGAAGGCAAAGCGGGGTCGCGCCCGATCAAAACTGGCAGGCCCCGTACCTGCAGTATCTCCACCAAGGAGAACTACCCCTCGACCGAGCCGAAGCTCGGCGCTTGGCACGGCGCGCCAAGTCGTTCGTCTTGCTGGGAGATGGGAAGGAGCTCTACCACCGCAGCCCCTCAGGCATCCTCCAGCGATGCATCTCCATCACCGAAGGTCAGGAACTCCTTCGAGAGATACACTCGGGGGCTTGCGGCCATCACGCAGCACCTCGAGCCCTTGTCGGGAATGCTTTCCGACAAGGATTCTACTGGCCGATGGCGGTGGCCGACGCCACTAGAATTGTCCGCACCTGCGAAGGGTGTCAGTTCTACGCAAGGCAGACCCACCTGCCTGCTCTGGCTCTGCAGACGATACCCATCACCTGGCCTTTTGCTGTGTGGGGTCTGGACCTCGTCGGCCCCTTGCAGAAGGCACCCGGGGGCTACACACACCTGCTGGTCGCCATCGACAAATTCTCCAAGTGGATCGAGGTCCGATCCCTAAACAGCATCAGGTCCGAGCAGGCGGTGGCGTTCTTCACCAACATCATCCATCGTTTCGGGATCCCGAACTCCATCATCACCGACAACGGCACCCAGTTCACCGGCAGAAAGTTCCTGGACTTCTGCAAGGATCACCACATCCGAGTGGACTGGGCCGCCGTGGCTCACCCCATGACGAATGGGCAAGTAGAGTGTGCCAACGACATGATTCTACAAGGACTCAAGCCTCGGATCTACAACGACCTCAACAAGTTCGGCAAGCGATGGATGAAGGAACTCCCCTCGGTGGTCTGGAGCCTGAGGACAACGCCGAGCCGAGCCACGGGCTTCACACCGTTCTTTCTAGTCTATGGGGACGAGGCCATCTTGCCCACAGACTTAGAATACGGTTCCCCGAGGACGAGGGCCTACACCGACCAAAGCAACCAAGCCAGCCGAGAAGACTCGCTGGACCAGCTGGAAGAGGCTCGGGACAGGGCCTTACTACACTCGGCGCGGTACCAGCAGTCCATGCGACGCTACCACGCCCGAGGGGTCCGGTCCCGAGATCTCCAGGTGGGCGACCTGGTGCTTCGGCTGCGACAAGACGCCCGAGGGCGACACAAGCTCACACCCCCCTGGGAGGGGCCATTCGTCATCGCCAAAGTTCTGAAGCCCGGAACGTACAAGCTGGCCAACAGTTAAGGCGAGGTCTACGACAACGCTTGGAACATCCAACAGCTACGTCGCTTCTACCCTTAAAGATGTTTTCAAGTTGTTGATATACCTCGCTCCTACGCAAAGTTTAGTCATCAAGGAAGGGTCAACCTTGCCTCGGCAAAGTCTGACCCTCCCTCGGGGGCTAAAAGGGGGGAACCCCCTCTGCGTCGAATTTTTTCCTCGAAAAAAGATCCTTTCTGCCAGAATGTCCTTCGTGCTTTTTGACTACTTCGAAAGTGGATCCTGAAAACGACGGAGTACACGTAAGCAGCCAAGGCTGACCGAGCCGAGGGACTCCTACACCTCCGGGATACGGATACCTCACTCATCACCTTCTGCGATAAGTAACTCACGCTCGGATAAGTGATTCCGCGGACCGAACAAGTCTTCACGCTCGGAAGCTATTCTACCGAAGCGATTCTTCGAGCCTTCTCGACTGCGTTGGTGACAGAACCCCATGGACGGGTAAGAGTGCGCATAAGCAGCAAGGCCGACTGAGCCGAGGGACTCCTACGCCACCAGGATACGGATACCTCACTCGTCACCTTCTGTGAGAAGCAACTCTCGCTCGCACAAGCAATTCTGTTACCGACAGAAGAGTCTAGATACTCGAAATAAAAGGAAAGGAGACGCAGCTATACAACACAGCGAGGGTGTGTTTTGGCCTCGGCGGCCGCAGAAAACACGCGCTACAAGATGATCCGACCCTGCAGGCACGGATCTTGACGCTTGAAGGGAGCAGCAGCACCCTCGGCATCGACAACACCTTCGGCGAGGTCCAACCTAGCCTCGGACGGCGACACAATCTAAGGGTCTCCGCTCTGCAGGACGACGTCATCACCACGCCCGGGCCGTCGCCGCCAGGGTCTTCTCCGAGAATCCGGCCCGAGCAGGCGGCTCGGCTGGACACCCCCGAGGTCTCGGCCAGCTGTCCCCTAAGGACGTCAGCCCGACCCGAGGCCTCGGCAGGTCAACTCCGGAGTCGGTCCCGCTGACGGACGACCCAACCAGGCTCCGGCCGACCAGGTCTTCTTTTCGGGCCAACTCTGCCTCTGTTCGCGCTGACACCACTACCCCTGGCCTCGGCTCATCGAAGAGCGGCCGAGGGGTTCCCTTTAACTGAGCAAGAAAAGCCTCGGGCAACAAGGCTGACCGAGCCGAGGGACTCCTACGCCTCCGGGATACAGATACCTCACTCGTCACCTTTGCACGGGACGACTCACGCTTAGTGAAGCGGTTCAGACAACCAACAGACGAGTCTTAGTGCTCGAAAATGAGGAAAAACATGGCTCCGCGCCAAAAATTACATACATGTTTAGGCCCCGACAACCACAATAAACAAAACACTGGCATTCAAGGTGCCATTACAAACGGAACTCCAGTTCCACCTCCGCAGGTACGAACAACGCCACTCGATGGAGGGGGGGCCTGCGGAGCAACGGAAGACCGACGAACGGCGCGCCGTCACCTGCTCCAGCAGCGGCGACGACGACGACTTTTGCTCTGGGGGGCCGAACAGCAGCAGCGATGACCTCAGGGCGGATGCTGCTGCCAGGAGGCCCCCGCCCATGCCCAAACTCATGAAGCAAGGGCAGACAGAAGGCCGTAGAGTTGGAGGTCGGTCCATGGGCGGCCCTGGCTGTCGCGTCAGCGGAAGAACCTCTTCCAGCTGCCGTGGCAGAAGCCGACACCAAGAACGGCTCCGAAGCCACTCGGGCCCGAGAGCCAGGCACGCTGCAGCTGCCGGCGCCACGGACGACAACCGCTCTCTCCCCCAATCACTGAGGGAAGGAGCGGGCCACCACCCACGCAGGGGCCGGCCCCAACTCGGCACACTCCCCTCCCCAGCCCTGGTGATGAAAATCCTTGAGGCTAAGGGAGGGGCAGAGGCCGCGGCCCGGTTTGCTTTCCCCCGCCACCAAACTGGAGGTCACCGTCTTGGGTGACCGCCGGTGGAGGGGTGCAACCGGGCTGCCTGATGAAAATCCTGGAAGCCGGACGGTGGCTGAGAGGTACCAACTCCCATGGAGTTGCGTTCCTCCAACGACAAGGCGGGAAGACAGCGAGCATCCCCCATCCGGGGGCTTGGAAGGTGGAAAGGCACGATACATAAGGGAGCGCGAAGACATGGTCGCCTTCCAAGGGGGTCACCCTCCTTTTAAAGGCGACTCCCTCCCTACTTGCGTCCCCAGCCGTCGTGGGCTGAGTTTTCTCCAACACGCTCCAAGGTCCTCCCCTACGGCACGGGGGCTGGGTCCCACATGTCATGCAAGACGGCTCTGAGCAGAAGAAGCCAAACCGCCATGCAGGCGGCATGCAACCGCCCGGCGGTTACAAGCGGCCCTCCACTTTTGCCCAGACCGGCGGGCGAAAGGGCAGGTAGCCATGCAGGCGACATGCAACCGCGCCAAGTGGGCGCACTTCTCCGACTCCCAACACGCCCGGCACGGAGGCCCAGGCCCACGCGTCATGCAACCGGCGCGTCGGATGCTTCGTGCATGCAACTGCACCGCCACTTGCGCCACCACCGCGCCTCCTCGACTGTGGAACCAAAACCGCGACTCGAGGCGACCCAGAGCACGACCAGGCGGCGCTAGCCTGGTACGACGGTCAACACAGCCAAAAGTGGGCCGGTAGTAATGGCGGTGGCAGGCGGGCAGGGACAGCGGTCAAGTCACCAGCCAAGCCTACGTCCCATCCAGAAGCGACGAGAGAACCCACTCTCAAGGCGTGAAGACAACGCGCCCGTGTTCCATTCCTCGAACGGCTCGCGCACGCGCAACAGCCGCCCCGCGAACCGCTCGCCCCATCGCATTAACTCCGCGGCGGGACAGGCGGCGCCTCTGGCAGGAGAAGCGAGCGACGCTTCACCTTCGCCGCAATAACCGCATCGAAAAAGGTACGCCACGTCGTTCAATTTCGTGTCCTTTTCCCTTTTTCCTCTCTCTCTCTCTTGCAACAGGGACCGGGAAAGGGGGAAACCCCGAAAAGGATCCTTCTCCATGAAGGAACCAGGCTCCAAGCCCCCCCTACTGATCAGAGGTTCGAAGGCTAGCCCCTCGGAGGGGTTCAACAGCCACCTCAGATCGCGTGGGCCCTACACCCACTACTGGTCAGAGGTTCGAAGGCCGGCCCCTCGGAAGGGTTCAACGACCGCCTCAGGCTACTCGGGCTCCGTGCCCACTACTGATCAGGGGTTCGAAGGCTGGCCCCCGAAGGGTTCACAGTCGCCTCAGACACAGAGCGAGGGATGACCATGGGTACGTTCGATACATAACCAAGGCTCGGGCTGCGCTCCCGAGGTACCCTAGGACATTTCCGAGACCAGCGGGAACGATCTTGTAACGGAATCCCATCAGAGGGAGGCATCGAGCCCTCGGACCCCGTCGCCAGGGGACCGGGTCCGGCAGATCACCCGCACGTACTTTTGGACGCGCCTCTGGGCCCCTAGCCGACCCCTAACGAATGGGGCACGGGCGTCCACTCGGATTACCCGCTCGCAGCTCACCGAAGACACCATGTTCGGCGCCCATCAAGGGCAGCATGGCGCTTTCCCCCCTCCTCCTTGCGGAAAGGCGACGCAGGGGTGATAGTCGCCTAGAGGGGGGGGGTGAATAGGGCGAAACTGAAATTTACAAATATAAACACAACTACAAGCCGGGTTAGCGTTAGAAATATAAACGAGTCCGCGAGAGAGGGTGCAAAACAAATCGCAAGCAAATGAAGAGTGTGACACGCGGATTTGTTTTACCGAGGTTCGGTTCTCGCGAACCTACTCCCCGTTGAGGAGGCCACAAAGGCCGGGTCTCTTTCAACCCTTTACCCTCTCTCAAACGATCCACCGATCGAGTGAGCTTTCTTCTTCTCAATCACTTGGGACACAAAGTCCCCGCAAGGACCACCACAAACTTGGTGTCTCTTGCTTTGATTACAAGTGAGTGAATGTTTATCTCAAGAACAAATGAGAAAGAAAGAAAGCGATCCAAGCGCAAGAACTCAAATGAACACGGCAAATCTCTCTCTCTAATCACTTAGGCTTGATGTGGAGTTGGAGAGGATTTGATTTCTTTTGTGTGCTATGGAATGAATGCTAGAGCTCTTGTAAGGTGTAGAAGTGTGTAAAACTTGGATGGCAATGAATGTGGGGTGGTTGGGGTATTTATAGCCCCAACCACCAAATGTGGCCGTTGGGAGGCTGTCTGCCCGATGGCGCACTGGACAGTCCGGTGCACACCGGACATGTCCGGTGCCCCCGCCACGTCATCAATGCTGTTGGATTCTGACCGTTGGAGTTCTGACTTCTAGGCCCGCCTGGATGTCCGGTGGCGCACCGGACATCAACTGTTCACTGTCCGGTGCGCCGGTATGGGCACGCCTGCCTTCTGCGCGCGCTGCGCGCGCATTAATTGCTCTGCAGGTAGCCGTTGGCGCGAAGTAGCCGTTGCTCCGGAGTTGCACCGGACAGTCTGGTGCACACCGGACAGTCCGGTGAATTATAGCGGACTAGCCGTTGGAGTTTCCCGAAGCTGGCGAGTTCCTGAGGCCGACCTCCCTTGGCGCACCGGACACTGTCCGGTGTACACCGGACAGTCCGGTGAATTATAGCGGAGTCGCCTCTGGAAATTCCCGAAGGTGGCGAGTTTGCGGTGGAGTCCTCTGGTGCACCGGACATGTCCGGTGGTGCACCGGACACTGTCCGGTGGCACACCGGACAGTCCGGTGCGCCAGACCAGAGGTGCCTTCGGTTGTCCCTTTGCTCTTTTGTTGAATCCAACTCTTGGTCTTTTTATTGGCTGAGTGTGAACCTTTAGCACCTGTATAACTTATGTACTAGAACAAACTAGTTAGTCCAAAGATTTATGTTGGGCAATTCAATCACCAAAATTATATAGGAACTAGGTGTAAGCCTAATTCCCTTTCAATCTCCCCCTTTTTGGTGATTGATGCCAACACAAACCAAAGCAAATATAGAAGTGCATAATTGAACTCGTTTGCATAATGTAAGTGCAAAGGTTGCTTGGAATTTGAGCCAATATTAAAACTTACAAGATATGCATGGATTGTTTCTTTCTTATATAATATTTTGGACCACACTTGCACCACATGTTTTGTTTTTTTTGCAAACTCTTTTTGGAAATCCTTTTCAAAGTTCTTTTGCAAATAGTCAAAGGTAGTGAATAAGAATTTGCAAAGCATTTTTAAGATTTGAAATTTTCTCCCTCTGATTCAAATGCTCTCCTTTGACTAAACAAAACTTCTCCTAAAAGAGATCCACCTCTTAGTGTTCAAGAGGGTTTTGATATACCATGTTTGAAATACTACTTTCTCCCCCTTTTGAACACAATGGGATACCAATTGAAAATATTCAATCACTAAGTTTTTGAAATTGGTGGTGGTGGTGCGGTCCTTTTGCTTTGGGCTCAATTCTCCCCCTTTTTGGCATGAATCGCCAAAAACGGAATCATTAGAGCCCTCGAAGTGCTATCTTCCCCTTTGGTCATAGATAAATGAGTTAAGATTATACCAAAGGCGAAGTCCGGTCCTTTAGCTTTGGGCTCTTACTCTCTCCCAAAGACGAAGTCCTTTTCTTTGATGCTCATTTCTCCCCAAGGAATAGAGAGTTGCTTGGAGTGATGGCGAAGTATGAGTTACGGAGTGGAAGCCTTTGTCTTCGCCGAAGACTCCAATTCCCTTTCAATATACCTATGACTTGGTTTGAAATAGACTTGAAAACGCATTAGTCATAGCATATAAAAGAGATATGATCAAAGGTATATGGATGAGCTATGAGTGCAAGTTAACAAAAGAAATTTCTAGAATCAAGAATATTTAGCTCATGCCTAAGTTTGTTAAAAGATTGTTCATCAAGAGGCTTGGTAAAGATATCGGCTAATTGATCTTTAGTATTAATGTAAGAAATCTCGATATCTCCCTTTTGTTGGTGATCCCTTAAAAAGTGATACCGAATGGCTATGTGCTTAGTGCGGCTATGCTCGACGGGATTGTCGGCCATTTTGATTGCACTCTCATTATCACATAGTAAAGGAACTTTGGTTAATTTGTAACCGTAGTCCCGCAGGGTTTGCCTCATCCAAAGCAATTGCGCGCAACAATGGCCTGCGGCAATGTACTCGGCTTCAGCGGTGGAAAGAGCGACCGAATTTTGCTTCTTTGAAGCCCAAGACACCAAGGATCTTCCCAAGAACTGGCAAGTCCCCGATGTGCTCTTCCTATTAATTTTGCACCCCGCCCAATCGGCATCCGAATAACCAATCAAATTAAATGTGGATCCCCTAGGATACCAAAGCCCAAACTTAGGAGTATAAGCCAAATATCTCAAGATTCGTTTTACGGCCGTAAGGTGAGCTTCCTTAGGGTCGGCTTGGAATCTTGCACACATGCATACGGAAAGCATAATATCCGGTCGAGATGCACATAAATAGAGTAAAGAACCTATCATTGACAGGTATACCTTTTGATCCACGGACTTACCTCCCGTGTTGAGGTCGAGATGCCCATTTGTTCCCATGGGTGTCTTGATGGGCTTGGCATCCTTCATCCCAAACTTGTTTAGAATGTCTTGAGTATACTTCGTTTGGCTAATGAAGGTGCCCTCTTGGAGTTGCTTTACTTGAAATCCTAAGAAGTACTTCAACTCCCCCATCATAGACATCTCGAATTTCTGTGTCATAATCCTACTAAACTCTTCACATGTAGATTCGTTAGTAGACCCAAATATAATATCATCAACATAAATTTGGCATACAAACAAATCATTCTCAAGAGTTTTAGTAAAGAGTGTAGGATCGGCCTTTCCGACTTTGAAGCTATTAGCAATAAGGAAATCTCTAAGGCATTCATACCATGCTCTTGGGGCTTGCTTGAGCCCATAAAGCGCCTTAGAGAGCTTATAGACATGGTTAGGGTACTTACTGTCTTCAAAGCCGGGAGGTTGCTCAACATAGACTTCTTCCTTGATTGGTCCATTGAGGAAGGCACTTTTCACGTCCATTTGATAGAGCTTAAAGCCATGGTAAGTAGCATAGGCTAATAATATGCGAATTGACTCAAGCCTAGCTACGGGTGCATAGGTTTCACCGAAATCCAAACCTTCGACTTGTGAATACCCTTTGGCCACGAGTCGAGCTTTGTTCCTTGTCACCACACCATGCTCATCTTGCTTGTTGCGGAAAACCCACTTGGTTCCTACAACATTTTGATTAGGACGTGGAACTAAATGCCATACCTCATTTCTAGTGAAGTTGTTGAGCTCCTCTTGCATCGCCACCACCCAATCCGAATCTTGTAGTGCTTCCTCTACCCTGTGTGGCTCAATAGAGGAGACAAAAGAGTAATGCTCACAAAAATGTGCAACCCGAGATCGAGTAGTTACCCCCTTATGAATGTCGCCGAGGATGGTGTCGATGGGGTGATCTCGTTGGATTGCTTGGTGGACTCTTGGGTGTGGCGGTCTTTGTTCCTCATCCTCCTTGTCTTGATCATTTGCATCTCCCCCTTGATCATTGCCGTCATCTTGAGGTGGCTCATTTGCTTGATCTTCTACTTCATCAACCTGAGCCTTATCCTCATTTTGAGTTGGTGGAGATGCTTGCGTGGAGGAGGATGGTTGATCTTGTGCACTTGGAGGCTCTTCGGATTCCTTAGGACATACATCCCCAATTGACATGTTCCTTAGCGCGATGCACGGAGCCTCTTCGATACCTATCTCATCAAGATCAACATGCTCTACTTGAGAGCCATTAGTTTCATCAAACACAACGTCACAAGAAACTTCAACTAGTCCCGAGGACTTGTTAAAGACTCTATATGCCCTTGTGTTTGAATCATATCCTAGTAAAAAGCCTTCTACAGTCTTAGGAGCAAATTTTGATTTTCTACCTCTTTTAACAAGAATAAAGCATTTGCTACCAAAGACTCTAAAATATGAAATGTTGGGCTTTTTACCGGTTAGGAGTTCGTAAGATGTCTTCTTGAGGATTCGGTGAAGATATAACCGGTTGATGGCGTAGCAAGCGGTATTAACCGCCTCGGCCCAAAACCGATCCGAAGTCTTGTATTCATCAAGCATGGTTCTTGCCATGTCCAATAGAGTTCGATTCTTCCTCTCCACTACACCATTTTGTTGTGGCGTGTAGGGAGAAGAGAACTCATGCTTGATGCCCTCCTCCTCAAGGAAACCTTCAATTTGAGAATTCTTGAACTCCGTCCCGTTGTCGCTTCTAATTTTCTTGATCCTTAAGCCGAACTCATTTTGAGCCCGTCTCAAGAATCCCTTTAAGGTCTCTTGGGTTTGAGATTTTTCCTGTAAAAAGAATACCCAAGTGAAGCGAGAATAATCATCCACAATTACAAGACAATACTTACTCCCGTCGATGCTTATGTAAGCAATCGGGCCGAATAGGTCCATGTGTAGGAGTTCTAGTGGCCTGTCGGTCGTCATGATGTTCTTGTGTGGATGATGGGCTCCAACTTGCTTTCCTGCCTGACATGCGCTACAAATCCTGTCTTTCTCAAAATGAACATTTGTTAGTCCTAAAATGTGTTCTCCCTTTAGAAGCTTATGAAGATTCTTCATCCCAACATGAGCTAGTCGGCGGTGCCAGAGCCAACCCATGTTAGTCTTAGCAATTAAGCAAGTGTCGAGTTCGGCTCTATCAAAATCTACTAAGTATAGCTGACCCTCTAACACTCCCTTAAAGGCTATTGAATCATCACTTCTTCTAAAGACAGTGACACCAATATCAGTAAAAAGACAGTTGTAGCCCATTTGACATAATTGAGATACAGAGAGCAAATTGTAATCTAAAGAATCTACAAGAAAAACATTTGAAATGGAATGGTCAGGAGATATAGCTATTTTACCAAGACCTTTGACCAAACCTTGATTTCCATCCCCGAATGTGATCGCTCTTTGGGGATCTTGGTTTTTCTCATATGAGGAGAACATCCTTTTCTCCCCTGTCATGTGGTTTGTGCACCCGCTGTCGAGTATCCAACTTGAGCCCCCGGATGCATAAACCTACAAAACAAGTTTAGTTCTTGACTTTAGGTACCCAAATGGTTTTGGGTCCTTTGGCATTAGACACAAGAACTTTGGGTACCCAAACACAAGTCTTTGACCCCTTGTGCTTGCCCCCAATATATTTGGCAACTACTTTGCCGGATTTGTTAGTTAAAACATAAGATGCATCAAAAGTTTTAAATGAAAGACTATGTTCATTTGATGCAATAGGAGTTTTCTTAGGTAACTTAGCACAGTTTGGTTGCCTAGTACTAGATGTCTCACCCTTATACACAAAAGCATGATTAGGGCCAGAGTGAGACTTCCTAGAGTGAATTCTCCTAATTTTGCTCTCGGGATAACCGGCAGGGTACAAAATGTAACCCTCGTTATCCTGAGGCATGGGAGCTTTGCCCTTAACAAAATTGGACAATCTTTTAGGAGGGGCACTAAGTTTGACATTGTCTCCCCTTTGGAAGCCAATGCCATCCTTGATGCCCGGGCGTCTCCCATTATAAAGCATGCTACGAGCAAATTTAAATTTTTCATTTTCTAAGTTATGCTCGGCAATTTTAGCATCTAATTTAGCTATATGATCATTTTGTTGTTTAATTAAAGCCATGTGATCATGTATAGCATCAATGTTAACATCTCTACATCTAGTACAAATGGAAACATGCTCAATGGTAGATGTAGAGGGTTTGCAAGAATTAAGTTCAACAATCTTAGCATGTAGAATATCATTTTTATCTCTAAGATCGGAGATTGTAACTTTGCAAACATCAAACACTTTAGCCTTAGCAATCAAATTTTCATTTTCTAATCTAAGACTAGCAAGAGAAATGTTCAATTCTTCAATCCTAGCAAGCAAATCATCATTATTATCTCTAGGGTTGGGGATTGAAACATTGCAAACATGAGAATCAACCTTAGCTAACAAATTAGCATTTTTATTTCTAAGGTTGTCTATTGTTTCATGGCAAGTGCTTAGCTCACTAGATAATTTTTGACATTTCTCAATTTCTAGAGCATGAGCATTCTTAACCTTAACATGCTTCTTATTTTCTTTAATAAGGAAGTCCTCTTGGGTGTCCAAGAGATCATCCTTTTCATGGATGGCACTAATCAATTCATTAAGTTTCTCTTTTTGTTGCATGTTGAGGTTGGCAAAAAGAGTACGCAAATTATCTTCCTCATCACTAGCATTATCATCACTAGAGGATTCATATTTAGTGGAGGATTTAGATTTAACCTTCTTTTTGCCGTCCTTTGCCATGAGGCACTTGTGACCAACGTTCGGGAAGAGGAGTCCCTTGGTGATGGCGATGTTGGTGGCGTCCTCGTCGTCGGAGGAGTCGCTTGAGTTTTCGTCGGAGTCCCACTCCCGACAAACATGGGCATCGCCGCCCTTCTTCTTGTAGTATCTCTTCTTCTCTTTTCTTCTCACCTTCTTGTCGTCGCCTCGGTCACTGTCACTAGATATGGGACATTTAGCAATAAAATGACCGGACTTACCACATTTGTAACAAACCTTCTTGGAGTGGGACTTGTAGTCTTTCCCCCTCCTTTGTTTGAGGATTTGGCGGAAGCTCTTGATGACGAGCGCCATCTCCTCATTGTCAAGCTTGGAGGCGTCGATTGGTTGCCGACTTGGTGTGGACTCCTCCTTCTTTTCCTCCGTCGCCTTGAATGCGACGGGTTGAGCCTCGGATGTGGAGGGATCATCAAGCTCGTTGATCTTCCTCGAGCCTTCGATCATGCACTCAAAACTTACAAAATTCCCGATAACTTCCTCGGGAGTCATTTTAGTATATCTGGGATTACCACGAATTAATTGAACTTGAGTGGGGTTAAGGAAAATGAGAGATCTTAGAATAACCTTAACCATTTCGTGGTCGTCCCACTTCTTGCTCCCGAGGTTGCGCACTTGGTTCACCAAGGTCTTGAGCCGGTTGTACATGTGTTGTGGCTCTTCCCCTTTGCGAAGCCGGAACTGACCAAGCTCCCCCTCGATCGTTTCCCGCTTGGTGATCTTTGTAAGCTCATCTCCCTCGTGCGCGGTCTTGAGCACATCCCAAACCTCCTTGGCGCTCTTCAACCCTTGAACTTTGTTGTACTCCTCTTTACTTAAAGAGGCGAGGAGTATTGTTGTCGCTTGAGAGTTGAAGTGCTCGATTTGGGCCACCTCATCCTCATCATAATCCTTATCCCCTACCGACGGTACCTGTGCACCATACTCAACAACATCCCATATACTTTTGTGGAGTGAGGTTAGATGAAATCGCATTAAATCACTCCACCTAGCATAATCTTCACCATCAAAAGTTGGTGGTTTGCCTAATGGGACGGAAAGTAAAGGTGTATGTTTAGAAATGCGAGGGTAGTGTAGGGGAATCTTACTAAACTTCTTACGCTCTTGACGTTTAGAAGTTACGGAGGGCGCATCGGAGTCGGAGGTCGATGTTGATGAAGTGTCGGTCTCGTAGTAGACCACCTTCCTCATCCTCTTTTGCTTGTCTCCGCTTCGATGCGGCTTGTGGGAAGAAGATTTTTCCTTCTTCTCTTTATGGCGAGAAGAAGATTTCTTCTCCTTCCCTTTGTTGGAGGAGATCTTCTTCTTCTCCCTCCTCTTGGTGCGGGACTCTTCCGATGAAGTGCTCCCGTAGCTTGTAGTGGGCTTTTCGCCGGTTTCCATCTCCTTCTTGGCGTGATCTCCCGACATCACTTCGAGCGGTTAGGCTCTAATGAAGCACCGGGCTCTGATACCAATTGATAGTCGCCTAGAGGGGGGGTGAATAGGGCGAAACTGAAATTTACAAATATAAACACAACTACAGGCCGGGTTAGCGTTAGAAATATAAACGAGTCCGCGAGAGAGGGTGCAAAACAAATCGCAAGCAAATGAAGAGTGTGACACGCGGATTTGTTTTACCGAGGTTCGGTTCTCGCGAACCTACTCCCCGTTGAGGAGGCCACAAAGGCCGGGTCTCTTTCAACCCTTTACCCTCTCTCAAACGATCCACCGATCGAGTGAGCTTTCTTCTTCTCAATCACTTGGGACACAAAGTCCCCGCAAGGACCACCACAAACTTGGTGTCTCTTGCTTTGATTACAAGTGAGTGAATGTTTATCTCAAGAACAAATGAGAAAGAAAGAAAGCGATCCAAGCGCAAGAACTCAAATGAACACGGCAAATCTCTCTCTCTAATCACTTAGGCTTGATGTGGAGTTGGAGAGGATTTGATTTCTTTTGTGTGCTATGGAATGAATGCTAGAGCTCTTGTAAGGTGTAGAAGTGTGTAAAACTTGGATGGCAATGAATGTGGGGTGGTTGGGGTATTTATAGCCCCAACCACCAAATGTGGCCGTTGGGAGGCTGTCTGCCCGATGGCGCACCGGACAGTCCGGTGCACACCGGACATGTCCGGTGCCCCCGCCACGTCATCAATGCTGTTGGATTCTGACCGTTGGAGTTCTGACTTCTGGGCCCGCCTGGATGTCCGGTGGCGCACCGGACATCAACTGTTCACTGTCCGGTGCGCCGGTATGGGCACGCCTGCCTTCTGCGCGCGCTGCGCGCGCATTAATTGCTCTGCAGGTAGCCGTTGGCGCGAAGTAGCCGTTGCTCCGGAGTTGCACCGGACAGTCCGGTGCACACCGGTCAGTCCGGTGAATTATAGCGGACTAGCCGTTGGAGTTTCCCGAAGCTGGCGAGTTCTTGAGGCCGACCTCCCTTGGCGCACCGGACACTGTCCGGTGTACACCGGACAGTCCGGTGAATTATAGCGGAGTCGCCTCTGGAAATTCCCGAAGGTGGCGAGTTTGCGGTGGAGTCCTCTGGTGCACCGGACAGTCCGGTGCGCCAGACCAGAGGTGCCTTCGGTTGTCCCTTTGCTCTTTTGTTGAATCCAACTCTTGGTCTTTTTATTGGCTGAGTGTGAACCTTTAGCACCTGTATAACTTATGTACTAGAACAAACTAGTTAGTCCAAAGATTTATGTTGGGCAATTCAATCACCAAAATTATATAGGAACTAGGTGTAAGCCTAATTCCCTTTCAAGGGGCGTATGTAAAAAAGTCGAGTCTATCCCTGATCGCCCTCTCGCCCTGTGCAGAGGCTCGGGGGCTGCTCTCGTAAACCCGGCTCCGGCAGAACCGTTGACAGCGTCAACATACCAGCCCGAGAACTTGGGCCCGACCGTACACCCGGGCTACGGCCAGCTCGCATGAGGGAACGACCAGACCAGCCGAGGTATAGCGCGAGGCATTAAGACCTCGGAGGAGTAAAACCACTCCTCCGAGGCCTCGGGGGCTACACCCGGCGGGTGCGCTCGCACGCACCCACCGGAACAAAACGCAACTGAAAAAGGCTGGTCCCCTTGCAAAAAAGTGCGACGAAAGCCTCCAAGCGAGTGCTAACACTCCCTTCGAGGCTCAGGGGCTACTGTCGGGGACCATAATTAGGGGTACCCTCAAGGCTCCTAATTCTCAGCTGGTAACCCCCATCAGCATAAAGCTGCAAAGGCCTGATGGGTGCGATTAAGTCAGGGATCGGTCCATTCGAAGGACGCGATCACGCCTCGCCCGAGCCTAGCCTCGGACAAGGGCAGCCACCCCAGAGGATCTCCGCCTCGCCCGAGGCCCCCTCCAGCGACTGACGTATTTCCGGCTCGCCCGAGGCCCTGTCTTCGCCAAGAAGCAACCCTGACCAAATCGCCACGCCGACCGACCAAATCGCAGGAGCATTTAATGCAAAGGCAGCCTGACGCCTTTATCCTGACGCGCGCCCTGCAGCCGACAGAGCCGAAGTGACCGCCGTCACTTCGCCACTCCACTGACCGGCCTGACAGAAAGACAGCGCCGCCTGCGCCACGCCGACTACGGCGCCACTTGACAGAGTGAGGCTGACAGGCGGTCAGACCTGGCCGCGGACGTTATAGGAAACTCCGCTCCGCCCGACCCAGGGCTCGGACTCGGGCTAAGTCCCGGAAGACGGCGAACTCCGCTCCGCCCGACCCAGGGCTCGGACTCGGGCTAAGTCCCGGAAGACGGCAAACTCCGCTCCGCCTGACCCAGGGCTCGGACTCGGGCTAAGTCCCGGAAGACGGCAAACTCCGCTCCGCCCGACCCAGGGCTCGGACTCGGGCTAAGTCCCGGAAGACGGCGAACTCCGCTCCGCCTGACCCAGGGCTCGGACTCGGGCTCAGCCCCAGAAGACGACGAACACCGCTTCGCCCGACCCCAAGGCTCGGACTCCGCCCTGGCTTCAGCCAACGGTCTCCGCCTCGCCCGACCCAGGGCTCGGACTCGACCTCGACCACGGAAGACAGACTCGACCACGGCTTCGGAGGAGCTTCCACATCACCCAACCTAGGGCGCAGGCCGGCCACGTCGACAGGAGGCGCCATCATCACCCTACCCCGAGCTGACTCGGGCCGCAGGGAACAAGACCGGCGTCCCATCTGGCTCGCTCCACCAGATGGGCAATGATGGCGCCCCGCATCCTCAGTGACGACGGCGGCTCCTAGCCCCCTTACGGAAGCAGGAGGACGTCAGCAAGGACTCAACAGCTCTGATAGTTGTCCCTCCGCCAGGCTCCAGCGCTCCTCCGACGGCCACGACATCACGCCAGCAGGGTGCCAAAATCTCTCCGGCTGCCACAACGACATGTACTTAGGGCGCTAGCTCTCCCCCGCTAGACACGTAGCACTCTGCTACACCCCCCCCATTGTACACCTGGATCCTCTCCTTACGCCTATAAAAGGAAGGACCAGGGCCCTCTTAGAGAGGGTTGGTCGCGCGGGGACGTGGAGGAGACAGGCGCTCGCGTGAGGCCGCTCGCTCTCACACCCGCGTGGACGCTTGTAACCCCCTACTGCAAGCGCACCCGACCTGGGCGCGGGACGAACACGAAGGCCACGGGATTTCCACCTCTCTCACGCCCGTCTCCGGCCACCTCACTTTCCCCCCTTCGCGCTCGCTCTCACGTCGACCCATCTGGGCTGGGACACGCGGCGACATTCACTCGTCGGCTTAGGGACCCCCCGGTCTCGGAACGCCGACACCTTTCTACAAATAGCAAAGGGAGCATTGCAAGCATAATAAATGGTAGAAGGTTCATTCACTACTTTCCTAGGAACATGAGCAAAATTTCTTCTAGGCATAACATTTTTCCTAGCAACATTTTTATCATGCACAACATGGGAACTAGAAGCAGTCATAGCATATGAACCAAAAGCATCATAACTTCTAAAAGCATTTCTAGAATATCTCCTATCATGGTACATGAAAGCATGGTTCTTTTTAGCACTACTGGCCATAGGGGCCTTCCCTTTCTCCTTGGTGGAGATGGGAGCCTTATGGCTTGTTAAGTTCTTGACTTCTCTCTTGAAGCCAAGGCCATCCTTAATTGAGGGGTGTCTACCAACCGTGTAGGCATCCCTTGCAAATTTTATCAACTTCACTCTTGCTAGTCTTAAGTTGGGCATTAAGACTAGCCACTTCATCATTTAGTTTTGAAATTGAAACTAAGTGTTCACTACAAGCATCAATATCAAAATCCTTACACCAAGTGCAAATTGCAACATGTTCAACACAAGAGTTAGATTTACTTGCTACTTCTAGTTTAGCATTCAAATCATCAATTACACCTTTTAAAGAAGAAATGGTTTCATGACAAGTAGAAAGTTCACAAGAAAGCATTTCATTTCTTTTAACTTCTAGAGCAAGTGAATTTTGTGCACTAATAAATTTATCATGTTCTTCATATAAAAGGTCTTCTTGTTTCTCTAAGAGTCTATCCTTCTCATTCAAGGCATCAATTAATTCATTAATCTTATCTATTTTAGTTCTATCCAATCCCTTGAACAAACTAGAGTAATCTATTTCTTCATCACTAGACTCATCATCACTAGAAGAATCATAAGTACTAGCATTACGAGTGATTACCTTCTTTTCCCTTGCCATGAGGCAAGTGTGATGCTCGTTGGGGAAGAGAGCCGATTTGTTGAAGGCGGTGGCGGCGAGTCCTTCGTCGTCGGAGTCGGACGAAGAGCAATCCGAATCCCACTCCTTTCCAAGGTGTGCTTCGCCTTTGGCCTTCTTGTAAACCTTCTTGCTCTCTCTCTTCCCATTCTTTCCTTGCTCCTGGTCACTATCATTATCGGGATAGTTAGCAATAAAATGACCAACCTTACCACATTTGAAGCATGAGCGCTTCCCCTTGGTCTTGGTCTTGCTTGGCTGCCCCTTGCGACCCTTTAGCGCCGTCTTGAAGCGCTTGATAATGAGGGCCATCTCTTCATCATTGAGCCCGGCCGCCTCAACTTGTGCCACCTTGCTAGGTAGCGTCTCCTTGCTCCTCGTTGCCTTGAGAGCAATGGGTTGAGGCTCGTGGATTGGACCGTTCAACGCGTCGTCGACGTATCTCGCCTCCTTGATCATCATCCGCCCGCTTACGAATTTTCCAAGTACCTCTTCGGGCGTCATCTTCGTGTACTTGGGATTCTCACGAATATTGTTTACAAGATGAGGATCAAGTACTGTAAAGGACCTTAGCATTAGGCGGATGACGTCGTGGTCCGTCCATTGTGTGCTTCCGTAGCTCCTTATTTTGTTGATAAGGGTCTTGAGCCGGTTGTAAGTTTGGGTTGGCTCCTCTCCCCTTATCATTGCGAATCGTCCAAGCTCGCCCTCCACCAACTCCATTTTGGTGAGCATGGTGATGTCGTTCCCCTCGTGAGAGATCTTGAGGGTGTCCCATATCTGTTTGGCATTGTCCAAGCCGCTCACCTTATTGTACTCTTCCCTGCACAAAGATGCTAAAAGGACAGTAGTAGCTTGTGCATTTCTATGGATTTGTTCATTAATAAACATGGGACTATCAGTACTATCAAACTTCATTCCATTCTCTACAATCTCCCATATGCTCGGATGGAGAGAGAACAGGTGACTACGCATTTTGTGACTCCAAAATCCGTAGTCCTCCCCATCGAAGTGTGGAGGTTTGCCAAGAGGAATGGAAAGTAAATGCGTATTCGAACTATGTGGTATACGTGAATAATCAAAGGAAAAGTTCGAATTAACCGTCTTCCTGTAGTCGTTGTCGTCGTCCTTTTGGGAAGAAGTAGACTCATCGCTGTCGTCGTAGTAGACGATCTCCTTGATTCGCCTTGTCTTCTTCTTCTTCCCTTCCTTCCGCTTGTAGCCAGATCCTGAGTCAGTAGGCTTGTCATCCTTTGGCTCGTTGACGAAGGGCTCCTTTTCTTTGTCGTTGATCACAATTCCCTTCCCCTTAGGATCCATTTCTTCGGGCGATTAGTCCCTTTGTGAAGAGAACGGCTCTGATACCAATTGAGAGCACCTAGAGGGGGGGTGAATAGGTGATCCTGTAAAACTTAAAACTTAAGCCACAAAAACTTGGTTAGGCGTTAGCACAATAATCGCCAAGTGGCTAGAGAGGAGTCTCCACCAAAACACAATGACCACAAAGATATCAATCACAGAGATGGCACGGTGGTTATCCCGTGGTTCGGCCAAGACCAACGCTTGCCTACTCCACGTTGTGGCGTCCCAACGGACGAGGGTTGCAATCAACCCCTCTCAAACGGTCCAAAGACCCACTTGAATACCACGGTGTTTTGCTTTGCTTATCTTTATCCCACTTACGAGGAATCTCCACAAATTGGAGTCTCTCGCCCTTACACTTGAAGTTCACAAAGAAGCACAGAGTAAGGGAGGGAAGCAACACACACAAATCCACAGCAAAATACGCACACACACGGCCAAGAATCGAGCTCAAATGACTGTCTCAAAGTTCTCACTAGAACGGAGCTCGAATCACTGAGAATGATAAACGAATGCGCAAAGATTGAGTGTGGATGATCAAGAATGCTCTAAGGTTGCTTGGTTGTCTTCTCCATGCGCCAAGGGGTCCCTTTTATAGCCCCAAGGCAGCTAGGAGCCGTTGAGAGCAATCCGGGAAAGCAATTCTTGCCTTCTGTCGACTGGCGCACCGGACATGTCCGGTACACCACCGGACACTGTCCGGTGCGGATCTCCTTCCTTCTTTGGCGAAGCCGACCGTTGACACTTGCAAGCCGTTGGCGCACTGGACACTGTCCGTTGCACACCGGACAGTCCGGTGCTCCCTTCTAGCCGTTGGCTCGGCCACGTGTCCCGCGCGGATCGCGCGGTCGACCGTTGGCCCGGCCGACCGTTGGCTCACCGGACAGTCCGGTGCACCACCGGACAGTCCGGTGAATTTTAGCCGAACGCCGCCGACGAAGTCCCGAGAGCAGCAAGTTGATGGATGCCAGCCTGGCGCACCGGACACTGTCCGGTGCACCACCGGACAGTCCGGTGCACCCAGGCTGAGCAGGTTCTTTGCTGCTTCGAGCCACTCTTTTTCAACTGAGTTTTCTCTGATTCTAACACTTTAGATAAACATGTTAGTACTCAAAAACTAATGTACTAAGTCAAGAATCATACCTTTGTATTGATTTGCACCTTGACCACCACTTTGCATAGATTATCACAAAAGCACTTGCGTTGGCACTCAATCACCAAAATACTTAGAAATGGCCCAAGGGCACATTTCCCTTTCAAAGACGCCCGAGGGTGCCACAAGCTTACTCCTCCCTGGGAAGGGCCTTTCATAATCGCCAAGATTTTGAAGCCCGGGACATACAAGCTGGCCAACGATCAAGGCAAGGTCTACAACAACGCTTGGAACATCCAACAGCTACGTCGCTTTTACCCTTAAAAATGTTTCAAGTCATTCATGTATCTCGCTTTTCTTTACATGCACAAATAAAGTCTAACCGTCAAGGAAGGATCAGCCTTGCCTCGGCAAAGCCCGACCCTCCCTCGGGGGCTAGAAAGGGGGGAACCCCCTCTGCGTCAAAATTTTCCTCAGGAAAGTCTTTTACTAGAACGTCTTTCGTGCTTTTCGACTGCGTCGATAAGAGAATCCTAACGACGAGCGAGAGAGACCTTGAACGGCAAGGCCGACCGAGCCGAGGGACTCCTACGCCTCTGGGATATGGATACCTCACTCATCACCTTCCGCGAAAAGTAGCTCACGCTCGGATAAGCGATTCTGCTACCGAACAAGTCCTAACGCTCGGAAACTTTTCTACCAAAACGACTTTCGTGCCTTTTCGACTGCGTCGACAACAGAATCCTAAAAACGACGGGAGAACACGTAAGCGGCAAGGCCGACCGAGCCGAGGGACTCCTACGCCTCCGAGATACGGATACCTCACTCATCACCTTCCGCGAAAAGTAACTCACGCTCGGACAAGGGATTCTGCTACCGAACAAGTCCTAATACACGAAATGAGAGGAAAACGCAGCTTTATAATCCGACAATTGCAATGTTTTGGCCTCAGCGGTCGCAAAAAACATACGCATACTTCAAGCAAACTGTTCTTGCACGCTCAGACATCGGCAGGGGGAAGAGCAGCACGCTCGGCGTCATTTCCACCCTCGGCAAAAACTAGCCCGGCCTCGGACGGCGACACGAGCGGAAGGATCTCCACCTCAAAGGAGGAAGCCAGCACCGCACTTGGGCCCTCGACAGCCGCGTCAAGCCTCTGGACCTCGGCTAAGGCAGCCTCCTCTTCGTGGGGTAAGCAGTACCCCTCGCTAACCCGCTCTAGATCCACATCGTAGTGGGAGGCGAGCATGGCGAAGGCCCGCCTAACGCCATGGTGCAGTGCCCCGCGGAGTCTGTCGCGCACATGGCCGCCCAAGGCCCGCAGATGACTCTGGGGGGAGCTACCCGAGGAGACGCCGTCGAGGCCGAAGGCCTGACAAAAGGCCGAGATAGCCTCGAACATGGCCACACGGTCAGCCTCCTTCTGCTCAACCGCCTCGGCAAGCGCCTTGCAGTTCTTGACGACCTCATTAAGAGCCGTCTCGAACCCTGCAGCCAGCAGGACAACTTTCTTCAGAAGAAAGGAGAAGAATGGAAACAAAAACAAAGTCACAGAGCGGGCAAAACATACCCTCGGCCCGGGCACGCTGCTGTGAGGCCATGGCTCGGGCAGACCCGATGACCACGGCCAGACCCTCCGCAAGGGTCCCGGCCCGAGCGGTCGCCTCGGGTCTAGAAAGGGGGAAGCCCCCTCTGCGTCAAAACTTTCCTCGGAAAAGTTTTCCGCCAAAACGACTTTCGAGCCTTTCGACTGCGTCGATAACAGAATCCTAAAAACGACGGGAGACCACGTAAGCGGCAAGGCCGACCGAGCCGAGGGACTCCTACGCCTCCGGGATACGGATACCTCACTCATCACCTTCCGCGAAAAGTGACTCACGCTCGGATAAGTGATTTTGCTACTGACGAACAAGTCCTAATGCTCGAAACAAGAGGAAAGAAACACGGCCTTATACCCAAATGTTCAGGCCTCGACAGCCATAATGAACAAACACACGTACTGGGGGTAACAATGGTACCTAGAATTAGACGTCGGCAATGCCCTCGGCGGTTGTCCCGGCCTACAGCAGATGTCTTAGTACTTAAAGCTATTACATCTCGCTCTCAAGAGGGTACCATTACAAACGGGACTTCGGGTCCATTCCCGCAGGAATGAACAACCTCCACACCAGAAGGCCTGCGGGATAACAAACTCTAGGTGGCTCGCCGGCGGCCACTGCACCAGCAGCGCGACAGCGACCTCCGTCTCGGGCGGCTAGACAGCAGCAGCGATGGCCTCAGGGCAAACGCTACTGCTGAAAGGCCCTCATTCACGTCCCCTCACGGGGGACGAGAACTAGCCATTAAAGCCAAAGAGCCGGAGGTCCGGGGCGCAGGTGGCACTGACGGTCTCGTCGGCGGAGGCAACCGCTTCGGTAAGGGAGAGCCTCACCTATGGCGACCACCCCCTCAGCACCGACGACAGCGGCCACCTGCCCACCAACACCGCACCGATGAACGGCGCCTGCCCCAAAGCGCACCGGCAGGTCCTCACTCCCGTCCTCGCCGAGGCTATCCTAGAACACGAGTACCGCCCTCGCGGCGTACGACGTGTTGTGCGACCCCCCCCCTGGTGCAGCCGACGGCGCAAGGAGGACCTGGACGTGGCCGGCCCGTGCACGACGCGACCGACACCCGTGCGGCGAACGGGCAGCCACGCTCCGCCCCGGCGGTAGGAGGTGGCACCGGAAGCAGCGCCAGAGCCGCTCAGGCCAGGGAGCCAGAGCTGCCAGTGCCACAGACGGCGAGCGCCCTTCTCCTCCGATCACTGAGGGAAGGAGCGGGCCGCTGCCCACGCCGAGGCGGACCCCAGCTCGGGGCACCCTCCTCCCCAGCACGGATGATGAACATCCTTGAAGCTGAGGGTAGGGGGGAGGCCACGGCCCGGCTCGCTCTTCCCGACCATAAGGCCTACGGTCATCATCCTGGGTGACCGCCGGTGGGGGACTGCAGCCGGGCTGCCTGATGAAAATCCTTGAAGTCGAGCAATGGCTGAAGAGCGCCAACCCCCATGGGGTCACGCTCCTCAAACTGCAGCAAAAATAAGGCAACACAGGTGCACCCCATCTGGGGGCTCTGAAGGTGGAAGGGCGCGGTGAATGCGAGAAGTGTGAAGGCATGGCTACTGCCCAGGGGATCAATCCCTTTTTAAAGGCAGACCTCCTCACTCACACCCCCAAGCGTCACGGGCAAAAGTCTCCACTAACGTGTTCTAGGGTTCTCACCCTCCGACGCGGGGGCTGGGTCCCACACGTCATGCGAGCTGACCCAAAACGGAAGAAGCCAAATCGCCGCTCGCAAAGCATGTAACCGCCCCGCGGTTATAAGCGTTCGCCCGTCCTCGCCGAAACCAGCGAACGAAAGGGTGGACCACCACGCGAAAGGCATGCAACCGCACCACGGTTGTGCACCCTTTCGGCTTCGTCGCATCCGGCGGTCCAGCATGGAGGCCCGGGACCACATGTCATGTAACCGGCGCAACGGTTACTACGTGCAAGGAAACCGCACCGCCACTCGCGCCAATGCCGCGTCTTCTCGACTGCGGAACCAGTGCCGTGACTCGAGGCAGTCCTGCGCGTGACCCAAAAGTGCCAATTGAGTGCAACGATCACGGGTCAGTCAGCCATGGGGAGAGGCGCGACGGTTGATATGGCCAAAAGCAGACCAGCAGTAATTGCAACGACAGATGGGCGGAAGCAGCGGTCCAATCACCTACAGGCTCGCACCCTCTCCTGAAACGACAGGGGAGCCCTCTCCCACGGAGTAAAGACGACGCACCCATGCTCCGTTCCTCGAACGGCTCACGCGCGCGCAACAGACGCTCCGCGAATCACCCGTCCCGTCGCATTAACTCCTTGGCAGGGCAAGCGACACCTCCGGCAGGAGAAGCGGGCGTCGTTTCACCTCCGTCATGATAGCCGCGTCAAAAAAGGTGTGCCACCTTATTTAAATTCATGTCCTTTTTCTTTCCCTCTCTCTCTCTTGCCACAGGGACCGGGAAAGAGGGGATTTCGAAAAAGGATCCTTCCCAGCGAAGGAAACGGGCCCCGAGCCCTCCTACTGATCAGGGGTTCGAAGGTTGCGCCCTCCGGGGTTCGGCAACTGCCCCAGAGCACTCGGGCTCCGTGCCCCTACTGATCAGGGGTTCGAAGGCTGGCCCCTCGGAAGGGTTCGACAGCCGCCCCAGAGCACGCAGAGTCAGGGATGACCCTGGGTATGTTCGTTACATGGCCGAGGCTCGGGCTATGCTCCCGAGGTACCGTAGGACATTTCCGAGACTAGCGGGAACGATTTTGTAACGGAATCCCACCGGAGGGAGGCATCGAGCCCTCGGACCCTATCAAATGGGTCCGGGTCCGGCAAATCACCTGCAGGTACTTTTGGAGCGCGCCTCTTGGCCACTAGCCAACCCTTATCGAACGGGGCTCGGGCGTCCACTCGAATCACCCGCTAGCAACTCACTGGAAACACCATGTTCGGCGCCCTCCGAGGGCAACATGGCGCTTCCCCCCTTCCTCCTTGCGGAAAGGCGACGAAGGGGCGTACAATGAAAGTCGAGACGGTCCTTGATTGTCCTCTCGCTTCGTGCAGAGGCTCGGGGGCTGCTCTCGCACCAGGCTACGGCCGAATCGTTGACCACGTCAACAAACCAGCGTGAAAACTCGGAGCCTGACCGTGCACCCGGGCTACGACCAGGCCGCATGAGGGAACAACAAGGCCGACCGAGGCACCACAAAGGAATTAAGACCTCAGAGGAGTCAAAACACTCCTCCGAGGCCTTGGGGGCTACACCCGGCGGGTGCGCTCGCGCGCACCCACCGGAACAAAATATAACTGAGAAGGGTCGGTCCCCTTGCAAAAATCCGGCAGAACCTCCAAGCGAGTGCCCGCACTCCCTTTAAGGCTCGGGGGCTACTGTCGGGTACAGTAATTATGGGTACCCCCAACACTCCTAAATGCGGCTGGAAAACATCTTCAGAGCAAACCATAAACAGCTGATAAAGCGCGGTTCAAGTCAGGGCCTCGTCTACCAAGGGACGCGACCTCATCCGAGCCCAGCCTCGGCCTCGGGCGGGAACAGTAGTCCCAGGCGGATTCACGCCTCGCTCGAGGGCCTCCTCAGGCAGTGAGCGCACCCTCGGCTCGCCTGAAGCCCAGCTTGGGCAGACTTTGTCGTGCAGCGACCTCGGCCGGATCGCCCTCCCAACCGACCGTATCGCATGCGCATTTAATGCGGGGATCGCCTAACACCTTATCCTGACACGCGTGCCTCAGTCGGCAAGGTCAAAGTGACCGCAGTCACTTCGCCCCTTTACTGACCGATCTGACGGGAAAACAACGCTATTCACCCCGTTCCGACTGCTGTGCCAACCACCAGGGTAAACCTGAGTCACGATCTTCCACGAGTTTGGCCTCGGGCGCAACAGGGAGCTCCGCCTCGCCCGACCCCAGGCCTCGGCCTCGGGAGAAGGTCTCCGCCTCGCCCGACCCCAGGCCTCGGCCTCGGGAGAAGTCTCCGCCTCGCCCGACCTGGGCCTCGGACCGACTACGCTACAAGGGATGCACCATTACCCTACTCCTAGCTAGCTGCCTCAGGCTATGAAGGAACAAGACCGGCGTCCCATCTAAGGTTACTCCGGTAACAGGTAATGATGGCTCCCCGCGTGCACCCATGACGTCGGATTGCTCTCAACCCCCTATGGAAGCAAGACAACGTCAGCAGGATCCATGCCACGCCGACAGCTGTGCTTCTACAGGGCTCAAGGCACTTCCCCGACAGCCACGTTAGCTCGTGTACAGGGCTCAAGGCACTTCCCCGCCAGCCACGTAGCGCATAGCTACACCCCGTTGTACAACTGGACATCTCCTTGCATCTATAAAAGGGGATGTCCAGGGCCTTCCTGAGGGAGGGTCACGTTGAGGTGGGCGCAGGGGCACGTGGAGACACAGACACGTTGACAGCGGGGCTCTCTCTCGCTCTCGCCCTTGCCCTCTCGCGACGCTTGTAGCCCCTACTACGAGCACCCCGGTGCAGGATAACATAAGCCTCATTTTCCCTCTTGTGTTCCATCTTGTATCAACCCATCTGGGCAGAGGCACGCAACAACAAATTTACTGGTTGGCTGACGGACCTCGCGGGTCCGAAACGCCGACAAATACCATGATAACTTATATACAAAATGTGTCTTATATTGTTATAAGAAAATATTTCATAATTCATTTGTGATCCTAGCCATACATAAATTTTGTTATTTTAATTTAGTTGTTTCACTACTACATTGCAACCATCAGTAACATGCAGAATTCGATATATGTCATGATTTACATGGTCTCATCATTGGAGAGCACGTGCCACACCGGCAGAAGTTCTGTCGATCGTACATCGTTAGTCATCAGGCACGCACCACCGTACACGCTTGCTTAAACAAAAAATGCAAGTGTGTGTTTGCGAAGAGAATTAAAGGCATGCCGGCACAAAAGCTACCCCAACGATGGTGAGTGATCATTGTTGTCGGTCCTCCTCTGCTCACCTCCGGCGCCGAGATGACGCCACAATCCTTGATATAGTAGTCGTCGCGCGACATGGTGAGTACTGATGACTCTTGGCTGAGCTGCCAAATGAAGTGCACCCCGGGCTCATCAGCGAGGTAGTACACCTGGTCGTTGCACCACCGGATGTGCTACTCCTCTACATACATCTTGTTCGAGGACACTCACACAACAGCAACAATGGTTGTCATCCCAGCGCACAAGAATTCATGGCTGGTCAGTAGCGACTTACGTGGCAGGTTGGGCTTCAGCTGGATGATGAGCTAGGCGGCGTGATGGCGCCGTCGTCGGTTGCGGTGCCTAGAACAACCCGAGAGACGTCGGCATTGGCGACGACCATGAGGTCCCCATGTTTGACGATGGACAGCACGGTGCAGCCGCTCTGGACCGCGTCCAAGCGGCGGCTGCGACGGAGCTTGCCATACACAGTGGCGCATGGGCCACATAGAACTGCTTCCAGAGGTCGAACTGGCAGTCGCCAAATTTCTTCTCGTCGTCGATGAGCGACGTCAACGCGAGCGCCTCGTGCTAGTGGTGTTTATTCAGGGTTTCCAAGTAAGAAACATGGTTTCATCTTTGGCATTGGTTTATGAAAATGACTTATAAGTCAGATCCATGGAAAAATATTACGGAGAATAAATGTCACACATGCAAAAAAAGGAATTTAATTTGAAAACATTATTCAAACAAAATAAATTGCATGTAAGGCTCTTCTTTAAATACTACTCCCTCAATCCAAAAATATAATTTAATAATTTCGGTGGTACTTATCTACTACTACACATTGTGCAAGGGTAGCATGTGAGCTTCGGGAGAGATGTAGTATATGTTTTTACTGTAATAGATGTAGACATAAAAACACATGTGGTGTAGTGGTAGCTACAAGCACATTTACTTGAGAGGTTCAAATCTCCTTTGGGCCTGTTTTTTTAATTTAATTTTAGCTAGGCGTGGAATTTACGTGGGAATGAGAATGAGCTTTGTGAGGAGGGGAGAATGAGAAAGGAAACATGGAATGGTGACCGAACATGAGAATAGACTGTACGCGGAGAGGGGAATCGGAAAGGCAGAACATGGAATGATGAGGATGGACTATGCGATGAGGGGGGAATCGGACGGAATGGCAGCCTACCCCTTACTGCCTTAATAAGTAGTAGAGAAATTATAATTTATTCTAAGTTTCTTTGAGCGATCAAAATTATTTATTTAAAAATATAAAAAACTAACATTAAATAAATATACTATAAAATATAATTAATAAAGAATCTAAAATACTTAGAGGGTGTTTCGAATCCCCTTTGGGTCTGTTTTTTTAATTTAATTTTAGCTAGACGTGTGATTTACGTGGGAATGGGAATGAGCTTTGTGAGGAGGAGAGAATGAGAAAGGAAACATGGAATGGTGACCGAACATGAGAATGGACTGTACGCGGAGGGGGGAATCAGAAAGGTAGAACATGGAACGGTGAGAATGGATTGTGCGATGAGGGGCGAATCGGAAGAGGGGGGAATCAGACGGAATGGCAGCCTACCCCTTACTGCCTTAATAAGTAGAGAAATTATAATTTGTTCTAAGTTTCTTAGAGCGATCAAAATTATTTATTTAAAAATATAAAAAACTAACATTAAATAAATATACTATAAAATATAATTAATAAAGAATCTAAAATACTTAGAGGGTGTTTGGTTTCTCGCCAATAATTTTTAGTCTCTATTTTATTCTATATTCTAATCAACCTGACATAGTTTTAATATCTAGATGCTCCAAAACATCCAAAATTAAAACAAAAGATAACATCATCAAAGTTAGTGGTGATGCCGATCCCATCGCCTTGCTTATGATAAACAGCATCTAAGGCATCGAAACTTCAATTGCAGTGGAGGTTCACAAGGAGTTCACATACGAGAACACTGGCAGCAACATCTTTTCATCGCCGTCTCCATCTCCAGATAAGCTACTTTGAGGTTCTAAGGCTATCTCCAACGGCTTGTTCATCACCGTCATCTTCTATTTCAAACATCACTTTGTAAACAATATACAACAGTATTTTGCACAACGATTTGCTAGCCATAGCCTAAGCCTAGCATTATAAAAAAAAGGGCGTACCCAGTGCCGTAGGCTTCCTGCACTGGTAAATTTATTCTCATCCCAGACTTTTATCACAGTAAGCTGTTTCACATATACTTGTTTCGGGCACCTCTTCCAGGATCTCCCATGTTCTTCAGTTGAGGTTCTTGTAGATTCTGAAGGAGACAAGCACCGCTGCGGCAGCTGCAACAACAGCAAGAGCGGCATATGTGTCAGCTCTCTCCCAGGTCTCAAACCAGATGGGCACTGGGCAAGTCTTTGTATCCCCCTTCTTGCTGCCAGCACCACCCTCCTTGTCAGAGCTCTTGGGGTTCTGCTCAGCTATGATGCTCTTGTCTTGTTTTTCCTTTGGCAGGTCAGTTTGGCAGCAGGTGAAGCCACCATTGCCTTGGCAGCATCCACCAGCTGCTGCAGGGTTGAAAGAAGCACCATCTGTTCTGGTTTCTTCAAGGGATTCTTCGCCACCATTTACCATGTTCCGAAGCTCGAGAGCTCGCTTCTGCTGCTCCACAGATAAACCCATCTGTCCCCTGCAAGACACCATATATAGCACACATAAGAACCCCAGTACAAAGAAACACTCGGCTATCAATCAAACATATATTGTAGGATCGCTTGAACAAAGCATAATAGCAATGGAGGCAGAAAGCGTTAATTTGGTGGCCCCAGTGCCTTGTGGCACAAGTACAAAAAGTGAAACGAATTTGGAACGTGCGTTATTAGATTTGGGAAACGCCATTGTTCTACTGCAACAAAGAACTGTGAATATGAACACTGAGATTCTGGATAAACTCACACCAATAAGGGAGGATGATTTAAAAAGGATTTCAAATATGAATGAGTTGATATAGCAAATCTCTTGTGTATGAGCATGCCTGAACAGAAAATGCACTACACAAGAATACAGTTTCATGATGCTTATAGTGCATTGTCTTGAACAACTTTAATGTACAAGAGTAAATTTCAAATTAAGGCTTCCGGGGGTAAATTTCAAATTAAGGCTTCCGAGTAGCACCTCTAGGTCCCGGGTTCAATCCCCTTCAGGGGCGAATTCCTGGCTTGGTTAAAAAAATCCCCTCGTTGTGCCCCACCCGCTCTCAGGTTACGTCATGTGCGCCACCCTTCGGCTGGGCCGTTGCAGAGTGGGCGGTGACGAACCACTAGTGATGGAAGGCAAGGGTTGGGGATTTTCTCGGCCGGGACCATGTTTCGGTCTCTTCTTAATATAATACCGAGAGGACGGTCTTTCACTCCCCGGCCGAGTTTTTTAGAATTTCGAATTACGACTTTGGCCCCCTAATACATTAGACTACTGAAATGCACATAGTTTTTGAACATTATGATTTCTAATTCTCCATTGAAGCTAATTTAAGCATTGTTAAAAAATGAATTAACAGTACTATAACTAATGCAATTAAACTAGAACATTATGCAGGTTTTTTGGTATGATTATTCATAGAATATGAACACATGTTCACATAAGCATGTACTTTGTAGGATAAGAAAGAGCATCACAATAGGCTGGGAACCGACATCTAGTCATTCATGACTCCACATCAGGATAAGATGTAAATGATGAGTAAACAATTCTAAATTCACAACCTATGGTGTACAGATAGGAGTACAAGGGTTCAACAAGGGGGATACCTCCATAGATGGTCCACAACTTCTCCTTGTCCAATATGTTTATGCAGCAAAACAGGCACATCATCAGGAACAACATAACCATACCTATAATTGCAATTGTATTGAGTACTAATTAGATTATAAAAGGCAAGAATGTGTATATGCAAAAGTAAAAAAATAGTTGCACAAGACAAAGTGAACGTTTAATGTTAATTTAATAACAGTACTTACCAATGACCAGTCACTTCTCCCTTGGCATCAGAACTGAAAATGATGACGTTTCCTGCATACTTATGACCTCCCACGTGTGAGCATGCACTGACAGCCACCTGATCATCAAGTCCCAGTTCATTTATCTCTTCCTTGAACCTTTTAATCAAAGCAGGTCCACAAACACCACACCTTTTGTCCCTGCTTCCATGGGAGCAAACAAAAACATAGGAACCACTCATAGGCTCAGGAGATCTAGGAAGCCAGTCAATATCCTTCACAAGCACTTCTTCAACAAAGTTGTCCACGTCAAAATGGGTCAGCCCTCTGCAAAAATATTATTTCACAGATCGAAAATTAACAGATTAGTTTACTTTGACGCATAAATACCACATGTTTATTAGTTACCACGCTTGCAGCTTACTTATATCTGATCATATCTGGAAAGATCAACACATCTCCATTTGATGATTCAGTGCCATCTTCTCCTTCACAGATGGTCAATTTGATCTGTGACATGGTAAAACATAGCAGCCATTGGATATATATGTGGAAGAAAGATGAATCAGCAAATACTACCAAACTTACAACCTTTTTCGGAAGCATTTCTTTCCAAAAAGTAGGCTAGAGTTAAAACCCAAAAGAACCAACAAGTCAAGATTCGGGCACTCCATGCACTCCTATTCGAGGCTAAATCTTTGGGTATATTCCATCATTTCAAGTCTCATTTTACTACCTCTTTTACAACTTCGGTCTTTATTTTCCTCTTTTCTTATTGCTATCGCACTTTAAGATCCCACTACACACTGGTGCATCTGAAGGTCTCTATTGGGCATGTCCAAATCATCTCAACCGATGTTGGTCAAGCTTTTTTTTCAATTGGTGCTACCCCTATCCTATCAAGTATATCATCATTCTAGACTTGATCACTTCTTGTATGGCCACAAATCCAACACAACATATGCATTTTCGCAGCACTTACTGTTAAACATGTCATCTTTTTGTAGGCCAACATTTTGTACCATTATGGTGCGCGACTCTCCTGTGTGGTTCGAGAAAAAAACATTATGCACCATACAACATAGCAGGTCTAATCGTTGTTCTATAAACTTGCCTTTTAGCTTTTGTGGTACCCTCTTATTATATAGAACACCAGATGTTTAATGTCATTTCATCCACCCTGCTTTGATTCTATGGCTTAAGTCTTCATCAACATCCTAGTATCTCTGTAGCATTGATCCTAAATACCTAAAGGTGTCCTTCCTAGGCACTACTTGACCTTCCAAATTAACATCACCTTCCCCATGTGTAGTAGTGTCGAAATCACATCTTATATATTCGGTTTTAGTTTTACTAAGTCTGAAAACTTTGGACTCTAGAGTCTCCCGCCATAACTCTAGTTTCCTATTTACTCATGTCCGATTTTCATTAACTAGCACTACATTGTCTGCAAAAAACATACAAAAAAACTCGACCGGGCAGGGAAAGACCGCCCTCCCGGTATTATATTAAGAAGAGACCGAAACATGTTCTCGACCGAGAAAACCCCCGAACCGTGGCCCCCTATCACTGACGGGCCAATCAACTGCCCACTCAGTAACGACCCAGCCGGAGGGTGGCACGCTGTATATCGATCCCCGAGAGCGGACGGGGCACAGCGAGGGGATTTTTTTAACCATGCCCGAAATTTGCCCCCGAGGGAGATCGAACGCGAGACCTAGAGGTGCTACTCGGAAGCCTTAACCATTACTCTAGAGGCCCTTTTGCTCTGCAAAAATCATACACCAAGGAATATCTCCTTGCATGTCCCTTTGGACCTTATCCATCATCAAGGTAAAAAGGTAAGGGTTCAAAGCTGATCCATGATGTAGTGCTATTCTAATCGTTAAGTCATGTGTTTCCATCACTTGTTCAAACACTAGCCACAACATTGTTGTACATGTCCTTAATGAGTCCAACGTATTTCGTTGGAACTTTTTGTTTGTCCAAAGCCCGTCACATAACATTTCTTGGTGTTTTGTTGTAAGCCTCTCCAAGTCAATGAAAATCGTGTGTAGGCCCTTTTACTCCCTATACTGCTCCATCATTTGTCTTATTAAGAAAATGGCTTCCATGGTTGACCTTCTAGGCATGAAACCAAATTGGTTCAAAAAGACCCTCGTTATTCCTCTCAAACGATGCTCGATAACTCTCTCGTGGCTTCATAGTATGGCTCATAAACTTAATTCCCCGGTAAAAATTACAATTGTGAAAGAATAACATGCAACAAGAAGACAACAAACTAGCTCAAAACAATAGGTAATACAATCTCAAGGAGCCTTTATAACGAAAGCACTAGTTGTTTGTTTGTTATTTGGGACACGACAATAGTCAAGATCAGTTTGTTGCCTATATTATATGAGGTGATAAAAACTTCTGCGTTTTTCCTACAGTTAGAACAGTTCAGATCCTACCATATAATTTGGATAACAGTATAACAGAGCAGAAACCTAGAGACATGGACAGTGACAATGGATTCGATAACATCTTATAGACACACAGGACGTTTTTGCGTTTCTTCCAAACCATCAATTATGCAAATCATATGATCAATAGCAACACTCATAAACAATAGAGGCAATGATTTTTACGTTTCGGACTAAAACGATTCAATTAGGAACAAGTTAATCTGGAGCTCAACCAATATATGTCAAACCCATTCAAGTCATAGCTAAATACATGTAACAGTATATGCCAAGAACATAGGAATATCGATGATTCACGCAGAAGAAAATGGGCAAAGATTTAAACAAACTGCAGTAAGCTATTACTTAGATGACACTTGAGGGGGAAAGAGACTAGAATCTATAAGTAACATTGAAAAAACAAACAGGGCAAATGACCCCTCAAGCTTCAAATAATCATTAACCAAAACTGACACCAACTCATGGTACCATTAGAAAATAACTATGTCAACAACCCAAATAAGGGGCAGAAGAACCATATAGTGTTCATATAATTACCTCTTAAACTTAAGTACTGGAAATGAATCATGGGTGCCAAGCAAAAAGTAAGAGATCCAGCTAAACAACTAAAATTAGAATTAAAAATGTTGCCGAAACTACTAAAAACACGATTCATGAGACCATGGAATATGAATAAATAACAACAGATGGGATTGGAATGGGACCATGAATAACAACAACATAACCCTAACAAGTAGAGGAGACATATATAGTTCATTTATGCATACCTCTTAAACTTAAGCATCAGAAAAGAACCATGGAATATGAATAAATAAAATGTAAGGAGAGTCCAAAGTATGGCGATTGGATCTAGACAAATAGATGTATTAAGCCAGTCAATTCATGGACAACCGTGCTCCGTCTACCGTCTAGTTAAACAAAACCAGAACATATAAGTTCAACACATAATGCCAAACCGCAAATAAACTAGAGTCACAGAGCCCAATTTCTATATATTAGAGCTGGGAGCAAAGACGTGCTCCTATGTTGTGAACTGTGATGCACTCGCAAGATAGTCCCGATACTCAGCCCTCCCGTAGGAGGCCCTAGGAGTAAACCAGATCTATATCTTCTCCCCCCCCCCCTCTACTAACACCCTGCCCCTCCTTATATAGAGAGGTAACCCTAACTTAATAGTTAAGCAACATAACAAACCCCACCTGGCCGGCACTGTTCACACGCTACAGTAATCACACGTGAACAGTTAGCGCGGCTAACGTAACCATAATGACCTAGTTGATGGGCTTAAGGCCCATAACATTCCATCCCTCCTTAAAAACAGCTCGTCCGCGAGCTGTGGTCAAGAAGAATTGACCCATAGTAAACTAGCACTTAATGACTCAATACTAAGTCTTTTACATCTCGACTTAGTATTTTATTCACCTAGAAAAAAATTGAACCACGTCAGTGGTCAGATCTACTGAAGGAGGACGCGTCGGTGGCCAGATCGACCGATGACAGACGTGGCTGCGGTGGCGCAGAGGGCTCCCTGCGCCTGGTGAAGGTCGGTGGCACCCTCCGGTGTTGTAGCTCAGGTGACCACGCCGTGGCGGAGGCCAAGGTGGTTGACGTCGACCACAGCTGCGACGATGCAGCGGATGGCTGTCTGTGGTGCAGAAGATTGATGGCCACGACGCGGAGGATTGGTAGCTGTGGCGTGGAGGGTTATCCCGCAGCAGCGCCTCTACAGGTTGGGCCACCATGGCGGCCGATTGTTGCAGATTGGGCGAGCAGATCCACGCACAGCCGTAGTCGAGCCAGGCCTGGACCTCCACGAGCACGAAAGCGGGCTGCAGTAGTGGCATGGCCACCTCAATGTAGAACGCAACCTCCACCTCCCTGGGTGTGTCCGGTTGCAGCCCATCGACCCCATCGTCCTCGACCCGGCCGCCTCCGCCCGCGCCTAGGCCGCCCTCGCTCGCGCCTAGGTTGCCTGTGCCCAGGCAGCCCGCGGTAGAAGCGGAGGGGCTAACCCACGCCTGCTCGAGCTTGGCCGGACAAGCGTCGTGGGAATCTAAACGGGCATTGATGGCGACGAGTTGCTCGAGGACGAGGTCCATCTTGGCGGAGTAGGTCACATGATCGTCGTGCGCGCCGGCCATGGTGGCGATGCGCGCGTAGTGGCTCCGATACCAATTTGTTGTGAATTGTGATGCACTCGCAAGATAGTCCTGGTACTCAGCCCTCCCGTAGAAGGCCCTAGGAGTAAACCAGATCTATATCTTCTTCCCCCCTCTACTAACACCCTGCCCCTCCTTATATAGAGAGGTAACCCTAACTTAATAGTTAAGCAACATAACAAACCCTATCTGGTCGGCATTGTTCACGCGCTACAGTAATCACACGTGAACAGTGGCCGCAGCTAACGTAACCATAATGACCTAACTAATGGGCTTAAGGCCCATAACATCCTAGCGTGTCCACGTCGTCACTTTTCTTTATAGTCGTACGATCGTGATCGAAGGAACAACCGTTCTTCTGACCTTTCGTCATACCGACGCGCCACGACACTTCCAGCAGAGTCCAGAGTCCAGACCGAAGAATGCCTCCTCTTCTACACAAACACCCACCATGGCCAGGGCTTACACGAGACCAGCAGGAACGGTGTCGCCGAGTTGGTGGCCGCCATTGTGTCCCCGACGACGACGAACACTGTCCACCGCCGCCCTCTTCACCTCCATCGGATTGTCGTCTCCACCGGCCTCCTCGCGCCGGTCCTCCGATCCTCTGATGTCTCCTCGCGCGGTCGCGCGCGTCCTCCAATGCCTGACTCCGTCGTCCTCGCCACTGACCCATCCACAGGTAAAGCCTTTATCCCAATATTAATTCGTATCCTGCACCAAGGAGCTGCCGTGCGCTTGATTCGCCGCATCTGAGTGTCACGGCCACGACTGCGCGCCCTCCATCGCCTCCCACCGTCGGGGCATCGACCCTGCATCCTACACGATCTGGTGCTGGGGAATGGGGAGGAGCATCGCCCTGCTCTTCATTAACGAACACATTCTGATTTTTTATCTTGGTATGGTGACCTGTGTGACCTGTAAAGTAACGTGGGAGTGTAGGATTAATTTTCCTGAATCACCTAGATGTGCAGGTATATCTATGTACTGTAGCTCTTGCTACATGCATAGGAGACTCCATAATCCATAGTGGATCTATTAGCCTATTACCAAGGCTAACTCATCTGCCACCTGACCTGTGCAGAAAGCGTCGTTTCTAGAAGAATGGCTGAAATAATTATGTGCTTCATTCAGTAACTCCAAGCACCAGCCGCCCTTGGCAATTGAGAATTTGAGACCATAAACAATGAGGCTGGTTTCAGCACAAATGTCACTCAGAAAGCTATGTTATTTTCTGCCTTGAAGTCCCTACTTGGCATATACACGGGCAGAAACCAGTAGGTTGTTACCCAGAGATTTAAGCAACTAGCTAAAGGCATTGCGTGAATGATGAGCAGTGAACAGTTGTTGTGGTCTCCACCCTCCATTAACAAGCAACAACAAGATATTGGGCCTGTTTGGTTCAGCTTTTTTCTGACCAGCTTTTCTGAAAATCTGGCTGTGGGGAGAATCTGGTTTTGGGGAGAATCTGAGTATCATTACGATTATGTGTGGAGGAAGATAAAGTTGTTCATAGGGCTCAGGATCTAGAAAGTGACGGATTACTACTATTACAACGACTCAACCGATTATGTGTTTATGTTGATTTTGGATGGTTTTTGCTCAAACGGATTTTATAGAAGCTGGCTGAAAAGCTGAGCGTTTGGCAGTCCGCAGCAGCTTTTGGTGGCCAGAAGCTGCCAGAAGCCGAAACAAACAGGTTGGTCGTCTACCCATCAGGTCGGAGAGCCCATCCCTAAATTTTCTTGGTGACTTCATGCCAAACCTCATGAACTCCAACGAACTGTCTTTGAGCACATCATTGTTTTGTGGCCTTTAAGACCAATATTTTATTGATTCGATGCATGTATATTTCTACTCAACAAGCAGCACCATTACAATACAACATCTAGATGGCTCATGCTGCTATATCTGTAATATTGAACTGTTCTTCTACTGTAAATAATTAACTATTCAAATAATTCTGTTTTAATTCTATATGTACATCTATACGCCTATTGCTACCAGATATTTCTAAAGTAATACTCTTTTAACTGTGTAAGCACATCGTCAACGACTCGCGCAAGCGTGAGCAATTTACTAGTAGCACGAAGTGTTTCCTATGCCAAGTGCAAGCCCCAAGCCAAGATTCAGAAAGGTACGAGAAACAACCAATCTACTACGGATTAAGGTTTTGGATGAGGGAATCCTCGGTGTTGCCCGACTTCAGGCTCCTCCATCTCCAACACCGACATGACAGCGACGCCAAGGGGAGCAGTGTCTCCAAAACCTCGCTCCGCTGAAAAACTTATACAGGTTAAGGCGAATTAGTTTTTTGGACAGCGGCCATGTGACTGCTCGCCGAGCTGCACTGCGGCATTTACTGACTTCAACGACACTGTGAACTCATCTTCGCTCAAGTTCCTCGTTATGATTACAAATGAGTTTCTCGCTCTTTTTTCTGTTAGATGTGTTAAGATAGATTTAATCTGTTATATGAACAACATGCTTTTATTTGTTATAATCTTCTACAGATTCTAGTGGTGTATTCAGTAACGTGAACAGAAAATCCGCCAAAGCACTCTGTGGACAAGGGTCCTAAGGCTGTCTTCGGTGGATCACGTAAAATAGGGGTAGTGACACTGTTTGATACTGTTTGCACTTTGTAGAGTGAAGTTTAAACAGGAGATGAGATCGGATTTTAAATAGGAGATGAGATTGGGGATGGGATAGTAAATCTGCTCGATATGGCCTAAAAGCTCACATGAAAACTAACCTCGCCCTTATCCAGACAAACGAACCACGTGATACCGGGGTCTGTTCCAAACCTCTAACTAACAATTAGCAGCTAAAATTACTTAAGAAGTTCAAAGCGGGTCACCAACTAATTGTTAGCTATACCCTCTAAATAGCCATTAGTTGTTATCTGTCTCATCCTAGCTAATACTTATTAGCTAACTAATAGTTAACTCTAGAGAATTAGAACAGGTCCTTACTCTAAAAAAAGGGTCCAGACTCGAGACCGCCAGCTTCCAGTTCGCAATTCCCGCAAACCAACTACGAAAAACTAAACCAGAAGCGTACCAAAAAAAACATCGCGGTACCGAACCAACTAATTTCCGAGCCGCATAAAAAACAGGAGGGAAGCATATGGATGCTCACGGTCTTCTTCAGATTGGGCTTTCGGGCCTTGATGGCGGCGGCGAGGAGGCGGGGGAGGCGGTCAGACTCAGAGGCCTCGAGGTGGGACGGCCACAAATCCGGGCCCTTGTAACAGAGGAACACATGGCGCTCGTGGAACCCCACCGTCCCGACCAGCTTCTCCTTCCCGAGCTCCGGACGCTGGAACCCGAACTCTGCGCCTGGATCCGGCACCGCGGCCGCGGCGGCGAAGGCCGCGTCCGTAGCGTCAGCCGCCGGAGCCGGAGCCGCGAGGGGGGCATCACCTTGCGTAGGGGAGGCCATGAGCAGGCGGAGTGGCAGTAGACGGCGGCGGGTTGGTACGCGCTGCGAGGAAGAGAGTGGTCGTGGTGGAAATGGAAATTGCTTGAGGAGTTTGGGAAAAATATGCAACATCTCCTCGGGAATTTATGGCCGGAGAAGGGAATTGGTGTTGCTCATTGGGAAAAGTCACGCCCACGGACCACAGCTGCCATTGGCCCACTTGTCGGTGAAGTCTTCAGTTTATTAATACTGCAGGGCCCACGCGAAGGGTGACGTTAAGAGCAATTATAATAAGAATAAATATAAGAGCATGCACTATCTCATTTAGAGCATCTTTAATAATGTGACATATAAAATATTATATAATTTAAAAATAAGTATATTTTATAGAATTTAGAGCATCAATAAAATATATCGCTCCAAACAGTAAAGCATTAAATCTATACTAGTTAGTTGCCCGTGCGTTGCGACGCTACACGAATACCGCTGATAAAAAACATTAGTAGCAATTAATTTTGGATCACTTTATGAGATGTGCTCTCCCGGCAGGAGGAAAGACTCATTCATTTTTTATTCATCAATTAGAACAAAGTAGAAGAAGCAATTAAACACCATACAGGTTCATATATCAAACCCATATATTGTCTAATAGCTACACATGTGGTCAACAAGATGTTATTAATCAATTACGAGATTTTCTATGGATACTTGATGTGTCAATACTAATACGTCATTTTTTCCTCAAAACAATGATATAGGGATATGTTATTTTGTAAACATTAGTAAAGATTTGTAAATAGTTTATATTGGCTAATTATTGATAATAGTTGTCTTCGGATATTCTGCATCGTGTCCCTGACATAGTAGTTGACGGCCTGCTGCAGGGGTAGGCCCTTGTACTACATGACAGTGGTCATGTCCCACTTGAGCGTGCCCGACACGGCGCACGCGCCGCATGTGTATGTGTCGAACCTGATCAGCGGTGAATCCCCAATGCGCCCGAGCATCTTGCTCATCAACCGTCTGTGGACATGGCCGCCGCACACCCCAACGTCTCTGATGCGTACACACTGATGGGCAACCCGTTCATTACCATGCCCGCCTTGTGTACGGTGTCGCTGTCCACGCTGTTCGCGCTGCATTTGTCCATCCCCATCGGTGGGATGAGGTAGTCGAACTGCGCGAGCGTGAAAAGTAGGAAAAAATATCAACTATGGTTGATGAGCAAGATGAGGAGTAAGAAAATGATGGACAACCTCTTTCCTCGGCCAAACACCCTATTGATGCATTTAAGGGGAACATGTTATATAAATAATAAATGTAGAAAAGAGAAGAAAAAAAAGGAAAATCACAACTTGCTCCCGTATTCTTTTACTTTTATACCATCCTTTTTCTTCCTAAATTCTGGGTTACGTTCACGCACATGGGCAGTTGGGCTTCCACCGACCACCGTATTAGGATTTTTTTCCTCCTAGAGAAGTTCCCTCTCTCTGTTCCCGATACGGTCAACTCAGCTCTTCTTCCACTCCTCGACGACGCGGTCGGTGCCCGCGAGGTAGGCCTTCTTCCTCCTCTCGGCGCGCGCAGGCGCACACGATTGCGAAGCATACCGCATACATGGCGTACACGCGCCAGTTGGCGCGGTGGAAGACGGCGACGAGGTCGACCACCATCTGCGCGAGCCTGAGGGCCTTGGCGGCGTCCCCGTTGTCGTCGTTCTCGGGGGAGGCGGTGCCCGAGAAGACGACGACGAGGTCCACCATCTGGAGCACGAGGTAGGCCATGAAGCCGAGTGACTGCGCGGCCTGCGTCCAGGCGTAAGCGGCAGGGGAGGCCGCATGGACGAAGCGCAGGGGCTCCAGCCCCGAGGTGACCGCGGTGAGCGCGAGTGTCGCGAAGTAGATGGCGAGGTACGCCTGCGCCAGCAGTAACACGCGGTGGAGGAGCGGCAGGTACAGGCCCATGCGCCGCACCAGCGCAGTGAGCATGGAGAGCGGCAGCAACAACAACACCGCCACTGATGTCGCGGAGGCGGCCACCGCCGCCCACCGGCCGCCGAGGATCGGGCGCACGCCGTCGATGATCCCGACGTTCGCCGCGGACAGGTACGCCTTGGAGTGCTGCGAGAGGCGCGCCAGGTCCGGCATCAGCGTCTCCTGCAGCCAATTGGGCAGGTCCCTGTGGGGGACAGATATCCCCCGGTCCACTGGAAGGTTAAAAGACCTCACGAAAGGCCTTGGGCCCAATAATTCGCAAGGTCCTTCCTTCGTGGGCCTAGGAAGAGACGTCCAGTGAAGTGGATTGACACAAGATTGGATCAACGCAAGCCCAGATGACCCGATGAATTTGAGCAACCGCAGTAGTGATCCGACCTTCCCGTACAGTGTCCTCATACATCGGAACTGAACGGAGATAGGTCAGCGAAATTATAGGAAGATAGGCTCAGTCGGTTCACTATTACTTAGGCTCACGTTGTTATCATATCCACATGTAACGCCCCACGATCGAGTATATAAGGCCTAGGAGGCATCCCCTCAAAAACATCTCACGACTTAGCCATCTACTCAGTTCTCTAGCATCCCTGATACTAGAGGACCCCTTTGTAACCCACCACACAAAGTATCCGTGCCAGGACGTAGGGTAATACGCGTCTCAAAGCGGCCCAAACCTGTACAAAATTGTCCACTGTCTCTCGTGCATCTAGCCCGAACCATCAAGCTACAATCGGTAACACCGTCCTACTCCAAAAAGCACCTCGAGGGGCAACCCTGGGTGTGCGGTCGGACCCAAAACACCGACATCTGGCGCGCCAGGTAGGGGGTGTGTCACTGATCCAAGCTAGCTCAATGGCCATCACCTTCCAGCATAAGATCGTCCTCCGCCCTAGGTCCACGTTCTGCTTCGGAACCATTTCATCTGTGGCAGATGAAGAAGGAACTCTACATCGCATCGCGGATCCGCCGGAGAGAAAGCCTTCCTCAACAAACTCCGGAAAAGCCGGAGCGAAGCAGGAAAAAGCGCGACCTCCAGCGCTCCGAACAGAGACTCCCTCCTGCAAGCCAGGAACAGAGGGTCCATCAACCTGGAGAACTCTGCTGTCCACCTCTTCCACAGAGACATGGACATAGATCACTAGGAGAAAGGAGGCGAACAAGGTCAAGGATCATCAAACTGCTCTTCTGGTACCTCCGCCCTCAAAGGAGAACAGAAAGAAGCTCGTCACTATGACGGTTCCATTCTACCCCGATGTCCTCTTCATCGGGGGAAGAGTGGAATCAACTCCCATCTTCGACGATGAACCAACCACGCCAGGAGAAGAACCTCTTCAGCGGGAATCTCGCCGACGAAGGAATCGACGCCGAAATATTCGACGACATCACGAAGCCGGAGAGCAGGACCCGGCGCAGCCCGTGTCACGAGACGAGGTCTCGGAGATGGGAGAGACTCTAGAAGAACGGGTCTTCAGGGAAAGGAGGAATTCCCGACGACGTGATCGTCGGCAAGCTCAAGAGCAGGATGAGCAGGAAGCAAGACAACACCGAGAGAATCCTCTTTTCGGACGAAACCTAAACCCCAACTTCGCCCGAGCCATGAACACACTGAGTGAGGTCAGTGGAGTATTGGCTCGGAGAGCCGATGGCCTCCCCCGGACTCCGGACGCCGAGGGCTATCGGCGGCTATTCACTCGGGCAGCTAATCATCTTCTACCTCTCGCTCATCCTCCGAGTGATCTACGGCACGCCATCAATAGTCGGCGGGACGCACGGAGCTCCATCAACGCTTCACGCGAACGACGACACGAGAACAAGATCCGGCGCCGAGAAGAATATGATCGGGACCACGACATTCCTACACGGAGTCAGACCACCAGAATTGAGTCGGCAACGGCTTCGACTGGTGGCACAGCCCGGGGACGGTCGAGGCACCACGACAACAACTCCCCTCCCCGGGATAGACATCATCATCGACGACAGGAGGACACGTGTGGAGTATCGGCGCTCACTCCACGCCTTAGGGCCATTCAATGGCCCCCTAACTTCAAAGTCTCCAACGTCGACAAGTACGAGCCTAAGCAGGATCCGGGAGGCTGGTTGGCCGTCTACACCACCGCCACCCGAGCCGCTGGGGCAACCGAAGATGTGATGACCGCATACTTGCCCATCGTCCTCGGACAGGATGCACTGCAATGGCTTCGACACCTACCCCGACACTGCATCGACGACTGGAGCGACTTTAGTCGACGCTTCACCGCCAACTTTCAATCTCTCTCCGACAAACCGGCGCAGCCATGGGACCTCAAGTCCATCAAGCGCCGAGGGGATGAAACTCTCTGGTCATACCTCAAGAGATTTCAGACCATGAGAAATCGTATCCCCGAGGTCGCGGAAGCGGTAGTGATCGAGGACTTCTACCGGGGATCTAATGACTCGGCCTTCGTCCGAGCCATACTGCAAATGGTGCCGACTACCTCCGAGCAGTTCTTCTGGGAAGTCGACCTCTACATCACCGCCGACGAACGAGCTCAGGACCTCATCGGAGGAGCAAAGCCTGCACCGGCGGCACCGCGACGCGACACGAACCAACAACCCGACAAACGTTGGGAGAAGAGGCCTCGTGAGGAAATCCACGCTGCCGGACCACCCGCCTCTCGCGCCCGTGGAGGACCTCGTGGAGGCAAACGTACACTGGACAACATCCTCGACGCCCAGTGCCCGTACCACAAAGACATGCGCCACACCCTCCGGAACTGCAGAGACTTCAAGCACTCCGTGGGGAACGGCCGACCCTTCCAACCTCTACCACCTCCCCCACCACGAGGAGGACCTGGAGAACCTCGACAACCTCAACAACAGGAGGGGGGAGGAGGCGGAGCAGTCCCGCGCATTGATGGAGAAGTCAACGTCATCTTTGGTGGACATGGATCGCATGAAAGTAAGAGGCAACAGAAGCTCAACGACCGTCAGATACTGGTGGCGGCCACCGGCCCTCCCGCCCCGTATCAATGGTCCGAGCACTCGATCACCTTCACTCGGGCAGATCAGTGGCTCAACTTCGATCACCCGGGCAAGTACCCGCTTCTCGTCGACCCGGTGATCCGAGAGAGCAGGGTGAAGAAGGTGTTAGTGGACGGGGGAAGCAGCATCAACGTCACCTTCCCCCGGACGCTTCAAGGCTTGGGAGTTCCCCTCAAAGAGGTCCACGAGTCAGACACTCCTTTCTTCGGCATCGTGCCGACTGAAGGAGAATATCCACTCGGACACATCTACATGTCGGTCACCTTCGGAACTCTGGAAAACTACAGAACCGAGTTCCTAAGGTTTGAGGTGGCGAACTTCGACTGCGGATACAACGCCATCATCGGCAGGCCTGGACTGGCGAAGTTCATGGCCATTCCACATTATACGTACATGATATTGAAGATGCCAGGACCACAAGGAATCATAACTGTGCGCACTGACTTCAAAGGCGCCGCAGAGTGTTTCCGAGTGGCCATTCAGGCGGCCCTCACCATCAAGCCATCGGCGACTTCTTCTGCACAGGCAAACTCAAAGCCTGAGGAAGACCTCGCGGTACCCGCGAATGAAGCTCAAGCCATGACCTCTATGCGGTCGACTGAAGAAACCAAGAGAATCAACCTCGGGTTCGCCGATGAGCGCAAGACTACCATCATCAGTTCTAGCCTGGATGACAAATAGGAAGGCGCGCTCGTCCAGTTTCTGCAAGATAACCAAGACGTATTCGCATGGTAACCTGCAGATATGTCGGGAGTCCCGAGAGAACTGGCCGAGCACAAACTAAAGGTTTACCCCCAGGCGAGGCCGATCCGACAAAAATTACGTCGTTTCACGCCCGACAAGAGAGAAGCCATCCGTGCAGAGCTGGCTCGCTTGGTCGCGGCAGGATTCATTAGAGAAGTGTTACATGCCGAGTGGTTAGCAAATCCTGTTCTTATACTCAAAAAGAATAAAATGGATTGGCGCATATGCGTCGACTATAGGGATCTCAACAAACACTGTCCGAAGGATCCCTTCGGACTTCCCAGAATAGACTAGGTGGTAGACTCGACCGCTGGGTGTTCTGTGTTGTCTTTCTTAGATTGCTATTCCGGGTATCATCAGATCAACTTGGCAAAAGAAGACGAGGAAAAAAACAACATTCATCACCCCATTCGGGGCTTTCTGTTATACCTCCATGCTGTTTGGCCTCAAAAACGCTGGAGCGACTTACCAAATAGCCATTCAGACATGCTTAGCCGACCACTGGGGCAAGCGTGTGGAAGCTTATGTGGATGACGTGGTGATCGAGATAAAAAACTCAGAAAATTTCATTGAAGATTTACAGCTGGTCTTCAACAGTCTGCGGCGATATCGATGGAAGCTTAACCCTAAAAAGTGTGTCTTTGGAGTACCAGCAGGAAAATTGCTCGGGTTTATTGTTAGCCATCAGGGAATTGAGGCTAATCCAGAAAAGATCGAGGCTATCATGAGAATGGAGGCACCACGATCACAGAAGAAAGTACAAAGACTTACTGGATGCATGGCAGCCCTAAGCAGGTTCATATCAAGGTTGGGAGAAAAAGGCCAACCGTTCTACAAGTTGCTCAAGAAGGTAGACAAGTTCCAATGGACTTCAGAGGCTCAGGAAGCTCTAGATGCCCTGAAGAAATTCCTAACAACACCACCAGTGCTAAAGCCGCCATGCCGAGCCACACCGAGTCAATCGGCCGAAGATATGTTGTTATACATCTCTTGCACGACTCACGTGGTGAGCACCGCGTTGGTAGTCGAGCGATCAGAAGAAGGACATGCATACCCAGTACAATATCTAGTCTACTTCATCAGTGAAGTCCTGGGTCCCTCGAAGAAGAAATATCCTCAAGTTCAAAAACTATTGTATGCAGTACTTCTAACTGCACGCAAGCTCCGTCACTACTTTGACGATCACAAAGTCATAGTAGTCACTAGATTTCCAATAGGGGATATTCTCCACAACAAAGAAGCCATCGGAAGAATAGCCAAGTGGGCCTGTGAGCTGGGAGCTCACGACATTGAGTTTCGACCTCGTACTGCAATCAAGACTCAAGCATTAGTTGACTTCGTATCAGAATGGACCGAGCAACAAGTGCCAGATAACCCGGAGACTGCAGAAGTATGGCGGATGTATTTCGATGGCTCGTTGAAGCTGCAGGGGGTAGGTGCAGGAATCCTCTTCATTGCACCTGGAGGTGAACAACTCAAATATGCTCTTCAGTTACTATTCTCAGCGTCCAACAATGCAGCAGAATATGAAGCTTTGATTCATGGGCTAAACATTGCCATATCACTGGGCATCAAGAGACTGATGGTATATGGAGATTCACTGGTGGTCATAAGTCAGATAAACAAAGAGTGGGATTGCTCGAATGACTCCATGGGAAAATATTGCACCGCCGTCCGAAAGCTAGAAGACAAATTCGAAGGGCTGGAATTTCATCATGTGGAGAGAGATCGCAATGCGGCAGCTGATGCGTTGTCAAAGCTAGGATCCAGTCGGACTCAGGTCCCGCCTGGAGTTTTCATCCAAGAAGTACTACGCCCGAGCATTTCATTAGATCGGGCAGAAGAGTGCAATATTCTGAGCCAGCCAGAGTCAGATTTCGATGACTGGAGGGAACCAATCATCAGATATATAAAGAATGAGGAGGAGCCGGATGACAGAAATGTAGCAGAGCGCATTGCAAGGCAGTCAGCTCACTATACTCTCGTTGGGGAAACACTATACAGAAGGGGCGCGACAGGAGTCCTCATGAAATGCATTCTTTCGGCTACTGAGAAGCAACTGCTAGATGAGGTCCACGCTGGGCAATGCAGGATACACGCAGCATCCAGGACTCTGGTTGGGAAGGTCTTCAGGTCTAGTTTCTACTGGCCAACGGCAAAGAGTGATGCAGCCGAGTTAGTCCAGAGATGTGAAGCTTGTCAATACTTATCAAAACGGCAACATCTACCAGCACAGCAACTGCAAACCATACCTGTAACATGGTCAGTCACGTGCTGGGGACTGGATATGATTGGACCCTTCAAGAAAGCTCAAGGAGGATACACTCATGTACTAGTTGCTATTGACAAATTCACTAAGTGGATAGAGTACAAGCCCATTGCTTCTCTAACTTCAACTAAAGTAGTGGAATTCATACAAGACATAATATTCAGGTTCGAAATATCGAATAGCATCATAACTGACCTGGGATCCAATTTCAATAGTTTCAGAGTTCTTTGATTTCTGCGAACAAAAAAGCATCCAGATCAAATATGCATCAGTGGCACACCCAAGAGCCAACGGGCAGGTAGAAAGAGCCAACAGAATGATATTGGAAACACTCAGAAAGAAAGTCTTCGACAAGAATGAAAAGTTTGCAGGAAAGTGGATCAGAGAGTTGCCATATGTGGTCTGGAGCCTAAGAACTCAACCTAGCCGAGCTTTGCATGGAAACACACCCTTCTTTATGGTCTATGGTTCGGAGGCAGTGCTACCCGCTGATCTCAAGTTTGGGGCACCAAGATTGATCTTCGAAAACATAGCTAAAGCTGAGGCTACTAGACTGCAGGATGTTGATATACTGGAAGAAGAACGATTGAATACAGTGATTCAGTCAGCCAGGTACTGGCAAACTCTGAGGCGCTATCATGATAAGGCCATACGGCATCGATCCTTCGCAGTGGGAGATCTTGTCCTCCACCAAATTCTAACGGGGGAGGGACGACACAAATTGTCGCCACTATGGGAAGGACCATTCATAGTAGCAGAAGTCACTCGGCCTAGATCATATCATCTTACTCAAATGGACAACACAGAAATAGGGAACTCATGGAATATAAAGCATCTCAGGAAGTTTTACCCCTAGTTAGATTTCAAAAGCTATTGGGACGACATTGTATTTTGTAATTGGATAATGCACCATCAATAAAAAGACTTCATTCTCAAAGGCACTCGAACTGTTTATTATCAATCTGCATGCTTACTCGACTCGGGCGACCACTATATCCTACTAACGGAGCAATCGACTTAAGTTGGCGACAACTTAAGGCGGTGTGACATGCTCACGCTTACTTAACTCAGGGTGACCACTATGCCCTACTAATGGAGCAATCGGCTTAAGTCGGCGACGACTTAAGGCGGTGTGACATGCTCACGCTTACTTAACTCAGGGTAACCACTATGCCCTACTAACGGAGCAATCAGCTTAAGTCGGTGATGACTTAAGGCGGTGTGACATGCTCACGCTTACTTAACTCAGGGTGATCACTATACCCTACTAACGGAGCAATTGACTTAAGTCGGCGACGACTTAAAGCAGTGTGACATGTTCACACTTACTTAACCCAGGGTGACCACTATACACTACGAACGGAGCAATCGGCTTAAGTCGGCAATGACTTAAGGCGGTGTGACATGCTCACGCTTACTTAACCCAGGGTGACCACTAGACCCTACTAACGGAGCAATCGGTTTAAGTCGGTAGTGACTTAAATCGGCGCGACATGCTCACATCTACTCGATTCAGCATAAACACGCTTGTGATTACTCGTCTTAGGGCGATCTCTATGCCTCGTGAAATAGAAAGAAGTTTCAAAACCATCACACTGCACTTACTTCTGCAATCGTAACAACTGTTGAATTCAAACAACAGAAAAATAATAATAGCATTCAGTACCGAGAGCACTTTCTAACAGAATATTCGAGCACATTGACCACATACACAATGCATTCAGTGTTTCTACTTGGTAATGCTTTTTTGAGGAGCAACTGATGAAGAAGGGCGACTTGAAGAGTGAGGAGCAGCGTTGACATCAGCAATTATGTCATCAGGAACAATCACACCCGGCCTTCTCATCAAGATCCGCCCCGCGCGAATGGCTTTGTCCATAGCCTTGTCGCGCTGAGCCTTCAAAGTATCAGAAGTGTCTTCAGCAGCCTTGACAGCCAGTCGAGCAGCTTCTAGCTCCTGGACGACTGATCTTTTGGAAGCGCGCAGATCCTTGATGACAGAATCTTTGCTTGACACCAATTGCGTAAGACAAAGGATTTCATCCTGGGACTCTTGCAGCTTGTGATGGTGATTATCCAAGTCTGCCATGGTAAAGCGATGGCTCCTCTCCAAGATAGTCAAAGAATTGTTGGCGTCACGATACAACCTATCATGGTTATCGCGAGAAGCTGCAAGGGCACGTTTTTCTTCCTGCAGACAAGAATCAGCTCTCAAACACCCAGCGGGCAGCAAGAACACAACAGAGAAAGTCAAAGTAAACTTACGTCATTAGCCACCCTGTCAAGCTGAGCACTGAGAGAGGAATTCAATAAGTTGGCATCATCTAAAGAAGCAGAAACTCGAGCCAGGTCTATCTGACCCTGAGAGTACTTCTCCTCGAGCTTAGAGTACGCCGGACCATATCTAGCAAGAAATGGTTGAAGAAAGATATTCAGTAAAAAGCAGATTAATCAAATAGCCAAGGAGGAAACAGAGGCACTAACCAACGTTTGTCATCTCCAAATCAGATACCCGCCGCCGAAGCAACATTGGATTCCAATGCGTCAGAGACAGAGCTCTTTCTGGAACAGAGGCACCCTGTGATCTTAGCTGACCAGCCATCTCGTCAACCAAAGCCTGATATTGAAAACGAATAAGTGCAAATACAGTATTTCGCCCGGAGTATAGCCAGATCGGGAAAAGCCAAATTACCTGAAGATTGGAGAAGAATGAAGGAAGCCCCAAATCATGAGAAGCCAGTTGGTGACTCGACGAAGGAATATCAACCGAGGCAATCTGAAGAGCATCATTGGGGATCAACTCAACATCACCAGCAGGAATCAAAACTCTAGCGTCAGGTGCGCCGGTCTCTAAGGCGACTTCCTGATTTGAAGCACGTGCTGATGCCATACAATCAGAATGTGGAGGAGAAGACCCGACGTGGACATCCATGGAGGTATGAGAAGGGGAGCCCGCTCGGACACCTTCGGGGGCTGGGTCGCAGCCCGCATTGCCCATCGGAGCTGGATCACCACTGGCAGCACCCTCGAGGGCTGGGTTGTAGCTCGCGCTGCCCACCCGAGTCGAATCATTACCGACAACACCCTCGGGGGCTGGGTAACCGCTGGCGCCATCCTTGGGGACCGGGTTCTCTACAGCAGCCACCTCTAAGTCTGAAGGATTCTCAGTCACCTCCATGGGAATGGAGCAACCTAGACCAGCTTCTTGACTCTGAAGACCGCACTCCAAGGTCGACGAGGCACGAGACGCTGCTCGGGATAACTCTAACCCCACATCCGAAATGTCAGGGTAAACGTCAATCATACCACCATCTGTTGGCTCGAACAACAGATCTTCAGGAACCATATCCTCAAGAGCCTGATCAAAATTTGCTATGGACAACTCTTGCAGACCAACGAGAGCAGACAAAGCTGGAGAAGGAACATCACTACTCTCCCCACTGACTAGGTAGCGCTGACTGTTTTTCCAAATTAAGGGGATTTCCTCCTCTTCTTCCTCATCCTTGTCAACAATACGAATAACACACCCATTGGGGTCAGCTCTGGCTAGATTGCACCCATTGGGATTAGCATCATCAAGGTCACACCCATTGGGATCAGCTCGAGCAGGATCACGTCCAGTGGATTCAGCATCATCGAGGTCACACCCATTGGAGTCAGCGTCAGCAGGGTCACACCCATTGGGATCAGCTCCAGTAAAAAGTTCCACTGGTATTTCTTCAGCAGCAGGAACAGAAGGGTCGGCATCCTGATTCAAACATGACACTCGCCGAAGCCTCCTCTTTTTCTTCTTCTTCCCCTCGACAGGAGCAGTTGGATGACTGGCCGGGCGAAGGCGCTTTGGGTGAGCACCATCAGATTTTTGAGCATTCAAGGTTTTTTCGGGCTCTGGGATAGTTGCAACAGCTATGGTTTCAGCAGGGACAGAGTCAGAAGAATCCTCAGCTAACATGTCCATCATAGCACTTATCTCTGCATCGCTTGGGTTTATAAGCATCTCAAAGTGAACTTGCCTCTCATCATTGGGGAGATCACCAAGTGAAGCAACCAGAGCCTCGACTTCTTCGAGAGAGGGTCGCACTCTAAGACCCAAGCCACTGTCACTAGCAGGAGGATTGGACGCAAAATTGAAAAAAGTCTTGGAAGGTGGTAGATTCCAGGCAAAATATGCAACAGGAGCACCAATATTCGACACTTTGCCTCTAAGGATCATCTCCAGCCGGCTTACCAAATCCACAGCAGGAATTCTCTTGTTGGTAACCCGGGTTGAGTCAGTGACACCACTATACAAATAAGTCGGGTACGCTCTGTCCTTCAGTGGCTGAATGTTCTTAAAAACAAAGTCTGCAACTACAGCTTCAGCAGTCAGACCTCTCTCCTTCAACAAACCAATTTCGGCAAGCAGAACCCTGACCTCTGTTATCTCCAAGTCTGTGGGGGGATGCAGTCCAACTTGGAGCACGAACATCCGACTGTCTCCCTGACCGAGGGGGAGGGACTTGCCATGATTCTCTACAATAAACCACTCCAAGCGCCATCCTTTGATGTTGTCCTTGAGTGGGATGTCGAGGTACTCTGTCTTCCTCCCACGGTGCATCTCCAAACTCGCACCACCCATGAGCTGGTGCTGCCCCCGGCCATTCCAGGCCGACGATGATATAAGTACTTCCACAAGCCAAAATGCGGCAGAATTCCGAGGTAGGCTTCACACAAGTGAACAAAAACAGAAACTTGCATAATAGAGTTGGGATTCAGATGAGTCAGATTCAGATGGTAGAAATCAAGGAGACCGCGAAAGAAATGAGAAATAGGAAGAGAAAGGTCGCGGATGAGAAAAGGAGTGTAAATAACGGACTCGTGGGTATCCTCCGTCGGGACAGTAACCCCACGACAGACCCGCCAAGAGTAAAGCTCCTTTGGAGGAAGAACTCCGACAGAGACAAGATGGAGAAGGTCCGACTCGGAAACAACAAACATATGATTACCTGCGAAAGGTAATTGGCTATTGGGATCGATGGGAGGAATAATCGCAGCGGTGGAATTCTGACTCTTCCGCTTGGGCGCCATCTCAATCTCGTCGGCGAACTGAGCGGAAGCGAGATCACAGGGAAACAGAGAAGGTCTGGAAGCAGAAAGTAAGGCTAGGGCTCAGAATGCAGAGGCATGCGACGACGCGGTACAAATGGGGTTTCCCGGGTCAGGTACCGATTCTAAAAGTGCCCAGTCATCACTCGGCTGTTACTTCTAAAATGCCGATGTGACTTGATGTAACTCAGTTGTTATTTCTAAAACGCTGACGTCACCAGTAATCACTCGACCGTTATTGCTAAAACACTGATGTGGCTCAAAAGGACTCGGTTGTTGCCTCTAAAACGCTGGCGTCGCAAAAAAAGCCATTCGGCTATTACCTCTGAAGATACTGACAGTAAATCAGCCGTTTTTTCTCTACGAATATGCAGGCGGACTTAAAATGCGACTCAACAATTCCAAGTCGTTACTCAAGCATTACCTCCGAGAACAACGACTACATTAAGCACAAATACAATCGATCGACCGACTGCAAAAGGAACGACAGAAAAACAAGAAATGCACATAGAACAAGCTGAAGTCTTCTTCATTATATAGGGAGGGGAAGTATTTCCACAAACTTAAGAACCAACTCATTATGAGTTGGTCTTCTTCCCACTATTCGATACATTACACTGCTACATTACATTTCACTACACTATACTACTAACTACTACTACATTATTCTACTAATACTACTTCTACTACTATACTAACATCTAAGCCAGTGGTGCCTAGCCACTGGCCTTGCCGTTGCCACTGCTGCCCTTGCCGTCGTCGCTGCCACTGCCACCCTTGTCGTCGCCCTTGCTGCCGTCGCAATCGCCATCATCGTTGCCCCCGTCGTCGCCGTCGCCCCCGTCGTCGCCGTCGCCCTCGCCGTCGTTGTCACCGTCGCTCCCCTCCTCGGACGAGTCAGAGGAGTTCCCCTCGTCCGAGGAGACCTCTGACTTATCCGAGCCCTCGAGCCCAGCGCGCTCGACGGCCCGGATGTATGTCCACACTTCTGCAGCAATCCCCTAGGAATCGTCTAAGTCGCCAGACGATGCCGGGGGAGAGGCATGGACCGGCGATCCCTCAGACTCGGAATCGCCGAAGTCCTCCGAAGGAGGAGTCGGCTCACGCTTCCTCTTGTCGCTGGAGTGGTGCGAGGAGCTTCCGCCTTTCTTGCTCTTGCCCATGGTGGAGTAGAAGAGAAGAGAAGAGAGTAAGCAGCAAGCGGCAGAGAGATGTGTGAAGACACTAGTGAAACAAGCGCTCTATTTATAGAAGAAGAAGGCAACCGCTCATCTCCTACCACGGTCACTGAACAGTCGCAAATATTCAATAAGCAATTCAAATCGTCTACAAACAAGTCAGGCGGCTGGTGCCGTTTCACATAACACGACACCCATTGGGACTCAAGTCAACTGCTTGGACGATATGATTACACCCGCGGTCACGTCAAGTTACTACTCAGGGGCAGTTTGCTAAATGCTCAGCGCACCAAGCCGTCCCTTGCTCACACCCATTGGGGGGACGTCTAGGAATTTTCAATAGATTTTCCCAAGCAGTCACATCCACACAGTATACACAATAAATGTATCAAGACAGAAGGAAGATATCGACGGAGATCAGAGGAAAGCCAAAAATAGCTGATGAGGTACAAGTCTAATCAACAGAAGCATTGAAGCGCGAAGTGATATGAAGACTAGCCAAGAGCCATCTACCGGATGTCCAATATGCCGCAGATCAAATAAATTTCAAACCTAACAGGACATGGGCAGATCGCACACTCGATCTCAAAGGCAAGACTGTATGCTGACCTCTAAAGCATAAAGTTGACGATATAATGCTGATCTCTAAGGCATTCGACGAAGAGGAACGGATGATTTCTAAAAACAGCATGAGATGAAGACCTTTGAATGGATTATTTTCAGTAATCCACTCAAAGCTCGGGGGCTACACCCAATAGATCATCAACCCCAAAAGACAAAATGCTGATTTCTAAAGCATGAAATAAAAATAAAAAATGCTGACTTCTAAAGCATGAGTTCTGAAAAGATTTGAGATGAAGACCTTCGAGTGGGTTATTTTCAGTAATCCACTTGTTGGGGACTTGTTCTCAAATGCTAAGAGTTAAGAACAAGGCAACATGAAAAGTGTTAAATGTTAAAGTCCTTCGTCCTTCGAAGCATTATCTCCCTTTGGATATAATGGATTCCGGACGAAGGTTATGAAGGACGAACCTTCATAAACACAATGAATGATGAAGAAGGATTCGTACACAAGAAATGAAAAATAATATAAACACCTTAATCATTATTATTATTGACTCATTTTTATTTGCGTTACTGTATCAATAATAACAAATTTTAAATGTACCTTCGGCTCGAAGGAAAGCAGGGGTACAAGCGTGACGCAAAAGTAAATGCCCAGTCAGCGTGAACAGTACGGGAATACTGTTCACCTATTTATAGGCACGGGTCGCAGCCCATGCAAAATTACATCCAGGCCCTTTGCTTTTGACAATAACTCTATAGTAATCTATCTGGGTCTAGATAGTCTTTTCCTCTTTAAGTCGGTTCCCTCTTTTCTGCCATCATGCCGAAGCTCCCTTGCGCACAGCTTTGGCTCTGCTCCATCCTTCGTATTGTTTCCGTGCTTCTTCATACCGTGGGCTCTTGTTCAAAGATCCCTGTCCACACATTATACTCCAGAGGCATTGTTAAATCATGTTTTTGAGGACCTTCGGAAGCCGAAGGCCCCCAACAGTAGCCCCTCGCAATATTAATTTATTAGAATGATAAATTTAGATTGCGACATGGACGAAGGCCTTAAGCCGAAGGTCCGAAAAAACACCTTCCCTTTGCTAGAATAGCAACAGTCATTGACAAGCGGGACCCTCCAGTTTTCAACGTACTAGGCGTATAAATAGGAGCTCACCACGAGTTCATTTGGCACGTTTTCTTGCCATCTGCTCTTGCTTACTCAATTTTTAGCTCTTGCGCACCAACACCTGCTTGGCTTTTTTAAATTTTTAAGCTTCGGTTCTGAGAGAAGTTTCTCAGCATCTTCGAAGATGTCTGAAGACAAGAAAGCTGTCGCTGAAACGAAGCTGAGCCTTTCTGAAGAGAAGAATCTTGGTTTTCTTAAATTAATGGCAAAAACAAATACAGAGAAGATTACCAGGGATATTTTGGAAGGTTTGTCCGAAGATACTGGTGATAGCGACAGTTATGATGTGGAAAGTGGTGGAGAAGACTCCGAAGATTGACCCTGGCGACCAAGCCATACAGTTTTTGGAAAATCAACTATTAAACAGAGTCATCTTGATAATATGAGGGGAAGATACTTTCGGGACATGTCTATTGTAAGGGCTGATGACAGAGAGAGGACCGTGCCTACTCCCGAAGAGAACGAAGTTGTGATCTTCCGAAGCTTTTTTAAGGCTGGGCTTCGGTTTCCATTAAGCAAATTTGTGGTTGAGGTTTTGAAGATTTATCAAGTCTACCTACATCAAATTACGCCTGAAGCAATCATAAGAATGGGTATCTTTGTCTGGGTTGTGAGGAGTCAGGACTTGGAGCCAAATGCAAAAAGCTTTTGTAATTTACATGAGCTAGTATATGAGACGAAACCCTGGGGTAAAGAGCAATATCATAACAATTTTGGCTGTTATAGCTTCGGCGCCCGCTCTGGGTCAAGCTGTCCCGTGCTAACTTTTCGGAAGAGATGGCCCGGGGACTGGATGAAGGAATGGTTCTATGTAAAACACGATTTGAAGGTATGAGAAGATATTAAAGATATCATCATGCGTCCTATTTGGCAACGCTTCGGCCTCCGAAAGCCGAAGGTGGAAATGGATCAAGCAGCCGAAGAATGCTAGAGGGCCTTCAGCATAGTTTGCTCTTTCATTGGGACGAGGGATTTGATCCAGGAACACATTGCCTTCAGAGTATGGCCACTTGTAGGAAAGTGGGAAATGCTAAAGGAAACCATCAGCAAACCTGACGAAGATGGACTAGTTAGGTTAAAATACACCTTCAGATATGGAGATAAGTTTGTCGAGCCAGATGATGACTGGTTGAAATGTATTGAGGCCACAAGCGATGAACTGCTTGGACCATACTCGAAGGCAGAAGATACTGCACTGTCTGCGGCCTTCGGAGGCCGGAAGAAGAAAAGACTCAATCGAGTATTTGATGCCATTGGGTTCGTCTATCCTGACTATCGTTACCCAACACGGGGTCAAAAAAGGAAAGACACAACTTCTGCGAAGGAAGCTGCTTCAACCGCTCCTAGTGAGCCATCGCCGAAGAGGAAAAAGATGAAGGTTCTTACACACCGACCACACTATATTGAACCGGCCACAGTGCCTGAGTTTGTCGGTGAGACCTCTTCGGCCATCGAAGCCAAGGAGCCGACTCCCCTGCCGAGTATTGAAGAGCCGGCCATAATGCCGGTGTTGGGACCATGCTTCGTCGCCGAAGGTCCTGCGGAAAGAAACAGCTTCGCCTGAAGCTGCTCGTACGTAATACCGAAGATACCATTCATGAAGCTTCGGTATTATAGCATATCCGAAGATGAAGGGTCGAACCGACTTAAAGATAGAATGACCTTTTAGTCCATAAGGGTCTGAGTCATTGTTGTAAACTTTTATGAGGGGCATGATTGTAATTCCTCACAGCCTGTGTCCTGTGCCTATAAATAGTGAACATTATTCCTTTACTGTTCACGCAATCCTGTAATTGCAAACACATTGCTCGGGAATTATTACTTGTCAAGGCAAAGGTATAAATGTACCTAAGCGTTATGCTTTAACATTTCAGACTCATATAATAAAATATGTGAATGATGTTATTTGTCCCTGACATATTTATCTTTAATGTCTCATGTTTTATTTATTATTTCATATTATTTTGTAAGTCTAATCACGAAGGTGCGACCTTCGTGATATTTTGCTTATGGTCTTCGTCCGAAGTTCATTAAATCCTTGGGGATATAATGCTCCAGCGGATGAAGGGCATTAATATTTAACATTTTATGTTGCCTTGTTCTTAATTCATAGCATTTGAGAACAAGTCCCCAACATTGGCGCCCACCTCCGGTGAACTCACTTCCACTTTCCTGAGACAATGGCTTCGTTCAAGAACCAAGCTGGAACTGCTTCGGCTCCGAAGCTGATTCTCCCGATAACAGGCGGTTCATGCTCAGAGCCGACTAACAAGAAACAGAAGAAGGAGGCGCAGAGAAGAGTACAACATGTAGGGGTACAAGGACCCTTCATCAAGTCAAGATGGTCTCACATTCCAATTACCTTCTCCCAAGAGGATCTTCAACTCAAGGATTATCCACACAACGATGCTATGGTTATCTCTTGTGTGATCAAAGGATTTTCTGGTCCATAATGTTTTGGTTGATACAGGCAGTGCAGCTGATATCATATTTACTAAGGCCTTCAGACAGATGCAAGAGCCCGAAGACAAGATCCATGATGCCACACATCCCCTTTGTGGCTTCGGAGGAAGGCAGATTGTAGCACTTGGAAAAATCACAATGCCAGTAACCTTCAGATTTATCAACAACACAAGGACTGAACAAGTTGTGTTCGACATTGTTGACATGGAATACCCTTACAATGCAATCATTGGTCGTGGTACTCTCAATGCCTTCGAAGCAATTCTTCATCCAGCATATCTTTGCATGAAGATACCTTCGGACCAAGGACCTATTGCCATTCATGGAAGTCAGGAAGCTGCCAGAAGGGCTGAAGGAAACTGGACAGACTCAAAGGCAATCCATAACATAGATGGAGCTGAAGCTTGTGAGCAGTACAAGTTTAGAAGGGAGAAGGCTGCTTCGGCCGATCAGCCGAAGCCCATGCTTTTATGTGAGGACATAGCAGAGCAGAAGGTGCTATTGGGATCCCAACTGTCTGAAGAACAGGAGAAAACCTTGATAAGGTTTCTGTTCAACAACAAAGATGTTTTTGCATGGTCAGCCAATGATCTTTGTGGAGTCAACAGGGATGTTATTGAACACTCGCTCAATGTTGACCCATCCTTTAGACCCAGAAAGCAGAGGCTTCGGAAGATGTCTGATGACAAGGCCGAAGGTGCTCGGAATGAAGTAAAAAGGCTCCTTAGTGCCGAAGTTATCAGAGAGGTAAAATACCCAGAATGGCTGGCTAACACTGTTATGGTAAAAAAGGCCAATGGTAAATGGAGAATGTGTATTGATTTTACTGATCTCAACAAGGCCTGTCCGAAGGACGAGTTTCCATTGCCAAGGATAGATTCTCTAGTTGATGCAGCAGCTTCATCAGAGCTTATGAGTTTGCTGGATTGTTATTCAGGCTATCATCAAATTTGGATGAAGAAGGAGGATGAGCCAAAAACCAGCTTCATAACCCCTAGTGGAACATATTGTTACCTTCGGATGCCTGAGGGGCTAAAGAATGCTGGAGGAAGCTTCAGCAGAATAACATCGAAGGTTCTTCATTCTCAGATAGGCAGAAATGTGCTAACTTATGTTGATGATTTCATTGTAAAAAGCACGAAGCAAGATAAACACATTGCTGATCTGCAGGAGACCTTCGCTAATTTTAGACAGGCTGGTTTAAAGTTGAACCCATAAAAATATGTCTTCGGAGTGAAGAAAGGGAAATTTCTTGGCTGTCTAGTTTCAACAAAAGGGATTGAAGCTAATCCAAATAAAATCGAAGCTATCCTTCGAATGGAACCACCAAGTACAAAAAAGGGGGCTCAAAGATTGATAGGAAGACTGGCATCTCTCAACAGATTTATATCTAGATCAGCAGAGAGAAATTTACCATTTTTCGAAGTGCTGAAATCAGAGTTCAGCAGAAAGCCTTCGAAGAGCTGAAGCAATATTTGATAGACCTAACAACATTAACTCCACCAACGCCAGGGGCTCCTCTGTTGTTATATGTGGCAGCTTCACACTCAGCGGTAAGTGCAGCACTTGTCCAGGAGAAGCTTGAAGGCTAAGTCAAAAAGCAAGCCCCAATATACTTTGTATCCGAAGTTCTTAGTTTATCAAAGAAAAATTATACAGAATTGGAGAAGGTGCTGTATGCTGTTTTAATGGCCTCTAGGAAGCTTCGGCACTATTTTCAGGCATACAATATAGTTGTTCCTTCTTCACAACCGTTGAAGGATATTATGAGAAATAGAGAAGCTACTGGAAGGGTTGGAAAATGGGCTGCGGAGCTCAATGAATTCTGTATTGATTATGTGCATAGATCTTCGATTCAGTCTCAAGCATTAGCAGACTTCATTGCTGACTGGACGCCAGGGGCTCAGGAAGAAGAAACGAATAAAGATGCTGAAGTTTGGACAGTATTTTGCGATGGATCTTGGGGAACCTTCGGAGCAGGGGCAGCTGCTGTGTTGGTTGCACCTTCCAAAGTTAAAACTTGTTATGCAACAAGACTTGATTTCAGTTGCACAAATAATATTGCTGAGTACGAAGCTTTACTTTTGGGTCTTCGGAAGTTAAAGGCGATGGGAATCAGAAGGGCGGTTCTTAAAACTGATTCCCAAGTTATTTCTGGTCATATTGATAAAAGTTATAAAGCAAGAGATCCGAAGCTTGAAAAATATTTAGACACGGTCCGAAGGATTGAGGCTTCCTTTGAAGGCTTTTCTGTTAAAAATATTTCTCGTGGAGAAAATGAATATGCTGATTTATTAGCTAAGTCAGCAGCACAGGGGCTGCCCTTACCTTCGGAAGTATTTTTCGAAACAATAAAAGCACCTTCGATTGAGCTTCTTGAAAGAGCGGTCCTCAACATATCCCCTGTTTATAGTGAAGACTGGAGAACTGAGATCATCTCTTTCCTTCAGGGTAACTTTCTTTCAGATGACGAAGCTTATAACAGGAGGATAGAGGCAAGAGCTCGACCATATGTTATAATAGAAGGGGAACTATACAAGAGTGGGGTCTGTTCTCCGTTACCCAAGTGTTTATCCAGAGCCGAAGGTATAGAATTGATGAAGGAAATACACGCAGGTCTATGTGGATCTCACATTGGATCTAGGCCTTTGCTTGGAAAAGTTTTCCGTCAAGGATTTTATTGGCCAAAGGCAGCTTCGGATGCAGCGGAATTAGTCCAAAAGTGCGAAGGTTGTCAGAAATGTGCAAGAGATCAAAAACAACCTTCGTCTTTAACTTAGTTAATACAACCCACTTGGTCGTTGCAAAGGTGGGGCCTTGATTTGTTAGGTCCGTTACCACCAGCACAAGGCAACTTAAGATATGTTGTAGTGGCAGTGGAATATTTTTCTAAGTGGATTGAGGCAAAGCCTTTAGCCATAATAACTTCGGTCACTATTCAAAAGTTTTTCTGGCAAAATATTGTTTGTCGCTTCGGAGTGCCGAAGACCATTACTGTGGATAATGGGACACAGTTTGATCCCGAAGCTTTCAGAGAATTTTGCGATCAAATTGGCACGAAGATACATTTCGCATCAGTTCGACATCCGGAGTCAAATGGACTTGTTGAAAGAGCTAATGGGATCATAATGACAGGAATAATGAAGCTAATCTTCAATCAGCCCAGGGGAAAGTGGCCAGACGAATTAATCAAAGTGGTGTGGAGCCATAACACAACAGTATCAAGATCAACAGGCTTTACACCATTCAAACTATTGTTTGGTGACGAAGCAATAACTCCGGAAGAAGCCAAAGCAGGATCAATAAGAATAGTAGCTTCGGCAGAAGACGAAGCTGAAGCTGATTACTCTGTGGAAAAAGATGCTATAGAAGGGATCAGGCTTCAAGCTGTGGAAAACATCAACAAATACCAAGCTGAAACAATAAAATGGCGTGATAGAAAGGTTAGGCTAAAGAACATTGAACCAGGACACTTGGTGCTTCGAAGAGTAGCCAACCCTGAGACAGTAGGCAAATTACAGCTGAAGTGAGAAGGACCTTTTTTGGTAGTATCTTCGTCAAGACCCGGTTCCTACAGATTGAAGGTTATGGACGACAACGACATTCCTAGATCATGGAATGCGGATGAGCTTCGGCGATATTATGTTTAGCTTGATGTAATTTTTTCTATTCTTTTTTGTGGCACCCTTTTCCTTTCCAAAGGGGGAGAAAGGTTTTTAATGGGGCCACAACATGTAATTTTTCTTTTCCTTATTTCAATTCTATAAGAGTGATATCCCCCAAAAATGTAAATGTAAATGCAAAGGAAAAAGAAAAGAAAACAGGGAGAAGCTCAAAAGTCGTTCCTAAGGGAATGCAGAGCTTACAGCGAAAAATAAACGCTGATTCCGCCGAAAGTAAAAGGCGAAGAAGCTCCTAAGGGAGGCTTACAACGAAAAATAAACACTGATTCCGCCGAAAGTAAAAGGCGAAGAAGCTCCTAAGGGAGGCTTACAGTGAAAAGTCAGCGCTGATACACCGAAAAGTAAACGGTGAAGCCGAAAAATAAACGACAAAAAGATTTGAGTCATTCCTAAGGGAATGAAGGCTATGATCATAGTTTTGAATATATATTCCGATATTCATTTGCACGATACATTACATCATGACATTTGCATTCATAAACATTCATTTAGACATATATAGAATCATCATCATCATACCACACAAAAAAGACAGATGCTTCGGCAATGAGAAAAAACTTCGAAGAAAGAGGAAATTTTCATGCTTCGTTGTGTACGAAAAGAAGGGAAGGTGTTTTTCGCCTTCGGCTCAAAAGTGAAGTTTCGTTCACAGCAAAGCAGATTGTACACGGATAAAGGAGACAAGATATATTACAAGGTGTGTACAAATTTACATAAGTTTTTTCCACAATTATATTACAAAGATTTCTCCAGAATTTTTTGCAGGAAAGTCTATTATAGCAACTATTAAGCTTCAGCCCGTCATCCTTCAGCTTCGTCATCCTGCACATATTAAAAAGCAGAATAAGAAAGGTGCAAATTTCAAGGAGAAGGTAAAAATAACAAATATAAGTTTCTTACCGGCTTAAGGTGGCTCCGAGCTTCGTCACCAGCCATCTTTCGCTCGCCATTTACCCAAATCTGGGTCATGAATCTGTTTCCAATGCTTCGGGCTAGGCTTGGGATGTCAACCAAATCTGCTGGTGACAAGCTGAAGTTTGGCCTATTTACAACTTTTCCATGCGTACAGCCAGCCTTCAGGAAAGCGGTAGTTGTGCCTCGAGAGGCTAGCAGGGCGCAGAAGTCAGCATGCCCAGCAATAACTTCGTCAAGTGCATCAACCTCGCCTTCAATATATTCCAAGGTGCTGGGCAAGTTTTCAGCTGAAGGTGTAAATTTATCAGAGCTGGCTCCGATAGAATGAAACACATCCTTCAGCCATTGCACGCATCGGCTGCCGAAATTTAGGCATTTCTCCTGAAGCTCCTTTAATGACTTTTGCAAATTTGAATTCTTTTCGATCTCAGTCTTGAGACTTGTTTCAAGGTTGTTCTTTTCCTGCACAGATTTTTCTGACTTTTTGAGTAATTCATTGTTTAACCTGTCATTTTCGGCCTGGACCTCGGCCAGTGAGCCTTCCATAGAATGAATAACGAAGTCTTTCTTTTCTAAGGCAGCTTCGTGTTCTTTAGCTATGATTTCAAGGTCTTGAATGACGAAGTCCTTCTTCTTCAGAGCAGCTTCGTAATTTTCAACTTTGTCTTCTAAATCTTTGATGATAGCTTTGTTTTTCTCCTCTTCAAGATCTTGTTGCATTTTTAGCACTTTACTTAGTAGTATACTCTGCCAAAACAACCTTCGTCAGAAAACGACCTAAAAAATAACAATAATAATAAAATAATAATAATATTTTTTACCTTAAAATTAGCATAGAGCAAGCTACCGGCGATATGTTGTCGCTGGTACCTGCAAAGGTCCGCTTCTATCTTCGGCAGGCCAACACTTTTGGAGAAGGTCCTAACAACTTTGGCCTCGGTGCGATTCCGAAGGCATCTTAGCTTCCCTTCGTTGACCCCACCAAATAGCAGAGACCCTGGTTTATATCCACATGATATGACATATTTCTTCAGCTCTTCTTTTTCAGCGCCTGTTAATTCTTGTCCAAGTAAATCTTGAAAGTTAAAATTTCCTTCCTCCAAAATGTCTTCAACCTGCTCTTTTCCTTTTTCAGTAGCCGTGTTCACCGCAGCCACAATAACATCAAGTGTGGTTTCCAGGTTGGAATCTTCGGTGGTCCCGGCTTCGATTCCGGTGGCTTCGGCTCCGGTAGCTTCGGCTCCGGCGGTTTCAGCTTTCAGTGGTTTCGGCTCCAGTAGCTTCGGCTGCGGCGGCTTCGGCTCCGGTGGTCTCGGCAATGACAATTTTTGACACCGATATCGGTGGCGGTGTCTGATGAATCACATCTGCCACTTGGATAATTCTTCGTTTTTCGGCTTTGCAGGACTTTCTGCTGCCGAAGCTTCTTTGTCCTTCTGAAAAAACTTCGTCAGTTCTGGCGCCAGCGGACTTAGCTTGACAGGCAAAGGTTCAGTCATTACCTTCAGAATCTCTTCTACTTCGACAGCAGAAGGTGTCGCAGGAGCTTCCTCCTCTCGGACCAATGTCTTTGGTTCTGGAGATGCAGGTTTTGGAGATACAACTTTTCTTTTTCTTGGAGCAGCTACCTTCGGCTCTGGGCTCAGTTTTTTGGAAATTTCTTGTTCCTTTTTGGCCAATTTGGTGCTTTCCTTGTCAAGGGCGCTGACAATTCTTTTTCTCTTCGGGCCTTCGGCATCTCCGCCCAGTTGCTCGTAATCAGGATAGTCAAAGTTCAAGGCATCTAACACCCGATTCAACCTTCGTTTGGGGCGACTGCCGAAGGCTGCTGTTATCAACTGATCTTCTTTCTTAGAATAATTTCCGAGGATATCGTTGCACATAATCTCGATTGTGTCCAACCACTCCTGGCAGGGTTTTTTAAAGTGTTTCTTAAACTTGTAATAATAAGGCAATCGAATAAGTTCTCCCTTTTTCTTTTCTCCCTCCAGCTTCGGCATCTCCCAATCCCTCATTGTTGGGAACACTTTAAAAGCCAGAAATTCCTGCACCAAGTCTCTAGTGCCAATGTGATCTGAAATCACGCGAAATTCAGCCATAGCAATTTGGCTCGGGCTCCCCCTTATCATGTTGCATCGGGGCCTCGTTTCTCCGAAGGTTAGCTCCAGTGGACTCTGGACCAATTTATCTTCATCTTTATCAACTTTAACATAAAACCACTCAGATTTCCATCCGGCTGGCCATTTGCTTCGGTAGCTTATCACTGGAAACTTCGTAGTCTTGCGATAAGCAAAGTTGTAACATCCAAAATTCTCATGAAGACCATCTCCTCTGGCTTTAGTCTGATAGTGTAGTTCATGGACTCGGCAGAAACCTTCGCCGAACGGTTCCACTCCTTGACTACGAAGGGCCCAAATATAAACACTTAATCTAACAATGGCATTAGGGGTCAGCTGATGAAGGTAAACCCCAAATTTCTTCAAAACATCAACAATCATCCCATTCAAAGGAAATCTTAATCTTGCTTTAAAGAAGCTTTTGAACACTACTACCTTATTCTTTTCCGGCTTCAGAGTAGTTTCCTCTCCGCCAAAACGAACCAACTCCTTTTTTGCTTCGCTGAAGTAGCCCAGCTTCACCATTTTTGGAAGGTCAGCTTCAGAGATGGTGGACTTTCCAAAGTCCAAATGACTAGGTTTAGTTGGTACCCCGCAGCTGAACTCATCCTCAGAACCAACTTCTTCAACATCAGCTTGTGTTGCTTCGGCAGCAGGTGTGTCCTCTGCTGTAACTAGCCCGGAGCGCCTCATCGCTTCAGAAATCGGAACAGTTTCAGCAGTTTCGGCCTCATCTCCATCACGCTCAACTCTAGCAGTAGAGCGCACTCTGGCCATTTGATTTTGAATTTCTTAAAAATTCCTTGGAAATTAATAACCTTTTTTTCCGAAGCTCTTCTTCTGACGAAGCAGAGACTAAACTGGAGCTTCGTTTGAATGCGAAAGTCAAGCTTCGGCTATGGTTAAATTTTTGGCAGCAAAACAATGCAATAGCAATGAATGCTGTGGTAACTTCACACCTACCTGTCTGTTTATATAGTGCTGCAGGTAAGAAGGTGAATCGTCAGGATTTTTACACCGGGAAAACAGTCGCTCGCACCCACTGCACGGTGGGCCGCAAAAACCAAAAAGTGAACCTGCATGGTGGGACCGCTCCGCGCTCGGAAACTGTATCGTTTCTCGATAACGAGCTCAGGGAAGGTGTTTTTCGGACCTTCGGCTTCCTGAAGCCTAAGAGACTTTTTTCACGGATCAAGCTCGTTACGAAAAACGATCTAGCACCGCGAAGGGGCTACTGTTGGGACCGTGCTTCATCGCCGAAGGTCCTGCGGAAAGAAACAGCTTCGGCTGAAGCTGCTCGTACGTAATGCCGAAGGTACCATTCATGAAGCTTCGGTATTATAGCATATCCGAAGATGAAGGGTCGAACCGACTTAAAGATAGAATGACCTTTTAGTCCATAAGGGTCTGAGTCATTGTTGTAAACTTTTATGAGGGGCATGATTGTAATTCCTCACAGGTTGTGTCCTGTGCCTATAAATAGTGAATAGTATTCCTTTATTGTTCACGCAATCCTGTAACTGCAAACGCATTGCTTGGGAATTATTACTTGTCAAGGCAAAGGTATAAATGTACCTAAGCGTTATGCTTTAACATTTCAGACTCATATAATAAAATATGTGAATGATGTTATTTGTCCCTGACATATTTATCTTTAATGTCTCATGTTTTATTTATTATTTCATATTATTTTGTAAGTCTAATCACGAAGGTGCGACCTTCGTGATATTTTGCTTATGGTCTTCGTCCGAAGTTCATTAAATCCTTGGGGATATAATGCTCCACCGGACGAAGGGCATTAATATTTAACATTTTATGTTGCCTTGTTCTTAATTCATAGCATTTGAGAACAAGTCCCCAACAACCGGAGATGGAGAAAACAGAAGAACCGAGGGCTGAAGAAACAAAGACATCTGAAATTTTAAGTCATTCAGCAAAAGTTGAGGTGCCAACACCAATGCCAAGGGCACAAAAAGACCTTTTAACAACTCCCAAGAGGAAAAGAATGGTTAACGTGCTAGATGTGCTGGAAACGATAAAATCTTCAAGCTCTACTTCGAAGATAGCTGCCGAAGCTCCAAAGACACAAATTGAGGTCGAAGCTGCCGAAAGTCAAGCGGAAACTGAAACTGGGCTTTCAGAGCCTACCAAGAGGGAATTCTTGAAAATTGAAAAAGAAACGGAAAAAGAATCTGCAGAAGAAACTTTATTTGAGAAAATCGCCACACCTATTCCCGAAGCATCTTCTGAAGCTTCTGACTATGTACTACGTCATGCTTCGGGTAAAAATCTGAGCGAAAAGGAAAAAAAGAGAAGCTCAATTTTATGCGCAAAAATTGAAATATCCAAAAGGAGCGCTGATATTCAATGGCAGCGGAGAAGAAGACTTCTTGTATTGTCTCCCTGACATCAAGGAGATTTCTGTCTGTCAGGAGATAAGCAGAAGCTTCAGATTCCCAACATTAGAAGACGGGCTCTCGGTGTTGTCAAAGAACGAGCTGGCCGACAGCTTAGCGTACAATAGTTTAAAGGTGAAAAAATGAGATCTTTGAATTATTCCTTGAAACCAAAATTTTTCATTTGCTTAAACTTATTAACGCATTTTTTTGCAGGGCCTTATACTTAGCAATGCCCTCAGGGCACAAAAAGATGCCGAAGACGAAGGGTGTACCATAGCCTTGAGCAACCTTCGTTCCGAAGTAATTGAACTAAGGAATGAAGGTCTCGAAAAAGATAAAATATTACATTCTTTGGTGAATAAAATAAAAGAAGACGAAGCTGCTTTCAAAGCTCAAGCTGAGGCTCAGAAGCGCGAAATTGAGGATCTTCGGAAACAGCTAGCCAGAGCTAAGGAAGAATGCACAATTGAAGAAACAAAATGAGAAATTAGTGAACAATGGGCAAATCATTTGGAAAAAAACATTGAAGAGCTTCGTGCATCCAAGAAAAGGTGTTATGAAAAATCCATAGAATGTGTTAAGAAAATAAGGACCAGCTTCGCCAGCGTTGGCGCGTTCTCAAGTGAAGAAAATTTCATGAGGGGCGACCCCGAAGGCCCAATTGGATGGATCAGCCACGAAGCTGAAGCTTTTGAAGAAGTTTTGAATAGCCGCGGAGGCATATGTGCCTTCTCGGGTGCTAGGGGGATTGCCACTATTTTGGAGAAAAAAGGCTGCAATCATGTGAAATCCTTGGCATAGACCGAAACCGATTTATCTTCTGAAGACATAAAAGACCCTTCGGTCGAGGCAAGTTTGGTTGGTGGAAAAATTTTCACCGACATCTGGGAAAATGGTGGCCGGGCGATGGCTCAAGAAATTATACGAAGAAGCGAAAAAGATATTCATGACGCTAGAAAAGTAGCAGAGGCCGCTGAGAAAAGTGCGGATCTCGAAGGGCGAATAGGTATTAACTACTAGTTTTTGGCTTTTTGTTGTAACTTTTTGATTTCGAACTTGTTTACACTTTGTAACATAGCCGCACCTTCTCCTCCCTCAGAGCCCGCCGAGCCATTAGCGGACCCGAACGTAAAGGGGGATGACGAGATTAGAAAAATGGCCGAAGCTATCATGGACAAAGTTGTTGATCAACTACTAAACGAAGCTGCAGAAGTAGTTCTAAGGGAAGATTAGATGTTATTGTAAAAACATTTGGAATGTAATATTTGTTGAACAACATGTGTAATATTTTGTAACTTTGAATGTAATATATAAGCTATTTATGGTTGAATTCTTTACGATGCATGAAACTTGACATACATACCGTTTTTGAGCCTTCGGCGAAAAAACACCTTCCCTTCTTTTCATGCTTCGTAAATAATATCCGTATTTTCATAAAAACTTCCAATCTTCGTAAAATCAGTAACCAATAGATCTTTTCATTTCAGAGTTTGACGAAGGCATGTTTCTTCAATAATTAATTTTGTGCCTTGGCACTGTTTCTTCGAAACAATCTCCGAATATCAACATTGAAACCCCCTTCTTGCGTCATTGATGCAATATGATGTATGATGTTATGCTATGCAAATGATGTGATGATGTGATGTTATGCAAAATGATATTTGCCAAAGATCAACGTTTATTTTTCACTGCAAGCCTCCCTTAGGAGCTTCTTCGCCTTTTACTTCAGCGGAATCAGCGTTTATTTTTCGCTGTAAGCCTCCCTTAGGAGCTTCTTCGCCTTTTACTTTCAGCGGAATCAGCGTTTATTTTTCGCTGTAAGCCTCCCTTAGGAGCTTCTTCGCCTTTTACTTTCAGCGGAATCAGCGTTTATTTTTCGCTGTAAGCCTCCCTTAGGAGCTTCTTCGCCTTTTACTTTCAGCGGAATCAGCGTTTATTTTTCGCTGTAAGCCTCCCTTAGAAGCTTCTTCGCCTTTTACTTTCAGCGGAATCAGCGTTTATTTTTCGCTGTAAGCTCTGCATTCCCTTCGGAACGACTTTTGAGCAGAAAACTTACGCTGCGCTCCCTTAGGAACGACTTTTTGTTATTTCGGAGGTTTTCCCTATAACCAAAAATTCTTATGCTTCGGCAACTTTTTGGACTCCGTTATTCTGTAGAGAAAGTATATTTGTACTATGGCAAAGGCGAAGCTATTACAAGAAATTGAAAACGACAAAAAAGACTTAGGCTTTTAATAATTGTTCCTTATTAAGAAAGAAAATGATACTGAATGGAAAAACTACTGCCGAGGTAGGATATTTGTTAGTAAATGTGCTTCGATTCTGGCACAGTACTATTGACTGTGCGAGCTTCGGACTCCTCTCTGAAGTCTCGTTGGTGTTGAGTATGCTGACTCCCTTCTGGCTGCTGGCCTCGTTGCATTGGTGGTGGAGGTGGGGGATGTTGCCAAGATGCCTGAGATTGACTTGCCGAAGCAACAGAAGCTGCAGGGTGGTTGCCCACATACTCTGGGATATAAGGCGAGTGGTACGAAGCAGTATGCATAACTTGCTTCGGCTGAGTCTGTTGGGCTACAACTTCTGCTATTTCCTTTTGTTTCTGGATGGTGACATGGCACATCCTGTTGGTGTGGCCCTTGTCCTCACCACAGAATAGGCAATAAATCTTCCTGGGCTGATCCCCAAATCTTCCTCCGAAGCCCCTGGCACCTCTGGCCCTTGGAGCTGGAGGCCGAGGATAGCTTTGCTGCTGCGCTGAAGCCTGGGAGGAATACTGCGGCCTCGGCTGTTGGCTTCCCCTGTCATCATTCTGAGTGTTATGAATCAATCTGACATGTCTAGGATGAATTCTCCCTCTGAAGCCCCTGGCTATTTCGGAGAACCTGTAAGCTTCCTCCCTTCTCTGTCGAAAGTCATTGTCAGCATGGATATATTCATCTATCTTCTGAAGCAGTTTCTCCAGAGTCTGAGGGGGCTTCCTAGCAAAGTATTAGGCTGAAGGTCCCAGCCGGAGCCCCTTAATCATGGCCTCAATGACAATTTCATTGGGCACTGTTGGCGCTTGTGCCCTCAGGCGTAAGAACCTTCGAACATACGCTTGGAGATATTCTTCGTGATCTTGGGTGCACTGGAACAAAGCTTGAGCGGTGACCGGCTTCGTTTGAAACCCTTGGAAACTGGTGATCAGCATATCCTTCAGCTTCTGCCATGATGTGATTGTTCCTGGCCGAAGGGAGGAATACCAGGTTTGTGCAACATTCTTGACGGCCATGATGAAAGACTTCGCCATGACTGCAGTATTGCCACCATAGGAAGATATCGTTGCTTCATAGCTCATCAGAAACTGCTTCGGATCTGAGTGTCCATCGTACATGGGGAGTTGAGGTGGCTTGTAGGACGGAGGCCAAGGTGTAGCCTGCAATTCTGCTGACAGAGGAGAAGCATCATCTAAAGCAAAATTTCCATGATGAAAATCCTCATACCAGTCATCCTCGTTGAAGAAGCCCTCCTGATGAAGCTCGCTGTGCTGAGGCCTTCGGTTCTGCTCATCTTGAGTAAGATGGCAAACTTCTTCAGAGGCTTCGTCTATCTGCCTCTGCAAGTCAGCTAGCCTAGCCATCTTTTCCTTCTTCCTTTGGACCTACTGATGGAGCATCTCCATATTTATGATCTCTTGATCCAAGTCGTCCTCCTGGGGCGTTGGACTGGTGGCCTTCCTCTTCTGGCTTCGGGCCTCCCGAAGAGAGAGGGTCTCCTGGTTGGGGTCCAGCGGCTGCAGAGCGGCAGCTCCTGTTGCTGAAGCTTTCTTTGGCGGCATGCCGAAGGTCTATGCTTGCCGAAGGTGTTCGAAACTCAAAAAGTGGAAGCGAGTTCACCGGAGGTGGGCGCCAATGTTGGGGACTTGTTCTCAAATGCTAAGAGTTAATAACAAGGCAACATGAAAAGTGTTAAATGTTAAAGTCCTTCGTCCTTCGAAGCATTATCTCCCTTCGGATATAATGGATTCCGGACGAAGGTTATGAAGGACGAACCTTCATAAACACAATGAATGATGAAGAAGGATTCATACACAAGAAATGAAAAATAATATAAACACCTTAATCATTATTATTATTGACTCATTTTTATTTGCGTTACTGTATCAATAATAACAAATTACAAATGTACCTTCGGCTCGAAGGAAAGCAGGGGTACAAGCGTGACGCAAAAGTAAATGCCCAGTCAGCGTGAACAGTACGGGAATACTGTTCACCTATTTATAGGCACGGGTCGCAGCCCATGCAAAATTACATCCAGGCCCTTTGCTTTTAACAATAACTCTATAGTAATCTATCTGGGTCTAGATAGTCTTTTCCTCTTTAAGTTGGTTCCCTCTTTTCTGCCATCATGCCGAAGCTCCCTTGCGCACAGCTTCGGCTCTGCTCCATCCTTCGTATTGTTTCCGTGCTTCTTCATACCGTGGGCTCTTGTTCAAAGATCCCTGTCCACACATTATACTCCAGAGGCATTGTTAAATCATGTTTTTGAGGACCTTCAGAAGCCGAAGGCCCCCAACACCACTCGAAGCTTGGGGGCTACACCCATTGGGTGCACCTTCAGTGCACCCAATGAATCCTGAATTCCAGAAAGCAGAATGCTGATCTCTAAAGCATAAACCTGAGACAGCACCGATTTCTAAGGAATAAAGCGAAGGCTGATGAATAATGGCAGAAGAAAACAACAGAAGATCGTTTTTACCGAGTCACTCAGAGTTCGGAAACAATGGCTCGGCGGACCTATTTTCAAGGCATTCCTTATCAAAATCAAAAAACTGCAAGCTGGACCTAGGATCTTCGGGCCGGTTATTTCAAAATCAACCCAAATATTGGGGGCTTGTGGGGGACAGATATCCCCCAGGTCCACTGGAAGGCTAAAAGACCTCACGAAAGGCCTTGGGCCCAATAATTCGCAAGGTCATTCCTTCGTGGGCCTGGGGAGGGACGTCCAGTGAAGTGGATTGACACAAGATTGGATCAACGCAAGCCCAGACGACCCGATGAATTTGAGCAACCGCAGCAGTGATCCGACCTTCCCGTACAGTGTCCTCATACATCAGAACTGAACGGAGATAGGTCGATGAAATTATAGGAAGATAGGCTCAGTCGGTTAACTATTACTTAGGCTCACGCTGTTATCATAACCACATGTAACGCCCCACGGTCAAGTATATAAGGCCTAGGGGGCATCCCCTCAAAAACATCTCACGACTTAGCCATCTACTCAGTTCTCTAGCATCCCTGATACTAGAGGACCCCTTTTGTAACCCACCACACAAAGTATCCGCGCCAGGACGTAGGGTATTACGCGTCTCAAAGCGGCCCGAACCTGTACAAAATTGTCCACTGTCTCTTGTGCATCTGGCATGAACCATCGAGCTACAATCGGTAACACCGTCCTACTCCAAAAAGCACCTCGAGGGGCAACCTTGGGTGCGCGGTCGGACCCAAAACACCGACAGTCCCGAAACTCGGAGATGAGGTCGTCAGTGCCTTCCTCTGCCTGCTTGGTCAACACCACGTCCTCCTTAACCTCTAGCTCCGCCGCCGACTCCTCCTTGCTAACGACGGTCGCATTGGCTTTTGCCTTGGCGTTGGCAAGCACCGGTGCCTTCTTGCCTGATTTGGTCGGCTTGGCACCGGCATCCACGGTCGAATTGGCCGTCGGCGGTTTCTTCGCCTTCCCAGCCGCGACGACAGCCTCAGATTTGGCGCCCGTCTTGGAAACCTTGGTGGACTTTGCCAAATCGGCGCCCTTGGCCTTGGCGCGGGGTGTGGGAGGAGGGGGAAGAACCATGCACCGTGAATGCCTACACTATAGTCTTAAGTAGTAGAGATTATAGAGCAGTCCACTAAGGTGTGGTATATTTAAGGCATTTAAGAGAGTGTCATATAACTTTTTGACCAAAGTTTATGAAATGAGACATTGTTGGAGTATCTTTTTCTGCGTAGAGCTCCATATTTCAATTTGAGGCACTAGTTTGAGACATTGTTGGAGACGCTATTAGGCCTTGTTCGTTTACACCAATCCAACTCTGGGTTAGCATGGATAGAAATTAAATTCATGTCACAATCAATGCCTCAAATAAATCCAAGCCTACTCAAAAAATATTCGTTTAAACTCATTATGGATTATAACCCAAAGATTTGAGAATTTTTTTAAAAGGCATGGATTCTATCCATATCTTATTAGGTATGAAACAAATCCATGAAGATATTACACAAGTTTATATTAAAATCCATGGACAAAAAGAATAACTGGCTATGAGAGGTACATGGATTTAATCCCACCATGGGATTAGGTGTAAGGTATGGATTTACCTAAGCTAGACCCGGACTAAATCCACAGTGGGATTTCATCCCTTGTAATGATTTGTTCCATATATAATGAGCTATGTATAGAATTCATGCCTTCCATAGTTTAAAAGAAATCCCAAACTATTGAGTTTATAATCCATGATGGGTTTAACCGAATAAATAATTTGAGTAGGCTTGGATTATTTTGTACATGGATTTAATTCCAATCCATGCTAATCTAGAGCTGGTGAAAGGGAATTAGGCTTACACCTAGTTCCTAAATAATTTTGGTGGTTGAATTTCCCAACATAAATAATTGGACTAACTAGCTTGCTCTAGTGTATAAGTTATACAGGTGCTAAAGGTTCACACTTAGCCAATAAAAAGACCAAGAGTTGGGTTCAACAAAAAGAGCAAAGGGTCAACCGAAGGCACCTCTGGTCTGGCGCACCGGACTGTCCGGTGTGCCACCGGACAGTGTCCGGTGCACCACCGGACGTGTCCGGTGCACCAGATGACTCCAACGCAAACTGGCCACCTTCGGGAATTTCCAGAGGCGACTCCGCTATAATTCACCGGACTGTCCGGTGTACACCGGACAGTGTCCGGTGCGCCAAGGAGGAGCGGCCTCAGGAACTCGCCAGCTTCGGGAATCTCCAACGGCTAGTCCGCTATAATTCACCGGACATGTCCGGTGTACACCGGACTGTCCGGTGCAACCCCGGAGCAACGGCTATTTCGGCGCCAACGGCTACCTGCGACGCATTTAATGCGCGCGCAGCGCGCGCAGAAGTCAGGCGTACCCATACTGGCACACCGGACAGTCTACAGTGCATGTCCGGTGCGCCACCGGACATCCAGGCGGGCCCACAAGTCAGAACTCCAACGGTCAGATTTCAATGGCATTGGTGACGTGGCTGGGGCACCGGACATGTCCGGTGTGCACCGGACTGTCCGGTGCGCCATCGAACAGACAGCCTCCACCAACGGTCAAGTTTGGTGGTTGGGGCTATAAATACCCCAACCACCCCCACATTCAAGGCATCCAAGTTTTTCCACTTCTCAACCACTTACAAGAGCTAGGCATTCAATTCTAGACACACCAAAAGAGATCAAATCCTCTCCCAACTCCACAAAAGCATTAGTGAGTAGCGAGAGAGATTTGTCGTGTTCTTTTGAGCTCTTGCGCTTGGATCGCTTTCTTTCTTTCTCACTTGTTCTTGAGATCAAAACTCAATTGTAACCAAGGCAAGAGGCACCAATTGTGTGGTGGCCCTTGCGGGGTACTTTAGTTCCCGTTTGATTGAGAAGAAGAAAAGCTCACTCGGTCCGAGGGATCGTTTTGAGAGAGGGAAGGGTTGAAAGAGACCCGGCCTTTGTGGCCTCCTCAACGGGGAGTAGGTTTGCGAGAACCGAACCTCGGTAAAACAAATCCACGTGTCACACTCTTCATTTGCTTGCGATTTGTTTTGCGCCCTCTCTCGCGGACTCGATTTTGTTTCTAACGCTAACCCGGCTTGTAGTTGTGTTTATATTTGTAAATTTCAGTTTCGCCCTATTCACTTCCCCCTCTAGGCGACTATCAATTGGTATCAGAACCCGGTGCTTCATTAGAGCCTAACCGCTCGAAGTGATGTCGGGAGATCACGCCAAGAAGGAGATGGAGACCGGCGAAAAGCCCACTACAAGCCACGGGAGCACTTCATCGGAAGAGTCCCGCATCAAGAGAAAGGAGAAGAAGAACTCCTCCAAAGGGAAGGAGAAGAAGTCTTCTTCTCACCAAAAGGAGAAGAAGGAGAAGTCCTCTTCTCACAAGACGCGTCGGAGTGGGGACAAGAAAAAGAGGATGAGGAAAGTGGTCTACTACGAGACCGATTCTTCATCGCCATCCACCTCCGGCTCCGACGCGGCGTCCGTCACTTCTAAACGCCAAGAGCGTAAGAAGTATAGTAAGATTCCCCTACGCTACCCTCGCATTTCTAAACATACACCTTTACTTTCCGTCCCATTAGGCAAACCACCAACTTTTGATGGTGAAGATTATGCTAGGTGGAGTGATTTAATGCGATTTCATCTAACCTCACTCCACAAAAGTATATGGGACGTTGTTGAGTTTGGTGCACAGGTACCGTCCGTAGGGGATGAAGACTATGATGAGGATGAGGTGGCCCAAATCGAGCACTTCAACTCTCAAGCAACAACAATACTCCTCGCCTCTCTTAGTAGAGAGGAGTATAACAAAGTGCAAGGGTTGAAGAGCGCCAAGGAGGTTTGGGATGTGCTCAAAACCGCTCACGAAGGAGATGAGCTCACAAAGATCACCAAGCGGGAGACGATCGAGGGGGAGCTCGGTCGGTTCCGGCTTTGCAAAGGGGAGGAGCCACAACACATGTACAACCGGCTCAAGACCTTGGTGAACCAAGTGCGCAACCTCGGGAGCAAAAAGTGGGATGACCACGAGGTGGTTAAGGTTATTCTAAGATCTCTTATTTTCCTTAACCCCACTCAAGTACAATTAATTCGTGGCAACCCAAGATATACACTAATGACCCCCGAGGAAGTAATCGGGAATTTTGTAAGTTTTGAGTGCATGATCGAAGGCTCGAGGAAGATCAACGAGCTTGACGAACCCACCACGTCGGAAGCTCAACCCGTCGCGTTCAAGGCAACGGAGGAAAAGAAGGAGGAATCTACATCAAGTAGACAACCAATCGACGCCTCCAAACTCGACAATGAGGAAATGGCGCTCGTCATCAAGAGTTTCCGCCAAATCCTCAAGCAACGGAAGGGGAAGGATTACAAGTCCCGTTCCAAGAAGGTTTGCTACAAATGTGGTAAGCCCGGTCATTTTATTGCTAAATGTCCTATATCTAGTGACAGTGACCGAGGCGACGACAAGAAGGGGAGAAGAAAGGAGAAGAAGAGGTACTACAAGAAGAAGGGCGGCGATGCCCATGTTTGTCGCGAGTGGGACTCCGATGAAAGCTCAAGCGACTCCTCCGACGACGAGGACGCCGCCAACATCGCCGTCACCAAGGGCCTTCTCTTCCCCAACATCGGCCACAAGTGCCTCATGGCCAAGGACGGCAAAAAGAAGGTAAAATCAAGATCCTCCACCAAATATGAAACCTCTAGTGATGAGGATGATGCTAAAAATGAGGAGGATAACTTACGCACCCTTTTTGCTAACCTAAACATGCAACAAAAAGAAAAACTTAATGAACTGATTAGTGCTATTCATGAAAAGGATGATCTCTTGGACACTCAAGAGGACTTCCTTATTAAAGAAAATAAGAAGCATGTTAAATTTAAAAATGCTTATGCTCTAGAAATTGAGAAATGTGAAAAATTATCTAGTGAGCTAAGCTCTTGCCATGAGACTATAGACAACCTTAGAAATGAAAATGTCAACTTGGTAGCTAAGGTTGATTCTCATGTTTGTATTGTTTCAACTTCCAATCCTAGAGATGATAATGTTGATTTGCTTGCTAGGATTGAAGAATTGAACATTTCGCTTGCTAGCCTTAGAATTGAAAATGAAAAATTGCTTGCTAAGGCTAAAGATTTTGATGTTTGCAATGCTACTATTTCCGACCTTAGAACTAAGAATGACATGTTGCATGCTAAGGTTGTAGAATTAAAATCTTGCAAACCCTCTACATCTATTATTGAGCATGTATCTATTTGTACTAGATGTAGAGATGTTGACATTAATGCTATTCATGATCACATGTCATTAATTAAACAACAAAATGATCATATAGCTAAATTAGATGCTAAGATTGCCGAGCATAACTTAGAAAATGAAAAATTTAAATTTGCTAGAAGTATGCTCTATAATGGGAGACGCCCTGGCATCAAGGATGGCATTGGATTCCAAAGGGGAGACAATGTCAAACTTAGTGCCCCTCCTAAAAGATTATCTAATTTTGTAAAGGGCAAGGCTCCCATGCCTCAGGATAACGAGGGTTACATTTTGTACCCTGCCGGTTATCCCGAGAGCAAAATTAGGAGAATTCACTCTAGGAAGTCTCACTCTGGCCCTAACCATGCTTTCATGTATAAGGGTGAGACATCTAGCTCTAGGCAACCAACCCATGCTAAGTTGCCTAAGAAGAAAACTCCTAGTGCATCAAATGATCATAGCATTTCATTTAAAACTTTTGATGCATCTTATGTGTTGACTAACAAATTCGGCAAGGTAGTTGCCAAATATGTTGGGGGCAAGCACAAGGGCTCCAAGACTTGTGTTTGGGTACCCAAAGTTCTTGTGTCTAATGCCAAAGGACCCAAAACCATTTGGGTACCTAAAGTCAAGAACTAAAATTGTTTTGTAGGTTTATGCATCCGGGGGCTCAAGTTGGATACTCGACAGCGGGTGCACAAACCACATGACAGGGGAGAAGAAGATGTTCTCCTCATATGAGGAAAACCAAGATCCCCAACGAGCTATCACATTCGGGGATGGAAATCAAGGTTTGGTCAAAGGTCTTGGTAAAATAGCTATATCTCCTGACCATTCTATTTCCAATGTTTTTCTTGTAGATTCATTAGATTACAATTTACTTTCTGTATCTCAATTATGCAAAATGGGCTACAACTGTCTTTTCACTGATATAGGTGTCACTGTCTTTAGAAGAAGTGATGATTCAATAGCATTTAAGGGTGTGTTAGAGGGTCAGCTATACTTAGTAGATTTTGATAGAGCTGAACTCGACACATGCTTAATTGCTAAGACTAACATGGGATGGCTCTGGCACCGCCGACTAGCGCATGTTGGGATGAAGAATCTTCACAAGCTTCTAAAGGGAGAACACATTCTAGGATTAACAAATGTTCATTTTGAGAAAGACAGGATTTGTAGCGCATGCCAGGCAGGAAAGCAAGTTGGTGCCCATCATCCACACAAGAACATCATGACGACCGACAGGCCGCTTGAGCTACTCCACATGGATCTATTCGGCCCGATTGCTTACATAAGCATCGGCGGGAGTAAGTATTGTCTTGTAATAGTGGATGATTATTCTCGCTTCACTTGGGTATTCTTTTTACAGGAAAAATCTCAAACCCAAGAGACCTTAAAGGGATTCTTGAGACGAGCTCAAAATGAGTTCGGCTTAAGGATCAAGAAAATAAGAAGCGACAATGGGACGGAGTTCAAGAACTCGCAAATCGAAGGTTTCCTTGAGGAAGAGGGCATCAAGCATGAGTTCTCTTCTCCCTACACCCCTCAACAAAATGGTGTAGTGGAGAGGAAGAATCGAACTCTATTGGACATGGCTAGAACCATGCTTGATGAATACAAGACTTCGGATCGGTTTTGGGCCGAGGCGGTCAACACCGCTTGCTACGCCATCAACCGGTTATATCTACACCGAATCCTCAAGAAGACATCATACGAACTCCTAACCGGTAAAAAGCCCAATATTTCATATTTTAGAGTCTTTGGTAGCAAATGCTTTATACTTGTTAAAAGAGGTAGAAAATCTAAATTTGCTCCTAAGACTGTAGAAGGTTTTTTACTAGGATATGATTCAAACACAAGGGCATATAGAGTCTTTAACAAGTCCTCGGGACTAGTTGAAGTTTCTTGTGACGTTGTGTTTGATGAGACTAACGGCTCTCAAGTAGAGCAAGTTGATCTTGATGAGATAGGTATTGAAGAGGCTCCATGCATCGCGCTAAGGAACATGTCCATTGGGGATGTGTGTCCTAAGGAATCCGAAGAGCCTCCAAATGCACAAGATCAACCGTCCTCCTCCATGCAAGCATCTCCACCGACTCAAAATGAAGATGAAGCTCAAGTTGATGAAGTAGAAGATCAAGCAAATGAGCCACCTCAAGATGTTGGCAATGATCAAGGGGGAGATGCAAATGAGGAAGACAAGGAGGATGAAGAGCAAAGGCCGCCACACCCAAGAGTCCACCAAGCAATCCAACGAGATCACCCCGTCGACACCATCCTCGGCGACATTCAAAAGGGGGTAACCACTAGATCTCGTGTTGCTCATTTTTGTGAACATTACTCGTTTGTTTCCTCTATTGAGCCACACAAGGTAGAGGAAGCACTTCAAGATCCGGATTGGGTGGTGGCGATGCAAGAGGAGCTCAACAACTTCACTAGGAACGAGGTATGGCATTTAGTTCCACGTCCTAATCAAAATGTTGTAGGAACCAAATGGGTCTTCCGCAACAAGCAAGATGAGCATGGTGTGGTGACAAGGAACAAAGCTCGACTCGTGGCCAAGGGGTATTCACAAGTCGAAGGTTTGGATTTCGGTGAAATCTATGCACCCGTAGCTAGGCTTGAGTCAATTCGCATATTATTAGCCTATGCTACTTACCATGGCTTTAAGCTTTATCAAATGGACGTGAAAAGTGCCTTCCTCAATGGACCAATCAAGGAAGAGGTCTATGTTGAGCAACCTCCCGGTTTTGAAGACAGTGAGTATTCTAACCATGTCTAAAGGCTCTCTAAGGCGCTTTATGGACTTAAACAAGCCCCAAGAGCATGGTATGAATGCCTTAGAGATTTCCTTATTGCTAATGGCTTCAAAGTCGGCAAGGCCGATCCTACTTTATTTACTAAGACTCTTGCAAATGATTTGTTCGTATGCCAAATTTATGTTGATGATATTATATTTGGGTCTACTAACAAATCTACATGTGAGGAATTTAGTAGGATCATGACACAAAAAATTCGAGATGTCGATGATGGGGGAGTTGAAGTATTTCTTAGGATTCCAAGTCAAGCAACTCCAAGAAGGCACCTTCATTTGCCAAACGAAGTACACTCAAGATATTCTAAACAAGTTTGGGATGAAGGATGCCAAGCCCATCAAGACTCCCATGGGAACAAATGGGCATCTCGACCTCGACACGGGAGGTAAGTCCGTGGATCAAAAGGTATACCGGTCGATGATAGGTTCATTGCTTTATTTATGTACATCCCGACCGGATATTATGCTTTCCGTTTGCATGTGTGCAAGATTCCAATCCGACCCTAAGGAATCACACCTTACGGCCGTAAAACGAATCTTGAGATATTTAGCTTATACTCCTAAGTTTGGGCTTTGGTACCCTCGGGGATCCACTTTTGATTTAATTGGTTATTCAGATGCCGATTGGGCGGGGTGCAAAATTAATAGGAAGAGCACATCGGGGACTTGCCAGTTCTTGGGAAGATCTTTGGTGTCTTGGGCTTCAAAGAAGCAAAATTCGGTCGCTCTTTCCACCGCCGAAGCCGAGTATATTGCCGCAGGCCACTGTTGCGCACAATTGCTTTGGATGAGGCAAACCCTGCGGGACTATGGTTACAAACTAACCAAAGTCCCTTTGCTATGTGATAATGAGAGTGCAATCAAAATGGCCGACAATCCCGTGGAGCATAGCCGCACTAAACACATAGCTATTCGGTATCACTTTCTTAGGGATCACCAACAAAAGGGGGATATCGAGATTGCTTATATTAATACTAAAGATCAATTAGCCGATATCTTTACCAAGCCTCTTGATGAACAAACTTTTACCAAACTTAGGCATGAGCTCAATATTCTTGATTCACGCAATTTCTTTTGCTAGATTGCACATTTATATACCTTTGATCATGTCTATGTCATGTGCTATGACTAACATGTTTTCAAGTCTATTTCAAACCAAGTCATAGGTACATTGAAAGGAAATTGGAGTCTTCGGCGAAGACAAAGGCTTCCACTCCGTAACTCATCCTTCGCCGCCACTCCGCGCTTCTCTCCATCTTGTGGAGGAGAGTTAAAAGCAAAAGGACTTCGTCTGTGGTATAATCTTCACTCATTTGTTTATGACCAAAGGGGAAGAAATTACTTCGTGGGCTCTAATATTTCCGTTTTTGGCGATTCATGCCAAAGGGGGAGAAAGTATGAGCCCAAAGCAAAAGGACCGCACCACCACCAATTTCAAAAACTTCGTGTTTTCAAAGAATTTTATCAATTGGTATCCTATTATGTTCAAAAGGAGGAGAAAGTAGTATTTCAAAAATGATATATCAAAACCCTCTTGAACACTAAGAGGAGGATCTCATTTAGGGGGAGTCTTGTTTAGTTAAAGGAGAAGCATTTGAAACAGGGGGAGAAAATTTCAAATCTTGAAAATGCTTTGCAAAATCTTATTCATTTACCTTTGACTATTTGCAAAAGAACCTTGAAAAAGATTTACAAAAGAGTTTGCAAAAACAAAACATGTGGTGCAAGCGTGGTCCAAAATGTTATATAAGAAAGAAACAATCCATGCATATCTTGTAAGTATTTATATTGGCTCGATTCCAAGCAACCTTTACACTTACATTATGCAAACTAGTTCAATTAGGCACTTCTATATTTGCTTTGGTTTGTGTTGGCATCAATCACCAAAAAGGGGGAGATTGAAAGGGAATTAGGCTTACACCTAGTTCCTAAATAATTTTGGTGGTTGAATTGCCCAACATAAATAATTGGACTAACTAGCTTGCTCTAGTGTATAAGTTATACAGGTGCTAAAGGTTCACACTTAGCCAATAAAAAGACCAAGAGTTGGGTTCAACAAAAAGAGCAAAGGGTCAACCGAAGGCACCTCTGGTCTGGCGCACCGGACTGTCCGGTGTGCCACCGGACAGTGTCCGGTGCACCACCGGACGTGTCCGGTGCACCAGATGACTCCAACGCAAACTGGCCACCTTCGGGAATTTCCAGAGGCGACTCCGCTATAATTCACCGGACTGTCCGGTGTACACCGGACAGTGTCCGGTGCGCCAAGGAGGAGCGGCCTCAGGAACTCGCCAGCTTCGGGAATCTCCAACGGCTAGTCCGCTATAATTCACCGGACATGTCCGGTGTACACCGGACTGTCCGGTGCAACTCCGGAGCAACGGCTATTTCGGCGCCAACGGCTACCTGCGACGCATTTAATGCGCGTGCAGCGCGCGCAGAAGTCAGGCGTACCCATACTGGCACACCGGACAGTCTACAGTGCATGTCCGGTGCGCCACCGGACATCCAGGCGGGCCCACAAGTCAGAACTCCAACGGTCAGACTTCAACGGCATTGGTGACGTGGCTGGGGCACCGGACATGTCCGGTGTGCACCGGACTGTCCGGTGCTCCATCGAACAGACAGCCTCCACCAACGGTCAAGTTTGGTGGTGGGGCTATAAATACCCCAACCACCCCCACATTCAAGGCATCCAAGTTTTTCCACTTCTCAACCACTTACAAGAGCTAGGCATTCAATTCTAGACACACCAAAAGAGATCAAATCCTCTCCCAACTCCACAAAAGCATTAGTGACTAGCGAGAGAGATTTGTCGTGTTCTTTTGAGCTCTTGCGCTTGGATCGCTTTCTTTCTTTCTCACTTGTTCTTGAGATCAAAACTCAATTGTAACCAAGGCAAGAGGCACCAATTGTGTGGTGGCCCTTGCGGGGTACTTTAGTTCCCGTTTGATTGAGAAGAAGAAAAGCTCACTCGGTCCGAGGGATCGTTTTGAGAGAGGGAAGGGTTGAAAGAGACCCGGCCTTTGTGGCCTCCTCAACGGGGAGTAGGTTTGCGAGAACCGAACCTCGGTAAAACAAATCCACGTGTCACACTCTTCATTTGCTTGCGATTTGTTTTGCGCCCTCTCTCGCGGACTCGATTTTGTTTCTAACGCTAACCCGGCTTGTAGTTGTGTTTATATTTGTAAATTTCAGTTTCGCCCTATTCACCCCCCCTCTAGGCGACTATCAGCTGGATTGGTGTAAAGAAACAAGACCTAACCAAACAAGGCCTTAGGAGGTGTTTGGTTCCCACCTCCTAAACTTTAGTTTAGCCTCTAAAATACCAAACAAAGTGACTTAAATAGGTCTTTCAAATAGAATTTCTACTGACTTAATAGGAGGGTAATTAGGAGTTTAGGAGGGTGATTAAAGTAACCAAACACTAACTTAATATGGGGCCTCTTAAGGGGTCTCTAATAGGTTATTTGATAAAAATACAAGAGACGTGCTCTTCTTCACTACTCTTCATACATGTTGTCTCTTAGATGTATCTATGTTCTAGTGCCTCAGGGTTGTGTCATGTAGTTTCTTAATTGTCCCTTGTACTTGGAAAATCGAACCAGAGTCTTAGGGTTGTATATGCCTTAATAAGATACTATAAGATGGCTAAATGTTGAGGCGCAGGAGAGATGGAAGGAGAGAGATGAGAAGGAGGTTGTAAACTTATATACGACTTCGACATTAGAACCAAAAAACTTTGTGTAAGAGACAAGTGTGGTAATGCAGTGAAGAGTTAACCATTATAGTACGGATGAGCTACAGTTAGCACTATTATTAAACTTCCTCTAAGTGGCTATAAGAGCATCTCTAACGAGATAACTTAAAATAGTGCCCCAAAAATTAAAATAATAAACTATTTAAAGTGTTTAGGGCACTAAAATCAAACTATGCTATAACAATTAAGCCCCTAAATCGTGTATTTTACGAAGTAAATTGTTGGGGGCCTTCATCCTCCGAAGGTCCTCAAAAACATGATTTGACAATGTTTTCCAAGTGAAATATATGAACAGGTATCTTCGTACTCAGATTATGAACATGGAGTACGGTCAGGACGAAGCCTAAGCTAGACGAAGGGGGATTGAGATGAAGGACGGGATGATCACCAAGCTGTACGAAGGATGGTGCATAGCCGAAGCTATGCGCAGGAAAGCTTCGTCACAATAGCAGAAAGGGGAACCGACTTAAAGATGAAAAGACTACTTAGACCTTAGTAGATTGCTATAAGCCATTAGCAAATGTAATGGGCATGAATGTAATTTTACATGGGCTGCGTCCCACGCCTATAAATAGATGAACAATACTCCCGTACTGTTCGTGCTGACTGGACATTTGCTTTTGGTGTCACGCTTATACTTTTGCTGTCCTTCAGGCCGAAGGTACATTTGTAGTCTGAAATCATTTCTATTCTTCCATGATAATAAAATAGAAATGATCTAATAATAATGTTTGTATTAAGCTTTATATTCCGTATGAATTCTTCATCATTGTCTCTTGTGCTTACGAAGGTATGCCCTTCATGACCTTCGTCCGAAATTCATTATATCCCTAAGGGAAATAATGTTTTAGAGGACGAAGGACTTTATCATTTAACACTCTTTATGTTGTCTTGTTCTTAATTCTTAGCATTTAAGAACAAGTCCCCAACATTGGCGCCCACCTCCGGTGAACTCACTTCCACTCTTTGAGTTTTGAACACCTTCGGCAACCATAAACTGTCACACCCGGTTTTGAAGGTAAACCGAATGCGAACCATGTACGTGCCAGGATCAGTAATTCACGTACACAGCGATTACATAAATGACTCATCATAGCACAATGCTTCGAATTACAATAAATAGTAAGTAATAATATTACAGACTAGAGCCATTTACATAATATAAATCAAAGTACACAGAATTGAAATGTAGCTAACGTAAACAACCCACCACAGGCAGCTGACTGGGGGAGGTCGCTAGCCTAATCCTCAAACTTGTCGAAGTCCTGGAACTCCTGAAGATCCGCCTCGACGCCTTCTTCTTTACCTGAGCATAGATTGCACCAAAGGCAACCTGGTGTTTTGTGAAAGCAAGGGTGAGTACACATCAACGTACTCAACAAATGTCCCGTTTGGCTAAGGTGGACTAGCTTTATGTGGAGTTAAGGATAAAGCAGTTGCTTTTAGTTGGTCAAGTATTTATTATTAGTGGGAGCCAAGTTTTAGCAATAACCAACCCGTGAATCCTTTCCTCATCGAGGAACATCATCATCATCATCGAACCAAAACCATCAATATACTCATTGTATCTCGAACCATCTGTATCTCGGATCATCTACATCTCTAATCAAAGAGGATCCCAAGGCCGCTCATAACCATGAGCACGGCTGATATATCAGTTTCATAACACTCTGCAGAGGTTGCGCACTTTACCCACAAGACGTGATTCCCTCTCTAGCCCGGGCTTGCAAGACCCTTATCCACTCCCAAGGTGAATGGCCAGGGATTCACTACGAAGCCTTTACAAAGATTCCCTAGAGGTCATAGCCGCCCGTTAGGTTTCTCCAGTTTGATAAACACAGTACCACTCCCCGCAGGGGGGTGACTAACAAAAGCAAAACGAAAGAACCTCGGCACCCAGCCTCGGCAGAGCAAGCACTGTGCCTGGACCCCATTGACGGCACGACGGCGAAGCAACTACACCTCTAGTTCCTCTAATTAATTAGCTAAGGGCGTCCCATTCCACCCTCATGGTTGCACTGTTATCCCGGGTGGTCTCTCAACGAACAGGTCCTTACGGAGAGGTACTCGGGAAACAGCCCGAGTCCCCTAAATGCCACAAGTATATCACCATATCCAGAATAAAATCATAGTATCATCATTGTATCTCATCATGTTCATTGATTAAAGTAAAGCGCTAGCACGTAGCTAACCATAGTAACCCAAAAGGTAAATCAAGGACAAGGTAAATAGAAAGCTAGTAAATCCTTAGGTTGTTCATAGTATGCGGGACAGTGTATTATAAAGTAAATGGGACATAATGGGTCAGAGGACACTTGCCTTCACCAAACAAATGCTCAGGGTCTTCAATCTCGTGGAACTCGAAGAACTGGATCACTTGGTCGCCGAAGCCTGACCGTCGATTCCTCGAAGCTCGGAAATGGACCGCAGTCTATTCGCGACGCACAATGAATACAAACAGGCACAAGCAAACATATACTTGCATAAGAACATTACACCATACAAGATAAAATATTATCAACACGAGCAATAAAAAAGAGAGAGCGCTTCTACGGTTACACGAGGATAAGAAACGCGACAGTCGAAGCTACGACCGAGAAGTTATAATGTTTACGCTACACAAGTATTAGTCAGACCATTTAATTCAGCATTATCAAATATGAATTGTAACTGCTATTTAGTTTTGATTAAACCTGCTACACTACAATTGTCAAATAAATAAGTAATTTAATTAAAACGGGGGATTCTAAGCGAGGGGAATTTACGACGCGCGGAACAGCACGACAGCGTGCGAACGACGCACGGACACGTGCGACATAGCACGCTGACGACACACGAAACAGTGCGTGCGACTAGCGCGAATGACGCGCGAATCAGCACACAGCCACGAGAACATCACGCGCGAACAGCGTAGGCAATGTGACGACGTGTGATAATCGCTAACAAATAATGAGATTACACTAAACAACTATTAATTAGAATATTAGTTCGACATAATTATAATTACATGAATTGAGAGTATCATATCAAATATAAATTAAAACTACTACTTAGCTTTGACTATCTTACTATTTTAATAGTGGACGATTAAACAAGTAGTTAATTAATTGACATTGAGTGATAATAATTGAACGGTTTAATATCGCGCGCGGACAGCGCGCGACACACGAAACAACACGTGCGACATGCACGAACGACGCGCGAACAGCGCGACACCGCGCCCAACATGTGCGAACATCACGCGCGACACACGCGAAGGAGCACGCGGACAGCGCGCACGACAACGCGTGACAATGCACACTACACGCAAAAACGACGTGTGCAAACGGCGCGCGAACCAGCACGCCACCACGTGCGGAACAGTACGCGTGACACGCGCGAACGATGCGTGACAACGCGTACGAACAACACGCGGATAACGCGACGACGCGCGCGACACGCGATAATCGCTAACAAATAACCCCTTGGCGATGGTGGACGGCCGGGCGAGCTCGCGGCGAAGCACGAGGACGGCGATGCTGCTGCTACGCCGGGGTCGCGCAAAGGCCGAGTCGAGCCTGCGCAGGCCACGCCAACCGCGCTGCGGGAGCCACGCCGTGCCTGTGTTGACCGCACTGCTGCGGGCACGCCGCATGCGCTGCGATGGCCGCGCGCAGGAGGAAGCGGGGGCGACTAGGCCGCGATGCCGTGCCGGGGACGAGGCCGGAGACGGGATCAGGGACACGCGGGGCCTGAACGCCGGGGCGTCGGGCTGACTGCTCGCCGCGGGCCGCCACGGCAGCGAGCCGCTAGCCGCGCGAGGAAGCAGGGCGCCTTGGGCGCTGCTAGCCGCGCTAGCTGGCCGCCGCACCGGCTGGCCGCCGCGCTGGCTAGCGGGCACGCGCGCAGGGGAGAACGCGCTGGCCGCGCCGGCTGCCATGGCCGAGCTGAGCCAGGCGCCCTGGCTGCTACTGCTACGCGCAAGGGTTGGAGCCGGGGAAGGGAGGGCGATTGTTACCTGCTCGGCGGAGGAGCTCGCCAGAGCGGCGCGCGCAGTCGACGGTGAACCCCCGAGCAGTTTCTTATCGCTTGCAACTGCACGCATCTGCAGTTCTCTTTCTCCTTCTCTCATCTCGGCAACAGCTCGACACAGACTCCTTTTGTGAACAGAGACGCAAGCTCCGCGCGGACGGGGCTCGAATGGCGTCGAACGGAGCGCAGAGGACGAAGCAGCGGGGGGGTGCAGCGCTCTGGGCGGGCGGCGCGGCTCCAGTGACAACAACCAGGCGGTTGGGCGAAGTGTGAGGAGACGAGCGCGTCTTTGGCGGAGATGGGCGTGTGCGTCTCGTGCGGAAACTGCAGCCCGCAAGGCCACAAAGCTCTAACCACCATCGCATGCAGGAAAATATGCAAGGAAAAAAAGTCATCCATGCCACGTATGTGATATAAGAAAAATATGTTTAGAAACTTCTTTCTTTTTAGAGTTAAGAACGAACTAAATTAGTTAGAGATTAAGGCACCCAAAGAACACAAATAATATATTTGGAGTTTATAAAAATATTTTTTTAGGTACCTCAAATAAATAAAATTTGATCTTTGGAGAAAGGGAAAATACTCGAAAACATTGTGAAAATCCGCTGTTATATATAAACACGATTCAGACACGTGTTTCACTTATATAATGGTATGAATGCAACAATCAAAATTTCTCTAGGCTTTATTTCAATAGGCTTATGCCAATATATAACAAAATAACTATCCATTTTTAGGAAAACGAGAAGGAAATCAGAGAAATGAGAGAGTAACACCTGAATTTGGTGAATATTAGAAAAGAAATTTTATACCCCAAATTCAGGGTGTTACAAATCTAACCCCCTTAACAGAATCTCGCCCTCGAGATTCAAGGAGAGGATAGCAAGAACGACAACGTTGATTCATAAGTTGTCGACGACTTTCTTGAGTTGACTTTGACTCTGCAAGCTTAACTTGTGGAGCGGTTGCTTTGACCTTCAGATGCTTGAGACCGTTTGATGCAATTCTTGAGGATCTCTTGGACTTGTGGGTTACGACTCACACACACTTCCGCTGTGTCACTCTGATCTTGTTGGTTGATGTTGATCGTATTGTCTTCCTTGGGGTTAGCGGCTAACCCCCTTAACAGGAGCATTGATACACACTTGGTGAAGATGATGTCGAGAATGCCAACCGGACAAGTGCAAGAAGGAAGGGTATAGATATAAAAGGTAAGCATAGATGGATTAAAGAGAGAAAAGGGAGAGCACCTAGCTACCTAACTCTATGGCGCTCAGCTAGTAAATTGGTGTCATTGTGGACCAAGGGCCACAACACATCAACACTCATTACAAAGAAGCAAATCAATCATAACTCAAAGACAAACATCACAAGCATACCACAACAAACATAACATTGCTACACGTTAATGTTAACTAGATGATGGTCTTTCCTTAAAAAAAATAACTACTCCCTGAGGTTGTTAAATGAGGAGAAGAACAAGACGTGCAGGATAGGGGCACAAGCACCATAATGGATAGAGCTAAAGCAAGCATTGTAGGCGACCAGGAAAATGATATGACCAAGGGTATGATGGGAATAACACTATTCTCGAGTTGAGGTAGACAAGGGGAGATTCCAAAAAGCGGATCTGAGATAAGCATCCAAACAAGATCCAGTGATTACGAAGGTAAGGGTGATATCAAACAAAGCTAAGACCTGCAATGCGAAAGATGAAAAAGAAACGACCAAGAGCGGGATGGGTAAGACAACACTCTTGAATTGAAATGGGAGGGGAGGCATTAAAATGCAAGTACAGGATATGCATCAAGGTAAAGATCGAGGTATGACAAGGGTTAAGGTGATAACGGACAAACACACAACAAAGGATGTATTTAGACAAGACTTGCAAGGCGTCAAGGAAGGGTAAGCAACCACTGGTGGAGTAGGTGAGGCATTATTCCTCAAACCAGGATGGAGAAGAGGAGGCTTTAAAGGGTAGGTTCAAATTAAGCAGGAAGACAAGGGCATAGATATCACGAGGGTTTAATGATGATAACGGACAAGGATGTAAGAGGGGATGTAAATGTGCATAAGAACCAAGAATATAAATACCACAAAGGATGGAGTTTAAGACAAGACCTGCAAAGGGAAAAGGAGAGGGTACGTCCAAGGGCCAGATAAGTAAACTGCCATTCTCAAATGGAGGTGGAAGAGAGGGGATTTTTAAGAAGTAGGAATAAAGATGAGTATCAAGGCAAGATCGATGGACGACAAGGTGAGGGTGATAGCAAATAAAAACATAGCAAGGGATGGAATTAACACAAAACTTGTAAGGCAACAAGAAGTGAAAAGAAATCAAGGGAGAGATAGGTAACTCACAGCCCTCAAACTGGATTGAAAGAAAGAGGAGATTTTTAAAGGATAAGTTCAAAGTAAACATTTAGGTAAAGACATAAATATCACAAGGGCCAAAGGCGATAACGGACAAGGGTGTAAGAGAAAAGATGAAGGCATAAAAGAGCAAGTGGTACAAGTACAACAAGGAATGGATTTAAGTCAAGGCTTGCACACCGTAAAAAAAGAGGATGTTGTCAAGGGTGAGATAAGTAAAACACCGCCCTTAAATTGGGATAGGAGATTCCAAATAACGGGCATAAGGTAATCACCAAGGTAAGATCGAGAGATGAGAAAGGTGGAGGCAATAACAAACAAAAACACAGCAAAGGACGAAGTTACAAACTCGCAAGCCAAAGAAGAGGATACGACCAAGGTAAAGATAGGTAAAGTATAGCTCTCAAAAGGAGACGGAAGAGAGGTGATTTTAAAGGGCAGGTATGAGACAAACATCAAATAAGATATAGAGGTGTCTAAGGTGAAGGTGATTATAACAAAAGGCATGACAAAGGATAGAGTTAAAGCAAGACTCCCGAAGTGGAGAAGTGGAGAAAACAATCAAGGATAAGATAAGTGAGGTTCCGACAGAAGAGTTGAAGTAAGAATTCATTACTGAAGAAAGTTATAAGGAATTAACGAGATCACCAAGGATGTGCAAAATAAAATGACCGCTCCTGGATCATTAAGAAACAAGGGTGGTCAAGGGCATGTTAACTGAAATGTCTTAAACAAACATTAGGGTACGAAGATAAGCATATATAAAGATATAGGAGTATGCAAAACGCCAAGGATACGAGCATACTATGAACAAGGGAATAGAAATTGCCGAAAGATAATGACTTAACGACGGAATAGGAAGATGTCTCAAAAGACAAGATTGTAAACATATAAACTAGAATGTTTAAATGGGCAACAGAGTTTTCATAGGTAAGTATTTGAAATAAGAGTATTGAAGATTTCATTGATACGAGCATGTCAATACCAATGGAATAGAGATTGCCAAATGGTAGAAATTTAATGATAGAAGAAGAATAAATCCCAAAAGACAAGAAAGTTATGGTCATGGCATCTACAAGGGTGTCGCAAGCAGAAGAGTGAGATCAGATCTAATAGATTGAGAGAAGTATAAAACATACTAGAATAAAATACTTTTGGCAAGGGGGCATATAGGAGCACAACATAGAATTAGTCGAGGTGACTAATATTTTGAAGCAGCATCAAGGATGATGTGAAGTAATAATCAATAAGTCCTTAAAACGGTCAGTGCTACTCTAGGTCAGTGGTCCTACAGTCAGCACGGCTTTGATACCACTTATGTCACACCCGGTTTTGAAGGTAAACCGAATGCGAACCATGTACGTGCCAGGATCAGTAATTCACGTACACAGCGATTACATAAATGACTCATCATAGCACAATGCTTCAAATTACAATAAATAGTAAGTAATAATATTACAGACTAGAGCCATTTACATAATATAAATCAAAGTACACAGAATTGAAACGTAGCTAACGTAAACAACCCACCACAGGCAGCTGACTGGGGGAGGTCGCTAGCCTAATCCTCAAACTTGTCGAAGTCCTGGAACTCCTGAAGATCCGCCTCGACGCCTTCTTCTTTACCTGAGCATAGATTGCACCAAAGGCAACCTGGTGTTTTGTGAAAGCAAGGGTGAGTACACATCAACGTACTCAATAAATGTCCCGTTTGGCTAAGGTGGACTAGCTTTATGTGGAGTTAAGGATAAAGCAGTTGCTTTTAGTTGGTCAAGTATTTATTATTAGTGGGAGCCAAGTTTTAGCAATAACCAACCCGTGAATCCTTTCCTCATCGAGGAACATCATCATCATCATCGAACCAAAACCATCAATATACTCATTGTATCTCGAACCATCTGTATCTCGGATCATCTACATCTCTAATCAAAGAGGATCCCAAGGCCGCTCATAACCGTGAGCACGGCTGATATATCAGTTTCATAACACTCTGCAGAGGTTGCGCACTTTACCCACAAGACGTGATTCCCTCTCTAGCCCGGGCTTGCAAGACCCTTATCCACTCCCAAGGTGAATGGCCAGGGATTCACTACGAAGCCTTTACAAAGATTCCCTAGAGGTCATAGCCGCCCGTTAGGTTTCTCCAGTTTGATAAACACAGTACCACTCCCCGCAGGGGGGTGACTAACAAAAGCAAAACGAAAGAACCTCGGCACCCAGCCTCGGCAGAGCAAGCACTGTGCCTGGACCCCATTGACGGCACGACGGCGAAGCAACTACACCTCTAGTTCCTCTAATTAATTAGCTAAGGGCGTCCCATTCCACCCTCATGGTTGCACTGTTATCCCGGGTGGTCTCTCAACGAACAGGTCCTTACGGAGAGGTACTCGGGAAACAGCCCGAGTCCCCTAAATGCCACAAGTATATCACCATATCCAGAATAAAATCATAGTATCATCATTGTATCTCATCATGTTCATTGATTAAAGTAAAGCGCTAGCACGTAGCTAACCATAGTAACCCAAAAGGTAAATCAAGGACAAGGTAAATAGAAAGCTAGTAAATCCTTAGGTTGTTCATAGTATGCGGGACAGTGTATTATAAAGTAAATGGGACATAATGGGTCAGAGGACACTTGCCTTCACCAAACAAATGCTCAGGGTCTTCAATCTCGTGGAACTCGAAGAACTGGATCACTTGGTCGCCGAAGCCTGACCGTCGATTCCTCGAAGCTCGGAAATGGACCGCAGTCTATTCGCGACGCACAATGAATACAAACAGGCACAAGCAAACATATACTTGCATAAGAACATTACACCATACAAGATAAAATATTATCAACACGAGCAATAAAAAAGAGAGAGCGCTTCTACGGTTACACGAGGATAAGAAACGCGACAGTCGAAGCTACGACCGAGAAGTTATAATGTTTACGCTACACAAGTATTAGTCAGACCATTTAATTCAGCATTATCAAATATGAATTGTAACTGCTATTTAGTTTTGATTAAACCTGCTACACTACAATTGTCAAATAAATAAGTAATTTAATTAAAACGGGGGATTCTAAGCGAGGGGAATTTACGACGCGCGGAACAGCACGACAGCGTGCGAACGACGCACGGACACGTGCGACATAGCACGCTGACGACACACGAAACAGTGCGTGCGACTAGCGCGAATGACGCGCGAATCAGCACACAGCCACGAGAACATCACGCGCGAACAGCGTAGGCAATGTGACGACGTGTGATAATCGCTAACAAATAATGAGATTACACTAAACAACTATTAATTAGAATATTAGTTCGACATAATTATAATTACATGAATTGAGAGTATCATATCAAATATAAATTAAAACTACTACTTAGCTTTGACTATCTTACTATTTTAATAGTGGACGATTAAACAAGTAGTTAATTAATTGACATTGAGTGATAATAATTGAACGGTTTAATATCGCGCGCGGACAGCGCGCGACACACGAAACAACACGTGAGACATGCACGAACGACGCGCGAACAGCGCGACACCGCGCCCAACATGTGCGAACATCACGCGCGACACACGCGAAGGAGCACGCGGACAGCGCGCACGACAACGCGTGACAATGCACACTACACGCAAAAACGACGTGTGCAAACGGCGCGCGAACCAGCACGCCACCACGTGCGGAACAGTACGCGTGACACGCGCGAACGATGCGTGACAACGCGTACGAACAACACGCGGATAACGCGACGACGCGCGCGACACGCGATAATCGCTAACAAATAACCCCTTGGCGATGGTGGACGGCCGGGCGAGCTCGCGGCGAAGCACGAGGACGGCGATGCTGCTGCTACGCCGGGGTCGCGCAAAGGCCGAGTCGAGCCTGCGCAGGCCACGCCAACCGCGCTGCGGGAGCCACGCCATGCCTGTGTTGACCGCACTGCTGCGGGCACGCCGCATGTGCTGCGATGGCCGCGCGCAGGAGGAAGCGGGGGCGACTGGGCCGCGATGTCGTGCCGGGGACGAGGCCGGAGACGGGATCAGGGACACGCGGGGCCTGAACGCCGGGGCGTCGGGCTGACTGCTCGCCGCGGGCCGCCACGGCAGCGAGCCGCTAGCCGCGCGAGGAAGCAGGGCGCCTTGGGCGCTGCTAGCCGCGCTAGCTGGCCGCCGCACCGGCTGGCCGCCGCGCTGGCTAGCGGGCACGCGCGCAGGGGAGAACGCGCTGGCCGCGCCGGCTGCCATGGCCGAGCTGAGCCAGGCGCCCTGGCTGCTACTGCTACGCGCAAGGGTTGGAGCCGGGGAAGGGAGGGCGATTGTTACCCGCTCGGCGGAGGAGCTCGCCAGAGAGGCGCGCGCAGTCGACGGTGAACCCCCGAGCAGTTTCTTATCGCTTGCAACTGCACGCATCTGCAGTTCTCTTTCTCCTTCTCTCATCTCGGCAACAGCTCGACACAGACTCCTTTTGTGAACAGAGACGCAAGCTCCGCGCGGACGGGGCTCGAATGGCGTCGAACGGAGCGCAGAGGACGAAGCAGCGGGGGGGTGCAGCGCTCTGGGCGGGCGGTGCGGCTCCAGTGACAACAACCAGGCGGTTGGGCGAAGTGTGAGGAGACGAGCGCGTCTTTGGCGGAGATGGGCGTGTGCGTCTCGTGCGGAAACTGCAGCCCGCAAGGCCACAAAGCTCTAACCACCATCGCATGCAGGAAAATATGCAAGGAAAAAAAGTCATCCATGCCACGTACGTGATATAAGAAAAATATGTTTAGAAACTTCTTTCTTTTTAGAGTTAAGAACGAACTAAATTAGTTAGAGATTAAGGCACCCAAAGAACACAAATAATATATTTGGAGTTTATAAAAATATTTTTTAGGTACCTCAAATAAATAAAATTTGATCTTTGGAGAAAGGGAAAATACTCGAAAACATTGTGAAAATCCGCTGTTATATATAAACACGATTCAGACACGTGTTTCACTTATATAATGGTATGAATGCAACAATCAAAATTTCTCTAGGGCTTTATTTCAATAGGCTTATGCCAATATATAACAAAATAACTATCCATTTTTAGGAAAACGAGAAGGAAATCAGAGAAATGAGAGAGTAACACCTGAATTTGGTGAATATTAGAAAAGAAATTTTATACCCCAAATTCAGGGTGTTACATAAACCTTCGCTATGGCGCCGAAGAAAGCTTCAGCAACAGGGGCTGCAGCTCTGCAACCGCTGGACCCCAATCAGGAGACTCTCTCTCTTCGGGAGGCCCGAAGCCAGAAGAGGAAGGTTGCCAGCCCGACGCCTCAAGAGGATGAGCTAGACCAAGAAATCAGAAATATGGATATGCTTCATCAACAGGTGCAAAGGAAGAAGGAAAAGATGGCCAGGCTAGCTGAACTGCAAAGGCAGATAGACGAAGCCTCCGAAGAAGTTCGTCATCTTACTCAAGATGAGCAGAACCGAAGGCCTCAGCACAAAGACCTTCATCAGGAGGGTTTCTTCAACGAAGATGACTGGTATGACAATTTCCACCATGGAAATTTTGCTTTTGATGATGCTTCTCCTCTGTCCGCTGAGCTGCAGGCTACACCTTGGCCTCCGTCCTACAAGCCGCCCCAGCTTCCCATGTACGACGGCCATTCAGACCCGAAGCAGTTTTTGATGAGCTACGAAGCAACAATATCTTCATATGGTGGCAATACTGCAGTCATGGCAAAGTCTTTTGTTATGGCTGTCAGGAGTGTTGCTCAAACCTGGTATTCCTCCCTTCGGCCAGGAACAATCACTTCATGGCAAAAGCTGAAGGACATGTTGTTAACCAGCTTCCAAGGGTTTCAGACGAAGTCGGTCACTGCTCAAGCTCTATTCCAGTGCACCCAGGATCACGAAGAATACCTTCAGGCGTATGTCCGAAGGTTCTTACGTTTGAGGGCACAGACACCAACAGTGCCCAACGAAATTGTCATTGAAGCCATGATCAAGGGACTTCGGCCGGGACCTTCAGCTCAGTACTTTGCTAGGAAGCCTCCTCAAACTTTGGAGAAGCTGCTCCAGAAGATGGACGAGTACATTCGGGCCGACAATGATTTTCGTCAGAGAAGGGAGGAAGCTTTCAGGTTTTCCGAAATGACCAGGGGCTTCGGAGGAAGATTTTATCCGAGGCACGTCAGGTCAATTCACAACTCTACTCAAAATGATGATAAGGGGAGTCAGCAGCAAAGGCCACAGTGCTCCTTGCAAGCTTCGGGGCAACAGCAAAGCTCCTTCCGGCCGCCAGCTCCAAGAGGCAGAGGCGCCAGGGGCTTCAGCGGAAGATTTGGAGATCAACCAAGGAAAATATTTTGCTTGTTCTGTGGTGAAAACAAGGGTCATACCACCAGGATGTGCCATGTTACCATCCAGAAGCAAAAGGAGATAGCCGAAGCTGCAGCACAACAGAGTCAGCCGAAGCAGGTCATGCACACTGCTTCATACCATTCGCCCTACATCCTAGAATATGTAGGCAACCACCCTGCAGCTTCTGTTGCTTCGGCGAGTCAACCCCAAGCTTCTTGGCAACAGCCTCCGCCTCCACCACCGCTGCAACGAGGCCAGCAGCCAGAAGGGGGTCAATATGCTCAACACCAAAGGGACTTCAGAGAACAATCCGAAGCTCGCACAGTCAATAGCACTGTGCCAGAGTCGAAGCACATTTATTGACAAATATCCTACCTTGATAGCAGTCTTTTGCATTCAGTTTTATTTTCTTTGTAATAAAGGACACTTATGGAGACTAGAGTACTTTTGTTGTTTTAAATCTCTTGTAATAGTTTCGCTTTTTGCCACAAGGAAAATACATCTTCTCCACAGGCTTAAGTCGCCGAAGCTTAAAGATTTGCGATAGCAAGGAGGACCTTCGAATTATCAAAAATTTATTTTAAAGGCACGATGTGAATTCTTCGAAGCAACAAAAAGTCGTTCTAAGGAACGCAGTGTAAGTTTGCTGAAGCTACAAAAAGCCGTTCCTAAGGGAGCGCAGTGTAAGTTTTCTGCTCAAAAGCCGTTCCAAAGGGAATGCAGAGCTTACAGCGAAAAATAAACACTGATACCGCCTAAGTAAAAGGCGAAGCGCGAAAAGTCAACGCGAATACCGCCGAAAGTAAAAGACGAAGAAGCTCCTAAGGGAGGCTTACAGCGAAAAATAAACGCTGATTCCGCTGAAGTAAAAGGCGAAGAAGCTCCTAAGGGAGGCTTACAGCGAAAAGTCAGCGCTGATATAAAAAGATTATGTGTTTTATTGCGGGGATGTGTGTGTATCTTCGGAACAAATATCATTCTACATAACATAACATCATCACATCATTTCGCATAGCATAAGCATCATACATCATGTTGCATATGGCACAAGAAGGGGACACAATATTGATCTTCGGAAGAATGCTTTGAAAAAGTGAAAATCGTGCTAAGTCACAAGGGGATACAATATTGATCTTCGGAGTATAGCTTCGGAGAATGCTTTCACGAAGCTTGGATATTCTTCATCAGAGCACTATGGACATTGTTGTGATACATAAAAATTTTTCTTCACGAAGCATGAAAAGAAGGGAAGGTGTTTTTTCGCCGAAGGCTCAAAAACGGTACGTATGTAAAATTTCATGCATCGTAAAGAATTGAACTATAAAAAGCAAGTATATTACATTCAGGGTTACAAGATACCACACATATTACATTGCAAATGTTTTTACAATAGCACCTAGTCTTCCCTAAGTACTACTTCTGCAGCTTCGTTCAGGAGTTGATTGACAACTTGATCCATGATAGCTTCAACCATCTTTTTAATTTCATCGTCTTCCTTCGGGTGAGGGCCCGGAGACGCTTTAGCAGGATCTGAGGGAGGACAAGATACGGCTACATTGCTATTACAAATTGCGAACAAAGTTTGAAATTAAAAATTACAACACAATAAAAACCACTAGTTAATACCTATTTGCCCTTCGGGCTCTGCGCTTTTCTCAGCAGCCTCGACCACTTTTCTAGCATCATGGATGCCTTTTTCGCTTTTTTGGATAATTTCTCGGGCCATTTCTCGGCCACCATTGTCCCAGATATCGGTGAAAAATTTTCCACCAACCATGCTAGCTTCGACCGAAGGGTCTTTTGCATCTTCGAAAGACAAGGCAGTTTCGGATTGCGCTAAAATTTTTACATGCTCGCAACCTTTCCTCTCTAAAATGGTAGCAATCCCCCTGGCACCCGAAAAAGCGCATATGTCTCCGCGGCTATTCAAAATTTCCTCAAAGGCCTCGGCTTCGTGATTAATCCATTCGATTGGACCTTCAGGATTGCCTCTGGAGAAATTCTCTTCACTAGAGAAAGCGCCGACGCTGGCGAAGCTAGCTTTCATTTTCTTAACACACTCCATAGATTTGTCATAGCATCTTTTCTTGGACGAACGAAGCTCTTCAACAGTTCCTTCTAAATGATTTGCCCATTGGTCGCTAAGTTCTCGCTTCGTTTCTTCAAGTATGCGTTCTTCTTTAGCTCGGGCTAATTGCTTCCGAAGATCGTCAATCTCGTGCTTTTGAGCTGCAGCCTGTGCTTTAGAGGCAGCTTCGTCCTCCTTTATCTTATCCACCAATGTAACTAGAATTTTGTCCTTTTCCAAGGCTTCGTTTCTTAGTTTGATAACCTCTGTTCGAAGATTGTTGAAAGCAATTTCATAGCTTTCGTCTTCGGCATTCTTTTGCGCTCTCAGCGCATTGCTTAGTATTAAACCCTATACGTAAAAGAGTTGGCATAAGAATAAAAGAATGGATTTCAAATCATAAAATTTCCAAACGCACAGTTCTCATACCTTCAGGCTATTGTACGCAAGACTATCCGCAAGATCGTCCTTTGTCATCGCGCAGAGGCCAGCCTCCAGCTTTGGAAACCCCATGCTTCGGGCCATTTCCCGGCAGACGGATAATTCCTTGTTATCTGGGAGGCAGTATAAGAAGTCATCTTCGTCCGTGCCGTTAAATACTAGGGCCCCTTTTGGATACCTTAGTTCTTGTGCATAGTGATTAGCTTCAAAAATTTCTTCTTCAGATAATCTTTTTCCCGAAGCATGTCGAATAATATAATCGAGGGCTTTGGAGGATGCTTCGGGGGCAGCAGTACTGGTTTCTTCAACTAAAGTTGGCTCTGTCATTTTTGCTTCTTTGGCCTCCAAGGATTTTACCTTAGTGGGCTCTAAAGGCCCAGCCTTAGTCTCAGATTGTTGCTTTGGAGCTTCAGCAACAAAGATTTCAGTTTCCACTTCGGAAGTTTTAGCAATCTTTTTCGGAGTTGTGCTTGAAGACTTAATTGTCTCCAAAACATCTAGCACATTAGCCATTCTTTTCCTTTTTGGGGTCACTGCTGGGCCCTTCTGGTTTGTTGTTGTCTCAATTTTTGTTGAAGGACTTAAAATTTCCAATATTTTTGTTCCTTTAGTCCTTGGTTCGTCTGCTTTCTCTGTTGAAGGTGCTTCGGTTTTTTCTTCGATCTTCGGCACTGGAGACGGTCCTTTAGTTTCGGTGGCCGAAGAGACCTCACCAATAAACTCAGGCACTGTGGCCGGTTCAATATAATGTGCCCGGTGTGTGAGCACCTTTACCTTTTTTCTTTGCGGCGCTGGCTCGCTAGGAGCACCTGAGGCAAGTTCCTTGGCAGGAGAAGTATTCTTCCTTTTGTGGCCTTGCACCGGGTAATGGTAGTAACGGTAGACAAACCCAATTGCATCAAATACCCGGTTAAGCCTCTTCTTCTTTCGGCCTCCGAGGGTCGCTGATAATGCAGTATCCTCGGCCTTCGAGTATACCCCAAGCAATTCGTCACTTACGGTTTCAATACTTTTTAACCAGTCGTCATCTGGTTCAACAAACTTATCTCCGTATTTGAATGTGTATTTTAGTCTAACCAGCCCACCTTTGTCAGGTTCTTTGATGGTCTCCTTCGGCATTTCCCACTTTCCTGCAAGTGGCCAAACTCTGAAGGCAATATGCTCTTGGACCAAATCCCTTGTCCCAATAAAAGAGCAGATCACGCCGAAGGCTCTCTGGCATTCTTCAGCTGCTTCGTCCATTTCTACCTTCGGCTTTCGGAGGCCAAAGCGTTGCCAGATAGGGCGCATAATGATACCCTTAACATTCTCCTGTGCTGTCAAGTCATTCTTCACGTAGAACCATTCTGTCATCCAGGCACCGGGCCACCTCTTCCGAAAGGTTGGCACGGGGCAGCTTGACCCGGAGCGGGCACCGAAGCTATAACAACCAAAGTTGTTGTGATATTGTTCTTTCCCCCAGGGCTTTGTCTCATATACTAACTCATGAATATTGCATAAGCTTTTAGCATTCGGTTCCAAACCTTGGCTTTTCACAGCCCAGACAAAGATTCCCATTCTTACAATAGCTTCGGGAGTAATTTGGTGAAGGTAGATTTGAAATGTCTTCATAACTTCAACAACAAAGCTGCTCAGGGGGAACCGAAGTCCAGCCTTGAGAAAGCTTCGGAAAATCACGACCTCATTTTCTTCAGGAGTAGGAGAAGTTTTCTCTCCATCGTCAGCCCTCACAATAGACACATCTCGGAAATATCTCCCCCTCATATTGTCAAGATGACTCTGTTTAATACTGGACTTTCCGAAAACCGTGTGACTTGGCTGCCATGGTCGATCTTCGGACTCTTCCCCGCCACTTTCTACATCGTAACTGTCGCTGTCGTCAGTATCTTCAGATAAACCTTCTAAAATCTCTTTGGTAATCTTCTCTGTATTGGTCTTCGCCATTGCTTCAAGAAAGCCCAAATTTTTCTCTTCAGAGAGGCTCAGCTTCATCTCGGCAGCAACCTTCTTCTCCTCAGACATCTCTTCGGAAATCCTACTTCTCGCTTCCGAAGCTTAAAACTAGGAAGGGAAACAAATATTTTTGGGCAGAAAGTTATGTAAGCAGGCAAAACAGAAGGCAAGAGAGTGTGCCAAATAAATTGTGGCGAGCTCCTATTTATACACTCAATATGACGGAAACTGGGCAGTCCCACATGTCAATGACTGTTGCTATTCTAGCAAAGGGAAGGTGTTTTTTCGGACCTTTGGCTTAAGGCTTTCATCCATATCGCAATCTGAATTTATCACTAACAAATTAATATTGCGAGGGGCTACTGTTGGGGGCCTTCGTCCTCCGAAGGTCCTCAAAAACATGATTTGACAATGTTTTCCAAGTGAAATATATGAACAGGTATCTTTGGACTCAGATTATGAACATGGAGTACGGTCAGGACGAAGCATAAGCTAGACGAAGGGGGATTGAGATGAAGGACGGGATGATCACCAAGCTGTACGAAGGATGGTGCATAGCCGAAGCTATGCGCAGGAAAGCTTCGTCACAATAGCAGAAAGGGGAACCGACATAAAGATGAAAAGACTACTTAGACCTTAGTAGATTGCTATAAGCCATTAGCAAATGTAATGGGCATGAATGTAATTTTACATGGGCTGCGTCCCACGCCTATAAATAGATGAACAGTACTCCCGTACTGTTCATGCTGACTGGACATTTGCTTTTGGCGTCACGCTTATACTTTTGCTGTCCTTCAGGCCGAAGGTACATTTGTAATCTGAAATCATTTCTATTCTTCCATGATAATAAAATAGAAATGATCTAATAATAATGTTTGTATTAAGCTTTATATTCCGTATGAATTCTTCATCATTGTCTCTTGTGCTTACGAAGGTATGCCCTTCATGATCTTCGTCCGAAATTCATTATATCCCTAAGGGAAATAATGTTTCAGAGGACGAAGGACTTTATCATTTAACACTCTTTATGTTGTCTTGTTCTTAATTCTTAGCATTTAAGAACAAGTCCCCAACATAAATTATATTATTATGAAAGAAAATATAGAGAATGATGTAGAAAACAATGATATGACATTAGTCTGAAGTGTAGTATATTTGGGTCACTTCATGGTGTGCATTATATTTCTTTGATGAAAATTTGTAAAATAGGGCACTGTTGGAGCTCTTTTTTATGAGTTGAGCCCTATATTTCAAGAAGGGTACTGATTTAAGTTGCTATTAGAGATGCTCTAAGCTGGCTAAATGTTGAGATGGAGTGGAGTGAAGAGGAGACAGAAGAAATGGGTTGTAAACTTATAGTCGACTTCGACACAAGAACCAAAAAACTTTGTATGAGAGACAAGTGGGGTCCTACATTAATACTAAAGAGCTAACCAATATATATATGGACTAGAAAGTAGGCTACAAGGATTCTTATGGACAACTGTTAACTCTATTACTAAACTTCATCGTTCATCGTTCGTTCATACGAACTATTCATCGTTCGTTCGTACAGACTATTCATCGTTCATCGGATCGTTCATCATACTATTCATCGTTACTATTCATCGATCATCTGATCACCAAGATATTCAACTGCTCATCCATCATGCTATCCAGCTCACCTAAGACCTGCTAGACCAATATTTCAGTCATGCAAAATCAGGTGTCTGTGATTTTCCTTCTAGTAAGAACTTCTCGTCTGATCACCCATCCCAGATTTCTCCAAGTTGAGCACCCTTAACTTTGAGATTCTTTCAAACCAGGCTTCCAAAAAGAAAGGTGAATCATGTTTGTATCAATACGTCGTCAATCCTATAAAACCTAGCCAAAGATACCATAGCTCACCCGGACCAGAATACCACAGTATTCCAGCCATTTGGGTCCCGCCTTACTGTTATCCCATGTGACACAGTAGGCAGGAACAATTACCACTAACATAAACCTCTGCCAAAAATAGTCCAGAAATAATTTCTGGCACTCTGCTCAAAAATACATTTCCAAATATCTTTGAATATTCAAATTCTGGAATATTTCAGAAAATGCCTTTTCCCTTTTCTTTTTATTCTTATGATTATAAAATCCAAAACTCCTACATCCAAACCCAAATTCCAATAATTTCTATTTCTAAATTATTATCAAATTATTCCCTATCCAACCATGCCATCCCTTGACCATGGTTCATATTTCAGAAAACTTCAAAAATACTCTTGTCCCATATTTTGCCTATAATTTCCCTGTTTTGACTGAGTCAAACGATTCTGTAAGGAAAATGGACCCCGGGCCATTTGGCTAGTTGAGTTTTGGTGTTTGATGATTAACATAATCTATGGACTAATATGTTTGCTAGTGTTTATAATTGTAGTTCACAGGATGCAAAGAGGATTGGACTTAGGAAATGAGGATGCAACACCACAAAAGAAGACATAAAAAGATGCATAAAAGTCCAAGACTCAAGAACAAAAGAAGCCCGAAGGAATCATCAAAGAAACCCTAGAAGAGGGCTGTCATCTAGCGCCTGGTGGCAAACCGGACAGTGAACAGTACCTGTCCGGTGCGCACCAGACTGTCCGGTGGGACAACCGGACAGTCCGCGCAGAGGGGCCGCAGACAGACGCCCTCAGGCTGTAGCACCGGACAGTCGGTAACGGTCGGATCCAACGGTCGACTGCTATAGACGCCAATGATCGGCTGACGTGGCGTGCATTGGACACTGCATAGTGCCTGTTCGGTGGTGCACCTGACTGTCCGGTGCGCCCAGCGACAGAAAGATGCTGCTTTCTGTCCAATGGCTAGTTTGGGGGTTGGGGGCTATAAATACCACCCCAACTGATCATTCTCAAGTGTGAGAGCCCAAGCAACATACCGAGACATATAGTGCATATTTCCAAGAGCTCAAACACCCAAGTGCTTAATAGAATCACTCGGTGATTAGCGTAGGTGCTTTGCGAAGTGCTTAGGTTAGTTAGACTGTTTTAGCGCTTGCTCTAGGTGAATCATAGTTAGTTGAGTGAGTTTAGATAAACCACCAACCCCTCGGCTCTTGCGCGAGCCATTATTGTATCGAGTGGGGCGAGAGTCTTACGAGATCGTGACAACCGCGTTTGTGTCACGACCGCCACCGTGTACCGAAGGGAACAAAGCCCGCGGCGTTTCGGTCGGAAGCTCGATAGTGGAGATGGCGGGGAGCGTCCGAGAGGAGCCGGAAGCGGAGCACCACTTGAGCGTGGAGAAGACCCACAGCTCTCTACGAAATTACTCGACCAAGGTGCTTGGACCTCGCGTGGGCATCCCTTTGCGTAGGGGCACCAACGAGGATTAGTCGGGATCTTGCGCGGTTCCGGATACCTTGGTAAAAATACCAGCGTCATCCACGAGAGTTTGCATCTCTACCTTGCCTTTTAAGTTTCCACATTTATATTAAGCATTTAAGTTTCAATCTTGTATTCATACTTATATAGTGTAGATTGAAACTTAGGTATTGCGATAGAGATAGCAACACTTAGACAAAATCTAGTTTGCAAATTCTAGTTTGCAAATTCTAGTTTGATTATTTGCATAGGTTTTGCTATAGGGATTTATTTGTGGCCTAGTTTAATGAAAGTTTTAGAAGTCCTAATTCACCCCCTCTTAGGCGTAACCCGTTTCCTACAAGTGGTATCAGAGCCTGGTATGGCTCATTTGAAATGCTTTAGCTTCACCACTAAAAGAGCCGACACTTTTTATAGGAAGGGATGGATACCCATAGGCCACCACACTTCGACAACACTAACTTTCCATATTACAGTGCTAGAATGGCTTGTTACCTAGAGGTCGTTGATCTAGGTATTTGGAGAGTCACTCATGATGGGATGAAACCCCCCAAGAATCCCGAGAAACCCACCACGAGTGAGGAAAAAGAAATTCATTTAAATGCTAGAGCCAAAATTGCTTGTATGAATATCTTAGCACGAATATTTTTAATCAAGTATTTACCTTGAAAACTGCTAATGAGATTTGGCTAAAATTGCATGAGCTCCATGATGGCACATCCAATGTTTGTGAGCAAAAACATTGCCTAGTCTTAAATGAGTATAATACTTTTGCTATGAAAGATGATGAGCTTGTTAGAGACATGTATTCTCGTTTAAATCTAATTATCAATGAGCTCAATTCTATTGGCATTAATAAGCTAGGTGATGTGGACATTGTAAGGAAGATTATCTCCCTGCTACCACAACAAAGATATGGGAGCATCATTACCATCCTTCACAACATGGATGACTTGAGTACCATGACCCCGACCATTGTGATTGGGAAAATCGCGGCCTTTGAGCTATCACGAAAAATGTGTCGGGGAGAAGAGCCAACTTCCTCAAGGCCATATGCTTTTGCATGTGATGAAAGGAAGGGTAAAAAGAAGACTCCCACTCCAAGTTCCTCATGTGAAGAAGAGGAGGAAGAAGAAAGTGATGATGATGAATATAATCAACCATGCACATCATCCTCCGAAGACGAAGAAACAATCTGATGCGTCAGAAAGGTAATGGGGATGATCCGCAAGATTAATCTAATGGGTGTGCCCCTGCAGGTCGAGGATCTTCTCTTTAACATTAACATGAAAAATCAAAGAAAGAGAGGATGCTTCACATGTGGGGAGAAGGGCCACTTCAGGGACAAATATCCATCTATGGCCAAACCCAAAAAGAAGAGGAGCAAAGGCAAGGCGCTAACAAGTGTCAAGACTTGGGATGATTCTTCAAGTGAAGATGAACCTGCAAGGACGCACAGCCATCGGTCCTCATCACGCTCATCACGGTCATCACGCAAATGCCTTATGGCAAGAGGTAAAATGAGCATTCCATCCTCTAGTGATGAAAGTAGTAGTGATGATGAATGTGAGGGAAAGCCCTCTGTTGATGAGCTTGCGGAAGCCGTTAAATTTTTCTAGGATGTTTGCACTAAGCAAAAAGCTCAACTTAAAACTTTGAAAATTAAGTTGATTAGCTCCCAAAAAGACTATAAAGGTTTGCTAGAATTTTTTTGAAACTTTTGCAAACTTAAATAGTGAGCTGTCAACTAAAATTGAGTTGTTAGAATCTAGTGCTCCATCCATTGCTACCGATGATGGCCTTATTAAAAAGAATGAAAAACTTAAGGCTAAGTTAGCTAGCTCCCAAGATACCATTAAAAATTTCCTAGAGAAAATGGAAATTCTTAGCATACATAATAATGAGCTAACTACCAAGCTAAAAAACATTGGTAGCACCCCAGAAGTATCTTTGGTTAAAATACCTGAAATAATTAAGAAAGATGCTTCTACTTCCTACTTTGATTTAATTTATGATTCTAACCTCTACAACCAAGTTCTTGTTAAGAATATTGTTGTAGAAACATGTTCGAATGAGGTTGCAAAGGAGAATGAGCAATTAAGGCAAGAAGTGGCCCGCCTTGGCAAGGCTCTGTACAACAAGAAAGGCAAAGCAAAACAAATCCAACCTCCACCGGATAACACCACTGCGGGAGTGAACAAGCCTATGGAGGGCGAAACTGTGATTTATAGGTTATGCCACAAGGAAGGCCATAAGTCTTTCCAATGCAAGGCGATGACCGGGGATAAGCAAAAGCAAAAGCTCAAGCAAAAGCCATCAAGCAAAATCTCCAACACCTACATCAAAAAGGTGGACAGAAAGGCTGCTACACCATACTTGATCAAGAAGAAAAATAATGGAAAGGTGATAGCAATCAAAGCCAACAAAGGAAAGGGGGCCAAACGCATCTGGGTGCCAAAGGAAATAATTTCAACCATAAAAAGCACCAAGAAGGTTTGGATCCCGAAAGGAAAGTGAGTGGTCCGAAGGACCACGTGAAATTTGGAGACTTGGCAAATTTAGGATGTATATCATGGGATACATCATATTGGATCAAGTTTATTGCCAAGTGTGTTGGTAGAAATTTTTGGACCCAAACTTCCCGCCCATGACTAAGGTAACTAGATCTATTGTATTCCTTAGCTTTAGATATGCGTATCTATTTTCTTGTATCTAGTTTTACCTTTCATGCCTAGTATTACAATCTGTATTTACTTCTACTTAAATGCATGCATACTAGTTAAATCACATGGTAGGATTGCTTGTTTTCAATTCATACACTTAAGCAAACATACATGGTTTAAAATGTTTATTTAAGCATGGCACATAGCTTCTTTATCACTCCATAATAAATGATACATCAATTAATATGTTTAATGCCACAAGTGGTAAAACCCTCATATTCTACAATTTGTATCATTTAACCTATATGTGCCAAAGTTCGGATTATAGATAATTTGCCCCTTTTTTATATCAAATCAAAGTGTATGTCTCCTACAAGTATTCAAAACTTGTATGCACACTTTCAGGGGAGGTTACTCTATAATCTAATACTTTGAGACTAATACTTTTTTCAAGTCTATTTCATGTGATAGTCTCATTGTAAGGAAAATGAAGTCCCCGGAGAAAGATAACAATCTTCCACTGCAAATCTACAAGAACTCTTCATTTTACATCATTTACATGTCTTCTCCAACATTTGGTTAGACTATATTTCATATCTTATACTTCCTTATTGCTATACATGCATAAGTGGTTAATCATTTTCTGTTACCTATGCATAGGGAAGTTGGTCTAATCAAATCATGTCTTGCACCTCTAATTTTCACATGCTTTTTCCTAAGTAGAAGATCTCATTCAGGGGGAGTATTTCTTCGTCTCTAAAAATTGAAGAAATCTCTTTCTAAAAGAGAACACTCATTTAGGGGGAGTAACTATTTGGTTCAACTAGTACCCTACGTCTGGTTTAATTTAGTATCCTACAATGGTATCATTTGACAAGAATCTTATGAGGGCAAGTCTTATTTACTTCCTACATGCTTTTAATGTCTTCCTTTTTGGTGGTTGATGCCAAAGGGGGAGAAGTTTAGGGACCAAAGCAATGAAAAACGTATCAAACACCAAACACCACCAATTTAAATTTTTAATTCTTCAAGTGGCTTTTTAAGTGGTTTTGGTTCTTTGGTCCAAAATAGGAAGTAAGTGATTTATGGAGTTAGGGGAGGCTTAAGTCCATAATATCACATTTTGGGGACAAACATGCATCCTAGCAAGTAGATTGCATATTTTAATTCAAATGTCTATATTATTTGCTTGCTTTGGTTGTGTTGTCATCAATCACCAAAAAAGGGGAGATTGTAAGGAAAATGGACCCCAGGCCATTTGGCTAGTTGAGTTTTGGTGTTTGATGATTAACACAATCTGTGGACTAATATGTTTGCTAGTGTTTATAATTGTAGTTCACAGGATGCGAAGAGGATTGGACTTAGGAAATGAGGATGCAACACCTCAAAAGAAGACATAAAAAGATGCATAAAAGTCCAAGGCTCAAGAACAAAAGAAGCCCGAAGGAATCACCGAAGAAACCCTAGAAGAGGGTTGTCAGCTAGCGCCTGGTGGCGCATCGGAAAGTGAACAGTACATGTCCGGTGCGCACCGGACTGCCCGGTGGGACAACCGGATAATCTGCGCAGAGGGGCCACAGACAGGCGCCCTCGGGCTGTAGCACTGGACTGACCGGTGTGCACCGGACAGTCGGTAACGGTCGGATCCAACGGTCGACTGCTACAGACGCCAACGGACGACTGCTACAGACGCCAACGATCGACTGACGTGGCATGCACCGGACACTGCACGTTGCCTGTCCGGTGCGCCCAACGACAGAAAGCTGCTGCTTTCTGTCCAACGGCTAGTTTGGGGGTTGGGGGCTATACATACCACCCCAACCGACCATTCTCAAGTGTGAGATCCCAAGCAACATACCAAGACATATAGTGCATATTTCCAAGAGCTCAAACACCCAATTGCTTAATAGAATCACTCGGTGATTAGCGTAGGTGCTTTGCGAAGTGCTTAGGTTAGTTAGACCACTTTAGCGCTTGCTCTAGGTGAATCCTAGTTAGTTGAGTGAGTTTAGATAAACCACCAACCCCTCAGCTCTTGCGCGAGCCATTATTGTATCGAGTGGGGCGAGAGTCTTGCGAGACCGTGACAACCACGTTTGTGTCACGACCGCCACCGTGTACCGAAGGGAACGAGGCCCGTGGCGTTTCGGCCAGAAGCTTGATAGTGGAGACGGCGGGGAGTGTCCGAGAGGAGCCGGAAACGGAGCACCACTTGAGCGTGGAGAAGGCCCGTGGTTCTCTACGGAGTTACTTGACCGAGGTGCTTGGCCCTCGCGTGGGCTGCCCTTTGCGTAGGGGCACCAATGAGGATTAGTCGGGACCTTGCGCGGTTCCGGATACCTCGGTAAAAATACCGGCGTCATCCACGAGAGTTTGCATCTCTACCTTGCCCTTTAAGTTTCTGCATTTATATTAAGCATTTAAGTTTCAATCTTGTATTCATACTTATATAGTGTAGATTGAAACTTAGGTATTGCGGTAGAGATAGCAACACTTAGACAAAATCTAGTTTGCACATTCTAGTTTGATTATTTGCATAGGTTTTGCTCTAGGGATTTATTTGTGTCCTAGTTTAGTGAAAGTTTTAGAAGTCCTAATTCACCACCCTCTTAGGCGTCACCCGTTTCCTACAGATTCATTCGCCACTATTCTCACAAGCAATGAACTATACCGTACTAAACCACATGTACCCATCTTTAAATACACCCAGTTACACTCTACCCCTCCACACCCTCAGCCAAGGCAAACCCCCACCCACTTAGTTACCCCGCTTTATCGGCTACACGCCTAGTGTCGCTTCGCCTCCAACCCACCCTTCTGGTAAGCATCTCCACTCCACCACCAGTAATATCACAACACCACATGACACATATTCTGCTCAAGACTCTACCCATCCATATATCGTCATTCTGACCACTATACTAAATATTTATGGATATACTTGCAGGTTTGTATGTTTGATTGTTCATGTTTCATAGTTATCGGAGCGTTCGTGCTATCTCGTGAAGGCTAGTTCTGCAAGTCTATGTCAGGCGGTGGAGCTAGAAGCCAGTTCTGTGAGCTCTCAACCTTTTGTTGGTTAAAGCAACGACAAGCTCACTGGATCCCTTTGATGCATAAATTACCTATGTTTTTCAAACACAAACTCAACTGTTATTTAATGCATTATATGATTTTGCTGCTAAGAGACATGTTAATATGGCCACCCAGTCTTAGAACTTTGTCGTAATTCATCTTTATACTCCTTGACATTTTTGTTACAATATGATTTGAGAAAATGTGTGAGTATTTCAAAAGAAAATGTTTTTCAAAGTGGGTATGATGAAGGGTTATCACCATTATCACCTTTGAGCAGGATGATCAGGGACTCCCTCGTTTGGGAGGGCCTTAAGGTGATGGTTCAGTCAGGTTAGATGTGAGCATGAAGGATTGTCCCAATCACATAAGTTCTGGTTTGTCATCACTCCTTACCTATACTCTTATCAAGTACAACCACTCGAGACTGTATGAGCAGACGCTTGATCCAAACTTGCACAGTTTGTGCCTTAGGGTTATGGTGGCTGGGGAGCACCAAAAGGACAAGGAGGGGGAATGTTTTGCCCTGGTTTATATTATTGGCCTACACTACTCACCATGATTTTAAGCTTTTTCAAATGGATGTGAAGAGCGTCTTCCTTAATGGAACAATCAGGGAGGAGGTGTATCTGGAGCACCCCCTGGCTTCGAGGATGACAGGTGTCCTGGCTATGTCTACAAGCTCTCTAGGGCGCTCTATGGACTTAAGCAAGCACCAAGAGCATGGCTTGAATGCCTTAGAGATTCTCTCATATCAAATGCTAAGGCTGGGAAAGTTGATCCAGCTCTTTTTAATAAGACTTGTAATGGTGATTTGTTTATATGCCAAATTTATATCAATGACATCATAATTGGTTCTTCTAATCAAAAGTACTATGAGGAGTTTAGCAGGGTGATGATGCAGAAGTTCGAGATGTCAATGATGGGAGAGTTGACCAACTTCCTTGGATTCCAAGTAAAACAGCTCGAGGACGACACCTTCATCTCCCAAACAAAGTACACATAGGACATCCTCAAGAAGTTAGGGATGAAGGATGCGAAGCCCATCAAGATGGTGATGGGAACAAGTGTACATTTGGACCTCAACATGGGAGGTAAGTGAAAGGGAAATGTGCCCCTGGGCCATTTCTATAAATGTTTTGGTGATTAGATGCCCAACACATATTGTTTTAGTTCATATGTGCTAAGTGTCTGAGAAGTGCAAATCAAGAATCAAGGTACATTTCTAGCCCTAGTAAATTGTTTTTTGGATACTAACATATCTCTCTAAGTGCTAGGAACATTGCCAAGAAAATAGAAAATGAATTGGAGAAGTTTTGGCTGAGTTCAGCCAAACCAGCTCCAACCTGTGGTGCACCGAACAGTGTCCGGTGCCTAGGCTGTCCCGGCGATGAACTCGTCGCTCTCGGAAAAAAGCGAAGGAGCCGCGGCTAAAAATCACCGGACCGTTCGGTGTGCACCGGACTGTCCAGTGAGTCAACGGTGCCCTCGGCACACGGTCGGCAGCGCAATCAACGGGTGACGCGTGGCCCGCGCCAACTATTGGTTGGTCACACTAGACTTTCCGGTGTGCATCGGATAGTGTCCGGTGCGCCAACAGCACCCGAGGACCAACGGTCGGCTGCACTTGATAAGGAAGGAGATCGGGCACCGGTCTGCAACTGTTCATGTCCGGTGGTGCACCGGACTGTCCGGTGCGCCACCCAACAGAAGGCAAGAATTGCCTTCCAATTGGATCTCCAACGGCTCCTGGCTGCTTTGGGGCTATAAAAGGGACCTCTAGGCGCATGGAGCACTACACCAAGAATTCTCTGATCATTCTAAGACGCCTAGACTCCGCTGCCACGCATTCGGATCAATGTGTTAGAGATTTGAGCACCATTTAAGTTGTGAACTCCCTGCGTCGTGTTTTGTGCTCACGTCTTGACTTGTGTGCATGTGTCTGTAATGATTCTTATGTGTGGTTCTTCCCCTCCCTTACTCTAGTGTTTTTGTTGTGAACAACTTTGTAAGGGTGAGAGGCTCCAACTTGTGGAGATTCCTCACAAATGGGAAAACGAGTCTAAGGAAGAAAATCATGGTATTCAAGTGGATCGTTGGATCACTTGAAAGGGGTTGAGTGCAACCCTCGTCCATTGGGATGCCACAACGTGGAAGTAGGCAAGTGTTATACTTGGCCGAACCACGGGATAAAACACCGTGTATCTTGTGTTGCTTTTCTCTGTGATTGGTTTCTTCTCAAGAGCTCACAACTTGGTTTGGTCTAACTAAAACTTTATAAACCAAATTTGTTCTACTAGCATTGAATTTTTCAGTATCACCTATTCACCCCCTCTAGGTGCTCTCAATTGGTATCGGAGTCACACTCTTCATTAAAGGGACTAACCGCCCGAAGAGATGGATCCTATGGGCAAGGGGATGGTGATCAACGACAAGGAGGAGTCCCTCCTCAACGAGCCAAGAGAGGACAAGCCCACTGACTCAGGCTCGAGTCACAAGAAGAGGGACGGGAAGAAGAAGAGGCGCATCAAGAAGATTATCTACTACGACAGCGATGCCTCCTCTTCTTCACCAAGGGATGACGACGACGACTCCTCGTCCAAAAAGAAGACGATTAATCAAAACTACTCCTTTGATTATTCTCGCATTCCTTACAATTCAAATGCTCATCTACTCTCTATTCCACTTGGAAAACCCCCACACTTTGATGGAGAGGATTACTCATTTTGGAGTCATAAAATGCGTAGTCACCTATTTTCCCTCCATCCTAGCATTTGGGAAATTGTAGAAAATGGAATGCAATTTGATTGCACCGACAATCCCGAATTTATTAATGAACAAATACATAAAAATGCCCAAGCTACCACTGTTTTGCTGGGATGAATATAACAAAGTAAGTGCCTTCGACAATGCCAAGCAAATCTGGGATACCCTCAAGATCTCTCACGAAGGGAATGATGCCACCATGATCACGAAAATGGAACTGGTGGAAGGCGAGCTGTGGAGATTCATGATGACAAGGGGAGAAGAGCCAACACAGACCTACAACAGGCTAAAGATCCTTGTCAACAAAATCCGAAGCAACGAAAGTACAAGATGGGCGGATCATGACGTCGTCTGACTCATGCTCAGGTCATTTACAGTTATTGACCCCCATCTTGTAAATCATATACGTGAGAACCCCAGGTACACCAAGATGACGCCTGAGGAAATCCTCGGAAAATTCGTGAGCGGGCGCATGATGGTAAAGGAAGCGAGATATGTGGATGACGCATTAAACGGACCGCTTCCTCTACACGAGTCGCAACCCATTGCTCTCAAAGCAACCAGCAGCAAGGAGGCGCTACCTAGCAAGGTAGCACAAGTGTAGGCTGCTGGGCTCAATGAGGATGAGATGGCGCTCATCATCAAACGATTCAAGATCATCTTGAAGGGACGCAAGAGTACCCTAACAAGAACAAATCAAGGGGAAAGCGCTCCTGCTTCAAGTGCGGTAAGTCTGGTCATTTTATTGCACAATGTCCTGATAATGATGATGACCAGGTGAAAGGGAAATGTGCCCTAGGCAATTTCTATAAGTATTTTGGTGATTAGATGCCCAACACACTAATTGAGCACTTATGTGCTAAATGGGTGAAAAGTGCAAATCAATGTACAAGGTATGTTTCTAGACTTAGTATATTATTTTGTACACTAATGTGTTTGCCTAAGTGCTAGAAACAGGGCCAACAAAAGAAGGAATGCAATGGAAAGACTTGGCTATGAACAGCCAAGTATCTGCTCAGGCCTGGCACACCGGATTGTCCGGTGGTGCACCGGACAGTGTCCGGTGCGCCAGGCTGATCAACGGTGAAGTAGCCGGTCTTGGGAATCGACGGAGTTGTATGGCTATAATTCACCGGACTGTCCGGTAAGTCATCCGCGACGAACTCGCCGCTCTCGGGAAACGGAAAAGGCGACGTGGCTATAATTCACCGGACTATCTGGTGGTACACCGGACTGTCCGGTGAGCCAACAGTCGCTAATGGTCGGCCGCGCAATCTGCGGGCGACACATGGACTGCTCCAACGGTCAGCTGGTGCACCGGATAGTGTCCGGTGCGCCAACGGGCCTGGAGGAGCAACGGCCGGATGCGCCTGTTTTGGAAGGAGATCGTGCACCGGACATGAACAGTGACTGTCCGGTGGTGCACCAGACTGTCCGGTGCACCACTCGACAGAAGGCATGAATTGCCTTCCAAGATTGTCTCCAACGGCTCCTAGCTGCCTTGGGGCTATAAAAGGGACCCCTAGGCGCATGGAGGAGAACACCAAGCTTTCAAGAAACATTCTAAGACTCCCAGACTCCGACTCCACGCATTTTATTCTCTGTGTTAGTGATTTGAGCTCCATTTGAGTTGCGAACTTCGTGTGTTGTGTTTCGAGCTCAAGTCGTGACTTGTGTGCGTGGTTGTGCTGTGGATTTGAGTCTTGCGTGTGTTGCTCTCCCAACCTTACTTTGTGCTTTCTTTGTGATCTCTATTGTAAGGGCGAGAGACTCCAAACTGTGGAGATTCCTTGCACATGGGAAAATACTCTAAAGGAAAAGACCATGGTATTCAAGTTGATCATCGGATCACTTGAAAGGGGTTGAGTGCAACCCTCGTCCATTGGGACGCCACAACGTGGAAGTAGGCAAGTGTTACTTGGCCGAACCACGGGATAAAAATCGCGTGTCTCTTGTGTTGCTTTGTCTGTGATTGTTGTGTTCACAAGAACTAGCTTCAAAGCTACTTAGTCGCACTAACTCTCAAATAAACTCAGTCTTGTGGCTATTTAGTGTTTGATTTTATAGGATCACCTATTCACCCCCCTCTAGGTGCTCTCAATTGGTATCAGAGCCGTACTCTTCGTCTAAGGGACTAACCGCCCGAAGAGATGGATCCTAAGGGTAAGGGGATGGTGGTCAACGATAAGGAGAAGGAGTCCCTCTTCAACGAGCCAAGAGACAACAAGCCCATTGACTCAGGCTCGAGTCACAAGAAGAGGGACGGGAAGAAGAAGAGACGCATCAAGAAGATCATCTACTACGACAGTGATGCATCATCTTCTTCACCAAGGGACGGCAACGACGACAACAACTCTTCGTCAAAGAAAAAACGGTTAATCAAAATTATTCTTTTGATTACTCTCGCATTCCCTATAATTCAAATGCGCATCTACTTTCAATTCTCCTTGGAAAACCTCCACACTTTGATGGAGAGGACTATTCGTTTTAGAGTCATAAAATGCGTAGTCATTTATTCTCTCTCCATCCTAGCATATGGGAAATTGTAGAAAATGGGATGCATTTTGATAGCACTGATAATCCTATGATTATAAATGAGCAAATCCATAAAAATGCCTAAGCTACTACTGTGTTGTTAGCATCTCTTTGCAGGGACGAGTATAATAAAGTGAGTGGCTTGGACAATGCCAAACAAATCTGGGATACCCTCAAGATATCACATGAGGGAAATGATGCCACTATGATCACAAAGATGGAACTAGTGGAAGGCGAACTGGGAGGTTCGTGATGATCAGGGGAGAGGAGCCAACTCAGACCTACAACAGGCTCAAGAGTCAAGACCCTGGTTAACAAGATCCAAAGCTACGGAAGCACAAGATGGACAGATCATGATGTCGTCCGACTCATGCTAAGGTCATTTACTGTAATTGACCCCCATCTTGTGAATCTTATTCGTGAAAACCCCGGGTACACCAAAATGACGCTCGAGGAGATCCTCGGAAAATTCGTGAGCGGGCGCATGATGGTGAAGGAGGCTTGATACGTGGACGATGCACTAAACGGTCCACTACCCGTCTACGAGCCACAACCCGTTGCCCTCAAAGCAACCAGTAGCAGGGAGGCACTACCAAGCAAGGTGGCACAAGTGGAGGCTATCGGGCTCAATGAAGATGAAATGACGCTTATCATCAAGCGCTTAAAGACCGCGCTTGAAGGACGCAAGGAGTACTCCAACAAGAACAAAATAAGGGGAAAGTGCTCCTGCTTCAAATGCGGTAAGACTGGTCATTTCATTGCACAATGCCCCGATAATGATAATGACCAGGGACAAGAAAAGAGCGGGAAGAGGGAAAAGAAGAAGAACTACATGAAGACGAAGGGCGAGGCACACCTTGGAAAGGAGTGGGATTCTGACTGCTCCTCATCTGACTCCGACGATGAAGGATTGGCTGCCTCGGCCTTCGACAAGTCTTCGCTCTTCCCCAACGAACGCCACACTTGCCTCATGGCCAAGGAGAAGAAGGTACGTATTCGAGATTCCCCTAAGTACTCTTCTTCTAGTGATGAGGAATCCTCCGATGATGAAGTAGATTACTCTGGTTTATTTAAAGGTTTAGATAGAGCCAAAGTAGAGAAAATTAATGAATTAATTGATGCTCTAAATGAAAAAGATAGACTGCTAGAAAAGCAAGAGGACATTTTGTATGAGAAACATGACAAATTTGTTAGTGTACAAAAATCTCTTGCTTTAGAAACTAAGAGAAATGAAATGCTATCTTCTGAGTTATCTGCTTGCCATGAATCTATCTCTAGTTTAAAGAATTTAAATGATGAATTAAATGCTAAGCTAGAGGAAGTTAGTAAAACAAGCTCATGTGTAGAGCATGTTAGTATTTGTAATAGATGTAAGGACTTTGATGTTGATGCCTGTGATGAACATCTTATTTATATTACTAAATTAAATGATGAGGTGGCAAGTCTTAATGCTCAACTTAAGACTTGCAAAATTGATTTTGATAAATTAAAATTTGCTAGGGATGCCTACACTATTGGTAGACACCCCTCAATTAAGGATGGACTTGGTTTTCAAAAGGAAACCAAGAGCTTAACAAGTCAAAGGACTCCCGTTCTCAACAAGGAGAAAGGGAAGGCCCCTATGGCGAGTAGTCCTCAAAGGAACTGTCGGTACCCTGAAACAGGGGTACCTTTTACTACTGTATGAAGACGCGGCTATCTCTAGTCGCGTGGTGAACAGCACCCGATCCCACCACGTGGACGGCTCCGGGGCCGCCATGTGGCCAGAGAAGACGATATACTCCAAGGTATCAACAGTGGGTCCGGACCCCCACGAGAAAGTGTCGGACCCCTGTATGTAGGGACCGTACCTCCGGGTAAGGTCCAGGACCTCCACGAGCGCGAACCGGACCCCACTATGTGGGGTCCGAGCCACTCACAGCAGGGTCTCGGGATTCCAGGACAAAGAATACCTAGGCCTTAATCAAGGCCAGGTGGGGGCCTGGAGCTAGCACGTGTCCGGACCATACCGTGTACGCTTCTGCTCCCCGCTCAGGCGGAGACCCAATGCTACCACGTGGCCTATTGCCCGTGACGTAAGCCAGCGGGCGGAGCATAACGTAAGGCCTCTGGACCGCGTGGCCTCTGCATTTATTGCGGATAAGGCGCACCGCCTGTCAATTCCACTGGCAGGTGATGTGCCGCCTCGGCATTTAATGAGCCATATCCATTCCACTAGCAGGCGATGTGCCTCCTCAGCATTTAATGTGCCCTGTCCACTCCGCTAGGAGGCGGCGACCAGGCCATCCCGCAGGCTGTGTGCCTATCCATTCCATTGGCAGGCAGTACGCCCATGCTACCGCTTGTACCACACTCATCATGACTCGCGCGTTACCGAGGAGGTAGCGCCACATATCAATACTATATGCACTACACACATTATGGCGCTCGGAGATCGCCCAGGCGTTATAGGCGTTAGTTACTTCCTTCCATTTTGCCCCTAGGCCCACATGTCGGGGCCCAGCATCCTTGTACGTGCCCCCCTTGAGCTATAAAAGGGAGGGCACACAACGTTACAAGGCAAACTCACTTAGACTCTCAAACTCACAAGTTCATACAAGCTCTCAAGCTTAATACAACACACAGTGGAGTAGGGTATTACGCTCCGGCGGCCCGAACCACTCTAAACCCTTGTGTGTTCTTGTGTTCATCCCGAATCCATCTAGCAGGCAAAACGCTTAGGCCCCCTCCTTGGCAGAACCACCCGAATTGTTCAAACTTAAGTGCCTAAGTCACGCCTAAGGGGCCATAACACACTTAAATCGGAATAACCCGTCAGTCCCTCAGATCTAGTCTGATAAAGCCACTTAACAAGGATCAAATACCACAAACCTACTCGAAGGCGAGTCACAGAAGAAATACAATAAAACAGGAAAACCTCGAATTAAAGTACTGAATTATTACATAGATCGGAGTTTTTCAAGTAGCGAATAAAAGTTCACAAGATAAAATGCAGCGGATAATCGATATCGTCGGTAGCGAGGAATCGGGCAAGGCCTAGCCCACTACTCCTCTTGCTCCTCTCCTGCTGGAGCAACATCCCACTCGACTGTCCAACCCAGTGGCAGGGTGCTAGGCCAAGTCACACCATCAACCATATCTTGAAGCGTACCTACAAAATTATGCCACAAGCAAGGCTGAGTATACTAATACTCAGCTAGACTTACCCGGTGTGAGGAAACTACTCCTCTACCTCCAGACCATGCAGCTATTTGGCTAAGGGGTTTGGTTTGCCAAAAGCACTAGCTGAGTCTAAAATCAACTTTTAGCTTTTCAAATTCTAGCATCATTATCTTAGCTAAATTTGTTCCTTCTAGGCATTCATGGTAACAAGCATTTAGTACAATCAACAAGTTATCTCATGTAAACCTCATTTCACTTCTTACTCAATGTAGTACAAGGGGTCAAGCAGTCTCATTAGCTGCGAGAAGCAGATGATTCGAATCGAGTTTTTATCCTTGCAAGGTAAACCTAAACACACGACATGTCAGGGCACTCCGTCCCCACACATGTCAACCGTCCCCATCGATTCCCCGTTCGCGGCCAGGGCTCACCGCCTTGGCATACAATGCTCCACTGACCCCGGCTGCCACCGTGCAGTGACCGCACTTGTACCCACCATAGCTAGCATGGGAGACCCAGCCTCAGGACGAGTGAGGGATAAAGTCCGTGCCCGGCTTCACTCAGGTACTAGGTTTACCGGTTACCATATTTCCCGACATATGCTTAGTACGTTCAAACGCTTAACTCAAGTATCCACACATTAATCCTTAATTCTTTTTCCCGTCTTATGGACAAGGCATCCTCCCTGGATCCAAGTCCATAGACCATCATAGATCCCGTTATCAAGATGAATACAATCAATTTCCTGACCTCGCGCGAGTGCTAGAAAAATCACTCGACTTTTACCGAGATCCTGTTTAGCAAGCAGCTACTCGACCTAGCATACTAGTATTCATCTCAAAAAGGAATCCTAAGTTCATGCAACTACAAGTTTCAAGCAATTCCTACACTTAAGTGCACATTACAAGCCTACAAACATTAAGTGTAGTAAAGTAGCATATATAAATACGGTTATGCATAAAACCGTAGCATGCCTTCAATAGCTGGGGCTGCGGGGAGATCCTCAGTGGCAGTCTCGTGAGCTTGCTCCTGGTCTTCCTCGTGGACAACTCCTTGCTCGGGGATGAGCACGTACTCTCCGTCAGCTAGATTGCAGTCTAATGAATGCAATGAGTAAGATACATGCATGATATGATATGTAATTTAGCAATTAACTTTGATGGTGACTAATCTATTTAAAACAGGTAGAGTTTAATCTTGCTACAACAGATTCTTGTGGTACATTTAGCAAATTATGGTCAAGCTTAGTTAAACTAAGTGGTAAGTATATTTTAGTGTTCCACTGATTTCTTTTTAAAGCCTTAGCGAGAATTTAATAAGATTTCTAGTTGAACTTATTGGAGCGAGGTTTATTAGTTTCCTTTCTTCTTCTTATTTCCTTTATGCTTTTAAGGTGGGTTTGAACTATAAGTTAAATTAATAAATTTCCAAAATTTTTGAAACAATTACAGTGGCTTTTTACTGGTGTATGAGTCTCTGTCTCAAAATTTGGGGTTTAAAAAGTAAGTAGTTCTTTCTGGACAAAATTATCAAATATTAGGGCAGGAGGGGTGTTTTGAACTATGGATCCTTTTTAACAGAGGGTTATTACTTAAGACATATTTTTGCTGACATCTAGATGTCAAAACATGACTTTGCACAAATTTCTAGCCATTAATACTTACCAGTTATTTTATTATGATTTTCCAAAGTTTCTAGCCAAAGGGGTGCTTTCTACTACCACTATATTTGAAAAATATCAAACAACAGATTTCTGATTTTTCCTAGCTTCTACTTTGTGCAAGAGCAATCATTCTGAAGTTTGGCACCTTTTTTCTTAAGGGAAAGGTGGTAGGAATTATTTGGATTAAATGGCCTTTTTTATGAAGTATTGGCAATGGGTATTATTTTGCAGCCTTCAATTGGGTTTTGCATTTTTCTCTGGTGGCTTATCTCATCATTGATCTAGTATAATTTTATTTGCCCATTATTGCCTTATTTTTGGGTTGCTCATGATTTATTTGGAATAGGACCCAATATCAAGTTTTATTTGTTTACCCTACTTAAAATGATGGGCTAGGGTGGTTATCATTTTTGTAGTGGAGTTCTAGTGGTTACAAGTTCACTGGATTTTTATTAACAATTTTGAAATTGTTTTCATGATTCTAATAATTGTTTTTCTAGTTGATTAGTGCCTAATAAAACATTCTAGAATTTGCTCTGTACTAGGGGTCCCTTTATTTTTCCTAGATTCTCTGTTACTTAAGTAGGCTAGGAAAAATAATTGCATTCACTGCTCCTTATTTTCTAATACCTCTCTGATTTTCTTAAGTTTTGGGCAAAAATGGCTTTTATTGGATAACTATACTTAAATTTCCAATACTATGGTGCTCACTATTTTTAAACAGTGTCTAATTGGGGTTTGAACATCTACAAATTTTCTCAAGCCTAGCACAGAAGCATAACCATTTTTCTTTAATTAAATAGGGTTTTGTCAGTTTCTGTATTTAATTCTAAACCCTAAAATTTAGAATAGAAAGCATGGGGTTTAGTATTTTTAATTGATAGTCCATAATATTTAGAATCCAGCAAAATTGGTTTGACAAATTTTGGTTAAATATTTCTCAAGTTATGAATTTCCTAAGTCCTCTACTGAATAATAAAAGATTAATTAGAAATGGTTTAAAGAAAAGCAGTTTTGCGCTGGGGTCCCTAGCGAAAGTTCTTAAAGGAATTACAGATAGGTCCCTGGGGCACTATTCATTTGAGTCTACAGCTCTGCAGAAAACCCCCTAGGGTTTCTGGAAATCGAACTCGCGGTCATTTCCCCAATTAAACAGTACCCGCGACGGAGAAAAGGGTGGAGAGGCTTACCGGCGGCGAGGCTGCTCCGGAGAGGTGGTCGAGGACGTAGGGGAGGTCTTGAGGATCATGGCGATGTGCGGGTCGCCGTCGGGGATGGTCGGAGTCGGCCGGTCCACGTGCGCAGACGGAGATGCACGCCGGCGGCGAGGAATCCGGCCTACTCACGGCGCGATAGTTCAATCAAACGGGTCAGAGAGCTCCACTGGGTGCTAGGGAAGACGTGGGTGCAAGGAATTTGGAAAATGGCTTACCGGAATGCTCGGTCCACGCACAGCGGCGGGCGACCGAAGTACGACGAGGGCGATCTCGGGCCTCCGGTGAAGTTCTGCCGGGTCCGAGGACTTGGAAAGCTTCACGGGCTAATGGTGAAGCTAACCAAGTGGTTGGCGCTGCTTGGAAGCGACTGGAGGGAGCTGGCCACGGTGGCTGAGGCTCGGAAAGCTTGGCGGGCGGTGGCGCGGCGTGCTCGGGGCGAATTCCGGTGATCTTTGGCTCAGGCATGACTTGTGAGCGCGCGGGGAGGTATGGCCGAGGCTCGGGGCTGGTTTATAGGCACGACGCGGTGCACGAGCGGCCATGTACCGGCGAGCACGCGCGGGCGTGCACTGGGGAGCGCGAGTGCGCGAACGGGCGTGAACCGGGGGTGTCAGCCACGGTCGAACACGTGGAACCGTTGCTTCTGCCCAAGTTCTAACGCCGATTGGGCGCAAATCTTCGCTAATTTGGGTAAGATCATTGTGAAGGATTTGTTCCCATGACAGTGCTTTGTCTTTTGTGTGTGGACGTCGTGTGGTTTTAGGCTAGGGACAGAGAGTTGTGGCGTCACCAAGGTGCCAGTGTCAGATTGCCTGGTCCCGAGGGCAAACGGTGCCAAAACCGTGCCAAATGAATTTGGTTTGAATTCAAATTTTTCCAGAGCGTGTTCAAGGAAATTGGGCACTACTTTGATATTTGGACTTCTTGGTTTTGAGTTTTGAAAAATAGAGAACGCGATTGATCTTTGGAAAAGGGTTCTGAAATTTAGAATTCTGAATTCTGAATTTCCCCATAGGACCTTGGTTCAAGGGCTGATTTGGGGATTTTGGAAAAACCAAAAGGCCAAACTTTCTTACTATGATTTGTTGGTTAATTGGTGAACTAAAACTTTGTAATTTGATTTTTACCAAAATTTGTATTCCCCCCAAGATTTCTCCCAATTTCCCTTTATGCTCAATTTGTTCACTTAGGATTAATTAGGGTTTGAGAATTTTCCTTCCTTAAGATTCATGACAAGATTAAGGAGAGTTTAAGAAGACTCATTATAAATCTTTGTTCTCATCTTTGAGGTTTATCCCTTCATTAGGTTTACATGTGATAATAGTTTGGGTTAGCTCAAGGAAGAAACCCTAGGTGACACTAGGGTGTCACACTCCTCATCTAAGGATTTAGGGCGGGTGCGTTCCGCCACCCGGCCAGAGAGTTTCCTCTCCGACATTTGGCGCGCCAGGTAGGGGGCTAGGCTTTAGGTTTTTGCTTGTTTTTCTGCTCGACACCATGGTCCACATCGTCGAGCACCATGATTTCATGCCCGAGGACTTCCCGGTGGAGGAAGAGGCTGCGTCTTCCACACCTCGGGCAACCAACCGCCCTGCGCCTAGTGCTGCTGCTGTGCACTCTGCGCGACAGCACACTCCTACACAGACATCCAGGGCATCAAGGGCTGCGCCTGGGGTGCTGTATTGTAACACCCGGATTTTAGGGGTCCAAAACCCGGGGTTAACATAAACACCAGGTATGCTGGGACCAAGTCTCAAACATATGATGTATAGTGGCACAGGATCGAATGTCACAACTTTATATATAACAGGAGTTCTATACAAAATAAATAATTACAATATAAGGAGACAACGGTCCAGCAACCCAAAAGTTGACTGGGAGACGACGACCTAGACCTCTCACGAACTCATCACAGCATCCTCCATGAGCATCATCCTGCAGTACCTGTTCTTGACCTGTGGTGTATGTGAGACAGCAAGAGTGAGCTCACATACGTTCATCGCTCAACAAGTTGTGGGGAATAATGTGCATGAACTCGCCAAAGGTGGGAGCTCACGTGAAGTGTAAGGCTTACCAAAGGAGATGGTTAGAGCTGAGCATTGCTTTTAAAGTTGGTCAAAATTTTATTAGCAATTACTAAGTATAAGTAAATACCAAGCCCAATTAAGTAATAGAACAAAAGTAACAACTTCACCTGCGATGCAATGCATATGACAAATTGAGTTTAGGTTCCATAATTTAATCATGTGAGGGTCCGAGCTGCTCATGACCGTGAGCACGGCTAGTATACCAGTTTTACACTCTGCAGAGGTTGCGCATCTTTACCCACAAGTCGTGTTACCCATCTGCCAAGGGGTCATGAATCCCATACACCTCTACCAAGGAAGTGAGGCAGGGTAGCACTACGAGGCCTTTACAAAGTTCCACTAGCTTCCGAAAACCCGCTACAGTTTATAGGAAGATCCAGTGCAGGAATCCCTTGCAGGACCGCCATCGCAGCAAAATCCTCCCGAGGGCCTCCCTACACTGACCTCTCCCCTACTGCCCTTGCCCCTTTCGGGTAAGGTAGTCTTCCACTAGCTTCCCTAATTAATCAGCCAAGGGCGTCCCATTCCACCCTTGTGGTAGCACTGTTTTCCCGGGTGGTCGCTCCATGTTCCAATTAACATAATGATCTCATCATGAACAATAAATAACAACTGATAACAAAAGTGTAACCATGAATAGTGTATCTCCATACCCAAAACCACATATAGCACTAGCAAGTACTACCCAGAAAGTTTAGTGGTAAACAAGGTATAAAGATAATCAAACTAGGTAACCTGTTGGGCCCCATCAAATTAACCTATGCAGATCATTATGATTAATCAGAACATGGCTGGGTAAAAGAAGTGATCAAGGGCACAACTTGCCTGGGCCTTGAGATCCAGGTACCAGGATGATTTCTTCAGATCCTCGTGACCTCACTGCTAGTCGTAGCAATACAAACATACATGGTATAGGCAAAATTAACATTACACCAAACATATATGCAAAATACATATTAATAATCTACATATTAAAATAAGATCACAGGAAAAAGAATTATTAATTTTGGAGTTGTAGAATTCAAGTTATGATTTTCCTAAGGTTTGATGTGATTAAAATATGATTAAATGATAAATAAATTTTCTGACAGAGTTCATGTCAAAACAGAGACACTAAATGATGAAGAATATTATTACAAAATTTTAGAAACTGGAATGGTTCAATTTGGAGCAAAAATGAATTAGTTATGAATTAATTAAGTTTCTGGATTTATTTTAACACTAAAAATCATTTTCTAAATCATTTTCTATGATTTTATAACTCTCTGGACTGGGCCTCAATTATAAGAAAGGTCAGGGGGCTCGGCGCAAGAATTCCCAGACACAGGGAACAGGATCCCTGGACGGCGGGTTGATTCACCGAAACCCGAGGGTCACTTTAGAAAGTTTGCCACGGCGAAGGGGTATGGCATGATCGTGGCCGCACGATCTGAACCGAGCGGCCCAGATTAGATTTAATGTAAACCGAACCGGTACGCCACAATAGCCGTCGGATCCGAGATCAACGGTCTAGGTTTAATGAAGGATTCATAGCGTCCGGGCCGTCCGATCGATCCTACGGTCCAGATCTAAAGCGCGAAGGGGTACGCCCAGGTCTAATCTTAGCCGTTCACTTTCAATCCAACGGCTCACGGGTCGTCTTCTCACCCTCGGTGTCCGAACGGCGGCGCAACGCCCATCCGCGGCGGAGGGTTGGCCGGAGTTCAGCCATCCGGCGAACCAGTGCTCCAAAGCCCGATTGAACGACTGCTACGCGTAGAGGAGATCAAGGCGAACCTAGAGGAGTACTTCTTACCAGTGATATGGGCGCAGACCGCCACGGCCACGGTGGAGGGCGGATTCACGGCGGAGGTAGATCTCCGGTGAGAAATTCGTGATCACCCAGGGACTTTCTTCGCCCGGGAGGACCCCGGCCAGCTTCAGCCGTCACCCGCGATCGCCCCAACACCCAGCGACGGTCGATTTGTGGCCCCAGTACGCTCCGAGCTAGCGGCGGCCGAGGAGGTCTTGCTCTCTCCTCCTCCTTCGTTCTCAGCGGACCGCACGGTGAGGGGAGGGTCACATCTACCTATATATGCGTCAAAGGGGAGAGTCCGAGCGGGGCGGGTCTGCGGATTTCAAGCGAAATCCCCGGCCGAGCTCAACTGCCCCGGCGAGCTCGGGTTTTGTTACAAGGGAGAGGGAAGAAGCTGACGCGTGGGTCCCGCGACTCAGAGAAACCGAACACCCGCGAAACACGCCTGGATGGTGGGACCGTGCGGCAGTGAGGGAGCGGGGCGCGGACGCGAGGGAGAGGCTGACGGGCATGGCCCGCGTGTCAGTGACAGCGAGGACGCGCGTGAGGGGATGAAGTTGGGCCGCGCGAAGGCAAGCGCAGGTGGGCCGAAATGATGTCCGCCGGCCCAGTTAGGGTTTTTATCTTTTTCCTTTTTATTTTCTATTTCTTTTCCCCATTTTCAAATCCAATTCAAATCCAATTTGAATTCAAGTTTGAGTTCAAACTTTGTGAATAACTTGTCTTCAGTTTGAAAGGTATAATTTATTAATATAAGTGTGAAGGATAATTATTTTATTTTATGTAATATTTTTCTTAGTTCTTCCCTTCTCTTTCTCTTATTTCCCTTTTTCTATTCCAAATTCAAATTTATACTTCTATTTTAGTTTTTCAGATTTTTCAAATGTATCAATTGGAATCCAAGGGTGAATATAAACCATATTATTTTAATATTACTAATTTAAGTTTTATTCTCCTTGTTATCTATTCCATGGGATGTATAAATGGTTTCCTTTAAAAGAAAAATCCCTTTTTCATCTTTTTCTTATTTCCTAGTTTCCAAAACATTATGGTACTTTGTTCAAATTTCTTCTACCAATTCCAAATTCAGAATTTGGGTGTTACAAATCCTACCCCCCTTAAAAATAATCTCGTCCTCGAGATTTGTAAGGAAAAAGGATGCATACTCATATGCACAAACAAAGAGATCTCAGCATGAGGTATAATTCTTTAACAAAACATTGGGTCAATAGACCTTTATTATTTCTTCTAAAATATTATCATATTACTAAAGTAACACCTAGATCTTACAAATCATCATAATTTATATCTATGTAGCTTGGTGAAGCTGGTGGTGGTGGGGGTTGTTGTTGTTGTTGTCTCTCCAGCCGTGCTTGCCTTATTTCTTGGCGGGCTTGACGTATTTCCTCGCGTTGTTGTCTTATCTGATTCTGCATCTCGGTCACCATGTCTGTTAACTGTTGTATTACCAGTCTTTGGGTAGCAACCACTTGATTGAGGTCAACAGGTGGAGGATTTGGAGGATTCATTTTCTGTTTGTTGTTACGTGATAATCTTTCCTTTCCTGGTATCGACCATGAAAGTTAGAAGCATGTGATAATAGTTTTGCAAAGGAAGTTACTAAGCGGAATGGATAAGCTAGTAGTTGGTTATAATCTATAGATTCTTTGGTAGGGCTTAATTTATGTCCAGATTGGGGTAACCAATCATATAAGGTGAATATCCAAGGGTAAGATAGAATCTGTCAAGATGAGAGATATACATGGGTGAGATAGGCTACAAGATGTAGGTTAAAAGTTTGTTTGTTATTAGGTGGGAATAGAAAGGTCATACTATTCATTATGGCACTATGGGTTGGGTTAGCTCATGGTTGAATTGATCCAATGTGCTAAGATAAGTTAATACATGGCTAGTGGGGTCTAATCTCTTCTACTAGTGTCATTAATCTGTTTAAGTGGACCACATTAAGTTAGATAACATTAGACCACAATAGATCAGGTCACATTAGGTAGGATAAGAATTGGATATGACTAGATTAGACTAGTTTAGGCTTAGATAGGTCCAACTGGGTAGAATATGTATTATTAAGATATGTTAGGATGTTTTAAGATTAATTTGATATGTTATGATGAGATAGAATCTCTTGCTAGGTTAAAATTGAGGGGTTATGCAACTATCAGATAGTTGAGGTAGTTGTATATAGTCAAGTTGATCTATCATTCTTAATTTAGTGCGGGGTGAACTAAGTTAAGACTTGTTCTATAGGGGTAGAGTCTAAACTATTCCATCAGTGTTATCTAACATATTTGATAAGTCACTTTAGATTTGATCAGATCTAGGTTAGATTGGTGTGACTAGTTTGACTAGATAAGATCTAATTAATTTGTATTAGATCATGGTTGTTAAACTAGGGTGGATAAGTATGCTTATTAGGATAAGACAGATCCCTAAAGATAAGATAGAATCTTCTGAGGCCAGTTAGATCTATTAGGATAAGGATAAAATCTTTTCAAGATAAGATGAGTATCTTTTAAGATGAGATGGATCTAGTAAGATAAGAGAGAATCTTTTAAGATAAGATGAATTGGTTAGAATGAGATCTTTTAGGATAAGATAAATCTCTTAAGCTAGATATGTTCCAATGGGGATAATCTAGGTTGTCTAGTTATTTTATAAATATATTTTTATACCTATGTGTATATATAGATGCAATTGTGGACATTACTTCACAACCCATCACACTCAATCAAAGATCCAAATCAGACAGGTATCATAAGAACAAACATTCAAATATATAAACACTTATAAAAATAGTTTTGTTTTTTTTTTTGTTCCTAGGATTAGGTCTCCTATTCCTAAAGTCACTTTAGGCACAGGATTTCAAAGTGTGAAATCCACATTTGTCTTTAGAAGGAAAAGGTAAGAATAATCAGAGTAAAGCGGAAATAGATGAGAAAAAGATTAAGATAAGTTTAGAAAAGAATCAGAGTAGCAAAGATAAGTAAGTATTGGTTGTCCAGTTCTATCTAGGTTTCGTCCTACAGTCAACATTCCTCTGATACCACTTCTGTAACACCCGGATTTTAGGGGTCCAAAACCCGGGGTTAACATAAACACTAGGTATGCTGGGACCAAGTCTCAAACATATGATGTATAGTGGCACAGGATCGAATGTCACAACTTTATATATAACAGGAGTTCTATACAAAATAAATAATTACAATATAAGGAGACAACGGTCCAGCAACCCAAAAGTTGACTGGGAGACGACGACCTAGACCTCTCACGAACTCATCACAGCATCCTCCATGAGCATCATCCTGCAGTACCTGTTCTTGACCTGTGGTGTATGTGAGACAGCAAGAGTGAGCTCACATACGTTCATCGCTCAACAAGTTGTGGGGAATAATGTGCATGAACTCGCCAAAGGTGGGAGCTCACGTGAAGTGTAAGGCTTACCAAAGGAGATGGTTAGAGCTGAGCATTGCTTTTAAAGTTGGTCAAAATTTTATTAGCAATTACTAAGTATAAGTAAATACCAAGCCCAATTAAGTAATAGAACAAAAGTAACAACTTCACCTGCGATGCAATGCATATGACAAATTGAGTTTAGGTTCCATAATTTAATCATGTGAGGGTCCGAGCTGCTCATGACCGTGAGCACGGCTAGTATACCAGTTTTACACTCTGCAGAGGTTGCGCATCTTTACCCACAAGTCGTGTTACCCATCTGCCAAGGGGTCATGAATCCCATACACCTCTACCAAGGAAGTGAGGCAGGGTAGCACTACGAGGCCTTTACAAAGTTCCACTAGCTTCCGAAAACCCGCTACAGTTTATAGGAAGATCCAGTGCAGGAATCCCTTGCAGGACCGCCATCGCAGCAAAATCCTCCCGAGGGCCTCCCTACACTGACCTCTCCCCTACTGCCCTTGCCCCTTTCGGGTAAGGTAGTCTTCCACTAGCTTCCCTAATTAATCAGCCAAGGGCGTCCCATTCCACCCTTGTGGTAGCACTGTTTTCCCGGGTGGTCGCTCCATGTTCCAATTAACATAATGATCTCATCATGAACAATAAATAACAACTGATAACAAAAGTGTAACCATGAATAGTGTATCTCCATACCCAAAACCACATATAGCACTAGCAAGTACTACCCAGAAAGTTTAGTGGTAAACAAGGTATAAAGATAATCAAACTAGGTAACCTGTTGGGCCCCATCAAATTAACCTATGCAGATCATTATGATTAATCAGAACATGGCTGGGTAAAAGAAGTGATCAAGGGCACAACTTGCCTGGGCCTTGAGATCCAGGTACCAGGATGATTTCTTCAGATCCTCGTGACCTCACTGCTAGTCGTAGCAATACAAACATACATGGTATAGGCAAAATTAACATTACACCAAACATATATGCAAAATACATATTAATAATCTACATATTAAAATAAGATCACAGGAAAAAGAATTATTAATTTTGGAGTTGTAGAATTCAAGTTATGATTTTCCTAAGGTTTGATGTGATTAAAATATGATTAAATGATAAATAAATTTTCTGACAGAGTTCATGTCAAAACAGAGACACTAAATGATGAAGAATATTATTACAAAATTTTAGAAACTGGAATGGTTCAATTTGGAGCAAAAATGAATTAGTTATGAATTAATTAAGTTTCTGGATTTATTTTAACACTAAAAATCATTTTCTAAATCATTTTCTATGATTTTATAACTCTCTGGACTGGGCCTCAATTATAAGAAAGGTCAGGGGGCTCGGCGCAAGAATTCCCAGACACAGGGAACAGGATCCCTGGACGGCGGGTTGATTCACCGAAACCCGAGGGTCACTTTAGAAAGTTTGCCACGGCGAAGGGGTATGGCATGATCGTGGCCGCACGATCTGAACCGAGCGGCCCAGATTAGATTTAATGTAAACCGAACCGGTACGCCACAATAGCCGTCGGATCCGAGATCAACGGTCTAGGTTTAATGAAGGATTCATAGCGTCCGGGCCGTCCGATCGATCCTACGGTCCAGATCTAAAGCGCGAAGGGGTACGCCCAGGTCTAATCTTAGCCGTTCACTTTCAATCCAACGGCTCACGGGTCGTCTTCTCACCCTCGGTGTCCGAACGGCGGCGCAACGCCCATCCGCGGCGGAGGGTTGGCCGGAGTTCAGCCATCCGGCGAACCAGTGCTCCAAAGCCCGATTGAACGACTGCTACGCGTAGAGGAGATCAAGGCGAACCTAGAGGAGTACTTCTTACCAGTGATATGGGCGCAGACCGCCACGGCCACGGTGGAGGGCGGATTCACGGCGGAGGTAGATCTCCGGTGAGAAATTCGTGATCACCCAGGGACTTTCTTCGCCCGGGAGGACCCCGGCCAGCTTCAGCCGTCACCCGCGATCGCCCCAACACCCAGCGACGGTCGATTTGTGGCCCCAGTACGCTCCGAGCTAGCGGCGGCCGAGGAGGTCTTGCTCTCTCCTCCTCCTTCGTTCTCAGCGGACCGCACGGTGAGGGGAGGGTCACATCTACCTATATATGCGTCAAAGGGGAGAGTCCGAGCGGGGCGGGTCTGCGGATTTCAAGCGAAATCCCCGGCCGAGCTCAACTGCCCCGGCGAGCTCGGGTTTTGTTACAAGGGAGAGGGAAGAAGCTGACGCGTGGGTCCCGCGACTCAGAGAAACCGAACACCCGCGAAACACGCCTGGATGGTGGGACCGTGCGGCAGTGAGGGAGCGGGGCGCGGACGCGAGGGAGAGGCTGACGGGCATGGCCCGCGTGTCAGTGACAGCGAGGACGCGCGTGAGGGGATGAAGTTGGGCCGCGCGAAGGCAAGCGCAGGTGGGCCGAAATGATGTCCGCCGGCCCAGTTAGGGTTTTTATCTTTTTCCTTTTTATTTTCTATTTCTTTTCCCCATTTTCAAATCCAATTCAAATCCAATTTGAATTCAAGTTTGAGTTCAAACTTTGTGAATAACTTGTCTTCAGTTTGAAAGGTATAATTTATTAATATAAGTGTGAAGGATAATTATTTTATTTTATGTAATATTTTTCTTAGTTCTTCCCTTCTCTTTCTCTTATTTCCCTTTTTCTATTCCAAATTCAAATTTATACTTCTATTTTAGTTTTTCAGATTTTTCAAATGTATCAATTGGAATCCAAGGGTGAATATAAACCATATTATTTTAATATTACTAATTTAAGTTTTATTCTCCTTGTTATCTATTCCATGGGATGTATAAATGGTTTCCTTTAAAAGAAAAATCCCTTTTTCATCTTTTTCTTATTTCCTAGTTTCCAAAACATTATGGTACTTTGTTCAAATTTCTTCTACCAATTCCAAATTCAGAATTTGGGTGTTACATGTATGCAGCCAGGGAACTGCTGCGCCACCCTCCTAGCTCCATGGCCTCGCCGGGGGCCATGAAGCAGTGGCGGGACGATGTCGATCGTCTGCTCGGCATGGCGCATTCTGGCTCAGCCAGGCCCAGGCCTCGGTCATCCCGGCGTCAACACGAGGCGTCGGCATCAGTGTGCTCACCCTCGGTGAGGGCCGCACTGACTGAGGACCTGCGGGCGGAGCTCAACCGCAGATGTGCGGGAGAGGACACTCCAACCTTTCTGGAGAGGTCTAATGACCTGCGGGCAGAACTCAACCGCAGGTGTGCGGGCGAGGATGCCCGCATCTCTTTGGAGAGGGCGCGTGAACGCCGACAGAACATTGAGGGTCGCAACCTCGACTACGACTTCGCTGCGGTTGCACCGCAGACTCCAACGGGTGCCCGGATCCAGGCGGGTGTCCCATTGGCCGGCGTGGGCTGCGCCGCACTGGCGGATCATCTCCACGTGGCAACTTGGCCATCCAAGTTCTGGCCCCACCTATCGGAAAAGTAAGATGGTACGTCAAACCCGTCGGAATTCTTGCAGGTGTACGTCACCGCCATTACGAAAGCGGGTGGAGACACCGCCGTAATGGCAACATATTTCCATGTAGCCTTGTCTGGGCCAGCCCGGACCTGGCTCATGAACCTTACCCCGGGATCGATCTACTCCTGCGAAGAGCTCTGCGCACGGTTCACAGCGAACTTCGCTAGCGCTTATCAGCAACATGGCGTGGAGGCCCACCTCCACGTAGTGAGGCAGGAGCCCGGGGAAACTCTCTGGGCGTTTATCTCCCGCTTCACCAAGGTACGAGGCAAAATACCTCTTATTTCCGATGCTTCCATCATCACCGCTTTCCGCCAGGGAGTACGTGATGAAAAGATGTTGGAGAAGTTAGCCACACATGACATGGAGACTGTCTCCACACTCTTCGCTCTGGCTAACAAGTGTGCCAGAGCTGCCGAGGGCCGTGCATGGCACTCGACACCATAGACCGGGGTCACCCAGACGGGTGGCTTGGGTGCCATCATCTAGGACGGCAAAAAGAAGAATAAGAAGAATCGCGGCCACGAGAGCCGCAGTCTGCCTCTCCGATCATCGCATCTACGACTGGGGGCTGGAGCGAGCGCAACAAGCGCCTCGGCCATAGGGGGTAACAGCGGCACATGCCCTGTGCACCCCAACAGTCGCCACAGCGCCTCGGAGTGCCGCCAGATCATCAAGCTCGCGAAGAGCGTCAGCGAACGGCGCGAGCAGACCTCCAAGGACGGCTCCCCACCCCATCGCAGGTCTGGCAAGGAGAGGGTCGACGACGATGATGTGGCCGCAGGGGAATGAGAACTCGGGTATCAGTCACCCGAGGGGATCCTCAAGGACGTCTTCACTAGAGACTCCGACTCCGGTGATGACGGCGACCGCCGCAAGAAGCTATACATGATGTACGGCGGGAGCTAGGAGCTCACCTCCCGCAGGAACGTCAAGTCCCTGCGCCGAGAGGTCCTTTCGGCGGTCCCGGGGGTCCCGAAGGCTGCTCCACATCAGCGGTAGAGGAGCACCACCATCTCCTTCGGGGCATCCGACTGCCCCGACAACATGGCAGGGGTCGGTATACTACCGCTCATCATCGCCCCTGTCATCGCCAACATGGATTGACGGAGGGGCCGACCACAACGTTATCAGTCATGCTGCATTCAAGCAGCTGCAGATCCCAGGGTCCCGGCTGGGACCCTCTTGCCCATTCTCCAGAGTGGACCCACAACCGGTGTATCCCCTTGGGAGCATCGCACTCCCGGTAACATTCGGGACCGAGGAGAACTTCCGCACGAAGAACGTCCAGTTCGACGTCTCGGAGGTTAACCTCCCCTTCAACACCATCATCGGCAGGCCAGCACTGTACCGGTTCATGGCCATTGCCCATTACGGGTATTTGGTCCTCAAGATGCCATCTTCAGCTAGGGTCCTCACTGTGCGGGGCGACCGCGCCGCTGCGCTTGCGGCTGTGGAAAAGCTGCATGCCCTGGCGGCAGAAGCTGCTCGCCCGGACGATGGAGGGAGGAACCCCTTGACCTCTGGGACCAAGGCGCCTACCAAGGTGCCGAAGGTGCGGCCATCTGGAGCGGACGGCGTCCCCATCAAGGCCGTCTAGCTCATCGCGGGTTCCTCCCAGACCACTCGCATTGCGGGTGATCTGGAGGAAAAATAGGAACTCGCGCTCGTCGCCTTCCTCCAGGCAAATGCCGACGTGTTCGCATGGGAGCCGTCGCAGATGCCTGGGATCCCCAGGGAGCTGATCGAGCATCATCTGAAGATCAACCCTGACGCCAGACCGGTGAGTCAGAAGCCTCGAAGACAATTCGTTGAGCGGCAGGACTTGATCCGAAAGGAGGTCCGGAAGCTGCTAGACGCCGGCTTCATCGAAGAGGTTCATCACCCAGTGTGGCTGGCCAACCTAGCCATCGTCCCCAAGGCGAATGGGAAGCTTCGGATGTGCATCGACTACACCAGCCTTAATAAGGCTTGTCCCAAGGACCCGTATCCACTTCCATGGATAGATCAAATCGTGGACTCTACCTCCGGGTGTGACCTCTTATCCTTCTTAGATGCTTACTCTGGTTTCCATCAAATCCAGATGTCTAGGGAAGATAGGAAGAATACTGCTTTTGTAAGAGTGGATGGGCTTTACTGCTATGTCGTGATGCCTTACGGTCTAAAGAACGCCTTGCCAACATTTGTGCGGACGATGAGTAAGACTTTCGGGGACCTGATCAGGGACAGAGTAGAGGTATACATCGATGACATCATAGTCAACACTAAGAGAAGGTCGACCCTAGTGGAAGACTTAACATTGGTCTTCGACAAGCTCCGGGCAACACGCACGAAGCTGAACCCGGACAAGTGCGTCTTTGGTGTCTCCGCAGGGAAGCTGCTTGGGTTCCTGGTTTCGTACCGGGGCATTGAAGCAAACCCGGAGAAGATCGAGGCGATTGAGGCAATGAGCACTCCAGCCCGCATCAAGGACGTCTAAAAGCTTACGGGGTCGTTAGCCGCCCTCGGCCGCTTCATTTCAAGGCTGGTTGAGATGGCACTACCCTTCTTCAAGCTGTTGCGGAAGTCCGGCCCATTCTCTTGGACCGAAGAGGCAGAACAAGCCTTCCAAGAATTGAAGCAGCACCTGGTGTCCCTACCAATACTGGTAGCCCTAGAGCCTGGGGAGCCGTTGTATTTATACATCGTGGCGGCTGCGGAAGCGATGAGCATGGTGCTGGTCATCGAAAGGATGACACAAGAAGGCCAGGAACCTAAGGACTCGGGACCAGCTACCGGGGTCCGAACCATTCAGAGGCCGGTCTACTACGTTAGCAAGGTCCTACACGAGGCGAAGACCAGGTACCTTGAGACGCACAAACTTCTCTATGATGTGCTTGTTGCGTCCAGGAAGCTACGTTACTATTTCTAGGCACACAGGGTCGTGGTGGTGACCTCCTTTTCCGTTAAGGGTCATCCTCCACAACTCTAACGCCACAGGCAACATCACCAAGTGGGTCGCGGAGCTCGCTGAGTTCCACCTGGACTTCCAGCCTCGCCACGCCATCAAGAGCCAGGTCCTGGCTAACTTCATCGTGGAGTGGATGCCTCCCCCAAGTGCTCCTAGGGGTCTGGATCCCGATTCGGACCCCACACCTGTGGAGCTCAGGGGTCTAGTCTTCACCGAGCCCCACTGGACGCTCTTCTTCGACGGATCTGCCCGTTAGCAAGTTGGTGGAGCTGGAGTGGTCCTCATCGACCCAAGCGGAGATCAAGTGAAGTACATGGTGCACCTTGAGTTCAAGGCCACCAACAACATGGCGGAGTACGAAGCACTGATCTTCGGCTTGTCGGTGGCCCTATCCCTAGGGATCTGCCAGCTCCTGGTGAAGGGGGACTCCCAGCTGATCATCAAGCAAGTCCGCGGGGAGTGTAGCTGTAATGAGCCCAGGCTCGCAGCGTACCTACTTCACGTGAGGAAGCTGGAAAAGGACTTCACTGCCCTGGAACTGCAACACGTTCCTCGGGCTGACAACTCGGCGACAGATGACCTCTCCGTGAGGGCATCAACTTGGGCACCCGTGCCCGAGGGCATCTTTGAAAGATGGCTGCTGAGACCCACCGCCCAGCCGACCGAACTGGGAGAAGGGGGCGAGACTAGCACCTCGAAGCTAGCGGTCCCGGTGGCATCCCATCTATAGAACCCACCGAAGGCTGTGTGTGCTATAGGAAATACTGACAGTCCCTTAGCGCCACAGCCAATATCTCAGAGTGGTCCCGATGCATGGATCTCCGAGATCCGGGACTACCTGAAGGAAAATATCCTTCCTGAAGACCATGTGTCCGTAGAGCACATAGTGCGATTGGCTAAATGCTACGCGGTGGTGGAAGGGGATCTCTACCGCCATGGCGCCAACGACATTCTCATGCAGTGCATTACCCAGGAGGAGGGCCATGAGTTGCTCATGGAGATCCATGGAGGAGAGTGCGGAAGTCATTCATCATCCCGCACACTGGTCGGTAAGGCCTTCCGGCATGGCTTTTACTGGCCAACCGCTCTCCAGGATGCAGCTGAGATGGTAAAGTCCTGCAAGGCGTGCCAGTTCCACGCAAAGCAGATACACACACTAGCTCAGGCTCTGTAGATGATTCCACCCTCCTGGCCATTCGTCGTATGGGGGTGGATATCCTGGGACCATTCCCAGGGCCGTCGGCGGGTACCGGTTCCTCTTCATCACCATCGACAAGTTCACAAAGTGGCCAGAGGCCACCCCTGTGGTCAATATCACCTAGGGTGCTGCTGTCGCTTTCCTCAAGTCGATCGTCTGTAGATTTGGGGTCCCAAGCCGTATCATTACGAACAATGGGACCCAATTTACAAGTCGGATCTTCTAGAAGTATTGCGAGGACATCGGCACCTAGCTCTGCTTTGCGTCCGTGGCTCATCCAAGGAGCAACGACCAAGTGGAGAGGGCAAACACAGAAATCCTCATGGGACTCAAGACACGCACCTACGACTGCTTGAAAAAGCATGGTGCAAATTGGGTCAGCGAGCTTCCGTCCGTGCTATGGGGGAACCGGACCACACCCAATCGAGCTACCGGGGAGACCCCGTTCTTCCTGGTCTACGGGGCCGAAGCATGCCTTCCCCTGGAAATCATTATGGGCTCCCCACGGGTCCAGGCTTTCGATGAGTCTATGCAGGAACAGCTACGACGTGAGGACATGGACTTCATCGACGAGCGCAGATGGCAAGCGGCGATCCGAAATACACGGTACAACCAAGCGTTCAGGCGCTACCACCAACGGTTCGTGCATAGTAGGGAGCTCAGGGCCGGGGACCTGGTCCTAAGGCAAGTACTGAACCGAGAAGGGCTCCACAAACTCTCCCCAGCTGGGAAGGACCCTTCAAGGTGACAGAAATATGCCGACCTGGGTGTGTCTGCCTTGCTACAACTGAAGGAGAACCTCTTCCCAATCCCTGGAACATAGAGCATCTCCATAAGTTTTTCCCATAAAAGCAAGCCTGGGGATTCAGTTTTCTTCCTTTGTAACTAAGTTGTGTATATATGTACGCCAGCCCGGTGAGGTCCGCCCTCATAAACCCAGTCTGTTGGCCTACACTCATGAATATCAAGTTATAAAGAAAAGATTCACCCTCAGATTTGTTTTTGTGATGGTCTTATTTTTGCTTCAATTTACGAGCATCATTTTTTATCTAACCCACCCATACAGTTCCCACCCTTGCTGGTATAATGACATCCGAATTGAGTAGCCAGGCTTGCAGTTTGGGATCCCTTGGTTGGGGGGTCCGGCAGCCTAGGGGCCAGTTCTAGAGAACGGGTACTTGTCTCCTAGGGTGGTCTGGAGCTGTGTAGCTCTTTAGCTTGGTTCCGTACCCTAAGCCCACACGCTCCACCACTCTGTGACGGGTACCCTAGTATTTGGAACTATAGTCCTGTGGGTCTAGCAACCTGGGGTCCGGTTCTAGAGAACGGACACACGTCCCTTGGGGTGGTCCGGAGCTGTGTAGCCGCTTAGCCTGGTCCCGTACCCTAAGCCTACACGCTCCACCACTCTACGACGGGTGCCCTAGTATTTGGAGCTGTGGTCCAGGGGGTCCGGACACATGAATTGGCTTCCCGGTCTAAAGCCTGCAGGTCCTGGTGCGTGCCAGTTAGTGGGTCCTATGGGTGCACTACTAAAGCTTCCTAGCCAAGGCTGTGTGCAGGTCTAGGTCCCAGTCGAGACTACCTCCTGGGGCCAGGTCACCAATTCTTTCTTAAGTAGACTGGCATCCAGCCTCGACACGTCGAGCCTGCATCCCAGGGGGGCCAAGTACCAGGGAGAAGTTGGTAACGACGCACACAGCAAAGACAAATAGCATACAGATAAGTTCTGTCACTGTTAGATTAATACTTCCCAAAAGTATCTTACAAAAACCAAAAAATATTACAAAGCCGCTTCCCAGCAGGACCCTTGCCTTCTCTCTGCAGATCCAGCTACTCATCATCAGCAGGATCCCGCTGGAAACGTTCGGCCACCAATTCCACGGCATCTTGAACAGCCTCCCGGGCGGCGTCCTCAGTGTCGGCCACCGGACCAGCGATCACTGGCTCCAAGGAGATGGCCGGGTCGTGGCTCCAGAAGCACGTCAGGATGTACTCGATTACCGCCCGGCAGAGCCTACCGCCTTCGGTCTCCAGCCGGGCGCCAAGGATCTAGTCCAGGCGTCGGAGGCGGTTGGCGGCGGAGTCTAGCACCGGGAGCGCGTCGGAGATGGGCGTCAGCAGCTCCGACACCAGGATGGGACTCACCCCTAGCGGCACCAGTGCCGTGCTCGCCTCGCCGGCCCATGCGGCGATGCGCTGGACCCCGGCGCGCTGCTCCGCCTGGAGATCTTCGAGTGTCTTCTTCATCGCCTCCACCGCCTGGGGGCCCGGTGCTGCCTGTGCCGCCTGCGCCGCCTCGAACTGGCGGACCCACTCCTTCTCCTCCGCCTCAAGCTCATGATTGGCCAGCAGCTTCTCCCGCCTTTCAAACATTTCCTCCTTGAAGGCGAGGTCCTTCTCCTGCCAGGTGAGATCCGCCGCCCGCTTATCCAGGGAAGCATCCTTCTCCTTGAGGTTCTCCTCGGCCAGGGCAAAGCTGCTGGCCTTGTCATCCAGCTCCTGCTGCAGCCTTTGCAGGCTCTCCACAGCCACGGTCTGCTAGACCCGCTGCTCCTCCAAGATTTTGTTGAAGGCATTTAGCTTGGCCTGGAGATCCGTGATGACCTCCTCCCTCTGGTCCAAGTACTCCTCCTTCTTGGCCAGCCTCTTCTCCTTCCGGGCCACCTCTAGCTCCCGGGCGTACACCTTCTGGAGGTCTTTCTTGTAGTCCTTGTGGTCCCGCTTAAGCTCGAACCGCTCGGAGGCGAACTGGCAGGACGCTGCCTTGGTGCGCTCCTCCAGCTGTGTACGCCAGTCGCTGAGGCGCTGGTGTTTGGCCTCGAGCGCCTCCCACTCCCGCAGGATTGCCGCCTCAGTCTCACGAAGAGCCTGATGGACATGAGACAGCACCCGGGGGAGGGGAACCGACACCGTTTCTGGCTCGGTGCCAGACCGGAGTCGCCGCCCAAAAATCACCTTCGTCTCCTCCGGAGTGGGCGGCGGGATGGAGCTAGACGCGCCCCCCGCGTCCACCTCGATGGCGAGGGCGGGCACAGCTGGGGCCTCCTCTACCGCTGCCGACGGTGTACTCGATGGCATCACCGTCGTTGAGGCTGTGGCAGTCGTCGGAGCAGTGGGGACCCCCTACGTCGCTGCGACACCGCTTGGCGTTGGCACCACTACTGCCGGACCCCCAGCGGGAGCCTGGGGGCCCGGTGGCGCTGTTTCGGCGGCAGCAACCGGAGGCGGGGGAGGCACGACTTTGGGAGTAGAGGGGGAGGAAGCCCTGACAAGCAAAGGATGGGTTAAGACCCGTCGACATGATAAATAGATTAATGGAACAAAGAGGTTGCACTCACTTGGGGCCCTGGACCTTCCAGCGACCCTGGAAGCGGGGCGACCGCTGCTTTTGCTGCTGCTGCTGGTGCCCCTGGGGGAGATCGCCCCCGGGTGGTGGTGGCGGCGACGAACCCAATGGTGGTGGTGGTTGTGGTGGCAGCAGACCCGATGGTTGTGGTGGCGGAAGATTGACGTGCCTCTGCGCGCCCTAGGCCTGGGAGCCGGTCTCCTCGGCCCCACTAGCAGACCTCTGACGCTTCTGGGAACTGGCCTCCTTGGCCCCAACAGGGGGAGGCGGTCCGAGATAAACGATCCGTCGGCGCGGCGCAGCCGACGTCACCTCTCCTCCTCTGACACCCCGGCGCGGCCTGGGGCGGAGGAGCTGCTTGCAGCCCCTTTGCCCTTGTCCAAGGGGCGGGGGGCCACGACGGAGGCGCGGGAAGCTCCGGCGGGGGCGCTGGGAGCCACACTGGCAGTCTGGGGGCTTCCAGCTAGCGCATCGGAGATCCAGATCCCACGGTGGGGGTCCCAGCCGCCGGTCTGGCGAACCGCCACACCACTCTCGTCGAGGGTCGGCTGCGTGGCCAAAATCGTCGTCCTCAACCCTGTGTCGTCGCAGAGCGCAGGGATGCCCTCGGGAAGGATTAGAGACTCAGGGACGAAGGACTCACCAGTAATCCCCTTCACCAGAACCTCTAGCTCCTCCTAGGACAGGTCAGTCCCCGGCCCGCGCTGGATCCGGCCGATGTAATTTGAGCCGGTGAACCAGCAACATAGACGTGCCCTCTGCTGCAGTCAAGCGATCCGGTACTTTAGGAAGTCTTTGACCACGTGCATCGACGTCAGGCCGCCCGCTGCCAAGCTCTTGATCCTGTCCAGTACGAACTGGAACTCTGGCGCCAGGGATGGCTTGGCCCTCCACTGCTTCCGGTCGAGTCTTGGCCCGTCGCTTGGCAAGGCGAGGCGGTCGTTAGCCTCGGCGCTGACGATCACCCAGTCACCGCGCCAGTTTTCCCACCTCGCACCACCGAGGGTGGGGATGTAGGCGTTGGCTGAATCTGGCCTTGTATGGAAGTAGTAGGTACCGAGGTGGTCCTTTGCCTTCCCCGACTTCACCAGCACAAAGAAATGGCGGAAGAGGGAGGTGCAGGGCGCCACCCCCACGAACATCTCGCACATGTGGGCGAAGATGGCCGCCTGGAGGATGGAGTGAGGGGTGATGTGCTGAAGCTGGAGGCCGAGCTTCTCCAACAGCAGCAAGAAGAAAGGCGAGATCGGCAGCGCCAACCGGTAGGAGAGGTAGGAGACAAAGAGCACGAACTCCCCGGCGGCGAGATCGCTGAGGGGAGTGGCGCTGGCGCGCTCCATCCGAGCAGGTTGCGCACCAGGTTGAGTGCCCCCTCGGACTGGAAATGCTCGGGATGGACTAGTGAGGCCATGGCGACTACGGCGGTGGAAAGCAGAAGAGCGCGAATGCAAAGGGGCGCATAGGGCTCGAAGGTGAAAGGGCGCAGCAGCTGGCAGAGAATGCGAAAGCGTAACTGCTGCACATGGGGTGAATCCCTTTTCAAGGAAGACTCTCTCGCTCGTGCCCCGAGACGCCGCAGAAAATCTCGCCCGACGCGCACCAAAGCAACCCGGCCTATGACACGGGGGCCCGGTCCACAAGTCATACAACTGGTATGTGGGTCTCCGAGTGCTGAGAAGGCGAACCGCCGCGCGAGGAGTGAACCACTGCCCGCGGTAGTGCGCCTCTTCATCTCCGCCAAAAACAACGGCCCAGTCTCTGACACGGGGGCCCAGGCCCATGAGTCATACTCCTTGGGCGTCGGTTCCTGGGTACAGAAAGAGTGAACCGCCGCTCGCGCCAGTACTGCGCCTCCTCGAGGCCGCCGGAGAGGACAGAGAAGGTGAATTTTTAAACCGATGCAGCGGTATCGAGGTGCCTCGCGCATGGCCCGGTGAAACCATCAGGTGTGGGGGCCGCAGGTCAGTCAGCCGCAGGGACATGCATGGCAGATGGCGTGACCGAAGGCGGATTGGCAGTGATTACGTCAGCATGCACACGGAAGCGGCGCGCCAATCGCCAAACAAGCTTTGGCCCCACCTGCAGGCTCATATGCTCCCCTGAGGTGGGCCCGGGGGCCACTGTCGGTACCCTGAAACAGGGGTACCCCTTACTACAGTATGAAGACGCGGCTATCTCTAGTCGCACGGTGAACAGCACCCGATCCCACCACGTGAACGGCTCTGGGGCCGCCACGTGGCCAGAGAAGACGATATACTCCAAGGTATCAACAGTGGGTCCGGGCCCCCACGTAAAAGTGTCGGACCCCTGTATGTACGGACCGGACCTCCGGGTAAGGTCCAGGACCTCCACAGGCGCGAACCGGACCCCTGGGACGGGTCCTGGACCCCACTGTGTGGGGTTCGGGCCACTCATAGCAGGATCCCGACATTCCAGGACAAAGAATACCCAGGCCTTAATCAAGGCCAGGCGGGGGTCCGGAGCTGGCACGTGTCCAGACCATACTGTCTACGCTTCTACTCCCCGCTCAGGCGGAGACCCGATGCTGCCACATGGCCTACTGCCCGTGACGTAAGCCAGCGGGCAGAACCTGATGTAAAGCCTCTAGACCATGCGGCCTCTGCATTTATTGCGGATAAGGTGCGCCGCTTGTCAATTCCACTGGCAGGTGATGTGCCGCCTCGGCATTTAATGAGCCCTGTCCATTCCACTGGCAGGCGATGTGCCGCCTCAGCATTTAATGTGCCCTATCCACTCCGCTAGCAGGCGGCGACTAGGCCATCCCGCAGGCGGCGTGCCTGTCCATTCCATTGGCAGGCAGTACGCCCATGCTGCCGCATGTACCACACTCATCATGACTCGCGCGTTACCGAGGAGGCAGTGCGGCATATCAATACTATATGCACTACAGACATTATGGCGCTCGGAGATCGCCCAAGCGTTATAGGAGTTAGTTACTTCCTTCCATTTTGCCCCTGGGCCCACATGTCGGGGCTCAGCATCCTTGTACGTGCCCCCTTGAGCTATAAAAGGGAGGGCACACGACGTTACAAGGCAAGCTCACTTAGACTCTCAAACTCACAAGTTCATACAAGCTCTCAAGCTCAATACAGCATACAGTGGAGTAGGGTATTATGCTCTGGCGGCCCGAACCACTCTAAACCCTTGTGTGTTCTTGTGTTCATCCCGAATCCATCTAGCAGGCAAAACGCTTAGGCCCCCTCCTCATCTAAAGATTTAGGGCGGGTGTGTTCCACCACCCGGCCGGAGAGTTTCCTCTCCGACAGGAACCATGCTTTTATTTATGATAGGAAAATTGCTAGTCGTTCTAATTATAATAAGAGTTATGTTCATATTGCGTATAATGATTCACATGCTATGTTTGCCTCTAGCTCTACTTTTGTTCATGGTAGAAGTAGGCCTAGGAGAAATAATGTTGTGCCTCATGTGCCTAGGAAAATGTGCAATGAACCCACTACTGTTTTTCATGCTTGCAACACTTCTTTTGTACTTTCATGTAAGAACGAAAAAGTAGTTGCTAGGAAGCTAGGATCCAAATTTAAGGGAGACAAGACTTGTATTTGGGTTCCAAAAGTTATTGTGACTAACCTTGTAGGACCCAACAAGAGTTGGGTACCTAAAACCCAAGCTTAAATTCCTTGCAGGTTTATGCATCTGGGGGCTCTAGCTGGATTATTGACAGCGGATGCACAAACCACATGACAGGGGAGAAGAAGATGTTCACCTCCTACGTCAAGAACAAGGATTCCCAGGATACGATCATCTTTTGGAGATGGGAACCAAGGCAAGGTCAAAGGCTTGGGCAAGATAGCCATCACTAACAAGCACTCAATATCGAATGTATTTCTAGTAGAGTCGCTTGGGTACAACCTTCTTTCTGTAAGTCAATTGTGTCACATGGGTTACAATTGTCTGTTTACAAATGTTGATGTATCTGTCTTTAGAAGGAGTGATGGTTCATTAGCTTTTAAGGGTGTATTAGACGGCAAACTCTACTTAGTTGATTTTTCAAAAGAGGAGGTCGATCTAGATGCATGCTTAATAGCTAAGACTAATATGGGCTGGCTTTGGCATCATTGTCTAGCACATGTTGGGATGAAGAACCTTCATAAACTTCTAAAGGGAGATCATGTGTTAGGACTAACTGATGTCTGTTTTGAGAAAGATAGACCTTGTGCAGCATGTCAGGCAGGGAAACAGGTAGGATGCACTCATCACAACAAGAATGTGATGACAACATCAAGACCACTGGAGCTTCTTCACATGGACCTCTTTGGAACCGTTGCCTACTTAAGCATCGGGGGAAGTAAGTATGGTCTTGTAATTGTTGATGACTTCCCCCGCTTCACTTGGATATTCTTTTTACAGGATAAGTCAGAAACCCAAGGGACCCTAAAGCGCTTCTTAAGGAGAGCTCAAAATGAGTTTGAGCTTAAAGTGAAAAAGATAAGGAGCGACAATGGGTCCAAGTTCAAGAATCTACAAGTTGAAGAGTTTCTTGAGGAGGAAGGCATCAAGCACGAGTTCTCCGCTCCCTACACACCACAACAAAACGGTGTGGTAGAGAGGAAGAACAGGACGCTTATTGACATGGCAAGAACAATGCTTGGAGAGTTCAAGACGCCCAAGCGGTTTTGGTTGGAAGCTGTGAACACAGCCTGCCACGCCATAAACCGGCTCTATCTGCATCGCCTCCTCAAGAAGACCTCCTACGAACTTCTTACTGGTAACAAACCCAATGTCTCTTACTTTCGTGTATTTGGGAGCAAATGCTACATTCTAGTGAAGAAAGGTAGGCACTCTAAATTTGCTCCCAAGGCTGTAGAAGGGTTTTTACTAGGATATGACTCAAATACAAAGGTGTATAGGGTCTTCAACAAATCATCGGGATTAGTTGAAGTCGCTAGCGACGTTGTATTTGATGAGACTAATGGCTCTCCAAGAGAGCAAGCTGATCTTGATGACATAGATGAAGAAGAAGTTCCTACGGCCGCAATGCGCATGATGGCGATAGGCGATGTGCGACCATAAGAACTACGGGAACAAGATCAACCTTCTTCCTCAACAATGGTGCATCCCCCAACTCAAGACGATGTACAGGTACCTCAAGAAGAGGTACATGGTCAAGGGGGAGCACAGGAAGAACAGGTTATGGAGGAAGAAGCACCATGGGCCCCTCAAACTCAAGTCCGAGCGTCGATCCAAAAACATCACCCCGTCGATCAGATTTTGGGTGACATAAGCAAGGGAGTAACTACTCGCTCACGATTAGCTAATTTTTGTGAGCATTACTCGTTTGTCTCTTCTATTGAGCCTTTCAGGGTAGAAGAGGCCTTGCAGGATCCGGATTGAGTGTTGGCCATGCAGGAAGAGCTCAACAACTTCAAAAGGAATGAAGTCTGGAGCCTGGTGCCACGTCCAAAGCAAAACGTTGTGGGAACCAAGTGGGCGTTCCGCAACAAGCAAGACGAGCACGGAGTGGTGACGAGAAACAAGGCTCGACTTGTGGCAAAAGGTTATGCCTAAGTCGCAGGTTTGGATTTTGAGGAGACTTTTGCTCCTCTGGCTAGGTTAGAGTCAATTCGAATATTATTAGCCTATGTCGCTCACCATTCCTTTAGGCTATTTCAAATGGACGTGAAGAGCGCTTTCCTCAACGGGCCAATCAAGGAGGATGTATACGTGGAGCAACCCCTGGCTTTGAGGATGACAGGTATCCCGACCACGTGTATAAGCTCTCTAAGATGCTCTATGGACTTAAGCAAGCCCCAAGAGCATGGTATGAATGCCTTAGAGATTTCTTAATTGCTAATGCTTTCAAGGTTGGGAAAGCTGATCCCACTCTTTTTACCAAGACTTGTTATGGTGATCTCTTTGTGTGCCAAATTTATGTCGATGACATAATATTTGGTTCTACTAACCAAAAGTCTTGTGAGGAGTTTAGCAGGGTGATGACGCAAAAATTCGAAATGTCGATGATGGGTGAGTTGACATACTTTCTTGGATTCCAAGTGAAGCAACTCAAGGAGGGCACTTTCATCTCCCAAACGAAGTACACTCAGGATCTTCTCAAGAGGTTTGGGATGAAGGACGCCAAGCCCGCAAAGACACCGATGGGAACCGACGGGCATGTCGACCTCAACAAAGGAGGTAAGTCTGTTGATCAAAAGACATACCGGTACATGATAGGTTCATTACTTTATTTATGTGCTAGTAGACCTGACATTATGCTTAGTGTATGCATGTGTGCTAGATATCAATCCGACCCCAAGGAATGTCACCTTGTGGCCGTTAAGCGAATTCTTAGATATTTAGTTGCTATGCCTTGCTTCGGGATCTGGTATCCAAAGGGGTCTACCTTTGACTTGATTGGATACTCAGACTCTGATTATGCTAGGCGTAAGGTTGATAGGAAGAGTACATCAGGGAAGTGCTAATTTCTAGGAAGGTCCCTGGTGTCCTGGAGTTCTAAGAAACAAACCTCTGTTGCCCTATCCACCGCTGAGGCCGAGTATGTTGCCACAAGACAGTGTTGTGAGCAACTACTTTGGATGAGGCAAACCCTTCGGGACTTTGGCTACAATCTGAGCAAAGTACCACTCCTATGTGACAATGAGAGTGCAATCCGCTTGGCGGATAATCCTGTTGAACACAGCCGCACTAAGCACATAGACATCCGACATCACTTCCTGAGGGACCACCAGCAAAAAGGAGATATCGATATTTATCATATTAGCACTGAGAACCAGCTAGCCGATATCTTCACCAAGCCGTTGGATGAGAAAACTTTTTGCAGGTTGCGCAGTGAGCTAAATGTCTTAGATTCATGTAACTTTGATTGATCTATAGCATACATGTGTTATATGCCTTTGATCATGTTACCTTGGGCATTTAAATCAATTATCGTTTATTTATGGTGCTCAAGTTATACAAGTGATCCCCGGACCTCACACGTCCATATGCAAATGATGCACATATTTAGGGGGAGATGTGCTACAACTTGACCCTTTGAGACTAACCTGTTTGTTTGAGTATACTTGATGTAGTCTCAAAGGTGCATTAAAAGGGAAAGGTGAACTTGGACGATGAAAAGACTTCCACTGCACTCCAGTATTAGTGTACTTACTTCCAAGTTCATACTTGCAATCGCATTGCCTTTTTGCTCTTAAATGACATTTTCGGTGAAGCAATGGGGTTAAAAGGCCAAGAATAATCCCGTTTTGGTGCTTAATGCCAAAAGGGGAGAAATTAAGGCCAAAGCAAATGGATCAGCCAACCACTTGTGACTTTTAAAAATAGAAGAGCTAGAAATTTGTTTTTGTCAAAATACTCTTATTGCAAAATTCGGTCTCTTGTGGGGGAGAATTTTGATTATGGGAAAAGGGGGAGTTTTTGGCACTTGATAAATTTTACTCTTGGAATATCTCTCAATTTGCACAAATAAGTGTGTTTGATTTAGAGATATGAAAAAGAATTTAAATTGCAAAAACAAATCAAGTGGTGGCAAAGAGTGATCCAAATATGCCAAATTATAAGCAAAAACAATTTTGTCTTCAATTGCATTGATGTTGCACTTCTTTTGTTGCTTTTAGATGTGTTGGCATAAATCACCAAAAAGGGGGAGATTGAAAGGGAAATGTGCCCTGGGCAATTTCTATAAGTATTTTGGTGATTAGATGCCCAACACACTAATTGAGCACTTATGTGCTAAATGGGTGAAAAGTGCAAATCAATGTACAAGGTATGTTTCTAGACTTAGTATATTATTTTGTACACTAATGTGTTTGCCTAAGTGCTAGAAACAGGACCAACAAAAGAAGGAATGCAATAGAAAAGACTTGGATGTGAACAACCAAGTATCTGCTCAGGCCTGACACATCGGACAGTGTCCGGTGTGCTAGGCTGGTCAACGGTGAAGTAGCCGGTCTCGGGAATTGACAGAGTTGTATGGCTATAATTCACCGAACTGTCCGGTGGTGCACCGGACTATCAGGTGAGTCATCCGCGACAAACTTGCCGCTCTCGGGAAACGGAAAAGGCGACGTGGCTATAATTCACTGGACTATCCGGTGGTGCACCGGACTGTCCGGTGAGCCAACGGTCGCCTGTGCCAACGGTCGGTCGCGCAATCTGCGGGCGACACATGGACTGCTCCAACAGTGAGCTGGTGCACTGGACTGTCCGTGTGCACCGGACAGTGTCCGGTGCGCCAACGGGCCCGGAGGAGCAACGGTCGGATGCGCCTATTTTGGAAGGAGATCGTGCACCAAACATAAACAGTGACTGTCCGGTGGTGCACCGGACTGTCCTGTGCACCACTCGACAGAAGGCAGGAATTGCCTTCCAAGATTGTCTCCAACGGCTCCTAGCTGCCTTGGGGCTATAAAAGGGACCTCTAGGCGCATGGAGGAGAACACCAAGCTTTCAAGAAACATTCTAAGACTCCGACTCCACTCATTTGATTCTCTGTGTTAGTGATTTGAGCTCCATTTGAGTTGCGAACTCCGTGTGTTGTGTTTCGAGCTCAAGTCGTGACTTGTGTGCGAAGTTGTGCTGCGGATTTGAGTCTTGCGTGTGTTGCTCTCCCCAACCTTACTCTGTGCTTTCTTTGTGATCTCTATTGTAAGGGCGAGAGACTCCAAACTGTTGAGATTCCTCGCACACGGGAAAAGACTCTAAAGGAAAAGACTGTGGTATTCAAGTTGATCATCGGATCACTTGAAAGGGGTTGAGTGCAACCCTCGTCCATTGGGACGCCACAACATGGAAGTAGGTAAGTGTTACTTGGCTGAACCACGGGATAAAAATTGCTTGTCTCTTGTGTTGCTTTCTCTATGATTGTTGTGTTCACAAGAACTCGCTTCAAAGCTACTTAGTCGCACTAACTCTCAAATAAACTCAGTCTTGTGGCTATTTAGTTTTTGATTTTACAGGATCACCTATTCACCCCCCCTCTAGGTGCTCTCACCAGGCACAAGAGAAGAAAGGAAAGGAGAAAAAGAAAAACTACAGGAAGGCCAAGGGCAAGGCGCACATCGGGAAGGAATGGGACTCTAACTGTTCCACATCCGACTCCGAAGAAGAAGGACTAGCTGCCTCGGCCTTCAACAAATCTTCGCTCTTCCCCAACGAATGTCATACGTGCCGTATGGCTAAGGAGAAGAAGGTATGTATTCGAGACACTCCCAAATATACTTCTTCTAGTGATGAAGAATCGCCTGATGATGAAGTAGATTATACTGATTTGTTTAAAGGATTAGATAGAACTAAGGTAGACAAAATAAATGAGTTAATTGATGCTCTTAATGAAAATGATAGATTGCTAGAAAAGCAAGAAGATCTTTTGTATGAGGAACATGATAAATTCATTAGTGTTCAAAAATCTCTTGCTCTAGAAGTCAAGAAAAATGAAATACTTTCCTCTGAATTGTCCACCTGTCATGAATCTATCTCTAGCCTAAATAAATCAAATGATGATTTGAATGCTAAGCTAGAGAAAGTTAATGTAACTAGTTCATGTGTAGAGCATGTTGTTATTTACAATAGATGTAAAGATTTTGATGTTGATGCTTGTAATGAACATGTTTCTACTATTGCTAAGTTAAATCATGATGTTGCAAGTCTTAATGCTCAACTTAAGACTTGTAAAGAAAGTTATGAGAAACTAAAATTTGCTAGGGAGGCCTACACTATTGGTAGGCACCCCTCAATTAAGGATGGACTTGGGTTCCGAAAGGAAACCAAGAACTTAACAAGCCAAAGGACTTCCGGTCTCAACAAGGATAAAGGGAAGGCTCCTATGGCTAGTAGTTCTCAAAAGAACCATGCCTATCTTTATGATAAGAAATTTACTAGTCATGCTCATAATGGTAGGTGTTATGATGATGAAGCATTTAATCCTCATCCTATGTTTGCATCTAGCTCTACATATGCTTATGGTAGAAATAGGCCTAGGCGTAATCATGTTGTGTCTCATGCGCCTAGGAAAGCATGCACTGATCCTAATACTGTTTATCATGCATGTAATGCTTCTTTTGTACTCTCATGTAGAAATGCCAAAGTAGTTGCTAGAAAATTGGGATCCAAATGCAAGGGAGACAAGACTTGTATTTGGGTTCCAAAAGTTGTTGTAACTAACCTTGTAGGACCCAACAAGAGTTGGGTACCTAAAACCCAAGCTTAACTACCTTGCAGGTTTATACATCCGGGGGCTCAATCTGGATTATCGACAGCGGATGCACAAACCACATGACGGGGGAGAAGAAAATGTTCACCTCCTACGTCAAGAACTGGGATTCCCATGATTCTATTATCTTTGGAGATCGGAACCAAGGCAAGGTTAAAGGCTTAGGCAAGATAGCCATCAAATTCGAGCATTCAATCTCTAATGTGTTTTTAGTTGAATCACTCGGGTATAATTTATTGTCTGTGAGTCAATTGTGTAACATGGGCTATAATTGTTTATTTACAAATATCGATGTATTTGTCTTTAGAAGGAGTGATGGTTCATTAGCCTTTAAGGGTGTATTAGATGACAAACTCTATTTAGTTGATTTTTCGAAAGAGAATGCCAATCTAGATGCATGCTTAATTGCTAAGACTAATATAGGCTGGCTCTGGCATCGCCGTCTAGTACATGTTGGAATGAAGAACCTTCATAAACTTCTAAAGGGAGAACATGTGTTAGGACTAATCGATGTCTGTTTTGAGAAAGACAGAACATGTGCAGCATGCCAGGCAGGAAAGCAAGTGGGAAGCACTCCTCATAGCAAGAATGTGATGACAACATCAAGACCACTGGAACTTCTACACATGGATCTCTTCGAACCTGTTGCCTATCTCAGCATCGGGGGAAGTAAGTATGGTCTTGTTATTGTAGATGACTTTTCCTGCTTCACTTGGGTGTTCTTTTTATAGGGCAAATCTAAAACCCAAGGAACCCTAAAGCGCTTCCTAAGGAGAGCTCAAAATGAATTTGAGCTAAAGGTAAAGAAGATAAGAAGCGACAATGGGTCTGAGTTCAAGAATCTTTAGGTCGAAGAATATCTTGAGGAGGAAGACATCAAGCACGAATTCTCCGCTCCCTACACACCACAGCAAAATGGTGTGGTAGAGAGGAAGAACATGTCGCTAATTGATATGGCAAGGACGATGCTCGGGGAATACAAGACGCTTGAGCGGTTTTGGTCGGAATCTGTGAACACAGCATGCCATGCCATAAACCGGCTCTTTCTGCACTACCTCCTCAAGAAGACCTCCTATGAACTCTTAACTGGTAACAAACCTAATGTTTCCTATTTTCGTGTATTTGGGAGCAAATGCTACATTTTGGTAAAGAAAGGTAGGCATTCAAAGTTCGCTCCCAAAGCTGTAGAAGGTTTTTTACTAGGGTATGACTCAAATACAAAGGTGTATAGGGTCTTCAACAAATCATCAAGATTAGTTGAAGTCTCTAGAGACGTTGTATTTGATGAGACTAATGGCTATCCAACAAATGCATGGTGGGAAACAGTGTGAGGTTTTCTAGCATGAATTCTCCTAATCTTATGTTTGGGATAGTTTGCAGGATATAAAATGTAACCCTCACTATCCTGAACCATGGGAGCCTTGCCCTTTACAAAGTTAGATAGTTTCTTAGGGGCATTAAGCTTGACATTGCGCCCCTGTTGGAAACCAATGCCATACTTAATGTCAGGGCGTCTCCCATTATAAAGCATGCTACGAGCAAATTTAATTTTTTTCATTTTCGAGCTCATGCTCGACAATTTTAGCAGTTAATTTAGCTATGTGATCATTTTGTTGTTTAATCATGGTAAGGTGATCATCCATAGCTTCTATATTTATGTCTCTACATCTAGTACAAATATAAACATGCTCAACAGTAGATGTATATGGTTTACAAGCATTTAGTTCTTCTATCTTAGCAGCTAATCTAACATTCTCATCTCTAAGACAGGAAATAGAATCATTGCAAACATTTAAATCTTTAACCTCAGAAACTAAGCTAGCATTTTCATTTCTAAGGCTATAAATTGAATCATGACAAATGCTAAGCTCCTTAGACAAGTTTTTACATTTCTCTACTTTCTGAGCATAAGCATTTTTCAATTTAACAAATTTTTTGTTTTCTTTAATAAAGAAGTCTTCTTGGCTATCCAAGAGTTCATCCTTCTCATTAATTGCTTCTATTAATTCATTCAATTTCTTATTTTGATCCATGCTAAGGTTGTCAAAAAGAGACATTAAATTGTCTTCACTATCACTAGAGCTACCCTCATCACTAGATGTTGTATATTTAGGGGTGGCTCTAGAGTGTACCTTCTTCTTCTTGCCGTCCTTAGCCATAAGACACATGTGGCCGATGTTGGGGAAGAGGAGGCCCTTGTTGACGGCGATGTTGGAGGTGTCCTCGTCGGAGGAGGAGTTGGTGGAGCTCTTGTCGGAGTCCCATTCCCGACAAATGTGGGCATCACCGCCCTTCTTCTTGTAGTACCTCTTATTTTCTTTCTTCTTCCCCTTCTTGTCGTCGTCCCTGTCACTTTCACTAGAAATTGGACATTTTGCTATGAAATGACCAGACTTACAACACCGGTAGCAAACCTTCTTGGAGTGGGACTTGTAATTTTTTCCTCTCCTTTGCTTGAGGATTTGGTGGAAGCTCTTGATGATGAGCGTCAATTCCTCGTTGTCGAGCTTGGAGGCGTCGATGGGAAGCCTACTTGATGTAGACTCCTCTTTCTTCTCTTTCGTCGCTTTGAATGCGACGGGTTGCGTCTCGGGTGTGGAGGTGGCACCTTGCTCCAAGTTGACAATATGTTTGGAGTCTTTGATCATTAGCTCAAAGCTCACAAACTTGCCTATCACTTCCATGGGAGACATTAGTTTATATCTAGGATCCCCACGAATTAATTGCACTTGAGTAGGATTGCGAAAAACAAGGGATCTAAGAATAACCTTGACCATTTCATGGTCATCCCACTTGGTGCTCCTGATGTTGCGCACTTGGTTCACCATTGTCTTTAGCCGGTTATACATTGCTTGCGGCTCTTCTCCCTTGTTGAGGACGAATCGACCGAGTTCTCCCTCGATCATTTCACGCTTGGTGATCTTGGTCACCTCGTCCCCTTCATGCACGGTCTTGAGCACGTCCCAAATTTCTTTGGCGCTCTTTAACCCTTGCACCTTGTTATACTCCTCTCGACACAAGGAGGCGAGGAGTATAGACGTGGCTTGGGAGTTAAAGTGCCTAATTTGGGTGACCTCATCCGAGTCGTAGTCTTTGTCCCCCACCTTAGGTACCTGCGCTCCATACTCAACAATATCCCAAATACTTTCGTGGAGTGTGGTTAGATGGTGCCTCATTTTATCACTCCACATACAATAATCTTCACCATCAAAATATGGTGGTTTGCCTAGGGGAACAGAAAGTAATGGAGCGTGCATCGAAATACGAGGATAGCGTAGGGGCGTCTTACTATACTTCTTGCGCTCATGGCACTTAGAAGCGACGAACGAGTCAGAGCTTGATGTGGAGGGTGACGAAGAGTCAGTCTCGTAGTAGACCACCTTCTTCATCTTCTTCTTCTTATCACCTCTCCGATGTGACTTGATGGAGGAAGAGGATTTCTCCTTATGCTTGTTGCCGGACTGCCTTGAAAGGGTTCTCCCCGAGCTTGCGGGCTTGTCGCCGGTCACAATCTCCCTCTTGGCGTGATCTCTAGACATCACTTCGAGTTTGTTAGACTCTTAATGAAGCACTAGCTTTGTGACCAATTGAAAGTTTCCTAGAGGGGGTGAATAGGCGTAATCTGAAATTTATAGCTTTAAACACACACTACAAGCCGGGGTTAGCGTTAGAACTAAATTCAAGTCCGGGAGAGAGGGAGAAAACAAATCAAATGAGAATCAAGCAAATGAACACGGTGATTTGTTTTACCGAGGTTCAGTTCCAAAGAACCTAGTCCCCGTTGAGGAGGTCACAAAGACCGGGTCTATTTCAACCCTTTCCCTTTCTCAAACGGTCACTTAGACTGAGTGAGCCTTCTTCCTTAATCTCACGGGTCACTAAGACCCCGCAAGGATCACCACACACTTGATGTCTCTTGCCTCCCTTACAAAGCACTTGAGAGTAAGAATGGGAAAAGAAGAAAGGCAATCCAAGAAGCAAGAGCTCAAAAGAACACGAAATCTCTCTCACATAAGTCATTAAGTATTTGAGATGAATTTGGGACTTGGAGAGGTTTTGATCTTTTGAATTGTGTCTAGGAGTGAATGCTAGAGCTCTTGTATTGAATGTGATCTTCAGAAAACTTGGATGCCAAAGGTTGTGGTGGTTGGGGGTATTTATAGCCCCCAACCACCTTGTAGCCGTTGGCCAAGGCTGCTGGCGATGGGCGCACCGGGCATGTACTGTGTGTTGTCCGGTGCGCCGCCTCGTCAGCCGACCGTTAGGGTTCGGAGCTCGGGCGACCGTTGGAGCTTTGTCCTCATGTGGCATCGGACAGTCTGGTGCCACACCGGACAGTCGGGTGCCCCTCTGACTTCATTGTTCTGACTTCTACGCGGCACTGTTGCTCACTATAGCTTCTGTCAGAGTCGATCGTTGCACGAGTTAGTCGTTGCTCTGCTAGCACACCGAATAGTCCGGTGAATTATAGCGGAGGGCGCCGTTAAATTCTCGAGAGTGGCTGGTTGGAACTGGTACGACCCTGGTGCACCGGACACTGTCCGGTGTCACACCGGATAGTCCGGTGCGCCAGTCCACAACACACTCAGGTTCTTTGCTCCATTTCAATTTAGTCCCTAACTTGAATATTCTATTGATTTGTGTTGAACCTTATGCACCTGTAATACATGAGTTCTAGAGCAAAATAGTTAGTCCATATGTTTGTGTTGGACTTTCAACCACCAAAATTAATCATAGGAAAAGGTGAACCCTATTTCCCTTTCACAACCCCCTGGCTTTGAGGATGACAGGTATCCCGACCACGTGTACAAACTCTCTAAGGCGCTCTATGGACTTAAGCAAGCCCCAAGAGCATGGTATGAATGCCTTAGAGATTTTCTTATTGCTAGTGCTTTCAAGGTTGGGAAGGCTGATCCCACTCTTTTCACAAAGACTTGTGACGGTGATATTTTTGTTTGCCAAATATATGTCGATAACATTATATTTGGCTCTACTAACCAAAAGTCTTGTGAGGAGTTTAGCAGGGTGATGATGCAGAAATTTGAGATGTCGATGATGGGCGAGTTGAACTACTTCCTTGGATTCCAAGTGAAGCAACTCAAGGAAGGCACTTTCATCTCTCAAACGAAGTACACTCAAGATCTTCTCAAGAGGTTTGGAATGAAGGATGCCAAGCCCGCAAAGACACCTATGGGAACAGACGGACATCTCGATCTCAACAAAGGAGGTAAGTCCGTTGACCAAAAGGCATACCGGTCAATGATAGGATCATTACTTTATCTTTGTGCTAGTAGACCGGACATTATGCTAAGTGTATGCATGTGTGCTAGATTTCAATCCAACCCCAAGGAATGTCACCTTGTGGCCGTTAAGCGAATTCTTAGATATTTAGTTTCTACGCCTTGCTTCGGGATCTAGTATCCAAAGGGATCTACCTTTGACTTAATCGAATACTCAGATTCCGACTATGCCGGGTGCAAGGTTGATAGGAAGATCACATCAGGGACATGTCAGTTTCTAGGAAGGTCTCTGGTGTCCTAGAGCTCTAAGAAACAAACATCTGTTGCCCTATCCACCGCTGAGGCCGAGTATGTTGCCGCAGGATAGTGTTGTGCGCAACTACTCTGGATGAGGCAAACCCTCTGGGACTTTGGCTACAATCTGAGCAAAGTCCCACTCCTATGTGACAACTAGGTGAGTGCCCGTGCGTTGCCACGAAAGTTAAAAAATAATATAAAGTATAGATACAATACGACAAACATTACTATAGTATACAAAATCCACGAGGCAAGATATCATCGTAACACTAAGCTAGCAGCTAGCCGTGGTGCTCGGCAAACTGCCATCGAATTCAATTTCACAGATTTAGGGAAACATGTTCACATGTTCATATTAACAACTTCATCGTTTGCAAAGGGTTGTCAATCTTAGTTTTCAGACTGAATCACAGGTTCACACTCACTAATTTCAGACTCACATGTTCATCACTTGCCATCTTCAGCACTTGCTAGGTTCAGATTTCAGATTTCAAACTCACATGTTCAGGCTCAGTTTAGATTTTAGACTTACAGGTTCAGACCCACAGATTTTAGGCTCAAGTTCATCATTTATCAGGCTCACAAAGAGGTTCACAAAACAAGTTCACAAAACCAGATTCAGATTTCACAAAAATAAGTTCACATATTCAACAACTTCAGATTTTACAGGTTTACAAATAGAGGTTCACAAAACAAGTTCACAAAAAAAATACAAACATGTTCACAAATGTAAAACATGATGTCTTCTTTTGATTATGTGCCATCTTTTTTATCATACGAACACTTGAGCATGTTATCACGTGGGTTTCAGAAGTTGCAGCTACTCCCACCTTGCAAATTTGCCTTGGACTGCTAGGAGGTCCTATGATTGCTCCACCCTGGCTAGCAGCACCTGTGACTACAACCCCCTTGGCTCTTGTCACTGCTCTAACATGGCAAATTTGCCTGGGACTGCTCTCCCCTGGCAACCATGCTCTGGTATCGGGACTGCGAGAGCGACGACGAATGACACCGAGGAGGCAGTGTGCACAGGATAGGAATGACAATCACATATCTTGCCATAGAGACAACAAAACAGTTCAAGCAGCGACTAGGATTTGAGATAATATTATACACACACTTTCCTCCAATGAATAACCTACTTCAACTCCAGTCCACATACCAATGTTGGTGAAAATTACCTACTTCAACTCCAACCCCCATACCAATGTGTGGCACATTCATGCGCACAACCTCCAGTAAATCATGCACCAGTAGGTGCATTGCAGAGACCCTTGACAAAGTGGCCTTGGAGCTTCTCATAGTCATATGTCTAGGTCCGATCCAATCAAGTTGAATTATCTAATATATAAAGAGCGGGAAACATGTTAGAACAATTCCATGGGTTACAATTTAATATAGGCTATTGAAAACAAACCTTAGATCATGACAACCATGTCTGGTTGCTCCTTTGATTTTGTAAAATCTAGGATGATGTCCACTGTCATCTTCTTTGCCTTGCCATATGGGTTGATAGGATTCTACGGTGGTTTAGAAAAAATAATTAGAATCATGATAACATCTATAAAATTAAGGTAAGTAAAAGCTCATGCATTGATAGGCTAACCTGGGCATTCCATGGATACTCACCAAAATTATACGATCACGATACTCATTAATCTTGATATGAGATTACACATAGTAGAGAACCTGAGATAAAATACCTCTATTTTTAGTTGGTACAAGACAACTCAGTAGAAGCCAGTTTCATGATTTTGGCTGTAGTTGTAGCCTACTAAACAAATAACAAGCATGAGAGTAATGATTAGGTGTGTGAATGATGAAACTGGCTGCATTTAAATTTAGGTCACCAAGAGCATCCAACACTGAAAATTTTACTCTTGCCACAGGAAAAGAAATATCAGAACATATAAATCATCGGTATCGGTCTTGGCAGCCCTCAGTTGCATTCCTAGCATCTCCTTACCTAGGAACTCCACCGAGTTGGCTGCCTCCTTGAAACCATTTTGCTGGCATTGAGGAGCTCCCATCACCACCATGCCTCTGTCTAGAATACACTATACCTCCAACAATGTGATAACAGGTAAGGCTCAATCGAGATCACTAAGGTCAAGATGGAGAAACACTCCAGTGTGCAGTTTCATCGCTTTGTGGAATATCAGCTTGCCATTTCCAATGCTAGGTAAATTAGATGACAACGTCGTGACAAAAATGGCCATGACATATCATTTTCATGCAAAATTGCAGAAATAGAGCTGAGGAAAAACACAACAAATCTTCTGCTAGTGATTCAACCAATTCAGAGAACACAATCGAAGCACTGCTACTCTAGCCACCCACATATCAAGTATAACCCTTGAGTAGAAGAGCAGCTATGATTTTTTTTACAAATAGTGACATATCAAGCTCGAAATTGGAGTGAAGATCCTCTGAAATAAATGGGTCAAACCATCCCAAATCTAATACCTCTACCTACACAGTGCAGAAGGTTTGATCAGATGGAAGAACATACCTAGGATCCAGACCACCTTTCCTATTTCACAATAGGAAAGCAACACAATAATCTCAGCAAGAGCTTGGAATTACATAAGGATATTTTCAATAGAAGCTATACATAATTCTTACTCTGATTTGATCTCGATGGCAAGGCAGAGCGGCTGCAGCACCAACTCGGGAGGCCCCTCAAGCACGCGCCCAGCTGACCTGAGCACCTCCGTGATGACCGCGTCCTCTGCCGTAGCCACTTGATGCTACATTGCTATCTGCAACAACACGAACCACACATAGACCATCATAGCTCCATCATCAGCCGCCACGAGATCCCAATGCGAGACATGGGTAACTAAAATCATCATAGAAGAAAACTCTAACTCCATAAATCATGTGAGATTGTCTAGAAACTAAATCTGCCCTTTTTTCTTCTAGAACTGAGCGACAATTCTGCTATAAGTGTAGCCTAACACTTAAGGGATCAAACTGGATTTATGTGAAATTTTAACAATTTTCAAAAATGTTGTTACAGAATTTTACTATCCATGGCCAGTTGTACACGATTTACAGTGTAGTCTTTATTGTTATCTTGCTTCCGGTATGTGATTCAAAAGGAGAGATCTTTCTGCGCTTTGTAGCCACATTGCATACAAATGATGTTCTTGATAAGCATAGAAAATGGATGATGTACTTATGACCACGAAAGTTAAAATTTAGTATAAAATGGAATGACAAAGATCGCTAGGGTATGTTGAGGTATTAGATTTCAAACTCGAGCCGGAGTTAGTGGCTTTGTCGTCCCTCGGCTCGTTGAAGCTGGACTCCTTCTCCTTACCGTTGACCACCATCCCCTTTCCCTTAGGATCCATCTCTTCGGGCGATTAGTCCCTTTCGTGAAGAGAACAGCTCTGATACCAATTGAGAGTACCTAGAGGGGGGTGAATAGGTGATCCTGTAAAAACTTGAAACTTAAAGTCACAAACTTGATTGTTAGCACAATGAAATCAAGTGGCTAAGGAGAGCTCTTGTGAACCACAATTGACACAGTGAGAACAAGCACAAGAGACACAATGATTTATCCCGTGGTTCGGCCAAGTACAATACTTGCCTAGTCCACGTTGTGGCGTCCCAATGGACGAGAGTTGCACTCAACTCCTTTCAAGTGATCCAATGATCAACTTGAATACCACGGTGTTCTTCTTTCTTTACTCTTTCCCGTTTACGAGGAATCTCCACAACTTGGAGCCTCTCGCCCTTACAATGAAATGATCATAAAGAAGCACAGATGTAAGAGTGGGAAGATCAACACACACAAGCCTCAAAGCACGAGCACAAACACGCACACAAGTCACAACTTGAGCTCTAAGATCACACACGGAGTTCTCAACTCAAGAGGAGTTCAAATTGCTATCACAACGAATCAAATGCGCTAGAGAGATGTCTTGGTGCTAAGAGATGATCAAAGAATGCTTGGTATACTCCTTCATGCACCTAGGGGTCCCTTTTATAGCCCCAAGACAGCTAGGAGCCGTTGAGAGCAATCCAGGAAGGCAATTCTTGCCTTCTGTCGACTGGTGCACCGGACAGTCCGGTGCACCACCGGACACTGTCCGGTGCAGATTTCTTTCCTATTCTGGCGCAGCCGACCGTTGACGATTTGGAGCCATTGGCGCACTAGACACTGTCCGGTGCACACCGGACAGTCCGGTGCCCCCTTCTAACCGTTGGCTCGGCCACGCATCACGCGCAGATTGCACAGCCGACCGTTGGCCCAGCCGACTGTTGGCTCACCGGACAGTCCGATGCACCACCGGACAGTCCGATGAATTTTAGTCGTACGCTGTTGACTAGTTTCCCGAGAGCGGTGACTTCGCCGCAGCCGACTCACCGGACAGTCCGGTGCACCACCGGACAGTCCGGTGATTTATAGCCGTAGGCTGCCGTCGAGACCCGAGAGCAGGCAGTTCACCAGACGCTAGTCTGGCGCACCGGACAGTCCGGTGCACCCAGACTGAGCAGGGTCTTGGCTGCTCGAGCCAAGTCTTTTCCATTTGTCTTTTCTCTGATTCTAGCACTTAGACAAATATGTTAGTACACAAAAACCAATGTACTAAGTCTAGAATCATACCTTTGTATTGATTTGCACTTTGTCCACCATTTGGTATAGTTTAACACTTAAACCATTTGTGTTGGCACTTAATCACCAAAATACTTAGAAATGGCCCAAGGACACATTTCCCTTTCAATCTCCCCCTTTTTGGTGATTTATGCCAACACAACATAAAGCAACACATAGAAGTGCAAAATCAATGCAAATGAGAACAAGAATTGTTTTTGATTCAAATTTGGCATATTTGGATCATTCTTTGCCACCACTTGGTTTGTTTTTGCAAATCAAACTCAATTTCCTATCTCTAAGTCAAATTCACTTGTTGAGGCATAGAGAAAGGTATTCCAAGAGAAATTGATCAAATATTCAAAAACTCCCCCTTTTTCCCACAATCAAACATTCTCCCCACAAGAGACCAACTTTTGACAAGAGACATTAAGAGGATTTTGACAAAACAAAAACTCTAACTCTACTATTTTCAAAATTCTCAATTGGTAGCTGATCCATTTCTTGCTTTGGCCTTATTTTCTCCCCCTTTGGCATCAAGCACCAAAACGGGATCAATCTTGGCCCTTAAACCCCATTACCTCACCAAAATCTTCAACTTAGAGTAAAGAGGCAATAAGAGCATGGAAATGAACTTGGAGTTAGTTACCCTCTCATCGGAGTGCAGTGGAAGTCTTTCATGGTCCAAGTCCATCTTTCCCTTTCAATACACCTTTGAGACTAATTTAAGAACACTCAAGCACATGGTTAGTCTCAAAGGATCAAGTTGTAGCACATCTTCCCCTAAATATGTGCATCACTCACGCATGGACTTTTGAGGTCCGGGGATTGCTTTGTACAACTTGATCACCATAATTAAGCAACAAAATGCATAAGGAACATGATCAAGGCATACATGTATGCTATAAATCAATCCAAGTTCCGCGAATCTAAGACATTTAGCTCACTACGCAGCTTGCAAAAGGTTGTCTCATCTAGAGGCTTGGTAAAGATATCGGCTAGCTGGTTCTTGGTGCTCACATAAAACACTTCGATATCTCCCTTTTGCTGGTGGTCTCTCAAAAAGTGATACCGGATGTCTATGTGCTTTGTGCGGCTGTGTTCAACAGGATTATCCGCTATGCGGATAGCACTCTCATTATCACATAGGAGTGGGACTTTGCTCAGATTGTAGCCAAAATCCTGGAGGGTTTGCCTCATCCAAAGTAGTTGCGCGCAACACTGTCCTACGGCAACATACTCAACCTCAGCGATGGATAGGGCAACAGAAGTTTGTTTCTTAGAACTCCAAGACACCAGGGACCTTCCTAAGAATTGGCACGTCCCTGATGTACTCTTCCTGTCAACCTTACATCCAGCATAATCGGAGTCTGAATATCCAATTAAGTCAAAGGTAGACCCCTTTGGATACTAGATCCCGAAGCAAGGCGTAGCGACTAAATATCTAAGAATTCGCTTCACGGCCACTAAGTGACACTCCCTTGGATCGGATTGAAATCTAGCACACATGCATACACTAAGCATAATATCCGGTCTACTAGCACATAAGTAAAGCAAGGAACCTATCATAGACCGGTATGCTTTTTGATCAACGGACTTACCTCCTTTGTTGAGGTCGACATGTCCGTCAGTTCCCATTGGAGTCTTTGCGGGCTTGGCGTCCTTCATCCCAAACCGCTTGATCAAGTCTTGCATGTACTTCGTTTGGGAGATGAAAGTGCCGTCCTTGAGTTGCTTCACTTGGAACCCAAGGAAGTAGTTCAACTCGCCCATCATCGACATTTCAAACTTTTGAGTCATCACCCTGCTAAACTCTTCACAAGACTTTTGGTTAGTAGAACCAAATATTATGTCATCGACATAAATTTGGCACACAAATAAGTCACCATCACAAGTCTTAGTGAATAAGGTTGGATCGGCTTTCCCAACCTTGAAAGCATTAGCAATTAAAAAGCCTCTAAGGCATTCATACCATGCTCTTGGGGCTTGCTTAAGTCCATAGAGCGCCTTAGAGAGCTTACACGCGTGGTCGGGGTACCGTTCATCCTCAAAGCCAGGGGGTTGCTCTACGTACACCTCCTCCTTGATTGGCCCATTGAGGAAAGCGCTCTTCACATCCATTTGGAACAACCTGAAAGAATGGTGAGCGGCATAGGCTAACAATATGCGAATTGACTCTAGCCTAGCCACAGGAGCAAAAGTCTCCTCAAAGTCCAAACCTGCGACTTGGGCATAACCTTTTGCCACAAGTCGTGCCTTGTTCCTTGTCACCACCCCGTGCTCGTCTTGTTTATTGCGGAACACCCACTTGGTTCCCACAACGTTTTGCTTGGGACGTGGCACTAGTGTCCAAACTTTGTTTCTCTTGAAATTGTTGAGCTCCTCCTGCATGGCCAACACCCAGTCTGGATCTAGCAAGGCCTCTTCTACCCTGAAAGGCTCAATAGAAGAGACAAAAGAGTAATGCTCACAAAAATTAACTAGTCTAGAGCGAGTAGTTACTCCCTTGCTAATATCACCCAAAATCTGGTCGACGGGATGATTACTTTGAATCGTCGCTCAAACTTGAGTTGGAGGGGCATGTTGTGCTTCTTCCTCCATAACATGATCATCTTGTGCTCCCCCTTGATCACACGCCTCTTCTTGATGAACCTGTTCATCGTCTTGAGTTGGGGGTTGCACCATTGTTGAGGAAGAAAGTTGATCTTGCTCCTTTTGTTCCTGTGGCCGCACATCTCCAATTGCCATGGTGCGTATTGCGGTCGTTGGAACGTCTTCTTCATCTACATCATCAAGATCAACAACTTGCTCTCTTGGAGAGCCATTAGTCTCATCAAATACAACGTCGCTAGAGACTTCAACCAAACCCCGATGATTTGTTGAAGACCCTATGCGCCTTTGTATTTGAGTCATAACCTAACAAAAACCCTTCTACAGCTTTGGGAGCAAACTTAGAATTTCTACCTTTCTTCACTAGAATATAACATTTGCTCCCAAAAACACGAAAGTATGACACATTGGGTTTGTTACCGGTTAGGAGTTCGTACGACGTCTTCTTGAGGAGGCGATGAATGTAGACCCGGTTTATGGCGTGGCAAGCCGTGTTCATGGCTTCCGACCAAAACTGCTCGGGGGTCTTGAACTCTCCAAGCATCGTCCTCGCCATGTCAATGAGCGTCATGTTCTTCCTCTCTACCACACCATTTTGCCGTGGTGTGTAGGGAGCGGAGAACTCGTGCTTGATTCCTTCCTCCTCAAGGTACTCCTCCACTTGAAGGTTCTTGAACTCGGACCTGTTGTCACTCCTTATCTTCTTCCCCTTGAGCTCAAACTCATTTTGAGCTCTCCTTAGGAAGCGCTTGAGGGTCCCTTGGGTTTCTGTTTTATCCTGCAAAAAGAATACCCAAGTGAAGCGGGAAAAATCATCAACTATAACAAGACCATACTTACTTCCTCCTATGCTTAGGTAGGCGACGGGTCCGAAGAGGTCCATATGAAGTAACTCCAGAGGTCTTGATGTGGTCATTACATTCTTGCTGTGATGAGCACTTCCCACCTGTTTACCTGCTTGACAAGCTGCACAAGGTCTATCTTTTTCGAAAGTCACATTTGTTTATCCTAACACATGTTCTCCCTTTAGAAGTTTGTGAAGGTTCTTCATCCCCACATGTGCTAGACGGCGATGCCACAGCCAGCCCATGCTAGTCTTAGCAATTAAACATGCATCTACATCGGTCTCCTCCTTTGCAAAATCAACTAAATAGAGTTTGTCGTCTAGTACACCCTTAAAAGCTAATGAACCATAACTCCTTCTAAAGACAGACACATCTACATTTGTAAATAAGCAATTACACCCCATATTACATAATTGACTAACGGATAACAAGTTATATCCGAGCGATTCTACTAAAAACACATTAGAAATGGAATGCTCGGATGAAATTGCTATTTTTCCTAGTCCTTTAACCTTGCCTTGGTTCCCATCACCGAATATGATTGAATCTTGGGAAACCTTGTTTTTGACGTAGGAGGTGAACATCTTCTTCTCCCCCGTCATGTGGTTTGTGCATCCGCTGTCGATAATCCAGCTTGAGCCCCCGGATGCATAAACCTGCAAGGCAAATTTAGGCTTGGGTCTTAGGTACCCAACTCTTGTTGGGTCCTACAAGGTTAGTGATAATAGCCTTAGGGACCCAAATGCAAGTTTTATCTCCCTTGCATTTTGCCCCTAATTTCCTAGCAATCACTTTCTTATCCTTTCTACAAATTGCAAAGGAAGCATTGCAAGCATGATAAATTGTAGAAGATTCATTTCTTGCTTTCCTAGGTACATGAACAACATTTCTCCTAGGCATTTCATGCACAATAGAAGAACTAGAAGCAGGCATAGCATATGAATCATAAGAATAATTACTATAAGCATTTCTAGAGAATATTCTATCACTATAAATGAAAGCATGATTCTTTTGAACACTATTAGCCATAGGGGCCTTCCCTTTCTCCTTGGCGGAGATGGGAGCCTTATGACTTGTTAAGTTCTTGGCTTCCCTCTTAAAGCCAAGCCCATCCTTAATTGAGGGGTGTCTACCAACAGTGTAGGCTTCCCTTGCAAATTTTAGTTTATCAAATTCATTTTTGCTAGTCTTAAGTTGGGCATTAAGACTAGCCACTTCACCATTTAGTTTTGCAATAGAAGTAAGGTGCTCAACACATGCATCAACATTAAAGTCCTTACACCTATTGCAAATCACTACATGTTCTTCATAAGAACTAGATCTATTTGCTACTTCTAGCTTAGCATTTAAATCATCATTAACACTTTTTAAACTAGAAAGAGTCTCATGGCAAGTAGATAATTCACAAGAAAGCATTTCATTCCTTTTAACTTCTAAAGCAAGAGATTTTTGGACATCTACAAATTTATCATGCTCTTCATACAAAAGATCCTCTTGCTTTTCTAACAATCTATTCTTGTCATTCAAAGCATCAATTAATTCATTGATTTTATCAATTTTAATTCTATCTAAACCTTTGAATAAACTTGCATAGTCTATTTCATCATCGCTAGATTCATCGTCACTTGAAGAAGCATATGTAATAGTATTCCTAGTGCATACCTTATTTTCCTTTGCCATGAGGCAGGTGTGATGCTCGTTGGGGAAGAGGGATGATTTGTTGAAGGCCGAGGTGGCAAGTCCTTCGTCGTCGGATGAAGAGCAATCCGAGTCCCACTCTTTGCCAAGGTGTGCATCGCCCTTCGCTTTCTTGTAAGTCTTCTTCTTTTCCCTCTTCTTTTCTTGATCCTGGTCACTATCATTATCAGGACAGTTAGCAATAAAGTGACCAACCTTACCACACTTGAAGCAGGAACGCTTCCCCTTCGTCTTGCTCTTGTTGGGATGCTCCTTGCGACCTTTGAGCGTCGTCTTGAAGCGCTTGATGATGAGGGCCATTTCATCTTCATTTAGCCCGGCCGCCTCAACTTGCGCCACCTTGCTAGGTAGCGCCTCCCTGCTACTTGTTGCTTTTAGAGCAATGGTTTGAGGCTCGTGGATTGGGCCATTTAACGCCTCATCAACATATCTTGCCTCCTTGATCATCATTCGCCCGCTTACGAACTTTCCAAGTATCTCCTCGGGCGTCATCTTGTTGTACCTAGGATTTTCACGAATAGAGTTTACAAGATGCGGATCAAGGATGGTGAAGGACCTTAGCATAAGCCTGACGACGTCGTGGTTCGTCCATCTCGTGCTTCCATAGCTCCTTATTTTGTTGACCAGGGTCTTAAGCCTGTTGTAAGTTTGAGTTGGCTCCTCCCCCCTGATCATCGCAAACCTTCCTAGTTTGCCTTCCACCAACTCCATCTTGGTGAGCATGGTGACGTCGTTCCCCTCATGCGAGATCTTGAGGGTGTCCCAAATCTGCTTGGCGTTATCCAAGCCGCTCACCTTATGATATTCTTCCCTGCACAATGATGCTAACAAAACAGTAGTAGCTTGTGCATTTTTGTGAATTTGTTCATTGATAAATATGGGACTATCCGTACTATCAAATTGCATTCCATTTTCTACTATCTCCCATATACTTGGATGGAGAGAGAACAAGTGACTACGCATTTTGTGACTCCAAAATCCGTAGTCCTCTCCATCAAAGTGAGGAGGTTTACTAAGTGGAATGGAAAGCAAATGAGCATTGGAACTTTGCGGAATACGAGAATAATCGAAAGAAAAGTTCGAGTTAACCGTTTTCTTTTTCTCCTCGTATTCGTCGTCCTTTTGGGAAGAGGAGGACTCGTCGCTGTCGTAGTAGACTATCTTCTTGATCCGCCTCTTCTTCTTCTCGTCCTTCTTCTTTTGACTCGAGCCGGAGTCAGTGGCTTTGTCGTCCCTCGGCTCGTTGAAGATGGACTCCTTCTCCTTATCGTTGACCACCATCCCCTTTCCCTTAGGATCCATCTCTTCGGGCGATTAGTCCCTTTCGTGAAGAGAACGGCTCTGATACCAATTGAGAGCACTTAGAGGGGGGTGAATAGGTGATCCTGTAAAAACCTGAAACTTAAAGCCACAAACTTGATTGTTAGCACAATGAAATCAAGTGGCTAAGGAGAGCTCTTGTGAACCACAATTGACACAGTGAGAACAAGCACAAGAGACACAAGGATTTATCCCGTGGTTCGGCCAAGTACAATACTTGCCTAGTCCACGTTGTGGCGTCCCAATGGACGAGAGTTGCACTCAACTCCTTTCAAGTGATCCAATGATCAACTTGAATACCACGGTGTTCTTCTTTCTTTACTCTTTCCCGTTTGCGAGGAATCTCCACAACTTGGAGCCTCTCGCCCTTACAATGAGATGATCACAAAGAAGCACAGATGTGAGAGTGGGAAGAGCAACACACACATGCCTCAAAGCACGAGCACAAACATGCACACAAGTCACAACTTGAGCTCTAAGATCACACACGGAGTTCTCAACTCAAGAGGAGCTCAAATTGCTATCACAACGAATCAAATGCGCTAGAGAGATGTCTTGGTGCTAAAAGATGATCAAAGAATGCTTGGTATACTCCTTCATGCGCCTAGGGGTCCCTTTTATAGCCCCAAGGCAGCTAGGAGCCGTTGAGAGCAATCCTGGAAGGCAATTCTTGCCTTCTGTCGACTGGTGCACCAGACAGTCCGGTGCACCACCGAACACTGTCCGGTGCAGATTTCTTTCCTATTCTGGTGCAGCCGACCGTTGACGATTTGGAGCCGTTGGCGCACCGGACACTGTTCGGTGCACATCGGACAGTCCGGTGCTCCCTTCTGACCGTTGGCTCGGCCACGCGTCACGCGCAGATTGCGCAGCCGACCGTTGGCCCAGCCGACCGTTGGCTCACCGGACAGTCCGGTGCAACACCGGACAGTCCGGTGAATTTTAGTCGTACGCTGTTGACTAGTTTCCTGAGAGCGTCGACTTCGCCGCAGCCGACTCACCGGACAGTCCGGTGCACCACCGGACAGTCCGGTGATTTATAGTCGTACGCCGCCGTCGAGACCCGAGAGCAGGTAGTTCACCAGACGCCAGTCTGGCGCACCGGACAGTCCGGTGCACCCAGACTGAGCAGAGTCTTGGCTGCTCGAGCCAAGTCTTTTCCATTTGTCTTTTCTCTGATTCTAGCACTTAGACAAATATGTTAGTACACAAAAACCAATGTACTAAGTCTAGAATCATACCTTTGTATTGATTTGCACTTTGTCCACCATTTGGCATAGTTTAACACTTAAACCATTTGTGTTGGCACTTAATCACCAAAATAATTAGAAATTGCCCAAGGGCATATTTCCCTTTCACATATGTCTAGGTCTGATCCAATCACGTTGAATTATCTGATTTATAAAGAGCGGGAAACATGTTAGAACTATTCCATGGGTTACAATTTAATATAGGCTATTGAAAACAAACCTTAGATCATGACAGCCATGTCTGGTTGCTCCTTTGATTTTGTAAAATCTAGGATGATGTCCACTGTCATCTTCTTTGCCTTGCCATATGGGTTGATAGGATTCTATGGTGGTTTAGAAAAAATAATTAGAATCATGATAACATCTATAAAATTAAGGTAAGTAAAAGCTCATGCATTGATAGGCTAACCTGGGCATTCCATGGATACTCACCAAAATTATACGATCACGATACTCATTAATCTTGATATGAGATTACACATAGTAGAGAACCTGAGATAAAATACCTCTATTTTTAGTTGGTACAAGACAACTCAGTAGAAGCCAGTTTCATGATTTTGGCTGTAGTTGTAGCCTACTAAACAAATAACAAGCATGAGAGTAATGATTAGGTGTGTGAATGATGAAACTGGCTGCATTTAAATTTAGGTCACCAAGAGCATCCAACACTGAAAATTTTACTCTTGCCACAGGAAAAGAAATATCAGAACATATAAATCATCGGTATCGGTCTTGGCAGCCCTCAGTTGCATTCCTAGCATCTCCTTACCTAGGAACTCCACCGAGTTGGCTGCCTCCTTGAAACCATTTTGCTGGCATTGAGGAGCTCCCATCACCACCATGCCTCTGTCTAGAATACACTATACCTCCAACAATGTGATAACAGGTAAGGCTCAATCGAGATCACTAAGGTCAAGATGGAGAAACACTCCAGTGTGCAGTTTCATCGCTTTGTGGAATATCAGCTTGCCATTTCCAATGCTAGGTAAATTAGATGACAACGTCGTGACAAAAATGGCCATGGCATATCATTTTCATGCAAAATTTAAGAAATAGAGCTGAGGAAAAACACAACAAATCTTCTGCTAGTGATTCAACCAATTCAGAGAACACAATCAAAGCACTGCTACTCTAGCCACCCACATATCAAGTAGAACCCTTGAGTAGAAGAGCAGCTATGTTTTTTTTTACAAATAGTGACATATCAAGCTCGAAATTGGAGTGAAGATCCTCTGAAATAAATGGGTCAAACCATCCCAAATCTAATACCTCTACCTACACAGTGCAGAAGGTTTGATCAGATGGAAGAACGTACCTAGGATCCAGACCACCTTTCCTATTTCACAATAGGAAAGCAAAACAATAATCTCAGCAAGAGCTTGGAATTACATAAGGATATTTTCAATAGAAGCTATACATAATTCTTACTCATTTGATCTCGATGGCAAGGCACAGCGGCTGCAGCACCAACTCGGGAGGCCCCTCAAGCACGCGCCCAGCTGACCTGAGCACCTCCGTGATGACCGCGTCCTCTGCCGTAGCCACTTGATGCTACATTGCTATCTGCAACAACACGAACCACACATAGACCACAATAGCTCCATCATCAGCCGCCACGAGATCCCAATGTGAGACATGGGTAACTAAAATCATCATAGAAGAAAACTCTAACTCCATAAATCATGTGAGATTGTCTAGAAACTAAATCTGCCCTTTTTTCTTCTAGAACTGAGCGACAATTCTGCTATAAGTGTAGCCTAACACTTAGGGAATCAACCTGGATTTATGTGAAATTTTAACAATTTTCAAAAATGTTGTTACAGAATTTTACTATCCATGGCCAGTTGTACACGATTTACAGTGTAGTCTTTATTGTTATCTTGCTTCCGGTATGTGATTCAAAAGGAGAGATCTTTCTGCGCTTTGTAGCCACATTGCATACAAATGATGTTCTTGATAAGTATAGAAAATGGATGATGTCCTTATGACCACGAAAGTTAAAATTTAGTATAAAATGGAATGACAAAGATCGCTACGGTATGTTGAGGTATTAGATTTCAGTTAAAAGATTAGTGCTACTAGCAAACTATCGTAGATGACTTGTAGGGGGGAAATAAGACAGACCATGAACTGAAAATGACCAAACAATCACAATGATAAGTATTGTCGAGTATCTGATCATTCTAGAATTTGACCAAAAATAAGAGAGACCAATTCTAAACTAAAATTGAACTGACTTACTATCCCAACCTGGTACCATTATCTTTTTCTAGGATTCAAAAGCACATGATTAAGTTTATTACTGTGAATTCAGATTTAAAAGGTAGCATCCATATTACCAGGTTGTAACAAGAAACACTGCAACATGATTTCCTTACCGAACCTGGTATGCAGTGGTCATATTTCGAGTCACATAAAAGAGTTATTGCTACTGCTATGAAAATGTGAAGCATGAAACTCATAGCCTACCACAGTTAAACGATTTAGTGCTACTGGCAAACTGTGGGGGACAGATATCCCCGGGTCCACTAGAAGGCTAGAAGACCTCACGAAAGGCCTTGGGCCCATTGTTTCGCAAGGCCATCCCTTCGTGGGCCTGGGGAGGAATGTCTGGCAGAATGGATCGGCGCAAGATTGGATCAACTCGAGCCCAGGTGGCCCAATGAATTCAAGCGTTATCCATAGCAGTGATCCGATTCTCCCACGCTACTGCCTCAGGCGTCGGAGCTGAATGATGATAAGTCGACAGAATAATAGGAAGATAAGCTCAGGCGGTTCACTATTACTTAGGCGCACGTTGTTATCATATCGCATGTAACGTCCCGCGGTCGAGTATATAAGGCCTGGGGGGCACCCCTCGAACACAACTCACTCATTAGCCGTCTACTCAGCTCTCTAGCATCTCTGGTACTAGAGAACTCCCCTATAACCCACCACATAAAAGATCCACACCAGGACGTAGGGTGTTACGCATCTCAAAACGGCCCGAACCTGTACAAGATTGTCTATTGTCTCTCGTATATCTGGCACAAACCATCGAGCTACAGTCGGTAACACCGTCCTACTCCAAAAAGCACCTCGAGGGGCAACCCTGGGTGCGCGGTCGGACCCAAAACACCGACAGCTGGCGCGCCAGGTAGGGGGTGTGTCACTGATCCAAGCTAGTTCAATGGCCATCACTTTCCAGCACAAGATCATTCTCCGCCCTGGATCCGTGTTCTTCTTCGGAACCATCTCATCCGTGGCAGATGAAGAGGGAACTCTACATCGAATCGCGGATCCGCCGGAGAGAAAACCTTCCTCAACAATCTCTGGGAAAGCCGGAGCGAAGCAGGAAAAAGCACAACCTCCTGCAAGCCAGGAGCAGAGAATTCGTCTACCTCCTGCAAGCCAGGAGCAAAGGATTCGTCTACCCGGAGAACCCCGCTGTCCACCTCCTCTATGAAAAAATGGACACGGATCACAAGAAAAAAGGAAGCAAACGAGGTGAAGGCTCATCAAGCTGCTCTTCTGGTACCTCCGCCCTCAAAGGAGAATAGAAAAAAGCTTGTCACTACGATGGTTCCATTCTACCCCGATGTCCTCTTCATCGGGGGAAGAGTGGAATCGACCCCCGTCTCCGACGATGAACCAACCACGCCGGGGGAGGAACCTCTTCAGCGGGAATCTCGCCGACGAAGGAACCGACGCCAAAATATCTGGCGACATCATGAAGCCGGAGAGCGGGACCCGGCGCAGCCTGTGTCACGAGATGAGATCTCGGAGGTGGGAGAAACTCCAGAAGAACGGGTCTTCAAGGAAAGAAAAAATTCCCAACGACATGATCGTCGGCAAGCACAAGAGCAGGCTGAACAGGAGGCGATACAACGCAGAGAGAACCCTCTTCTCAGACAAAACCTAAACCCCGACTTCACCCGAGCCATGAACACACCGAGCGAGGTCGGTGGAGTATTAGCTCGGATAGCTGATGGCCTCCCTGGACTCCGGACGCTGAGGGATATCGGTGGCTGCTCACTCAGGCAGCTAATCATCTTCTACCTCTCGCTCATCCTCCGAGCGATCTACGACATGCCATCAACAGTTGGTGGGATGCACAGAGCTCCATCAATGCTTCACGCGAATGACGACACGAAAACGAGATTCGGCGCTGAGAAGAGTATGATCGGGATCATGGCATCCCTGCGCGAAGTCAAGCCACCAGAGTTGAGTCGGCAACAGCTTCAACCGGCGGCACGACCCGGGGACGGTCGAGGCACCACGTCGACAGCTCCCCTCCCCGGGACCGACATCATCGTCGATAGGAGGACACATGTGGAGTATTGGCGCTCACTCCACGTCTCAAGGCCATTCAGTGGCCCCCTAACTTCAAAGTCTCCAACATCGACAAGTACGAGCCTAAGCAGGACCCGGGAGGCTGGTTGGCCCTATATACCATCACTGCCCGAGCCGCTGGGGCAACTGAAGATGTGATGACTGCGTACTTGCCCATCGTCCTTGGGCAAGATGCACTGCAATGGCTACGACACCTACCCCGACACTGCATCGATGACTAGAGCGACTTCAGTCGACGCTTCATCGCCAACTTCCAATCTCTCTCCGACAAGCCGACGCAGCCATGGGACCTCAAATCCATCAGGCGCCGAGGGGATGAGACTCTCCGGTCATACCTCAAAAGGTTTTAGACCATAAGAAATCGTATCCCCGAGGTTGTGGAAGCAGCAGTGATCGAGGACTTCTATCGGGGATCCAATGACTCGGCCTTTGTCCGAGCCATACTTCAAAAGGTGCCGACTACCTCCGAGCAGCTATTCAGGGAGGCGGACCTCTACATCACCGCCGACGAACGGGCTCAGGACCTCATCAGAGGAACGAAGCCTGCACCACCGGCACCACGACGCGACGCGAACCAACAACCCGACAAGCGTTGGGAGAAGAGGCCTCGCGATGAGGTTCACGCTGCCGGACCACCCGTCTCTCGTGCCTGAGGGGCACCCCATGGAGGCGAGTGAACATTGGACGACATCCTCGATACCCAATGTCCGTACCACAAGGACATGCGCCACACCTTCGGAACTGCAGAGACTTCAAGCACTCCGTCGGGAACGGTCGACCCTTCCAACCTCTGCCACCTCCCCCACCACGAGGAGGACCCGGAGAACCATGACAACCTCAGCAGCAGGAAGGGGGAGGAGGCGGAGCATTCCCTTGCGTCGACGGAGAAGTCAATGTCATCTTCGGCGGACAAGGGTCTCAAGAGAGCAAGAGGCAACAAAAGCCGATCACTTTCACCCGGGTGGATCAGTGGCTAAACTTCGATCATCCGGGCAAGTACCCGCTCCTCGTCGATCCGGTGATCCGAGAGAGCAGGGTGAAGAAGGTGTTAGTGGACGGGGGGAGCAGCATCAACGTCACCTTCCCCCGGACACTCCTAGGCTTGGGAGTCGCACTCAAAGAGCTCCACGAGTCAGACACTCCTTTCTTTGGCATCGTGCCGACTGAAGGAGAATATCCACTCGGACACATCTACATGCCGGTCACCTTTGGAACTACGGATAACTACAGAACTGAGTTCCTGAGGTTCGAGGTAGCAAGCTTCGGCTGCAGATACAACGCCATCATCAGCAGGCCTGGATTGGCGAAGTTCATGGCCATCCCGCATTATACATACATGATATTGAGGATGCCTGGACCACAAGGAATCATCACTGTGCGTGCTGACTTCCAAGGCGCCGCGGAGTGCTTCTGAGTGGCCATTCAAGCAGCCCTCACCACCAAACCATCGACAACTTCTTCTGCGCAGGCAAACTCAAAGCCTGAGGAGGACCTCACAGTACCTGCAAATGAAGCTCAAGTCGTGACCTCTATGCGGTCGACTGAGGAAACAAAGAGAATCAACCTCGGGTTTGCTGATGAACGCAAGACTGCCATCATCAGCTCCAGCCTGGATGACAAATAGGAAAGCGCGCTCGTCCAGTTTCTGCAAGATAACCAAGACGTATTCGCATGGCAACCTGCGGATATGCCGGGAGTCTTGAGAGAGCTGGCCGAGCACAAACTAAAGGTCTATCCCCAGGCGAGGCCGATACGACAAAAGTTGCGTCGTTTCACGCCCGACAAGAGAGAAGCTATTCATGCTGAGCTAACTCGTTTAGTCGCAGCAGGGTTCATTAGAGAAGTACTGCATCCTGAGTGGTTAGCAAATCATGTTCTTGTACTCAAAAAGAATAAAGTGGATTGGCGTATGTGCGTCGACTATACAGATCTCAACAAACAATGTCCGAAGGATCCCTTTGAACTTCCTAGAATAGACCAGGTGGTAGACTCGACCGCTGGATGTTCTATGTTGTCCTTCTTGGATTGCTACTCCGAGTACCATCAGATCAGTCTATCAAAAGAAGACGAGGAAAAAACTGCATTCATCACCCTGTTTGGAGCTTTCTGATATACCTCCATGTCGTTTGGCCTCAAAAATGCTGGAGTGAATTACCAGAGAGTCATTCAAACATGATTAGCTGATCACTGGGGCAAGCGTGTAGAAGCTTATGTGGATGACATGGTGATCAAGACAGAAAACTCAGAAAACTTCATTGAAGATTTGCAGCTGGTCTTCAATAGTCTACGGTGATATCGGTGGAAGCTTAACCCAGAAAAAAGTGTCTTTAGAGTACCAGCAGGGAAATTGCTCGGAATCATTGTCAGCCACCGAGGAATTGAAGCCAACCCGGAGAAAATCGAAGCTATCATGAGAATGGAAGCACCACGATCGCAGAAGAAAGTACAGAGGCTTACCGGATGCATGGCAGCTTTGAGCAGGTTCATATCGAGGCTAGGAGAAAAAGGCCTACAGTTCTACAAATTGCTCAAGAAGCTAGACAAGTTCCAGTGGACCTCAGAAGCTCAGGAAGCCCTTGATGCACTGAAGAAGTTCCTCACAACACCGCCAGTATTAAAGCCACCACGTCGAGTCACGTCGAGTCAGTCGGCCGAAGATCTGTTGTTGTACATCTCTTGCACAACTCACGTGGTGAGCACCACGTTGGTAGTCGAGCGAGCAGAGGAAGGACATGCATATCCAGTACAACATCCCGTCTATTTCATCAGTGAAGTTCTGGGGTCCTCAAAGAAGAAATATCCTCAAGTTCAAAAACTATTGTATGCAGTACTTCTAACTGCACGCAAGCTCCGTCACTACTTTGACGACCACAAAGTCATAGTAGTCACCGGATTTCCAATAGGGGATATTCTCCACAACAAAGAAGCCATCGGAAGAATAGCCAAGTGGGCCTGCGAGCTAGGAGCTCACGACATTGAGTTTCGGCCTCGCACTGCAATAAAGACTCAAGCACTAGTTGACTTCGTATCAGAGTGGACCGAGCAACAAGTACTAGATAACCCGGAGACTGCAGAAGTATGGCGGATGTATTTCGATGGCTCGCTGAAGCTACAGGGGGCAGGCGCAGGGATCCTCTTCATTGTACCTGGAGGTGAACAACTCAAATATGCTCTTCAGTTGTTATTCTCAGTATCCAATAATGCAGCAGAATATGAAGCTTTGATCCACGGACTGAACATTGCCATATCACTAGGCATTAAGAGATTGATGGTATACAGAGATTCACTGGTGGTCATAAGTCAGATAAATAAAGAATGGGATTGCTCGAGTGACTATGGGCAAGTACTGCACAGCCGTCCGAAAGCTGGAAGACAAATTTGAAGGGTTGGAATTTCATCATGTGGAAAGAGATCGCAATGCGGCAGCAGACGTGTTGTCGAAACTAGGATCCAGTCGGACCCAGGCCCCACCTGGAGTTTTCGTCCAAGAAGTACCACGCCCGAGTATTTCCTTATATAGGGTAGAAGAGTGCAATGTTCTGAGCCAGCCAGAGTCAGACTCTAATGACTGGAGGGAGCCCATCATCAGATATATAAAGAATGAAGAGGAACAGGATGAAAAGCTGCAACAGAACGCATCGCAAGGCAATCAGCTCACTACACCCTCATTGGGGAGGCACTGTACAGAAGGGGCGCAACAGGAGTCCTCATGAAGTGCATTCTTTCGGCTACTAGGAAACAACTGCTAGATGAGATCCACACCAGACAGTGCGGGATACACGCAGCATACAGGACTCTGGTTGGAAAGGTTTTTCGATCCGGTTTCTACTGGCCGACCGCAAAAAGTGATGCAACCGAGTTAGTCCAGAGGTGTAAAGCTTGCTATTGGGGGCCTTCGTCTTCCGAAGGTCCTCAAAAACATAATTTAACAATGTTTCTGGAGTATAATACATGAACAGGTACTTTCGAACTTGGATCAGAACCACAGTGTGAAGAAGCACAAAGAATACGAAGGTTGGTGCAGAGCCGAAGCTATGCGCAAGGGAGCTTCGGCATGACAGCGGAAAAGGAAACCGACTTAAAAGGGAAAAGGTTATTTAGACCTCGATGGATTACTATAGAGTCATTAGCAAATGTAAAGGGCATGGGTGTAATTTTACATGGGCTGTGTCTCGTGCCTATAAATAGATGAACAGTGCTCCTGTACTGTTCACGCTGACTTGGCATTTGCTTTTGCGTCACGCTTGTACTCTTACCTTCTTTCGAGCCGAAGGTACATTTGTAACTTGTTATCATTTCTATTTTTCCATAATAATAAAATAGAAATGAATTGATAATAATACATAATTGTCCATGTTATCTTTTATATCTCATATGATTCTCTCTTCATTAGTAAATGTTACGCTGATGAAGGTATGTCCTTCATAACCTTCGTCCGAAAATCATTATATCCCAAGGGAAATAATGCTTTGAAGGACGAAGAACTTTAACGTTTAATATTTTTTTGTTGCCTTGTTCTTAACTCATAACATTTGAGAACAAGTCCCCAACATTGGTGCCCACCTCCGGTGAATCCTTTTCGACCACCTTCGGCAAGCATTGACCTTCGTCATGCCACCGAAGAAAGCTTCAGCGACAGGGGCTGCCGCTCTGCAGCCGCTGGACCCAAATTAGGAGACTCTTTCTCTTCGAGAGGCCCAAAGCCAGAAGAGGAAGGCCACCAGTCCAACACCCCAAGAGGACGAGTTGAACCAAGAAATCAGAAATATGGAGATGCTTCATCAGCAAGTGCAAAAGAAGAAGGAGAAGATGGCTCGACTAGCTGACCTACAAAGGCATATTGACGAAGCCACTAAAGAAGTATGTCACCTTGCTCAAGACGAGCAAGACCGAAGGCCCCAGCATAGGGAGCTTCATCAAGAGGGCTTGTTCAACGACGATGGATGGTATGATGATTTTAATCATGATACCTTTACTTTTGATGATGCTTCTCCCCTGGCAGCAGAACTGCAGGCCATCCCGTGGCCCCCATCATACAAGCCACCTCAGCTTCCAATGTATGATGGGCATTCAGAAGCAGTTTTTGATGAGTTATGAAGCAACCATATCTTCATATGGAGGCAATGCAGCTGTCATGGCCAAATCTTTCGTCATGGCAGTTAAGAATGTGGCCCAGACATGGTATTCTTCTCTTCGGCCAGGAACTATCACTTCATGGCAGAAGCTCAAAGACATGCTGGTGACAAGCTTCCAGGGCTTCCAGACGAAGCCAGTCATAGCTCAGGCTCTGTTTCAATGCATGCAAGATCACAAGGAGTATCTCCAGGCATACGTCCGAAGGTTCTTGCATCTGAGAGCACAAGCACCTACAGTGCCCAATGAAATTGTCATTGAGGCCATGATCAAGGGGCTTCGTCCAGGACCTACTGCCCAGTATTTTGCTAGAAAGCCTCCACAGACTTTGGAGAAGCTGCTTCAAAAGATGGATGAATACATCCGCGCTGATAATGACTTTCGTCAAAGAAGGGAGGAAGCTTACAGGTTCTCTGAGATGACCAAGGGCTTCGGAGGGAGAATCCATCCAAGGCACGTCAGATCAATCCACTCCACCCAGAATGATGACAGAGGAAGTCAGCAACAGAGGCCACAATATTCCTCGCAAGCTTCGGGGCAGCAACAAAGCTATCTTCGGCCGCTAGCTCCAAGGGGTAGAGGCGCCAGGGGCTTTGGAGGAAGGTTTGGGGATCAACCTAGGAAAATTTATTGCTTATTCTGTGGTGAGGACAAGGGCCATACTACAAGGATGTGCCATGTCACCATTCAGAAACAGAAGGAAATAGCAGAAGATGCAGCTCAGCAGAACCAACCAAAGCAGGTCATGCATACTGCTTCATATCACTCACCCTACATACCAGAGTATTTGGGTAACCATCCTGCAGCGTCTGTTGCTTCGGCTAGTCAGCCACAGGCATCCTGGCCACAGCCCCCACCTCCGCCACCACTACAACCTGCATATTCACGCGGCCAACAGCCAGAAGGGAGTCAACAGACCCATCAGCAGAGAGACTTCAGGGAGGAGTCCGAAGCTCGCACAGTCAATAGTACTGTGCCAGAGTCAAAGCATATATACTAAGAGATATCCTACCCCTGAATCAGTTTTTACATTCATTGCCATTTTCTTTCTTACTAAGGAACAATTATTGAAAACCTAGTTTTCTTGTCGTTTTCAATTCCTTGTAATAACTTCATTTTTACCATAGTGAAAATATATCTTCTCCACAGACTTACGGAGTCCAAAAAGTCGCCGAAGCACAAAAAGTCGTTCTGAAGTCACAAGTATCTCCGAAGCGTTCTATGGAACGTAGCGTAAGTTTGCCGAAGTCGTTCTACGGAACGCAGCGTAAGTATGCTGAAGCTACAAAAAGTCGTTCCTAAGGGAGCGCAGTGTAAGTTTTCTGCTCAAAAGTCATTCCAAAGGGAATGCAGAGCCAAATACCGCCGAAATATAAGGCAAAGCGCGAAAAGTCAACGCGAATACCGCCGAAATAGAAGGCGAAGAAGTTCAAAAGACGTTCCTAAGGGAATGCAGAACTTACAGCGAAAAGTCAGCGCTGATACACCGAAAAATAAACGGTGAAGCCGAAAAATAAACGGCAAAGAGATTGTGTATTCCAATATGGGGATGTGAGTATGTGTCTTCGGCACAAAGTATCATTTTTGTATAGCATAACATCATCACATCATTTCGCATAACATAACATCATACATCATATTGCATCAATGGCACAAGAAGGGGATATAATGTTGACCTTCGGAGAATGCTTCGAAAAAGTGAAATTATGCTAAGGCACAAAATAAGTTTGGAAGAGATATAGCTTTATTAGCTCTGAAGTGGAGGAAAAGTCTATTATTGACGAAGTATCAGTGTTATGGCGACGCTTGGAGCATTTTTTTATAAAGCACTCTGATATCAAGGAAGAAAGTCTATTACTGACGAAGCATTAATGTTTCTGCGACGATTGGAGGATTTTTCACGAAGCATAAAAACTCTTCTTTACGAAGCATGAAAAGAAGGTAAGGTGTTTTTTCGCCGAAGGCTCAAAAACGGTTTGTACAATAAAAATTTCATGCATCGCAAAGAAATGGATTACAAAGCCATTTACACATTACATTAAGAACTCATGAGTACCAAATATTACAAGCATAGTCCAGCAAATGTTACATTAATATTCTGGCAATATTTTTACAATATCTATTCTCCTTCTTTCAAAATTTTGTCTGTAGCTTCGATCAGCAGTTGAGTAACGACCTCGTCCATAATGGTTTCAGCCATGCTAATAATTTCTGATGATTCTTTTGCCTCTGCTTCGGCCAGTGGCTCGAAGGGCTCTGGGGGAGGAGATAGTTCAGCTGCGGTAGAAAACGTAAATTATTTCAAAGTCACAAAAGTAAACATCAAAAGTAAAAATCGTTAAGTAATACCTATTCGTCTCTCAAGCTCCGCAGCCTTTTTAGCTGTTTTTTGTCGCTTCTCTAGTGTCGTGAGTATCTTTTTCACTTTTCTTTATTATTTCATGAGCCATCCCTCGACCGCCATTCTCCCAAATGTCAGTGAAAATTTTTCCGCCTATTAAGCTTGCCTCGGCCGAGGGATCCTTCGTATCATCAATGGAGAAAGCAGCTTCGGCTTGGGCCAAAGTTTTAACATGTTCGCACCCTGCTTTCTCCAAAATAGTTGCAACTCCCCTCGCGCCAAAGAAGGCGCAGACATCCCCACGGCCACTCAAAACTTCTTCAAAAGCTTCAGCTTCGCTGCTGATCCATTCAATTGGGCCCTCAGGATCGCCTCATATGAAGTTGTCCTCGCTGGAATATGCGCCAACATTGGCGAAGCTAGTTTTTATTTTCTTCACGCAGTCCATAGATTTTTCAAAGCATCTTTCCTTGGATGTGCGAAGCTCTTCAACGTTCTTCTCTAAATAATTTGTCCATTGTTCGCTAATTCCTCGTTTAGCTTCTGCAACTGCGCACTTCTCTTTAGCTTCGGCCAGTTGCTACCGAAGGTCTTCAATCTCAATTTTTTGGGCTTCAGATTGGGTTTTAAAGTTAGCTTCATCCTTCTTTACTTTATCCACCAATGTAAGCAGAATTTTATCTTTTTCCAAATCTTCATTCCTCAGCTTAATAACCTCTGTTCGAAGGTTGTTGAAAGCAATAGTGTAGCTCTCGTCTTCGGCGTTCTTTTGCGCTCTCAAGGCGTTGCTAAGTATTAAACCCTATATGAAAAGAATTAGTATAAGAGCAAAAGAATAATTCAAAATTTATAAACTTCCAAATATACAATTTTCGTACCTTCAGAGTGTTATATGCGAGGCTATCTGCAAGATCGTCCTCCGTCATAGCGCAGAGGCCAGCTTCAAGCTTCGGGAACCCCATACTTCTAGCCATCTCCCGGCAGACAGATAATTCTTTGTTGTCTGGGAGGCAGTATAAGAAGTCATCTTCATCTGTGCCATTGAACACTAAGGCCCCTTTTGGATACTTCAGTTCTCGGGCATAGTGTTTAGCTTCAAAAATCTCTTCTTCAGATAATCTTTTTCTCGAAGCGTGTCGTATAATATAATCAAGTACTTCGGAAGATGCTTCGGGAGTAGAAGTGACAGTTTTTTCAGGCAGAATTTGTTTTGCAGCTTCTTTTTCCATTTCCTTTTCTCTGGTTTCCAAGGATTTCTCCTTGGCGGGCTCTGAAGGCCCAGCTTCGGTCTCGGCCTGGCTCTTTGCAGCTTCGGCTTCGGTTAGTTTTGTCTCAGTCTGCGTTTTTGAAGCTTCGGCAGCTTTCCCTGGAGTAGAGCTTGAAGTCTTTATCGTCTCCAGCACATCTAGTACGTTGACCATCCTTTTCCTCTTGGGGGTCGCTGTAAGATCTTTTTGTGCCTTCGGCACTGTCACTTCTGCCGAAGGGCTTATAACTTCTAATATCTTTGTTCTTTTGACCTCTATCTCTTCAATATTATCGGCCTTCGAATCAGCTAATTTGGCCGGTGATGCCTTCGGCATTGCAGCCGGCTCTTCAATCTTCTGCGTAAGCGCAGGTTCTTTCACTTCAATAGCCGAAGAGGTCTCACCGCCAAATTCGGGCACTGTGGCCGGTTCAATATAGCGCGGTCGGTGAGTAAGAACCTTCACCTTTCTCCTCTTCAGCACGGGCTCACTCGGAGCAGCTGAAGAAACATCCTTCCCAGAAGTTGCACTCTTTCTCTTCTGCCCCCTTGGCGGGTAGCGGTAGTCAGGATACATAAATCCAATAGCATCAAAAACTCTATTTAGTCTCTTCTTTTTCTGGCTCCCGAAGGCCGCAGATAATGCATTATCTTCCGTTTTGGAGTACGGCCCAAGCAGTTCATCACTTGTAGCTTCGATACATTTAAGCCAGTCATCATTTGGCTCATCAAATTTATCTCCATATCTGAAGGTGTATTTCAGTCGAACCAGCTCTCCTTCACCAGTCTTAGTGACAGTCTCCTTCGGCATTTCCCACTTCTCTACAAGTGGCCATACTCTGAAGGCTATATGCTCCTGGATTAGATCCCTTGTCCCGATGAAAGCGCAAACCGTGTCGAAGGCCTTTCGGCATCCTTCGGCTGCCTCATCAATCTCTACCTTCGGTTTTCAGAGGCCGAAACGCTGCTAGATGGGGCGCATGATGATCTCTTTAATGTCTTCTCGTGCCTTTAAATCATTTTTCACATAGAACCATTCTTTCATCCAGTCCCCGGGCCATCTCTTCTGAAAAGTTGGCACTGGGCAGCTTGGGCCAGAACGAGCAACGAAGCTATAGCAACCAAAATTGTTATGACACTGCTCTTTACCCCAGGGCTTCGTCTCATATAAAAGTTCGTGCATACTGCAGAAACTTTTTGCACTTGGCTCCAAGCCCTGACTCCTTACAGCCCAGACGAAGATTCCCATTCTTATGATTGCTTCGGGAGTAATTTAGTGAAGAAAAATCTGGTATATCTTTAAAACTTCAACCACAAATCTGCTTAAGGGGAACCGAAGCCCAGCTTTGAAAAAGCTTCGGAAGATCACGACTTCATTCTCTTCGGGAACAGGAGCAGTCATGTATCCGTTGTCAACCCTCACAATAGACATATCTCGAAAATATCTTCCCCTCATATTATCGAGATGACTCTGTTTAATAGTTGATTTTCTGAAAACTGCATGACTTGGTCGCCAGGGTCGATCTTCGGAGTCTTCGCCCCCACTTTCCACACCATAATTGTCGCTGTCACCGGTGTCTTTAGATAAGCCTTCTAAAATCTCCCTAGTAATCTTTTTTGTATTTGTCTTTGCTATTGATTCAATAAAGCCAGCAGTCTTCTCCTCAGAAAGCTTCTCCTCCTCGCTTAGCTTCGTCTCAGCAACAGCTTTCTTATCTTGAGACATCTCTTCAGAAATGGTGAAAATGTGCTATTAAAGCCGAAGCTTAGAAAATCTAAAAAACCAAGCAAGCGTTGGTAGGCAAGAGCTAAAAATTGAGCAAGCAGAGCAGACGGCAAAAAGCGTGCCAAATGAGCTCATGGTGTGCTCCTATTTATACATCTAGTGCGTTGCAAAATGGAGGGCCCCGCTTGTCATTGATTGTTGCTATTATAGCAAAGGGAAGGTGTTTTTTTGGACCTTCGGCTTAGGGCCTTCGTCCATATCGCAATTTGAATTCGTTATTCTAACAAATTAACCTTGCGAGGGGCTACTGTTGGGGGCCTTCGTCTTCCGAAGGTCCTCAAAAACATGATTTAACAATGTTTCTGGAGTATAATACATGAACATGTACTTTTGGACTTGGATCAGAACCACAGTGTGAAGAAGCACAAAGAATACGAAGGTTGGTGCAGAGCCGAAGCTATGCGCAGGGGAGCTTCGGCATGACAGCAGAAAAGGAAACCGACTTAAAAGGGAAGGCTATTTAGACCTCGATGGATTACTATAGAGTCATTAGCAAATGTAAAGGGCATGGGTGTAATTTTACATGGGTTGTGTCTCGTGCCTATAAATAGATGAACAGTGCTCTTATACTGTTCACACTGACTTGGCATTTGCTTTTGCGTCACGCTTGTACTCTTACCTTCTTTCGAGCCGAAGGTACATTTGTAACTTGTTATCATTTCTATTTTTCCATAATAATAAAATAGAAATGAATTGATAATAATACATAATTGTCCATGTTATCTTTTGTATCTCATATGATTCTCTCTTCATTATTAAATGTTACGCTGATGAAGGTATGTCCTTCATAACCTTCGTCCAAAAATCATTATATCCCAAGGGAAATAATGCTTCGAAGGACGAAGGACTTTAACATTTAATTTTTTGTGTTGCCTTGTTCTTAACTCATAGCATTTGAGAACAAGTCCCCAACACTTGCTAATTCTTATCAAAGCAGCAGCATTTACCAGCACAGCAACTGCAGACCATACCCGTAACATGGCCATTTGCATGTTGGGGGCTGGACATGATTGAACCCTTCAAGAAAGCTCAAGGAGGATACACTCACGTGCTGGTCGCCATTGACAAATTCACTAAATGGATAGAGTACAAACCCATTGCTTCTCTGACTTCAGCTAAGGCAGTGGAATTCATACAAGATATAATATTCAGGTTCGGAATACCGAATAGCATTATAACTGACTTGGGATCCAATTTCACTAGCTCTGAATTCTTTGATTTCTACGAACAAAGAAGCATCCAGATCAAATATGCGTCAGTAGCACACCCAAGAGCCAACGGTCAGGTAGAAAGGGCTAATGGAATGATATTGGAAGCCCTTAGGAAGAAAGTCTTCGACAAGAATGAAAAGTTCGCGGGAAAGTGGATCAGAGAGTTGCCGTATGTGGTTTGGAGCCTACGAACTCAACCTAAGTCGACATTTGCATAGAAACACTCCCTTCTTCATGGTCTATGGATCGGTGGCCAGGCTACCTGCCGACCTCAAGTTTGGGGCACCAAGGCTGGTCTTCGAAAACATAGCTGAGGCAGAAGCTACCAGACTAGAGGATATTGACATATTGGAAGAAGAATGATTGAATATAGTAATTCAGTCAGCTAGATACCAGCAAACCCTGAGGCGCTATCATGATAAGGCCATACGACATCGATCCTTCGCAGTGGGAGACTTGGTCCTTCGCCGAATTCTAACGGGGGAAGGTCGGCGCAAATTGTCGCCACTATGGGAAGGGCCATTCATGGTAGCAGAAGTTACTCGGCCAGGATCATATCGGCTTACTCAGATGGATGGCACGGAAATAGGGAATTCATGGAATATAGAGCATCTCAGGAAGTTTTACCCCTAGCAAGATTTCAAAAGCCATCGGGGCAGCATTGTATTCTGTAATCGGAAAATACATCATCAATAAAAAGACCTCATTCTCAAGGGTACTCGAACTATTTATTACCAATCTACATGCTTGCTCGACTTAGGGTGACCACTATACCCTACTAACAGAGCAATTGGCTTAAGTCGGCAATGACTTAAGATGGTGCGACATGCTCACGCTTACTCGACTTAGGGTGACCACTATACCCTACTAACGGAGCAATCGACTTAAGTCGGCAATGACTTAAGACGGTGCAACATGCTCACGCTTACTCGACTTAGGGTGACCACTATACCCTACTAACGGAGCAATCGGCTTAAGTCGGCGATGACTTAAGACGGTACAACATGCTCACGCTTACTCGACTTAGGGTGACCACTATACCCTACTAACGGAGCAATCGGCTTAAGTTGGCGATGACTTAAGACGGTGCAACATGCTCACGCTTACTCAACTTAGGGTGACCACTATACCCTACTAACAGAGCAATCGGCTTAAGTCGGCAATGACTTAAGACGGTGCAACATGCTCACGCCTACTCGACCTAGTATAACATGCTTACGATCACTCATCTTATGGCGATCTCTATGCCTCACTAGCTAATCAATCAGCATAAAACAGGAAAAAGGCTTCGAAACCAGCACACTGCATTTACTTCTGCAATCATAACAACTGTTGAATTCCAACAACAGAAAAACAAAAATAGCATTCAGTACCAAGAACACGTTCTAACAGAGTATTCGGGCACATTGATCACATACACATATAGTTCATGAATGTATTCAGTATTTCTACTTGGCAATGTCTTTCTCAGGAGCAACAGACGAAGAAGGGAGACTCGAGGAGTCAGGAGCAGCTTTGACATCGGCAACTATATCATCAGGAACAACCATGCCCGACCTTCTCATCAAGATCCACCCCGCGCGAATGGCTTTATCCATAGCCTTGTCGCGCTGAGCCTTCAGAATGGTGGAGTTGTCTTCGGCAACCTTGGTAGCCAGTCGAGCGGTTTCTAGCTCCTAGACGAATGATCTCTTGGAGGCGCGCAGATCCTTGATGGCGGAGTCTTTGCTCGACACCAACTGCCTAAGACGCAGGACCTCATCCTGTGATACTTGCAACTCGTGACGTGATGATCCAAATCTGCCATGGTAAAACGGTGACTCCTATCAAGGTTATCACGAGAGGCCGCAAGTACCCGTTTCTCCTCCTATAGACAAGAATCAGCTCTCAAGTATCCAGTAAGCAGTAAAAACACAGCAGAGAAAGTAAAGTAAGCTTACCTCGTTAGTCGCCCTTTCAGAGTCAAGCTGAGCACTAAGAGAGGAATTCAAAGAATTGGCATCATCCAAAGAAGTAGAAACCCAAGCTAGGTCAATCTGACCTTGGGAATACTTCCCCTCGAGTTCAGAGTACCGCCGAGCCATATCTAACAAAAAACAGTCGAAGAAGGACACACAGTTAAAAACAGACTAATCAATCAGCCAAGGAAGAAACAAAGACATTAACCAGCATTTGACATTTTCAGATCAGATATCTGCTTCTGAAGCAGCAACGGATTCCATTGCGTTAGAGACAGAGCTCCTTCTGGGATAGAGGCACCCTGTGATCTCAATTGACTAGCCATCTCGTTGACTAGAGCCTGATATTAAAAGCAAATGAGTACAAAGACAGTAATTTGCCAGGAGTATTGCCAGAACAGAAAAAGCCAAATTACCTGAAGATTAGAAAAGAACGAAGGAAATCCCAAGTCACAAGAAGCTAGGTTGTGGCTCGACGAAGGAATATCAACCGGGGCAGTCTGAAGAACATCGCTAGGGATTAATTCAACACCACTAGCAGGCATCAGAACCCCAACATCCGGTACGCCGACCTCTAAGGTGACTCCATCATCTAAAGCATGCACTACTATTATGCCACCAGAGTGTGGTGAAGAAGACCCGACGTGGACATCCATGGAGGTATGAGAAGGGGAGCTCGCTCGGACACCCTTGGGGGCTGGGTTGTAGCTCGCACTGCCCATCAGAGCCGGATCATCACCGGCAACACCCTCGGGGGCTGGGTTGCAGCTTGCGCTACCCACCCAAGCCGGATCATTACCGGCAGCACACTCGAGGGCTGGGCAACCGCCAGCACCACCCTTAAAGACTGGGTTCTCTACAACAGCCACCTCTAAGGCTAAAGGATTCTCAGTCACCTCCATGGGAATTGAGCGACCTTGACCAACCTCTTGGCTCCGAAGACCGCCTTCCAAGGTCGACGATGCACGAGATGCTGCCCGGGGTACCTCTAATCCCACATCTAGAGTGTTAGAGCAGACGTCCATCATATCACCATCAGTTGGCTCTGACAGCATATCTTTAGGAACAGCATCCTCGAGAGCCTGATCAAAATTTGCTATGGATAATTCTTGCAGGCTAACGAGGGCAGACAAAGCTGGAGAAGGAATATCGCTATTCCTCCCACTGGCTCTGTAACGCCGACTGTTCTTCCGAATCAATGGGACTTCCTCTTCTTCTTCTTCGTCCTCGTCAAGAATACGGATAATAAATGGCGAAGGGTCACACCTATTGGGATTGGCTCTGGCAGGGTCACACCCATTGGGATCAGCTCTTGCAGGGTCACACCCATTGGGATCAGCTCTGGCAGGGTCACACCCATTGGGTTCAGCTCTGGCAAGGTCACACCCATTGGGATCAGCATCAGCAGGGTCACACCCATTGGGTTCAGCTCCAGTAAAGATTTCCACCAGTACTTCTTCAGCAACAAGAGCGGAAGGGCCAGCACCCTGGTCCAGACACGATACTCGCCAAAGCCGTCTCTTCTTCTTCTTCTTCCCCTCGGCAGGAGCAGTTGGATGACTAACGTGGCAGAGACATTTCGGGCAAGTACCCTTAGGCTTTCGGGTGTCCACGGTTTCTTCAAGCTATGGGATAGTTGCAACAGCCATTGTTTCAGCAGGGACTGAGTCAGAAGAATCCCCAGCCAACATGTCCAGCATAGCACTCATCTCTGCATCACCTGGACTCGTAGGCATCTCAAAGTGAACTTGCCTCTCATCATTGGGAAGATCACCAAGTGAAGCAACCAGGACCTCAATATCTTCAAGAGAGGGTCGCACTCTAAGACCCAAACCACTATCACCGGTAGGAGGATTGGATACAAAATCGAAAAAGGACTTAGAAGGTGGCAGATTCCAAGCAGAATATGCAACAGGAGCACCAACATTTGATACTTTGCCCCTCAAGATCATCTCCAGTCGGCTCACCAAATCCATAGCAGGAATCCTCTTGTTGGTAACCCGGGTTGAGTCGGTAACACCACTGTACAAATAAGCCGGATATGCTTTGTCCTTCAGTGGTTGAATATTCTTAAAAACAAATTCTGCAACCACAGCTTCAGCGGTTAGACCTTTCTCCTTCAACAAACAAATTTCAGCAAGCAGAATCTTGGCTTCTGTTATCTCCAAGGCTGTAGGAGACTCAATCCAACTTGGAGTGTGAACATCCGGTTGTCTCCCTGACCGAGGGGGGAGGGACTTGCCATGATTTTCCACAATGAACCACTCTAAGCGCCACCCTTTAATGCTATCATTAAGTGGGATGTCAAGGTATTCTGTTTTCCTCCCACGGCGCATCTCTAGACTCGCACCGCCCATGAGCTGGTGCTGCCCCTCAGCCATCCCAGGACGACAGTGATACAAATACTTCCACAAATCGAAGTGAGGAAGAATTCCAAGGTAGGCCTCGTACAGATGAACAAAGACATAAATTTGCAGAATAGAGTTGGGATTCAGATGAGTCAGGTTCATATTGTAAAAGTCAAGGAGACCGCGAAAGAAGGGAGAAATGGGAAGAGCAAGGCCACGGATAAGAAAAGGGATGTAAACAACGGACTCGTGAATATCCTCTGTCGGGACAGTAACCCCACGACAAATCCGCCAAGAGCAAAGCTCCTTCAGAGGAAGAACTCCGACATCGACAAGGTGGAGAAGATCCAACTTGGAGACAACAGACATATGATTACCTGCGAAAGGCAACTGGCTGTTGAAATCGATAGGAGGAATGACCGCAACAGCAGAATTCTGGTTCTTTCGCTTGGGTGTCATCGCAATCTCGTCGGTGGACTGAGCGGAAGCGAAATCAAAGGGAAACAGAGGATGCTCGGAGGCAAAAAAAGCGAGGCTAGGGCTCAGAACGTAGAGGCGTGCGGCGATGTGATATAAATGGGGTTTCCCCAGGTCAGACATCGTTTCTAAAAAGCGCTATGTCACCACTCGACTGATATTTCTAAAATGCTGACGTGGCTCAGCATGACTCGGCTGTTACCTCTAAAATGTCGGCGTCACCAAGCACCACTCGACTGTTATTTCTAAAACGCCGACGTGGCTCAGTATGACTCGGTTGTTACCTCTAAAACGTCGGCGTCGCCAAGCACCACTCGGCTGCTATTTCTAAAACGTCAACGTGGCCCAGCATGACTTGGCTGTTACCTCTAAAACGCCAACGTCGCCAAGCATAGCTCGGATGTTGCCTCCAAAACACCGACGCAATCTAGCATAATTCGATTGTTACCTCTGAGGACACCAGCAGTAACTTAGTCGTTTTTCTCAACGTAAATGCAGGCATAATTAAATACGACAGATCAATTACAAGTCGTTACTCGAGCGTTATCTCTGAGAACAACGGCTGCATTGGGCACAAATATAAGCTGTCGATCGACTATAAAGGAACGACAGAAAGGAAAAAGATATGCACAGAACAAGCCGAAGTTTTCTTCATTATATAAAAGGGGAAGTCCTTCCACAAACTTAAAAGACCGACCCATTATGAGCCGGTCTTCTCCCCATTTTTTGATACATTACATTACTACATTACATTACTACCTACACTACGCTATACTACTAACTACTACTACATTATTCCACTAATACTACTTCTACTACTATTTATCTATACTAATATCTAAGCCAGTGGCGCTTTGCCACTGGCCTTGCTGCTGCCGCTGTCGCTCTTGCCGTCGCCCTTGCCGTCGTCGCCGTCACCATCACCGTCGCCTTCGTCGTTGCCGTCGCCCTCGCCGTCACCATCACCATCGCTCTCCTCCTCGGACGAGTCAGAGGAGTTCTCCTCGCCCGAGGAGACCTCCAAATCATCCGAGCCCTCGAGCCCGAAGCGCTCGACGGCCCGGATGTATGTCCACACCTCGGCGGCGATCCCCTGGGAATCGTTTGAGTCATCGGACGATGCCGGGGGAGAGGTGTAGACTGGCGACCCCTCGGACTCGGAGGAAAACTCCTCCTCCGAGTACTCGAAATCGCCAAAGTCCTCCGAGGGAGGGGTCGGCTCGTGCTTCCGCTTGTCGTCGGAATGGTGCGACGAACTTCCGCCTTTCTTGCTCTTGCCCATGGTGGAGTAGAAGAGAAGAGAAAAGAGGAGAATAAACAACAAATGGCAGAGAAATGTGTGAAGACGCCAGTGAAGCAAGCGCTCTATTTATAGAGGAAGAAGGCAACCGCTCATCTACTACCACGGTCACTGAACAGTCACAAATATTCAATAAGCAATTCAAATCGTCTGGAAACAAGTCAGGCGGCTGACGTCGTTTCACGTAACACGAAACCCATTGGGACTCAAGTCAACTACTTGGACGATATGATTACACCCCGCGGTCACGTCAAGTTACTACTCAGGGGCAGTTTGCTAAATGCTCAGCGCACCAAGCTGTCCCTTGGCTACACCCATTGGGGGGACGCCCAGGAATTTTCAATAGATTTTCCCAAGAAGTCACATTGAGAACACCTAGAGGGGGGGTGAATAGGTGATCCTGTAAAACTTCAAACTTAAGCCACAAAACTTAGTTAAGTGTTAGCACAATTAATGCCAAGTGGCAAGAGAGGAGTCTCACAAAACATAGAAACCACAGAAGATCAATCACAGAGATGACACAGTGGTTTATCCCGTGGTTCGGCCAAGACCAACGCTTGCCTACTCCACGTTGTGGCGTCCCAATGGACGAGGGTTGCAATCAACCCCTCTCAAGCGGTCCAAAGACCCACTTGAATACCATGGTGTTTTGCTTTCTTTTCTTTATCCCGTTTGCAAGGAATCTCCACAAATTTGGAGTCTCTTGCCCTTACAAGTATATGATCACAAAGAAGCACAGAGTAAGGGAGGGAAGCAACACACACAAATCCACAGCGAAACGCGCACACACACGGCCAAGAATCGAGCTCGAATGACTATCTCAAAGTTCTCACTAGAACAGAGCTCGAATCACTTAGAATCACAAACGGATGCGCAAAGAATGAGTGTGGATGATCAAGAATGCTCTGAGGTTGCTTCGTCCCCTCCTCCATGCGCCTAGGAGTCCCTTTTATAGCCCCAAGGCAGCTAGGAGCCGTTGAGAGCAAATCTGGAAGGCCATCCTTGCCTTCTGTCATCGGGCGCACCGGACAGTCCGGTGCACACCGGACACTGTCCGGTGCCCGATTTCCTTCCTTAAATGGCGAAGCCGACCGTTGGCGCCTGAGAGCCGTTGGCGCACCGGACACTGTCCGGTGCACACCGGACAGTCCGGTGCCCCCTTCTAGCCGTTGGCTCGGCCACGTGTCCCGCGCGGATCGCGCGGTCGACCGTTGGCTCAGCCGACCGTGGGCTCACCGGACAGTCCGGTGCACCACCGGACAGTCCGGTGAATTATAGCCGTACGTCGCCAGAGGAATCCCGAGAGCGGCCAGTTCACTCGAGCCCGTCTGGCGCACCGGACACTGTCCGGTGCACCACCGGACAGTCCGGTGCTCCAGACTGAGCAGAGTCTTGGCTGCTCGAGCCAAGACAGTTCCAACTGTTCTTTTGCTGTTTCCAGCACTTAGACACAATACATTAGTCCTTAAAACAATGTACTAAGTCTGAGAAACATACCTTGATACTTGATTTGTACTTTGTCCACCATTTAGCACTTAAGCACTTGTGTTTGACACTAAATCACCAAAATACTTAGAAATGGCCCAAGGGCACATTTCCCTTTCAATCTCCCCCTTTTTGGTGATTTATGCCAACACAATATAAAGCAAGTGGAACAAATACAAAAACACTTCAAATAAGAACTCAAATTGTTTTGATTCAAATTTGACATATATGGATCACTCTTTGCCACCACTTGGTTTGTTTTTGCAAATCAAACTCAAATCTCTATCTCTACATCAAACACACTTGTTAAAACATAAAGAGAGTCATTCCAAGAGAAATTGATTCAAGATTTCAAAAACTCCCCCTTTTTCCCATAATTAACACTTCTCCCCACAAGAAGCCAACTTTTGACAAGAGAGACAACAAAAGAGTTTTGACAAACCAAAAGCTCTATTCTACTATTTTCAAAATCTCTCAAGTGGTAGCTGATCCATTTATTGCTTTGGCCTTTATTTTCTCCCCCTTTGGCATCAAGCACCAAAATGGGATTAATCTTGGCCCTATAACCCCATTGCCTCACCAAATCTTCAATAAGAATACAAAGGCAATAAGAGTACATGAGATGAACTTGGAATAAGTTACCCTCTCATCGGAGTGCAGTGGAAGTCTTTCATGGTCCAAGTCCACCTTTTCCCTTTCAACTCTCCTTTGAGACTAAATCAAGCAAACTCAAGCATATGGTTAGTCTCAAAGGGTCAAGTTGTAACACAACTCCCCCTAAACATGTGCATCACTTGCACAAGGGCTTGTGAGGTCCGGGGAGTGCTTGTACAACTTGAGCACCATAAATAAGCAACAAAATGCAGAATGAACATGATCAAAAGCATAAACACATGTATGCTACAATTCAATCCAAGTTCCGCGAATCTAAGACATTTAGCTCACTACGCAGCCTGCAAAAGGTCTTCTCATCTAGAGGCTTGGTAAAGATATCGGCTAGCTGGTTCTCGGTGCTAACATGAAACACTTCGATATCTCCCTTTTGCTGGTGGTCTCTCAAAAAGTGATGCCGGATGTCTATGTGCTTTGTGTGGCTATGTTCAACAGGATTTTCCGCCATGCGGATAGCACTCTCATTATCACATAGGAGTGGGACTTTGCTCAGATTGTAGCCAAAGTCCCGGAGGGTTTGCCTCATCCAAAGTAGTTGCGCGCAACACTGTCCTGCGGCAACATACTCGGCCTCAGCGGTGGATAGGGCAACGGATGTTTGTTTCTTAGAGTTCCATGACACCAGGGACCTTCCTAAGAATTGGCACGTCCCCGATGTACTCTTCCTATCGACCTTACATCCAGCATAGTCGGAATCTGAATATCCAATTAAGTCAAAGGTAGACCCCTTTGGATACCAGATCCCGAAGCAAGGCGTAGCGACCAAATATCTAAAGATTCGCTTCACCGCCACTAAGTGACACTCCTTAGGATCGGATTGAAATCTAGCACACATGCATACGCTAAGCATAATATCCGGTCTACTAGCACATAAATAAAGCAACAAACCTATCATTGACCGGTATGCCTTTTGATCAACGGACTTACCTCCTTTGTTGAGGTCGGTGTGTCCGTCGGTTCCCATCGGCGTCTTTGCGGGCTTGGCGTCCTTCATCCCAAACCTCTTTAACAAATCTTGCGTGTACTTCGTTTGGGAGATGAAGGTGCCGTCCTTGAGTTGCTTCACTTGGAACCCAAGGAAGTAGTTCAACTCGCCCATCATTGACATCTCGAATTTCTGCGTCATCACCCTGCTAAACTCTTCACAAGACTTTTGATTAGTAGAACCAAATATTATGTCATCGACATAAATTTGGCACACAAACAAATCACCATCACATGTCTTAGTGAAAAGAGTTGGATCGGCTTTCCCAACCTTGAAAGCATTAGCAATTAAGAAATCTCTAAGGCATTCATACCATGCTCTTGGGGCTTGCTTAAGTCCATAGAGCGCCTTAGAGAGCTTACACACATGGTCGGGGTACCGTTCATCCTCGAAGCCAGGGGGTTGCTCTACGTACACCTCCTCCTTGATCGGCCCATTGAGGAAAGCGCTCTTCACATCCATTTGGTACAACCTGAAAGAATGGTGAGCGGCATATGCTAGCAAGATTCGAATTGATTCTAGCCTAGCCACAGGAGCAAATGTCTCCTCAAAGTCCAAACCTGCGACTTGGGCATACCCTTTTGCCACAAGTCGAGCCTTGTTCCTTGTCACCACCCCGTGCTCGTCTTGTTTATTGCGGAACACCCACTTGGTTCCCACAATATTTTGCTTAGGACGAGGCACCAGCGTCCAAACTTCATTCCTTTTGAAGTTGTTGAGCTCCTCTTGCATGGCCAACACCCAGTCTGGATCTAGCAAGGCCTCTTCTACCCTGAAAGGCTCAATAGAAGAGACAAAGGAGTAATGCTCACAAAAATTAACTAATCGAGACCGAGTAGTTACTCTCTTGCTAATGTCACCCAGAATTTGATCGACGGGATGATCCCTTTGAATCATCGCTCGAACTTGGGTTGGAGGTGCCTGTTGCGCTTCTTCCTCCATCACATGATCATCTTGTGCTCCCCCTTGATCACACACCTCCTGTTGATGAACCTGTTCATCGTCTTGAGTAGGGGGATGCACCATAGTTGAGGAAGAAGGTTGATCTTGCTCCTTATGTTCCTGTGGTCGTACATCACCAATCGCCATGGTTCGTATAGCGGCCATCGGAACATCTTCTTCATCTACATCATCACGATCAACAACTTGCTCTCTTGGAGAGCCATTAGTTTCATCAAATACAACGCCGCTAGAGACTTCAACCAAACCCGATGATTTGTTGAAGACCCTATACGCCTTTGTATTTGAATCATAACCTAATAAAAACCCTTCTACAGCTTTGGGAGCAAACTTAGAATTTCTACCCTTCATCACTAGAATGTAGCATTTGCTCCCAAATACACGAAAGTAAGATACATTGGGTTTGTTACCGGTTAGCAGCTCATACGACGTCTTCTTGAGGAGGCGATGAAGGTAGACCCTGTTGATGGCGTGGCAAGCCGTGTTCACGGCTTCCGACCAAAAGCACTCGGGGGTCTTGAACTCTCCAAGCATTGTCCTTGCCATATCGATGAGCGTCCTGTTCTTCCTCTCTACCACACCATTTTGTTGTGGTGTGTAGGGAGCGGAGAACTCGTGCTTGATCCCTTCCTCCTCAAGATACTCCTCTACTTGAAGGTTCTTGAACTCGGACCCATTGTCGCTCCTTATCTTTTTCACCTTGAGCTCAAACTCGTTTTGAGCTCTCCTTAGAAAGCGCTTGAGGGTCCCTTGGGTTTCAGACTTATCCTGCAAAAAGAATACCCAAGTGAAGCGGGAATAGTCATCGACAATAACTAAACCATACTTACTTCCTCCTATGCTCAGATAGGCGACGGGTCCGAAGAGGTCCATATGTAGCAGCTCCAGGGGTCTTGATGTGGTCATCACATTCTTGCTGTGATGCCTTCCTCCAACTTGTTTACCTGCTTGACAAGCTGCACAAGGTCTATCTTTTTCGAAATGCACATTAGTTAAACCTATCACGTGTTCTCCCTTTAAAAGCTTGTGAAGGTTCTTCATTCCCACATGTGCTAAACGGCGATGCCACAGCCAGCCCATGCAAGTCTTAGCAATTAAGCATGCATCTAGACCGGCCTCTTCTTTTGCAAAATCAACTAAATAAAGTTTGCCGTCTAGTACACCCTTAAAAGCTAGTGAACCGTCACACCTTCTAAAGACAGACACATCTATGTTTGTGAATAAACAGTTATATCCCATATTGCATAACTGACTAACAGATAGTAAATTATATCCCAAAGACTCAACTAAAAACACATTAGAAATAGAGTGCTCATTTGAGATTGCAATTTTACCTAACCCTTTTACCTTGCCTTGATTCCCATCACCGAATATTATTGAATCTTGGGAATCCTTGTTTTTGACGTAGGAGGTGAACATTTTCTTCTCCCCCGTCATATGGTTTGTGCATCCGCTGTCGATAATCCAGCTTGAACCCCCGGATGCATAAACCTGCAAGGCAATTTTAGGCTTGGGTCTTAGGTACCCAACTCTTGTTGGGTCCTACAAGGTTAGTCACAATAGTTTTAGGAACCCAAATGCAAGTTTTATCTCCCTTGCATTTTGCCCCTAACTTCCTAGCAATCACCTTCCTATCCTTTCTACAAATAGCAAAGGAAGCATTTAAAGCATGGTAAATTGTAGAGGGTCCATTCATAACTTTCCTAGGAGCATGAACAATATTCTTTCTAGGCACATGATAAATATTTTTCCTAGGCATATCTCTACCATGCATATAGGAAGAACTAGAAGCAAACATGGCATGAGAATCATAAACATGTGAATCAAAAGCATTGTAACTTCTATGAGACTGTCTTCTATCATTGTACATAAAAGCATGGTTCCTTTTAGCACTACTAGCCATAGGAGCCTTCCCTTTCTCCTTGGCGGGAATGGGAGCCTTATGGCTTGTTAAGTTCTTGGTTTCCCTCTTGAAGCCAAGCCCATCCTTAATTGAGGGGTGTCTACCAACCGTGTAGGCATCCCTAGCAAATTTTAGTTTTTCAAAATCGCTCTTGCTAGTCTTAAGTTGAGCATTAAGACTAGCCACTTCATCATTAAGTTTTGAAATTGAAACTAAGTGTTCACTACAAGCATTAATATCAACATCCTTACACTTAGTGCAAATTTCAACATGTTCAACACAAGAGTTAGATTTACTTGCTACTTCTAGTTTAGCATTTAAATCATTAATTTCACCTTTTAAAGAAGAAATGGTTTCATTACAAGTAGAAAGTTCACAAGAAAGCATTCCATTTCTTTTAACTTCTAGAGCAAGTGAATTTTGTGCACTAACAAATTTATCATGCTCTTCGTATAAAAGATCTTCTTGTTTCTCTAAGATTCTATCCTTTTCATTCAAGGTATCAATCAATTAATCTTAGCTATCTTAGTTCTATCCAATCCCTTGAATAGACTAGAATAATCTATTTCATCCTCACTAGACTCATCATCACTAGAAGAATCATAAGTATTGGCATTATGAGTGATTACCTTCTTCTCCCTTGCCATGAGGCAAGTGTGATGCTCGTTGGGGAAGAGAGATGACTTGTTGAAGGCGGTGGCGGCGAGTCCTTCATTGTCGGAGTCGGACGAGGAGCAATCCGAATCCCACTCCTTGCCCAGATGTGCCTCGCCCTTTGCCTTCTTATAGTTCCTTTTCTTCTCCCTCTTGTTCCCTTGGTCCTGATCACTATCATTGTCGGGACAGTTAGCAATAAAATGACCAAGCTTACCACATTTGAAGCATGAGCACTTCCCCTTTGTCTTGGTCTTGCTTGGATGCCCCTTGCGACCCTTTAGTGCCGTCTTGAATCTTTTGATGATGAGGGCCATCTCCTCATCATTAAGTCCGGCTGCCTCAATTTGTGCCACCTTGCTAGGTAGCGCATCCTTGCTTCTTGTTGCCTTGAGAGCAAGGGGTTGCGGCTCGTTGATCGGACCATTCAAGGCGTCGTCCACGTACCTTGCCTCCTTAATCATCATCCGCCCGCTCACGAATTTTCCAAGGACTTCTTCGGGCGACATTTTGGTGTACCTGGGATTCTCACGAATATTATTCACCAAATGAGGATCAAGAACGGTAAAGGACCTTAGCATCAGTCGGACGACGTCGTGGTCCGTCCATCGCGTGCTTCCGTAGCTCCTTATTTTGTTGATAAGGGTCTTGAGCCGGTTGTATGTTTGTGTCGGCTCCTCGCCCCTTATCATCGCGAATCGTCCAAGCTCGCCCTCCACCAACTCCATCTTGGTGAGCAAGGTGACGTCGTTCCCCTCATGTGAAATCTTGAGGGTGTCCCAGATCTGCTTGGCGTTATCCAAGCCACTCACTTTGTTATATTCATCCCTGCACAATGAAGCTAGAAGAACAGTAGTAGCTTGTGCATTCTTATGAATTTGCTCATTAATGAACATGGGACTATCCGAACTATCAAAGTGCATTCCACTCTCTACAATCTCCCATATACTAGGATGGAGAGAGAACAAGTGGCTACGCATTTTGTGACTCCAAAATCCATAGTCCTCTCCATCAAAATGAGGAGGTTTACCAAGTGGAATAGATAATAAATGAGCATTTGCACTTTGAGGAATACGAGAGTAGTCAAAAGAAAAGTTCGAGTTGACCGGTCTCCTTCTCTCGTAGTCGTTGTGGTCGTCGTCCTTTTGGGAGGAAGTAGACTCATCGCTGTCGTCGTAGTAGACGATCTCCTTGATGCGCCTCGTCTTCTTCTTCTTCCCTTCTTTCCGCCTATGGCCCGAGCCGGAGTCGGTAGGCTTGTCGTCTTTTGGTTCGTTGACGAAGGATTCCTTCTCTTTGTCGTTGATCACGATACCCTTCCCCTTAGGATCCATCTCTTCGGGCGGTTAGTCCCTTTGTGAAGAGAACGGTTCTGATACCAATTGAGAACACCTAGAGGGGGGGTGAATAGGTGATCCTGTAAAACTTCAAACTTAAGCCACAAAACTTAGTTAAGTGTTAGCACAATTAATGCCAAGTGGCAAGAGAGGAGTCTCACAAAACACAGAAACCACAGAAGATCAATCACAGAGATGACACAGTGGTTTATCCCGTGGTTCGGCCAAGACCAACGCTTGCCTACTCCACGTTGTGGCGTCCCAATGGACGAGGGTTGCAATCAACCCCTCTCAAGCGGTCCAAAGACCCACTTGAATACCACGGTGTTTTGCTTTCTTTTCTTTATCCCGTTTGCAAGGAATCTCCACAAATTTGGAGTCTCTTGCCCTTACAAGTATATGATCACAAAGAAGCACAGAGTAAGGGAGGGAAGCAACACACACAAATCCACAGCGAAACGCGCACACACACGGCCAAGAATCGAGCTCGAATGACTATCTCAAAGTTCTCACTAGAACAGAGCTCGAATCACTTAGAATCACAAACGGATGCGCAAAGAATGAGTGTGGATGATCAAGAATGCTCTGAGGTTGCTTCGTCCCCTCCTCCATGCGCCTAGGAGTCCCTTTTATAGCCCCAAGGCAGCTAGGAGCCGTTGAGAGCAAATCTGGAAGGCCATCCTTGCCTTCTGTCATCGGGCGCACCGGACAGTCCGGTGCACACCGGACACTGTCCGGTGCCCGATTTCCTTCCTTAAATGGCGAAGCCAACCGTTGGCGCCTGAGAGCCGTTGGCGCACCGGACACTGTCCGGTGCACACCGGACAGTCCGGTGCCCCCTTCTAGCCGTTGGCTCGGCCACGTGTCCCGCGCGGATCGCGCGGTCGACCGTTGGCTCGGCCGACCGTGGGCTCACCGGACAGTCCGGTGCACCACCGGACAGTCCGGTGAATTATAGTCGTACGTCGCCAGAGGAATCCCGAGAGCGGCCAGTTCACTCGAGCCCGTCTGGCGCACCGGACACTGTCCGGTGCACCACCGGACAGTCCGGTGCTCCAGACTGAGCAGAGTCTTGGCTGCTCGAGCCAAGACAGTTCCAACTGTTCTTTTCCTGTTTCCAGCACTTAGACACAATACATTAGTCCTTAAAACAATGTACTAAGTCTGAGAAACATACCTTGATACTTGATTTGTACTGTGTCCACCATTTAGCACTTAAGCACTTGTGTTTGACACTAAATCACCAAAATACTTAGAAATGGCCCAAGGGCACATTTCCCTTTCACACATTCATACAGTATACACAATGAATGTATCAAGACAGAAGGAAGATATCGATAGAGATCGGAGGAAAGCCAAAAATAGCTGCTGAAGTACAAGTCTAATCAATAGAAGCATTGAAGCACAAAGCGAAATGAAGACCAGCCAAGAGCCATCTACCGAACGTCCAATCTGTCGCAGATCAAATAAAAATTTCAAACCTAACAGGACATGGGTAGACCGCGTTGCTGATCTCAAAGGCAAAATAGTATGTTGATCTCTAAAGCATAAAGCTGATGATATAATGCTGAATTCTAAGGCATTTGACGAAGATAAAAGGATGATTTCTAAAAGCATGAGATGAAGACCTTTGAGTGGACTATTTTCAGTAATCCACTCAAAGCTCGGGGACTACACACCAATGAATCATTAACTTCAAAAGACAGAATGTTGATCTCTAAAGCATGAACTAACGATAAAATGCTGATCTCCAAAGCATTAGATGAAGATAAAACAATGCTGATTTCTAAAGCATGAGATGAAGATAAAGATGATTCCTAAAAAGCATGAGGTGAAGACCTTTGAGTGGATTATTTTCAGTAATCCACTCAAAGCTCAGGGGCTACACCCAATGAATCCTGAACCCCAGAGAGCATAATGTTGATCTCCAAAGCACAAGCCCAAAACAGTGCACCGATTTCTGAAGAATAAAGTGAAGACCGATGAATAATGACATGATAGGATAACAGAAGATCGTTTTTACCGAGTTACTCAGAGTTCAGAAGCAACAACTCGACAGGACTATTTTCAAAGCATTCCTTACCAATATCAAAAACTACAAGCTGGACCTAGAATCTTTGGGCCGATTATTTCAAAATCAACTCAAAGATTGGGGGCTTGTGGGGGACAGATATCCCCCGAGTCCACTAGAAGGCTAGAAGACCTCGCGAAAGGCCTTGGGTCCATTGTTTCGCAAGGCCATCCCTTCGTGGGCCTGGGGAGGAATGTCTGGCAGAATGGATCGGCGCAAGATTGGATCAACTCGAGCCCAGGCGGCCCAATGAATTCAAGCGTTATCCACAGCAATGATCCGATTCTCCCGCGCTATGCCTCAGGCGTCGGAGCTGAATGATGATAAGTCGGCAGAATAATAGGAAGATAAGCTCAGTCGGTTCACTATTACTTAGGCGCACGTTGTTATTATATCCGCATGTAATGCCCCGCGGTCGAGTATATAAGGCCTGGGGGCACCCCCTCGAACACAACTCACTCATTAGCCGTCTACTCAGCTCTCTAGCATCTCTGGTACTAGAGAACTCCCCTGTAACCCACCACATAAAAGATCCACACCAGGACATAGGGTGTTACGCATCTCAAAGCGGCCCGAACCTGTACAAGATTGTCTACTGGCTCTCGTGCATCTAGCACGAACCATCGAGCTACAGTCGGTAACACCGTCCTACTCCAAAAAGCACCTCGAGGGGCAACCCTGGGTGCGCGGTCAGACCCAAAACACTGACACAAACTATCGTAGATGACTTGTAGGGGAAAAATAAGACAGACCATGAACTGAAAATGAGCAAACAATCACAGTAATAAGTATTATCGAGCATCTGATTATTCTAGAATTTGATCAAAAATAAGAGAGAGATAATTCTAAACTAAAAATGAACCGACTTACTGTCCTCGTAATGTTTGGAGCAACACACGTGTTATTACTGTAAACTATCCTTTTTACTACAGGCCATGAACTGAATCATGTGTCGATAGTAATTTGACTTATAATTTAGGATAACATGTGTGTTTCTCCAAACAAACACGGTAATAAGTAAATGAACTGATTATTATATTGTTTGAACAAAAATAAGAAAGATGCACAACATGAGAAAAGGAAATAGAACTACAATAAAAACTTTATGTGAGATACCTGAAATATTGCAGAGTGATCATAATGAACTAAATCTTTGCAAATGCTATGTCTTGACCCGCTTCAATTGCAACAATTGTAGGCTAGCATGACAAAAATATGAAGTTATCGAGACAACTATGTTTGACAAAAATAAAAAAATAATGGTGTTGCACTCTAAAAAAATAGGAACTTGGTTCTCAGATAGACAAACTATGGTATTGTGCAGGCAACAGTTATAAACACCAATCAAGGATAGTGCAATCAGTCTCAGAAGCAAACTTATTGATCTGAGCAAACAAACATGATTGGGATACAATCTATTTTCTCAAAAATGATGGTATAGTCCATCGCAGATTCACGGTAGAATCTTTAGATACACCAATCTGTTGTATAAGAATATACTATGTATCTTTATGTATATCAGTTCCTAGGAAGATGGAACAATGACTTGACAGTGAAATACTATAAGACTCTGTGCTCAATGTCAATGATATTTGTGTTTTTACCCTTGAGGGTAACTGTCAATGGTACTGCGTGGAGTATTTGGAAAGAAAGAAATTGTCGTCTCTTTGAAGGCAAATCTCTATCAGCTCAGAAAGAATGGGGTTGTTTCACCCAGATCCAAGCTGCTATGTTTGACAAAAATAAAAAGATACGGGTATTGCACTCTAAAAAATAGGAACTTGGTTCTCAGTTATACAAACTATGGTATTGTGCAGGCAATAGTTCTAAACACCAAGAAAGAATAGTGCAATCAGTCTCAGAAGCAAACTGAAATATTGCCTCACAGTTCATATTCAGAAGCACGTATCATTCATAGATTAACCACCAATTAATTATACAAAACGTGACTGCCAAGTAATTCATATTCAGAAGCACATGATATAATAGTGCAATTAGTCTCAGAAGCAAACTAAAATATTGCCAAGTAATTCATATTTAGAAGCACATGATATCATTTTGTGGTCAACTGGGAAATGTTCATTGATGGAAAAGCTCCTCAAATTGAATGCCTTCTAACAAACAAAGATGGACCAACTATGTTCATTGAATGCCTTCTAACAAACATAGATGGAAAAGCTCCTCAAATAGAGACAGTGGTTTTCTGGCTGCGGTGACTCGGTCTCCATCGATGATTTATTGCAACTCAATGTTCAGCACCTGATTAAATTGGTTTTCGCTAACATCATCCCTATAAATTAGACAAAAATCAGCTTGGTGCTATAACAAAACAGAGAAAATAGAAGATAGGCTAGGAAGAACAGGTCTTTAACATTCACAAATATAAAAACATAGTTACCAATATAACACAAATCAGCTCGTTATTGCTAGAGTCAATATTTGTCGTTTTATGCTCTTGTTATTAAAATGTTAGTGTATAACGATTACATGGAGATAAATAACACATAATTTATGAAAGTGCATTCATCCCTTTTGTGAGTTTTGGTGATTTGGATAACAACACATTTAAAGGTCTAACAAGTTTGCTAAGTGTTGAACAGGAAATTCAGTATGATGAACATACTTGAATAATGTATAATTGTAACACCCACTTTGTAATAAAATCAAAAAGGAGAAAATTATATCCCTTTGTATACATGAGTGTGTCATCTCTATCTATCATTTCATGTGAACACATTACTTACACAAATAAACCATTAACAAGAGACACCCAAATAAATTTTGCATCATGCTGGATTTTATGTGATTGTGCATTTGTGGATAATAAAAATAAAAGTGTCAATACAATATATAAATGGGTCCATAGAATTTAAACCCTAATTTGAAAACAAAACCTTGAAAATTGGAGAAGAAGAAAGAAAGGTACAAAAATTATACAAAATAAATATTATAAATAAAAGTAATACGGGTATGTTCAAATTATGTGTTAGTTGAGAATAATAAAACCACAACAAGTGAATTCAAAATTTAAAATTCAAAATAAAACAAAAGAAAAGAAAGTAAAAAGAAAAAGGAATGAACCCCTAACTGGGCCGACTGTCCCCAATCCAGCCCACTTCTGCTTCCCTCAGTGCGGCCATCCCAGTTCCGCTCCCCGCGCCGCGCGCGCTGTTGCGTGGGACCCACCTGGCGGTCTCTCGCTCGCGCTCGCGCTCGCGCTCAGCATCCCACTAGTTCGCGGGACCGCGCGACCAGGCCACTTCTCCGCTCTCGCTGACACCTCGGACCCGGTCGCGTGCGCTGGCTGCTGTCCCTGGCGTGTGGCCCAACCTGCCAGTCATCACCTCGCAACGACGTCCGCGCATGGCGGCGAGCGTGCCGGAGATCCTGGTGCCACACGCGCGGACTTAGCCCGACCTCAACCACCACCTGGACCAGATAAAAAGCCCCTGCGCTAGTTACCCGTCTCCCCCTTCTCCTTGCTGCGACCTCCTGAAAGGGAATTAGGCTTACACCTATTTCCTAATTGATTTTGGTGGTTGAATTGCCCAACACAAATAATTGGACTAACTAGTTTGCTCTAGATTATATGTTCTACAGGTGCCAAAGGATCGTCTACAAACTATACTAAATCGACTGTCCGGAATACCGTAGATTATTCCGGACAGGAGAAGCTTTTCGGAAAAACAGGCCAAGCGCGGACCGTCCGGGCCTTTACGGCGGACCGTCCGCGACACCTAAATGACCCTCGGACAGAACCAATGCAAAAACACATGTCTCTACTGCGGACCGTCCGATGGAAGAGCAAGCACCGTCCGAGACCACGCGCGGACCGTCCGGGCTCAGGCGCGGACCGTCCGGTAGGTAAGGAACCGAAAAACCCGAAGGTAACGGGTTCGGCCAAATGAATTATAGCGTCCTCGCGGGCCGTCCGGGGTGCACGACCGGACCGTCCGCGACTGGCTTTATCTGACATCTGACGACGCATTAAATGCAATATAGCCGTTGATATAGCCGTTACTGCTGACCGTTGCGTTTTCAGCCGTTGATCTACAGGGGCGGACCGTCCGGACCAGGCTGGCGGACAGTCCGCGCTCGGCAGAATGGAGCAACGGCTAGGAAGTGGTTGGTGGCTATAAATACAACCCCAACCACCTCCATTCACTTCACCCAAGCATTCCAACCTTCAACATTCAATACAAGAGCTAGCAATCCATTCCAAGACACATTCAAAGCCTCAATCTCTCCAAGTTCCAAAGTTGAGACAAGTGATCATTAGTGATTAGTGACTTGAGAGAGAGAAAGATCCGTGTGTTATTTGCCGCTCTTGTCGCTTGGCTTTTGCAATCGTGCTTTCTTTCATTCTTTCTTGCAAACAACTCAATTGTAACCAAGGCAAGAGACACCAATTGTGTGGTGGTCCTTGCGGGGAAGTTTGTTCCCGTTTGATTGAGAAGGAGAAGCTCACTCGGTCCGGGGGACCGTTTTGAGAGAGGGAAAGGGTTGAAAAAGACCCGGCCTTTGTGGCCTCCTCAACGGGGAGTAGGTTTGCGAGAACCGAACCTCGGTAAAACAAATCCACGTGTCTCACTCTTCATTCGCTTGCGATTTGTTTTGCGCCCTCTCTCGCGGACTCGTTATTGTTTCTAACGCTAACCCGGCTTGTAGTTGTGATTAATTTTGTAAATTTCAGTTTCGCCCTATTCACCCCCCCCTCTAGGCGACTATCAATTGGTATCAGAGCCCGGTGCTTCATTAGAGCCTAACCGCTCGAAGTGATGTCGGGAGATCACGCCAAGAAGGAGATGGAAACCGGCGAAAAGCCCACTACAAGCCATGGGAGCACTTCATCGGAAGAGTCCCGCACCAAGAGGAGGGAGAAGAAGAAGAGCTCCTCCAACAAAGGGAAGGAGAAGAAATCTTCTTCTCACCACAAAGAGAAGAAGGAAAAATCTTCTTCCCACAAGCCGCTTCGGAGTGGGGACAAGCAAAAGAGGATGAGGAAAGTGGTCTACTACGAGACCGACACTTCATCGACATCGACCTCCGGCTCCGATGCGCCCTCCGTAACTTCTAAACGCCAAGAGCGTAAGAAGTTTAGTAAGATCCCCCTACACTATTCTCGCATTTCTAAACATGCACCTCTACTTTCCGTCCCATTAGGCAAACCACCAACTTTTGATGGTGAAGATTACGCTAGGTGGAGTGATTTAATGCGATTTCATCTAACCTCGCTCCACAAAAGTATATGGGATGTTGTTGAGTTTGGTGCACAGGTACCATCCATAGGGGATAAAGACTATGATGAGGATGAGGTGGCCCAAATCGAGCACTTCAACTCTCAAGCGACAACAATACTCCTCGCCTCTTTAAGTAGAGAGGAGTATAACAAAGTTCAAGGGTTGAAGAGCGCCAAGGAGGTTTGGGATGTGCTCAAAACCGCGCACGAGGGAGATGAGCTTACAAAGATCACCAAGCGGGAAACGATCGAGGGGGAGCTTGGTCGGTTCCGGCTTCGCAAAGGGGAAGAGCCACAACACATGTACAACCGGCTCAAGACCTTGGTGAACCAAGTGCGCAACCTCGGGAGCAAGAAGTGGGACGACCACGAAATGGTTAAGGTTATTCTAAGATCTCTCATTTTCCTTAACCCCACTCAAGTTCAATTAATTCGTGGTAATCCCAGATATACTAAAATGACCCCCGAGGAAGTTATCGGGAATTTTGTAAGTTTTGAGTGCATGATCGAAGGCTCGAGGAAGATCAACGAGCTTGATGATCCCTCCACATCCGAGGCTCAACCCGTCGCATTCAAGGCGACGGAGGAAAAGAAGGAGGAGTCCACACCAAGTCGGCAACCAATCGACGCCTCCAAGCTTGACAATGAGGAGATGGCGCTCGTCATCAAGAGCTTCCGCCAAATCCTCAAACAAAGGAGGGGGAAAGACTACAAGTCCCACTCCAAGAAGGTTTGTTACAAATGTGGTAAGCCCGGTCATTTTATTGCTAAATGTCCCATATCTAGTGACAGTGACCGAGGCGACGACAAGAAGGGGAGAAGAAAGGAGAAGAAGAGATACTACAAGAAGAAGGGCGGCGATGCCCATGTTTGTCGGGAGTGGGATTCCGACGAAAGCTCAAGCGACTCCTCCGACAACGAGGACGTCGCCAACATCGCCATCACCAAAGGGCTTCTCTTCCCCAACGTCGGCCACAAGTGCCTCATGGCAAAGGACGGCAAAAACAAGGTTAAATCTAAATCCTCCACTAAATATGAAACCTCTAGTGATGATAATGCTAGTGATGAGGAAGATAATTTGCATATTCTCTTTGCCAACCTCAACATAGCACAAAAGGAAAAATTAAATGAATTGGTTAGTGCTATTCATGAAAAGGATGACCTTTTGGATTCCCAAGAGGACCTCCTTATTAAGGAAAACAAGAAACATGTTAAGGTTAAAAATGCTTATGCTCTAGAAGTAGAAAAATGTCAAAAACTATCTAGTGAGCTAAGCACTTGCCATGAGATGATTGACAACCTTAGACATGAAAATGCTAGTTTAAATGCTAAGGTTGATTCACATGTTTGTAATGTCTCAATTCCCAATCCTAGAAATAATAATGATGATTTGCTTGCTAGGATTGAAGAATTGAACATTTCTCTTGCTAGCCTTAGAGTAGAAAATGAAAATTTAATTGCTAAGGCTAAAGAACTAGATGTTTGCAATACTACAATTTCCGATCTTAGAGATAATAATGATATCTTGCGTACTAAGATCGTTGAACTTAATTCATGCAAACCCTCTACATCTAGTGTTGAGCATGTTTCTATTTGTACTAGATGTAGAGATGTTGATATTCATGCTATTCATGATCACATGGCTTTAATTAAACAACAAAATGATCATATAGCAATATTAGATGCTAAAATTGCCGAGCATAACTTAGAGAATGAAAAATTTAAATTTGCTAGAAGTATGCTCTATAATGGGAGACGCCCTGGCATCAAGGATGGCATTGGCTTCCAAAGGGGAGACAATGTCAAACTTAGTGCCCCTCCTAAAAGATTGTCTAACTTTGTAAAGGGCAAGGCTCCCATGCCTCAGGATAACGAGGGTTACATTTTGTACCCTGCCGGTTATCCCGAGAGCAAAATTAGGAGAATTCATTCTAGGAAGTCTCACTCTGGCCCTAATCATGCTTTTATGTATAAAGGTGAGACATCTAGTTCTAGGCAACCAACCCGTGCCAAGTTGCCTAAGAAAACTCCTACTGCATCAAATGAACATAGTCTTTCATTTAAAACTTATGATGCATCTTATGTGTTGACTAACAAATCCGACAAAGTAGTTGCCAAATATGTTGGGGGCAAGCACAAGGGGTCAAAGACTTGTGTTTGGGTACCCAAAGTTCTTGTGTCTAATGCCAAAGGACCCAAAACCATTTGGGTACCTAAAGTCAAGAACTAAACTTGTTTTGTAGGTTTATGCATCCGGGGGCTCAAGTTGGATACTCGACAGCGGGTGCACAAACCATATGACAGGGGAGAAAAGGATGTTCTCCTCCTATGAGAAAAACAAAGATCCTCAACGAGCTATCACATTCGGGGATGGAAATCAAGGTTTGGTCAAAGGTTTGGGTAAAATAGCTATATCCCCTGACCATTCCATCTCTAATGTTTTTCTTGTAGATTCTTTAGATTACAATTTGCTTTCTGTATCTCAATTATGTCAAATGGGCTACAACTGTCTTTTTACCGATATTGGTGTCACTGTCTTTAGAAGAAGTGATGATTCAATAGCATTTAAGGGTGTGTTAGAGGGTCAGCTATACTTAGTAGATTTTGATAGAGCTGAACTCGACACATGCTTAATTGCTAAGACTAACATGGGTTGGCTCTGGCACCGCCGACTAGCCCATGTTGGGATGAAGAATCTTCATAAGCTTCTAAAGGGAGAACACATTTTAGGACTAACAAATGTTCATTTTGAGAAAGATAGGATTTGTAGCGCATGTCAGGCAGGAAAGCAAGTTGGAGCCCATCATCCACACAAGAACATCATGACGACCGACAGGCCACTAGAACTCCTACACATGGACCTATTCGGCCCGATTGCTTACATAAGCATCGGCGGGAGTAAGTATTGTCTTGTAATTGTGGATGATTATTCTCGCTTCACTTGGGTATTCTTTTTACAGGAAAAATCTCAAACCCAAGAGACCTTAAAGGGATTCTTGAGACGGGCTCAAAATGAGTTCGGCTTAAGGATCAAGAAAATTAGAAGCGACAACGGGACGGAGTTCAAGAATTCTCAAATTGAAGGTTTCCTTGAGGAGGAGGGCATCAAGCATGAGTTCTCTTCTCCCTACACGCCACAACAAAATGGTGTAGTGGAGAGGAAGAATCGAACTCTACTGGACATGGCAAGAACCATGCTTGATGAGTACAAGACTTCGGATCGGTTTTGGGCCGAGGCGGTCAATACCGCTTGCTACGCCATCAACCGGTTATATCTACACCGAATCCTCAAGAAGACATCATATGAACTCCTAACCGGTAAAAAGCCCAACATTTCATATTTTAGAGTTTTTGGCAGCAAATGCTTTATTCTTGTTAAAAGAAGTAGAAAATCTAAATTTGCTCCTAAAACTGTAGAAGGCTTTTTACTTGGTTATGACTCAAACACAAGGGCATATAGGGTCTTTAACAAGTCCACTGGACTAGTTGAAGTCTCATGTGACGTTGTGTTTGATGAAACTAACGGCTCTCAAGTGGAGCAAGTTGATCTTGATGAGATAGGTGATGAAGAGGCTCCTTGCATAGCGTTAAGGAACATGTCCATTGGGGATGTGTGTCCTAAGGAATCCGAAGAGCCTCCAAAAGCACAAGATCAACCATCCTCCTCCACGCAAGCATCTCCACCAATTCAAAATGAGGATGAAGCTCAAGTTGATAAAGTAGAAGATCAAGCAAATGAGCCACCTCAAGATGATAGCAATGATCAAGGGGGAGATGCAAATAAGGAAGACAAGGAGGATGAAGAGCAAAGACCGCCACACCCAAGAGTCCATCAAGCAATCCAACGAGATCACCCCATCGACACCATCCTCGGTGACATTCATAAGGGGGTAACTACTAGATCTCGTGTTGCACATTTTTGTGAACATTACTCTTTTGTTTCCTCTATTGAGCCACACAGGGTAGAGGAAGCACTACAAGATTCGGATTGGGTGATGGCGATGCAAGAGGAGCTCAACAACTTCACTAGAAATGAGGTATGGCACTTAGTTCCACGTCCTAATCAAAATGTTGTAGGAACCAAATGGGTCTTCCGCAACAAGCAAGATGAGCATGGTGTGGTGACAAGGAACAAAGCTCGACTTGTGGCCAAGGGATACTCCCAAGTCGAAGGTTTGGATTTCGGTGAAACCTATGCACCCGTAGCTAGGCTTGAGTCAATTCGCATATTATTAGCCTATGCTACTTACCATGGCTTTAAGCTTTATCAAATGGACGTGAAAAGTGCCTTCCTCAATGGACCGATCAAGGAAGAGGTCTATGTTGAGCAACCTCCCGGCTTTGAAGACAGTGAGTACCCTAACCATGTCTATAAGCTCTCTAAGGCGCTTTATGGGCTCAAGCAAGCCCCAAGAGCATGGTATGAATGCCTTAGAGATTTTCTTATTGCAAATGGCTTCAAAGTCGGAAAGGCCGATCCTACACTCTTTACTAAAACTCTTGAAAATGACTTGTTTATATGCCAAATTTATGTTGATGATATTATATTTGGGTCTACTAACGAGTCTACATGTGAAGAGTTTAGTAGGATTATGACACAGAAATTCGAGATGTCTATGATGGGGGAGTTGAAGTATTCTTAGGATTCCAAGTGAAGCAACTCCAAGAAGGCACCTTCATTAGCCAAACAAAATACACTCAAGACATTCTAAACAAGTTTGGGATGAAGGATGCCAAACCCATCAAGACACCCATGGGAACTAATGGGCATCTCGACCTCGACACGGGAGGTAAGTCCGTGGATCAAAAGGTATACCGGTCGATGATAGGTTCTTTACTCTATTTATGTGCATCTCGACCGGATATTATGCTTTCCGTATGCATGTGTGCAAGATTCCAAGCCGACCCTAAGGAAACTCACCTTACGGCCGTGAAACGAATCTTGAGATATTTAGCTTATACTCCTAAGTTTGGGCTTTGGTATCCTAGGGGATCCACATTTAATTTGATTGGTTATTCGGATGCCGATTGGGCGGGGTGTAAAATCAAAAGGAAGAGCACATCGGGGACTTGCCAGTTCTTGGGAAGATCCTTGGTGTCTTGGGCTTCAAAGAAGCAAAATTCGGTCGCTCTTTCCACCGCCGAAGCCGAGTACATTGCCGCAGGCCATTGTTGCGCGCAATTGCTTTGGATGAGGCAAACCCTGCGGGACTACGGTTACAAATTAACCAAAGTCCCTTTGCTATGTGATAATGAGAGTGCAATCAAGATGGCGGATAATCCCGTCGAGCATAGCCGCACTAAACACATAGCCATTCGATATCATTTTCTAAGGGATCACCAACAAAAGGGAGATATCGAGATTTCATACACTAATACTAAAGATCAATTAGCCGATATCTTTACCAAGCCTCTTGATGAACAATCTTTTAACAAACTTAGGCATGAGCTCAATATTCTTGATTCTAGGAACTTCTTTTGTTGATTTGCACACATAGCTCATTTATATACCTTTGATCATGTCTCTTTCATATGCTATGACTAATGTGCTTTCAAGTCTATTTCAAACCAAGTCATAGGTGTATTGAAAGGAAATTGGAGTCTTCGGCGAAGACAAAGGCTTCCACTCCGTAACTCATCCTTCGCCATCACTCCGAGCAATACTCCGACCTTGGTACAATCTTCACTCATTTATTTATGACCAAATGGGGAGAGAGTATTTCAAAGGGCTCTAATGATCCCGTTTTTGGCGATTCATGCCAAAGGGGGAGAGAGTAAGAGGCCCAAAGCAAAAGGACCGCACCACCACCTAATTTTAAAGAGTTTTTAAATTGGAGATTCTCAATTGGCAAATTTCAATTGGTATTTCATTGTGTTCAAAAGGGGGCGAAAGTAGTATTTCAAAATGATATATCAAAACCCTCTTGAACACTAAGAGGAGAATCTCATTTAGGGGGAGTTTTGTTTAGTCAAAGGAAAAGCATTTGAAACATGGGGAGAAAATTTCAAATCTTGAAAATGCTTTGCAAAATCCTATTCATTTACCTTTGACTATTTGCAAAAGAACTTTGAAAAGGTTTCACAAAAGAATTTGCAAAAACAAAACATGTGGTGCAAGCGTGGTCCAAAATACTAAAAACAAAGAAGCAATCCATGCATATCTTGTAAGTATTTATATTGGCTCAATTCCAAGCAACCTTTGCACTTATGCAAACTAGTTCAATTATGCACTTCTATATTTGCTTTGGTTTGTGTTGGCATCAATCACCAAAAAGGGGGAGATTGAAAGGGAATTAGGCTTACACCTATTTCCTAATTGATTTTGGTGGTTGAATTGCCCAACACAAATAATTGGACTAACTAGTTTGCTCTAGATTATATGTTCTACAGGTGCCAAAGGATCGTCTACAAACTATACTAAATCGACTGTCCGGAATACCGTAGATTATTCCGGACAGGAGAAGCTTTTCGGAAAAACAGGCCAAGCGCGGACCGTCCGGGCCTTTACGGCGGACCGTCCGCGACACCTAAATGACCCTCGGACAGAACCAATGCAAAAACACATGTCTCTACTGCGGACCGTCCGATGGAAGAGCAAGCACCGTCCGAGACCACGCGCGGACCGTCCGGGCTCAGGCGCGGACCGTCCGGTAGGTAAGGAACCGAAAAACCCGAAGGTAACGGGTTCGGCCAAATGAATTATAGCGTCCTCGCGGACCGTCCGGGGTGCACGACCGGACCGTCCGCGACTGGCTTTATCTGACATCTGACGACGCATTAAATGCAATATAGCCGTTGATATAGCCGTTACTGCTGACCGTTGCGTTTTCAGCCGTTGATCTACAGGGGCGGACCGTCCGGACCAGGCTGGCGGACAGTCCGCGCTCGGCAGAATGGAGCAACGGCTAGGAAGTGGTTGGTGGCTATAAATACAACCCCAACCACCTCCATTCACTTCACCCAAGCATTCCAACCTTCAACATTCAATACAAGAGCTAGCAATCCATTCCAAGACACATTCAAAGCCTCAATCTCTCCAAGTTCCAAAGTTGAGACAAGTGATCATTAGTGATTAGTGACTTGAGAGAGAGAAAGATCCGTGTGTTATTTGCCGCTCTTGTCGCTTGGCTTTTGCAATCGTGCTTTCTTTCATTCTTTCTTGCAAACAACTCAATTGTAACCAAGGCAAGAGACACCAATTGTGTGGTGGTCCTTGCGGGGAAGTTTGTTCCCGTTTGATTGAGAAGGAGAAGCTCACTCGGTCCGGGGGACCGTTTTGAGAGAGGGAAAGGGTTGAAAAAGACCCGGCCTTTGTGGCCTCCTCAACGGGGAGTAGGTTTGCGAGAACCGAACCTCGGTAAAACAAATCCACGTGTCTCACTCTTCATTCGCTTGCGATTTGTTTTGCGCCCTCTCTCGCGGACTCGTTATTGTTTCTAACGCTAACCCGGCTTGTAGTTGTGATTAATTTTGTAAATTCACTAGTAAGAATGTGATCATCAGTGACGATTTTCTAGTGACGCTGGTGACTTCAGTCACAGATTGATACATTTCTATGACCAAATTGACATCTTCGTCAACAATTACAAGGGACGAAGATTAGACTTCAATATTAAAGACGAAAATGAAAGGAACGTCATAGACGAAAATGAAAGGAACGTCACAGATTAATTTGGCTTGATCGGCTGACGTAATGATGAAATAAATTGGTCACAGATGAGTTTTAGTAAAAAACGGCCCACGTGTACACACCACTTGACGGCGTGGGTTCCTTGGCCTACATGGGCCGCAGTTTTTTGGGACACAGCTGACAGCCCCCACCTGGCGACGCGGACCCGGCCCAGTACGAAGCGGCAGTTAGTTATTTGGCAAAAAAAAGGTGCGCCCGCGGAGCTTCGAACCAGAGACCTGCGCCTTGCGTTAAATCGTTGCTACCACCAGACTACGCACTTGTTCGTGTATATAAAGAAACTATCCGTCTGTTAACAGGTGTTCCCATCTGTCGTTATGTTAACAAGTTTTCCCAGCCGCCATTCTGCGATCTGCATGGTTCGCCTGTTCTGATTTTTTTCTGCTGCGATCTGCGCTTCTGCGATCGGCTGTCAGGTTACGGCACACAACGACGCCGGCGTCTGTCGTCGTCCGCTTGATCGGCAACTGGGTAGCGTCGCAGCGAACGAGCGATCTTGTCGCCTGATCCATTGATCCAACTGTGTTGGAAGAACGACGTCATCTGCAAACAGCGAGGCAGAGAAGCTTCGGGCGCGGCAAAGCAGCGGCGTCTTGCGCATAGCTACGGCGGGCGTGGATAGAACAGCGGCAGGGAGGGGAGAAAAGACAAGGTTTGATGTGTTGTGTTTTTGACAATAAGGTTCTATGTGCGTTTGAATTTTATTTCATATATGCATGTGTTTGATGTGGTTTTCAATTTTGTTCAGTGTAATCATAGTTATGGAGTTAATGCAAGTTTTAATTTATTGTCAAAATAGATGGATAGAAGATGGGTTTATGGGAAACAATTCACACCTGCATATGTGAAAGGAGTTGAAGAGTTCATGAATTTTGTTACTGAAAGATACCCAGAAGACACAGACATTCGTTGTCCGTGCGTGAATTGTCTTAATCAAAGGTTGCGACCTCAGAGTGAAGTAGAAACTCATATACACATTTATGGAATGTCAGCTACATACACGAGGTGGATTCATCATGGGGAGTCGGCAGATACAGAAGTTGAGGGTATAGAGGAGGATGTCGAAGGATATGATAATGACTTTGGGATACATATGGATGTGGACGATGATGTTTACGATGATGATCATGGAGTACCTGAGATGATCGGTGAACTGTTTGCAACGGCAGAGGCTGATGGAGAAGAGCCAAGATTTGCAGGAGTTCTTGGAGATTCAAAGAAGGCACTTAGTCCGGGTTCTAGCCATTCAAAATTTTCTTTTATGGTGAGGATGTTGTATATGAAGTCTCGTTATCGAATCAGCAATACAACATTTTCAGCAATGATGAAGCTGATGTCCGATGGATACCCTAACAGTGAGTTGCCAAAATCATATAATGAGGCCATGAAATATCTTAAAGAATTGGGCCTTGGATACGAAAACATCCATGTGTGCAAGAACAATTGTGTGTTGTTTCGGAATGTTAATGCTAAATTGAATGAGTGCCCAGTATGCACGGAGTCTAGATGGAAAGATGAAACTGGTTCGAAGCGGGTTCCACATAAGGTTTTGAGGCATTTTCCACTGTTGCCAAGGTTGAAAAGAATTTTTGCTTCAAAACAAACTTCAGAGGAAACACAATGGCACAAGAAAGTGAGGAAGCCAGTCGCCAATGTGATGAGCCATCCAGCTGATGGGGAAGCGTGGAAGGGCTTTGACCGAAAGTACCCAGGTTTTGCAAATGATCCGAGGAACCTGAGGCTAGCCTTAGCTACCGATGGATTCAATCCATTTGGCAACATGAGTACCCAGTACAGTATGTGGCCAGTGCTTGTGACACTGCTTAATCTCCCACCATGGGAATGCGTGAATCCAACAAACTGCTTTATGTCTTTACTCATCCCAGGTCCAAGATGTCCAGGAAAGGATTTTGATTTGTTCCTTGAGCCCCTAATTGAAGAACTGCTGAAGCTATGGAAGGGTGTCAAGACCTATGATGCATGTACTGGTAGGAAGTTCGACCTTCGTGCTGCTGTACTATGGTGTATACATGATTATCCAGCGCTGGCCACGTTATCTGGGCGAACAACAAAAGGGTATTATGCATGTATTTATTGCGACAAGAATCCGTTGTCTATGGCAATAAGGAACAAGTTATGCTACATTGGACATCGTCGTTACCTTAAAAGGACACATTCATGGCGGAATAGCTTGGATTTCAATGGTAAGCGTGAAAACAAAGTTGTGCCTGGCAGGTTCACTGTGGATGAGGTCCTACAAGAGCTAGAGAAGGTGAAAGATGTCAGGCCCGGGAAGCAGGCTGACATTACTGGAAATAAAAGGAAGCGTAGTAGTGACGGTCCAAAGATTTATAGCCGGAAATCTGGGTTGTGGCAATTGCCATATTGGAAAGATTTGATGCTTCCACATAATCTCGATGTGATGCACATAGAGAAAAATGTATGTGAAAATATTCTTTGCACACTACTTAGTATACCAGGCAAGTCCAAGGACACACATAATGCAAGGCTAGATTTGTATGATATGGGCATAAGACCTGAACTGCACTTGCAACAAGATGGCAACTCGGCCTACAGGGCTCCACCTGCTCCATATGTGTTGGGGAAGGAGCAGAAAGTCGAGTTTTGCAAGTTCCTCAAAGGTATCAAGTTTCCTGATGGATTTGCGGATAACCTAGCAAGATACATAAGTGAAGATGGTTCAAAGGTGGTTGGAAAACTGAAAACACATTCTTGCCACATACTCCTACAGAGAATCATAGCCGCTGGCCTTAGAGGACTGGTGAGGAAGGATGTATATGAAGCAATTGCAGAGCTGGGGACCTTCTTCAGGGAACTATGTAGTAGAAATCTACGGATAGATGTTGTGCAACGGCTAAAAGGAGATATTCCATTGATCCTATGCAAGCTTGAGAAAATCTTTCCACCTGCCTTCTTTGATGTCATGGTGCACTTGAGTGTCCATCTTCCCGATGAGGCAATGCTTAGAGGACCTGTTCAGTATGGATGGATGTACCCAATAGAAAGGCGACTAGGCACTTCGAAAAATTTTGTAAGGAACAGGGCTAGGCCGGAAGGATCAATTGCTGAGGCATATATGGCAAGTGATACCTTAACATTTTGTTCTAGGTACATGAAGGATGTTGACACTAGATTTAACCAGGATGATGATAGTGGTACAGAGATGCCATTGCCTAATGACATGTCTGTTTTTAAGCATGGTGCTACTCTTGTTGGAGCTACTAAGACTGAGTACATTGATGATGCTATCATGAATAAGTTAGTTTGGTATGTGCTACATAATGCTGATGAAGTACAGGAATATTTGACGTAAGTTAGTTTGGTATGTGCTACATAATTTATGTTATGTTTATTAAATTTGAAAATATGCTTATGAATAAAGTATGCCATGCAGTCTGTACAGGGAGGAGCTATCGCAGCAAGGTGCACGTCCAAATGATGTTGATCGAATGGTTCAACAAGGATTTGCAAAGTGGTTTATGTCCCATGTAAGTCACTAAACTTTTATGTTATAGGTTTACTAAAGTTTTGGGTATGCATATGTAATTGCTCAGCTGAGTAATTTTGTTGCAACAGGCTGAGAAGAAGCGTAATGAGAATCCAGAATTGGTTAGCGAAGGACTGTGGGCACTGTCATGTGGCCCAGCTCGGCGAGTTAAGACTAGTACAGCTTGCAAGATTAATGGAGTGCGGTTTAGCACAGTGGATCGTGAGAAGTTCATGCAGACACAAAATAGTGGTGTAATGACTGAAGGTGAACATAATGGGGAGAACATAGATTTTTATGGTGTCCTTAAAGAGGTAATTGAGTTACAATATAACTCGAATTATCAAGTTCGTCGGTCGGTGGTTGTATTTCGATGCGATTGGTACAACCAAGTAGGAAAGACTGTGGGCATTCGAGATGACAGCCATTTCAAATCCATCAATGTGCAGTCATTTTGGTACAAGTCCGATCCTTTTATCTTGGCAGACCAAGCGAAAAAGATATTTTACCTGCAAGACACAACTCCACAATGTAAAGATTTCCGAGTTGTGCAGAAATTTGAACATAGGAATATTTATGATGTGGCTGAAAAATATGAGGGCAGTAATGATGTGCATCAGGATGATTATTGTTCTGATACAGAGCATATAGTGCAAGAAGGTGATGATAATCAGGTTCTGCACAATGTTGAAGGTGGAGAAGCCAGTCTAATTGAAGGCAATTTAGAGGAACTAATAAGAAAAAAGAAGGAAGCTGCTATTATTCTTGAAGATAGTGAGGATGAGGAGGAAGATGATACAATGTTTCAATATTTTAATGATGGTGGCGACGACAACAATGATGACATGTCCATAGAAGATGAAGATGAGGATTTCTAGTATTGATAGTTGATTTATGAATTGTTCAGTTCAGATTAGTACATCATATTGAATGTGTGTCTGAAATTCAGTTCATGTTTAGATGATACAATGTATTTTCTGTATTTTCAGAACTGAATGTGTGTCTGAAATACTGAATTTGGGGTGAACTGAACTTGTGGTGAACTGAATGTGTATTCTGTATTTTCTGTATTTCCAGAACTGAACATCTGAACACTTAATATCAGAGAAAAGATTGCATGGTTATTACTGATACTGCTAAAGAGAGACATAAATTTGTAACAGACTAACAGTAATGGCAATATGGTATAGCTACCTCGGGTAGCAAACAAGGATGTTGTCAGGTTTGAAATCACCATGGATTATGCCAACACTATGCAGTGTTTCCAGCATGGTCAGCATCTCTATGGTATAATACATGCATAGAACTTCATCCATGTATCGACCGACTACTAAGTGAGAATTTATGACATCCTGCAGAAGGCTTGATTTATATCTCATTACATGTTAGCAACATCGACTGGTTGTAGTTACATATTCATTAAAATAGATAACCAACATCAGATATACGCAGATCAAGATAGCTTGGTCTCTGGAAGTAAACAATGTATATTATTAAATATTATTGTGCTTTATGAAAGAATGTTGAGACTGCTCTTGACATAAATTATGTACCTCGACATCAGATATACGCAGATCAAGTTGGTGATACATGTAAAATTCCAAAGTAAATGAGGGATTCTGAATCTGCATATAATGAACAGCGTTTAAAAGTGGACCAAACTATGAAAGGCAACATCAAGTTATTGATGCAATGGAAACATGACTCACCTTCAAAGCAACCATTTCTTCCGCATTACTGTCAACAGTGGCTTTGTATACTTTAGCAAAAGCACCAGTGCCAGTTGATCCTTTGATTTGATACTTTCTACCACCTTGACACAAGGAATTGTAGTGGTAGTTTAGAATCTGAACTTTGAACTTTGGACTGGGCAACTTTGAACTTTGGACTGGGCAGAGTTTACAATCTGAACTGGGCAGCAATCTGAACTGGGCAGCAGAGTTTACTCAGAACACCCAGCAATCTGAACTGGGCACTTTACAATCTGATCTGGGCAGAACAGTTGATGCTTAACTATGGACTGGGCAGATCTCTGAACTGGGCATAACATAAAAATGCAGAAATCTGAACTAGGAAGTTTACAATCTGAAAATGCTATAATTTGCCACTGTGAACATAGAACAGTTTATGCTTACATCCTGGACAGAGAACAGTTTATGCTTCTAATGAACAAACTCTGCTTATGTGCGCTCTGTTACTGGGCAGACAAATGCAGAAATCTGAACTGGGCGCTCGGTTACATCCTGGACAGAGAACAGTTTATGCTTACATATAACTGCGCTCTGTTACTAACGAACAAACGTGACTAGTCCAATGGTAACTCCTTGCTACTGTGAACCCTGGTGTCCTGTGTTCGAGCTTGGGATAGGTAGGTTTTTTTGGTTTTGTTTACATTTTTCAATCATTTTTGTATTTTTCTTTTATTTATTTACATGTATAGCACCAGTTTCTCCAAATCATTTCAACCTTTTTTTGGGGTGTTGATGGAGGTGTACCATGATGTTTTGTGCCGGTGCAATTTTTAGAACTAGTTTAACTATTAATGTAAGTATTTGTTATTTTACTAAAGAATAAGTGCTAAAAAACCTTAGGTGGCTAGAAAAATCTAGAAACTTGCATGTACACTTCATTTTGGTGTACAATGTTGACAAAAAAATGCAATTTATTCTGACAAAGTGGTGACATACATCCTACAAAAATGCATACAGCCCTCATATAAGGCTAATTACTAAGTGAGACATGTTCATGCTTGTGATGGATCTATACTACCACTTTCTCCAAATCATTTTAAACTTTAATGGCATGTTTATTGAACCAACCTATGATGTTGTGTGCAGTTATGCATTTTTCAGACCTAGTTTACTAATTACTGTAATTATTTGTTGTATTTCGTAAAGATATTTGTTACAATACCATAACCTAGCTAGAAAAATCTAAAAACTTGCATGGACCATTCATTTTGGTGTACAATGTTGACAAAATAGTTTCAACTCATTCGGACAAAGTGGTGACACATATCCTAAGAAAGGCATACATCTCTCATATAAGGCTAATTACTAAGTGAGAGATGCTATTGCAAGTGAGAGATGTATAGTACCACTATGTCAAAAATATTTCAAAATATTATAACATGATCATAAACCAAACTAATGTGTCCATGAATAGATAATTGCAAAAAAAACATAGAGATAAATAAAAAACAAAGAATTAATATAAAATGGTAGGCAAAACACAAAAAAAGTCTCCTTGCAGGCGCTTGAACCTAGGAGCTCGGTCTTATAGTTAGCAGGACAAACCATTGAGCTATGCACGTGTTTTCAATATATACCCAGCGCTAGTATACTTAAACGCATTAGACTCCACATTGCCAAACACATTGGGCGCCAAAAACATTTTCGCCGTCGTCACTAAAACAGACTCCGCTCTCATCCTCTATCTCCCGCACTCCTCTTATTTCTCCCCCACTCTTCTTTCTCCCCCACTTCTCCAAACCTAATCGCCGCCGCCGGGACACGACGGCTGTCGACGACCTGCCCCCTCGACCAGGTACCTCACCGCCGCCGCTGGGACACATCCGCCGTCGACGACCTGCCCCCTCGACCAGGTACCTCACCGTCGCCCCCTTACCTCTCATCGCGTCGATGAGCTGCGTCGTCGCCGACTTCACTCGCCGCATCCCGCTCTATCTCATTGCCATCCGCATTTCTCTCGCCCCTTCCACCTAACACGCCCCATCCACATTGCTCTCGCTAACCCCTAAACCCTAACATCGCTGGATTTGGGTCATCGCAGACGACCTTGATGGTGAACAAAAGGAGGCACAAAAGTCAGAAAGGTCCAACCCCTAAACCCTAACCATCGCTAGATTTAGTTTAATTATTCATTCATTGTTATCAGAGATATTGTAAATTGATTTATGTAATCATTGTGCACTGATACAGTTGTGTTTGGTTCCTTACATTGTGTTATATGCAGTCACATCCATGTTTTAGTAGAGAACTTATGTTTCTAGTACTGGTAGACAAGGTTCAAGAAAGCGTGATTAGGCGTGCGATTAGGCGCGGTTAAGCGCTGAGTAGAGGGTCAACGCATCGCTTACCTACTAAGCGAGCAATTAAGCGCTGGCCCTGCTTAATCGTGCCCATTCGGCATGTTTAAGGGAGAAGAGGAGGGAGAGGAAGAGGAGGAACACCTCCGGGGTCAATCCAGCAGGCAGCAAATCGACGGATCGACGAGAGAGAGAGCGGACGGACCTACGATGGCTGTAGGCAGCAGATTGGTGAGAGAGAGGCGGAGCGGCTTCGCGGTAGAGGTGAAGATCGCACGAGGGAGAAGAGGCTTCGGGAGAGGGAGCCGGAGAGCGTACGACACGGAGGAGGATAGGCTTCGGGAGAGGGAGGCGGAGAGCACAGGGCGGCGGCGCGGGGCGTGGAAGGAGGCAGCAGAGTACTAGGTCATCACGGGAGAGGGGTTTTGCGTTGAGCCTCCTGGCAGGTGGGCCTAGTGGGCTGCAGACTCATGAAGAGAGGAGGTGGGGGTTAAGGGCTGCTGCAAATATCATGTATTTTTTTCTCTTTTTAACAAAAATGATTAAGCACGATTAATCACGCTTAAGCATTTTCACCACCATACCGCTCGCTCAGTGCTTAGTGCTTTCTTGAACCTTGCTGGTAGAAAGAGATGAGAATATCTTCACTTTTTTTGTTCATCAGCTTGTGTAAATCTACATCGCCTAATCAATGTACTAGCTAGTACTTTGAACATTGTTTAAGCCTGCATAAAGATTTCCACAACCAAACAGGGGAAACACTACAGTTATAGTGCAACCACAATTATGAACTTGCACAATCATAACCAAGCTTCATAATGACTGAATCTACACATCTTATCTATTTGCTTTTAGTCAAATCCTTCCCTGCAAATAGTAGTACCTCTTAGCTTTTAGTAAAATCCTTTACATTATCTAATACACACAGTATGCTTGTTCTTATCTATCTTGCAAGTAGTTCAACATGAGCGAACTGCTTATGAGAGAAGACGGGATAAACAAGTGAAGGAGAATATAAAGAAGATGCAAGATTTGGGTCTGAACAAATATACTTCTGTTCTAAATAATTCTGTCTCACCATCTGCATCAACAAAGGGGAAACATGCAGCAAACAAGATAAATAATAGTTCAGATTCGGATTCATATGTCTCTTTCTATCTCCTTGACGATGATGATCAAGGAGATACTGATGATGACAGTGAATATTATGATCAGCCAAAACCCCTGGCAATGAAGGTGCTCCTTCTATCTTCAAAGTAGTGGATGCCAAATAGTTGCATTGCATTTCAATGTTTTTAATCTGGTGTTTAATATATGCTCATGCTTTTAGATTCATCTTCTTTATTTCATACCTCTTAATTAATATATGGTCTTGCTTTTAAATGCACATGACTATTTTTTGTGGACAGTATCCTAGAAGAGGTAGAAACACAACCCTTGCTTCAAACAAGAAGATAGACCCCAACATGGCTCCAGGCATTAGGTTCAGCAAGAGAGTGAGGGCAGGTGCACAACCAGAGGAGCAATCTTCAAAAAGGCTTCACTCTACAGAGACAGATGGCCACAATGTACAGGAACCAACAGATGGAAATGATCACATACCAAACAGCCCTACTACACCTGGACTTGCTGATCATTTCAGCAGAGCTGCAGAGGAAGCCATGGCATCTGCTGCTCATGACAGTACAGGTGATGCTGAAGGCAACAGTCGTACTACACCTGGACTTGCTGATCATTTCAGCAGAGCTGAAGAGGAAGACATGGCATCTGCTGCTCATGACAGTACAGGTGATGCTCAAGCCAATGTAGCTAGAGATGAAGAAACTGAAGGCAAGTTCTATTTTTTCAGTCAAATAAGGCATCTCTTTTGCTGATTTGCATGAAACAAAACAATTTCATTATTCAATAAAAGCGAATTATATTTTGTAGCTCCTACACAGCGAGCACTGTTGGGGACTTGTTCTCAAAGGCTATAAGTTTAAGAACAAGGCAACATAAAAATGTTAGGTGTTAAAGTCCTTCGTCCTTCGGAACATTATGCCCCTTCGGGAGATAATGCTTTTCGGACGAAGGTCATAAGAGACATACCTTCGTGAACATAATAAGTAATGACGAAGGATTCATATAAGGCATGAAATATAATGTAAACACCATCATAGAATCATTTCTATTTTAATAACATGGAAAAATAGAAATGATTTCAAGTTACAAATGTACCTTCGGTCTTGAGAGAAGGTAAAAAGTACAAGCGTGACGCAAAAGCAGATGCCAAGTCAGCGTGAACAGTACGGGAGTACTGTTCATCTATTTATAGACGCGGGACGCAGCCCACGTAAAATTACATCCATGTCCATTACATTTGTTAACAGCTTATGGAAATCTGTCGAGGCCCACGTAGTCTTTTCATCTTTAAGTCGGTTCCCCTTTCCGCTATCGCGACGAAGCTTCCCTGCACACAGCTTCGGCTGTGCACCGTCCTTCGTATAACTTGGTAATCAGCTCGTCCTTCGTCTGGCTCAGGCTTCGTCCTGACCGTGCTTTATGTTCATACTTCTGAGTCCGAAGATACCTGTTCACATAATCCACTTGGAAAACATTGTCAAATCATGTTTTTGAGGACCTTCGGAGGACGAAGGCCCCCAACAGTAGCCCCTCGCAATATTAATTTGTTAATAATAAATTCAGATTGCGATATGGACGAAGGCCTTGAGCCGAAGGTCCGAAAAAACACCTTCCCTTTGCTAGAATAGCAACATTCACTGACAAGCGGGGTCTTTCAATTTTCAGCGCCCTGGGCGTATAAATAAGATCACACCGCCAACTTATTTGGTACGCACACTTGCCATCTGCTTCGGTCCACTAAATTTTTAGCTCTTGTGCATTAAGATTGGTGACCTTTTTGATTTCGAAGCTTCGGCCCTGAAAAAAGTTTTTTAGCGTGTCCGAAGATGTCTGAAGGTAAGAAGATCCCTGCTGAGACGAAGCTGAGTCTCGAAGAAGAGAAGAATTTGGGGTTCCTGATAGCGATGGCGGAGACCAATACAGAGAAAATCACCAAGGAGATTCTTGAAGGTTTGTCCGAAGATACTGGTGACAGCGACAGCTATGATGTAGAAAGTGGTGGAGAAGAGGCCGAAGATCGACCATGGCGGCCAAGTCACACGGTTTTCGGTAAGACCACTATCAAGCAGAGTCATATTGATAATATGAGGGGGAGGTATTTTCGAGATATATCTGTTGTGAGGGCTGACGCTGGAGAGAAGACTTCTCCCACCCCAGAAGAAGATGAAGTTGTAGTCTTCCGAAGCTTTCTCAAGGCTGGGCTTCGGTTCCCCCTAAGCAACTTTGTTGTTGAAGTCCTGAAGACATTTCAAGTCTACCTTCATCAAATTACCCCCGAAGCCATCATCAGAATGGGGGTGTTTGTCTGGGCTGTGAGAAGTCAAGGTTTGGAACCAAACGCTAAAAGTTTCTGCAATATTCATGAGTTATTATACGAGACGAAGCCCTGGGGAAAAGAACAATACCACAACAATTTTGGGTGTTATAGCTTCGGTGCCCGCTCCGGGTCAAGCTGCCCTGTGCCGACCTTTCGGAAGATGTGGCCCGGAACCTGGATGACAGAGTGGTTCTATGTGAAGAATGACTTAACAGCGCAAGAAAATGTTAAAAGTATCATTATGTGCCCCATCTGGCAACGCTTCGGACTTCGAAGGCCGAAGGTTGAAATGGACGAAGCAGCCGAGGAATGCCAAAGAGCCTTCGGCGTAATCTGCTCTTTCATTGGGACAAGGGACTTGGTCCAAGAGCACATTGCCTTCAGGGTATGGCCACTTACAGAAAAGTGGGAAATGCCGAAGGAGACCATTAAAGAATCCGACGAAGGCGGATTGATCAGACTGAAATACACATTCAAATATGCAGATAAATTTGTTGAACCTGATGATGACTGGTTAAAAAGCATTGAAACATTAAGTGACGAACTGCTTGGGGCATACTCGAAGGCTGAAAATACTGCGCTATCAGCAGCCTTCGGAGGCCGAAAGAAGAAAAGGCTCAACCGTGTGTTTGACGCAGTCGGGTTTATCTACCCTGACTATCATTATCCGGTATTGGGTCGCAAAAGGAAAAATGCTTCTCCTGCGACAGAAGCTACCACAAGTGCCACTAGTGAGCCAGCGCCTCAAAGGAAAAAGATGAAGGTGCTAACCCATCGGACACGCTTTATTGAGCCGGCCACAGTGCCAGAATTTATTGGTGAAATTTCTTTGGCCTCTGAAGCTACAGAACCAGTTCCAGTGCCGAAGACAGTAGAGAAAACTGAAGCTCCTTCAGCAGTAGAAAAACCGAAGACTGAAGGGCCAAAAACATCAGAAATTTTAAGTCCTTCAGTAAATGTCGACACAACAAAAAATCAAAAGGGTCCATCGGTGACCCCAAGAAGAAAAAGAATGGTGAACGTATTGGATGTCTTGGAGACAATTAAGTCTTCAAGCACAACCGCAAAGGAGTCTGTTGAACTCGCTGAAGCATCTACAGAAGCTTCGGAACAACAAACTGAAGCTGAAGCCGAAGCTGGGCCTTCAGAGCCCGCCAAGAAACAATCCAAGAAAATATCAGAACCAGCTTTAGTCGAAGAAATTGACACTGCCACCCCCGAAGCTCCCTCCAACATACGCGATTACATCGTGCGACATGCTTCGGGGAAGAAACTTTCTGAAGAAGAAATCTATGAAGCGAATCACTATGCTAGAGAGTTGAAGTATCCGAAGGGGGCAGTAGTATTTAATGGGACAAACGAAGATGATTTCCTGTACTGTCTCCCAGACAATAAAGAATTATCCGTGTGCCGGGAAATGGCTAAAAGCATGGGGTTCCCAAAACTCGAAGCTGGATTATGCGCCATGACAAAGGAGGATCTCGCAGACAGTCTTGCATATAATAGCCTAAAGGTATGGCATTCAGTCATTTGAAAAAATTTTACAATACATAATTCATTCCTTTATCCTTATATGGACTCTTTCTTTTATAGGGTTTAATTCTGAGCAACGCATTGAGAGCACAAAAGAGCGCCGAAGATGAAAGCTATGACATTGCGTTTAACAATTTACGCTCCGAAGTTATCAAACTGAGAAACGAAGCTCTGGAAAAAGATAAAATTCTGCTTACACTGGTAGATAAAGTGAAGAAGGACGAAGCTGCTTCAAAGGCCCAGGCCGAAGCTCAAAAACGTGAAATTAAAGATCTTCAGAAACAGCTAACTAGAGCCAAAGAGGAACGTGTGCTTGAGGAAACGAAACGAGAACTTAGTGATTATATGGTCAGCAAATTGGAGTTAAGTGTTAAAGAGCTTCGTGCTTCTCAGAGGAACTGTTATGTTAAAACTGTAGAATGCGTGAATAAAATTAAAACCAGCTTCGCCAGCGTGGGCGCCTTTTCCAGCGAAGAGAATTTCTCTCGAGGCCATCCCGAAGGTCCACTGGAATGGATTAGTCACGAAGCAGAGGCCTTCGAGGAGATCCTGAGCAGTCGTGGCGACATCTGCGCTTTTTCGGGCGCCAGAGGAATTGCTTCTGTCTTAGAGAAGAAAGGTTGCGGGCATGTAAAATTTTTAGCTCAGTCCGAAGCTGCCTTATCTTCCGAAGACATCAAGGACCCCTCGGCCGAAGCAAGCGTGGTTGGTGGCAAATTTTTTACTGATATCTGGAACGACGGCGGCCGAGGAATGGCACAAGAAATCATCCAAAGGAGCGAAAAAGGCATCCATGATGCTAGGAAAGTGGCAGAAGCTGCCGAAAGAAGTACAGAGCCCGAAAGGCAATTAGGTACCGATTAGTCGCTCTTACTGTGTTGTAATTTTTATTTCAAACTTTGCTCATGGTTTATAATAGTAATGAAGAAATGTTCTCTTCCCTCAGAAGCTGCTGGATCGACTGCCGACCCCCACACAAAAGGAGATGATGAAATTAAACAAATGGCCGAAACTATCATGGACAAAGTTGTTGATCAACTCCTAAATGAAGCCGCCGAAGCAGTATTAAGAGAAGACTAAATGCTATTTAGAAAAAATATTTAAAGTGTGATCTATGTAACATTTTGTACATTTGAATGTAATATACAAGTTTCTTTTCATTATTCAGTTCTTTACGATGCATGAAACTATACATACCATTTTTGAGCCTTCGGCGAAAAAAACACCTTCCCTTCTTTTCATGCTTCGTGAAGAAGACATTCTCCGTTAAAATTATTCTGATGAAACACATTCGTTCTTCATGAAAACATTCTCCGAAGCTATACAACTTTGATATTGCTCTGATGAAGCTCGTCCATGCTTCGTAAAAATATTCTCCGAAGCTGTGCTCCGAAGATTATCATTGTATTCCCTCGTAACTTTACACAATTTTCACTTTCTCAAAGCGTCCTTTCGAAGGTTGATACTGTGTCCCCTTCTTTTGCCAGATGCAACATGATGTATGATGCTTATGTTATGCAAAATGATGTGATGATGTTATGCTATGCAAATGACATTTGTTCCGAAGATACACACAAAATATATTCGTAAGCTCTGCATTCCCTTAGGAACGTCTTTGGAGCTTCTTCGCCTTTTACTTAGACGGTATAAGCTCTGCATTCCCTTAGGAACGTCTTTGGAGCTTCTTCGCCTTTTACTTAGACGGTATAAGCTCTGCATTCCCTTAGGAACGTCTTTGGAGCTTCTTCGCCTTTTACTTAGGCGGTATCAGCGTTGACTTTTCGCTGTATGCTCTGCATTCCCTTGGGAACGTCTTTGGAGCAAAAAACTTACACTGCGCTCCCTTTGGAACGACTTTTTGTAACTTCGGCAACTTACTCTGCGCTCCTTAGAGCGGCTTTTTGTTGCTTCGAAGGTTTTTTCATAATCCGAAGGTTCTCCTTGTTACCGCAAATTTTTAAGCTTCAGCAACTTAAGCCTGTAGAGAAGATAGGTTTTTCTGATAACCAACCACGAAACTATTATATGAAAACTAAAATGTTCTTTATTACACCGAAGACAGAATTTAATCGAAAAAGACTGCTATTAAAGTAGGATATTTTGTTAATAAATGTGCTTCGACTCCGGCACAGTACTGTTGACTGTACGGGCTTCAGATTGCTCTCTGAGGTCCCTTTGGTGCGGAACATATTGGCTCCCTTCTGGCTGCCGGCCTTGTTGCAGCGGAGGTGGAGGCGGGGGCTGTTGCCATGAAGCTTGAGGTTGACTTGCCGAAGCTACGGAGACTGCAGGGTGGTTGCCCACGTACTCCGGGATGTAAGGCTGATGGTACGAAGCAGTATGCATGACCTGCTTCGGCTGTCCCTGTTGTGCTGCAGCTTCTGCTAGCTCCTTTTGTTTCTGGATGGTAACATGGCACATCCTGGTGGTATGGCCCTTGTTCTCACCGCAGAATAAGCAAAATGTCCTCCTTGGTTGATCTCCAAATCTCCCGCCGAAGCCCCTGGCGCCTCTGCCTCTTGGAGCTGGTGGCCGAAAGAAAGTTTGCTGCTGCCCCGAAGCCTGTGAGGAGCACTGCGGCCTGTTTTGCTGACTCCCCTTGTCATCATTTTGAGCGGAGTTGTGAACGGACCTGACATGCCTCGGATAGAATCTTCCCCCGAAGCCCCTGGTCATCTCAGAAAATCTGAAGGCCTCCTCCCTTCTTTGGCGAAAGTCATTATCAGCACGAATGTACTCATCCATCTTTTGGAGCAGCTTCTCCAAAGTCTGAGGAGGCTTCCTAGCAAAGTATTGGGCTGCAGGTCCAGGACGAAGCCCCTTGATCATGGCTTCGATGACAATTTCATTGGGCACCGTTGGAGCCTGCGCCCTCAGACGCAAGAACCTTCTGACATACGCCTGAAGGTATTCTTCATGGTCCTGAGTGCACTGGAACAAGGCTTGAGCCGTGACCGGCTTCGTCTGAAATCCTTGAAAACTGGTTAACAACATATCCTTCAGCTTCTGCCATGAGGTGATCGTTCCTGGTCGAAGGGAGGAGTACCAGGTCTGAGCAACATTCCTGACGGCCATGACGAAAGACTTCGCCATGACTGCAGCATTGCCCCCATACGAAGACACTGTTGCTTCGTAGCTCATCAAGAACTGCTTCGGGTCTGAGTGGCCGTCGAACATGGGAAGCTGGGGTGGCTTATAGGATGGAGGCCAAGGTGTAGCCTGCAGCTCAGCGGACAAAGGAGAAGCATCATCGAAAACAAAATTTCCCTGATGGAAATTGTCATACCAGTCATCTTCGTTGACGAAGCCCTCCTGATGAAGGTCTTTCTGCTGAGGCCTTCTGTTTTGCTCATCATGAGTAAGATGGCGAACTTCCTCAGAGGCTTCGTCTATCTGCCGTTGCAACTCAGCTAGCCGGGCCATCTTCTCCTTCTTTCTCTGCACCTGTTGATGTAGTATCTCCATATCCCTGATTTCTTGGTCTAGCTCTTCCTCCTGAAGCGTTGGGCTGACGGCCTTTCTCTTCTGGTTTCGGGCCTCCCGAAGAGAGACGGTCTCCTGGTTGTGGTCCAGCGGTTGCAGTGCTGCAGCCCCAGCCGCTGAAGCTTTCTTCGGTGCCATAGCGAAGGTCTACAGCTTCCGAAGGTGTTCAAAAAACTCGAAGTGGAAGTGAGTTCACCGGAGGTGGGCGCCAATGTTGGGGACTTGTTCTCAAAGGCTATAAGTTTAAGAACAAGGCAACATAAAAATGTTAGGTGTTAAAGTCCTTCGTCCTTCGGAACATTATGCCCCTTCGGGAGATAATGCTTTTCGGACGAAGGTCATAAGAGACATACCTTCGTGAACATAATAAGTAATGACGAAGGATTCATATAAGGCATGAAATATAATGTAAACACCATCATAGAATCATTTCTATTTTAATAACATGGAAAAATAGAAATGATTTCAAGTTACAAATGTACCTTCGGTCTTGAGAGAAGGTAAAAAGTACAAGCGTGACGCAAAAGCAGATGCCAAGTCAGCGTGAACAGTACGGGAGTACTGTTCATCTATTTATAGACGCGGGACGCAGCCCACGTAAAATTACATCCATGTCCATTACATTTGTTAACAGCTTATGGAAATCTGTCGAGGCCCACGTAGTCTTTTCATCTTTAAGTCGGTTCCCCTTTCCGCTATCGCGACGAAGCTTCCCTGCACACAGCTTCGGCTGTGCACCGTCCTTCGTATAACTTGGTAATCAGCTCGTCCTTCGTCTGGCTCAGGCTTCGTCCTGACCGTGCTTTATGTTCATACTTCTGAGTCCGAAGATACCTGTTCACATAATCCACTTGGAAAACATTGTCAAATCATGTTTTTGAGGACCTTCGGAGGACGAAGGCCCCCAACAAGCACCAAGGAGACCCAGGGCAGCAACCAAGGGAAAACAACTGGATAGGATGACTAAAGTTATGCAAAGGAGACTGCCCATAGCTGTTGAGGAAGGCAAAAAAAGGCCACATGAACCTGTTCAAGCTGCCAAGTTTGCATCAGAGGCTGGCATCATTATTCGGGAAACCATGCCTATCCTAACTCGTTGGAAAGATTACAAGGACGACCAGAAATACTACAACAGCTTTGTGTCACAGCTAAATGTAAGTGCATTACTGATTCTATGGTTCACTTGTATACTGCTTAACCTGAATTGACTAACTATGGAATTGTCATATGCATAGGGGCGCTTGTCCGTTAACACTGAGGACAAGGCAACAAAGGAAGCTTGCACCGATATGCTACGCTCTGCGGTAAAAAACCAGCGTTATCGGCTCAAGCAGAAATACTTCAATGGTGTACCTGCAAATGAGATTAGCACAACTTCTCCTGTATCTTACATGACTGATGAACAGTGGAGGGCATTAGTTGCAAAGTGGTCTGATCCAAAGAACATGGTATGGGTATCTTGTCATATATTGTTCTTTCACTATGCGTTTGCAAAGGATCTTCGCATATTGAACCTATGATCTAATCTGACATGTTCATTCTCTTGTAGGAAATAAGTGAAAAGAACAAGCAGAACCGCAGTCAAGTCAAGTTTCATCAGGCTACGGGTTCTCGCTGCTATGTGGCACACTTACATGCATATGTAAGTAACTATTACCTTGTACTACTACCTGCACTTTTGCACTCAACTTCTATTGCATTTTATCTGAGCAAACTTCGCTGTGATTGTTTATCCACGAAACAGAAGCAGAAGAGAAACCGAGAAGAACCCAGCTTAGATCAGACTGAAGAACTAGATGCGGTGGACGCCTTTAAGACCTGTCATACCAGCTCCAAACGTGGCCTGAGTGAACCGGCAAGAGAAGCACTTGTAAGTTCATTTGTTTGCTTTATTTAGTGTAATTTTTATGAGATCATATGAGGGAGGCTGGCTGTGGGTCGATGGAACGAAGGGGAGTGAGATCGATGAGTGAGATCGCCTGTCCCATCCCAGGGGAGTTCAGATCATAGTCTATTTTGTCTGCCATTTGTCTGCCATCAAATTTCTGAAATGAAAGTAAATATCATAGTCTATTTTTTGTAGGACCCGTGCACTAGAAATGTATAGGTTTTAGAGTCTTTGTTAAGCAAATCTGCTATAATTTGTAACTGTTTTCACATTATTTTTCATAGTCTATTTATAGAGTCTTTCAAATGTATAGCTTTTAATTTGCCATCAAATGTATAGCTTTTAAGCAAATCTACTATAATTTGTAACTGCTATAATCTGCTATAATTTGCCATCAAATGTATAGCTTTTAGAGTCTGTCAGTCTATTTTTCATAGTCTTTGTTAATGTCTTGTAGGCTATAATTTGTAACTGCTATAATCTGCTATAATGTGCACTAGAAATGAAAGTCACTGTTTTCACATTATTGTCAGCATCTTGCTGTTGCTCATTAGCATTAACATGTTACTGTTTCTGTCCATGATATTTCAGTCTCATATGGAGGCTTTGAGGGCTAAACCTGTTGCTGAAGGTGAGATGCCAGCATCCAGTGTGCACCTTGTGTCGAAGGTGCTGTCCCAGAGCAGCTCACACCAATTCCTGAAAAGCGTCGGCATCAAAACATCGGCAACCTCCAAGGCATCATCATCAAATCATAGTGAGCTTCGGGAACAACTTGCAGCTGAAGCGACGGCTGCTGTTCAAGGTGAACTCGACCAGCTCAGGAAGAAATGTGAAGAAGCTGAGGAACAGTAGGCGAGGACATAAAGCAGTTTGTTGGATTCACGCATTCCCATGGTGGGAGATTAAGCGGTGTCACAAGCACTGGCCACATACTGTACTGGGTACTCATGTTGCCAAATGGATTGAATCCATCGGTAGCTAAGGCTAGCCTCAGGTTCCTCGGATCATTTGCAAAACCTGGGTACTTTCGGTCAAAGTCCTTCCACGCTTCCCCATCAGCTGGATGGCTCATCACATTGGCGACTGGCTTCCTCACTTTCTTGTGCCATTGTGTTTCCTCTGAAGTTTGTTTTGAAGCAAAAATTCTTTTCAACCTTGGCAACAGTGGAAAATGCCTCAAAACCTTATGTGGAACCCGCTTCGAACCAGTTTCATCTTTCCATCTAGACTCCGTGCATACTGGGCACTCATTCAATTTAGCATTAACATTCCGAAACAACACACAATTGTTCTTGCACACATGGATGTTTTCGTATCCAAGGCCCAATTCTTTAAGATATTTCATGGCCTCATTATATGATTTTGGCAACTCACTGTTAGGGTATCCATCGGACATCAGCTTCATCATTGCTGAAAATGCTGTATTGCTGATTCGATAACGAGACTTCATATACAACATCCTCACCATAAAAGAAAATTTTGAATGGCTAGAACCCGGACTAAGTGCCTTCTTTGAATCTCCAAGAACTCCTGCAAATCTTGGCTCTTCTCCATCAGCCTCTGCCGCTGCAAACAGTTCACCGATCATCTCAGGTACTCCATGATCATCATCGTAAACATCATCGTCCACATCCATATGTATCCCAAAGTCATTATCATATCCTTCGACATCCTCCTCTATACCCTCAACTTCTGTATCTGCCGACTCCCCATGATGAATCCACCTCGTGTATGTAGCTGACATTCCATAAATGTGTATATGAGTTTCTACTTCACTCTGAGGTCGCAACCTTTGATTAAGACAATTCACGCACGGACAACGAATGTCTGTGTCTTCTGGGTATCTTTCAGTAACAAAATTCATGAACTCTTCAACTCCTTTCACATATGCAGGTGTGAATTGTTTCCCATAAACCCATCTTCTATCCATCTATTTTGACAATAAATTAAAACTTGCATTAACTCCATAACTATGATTACACTGAACAAAATTGAAAACCACATCAAACACATGCATATATGAAATAAAATTCAAACGCACATAGAACCTTATTGTCAAAAACACAACACATCAAACCTTGTCTTTTCTCCCCTCCCTGCCGCTGTTCTATCCACGCCCGCCGTAGCTATGCGCAAGACGCCGCTGCTTTGCCGCGCCCGAAGCTTCTCTGCCTCGCTGTTTGCAGATGACGTCGTTCTTCCAACACAGTTGGATCAATGGATCAGGCGACAAGATCGCTCGTTCGCTGCGACGCTACCTAGTTGCCGATCAAGCGGACAACGACAGACGCCGGCGTCGTTGTGTGCCGTAACCTGACAGCCGATCGCAGAAGCGCAGATCGCAGCAGAAAAAAATCAGAACAGGCGAACCATGCAGATCGCAGAATGGCGGCTGGGAAAACTTGTTAACATAACGACAGATGGGAACACCTGTTAACAGACGGATAGTTTCTTTATATACACGAACAAGTGCGTAGTCTGGTGGTAGCAACGATTTAACGCAAGGCGCAGGTCTCTGGTTCGAAGCTCCGCGGGCGCACCTTTTTTTTGCCAAATAACTAACTGCCGCTTCGTACTGGGCCGGGTCCGCGTCGCCAGGTGGGGGCTGTCAGCTGTGTCCCAAAAAACTGCAGCCCATGTAGGCCAAGGAACCCACGCCGTCAAGTGGTGTGTACACGTGGGCCGTTTTTTACTAAAACTCATCTGTGACCAATTTATTTCATCATTACGTCAGCCGATCAAGCCAAATTAATCTGTGACGTTCCTTTCATTTTCGTCTATGACGTTCCTTTCATTTTCGTCTTTAATATTGAAGTCTAATCTTCGTCCCTTGTAATTGTTGACGAAGATGTCAATTTGGTCATAGAAATGTATCAATCTGTGACTGAAGTCACCAGCGTCACTAGAAAATCGTCACTGATGATCACATTCTTACTAGTGCATGCATAGGTTAATTTTGATGGGACCCAATAGGTTACCCTAGATTGTTTATCTCATTACCTTGTTTACCCCTGAATCACTTGGTTAGTTTGCTATTGCTTTACATGGATTTGGGATAATTATTTATCATATCTATGTTCCAGTTATTTTGTTATTCTATTTATGTTCATGTCAAAATCATTAATGTTAATTGGAACATAGAGCTTAACTTGAGAAACACGTGCCACCACAAGGGTTTATGGACGCCCTTGGCTGATTAATTAGGAAAGCTAGTGGAGGACTACCTTACCCGAAAGGGGCAAGGGCAGTAGGGGAGTGGTCAGTGTAGGGAGGTCCTTGGTTGATTTTGCTGCGATGGCGGTCAGGCAAGAACCCTGCATTGGAGCTTCCTATAAACTGTAGCGGGTTTTCTGAAGCTAGTGGAACTTTGTAAAGGCCTCATAGTGTTACCCTTTCTCGCCTCCTTGGTAGAGGTGTATGGGAAGTCGCGATCCCTTGGCAGATGGGTAACATGAATTGTGGGTAAAGGGTACAACCTCTGCAGAGTGTAAAACTGGTATACTAGCCGAGCTCACGGTCATGAGCAGCTCAGGACTCTCTGATGATTAATTTATGGAACTAAATTCAATTTGTCATATGCATTGCATCGCAGGTGATGTTGTTACTTTTGTTCTACTACTTAATTGGGTTGGTATTTACTTATACTTAGTAATTGCTAATAAAATTTTGACCAACTTTAAAAGCAATGCTCAGCTCTAACCATCCTCTTTGGTAAGCCTTACACTTCACGTAAGCTCCCACCTTTGGCGAGTTCATGCACATTATTCCCCACAACTTGTTGAGCGATGAACGTATGTGAGCTCACTCTTGCTGTCTCGCACCCCCCCCCCCACAGGTCAAGAACAGGTACCACAAGATGAGGCGCATGGAGGATGCTGCGATGTGTTCGCGAGAGGTCTAGGCCGTCGTCTCCCAGTCAACTTTGGGTTGCTGGACCGTTGTCTCCTTATAATGTAATTATTTATTTATTTTGTACAGAACTCCTGTTATGTAGTAAAGATGTGACATTCGATCCTGTGCCATGAATCATCATATGTGTGAGACTTGGTCCCAGCACACCTGATGATTATGTTCGCGCCCGGGTTTTGGACCCCTAAAATCCAGGTGTGACAGAAGTGGTATCAGAGGAATGGAAACTGTAGGACGAAACCTAGATAGAACTGGACAACCATTGTCTACTTACCTTTGCTACTCTGAATCTTTTCTAAACTTTTCTTAATCTTTTCTCATCTATTTCCGCTTTACTCTGAGTACTCTTATCTTTTTCCTTCTAAAGACAAACTTGGATTTCACACTTTGAAATCCTGTGCTTAAAGTGACCTTTAGGAATAGGAGACCTACTCTTAGGAACAAAAACAAAATTATTTTTCTTTTATATAGATATCTATGAACTTGAATGTTTGTTCTTATGATACTTGTCTGATTTGAATCTTTAATTGGGTGTGATGAGTTGTGGAGTAATGTCCACAATTACATCTGCATATATATAGTATAAATATAAATAAATAAAATTCATAAGAAAACTAGACAAACTAGATTATCCCTCATTAAAGTATCTAGCCTAACAATATCCATCTCATCTTAAAATGTTCTATCCTACACTCATAGATCCATCTTATCCTAAAAAAATACTCATCTTTTCTTGAAAAGGGTCTTATGACATCCTAATAGATCTAACTGGCCTCAAAAGATTCTACCTTGTCCTTATGGATTCATCTTACCCTAATAAGCATATTTACCCCCACACTAGTAACAACCAGGATCTAATCCAAAACAATGAGATCTTAACTAGTCTAATCTAGTCATATCCAATCTAATCTCGATCCTATCTAATCTTATATGATCTAATCTAGTGTGAGTTACTTAATGCTGGTACAAAGGATAAGGCCATACTTCTAATTCACTTACGCCTAAATTGGTGACTTAGATCAACTCGGCCATACCCAACAACTTGACCTACATGATAGGTTACATAACCTATCCCACTCGTCTAGAAGCAAACGACCAAACCAGATTCTGACTAACCTCATTAAACTCATAGCCATCTACTAAACCAGCTGCTCTACCTACGTGTTACATACAGATCTATCTTAACCAAGACACCAATACGAAGAAGATCAACCTCATCAAGGAAAGGATAAGAGTCACTGTCAAGGAAGGTAATCGTCAAGGATAAAAGTCAAACCAGATCTTTAGATGCATCAAGATCCACCATCCGGGATAGAAGTTTTTCTTGCCTAACCTTCTCTTATCCTAAGCTTTTCTAAATCTTACTTATTTGCTAAAACATAATATGTGCATGTTTTCTAGCCACACTTGCTAATGAAGAGAAACTTTTGGGAGCATTAAAACTAATTAAAAACAAAAAGTTAAAAAAAACTTTCTATATCCCTTTCTTGCAAATCTCGAGGACGAGATTCTTTTTAAGGGGGGTAGGATTTGTAACACCCACTTTGTAATAAAATCAAAAAGGAGAAAATTATATCCCTTTGTATATATGAGTGTGTCATCTCTATCTATCATTTCATGTGAACACATTACTTACACAAATAAACCATTAACAAGAGACACCCAAATAAATTTTGCATCATGCTGGATTTTATGTGATTGTGCATTTGTGGATAATAAAAATAAAAGTGTCAATACAATATATAAATGGGTCCATAGAATTTAAACCCTAATTTGAAAACAAAACCTTGAAAATTGGAGAAGAAGAAAGAAAGGTACAAAAATTATACAAAATAAATATTATAAATAAAAGTAATACGGGTATGTTCAAATTATGTGTTAGTTGAGAATAATAAAACCACAACAAGTGAATTCAAAATTTAAAATTCAAAATAAAACAAAAGAAAAGAAAGTAAAAAGAAAAAGGAATGAACCCCTAACTGGGCCGACTGTCCCCAATCCAGTCCACTTCTGCTTCCCTCAGTGCGGCCAGCCCAGTTCCGCTCCCCGTGCCGCGCGCGCTGTTCCGTGGGACCCACCTGGCAGTCTCTCGCTCGCGCTCGCGCTCAGCATCCCACTGGTTCGCGGGACCGCGCGACCAGGCCACTTCTCCGCTCTCGCTGACACCTCGGACCCGGTCGCGTGCGCTGGCTGCTGTCCCTGGCGTGTGGCCCAACCTGCCAGTCATCACCTCGCAACGACGTCCGCGCATGGCGGCGAGCGTGCCGGAGATCCTGGTGCCACACGCGCGGACTTAGCCCGGCCTCAACCACCACCTGGACCAGATAAAAAGCCCCTGCGCTAGTTACCCGTCTCCCCCTTCTCCTTGCTACGACCTCCATCATGCACAATTCCGCGTGTCGGAGCTGACGTTCTGGGAGGATCGGAGATCACCGCGGGTTCGCTCCCTCGCCAGCGTTTCATCCCTCGAGTGTGTACCGGAGCATCGCCTGAGGGTGCGAAGTGAGGTTCTGTGCTCAATTGGGGGAGAGCTTCGCTGCATCGGCGCCAATTTCTCGTCGCACTTGCTCCTCCGCCGCGACAGTGCGCTCAACCGTGGACAGAACTCGTGGCGGCGAAATCCCCGGTAAGAACTCCACTCCTGGGTTTGTTATTCACTCGGCAACGCGTAGGTGCTCTCGGATTGCGTGATTGAGGCATGTGCGCGCGGGTTGGTCACCTCGCCGGTGAGGGCGCGCCGCAGGCACGGCAGCGCCGCCGCGAACTGCGGATGTTTGGTCGGGTGGCGTGGGGGTCGTTGGATCCACCAGGAATGGCCCTGATTAGATCAGAGGTACCCGTTCGCGCTTCAGGATCTGCACCGTCCGACCAGAATCGGATGGTGGATACTCGCAGCAGGGTTCATTAAATCGTGGGCGTCGGATTGGAATCCGAGGGGCTGCGCTGCGTACCGTTTCGTGGCTTAAGAAGTATGATCCGATGCGTTCGTTGTAGATCGGACGGGTGGATCGTGGCCCATACCCCTTCGCCGAGCCATAATTGCAAAAGAGACCCTAGAAAACCCTTTTATCAACCCGCGGTCCACTGGAATGTTCTCTGTGTCTTAAGAATTATTACACCAGAGCCCTTGACCTTTCTGATTATTGCGGCGCAATCCAGGGAAAGGAAAACCAGATTAAATAAATTAGAAAATGTATTTTTAATACAAAAACAACTCCTAGAACTTGTTTATTCCATAGAAAATTCATTTGAACTCCAACTCACTCCATTTCAGTTGCTAAAATTTGGTAATATTATTCTCTTTCACTTAGAGTCTCTGTTTTGTCATGAAAACAGTAGGAAAATTAATCTCCCATTTAATCCTATTTTAATCACATAAAACATTAGAAAATTCATAACTTAAATCTATAACTCCAAAAATTATGATTCCTATTCCTAGGATTTTATTTTAATATGTAGATTATTACTGTATATTTTGTTTACATGTTTGGTGTAGTGTTAATTTTCTCTATATACTATGCTTGTTCGTATTGTGGCGAGTAGAAGAACACGTGACTGAGGATCCTGGTGAGCAGCAGATAGAAGTAGCTGAGCAGGAGCTCATTGAAGGCAAGTTGTGCCCTTGACCACTTTTTACCCAATAATGTTCTTTAATATCATTTATTCATGCATAGGTTAATTTTGATGGGACCCAATAGGTTACCCTAGATTGTTTATCTCATTACCTTGTTTACCCCTGAATCACTTGGGTAGTTTGCTATTGCTTTACATGGATTTGGGATATCTATGTTCCAGTTATTTTGTTATTCTATTTATGTTCATGTCAAGATCATTAATGTTAATTGGAACATAGAGCTTAACTTGAGAAACACGTGCCAGCACAAGGGTTTATGGACGCCCTTGGCTGATTAATTAGGAAAGCTAGTGGAGGACTACCTTACCCGAAAGGGGCAAGGGCAGTAGGGGAGTGGTCAGTGTAGGGAGGTCCTTGGTTGATTTTGCTGCGATGGCGGTCAGGCAAGAACCCTGCATTGGAGCTTCCTATAAACTGTAGCGGGTTTTCTGAAGCTAGTGGAACTTTGTAAAGGCCTCGTAGTGTTACCCTGCCTCGCCTCCTTGGTAGAGGTGTATGGGAAGTCGCGATCCCTTGGCAGATGGGTAACATGACTTGTGGGTAAAGGGTACAACCTCTGCAGAGTGTAAAACTGGTATACTAGCCGAGCCCACGGTCATGAGCAGCTCAGGACTCTCTGATGATTAATTTATGGAACTAAATTCAATTTGTCATATGCATTGCATCGCAGGTGATGTTGTTACTTTTGTTCTACTACTTAATTGGGTTGGTATTTACTTATACTTAGTAATTGCTAATAAAATTTTGACCAACTTTAAAAGCAATGCTCAGCTCTAACCATCCTCTTTGGTAAGCCTTACAATTCACGTAAGCTCCCACCTTTGGCGAGTTCATGCACATTATTCCCCACAACTTGTTGAGCGATGAACGTATGTGAGCTCACTCTTGCTGTCTCACACCCCCCCATAGGTCAAGAACAGGTACCACAAGATGAGGCGCATGGAGGATGTTGCGATGTGTTCGCGAGAGGTCTAGGCCGTCGTCTCCCAGTCAACTTTGGGTTGCTGGACCGTTGTCTCCTTATAATGTAATTATTTATTTATTTTGCACAGAACTCCTGTTATGTAGTAAAGATGTGACATTCGATCCTGTGCCATGAATCATCATATGTGTGAGACTTGGTCCCAGCACACCTGGTGATTATGTTCGCGCCCGGGTTTTGGACCCCTAAAATTCGGGTGTGACAATAATGATCAGTGAACAAAGCTTCAACACAAGGTTAAATAACCAGTGAGACAATGCAAATGGATATAATACAGTCTCTATATTGGTTTGAATATATGGACAAGACCTGAGAAATCACTATGCATAAATATGATCATAATAGAGGTTGAAGTGATTAAGAGGATTGGTCAAGCCAAAGTGAATAAGATATGAGGAATCGTGAATTGGCTTGACCATATTACTATTAGTCCATATATGCTTCTATGAGAATCAAACTAGAGCTTGATTGATCTTAGCATTTATATCTAGATGACATTCAAGCAAGGTTCAAAATATCGAAGAAATGATTCTCTCAATGGATGCTCAATATGATGTGACTCAAGAATGGCTTGATAGGGTGAAGATAGCAAGGAAAGGGCTTCGAGGAACTAAGCGAAGGTGAAGGCCAAGCGACGACTTATGGACCGAGGTACCATGGCTAAGGTGAAGAAGAGAGTACTTGCACTAAGTCGATGAACTAATCAGCTATGAAGAGTTATAATATGTTGGTGCATCAGAAAAGTGACTTGAAGCCATGATTTGAACTCATATATGGTGAAATGGTACAAGTCACAGGGTTTGCTTTGTGTTTGCTTCAAAAGGTGAGACAAGGATGTTTGTGATCCTTATGAAGTAATGCCATGGAGAAATCACACATCAGACACCAATTACTCAAGGAGTTTACTTAATTATATTTTATTTAACTTGAGTATAGGAATCGTCGTACTATCAAGGGATCCAAAAAGAAGGTTGGTGTTGGTACTTGTTGGGGGCCTTCGTCCTCCAAAGGTCTTCAAAAACGTAATTTAACAATGTCTTCCAAGCATGGTTTATGGACAGGTACCTTCAAATTCAGGATTAAAAGCATACACAATGAGAAGGGCATGATCGTGACGAAGGTTGCCGATACTCCAAAGTTATGCGCAAGGGAGCTTCGGCTTAATCACGGAAAAAGGCACCGACTTAAAGGGGAAAAGGCTATCCAGTCCTCATAGATTTTTCTATAAGTCAATAGTAAATGTAAAGGGCATGACTGTAATTTCTCACAGGTTGTGTCATGTGCCTATAAATAGATGAACAGTACCCCTGTACTGTTCACGCTGACTTGTACTTGCTCGTGTGTCACGCTTGTACTTTTATCTACTGTCAAGTCGAAGGTACATTTGTAATTCAATATTGTTTCTATTTTTCCATAATAATAAAATGAGGATGGATTAACAATGCTACACGATTGTGAAAGGGAAATGTGCCCTTGGGCCATTTCTAAAGTATTTTGGTGATTAAGTGTCCAACACAAAAGGCTTAAGTATTAATTTGTGCCAAAGACTCAAGAAGTGCAAATCAAGATAAGAGGTATGTTTTTCGACTTAGTACATTGATTTGAAGACTAATGTATTGTGTCTAAGTGCTAGAAACAGGAGAAATCGTTTTGGAGAAATGTTGGCTGTGTACAGCCAAAATGCAGCTCGGTCTGGGTGCACCGGACTGTCCGGTGTGCCAGTGAAAGTAGCCTAGAGGGGGGTGAATAGGCTACACCTGAAATTTTTCACTAAAAACTTCGAGATAGGTTAAATTAAAGTTGCACTGGTGCAAACTGGTTCAGTTGATTTTGATTACAACTGAACAAGTTTGAACCTGCTCAACTTAGATTAGATAATCTGTTAAACAAATATGAAGTAGTGAAGAATTTTGCTAAAGACTTGCCCTACACAAAATCTACTCGAATAGATAATATGAACCAACCAACGAATTTAAAGCGCTTAACAAGAACACACAAGAACATGCAATATAACCCGAGGTTCGGCAACCACCACAAAGGTGTCCTACTCCTCGTTGAGGAGCCCACAAAGGGCCAGGTCTTTTCCAACCCTAATCCTCCACAAGCCGACCACAAAGGTCAAGGCAATCTCTTCTCAAATAAGCTCAAAGAGCGGGTGATACAAACTTCTTGGGGTCGTCCACAAATTTGGAGACTCCCAAGCAACCTCTAACCGTCAAGGAACACGAGGTTCCAAGAGTAACAAATCCGCACAAGGTTAAGTTTGCAACGAGCTCAAGAACAAAGAGAATAGGAGAATCGAGATGAAATTAACAGCGTGTTAGATCGAGTTCACCTCACACCAAGGATCCTTCAAATGATTGAAGGAGATGCGATTGCGGGTGTGAGAGGTGAAATGAATGCACTTGTTGAGGGTTTGGTCAGCCAAGATTTCGTGTGAGAGGCAGAAGTAAATAAGAGAGAGAGTGTGAGGGGGTATATAAAGGATCCCCCAAAAGCTGGCAGCCGTTGGGAGAAAAGGGGTAAAAACCGGTTGAACCGGTTTTCAGACCGGTTGAACCGGTTTCCACCAGGAAGATCCTGGTTCACTAACCTACTCAGCCGGAGACTCAACCGGATTCAAAACCGGTTGAGTAGGGAAAAAATCCGGTTGAACCGATTTTCCCAAAAGATCTGCAACGACTTTTCTGACAGCTCTGACTGTCAGACAGGTCAGAGCAGGGATGGTAGAGGAGCAGTCCCAAAACCGGTTGAACCGGTTTCAGGACCGGTTGAACCGGTTTTTAGGGCTAAAAACCAAATTTTGAGTATTTTGAAGAGAACAAAAGTGGAGTTTTTGTGGGAAGTAAAATTGGTTTTTCTCAAGGGCATTCATGATCTGGAAAAATGTTCTCGAAGATGTTTTCAAAGGATTTTGAACTTAGCTCATTGCATGACTTACTTAACCATCGCGGATCCCTCTTAATTGCACGGCGATTCCTATAACTCAAGAACTATAAATTGAGTACTGCCGATGTTTTTAAGCACTTGGAGCACGCCATTTGATGTAGAATTTTAAATCCGTTGTGCTTTCTATTTTTATGCTCGTAAGATCTGTGCTTCTCCTGTATGTAGAATTACTGTGTACATGCTAGGAGCAAACTTGTTAGAATCTCTGTTTGTTTTGTCATTTAATCACCAAAACCCTCAATTAGGGTTGATTGCACTTATAGCCAGGACTAGTCCCGGTGAACAGCCCGCTCTCGGGACTCGACGGCGGCGTACGGCTATAAATCACCGGACTGTCCGGTGGTGCACCGGACTGTCCGGTGAGTCGTCTGCGGTGAAGTCGTCGCTCTCGGGAAGCGTTCAACGGCGTACGGCTATAAATCACCGGACTGTCCAGTGGTGCACCGAACTGTCCAGTGAGCCAACGGTCGACTGCGTCAACGGTCGGCCGCGCAATCCGCGCGCGACACGTGGGCACGCCAACAGTTGGAATGGGGCACCGGACTGTCCGGTGTGCACCGGACAGTGTCCGGTGCGCCAACGGCTCCAATTCTGCAACGGTCGGCTGCGCCATTTTAGGAAGGAGATCCGCACCGGACAATAAACAGTGGATGTCCGGTGGTGCACCGGACTGTCCGGTGCGCCACCCGACAGAAGGCAAGAATTGCCTTCCAAGAATGCCTCCAACGGCTCCTAGCTGCCTTGGGGCTATAAAAGGGACCCCTAGGCTCATGGAGGAGTCACCCAAGCATACTTTGAGCATTCTTAATCATTCACACTCCGTCTCCGCGCACTCGATTGACTTTCTTAGTGATTTGAGCTTCGTTCTAGTGGTGAACTTTGTGCTATTCATTTGAGCTCAAGTCTTGGCTGTGTGTGTGCGTATTGCTGCGGATTTGTGTGTGTTGCTTCCCTCCCTTACTCTAGTGCTTTCACTTTGATCCTTATTGTAAGGGCGAGAGACTCCAAGTTGTGGAGATTCCTCACAAACGGGAAAGAGTAAAGAAAGAAGAACACCATGGTATTCAAGTTGATCATTGGATCACTTGAGAGGAGTTGAGTGAAACTCTCGTCCATTGGGACGCCACAACGTGGAGTAGGCAAGTATTATACTTGGCCAAACCACGGGATAAATCATCGTGTCTCTTGTGCTTGTTCTCACTGTGACTATTGTGTTTCACAAGAGCTCGGTCCTTAGCCACTTGATTTCATTGTGCTAACACTTAATCAAGTTTTGTGGCTTTAAGTTTTAAGTTTTTTACAGGATCACCTATTCACCCCCCCCTCTAGGTGCTCTCAATTGGTATCAGAGTCGTTCTCTTCACAAAAGGGACTAATCGCCCGAAGAGATGGATCCTAAGGGAAAGGGGATGATGGTAAACGACAAAGAGAAGGAGTCCATCTTCAACGAGCCACGAGACGATAAGACCACTGACTCTGGCTCGAGTCACAAGAAGAAGGACGGGAAGAAGAAGAGGCGCATCAAGAAGATAGTCTACTACGACAGTGACGAGTCCTCTTCTTCCCAAAAAGACGGCGACGACGAGAAAAAGAAAACGGTCAACTCAAACTTTTCTTTTGATTATTCTCGTATTCCGCATAATTCCAATGCTCATTTGCTTTCCATTCCTCTTGGTAAACCTCCACACTTTGATGGAGAAGACTACGGATTTTGGAGTCACAAAATGCGTAGCCATTTGTTCTCTCTTCATCCAAGTATATGGGAGATAGTAGAAAATGGAATGCAATTTGATAGTACGGATAATCCCATGCTTATCAATGAACAAATTCACAAAAATGCACAAGCTACCACTATTCTATTAGCATCCTTATGCAGGGAAGAGTACCATAAGGTGAGCGCTTGGATAACGCCAAGCAAATTTGGGACACCCTCAAGATCTCGCATGAGGGGAACGACGCCACCATGATCACCAAGATGGAGTTGGTGGAAGGCGAACTAGGAAGGTTCGCAATGATCAAGGGGGAGGAGCCAACCCAAACGTACAACAGGCTCAAGACCCTGGTCAACAAGATCAGGAGCTATGGAAGCATGAGATGGACGGACCACGATGTCGTCCGACTTATGCTCAGGTCCTTCACTGTCCTTGATCCTCATCTTGTAAACTCTATCCGTGAAAATCCTAGGTACACCAAGATGACGCCTGAGGAAATACTTGGAAAGTTTGTAAGCGAGCGAATGATGATCAAGGAAGCAAGATACGTGGATGAGGCATTGAATGGACCAATGCCCATCCACGAGCCTCAAACTGTTGCTCTCAAAGCAACAACTAGCAGGGAGGCGCTACCAAGCAAGGTGGCGCAAGTTGAGGCGACCGGGCTAAATGAGGATGAATTGGCCCTCATTATCAAGCGCTTCAAGACCGCACTAAGAGGACACAAGGAGTACTCTAACAAGAACAAGGCAAAGGGAAAGCGCTCCTGCTTCAAGTGCGGTAAGCAAGGTCATTTTATTGCTCAATGTCCCGATAATGAAAATGACCAGGGAGACGAAAGACATGAGAAGAAGGAGAAAAAGAAGGTCTACAAGAAGGCAAAGGGCGAGGCGCACCTTGGCAAAGAGTGGGACTCGGATTGTTCTTCGTCCGACTCCGACGATGAAGGACTCGCCACCTTGGCCTTCAACAAATCGTCTCTCTTCCCCAACGAGCACCATACTTGCCTAATGGCAAAGGAAAAGAAGGTAAACGCTCGAGAAACTCCTATGTACTCTACTTCTAGTGATGAGGATTCTAGTGATGATGAAGTAGACTACACTAGCTTGTTCAAAGGATTAGATAGAGGTAAAATAGAAAAGATTAATGAGTTGATTGATGCCTTAAATGAAAAAGATAGATTGCTAGAGAGGCAAGAGGAAATTTTGTATGAGGAACATGACAAATTCATTAGTGCTCAAAAGTCTCTTGCCTTAGAGATTAAAAGGAATGAATTACTTTCTTCTGGGTTATCTAAGTGCAATGAATCTATTTCTAGCTTGAAGACATTGAATGATGATTTAAGTGCTAAGCTAGAAGTAGTAAATAAATCTAGTCCTTGTGTAGAGCATGTTGTAATTTGCAATAGATGCAAGGATTTTAATGTTGATGCTTGTGATGAACATTTAATTTCTATTTCTAAATTAAATGATGAAGTAGCAAGTCTTAATGCTCAACTTAAGACTTGCAAAAGTGATTTTGATAAACTAAAATTTGCAAGGGATGCCTACACTATTGGTAGACACCCCTCAATTAAGGATGGGCTTGGCTTTAAGAGAGAAGCCAAGAACTTAACAAGTCAAAGGGCTCCCATTCCCAACAAGGAGAAAGGGAAGGCCCCCATGGCTAATAATAGTAAAAAGAATCATGCTTTCATGTACCATGATAGAAAATATTCTAGGAATTTTCATTATAATAGGAGTTATAAGGCTTTTGACTCACATGCCATGATTGCTTCAAGTTCCAATTTTAATGGTAGGCCTAGGAGAAATTTTGTATCTCATGCTCCTAGGAAAGTGTGTAATGGATCTACCACTGTCTTTCATGCTTGCAATGCTAAATTTGTTCTCTCATGCAAAAATGAAAAAGTAATTGCTAAAAAGGTGGGGGCCAAATGCAAGGGAGACAAGACTTGCATTTGGGTCCCTAAGACAATTATTACTAACCTTGTACGACCCAACAAGAGTTGGGTACCTAAAACCCAAGCCTAATTTGCCTTGCAGGTTTATGCATCTGGGGGCTCAAGCTGGATTATCGACAGCGGATGCACAAACCACATGACGGGGGAGAAGGAGATGTTCACCTCCTACGTCAAGAACAAAAATTCCCAAGATTCGATCATCTTTGGAGACGGGAATCAAGGCAAGGTTAAAGGACTAGGAAAGATTGCTATTTCATCCGAGCATTCCATTTCTAATGTATTCTTAGTTGAATCGCTCGGGTATAACTTGTTGTCCGTTAGTCAACTATGTAATATGGGTTACAATTGCTTATTTACCAATGTAGATGTGTCCGTCTTTAGAAGGTGTGATGGTTCATTGGCTTTTAAGGGTGTACTAGACGGCAAACTCTATTTAGTTGATTTTTCGAAGGAGGAGGCCGGTCTAGATGCATGCTTAATCGCTAAGACTAGCATGGGCTGGTTGTGGCATCGCCGTCTAACACATGCTGGAATGAAGAACCTTCATAAACTTCTAAAGGGGGAACATGTGTTAGGTCTAACAAATGTAACTTTCGAAAAAGATAGACCTTGTGCAGCTTGTCAAGCAGGTAAACAAGTGGGAAGTGCTCATCACAACAAGAATGTGATGACCACATCAAGACCTCTGGAGTTACTTCATATGGACCTCTTCGGACCCATCGCCTACCTCAGCATCGGGGGAAGTAAGTATGGTCTTGTTATAGTTGATGATTTTTCCCGCTTCACTTGGGTATTCTTTTTGCAGGATAAATCAGAAACCCAAGGGACCCTTAAGCGCTTCCTAAGAAGAGCTCAAAACGAATTTGAGCTTAAGGTGAAAAAGATAAGAAGCGAAAACGGGTCCAAGTTCAAGAACCTTCAAGTGGAGGAGTACCTTGAGGAGGAAGGAATCAAGCACGAATTCTCCGCTCCCTACACACCACAGCAAAATGGTGTAGTAGAGAGGAAGACCGGGACGCTCATAGACATGGCGAGGACGATGCTTGGAGAGTTCAAGACGCCCGAGCGGTTTTGGTCGGAAGCCGTGAACATGGCTTGCCACGCCATAAACCGGGTCTACCTTCATCGCCTCCTCAAGAAGACGTCGTACGAACTCCTAACTGGTAACAGACCCAACGTGTCATACTTTCGTGTATTTGGGAGTAAATGTTATATTCTAGTGAAGAAAGGTAGAAATTCTAAATTTGCTCCCAAAGCTGTAGAAGGTTTTTTGTTAGGTTATGACTCAAATACAAAGGCGTATAGAGTCTTCAACAAATCATCGGGTTTGGTTGAAGTCTCTAGCGACGTTGTATCTGATGAGACTAATGGCTCTCCAAGAGAGCAAGTTGATCTTGATGATGTAGATGAAGAAGATGTTCCAACGGCCTCAATACGCACCATGGCGATTGGAGATGTGCGACCACAGGAACACAAGGAGCAAGATCAACCTTCTTCCTCAACCATGGTGCACCCCCAAACTCAAGATGATGAACAGGTTCATCAAGAAGAGGAGTGTGATCAAGGGGGAGCACAAGATGATCATGTTATGGAGGAAGAAGCACCACAGGCCCCTCCAACTCAAGTCCGAGCAAAGATTCAAAGGAATCATCCCGTCGACCAGATATTGGGTGATATAAGCAAGGGAGTAACTACTCGCTCTAGATTAGCTAATTTCTGTGCGCATTACTCGTTTGTCTCTTCTATTGAGCCTTTCAGAGTAGAAGAGGCCTTCCTAGATCCGGACTGGGTGTTGGCCATGCAGGAAGAGCTAAATAACTTCAAGCGAAATGAATTTTGGACACTGGTCTCGTCCCAAGCAAAACATTGTGGGAACCAAGTGGGTGTTCCGCAACAAGCAAGACGAGCACGGGGCGGTGACAAGGAACAAGGCATGACTTGTGGCAAAAGGTTATGCCCAAGTCGCAGGTTTGGACTTTGAGGAGACTTTTGCTCCTGTGGCTAGGCTAGAGTCTATTGGCATTTTGTTAGCCTATGCCGCTCACCATTCTTTCAGGTTGTTCCAAATGGATGTGAAGAGCTCCTTGTGGTACGGGCACTGGGCATTGAGGATGTCGTCCAATGTATGTTCGCCTCCGCGAGGTGCTCCTTGAGCGCGAGAGGCGGGTGGTCCGGCGGCGTGGACTTCTTTGTGAGGCCTCTTCTCCCAACGCTTGTCCGGTTGTTGGTTCGTGTCGCGTCATGGTGCAGTCGGTGCAGGCTTTGCTCCTCCGATGAGGTCCTGAGCTCGTTCGTCGGTGATGATGTAGAGGTCCGCTTCCCTAAACAACTGCTCGGAGGTAGTCGGTGCCTTTTGAAGTATGGCTCGGACGAAGGCCGAGTCATTGGATCCCCGATAGAAGTCCTCGATTACTGCTGCTTCTGCAACCTCGGGGATACGATTTCTCATGATCTGAAACCTTTTGAGATACGATCGGAGAGTCTCATCCCCTCAGCGCTTGATGGATTTGAGGTCCCATGGCTACGCCGGTTTGTCGGAGAGAGAGATTGGAAGTTGGCGATGAAGCACCGACTAAAGTCGCTCTAGTCGTCGATGCAGTGTCGGGGTAGGTGTCTTAGCCATTGCAGCGCATCTTGCCCGAGGACGATGGGCAAGTATGCAGTCATCACATCTTCAGTTGCCCCAGCGGCTCGGGCAGCGGTGGTGTAGACGGCCAACCAGCGTCCCGGGTCCTGCTTAGGCTCGTACTTGTCAACGTTGGATACTTTGAAGTTAGGGGGCCACTGAATGGCCCTGAGACATGGAGTGAGCGCCGATACTCCACATGTGTCCTCCTGTCGATGATGATGATGTCGGTCCCGGGGAGGGGAGTTGTTGACGTGGTGTCTCGACCGTCCCCGGGTCGTGCCGCCGGTTGAAGCTGTTGCTGACTCAACTCTAGTGGCTTGACTTCACACAGGGATGTCGTGATCTCGATCATACTCTTCTCAGCACCGAATCTCGTTCTCGTGTCGTCGTTCACGCGAAGCATTGATGGAGCTCCATGCGTCCCGCCGACTGTTGATGGCATGTCGTAGATCGCTCGGAGGATGAGCGAGAGGCAGAAGATGATTAGCTGCCCGAGTGAGCAGCCGCTGATAGCCCTCGGCGTCCGGAGTCCGGGGGAGGCCATTGGCTATCCGAGCCAATACTCCACCGACCTCGCTCGGTGTGTTCATGGCTCGGGCGAAGTTGGGGTTCAGGTTCCGTCCGAGAAGAGGGTTCTCTCGGCGTTGTCTCGCCTCCTGTTCGGCCTGCTCTTGAGCTTATCGACGATCACGTCATCGAGAATTCCTTCTTTCCTTGAAGACCCGTTCTTCTGGAGTTTCTCCTACCTCCGAGATCTCATCTTGTGACACAGGCTGCGCCGAATCCTGCTCTCCGGCTTCATGATGTCGCTGGATATTTCGGCGTTGGTTCCTTCGTCGACGAGATTCCTGCTGAAGTGGTTCCTCCCTCATCACAGTTGGTTCATCGTTAGAGACGGGGGTTGATTCCACTCTTCCCCCGATGAAGAGGACATCGGGGTAGAATGGAACTGTCATAGTGACAAGCTTCTTTCTGTTCTCCTTTGAGGGCGGAGGTACCAGAAGAGCAGCTTAACGAGCCTTCACCTCGTTTGATTCCTTTTTCCTTGTGATCCGTGTCCATTTTTCCGTAGAGGAGGTGGACAGCGGGGTTCTCCGGGTAGATGGATCCTCTGCTCCTGGCTTGCAGGAGGTAGTCTTTGCTCGGAGCGCTGGAGGTTGCGCTTTTTCCTGCTTCGCTCCGGATTTCCTGGAGATTGTTGAGGAAGGTTTTCTCTCCGATGGATCCACGATTTGATGTAGAGTTCCCTCTTCGTCTGCCACGGATGAAATGGTTCCGAAGCAGAACACGGATCCAGGGCGGAGGATGATCTTGTGCTGGAAAGTGATGGCAATTGAGCTAGCTTGGATCAGTGACACACCCCCTACCTGGCGCGCCAGCTGTCGGTGTTTTGGGTCCGACCGCGCACCTAGGGTTGCCCCTCGAGGTGCTTTTTGGAGTAGGACGGTGTTACCAACTGTAGCTCGATGGTTCGTACCGGATGCACGAGAGACAGTAGACAATCTTGTATAGGTTTGAGCCGCTTTGAGATGCGTAATACCCTACGTCCTGGTGTGGATCTTTTATGTGGTGAGTTACAGGGGAGTTCTCTAGTTCCAGAGATGCTAGAGAGCTGAATAGATGGCTAATGAGTGAGTTGTCTTCGAGGGGGTGCCCCCTAGGCCTTATATACTCGGTCGTGGGGCGTTACATGCGGATATGATAACAACATGTGCCGAAGTAATAGTGAACTGACTGAGCTTATCTTCCTATTATTCTGCCGACTTATCATAATTCAGCTCCGACGCCTGAGGCCGTAGCGCGGAAGAAATGGATCACTGCTGTGGATAATGCTTGAATTTATTGGGCTGCCTGGGCTTGAGTTGATCCAATCTTGCGTCGATCCATTCTGCCAGACATTCCTCCCCAGGCCCACGAAGGGATGGCCTTGCGAAACAATGGGCCCAAGGCCTTTCGCGAGGTCTTCTAGCCTTCTAGTGGACCTGGGGGATATTTGTCCCCCATAGATAGGAAGAGTACATCAGGGATATGTTAGTTTTTAGGGAGGTCCCAGGTGTCTTTGAGCTATAAAAAGCAAAATTTTGTTGCCCTATCCACCGTCGAGACTGAATATATTATCGTAGGCAAGTGTTGCGCACAATTATTTTGGATGAAGCAAACCCTCTGGGACTTATGCTACAATCTAAGCAAAGTCACACTCCTATGCGACATTGAGAGTGCAATCCGCTCGATGGATAACCCTGATAAACACATCCACGCTAAGCACATAGACTTCCAGCATCACTTTCTAAGAGACCATCAACAAAGGGGAGATGTCGATATATGTCATGTTACTTGTTAGCACCGATCACCATCTAGCTAATATCTTCACCATGCCTTTAGATGAGAGTAGGTTATATGAGTTGCGTAGTGAGCTTAATGTCTTAGATTCGTAGATCTTGGATTGATCTATAGCATACATGTCTTTTAAGCCTTTGATTATGTCCTTTATGCTTTAGTTATTGCTTCTGTGGTGCTCAAGTTGTAGAATGTCATCACCGGACATCACAAATCCTTGTGTATTGATGCACATGTCGAGGGTGAGGATATGTTACAACTTGATCATTTGAGACTAATATATTTGTTGAGTTGAGTTTCTGTAGTCTCAAAGGAGGATTGAAAGGAAAGAGGTGGATTTGGACAAAGGAAGAAGCTTCCACTACATTTAATGGTATCAATGTACTTCGTTCCAAATTATCTTGTTTTTCATTGCCTTTTGGTTTTACTTCGATTCTTTGGTAAGGCAATGAGGTTAGGGCCACTAATTTGTCGGTTTTGGTGCTTAATGCCAAGTGAGGAGAAAATTAAGACTAGAGCAACTGGATCAACCATTGCTTAGATTTTTAAAAGAGTCCAAGTTTTTAACTTGACTTGTCTATTTGATCAAAACCCTCTTGATAACAAAGAGGTACCTTTTGTTGCAAAAACCACTCTCTTGCGTGGGAATTGTTATCTTATGAAAGAAAGGGGGTTGGGAGTTTGATCAAAACAAGTGTGTTAAAGTGATTTGTTTTGCAAAACCAAGAACCTTAGAAATTAGAAAAATGAGTTTGATTTCAAAATTCAAAAGAAGTGGTGGCTAAACGATCCAAATATGCCAAATCCTATGCTTATTCAATCGGTTTAGTTTGGACTTCGATTTGCAAACATTGGCTTTAGGTGTGTTGGCATAAATCACCGAAAAGGGAAATTGAAAGGGAAATGTGCCATTAAGCCATTTCTACCTGTTTTGGTGATTAAGTGCTCAACGCACCACTTTGGACTAACTTTCTTGATATGAGCATGAACACATGTTATAGCAAAAGCAAATTGGAGGCAACAAGTCCAAATGAGTGGACCCATGAAGACAACTCAACTATGTTGACCTCGAGGGCTACTATAAAGCATATGTGTTAGTGGTACCCAAAATATGTTGATATTTGAGAGGTCGATACATGGGCCCAACTTGACACATGCCTATGATTTGGAGTTTGTCCAAGACTCAGACTCAGATTGATTACTAGGAAGACCACGTCTCGCGTTAAGGCGTGATCTGTCTATCAGGAAGATTATGGTAGCTGCATATCTTTGTTGTAACAGAAACTCTCAACGTTTAAGGGATATATCATGTAGAGATTAGTATATGAAGATCCTATATCTTAGATAAGAATCTCAGTCTATCATGGGATGAGTTCCCTTTCCTTGTAACTGCTCTCCTCCTTCGACTATAAAAGCAGGGGTGAGGTGCCTCGAGAGGGCAAATGCATCACTATAACAAGAATAGCCACTAGCAAACTAGACATAGGATATTATATCTCATGAGAGACCCAACCAGTATAAACTTTGTGTCTCTTATGCCATTACTTCTAGTTCTTAGATCTCTCGAGTACCCTCATACAAATTCATTGTTGAGAAATCTTCAGCAATACCCTAAATCTATCGCTATCACTATAAGTAATTTTATTACTTTTTTATGGAGTGATCAAGACTATAAAACCTTAGTTAGGGTCTACGTCGCTTAAACCACACGAACCCTAGCAGATTAGCACCCCAATTTTCATGTCGAGGGAGGCTACCCAAATTGCAACTATAAACCCAATTCAATGAACATAGGAATATAAGAGCAATTATAATAATAAGGTCTCAGGTGGATGGTAAAAGATATTACATCAGATTCACAACGACATGAAAGAATTAGAAATAGAGAGAAGGGAAGCGATCTGCTCACTGGTCACTAGTAGCCAGTTGAAAGATGTGGACCGACTGATAGCGTTATAATATACCTAAAATTTTAATTAGCGATGTCTCTACTACTTATTAAGGCTATAAGGGGTAGCCTGCCTCTCCTTCTTTCGTCGATCTACACCGTTCGATCTGACACCTCCGATCGAAGCCTCCTACGTTCGTCGATTTTCTCTCGATTCCAACTACGCACGATGCCGCCCAACCATCCTTCTGTACCTATGCCGAGTTCATCCTCCTCGATTCAACCTAACACAGCTCCTCCACCGCATCGCCAGCCTCACCGCAGCGGAGTACCTCTGCCTCCTCCTTAATGCCTAACCCCCACCGCCGTCGGATCCGAGATCCTGCCCTCGTCCTTCATCCTTCTCCAATCTGCTCACCGGCGACGACGTGTGCCCACAACACGCCATGGACAACAGGTGGGCAGGAACGCCTTCTACGCTGGATCCTCTTCTCCCGTGCTCCTTGACGTGTGAGCGCAAATCTTCTCATGTGCTCCTCAACGCGCGAGTGCGAGCTCGGACTGGATCCTCTCCTCTAGCTCCACGCAGATGCTCCTGGTCGTCCTAGCCCATAGCTCTAGCCAGCTTCCTCTTACCCCTCCAATCTTCCCCAACGACCCCACTCCCCCATGACCCAATGCACAAGCGAGTTATGCTTACAAAAGAAGCATCTGCTCTTTACGCTACTCAGTCTCATCTCGTGCAAGGCAAAAGGTAAGGTTCTTATCTCTACATCCTTCGCACCTCTTGAATCCCATTTCAAATCCTTTCTCATAATGCTTTATTTTATTGTTTCTGCTAGATTTCTCATTCAGGTGTGGTGGCCCAATCCCCTCTACGTGATTACAAAGGTCAACTTCATTTCATCCCTAGACTTTTGTCGTCCCAATTTCTTGCCCCACCGTTCATCTCAGTTTCTTACTCGTTTCAGCCCTTTTTCTATGTGACACACCCTATGGTCCATTCACCTTTGCGTTGTGCATGATTACTTCAGTAGATTTTGGTTCAATAGAATTTGCATGTCTTAGTATATTTTGCTTCTGTAATGATCTATAAAGTTGGGACTCATCCTCTCAATTCTACTTAATGTGCTATTCATGACTTTTCATATTCTTAGGTCGGTGCCAGTTCGTTCAATGTTCCTACCTTAGTTCGATGCTACTATTAGTAATTGAGAGCACCTAAAGGGGGTGAATAGGTGATCCTGTAAAAATCAAACACTAATAGCCACAAAACTTAGTTATGAGTGTTAGTACGGCTAAGTAGCTTGAAGCGAGTTCTTGTGAACACAAACAATCACAGAGAGATCAACACAAGACACGCGATTTTTATCCCATGGTTCGGCCAAGTAACACTTGCCTACTTCCACGTTGTGGCGTCCCAATGGACGAGGGTTGCACTCAACCCCTTTCAAGTGATCCGATAATCAACTTGAATACCATGGTATTTTCCTTAGAGTATTTTCCCGTTTGCGAGGAATCTCCACAACTTAGAGTCTCTCGCCCTTACAACAATGATCACAATGAAGGCACAGAGTAAGGTTGGGAGAAGCAACACACGCAAGACTCAAATACGCAGCACACCCACGCACACAAGTGAAGACTCGAGCTCAAATGACAACACAGGGAGTTCGCGACTCGAATGGAGCTCAATTCTCTAACACAACAAAGCGAATGCGCGGGAGCAGAGTCTGGATGCCTTAAAATACTTAGTGAATGCTTGGGGTAGCTCCTCCATGGGCCTAGGGGTCCCTTTTATAGCCCCAAGGCAGCTAGGAGCCGTTGGAGGCCAACTTGGAAGGCCAAACTTGCCTTCTGTCGGGTGGTGCACCGGACAGTCCGGTGCGTGATTTCCTTCCAATTTTGGCGCATCCGACCGTTGGTCCTCTGGGTCGGTTGGTGCACCAGACACTGCCGGTGCACACCGGACAGTCCGGTGTGCCCAACCGACCGTTGTTGCGGGCCACGCGTCGCCCGCGGATTGCGCGGCCGACCGTTGCGCTAAAGACCGTTGGCTCACCGGACAGTCCGGTGAATTATAGTCGTACGCCACCGTCAAAACCCGAGAGTGGTGAGTTCAACGCGGACCAGCCTGGCGCACCGGACACTGTCCGGTGCACCACCGGACAGTCCGGTGTGCCAAGCCGAGCTGGAGTTTGCTGCACATGGCCAACTCTTTTTCCAATTCTTTTCTCACTGATTCTAGCACTTAGACAAAACACATTAGTACTCAAAACAATGTACTAAGTCTAGAAACGTACCTTTTTTTCTTTTATTTGCACTTCTCACTTTACTTGGCACATAAGAACTTAAATAAACGTGTTGGACACTTAATCACCAAAACATTATGGAAATGGCCCAAAGGCACATTTCCTTTCAATCTCCCCCTTTTTGGTGATTTATGCCAACACATCCAAAAGCAACCAAAAGAAGTGCAACATCAATGCAATTGAGGACCAAATTGTTTTTGCACAAGATTTGACATATTTGGATCATTCTTTGCCACCACTTGGTTTGTTTTTGTAAATCAAATCATTTTTCCTATCTCTAAGTCAAACACACTTGTTTGGGCAAATCAAGAGATATTCCAATGGAAAAATTGATCAAGTACCAAAAACTCCCATTTTTCCCATACTCAAAAATTCTCCCCCACAAGAGACCAAATTTTGCAATAAGAGTATTTTGGACAAATCAAAAGTTATAACTCTATTGTTTTCAAAATTCACAAGTGGTAGCTGATCCATTTGCTTTAGCCTTAATTTCTCCCCCTTTGGCATTAAGCACCAAAATGGGATCATTCTTGGCCCTTTAACCCCATTGCCTCACCAAAAATGTCTATTAAGAGCAAAAGGCAATGAAATTGCAAGTATGAACTTGGAAGTAAGTACACTAATACCGGAGTGCAGTGGAAGTCTTTTCATCGTCCAAGTTCATTTTTCCCTTTCAATGCACCTTTGAGACTACATCAAGTGTACTTAAACAAATAGGTTAGTCTCAAAGTGTCAAGTTGTAGCACATCTCCCCCTAAATATATGCACCATTTGCACATGGACTTGTGAGGTCCGGGGAGGTCTTGTACAACTTGAGCACCACAAATATACAACGAATAATGTAAATGTGTAAAGTAACATGATCAAAGGCATAGAACACATGTATGTTATAGATCAATCCAAGTTACGCGAATCAAAGACATTTAGCTCACTACGCAACCTGCAAAAGGTTTTCTCATCCAACGGCTTGGTAAAGATATCAGCTAGCTGGTTCTCGGTGCTAATATGGTACACCTCGATATCTCCCTTTTGCTGGTGGTCTCATAGGAAGTGATGCCGGATGTCTATGTGCTTAGTGCGGTTGTGTTCAACAGGATTATCCACCATGCGGATTGCACTCTCATTGTCACATAGGAGTGGGACTTTGCTCAGATTGTAGCCAAAGTCCCGGAGGGTTTGCCTTATCCAAAGTAGTTGCGCGCAACACTGTCCTGTGGCAACATACTCGGCCTCAACGGTGGATAGGGCAACGGATGTTTGTTTCTTTGAACTCCAGGACACCAGGGACCTTCCTAGGAATTGGCACGTCCCTGATGTACTCTTCCTATCAACCTTGCACTCAGCATAATCGGAGTCTGAATATCCAATCAAGTCAAAGGTAGACCCCTTTGGATACCAGATCCCGAAGTAAGGCGTAGCAACTAAATACCTAAGAATTCGCTTAACGGCCACAAGGTGACATTCCTTGGGGTCGGATTGATATCTAGCACACATGCATACACTTAGCATAATGTCCGGTCTACTAGCACATAAATAAAGCAAGGAACCTATCATAGACCGGTATGCCTTTTGATCAACGGACTTACCTCCTTTGTTGAGGTCGACATGCCCGTCGGTTCCCATCGGTGTCTTCGCGGGCTTGGCGTCCTTCATCCCAAACCTCTTGAGAAGATCTTGAGTGTACTTTGTTTGGGAGAGGAAGGTGTCGTCCTTGAGTTGATTTACTTGGAATCCAAGGAAGTAGGTCAACTCACCCATCATAGACATCTCAAACTTTTGTGTCATCACCCTGCTAAACTCCTCACAAGACTTTTGGTTAGTAGAACCAAATATTATGTCATCGACATAAATTTGGCACACAAAAAGATCACCATCACAAGTCTTTGTAAAAAGAGTTGGATCAGCTTTCCCAACCTTGAAAGCATTAGCAAGTAAGAGATCTCTAAGGCATTCATACCATGCTCTTGGGGCTTGCTTAAGTCCATAGAGCGCCTTAGAGAGCTTGAACACATGTTCGGGGTACCTGTCATCCTCAAAGCCAGGGGGTTGTTCCACGTATACCTCCTCCTTGATTGGCCCGTTGAGGAAAATGCTCTTCATATCCATTTGAAACAACCTGAAAGAGTGGTGAGCGGCATAGGCTAATAATATTCGAATAGACTCTAGCCTAGCCACAGGAGCAAAAGTCTCCTCGAAAACCAAACCTGCGACTTGGGCATAACCTTTTGCCACAAGTCAAGCCTTGTTTCTTGTCACCACCCCGTGCTCGTCTTGCTTGTTGCGGAACACCCACTTGGTTCCCACAACATTTTGCTTGGGACGTGGCACCAAGCTCCAAACTTCATTTCTCTTGAAGTTGTTGAGCTCTTCCTGCATGGCCAACACCCAATCTGGATCCTGCAAGGCCTCTTCTACCCTGAAAGGCTCAATAGAAGAGACAAACGAGTAATGCTCACAAAAGTTAGCTAATCTTGAGTGAGTAGTTACTCCCTTGCTTATATCACCTAGAATCTGGTCAACGGGGTGATGTCGTTGGATCGTTGCTCTGACTTGAGTTGGAGGGGCACGTGGTGCTTCTTCCTCCATCACTTGTTATTCTTGTGCTCCCCCTTGATTCTATCCCTCTTCTAGAGGTACCTGTTCATCGTCTTGAGTTGGAGGATACACCATTGTGGAGGAAGCTGGCTGATCTTGTTCCTGTTGTTCCTGTGGTCGCACATCACCAATCGCCATTGTGTGCATTGAGGCTGTTGGAACATCATCTTCATCTATGTCATCAAGATCAAATTGCTCTCTTGGAGAGTGAGAGCACCTAGAGGGGGGTGAATAGGTGATCTTGTAAAATTCAACAACTAATAGCCACAAAAACTTCGTTAAGTGTTAGTTTGGCTAAGTAGCGAGCTCTTGCGAACACAAGTATCACAGAAAAACAATCACAAAAGACACGCGAGTTTATCCCGTGGTTAGGCAAGTATAACACTTGCCTACCTCCACGTTGTGGCATCCCAATGGACGAGGGTTGCACTCAACCCCTTTAAAGTGATCCAATGATCAACTTGAATACCACGGTGTTCTTCTTTGCTTATCTCTTTTCCTGTTTGCGAGGAATCTCTACAAGTTGGAGTCTCTCGCCCTTACAACAAATATCAAAGTGAAAGCACAAGAGTAAGGGTGGGAAGCAACACACACAAATCCGCAGCAATACGCACACACACACACAAGCCAAGACTTGAGCTCAAATGAGGCGCAACAAGTTCACCACTAGAACGGAGCTCAAATCACTAACAAAGTCAATCAAGTGCACGGATACGGAGTGTGTAAGACTTAGAATGCTCAAAGTATTCTTGGCTAACTCCTCCATGCGCCTAGGGGTCCCTTTTATAGCCCCAAGGCAGCTAGGACCGTTGGAAGCCAACAAGGAAGGCAATTCTTGCCTTCTGTCGGGTGGTGCACCGGACAGTCCGGTGCACCACCGGACAACCACTGTTCATGTCCGGTGCGCGATTTCCTTCCATTCCTGGCGTAGTTGACCGTTGCAACTCCGGGCTGGTTGGTGCACCGGACACTGTCCGGTGCCCCCAGCCGACCGTTGGCGCGGGCCACGCGTCGCACGCGGATTGCGCGGCCAACCGTTACGCTGGCGGCCGTTGGCTCACCGGACAGTCCGGTGCACCACTGGACAGTCCGGTGAATTATAGTCGTACGCCGCCAAAATCGCCCGAGAGCGGCCAGTTCGCCGGAAGCCAGCCTGGCGCACCGGACACTGTCCGGTGCACCACCAGACAGTCCGGTGTGCCAGACCGAGTTGAGTCTTGGCTGCTCCAGCCAAGTCCTTTTCTTCTTCTCTTTTCTCTGATTCTAGCACTTAGACAAATATATTAGTACACACAAAAACCAATGTACTAAGTCTACAACTCTACCTTTGCCTTGATTATCACTTCTCTCTTTGTTTGGCATATGAGAGCTATTAAAATGTGTTGGCCACTTAATCACCAAAACATAATAGAAATTGCCCAAGGGCACATTTCCCTTTCAATCTCCCCTTTTTTGGTGATTTATGCCAACACATTCAAAAGCAATGCAAAACATGCAACATTGATTCAAATTGAAGACCAAATTGTTTTAAACTCTAATTTGGCATATTGGATCATTCTTTGCCACCACTTGGTTTGTTTTTGCAAATCAAGATCATTTTCCTATTTCTAAGTCAAACGCACATGTTAAGGCACAAAGAGAGATATTCCAATTGAAAAATTGATCGAGTGCCAAAAACTCCCCCTTTTTCCATAATTAAACATTCTCCCCACAAGAGTATTTTGACAAATTAAAAGTTCTAACTCTACTGTTTTCAAAATTTCACAAGTGGTAGCTGATCCATTTGCTTTGGCCTTTATTTCTCCCCCTTTGGCATTAAGCACCAAAACGGGATCATTATTGGCCCTTTAATCCCATTGCCTCACCAAAAAGTCAATTAAGAGCAAAAAGGCAATAGGAGCTTAGGAATGAACTTGGAGGTAGTACACTAATACCGGAGTGCAGTGGAAGTCTTTGTATGGTCCAAGTCCACCTTTCCCTTTCAATTCACCTTTGAGACTACATCAAGTAAACTCAAGCACAAATGTTAGTCTCAAAGGGTCAAGTTGTAGCACTTCTCCCCCTAAATATGTGCATCATTCACACATGGACTTGTGAGGTCCGGGCATCCCTTGCACAACTTGAGCACCATAAATAAACAACAAATCTCATAAATGCATAAAATAACTTGATCAAAGGCATAAAACACATGTATGCTATAAATCAATCCAAGTTACGCGAATCTAAGACATTTAGCTCACTACGCAGCCTGCAAAAGGTTTTCTCATCTAAAGGCTTGGTAAAGATATCGGCTAGCTGGTTCTCGGTGCTAATATAGAACACTTCGATATCCCCCTTTTGCTGGTGGTCTCTCAGAAAGTGATGCCGGATGTCTATGTGCTTAGTGCGGCTGTGTTCAACAGGATTATCCGCCATGCAGATTGCACTCTCATTGTCACATAGGAGTGGGACTTCGCTCAGATTGTAGCCAAAGTCCCGGAGGGTTTGCCTCATCCAAAGTAGTTGCGCGCAACACTGTCCTGTGGCAACGTACTCGGCCTCAGCGGTGGATAGGGCAACGGAGGTTTGTTTCTTAGAACTCCAAGACACCAGGGACCTTCCTAGGAATTGGCACGTCCCTGATGTACTCTTCCTATCAACCTTGCATCCAGCATAATCAGAGTCTGAGTATCCAATCAAGTCAAAGGTAGACCCCTTTGGATACCAGATTCCGAAGCAAGGCGTAGCAACTAAATATCTGAGAATTCACTTAACGGCCACAAGGTGACCCTCCCTTGGATCGGATTGAAATCTAGCACACATGCATATGCTTAGCATAATATCCGGTCTACTAGCACATAAATAAAGCAAGGATCCTATCATAGACCGGTATGCCTTTTGATCAACGGACTTACCTCCTTTGTTGAGGTCGACATGTCCGTCGGTTCCCATTGGCGTCTTCGCGGGCTTGGCGTCCTTCATCCCAAACCTCTTGAGAAGATCTTGAGTGTACTTCGTTTGGGAGATGAAGGTACCGTCCTTGAGTTGCTTCACTTGGAACCCAAGGAAGTAGTTCAACTCGCCCATCATTGACATCTCAAATTTCTGTGTCATCACCCTGCTAAACTCCTCACAAGACTTTTGGTTAGTAGAACCAAATATTATGTCATTGACATAAATTTAGCACACAAATAGGTCACCATCACAAGTCTTAGTGAAAAGAGTTGGATCGGCTTTCCCAACCTTGAAAGCATTAGCAATTAGGAAATCTCTAAGGCATTCATACCATGCTCTTGGGGCTTGCTTAAGTCCATAGAGCGCCTTAGAGAGCTTACATACATGGTCGGGGTACCGATCATCCTCAAAGCCAGGGGGTTGCTCTACGTACACCTCCTCCTTGATTGGCCTGTTGAGGAAAGCGCTCTTCACATCCATTTGGAACAACCTGAAAGAGTGGTGAGCGGCATAGGCTAATAGAATGCGAATAGATTCTAACCTAGCCACAGGAGCAAAAGTCTCCTCGAAATCCAAACCTGCGACTTGGGCATAACCTTTTGCCATAAGTCGAGCCTTGTTTCGTGTCACCACCCTGTGCTCGTCTTGCTTGTTGCGGAACACCCACTTGGTTCCCACAATGTTTTGCTTTGGACGTGGCACCAGGGTCCAAACTTCATTCCTCTTGAAGTTGTTGAGCTCTTCCTGCATGGCCAACACCCAGTCCGGATCTTGCAAGGCCTCTTCTACCCTGAAAGGCTCAATAGAAGAGACAAACGAGTAATGCTCACAAAAATTAGCTAGACGTGAGCGAGTAGTTACTCCCTTGCTTATATCACCCAGAATCTGGTCGACGGGATGATTCCTTTGAATCGTCGCTCGGACTTGAGTTGGAGGGGCCCGTGGTGCTTCTTATTCCATAACTTGGTCTTCTTGTGCTCCCCCTTGATCACACGCCTCCTCTTGAGGAACCTGTTCATCGTCTTGAGTTGGGGGATGCACCATCGTTGAGGAAGAAGGTTGATCTTGCTCTTGTTGTTCATGTGGTCGCACATCTCCAATCGCCATGGTGTGAATTGCGGCCGTTGGAACGTCATCTTCATCTACATCATCAAGATCAACTTGCTCTCTTGGAGAGCTATTAGTTTCATCAAATACAACGTCGCTAGAGACTTCAACCAAACCCAATGATTTGTTGAAGACTCTATACGCCTTTGTATTTGAGTCATAACCTAGCAAAAACCCTTCTACAACTTTTGGAGCAAATTTAGAATTTCTACCTTTCTTTACTAGAATGTAACACTTACTCCCAAATACACAAAAGTATGAAACATTGGGTTTGTTACCGGTTAGAAGTTCATACGAGGTCTTCTTGAGGAGGCGATGGAGGTAGACCCGGTTTATGGCGTGGCAAGTTGTGTTCACAGCTTCCGACCAAAACCGCTCGGGCGTCTTGAATTCTCCAAGCATTGTCCTCGCCATGTCTATAAGCGTCCTGTTCTTCCTCTCTACCACACCATTTTGTTGTGGTGTGTAAGGAGCGGAGAATTCGTGCTTGATTCCTTCCTCCTCAAGGTACTCCTCCACTTGTAAGTTCTTGAACTCGGACCCGTTGTCGCTTCTTATCTTTTTCACCTTGAGCTCAAATTCATTTTGAGCTCTCCTTAGAAAGCGCTTTAGGGTCCCTTGGGTTTCTGATTTATCTTCCCCCGATGCTGAGGTAGGCGACGGGTCCGAAAAGGTCCATATGAAGCAGCTCTAGAGGTCTTGATGTGGTCATCACATTCTTGCTGTGATGAGTACTTCCCACATGTTTACCTGCTTGACAAGCTGCACAAGGTCTATCTTTTTAGAAAGATACATTGGTTAGTCCTAACACATGTTCTCCCTTTAGAAGTTTATGAAGGTTCTTCATCCCAACATGTGCTAGATGGCGATGTCACAGCCAGCCCATGCTAGTCTTAGCAATTAAGCATGCATCTAGATCGGCCTCCTCTTTCGAAAAATCAACTAAGTAGAGTTTGTCGTCTAGTACACCATTAAAGGCTAATGAACCATCACTCCTTCTAAAGACAGACACATCTAAATTGGTAAATAAACAATTGTAACCCATATTACATAGTTGACTGACAGACAACAAGTTGTACCCGAGCGATTCAACTAAGAACACATTAGATATGGAATGCTCGGATGAAATGGCTATCTTTCCTAGTCCTTTAACCTTGCCTTGGTTCCCATCTCCAAAGATGATCGAATCTTGGGAATCCTTGTTCTTGACGTAGGAAGTGAACATCTTCTTCTCCCCCATCATGTGGTTTGTGCATCCGCTGTCGATAATCCAGCTTGAGCCCCCGGATGCATAAACCTGCAAGGCAAATTAGGCTTGGGTTTTAGGTACCCAACTCTTGTTGGCTCCTACGAGGTTAGTTACAATAGCCTTTGGGACCCAAATGCAAGTCCTGTCTCCCTTGCATTTGTCCCCCAACTCTCTAGCAACCACTTTTTCATTTTTACATGAAAGAACATACGTGGTGTTGCAATCATGAAAGACAATGTTAGGTATATTACACATTTTCCTAGGAGCATGAGACACAAAATTTCTCCTAGGCCTACTATTAAACTTAGAACTTGAAGCAATCATAACATGAGAATCAAAAATATTATAACTCCTATTATAATGAGAATTTCTAGAAACTTTTCTATCATTGTACATGAAAGCATGATTCTTTTGATTACTAATAGCCATAGGGGCCTTCCCTTTCTCCTTGTTGGGAATGGGAGCCCTTTGGCTTGTTAAGTTCTTGGCTTCCTTTCAAAAGCCAAGTCCATCCTTAATTGAGGGATGTCTACCAACGGTGTAGGCATCCCTAGCAAATTTTAACTTATCAAAGTCATTTTTGCAAGTCTTAAGTTGGGCATTAAGACTTGCCACTTCACCATTTAATTTTGTAATAGAAGTAAGGTGCTCAACACATGCTTCAACATCAAAATCCTTACACCTATTACAAATGACAACATGCTCTTCACAAGAACTAGATTTATTAACTACTTCTAGCTTAGCATTTAAATCATCATTAATACTCTTTAAGCTAGACATAGTTTCATGACAAGCAGATAATTCCGAAGAAAGCATTTCATTCCTTTTAACCTCTAAAACAAGAGACTTTTGCACACTTACAAACTTATCATGCTCTTCATATAAAATATCTTCTTGTTTTTCTAAAAGTCTATTCTTTTCATTTAAAGCATCAATCAATTCATTGATTTTATCTACTTTAGTTCTATCTAAACCCTTGAATAAGCTTGTGTAATCTACTTCATCATCACTAGAGTCATCATCACTTGAAGTAGTGTACTTAGGGGTATCTCGAGTGCTTACCTTTTTATCCTTTGCCATAAGGCAAGTATGACGCTCGTTGGGGAAGAGAGATGACTTGTTGAAGGCCGAGGCCGCGAGTCCTTCGTCGTCGGAGTCGGAAGACGAACAATCTGAATCCCATTCTTTGCCAAGATGCGCCTCGCCTTTCACCTTCTTGTAGGCCTTCTTCTTCTCCCTCTTCCCGCTCTTTTCTTGTTCCTGGTCATTAGCATTATTGGGACAGTTTGCTATAAAATGACCAGTCTTACCACATTTAAAACAGGAGTGCTTTCCCTTTGCTTTGCTCTTGTTGGGATGCTCCTTGCGTCCTTTTAGCACCGTCTTGAAGCGCTTGATGATGAGGGCCATCTCATCTTCATTTAGCCCGGTAGCCTCAACTTGTGCCACCTTGCTAGGTAGCGCCTCCCTGCTGCTGCTTGTTGCTTTGAGTGCAACGGGCTGGGGCTCATAGATTGGCATTGGGCCATTCAATGCATCATCAACGTATCTTGCTTCCTTGACCATCATACGCCCGCTCACAAACTTTCTGAGTATCTCCTCGGGCATCATCTTTGTGTACCTAGGATTTTCATGGATGAGGTTCACAAGATGAGGGTCAATAACAATGAAAGACCTGAGCATAAGTCAGACGATGTCGTGGTCCGTCCATCTCGTGCTTCCATAGCTCCTAATCTTGTTGACCAGGGTCTTGAGCCTGTTGTACGTTTGCGTCTGCTCCTCTCCCCTGATCATGCCAAACCTTCCTAGCTTGCCTTCCACCAACTCCATTTTGGTGATCACGGTGGCGTCGTTCCCCTCATGCGATATCTTGAAGGTGTCCCATATTTGCTTGGCGTTGTCCAAGCCGCTCGCCTTGTTATATTCATCCCTGCACAGCGATGCTAACAAAACAGTGGTAGATTGTGCATTCTTATGAATTTGTTCGTTAATAAAGACAGGGTTATCTGTACTATCAAATTACATTCCATTCTCAACTATCTCCCAAATACTAGGATGGAGAGAGAAAAAGTGACTACGCATTTTGTGACTCCAAAAAGTGTAGTCCTCTCCATCAAAGTGTGGAGGTTTACCAAGAGGAATAGAAAGCAAATGGGCATTGGAATTATACGGAATGCGAGAATAATCAAATGAAAAATTTGAGTTAACCGGTTTCTTTTTCTCGTCGTAGTCGTCGTCTCTTGGGGAAGAAGAAGACTCGTCACTATCGTAGTAGACGATCTTCTTGATGCGCCTCTTCTTCTTCACGTCCTTCTTCTTATGACTCGAGCCAGAGTCAGTGGGCTTGTCGTCCCTCGGCTCGTTGAAGATGGACTCCTTCTCCTTATCATTGACCACCATCCCCTTTCCCTTAGGATCCATCTCTTCAGGCGATTAGTCCCTTTTGTGAAGAGAACGGCTCTGATACCAATTGAGAGCACCTAGAGGGGGGTGAATAGGTGATCCTGTAAAATTCAACAACTAATAGCCACAAAAACTTCGTTAAGTGTTAGTTTGGCTAAGTAGCGAGCTCTTGCGAACACAAGTATCACAGAAAAACAATCACAAAAGACACGCGAGTTTATCCCATGGTTCGGCAAGTATAACACTTGCCTACCTCCACGTTGTGGCGTCCCAATGGACGAGGGTTGCACTCAACCCCTTTCAAGTGATCCAATGATCAACTTGAATACCACGGTGTTCTTCTTTGCTTATCTCTTTTCCCGTTTACGAGGAATCTCCACAAGTTGGAGTCTCTCGCTTTTACAACAAATATCAAAGTGAAAGCACAAGAGTAAGGGTGGGAAGCAACACACACAAATCTGCAGCAATACGCACACACACACACAAGCCAAGACTTGAGCTCAAATGAGGCGCAACAAGTTCACCACTAGAACGGAGCTCAAATCACTAACAAAGTCAATCAAGTGCGCAGAGACAGAGTGTGTAAGACTTAGAATGCTCAAAGTATGTTTGGGTAACTCCTCCATGCGCCTAGGGGTCCCTTTTATAGCCCTAAGGCAGCTAGGAGCCGTTGGAAGCCAACAAGGAAGGCAATTCTTGCCTTCTGTCGGGTGGTGCACCGGACAGTCCGATGCACCACCGGACAGCCACTGTTCATGTTCGGTGTGCGATTTCCTTCCATTCCTGGCGCAACTGACCGTTGCAACTCCGGGCTAGTTGGCGCACCGGACACTGTCGGGTGCCCCCAGCCGACCGTTGGCGCGGGCCACGCGTCGCCCGCGGATTGCGCGGCCGACCGTTGCGCTGGCGGCCGTTGGCTCACCGGACAGTCCGGTGCACCACCGGACAGTCCGGTGAATTATAGTCGTACGCCGCCAAAATCTCCCGAGAGCGGCCAGTTCGCCGGAAGCCAGCCTGGCGCATCGGACACTATCCGGTGCACCACCGGACAGTCCGGTGTGCCAGACCGAGCTGAGTCTTGGCTGCTCCAGCCAAGTCCTTTTCTTCTTCTCTTTTCTCTAATTCTAGCACTTAGACAAATATATTAGTACACACAAAAACCAATGTACTAAGTCTACAACTCTACCTTTGCCTTGATTATCACTTCTCTCTTTGTTTGGCATATGAGAGCTTATTAAAATGTGTTGGCCACTTAATCACCAAAACATAATAGAAATTGCCCAAGGGCACATTTCCCTTTCAGAGAGCCATTAGTCTCATCAAATACAACGTCGCAAGAGACTTCAACCAAACCCGATGATTTGTTGAAAACTCTATACGCCTTTGTATTTGAGTCATACCCTAGTAAAAACCCTTCTACTGCCTTGGGAGCAAATTTAGTATGTCTACCTTTCTTCACCAGAATGTAACATTTGCTCCCAAATACACGAAAGTAAGAAACGTTGGGTTTGTTACCAGTAAGGAGTTCATACGAGGTATTCTTGAGAAGGCGGTGTAGGTAGAGCCGGTTTATGGCGTGGCAAGCTGTGTTCACAGCTTCCGACCAAAACCGCCCGGGCATCTTGAATTCTCCAAGCATCATTCTCGCCATGTCGATAAGCGTCCTGTTCTTCCTCTCTACCACACTGTTTTGCTATGGTGTGTAGGGAGCGGAGAACTCGTGCTTGACGCCTTCTTCCTCAAGATACTCCTCCACTTGCAGATTCTTGAACTCGGACCCGTTGTCGCTTCTTATCTTTTTCACTTTGATCTCAAATTCATTTTGAGCCCTCCTTAGAAAGCGCTTTAGGGTCCCTTGGGTTTCTGATTTATCCTGCAAAAAGAACACCCAAGTGAAGCGGGGAAAATCATCAATAATTACAAGACCATACTTACTTCCCCCGATGCTAAGGTAGGCAACGGGTATGAAGAGGTCCATGTGAAGAAGCTCCAGTGGTCTTGATGTTGTCATCACATTCTTGTTATGATGAGTGCTTCCCACCTGTTTCCCTGCCTGATATGCTGCATAAGGCCTATCTTTCTCGAAACAAACATTGGTTAGTCCTAACACATGTTCTCCCTTTAGAAGTTTATGAAGGTTCTTCATCCCGACATGTGCTAGACGGCGATGCCACAACCAGCCCATACTAGTCTTAGCTATTAAGCATGCATCTAGATCGGCCTCCTCTTTCGAAAAATCAACTAAGTAGAGTTTGTCGTCTAATACACCCTTAAAAGCTAATGAACCATCACTCCTTCTAAAGACAGATACATCAACGTTTGTAAAAATACAATTGTAACCCATGTGACATAATTGGCTTACAGATAGAAGGTTGTAACCAAGCGACCCTACTAGAAATACATTTGATATGGAGTGTTCGTTGGTGATGGCTATCTTGCCCAAGCCTTTGACCTTGCCTTGGTTCCCATCTCCAAAGATGATCGTATCCTGGGAATCCTTGTTCTTGACATAGAAGCTAAACATCTTCTTCTCCCCCGTCATGTGGTTTGTGCATCCGCTGTCGATAATCCAGCTTGAGCCCCCGGATGCATAGACCTGCAAGGAATTTAAGCTTGGGTTTTAGGTACCCAACTCTTGTTGGGTCCTACAAGGTTAGTCAAAATAGTTTTTGGAACCCATATGCAAGTTTTGTCTCCCTTGCATTTGGATCCCAACTTCCTAGCAACTACCTTTGCATTCTTACATGAAAGAACAAAAGAAGTGTTGCAAGCATGAAAAATGGTAGTAGGTTTATTACACATTTTCCTAGGCACATGATGCACAACATGATTTTTCCTAGGCCTACTTCTACCATGCACAAAAGTAGAGCTAGAGGCAAACATAGCATGTGAATCATTATAAGCAACATGAATATGACTCTTATTATGATGAGGATGACTAGCAATTTTCCTATCATAAATAAAAGCATGGTTTCTTTGAGGACTACTAGCCATAGGGGCCTTCCCTTTCTCCTTGGTGAGAATGGGAGTCTTTTGGCTTGTTAAGTTCTTGGTTTCCCTTCAAAAACCAAGTCCATCCTTAATTGAGGGGTGTCTACCGACAGTGTAGGGATCCCTAGCAAACTTTAATTTGTCAAAATCACTTTTGCAAGTCTTAAGTTGAGCATTAAGACTTGCCACTTCATCATTCAACTTAGTAATAGAAATAAGATGTTCATTACATGCATCAACATCAAAGTCCTTACATCTATTACAAATACTAACATGCTCTACACATGAATTTATTTTACTAACTTCCTCTAAATTAGCATTTAAATCATCATTTAAATTCTTTAAACTAGATATAGATTCATAGCAAGTAGATAACTCAAAAGATAGCATTTCATTTCTCTTAGTTTCTAAAGCAAGAGACTTTTGTACACTAACAAATTTGTCATGTTCCTCATACAAAATGTCCTCTTGTTTTTCTAGCAGTCTATCTTTTTAATTTAGAGCATCAATTAATTCATTAATTTTCTCTACTTTGGCTCTATCTAAACCTTTAAATAAACTAGAGTAATCTACTTCATCATTGGATTCCTCATCACTAGAAGAAGAGTACTTCAGGGAATCTCGAATACGTACCTTCTTCTCCTTAGCCATTAGGTAAGTGTGACGTTCGTTGAGGAAGAGTGAAGACTTGTTGAAGGCCGAGGCTGCCAGTCCTTCATCGTCAGAGTCGGATGAAGAGCAGTCTGAATCCCATTCTTTTCCATGGTGCGCCTCGCCCTTCGCCTTCTTGTAAACCTTCTTCTTATCCCTCTTCCCATACTTTTCTTGTTCCTGGTCATTATCATTATCAGGGCATTGAGCTATAAAATGACCAGTCTTACCGCATTTGAAGCAGGAGCGCTTTCCCCTTGTTTTATTCTTGGAGGGGTATTATTTGCGTCCTTTGAGTGCGGTCTTGAAACGCTTGATGATAAGCGTCATCTCATCTTCATTGAGTTCGGCAGCCTCCACTTGAGCTACCTTGCTTGGTAGCGCCTCCTTGCTGCTTGTTGCTTTGAGAGCAACGGGCTGTGGCTCGTAGATGGGTAGTGGACCGTTCAAGGCGTCAACCACGTATCGTGCCTCCTTTTACCATCATGCGCCCGCTCACGAATTTTCCGAGTATCTCCTTGGGCGTCATCTTGGTGTACCTGGGGTTTTCACGAATAAGATTGACAAGATGGGGGTCAATTACCGTGAATGACCTTAGCATGAGTCAGACGACGTCATGATCCGTCCATCTTGTGCTTCCATAGCTTCCACTAGTACAATTTGGCTCTATACAAGCGGTAGGATTTTTACATCACAGGCGGTTCGGTTAGAAAACCGCCTGTGATGTCCCAGGCGGTTCAGTACGCCTGTGATGTAATAGTATCACAAGCGGTTTTTGTTTAGGACCGCCTGTGATGCTCTATCATTTTCACAAGCGGACCCTAAGACAAAACCGCCTGTGATTGTAAAAATATGAAAATACAATTTAAATATGAAAATAATTTTAATTTTTAACAGAAATATGCAAATACAATTTAAATGAATTAATATTTAATTTTTAACAATAATATGCAAATACAATTTAAATGAATTATAATAGCACACATAGATAACTAGAGAGATTTTAAATTAATTGGCAACCACAATTCATAGTCGATCATACATGATAACAAATACAATTTGATTCATACAATTTTTCATGAACTACCATTTTTCCGCATGTATGGCTTTAAGTTCTTATCAATTTTCTTTTCCACACGCTTGATTCTCTCTGGACCGTTAAAGACGAACATCTCTTCATACTTATTGTATTCCTCATCTTGGTCTCCCACATTCTCAACTCCAACAATTTTTTGCTTTCCAGAAATAACTACATGCATCTTCTCATCTGCTGGATCGAGTACATAGAACACTTGTGCAACACATTCGGCGAGAACCCACGGGTCATCTTTATATCCTACTTTCTTTAAGTCTACCAGTGTGAGTCCGTAGTTATCCACTATCACCCCCACGGGATGTTGTACCCATTGGCACTTAAATAAGGGTATTTTCATGCTTGGGCCATAATCAAGTTCCCATATTTCCTCTATGAATCCAAAATATGTGGTCTTCTGTCCATGTAGGTCAAAAGCATCGATACGAACACCGCTATTTTGTGCAACACTTTTCATGTCTTTTGATTTAGTGTAGAATGTGTACCCATTGATGTCATATGCTTGCCATGATGTCACAAAACACGATGGCCCAGAAGCCAAATTCTTCATTGTTTTCTCATCCGAAGAGTCTCCGAATGGGATGTTTTTGTCCATTAACCATTCGCTGAAACGATGTTTGTGCTCCCTCATGATCCAGTCCTCTGTGCGGTTCTGATTTTCTTTACGAAGCTCATTCAGGTGTTCCTCTATGTAAGGCTCGGCTATCGTGAGATGTTGTAGTACACTACCATGAGCACAATGTACTAGTTTGTAATCCTCAACGCGAAAAGTTTTCTTGCCCATTCTCCCTCTCCCACATAGTTTACCCTCATGTTTAGGTACAGGCACACCTATCATTGTTCCGTCACTGATGTAATCTATACAGCTCTCAATCACTTCTTCTGTAGTGTATCCCTCCATGATTGAACCCTCTGGGTGAGCGCGATTTCGCACATAACCTTTTAATACTCCCAGGTATCGCTCCAACTGAAACATATGATGTAAATATAGTGGCCCTAATATTTTTATCTGATCCACGAGATGTATGATTAGGTGTACTTGCATATCAAAAAATGATGGAGGAAAACACATTTCAAGCTTGCACATAGTCTCGATGATGTATGCCTTTAGATAGTCCAAGTCTTCTAAAGCTATTACTTTTTGTGAAACCGCATTGAAAAAGTAACACAAGCGTGTGATGACAACTTTGACATGCTCTGTTTCGAGGGCTCTTACCGCAATTGGGAGGAACACCGTCATCATCACATGGCAGTCATGAGAGTTGTAGCCAAATAGAGACAAGTCCTTCATCCTGACTAGTCTGCTGATATTGGATGAGAAACCTGTGGGCACTTTGACCCCACGCAAACATTTGCAAATTTTTGTTCTCTCCTCAACTGACAAGTTGTAGCTAGCTGGGGGGAGGTAAGGCTTCCCTTTGCCACTATCCACTGGATGAAGTTCCGGTCTGATTTGAAGATCTACTAGATCATTGCGTGATTTAAGTCCGTCTTTTGTCTTACTCGGCATGCCCAGCAAGGTTCCAATGATGCTGTCAAAAACATTTTTTGTTACATGCATCAAATCAATGCTGTGGCAAATTTCCATATCCTTCCAGTATGGGAGGTACTTGAAAAATATTGATTGCTTCTTGAAAGTTGTGTAAGTTGAAGGGTCAGTTCTCTTTCTCTTTTCTCCTTTGTTTTTTCCCTTTCCGAATACAACATGAATGTTCTTTACAATTTCAAAAACAAGTTTCCCACTATAAGGCTTTGGTGCACCTTCACTTTCCAGTTGATTGTTAAATTCCTCTTTCATCTTTCGGTACTTATGCTGCTTCATCAAGAACCGTCTGTGTCCCATGAACACCAACTTCTTGGATGATTTAAGGTACATGGAAGCAGTTCCATCGACGCACACTACACAACCATTCTTTCCTTTAGTCTTTTGCCCTGATAGTGTGGCGCCACCGGGAGAATCATGGATGGTAACAAATATAATTGCTCTTAAGTTGAAATACTCACGGCAATACTCATCCCATATTCTAACTCCTTCATTCCAGAGCTTTGTCATATCTTCCATAAGAGGTTCTAGGAACACATCAATATCAACACCAGCTGATTTCGGACCTTGAATAAGAATAGTCAACATAATATACTTTCTTTTGTGACACAGCCATGATGGAAGGTTGTACATCGTTAAAGTCACGGGCCAGGTGCTATGTACACTTCTTTTTTCACCAAATGGATTCATTCCGTCTGTTCCCAAAGCAAATCTTACATTTCTGGTTTCTTTGGCAAACTCAGGATACATAAGATCGAAATTTTTCCATTGCGATGCTTCAGCAGGGTGTCGAAATTTTGATTGTGAGACTTGGCCATTTTCAGTTTTAGAGATGGAAAAAGAGCCACTTGACATGGTTGAGAGCTCAGTTCGAGTCATCGAGACACATGTTGACATCATTCGCAGTCTAGTGACTGATGGGGTTGTGGATACTAGTGAACCGGAATCAGTGTACACACTTAAGACCACTTTGTTTCAAATTGGAGATGTATGCGACATAGTACACCGGCTCACCATCGTCTGGCCCCTTAACAAGCTCGCAGACATCCCCAGCCCGAAGGTCGTTTGATGTCACCAAATGTTTCCCGCCCTCGGTGAAGCCCACAAATAACGGGAGGTGGTAGACTACAGGGCTTAATCTCTTCTTGGGGTCCTACAGGGCTTAATCTCTTCTTGGGGTCCTTCAGCATGGCTGTGATGTTATAATGCTGAAGGACCCCAAGAAGAGATTAAGCCCTGTAGTCTACCACCTCCCGTTATTTGTGGGCTTCACCGATGGCTGGAAACATTTGGTGATAGCAAACGACCTTCGGGCTGAAGACGTCTGCGAGCTTGTTAAGAGGCCAGACGATGTTGAGCCGGTGTACTATGTCCGGATGTGTGGTCACAAAATTAAAAGCTGCCCCGGCTGCATGTGTGTGCTTCTCTTCTCTTAGGTGGGGTGCTAAGTGATCTTAGTAGCCGACATAAGAGAAGAGAAGCGCACAGATGAAGCCGGGGCGGCTTTAAATTTTGTGACCACACATCCGGACAGAGTACACCGGCTCACCATCGTCTGGCCCCTTAACAAGCTCGCAGACGTCCCCAGCCCGAAGGTCGTTTGATGTCACCAAATGTTTCCCGCCCTCGGTGAAGCCCACAAATAACGAGAGGTGGTAGACTATAGGGCATAATCTCTTCTTGGGGTCCTTCAGCATTATAACATCACAGCCATGCCTTCTCTGTCTAACTGCATTGGAAAGTGCCCTTCTATCTGCGAGCTTGCTTCCCGACCCGATCCTGCCCCGTAGGGGGGTTTGGGCTCGATTTATTTTGAATCACCTTTTCTCCAAGTTCCCTTATTGATGGAACCAGTATATCAGACTAACAGTATATCCCTTTATCGATGGAACCAGCTTGAATGGCAGACAACGAGCAGCCTAGTATGGATGTGGTCTGCACCGGTGCGTCTAACAAAGTTGATGAAGACGCGACCAAACTTGAATGGCAGACAACGAGCAGCTCCGGTGAAGGGAGCGGGGAGGATAGTTCTAGTGACGACAATCCTTGTACTCCTATACCTCCAAGGAAGAAAAAAACATCAGATGAGCTTGATGCCGACTATATTCCCAATGATGAAGAGGTAAATAGAAATATGCCGACTATATTGTAAAATAATGTTCATATATGAAAGGCCATTAATTTTTTCACTATATAGATTTCAAATGAAGAGAAGAAAGATGATGCATCTTCTACACGAAACACGGAGGATGCTCCGATGCCTGAATCATTCGTTTCACATAAGCGGAAACGAGGGCAACGAGGTCCAAATCAGATGAAAGAAGGTGCAGTTATGTATGTAACAAAACTAAATGCAGAGGGGTTTCCTGAAGAACCACTTGACGTGGTTACAAAGTTTCGAAATTCCTGCGGGGCTACTGTTAGAGATATAGTGCCAATCACACTTCAAAAATGGAAGGATTTAGATGAAGACACCCGCAACAAGCTATGGGCTAAGTTGTCTGAGTCATTCAAGTTCCCAAAAGGCACAGAGGATGCAGTAAGGAAGTCGATGCTCTCTGCTATGGCCAAGATGTTTCGTGGGTGGAAGGCTGAGATGAATAGGGACTTTGTTAAGAAGAATAAGGTTCCTCCGCCCAAGAAAATGGGGAAAATCACTCAAGCTCAGTGGGAGGAATTTGTTCGTCTGAAGACCAAACTGAAGGCCAAAGAACTGGGCGAAACTAATTCTCAGAGAGCGAAGATGAACAAACACCCCCATCGCCTGGGGTCAAGCGGATATCACCATAAAGTTGTGCAGTGGAACAAGATTATCGAGGAAGCTATAACTAACGGCACTTTGGACCCAATATTAAAAGATATCGATGAGAGAGCTATTCGTTGGATCTTAGGTCGAGCAGGTTTGAGTGAGGACGGCAAACTTTTGCATCCAGAATTGGTAGGCGAAGTTTCGACAAAAATTCAAGAATATGCAGATAAGAGAAAAAAGGAGAATTTAAGCCTCGGAGGGAGAATGACATACTAACTGCAGCACTAGGCAATCCTGAACACACTGGACGGGCTCGGGGAATCTCTTCTAAGATTTCCTGGAGAGAGGCGTTTCCAGAGTATGCGTCGTCATATAGGAAACACGAGAAGTCGAAAAGGACCCTTGAAGAGACTATTGATGAAAGGGTACAAAAGGCTATTAATGACGTGATGAACAAAATGAAGAAAACAGAATGCATATCATTTGAACTCAAGCCAAGCCACATGAGTCCACCTATAGTCCCTAGCAGCGTTGGATCTGTGCAAGACTTGACCAAGTACCCTGTAGACGATATTGTTGAGGACAAGCCTTGCTTTCTTCATATTCCAATCAATCGATCTAGGACAAAAACAAAGCAAGCTGCTACTGGTTTGGTAAAACCAGGACTTGTTAACTACAAGGACAATCCTGTCCCGCCACACTATGCCGTGGTCCAAGTTCTAGAAATCACAAACAGTGGTTGTGAAGATTGGGAGATAGATTTTCCAGTTGAGGGGATCATAACTTTGCAGGAGGCAATGAACGAGTTGGTTCTTTGGCATCGACGCGACATCAAGTTTGGTGATGAGCCGAATTCAACACCAATGCAACAAAAAGCTAGTTCGATCATTCCACACCCCATGGTGCAGGAAGATATGACACCGACCTCCAAAAAAATCGTTGAAACAATCATATCGCCTCTTGCGAAGGAACTCGACGAGGGGGACGTAGACAAAATTGTTCCTCAGAATGTCGACGTCAACATCAAAAAGGAACCAAAGGTTGGCACCAATGTTGAAGGGCCAACTATTTCAAAGAAAATTCATAAGCGAATCGCCACAGACGATGTCAAGAAACCGTCAGAATCAGTGGCACGCTACCTGCATAAATTGCAGAGAGTTATGACTAATCAATCAAAAGCAGTATCAGCATCTCATGGAGTAGGCACACGGTCGGCCCAAATAGACAATTTCGAAGTATGGGAAGAAGATGGAATGATTCATACTCGAGAATCATTACGTCTTAAAACCAATATCTCGGTATACAAGAAGGAGGATGTTCCTCCTAAATTTGTGAATGGGAGGCCGTTCTTAACGACGGTGCAACTTTCTAAGTTGTCAACTCCGGAGATTAGAATGCATGAGTGGTACATGGTGGCTAGCAACAAATACAAACTCGAGGAATTCACATTTGTTGTGCCAGAAGATGCATTTTGGAGCAATGATCATATAAATCCTGTGCGGCATTTATTCTTTGGCGATCTCTGGTCGTTGTACCACCGACAAAGGATGGAAACCAACTACTTAACCCTCTTTTGCTTGTAAGTACCTCTAAACTTTCATATTTGTTAGTTTTGTACACGCACACATAAACGAGAGTCTAACGATTAACACTATTACACGTAGGATGCAATACATGGATGATAAGAAGAAACAACTTAAGACAGGGTTTCTTGACCCGTTGATGATATCCCAAGCTCGCTACAAAGTAGTTGCTCGGAGGCAAGGAGAAGAATACAAAGACTTGGACGATGCTGAATTTGAGAAAGCCGTCAAACAGAATCAGAGAAAGAAAATGAAGGTAATGGCGGCATACATTGGACGAGCCATGTATAATCATGTACAACATGGCAAGGACTTAATAATAGCTCCGCACCACTTTAAGTAAGTTATCGACATGGTTTAATTTTGAACTATAAATTATGGCAATCGTGATATTAACATGTGTTTTCGTCTATGTCTATATAGTGACCACTACATTTGTATCATGATCTGGCCAAAGGATGGTAAAGTCGTGGTCTTCGACTCACTGAGAATGGAAAAGGCTACGTATAATGACTTCTTGAAGATTTTAGAGAAGTATGATTATTATTGCACACTTGTACTTATTACAACTTAACAAATGTATTCTTAATCTCACAATGCTATTCTTATATGCAGTGCATACCGTTTTTATTGGAAAGATCTTGGCGGCGAACATCCAGAGGACAAGCCTAATTTGTCAATATCATTATTTCCATATGGTGACAAACAACCTCCGGGTACTGTCCTGTGCGGTTATTATGTATGCGAATGGTGTCGTGTCACCTTCCATTACATGGTCAATCGTGAGGATGTAAGTTCGCTATCATTGTCTATATTGCAATTTTTATGTTATATTGTTGCTCATCACATTACTCTTAGCACCGATTGCTTTTTGCTTTCATTGCAGGTTCCTAAATCTAAGATCAATGCTGAATGGTTAGAAAGAGATATGGTTTCCACCGGTGTGGCTAAGGTTGTAAGAGACTTGCTTTACTTTATGCGCCGTGAAGTTCTTCATCAACAAGGGCTATTCTACAATGTAAATGGAAATTTGCAAAAATTCCCAGAACTAAGTTTGTACACAATATCACACAGTGTTTAGGTCTTTAGTTAGGAACTTTAGATGTTTAGTTGTCTATGGAACTTTGAGATGTTGAGTTGTTATGCAACTTGATGTGTATAAATCTGTGTATGATGGAACTTGATATATATGTGGATGAATCTGTGTATGGAACCTGCTATAGAACTTGTTTGAATCTTTGTATGATGAATATGTGTTTGAATCTGTGTTTGAATCTGTTATTAATTCTGTTTCTGTATATGAATCTGGAAAATATATATGAATCTGCTTCTGTATATGAATCTGGGAAATACAGGCGGCTTATAATTAAAACCGCCTGTGATGTGTCTCTATCACAGGCGGTTCTTTTAAACCGGACCGCCTGTGATGTGTGACTATCACAGGCGGTTCTTTTAAACTGGACCGCCTGTGATGTGTGTCTATCACAGGCGGTTTTTGATTGACCGCCTGTGATGTTGTTTTACATCACAGGCGGTGCACCACAAGCGGTTCCTGGAACCGCCTGTGTAGAGGCTAACCGGACCGCCTGTATAGAGGATACCTGTAGTAGTGTTCGGATCTTGTTGATGAGGGTCTTGAGCCTGTTGTAAGTCTGAGTTGGCTCCTCTCCCCTGATCATCGCAAATCTCCCCAGCTCGCCTTCTACCAGCTCCATTTTGGTAATCATGGTGGCGTCATTTCCCTCATGAGATATCTTGAGCGTGTCCCAGATTTACTTGGCGTTGTCCAAGCCGCTCACCTTATTATATTCATCCCTGCAAAGCGAAGCTAGCAAGACAGTAGTAGCTTGTGCATTTTTATGAATTTTCTCATTTATGAAAATGGGATTGTCAGTACTATCAAAATGCATTCCGTTTTCAACAATCTCTCAGATACTAGGATGGAGAGAAAATAAATGACTACGTATTTTATGACTCCAGAAAGAGTAGTCTTCTCCATCAAAGTGTGGAGGTTTCCCAAGTGGAATTGATAGCAAATGAGCATTTGAATTAAATGGAATACGAGAGTAATCAAATGAATAGTTTTGATTGACCGTTTTCCTTTTTGAAGAGTCGTTGTCGTCGTCGTGATGAAGAAGACGAGGCATCGCTGTCGTAGTAGATGATCTTCTTAATGCGCCACTTCTTCTTCCCTTCTCTCTTCTTTTGACTCGAGCCTGAGTCAGTAGGCTTGTCGTCTCTTGGCTCGTTGAGAACGAACTTTTTTCCTTGTCTTTGACCACCATCCCCTTTCCCTTAGGATCCATCTCTTCGGGCGGTTAGTCCCTTAGATGAAGAGTACGGCTCTGATACCAATTGAGAGCACCTAGAGGGGGTGAATAGGTGATCCTGTAAAAATCAAACACTAATAGCCACAAAACTTAGTTATGAGTGTTAGTACAGCTAAGTAGCTTGAAGCGAGTTCTTGTGAACACAAACAATCATAGAGAGATCAACACAAGACACACGATTTTTATCCCGTGGTTCGGCCAAGTAACACTTGCCTACTTCCACGTTGTGGCGTCCCAATGGACGAGGGTTGCACTCAACCCCTTTCAAGTGATCCGATGATCAACTTGAATACCACGGTATTTTCCTTAGAGTATTTTCCCGTTTGCGAGGAATCTCCACAACTTGGAGTCTCTCGTCCTTACAACAAGGATCACAATGAAGGAACAGAGTAAGGTTGGGAGAAGCAACACACACAAGACTCAAATACGTAGCACACCCACGCACACAAGTGAAGACTCGAGCTCAAATGACAACACAGGGAGTTCGTGACTCGAATGGAGCTCAATTCTCTAACACAACAAAGCGAATGCGCGGGAGCAGAGTCTGGATGCCTTGGAATACTTAGTGAATGCTTGGGGTAGCTCCTAGAGGTCCCTTTTATAGACCCAAGGCAGCTAGGAGCCATTGGAGGCCAACTTGGAAGGCCAAACTTGCCTTCTATCGGGTGGTGCACCGGACAGTCCGGTGCACCACCGAACAGTCACTGTAGCTGTCTGGTGCACGATTTCCTTCCAATTTTGGCGCATCCGACCGTTGGTCCTCTGGGTCGGTTGGCGCACAGGACACTGTCCGGTGCACACCGGACAATCCGGCGTGCCCAACCGACCGTTGCTGCGAGCCACGCGTCGCCCGCGGATTGCACGGCCGACCGTTGCGCTGGCGACCGTTGGCTCACCAGACAATCCGGTGAATTATAGTCGTACGCCACCGTCGAAACCTGAGAGTGGCGAGTTCACCGCGGACCAGCCTGGCGCACCGGACACTGTCCGGTGCACCACCGGACAGTCCGATGTGCCAAGCCGAGTTGGAGTTTGCTGCACATAGCCAACTCTTTTTCCAATTCTTTTGTCACTGATTCTAGCACTTAGACAAAACACATTAGTACTCAAAACAATGTACTAAGTATAGAAACGTACCTTTTTCTTTGATTTGCACTTCTCACTTTACTTGGCACATAAGAATTTAAATAAATGTGTTGGACACTTAATCACCAAAACATTATGGAAATGGCCCAAAAGCACATTTCCCTTTCAGTAATCAATCAAATATACTTATGTAGAAATTAAAGATACAAGTCTATGTCTATCTGTAAACAAAATTAAATTAATCTTCCTAAATTCTTGGCAAGAGTGACGATTTTCTTTATTGACAACAGAACAATTATAATGATAGTTCTTTATTTAACCATATTCGTTCTCGTTTAGAACTTTGCTAATCGATGTTTAAAACTTTCCCACCACGTGATCTAAAAATCACCACTTAATTACTAATAACGTTACCATATTAATTGTTGTTATATTTTTTCTAATGCTTGGTAACATATATATATGTTGTAATTAGGGAAAAGGTAGTGTTCAAATCATTGCAATGTTTTTCTTGCTAAACAGCAAAGTTTTATTTAAACACACATTTGATATTATATGCGTGAGTCGAAGTCAACCCAAGAGAGAAGTTTTGCAATGCCATAAGTATCTAGCATTGTAAATCATCGAGCATGTGTTTACAGGTACAAACTGGAACGATTCTATCAGCCTGTTTCTAGCATCACCGGATAAAGCGACTTATAACGTCAAATATTAGTACCAATTAAGTTGGAACCAACACCGACCTAATCATTAGTATTGGTGATCTTGTGTCTTGGCATACTTGGCCAACATCTTGAGGATATCGTAGTTGGTATTTTTGAATTTGATGCCTTCTAATCGTTGCTAGCTGCTTGCCTGGTTGCTAAATATTAATGTTTTCTCTATTAATTTGAACATAAGTTTTAGCTTGTTTTGCGTTGTTCAGTGGTGCTTGCTAGACATTGCTGGACCTTTAGGTAACCACTGAAAAATCAACACATTTTTTCACTGCAACTTTAATGTTCACCATCTATTGTATTCCAGCTTGCTAGGGTATTCCAAAATTAGTTTTCGAGTGAGTGATGCATGCTTTAATTCTTGATATTAAATTACTAGATCATAAGTAAATAAAAACAAATTGCATAACCAACAAGATTCACAAAGCATTTCTATTGCTTTCTATTTTAATTTGAAAAAAAAAGAAATAAATATCTACTACTTATTAAAGCTGTAAGGGTAGGCTACTTCCCATGTTCCCATGTTCTGCCTTCAATCAATGTGGACTGTCCGTGCCCACGCTAACGACACACCGCGACCACACCTTCCCCGCGAGACAGTCGCCTTCCTCCCTATCCCCGCGTGGTCGTCAAATAGGGAAAAGAATAACCTCCCATCCTGAAACCTTCGTGTCCATGTCGGTCGCTTCTCGTTCGTGCTCGGCACCGTAAAGGGCACCGACTGGGGCTTGGTCGACAGATGCGGCTGGGCGTGGATGAAGCCTGTGTGGGAAGGCGACGATCTTGAGTAGGGACGTATGTTTCCCAAATGGAATCTGCATGGGCCTCACATTAGGGTAGCCTTCCTGCTGCGCAACTCTATGATCTTTCTTCTGCACGACATCATGTCCATTCTACGGCTTCCAATCGACTCTTCCCCACCCTATACAGTTTCTGGCCATGGCGTCACGGGATGTGCAATGTACACACCACGTGCCCAGAAGCGAGGCGACGCGCGACCGCATGAGTGGGGGTGACGCTACATACGAGGGTGAATTGGCGAAGCAGGCGAGGCTGCAGTGGTGCCAACAAAGTCAGTCATAACTTGATAGATCCGAGTGCCTCGCTGCATTCCTTCGTAATACATATCGATGTTGTTAGACTCCATGATGAACTCCCAACATCCTTGTGTCATTGAGCTGCTAATTTCTCTTGTATTTTAAGTTGATGGAAATTACACATGTGTTATCTGGTTTTGTGCAGATGGAGGAGTTTCTGCATTTTGTTGATGATCTTACTGTTGTAGAGCCTACCTTAAATGTTGGTCTTGTTAATCTAATTTTACAGAAAAAACATGAAGTGAATTTGGATATGTCAGGTGATACATGTGTTAATTCTGACGAAAATGTTGTTTTTTCAGAGGATACACTATGCAAGCACATCAGTTGTGTTTTAGTGATGAGGTGCAGAGTGAGAACACAAAAGTCTATAACCATAGATAGTCTAGATGAGCTTTAGGGAGATCAAGGTGGGTATTTTCATCTGTCGAATGTTGATTCTAGAGTTCAACCAGGGGAGAAGGCGGATAGTGAAGATTTGCCTAGACCACTAAAGTGCAAATTTCTATAATTGCCTGTTTCAATTCCTCAATTCCTGGGTACCAAACAGGGTATGAGATTTATCTAGCTTTTTACTCTTGCAGAGGAAAGATGGGTGCTTATATATTCTTTTTCATATGGATATATTTGTACAGAAGAAAGATCTGATTGGGTAACTAACCTGGTTATTTTGAAGTTAAATCATGCAACTTTATATGTTGGTGGATCCCAAAAGGTTAGTTAATTCCTTTCATATTTCTGTCACATCTGTACATTTCCCCACTCTGATGGTGAAACGAAACAATTAACCAAGCGCACATGCTCAAGTAGCTTCCATTCCAAGCGCACATAACCAGTTTTCTAGCATTTTTTGTATGTTCTGGCATCTATACACCTTTTTGCAATAATTGTTTATTCGGCTAGAAACAAACTAAGACAAATTATTATTGATTTTCTGGTAAGTGGTTCGCTCAAATCTTTCCTTGTGCACCTCAATCTTCTAGGAAAATACACAACTTTTCCTATACTTGAGTCATCATTGTGCATACCTATACCACATTGAATACGTAGCACAAGGAATAGCCCTTGCAACTACCCAACTTATTCTTGCATTAATTATCTGCAACACTATTGGGGACTGAATACTATATCGTGTTTGGTGTTTGCAACCTGTATTATGTCTTACTAAGGATTAAAACGTTGTAATACTTGCAGAAATTTAAAAATGTTTGCTTATGTCTTTGTGATCAAATTTGAGTGGTTCTGTCTTTGCACGAAAGAAATGTGCCATGTACAAATGTGACATAAATAGGAAGGGAATTAACTATTTGCAACACTACTGGCAAGGGATAAGGTTAGTCGTTTTAAGCATTTGAAAAAATGATGCTGCTATTAATGGCTAAAATGTTTTTTTGCCAAACCTGTTATAACGATTGGTTAAATTAAAAGAACTTTATGATGGTGAACAACCGCTGAGTGCAGAGTTGGGTGAAGAGCTTGGAAAGACTCAGCCACTCAGGTATCCTTTCAGTCTGAGTCATGTGGTTTTACAGTCTTAGCAAATATGTTTTATTTTGTGTATAATTATCTCATCTTTTTCAAATTATCTGTCACTTGGGCTATGGCATAAAAAAATGAACAACTGGGAGTTGATCTGAAGGCTAGGGATAAGGTTACTTGTCTTAAGTAATTGAAAAAATGATGTTGTTATTAACAGCTAAGATGTTTTTTGTGAAATCTGTTATCATCAATTTGTTAAGTTAAAAGATCTTTATGATGGTGAATAACAATTTAGTGCAGAGTTGGGTGAAAGGCTCAAGTATCCTTCCAGTATGAGTCATGTGGTTTTAAAGTCTTAGAAAATGCAGCAGCATATGTTTCTTTATTCTCCAAAATAGGTTAGGGATCTTAACTATTTCTTAATATCAATGATCTTAACTGGATCACTCTTTTTCTGTGACTGTTACTAGATATGGTCTCACTTCAGTGGGTACTATTCCTCACTGCTTACAGATGACAAACACAGAATAGAAGATGGGAACAGGTCGATGGTGTAGAGGTTTAGATCTCAACTGACCCATTAGATGGATGCCTTGCATAAAACCATATCAAGTTCTGTTACAGTTCTATCATGCAACAGAAGGACCATCTTAATGAAATGAAACATGAAAGTGGTTAGAGCCAAAGGTCTTGTTGAAAGGTACATTCCCTTAAGAAACTCTATTAGTTTGTCAGATTATCTTGTGTTTAGGATAAAAGTACCAGTTACAAAAGATCCAGTAGAAATTCTCTCAATAAAGCTATTTAACAAATCAATGTATACATCAATTTTTTGTCCATTCAATTTCATATTGCGCTAGAAAACATTTCTATGTCAAACAACTGTAGTTATCATAATGAACTCAAGTGTTAAGGTATTTATTGGACTGTCAATTTGTATTTTTTGATAGGTTGCAAACTGTGTGCATGACCATCTTCTTTTGCACCTCTTGTTTATGCAGCAACTCCATTATGGTCTGATAAGGGAATAGATAATGGTAGCCATTTTATCTTGGTTAAAATGCATATTGGCCTAAACCTTTTTTATAGATTACCTACAGGTCCGAAGTTAAGCTATCAAAATGTCACTTCTATAGTTACACTATCCTGAACTTATTTATGTGCACAAACAATTAGATTTTATGAATGTTTAGGCACTAACAAATATACATGCACTGAATGTTAATATATTAAGCCAAGATGCTCATGCAAAAGCAAATAATCACTAATAGTATATGAGCTCATGGGCATGCAGAAACAAACAAATACTAATAATGTATAAGCTTATGTGCATGCGCAAAGTAAACAACTGGAGCACGTTGAGGTGGGCTCCATATTTGACAGCCCACAAGCAGTTTGAGCAGTAGGTGTGGACTTACCTCTTACTTGTGATCCTCTATTTTTCCTGGATGCATGCAGGTGTTGTCAGCATATTCTTTTTTGTTGTAATAGCAAGCATGTCAAGTATTGTGTGTGCATCAGTGAATTTATCTTCAGCACTTTTTTTTTATAAAACCACCATGATTCACTCTAATGAAATAGTTAGCAGTTCTTTACTCGTGTTGGGGGCCTTCGTCCTCCGAAGGTCCTCAAAAACATGATTTGACAATGTTTTCCAAGTGAATCATATGAACAGGTATCTTCGGACTCAGAATTATGAACATGGAGTACGGTCAGGACGAAGCCTAAGCCAGACGAATGGGGATTGAGATGAAGGACGGGCTGATTACCAAGCTGTACGAAGGATGGTGCACAGCCGAAGCTATGCGCAGGAAAGCTTCGTCACGATAGCAGAAAGGGGAACCGACTTAAAGATGAAAAGACTACTTAGGCCTTAATAGATTCCCATAAGTCATTAGCCAATGTAATGGGCATAAATGTAATTTTACATGGGCTGCGTCCCATGCCTATAAATAGATGAACAGTACTCCCGTACTGTTCACGCTGACTTGGCATTTGCTTTTGCGTCATCCTTATACTGTTGCCTTCCTGCAATCCGAAGGTACACTTGTAATCTGAAATCATTTTTATTATTCTATAATAATAAAATAGAAATGGCGTTGTGATAACATTTAAATGTTTATGTTATTTCTTATGTTACATATAAGTTCTTCATCTTCGTTTATTGCGCTTACGAAGGTATGTTGTCCGTGACCTTCGTCCGAATTACATTATATCCCAAAGGGAAATAATGTTTCAGAGGACGAAGGATTTTATCATTTAACATTTTTTATGTTGCCTTGTTCTTAAGCCAAAGCATTTGAGAACAAGTCTCCAACATTGGCGCCCACCTCCGATGAACTCACTTCCACTCTTTGAGTTTTTGAACACCTTCGGAAGCCATAAACCTTCGCTATGGCGCCGAAGAAAGCTTCAGCGACTGGGGCTACAGCTCTACAACCGCTGGACCCCAATCAGGAGACTCTCTCTCTTCGGGAGGCCCGAAGCCAGAAGAGGAAGGCTGTCAGCCCGACGCCTCAAGAGGAGGAGCTAGACCAAGAGATCAGAGATATGGAGATGCTTCATCAACAGGTGCAGAGGAGGAAGGAAAAGATGGCCAGGCTAGCTGAACTGCAAAGGCAGATAGACAAAGCTTCTGAAGAAGTTCGCCATCTTACTCACGATGAGCAGAACCGAAGGCCTCAACAAAAAGACCTTCATCAGGAGGGTTTCTTCAACGAAGATGACCGGTATGACAATTTCCATCATGGAAATTTTGTTTTCGATGATGCTTCTCCTCTGTCCGCTGAGCTGCAGGCTACACCTTGGCCTCCGTCCTACAAGCCGCCCCAGCTTCCCATATTCGATGGCCATTCAGACCCGAAGCAGTTTTTGATGAGCTACGAAACAACAGTATCTTCGTATGGTGGCAATGCTGCAGTCATGGCAAAGTCTTTCGTTATGGCTGTCAGGAGTGTTGCTCAAACCTGGTATTCCTCCCTTCGACTAGGAACGATCACTTCATGGCAAAAACTGAAGGACATGTTGTTAACCAGCTTCCAAGGGTTTCAGACGAAGCCGGTCACTGCTCAGGCCCTGTTCCAATGCACTCAGGATCATGAAGAATACCTTCAGGCGTATGTCAGAAGGTTCTTGCGTTTGAGGGCGCAAGCACCAACGGTGTCCAACGAAATTGTCATTGAGGCCATGATCAAGGGACTTCGGCCTGGACCTTTAGCTCAATACTTTGCTAGAAAGCCTCCTCAAACTTTGGAGAAATTGCTCCAGAAGATGGACGAGTATATTCGTGCCGACAATGATTTTCGCCAAAGAAGGGAGAAGGCTTTCAGGTTTTCTGAAATGACCAGGGGCTTCGGAGGAAGATTCTATCCGAGGCATGTCAGGTCCATCCACAACTCCACTCAAAATGATGATAAGGGGAGTCAGCAGAACAGGCCGCAGTGCTCCTCACAGGCTTCGGGGCAACAGCAAAGTTTCTTCCGGCCACCAGCTCCAAGAGGCAGAGGCGCCAGGGGCTTCGGCGGCAGATTTGGAGATCAACCAAGGAGAGTATTTTGCTTATTCTGTGGTGAAAACAAGGGCCATACCACCAGGATGTGCCATGTTACCATCCAGAAGCAAAAGGAGATAGCCAAAGCTGCAACGCAACAAACTCAGCCGAAGCAGGTCATGCATACTGCTTCGTACCATCCGCCTTATATCCCAGAATACATAGGCAATCACCCTGCAGTTTCTGTTGCTTCGGCGAGTCAACCTCAAGCTTCCTGGCAACAGCCTCCGCCTCCACCACTGTTGCAACAAGGCCAACAGCCAGAAGGGAGCCAATATGCTCCACACCAAAGGGATCTCAGAGAACAATCTGAAGCTCGCACAGTCAATAGCACTGTGCCAGAGTCGAAGCACATCTATTGACAAATATCCTACCAGTTTTTTCCATTCAGTACTATTTTCTGTATAATAAAGGACATTTTTTAGTTTTCATGTAAAAGTTTCTTTGCTTGCCCCAAGGAAAATGTATTTTCTTAGGCTTAGGTTGCTGAAGCTTAAGGATTTGCGATAACAAGGAGGACCTTCGAATTATCAAAAATCCTTCGAAGCAACAAAAAGTTGTTCTGGGGAACGCAGAGTAAGTTTTTGGTAGTATCTTCGATAAGACCCGGTTCATACAGATTGAAGAATATGGACGGCAATGACATTCCTAGATCTTGGAATGCGGATGAGCTTCGGCAATATTATCTATAACTTGATGTAATTTTTTATATTTTATTTTATTTTTCTTTTATGGCACCATTTTCCTTTCTGAAGGGGGAGAAAGGTTTTTAAGGGGGCCATATCATGTAATTTCTCTTTTATTTCAGCTCTATAAGAGCAAAATCCCCCGAAGATGTAAATGTAAAAACTGAGAACGCACCATCGAGTGCCAAAAAGGAAAAAGAAACAGGGGAGAAACTCGAAAGTCGTCCCTAAGGGGATGCAGAGCACGATGAAGCTATTAAAGAAGTAGTGTAAGTTTTCTGCTCCAAAGTCGTTCCTAAGGGAATGCAGAGCTTACAGCGAAAAGTCAACGCTGATACCGCCTAAGTAAAAGGCGAAGAAGCTCCAAAGTCGTTCCTAAGGGAATGCAGAGCTTACAGCGAAAAATCAACGCTGATACCGCCTAAGTAAAAGGCGAAGAAGCTCCAAAGACGTTCCTAAGGGAATGCAGAGCTTACAGCGCCTGATACAAAAAGATTGTGTGTTTTACGGGGATATGTGTGTATCTTCGGAACAAATGTCATCTACATAACATAACATCATCACATCATTTTGCATAGCATAAGCATCATACATCATGTTGCATATGGCAAAAGAAGGGAACACAGTATCGACCTTCGGAAGGATGCTTTGAGAAAGTGAAAATCGTGCTAAGTCACAAAGGGGATACAATATTGATCTTCAGAATATAGCTTCGGAGAATGTTTTCACGAAGCTTGGATATTCTTTATCAGAGCACTATGGACATTGTGGTGATGCATAAAAGTTTTTCTATCTTCACGAAGCATGAAAAGAAGGGAAGGTGTTTTTTCGCCGAAGGCTCAAAAACGGTACGTATGTAAAGTTTCATGCATCGTAAAGAATCGAATCATTAAAAGCAAATATATTACAGGGTTACAAAATGTTACACATATTTCATTTCAGAAGTTTTTACAATAGTGCTTAATCTTCTCTCAAAACAACTTCTGCAGCTTCGTTCAGGAGTCGGTTAACAACTTCATCCATGATAGCTTCAGCCATCTTTTTAATTTCCTCGTCTCCTTTCGGGTGAGGGCCCGGAGACGCTTTAGTAGGATCTGAAGGAGGACATGATACGGCCACATTGCTTAACAAATTGCGAATGAAGTTTAAAATTAAAAATTACAACACAATAAAAACCATTAGTTAATACCTATTTGCCCTTCGGGCTCCACGCTTTCGTCAGCGGCCTTAGCTACTTCTCTAGCTTCGTGAATGCCCTTCTCACTTTTCTGGATAATTTCTCGAGCCATTTCTCGGCCACCGTTGTCCCAGACGTCGGTGAAAAATTTTCCACCAGCCTGGCTAGCTTCGGCTGAGGGGTCTTTAATATCTTCGAAGGGCAAGGTAGCTTCGGATTCCGCTAAAATCTTTACATGCTCACAGCCCTTTTTCTCCAAAATGGTGGCAATTCCCCTGGCACCCGAGAAGGCGCAAATATCTCCGCGACTATTTAGAATTTCTTCGAAGGCTTCAGCTTCGTGGCAGATCCATTTGATCGGTCCTTCAGGGTTACCTCTCACAAAATCTTCTTCACTTGAAAATGCGCCAACACTGGCGAAGCTGGTTTTTATTTTCTTTACACATTCCATGGATTTTTCATAGCACCTTTTCTTAGAAGACCGAAGCTCTTCAACGGTTCCTTCCAAATGATTAGCCCATTGGTCGCTGCATTCCCGCCTCGTTTCTTCAAGAATGCGTTCTTCTTTCGCCCGGGCCAATTGCTTCCGAAGGTCGTCAATCTCGTGCTTTTGAGCTGCAATTTGGGCTTTGGACGCAGCTTCGTTCCCCTTTACTTTATCCACTAATGTAACTAGAATTTTGTCCTTTTCCAGGGCTTCGTTCCTTAGTTTGATAACCTCTAATCGAAGGTTGTTGAAGGCAATTTCATAGCTTTCGTCTTCGACATTCTTTTGCGCTCTCAGCGCGTTGCTTAGTATTAAACCCTATATGTAAAAAAGTTAGTATAAGAATAAAACAATAGATTTCGAATCATAAAGTTTCCAAAATGCGCAATTCTCGCACCTTCAGACTATTATATGCAAGGCTATCCGCAAGATCCTCCTTCGTCATGGCGCATAGTCCAGCTTCAAGCTTCGGAAACCCCATACTCCTAGCCATCTCCCGGCAGACAGATAATTCTTTGTTGTCAGGGAGACAGTATAGGAAGTCATCTTCGTTTGTCCCATTAAACACTAGTGCCCCCTTCGAATATTTTAATTCTCTAGCATAGTGATTGGCTTCATAAATCTCTTCTTCAGATAATTTTTTCCCCGAAGCATGTCGCACAACGTAATCCTGTATGATGGAAGGTGCTTCGGGGGCCGCAGTGTCAATTTCTTCAACCAAAATTGGATCTGGCATTTTTATTTTTTCTTCGGCTTCCAAAGGTTGTTCCTTGGTGGGCTCTGAAGGCCCAGTTTCAGTTTCAAGTTGTCGCTTCGAAGTTTCAGCAACTAAAGCTTCAGTAGAAACTTCAGAAAGTTCAACAGTCTTCTTTGGAGTCATGCTTGAAGACTTAATCGTCTCCAAAACATCTAGCACGTTCACCATTCTTTTTCTTTTCGGGGTCACCGACGGCCCCTTTTGATTTTTTATTGTCTCAACACTTGCTGAAGGACTTAAGATTTCCAATATTTTTGGTCCTTCAACTCTCGGTTTTTCTGCCTTCTCTGCTGAAGGTGCTTCAGCTTTTTCTTCGGTCTTCGGCACTGGAGCTGGCTCTGTAGTTTCAGTGGCCAAAGAGATTTCACCGATAAATTTAGGCACTGTGGCCGGCTCAATAAAACGCGCCCGGTGGGTGAGCACCTTCATCTTTTTTCTTTGCGGCGCTGGCTCATTAGAAGCACTTGTGGCAACTTCTGTTGCAGGAGAAGTATTTTTTCTTTTGCGGCCTGGCACCGGATAATGATAGTCAGGGTAGACAAACCCGATTGCATCAAATACCCGGTTGAGCCTCTTCTTCTTTCGGCCTCCGAAGGCTGCCGATAATGCAGTGTTCTCGGCCTTCGAATATACCCCAAGCAGTTCGTCACTTAATGTTTCAATGCTTTTTAACCAGTCGTCATCAGGTTCAACAAACTTATCCCCGTATTTGAATGTGTATTTTAGTCTAACTAGTCCACCTTCGTCAGACTCTTTGATGGTCTCCTTCGGCATTTCCCACTTTCCTGCAAGTGGCCAAACTCTGAAGGCAATATACTCTTGGACCAGATCCCTTGTCCCAATAAAAGAGCAGACTACGCCGAAGGTGAAAGGGAAATGTGCCCTTGGGCCATTTCTAAGTATTTTGGTGATTGAGTGCCAACACATGTGCTTAATTGTGAATTTATGTACATGGGTGAACAAGGTGCAAATCATGAAGTAAAGGTATGTTTCTAAGCCTTAGTACATTGTTTTTGTGTACTAATATATTTGTCTAAGTATTAGAAACAGAAAGAAGAAGAAGAGAGAAGAGGAGAAAAGACTTGGCTGTGTGCTGCCAAGACCCAGCTCGGTCTGGAGCACCGGACTGTCCGGTGTGCACCGGACAGTGTCCGGTGCGCCAGGCTGACTCGGCTCGAACTGGCCGCTCTCGGGAAATTGGCCGACGGCGTACGGCTAAAATTCACCGGACTGTCCGGTGTGCACCGGACTGTCCGGTGAGCCAACAGTCGGCCGGGCCAACGGTCGGCCGCGCAATCCGCGCGGGACACGTGGCCGAGCCAACGGTCGGAAGACGGCACCGGACTGTCCGGTGTGCATCGGACATGTCCGGTGCGCCAACGGCTCCAGATCTTCCAACGGTCGGCAACGGTCGGAAGCGCCAGTTATGGAAACAAATCGGGCACCGGACAGTGTCCGGTGTGCACCGGACTGTCCGGTGCCCCCGACGACAGAAGGCAAGGATGGCCTTCCGGATTTGCTCTCAACGGCTCCTAGCTGCCTTGGGGCTATAAAAGGAGCCCCTAGGCGCATGGAGGACACACACAAGCAACCTTTGAGCATTCTTGATCATCCACACTTAGTCTTTGCGCTTTCATTTGTGATTCTAAGTGATTCGAGCTCCGTTCTAGTGAGAACTTTGTGATACTCTTGTGAGCTCGAGTCTTGGCCGTGTGTGTGCGCATTTCGCTGTGGATTTGTGTGTGTTGCTTCCCTCCCTTACTCTGTGTTTCATTTGTGATCATATACTTGTAAGGGCAAGAGACTCCAATTTGTGGAGATTCCTTGCAAACGGGATAGTGAAAGGAACAACAAAACACCGTGGTATTCAAGTGGGTCTTTGGACCGCTTGAGAGGGGTTGATTGCAACCCTCGTCCGTTGGGACGCCACAACGTGGAGTAGGCAAGCGTTGGTCTTGGCTGAACCACGGGATAAACTACTGTGTCACCTCTGTGCTTGATCTTTTGTGATACTGTGTTTTGTTGAGACTTCACCTTAGCCACTTGGCAATAATCGTGCTAACACTTAACAAGTTTTTGTGGCTTAAGTTTGAAGTTTTTACAGGATCACCTATTCACCCCCCCCCCCCTCTAGGTGCTCTCAATTGGTATCGGAGCCGTTCTCTTCACAAAGGGACTAACCGCCCGAAGAGATGGATCCTAAGGGGAAGGGTATTGTGATCAATGACAAAGAGAAGGAATCCTTCGTCAACGAGCCGAAGGACGATAAGCCTACCGACTCCGGCTCGGGCCAAAGACGGAAGGAAGGGAAGAAGAAGAAGACAAGGCGCATCAAGGAGATCGTCTACTACGACAGCGACGAGTCTACTTCTTCCCAAAAGGACGAGGACCACAACGATTACGAGAGAAGGAAACCGGTTAATTCGAACTTTTCTTTTGATTACTCTCGTATTCCGCAAAGTTCACATTCACATTTGCTCTCCATTCCACTCGGCAAGCCCCCACACTTTGATGGAGAGGACTACGGATTTTGGAGCCACAAAATGCGTAGTCACCTATTCTCTCTCCATCCTAGTATATGGGAGATTGTAGAAAGTGGAATGCACTTTGATAGTTCGGATAGTCCCATGTTCATTAATGAACAAATTCATAAGAATGCACAAGCTACTACTGTTCTTCTAGCTTCCTTGTGCAGGGATGAATACCATAAAGTGAGCGGCTTGGATAACGCCAAGCAAATCTGGGACACCCTCAAGATTTCTCATGAGGGGAACGACATCACCTTGCTCACCAAGATGGAGTTGGTGGAAGGCGAGCTTGGACGATTCGCCATGATAAGGGGAGAGGAGCCAACTCAAACTTACAACCGGCTCAAGACCCTTATCAACAAAATAAGGAGCTACGGAAGCACGCGTTGGACGGATCACGACGTCGTCCGCCTAATGCTCAGGTCCTTTACCGTTCTTGATCCTCATCTCGTGAACAATATTCGTGAGAATCCCAGGTACACGATGATGACGCCCGAGGAAGTACTTGGAAAATTCGTGAGCGGGCGGATGATGATCAAGGAGGCAAGATACGTCGACGACGCGTTGAACGGACCACTCCACGAGCCTCAACCCATTGCTCTAAAGGCAACGAGGAGCAAGGAGTCGCTACCTAGCAAGGTGGCGCAAGTTGAGGCGGCCGGGCTCAATGATGAAGAGATGGCTCTCATCATCAAGAGATTCAAGACGGCGCTAAATGGTCGCAAGGGGCAGCCAAGCAAGACCAAGACAAAGGGGAAGCGCTCATGCTTCAAATGCGGTAAGCTTGGTCATTTTATCGCTAACTGTCCCGATAATGAAAGTGACCAGGAAAAGGGGAACAAAAGAGAGAAGAAGAAGCAATACAAGAAGGCAAAGGGCGAGGCGCATCTAGGAAAGGAGTGGGACTCGGATTGCTCCTCCTCCGACTCCGACAATGAAGGACTCGCTGCTACTGCCTTCAACAAGTCTTCCCTCTTCCCCAACGAGCGTCTCACATGCCTTATGGCAAGGGAGAAGAAAGTGAGTACTCAAGACTCCACTTATGCTTCCTCTAGTGATAATGAATCTAGTGATGATGATGACATAGATTATTCATGCTTGTTCAAGGGCTTAGATAGATCTAAGATAGATAAAATCAATGAATTGATTGATGCATTGAATGAAAAGGATAGGCTTTTAGAAAAGCAGGAGGATTTATTGTATGATGAACATGATAAATTTGTAGAGGCACAAAAATCATATGCTTTAGAAGTAAAAAGAAATGAAATGCTTTCTTATGAACTATCTACTTGTCATGAAACCATTTCTACTTTACAAGGTGTTAACAATGATTTAAATACTAAGTTAGAAGTAGCAAATAAATCTAATTCTTGTGTAGAACATGTTATGATTTGCACTAGGTGTAAGGATTTTGATGTTAATGCCTGTAGTGAACACCTAGTTTTAATTTCCAAATTAAATGAGGAATTGGCTAGTCTTAATGCCCAACTTAAGACTAGCAAGAGTGAAGTTGATAAGATAAAATTTGCAAGGGATGCCTACACGGTTGTTAGACACCCCTCAATTAAGGATGGGCTTGGCTTCAAGAGGGAAGCCAAGAACTTAACAAGCCATAAGACTCCCATCTTCGTCAAGGAGAAAGGGAAGGCCCCTATGGCTAGTAGTGCTAAAAAGAACCATGCTTTCTTATACCATGATAGGAGGCATGCTAGAAATGCTTATAATGGTTTTGATTTACATGTTTATGATTCACATACCATGTTTGCTTCTAGTTCTTCCTATAAGCATGATAGAGATATGTGTAGGAGAAAAGTTGTACATATGCCTAGGAGAGATATTGCTCATGTGCCTAGAAAGAATGTTATTCATGCTCCTAGGAAAGTAGTGAATGAACCTTCTATAATTTATTGTGCTTTAAACACTTCCTTTACTATTTGTAGAAAGGATAGGAAAATAATTGCTAGGAAGTTAGGGGCAAAATGCAAGGGAGACAGGACTTGCATTTGGGTCCCTAAGAACATTTGTGCTAACCTTGCAGGACCCAACATGAGTTGGGTACCTAAGACCCAAGCCTAAATTTGCCTTGCAGGTTTATGCATCCGGGGGTTCAAGCTGGATTATCGACAGCGGATGCACAAACCATATGACGGGGGAGAAGAAGATGTTCACCTCCTACGTCAAAAATAAGGATTCCCAAGATTCAATTATATTCGGTGATGGGAATCAAGGCAAGGTAAAAGGGTTAGGTAAAATTGCAATTTCTAATGAGCACTCAATTTCTAATGTGTTTTTAGTAGAGTCTCTTGGTTACAATTTGCTATCTGTTAGCCAATTATGCAATATGGGGTACAACTGTTTATTTACAAACGTAGATGTTTCTGTTTTTAGAAGATGTGATGGTTCACTAGCTTTTAAGGGTGTACTAGACGGCAAGCTTTACTTAGTTGATTTTGCAAAAGAAGAGGCCGGTCTAGATGCATGCTTAATGGCTAAGACTTGCATGGGCTGGCTGTGGCATCGCCGCTTAGCACATGTGGGGATGAAGAACCTCCACAAGCTTCTAAAGGGAGAACACGTGATAGGTCTAACAAATGTTTATTTCGAAAAAGATAGACCTTGTGCAGCTTGTCAGGCAGGTAAACAAGTGGGAGGAGCACATCACAGCAAGAATGTGATGACCACGTCAAGACCTCTGGAGCTGCTGCATATGGACCTCTTCGGACCTGTCGCCTATCTAAGCATAGGAGGAAGTAAGTATGGTTTAGTTATTGTTGATGACTTTTCCCGCTTCACTTGGGTGTTCTTTTTGCAGGATAAGTCTGAAACCCAAGGGACCCTCAAGCGCTTCCTCAGGAGAGCTCAAAATGAGTTTGAGCTCAAGGTGAAGAAGATTAGGAGCGACAACGGGTCCGAGTTCAAGAACCTACCAGTGGAGGAGTTTCTTGAGGAGGAAGGGATCAAGCACGAGTTCTCCGCTCCCTACACACCACAGCAAAATGGTGTGGTAGAGAGGAAGAACAGGACGCTAATCGACATGGCGAGGACGATGCTTGGAGAGTTCAAGACCCCCGAGTGCTTTTGGTCGGAAGCCGTGAACACGGCTTGCCACGCCATCAACAGGGTCTACCTTCACCGCCTCCTCAAGAAGACGTCATATGAGCTACTAACCGGTAACAAACCCAATGTATCTTACTTTCGTGTTTTTGGGAGCAAGTGCTACATTCTAGTGAAGAAGGGTAGAAATTCTAAGTTTGCTCCCAAAGCTGTAGAAGGGTTTTTATTAGGTTATGATTCAAATACAAAGGCGTATAGGGTCTTCAACAAATCATCGGGTTTGGTTGAAGTCTCTAGCGACGTTGTATTTGATGAGACTAATGGCTCTCCAAGAGAGCAAGTTGTTGATTGTGATGATGTAGATGAAGAAGATGTTCCAACGGCCGCTATACGAACCATGGCGATTGGAGACGTTCGGCCACAGGAACAAGATGAACAAGGTCAACCTTATTCCTCAACAACGGTACATCCCCCAACTCAAGACGATGAACAGGTTCATCAAAAGGAGGCGTGTGATCAAGGGGGAGCACAAGATGATCATGTGATGGAGGAAGAAGCGCAACCGGCACCTCCAACCCAAGTTCGAGCAATGATTCAAAGGGATCATCCCGTCGACCAAATTCTGGGTGACATTAGCAAGGGAGTAACTACTCGATCTCGATTAGTTAATTTTTGTGAGCATTACTCCTTTGTCTCTTCTATTGAGCCTTTCAGGGTAGAGGAGGCCTTGCTAGATCCGGATTGGGTATTGGCCATGCAGGAGGAACTCAACAACTTCAAGCGCAATGAAGTTTGGACGCTGGTGCCTCGTCCCAAGCAAAATGTTGTGGGAACCAAGTGGGTTTTCCGCAACAAACAGGACGAGCATGGGGTGGTGACGAGGAACAAGGCTCGAATTGTGGCAAAAGGTTATGCTCAAGTCGCAGGTTTGGACTTTGAGGAGACTTTTGCTCCTGTGGCTAGGCTAGAATCAATTCGTATCTTGCTAGCATATGCCGCTCACCATTCTTTCAGGTTGTACCAAATGGATGTGAAGAGCGCTTTCCTCAACGGGCCAATAAAGGAGGAGGTGTACGTGGAGCAACCCCCTGGCTTCGAGGATGAACGGTACCCCGACCACGTGTGTAAGCTCTCTAAGGCGCTCTATGGACTTAAACAAGCCCCAAGAGCATGGTATGAATGCCTTAGAGATTTCTTAATTGCTAATGCTTTCAAGGTTGGGAAAGCCGATCCAACTCTTTTCACTAAGACTTGTGATGGTGATTTGTTTGTGTGCCAAATTTATGTCGATGACATAATATTTGGTTCTACTAATCAAAAGTCTTGTGAAGAGTTTAGCAGGGTGATGACGCAGAAATTCGAGATGTCGATGATGGGCGAGTTGACCTACTTCCTTGGGTTTCAAGTGAAGCAACTCAAGGACGGCACCTTCATCTCCCAAACGAAATACACGCAAGATCTGCTAAAGCGGTTTGGGATGAAGGACGCCAAGCCCGCAAAGACGCCGATGGGAACCGACGGACACACCGACCTCAACAAAGGAGGTAAGTCCGTTGATCAAAAAGCATACCGGTCAATGATAGGTTCTCTGCTTTATTTATGTGCTAGTAGACCGGATATTATGCTTAGCGTATGCATGTGTGCTAGATTTCAATCCGATCCTAAGGAGTGTCACTTGGTGGCGGTGAAGCGAATTCTTAGATATTTAATCGCTACGCCTTGCTTCGGGATCTGGTATCCAAAGGGGTCTAACTTTGACTTAATTGGGTACTCAGATTCCGACTATGCTGGATGTAAGGTCGATAGGAAGAGTACATCGGGGACGTGCCAATTCTTAGGAAGGTCCCTGGTGTCATGGAACTCTAAGAAACAAACCTCCGTTGCCCTATCCACCGCTGAGGCCGAGTATGTTGCCGCAGGACAGTGTTGCGCGCAACTACTTTGGATGAGGCAAACCCTCCGGGACTTTGGCTACAATCTGAGCAAAGTCCCACTCCTATGTGATAATGAGAGTGCTATCCGAATAGCGGAAAATCCTGTTGAGCACAGCCGCACAAAGCACATTGACATCCGGCATCACTTTTTGAGAGACCACCAGCAAAAGGGAGATATCGAAGTGTTTTATGTTAGCACCGAGAACCAGCTAGCCGATATCTTTACCAAGCCTTTAGATGAGAAGACCTTTTGCAGGCTGCGTAGTGAGCTAAATGTCTTAGATTCGCGGAACTTGGATTGAATTGTAGCATACATGTATTCATGCTTTTGATCATGTTCCTTTTTGCATTTTGTTGCTTATCATGGTGCTCAAGTTGTACAAACACTCCCTGGACCTCACAAGTCCGTTGCAAAGTGATGCACATGTTTAGGGGGAGATGTGTTACAACTTGACCCTTTGAGACTAACCATATGTTTGAGTTTGCTTGTTTTAGTCACAAAGGAGAATTGAAAGGGAAAAGGTGGACTTGGATCATGCAAGACTTCCACTGCACTCCGATGAGAGGGTAATTAATTCCAAGTCCATCTCATGAACTCTTACTGCCATTTGCTCTTAATTGAAGATTTTGGTGAGGCAATGGGGTTAAAGGGCCAAGATTGATCCCGTTTTGGTGCTTGATGCCAAAGGGGGAGAAAATAAAGGCCAAAGCAATAAATGGATCAGCTACCACTTGAGAAATTTGAAAATATAGTAGAGTAGAGCTTTTGGTTTGTCAAAACTCTTTTATTGTCTCTTTTGGCTTCAAGTGGGGAGAAGTAGTTGATTATGGGAAAAAGGGGGAGTTTTTGAAATCTTTGATCAATCTCTTTTGGAATGACTCTCTTTATGCTTCAACATGTGTGTTTAACTTAGAGATAGAGATTTGAGTTTGATTTGCAAAAACAAACCAAGTGGTGGCAAAGGATGATCCATATATGCCAAAATTGATTCAAAATAAATTTAAGTTTTATTTGAAGTGAGTTTGCACTTGTTCTAGTTGCTTTATGTTGTGTTGGCATAAATCACCAAAAAGGGGGAGATTGAAAGGGAAATGTGCCCTTGGGCCATTTCTAAGTATTTTGGTGATTGAGTGCCAACACATGTGCTTAATTGTGAATTTATGTACATGGGTGAACAAGGTGCAAATCATGAAGTAAAGGTATGTTTCTAAGCCTTAGTACATTGTTTTTGTGTACTAATATATTTGTCTAAGTATTAGAAACAGAAAGAAGAAGAAGAGAGAAGAGGAGAAAAGACTTGGCTGTGTGCTGCCAAGACCCAGCTCGGTCTGGAGCACCGGACTGTCCGGTGTGCACCGGACAGTGTCCGGTGCGCCAGGCTGACTCGGCTCGAACTGGCCGCTCTCGGGAAATTGGCCGACGGCGTACGGCTAAAATTCACCGGACTGTCCGGTGTGCACCGGACTGTCCGGTGAGCCAACAGTCGGCCGGGCCAACGGTCGGCCGCGCAATCCGCGCGGGACACGTGGCCGAGCCAACGGTCGGAAGACGGCACCGGACTGTCCGGTGTGCACCGGACATGTCCGGTGCGCCAACGGCTCCAGATCTTCCAACGGTCGGCAACGGTCGGAAGCGCCAGTTATGGAAACAAATCGGGCACCGGACAGTGTCCGGTGTGCACCGGACTGTCCGGTGCCCCCGACGACAGAAGGCAAGGATGGCCTTCCGGATTTGCTCTCAACGGCTCCTAGCTGCCTTGGGGCTATAAAAGGAGCCCCTAGGCGCATGGAGGACACACACAAGCAACCTTTGAGCATTCTTGATCATCCACACTTAGTCTTTGCGCTTTCATTTGTGATTCTAAGTGATTCGAGCTCCGTTCTAGTGAGAACTTTGTGATACTCTTGTGAGCTCGAGTCTTGGCCGTGTGTGTGCGCATTTCGCTGTGGATTTGTGTGTGTTGCTTCCCTCCCTTACTCTGTGTTTCATTTGTGATCATATACTTGTAAGGGCAAGAGACTCCAATTTGTGGAGATTCCTTGCAAACGGGATAGTGAAAGGAACAACAAAACACCGTGGTATTCAAGTGGGTCTTTGGACCGCTTGAGAGGGGTTGATTGCAACCCTCGTCCGTTGGGACGCCACAACGTGGAGTAGGCAAGCGTTGGTCTTGGCCGAACCACGGGATAAACTACTGTGTCACCTCTGTGCTTGATCTTTTGTGATACTGTGTTTTGTTGAGACTTCACCTTAGCCACTTGGCAATAATCGTGCTAACACTTAACAAGTTTTTGTGGCTTAAGTTTGAAGTTTTTACAGGATCACCTATTCACCCCCCCCCCCTCTAGGTGCTCTCAGAAGGCTCTTTGGCATTCTTCGGCCGCTTCATCCATTTCAACCTTCGGCTTTCGGAGTCCGAAGCGTTGCCAGATAGGACGCATAATGATACTCTTAACATCTTCCTGCGCTGTCAAGTCATTCTTTACATAGAACCATTCTGTCATCCAGGCGCCGGGCCACCTCTTCCGAAATGTTGGCACGGGGCAGCTCGACCCAGAGCAGGTACCGAAGCTATAACAACCAAAGTTGTTGTGATATTGTTTTTTCCCCCCAGGGCTTCGTCTCGTATACCAACTCATGAATTTTGCAAAAGATTTTAGCATTTGGTTCTAAACCTTGGCTTTTCGCAGCCCAGACAAAAATTCCCATTCTCAAGATAGCTTCGGGAGTAATTTGATGGAGGTAGATTTGAAATGTCTTCAGGACTTCGACAACAAAGTTGCTTAGGGGGAACCGAAGCCCAGCCTTGAGAAAGCTTCGGAAGATCACGACCTCATCTTGTTTGGGGGTAGGAGAGGTTTTTTCTCCAGCATCGGCCCTCACAATAGATATATCTCGAAAATATCTCCCCCTCATATTGTCAATATGACTCTGCTTAATAGTGGTTTTCCCGAAAACCGAGTGACTTGGCCGCCATGGTCGATCTTCGGACTCTCCCCCGTCGCTTTCTACATCATAACTGTCGCTGTCACCAGTATCTTCAGATAGACCCTCTAAAATCTCTTTGGTGATCTTTTCTGTATTAGTCTTCGACATTGCTTCAAGAAACCCCAGGTTCTTCTCTTCAGAGAGACTTAGCTTCATTTCGACAGCAGCCTTTTTCTCCTCAGACATCCCTTCGGAAATCTTACTACTCGCTTCCGAAGCTCAAAACTAGGAAAGAAAACAAATAATTTTTGGGCAGAAAGCTTTATAGGCAGGCAAAACAGATGGCAAAGAGAGCGTGTAAAATCAAATATGGCGGGCTCCTATTTATACACTCGATAAGACGGAAACTGTGTGGTCCCAGGTGTCAGTGGCTTTTGCTATTCTAGCAAAGGGAAGGTGTTTTTTCGGACCTTCGGCTTAAGGCCTTCGTCCATATCGCAATCTGAATTTATCACTAACAAATTAATATTGCGAGGGGCTACTGTTGGGGGCCTTCGTCCTCCGAAGGTCCTCAAAAACATGATTTGACAATGTTTTCCAAGTGAATCATATGAACAGGTATCTTCGGACTCAGAATTATGAACATGGAGTACGGTCAGGACGAAGCCTAAGCCAGACGAATGGGGATTGAGATGAAGGACGGGCTGATTACCAAGCTGTACGAAGGATGGTGCACAGCCGAAGCTATGCGCAGGAAAGCTTCGTCACGATAGCAGAAAGGGGAACCGACTTAAAGATGAAAAGACTACTTAGGCCTTAATAGATTCCCATAAGTCATTAGCCAATGTAATGGGCATAAATGTAATTTTACATGGGCTGCGTCCCATGCCTATAAATAGATGAACAGTACTCCCGTACTGTTCACGCTAACTTGGCATTTGCTTTTGCGTCATCCTTATACTGTTGCCTTCCTGCAATCCGAAGGTACACTTGTAATCTGAAATCATTTTTATTATTCTATAATAATAAAATAGAAATGGCGTTGTGATAACATTTAAATGTTTATGTTATTTCTTATGTTACATATAAGTTCTTCATCTTCGTTTATTGCGCTTACGAAGGTATGTTGTCCGTGACCTTCGTCCGAATTACATTATATCCCAAAGGGAAATAATGTTTCAGAGGACGAAGGATTTTATCATTTAACATTTTTTATGTTGCCTTGTTCTTAAGCCAAAGCATTTGAGAACAAGTCTCCAACAACTCGAATGCAATTTCAAAGTGAAACATAACTTGGACTGTTAATTTAACTTCAGTGCCTTTTTAACTGAAGTAACTTGTTTATTAATTTGATGGATTACCCTGCCAATGAAATCTGAAATACCTCACTTCAGTGCCATTATGGTTGATTTTATATTGGAATATATTTCAGAACCACTTTGGGATCAATGGTGTCGCAACAGGTATGAAATACCTCACTTCGAATTATGAATCATATGAACAGGTATCTTCGGACTCAGAATTATGAACATGGAGTACGGTCAGGACGAAGCCTAAGCCAGACGAATGGGGATTGAGATGAAGGACGGGCTGATTACCAAGCTGTACGAAGGATGGTGCACAGCCGAAGCTATGCGCAGGAAAGCTTCGTCACGATAGCAGAAAGGGGAACCGACTTAAAGATGAAAAGACTACTTAGGCCTTAATAGATTCCCATAAGTCATTAGCCAATGTAATGGGCATAAATGTAATTTTACATGGGCTGCGTCCTATGCCTATAAATAGATGAACAGTACTCCCGTACTGTTCACGCTAACTTGGCATTTGCTTTTGTGTCATCCTTATACTGTTGCCTTCCTGCAATCCGAAGGTACACTTGTAATCTGAAATCATTTTTATTATTCTATAATAATAAAATAGAAATGGCGTTGTGATAACATTTAAATGTTTATGTTATTTCTTATGTTACATATAAGTTCTTCATCTTCGTTTATTGCGCTTACGAAGGTATGTTGTCCGTGACCTTCGTCCGAATTACATTATATCCCAAAGGGAAATAATGTTTCAGAGGACGAAGGATTTTATCATTTAACATTTTTTATGTTGCCTTGTTCTTAAGCCAAAGCATTTGAGAACAAGTCTCCAACAACTCGAATGCAATTTCAAAGTGAAACATAACTTGGACTGTTAATTTAACTTCAGTGCCTTTTTAACTGAAGTAACTTGTTTATTAATTTGATGGATTACCCTGCCAATGAAATCTGAAATACCTCACTTCAGTGCCATTATGGTTGATTTTATATTGGAATATATTTCAGAACCACTTTGGGATCAATGGTGTCGCAACCAGGTTCGCCCTCGATTCGAGAACCAAGGTACTAATGAGGCCACCTTCGAGTGTCCAGATGAAACCTCGGATTGCTTTGTCGTTCTGGATACTGATGGTCTGAAGTATGAACACATTCCTTAACTGTTATGTAGTGTTTTCCTACAAATTATCTATACATCATTCAAATACTCATACAAAATAAATGGTTTCTTTTGTTATATATGTATTATTTAATGTTGGCTGCATCCATATGTTGCATAGGTTAAACACATGCACTGGTACAGGGTTGGAGATAAAGTTTCAACCTGTGAGTGTTGATATAGTAGGGCTCGATTACCACCTATCAGGTATACAAAATTTACTATGCTGCTTGTGTGCCCATGTTGCACTCATGCTGGATTTGTTTCCTGTATTAATCGTACCATGCAATTTAGTCCTTCCAAACATGATTGGCCTGATTCTCTCTACCATTTTGTTGCTTCAGTGATGTAGTTGCTTGGGTAGACAAGTAGGAGCAGCGGTTCAAATTTTGGATCTTGGCATGGGCACCTTTGGGATGGACTGGAATCAGTAGGCCTCTGTGTTGTGGGCGCGCCGGTTGCATGTCGCGTGCAGGTTCGCCCTCAATTCGAGAACCAAGGTACTAATGAGGCCACCTTCGAGTGTCCAGATGAAACCTCGGATTGCTTTGTCGTTCCGGATACTGATGGTCTGAAGTATGAACACATTCCTTAACTGCTATGTAGTGTTTTCCTACAAATTATCTATACATCATTCAAATACTCATACAAAATAAATGGTTTCTTTTGTTATATATGTATTATTTAATGTTGGCTGCATCCATATGTTGCATAGGTTAAACACATGCACTGGTACAGGGTTGGAGATAAAGTTTCAGCCTGTGAGTGTTGATATAGTAGGGCTCGATTACCACCTATCAGGTATACAAAATTTACTATGCTGCTTGTGTGCCCATGTTGCACTCATGCTGGATTTGTTTCCTGTATTAATCGTACCATGCAATTTAGTCCTTCCAAACATGATTGGCCTGATTCTCTCTACCATTTTGTTGCTTCAGTGATGTAGTTGCTTGGGTAGACAAGTAGGAGCAGCGGTTCAAATTTTGGATCTTGGCATGGGCACCTTTGGGATGGACTGGAATCAGAAGGCGCGCCGGTTGCATGACGTGTGGGCCCGGGCCTCCATGCTGGGTGCGTTGGAAGTCGGAGGGGCGCGCCCACTTGGCGCGGTTGCATGTCGCCTGCACGGCTGTCCGCCCTTTCACCCGCTGGTCTGGGCGAGAGTGGAGGAATGCTTGTAACCGCTGGGCGGTTGCATGCACCGCGCGCAGCGGTTTGGCTCCTTCTGCCCTGGGCCAGTTTGCATGACGCGTGGGACCCAGCCCCCGCGCCGTAGGGGGAGGACCTTGGAGCGTGTTGGAGAAGACTCAGCCCACGACGGCTAGGGACGCAAGTAGGGAGAGTCGCCTTTAAAAGGAGGGTGACCCCCTTGAAAGGCGACCATGTCTTCACGCTCCCTTATGCACCGTGTCTTTCCAGCTTCCGAGCCCCCAGATGGGGGACACCCGCAATCCTTCCGCCTTGTAGTTGGAGGAACGCAACTTCGTGGAAGTTGGTACCCTTCAGGCATCACTCGGCTTTAAGGATTTTCATCAGTCAGCCCGGCTGCATCCCCTCGCCGGTGGTCACCCAAGACGGTGACCACCAGCCTCTGGGTGGGGAGAAGCAAGCCGGGCTGCGATCTTGGTCCCGCCCTCAGCTTCAAGGATGTTCATCCTTGATGGGTCGGCGCGTATAAACGGGAGCCGTGTTTTTTCCTCATTTCGAGCACTAAGACTCGTCTGTCGGCTAACAGAACCGCTTCACCAAGCGTGAGCCGCCCCGTGAAAAGGTGACGAGTGAGGTATCTGTATCCCGGAGGCGTAGGAGTCCCTCGGCTCGGTCGGCCTTGCTGTCCGAGGCTTCTCTTGCTTAGTTAAAGGAACCCCTCGGCCGCTCTTCGATGAGCCGAAGCCAGGGGTAGCGGTGTCAGCATGGACAGAGGTAGAGTTGGCTCGAAAAGAAGACTTGGTCGGCCAGAGCCTGGCCGGGTCGTCCACTGGCGGGACCGACGCCGGAATTGAGTTGCCGAGGCCTCGGGCCGGGCTGATGTCTTCGGGGGGCAGCTGGCCGAGGCCTCGGGGTGACCGGCCGAGTCGTCTGCTCGAGCCGGATTCCTGGAGAAGACCCTGGCGGCGATGGCCCGGGCGTGGTGATGATGTTGTCCTTCAGAGTGGAGATTCTCTGACTGCTTCGCCGTCCGAGACTAGGTCGGACCTCGCTGAAGGTGTAGTTGACGCCGAGGGTGCTACTGCTCCCTTCAACTGTCAAGATCCGAGCCTGCAGGATCGGATTATCTTGTAGTGCGTGTATGTTTTTTGCGGCCGCCGAGGCCCAAACACACCATCGTCGTGTTGTAAAGCTGCGTTTCTTTTCCTCTTGTTTCGAGTATCTGGACTTTTTCGTCGGTAACAGAATTGTCTGTGCGAGCGAGAGTTGCTTTTCACGGAAGGCGATGAGTGAGGTATCCGTATCCCGGAGGCGTAGGAATCCCTCGGCTCGGTCGGCCTTGCCGCTTACGCGCACTCTTGCCCATCCATAGGGTTCTGTCACCGACGCAGTCGAGAAGGCCCGAAGAATCGCTTCGGCAGAGGAGCTTTCGAGCGTGAAGACTTGTTCGGTCCGCAGAATCACTTATTCGAACGCGAGTTACTTATCGCAGAAGGTGATGAGTGAGGTATCCGTATCCCGGAGGCGTAGGAGTCCCTCGGCTCGGTCAGCCTTGGCTGCTTACGTGTACTCCATCGTTTTCAGGATCCCCTTTCGAAGTAGTCGAAAAAGCACGAAAGACATTCTGGCAGAAAGGATCTTTTTTCGAGGAAAATTTCGACGCAGAGGGGGTTCCCCCTTTTAGCCCCCGAGGGAGGGTCGGGCTTTGTCGAGGCAAGGCTGACCCTTCCTTATTGACTAAACTTTGCGTGGGAACGAGGTATACGAACAACTTGAAAGCATCTTAAGGGTAGAAACGACGTAGCTGTTGGATGTTCTAAGCGTTGTTGTAGACCTCGCCTTGACTGTTGGCCAGCTTGTACGTTCCGGGCTTCAGAACTTTGGCGATGACAAACGGCCCTTCCCAGGGAGGCGTGAGCTTGTGCCGCCCTCGGGCGTCTTGTCGCAGCCGAAGCACCAGGTCGCCCTCCTGGAGGTTTCGGGACCGAACCCCTCGGGCGTGGTAGCGTCGCAGGGACTGCTGGTACCGCGCCGAGTGTAGTAAGGCCATGTCCCGAGCCTCCTCCAGCTGGTCCAGTGAGTCTTCTCGATTAACTTGATTGCTTTGGTCGGCGTAGGCCCTCGTCCTCGGGGAGCCGTATTCTAAGTCTGTGGGCAAGATGGCCTCGGCCCCATAGACTAGAAAGAACGGTGTGAAGCCCGTGGCTCGGCTCGGCGTTGTCCTCAGACTCCAGACCATCGAGGGGAGTTCCTTCATCCATCGCTTGTCGAACTCGTTGAGGTCGTTGTAGATCCGAGGCTTGAGTCCTTGTAGAATCATGTCGTTGGCACGCTCTACTTGCCCATTCGTCATGGGGTGAGCCACGGCGGCCCAGTCCACCCGGATGTGGTGATCCTCGCAGAAGTCCAGGAACTTTCTGCTGGTGAACTGGGTGCCGTTGTCGGTGATGATGGAGTTCGGGACCCCAAAGCGATGGATGATGTTGGTGAAAAACGCCACCGCCTGTTCGGACCTGATGCTGTTTAGGGGTCGGACCTCGATCCACTTGGAGAATTTGTCGATGGCGACCAACAGGTGCGTATAGCCCCCGGGTGCCTTCTGCAAGGGGCCGACGAGGTCCAGACCCCACACAGCAAAAGGCTAGGTGATGGGTATCGTCTACGGGGCCTGAGCGGGCAGGTGGGTCTGCCTTGCGTAGAACTGACACTCTTCGCAGGTGCGGACAATTCTAGTGGCGTCGGCCACCATCGTCGGCCAGTAGAAACCTTGTCGGAAGGCGTTTCCAACAAGGGCTCGAGGTGCTGCGTGATGGCCGCAAGCCCCCGAGTGTATCTCTTGTAGGAGCTCCTGGCCTTCGGCGATGGAAATGCATCGATAGAGGATGCCTGAGGGGCTGCGGTGGTAGAGTTCCTTCCCGTCCCCCAGCAAGACAAACGACTTGGCGCGCCGCGCCAACCGCCGAGCTTCAGCTCGGTCGAGGGGTAGCTCTCCTCGGTGGAGATATTGCAGGTACGGGGTCTGCTAGTTTCGATTAGGCGTGACCCCGCCTCGCTCCTCCTCGATGCGCAGTGCCTCACCCTCGGGGGCTGAGGGTACCTCGGGCTGAGCTGAGGGTGCCTCGGGCCGAGCCGAGGGTGCCTCAGGCTCGACCGAGGCCTTCTCGGGCTCGGACGTGTCGTCGGTCTTGACGTAGGATTGATGCAGGTCTCGGGAGAAGACGTCCGGGGGAACCGTTGTTCGCCCCGAGGCTATTTTAGCCAGCTCGTCCACAGTCTCGTTGTAGCGTCGGGCGATGTGGTTGAGCTCGAGCCCGTAGAACTTGTCTTCCAGGCGCCGAGCCTCATCGCAGTAGGCTTCCATCTTTGGGTCGCGGCAGTGGGAGTTCTTCATGACTTGGTCGATGACGAGTTGCGAGTCACCGCGAGCGTCGAGGCGTCGGACCCCTAGCTCGATGGCGATGCGCAACCCGTTGATCAGAGCCTCGTACTCAGCCACATTGTTGGACGCCGGGAAATGGAGGCGTAGCACGTAGCGTAGGTGCTTTCCGAGGGGCGAGATGAAGAGCAGGCCTGCGCTTGCTCCTGTCTTCATCAGCGACCCGTCGAAGAACATGGTCCAGAGTTCCGGTTGGATCGGAGCTGTTGGGAGCTGGGTGTCGACCCATTCAGCCACGAAGTCCGCCAACACCTGGGACTTGATGGCCTTCCGAGGGGCGAACGAGATCGTTTCGCCCATGGTTTCCACCGCCCACTTTGCAATTCTACCCGAGGCCTCTCGGCACTGGATGATCTCCCCCAGAGGGAAGGATGACATCACAGTTACCGGATGAGACTAGAAGTAGTGTCGCAACTTTCGCCGCGTCAGGATCACCGCGTATAGCAGCTTCTGAATTTGGGGGTAGCGGATCTTGGTCTCGAACAGTACCTCGCTGATGAAGTAGACTGGCCTCTGGACGGGCAATGCATGCCCCTCTTCTCGTCTCTCAACCACAATCGCGGCGCTAACCACCTGAGTGGTCGCGACGACGTAGATCAAGAGGGCTTCTCCGGCAGCGGGGGGCACCAAGATGGGCGCGTTTGTAAGGAGCGCCTTCAGGTTCCCGAGGGCTTCCTCGGCCTCAGGGGTCCAAGTGAAGCACTCGGCCTTCCTTAAGAGGCGGTACAGAGGCAAGCCTCTTTCGCCGAGGCGCGAGATGAAGCGGCTCGGAGCCGCAAGGCATCCCATGACTCTCTGTACGCCTTTCAAGTCCTTGATGGGCCCCATGCTGGTGATGGCTACGATCTTCTCCGGGTTGGCCTCAATGCCCCGCTCGGAGACGATGAACCCCAAGAGCATGCCTCGAGGAACCCCGAAGACACACTTTTCGGGATTGAGCTTCACGCCTTTCGCCTTGAGACATCAGAATGTCACTTCAAGGTCGGAAAGGAGGTCGGAGGCTTTCCTCGTCTTGACTACGATGTCATCGACATAGGCCTCGACCGTCCGGCCAATATGTTCGCCGAACACGTGGTTCATGCACCGTTGGTACGTTGCACCCGCATTCCTCAAGCCGAACGGCATGGTAACATAGCAGTACATGCCGAAGGGTGTGGTGAAAGAAGTCGCGAGCTGGTCGGACTCTTTCATCTTGATTTGGTGATACCCCGAGTAGGCATCGAGGAAAGACAGGGTTTCGCACCCAGCAGTGGAATCCACGATTTGGTCGATGCGAGGCAGAGGGTAGGGAACCTTCGGACATGCTTTGTTTAGACCAGTGTAGTCTACACACATCCGCCATTTCCCTCCTTTCTTTTTCACAAGCACGGGGTTGGCAAGCCATTCGGGATGGAATACCTCTTTGATGAACCCTGCCGCCATTAGCTTGTGGATCTCCTCGCATATGGCTCTGCGCTTTTCCTCGTCGAATCGGCGCAGAGGCTGCTTCACGGGTCGGGCCCCAACTCGGATATCCAGCGAGTGCTTGGCGACATCCCTCGGTATGTCGGGCATGTCCGAGGGACTCCACGCTAAAACGTCGGCGTTTGCGCGGAGAAAGTCGACGAGCACTGCTTCCTATTTGGGATCGAGCTCGGAGCCGATCCGGATCTGCTTGGAGGCGTCGCTGCTGGGGTCGAGGGGGACGGATTTAACCGTCTCCGCTGGCTCGAAGTTGCCGGCGTGGCGCTTCACGTCTGGCACCTCCTTAGAGAGGCTCTCCAGGTCGGCGATGAGGGCCTCGGATTCGGCGAGGGCCTCGGCGTACTCCACGCACTCCACGTCGCATTCGAACGCGTGTCGGTAAGTAGGGCCGACGGTGATGACCCCGTTGGGGCCCGACATCTTGAGCTTGAGGTAGGTGTAGTTGGGGACGGCCATGAACTTCGCGTAGCATGGCCTCCCCAGTACTGCGTGGTAGGTTCCTCGGAACCCGACCACCTCGAACGTGAGGGTCTCCCTTCGGAAGTTGGAGGGTGTCCCAAAGCAGACGGGAAGGTCGAGTTGCCCGAGGGGCTGGACGCGCTTCCCGGGGATGATCCCGTGGAAAGGTGCAGCACCTGCCCGGACCGAGGACAGATCAACACGCAGGAGCCCGAGGGTCTCGGCGTAGATGATGTTGAGGCTGCTGCCTCCGTCCATGAGGACCTTGGTGAGCCTGACGTCGCCGATGACGGGGTCGACAACGAGCGGGTATTTCCCCGGGCTCGGCACGTGGTCGGGGTGGTCGGCTTGGTCGAAGGTGATGGGCTTGTCGGACCAGTCTAGGTAGACTGGCGCCGCCACCTTTACCAAACAGACCTCCCGACGCTCTTGCTTGCGGTGCCGAGCCGAGGCATTCGCCGCTTGCCCACCATAGATCATGAAGCAGTCACGGACCTCGGGGAACTCTCTTGCCTGGTGATCTTCCTTCTTATCGTCGTCGCGAGCCCTGCCACCCTCCGCGGGTGGCCCGGCCTTGTGAAAGTGGCGCCGAAGCATGGCGCACTCCTCAAGGGTGTGTTTGATGGGCCCCTGATGATAGGGGCACGACTCCTTGAGCATCTTGTCGAAGAGGTTGGCACCTCCGGGGGGTTTCCGAGGGTTCTTGTACTCGGCGGCGGCGATAAGGTCCGCGTCGGCGGCGTCGCGTTTCGCTTGCGACTTCTTCTTGCCTTTCTTCTTGGCGCCGCGCTGAGTTGACGCCTCGGGGGCATCTTCCGGTGGGCGGCCCTGGGGCTGCTTGTCCTTCCGGAAGATAGCCTCAACCGCCTCCTGGCCAGAGGCGAACTTGGTGGCGATGTCCATCAGCTCGCTCACCCTGGTGGGGGTCTTGCGACCCAGCTTGCTCACCAGGTCGCGGCAGGTGGTGCCGGCGAGGAACGCGCCGATGACATCTGAATCGGTGATGTTGGGCAGCTCGGTGCGCTGCTTCGAGAATCGCCGGATGTAGTCCCGGAGAGACTCTCTCGGCTGCTGTCGGCAGCTTCGGAGGTCCCAGGAGTTTCCAGGGCGCACGTACGTGCCCTGGAAATTGCCGGCGAAGGCTTGGACCAGGTCGTCCCAGTTGGAGATCTGCCCCGGAGGCAGGTGCTCCAACCAGGCGCGAGCGGTGTCGGAGAGGAACATGGGGAGGTTGCGGATGATGAGGTTGTCATCGTTCGTTCCACCCAGCTGGCAAGCCAGCCGGTAGTCCGCGAGCCACAGTTCCAGTCTCGTCTCCCTCGAGTACTTTGTGATAGTAGTCGGGGTTCGGAACCGGGTCGGGAACGGCGCCCGTCGTATGGCACGGCTGAAAGCCTGCGGACCGGGTGGTTCGGGCGAGGGACTTCGATCCTCCCCGCTGTCGTAGCGTCCCCCACGCCTGGGGTGGTAGCCTTGGCGCACCCTCTCGTCGAGGTGGGCCCGACGGTTGCGGTGATGGTGCTTGTTGCCGAGGCGACTCGGGGCCGCAGGCGCCGTGTTGCGCGTGCGCCCGGTGTGGACCGAGGCTTCCCGCATGAATCGGGAAGTCGCGGCGCGATGTTCCGAGGGGTACCCCTGCCTTCGGGAGGTGGAGCTTTCGGCCCGTCGGACCGCGACGTCCTCCAGGAGATTCTTGAGCTCTCCCTGAATTCGCCGCCCTTCGGTGGTTGATGGCTCCGGCATCACGCGGAGAAGCATTGCCGCTGCAGCCAGGTTCTGGCCGACTCCGCTGGAGGTGGGTGGCGGCCTTACCCTGACATCGTCGGCGATGCGGTGCTGGATACCCTGGGGTAGATGACGCACTTCTCCGGCCGGAGGTTGGCCCGCCCATTCCTGCCCGATGTCCCGGCGGATCGACTCAAGTGTTCCTGCTCCCTCGTCGAGCCTGGCCTGTACCCCGCGGATTTGCTCGAGCTGTGGGTCATGACCCCCCGCCGGAACGGGGACCACAGCTAGCTCCCGTAGGATGTCAACGCGAGGCACAGGCCTAGGGAGATCACCGTTCTCCGGCATACCAAGATGGTTGCCTTCGGAGGGACCCACTAGATCGACGTGGAAACATTCACGACTTGGGCCGCAGTCCTCGTCGCCGAGGCTGCGGCTACCGTCAGAACAGTCGGAAAGGCAGTAGTCACATGCGGTCATGAAGTCCCGCATGGCACTGGCGTTACCAAGTCCGGAGAAATCCCAACAGAAGTCGGGCTCGTCATCTTCCTCGGACCCAAGGGCCCGTAGGTCGAGACGTCCGTCAGCCGGTCCCAGGGTGACCGCATACGATACCCTAGAGGGTTTGGACTCGCCTCTACGAGAGCATCCACCAAAGCGAAGTCGCTTGGCGGGTCGAGGCTGAATCCAAAAGGCGTGAAATGGGAATCAGTTGTGTAATACCCAAAAATGTAAATAGTGAAAATAGAGGAGAGCCCAAAATTTTGTGATCTATACTTATCGTCACATGTGAATATCATATTTAAAAACAAATAATTAATAAATGATATGCCACTAAATTATGCATCATGCTGGAATTTTATGTTGTGTGCATTTTGTGACAATAAAATTAATGTGACAAGAAATATATTAAAGACCAAAGTGGAATTTGACATCCAAAAGAAATTCTAGAAAAGATAAGAAAATAAATATTATGTAGAAAAAAGTGAACAAAGATAAATGATTCCTAAAATAGGGTTTGAATTTGTATAATTGACCCAAAGGTTAAACTCATATTAAAATTCAAATTTATGTTCAAAAGAATTAAGGATAAAAGAAAACAGAAAATAGAAAATAAAAAAGGAAAAAGACTCAAACTCGTGCTTTGGGCCTAATTCCCTCAGTTGGCCCAATTCTGTTTTCCTTCCCCGCGCGGCCCACTTACTCCACCACCCGCGTCGCGCCTTCTTATGCTGACGGCTGGGCCCATCGGGTCGGTCTCGCTCACGCTCTCAGGTTACGCTGGCGCGTGGGGCCCTGGAGTCGGACCCGTCTCTTCCGTGTCGCTTGACCAGGAGACGAAATTCTCCGTAACAAGCCTGGCCGCAATCACCGCTAATCACCCGGATTCATCGCTCGATGCTGCGTCCGCTCCTGTATAAAACCAGGATCGTTGCGTGCTCCTCCTCATCCCCTAGAACGGAGAGCTAGAACCGCGCCATGGCTAATACAGAGAAAGAGATGCGGGTGCCGGGTGAACGCCGCCGTGGAACCTAGCCTGCGAAGCTTTTCGGACCAAAAGGGCTAGCCTTATGGGTTCGCGGGGTTCCTTGGGTTGAGTTCAGGGCACCGCCGTGTGGACTTGAAGTCTGGGAAGCTCGGAATTTCTCGCCGTCAGCGTGCGTTGCGCCACACCGTGAAACATTTCTTCGCCGGTCACCAAGCTAGGTACGTTACCCACCCGCGTACTCGTTTCGTGCCTCACAGCGTATAGAAGCAACTCAATCGGGATTTAGGGCGTCGGGGTTGGGAAACCAGGTAGCTCCGGCGAGTTCCGTCGTAATGGTGGGGCGGCGCCGCCGTCCCGCTCACCCGGGGTAGAAGAAACACCAGCACCGTTAGATCTGCATGGGCGGTCCAGATTGGGTGGTGCGTGGGCCGTTGGATCCACACCGTGCGGACTTGATTAGATCGGGCGTAAATAAAATCCTGGTCGTTGATCTCCTAGGGAACGGTTGCGATTAGAAGTTGCGTACCCCTTCGCCACTTTGGTCGGGTACCGTTGATCTCTGTGTGGGCGGTCAGGATTAGAATCAGTATACCCCTTCACGCGATTTAATCTGGGCGGTTGAATCGGATCAGACGGCCGACCTTGCCTGGTACCCCTTCGGCCTCAACAATATGCATAAGAGACCCTGCAAAATCCTTTTATCAACCCGCAGTCCGTCCTGTGGTTGCCTGTGTCTTAGTGCAAATTGCGCCAGGGCCCCTGGACTTTCCAATAATAATGCGCCCAGTCCCGAGATCAGATAAAATAGGGAAGCTAATTTAAAAATAGATTTTTAGTACAAATTTAATTGCAGAAACTTGTTTAATTCGTAGAAAATTCATATTAAGTCTGAATTGATCCATTCCAGTTTCATTAATTTTGTATTAATATTGTCTACCAACTAGTAACACTGTTTAGCCATAAAACTTGAGTTAAAATTGTTGATTAGGATTAATCTATTCTAAGCACTAAATAATTTCGAAAATTCATAACTTAATAACCGTAGCTCCGAATTTAGTGGTTCTTGTTTCTACGATCTCGTTATGGCGCGTAGATTATTATCACACAGTTTATTCTTATGTTTGGTGTAATGTTAATTTTTGCCTATACCATGTTTGTATGTATTGATACGTTTAGCAGTGAGGTCACGTGTCATCTGAAGATCATCCTGGTACCTGGAATCTCAAGTCCCAGGCAAGTTGTGCCCTTGATCACTTCTTTTTACCCACTCATGTTCTAATTAATCATAATGATCTGCATAGGTTAATTTTGATGGGACCTAATAGGTTACCCTAGTTTTTCTATCTTTATGCCTTGTTTACCACTAAACTTTCTGGGTAGTACTTGCTAGTGCTATATGTGGATTTGGGCATTGAGATACATATTATTCATACTTTTGTTATCAGTTGTTATTTACTGTTCATGATAAGATCATTATGTTAACTGGAACATGGAGAACCACCCGGGAAAACAGTGCTACCACAAGGGTTTAATGGGACGCCCTTGGCTGATTAATTAGGAAAGCTAGTGGAAGACTACCTTACCCGAAAGGGGCAAGGGCAGTAGGGGAGTGGTCAGTGTAGGGAGGCCCTCGGGAGGATTTTGCTGCGATGGCGGTCCTGCAAGGGATTCCTGCACTGGAGCTTCCTATAAACTGTAGCGGTTTTTCTAAAGCTAGTGGAACTTTGTAAAGGCCTCGTAGTGTTACCCTGCCTCGCCTCCTCGGTAGAGGTGTATGGGATTAGCTGTCTTTTGGCAGATGGGTAACATGACTTGTGGGTAAAGATGCACAACCTCTGCAGAGTGTAAAACTGGTATACTAGCTGTGCTCACGGTCATGAGCAGCTCGGACACTCACATGATTAAAGTATGGAACTAAATTCAATTTGTCATATGCATTGCATCGCAGGTGAGGTTGTTACTTTTGTTCTACTATTTAATTGGGTTTGGTATTTACTTATACTTAGTAATTGCTAATAAAATTTTGACCAACTTTAAAAGCAATGCTCAACTCTAATCATCCTTTTTGGTAAGCCTTACACTTCATGTGAGCTCCCATCTTTGGCGAGTTCATGCACATTAATCCCCACAACTTGTTGAGCGATGAACGTATGTGAGCTCACTCTTGCTGTCTCACACCCCCCCACAGGTCAAGAACAGGTACCGCAGGATGAGGCGCATGGAGGATGATGTGATGTGTTCGTGAGAGGTCTAGGCCATCGTCTCCCAGTCAACTTTGGGTTGCTGGACCGTTGTCTCCTTATAATGTAATTATTTATTTTGTATAGAACTCCTGTTATATATAAAGATGTGACATTCGATCCTGTGCCACTATACACCATATGTGTGAGACTTGGTCCCAGCATACCTGGTGTTTATGTTCGCGCCCGGGTCTTGGTGCCCCTAAAACCCGGGTGTGACAGGTTGGTACCTCTTGGTCGACGGACGGTGACGAAGTCACGTCAGGGACCGACTGCACCGTCGTCCCAGGTGCGAGGGTGACGCCCAGCAAGTCCTTCACGAGCGTGCTGGCGTCGTCCGTTTGCTTGGGATTGGCGTGTTGCGGGGAGACGACGCTCGTCTTCGTTTCAGACGCGAGGTCGATGCCCGACGTGCCGCTTGTTGGGGCGCCGGCGCCGTCGACTCGCTCGACAGCCGACGAGGTGCCGCCTCCTGCTTAGCCTTGGTTGCCCCGCCTCCTCCTCCATCGGCGGGGGAGGAGACGGGGCGAGCTCGAATGTTGTTCTTCCACCACGCGGGGAAGACGTCGTCGATTCCGCCGCCGGTGGGCGGGCTGTCGGCCGCCATTGTCGCTGTCGCACGACGGGGGAAGGAGTATCATGTCGTAGCTGCCGTTGAGGGACATGAACTCAAGACTCCCGAAACGGAGCACCGTCCCGGGCTAGAAAGGTTGCTGGAGACTGCCCATCTAGAGCTTGACGGGAAGTTGTTCGTCAACACGCAGCAGGCCCCTACCTGGCGTGCCAACTGTCGGTGTTTGAAACCCGGGGGTCCCTGGACCGACGAGTAAATTGTCGTCGCGTACCCCAGCCCAGATGGGTCGGCGTGAGACGGAGCGCGAAGGGGGGAGGCAGCCGGAGGGAGACGGGCGTGAGAGGTGGAATCCCGCGGCCTTCGTGTTTGTCCAGCGCCCAGGTCGGGTGCGCTTGCAGTAGGGGGTTACAAGCGTCCACGCGGGAGGGAGCGAGCGGACTCACGCGAGCGCTGTCCCGTCCTTCCCGGTGCGACCAACCCTATGTAAGAGGGCCCTGGTCCTTCCTTTTATAGGCGCAAGGAGAGGATCCAGGTGTACAATGGGGGGTGTAGCAGTGTGCTAACGTGTCTAGCGGAGGAGAGCTAGCGCCCTAAGTACATGCCATCGTGGCAACCGGAGAGGTTTTGGCACCCGGTTCGTGTGGTGTCGTGGCCGTCGGAGGAGCGCTGGAGCCTGGCGGAAGGACAGCTGTCGGGGCTGTCGAGTCCTTGCTGACGTTCTCTTGCTTCCGTAAGGGGGCTGAGAGCCGCCGTCGTCATAGGGCGTGCGGGGCGCCATCATTACTTGTCTGGCGGAGCGAGCCAGACGGGACGCCGGTCTTGTTCCCCGTAGCCTGAGTCAGCTTGGGGTAGGGTAATGATGGCGCCTCCTGTTGACGTGGTCGGTCCGTGCCCTAGGTTGGGCGATGTGGAGGCTCCTCTGAGGTCGAGGTCGAGTCTGTCTTCCGGGGCCGAGGTCGAGTTCGAGCCCCCGGGTCGGGCGAGGCGAAGACTGTCGGCTGAGGCCAGGGCTGAGTCCGAGCCCTGGAGTCGGGCGAAGCGGAGTTCGTCGTTCTTCGGGGCTGAGCCCGAGTCCGAGCCCTGGGGTCGGGCGGAGCGGAGTTCGGCGTCTTCCGGGGCTGAGCCCGAGTCCGAGCCCTGGGTTCGGGCGGAGCGGAGTTCGCCGTCTTCCGGGGCTGAGCCCGAGTCCGAGCCCTGGGGTCGGGCGGAGCGGAGTTCGCCGTCTTCCGGGGCTGAGTCCGAGTCCGAGCCCTGGGGTCGGGCGGAGTGGAGTTCGCCGTCTTCCGAGGCTGAGCCCGAGTCCGAGCCCTGGGTCGGGCGGAGTGGAGTTCGCCGTCTTCCGAGGCTGAGCCCGAGTCTGAGCGCATGGGGTCGGGCGAAGCGGAGTTTCCCATGGCGCCTACGGCCGAGCTTGGCCGCTGTCAGCCTCACTCTGTCGAGTGGCACAACAGTCAGAGCGGCGCAGGCGGCACTGTCCTTTTGTCAGACCGGTCAGTGGAGCGGCGAAGTGACTGCGGTCACTTCGGCTCTGTCGACTGGAGGGCGTGCGTCAGGATAAAGGTGTCAGGCCACCTTTGCATTAAATGCCCCTGCGATTTGGTCGGTTGGCGTGACGATTTGGCCAAGGTTGCTTCTTGGTGAAGACTGGGCTTGGGCGAGCCGAAGGTGCGTTCGTTGCTGGAGGGGGGCCTCGGGCGAGACGTAGATCCTCCGGGGTCGGCTGCCCTTGCCCGAGGCTGGGCTCGAGCGAGGCGTGATCGCGTCCCTCGAATGGACCGATCCTTGACCTAGTCGCACCCATCGGGCCTTTGCAGCTTTGTGCTGATGGGGGTTACCAGCTGAGATTTAGGAGCCTTGAGGGTACCCCTAATTATGGTCCCCGACACTTTTATAATAACATTATAACACACATTTATATATAAGTTATCGTGGTATTATATGTTCCGTTGCAACACACGGGCACTCACCTATAACATTATAACACACATTTATATATAAGTTATCGTGGTATTATATGTTCCCGTTGCAACGCACGGGCACTCACCTAGTATGATATGATAATATCAACTATATTGTTAACCTTAGGCTATGGTCACCGGACCGTGCAAAACAATGTTCTGCGCTCTAGACTTCACTGTTTATGTTTATATAGTAGAGTTGAAATAAAATATGTTTTGAGTAATGATGTTGGAGATAGCCTTACTCTAATGCTATGACTAGCATATTGTGTATATAGTTGTATAAAACATTTTTTATACTGTAGAGTGAGGTTTAAAATAAAAGACAATAGACTAAAGGCCTGTTTGAATGCATTGAAGCTAATAATTAGTTGGTTAAAACTTTATAGTGGGATTTAGTAGCTAACAAATAGCCAGCTAACTATTAATTAATTGCTAAAAATAACTATTTTCTCCGTTTTAAAATATAATTCGTTTGACGTCTTATTTAAAAAATCATGGAAAACTAAAAAAATTGTTTTAAGTCATATGTAAAAAATATTTGATAATAAACAAAACCACAACATTTTTTCCTACAATCTTTTAAATAAGACAAGCTGATTAAACTTGTGATAAAAAGTCAAACGAATAATAAATTAGGACCGGAGGAGTAATAACCAAACTATTAGCTACTTCCTTCGCTCATAAATATATGACACAATTGATTTTTTTTTTAAAAATTGACTACTCATCTTATTCAAAAATAATAATGAGTTATCATTTATTTTTTTGATTTGTTTTTATCGGTAGTTTATACTTGACTTAAAATTTTACATTTTTAATACTTTTTTGAATAAAACGGGTGATCAAAGTTTTCGAAAAAAGTTAACGGTATCATATATTTGTGAACGTAGATAGTAGATTGTTTAAATATATTTATCTAATTTTAATAACTACTTTTAGACATGACCAATGCCCTATGCACAATATGCTGCCACAGTCTAAGCTGGTGCATGCGCAGCGATGGCCGACGGAAAGAAAAAAAAGGAAAAGAAGCAAACCAACGCGAGCGTGTGACCCAGACTGGCAGACTCCCAGTCGCAGAGGCCGCACGAGAGATTAGGATGGTCTGCCCATCCGTATAAAAGGCGCGGCCGGCGATTGCAGCCCCCTCCGTCCTCGTTCTCGTCTTCGCGCCGCCTCTCATCTTCCGTGAGCCGAAGCTTCGGCGGCGGCGGTAGGTTACTCTCACTTCCCAACCAAATCCCCTTTATATGAACGCTGTTTTGATCGAATCCATCTTGGCTGGGCGTCCCGCTGAGGTGGAGGAGTCTCGATTGGTGAGAGGGTTTAGGGTTTTGATCCTCCAGCAGATCGTGAGTTCGGCTGATATTTTGTTGCGTTGTGGTTATGTAGAGCTGGCGCTGTATATCTCTCTTTAGAGAGCCATGGTGTATGCTGTTATGTGAATTTGTATTTTTTTTGGCCTAATTAGATTTGTTGATGTCGGTTTCTGCTTAAAGCAGGAATATGGCGGGGAAAACCAAGGGTGGGAAGAACAAAGGAAAGGCGCAGGGCGCTGGTCAGTCCGCCTCTGCTGAGCCAGAGGTGCCGGCGACTGACGGAGCCGAAGTGGTGAATCCAGAGAATGGGGAAGTAAACGAACCCCCCGTCACGGAGGATGGTGTGAAAAATGTTGAGAAAGGAGACGGGGATGCCCTGGAGGTTGTGCAGCCTGCAAGAAAGCCAGCTGAAGGTGAGGCTACGGTTTCTTTACTTATTCACTGATCACTGACACTGACACTGACATGCTGCAGTTGTATTGTATTGCTTGAATAGTAATATGGTGAACACGTTTGGACATTGTGTTTTATCTGGGTACAGTTGGACAATATACTTTTGATCTAGTATGTTCTTTGGCTGAATTTATGCTGATTGCTGAATGAGTGACATGTCTGCTCCTTTGTTGTTTTGTATGCTGTGCTTACACTAGTGATTTTGGATAAATGTATTGAAAATACTAGTGCTTTGTAGTGATCTAGTTTTTCTGGCCAAGCTCAGTTAGAGTAATCATCTACATCAGATTACACGTTTCAGTTGGACTGTTAGAACTTTCATATATGTAATTTAGGATGCTGTATTGTTGTTGTTTTGCCTGAAAAACCTTGCCTGCATGCTTTTAAATGGAGAAAATTCCTGTGAATGTGCTGCTGCTTTAACAATTAATCATTCAAGCAGGAGAGCTTCATCTATACGCTGTTCCTGTCAGGACACAATCAGGTGAAAAGCTTGAGCTGCAGGTAACTGTAAATAGTTTTCTTTCCTTGTCTATTCAACTTTACTAGTTCTGTGTGTTTCATGGTATGCTGTTATTTACAGCTAAGCCCAGGAGATTCTGTTATTGATGTTAAACAATTCCTTTTGGATGCTCCTGAAACATGCTTCTATACATGCTACAATTTGATATTGCATACTGAAGATGGGTCAGCTCATCAGTTGGAAGACTACAATGAAATATCTGAAATAGCAGATATAACTTCTAGTGGATGTTCACTGGAGATGGTTGCTGGTATGTAACAAGTTCCGGTTTCTTCTCTATTGTCATATATAGTGCTTATTTCGTGGAGCTAAAGTAAATGTTCTTTCAGCAATATATGATGAGAGGTCTATTAGGTCACATCTCCGACGTGTGAGGGAGCTACTATCTCTGTCTAGTCTTTATGTTTCCCTATCAACATCCTTAGCTCTGCATCAGGAGTCTGCTCAAGGAAAATCTGCAGGTACATCAGGTCTAATGTTTTTTTATTTGCAGTTGTACTTATACCTTCAATATTTGGTGTAAACACCTCAAGTGATGTTTATAGTACTATATGTATTCATGCAAGTGTTAAACCAACCTGCTGTTGATTTTGACCTTACTTGATTCTACCCCTGCTCAACAGGTCCTGAAAAAGGCCCTATTCAGGAGCTTGATGGTTTAAATTTCATGGAGGATAGTGCTGGCGCTCTCACTAATTTATTGGCTTCTGCACCAGCAGAGATAAAATGTGTTGGAAGCATTGTTTTTTCGTCTTTCAATCCTCCGCCTAGTTATCGGAGGTAATGCTGCTGTCTTGCATTACCATTGTCATATTATTCTTGAGTATCTTCAGAATCATTCTTACAAAAACCAGTCTGCTAGGCCTATTAATAAGTGTGGCACAAGGAGTACTTATCACCCTGTTTCCATTATAACCAGTCAATGTGGTCTGATCCTCCCATTTTCAATATAATCGGGCTGTTATCAAGCCATATATTGAGTCTTGTTTGACACAGCTTCAGCATCCAGCTCTGAGGTCCACATTAGGTCTTGAGTTTGCAAGCTAAAATCAAGAACCTTAAGACTTATTTGTCTAGAATTAGAAAACAAAAACAGTTCAAACAAACAACTTAGGTGTATCCACAGCTAAAGCTCCACAGATTTTTGGAGCTAGAAATACTCAGCTCTAAGAAATCTATAGTTTTTTTTACTGGAGCTGGGAACTCTCCCAAACAGGGCCAAAGTTCTGAAATAGGGTTGCCTTTTCAATAGAGTGCTGGAACAAGTATGGGCGTACCCAGTGCCGTAGGCTTCCCGCACTGTGCGGGGTCTGGAGAAGGGTATCTTTAAGCGCCAAGCCTTACCCGCATAATATGCAGAGGCTGGGGCTCGAACCCGGGACCTTCCGGTTACAGACGGTAGGCTCTACCGCTGCACCAGGCCCGCCCTTCAGTGCTGGAACAAGTATATTTGTTTTTTTTCCAAGTTTGTTGCTATAAATAAATATAGGTAGCACTCTAGTGCTCTATCCTTTTGATTGGGCATGCACAAATCTTGAAGTGCTTGATGGGTTAAGTGCAATATTCTTTGCCTCGTCTGCTTGTGCTTTAAAATGTCATTAGTTCAAAGAGGGCAGCATAGAGGCACCACCCATTATTTTCTCAGGTCTGGTAAGCTGTGACTAGGGGTGGGCACTTTTTTTTTACCATAAACCGAAAACCGAGTTTGGTTCGGTTTCGGTTTTTGCATCCATGAAGTTCAGTGTTCGGTATTGTAATCGGTTTTCGCTGTATACCGAACAGAAATACCAAAAACTGAACTGCCAAACTCTATCTGTTCTGAAATTTGACTCTTTGATTATGTGAACTAAATGTGTGCTGCAATGAACTTGTTATTCACTTATTTGTATGTGATGTATGATGAATCTCTAAATCCTTGTGGCTATATATATATATATATATGTGTGTGTGTGTGTGTGTGTGTGTGTGTGTGTGTGTTATCTATCAAACGGACTTTTCTTGATTATAAGTTTGATATTCGTTTTTTTACCAAAAAATCGAAGTAAAAAAAACCAAAACCGAACATGTCGGTTTTTCATTTTTTAGTAAACCGATCGATTCCTGTTGCCTGTAAAACCGAACCGATTCTTCAAAAAAAAACCCTGAATGCGTAGCCTTAGCTGTGACCATTTTTCTTAGAAAGGTCGTTTTTACCTTAATATATATTGCTTTGCCTATACTTGGGCTATGCTAATATTTTTTATGCTAGTCATAAGCTGTGATGCTGAAATTCTGGATAATGGTATTATTGTTTTTCTGTGTATTTCTTATTAAGCATAGATGTATATATTCAATACAATGGGCTTGATGCCCAAATTCTGTAACATTGTTTTGAGCTTGTCAGTTTTGAGTTGGGATTTTGTGGAATTAACATTTGATAGTGGTTTCCTCAGGTTACATGGAGATCTCATTTATATTGATGTTACAACACTAGAAGGAAATAAATACTGCATTACCGGAAGCTCCAAATTTTTTTATGTTAACAGTAGCAAAGGAAGTATATTTGACTCGAAACCTACAAAACAAGGACTGGAGGCCAGCACTCTCATAGGCCTACTACAGAAGATCAGTACCAAATTTAAGAAAGGTCTGCTATTGATCTAAATTTTATCCTTGTTGGTTGTACTGCACTATGTTTAATCTTTGCTGACATTTGGACAAATCTTTTGAAGGTTTTCGTGAACTCTTGGATCGCAGGGCATCGGCTCATCCATTTGAGAATGTTCAGTCTTTGCTTCCAGTGACTTCTTGGTTAGGAGCTTTTCCTGTGCCAGGTAATTTTGTCAGTGACTATATTATATATTATATATTCAAAAGCAAGCAGCTTTGGTGCCATGGCATGTTTTTTGGTTTTTTTTAATGCTTTGGTGCAAGTATGACTCGACCATGCTATATATTACCGCCTAAAATTAGTTTGCCACACTTCTGTTGCAAGAAAAAAAATGCCAGATAGACTTATGTATTCTGTAGCTAAAACTCTGGTCTCTATTAAGTGTTCCATGATGCTAAAACTCTTGTCCTATTGGCTTCATAAGCTACAAAGGCACTGCACAACTGTTTCATTTTGCAGCTGGTTCTTACCTTGGCTCAGAAACTCATACCCTTCTAATTTTGTTTTTGATGATATTTGATAATGATAGAGTACTAACTGAGTTGATTAGGTGGATCCCTCAATCAAGGGCCTCTTGTGATATCTTGGCTCAGGAGGATTGTGATAGCCTGGTCTAAAGATTAATAGGATTGTTAGAATACTCATACCTCATACCAACAAGGTGCATCTTCTTTTTCGGAAGCCTACCTCGAAAGAACTTCTGGGTTAAGTGTGCTTGGCCCAGAGTAATCTTGGGATGGGTGACCGACTGAGAAGTCTTCTCGGGTGCGCATGAGTGAGGACAAAGTGTGCATAAAAGACTCGTGTTAGTATGTGGGGATGGTCTATGATTCTAGAGGGCTACCAAGTAGGGTGTAAACGGTACAGATATTATCCGAGCATCCGACCGTCCGAAGAGCCTAATTATCCGACTGGATAATTTTTTCGGATACCCGCATAATTTTTGGATTTCGGATTCAGATTAGGATAGTACAATTTAGATATCGTATACAAATATGAGATGACTGATATCCGTCGGATTTCGGATATCCGTGTATCTTCTCGGATACCTGTTCGAATTCAGATTTCGGATATCTGGACATCTTCCCAGATATCTTACCAGATTTCAGATTTTGGATATTCGGATAGTTACATGTGGAATCGCCCTAAATATCCAAGTTTCAACATAATCAATACTTCACTTTATCATTTTCATATTGAGACTTGAGGTTATGTTCTTATATAATGTTTATTGGTCCTGGTAACCTATTTGCATTTTTGAGTCGTTAGTGGAATATTTTATGAATTTAATTGCATTTTGATAATTTTATGTAGAAATAATAATAATAATAATAATAATAATACACAAATAGTCTCAGAAATTCATGAAATTTGAAGGAGGGGCAATATATGCCCATATAGCATCCTCAAAAATGTTTGGGCCATAAAATCTAAAGATTGTCAGCGTTTCTTTCAATTCACTTTCACTTGTTGCGTGAGTTACATGTGAAATCACCTTAAGTATCCAAATTTTAACATAATCAATACTTCAATTTATCATTTTCACATAGGGAATTGAGGTTATCTTATATGATTTTTATTAGTTTTGGTAACTTATTTGCAATTTTCGGTTGATATTAGAATATTTTATGGATTTAAATGCATTTTGATGATTTTCTGCAGAAAGAAATTAATAATACACAAATAGTCTAAAAAATTCATGAAATTTGGCGTAGGGGCAACATATGTCCATATAGCATCCTAAAAAATGTTTGAACCATAAAATCCACAAGATGTCAGCAATTATTGCATTTCATTTTCACTTATTTGTGTGAGTTACATGTGAAACCATCATAAACATCTAAATTTCAACATAAACAATACTTCACTTTTACCATTTTCATGTGGGTACTTGATGTTATATTCTTGTAGAATATTTATTAGTCTTGATAACTTATTTGCAATTTCCGGTCGACACTAGAATATTTTATGAATTTAATTGCATTTTAACGATTTTCTACATAAAGGAATTAATAATACTCAAAATAGCCTTAGAAATTCATGGAATTTTATGGAGGCGTAGCATATGTCCACATATAATCCTAAAAAATGTTTGGACTAAAAGAGGGGCTAAATGATTACAACTATGATATGTGTGGAATGGTGTCTTACACGATATCCGACAAAAATATTTGTTACCAACGCTATCCGTGTTCGACTAGTTTCGTATTCGACCCACGACTAACCGTATTTGTATTCGAGAACATCCGTATTTGTATTCGTATTCGAAGCTATCCGTATTCAAATTTGAATCCGAATAAAAATATGAAAACAAATATGATTTCATTGATATTCGTCCGTATTCGATCCGATTACATAGGGATGAAAACGGGACGGGAAATTCCCGTACCGTCCGGTTTCGAATACTGTTTTTTCCCGATCGTTTTCGAATTGTTTAGAAATCGATTAGAAATTATACGAAAACGATTTAGCTAGTTTTCCGATCGTTTTCGTATTTTTCGTTTCCGAGTCATGTTGATACCACTTTTTACCGTTTTTATATAATATGAGATACATCTAGCATATAATTTATTCAGGTTATAGACTTCTATTGTGTTCAAGTGAATGAATAAGAGAAAAACAAAAGTTATAAATACTCTAAATAATACGAATGATGAAAAAAAGTTGTTTGTGTATTTTTATATCTTAAAAAATAAACAATATGTCACTTTATTATGTATTTGTGGAAACTACAAAACATTTATCTTTCCGACTAGAGTTTATTGTTTTCGATCGTTTTTGAATAACTGACAAATTCGATCCCGTATTTCGACCGTTGGTTTTCGTTTTCGTTTTCGACCCGGTTAAAAAATATGAAAACAAAAACAATTTAGCTGTTTTTTCGATCGTTTTCGACCGTTTTCATCCCTACGATTACACCCCTACTACCAAGAGTAAGTACCGCCAGTGGGAGTGGATGGGCTGTTACACCTCTAGCTAAGTTGTTCAAGTGGTCTGAGTAGCACTTCTCAGGTCTCGGGTTCGACTCCCCGTGAGAGCGAATTTTAGGCCGGGGTTAAAAAAATTCCATCGGCTGTCCCGCACAAAAACACGGGTCTAAGGCCCGTTCTCAGTCGCGGTCACGGTGCCACTATGTATATGTGGATATGTGGGGCAGGGGTTCAGGGGTTCTGTCCTGTGAGTCTTCTTAATACAATTTTCGGGGGCTGTCTTATCCCTGTAGGTCGAGTTTTTTGTATAAACTTGCCATTGACAATCTGTTATGAGAATTGAAGTCACTCCATATTCTTATTTGCATTAGAGCATAGAAGGGATGAAGCCAGGGCTGAGGACTCGGTTGTGTTGTCGTATGGCACCGAATTAATTGGCATGCAGAGAGACTGGAATGAAGAATTGCAGTCCTGCCAGGAGTTTCCTCATGGCAATCCTCAAGAAAGGTTTTTTAGTTGTTATCACACTTACTGGATTGCCTGCTTTATACCTGTAGTAACTCATTATTTTTGGCTGTGCAGGATATTGCGTGGCAGAGCACGCTATAAAGTAACATGTGATTTTGTGGATGCTGCAGTAAAAGGTGCAGTTGGTGTCATTAATAGATGCATACCCCCAATAAATCCAACTGACCCAGAATGTTTTCATATGTGAGTAAATATAATGCTTATCTTTTTGCTTTAAAATCAGAGTAAACAATGTCAACAGGTTCTATGTTGCATGATCATTTGATTGTAAGGTTATATCCATTACTGTGGCTATGTATGCTTATTTCATACCATTTTTGAAGCTAATGTTTTTTGGAGTTTATTTGAAGTTGAAGGGCTGACATGGATGGAAAAGCTGTGTCTAGGGATTTTATTTTAGATTAATACATGGTTCAACTTTTCACACTCTGAAAAGCCTAAAACTTATAAAAACAAACAGTTGCTTAAATTTGGGCAAATATTACTTCTAAAGGAGCTATGATCATTTGAAATTGTTAATTTCAAAGTTTCAAACCTGTGAAGTTTATATCTCTTGCCGACATGTGGTTTTAGGCACATCATGGAAACTTAATTTGTCTGCATCTGATTTGAATTCAGCATGCTATTTTTAAAATGCTCATGCATTTCTTCTTCTTGTCCATTTGAAATTAGAACATTCAAATGTCGTCACATGGACACTTCAAAACTTCAATTACATGACAGTGATGGGTTCTGCACTTGCCTGGAGACACACAACAATAACCTTGTTCTGGGGGGGGGTCAACGTTTGAGCGTCAACGGTCGGCGGGGCGACGCAAAAGGGACAACAACAGCCTCGTGGGCCTTCTTGCTTCTTTCTGTGTCCGGTCGGCAAGGAGCCCCGCCAGGGAAGCCAGCGGCAACGCACGTGTCTGCGCTGGTCAGGGTGGCCGTGCCCACTAGAGGGGCCGCGCGGTGGCGGCGAATCAGAAGGGGTAGTGGTGGATTCGGCCGGGAAGACCACGACAGCGATAGATCCAGCCATGAAGACAACAGATCCATCTGGGAAGGCCGCAACAATGATGGATCCGACTGGGAAGGCTGCGACATCGACAGATCCAACGGTGGCAGCGACGAAGAAGGGGGAGGGCGGCAGGACGGGTCCAACTAGGCAGGGGGCTGCGTCGGTTCTAACCAGGTAAGGTGGACAACGCCAGTGACGGAAGAAGCTTGAAGAAGAGGGAGGCGCTGTTGGGGCGGCTCAGGCTGGGACAACACAGTGCCAACCATGGCAGGGGAGAGGTCGGCCCTGGGCGCCAGTATCCTGCTCGTCGGAGCAAGAAACATGGTGGCAGTGGCCGGGGGAAGACAACACTGGCAGCCGTGGGTGGAGGAACATGCGGTCGGGGTGGAGGCAGCAACCAGATGCATGCCGGCGACGCTCCGGAAAAGGGGGCTCGCCACCGACGGCGTAGAAGAGAGGGGAGGGTCGTAGTCGGTCGTCGTCGGCGCACGCAGATGGGGGAGCCACAAGGCCACGGCCGAGGGAGAGGAGGTGCTAGCGTGGTCCCTTGTGTGCCAGTCGGGGGGAGCGGGCCGTGGGCCTATTCGTCGCGTGGCGCGGTGGGGCTTGGAGAGGTGCCGCCATGGCCAGCTGCAATAACATGGACCCAGGACATCTCGACTTGGGCTCCTGCAATTCAGACGCGTCCTGTCGCCACGGTGGCTTGTCCGAGGAGGTCTAGGAAGGGTTGGATTTGTTTATTATGGATTGTTTTCTTTTTCTTTGTTTTAATAAATCTCCTTAGGGGAGTTTTTTTTGTACTGCGGTCTATTTTGGACCCTCCTTTTCCTTCTACTTAATATAATGATGCGCAATTCTTCTGCGCTTTTGAGAAAAAAGGAGGTCTAGGAATGAGTCTTCCGGGGATGACGACACAGAAGATATGGGGAAGGAAGCCGTCGGTTGTAGGGGTGCTGGCGGCTAGGAGTTGGGAGGGAGGAGTGAACCTAGTTGATACCATGTAAGAAACTGACTCCTTGTATTGCATAGAGGATGGCTACATATATATAGATCTAGGGAACCCTAATGGGTCGGCCGACAACCCAACAGTGGTGCTAGCTCACCTGCACATACATATAGGAACACACACTCTAATACATAGCAAGCATGCAGACTAGTAGAGAGGTTGCAGAGTGAGGAGAGAAGATGGAGGAGATAAGATGGAGGAGGAGCTCATCACGAAGAGCAGCGGTGATTTGAACTGGCAGAGGGTGTCAGTGGCTTGACAGTTTCATTGGAGAGGATGAAGATGCGCATGAGACAAGGAATGGAGTGTGGGGAAGGAATGACACATGGAAGGAGAGGAATCGCCATCACGCGTGGGTGGAGAGGAACCACACAAGAATGATAGGAGTCGCTTGCAGGAGGAATTTATGGCCAGTGCCTGGGAGGATTCCAGTGTGCCTCCTACTGTGCGTTTTTGGGTGTTCCTATGCTAACCTTAATAGGCCAAATTGATAGCCCAATAGCCCACATCTAAGCTTGATTAAGCAGGCCCATGAAAAACAGAGTGACCAATCTAGTCGCCTCCCTCCTAGTTGAACGACTAATCATGATTAAGCAATGACTGATCGAACAACTAGGTTTTAGGTCGAACTAGCTGCCTCGGAGCCCCTAGTCATTCTCCTATGACTGACTAGGCTAGTTACTCATGATAAATAGGACGACTTGCAAACATGGCTATTAGATCTCTATCAAGGTGCTTATTTTATAAAATATCTTGAGTTAATATGTCTCTGCTCAGACGCTTGACTGATTGTAAAACTTATGCTGAATTATTGGTAGTAAAATAAAAATTAATATCAATGTCTATCTCTATCTCTACCTGTTTAAAGCACGAGTTTCGTACGTCGTATGTCGTGTGTCGTGCATCACACATGAAGTGCGTAGATTTGTTTTTTCTCCCCCAAGTCTCGCATAACAAACAAATAAGATAAGCCTTACCTCTTGCATGCCGTCGCAACACCATGCGCCTATCTCCGCCTCCCTCACCCAGATTCTTTCGCACCACCATAGAGCACATCGACCTTATCTCGTCAGCAAGCGCCTCGAACCGTTGTCGCGACTCTCCGCTGCCATTGCCTCTGCAGGTAGCGGGGCATGGAACAACCACAACGCAATGCGCATTTGCAGGCAGTGGTGCAAGAAAAGCCGAGGGAGAGGAGGAAGCAACGCTACCGGCGATGCGTGGCTGAACAATTGAGGGAGAGGTGTCTCCGCCTCACTAACCCAGATTCTTCCGCACCACCATAGAGGACATCGACCTTCCCCTGTTGGCAAGCGTCTCAAACCGCCGTCGCGACTATTCGCCGCCATGCGCCTTTGCAGGTAGCGGGGCAAGAATAACCGAGGGAGAGGAGGCGCTGCTGCCGGTGATGCGTGGCTGACAGCTGAGGGAGAGGAGGAGGCGCTCCTGATCCCGACTTTAGTTTTGTATTGGTTGTTGGCAAATAATTTGTCAGATATTAAGGTCGATCATAATATATGTGTTGCTCGTTTTCATGTAATCGGTGTGCGCTGATATTTTATCGAGTTATGTGCCGTCGCAAGACATGAGCATTGTACTAGGTAGATTACAAACATTACCATTTTTCTATTTAAAGTACGTCCTTTGTCACCAACTCGTACTTCCTGGAGTTGGTTCCATGACACATTTAACTACCCTGCTTCTATTAATTTGATGCTAGACTATTGTTCCAAGTTTATTTTCATTAATTGTCATTTATGGGACTATAATTGATTTTTTGTTTTTCGACACCCGCATTATTCTGATATTTTTTACTTTTGTATAAAGGCATGATGAGGTAATTTGTGCACTGTCAATTAAAGTTCAATCTGTACCCTATTCCTTCTACAACACTTAGTGTATTCTTATTTGTGCTCTTGTCCTAGTTTAGTGAAGCCTTTTAATTTAAAAAGTTTGTCTTTGTGATTTTGGTATTAGCGTATTGTTGAGTTACTTCTATTGTAATTAATATGGATTGGTATGGCTACAAAACTGTTAGGAGCTTATCATTTTCTTGCAATGTATACTTGCTTGGTCAAGTCTTATATGAATTTCTTGGCAAGTTTGTTTTAATTTCAATCCTTCCAAAGCTTACCCCTGCTATCCGTACCCCAGGTATGTTCACAACAATATTTTCTTTAGTTTTGCTGTCGACGCCGACTATGAATACATTTCAAAGGACCACAAGCCAGATTGCCAAAATGGGTCCAGCAGAAGCACCAAGGTTTCCTCCCCAGATGTGATCACTAAGCCAGACCATGATGAATCTGCTGAGGTAGTTGACTCAAAATCCGAAGAGGCACAAATCACAGATAGTGAGCAGGCAACATATGCTTCTGCCAACAATGACTTAAAAGGAACTAAGGCCTATCAAGAAGCTGATGTTTCTGGCCTTTACAATCTTGCGATGGCAATAATTGATTACAGAGGTCACAGGGTTGTAGCTCAGGTCTGTATGGAAATTATATTTCGTGGTAATCTGGTATATATAGTTCTTTTAGAATCTTATGCTGTTTTTATTATGTGTTCTGTAATTTGTTTTACACTCAGCATCTTTTTGTATATTATTATGCCAAACTGTCACAAATGGTAAGCTAAACTCCAACTTGTTCCAACTATAATGGACTTGTAGAGTATCATACCTGGTATTCTTCAAGGAGACAAGTCTGATTCTCTTCTGTATGGCTCTGTTGATAATGGCAAGAAGATATCTTGGAACGAAACATTCCATTCAAAGGTCAGTTGTAATGAAGAGTAAACAATTTTCTCTGCTGAAAAAAGTCTGAAAATTGTGTTTATATTTCTTTACAAGTGGCTAGTGTAAACCTCAAAATTTAATCCAGTTCAATACTTGTTAACTGGTTCTGCAATGCCATCTTGTGGGGACTGAAAGGTTTTGGTGCAATGTGAAGTATGAGGTTCGTTTATAGGAATTGGTTTAATGAGGCAACTTGAAGTGCATGCTATGCTAAGTATTCTGTACTCCCTCCGTACTCAGAAATAAGGACGTCCTGGCTGTATAGCTGGTTTTCGTATTTGAAGGCGTTCTATGTTGTGGAGTCGTATTCCGGACTGTTTTGCCCATACGGACTTTATTGCGTCGAGAGCTCCCATGCAAGAAAAACACGCCGCCAGCTTTTGGTGCTTGCTGTTGCTCACTTTGCTTGCCGCATGCGAAAACGCAACCGGAAAAAATCAAGTGCGCACAACCCCAAAAAATGGTTCTGTGGGGGATCGAACATGTGACCTGAGCTACCAGCAGCGAGCAAACAACCAGGCGGACAGGAACATAATAATGTTCAAAATGGACCGATACCCTATTTAATAGGGGCATACACGGGATATTACCATGCAATTTATCACTCCTTGGTATCACAAATGATGTCCTAAACGACCTTAATTCTGAGTACGGAGGGAGTACTGAACAAAATTGTTGTTAGTGCGCAACTGATATTTCTGTCTTAGTTTTGGAGTTTTTACATTTCAGGGTTTGCCTATTTTTTTTATGTTTTTTGTTGTCACTTTGAAGTTCTTCATTACAATTTCATTTGCATTAGAATATTTCAATTACACTCGATTCAAAGTCTTGGTAGGAAACTTGCAATGATGAAGTTAATCCATCTGTCGCCACATTAGTATTTTATGCTATGTACTCAACTTTTGGCAATAATTATCTGGGCCAGAGTTTTAATAGAACTCAAAAAGTCAAAACTTATGTTGACATTAATTCATTTTCTTTTGCAATTCAGCTTGTTCTCAGTATTTGGCTTGCTCTCCAACGTAGCTAATGTTAGTGCTATTCTGTATTGCTGTTTTAGGTAGTCGAGGCTGCAAAGCGGCTCCATTTGAAGGAGCATGTGGTTTTGGACGGTTCTGGCAATCCTGTAAAATTAGCTGCTACAGTCGAATGCAAGGGCATTGTTGGGAGTGATGACAGGTAATTTGATTCTGGAAGTTTACACACTGGGGTGTGTTGATATCTAGTACAAGTAATGAAATCACTTGCTTCCATTTCATTTTTTTATTCGAAGGCTCATCATTGTACTTTATATTTTTCTGTGCACGAAAGCAATGAGCATGTTTTGAGAATTATTAGTAAGCACGTGGTGTAACTGTGTTGCTGGGTTCTTGCGATCCTGTAAAGTTTACATGAACTGTAAAAGCCTTTAAAACAGTTCATAATTTTGTTGTGACTGTTTTTCGTCCTGATCCATCCTTTTCCTTTTACTGCAATAACCAGGGATTTTGTACTTGTTGGTATATTTAGCACAGTTGTTTTGGTACTTACTATCATGCAGGCATTACATTTTGGATCTGATGAGAGTGACTCCTCGAGATTCTAACTACATTGGACAAGGGCACCGCTTCTGTGTGCTGAGACCTGAACTTATAGCATCATTTGTTGAGGTCAGCTTATCATATTTTTAACCCTATTTGCCAAATTGCAACATGGTTTATTTTTGGAACATTTCAATTGCACATTATTGTATTTTATAATTTATATTTGTGCAGGCTGAATCCATGAAACAATCGTTGAAGCAGAAGGTTCCAGATGCTCCAGTTGCAAGTACTTCTGATGCTAAGGTTTGTGTTGATAGCAATCCCTGTGCTCTTGCTATTTGTTCAGAAGCATATACATAAATAAGCAACTAACCATTGATTTTTATGCCACTTCAATAATGCAAAATTGTTGAACTTGTAATTTTTGTGTGTGTCATTCATATGTTCCTAAGATTCAGTTGCATGATCCCTAATTTGATTACTTAGAATGGATGCCTTCAATCATGTGGTATATATCAATTTACTGTTGCTAATTTATTCCTCATGAATATTAGATTAGTTTGTGCACCCATAGACCAATGGTGCTAACAGAATGAATAGTAAGACTGAATAAAAGGAGGTATGATATTTCACATTTGTAATCCGAAAACTTATTCCTGTTGTTACAGGCTACCTCTGTTGAAGCAGATGACAAGTCTGAAGAAAGCTCTGTTCATACACACAAGGAAAATGACAACTCAAGCTCCGAGATTCTTTTCAATCCAAATGTGTTTACGGAGTACAAGCTTGATGGCAGTCCAGAGGTTTTCAAAACTACTCTTTGTATAACTAATATCCATATATATCTATTCGATAACATTGTACCATCTGCTATTCCTAGGAAATCGCTGCCGACGAAGAGTTGGTAAAAAGGGCTGGTACATATCTTATAGACATAGTGATCCCAAAAATTGTTCAGGATCTATGCTCCCTTGATATCTCCCCTATGGATGGACAGACTTTAACCGATGCATTGCATCTCCATGGGATAAATATTAGGTATCTGGGCAAGGTGAGTCTATATGTGGACCAGCTAAAATTGACATTATATTTCATCTGTTTTGTTCATTATATGATTCTTGTTTCAGATTGCAGGCATGGTCAAACATTTACCACACTTACAGAACTTGTTTTCTGCTGAAATAATAGTTAGATCTGCAAAGCATGTTATCAAGGTAGAATCTTAATTGTGCTAGTGATTGAGTCTGTTTCCTGATTGTGTGATTTATTGCAATTTATGAAAGCCTACGAATATGTAAATTTATAGTGAAGTGCAGTTAGGGTTTTTTGACTACCAATCTGGAAATGAGTGGTCCTACATGTGATTTTAAGCCACTCTTTTTCCACAATTGAAACCAAATTTCATTATTGGGCAGCAATAAAATTTCAATGAGTTTAACAAGTTTTGCAATGCATTTGTGACCGTAACAGGTACTTGCCCACACCTATAAACACAAAGGGTTTAGCGGGTTAGGCAACACTACCCCTTAATGATACAAATACTTACTCTTCAGAAACGACTTGAGCTAAAAAATTCTTATTAGAAGTGACATGAACTAAAGTACTGGCTAAAAAGTTGCTTTTTACAAGGCACTCAACGGCTGACACAGCACATAGGCTGAAGGTCGAGCCACCAATTCCAAATCACTACTTGATAATTGCCTTGGAGATCTCCGGTTCACCCTTCTCTTTGATGGAAATGAAGCACCATTTCCTGCAGAACCTCTGTGTCTTCCTTCACTTGTTGCACAAACTCGTGGTTATGAAGCCCTGCCCAGTATTCAGGACAGAGCAGATTAAACAAATAATCTCGGGAGGAGATTTGATTCTTTTCCTTTCAAAACATGTAGAGTTTCTTGTTCTCCAAATCGTCCAGCACACCACCTCAAGGCCGACCTTGTACACTCGTTTTTCGTAAGGCAGGCTCCATTTATCCAAACCTTGTTATTTTAATCCAATCAATTCACATCACCATATTATTAGACAGTTATTCATGTTTGGTTTCTGATCCTTCAAATCGTACAGCACACTGCTGCAAGGCCAACCATGTACAGTTGTTTTCCGTAAGGCAGGCTCCATTTTATCCAAACCTTGTTGTGATTTTAATACGTTCAATTTGCATAATTGTATTATCATGTAGTTGTTCATGTTTGGTTCCTTGTATATTAACTAAATTGTTTGTTCTCACTCAAGGATATACTGAGGCAAAGTTTGGATCATGATATTGGGCCAGCTATTGCTCATTTCTTGAACTGTTTCATGGGGAAAGTTTTAGGTGCTTCTACAGAGGGTAGTCTAAGTGACATGCAGTCAAAGACTCTGAAGGTATGCCTTCGCAGGCTTGGTAATCTTTTGGTTTTGATATCTGCATTCTGCCGCAAACACCACTGCTGAATTTTGTAATTTGTGATGTTGCAGTTTCATTTTTTTTATTTTGATTTTTAGGGCCATGAAAATAGCCAAACTCAAAAGTCTACTAAAGGCCATAAACTGAGCAATGCTGCTGCTTCAAGAAAAAGCTTGTCAGCTTATTCTCATCTAACCTCTGATGGAATTTGGTTTAGCATTAAGGAATTTGCAAAATCAAAATATCAGGTACTTGTTATGATTTTTTTTCTGCTGTGTTTCTTTGATGTCTTCACTTTTCTATTTGAAGATCATCACTAATGGAGTTTATTTTTTTAGTTTGAAGTGCCAGATGATGCAAGGCTTTCAGCCAAAAGGGTAGCTGTTCTCCGAAATCTTTGCCAAAAGGTTAGTATCATTCTGCCTTGCATGCTACCTGTTTATAGCATGATCGTTGGTTTATTTGCTACCAAAAAGTATTGGTAGTTTGTGTTTGGTCTGAGCAACTTCTATTGTGCTTATTTTTATAATAATGGCCTGCATGTAGTATTCATTTTCTGTCGTATAATAGGCCGTGCATCCATTAATTCTTTGTCACTGCCTCGTACATGTAACAGGTAGGAATAACAATTGCTGCACGTAAATATGATCTTGATGCTTCAACTCCATTTGAAGCCTCAGATATTTTAAATCTCCAACCAGTCGTCAAGCATTCTGTTCCAACCTGTACGGAAGCAAAAAATCTTATGGAAGCAGGGAAAGTCAGGATGGCTGAGGTATACAATTCTAATATTTTTTATTTCTGATATAATATTGTCGGTGTGAGGTCTTATCTTGTTTTCTACAGACACATATAATGCTCTATACTTTCTGTTTTTTTGATACAAGATGCAAATTTTATTAATGCATTTGAGCATTTCAGGGAACATTGAATGAGGCATATGCATTGTTTTCTGAAGCCTTTTCACTGCTTCAACAGGTATATATACAAAAGTTGTTTAGCTTGAAATATCTGCAGAACTACTATTTACTTGACTTCTGATTTGAAATTACAGATAACTGGTCCCATGCACAAGGATGCTGCAAATTGTTGCCGGTAAAATGCTAACTTCTTTACTTGCCTATTGTGCTGGTCTTACTTTTATAAGGAAAACACATGAGAAATTGAACAATCTATTGGATATATACTTAGCCACATTCTTCCATTTTAAATCATGGCATATGCTACTCATAACGTGTACATGGTGTTCAAGAAAAAATACACATAAAATGTATATGACTTCACTGTGGGGGATGAGACAGCTCCCGAGTATTGTATTAAGAAGAACTCACAGTCTCACATAGGTCGAGAAAACCCCCAAACCCCTGCCCCACCCATACACAGCGGCACCGTAGCCCATGTGAGAACGACCGCGACTGGGGCCGAGCCTTAGACTTGTGCTTTGACGTGAGACAGACGCGGGGATTTTTTTAACCACAACCTGAGGAGTGTTACTTAGACCACCTAACCAACTCAGCTAGAGGCCCTTTCACTACTATGCACGTGTATGTAAGAGGAGCATTACATCAGGGATTTGATGTTTAGTCAGATGTTCAGTTATGACATGCAAAGTTTGTTTAGGAGTTGAGCATTTTTTTGTCATTTACTCCATTCCAAATTCTAAGACATTTTAGCTTTTGTCGATACCTGGCTTTTGCTATGCACTTAGATATACACTATGCCTAGATACATAGTATAAGCGATGCATTTAAAAAACCAAAACGTTTTATAATTTAGAAAGGAGAGCTTCTGTTTTGTACATTCAGATTTAAATCCTCAGAAAAAAGAAAATGTTTATTCTTTGTTATAGGTACCTTGCTATGGTTTTGTACCATGCTGGTGATACAGCTGGGGCAGTTGTGCAGCAACATAGGGAACTCATCATAAACGAGAGATGTCTTGGTCTTGATCATCCAGACACAGCCCACAGGCATGTATTTTTGTTTAAAAAAATGTTACTGCTAAATTTTTATATTATCCTTAAATCTGACATTGACATTAAACCTGATATTATCATTGGAAAATTAATCGCCTATGCTAAATTCCTTCTGTTATATTAAAATTGTGAATCACCAGTGGAAAATTCATCTAAATATTTTCTATAATGCTTGTTTTAAAGAACAGCCATCTTACCTGATGCAGAACTTGCAGAAGATTTGAATATGTAGGTTAGCTGCTGAGCTTGTGTTTTTGTACTTGTGCAAACATTTTTTAGCTTATTAATCTTACAGCATGTCTTGAATTCTACTAGTTTCAAGTTAGTTAAACAGAATCATATTTTATTTTGTTTTTATTTGATTTGTCAAATGCATTTTACATTTTCTGTTTTTATTCAGCGTAATTTTACTATCCTTTAATACCCTTTTCTTTTTCAGTTATGGTAACATGGCCTTATTCTATCATGGGCTCAATCAAACTGAGCTGGCACTGCGGCACATGTCTCGCACACTGCTGCTGCTAAGTTTGGCGTCAGGACCTGATCACCCGGATGTTGCAGCAACTCTTATAAATGTTGCAATGATGTACCAGGATGCCAGTAATATGAATACCGCTCTCAGGTATCTTCAAGAAGCCCTTATGAAGAATGAGCGACTTCTTGGGCCTGTCCATGTTCAAACAGCTGTGTGCTATCATGCTCTAGCCATTGCATTTAGTTGTATGAGCTTATATAAGCTTTCAATTCAGGTTAGTTCTGATAAAAGATACTGATGGGTTAGTTATTTCAAACTCTTGACATGTTAGTGTTTCATGACAGCATGAAAAGAAGACATATGATATACTGGTAAAACAATTAGGGGAAAATGACTCACGGACTGAAGACTCAAAAAATTGGTTGAATACATTTAAGCTTCGAGAAGAGCAGGTATATTTTTTTCCCTATATTTGTTGATTAGCAATTTACTTTACAGAATATTGCAAGGGATATTGTGTAATTATCTTGATAGAACAATAGATTGTGATGTTTGCTGAATGGGTTAGTCTATTTATTTTATTTAGCTTTACAGCCAGCAAGAAATTTTACTGGTTGATTCACTTTTGGCCCTGAGACTTGTGTGCGTCCTTATGTGCAGTTATTACCCGCTTCAAAGTCTGTGCATAACATTTTTTTTGATCATTCTGCTCTATTACCTCTGCATATCCATCATTCTTTCGTGGCGAAAGTTATTTTATCGTCAATCTGCACAGGTCAACGCCCAGAAGCAGAAGGGCCAGGAAGCTAATGCATCCGATAACGCTGTTAAATTCTTGAAGGTAATCTAAAATGCAGACCTTCTATACCAGCTTAAATTCATCCAACTTTAATGGCCCACAGAGAGCTTACTTTGGTCAAAGTACTGTTGGATCATAGTTCTCTTTATGATGCATTTTACTGTGCTTTTATGCTACTTTTTGGTTGTCGTATATTGTCTAAGTTCTAAGGCTATGGCCAGCAGAGCTCATATAGTCATATGGTCGTGCAAAACATTGTTTATAGAGTGAAATTAAAATAGGAGATCAGATGAGTAACAGAGATAGCCTAAGAGTTACTTGGGCTGAATATTAACTTCTATAACTGTATGGCTATTGATATTTATATCTGCAGCAGGGTTATTGGATTTAGGGCTGCATTGAATTCTTACCGACCTTTTGCTTTTTCAGGCAAACCCTGCAGTTTTACAAGCAATGAAGGCTGCTGCGATCCAATCAGGTGGTGTGTCAGCAAATGTCAACAGGTCGCTCAATGCTGCAGTCGTTGGAGAAGGTGTACCACGACTGAGAGGAGTGGATGAGCGAGCTGCTCGAGCGACTGCAGAAGCACGGAAGAAAGCTGCTGCAAGAGGCCTTAATGTCCGTAATGGCCCTGTGGCAAACCATGCGTCTGATGAACTAGCTCAGATTCTCAAACTCATCAACGCTGCTTCGGGGTCTTCCACTCCTGGCTCTGCAAAGACTGAGGTATCTGCCTCTGAAGGGCAGGCAACGAATGGATGTATTCAAAATGGAACTGACACTGAACCGAAGGCTGCGGATACCAACGGGCTATCTGCATCGGTTAAGTCCACTGTCAACGCACCATTTGGATTGGGGACAACATTGGAGTCGAAGAAGCAGAAATCGAAGCAAAAGTCGTAGAAAACCTGTGCTTGGAATTTCCTTTAGCAACAGTTTTGGACTGTAGAGTGATTTGGGTTTTTGACCTTTATAGGATTGCCACGTTCACGTGGTGGAAGAGTTCATTTGTTTTTGTTGGAGGTTTTTTAGGAGGTCTCAATAATCATTACAAGAAAGAAGACAATTGTTTCGAATCATCATTGATAGACCACTGATGAGATATTGGCTAATCCTTAAGTTAATAAATCTTCAGTCGATACAATACCTGTTTAAAGCATCCTTGTGATGGCTGCTATTGTTTGTCGTACGGCATATGCTGGTATACCGTTAATGTAGTTCTTGATCATCGTATCTTTTTCTACAAGGTATACCCGTACAATGTTGCCAACTATTTTATTATTGCTATCGATAATTATTGAACTAGGCTGAGCGCTGTTGCTTGGCCTGGCCGTGAATTATTTCTAGCATCACTTTTTGACAGACATATTCGTTCTGACTCTAGATTAACGTAGACTGGCTCTCCATTACATTCTTCCATCGAATAACGCTTGAATCGTTGGATGTTGAACATTGAAAGAATATGAATGTTCATCAGTACCGAATATTGAGTAATGGATCCCTCCTAGAGGGTCCTGTACAGCAACACATGTATTTGTCTAATTGAGTATTTGTGTTTAGTGTTGAAAATAACGTCCACCCCAGAATCATGTACATAGAGTTGGTTGAATCACAATCCAAATGTCCCTTCACAATTTGTTTGAGCCATTAACCAATTTTAATTCAAAAATGAATATAAATAGTGCTCAATCCCAATCCTTTAGAACCTATTATTACCCTTACCTGCACATGACTGCATATATATTTATCATCCTCTTAAATATTTAATATATATATATATTTTTATTTAAATTGTTGTTTAAAATTATCAAAATAGACAAAGAAGAGAAGAGAGAATCTCTCTGTATCGAGAATGAATAAATAACCCATATAAGAGGGTGCCGATCATATTGAGGACGAAACCCTAATTTTGTGGCTGCTCCACACGAATGGGTATCGCGAGGTGGAGTGGAGGGGGCGGGATCACCGTCCGGCTGCGCCTTGCGCGCGGAGGATGGCACGGGGTGCGGGGACCGCGTGGGGGGGGGGGACACGGTGAGGGCGCCGAGCGGGTTCCATGCGCGGGCGCCGGGAGGTGGCGCCCGGGCGAAGGTAGGCGGGGCCACCCAGGGTGTGGATGCCTTCATTGTACTCTTAATAAAGTAATAATTTATGCCTTGCGGTTTAGGGGCATACCTTGTGGTAGGTGGTGCCATCGGGCTCGACGACTTAGCCGACCTCGTTGCATAGCGCCTTGAGCACCTCATTAATGTCGTAGTGCTTGTAGCCACTATGCGTGCGGAGGCCTACGAAGATCTTGGCGGCGACACTCCCGGCAGTTGTTGTTCTCGCGCTCCCTTCATGTGGGCACCCGACCCGTCGTGGGGGGAGGGGGGCGAGCAGTGAGGGCCCGGCTGCGCCTCGCCCGCCTAGGATGGCACATGGGGTGCGACGACGGCGGAGGGGGTGTCGATCATATCGAGGACGGAACCCTAATTCTGTGGCTGCTCCACACGGATGGGTATCGCGAGGTGGAGGGGAGGGGGAGGGAGGGGGCAGGATCACCGTTCGGCTGCGCCTTGCGCGTGGAGGATGGCATGGGGTGCGGGGACCACGCAGGGAGGGTGAAAGTCGCCTAGAGGGGGGGGGGGGGTGAATAGGCAAATCTGAAATTTACAAACTTTAAGCACAACTACAAGCCGAGGTTAGCGTTAGAAATATAAGCTAGTCTGAAAGAGAGGGCGAAAAACAAATCACAAGCAAATAAGGCGGATGACACGGTGATTTGTTTTACCGAGGTTCGGTTCTTGCAAACCTACTCCCCGTTGAGGTGGTCACAAAGACTGGGTCTCTTTCAACCATTTCCCTCTCTCAAACGGTCACCTAGACCGAGTGAGCCTTTCTCTTCAATCAAATGGGACACTAAGTCCACTACAAGGACCACCACAACTTGGTGTCTCTTGTTTTGATTACAAGTGAGTTGAACACAAGAAAGAAGGAAGAAGAAAAGAAATCCAAGCGCAAGAGCTCAAATGAACACAAATGTCTCTCTCTAGTCATTAATTTGGTTGGAGTGATTCCGGACTTGGGAGAGGATTTGATCTCTTTGTTTGTGTCTTGTATTGAATGCTATAGCTCTTGTATGAGGTTTGAAGGCTGAAAACTTGGATGCATTGAATGATAAGTGGTTGAGGGTATTGAAAGGGAATTAGGCTTACACCTAGTTCCTAAATAATTTTGGTGGTTGAATTGCCCAACACAAATAATTGGACTAACTAGTTTGCTCTAGTGTATAAGTTATACAGGTGCTAAAGGTTCACACTTAGCCAATAAAAAGACCAAGGGTTGGGTTCAACAAAAGAGCAAAGGGACAACCGATGGCACCTATGGTCTGGTGCACCGGACTGTCCGGTGCACCACCGGACAGTGTCCGGTGCACCACCGGACATGTCCGATGCACCAGAGGACTCCAACTCAAACTCGCCACCTTCGGGAATTTCCAGAGGCACTCGCGCTATAATTCACTGGACTGTCCGGTGTACACCGGACATGTCCGGTGCTCCAAGGAAGAGCGGCCTCAGGAACTCGCCAGCTTCGGGAAAACGCAGCGGGCGCTCCGCTATAATTCACCGGACATGTCCGGTGTACACCGGACTGTCCGGTGTAACGGCGGGGCAACGACTATTTCGGCGCCAACGGCTATCTACAGCGCATTAAATGCGCGCCAGCGCGCACAGAGGTCAGGCGTGCCCATACTGGCGCACCGGACACTCTACAGTACTTGTCCGGTGCGCCACTGGACATCCAGGCGGGCCCAGAAGTCAGAACTCCAACGGTCAAATTGCAACGACATTGGTGACGTGGCTAGCGCACCGGACATGTCCGGTGTGCACCGGACTGTCCGGTGCACCATACGACAGACAGCCTCCACCAACGGTCAAGTTTGGTGGTTGGGGCTATAAATACCCCAACCACCCCCACATTCATTGCATCCAAGTTTTCCACTTCTCAACCACTTACAAGAGCTAGGCATTCAATTCTAGACACACCAAAGAGATCAAATCCTCTCCAATTCCACTCAAGCCTTTAGTGACTAGCGAGAGAGATTTGCCGTGTTCCTTTGAGCTCTTGCGCTTGGATCGCTTTCTTTCTTTCTCACTTGTTCTTGTGATCAAAACTCAATTGTAACCAAGGCAAGAGGCACCAATTGTGTGGTGGCCCTTGCGGGGAAGTTTTGTTCCCGTTTGATTGAGAAGAAGAAAAGCTCACTCGGTCCGAGGGACCGTTTGAGAGAGGGAAGGGTTGAAAGAGACCCGGCCTTTGTGGCCTCCTCAACGGGGAGTAGGTTTGCGAGAACCGAACCTCGGTAAAACAAATCCGCGTGTCACACTCTCATTTGCTTGCGATTTGTTTTGTGCCCTCTCTCGCGGACTCGAATTTATTTCTAACGCTAACTCGGCTTGTAGTTGTGTTTATATTTGTAAATTTTAGTTTCGCCCTATTCACCCCCCTCTAGGCGACTATCAATTGGTATCAGAGCCCGGTGCTTCATTAGAGCCTAACCGCTCGAAGTGATGTCGGGAGATCACGCCAAGAAGGAGATGGAGACCGGCGAAAGGCCCACTACAAGCCACGGGAGCACTTCATCGGAAGAGTCCCGCATCAAGAGGAAGGAGAAGAGGAAGGACTCCTCCAAAGGGAAGGAGAAGAGATCTTCTTCGCACCACAAAGAGAAGAAGGAGAAATCCTCTTCCCACAAGCCGCATCGGAGTGGGGACAAAAAGAAAAAGATGAGAAAGGTGGTCTACTACGAGACCGACTCTTCATCGGCATCCACCTCCGGCTCCGACGCGGCATCCATCACTTCTAAGCGCCAAGAGCGCAAGAAGTATAGTAAGATCCCCCTACGCTACCCTCGCATTTCTAAACATGCACCTTTACTTTCCGTCCCATTAGGCAAACCACCAACATTTGATGGTGAAGATTATGCTAGGTGGAGTGATTTAATGCGATTTCATCTAACCTCACTCCACAAAAGTATATGGGATGTTGTTGAGTTTGGTGCACAGGTACCATCCGTAGGGGATGAAGATTATGATGAGGACGAGGTTGCCCAAATCGAGCACTTCAACTCTCAAGCTACAACAATACTCCTCGCTTCTCTAAGTAGAGAGGAGTATAACAAAGTGCAAGGGTTGAAGAGCGCCAAGGAGGTTTGGGATGTGCTCAAGACCGCTCATGAGGGAGATGAGCTCACAAAGATCACCAAGCGGGAAACGATCGAGGGGGAGCTCGGTCGCTTCCGGCTTCGCAAAGGGGAGGAGCCACAACACATGTACAACTGGCTCAAGACCTTGGTGAATCAAGTGCGCAACCTCGGGAGCAAGAAATGGGATGACCACGAAATGGTTAAGGTTATTCTAAGATCTCTTATTTTCCTTAACCCTACTCAAGTACAATTAATTCGTGGCAACCCAAGATATACACTAATGACCCCCGAGGAAGTAATCGGGAATTTTGTAAGTTTTGAGTGCATGGTCGAAGGCTCGAGGAAGATCAACGAGCTTGATGATCCCTCCACGTCCGAAGCTCAACCCGTCGCATTCAAGGCGACGGAAGAAAAGAAGGAGGAGTCTACACCAAGTAGACAACCAATCGACGCCTCCAAGCTCAACAATGAGGAAATGGCGCTCGTCATCAAGAGCTTCCGCCAAATCCTCAAACAAAGGAGGGGGAAAGACTACAAGTCCCGCTCCAAGAAGGTTTGCTACAAATGTGATAAGCCCGGTCATTTTATTGCTAAATGTCCTATATCTAGTGACAGTGACCGAGGCGACGACAAGAAGGGGAGAAGAAAGGAGAAGAAGAGGTACTACAAGAAGAAGGGCGGCGATGCCCATGTTTGTCGCGAGTGGGACTCCGACGAAAGCTCTAGCGACTCCTCCGACGACGAGGACGCCGCCAACATCGCCGTCACCAAGGGACTTCTCTTCCCCAACGTCGGCCACAAGTGCCTCATGGCAAAGGACGGCAAAAAGAAGGTTAAATCTAAATCTTCCACTAGATATGAATCCTCTAGTGATGATAATGCTAGTGATGAAGAGAATAACTTGCGCACTCTTTTTGCCAACTTGAAAATGCAACAAAAAGAAAAATTAAATGAATTGATTAGTGCCATTCATGAAAAGGATGATCTCTTGGACACCCAAGAGGACTTCCTTATTAAAGAAAATAAGAAGCATGTTAAGGTTAAAAATGCTTATGCTCTAGAAATTGAGAAAAGTGAAAAATTATCTAGCGAGCTAAGCACTTGCCATGAAACAATAGACAATCTTAGAAATGAAAATGCCAATTTATTAGCTAAGGTTGATTGTATTTCTTGTAATGTTTCAACTTCCAATCCTAGAGATATTAATGATGATTTGCTTGCTAGGATTGAAGAATTGAACATTTCTCTTGCTAGCCTTAGAAATGAAAATGAAAAATTGCTTGCTAAGGCTAGAGATTTTGATGTTTGCAATACTACTATTTCCGACCTTAGAAGTAAAAATGAAATATTACATGCTAAGGTTGTAGAACTAAAATCTTGCAAACCCTCTACATCTATTGTTGAGCATGTATCTATTTGTACTAGATGTAGAGATGTTGATATTAATGCTATTCATGATCACATGTCTTTAATTAAACAACAAAATGATCATATAGCAAAATTAGATGCTAAAATTGCCGAGCATAACTTAGAAAATGAAAAATTTAAATTTGCTAGAAGTATGCTCTATAGTGGGAGACGCCCTGGCATTAAGGATGGCATCGGCTTCCAAAGGGGAGACAATGTCAAAATTAATGCCCCTCCTAAAAAATTGTCTAATTTTGTAAAGGGCAAGGCTCCCATGCCTCAGGATAACGAGGGTTACATTTTATAACCTGCCGGTTATCCCGAGAGCAAAATTAGGAGAATTCATTCTAGGAAGTCTCACTCTGGCCCTAATCATGCATTTATGTATAAGGGTGAGACATCTAGCTCTAGGCAACCAACCCGTGCTAAGTTGCCTAGAAAGAAAACTCCTAGTGCATCAAATGATCATGACATTTCATTTAAAACTTTTGATGCATCTTATGTTTTGACTAACAAATCCGGCAAGATAGTTGCCAAGTTTGTTGGGGGCAAACACAAGGGATCAAAGACTTGTGTTTGGGTACCCAAGGTTCTTGTTTCTAATGCCAAAGGACCCAAAACCGTTTGGGTACCTAAAGTCAAGAACTAAAATTCTTTTGTAGGTTTATGCATCCGGGGGCTCAAGTTGGATACTCGACAGCGGGTGCACAAACCACATGACTGGGGAGAAGAAAATGTTCTCCTCGTACGAGAAAAACCAAGATCCCCAACGAGCTATTACATTCGGGGATGGAAATCAAGGTTTGGTCAAAGGTCTTGGTAAAATAGCTATATCTCCTGACCATTCTATTTCCAATGTTTTTCTTGTAGATTCATTAGATTACAATTTGCTTTCCGTTTCTCAATTATGCAAAATGGGCTACAACTGTCTTTTTACTGATATTGGTGTCACTGTCTTTAGAAGAAGTGATGATTCAATAGCATTTAAGGGAGTGTTAGAGGGTCAGCTATACTTGGTAGATTTTGATAGAGCTGAACTCGACACTTGCTTAATTGCTAAGACTAACATGGGTTGGCTCTGGCACCGCCGACTAGCCCATGTTGGGATGAAGAATCTTCACAAGCTTCTAAAGGGAGAACACATTTTAGGATTAACAAATGTTCATTTTGAGAAAGACAGGATTTGTAGCGCATGCCAAGCAGGTAAGCAAGTTGGTACCCATCATCCGCATAAGAACATAATGACGACCGACAGGCCACTGGAGCTCCTACACATGGATCTATTCGGCCCGATTGCTTACATAAGCATCAGCGGGAGTAAGTATTGTCTTGTAATAGTGGATGATTATTCTCGCTTCACTTGGGTATTCTTTTTGCAGGAAAAATCTCAAACCCAAGAGACCTTAAAGGGATTCTTGAGACGGGCTCAAAATGAGTTCGGCTTAAGGATCAAGAAAATAAGAAGCGACAACGGGACGGAGTTCAAGAACTCTCAAATTGAAGGCTTCCTTGAGGAGGAGGGCATCAAGCATGAGTTCTCTTCTCCTTACACGCCACAACAAAATGGTGTAGTTGAGAGGAAGAATCAAACTCTATTGGACATGGCAAGAACCATGCTTGATGAGTACAAGACTTCGGATCGGTTTTGGGCCGAGGCGGTCAACACCGCTTGCTACGCCATCAACCGGTTATATCTACACCGAATCCTCAACAAGACATCATACGAACTCCTAACCGGTAAAAAGCCAAACATTTCATATTTTAGAGTCTTTGGTAGCAAATGTTTTATACTTGTTAAAAGAGGTAGAAAATCTAAATTTGCTCCTAAGACTGTAGAAGGCTTTTTACTAGGATATGATTCAAACACAAAGGCATATAGAGTCTTTAACAAGTCCTCTGGACAAGTTGAAGTTTCTTGTGACGTTGTGTTTGATGAGACTAACGGCTCTCAAGTAGAGCAAGTTGATCTTGATGAGATAGGTATTGAAGAGGCTCCGTGCATCGCGCTAAGGAACATGTCCATTGGGGATGTGTGTCCTAAGGAATCCGAAGAGCCTCCAAATGCACAAGATCAACCATCCTCGTCCACGCAAGCATCTCCACTGACTCAAAATGAGGATGAGGCTCAAGTTGATAAAGGAGAAGATCAAGCAAATGAGCCACCTCAAGATGACGACATTAATCAAGGGGGAGATGCAAATGATCAAGACAAGGAGGATGAAGAACCAAGGCCGCCACACCCAAGAGTTCACCAAGCAATCCAACGAGATCACCCCGTCGACACCATCCTCGGCGACATTCATAAGGGGGTAACTACTAGATCTCGTGTTGCACATTTTTGTGAGCATTACTCGTTTGTTTCCTCTATTGAGCCACACAAGGTAGAGGAAGCACTTCAAGATTCGGATTGGGTGGTGGCGATGCAAGAGGAGCTCAACAACTTCACTAGGAATGAGGTATGGCATTTAGTTCCACGTCCTAATCAAAATGTTGTAGGAACCAAATGGGTCTTCCGCAACAAGCAAGATGAGCATGGTGTGGTGACAAGGAACAAAGCTCGACTTGTGGCCAAGGGATACTCCCAAGTCGAAGGTTTGGATTTCGGTGAAACTTATGCACCCGTAGCCAGGCTTGAGTCAATTCGTATATTATTGGCCTATGCTACTTACCATGACTTTAAGCTTTATCAAATGGACGTGAAAAGTGCCTTCCTCAATGGACCAATCAAGGAAGAGGTCTATGTTGAGCAACCTCCCGGCTTTGAAGACAGTGAGTACCCTAACCATGTCTATAGGCTATCTAAGGCGCTTTATGGGCTCAAGCAAGCCCCAAGAGCATGGTATGAATGCCTTAGAGATTTCCTTATTTCTAATGGCTTCAAAGTCGGAAAGGCCGATCCTACGCTCTTTACCAAAACACTTGAAAATGATTTGTTTGTATGCCAAATTTATGTTGATGATATTATATTTGGGTCTACTAACAAATCTACATGTGAAGAGTTTAGTAGGATCATGACACAAAAGTTCGAGATGTCTATGATGGGGGAGTTGAAGTATTTCTTAGGATTTCAAGTAAAGCAACTCCAAGAAGGCACCTTCCTAAGCCAAACGAAGTACACTCAAGATATTCTAAGCAAGTTTGGAATGAAGGATGCCAAACCCATCAAGACACCCATGGGAACTAATGGGCATTTCGACCTCGACACGGGAGGTAAGTCCGTGGATCAAAAGGTATACCGGTCGATGATAGGTTCATTACTCTATTTATGTGCATCTCGACCGGACATTATGCTTTCCGTTTGCATGTGTGCAAGATTCCAATCCGACCCTAAGGAATCCCACCTTACGGCCGTAAAACGAATCTTGAGGTATTTGGCTTATACTCCTAAGTTTGGGCTTTGGTACCCTCGGGGATCCACATTTGATTTGATTGGTTATTCGGATGCCGATTGGGCGGGGTGTAAGATTAATAGGAAGAGCACATCGGGGACTTGCCAGTTCTTGGGAAGATCCTTGGTGTCTTGGGCTTCAAAGAAGCAAAATTCGGTTGCTCTTTCCACCGCCGAAGCCGAGTACATTGCCGCAGGCCACTGTTGCGCGCAATTGCTTTGGATGAGGCAAACCCTGCGGGACTACGGTTACAAATTAACCAAAGTCCCTTTGCTATGTGATAATGAGAGTGCAATCAAAATGGCCGACAATCCCGTCGAGCATAGCCGCACTAAACACATAGCCATTCGGTATCATTTTCTTAGGGATCACCAACAAAAGGGAGATATCGAGATTTCTTACATTAACACGAAAGATCAATTAGCCGATATCTTTACCAAGCCACTAGATGAACAAACTTTTACCAAACTTAGGCATGAGCTCAATATTCTTGATTCACGCAACTTCTTTTGCTAGATTGCACACATAGCTCATTTATATACCTTTGATCATATATCTTTCATATGCTATGACTAATGTGTTTTTCAAGTCTATTCCAAACCAAGTCATAGGTGTATTGAAAGGGAATTGGAGTCTTCGGCGAAGACACAGGCTTCCACTCCGTAACTCATCCCTCGCCGACGCTCCAAGTCTCTCTCCATCTTTAGGGGAGAAAGCAAAAGGACTTCGTCTTTGGTATAATCTTAACTCATTTGTTTATCACCAAAGGGGAAGAAATTACTTCGAGGGCTCTAATGATTCTGTTTTTGGCGATTCATGCCATAGGGGGAGAAAGTAAGAGCCCAAAGCAAAAGGACCGCACCACCACCTAACTTTAAAATTGGAGATTTTCAATTGGTAAATTTCAAATTAGTATCTTATTGTGTTCAAAAGGGGGAGAAAGTAGTATTCAAAAATTGATATATCAAAACCCTCTTGAACACTAAGAGGAGGATCTCATTTAGGGGGAGTTTTGTTTAGTCAAAGGAAAAGCATTTGAAACAGGGGGAGAAAATTTCAAATCTTGAAAATGCTTATCAAAATCTTATTCATTTACCGTTGACTATTTTTGCAAAAGATCTTTGAAAAGGATTTACAAAAGAATTTGCAAAAACAAAACATGTGGTGCAAGCGTGGTCCAAAATATTAAGAATGAAAGAAACAATCCATGCATATCTTGTAAGTATTCATATTGGCTCAATTCCAAGCAACCTTTGCACTTACATTATACAAACTAGTTCAATTATGCACTTCTATATTTGCTTTGGTTTGTGTTGGCATCAATCACCAAAAAGGGGGAGATTGAAAGAGAATTAGGCTTACACCTAGTTCCTAAATAATTTTGGTGGTTGAATTGCCCAACACAAATAATTGGACTAACTAGTTTGCTCTAGTGTATAAGTTATACAGGTGCTAAAGGTTCACACTTAGCCAATAAAAAGACCAAGGGTTGGGTTCAACAAAAGAGCAAATGGACAACCGATGGCACCTCTGGTCTGGCGCACCGGACTGTCCGGTGTGCCACCGGACAGTGTCCGGTGCACCACCGGACATGTCCGGTGCACCAGAGGACTCCAACTCAAACTCGTCACCTTCGGGAATTTCCAGAGGCACTCGCGCTATAATTCACCGGACTGTCCGGTGTACACCGGACATGTCCGGTGCTCCAAGGAAGAGCGGCCTCAGGAACTCGCCAGCTTCAGGAAAACGCAGCGGGCGCTCCGCTATAATTCACCGGACATGTCCGGTGTACACCGGACTGTCCGGTGTAACGGCGGGGCAACCACTATTTCGGCGCCAACGGCTACCTGCAGCGCATTAAATGCGTGCCAGCGCGCGCAGAGGTCAGGCGTGCCCATACTGGCGCACCGGACACTCTACAGTACTTGTCCGGTGCGCCACCGGACATCCAGGCGGGCCCAGAAGTCAGAACTCCAACGGTCAAATTGCAACGACATTGGTGACGTGGCTGGCGCACCGGACTGTCCGGTGCACCATACGACAGACAGCCTCCACCACCGGTCAAGTTTGGTGGTTGGGGCTATAAATACCCCAACCACCCCCACATTCATTGCATCCAAGTTTTCCACTTCTCAACCACTTACAAGAGCTAGGCATTCAATTCTAGACACACCAAAGAGATCAAATCCTCTCCAATTCCACTCAAGCCTTTAGTGACTAGCGAGAGAGATTTGCCGTGTTCCTTTGAGCTCTTGCGCTTGGATCGCTTTCTTTCTTTCTCACTTGTTCTTGTGATCAAAACTCAATTGTAACCAAGGCAAGAGGCACCAATTGTGTGGTGGCCCTTGCGGGGAAGTTTTGTTCCCGTTTGATTGAGAAGAAGAAAAGCTCACTCGGTCCGAGGGACCGTTTGAGAGAGGGAAGGGTTGAAAGAGACCCGGCCTTTGTGGCCTCCTCAACGGGGAGTAGGTTTGCGAGAACCGAACCTCGGTAAAACAAATCCGCGTGTCACACTCTCATTTGCTTGCGATTTGTTTTGTGCCCTCTCTCGCGGACTCGAATTTATTTCTAACGCTAACCCGGCTTGTAGTCGTGTTTATATTTGTAAATTTCAGTTTTGCCCTATTCACCCCCCCTCTAGGCGACTATCAGGTATTTATAACCCCAAACACCAAAATAGCCGTTGGTGAAGGCTGCTGTCGCATGGCGCACTGGACAGTCCGGTGCGCCAGCCACGTCACCCGACCGTTAGGGTTCGACCGTTGGAGCTTCTGACTTCTGGGCCACCGAACAGTCACTATTCACTGTCCGGTGCGCCTTCTGGCGCTGCTCTGACTTCTGCGCGCGCAGGCACGAACTGTTCACTTTTACTATACTGTTGCAGACGACCATTGGCGCTGTGTAGCCATTACTCCGCTGGCACACCGGACAGTGCGGTGCTACACCGGACAGTCCGATGAATTATAGCGGAGCGGCTCCCAGAATTCCCGAAGGTGAGCAGTTTGGAGTTGAGCTCCCTGGTGCACCGGACACTGTTCGGTGCGCCAGACCAGGGCACACTTCGGTAGAATTTTGCTCTTTTTATTTGAACTCTTTCTTGGTCTTTTTATTGGTTTGTTGTGAACCTTTGGCACCTGTAAAACTTATAATCTAGAGCAAACTAGTTAGTCCAATTATTTGTGTTGGACAATTCAACCACCAAAATCAATTAGGAAAAGGTGTAAGCCTATTTCCCTTTCAGAGGGGAACATGGTGAGGGCGCCGAGCGGGTTCCATGCGCGGGCGCCTGGAGGTGGCACCCGAGCGAAGGTAGGCGGGGCCACACAGGGTGTGGATGCCTTCGTTGTACGCTTAATAAAGTAGTAAAGGTATTAAATCTATACCCTTCATTCAAGTGAGTCTTTTACAAACATGCATCTAACTATCATAGAGAAAAGTTTTTCGTAAAATATACCAATCGTTGATCGTGGACAAAATTTCTAGATTTAATGTATGCATGAACGCGTTATGTGCACATGATACATTCTCTTAATTCAAATAGAGTCGGCATCACAACAGTCGAAAACAAGAATGGACATAGAATTGGAGTAATAAAATTGAAATAATATAAATGGAAATAAAGGTCACAAACTAAAAGGTAAAACGGAAACTATCCTATAGCATATTCTGTAATCTATAGATGGCAATATGGTAATGTCCATTAGATCTTACTGCTATATCCTCACCAAAATATAATGATAGCATAATAAATTTAGCTGCCATTAGCATTTGAGTAAAATAATGTTGATGTTAAATAAGTTTTTGCATCCATAAATAACATTCAACAAACCAACTAGCAATATAGTTAAAGTCCGAGCATCTTAAATCAAACACGATTGAAATACTAATAGGCTGACGACCAAGCCTCCTCTTTCCCCTAACCCCGGTGAGCGAGGGAGCAAATAGTGGAGTGTTGACGTTGTCTATGGGCCCCGTGCAGATGCGTGTGCTTTCCTTTGGGGTGAGCGTTGTTGGGACGAAGGCGCAACGCCCCCTCGCTCGATCGACTACATGGCAAAAGCAGAACATGTCGGAGGGAAATCAAGCGAAGACTGAAGAGCGCGAAGACTGAAGAGTGAGAGCCCCACGACGGAGGGAACACAAAGAGCGAGCGAAGGCTTAGGTGCTCCCTCCGTCCCGGCGGGTCGTGATGAAGGCCGCCACGACTTCCGAAGGCTGAGCACGTGGAACGCGAAGACCATGTGTCGTTACTGAAAGTCGCCTAAAGGGGGGTGAATAGGGCGAAACTGAAATTTACAAATATAAACACAACTACAAGCCGGGTTAGTGTTAGAAATAAAATCGAGTCCGCGAGAGAGGGCGCAAAACAAATCGCAAGCGAGTAAAGCGGTGAGACACACGGATTTGTTTTACCGAGGTTCGGTTCTTGCAAACCTACTCCCCGTTGAGGAGGCCACAAAGGCCGGGTCTCTTTCAACCCTTCCCTCTCTCAAACGGTCCCTCGGACCGAGTGAGCTTCTCTTCTCAAATCACTTGGGAATCAAACTTCCCGCAAGGGCCACCACACACTTGGTGCCTCTTGCCTCAATTACAAGTGAGTGTTTGATCACAAGAAAGATTGCGAAAGAAAAGAAGCGATCCAAGCGCAAGAGCTCAAATGAACACTACAAATCACTCTCTCTAGTCACTAAGGCTTTGTGAGGAGTTGGGAGAGGATTTGATCTCTTTGTTGTGCTTTGCAATGAATGCTAGCTCTTGTATAGTGGTTGGAAGCTGGAAAACTTGGATGCTATGAATGTGGGGGTGGTTGGGGTATTTATAGCCCCAACCACCAAACTTGACCGTTGGTGGAGGTTGTTTGTTCGATGGCGCACCGGACAGTCCGGTGCACACCAGACATGTCCGGTGCCCCAGCCACGTCACCAATGCCGTTGGATTCTGACCGTTGGAGCTTCTGACTTCTGGGCCCGCCTGGATGTCCGGTGCACACCGGACATGTACTGTTCAATGTCCGGTGCGCCAGTATGGGCATGCCTGACGACTGCGCGCCTCTGGCGCGCATTAAATGCGCCTGCAGGTAGCCGTTGGCGCCGAGATAGCCGTTGCTCCGTGGTTCACCGGACAGTCCGGTGTACACCGGACAGTCCGGTGTACACCGGACAGTCCGGTGAATTTTAGCGGAGCGGCTGAAGTGAATTCCCGAGACTGGCGAGTTCCGGAGGCCGCTGTTCCTTGGAGCACCGGACACTGTCCGGTGTACACCGGACAGTCCGGTGAATTATAGCGGAGCGCCCCTGGAATTTCCCGAAGGCGATGAGTTCGAGTTGGAGTCCTCTGGTGCACCGGACACTGTCCGGTGTACACCGGACAGTCCGGTGCCCCCAGACCAGAGGTGCCTTCGGTTGCCACTTTGCTCCTTTGTTGAATCCAATACTTGATCTTTTTATTGGCTAAGTGTGAACCTTTAGCACCTGTATAACTTATACACTAGAGCAAACTAGTTAGTCCAATTATTTGTGTTGGGCAATTCAACCACCAAAATTATTTAGGAACTAGGTGTAAGCCTAATTCCCTTTCAATCTCCCCCTTTTTGGTGATTGATGCCAACACAAACCAAAGCAAATAGAGAAGTGCATAATTGAACTAGTTTGCATAATGTAAGTGCAAAGGTTGCTTGGAATTGAGCCAATATAAATACTTACAAGATATGCATGGATCGTTTCTTCGTTTTTAACATTTTGGACCACGCTTGCACCACATGTTATGTTTTTGCAAATTCTTTTGTAAATCCTTTTCAAGGTTCTTTTGCAAATAGTCAAAGGTAAATGAATAAGATTTTGCAAAGCATTTTCAAGATTTGAAATTTTCTCCCCCTGTTTCAAATGCTTTTCCTTTGACTAAACAAAACTCTCCCTAAATGAGATCCTCCTCTTAGTGTTCAAGAGGGTTTTGATATATCGTTTTTGAAATACTACTTTCTCCCCCTTTTGAACACAATAGGATGCCAATTGATAAAATTCTTGGAAAACACGAAGTTTTTGAAATTGGTGGTGGTGCGGTCCTTTTGCTTTGGGCTCTTATTTTCTCCCCCTTTGGCATGAATCGCCAAAAACGGAATCATTAGAGCCCTCCAATTACTTTCTTCCCCTTTGGTCATAAATAAATGAGTTAAGATTATACCAAAGACGAAGTCCTTTTGCTTTCTCCCCTCAAGAAGGAGAGACTTGGAGCGTCGGCGAGAGATGAGTTACGGAGTGGAAGCCTTTGTCTTTGCCGAAGACTCCAATTTCCTTTCAATACACCTATGACTTGGTTTGAAATAGACTTGAAAACACATTAGTCATAGCATATGAAGGAGATATGATCAAAGGTATATAAATGAGCTATGTGCGCAAATCAACAAAAGAAGTTTCTAGAGTCAAGAATATTGAGCTCATGCCTAAGTTTGGTAAAAGTTTGTTCATCAAGAGGCTTGGTAAAGATATCGGCTAATTGATCTTTAGTGTTAATGTAAGAAATCTCGATATCTCCCTTTTGTTGGTGATCCCTAAGAAAATGATACCGAATGGCTATGTGTTTAGTGCGGCTATGCTCGACAGGATTGTCAGCCATTTTGATTGCACTCTCATTATCACATAGCAACGGGACTTTGGTTAATTTGTAACCGTAGTCCCGCAGAGTTTGCCTCATCCAAAGCAATTGCGCGCAACAGTGGCCTGCGGCAATGTACTCGGCTTCGGCGGTGGAAAGAGCGACCGAATTTTGCTTCTTTGAAGCCCAAGACACCAAAGATCTTCCCAAGAACTGGCAAGTCCCCGATGTGCTCTTCCTATTGATTTTGCACCCTGCCCAATCGGCATCCGAATAACCAATCAAATCAAATGTGGATCCCCGAGGATACCAAAGCCCAAACTTAGGAGTATTAACTAAATATCTCAAGATTCGTTTTACGGCCGTAAGGTGAGATTCCTTAGGGTCGGATTGGAATCTTGCACACATGCAAACGGAAAGCATAATGTCCGGTCGAGATGCACATAAATAGAGTAACGAACCAATCATCGACCGGTATACCTTTTGATCCACGGACTTACCTCCCGTGTCGAGGTCGAGATGCCCATTTGTTCCCATGGGTGTCTTGATGGGTTTGGCATCCTTCATCCCAAACTTAGCAAGAATGTCTTGAGTGTACTTGGTTTGGCTAATGAAGGTGCCCTCTTGGAGTTGCTTCACTTGAAATCCCATCATAGACATCTCGAACTTTTGTGTCATGATCCTACTAAACTCTTCACATGTAGACTCGTTAGTAGACCTAAATATAATATCATCAACATAAATTTGGCATACAAACAAGTCATTTTCAAGAGTTTTTGTAAAGAGTGTAGGATCGGCTTTTCCAACTTTGAAGCCATTATCAATAAGGAAATCTCTAAGGCATTCATACCATGCTCTTGGGGCTTGCTTGAGCCCATAAAGCGCCTTTGAGAGCTTATAGACATGGTTAGGATACTCACTGTCTTCAAAGCCGGGAGGTTGCTCAACATAGACCTCTTCCTTGATTGGTCCATTGAGGAAGGCACTTTTCACGTCCATTTGATAAAGCTTAAAGCCATGGTAAGTAGCATAGGCTAATAATATACGAATTGACTCAAGCCTAGCTACGGGTGCATAGGTTTCACCGAAATCCAAACCTTCGACTTGAGAGTATCCCTTAGCCACAAGTCGAGCTTTGTTCCTTGTCACCACACCATGCTCATCTTGCTTGTTGCGGAAGACCCATTTGGTTCCTACAACATTTTGATTAGGACATGGAACTAAATGCCATACCTCATTCCTAGTGAAGTTGTTGAGCTCCTCTTGCATCGCCACCACCCAATCCGAATCTTGGAGTGCTTCCTCTACCCTGTGTGGCTCAATAGAGGAAACAAAAGAGTAATGCTCACAAAAATGCGCAACACGAGATCTAGTAGTTACCCCCTTATGAATGTCGCCGAGGATGGTGTCGACGGGGTGATCTTGTTGGATTGCTTGGTGGACTCTTGGGTGTGGCGGCCTTTGTTCCTCATCCTCCTTGTCTTCCTCATTTGCATCTCCCCCTTGATCATTGCCATCATCTTGAGGTGGTTCATTTGCTTGATCTTCTCCTTCATCCACCTGAGCCTCATCCTCATTTTGAGTCGGTGGAGATGCTTGCGTGGAGGAGGATGGTTGATCTTGTGCATTTGAAGGCTCTTCGGATTCCTTAGGACACACATCCCCAATGGACATGTTCCTTAGCGCGATGCACGGAGCCTCTTCAATACCTATCTCATCAAGATCAACTTGCTCTACTTGAGAGCCATTAGTTTCATCAAACACAACGTCACAAGAAACTTCAACTTGTCCAGTGGACTTGTTAAAGACTCTATATGCCCTTGTGTTTGAATCATATCCTAGTAAAAAGCCTTCTACAGTCTTAGGAGCAAATTTGGATTTTCTACCTCTTTTAACAAGAATAAAGCATTTGCTACCAAAGACTCTAAAATATGAAATGTTGGGCTTTTTACCGGTTAGGAGTTCATACGATGTCTTCTTGAGGATTCGGTGAAGATATAACCGGTTGATGGCGTAGCAAGCGGTGTTGACCGCCTCCGCCCAAAACCGATCCGGAGTCTTGTACTCATCAAGCATGGTTCTTGCCATGTCCAATAGAGTTCTATTTTTCCTTTCCACTACACCATTTTGTTGTGGCGTGTAGGGAGAGGAGAACTCATGCTTGATGCCCTCCTCCTCAAGAAAGCCTTCAATTTGTGAGTTCTTGAACTCCGTCCCATTGTCGCTTCTTATTTTCTTGATCCTTAAGTCGAACTCATTTTGAGCCCGTCTCAAGAATCCCTTTAAGGTCTCTTGGGTTTGAGATTTTTCCTGCAAAAAGAATACCCAAGTGAAGCGAGAATAATCATCCACAATAACTAGACAGTACTTACTCCCGCCAATGCTTATGTAAGCGATCGGGCCGAATAGATCCATGTGTAGGAGCTCCAGTGGCCTGTCGGTCGTCATTTTGTTCTTATGCGGATGATGGGTACCAACTTGCTTCCCTGCTTGGCATGCGCTACAAACCCTGTCTTTCTCAAAATGAACATTTGTTAGTCCTAAAATGTGTTCTCCCTTTAGAAGCTTGTGAAGATTCTTCATCCCAACATGTGCTAGTCGGCGATGCCAGAGCCAGCCCATATTAGTCTTAGCAATTAAGCAAGTGTCGAGTTCAGCTCTATCAAAATCTACTAAGTATAGCTGACCCTCCAACACTCCCTTAAATGCTATTGAATCATCACTTCTTCTAAAGACAGTGACACCAATATTAGTAAAAAGACAGTTGTAGCCCATTTTGCATAATTGAGATACGGAAAGCAAATTGTAATCTAAAGAATCTACAAGAAAAACATTAGAAATGGAATGGTCAGGAGATATAGCAATTTTACCAAGACCTTTGACCAAACCTTGATTTCCATCCCCGAATGTAATAGCTCGTTGGGGATCTTGGTTTTTCTCATAGGAGGAGAACATCTTCTTCTCCCCTGTCATGTGGTTTGTGCACCCGCTGTCGAGTATCCAACTTGAGCCCCCGGATGCATAAACCTACAAAACAAGTTTAGTTCTTGACTTTAGGTACCCAAATGGTTTTGGGTCCTTTGGCATTAGACACAAGAACTTTGGGTACCCAAACACAAGTCTTGGAGCCCTTGTGCTTGCCCCCAACATATTTGGCAACTACTTTGCTGGATTTGTTAGTCAACACATAAGATGCATCAAAAGTTTTAAATGAAAAACTATGTTCATTTGATGCACTAGGAGTTTTCTTTCTAGGCAACTTAGCACGGGTTGGTTGCCTAGAGCTAGATGTCTCACCCTTATACATAAATGCATGATTAGGGCCAGAGTGAGACTTCCTAGAATGAATTCTCCTAATTTTGCTCTCGGGATAACCGACAGGATACAAAATGTAACCCTCGTTATCCTGAGGCATGGGAGCCTTGCCCTTAACAAAATTAGATAATCTTTTAGGAGGGGCACTAAGTTTGACATTGTCTTCCCTTTGGAAACCAATGCCATCCTTGATGCCAGGGCGTCTCCCATTATAGAGCATTCTTCTAGCAAATTTAAATTTTTCATTTTCTAAGTTATGCTCGGCAATTTTAGCATCTAATTTTGCTATATGATCATTTTGTTGTTTAATTAAAGACATGTGATCATGAATAGCATTAATATCAACATCTCTACATCTAGTGCAAATAGATACATGCTCAACAGTAGATGTAGAGGGTTTGCAAGAATTAAGTTCAACAATCTTAGCATGTAATATATCATTCTTATCTCTAAGATCGGAAATTGTAACATGGCAAATATCAAAATCTTTAGCCTTAGCAAGCAATTTTTCATTTTCAATCCTAAGGCTAGGAAGTGAAATGTTCAATTCTTCAATCCTGGCGAGCAAATCAACATTATCATTTCTAGGATTGGAAGTTGAAACAATACAAACATGAGAATCAACCTTAGCTACCAAATTAGCATTTTCATTTCTAAGGTTGTCTATTGTCTCATGGCAAGTGCTTAGCTCACTAGATAATTTTTCACATTTCTCAATTTCTAGAGCATAAGCATTTTTAACCTTAACATGCTTCTTATTTTCTTTAATGAGGAAGCCCTCTTGGGTGTTCAAGAGATCATCCTTTTCATGAATAGCACTAATCAATTCATTAAGTTTTTCTTTTTGTTGCATGTTTAGGTTAGCAAAAAGTGTGCGCAAGTTATCCTCCTCATTTTTAGCATCATCCTCATCACTAGAGGTTTCATATTTGGTGGAGGATCTTGATTTTACCTTCTTTTTGCCGTCCTTGGCCATGAGGCACTTGTGGCCGACGTTGGGGAAGAGGAGTCCCTTGGTGACGGCGATGTTGGCGGCGTCCTCGTCATCGGAGGAGTCGCTAGAGCTTTCGTCGGAGTCCCACTCGCGACAAACATGGGCATCGCCGCCCTTCTTCTTGTAGTACCTCTTCTTCTCCTTTCTTCTCCCCTTCTTGTCGTCGCCTCGGTCACTGTCACTAGATACAGGACATTTAGCAATAAAATGACCGGGCTTACCACATTTGTAGCAAACCTTCTTGGAACGGGACTTGTAATCCTTCCCCTTCCGTTGCTTGAGGATTTGGCGGAAGCTCTTGATGACGAGCGCCATTTCCTCATTGTCGAGCTTGGAGGCGTCGATTGGTTGTCTACTTGGTGTAGACTCCTCCTTCTTCTCCTCAGTCGCCTTGAATGCGACGGGTTGAGCTTCGGACGTGGTGGGTTCGTCAAGCTCGTTGATCTTCCTCGAGCCTTCGATCATGCACTCAAAACTTACAAAATGCCCGATTACTTCCTCAGGGGTCATTAGTGTATATCTTGGGTTGCCACGAATTAATTGTACTTGAGTAGGGTTAAGGAAAATAAGAGATCTTAGAATAACCTTAACCATTTCGTGGTCATCCCATTTCTTGCTCCCGAGGTTGCGCACTTGGTTCACCAAGGTCTTGAGCTGGTTGTACATGTGTTGTGGCTCCTCCCCTTTGCGAAGCCGGAAGCGACCGAGCTCCCCCTCGATCGTTTCCCGCTTGGTGATCTTTGTAAGCTCATCTCCCTCGTGCGCGGTTTTGAGCACATCCTAAACCTCCTTGGCGCTCTTCAACCCTTGTACTTTGTCATACTCCTCTCTACTTAGAGAAGCGAGGAGTATTGTTGTTGCTTGAGAGTTGAAGTGCTCGATTTGGGCCACTTCATCCTCATCATAGTCTTCATCCCCTATAGATGGTACCTGTGCTCCAAACTCAACAACATTCCATATACTTTTGTGGAGTGAGGTTAGATGAAATTTCATTAAATCACTCCACCTAGCATAATCTTCACCGTCAAAGGTTGGCGGTTTTCCTAATGGAACGGAAAGTAATGGAGTATGTCTAGAAATGCGAGAGTAGTGTAAGGGGATCTTACTAAACTTCTTGCGCTCGTGGCGCTTAGAAGTTATGGAGGGCGCGTCGGAGCCGGAGGTGGAAGGTGATGAAGTGTCGGTCTCGTAGTAGACCACCTTCCTCATCTTCTTTATTTTGTCGCCGCTCCGATGTGACTTGTGAGAAGAAGTCTTCTTTTCCTTCTTCTTCTCCCTCCTTTTCTCCTTGTTGCGGGACTCTTCCGATGAAGCTTTCCCGTGGCTTGTAGTGGGCTTGTCGCCGATGGGCTTGTCGCCGGTCTCCATCTCCCTCTTGGCGTGATCTCCCGACATCACTTCGAGCGGTTAGGCTCTAATGAAGCACCGGCTCTGATACCAATTGAAAGTCGCCTAGAGGGGGGGGTGAATAGGGCGAAACTGAAATTTACAAATATAAACACAACTACAAGCCGGGTTAGTGTTAGAAATAAAATCGAGTCCGCGAGAGAGGGCGCAAAACAAATCGCAAGCGAGTAAAGCGGTGAGACACACGGATTTGTTTTACCGAGGTTCGGTTCTTGCAAACCTACTCCCCGTTGAGGAGGCCACAAAGGTCGGGTCTCTTTCAACCCTTCCCTCTCTCAAACGGTCCCTCGGACCGAGTGAACTTCTCTTCTCAAATCACTTGGGAATCAAACTTCCCGCAAGGGCCACCACACACTTGGTGCCTCTTGCCTCAATTACAAGTGAGTGTTTGATCACAAGAAAGATTGCGAAAGAAAAGAAGCGATCCAAGCGCAAGAGCTCAAATGAACACTACAAATCACTCTCTCTAGTCACTAAGGCTTTGTGAGGAGTTGGGAGAGGATTTGATCTCTTTGTTGTGCTTTGCAATGAATGCTAGCTCTTGTATAGTGGTTGGAAGCTGGAAAACTTGAATGCTATGAATGTGGGGGTGGTTGGGGTATTTATAGCCCCAACCACCAAACTTGACCGTTGGTGGAGGCTGTTTGTTCGATGGCGCACCGGACAGTCCGGTGCACACCGGACATGTCCGGTGCCCCAGCCACGTCACCAATGCCGTTGGATTCTGACCGTTGGAGCTTCTGACTTCTGGGCCCGCCTGGATGTCCGGTGCACACCGGACATGTACTGTTCAATGTCCGGTGCGCCAGTATGGGCGTGCCTGACGACTGCGCGCCTCTGGCGCGCATTGAATGCGCCTGCAGGTAGCCGTTGGCGCCGAGATAGCCATTGCTCCGTGGTTCACCGGACAGTCCGGTGTACACCGGACAGTCCGGTGAATTTTAGCGGAGCGGCTGAAGTGAATTCCCGAGACTGGCGAGTTCCGGAGGCCGCTGTTCCTTGGAGCACCGGACACTGTCCGGTGTACACCGGACAGTCCGGTGAATTATAGCGGAGCGCCCCTGGAATTTCCCGAAGGCGACGAGTTAGAGTTGGAGTCCTCTGGTGCACCGGACACTGTCCGGTGTACACCGGACAGTCCGGTGCCCCCAGACCAGAGGTGCCTTCGGTTGCCACTTTGCTCCTTTGTTGAATCCAATACTTGATCTTTTTATTGGCTAAGTGTGAACCTTTAGCACCTGTATAACTTATACACTAGAGCAAACTAGTTAGTCCAATTATTTGTGTTGGGCAATTCAACCACCAAAATTATTTAGGAACTAGGTGTAAGCCTAATTCCCTTTCAGTTACCCGCTCGTTATTGTAATGGAGGGCCTATATATAACTGACACGTGCTACAAGGTGCCACTTGTAAGCCACTGTGGGGGCAGAGTCGTTAGTGTGTCTGTCAGTGCATATACTTAATCACACTGTAATGACCCGCGATAACCCCCCAAAGGGGAATATTCCAGAGATAACGTAGGTAACCAAGGGCACACCCGTTGTCGGCGTTTCGAGACCGGGGGGTCCCCAAGCCGACGAGTGAGTGTGCTGCGTGCCCCAGCCCGGATGGGTCGAGCGCGTGGGCGAGCGCGAAGGGGGGAGAGGCGAGGTGGTCGGAGACGGGCGTGAGAGAGGTAGAGATCCCGCAGCCTTCGTGTTCGTCCCGCGCCCAGGTCGGGTGCGCTTGCAGTAGGGGGGTTACAAGCGTCCACGCGGGTGAGGGAAGCGAGCGGCCCCAAGAGAGCGCCTGTCTCGTCCTTGTCCCCGCGCGGCCAACCTTTTCTAAGAAGGCACTGGTCCTTCCTTTTATAGTTGTAAGGAGAGGATCCAGGTGTACAATGGGGGGTGTAGCAGAGTGCTACGCGTCTAGCGGAGAGAGAGCTAGCGCCCTGGGTACATGCCAATGTGGCAGCCGGAGAGGTCTTGGCACCTTGCTGGCGTGATGTCGTGGCTGTCGGAGGAGCAACGGAGCCTGGCGGAAGGACAGCTGTAGGAGCGGTCGAGTCCTTGCTGACGTCGCCTTGCCTCCGTAAGAGAGCTGAGAGCCGCCGTCGTCATAGAGCTTGTGGGGCGCCATCATTGCCCATCTGGCGGAGCTGTCCAGATGGGACGCCGGTCTTGTTCTTCGTGACCCGAGTCGGCTCGGGGTAGGATGGTGATGGCGCTTCCTGTTGGCGTAGCGGGCCCGAGTCCTAGGTCGGGCGACGTGGGGGCTCCTCCAAAGCCGAGGTCGAGCCTGTCTTCCGTGGCCGAGGCCGAGCCCGAGCCCCCGGGTCGGGCGAGGCGGAGATCGTTTGGCCGAGGCCAGGGCGGAGCCCGAGCCTTGGGGTCGGGCGAGGCGTAGTTTCGTCGTCTTCTGGGGCTGAGCCCGAGTCCGAGCCCTGGGGTCGGGCGGAGCGGAGTTCGCCGTCTTCTGGGTCTTAGCCCGAGTCCGAGCCCTGGGGTCGGGCGGAGCGGAGTTCGCCGTCTTCCGGGTCTTAGCCCGAGTCCGAGCCCTGGGGTCGGGCGGAGCGGAGTTCGCCGTCTTCCGGGTCTTAGCCCGAGTCCGAGCCCTGGGGTCGGGCGGAGCGGAGTTCGCCGTCTTCCGGGTCTTAGCCCGAGTCCGAGCCCTGGGGTCGGGCGGAGCGGAGTTCGCCGTCTTCCGGGTCTTAGCCCGAGTCCGAGCCCTGGGGTCGGGCGGAGCGGAGTTTCCTATGGCGCCTTTGGCAAGGCCTGACTGCCCGTCAGACTCACTCTGTCGAGTGACACTGCAGTCGGAGTGGCGCAGGCGGCGCTGTCCTTCTGTCAGACTGGTCAGTGGAGCGGTGGAGTGACGGCGGTCACTTCGGCTCTGCCGGGGGGCGCGTGTCAAGATAAAGGTGTCAGGCCACCTTTGCGTTAAATGCTCCTGCAATCTGGTCAGTCGGCGCGGCGATTTAGTCAGGGTTGCTTCTAAGCGAAGCCAAGGCCTCGGGCGAGCCGGAGGTGTGTCCGCCGTTAAAAGGGGGGCCTCGGGCGAGATGGAAGTCTCTCGAGGTCGGCTGCCTTTGGCCGAGGCTAGGCTCGGGTGAAGCGTGATCGAGTCACTCGTGTGGACTGATCCCTGACTTAATCGTACCCATCAGGCCTTTGCAGCTTTATGCTGATGGGGGTTACCAGCTGAGAATTAGGCGTCTTGAGGGTACCCCTAATTATGGTACCCGACAGTAGCCCCCGAGCCTCGAAGGGAGTGTTAGCACTCGCTTGGAGGCTTTCGTCGCACTTTTTTGCAAGGGGACCAGCCTTTCTCGGTTGCATTTCGTTCCGGTGGGTGCGCGCGAGCGCACCCGCCGGGTGTAGCCCCCGAGGCCTCGGAGGAGTGGTTACACTCCTTCGAGGTCTTAATGCCTCGCGTAATGCTTCGGCTGGTCTGGTTGTTCCCTCATGCGAACTGGTCGTAGCCCGGGTGCACGGTCGGGGCCCAAGCTCTCGGGCTGGTATGTTGACGCTGTCAACGGTTTGGCCGGAGCCGGGTTTGCGAGAGCAGCCCCCGAGCCTCCGCACAGGGCGAGAGGACGATCAGGGACAGACTCGGCTTTTTTACATATGCCCCTACGTCGCCTTTCCGCAAGGAGGAGGGGGAGAGCGCCATGTTACCCTCGATGGGCACCGAACATGGTGTCTCCGGTGAGCTGCAAGCGGGTAATCCGAGTGGACGTCCGTGCCCCGTTCGTTGGGGGTCGGCTAGGGGCCTAGAGGCACGCCCAAAAGTACCTGCGGGTGATCTGCCGGACCCGGTCCCCTGGCGACGGGGTCCGAGGGCTCGATGCCTCCCTCCGATGGGATTCCGTTACAAGATCGCTCCCACTGGTCTCGGAAATGTCCTAGGGTACCTCGGGAGCGTAGCCCGAGCCTTGGTTATGTATCGAACGTACCCCTGGTCATCCCTCGCTTGGTGTCTGAGGCGACTGTGAACCCTTCGGGGGCCAGCCTTCGAACCCCTGATCAGTAATGGGCGCGGAGCCCGAGTAGCCTGAGGCGGCCATGGAGCCCTTCGGGGGGCTGGCCTTCGAACCCCTGACCAGTAGTGGGTGTCGGGCCCACGCGATCTGAGGCGACTGTCGAACCCTTCGGAGGGCCAGCCTTCGAACCTCTGATCAGTAGGGGAGGCTCGGAGCCCGGTTCCTTCACAGGGAAGGATCCTTTTCGGGGTATCCCCCTTTCCCGGTCCCTGTTGCAAGAGATAGAGAAAGAGGAAAAAAGGAAAAGGATACGAAATCGAACGTCGTGGCGTACCTTTTTTTTGGCGCGGTTGTTACGGCGAAGGCGAAGCGTCGTCCGCTTCTCCTGCCAGAGGCGCCGCCTGTTCCGCCGCGGAGTTAATGCGACGGGGCGAGTGGTCGGCGGGGCGGCCGTTTGCGCGTGCGCGAGCCGTTCGAGGAACGGCTGTTTGGCCTCGCGTTTTTTGAATCCCGCGTCCGGTCCGGGCGGAGCGCTGGAAACGGTTTCGCCCCGGCCTTCATATACTTGAGAGGGAGTCTGGTGACGGTTCTTTGCTCTGCTTCCTTCCTCTCCCCTTAGGTTTTCGCAACCCGGGAAACTTTAGTCGGAGAAGAGAAAAAACCGCCCTTCCTGCCCCCCGCGCCGCCATTTCTTCCATTTTGGTGATGGCGGATCGAGTGACCATAATCCCCCCGCGCGATCCGTGGCCTTTTTCCACGGTGACGGCGAGCGATCTGGAGGAGCTGGTCGGCGAGGGTTTGCTCCGCCCCCTCACCGATAAGCAGCGGCCAGAGTGGATTCCTCCCGTGGGCGGAGCCGCTCCGTCCCCACCGCCGGGGTACGTCGTGAGCTTCGTCTCCTTCCACGAGCGGGGATTCGGTGTGCCGACGGGCCGCTTTATGCGGGCCATCCTGTTCCACTACGGGGTGGAGTTGCACAACCTCACCCCCAACTCCATCTCGCAGGCCGCTATCTTTGTAGCGGTATGCGAAGGGTACTTGGGGATCGCCCCCCATTGGGATTTGTGGACTCATCTCTTCCTCGCCGAGCCTTTCGCCTTGCCGACGGGGGAGAGGAGGATCCGTGCGGCGGTGCGGGCCGGCGGCTGCACTCTTTTGCTGAGGCAGTCGCGGGCGTCACAGTACATTCCTGCCATTCTTGCGTCCTCGAACAAGGGGTGGCAGCGCCGGTGGTTCTACCTTCGGAATGACGGTGAGTTGCTCCCACCGTTCTCCCAGCGAGTAGTTACTGCTGCCACCGACGCCTGGCGCCACGGGACCCCCCACGAGAGACAGAAGAATCTCGAACCCCTTCTTCAGGCCCTGAAGGAGTTGCGGGAGGGGGGACTTACTGCTGCGGGGGTGATCGCCGCTATCCACCGTCGGAGGGTGCTTCCTTTGGCGGAGCGGCGGCTGCCGCTCTGGGAGATGACCCCAGAGGCTGACTGGGAGGGCTCGCGAATGTCCCCTGATCCCCTTCCCTTCAACGTCCTCCAATGGCGGGTGTCGGCTGCAATGGGGAAGCCGGACCCCCACGCATACTCCCAGCTTCGGATGCGCCCCGACCAGGGGTGTGTAACTTTGGTGAGTTGTTCGCTCCTTCCTTCTTCGTACATCGGGTTGCTCCGGATCCTTATGACCGGGTTCCTTTCTCCCCTTCTTTTAGGATGTGGGGTGGCACAAGCCCTCCCTGCCACGGGTCCCGGAGGACGCGGCAGACCGTGCAGCGCGGCGGGTCGCCGCGGAGGAGAAGAAGAAAAAGAAGGACGCGGAGAAGGCCCGGGCCCGCGAGCGGAGGCGGGCTCGGGACGCCTTAGAGAAGCGCCGTCGCCAGCAGGAGAGGGAAGGACTCCCGAGGGAGCCGTCGCCGGAGACGCCCGACGACGACGATGATGACGACGATGAGGAGGAGGACGACATGGCCGCCCGTCTCGGCCTCGGCCCCGGCCCGGGGTGTGGCCAGGAGTCGTCGAGCCAGCCCCCGCGCGGGTCGACACCACCAGTCCCCGGAGTTGGGGCGTCGGGGTCCCAGTCCGAGGCACGGGGGCGACCCGAGGTGTCACCCGTTCCCTCGGCCGGAGGAGCTGAGGTGGCTCCGGAGGGCCAGGTCGGGGCGTCCGCTCCCCAGGGGTCGCCGTTCGTACCGGTGGCGCATGGGGGTGACCCCCAGGCCACCGCGACCGCGCCCAGGCAATCTACTTCCCGGGCGTCCGCGGCGAGGGCGGCGCCGAAGATGCCGGCGAAGCGGACCTCGGCGGCCGTCTTGGGAGCCGGGATCCAAGAGACCCACCCCCAGGCGCGGTGGATAATGGCCCGGAGTGGGTGAGTATCTCGGAATGTCTTCGTCTTGACTTCCCATTCATATGTCTCGGCCGTGATCTTTCTTTCCTCCCTTCTTCTCTTTTCTTTCTTTTATATCCAGCAAGCGAAGTCACGGCCAGACCGACCTGGCACCCCGGAAGGCCCTCAAGACGGCGCCGGATTGTGTGGCCAGCACCGCCCCGGGCCTTGTCATCCAGCCGACCCTTTCGCGGGGTACTTCACCGCAGGGGGCTCGGGCGTCGCCGGTCCCGGAGGAGCGGGCTCCCGAGGCCGGCTCTTCTGCCGAGGCGGCCATCGTGGTTGAGGAGGCGGCTGACGCCAACGTGGCCCTGAGCCCGCCTGTCGTGCCAGCCATGCCGGCGCCCGCCACCGCCGAGGTTGCCGCCGTCCCTGTCGAAGAGCGACCAGTTGCCGCCAGCGTTGGGATGGCTGATGCGTCGGCGCCCAAGGCCTCAGAAGAGGTGGGCGTGGACGCGCGATCCGTCCGGCCGGGCGACAGTCTCATCGTTGTGCGGCGGAGCCCCGAGGCCCGGCGCCCGTTGCTCCGATTCCGGACCCGCGAGGCCTCGGACCCTGTCTTCGTTCTCGACGATGAGCAGGAGGACCAGTCCTGGGATGAGCTCCGCGAGTGTGCTGAGGCAACGGTGGGGTCGCTCCGGTCGTCGCTGGAGGTTTTCTGCAGAGACGTCCCCAAAATCCTCCAGGTAGCGGTTTCAGGCATACCTTTTTCCTTCTGTGAGCGAGACATTCGTCGTGACGCCCTGTTTCCTTTCCCCAGGATCTGACGGACCGGAGCGCCGCCAAGTCGTCGTTCATCCGCCGCGAGGTCGATGTCTGGAGCTCGCTGCGATCCCTGAGGTCCTCGCTCGCCGGGGCTACCGCGCGCCTTTCTCAGCAGGATGCCAAGGTGGCGAACCTCCAGCTGCTCTGCGCCGACCTGAGAGCCGAGGCGGCAGCAGCGCGCGTGGAGGCGCAACGGCAGCGATCGGAGCTCGCCCAGGTCGTCGAGGAGCGGGATCAATCTCGGGGTCGGGCTGCCGAGGCCGAAAGCCGAGCAGAGACCCTCGCGGCCGACCTAGCCGCGGCCCAGGTTGCGGCCTCGGAGCATCGTGCCCGAGCGGGAGGTACGTCTTGGTCCTCCCTGGCTCTTGTTCTTGTCTGTTTCCTTCGCTTGTGCTTGAGGTATTCCTCCTGGTTGCTCGCAGAGCTTGAGTCCGCCCTTGACGGATCCGCCAAGGCGCTCACCGAGGCGCTTGCTGGAGCTGCCGAGCAGAGGGAAGCTGACCTCGCGACCATGTCCGAGGCCGTCTCAGACTTTTATCGTACCCTTGGCTCCGGCGACGTCCCTTCAGGAAGCTCCCCTCAAAGCCGCCTTCGAGCCATGGGTGATCACGCGCGCGGCAGAGTCCGCGAGGCGCTACACCACGGCGTCAGGCGGGCCTTCGCCGTGCTCGCCTCCCACTACGTTGTGGACCTGGAGCGGGTTAGTGAGGGGTACTGTCTTCCCGACGAAGACGATGCTGCCCTGGCAGAGGTCCAGCGACTTGACGCGGTCGCCGCGGGCCCGAGCGCGGTGCTGGCGACCACCTTTGAGGCGGAGATCCTTCCCCCTGCGCCGTCACCGGGGGCCGAGATGGACCTCACCGACAGCGGGGATGGAGCTGAGGGCGCGGCTCCTTCCCAAGGCGGCGCCTAATTCTTGTTTGAACAATCTTTTGTTGGATGTGTGAAAGGGAAATGTGCCCTTGGGCCATTTCTAAGTATTTTGGTGATTGAGTGCCAACACATGTGCTTAATTGTGAATTTATGTACATGGATGAACAAGGTGCAAATCATGAAGTAAAGGTATGATTCTAAGCCTTAGTACATTGGTTTTGTGGACTAACATATTTGTCTAAGTGTTAGAAACAGAAAGAAGAAAAAGAGAAAAGGGGAGAGAATGACTTGGCTGTGTGCAGCCAAGTCCCAGCTCGGTCTGGAGCACCGGACTGTCCGGTGTGCACCGGACAGTGTCCGGTGCGCCAGGCCAACTCGGCGCGAACTGGCCGCTCTCGGGAATTCGCCGACGGCGTACGGCTAAAATTCACCGGACGGTCCGGTGTGCACCGGACTGTCCGGTGAGCCAACGGTCGGCCAGGGCCAACGGTCGGCCGCGCAATCCGCGCGGGACACGTGGCCGAGCCAACGGTCGGAAGACGGCACCGGACTGTCCGGTGTGCACCGGACTGTCCGGTGCGCCAACGGCTCTCAGATCTCCGCCGGTCTGCAACGGTCGGGAAGCGCTGGATAAGGAAAGAAATCGGTCACCGGACATGTCCGGTGTGCACCGGACTGTCCGGTGCCCCCGACGACAGAAGGCAAGGATGGCCTTCCGGATTTGCTCTCAACGGCTCCTAGCTGCCTTGGGGCTATAAAAGGAGCCCCTAGGCGCATGGAGGAGATACACAAGCAACTCTTGAGCATTCTTGATCATCCACACAAGTTCTTTGCGCATTCGTTTGTGATTCTAAGTGATTCGAGCTCTGTTCTAGTGTGAACTCTGAGATAGTCATTCGAGCTCGAGTCTTGGCCGTGTGTGTGCGCTTTTGTTGTGGATTTGTGTGTGTTGCTTCCCTCCCTTACTCTGTGCTTTCTTTGTGATCATACTTGTAAGGGCAAGAGACTCCAATTTGTGGAGATTCCTTGCAAACGGGATAGTGAAAGGAACAACAAAACAACGTGGTATTCAAGTGGGTCTTTGGACCGCTTGAGAGGGGTTGATTGCAACCCTCGTCCGTTGGGACGCCACAACGTGGAAGTAGGCAAGCATTGGCTTGGCCGAACCACGGGATAAACCACCGTGTCACCTCTGTCTTGATCTCTTGTGGTATTGTGTTTTGTTGAGACTTCACCTTAGCCACTTGGCAATAATCGTGCTAACACTTAACAAGTTTGTGGCTTAAGTTTGAAGTTTTTACAGGATCACCTATTCACCCCCCCCCCTCTAGGTGCTCTCAATTGGTATCAGAGCCGTTCTCTTCTCAAAGGGACTAACCGCCCGAAGAGATGGATCCTAAGGGGAAGGGTATAGTGATCAACGATAAAGAGAAGGAGACCTTCGTCAACGAGCCGAAGGATGACAGGCCTACCGACTCCGGCTCGGGCCAAAGACGGAAGGAAGGGAAGAAGAAGAAGACCAGGCGCATCAAGGAGATTGTCTACTACGACAGCGACGAGTCTACTTCTTCCCAAAAGGACGAGGACCACAACGACTACAAACAAAAGACGGTTAACTCAAACTTTTCTTTTGATTATTCGCGTATTCCGCATAGCTCAAATACTCATTTGCTTCCCATTCCACTTGGCAAACCTCCTCACTTTGATGGAGAGGATTACGGATTTTGGAGCCACAAAATGCGTACTCACCTGTTTTCTCTCCATCCAAGCATTTGGGAGATTGTGGAAAGTGGAATGAAATTTGATAGCTCGGATAGCCCTATGTTTATTAATGAACAGATTCATAAAAATGCACAAGCTACTACTGTGTTGCTAGCCTCTTTGTGCAGGGACGAGTATCACAAGGTGAGCGGCTTGGACAATGCCAAGCAGATCTGGGACACCCTCAAAATCTCTCATGAGGGGAACGACGTCACCTTGCTCACCAAAATGGAGTTGGTGGAGGGAGAGCTTGGACGGTTTGCCATGATAAGGGGCGAGGAGCCGACGCAAACATACAACCGGCTCAAGACCCTCATCAACAAGATAAGGAGCTACGGGAGCACGCGATGGACGGATCACGACGTCGTCCGCCTAATGCTCAGGTCCTTTACCGTACTTGATCCTCATCTCGTGAACAATATTCGTGAGAATCCCAGGTACACGATGATGACGCCCGAGGAAGTACTTGGAAAATTCGTGAGCGGGCGGATGATGATCAAGGAGGCAAGATACGTCGACGACGCGTTGAACGGACCACTCCACGAGCCTCAACCCATTGCTCTAAAGGCAACGAGGAGCAAGGAGTCGCTACCTAGCAAGGTGGCGCAAGTTGAGGCGGCCGGGCTCAATGATGAAGAGATGGCTCTCATCATCAAGAGATTCAAGACGACGCTAAATGGTCGCAAGGGGCAGCCAAGCAAGACCAAGACCAAGGGAAAGCGCTCATGCTTCAAATGCGGTAAGCTTGGTCATTTTATTGCTAACTGTCCCGATAATGAAAGTGACCAGGAAAAGGGGAACAAGAGAGAGAAGAAGAAGGCATACAAGAAGGCAAAGGGCGAGGCGCATCTAGGAAAGGAGTGGGACTCGGATTGCTCCTCCTCCGACTCCGACAATGAAGGACTCGCCGCCACTGCCTTCAACAAATCGGCTCTCTTCCCCAACGAGCGTCTCACTTGTCTTATGGCAAGAGAGAAGAAGGTAAGTACTAAAGACTCCACTTATGCTTCTTCTAGTGATAGTGAGTCTAGTGACGATGATGACATAGATTATTCTTGCTTGTTCAAAGGCTTAGATAGATCTAAGATAGATAAAATCAATGAATTGATTGATGCTTTGAATGAAAAGGATAGGCTTTTAGAGAAGCAAGAGGATTTATTGTATGATGAACATGATAAGTTTATAGAGGCACAAAAATCATATGCTTTAGAAGTGAAAAGAAATGAAATGCTTTCTAGTGAAATATCTTCTTGTCATGAAACCATTGCTACTTTACAAAGTGTTAACCATGATTTAAATGCTAAATTAGAAGTAACAAATAAATCTAAGTCTTGTGTTGAAAATGTTACAATTTGCACTAGGTGTAAGGATTTTGATGTTAACACTTGTAGCAAACATTTAGTTTCAATTTCAAAACTAAAAGATGAAGTGGCTAGTCTTAATGCCCAACTTAAGACTAGCAAGAGTGAAGTTGAAAAGATAAAATTTGCAAGGGATGCCTATACAATTGGAAGACATCCCTCAATTAAGGATGGGCTTGGCTTCAAGAGGGAAGCCAAGAACTTAACAAGCCATAAGGCTCCCATCTTCGTCAAGGAGAAGGGGAAGGCCCCGATGGCTAGTAATGCTAAAAAGAATCATGCTTTTATGTATTATGATAGGAGACATGCTAGAAATGCTTATAATCATTTTGACTCACATGTTTATGATTCTCATGCAATGTTTGCTTCTAGTTCTTCTTATAATCATGGTAGAGATATGTGTAGGAGAAATGTTGTACATATGCCTAGGAGAGATATTGCTCATGTACCTAGAAAGAATGTCATTCATGCTCCTAGGAAAGTAGTGAATGAACCTTCTACCATTTATTATGCTTGTAATGCTCCCTTTGCTATTTGTAGAAAGGGTAAGAAGGTAGTTGCTAGGAAATTAGGGGCTAGATGCAAGGGAGATAAATCTTGCATTTGGGTCCCTAAAGACATTTGTGCTAACCTTGCAGGACCCAACATGAGTTGGGTACCTAAGACCCAAGCCTAAATTTGCCTTGCAGGTTTATGCATCCGGGGGTTCAAGCTGGATTATCGACAGCGGATGCACAAACCATATGACGGGGGAGAAGAAGATGTTCACCTCCTACGTCAAAAATAAGGATTCCCAAGATTCAATTATATTCGGTGATGGGAATCAAGGCAAGGTAAAAGGGTTAGGTAAAATTGCAATTTCTAATGAGCATTCTATATCAAATGTATTCCTAGTGGAGAGTCTTGGATATAATTTGCTATCTGTTAGTCAATTATGTCAAATGGGATATAATTGTTTATTTACAAATATAGATGTGTCTGTCTTTAGAAGATGTGATGGTTCACTAGCTTTTAAGGGTGTACTAGACGGCAAGCTTTATTTAGTTGACTTTGCAAAAGAAGAGGCCGGTCTAAATGCATGCTTAATGGCTAAGACTTGCATGGGCTGGCTGTGGCATCGCCGCTTAGCACATGTGGGGATGAAGAACCTCCACAAGCTTCTAAAGGGAGAACACGTGATAGGTCTAACAAATGTTTATTTCGAAAAAGATAGACCTTGTGCAGCTTGTCAGGCAGGTAAACAAGTAGGAGGAGCACATCACAGCAAGAATGTGATGACCACGTCAAGACCTCTGGAGCTGCTGCATATGGACCTCTTCGGACCCGTCGCCTATCTAAGCATAGGAGGAAGTAAGTATGGTTTAGTTATTGTTGATGACTTTTCCCGCTTCACTTGGGTGTTCTTTTTGCAGGATAAGTCTGAAACCCAAGGGACCCTCAAGCGCTTCCTCAGGAGAGCTCAAAATGAGTTTGAGCTCAAGGTGAAGAAGATTAGGAGCGCCAACGGGTCCGAGTTCAAGAACCTTCAAGTGGAGGAGTTTCTTGAGGAGGAAGGGATCAAGCACGAGTTCTCCGCTCCCTACACACCACAGCAAAATGGTGTGGTAGAGAGGAAGAACAGGACGATGCTTGGAGAGTTCAAGACCCCCGAGTGCTTTTGGTCGGAAGCCGTGAACACGGCTTGCCACGCCATCAACAGGGTCTATCTTCACCGCCTCCTCAAGAAGACGTCATATGAGCTACTAACCGGTAACAAACCCAATGTATCCTACTTTCGTGTTTTTGGGAGCAAGTGCTACATTCTAGTAAAGAAAGGTAGAAATTCTAAGTTTGCTCCCAAAGCTGTAGAAGGGTTTTTATTAGGTTATGATTCAAATACAAAGGCGTATAGGGTCTTCAACAAATCTTCGGGTTTGGTTGAAGTCTCTAGCGATGTTGTATTTGATGAGACTAATGGCTCTCCAAGAGAGCAAGTTGTTGATTGTGATGATGTAGATGAAGAAGATGTTCCGACGGCCGCTATACGAACCATGGCGATTGGAGACATTCGGCCACAGGAACAGGATGAACGAGATCAACCTTCTTCCTCAACGACGGTGCAACCCCCAACTCAAGACGATGAACAGGTTCATCAAAAGGAGGCGTGTGATCAAGGGGGAGCACAAGACGATCATGTGATGGAGGAAGAAGCGCAACCGGCACCTCCAACCCAAGTTCGAGCGATGATTCAAAGGGATCATCCCGTCGACCAAATTCTAGGTGACATTAGCAAGGGAGTAACTACTCGGTCTCGATTAGTTAATTTTTGTGAACATTACTCCTTTGTCTCCTCTATTGAGCCTTTCAGGGTAGAGGAGGCCTTGCTAGATCCGGATTGGGTGTTGGCCATGCAGGAGGAACTCAACAACTTCAAGCGCAATGAAGTTTGGACGCTGGTGCCTCGTCCCAAGCAAAATGTTGTGGGAACCAAGTGGGTGTTCCGCAACAAACAGGACGAGCACGGAGTTGTGACAAGGAACAAGGCTCGACTTGTGGCAAAAGGTTATGCCCAAGTCGCAGGTTTGGACTTTGAGGAGACTTTTGCTCCTGTGGCTAGGCTAGAATCCATTCGCATCTTGCTAGCATATGCCGCTCACCATTCTTTCAGGTTGTACCAAATGGATGTGAAGAGCGCGTTCCTCAACGGGCCAATAAAGGAGGAAGTATACGTGGAGCAACCCCCTGGCTTCGAGGATGAGCGGTACCCCGACCACGTGTGTAAGCTCTCTAAGGCGCTCTATGGACTTAAACAAGCCCCAAGAGCATGGTATGAATGCCTTAGAGATTTCTTACTTGCTAATGCTTTCAAGGTTGGGAAAGCCGATCCAACTCTTTTCACTAAGACTTGTAATGGTGATTTGTTTGTGTGCCAAATTTATGTCGATGACATAATATTTGGTTCTACTAATCAAAAGTCTTGTGAAGAGTTTAGCAGGGTGATGACGCAGAAATTCGAGATGTCGATGATGGGCGAGTTGAACTACTTCCTTGGGTTCCAAGTGAAGCAACTCAAGGACGGCACCTTCATCTCCCAAACGAAGTACACGCAAGATCTGCTGAAGCGGTTTGGGATGAAGGACGCCAAGCCCGCAAAGACTCCGATGGGAACCGACGGACACACCGACCTCAACAAAGGAGGTAAGTCCGTTGATCAAAAAGCATACCGGTCAATGATAGGATCTCTACTTTATTTATGTGCTAGTAGACCGGATATTATGCTTAGCGTATGCATGTGTGCTAGATTTCAATCCGATCCTAAGGAGTGTCACTTGGTGGCGGTGAAGCGAATTCTTAGATATTTAGTCGCTACGCCTTGCTTCGGGATCTGGTATCCAAAGGGGTCTAACTTTGACTTGATTGGGTACTCAGATTCCGACTATGCTGGATGTAAGGTCGATAGGAAGAGTACATCGGGGACGTGCCAATTCTTAGGAAGGTCCCTGGTGTCATGGAACTCTAAGAAACAAACCTCCGTTGCCCTATCCACCGCTGAGGCCGAGTATGTTGCCGCAGGTCAGTGTTGCGCGCAACTACTTTGGATGAGGCAAACCCTCAGGGACTTTGGCTACAATCTGAGTAAAGTCCCACTCCTATGTGACAATGAGAGTGCTATCCGAATAGCGGAAAATCCTGTTGAGGACAGCCGCACAAAGCACATAGACATCCGGCATCACTTTTTGAGAGACCACCAGCAAAAGGGAGATATCGAAGTGTTTTATGTTAGCACCGAGAACCAGCTAGCCGATATCTTTACCAAGCCTTTAGATGAGAAGACCTTTTGCAGGCTGCGTAGTGAGCTAAATGTCTTAGATTCACGGAACTTGGATTGAAATATAGCATACATGTATTTATGCCTTTGATCATGTTCATTCTGCACTTTGTTGCTTATTATGGTGCTCAAGTTGTACAAACACTCCCTGGACCTCACAAGTCCGTTGCAAAGTGATGCACATGTTTAGGGGGAGATGTGTTGCAACTTGACCCTTTGAGACTAACCATATGCTTGAGTTTGTTTGATTTAGTCTCAAAGGAGAATTGAAAGGGAAAAGGTGGACTTGGATCATGCAAGACTTCCACTGCACTCCGATGAGAGGGTAACTTATTCCAAGTCCATCTCTGAACTCTTATTGCCATTTGCTCTTAATTGAAGATTTTGGTGAGGCAATGGGGTTAAAGGGGCCACAATTGATCCCGTTTTGGTGCTTGATGCCAAAGGGGGAGAAAATAAAGGCCAAAGCAATAAATGGATCAGCTACCACTTGAGAGATTTTGAAAATAGTAGAATAGAGTTTTTGATTTGTCAAAATTCTTAAGTTGTCTCTCTTGTCAAAAGTTGGCTTCTTGTGGGGAGAAGTATTGATTATGGGAAAAAGGGGGAGTTTTTGAAATCCTTGATCAATCTCTTTTTGAATGACTCTCTTTATGCTTAAACATGTGTGTTTAACTTAGAGATAGAGATTTGTGTTTGATTTGCAAAAACAAACCAAGTGGTGGCAAAGGATGATCCATATATGCCAAAATTGATTCAAAATAAATTTAAGTGTTATTTGAATTGAGTTTGCACTTGTTCTAGTGGCTTTATGTTGTGTTGGCATAAATCACCAAAAAGGGGGAGATTGAAAGGGAAATGTGCCCTTGGGCCATTTCTAAGTATTTTGGTGATTGAGTGCCAACACATGTGCTTAATTGTGAATTTATGTACATGGATGAACAAGGTGCAAATCATGAAGTAAAGGTATGATTCTAAGCCTTAGTACATTGGTTTTGTGGACTAACATATTTGTCTAAGTGTTAGAAACAGAAAGAAGAAAAAGAGAAAAGGGGAGAGAATGACTTGGCTGTGTGCAGCCAAGTCCCAGCTCGGTCTGGAGCACCGGACTGTCCGGTGTGCACCGGACAGTGTCCGGTGCGCCAGGCCAACTCGGCGCGAACTGGCCGCTCTCGGGAATTCGCCGACGGCGTACGGCTAAAATTCACCGGACGGTCCGGTGTGCACTGGACTGTCCGGTGAGCCAACGGTCGGCCAGGGCCAACGGTCGGCCGCGCAATCCGCGCGGGACACGTGGCCGAGCCAACGGTCGGAAGACGGCACCGGACTGTCCGGTGTGCACCGGACTGTCCGGTGCGCCAACGGCTCTCAGATCTCCGCCGGTCTGCAACGGTCGGGAAGCGCTGGATAAGGAAAGAAATTGGTCACCGGACATGTCCGGTGTGCACCGGACTGTCCGGTGCCCCCGACGACAGAAGGCAAGGATGGCCTTCCGGATTTGCTCTCAACGGCTCCTAGCTGCCTTGGGGCTATAAAAGGAGCCCCTAGGCGCATGGAGGAGATACACAAGCAACTCTTGAGCATTCTTGATCATCCACACAAGTTCTTTGCGCATTCGTTTGTGATTCTAAGTGATTCGAGCTCTGTTCTAGTGTGAACTCTGAGATAGTCATTCGAGCTCGAGTCTTGGCCGTGTGTGTGCGCTTTTGTTGTGGATTTGTGTGTGTTGCTTCCCTCCCTTACTCTGTGCTTTCTTTGTGATCATACTTGTAAGGGCAAGAGACTCCAATTTGTGGAGATTCCTTGCAAACGGGATAGTGAAAGGAACAACAAAACAACGTGGTATTCAAGTGGGTCTTTGGACCGCTTGAGAGGGGTTGATTGCAACCCTCGTCCGTTGGGACGCCACAACGTGGAAGTAGGCAAGCATTGGCTTGGCCGAACCACGGGATAAACCACCGTGTCACCTCTGTCTTGATCTCTTGTGGTATTGTGTTTTGTTGAGACTTCACCTTAGCCACTTGGCAATAATCGTGCTAACACTTAACAAGTTTGTGGCTTAAGTTTGAAGTTTTTACAGGATCACCTATTCACCCCCCCCCCCTCTAGGTGCTCTCAATGTGCGTGTCACCGCGGCCGCTGAGGCCTGAACACTTTGTCTTTCTTGCATGAAATCGTACTCTCCTTTCTTTCCATCCGGAGGCACAGGAGTTCCCTTTTTTGATTGAAAATTTTTGACGCGGAGAAGTATGCCCAATCTCGACGCAGAGGGGTTCCCTCTTTTTAGCCCCCGAGGGAGGGTCGGGCTCCGCCGAGGCGAGGCCGACCCTTCCTTGATGACCGAGGCACAGAGGCTGCCTGACGGATCAGACTCAGGTCCGAACATCCAGCGAGTGCTCGGCGACATCCCTCGGTATGCCAGGCATGTCCGAGGGCCTCCACGCAAAGACATCGGCGTTTGCGCGGAGAAAGTCGACGAGCACTGCTTCCTATTTGGGGTTGAGTCCGGACCCAATCCGGATCTGCTTGGAGGTGTCGCCGCTGGGGTCGAGAGGGACAACCTTAACCGTCTCCGCTGGCTCGAAGTTGCCGGCGTGACGCTTCATGTCTGGCACCTCCTTGGAGAGATTCTCCAGGTCGGCGATGAGGGCCTCGGACTCGGCGAGGGCCTCGGCGTACTCCACGCACTCCACGTCGCATTCGAACGCGTGTTTGTACGTGGGGCCGACGGTGATGACCCCGTTGGGGCCCGGCATCTTGAGCTTCAAGTAGGTGTAGTTGGGGACGGCCATGAACTTCGCGTAGCATGGCCTCCCCAGTACAGCGTGGTAGGTTCCTCGGAACCCGACCACCTCGAACGTCAGGGTCTCCCTTCGGAAGTTGGAGGGCGTTCCGAAGCAGACGGGGAGGTCGAGTCGTCCGAGGGGCTGGACGCGCTTCCCAGGTACGATCCCGTGGAAGGGCGCAGCGCCTGCCCGGACGGAGGACAGATCGACGCGCAGGAGCTTGAGGGTCTCGGCGTAGATGATGTTGAGGCAGCTGCCCCCATCCATCAGGACCTTGGTGAGCCTGACGTTGCCGATGACAGGGTCGACGACGAGTGGGTATTTCCCCGGGCTCGGCACGCGGTCGGGGTGGTCGGCCTGGTCGAAAGTGATGGGCTTGTCGGACCAGTCTAGGTAGACTGGCGCCGCCACCTTCACCGAGCAGACCTCCCGGCGCTCTTGCTTGCGATGCCGAGCCGAGGCATTCGCCGCATGCCCTCCATAGATCATGAAGCAGTCGCGGACCTCGGGGAATTCTCCTGCTTGGTGATCTTCGTTCTTGTCGTCGTCGCGGGCCCTGCCACCCTCGGCGGGTGGCCCGGCCCTGTGGAAGTGACGCCGAAGCATGACGCACTCCTCGAGGGTGTGCTTGACGGGCCCCTGATGGTAAGGGCACGGCTCCTTGAGCATCTTGTCGAAAAGGTTAGCACCTCCGGGGGGCTTCCGAGGGTTCTTATACTCGGCGGCGGCGACAAGGTCCGCGTCAGCGGCGTCGCATTTCGATTGCGACTTCTTCTTGCCTTTCTTCTTGGCGCCGCGCGGAGTAGACGCCTCGGGAGCCTCTTCCGATGGGCGGCCCTGGGGCTGCTTGTCCTTTCGGAAGATAGCCTCAACCGCCTCCTGGCCAGAGGCGAACTTGGTGGCGATGTCCATCAGCTCGCTCGCCTTGGTGGGGGTCTTGCGACCTAGCTTGCTCACCAGGTCACGGCAGGTGGTGCCGGCAAGGAACACGCTGATGACATCCGAATCGGTGATGTTGGGCAGCTCGGTACGCTGCTTCGAGAATCGCCGGATGTAGTCCCGGAGCGACTCTCCCGGCTGTTGCCGGCAGCTTCGAAGGTCCCAGGAATTCCCGGGGCGCACGTATGTGCCCTGGAAATTGCCGGCGAAGGCTTGGACCAAGTCATCCCAGTCAGAGATCTGCCCTGGAGGCAGGTGCTCCAACCAGGCGCGAGCAGTGTCGGAGAGGAACAGGGGGAGGTTACGGATGATGAGGTTGTCGTCGTCCGTTCCACCCAGTTGGCAGGCCAGGCGGTAGTCCGCGAGCCACAGTTCCAGTCTCGTTTCCCCCGAGTACTTCGTGATAGTAGTCGGGGGTCGGAACTGGGTCGGGAACGGCGCCCGTCGGATGGCCCGACTGAAGGTCTGTGGTCAGGGTGGTTCGAGCGAGGGACTCCGATCCTCCCCGCTGTCGTAGCGTCCCCCACGCCTGGGGTGGTAGCCTCGGCGCACCCTTTCGTCGAGGTGGGCCCGACGGTCGCGTCGATGGTGCTCGTTGCCGAGGTGGCCCGGGGCCGCAGGCGCAGTGTTGCGCGTGCGCCCGGTGTAGGCCGAGGCTTCCCGCATGAATCGGGAAGTCGCGGCATGAGGTTCCGAGGGGTATCCCTGCCTTCGGGAGGCAGTGCTCTCGGCCCGTCGGGCCGCAGCGCCTTCCAGGAGATTCTTGAGCTCTCCCTGGATTCGCCGACCCTCGGTGGTTGATGGCTCGGGCATCGTGCGGAGGAGCATCGCTGCGGCTGCCAGGTTCTGACCAACCCCGCTGGATGCGGGCGACGGCCTGACCCTGACATCGTTGGCGACGCGGTGCTGGAGACCTTGGGGCAGGTGATGTATTTCTCCGGCCGGGGGTTGGCCCGCCCATACCTGCCCGACGTCCCGGCGGATCGTCTCAAGCGCTCCTGTTCCCTCGTTGAGCCTGGCCTGCGCCCCGCGGACTTGCTCGAGCTGTGGGTCGTGACCCCCCGCCGGAACGGGGACCACAGCTAGCTCCCGCGGGATGTCGGCGCGAAGCACGGGCCTAGGAAAATCACCGTCCTCCGGCATGCCAAGATGGTTGCCTTCGGAGGGATCTCCCAGCTCAACGTGGAAACATTCGCGGCTTGGGCCGCAATCCTCATCGTCGAGGCTGCGGCTTCCATCGGTACAGTCGGAGAGGCAGTAGTCACATGCGGTCATGAAGTCCCGCATGGCACTGGGGTTGCCAAGTCCAGAGAAATCCCAACGGATGCTGGGATCGTCATCTTCCTCGGACCCAGAGGGCCCGTAGGTCGAGACGTCCGTCAACCGGTCCCAAGGCGACCGCATACGAAACCCCAGTGGGGTTGCACTCGCCTCAATGAGAGCGCCCGCCAAGGCGAGGCCGCTTGGCGGGTTGAGGCCGAGTCGAAATGACGTAAGATGGGAGTTAGTCAGTACCTTTGGGTCGACGAGGAGCGACGTAGTCACATCGGGGACTGGTTGCACCGTCGTCCCAGGTACGAGGGCAACGTCCTGCAGGCTTTCCGCGAGCGCGCTGGCGTCGTCTTCTTGCTCGGGATCGGCGTGTCGCGGGGGGACGGCGCTTGTCTTCGTCTCGAATGCGAGGTCGATGCCCAGCGTGCCTTCCGTCGGGGTGTCGGGGGCGTCGATTCGCTCGACGGCTGACGAAGCGCGGCCTCCCGCTTGGCCTTGGTTGCCCCGCCTCCTCCTCCGTTGGCGGGGGAGAGGACGGAGCGAGCTCGAATGTTGTTCTTCCACCGCGCGGGGAAGATGTTGTCGGTTCCGCCGCCGGCGGGCGGGTCGTCGGCCGCCATTGTCGTTGTCGCGCGGCGGTGGAAGGAGTATCATGTCGTAGCTGCCGTCGAAGGACATGAACTCAAGACTCCCGAAACGGAGCACCGTCCCGGGCCGGAGAGGTTGCTGGAGACTGCCCATCTGGAGCTTGACGGGAAGCTGTTCGTCAGCACGCAGCAGGCCCCTACCTGGCGCGCCAACTGTCGGCGTTTCGAGACCGGGGGTCCCCAAGCCGACGAGTGAGTGTGCTGCGTGCCCCAGCCCAGATGGTGAAAGGGAAATGTGCCCTTGGGCCATTTCTAAGTATTTTGGTGATTGGGTGCCAACACATGTGCTTAATTGCGAATTTATGTACATGGATGAACAAGGTGCAAATCATGAAGTAAAGGTATGTTTCTAAGCCTTAGTACATTGGTTTTGTGTACTAATATATTTGTCTAAGTGTTAGAAACAAAAAGATAGAAGAGGAGAAAAGACTTGGCTGTGTGCTGCCAAGACCCAGCTCGGTCTGGAGCACCGGACTGTCCGGTGTGCACCGGACAGTGTCCGGTGAGCCAGGCTGCCTCGGCGCGAAGTGGCCGCTCTCGGGAAATTGGCCGACGGCGTACGGCTAAAATTCACCGGACTGTCCGGTGAGCCAACGGTCGGCCGGGCCAACGGTCGGCCGCGCAATCTGCGCGGGACACGTGGCGGAGTCAACGGTCGGAAGACGGCACCGGACTGTCCGGTGTGCACCGGACATGTCCGGTGCGCCAACGGCTCCAGATCTTCCAACGGTCGGCAACGGTCGGAAGCGCCGGTTATGGAAACAAATCGGGCACCGGACAGTGTCCGGTGTGCACCGGACTGTCCGGTGCCCCCGACGACAGAAGGCAAGGATGGCCTTACAGATTTGCTCTCAACGGCTCCTAGCTGCCTTGGGGCTATAAAAGGAGCCCCTAGGCGCATGGAGGATACACACAAGCAACCTCTGAGCATTCTTGATCATCCACACTTAGTCTTTGCGCTTTCATTTGTGATTCTAAGTGATTCGAGCTCCGTTCTAGTGAGAACTTTGTGATACTCTTGTGAGCTCGATTCTTGGCCGTGTGTGTGCGCGTTTCGCTGTGGATTTGTGTGTGTTGCTTCCCTCCCTTACTCTGTGTTTCATTTGTGATCATATACTTGTAAGGGCAAGAGACTCCAATTTGTGGAGATTCCTTGCAAACGGGATAGTGAAAGGCAAAACAAAACACCGTGGTATTCAAGTGGGTCTTTGGACCGCTTGAGAGGGGTTGATTGCAACCCTCGTCCATTGGGACGCCACAACGTGGAGTAGGCAAGCGTTGGTCTTGGCCGAACCACGGGATAAACCACTGTGTCACCTCTGTGCTTGATCTCTTGTGGTATTGTGTTTTGTTGAGACTTCTCTTCAGCCACTTGGCAACTATTGTGCTAACACTTAACAAGTTTTTGTGGCTTAAGTTTTAAGTTTTCACAGGATCACCTATTCACCCCCCCTCTAGGTGCTCTCAATTGGTATCAGAGCCGTTCTCTTCAGAAAGGGACTAACCGCCCGAAGAAATGGATCCTAAGGGGAAGGGTATAGTGATCAACGACAAAGAGAAGGAGACCTTCGTCAACGAGCCGAAGGACGACAAGCCTACCGACTCCGGCTCGGGTCATAGACGGAAGGAAGGGAAGAAGAAGAAGACAAGGCGCATCAAGGAGATCGTCTACTACGACAGCGATGAGTCTACTTCTTCCCAAAAGGACGAAGACCACAACGACTACGAGAGAAGAAAACCGGTTAATTCGAACTTTTCTTTTGATTACTCTCGTATTCCGCAAAGTTCACATTCACATTTGCTCTCCATTCCACTCGGCAAGCCCCCACACTTTGATGGAGAGGACTACGGATTTTGGAGCCACAAAATGCGTAGTCACCTATTCTCTCTCCATCCTAGTATATGGAAGATTGTAGAGAGTGGAATGCACTTTGATAGTTCGGATAGTCCCATGTTCATTAATGAACAAATTCATAAGAATGCACAAGCTACTACTGTTCTTCTAGCTTCTTTGTGCAGGGATGAATACCATAAAGTGAGCGGCTTGGATAACGCCAAGCAAATCTGGGACACCCTCAAGATTTCTCATGAGGGGAACGACGTCACCTTGCTCACCAAGATGGAGTTGGTGGAGGGTGAGCTTGGACGGTTCGCAATGATAAGGGGCGAGGAGCCGACGCAAACATACAACCGGCTCAAGACCCTTATCAACAAGATAAGGAGCTACGGAAGCACACGATGGACGGACCACGACGTCGTCCGCCTAATGCTCAGGTCATTTACCGTTCTTGATCCTCATTTGGTGAACAATATACGTGAAAATCCCAGGTACACCAAGATGTCGCCCGAAGAAGTTCTTGGGAAATTCGTTAGCGGGCGAATGATGATCAAGGAGGCGAGGTATGTGGACGACGCCTTGAATGGTCCGATCAACGAGCCGCAACCTCTCGCTCTCAAGGCAACACGAAGCAAGGAGGCGCTACCTAACAAGGTGGCACAGATTGAGGCGGCCGGACTCAATGATGAAGAGATGGCTCTCATCATCAAGAGATTCAAGACAGCGCTAAATGGTCGCAAGGGGCAGCCAAGCAAGACCAAGACAAAGGGGAAGCGCTCATGCTTCAAATGCGGTAAGCTTGGTCATTTTATCGCTAACTGTCCCGATAATGAAAGTGACCAGGAAAAGGGGAACAAAAGAGAGAAGAAGAAGCAATACAAGAAGGCAAAGGGCGAGGCGCATCTAGGAAAGGAGTGGGACTCGGATTGCTCCTCCTCCGACTCCGACAATGAAGGACTCGCTGCTACTGCCTTCAACAAGTCTTCCCTCTTCCCCAACGAGCGTCTCACATGCCTTATGGCAAGGGAGAAGAAGGTGAGTACTCAAGACTCCACTTATGCTTCTTCTAGTGATAATGAATCTAGTGATGATGATGACATAGATTATTCAGGCTTGTTCAAGGGCTTAGATAGATCTAAGATAGATAAAATCAATGAATTGATTGATGCATTAAATGAAAAGGATAGGCTTTTAGAAAAACAGGAGGATTTATTGTATGATGAACATGATAAATTTGTAGAGGCACAAAAATCATATGCTTTAGAAGTGAAAAGAAATGAAGTGCTTTCTAGTGAATTATCTTCTTGTCATGAAACCATTGCTACTTTACGAAGTGTTAATAATGATTTAAGTGCTAAACTAGAAGTAGCTAGTAAATCAAATTCCTGTGTTGAAAATGTTACAATTTGCACTAGGTGTAAGGATTTTGATGTTAATGCCTGTAGTGAACACTTAGTTTCAATTTCCAAACTAAGTGATGAATTGGCTAGTCTTAATGCACAACTTAAGACTAGCAAAAGTGAATTTGACAAGTTAAAATTTGCAAGGGATGCCTATACAATTGGAAGACATCCCTCAATTAAGGATGGGCTTGGCTTCAAGAGGGAAGCCAAGAACTTAACAAGCCATAAGGCTCCCATCTTCGTCAAGGAGAAGGGGAAGGCCCCTATGGCTAGTAGTGCGAAAAAGAACCATGCCTTTATGTATAATAATAGGAGAAATGCTATAAAGGCTTATAATGATTTTGATTCACATGTTTATGATTCTCATGCCATGTTTGCTTCTAGTTCTTCTTATAAGCATGATAGGGATATGTGTAGGAGAAATGTTGTACATACGCCTAGGAGAAATATTGCTCATGTGCCTAGAAAGAATGTTATTCATGCTCCTAGGAAAGTAGTGAATGAACCTTCTATAATTTATTGTGCTTTAAACACTTCCTTTGCTATTTGTAGAAAGGATAGGAAAATAGTTGCTAGGGAGTTAGGGGCAAAATGCAAGGGAGACAGGACTTGCATTTGGGTCCCTAAGGACATTTGTGCTAACCTTGCAGGACCCAACATGAGTTGGGTACCTAAGACCCAAGCCTAAATTTGCCTTGCAGGTTTATGCATCCGGGGGTTCAAGCTGGATTATCGACAGCGGATGCACAAACCATATGACGGGGGAGAAGAAGATGTTCACCTCCTACGTCAAAAATAAGGATTCCCAAGATTCAATTATATTCGGTGATGGGAATCAAGGCAAGGTAAAAGGGTTAGGTAAAATTGCAATTTCTAATGAGCACTCAATTTCAAATGTGTTTTTAGTTGAGTCTCTTGGTTACAATTTGCTATATGTTAGTCAACTGTGCAACATGGGATATAATTGCCTTTTTACTAATGTAGATGTGTCTGTCTTTAGAAGATGTGATGGTTCACTAGCTTTTAAGGGTGTACTAGACGGCAAGCTTTACTTAGTTGATTTTGCAAAAGAAGAGGCCGGTCTAGATGCATGCTTAATGGCTAAGACTTGCATGGGCTGGCTGTGGCATCGCCGCTTAGCACATGTGGGGATGAAGAATCTCCACAAGCTTCTAAAGGGAGAACATGTGATAGGTCTAACCAATGTTTACTTCGAAAAAGATAGACCTTGTGCAGCTTGTCAGGCAGGTAAACAAGTGGGAGGAGCACATCACAGCAAGAATGTGATGACCACGTCAAGACCTCTGGAGCTGCTGCATATGGACCTCTTCGGACCCGTCGCCTATCTAAGCATAGGAGGAAGTAAGTATGGTTTAGTTATTGTTGATGACTTTTCCCGCTTCACTTGGGTGTTCTTTTTGCAGGATAAGTCTGAAACCCAAGGGACCCTCAAGCGCTTCCTCAGGAGAGCTCAAAATGAGTTTGAGCTCAAGGTGAAGAAGATTAGGAGCGTCAACGGGTCCGAGTTCAAGAACCTTCAAGTGGAGGAGTTTCTTGAGGAGGAAGGGATCAAGCACGAGTTCTCCGCTCCCTACACACCACAGCAAAATGGTGTGGTAGAGAGGAAGAACAGGACGCTAATCGATATGGCGAGGACGATGCTTGGAGAGTTCAAGACCCCCGAGTGCTTTTGGTCGGAAGCTGTGAACACGGCTTGCCACGCCATCAACAGGGTCTATCTTCATCGACTCCTCAAGAAGACTTCGTATGAGCTACTAACCGGTAACAAACCCAATGTATCGTACTTTCGTGTATTTGGGAGCAAGTGCTACATTCTAGTGAAGAAGGGTAGAAATTCTAAGTTTGCTCCCAAAGCTGTAGAAGGGTTTTTATTAGGTTATGATTCAAATACAAAGGCGTATAGAGTCTTCAACAAATCATCGGGTTTGGTTGAAGTCTCTAGCGACGTTGTATTTGATGAGACTAATGGCTCTCCAAGAGAGCAAGTTGTTGATTGTGATGATGTAGATGAAGAAGATGTTCCGACGGCCGCTATACGAACCATGGCGATTGGAGACGTTCGGCCACAAGAACAAGATGAACAAGGTCAACCTTCTTCCTCAACAACGGTGCATCCCCCAACTCAAGACGATGCACAGGTTCATCAAAAGGAGGCGTGTGATCAAGGGGGAGCACAAGATGATCATGTGATGGAGGAAGAAGCGCAACCGACACCTCCAACCCAAGTTCGAGCGATGATTCAAAGGGATCATCCCGTCGACCAAATTCTGGGTGACATTAGCAAGGGAGTAACTACTCGGTCTCGACTAGTTAATTTTTGTGAACATTACTCTTTTGTATCCTCTATTGAGCCTTTCAGGGTAGAGGAGGCCTTGCTAGATCCGGATTGGGTGTTGGCCATGCAGGAGGAACTTAACAACTTCAAGCGCAATGAAGTTTGGACGCTGGTGCCTCGTCCCAAGCAAAATGTTGTGGGAACCAAGTGGGTGTTTCGCAACAAACAGGACGAGCACGGGGTGGTGACGAGGAACAAAGCTCGACTTGTGGCAAAAGGTTATGCCCAAGTCGCAGGTTTGGACTTTGAGGAGACTTTTGCTCCTGTGGCTAGGCTAGAATCAATTCGTATCTTGCTAGCATATGCCGCTCACCATTCTTTCAGGTTGTACCAAATGGACGTGAAGAGCGCTTTCCTCAACGGGCCAATAAAGGAGGAGGTGTACGTGGAGCAACCCCCTGGCTTCGAGGATGAGCGGTACCCCGACCACGTGTGTAAGCTCTCTAAGGCGCTCTATGGACTTAAACAAGCCCCAAGAGCATGGTATGAATGCCTTAGAGATTTCTTACTTGCTAATGCTTTCAAGGTTGGGAAAGCCGATCCAACTCTTTTCACTAAGACTTGTGATGGTGATTTGTTTGTGTGCCAAATTTATGTCGATGACATAATATTTGGTTCTACTAATCAAAAGTCTTGTGAAGAGTTTAGCAGGGTGATGACGCAGAAATTCGAGATGTCGATGATGGGCGAGTTGAACTACTTTCTTGGGTTCCAAGTGAAGCAACTCAAGGACGGCACCTTCATCTCCCAAACGAAGTACACGCAGGATCTGCTAAAGAGGTTTGGGATGAAGGACGCCAAGCCCGCAAAGACTCCGATGGGAACCGACGGGCACACCGACCTCAACAAAGGAGGTAAGTCCGTTGATCAAAAAGCATACCGGTCAATGATAGGGTCTTTACTTTATTTATGTGCTAGTAGACCGGATATTATGCTTAGCGTATGCATGTGTGCTAGATTTCAATCCAATCCTAAGGAGTGTCACTTGGTGGCGGTGAAGCGAATTCTTAGATATTTAGTCGCTACGCCTTGCTTCGGGATCTGGTATCCAAAGGGGTCTAACTTTGACTTGATTGGGTACTCAGATTCCGACTATGCTGGATGTAAGGTCGATAGGAAGAGTACATCGGGGACGTGCCAATTCTTAGGAAGGTCCCTGGTGTCATGGAACTCTAAGAAACAAACCTCCGTTGCCCTATCCACCGCTGAGGCCGAGTATGTTGCCGCAGGACAGTGTTGCGCGCAACTACTTTGGATGAGGCAAACCCTCCGGGACTTTGGCTACAATCTGAGCAAAGTCCCACTCCTATGTGATAATGAGAGTGCTATCCGAATAGCGGAAAATCCTGTTGAGCACAGCCGCACAAAGCACATAGACATCCGGCATCACTTTTTGAGAGACCACCAGCAAAAGGGAGATATCGAAGTGTTTTATGTTAGCACCGAGAACCAGCTAGCCGATATCTTTACCAAGCCTTTAGATGAGAAGACCTTTTGCAGGTTGCGTAGTGAGCTAAATGTCTTAGATTCGCGGAACTTGGATTGAATTGTAGCATACATGTATTTATGCTTTTGATCATGTTCCTTTTTGCATTATGTTGCTTATTATGGTGCTCAAGTTGTACAAACACTCCCTGGACCTCACAAGTCAGTTGCAAAGTGATGCACATGTTTAGGGGGAGATGTGTCACAACTTGACCCTTTGAGACTAACCATATGTTTGAGTTTGCTTGTTTTAGTCACAAAGGAGAATTGAAAGGGAAAAGGTGGACTTGGACTATGAAAGACTTCCACTGCACTCCGATGAGGGGTAACTTATTCCAAGTTCATCTCATTGCCATTTGCTCTTAATTGAAGATTTTTGTGAGGCAATGGGGTTAAAGGGCCAAGATTGATCCCGTTTTGGTGCTTGATGCCAAAGGGGGAGAAAATAAAGGCCAAAGCAATAAATGGATCAGCTACCACTTGAAAGATTTTGAAAATAGTAGAATAGAATTTGTGGTTTGTCAAAATTCTTATGTTGTCTCTCTTGTCAAAAGTTGGCTTCTTGTGGGGAGAAGTATTGATTATGGGAAAAAGGGGGAGTTTTTGAAATCTTTGATCAATCTCTCTTGGAATGACTCTCTTTATGCTTCAACATGTGTGTTTAACTTAGAGATAGAGATTTGAGTTTGATTTACAAAAACAAACCAAGTGGTGGCAAAGGATGATCCATATATGCCAAAATTGATTCAAAATAAATTTAAGTTTTATTTGAAGTGAGTTTGCACTTGTTCTAGTTGCTTTATGTTGTGTTGGCATAAATCACCAAAAAGGGGGAGATTGAAAGGGAAATGTGCCCTTGGGCCATTTCTAAGTATTTTGGTGATTGAGTGCCAACACATGTGCTTAATTGTGAATTTATGTACATGGATGAACAAGGTGCAAATCATGAAGTAAAGGTATGTTTCTAAGCCTTAGTACATTGGTTTTGTGTACTAATATATTTGTCTAAGTGTTAGAAACAAAAAGAGAGAAGAGGAGAAAAGACTTGGCTGTGTGCTGCCAAGACCCAGCTCGGTCTGGAGCACCGGACTGTCCGGTGTGCACCGGACAGTGTCCGGTGAGCCAGGCTGCCTCGGCGCGAAGTGGCCGCTCTCGGGAAATTGGCCGACGGCGTACGGCTAAAATTCACCGGACTGTCCGGTGTGCACCGGACTGTCCGGTGAGCCAACGGTCGGCCGCGCAATCTGCGCGGGACACGTGGCGGAGTCAACGGTCGGAAGACGGCACCGGACTGTCCGGTGTGCACCAGACATGTCCGGTGCGCCAATGGCTCCAGATCTTCCAACGGTCGGCAACGGTCGGAAGCGCCGGTTATGGAAACAAATCGGGCACCGGACAGTGTCCGGTGTGCACCGGACTGTCCGGTGCCCCCGACGACAGAAGGCAAGGATGGCCTTACAGATTTGCTCTCAACGGCTCCTAGCTGCCTTGGGGCTATAAAAGGAGCCCCTAGGCGCATGGAGGATACACACAAGCAACCTCTGAGCATTCTTGATCATCCACACTTAGTCTTTGCGCTTTCATTTGTGATTCTAAGTGATTCGAGCTCCGTTCTAGTGAGAACTTTGTGATACTCTTGTGAGCTCGATTCTTGGCCGTGTGTGTGCGCGTTTCGCTGTGGATTTGTGTGTGTTGCTTCCCTCCCTTACTCTGTGTTTCATTTGTGATCATATACTTGTAAGGGCAAGAGACTCCAATTTGTGGAGATTCCTTGCAAACGGGATAGTGAAAGGCAAAACAAAACACTGTGGTATTCAAGTGGGTCTTTGGACCGCTTGAGAGGGGTTGATTGCAACCCTCGTCCATTGGGACGCCACAACGTGGAGTAGGCAAGCGTTGGTCTTGGCCGAACCACGGGATAAACCACTGTGTCACCTCTGTGCTTGATCTCTTGTGGTATTGTGTTTTGTTGAGACTTCTCTTCAGCCACTTGGCAACTATTGTGCTAACACTTAACAAGTTTTTGTGGCTTAAGTTTTAAGTTTTCACAGGATCACCTATTCACCCCCCCCCTCTAGGTGCTCTCAGATGGGTCGAGCGCGTGGGCGAGCGCGAAGGGGGGAGAGGCGAGGTGGTCGGAGACGGGCGTGAGAGAGGTAGAGATCCCGCGGCCTTCGTGTTCCCGCGCCCAGGTCGGGTGCGCTTGCAGTAGGGGGGTTACAAGCATCCACGCGGGTGAGGGAAGCGAGCGGCCCCAAGAGAGCGCCTGTCTCGTCCTCGTCCCCGCGCGGCCAACCTTTTCTAAGAAGGCCCTGGTCCTTCCTTTTATAGTTGTAAGGAGAGGATCCAGGTGTACAATGGGGGGTGTAGCAGAGTGCTACGCGTCTAGCGGAGAGAGAGCTAGCGCCCTGGGTACATGCCAATGTGGCAGCCGGAGAGGTCTTGGCACCTTGCTGGCGTGATGTCGTGGCTGTCGGAGGAGCAACGGAGCCTGGCGGAAGGACAGCTGTAGGAGCGGTCGAGTCCTTGCTGACGTCGCCTTGCCTCCGTAAGAGAGCTGAGAGCCGCCGTCGTCATAGAGCTTGTGGGGCGCCATCATTGCCCATCTGGCGGAGCTATCCAGATGGGACGCCAGTCTTGTTCTTCGTGACCCGAGTCGGCTCGGGGTAGGATGGTGATGGCGCTTCCTGTTGGCGTAGCGGGCCCGAGTCCTAGGTCGGGCGACGTGGGGGCTCCTCCGAAGCCGAGGTCGAGCCTGTCTTCCGTGGCCGAGGCCGAGGCCGAGCCCCCGGGTCGGGCGAGGCGGAGATCGTTTGGCCGAGGCCAGGGCGGAGCTCGAGCCTTGGGGTCGGGCGAGGCGTAGTTTCGTCGTCTTCTGGGGCTGAGCCCGAGTCCGAGCCCTGGGGTCGGGCGGAGCGGAGTTCGCCGTCTTCCGGGTCTTAGCCCGAGTCCGAGCCCTGGGGTCGGGCGGAGCGGAGTTCGCCGTCTTCCGGGTCTTAGCCCGAGTCCGAGCCCTGGGGTCGGGCGGAGCGGAGTTCGCCGTCTTCCGGGTCTTAGCCCGAGTCCGAGCCCTGGGGTCGGGCGGAGCGGAGTTCGCCGTCTTCCGGGTCTTAGCCCGAGTCCGAGCCCTGGGGTCGGGCGGAGCGGAGTTTCCTATGGCGCCTTTGGCAAGGCCTGACTGCCCGTCAGACTCACTCTGTCGAGTGACACTGCAGTCGGAGTGGCGCAGGCGGCGCTGTCCTTCTGTCAGACTGGTCAGTGGAGCGGTGGAGTGACGGCGGTCACTTCGGCTCTACCGGGGGGCGCGTGTCAGGATAAAGGTGTCAGGCCACCTTTGCGTTAAATGCTCCTGCAATCTGGTCAGTCGGCGCGGCGATTTAGTCAGGGTTGCTTCTAAGCGAAGCCAAGGCCTCGGGCAAGCCGGAGGTGTGTCCGCCGTTAAAAGGGGGGCCTCGGGCGAGACGGAAGTCTCTCGAGGTCGGCTGCCTTTGGCCGAGGCTAGGCTCGGGTGAAGCGTGATCGAGTCACTCGTGTGGACTGATCCCTGACTTAATCGTACCCATCAGGCCTTTGCAGCTTTATGCTGATGGGGGTTACCAGCTGAGAATTAGGCGTCTTGAGGGTACCCCTAATTATGGTCCCCGACACCCGTCTTTGACAGGGTGAAACCGTCCCTTGGTTACCTATAAATACCCCCGTACAACACCATTACAGGACACGAAAAAAAACGTTGTTGCCCTAATACATTGTGTTAACCGGTATCAAATTATTTTATGTCCTCCTACTGTTCGAGCTGATCTGGCCACGTGTTAGTAAGTTCCAACAAGTGTGCCACCGTTGAGTAGCCTCTCGGCGATGTCCTAAGGGATGTGTGTGGTGTCACGCTCTACATCATGGCACCACCTATGGGCCCACCGCCAATGCGTGAGCTTCCTTTAGGGTGAGCGTGCCACAATTGAGCGGCCTCTCGACGGTGCCCTAATAAGGGCATGTGTGTGGTGTCACGCTCTAGACTGACGATCGAACCACCCTCTATCCTAGTCGATGGTAATCGGGTAAGCTCTTACCCCTTTCTCTTTTTTTCGTTATGTGTGATTGGGATAGCTAGGGCTAGGTTTAGAGTTCGAGGAAAACATGTGAGGGTTCTTTGTTCCTCGTCTTTCTCTTGCTTTCTGTTGGATAAATTGAGGCTTTGAGAGTTTGCTCGAGTTCATCCAAAGGATTTAGTTACATATAGGGTTAAGGTTCAGGCACCAATCTTGCTCCGATACTATTTTTAGAAGATTATATGATCTTGTACATGAGCCCTAGCTATATGTGTAAGAACTTGTAAGTATATCTTTAGAGTTGGACGACGACACTACTAAGGTGGTGTAGCTTCACTTCGAGGCGTTGAGGTAGGGCGTTACTTTACTAACCGTGTAGGAGAGAGTAGATCCCATTAAAGTTGTACGAGAAGAGGAGACTGATAAATGTTGGTTCCCTTATCAATCTCCTTCTTTATTTTTTATATTTTTTACACGGTATGGAAGAGACCACGTGAATACGTGATAGACATTCCCTACACAATTTCTTAATGGAGCCCGATAAAATCAACCCAACGCTAAGCCACTCTGTTGCCATTCTTCACATATATCTATGGCCAGGGATTTCAAAACCGCTCGAAAATTGTAAAAATCGGTTTGGTTTCCCGTTACCGGACTAGTAACGATTTCCAATCGTTTCAAAATTTTAAAAAATAAAAAATATGATAAAAACTACATGTTTTCCTAGTATATCCTATATTTATTTTTTATTTTGCTTAAAAATAAGCAACACTTTTCGGTTAAAAAACAACGAAAATAGATACAAAGAAACCAGTAAAAACAGTGTTTGAAAATCTGGAAACTGTTTTATTTGAATTTGAAAATATAAAATGGACAATTTTTTTTGGAAACTGACTAAAACCAGTTTCTATGTTGAGAAAACCAGTTTACCGCTCGTTTTTGGTGATTTACCGCGGTATGGGTCGGTTTACCGGTTTTCGAACGTTTTTAAATTTAAAATCCAAACCGTTTGGTTTTGGTGAAAACCGTAGGTTGTAATCTGTTCCCGGTGACTACCGGTTTTTGGATTTCAAACGGTTTGGTAAACGTGGTGAACTCTGTCTACGGCTAGCACTCAAGCTGGGAGCTGCTCTCGACAATGACGGAGCGCGTCCGTCAAGCGAGACCGCATGTGCCCAGCAGCGCGGGCCGCTACGGCAGAGGCAGGCGGCAGGCCACCACCGCGCCGCCTGGGTGTGGGTGGCAAAGTGCCGCTGCTTTTGCCAAAAAGCCCTCTGCCGACCTTGTCCCCCGTGTCGGATTAAAAACAGAGGAGATGGTGGATGCTCTGAACTTGCGATAAGGTGATCCCCAAACCGATAGGCATCGAGTCCTGTGGCACTGCCATTCCGTTCCATTTCACTCCGGGTGTCAGGATCACGACATATTTTGTTCTTGTGTTCAATTCAAATGACGAAAGATCAAATTCAGTTTCCTCAGAAAAAGGAAGGATTAAATTGCATTAAAACTTGATGCCTTCCAGTCTTACGAAGCCTGAAACAACTCATCAAATTGAACTGATATTTTATTCATGCACTACAGATCTATAAAGGCTATTTGCCGCATACATGGATACGAATGATCATATCTGAGTACAATCCAAGTTCAGCTAAATGTACTCAGATATGGTAAGTGCAGATCCTTATCCAAACAATCAATTCTCAGATCAAGTAACCAGATTAATCTAGCAAACTATATATACAATTAGATGTTAGCTCAGCGGCCTAAGAACAGCAGATAACAGATCCTCAACACAGCACCTATGTTCTTTCCCATTTCCAGAACTTAATAAACTACAAATATTCAGTAATAGGCTAAAAGGAAAAGAAAAAGATCAGATCAATCAAAATTGCAGGAACACCATATGGTAAACTGAAAGGTAAGATGTCTGCTACAAGCAGCTCAAACAGAACCAGGGCCTAGAGCAGCTGAACAAGTTGGTGTACCATCAGTTCATACACTTTGTGTCAATGAAAAAAAAACTGAGGCATGCAATCAGAACATGCTAGTTTACATTTTGTTTTTCCAGCACTAGGAGCTACCGAACATGACGGATGTAGCAAAAAAAAAAAGGATGCTACCTTGTACTGGAAAATGCAGGGACGGTTCACTTGCATTCTAGCCCAGCCTCCGATGCTCGCCGAGGCTTGTTTTTCCGCCGGCTCCCAATCTGCCTGAACCCATTGGTCCTCGTTGATTCATCACTGCTTAATCGAACAGTAGAATTAGTATCTTCTACGGCAATATTGGAGCCCGCTTTCAGCGGCCTGCCTCTCTTGGTACCACCAGCTGCAGCGCTGTTCTTCAGCTTGGCATCGTCAGCTTCTTCTTGGTCGGCATCGACCTGTTCTACAAAGTTTTCAACATCTGCTTGATCGATCTTACTGGCGAAGCGCTTTTGGGGCCTTCCCCTCCTCTTCTTTGCAGGCACGACTTCTTCGCCGCTGCTACCTTTGTCTTCGTGGCTCCTGACAGTGGTTAGCTTCTTCCCTCTCCCTCTTCCTCTGCCCATGGATTTAATTTCAGCTGTGCAAATGTTGGTCAGTCCGACCACTGGAGCTGCAGGCTCTGTTGAAGCTGCTCCTTTGGTTTTATCAGATTTGCTTGTTGGAAATGAAGTACTTAGTGTCTTCGTCAAGACAACTGGTCTTAGACAATCTAGTAAAAAAGGATACGCTAGAGATCTGCATAAACAGAATCAACGGCATGCTCAGAAACTGCGTCGTTCAGGACCAAAAAATCGTGATGGAGATTGGAGTGTGTATGTAACAATGAACTTCTTATCCTTGGTGGGAAAAAAAACGAAGAAAAGGCGAGAGAATGGACTACGAGGTCTACTGAGATCCATGTCAATCGAAACCGATTCATTCAAATAAAAAAACATGTGCGTATATCCAAATGAAAGCTATATAAAATAGACAGCAATACGCATCTAATCAAATAAAGTAAAACAAAATCGAGAGCTTTTGCAAAAACAAAAACAAAAGAACGGAACTGAGAATAAGAAACGGAAACAAGCATACCTATCGAGAAAGAATGAATTCAAATCAAACAGCATGCATATACCAATTGAAACTTATATAAATCGGAAGCAATACGCATCTAATAATCAGATCAGATAAAGTAAAAAAAAGGAAGGAGAGATCATTTTAAATTTGTGAGCGAAAAAAAAAGAAATCTGACCTTCCACAAAGCTTGCGTCTACTCCAAGCAGCGTCATGCACCCCGTTTGTCAAGTCTGCTGGCGAAAAGATGGAAGCTTTGCCGGTGCTGGAGTAAAAGGAATGCCGAGGACCCAGCGGATCGGTGGCGAGCTTTAGCTCGCGGTGCCGGAAGTACCGCAGATCGGAAAGCCGCAGCGAAGATTGGGACGTGGGTGCGCAGGAAGGGAAGGGAAGGGGAGCAGCAGGAGGGTTTCTATCAACGAACAGCTAGCGCCCTGGTGTTCTGGATGGTTGAGCTCCAATAGCTGCTGGGTGCTGGGGCAGCACACTGGCTTGGGTTTAGGGAGGAGAGAGAGAGATTGGTGGTTGGTTCGGCTCCAGGATATTTTAAATATATATAGCTTGTTGAAGAATCATTAGCTGTTTGTTTAGGCAATGCTTTCATTTACAGTTCATTGAAAAATGTGGTAAGGGAGAGGGAGAGGGAGAGGGAGAGGGAGAGGGGGAGACTGCTTCGACTGCTGTTAATTAAAGAAATAGGTGAGCAAGATAGATCCTAGGGACGCGGTTAACTTTTACCGCAACGGGATTTTTGTTCCATGCTGGTGGAAGTTACTCTCACCAACAGATTAGTTACCACCTGACAGCCTGACAACCTAGGCCACTGCTTTGTTATTATTACAAGAGAAGATGCCAGCCACAGCCCACACTTCTCTCTGATGAGCTGGCTGCAGCTCCAGGTGAACCAGGTGAAGTGGTCATGGTGAACCATGCTCCTGACGAGTGTATGACACCTGATTTGGGTGATCCATTTTTTTTTGTAATTTTGCTACCAAGCAGCGATTTTTGTTTAGCCATTATCCTTTTCAACAGCCGAATAGTTTGAAGCGTTTGTCTTTCGAAAATTGTCACTGGTTGTGTTTATTATTGTTTGGAACTGTACCTGTAATACGAACTGTTACTGTCACAATATTACCAGCTGTGACTTAAAAGTATCACCAGGTTATAGGGATTAGACAAAGCAAAGCCGACTTGAGCTATTTGTGGCAAGTGGCCGTGTATTAAATTGGACTGAATCGTGACTGACACTTTTGATTATTTTTGTGTCTTTTCACTCTGAATCTGAATTCATGTCCTATCTTTCTTTGTCCGAACAGTTTCGTCTTCTACCTTTCACAGCTGCCAACTTCTCAGAGTTTTGGTCATGACTCATGAAGCCACGGAGGGCTATTTTATCCAGGTCAAATGCCCAACCGGGACGAGGTCTTAATGTCATTTCGACATTTTTGTGCTTAGTACACGTTTTGCTTAGAGATGGTAATGGATCGTGATTTAAATGATTCTTTACAATTTATTAGGCTCTAAATTATTTCTAATTCAAAATGAATAGAAATAGAGGCCGATCTTAATTTGATCGAATTTTTAAATTTTATAACGTAAATTTCACGGCCATTGTCATCCCTGGTTCTACTACAGTTGGACGACTACGACCGCTGCAAGCACCAGGGATTCAGTACTGGTGAGTTTGGATGCATGTACCAAGCTAGCCAGGTTCGCATACCGCAGCCAAGCCCCATGTGGCCAGACTCTATGCATGCAACTGGTTACTGTTTGGATGCCTGTATGCGTAGCATTGAGTCCAGCTGAGAGTTTGTTTGGTTTGCTGGTTGCACCAAGCCCCGTCAGTCCCCGTACGTCCACTTTGGCTAGCCAACACACATCCACCAGCACGCGGCGAGCCTGGCTCCTGAGGAACGATCGATTCTAGAGTACGTGACGAGCCTGGCTTCCAAAAAAATCTTGCATCGTTGTGGCCTAGTGTTAGCTACTAGATGCTACTGGGATTCGAGGAAGAGAAGATCAGAGAAGAGAGTAGCCTGCGGGAAGAGAGAATGTCAGGAAGGTGGCGATAGATGTATTCTTTTACCCAAATTCTTCTTTTTCCTGATTATTACAGACTCGTTGTACTTATACTACACTGGGACGCAGCCCACACTCATTTGGCCCACTCGCCTAAAGCTAGAACTCATTTGGCACACTCTGGCCCATGAACACGCTTGTTCGGACGACACATACGACTGAACGCGCCTTTTCTTCTCCCGCGTCTGCAGTATCAGTAGCTTCACTCACCAGACTGCTAACATTCCCCACCGCTTGAAATGCGGCTTGCCCCCAAGCCGCTGATAGTGTAGACAATGATTGATGACTCTACTTCAGCTTTCAGGTGTTAGCACTGATTACCCCATAGTTTGGGTGAGTGAGAGACGAGGGCAGTACTGATGCTGGCCTTACAGGAGAAACTCAGTAGCCTTGAGTTGTTGGTTGGGTACCTTTAGAAGCTATGTCTCCCGATCTGAGAAGATGACCTGGTGTGAAATGAGCAAAGATTGTGTGAGTAATACTGAACTGGTGCCCTTTTGTCAAGACCGTAGCCAATATCATCAACAGCACTGGCCTTCTCGTTAGCCAAGAGCAGGCTATTGACACTCGTGAGCCATGAGTTGCAAATCAAGAGAAGGTTAGCACCGTCTTGACCACCATTTTCTTTAGATGAACAAAAAGAATGCTCCACGGCTAAATCACTCAAGTCTGCTCCTGCAATGATATTCTTTTCAAGATCAACCAGAAGCATGACATCCTTTTCTTTAGCACGACTTGAATATTGCAGGATGGGTCCATTCACGGCCAGTGATTTAATCCACCACACCCAAGCTGCATAACAGTAAAAAGATGGCCATGGCATAGGTCTGACTTGAACACCATCACCGAGGAGCACCGACTGCACATGTGGTGGCCATGGTTGCTTGTACGACACGACATCCCACCCACACTCGGATGGATACCAGATGTTGCACTGTGTAATCGTGTCCGTGTCCTGTATGGTAAACTGCATAGGTGGCGGCCATGGTGGCTTTATATGCACTAGATCCAAAGCAAAAAAATAATAATTCTCAGACACTTTCGAAACAGCATGTGTGGCATTGGTTGCAGAACAGAACCAAACAATCGCATCATCAATTGAGGTTGCATTGGTGAGATTAGCAGTGAAAAACCTTGGCCGGATATGGTCCACAATATTCTGGGATACGACGATGACTGAGTGAAACTCATTGCTGACAGCAAAGAGGCCATCACCCAAGTTGTCAGCTACCAGCACAAACCCCTTTCCAACAGTGTAGTAGCCACAGGCAACGTTGATGTGCTGGAAGAGGATGTTCTCTTTCACCTGATTAAAACTCCAAAGATAAGGCTGCAACTTTGCTGCAAATGTGGTTGGACCAACCAATTGCCCCTGGTAAACTTTCTCGACTGTTTCAGCAGCCACACTGACCTTTAGGATGGCATCACTAGAGAAACTTGATTCAACATCATACTCAGAAGCGCGCCATTGGGGCAAACGTCCATCAGCAGCTGAAAATGTCTTTGCATATGGAAGCATGTGTGATAAACTTGATGTCGGGGTCCTATCCAGGTACTCCGGGTTGTAAGGGACCAGCATGGGATGGAACTGGCCGAGCGAGTGCTTGATGGCGAGGCCGGTGGCCCTGTTGATGAGCGTGAACACGGGTGCGAAGTACACCGCGCGTGGACGCTGGACCTCCTCCCTGGACTTCGCTGGGTGGTCGAGCTCGTTGCCGTCGACGAGCGTGTCGACGAGGACCAGGACGATGGCGAGGTCGGAGGGGTCTTCAGGGTTGGAGCAGTCGATCGCGTCTCCAAGGAATTCACATACCGCCTCAGCCTCCACCTCGTTGATAACGCCATCCCTTGGTTCCTGCTCGACCTCGCCTGCCATGGTTAGCACCTGGCGTTGGTGGTAGTCGACGAGCTCCAGCGCAGTGGTCCTGCTGGCGGCCTCACGGGTGGGTCCTTCAATCGCATCGGTGATGCGAGCTGCCTCGCTGTACTCCAGTAACGCGAGCACCTCGGCGATCTCATTGCGGTTTGGCTCGTCGTAGCGGTCGTAGAAGACGGGAGGATGCGACGCTCGGCTCACCACATCGCGGTACGGTTCCTCGACAAGGGAAAGAGGAGGCAATGGCCTCACCGCGTCACAGTACGGTTCGTGCACCTCCTCAGCTTGCGGCTGCGGCAGCCTGGCGAAGTGCTGGTCGAATCGAGCATCAACCGCGTCGAACCTCCTGCAGATCTCATGGAGTAGGAACTGAGTAGGAGAGATCTCAGCAGGGAGTTCGATCCGGCGTTCGGCGCCCTCACAGCGACCCTGGATCTTCTCTGTGAGCCTCGCCTCCCTTAGATGCATTTCCTCGAGCACCTTGCAAGTGGCCGAGTTGCTGGTGGCTGAGGCATCCGTGGCGGCGGAAGCCGAGTGAGCCGCGTCGCCGCGCGCGTCCTCGTGCAACACGTCGGGTTCCTCGATACGCTCGTCGTCGGGGTTGGCGAGGGAATCAACCTCGGTGGTGGTGTTGGTGACGGTGAGCAGCGGGTCGAGCGCGGCGGAGGGGGTGGTGTCGTCTTCCTCGACGCAGCCGGTGCTAGTGTTGGTGAAGATGCAGTCGACGACGCCCGAGTCGTCATCGAAGAAGGAGAAATTGCGGCCGCGTGTGGCTTGCTCGCTACCACGGCCAGCCAGTGGCTCGGTCAAGCGCCCCTCCATCTGCGCCATTGCGTCGAGAAGACGTTGCATCGCCACATCCATGGAGAAGGTAGATCGAACAGGATTGCAACTAGTCTGATACCAAATGTTAGCTACTAGATGCTACTGGGATTCGAGGAAGAGAAGATCAGAGAAGAGAGTAGCCTGCGGGAAGAGAGAATGTCAGGAAGGTGGCGATAGATGTATTCTTTTACCCAAATTCTTCTTTTTCCTGATTATTACAGACTCGTTGTACTTATACTACACTGGGACGCAGCCCACACTCATTTGGCCCACTCGCCTAAAGCTAGAACTCATTTGGCACACTCTGGCCCATGAACACGCTTGTTCGGACGACACATACGACTGAACGCGCCTTTTCTTCTCCCGCGTCTGCAGTATCAGTAGCTTCACTCACCAGACTGCTAACACCTAGCCCAACTCCCCAACCAGCCAACCAAACATGACCAAACTGCATCCGTGGAGACAGGCCCAGGCAAATACAGGCATCCAAACATGAGGACGAGCAAGCAAAAGCCTGCGTGTCCCATCACTTTCTTCGTGTCTGCATGCATGTGCGTCTCATCAGCTGGATGGCAGATTACGCTGAGCCTGAGCAGCAGATTTCGCAAGGCAAAGCGAGACAGATTTGGACCACTCCCATGAAGAAGGCACTGCGTTTTTCATCAGCGCGCCATCTGCCGACAGGCAGAGGGGGGGAAATGGTCTAGGTCTAGGCACGGACATGTTTACAGAAGGACCAATTACGAAAGCCAGATTTCAGCAAACCAGATCCTGGTTGACAGCCTCTGCTCAACATAAATTCAGTAGACAATGGAGGAACAAATCATGAGAAGACATTAGCGACCACTTACGGGCATGAGTTGATGAGCATCTTGCCTGGGAAATTTGAAATGTCTGGAAGAATTGTGTATCATCAACCCGTCCAGGTTCATACTTGCCTTCCGAATAGGACTAAAGGCTAAACGGGTACCCAACGCTTACGTAACCAATCATGCCATCCACTTTATCAACTGCAGGTCCGGCAATTGGTGCCCCTGCATTGCATCAGGGAATTATTGTTAGATACATGCATAAACACAACACGACAGCTGCATAAATGACAGGAGAAGACTTGTATGGAGGACACTACATCTTTATTCTTCAATGCAAACTAAACCATCTTCTTCATCTCCATTGGTCTTTTTATTATAGATCGAGAGCTTAAATTTATGAAACCTTTATAAAATGTGAGATTTTCGTTCAAAAGTGGAACCTCATGTTTGTGAGTTTGACAGCCACATGTTTGTGAGTTTGACATCCACATGTATCAACCGATACAGAAGTTGGAATACTAATATTATTTCCTTTTCTATAAAAAAATAACTAGCTCACTGACAATTGCAGTGGATAGGATCAACTTAATCGCAACCACTACATACAGCCATACAGGAAGCAGACATCCAAGCTGCTTTAGATTTCTAGTAGGATTTGCTGAAAAAAAAAACTGTGTAGATTACTTAACAAGAAACCTTTTGGCACTACATTTTCTTAAGGATATCTAACAGAAATTCAGGCCCCTAAAAGAAGTTAGATGAAATATTAATGCCTATCTGCTAACTACAGATTAAAGTTTGGAGTATACCGGCTGAAACGCAAGAAATTCCACGAGGACAAACGTTTGAGCTTCCTATTTGAATGCAGCACGTTCATCGACAACTACTACTATTTGCTTACTATAGCACGAATGAGTATACCAACAGAATTGTCATTTGCACATCCAAATTGACCAAACACAGCTTCAGCGCGATGGTTTCACGATTCCATGAACCCGAAAAGGTACGGATCGCGACAAGGTTTCCGCCTTGGGGAGAAGCGAAAGACTGGAACCTACCAGATGAGGATCCGACGAGGAGGATGTCACGCGGCCTGATGTTCTCTGCGACACTTCGGTAGACGGCGACGACGTCCCCGGCCTCGGTGGAGCCCGTGACCGACGCACGCCCCGTGGAGCGCCGCGTATGTCGAAGGTGATGGCGGTGTATCCCCGCCGCGCGACGCCGCGATCCCCCGCAGCAGGCCCTGCACGCCGCTGAGGATGGTATAGAGGTGCACCAGCACCACTGCCACGTCCTCCCCTGGCTCCAGCTCCTCCCCGGACGCGGGGGGGCTTGAACAGCCGCATACTCAAGCTTCGCACCGTCCCCCGTCTCCACCAGTCCACCGTCGTCCACTCCATCTCGCTCGCTTGCCCAGTCCACCTCGGTTAGTTCAGCAACTTGTGCCTGTCTGGCTGTCGCTCTGCTTTGCTCGAGCCTGGCCACGTTCTGCTACTCCCGGTGGTCACACTCACACCTCCCAAGTCCCAATGACCCAATCGAGCATTATACATGAGCATGCAGTCGGCAGCCCGGAAGCCTGGCACGAGGCCCGACCCAAACATGGTCTGACCCGGCTGCTTTCGTGCCTGGCCCAGCCCTGCCGGCTGCGCTCGCCGGACAGCACGGATCGACCCACAAAAAAAAACGGTAGGCACAGAGCCGGCCCAATGACGGGGGCATTAGGCCCACCCACACGGCCTCTCCTTCCCACGCAGTCTACGGTATAGAGACGGGTATTATTACCCCATACTCATACTCACGACACAAAAATAATCTCATCGGATCACCTATATATACTGACGAGTATGAATTTGCCTCCATACTCATGTGGGTATGTGTCACCCATCGGGTCACCCGTACCCACAAAAGCTAAACATCTATCAAAATATTATATAAAACAAATGTCAAGTATATCCATCTAAATACCATTACAAAATTTCTAGCATCATTTAACCATCTATTTAGCAAACCAAAGATAATTGGATAAAATAGTAACACTAGGATAGTACTACATAGCACATTACATGTTCCATTACATGGTCATTAAATTGTCGTTAAGTCTTCTATGACATTATGACCTAAAAGGTTGTTAAATAGTAAAAAAGATGGATGACTAAATTCAAAGTTCATGATTGGGCTAAGTTTATATTGGGTATTTTATACCCACGGGTTAACGGGTATGGGTGAAGGCGGAACGTTCTAATACACGTTTACCTATTGGGTGAAGATTTTTGCCTAATAACAGACCCACGGGTAGAATATTTAGCTCATATACATACCCTAATGGAGTAAATACCCATCGGGTATCGGGTCGCGGGTACCCATTGCCATCTCTACTCCCGTACTCGACACTCGATTCGCTTGTCCGCGTCTTCTCTCCCATACTCCTTGACTCTCCACTCGCCGCTGCTCCATCCCCAATCTCCATCACCGCCTTACCATCGCCACTGCCGGTATCGGATCTTCGTCACCGATCGTCCGACCAGCAAGATCTTCGTCTCTACTAGTCACTGGAGTGCGGCGTGTCGGCACCTGCTCGCTCCCCAATCCCCTAACCCTAATCCCCTTTCCATCACCCCGACGGCGACGCATGACTCTCCACTATGGGATCTCCGTCACCGACGACATCTGCACTCTCCAGCCCGTACTCTTTGAACATTTGAATTTGAAACTTTGGCTTTCAAGATTTGAGTTATAGGTAAAATTCTGTCACCGACGACATCGGCAAGATTTGAATTCTGAATTCTGATCTGACACTTTGGTTTGTAATAACTTTGAACATTTTAAATTTGAAACCTAGCTGCCCGTACTATTTTTTTTCTAGTTTCTCACGAAGTATGAGTTTGGTTTTTAATGAGACGGTATTGCACTAACACCTTAGATTTATGTATACTTTTGTTGAAACTGTGTTGAATTTTGAAAATGTGCATGTGATGATGTGAATTTGAGTCAGTTCTTGGTTTTCTAGGTAAACTGTGTTGAATTTTCTAGTAGCGAGCATCAGTCTGGCCGTGTTTTTCGGACTGACATGGCCCAAAAAATAGCCTAAAGGGTTGTGCCAGGGCCCCCGGCCATGCACAAAGAACTACGCAGGCTTGGCCCGACAGGTCTATGGGCCTGACCGTGCCATGCCTAGACGGGCCAGGTCGGAGCCGAGCGACCCGTTCGCTCATCTATACACAGCACTCCGGTTGGTTTCTGGTGGGTGCGGGTGGTTGCTGCAGTAGTTGTTGTATGGGCTAGCCGCTAGCCCACGTTCTCAGTTCATATCTACATGGGCCTATTTCATGTATGGACAAGGTGTTGGGAGGCATCCGATCTATCTTGGATGCGTCGAGCGGCAGACGTAAGTTCTGGATGGCCATGCATGTAGGGCTCGGCACTACACTAAAATAGTGAACTTCCTAGAGCCTAAACCTTAGGAAGTTAGCCCTAAACTCTAGAAAGTTAGCTAAACTCTCGAAAGTAAAGTCATCCCGTCGGAAGTTTGGCTTTCAAAGATTTTTTATCGGAAGTTAGCTTAACTTCCTAGAGCCCTCTAGGAAAGGAAGTTAAGCTAACTTCCTACAGCCAAATGAGCCTCTCGGAAGTTAGTAGGTTCTCGGAAGTTAGTAGCTTCACGCTGTTAGCTGACTAACTTCCTACGACTAACTTCCTATGGCTGACTATAGCCCCTAGAAAGTTAGCTGGCTAACTTCCTACAGCCCAGTTGGCCTCTAGGAAGTTAATTTGACCAGCATTACAAATGTTGTTTATTTTTATTTTACACCATATTCCACAATATAACAAATATATCAATACTATATAGCACAACATATTTTCACATAAAACATCTCACACACAATCACATAACAATATTTAAATCCATAGTCTCGTCAATTACATCACAAAAGTCTCATCCATAGTCATAATAACACACATCTCATCCCGTACTAATAAGAGACAATATCTCATACATAGTCATAATAAAAGTCTCAAGTATCACAACACATAATGTGGAAGCTCACGATCGTCGATCACCATCGGGGTACAGTGACGAGTGATGGTCGATACCTCCACTAGCGAAGAGGGTTTCGACAAAGTCTAACCCGTCTTCTCGTTCATGTGTCAGCAAGGTAGCTGGAGGGGTCTAATATACATGTACAAACGATATTTGCTGAGTTATATCATAATATAACTAGCAATAAGTAAATGATGATGAATTTGCACACCTGATGTTCGGTAGGTAAAAAACATGCATCTCAGCACAAGATAAATACCACAAGTACGCTTCTTCAAGTATTCCTCAATCATAAAAAGCACAAACAGCAGTGTTTGGTATCCTTGTGCCCAGTGCAGCTTGCCTTGCAGGAGCTTGTCTCAAATTAGCACTGAAGATGTTTCCAAAAACAGACCTCCTGCGCAAAACAATTCCATTTAAACAAGACTAAGCTTGAAAGTAGTAAGGTAGCACACTTACTACCATCAGCTTGAAGAACTTGAATAAATATATCAATATGCAAACAAGTATAATAAACATTGGAAGCTGGCACCGGTAACATTTAAAACTAAAGTTCTAGTATATCACCTATGAACGTGGCATTAAATGAGTTAATATGCTTGCCTCCATTTTTGTAGCTTTAGTTTACCAATATAGTAATATGGGAAACAGACGCCATGTAAATTCCTGCAACATGTCCTTGCCAAATCAGGGATAAATCTTTGCTTGCCAAATTCAATAACTGATGTCCATGCCAAATTCAATAGTTCAAGAATTAACAGCTACCACTCCATTACTATCTCTACCTGTGTGTGCTAACTCCATATTTTAAATAAAGTCATCGTGGACTTGTGAAAGACTGCTTACATGGTCTAGGAAGCCTAAAGAGTAATGTTAGACTAATCCAATGGTCATTCATATGTTTTAGGAGGACCCTAACATCTTGCAAGGGTTGTTTATTTCAAATATTGCAGTACATAAGAACAGTTGCGAAAATCTCATCTGCTTTATTTCAAATAATCCATTGTTTCACAACTAGCATTCACCCCTCTCGTATAGCATGAAAGCAACATTGCACATATAAAAAATGAGGACCTGCTCCTTTCTGCTTACCTGTATAGAAGTGTCGAATAGCAGATGTTTACCTGATATCAAACCTGTAGAAAAATAAAAAGTAGACATATAATTACTAACCATAATGAGTTCCTTTTATCACTGATCCAAACTACAATTTCTACATTTTATGCATAACACGCCCAAAATAACATAAAAGTCCTTAGCATTATATGTAACATGATTTTTATCCTAGTCTGTCTAGAATAAATTTCTTGAAAATTTGTAGAAAATTAAGAATAGACCCAGTGTCAGACGCTCCCACATGAGTGAAGTTTGGTAAAGAGATAACTGAAAAGCCTTCTCACCGTAATACGTCACAGAAACATAATAGAAGCGTCACCTGATTTCATATTCTAAAAATACGTTGGGAGCTTATAAATATATGAGCATTTGGCTGTTTGACCCCAAAAAATGATGAATTATACACTGATCAGATAATAACTTTATAATTGACAAGAAAAAACTCAATTACACCAAATTTCATTTACATGAATGTAAGCCAAACAGATAATCATTCTTACTAATTTTATTTTCATCCCAATGCTAAGTACTAGTATTTCATAGGCATGATTAGGGGAGGTACCCAGTTTTGCAGCATCGTCAGCTTTCACTGTCTCCATGACAAACGGATGCCTAGAGCCCTGAAACAACAACACCCTTGTCAGTCTCCTAGTACTGTGCTACATGGCCCCTAGGTCCCCAAGAAAGTTGCGCCAGTTCTACAGCTGTGGATGTGAATGCATGCGTACGCTGATAATTGTAGTTGTGCTCTCTAGAAGGCCAGCTACCAGGTTCAGCATCCCCCATCCACGATCGTTCCTGAAGGGATAGAGTTTCAATGATGCTCACCACCAGCTAGACAGTTACTGCTTACAATATAATTGCACAATCCTACTCACTCTACCTGACCACTAAATCCTGTAGACATTTAACCAAACAACATAGTGACGATGAGCTATTCTGAACATGAAGATTGAAGAGGCACCCAGGCAAGTCAAGGTCAAAAGAATTATTTTAGCTATGCTAGTGCCTAATAATAAGAGCAACAGTGTATCAGTCTAGTAGGTTAGCGCCCGCCTAGCCAATCCATTTGGCATCGACATCCTTCACACCTTCACCAACAGAAAAAATCATGTGAACTAAGGTACTAGCTATTTGGGAGGAGATAAAATTTACGAATTACCAAGGAGGGCGCTCACGAGGCCATCGGCTGATCTCAAGCAACCACTAGTCCTCGCCGTAGCGGTTGGCGAATACAGGCAGGCGCGAGCCAGGCACAGCGGCACGACGACGGACTAGGAGCACGGCTGCACACGGGCACGATGGCTCCTGGGGCTAAGGCACGGTGGCGGCTCGGGCGACGAGGGTGCGGGAGATGCAGCTCGGGCGGCGATGGGGCCAAGGCATGGCGGAGGGGCAGCCGGCCGGGCAAGGTGTTGCACTGAGGGGGTCGCCGGTGAGACGACGGACGGAGGGACGCGTGGGACGATGCGGCATGATGAGATGTGAGAGAGAAGCCCATGAGACAAGTGGTTAAGATAAAAAAATATAACTTCCTAGAGTAAAGCCGTAGGAAGTTACTTAACTTTCTAGAGGTTGTACATGTACTCTAGGAAGTTAATTAACTTCCTAGAGCAGACCGTAGGAAGTTAGCTTTTCGTTTGACGGGTCGAAAGCTGAAAGCCAACTTCCTAGCACTACAGGAAACGCATAAATTTTCGTGGGCCGGGCTATTTTCGTCGGTCGGCCCACGAAAATACAACGTTATTTTCGTCGGCCCTAGTGACCCACGAAAATATGGCCTATTTTCGTGGGCCAGGCTATATTTTCGTCGGCATGCCGACGAAAATACGAAAGTTATTTTCGTCGGTCTCCACGAAAATTTAGGTGTTTCCTGTAGTGTAGAGGAGGCCGTATGAAGTTAGCTTTTCGTTTGACTGGTCAAAAGCTGAAAGTTAACTTCCTAGAGGAGGCCGTAGGAAGTTAGCATGGGCGGCTAACTTTCTAGAGGCGGCCGTAGGAAGTTAACGGCTCATTTGACCGCACCCGCGGATCAGCAACTGAAAGCTAACTTTCTAGAGGAAGCCGTAGGAAGTTAGCAGGAGAATCTTACTTCCTAGAGCAGGCAGTAGGAAGTTAACTTTTCGTTTGATTGGTCAAACGTTGAAAACTAACTTCAGAGGAGGTCATGCTAACTTCCTAGAGGCGGTCGTAGGAAGTTAGCGGCTCGTTTGACCAAACATAAGGGTCAGCATGTGAAAGCTGACTTCGTACAACTTTTATAAAATACCGTAGGGAGCTACCAGTTGCCTCTCAGAAGTTATTGATTTCCTAGTGTTTGTTATAAAAGATGTAGGAAATTAAAAAACCGTAGGAAGTGTAGGGTTTTGGTGTAGTGCGGGCTCGTGCCCACTACCGGAATTTGGCTCTTTGCCGAGTGCTATATTCTTTGCCGAGTGTTTTATTTCAGGCACTCAGCAAAGAAGCTCTTTGCCGAGTGCCACACAAAAAACCCTCGGTAAAATAAAACACTCGGCGAAGAAGCTCTTTGCCGAGTGTTTTATTTTTGACACTCGGCAAAGAGTTTCTTTGCCGAGTGTCTTTTTTTGACACTCGGCAAAGGGCTCTTTGCCGAGTGTCACAAATACAACACTCGGCAAAGAGCTCTTTGCCGAGTGTTTTTTCTCCAACACTAGGCAAAGACAATTTAAAAATCACATTTTAAAGTAGTAAATTAATTCAAATGAAAAGTTTTCAACTATAAATTTGTATAACTCATCATGATGTACAATTTATATATTGAACATTTTTTCATATGACAAAATAAAAACAAATTTGTTCATAAAACCTATATCTCTCTCGTAGTTTATGAAACTACGAGATAGACGTATAGAATTTGTGAATATTGTTAGAACCATCAAGTGAGATAAACAAATGACCAAACAACCAAAATAAACTTTGTAGATCTTGAGAAGTTATAGAAGTTTATAGTTGATAACCTTTTCATTTGAAGTCATATTGTCAACGAAAACTACGTCTGAATTTAAAAAATTTAAAATTTGAATTTTGAAAACGACTTCGAAATAAAAAACCACCAACATGAAAGTTGTAGGTATTGAAGAGTTATGAAACTTTGTAGTTGACAATGTTTTGGTTTGAAATCATCTTGTTATGCAAAACTATGTTTGAATTTTGAAATTTGAATTTTTCAAACTGTCTCGGATGGGAAAACCACCAAAATAAAAGTTGTAGGTCTTAAAATGTAATGAAACTTTGTAGTTGACAATTTTTTGATTTGAAATCATCTTATCATTGAAAAATTCGTGTGAAGTTTTCAAATTTAAAATTCAAATTTTGTAAACGGTCTCCGATGTATAAACTATTAAAATAAAACTTGTAGATCTCAAAAAGTTATGCAACTTTATAGTTGGTCACATTTTCAAATGAACTCATTTAGTGCCTTAAATAATCAAATTACTCTCAATTTGTTATAGTACATGGGGAATGAAAACGTAATATAGACATAATTGGTGTAGTAGTGTAGTGGTATAGAAGGGTATGCGCGAGAGAGAGGTTGCGAGTTCGAATCTCACCATTTATAAAACATATAAGTTTGATTCAAAATGATAGGGCAATGGGTAAGGTAAATAGGTAGGGTTGGAGAGTTGTTCCTAGAATTTAAAAAAAATGTTTTGCTGTTTTTTTTAATTTTTTAGATTTTTAATTTGCCGAGTGTTTTTCTTTGCCGAGTGCTTTTTGACACTCGACAAAGTCTTTGCCGAGTGTCCGAAAAAAAACACTCGGCAAAAAACCCTTTGCCAATGAAATATTTGCCGAGTGTTCTTTGCCGGGTGTTACACCCGGCAAAGGCTTTGCCGAGTGTAAAATAGCCTTTGCCGAGTGTCTTAGACACTCGGCAAAGAACGCGATTCCGGTAGTGGCCCGTGCCCGTACGTGCAGTGGCTGCATCTGTTTTGTGTGTCCGCAGTCTGCACAACAGATGATGCATGCGCGTCATGGATCGGTGGTGTGTGAGTGTCCGACTGTCGGCACGTAGGGGTGGATATCGAGCCAGCTCGGCTCGGCTCGTTAAGAAAATGAGCTGGCTCGGCTCGACTCGTTAAGGAACCGAGCTAGAGAACCAGCTCGGCTCGGCTCGTTTGCGAGCTCGAGCTGGCTCGTTTAGCTCGCGAGCCACAACAAAAAATAGTATACATGTATATATACAATAATATAATCAATTGCTAGTTAATTTTATACTAATTTAACACTAGAAAAGACTAACAATACTCATAATTTTATATATCACATCATTTAAACCCTAAACAAACATAGTTCGTCACTTATTAATTCATCCAATACAAGTATATGCTTTGTTTTACAGATAAATGCTAGCTCATTCGAGCTAACGAGCTGGCTCGAGCTCGTGTCGAGCTGGCTCGTTAACGAACCGAGCTGAGATGTTAGCTCAGCTCGTGATAAAATTGAAACGAGCCGAGTCAAGCCGAGCCGAGCTGACCACGAGTCGAGCGAGCTCACGAGCTACGAGTATTTTGTCCAGCCCTATCGGCACGGAGGACGCCGTGGGGACTATCTCCCCAGTTCCCCACCCAATTTCTCGCTTGGGTTCTGGTCCATCGTCGGAAGTTCTCCGCCCTGACGCTCAACCACAAGTCCACAACCATGCATGCACGGTGATGGCGTTGTGACGTTGCCAATGTCTCATCCACCACTTCATCAGTGTGTGTCTTTTCCACGGGCGAACGTAGTGTTTGTTCATCAGCCCTTGCCCTCCGTTGCGTTGCATTGCATCCTGATCCAGGAACGGAGAAAGTCCAAAGCGGAGGGGCATCAGCAAATTAATTAAAGTTAGGCACACGCCCCGCGGAGAAAAGTCCGTGTGCGGGGTGCGCTACCGTCCCAAACGACGCCAACAGCTGGGAACCATATATACAGCTCTCTCTCTCTCTCTATGTCTGTATGCGATAGCGCAACAGAACAGTCCAGCACAGCGATCCGTCTGCTGGATCCAGGGGGGTGATAGCTTATCACGCTTGGCTGGCTCTACTGTTGATGTCAGTCTACAGCCATATATATACTCCGATCGATGCGGCGAGGCCCTGTCCGTAGCGCGTGCGGGCTCGGCCTCTCACTCACCGTGCGACGTGACTGCGTTGCGTGGGTGCATGCATCATGCGTCATGCAGGCTAGCTAGCGTCGCACGGCTCATCCCAAGACGACACCCAACCCACCGGACCGGTCACCACTCACCTGCTAGCTGCGCTTGGAGTTTTGCAAGATTCCTTTCTACTTTGCCCGGCCACGGAGAGTTGGCAGTGAAAGGTTTCGCTTTGGGCTCTCTAGTCTCTACGTGCGTCTACGGACGGCGACGCTTCTGGTCCGTACGAAAGGTGTGCGTGAACTAGCTGTACCGCCGAGCGCGCAGAGATCGAGCCTGCTGCGCGCGAAGCTGACGGTAGATAGCATAGCACAGGGAGAGGAAGGCGACATACATCAGGGTTTTGAGTACTATAACATATATTATTTAATTGCTACAAACAGGAAAAGAAATGATTGCAAGACTTGTCTTTGTACAGCCAAAGTCTAGCTCGGTCTGACACACCGGACTGTCCGATGGTGCACCGGACAGTGTCCGATGCGCCAGGCCAGCCTCCGGTGAACAGGCCGCTCTCGAGACTCGACGGCGGTGTATGGCTATAATTCACCGGACTCTCCGGTGAATCGTCCGCGGCGAACTCATCGCTCTCGGGAAGAGGATCAGCGATGTACGGCTAAAATATGCACCGGACTTTCCGGTGAGCCAACGGTCGACTGCGCAACGGTCGGCCGTGCAATCCGCGGGCGACGCGTGGCCCGCGCCAACGGTCGGCAGGGGGCACCGGACTGTCCGGTGTGCACTAGACAGTGTCCGGTGCGCCAACTGCCACGAATCTGCAACGGTCGTCTGTGCCAGAATAGGAAAGAGATTGGCACCGGACCGTCTATGGTGACTGTCCGGTGGTGCACCGGACTGTCCGGTGCGCCACCCGACAGAAGGCAAGGATAGCCTTCCTTATTGGCCTCCAACGGCTCCTAGCTGCCTTGGGGCTATAAAAGGGACCACTAGGCGCATGGAGGAGTTACCCAAGCATTCACTAAGCATTCTAAGTCTCTCACACTCCGTCTTCGCGCACTTGATCGATTGTGTTAGTGATTTGAGCTCCGTTCTTGTTGTGAACTCTTTGTGCTTCATTTTGAGCTCAAGTCTTGGCTTGTGTGCGTGTGTGTGCTGCGGATTTGTGTGTGTTGCTCCCCAACCTTACTCTTGTGGTTTCATTGTGATCTTTGTTGTAAGGGCGAGAGACTCCAACTTGTGGAGATTCCTCACAAACGGGAAAAAGAGATAAGGAAGAAAAGCAGTGGTATTCAAGTTGATCATTGGATCACTTGAAAGGGGTTGAGTGCAACCCTCGTCCATTGGGACGTCACAACGTGGAAGTAGGCAAGTGTTACTTGGCCGAACCACGGGATAAAATCGTGTGTCTCTTGTGTGCTTTCTTTTTGATTATCTGTGTTCACAAGAGCTCGTCTCAAGCCACTTAGCCGTTCTAACATCAATAACTAAGTGTTGTGGCTATTAGTATTTGATTTTTACAGGATCACCTATTCACCCTCCCTCTAGGTGCTCTCAATTGGTATCAGAGCCGTTCTCTTCACACAAGGGACTAATCGCCCAAAGAGATGGATCCTAAGGGAAAGGGGATGGTGGTCAACGACAAGGAGGAGTCCATTTTCAACGAGCCAAGAGATGACAAGCCCACTGACTCTGGCTCGAGTCACAAGAAGAAGGACGGGAAGAAGAAGAGGCGCATCAAGAAGATCGTCTACTACGACAGCGATGAATCTTCTTCTTCACCAAGAGACGACGACTACGATGACTCGTCTAAAAAGAAACCGGTTAATCAAAACTTTTCATTTGATTATTCTCGTATTCCATTCAATTCTAATGCTCATTTACTATCAATTCCACTTGGGAAACCTTCGCACTTTGATGGAGAAGACTACTCATTTTGGAGTCACAAAATGCATAATCACTTATTTTCTCTCCATCCTAGTATTTGGGAGATAGTTGAAAATGGAATGAATTTCGACAGTACCGATAACCCTGTGTTTATTAATGAGCAAATTCATAAGAATGCACAAGCTACCACTGTTTTGCTAGCATCTTTATGCAGGGATGAATACAACAAGGTGAGCGGCTTGGACAACGCCAAGCAAATTTGGGATACCCTCAAGATATCACATGAGGGAAACGACGCCACCATGATCACCAAAATGGAGTTGGTAGAAGGCGAACTGGGAAGATTCACGATGATCAGGGGAGAGGAGCCAACACAAACATACAACAGGATCAAGACCTTGGTCAACAAAATTAGGAGCTATGGAAGCACAAGATGGACGGACCACGACGTCATCCGACTAATGCTAAGGTCATTTACCGTAATTGACCCCCATCTTGTCAACCTTATTCGTGAGAATCCCAGGTACATCAAGATGACGCCCGAGGAGATACTTGGGAAGTTTGTGAGTGGGCGCATGATGGTGAAGGAGGCTCGATATGTGGACGATGCTCTAAACGGTCCACTACCTGTCCACGAGCCTCAAACTGTTGCCCTCAAAGCAACAAGCAGCAGGGAGGCACTACCAAGCAAGGTGGCACAAGTTGAAGCTGCTGGGCTAAACGAAGAAGAGATGGCCCTAATCATTAAACGCTTCAAGACCGCTCTAAAAGGACGCAAGGAGCAACCCAACAGGAACAAAGCAAAGGGGAAGCGCTCCTGCTTCAAATGCGGTAAGACTGGTCATTTTATAGCACAATGTCCCGATAATGAAAATGACCAGGAACAAGAAAAGCATGGGAAGAGGGAGAAGAAGAAGGTTTACAAGAAGGCGAAGGGCGAGGCACACCTTGGCAAAGAATGGGACTCGGACTGCTCTTCATCCGACTCTGACGATGAAGGACTAGCAGCCTCAGCCTTCAACAAGTCTTCTCTCTTCCCCAACAAACGCCACACTTGCCTCATGGCCAAGGAAAAGAAGGTAAGTGTTCGAGAAACCCCTAAGTATACTACTTCAAGCGATGATGATTCTAGTGATGATGAAGTAGATTATACTGATTTATTTAAGGGTTTAGATAGAGCAAAAGTAGATAAAATTAATGAGTTAATTGATGCTCTAAATGAAAAAGATAGATTTCTAGAGAAGCAAGAGGACATTTTATATGAAGAACATGATAAATTTGTTAGTGTACAAAAATCTCTTGCTTTAGAAACTAAAAGAAATGAGATGTTATCCTCTGAATTGTCTGTATGCCATGAATCAATTTCTAGTTTAAAGATTTTGAATGATGATTTAAATGCTAAGCTAGAGGTAGCTAATAAATCTAGTTCATGTGTAGAACATGTTGTAATTTGCAATAGATGCAAGGATTTTGATATTGATGCTTGTGATAAACATCTTGCGTCTATTACCAAATTAAATGATGAGGTGGCAAGTCTTAATGCTCAACTTAAGACTTGCAATGTTGATTTTGATAAGTTAAAATTTGCTAGGGATGCCTACACCGTTGGTAGACACCCCTCAATTAAGGATGGACTTGGCTTTCGAAAGAAAGCCAAGAACTTAACAAGCCAAAGGGCTCCCATTCCCAACAAGGAAAAAGGAAAGGCCCCTATGGCTAATAATACTCAAAGGAATCATGCTTTCATTTATAATGATAGAAAATTTTCTAGGAATGCTCATTATAATAGGAGTTATGATCATGATGCCTTTAATTCACATGCTATGATTCCCTCTAGCTGTACTTTTGTGCATGGTAGGCCTAGGAAAAGTAATGTTGTGCATCATGTTCCTAGGAAAGTATGTAATAAGCCTTCTACCATTTACCATACTTGCAATACTTCATTCGCGCTCTTATGTAAAAATGATAAAGTAGTTGCTAGAAAGTTGGGATCCAAATTCAAGGGAGACAAGGCTTGTATTTGGGTTCCAAAGGCTATTGTGACTAACCTTGTAGGACCCAACAAGAGTTGGGTACCTAAAACCCAAGTGTAAATTGCCTTGCAGGTTTATGCATCCGGGGGCTCAAGCTGGATTATCGACAGCGGATGCACAAACCACATGACGGGGGAGAAGAAGATGTTCACCTCCTACGTTAAGAACAAGGATTCCCAGGATACGATCATCTTTGAAGATGGGAACCAAGGCAAGGTCAAAGGCTTGGGCAAGATAGCCATCACCAACGAGCACTCCATTTCAAACGTATTTCTAGTAGAGTCGCTTGGATATAATCTCCTGTCTGTAAGTCAATTGTGCCACATGGGCTATAATTGTTTGTTTACAAATTGAAAGGGAAATAGGCTTTAAACCTTTTCCTAAATATATTTTTGGTGGTTGAATGCCCAACACAAGTATTTGAACTAACTAGTTTGCTCTAGATTATATGTTCTACAGGTGTCAAAGGTTCAACACAAACCAATAAAAGGAACAAATTAGGGTTCAAAAAGAAAGGAGCAAAAGAAACCGAAGAGCACCCTGGTCTGGCGCAACGGACTGTCCGGTGCACCACCGGACAGTGTCCGGTGCACCATAGACCGTACACTCCGAACTCTGCAGCTTCGGGTTTCTCAGGCGCAGCTCCGCTATAATTCACCGGACTGTCCGGTGCACCATCGGACTGTCCGGTTTGCCAGCGGGGCAACGGCTATCTACGCGCAACGGTCGACTCTGCAAAGTGAACAGTGCAATTCAGATGTTATAGCAGAAGGTCAGAGGGGCACCGGACTGTCCAGTGTAGCACCGGACTGTCCAGTGCCGCATGAGGACAAAGCCTCTAACGGTCGACTAGCTCCAAGCCCTAATGACAGGGTGACATGGCGGCTCACTGGACACTGTCCGGTGGCGCACCGGATCGCCAGCAGACTTCACCAACGGCTACAATTTGGTTGGTGGCTATAAATACCACCCCAACCGGCCACTTCAAGGTGTGGGAGTCCAAGCAACATTCCAAGTCATATAGTTGACATATTCAAGCCCTCCCAACCACCTCTATTCATTGATCCATCCTATACACAAGATTTAGACCACTACAACCAACACAAGTGCCACAAAAGAGAGAGCAAGCGAGAGAGAGCTACTCGTGTGAGTTTAGCACTAGTGCCTTGTGAGATTCATTGAGAGAAAGTGAGTGCTACATCTTGTGTTCATTTGTGCGTGGAGTTTTGACTCCCATTGAACTTCCTCCAAAGTTTTAAAGGCTTGTAAAGCTAGTAAGAGACACCTAAGTGTGTGGTGATCCTTGTGGGGTCTTAAGTGATCCTTGAGAAGAAGAAGAGCTCGCCGGTCTTTGGTGATCGGTGGAGAGAGGGAAAGGGTTGAAAGAGACTCGTCCTTAGTGGACTCCTCAACGGGGACTAGGCCTTCGAGGGCCGAACCTCGGTAAAACAAATCACTCGTGTCTCTTGTGTTCATTACTTGTGATTTGTTTGTTTTCCCTCACTCTAAGTTTTCTTGCACTATTCTTTGCTAATATTATTTGGTGTTGCTTCAAGTTAAATTCTCATAGACCTAATAGTTGTATTGATTTATCAATTTCGCATTATTTGAAAGCAATACTCTTTACAAGCAAAGGACTTAGTTTTTATACCCGATAGTTGTGTATCTTGTTCTAACCACTAATCAAGGGATCTAGTTGAGGTGTAAAGTTATAATTTTCAGGTTTCGCCTATCCACCCCCCTCTAGGTGACTTTCAATTGGTACCAGAGCTAGGCACTTCATATTGAGTCTAACAACTCGAAGTGATGGCTCGTAGAAGATCCCAAAAGAACAAGAAGACACCTCCAAAAGAAAACAATGAGGTAACTCTTGAGATATTACTTTCCGATTGTTCTAATTATGATTCATGGTCTACTAGGGTGAAAAATGCTTTTAGAGCTGTAGATCCTCAATTAGAACAAAATTTAGACAAGAGTATCATTCCTTCTAACTATGATAGGAAAAATGCTTCCGAGGAAGATCTAAGATGTATTCGCTTAAACTATCTAGCTTATGACATCTTAAGTAAATCTCTTAACAAAGAAGATTATCGTGCCTTCATAATAAGATGTGATAAACCTATTTGTGATGCGCATGATATTTGGACTAGAATTAAAAGCAAATTTGATGAGTCCAAACATGATGGTTCATTTTGTGCTTCTACTTCCTTTGGTCCTTGTGAAACTAACCCTTTGAAGGAAGAAGAAGAAAATGAACGTTGGAGACCAAACGATGAATCCACCTCTCCAAAAGGTTTGTCTTCCCATTTCGATTCCCACATATGTTGTGTGGCTAATGAAAATGACAGCAGAAGTACAAATGAGGATGAGGAGGATGAAAGAAGCTTCATGCAACTCTACGCTCATCTAAGTCAAGAAGATAAGGCGGTCATGCTCAAACTTCTAAAAAGAGCGAGAGAGCAAAGCGAAGCTCGTCAAAGGCTAGAAGATATTCTCTCCATAAAAATGCTAAGCTTTGACGAGTTGACTAAAGAACATGAGGAGCTAAAGTGCTCTCATGTTGATTTGGTCCAAAGGTATGAAACTATTTTAATTGAGCAAGAGAACTCATTAATTTGTATCACTCAATTAATAAATAGGAATGCCTTGCTTAAGGACCAAGTAGAAAAGCTAAAAGTTGAAAATCTAGCTTTTCAAGATAAATATGATATGCTTCGATATTCTAATGAAAATCTTATGGATGATCATATCATATTAAACATTGCTCATGAGGTTGTGATAGAAAACATAAAATCCCAACAACCTCACTCATGCACATGTATTCAAATTGAAACTATATTATCATGTGCTAATGCTTGTTGTCCGTCGACAAGCAAATCTTCCTTTGAGCTAAAATTTGCAGGAACAAAAGATGATAAATATCAAAAGCTCAAAGAAGAAAATGAGAGGCTAAAGATGAGCTTGACTCAACTAAAAGGGAAGTGCATTGCTCAACCTTCTCAAGATAACCGTGATCACATGGTGAAGAAGCTTGAGATGGGAACAACCATGGCATGCACTAAATCCCTTGAAGAAAATGTCAAGGACTTGAGGATTGCCAAGGGGAAAGAACAAAAGAAGAAAATCAATACTCTGCCAAAAGCCTCAACCATGCCTCCATGCAAGGTAACATCCAAGGTAATGATCAAGTCACACTTCACACTAAGAGAAGTAAGAAGTGTAGTGAATGCTTTGAAAAGAGACACTCGATTAGGTCATGTCCCTATATTAAAAATGACTTGATTATTAACAAGGATGATAAACTTTGTTTTAAATGCTTAAAGAAGGGACACTTAATTAGGTCTTGTCCCCATTTAAAACAAAAAGGCATTATGTTAGAAAAGAAAATATTTACTAACCATGTAGCAAGCAAGAAACAAGGAAGGAAGAAATCTTCAAGACTTGAAGATCGTCTTTGCTACATATGCCGAAAGAAGGGACATCAATGCAAGGATTGTCCCATTGGTACCTACCCCACCTCTAGCTTGTGAAAGTTCCCTTTGACCCAGGAACATGATCTGGATGTCACCTAGAGGGGGGGGGGGTGAATAGGCGAATAAAACTTATTACTTTAAAACTTAAATTCTTACTCTACTCGAAGACTTAGTACGCAGTGGAGTGAGAAGACTCTTCGAGTAGGTTGCAGCGGAATGGAAGATCCTGTCTCAAAATGTCCTGCACTTCAAATCAAGCTTATACCACAGATAAGTATTGAAGTGGAGATATAAAAACGAGTAAGGCAGAGAGTCAGGATAGAACAGAGCACACAGACTCAAGGGTTTATCCCGAGGTTCGGCCAAGCCTGAAATGCTTGCCTAGTCCTCGTTGGAGTTAGCCACACCTGGGCTTGGAGTCTATTTCAACTCCTTCCTCCGTTTGCTCAGATCTGTCAGTATGACAGATAGAGCCTTTCACTATTTAGTGGGCTTACAACAGAACCGCGGCTGCTTACAAACTTCTTGGCAGCACCCCGGCAGAGTAACAATACGCTCAAGACCTTGCTCTAGCTCTTAGCAGCACTACTCCTCTCTCTAAGGCTTATAGTTGTGCCTTCTACACAAACTATAGAGTTACACACAAGATGGAGAGCGAGAATTGATTCGAGTTAAGTCTATAACTGTTGGCTGCGCTTATTAACCACTTGGAGGCGCCTAGGAGTCCCTTTTATAGACCCAAGGGGCCTAGGAGCCGTTGGAATCCCATTTGGAAGGCAATACTTTCTTTCTGTCGGGTGGCGCACCGGACAGTCCGGTGCCCGATTTCTTTCCTTCTATGGCGAAGCCGACCGTTGGCAGTCTTGGAGCCGTTGGTGCACTGGACATGTCCGATGCACACCGGACAGTCCGGTGCCTCCATCTAGCCGTTGGCTCGGCCACGTGTCCCGCGCAGATCGCGCGGCCGACCGTTGGCCCGGCCGACCGTTGGCTCACCAGACAGTCCGGTGCACACCGGACAGTCCGGTGAATTATAGCCGTACGTCGCTGGTGAATTCCCGAGAGCGGCCAGTTCGCCAGAGTTCAGCCTGGCGCACCGGACACTGTCCGGTGCACCACCGGACAGTCCGGTGTGCCAGACTGAGCTGCCTTGGTTGTACATAGCCAAGCCCTTTGCACCTCTCTTCTTTTCTTCTTCTTTCTGTTTCTAACACTTAGACAAGTATATTAGTACACTAAAACCAATGTACTAAGTCTAGAAACATACCTTCTCTTAATTATTATATCCATAGCATTTCACATGCTTGAGCTTTGATGTTGGACTCATAAATCATCAAGTCGGCTTGACTTGATCTAGATTGACATTTCTTAGCTCCAACATCCTGCAAAGGTCACATAGAACATCTCCAAACATAGGAACAACCCAAACTAAAGATTAAGGTGAACTTAGCTCTTTTGGGCTGCTTCCAGTTCTGGTTTTGACACTTGTTCTCCTTCTAGTGACCTTGATCTCCTTCTTAGAGCTTGATCTTGAGCCTTATGACTTACACCACATAACTGTAGCTGTTACCTCATTGGCTGTAAGTCACGTTCTTATGTAGTGATCCTTAATGTGTCGTAGCTGTTCTCAACTCGATCACCCTTGACTTTGCAAGCCTTCTTCTTCACCCTTGGCTTTGGGTTCCTCAGCCTCCTTGACCTTCTCCCGTGCACTTGGTACCTCGAAGCTCTTCTTGCCTCCGTCCTTGGCTTGATCAGTTGTCTCCTAGCTACGCACCCGAGTCTCACTTTATGCAATGTCCATCCTACTTGTGATGTCCATCATGTATCCATAATCCAGTTCTTGGACCATCACAATTGTTCACTTGTGTTGAACCCTGTAGGCTTTACCTTAAGCACCTGTTCAACACTTAGTACACTTGTTAGTCCTTTAATTGAGTTGTCATCCAAACACCAAAACTCACAAGAGAGCTTTCAGCTTGTCAATTATTTCTCATGTAACTAGGCAACCCAAACTTACAACTTGTGCTAGAAAGGTAATGAGTTTACCAAGTGCTAACACAAAGGACTTTTCGGTTCCTAGATCTTTGTTGACTAACCTTGATGGACCCATCAAGCGATGGGTACCAAAATATGCTTGACAAGCTTTGCAGGAGAAGGAGATGATATGAAGCTTTGGGGTGCTTGAGAGAGTCAATTCAATTCTTATTAACTCAAGCTATCAATCTTCAATGATCTATATATCTAAGATTGACCCAAAGTTATTTCAAATTATCATGTCTAAAACTCATATCATCTCGGGGAAGATATTGATGTTGTAGGAAATAAAGAATTATCCTATGCGGAAAGATCAAGGCCTACAACATATGGTAACACTTATGTTTTAAGTGCATGTATCTTAAATTACCATTTCTCATGTGTCTTGTGTAGTCACATAGAAAAGAAGCACTTCAAATGTCTTAAAATTATGTCACCATTCTTTGAAGAAATTCCTCTCATATAGTAGATTGCATATTCATCTTTTTCTATACTATGGCAATCTACATGCTTTAAATTATCGTAAGTACCTCATGGCATGTTTTACACTAATTATCTTATTATTGCCATGATTCTAGATATAGAGAGATATTCCAAATTCTTAAAAGAATAAGGTGTCATGTAAGGAATTCAAATCCTTAGGACACTTATAATGGGAATTTCTCTCTATAACTAGAATAGTGAAACTAATGCTTTTATCTAAGTAACCCAAGTAGTCTCACTTGTAGAGAAAAAGTTTCTCTTTGGAAGTGCGTAATCTAACATAAAAAGAAAAATCAATCCAATGACTTATGTTGTTGTGCTTCTTGCTTAAATTGGATATGATTCTTCTACATTCATCACTCTCCATATTATGAATTAGATTTGTTCATATTATCTTAAGAAATTAATTATGCTTGTTTTATGAGTTAAAACTAAGCATACATCTTGGAAAAATCTAGTTCATATTATAAAGTTTCCATGCTTTAGTAATCCACTTTTCATTCTGTCGGCGTTCCGAGACCTGGGGGTCCCTAGGCCGACGAGTGAATGTCGCCGCGTGCCCCAGCCCAGATGGGTCGAGCGCGAGGCCGAGCGCGAAGGGGGGAGAGCGAGGCGGCCGGAGACCGGCGTGAGAGAGGTGGGAATCCCGCGGCCTTCGTGTTCGTCCCGCGCCCAGGTCGGGTGCGCTTGCAGTAGGGGGTTACAAGCGTCCACGCGGGAGAGGGAGCGAGCGGCTGCGAGCGAGCGCGCGTCTCGTCCTCGTCCCCGCGCGGCCAACCCTCTCTAAGAGGGCCCTGGTCCTCCCTTTTATAGGCGCAAGGAGAGGATCCAGGTGTACAATGGGGGTGTAGCAGAGTGCTACGTGTCTAGCAGAGGAGAGCTAGCGTCCTAAGTACATGCCGTTGTGGCAGCCGGAGAGATTTTGGCACCCAGCTGGTGTGATGTCGTGGCCGTCGGAGGAGCGATGGAGCCTGGCGGAGGGACAGCTGTCGGAGCGGTTGAATCCTTGCTGACGTCCTCTTGCTTCCGTAAGGGGGCTGAGAGCTGCCGTCGTCATAGAGTATGTAGGGCGCCATCATTGCCTATCTAGCGGAGCGAGCCAGATGGGACGCTAGTCTTGTTCCCTGCGGCCCGAGTCAGCTCGGGGTAGAGTGATGATGGCGCCTCCTGTTGACGTGGCTAGTCTGCGCCCTAGGTTGGGCGATGTGGAAGCTCCTCCGAAGCCGAGGTCGAGTCTGTCTTCCGTGGCCGAGGTCGGGTCCGAGCCCCAGGTTCGGGCGAGGCGGAGATCGCCGGCTGATGCCGGGGCGGAGTCCGAGCCCTGGGGTCGGGCGAAGCGGAGTTCGTCGTCTTCTGGGGCCGAGCCCAAGTCCGAGCCCTGGGTCGGGCGAGGCAGAGATCGTCGTCTTCCGGGACTTAGCCTGAGTCCGAGCCCTGGGTCGGGCGAGGCGGAGATCGTCGTCTTCCGGGACTTAGCCCGAGTCCGAGCCCTGGGTCGGGCGGAGTTCGCCGTCTTCTGGGACTTAGCCCGAGTCCGAGCCCTGGGTCGGGCGGAGTTCGCCGTCTTCCGGGACTTAGCCCGAGTCTGAGCCCTAGGTCGGGCGGAGTTCGCTGTCTTCCGGGACTTAGCCCGAGTCCGAGCCCTGGGTCGGGCGGAGCGGAGTTCACCGTCTTCCGGGACTTAACCCGAGTCCGAGCCCTGGGTCGGGCGGAGCGGAGTTCGCCGTCTTCCGGGACTTAACCCGAGTCCGAGCCCTGGGGTCGGGCGAAGCGGAGCTTCCTACGATGCCTTCGGCAGGGCCTGACTGCCTGTCAGTCTCACTCTGTCAAGTGGCACCGCATTCGGAGTGGCGCAGGCGGCGCTGTCCTTCTGTCAGGCCGGTCAGTGGAGCGGCGAAGTGACGGCGGTCACTTCGGCTCTGCCGGCTGGGGGGCGCGCGTCAGGATAAGGGTGTCAGGCCACCTTTGCATTAAATGCTCCTGCGACTTGGTCGGTTGGTGCGGCGATTTGGTCAGGGTTGCTTCTTAGCGAAGACAGGGCCTCGGGCGAGCCGGGAACACATTTGCCGCTGAAGGGGGGCCTCGGGCGAGACGGAGATCCTCCGGGGTCGGCTGCCCTTGTCCGAGGCTAGGCTCGGGTGAGGCGTGATCGAGTCCCTTGAATGGACTGATCCCTGACTTACTCGCACCCATCAGGCCTTTGCAGCTTTGTGCTGATGGGGTTACCAGCTGAGAATTAGGAGCCTTAAGGGTACCCCTAATTATGGTCCCCGACAGTAGCCCCCGAGCCTCGAAGGGAGTGTTTGCACTCGCTTGGAGGCTTTCGTCACACTTTTTTGCAAGGGGGCCAGCCTTTCTCGGTTGCATTTTGTTCCGGTGGGTGCGCGCGAGCGCACCCGTCGGGTGTAGCCCCCGAGGCCTCGGAGGAGTGGTTTCACTCCTTCGAGGTCTTAATGCCTCGCGTAGTGCTTCGGCTGATCTGGTCGTTCCCTCATGCGAGCTGGCCGTAGCCCAGGTGTACGGTCGGGTCCCAAGTTCTCGGGCTGGTATGTTGACGCTGTCAACGGTTCGGCCGGAGCCGGGTTTGCGAGAGCAGCCCCCGAGCCTCTACACAGAGCGAGAGGGCGGTCAGGGACAGACTCGACTTTTTTACATACACCCCTGTGTCGCCTTTCCGCAAGGAGGAGGGGGGAAAGCGCCATGTTGCCCTCGATGGGCACCGAACATGGTGTCTCCGATGAGCTGCAAGCGGGTAATCCGAGTGGACGTCCGTGCCCCGTTCGTTAGGGGTCGGCTAGGGGCCCAGAGGCACGCCCAAAAGTACCTGCAGGTGATCTACCGGACCCGGTCCCCTGGCGACGGGGTCCGAGGGCTCGATGCCTCCCTCTGATGGGATTCCGTTACAAGATCGTTCCCGCTGGTCTCGGAAATGTCCTACGGTACCTCGGGAGCGCAGCCCGAGCCTTGGTTATGTATCGAACGTACCCATGGTCATCCCTCGCTCGGCGTCTGAGGCGGCTGTGAACCCTTCGGGGGCTAGCCTTCGAACCTCTGATCAGTAGTGGGCGCAGAGCCCGAGTAGCCTAAGGCGGTCGTTGAACCCTTCCGAGGGGCCGGCCTTCGAACCTCTGACCAGTAGTGGGTGTAGGGCCCACGTGATCTGAGGCGGCTGTCGAACCCTTCCGAGGGGCCAGCCTTCGAACCTCTGATCAGTAGGGAGGCTCGGAGCCTGGTTCCTTCACGGGGAAGGATCCTTTTCGTGGTATCCCCCTTTCTCGGTCCCTGTTGCAAGAGAGAAAGAGGAAAAAAGGAAAAGGATACGAAATTGAATGGCGCGGCGTACCTTTTTTGACGCGCTCATTATGGCGAAGGCGAAGCGTCGCTCGCTTCTCCTGCCAGAGGCGCCGCCTGTCCCGCCGTGGAGTTAATGCGACAGGGCGAGTGGTTGGCGAGGCGGCCGTTGCGCGTGCGCGAGCCGTTCGAGGAACGGATCACGGGCGCGCTGTCTTCACGCCGTGCGAGAGGGTTCTCTCGCTGCCCCAGACGGGACGTGAGCTTGGCTGACGACGTGGCCGCTGCTCCTGCCCGCCTGCCACCGCCATTACTGCCGGCCCATTTTTGGCCGCATTGACCGTCGCGCCAGACTGGCGCTGCTGGGTCGCGCGCTGGGTCGCCTCGAGTCGCGGTATTGGTTCCGCAGTCGAGGAGGCACGGTAGTGGCGCAAGTGGCGGTGCAGTTGCATGCACAAAGCATTCGGCGCGCCGGTTGCATGACGCGTGGGCCTGGGCCTCCATACCGGGCGTGTTGGGAGTCGGAGAAGTGTGCCCACTTGGCGCGGTTGCATGCCGCCTGCACGGCTGCCCGCCCTTTCGCCCGTTGGTCTGGGCAAAAGTGGAGAGTCGCTTGTAACCGCCGGGCGGTTGTACGCACCGCGCGCGGCGGTTTGGCTTCTTCTGCTCTGAGTCGGCTTGCATGTCGTGCGGGACCCAGCCCCCGCGCCATAGGGGAGGACCTTGGAGTGTGTTGGAGAAGACTCAGCCCGTGATGGCTGGGGACGCAAGTAGGGAGAGCTGCCTTTAAAAGGAGGGTGATCCCCTTGGGAGGCGACCATGTCTTCGTGCTCCCTTATGCATCGCGTCTTTCCGCCTTCCAAGCCCCCGGATGGGGGATATCCGCCGTCTTTCCGCCTCGTCGTTGGAGGAAACACAACTCCGCGGGAGTTGGTACCTTTCAGCCATCGTTCGGCTTCAAGGATTTTCATCATGCAGCCCGGCTGCACCCCTCCGCCGGCGGTCACCCAAGATGGTGACCTCCAGTTTGATGGTGGGGGAAAGCGAGCCGGGCTGCGGCCTCTGCCCCTCCCTCAGCCTCAAGGATTTTCATCACCAGGGCTAGGAGGGGAGTGAGCCGAGTTGGGGTCGGCCCCTGCACGTGCGGTGGCCTGCTCCTTCCCTCGGTGATCGGGGGGAAGGGCGGGAGCCGTTCGTGGTGCTGGCAGCTGCACCGTGCCCGGCTCTCTGAGCCGAGCGGCTCCGGTGCTGCTCCCGGTGCCGCCTCCCGCCACGGCAGCTGGAAGAGGTTTCGCCGCCGACGAGCTTGCCGGCGCCACCCACGGACCGACCTCCAACTCCACGGCCTTCTGCCCGTCCTTGCCTCACGAGTTTGGGCACGGGCGGGGGCCTCCTGGCAGCAGCATTCGCCCCGAGGTCATCGCTGCTGCTGTTCGGCCCCCTGGAGCAGAAGTCTTCATCGTCGCCGCCGCTGGGGCGGGCGACGGTGAGCCGTTTGTCGGTCTTCTGTTGCTCCGCAGGCCCCCCCCCCATTGGGTGGGGTTGTTCGTACCTGCGGAGGTGGAACCGGAGTTCCGTTTGTAATGGCACTTTGAATGCCAGTGTTTTTGTTCATTGTGGCTGTCGGGGCCTGAACATGTATGTAATTTTGGCACGGAGCCGTGTTTTTTCCTCATTTTCGAGCACTAAGACTCGCCTGTCGGTTGTCTGAACCGCTTCACCAAGCGTGAGTCGCCCCGTGTAAAGGTGACGAGTGAGGTATCCGTATCCCGGAGGTGTAGGAGTCCCTCGGCTCGGTCGGCCTTGTTGTCCGAGGCTTCTCTAGCTTAATTAAAGGAACCCCTCGGCCGCTCTTCGATGAGCCGAGGCCAGGGGTAGCGGTGTCAGCATGAACAGCGGCAGAGTTGGCTCGAAAAGAAAACCTGGTTGGCCGGAGCCTGGCCGGGTCGTCCGTTAGCGGGACCGACGCCGGAATTGACCAGCCGAGGCCTCGGGTCGGGCTGACGTCCTTGGAGAGCAGCTGGCCGAGGCCCCGGGGCGACCGGCCGAGCCGCCTGCTCGGGCCGGATTCCCGGAGAAGACCCTGGCAGCGATGGCCCGGGCGTGGCGATGACGTCGTCCTTCGGGGTGGAGATCTTCGGACCGCGTCGCCGTCCGAGGCTAGGTCAGACCTCGCCGAAAGTGTTGTCGATGCCGAGGGTGCTGCTGCTCCCTTCCAGCGTCAAGATCCGAGCCTGCAGGATCGGATTGTCTTGTAGCGTGTGTTTTCTGCGGCCGCCGAGGCCTAAACACAACCTCGCCGTGTTGTAAAGCTGCGTCTCTTTTCCTCTTGTTTCGAGTATCTGGACTTTTTTGTCGGTAACAGAAATGTTTGTGCAAGCGAGAGTTGCTTCTCGCGGAAGGTGATGAGTGAGGTATCCGTATCCCGGAGGCGTAGGAGTCCCTCGGCTCGGTCGGCCTTACCGCTTACACGCACTCTTACCCGTCCATGGGGCTCTGTCACCGACGCAGTCGAGAAGGCTTGAAGGATTGCTTCGGCAGAAGAGCTTTCGAACGTGAAGACTTGTTCGGTCCGCAGAATCACTTATCCGAACGTGAGTTACTTATCGCAGAAGGTGATGAGTGAGGTATCTGTATCCCAGAGGCGTAGGAGTCCCTCGGCTCGGTCAGCCTTGGCTGCTTACGTGTACTCCGTCGTTTTCAGGACCACTTTCGAAGTAGCCAAAAAGCGCGAAAGACATTCTGGCAGAAAAGATCTTTTTTCGAGGAAAATTTCGACGCAGAGGGGGTTCCCCCCCTTTTAGCCCCCGAGGGAGGGTCGGGCTTTGCCGAGGCGAGGCCGACCCTTCCTTGATGACTAAACTTTGCGTGGGTGCGAGGTATATGATCAACTTGAAAACATCTTAAGGGTAGAAGCGACGTAGCTGTTGGATGTTCCAGGCGTTGCCGTAGACCTCGCCTTTACTGTTGGCCAGCTTGTACGTTTCGGGCTTCAGAACTTTGGCGATGACAAACGGCCCCTCCCAGAGAGGCGTGAACTTGTGCCGCCCTCGGGCGTCTTGTCGCAGCCGAAGCACCAGGTCGCCTACCTGGAGGTCTCGGGACCGGACCCCTCGGGCGTGGTAGCGTCGCAGGGACTGCTGGTACCGCGCCTAGTGTAGCAAGGCCTTGTCCCGAGCCTCCTCCAGCTGGTCCAGCGAGTCTTCTCGGCTAACTTGGTTGCTTTGGCCGGTGTAGGCCCTCGTCCTCGGGGAACCGTATTCTAAGTCTGTGGGCAAGATGGCTTCGGCCCCATAGACTAGAAAGAACGACGTGAAGCCCGTGGCTCGGCTCGGCGTTGTCCTCAGACTCTAGACCACCGAGGGGAGTTCCTTCATCCACCGCTTGCCGAACTTGTTGAGGTCGTTGTAGATCCGAGGCTTGAGCCCTTGTAGAATCATGCCGTTGGCACGCTCCACCTGCCCATTCGTCATGGGATGAGCCACGGCAGCCCAGTCCACCCGGATGTGGTGATCCTCGTAGAAGTCCAGGAACTTTCCGCCGGTGAACTGGGTGCCGTTGTCGGCGATGATGGAGTTCGGGACCCCGAAGCGATGGATGATGTTGGTGAAGAACGCCACCGCCTGCTCGGACCTGATGCTGTTCAGGGGTCGGACCTCGACCCACTTGGAGAATTTGTCGATGGCGACCAGCAGGTGCGTGTAGCCCTCGGGTGCCTTCTACAAGGGGCCGACGAGATCCAGACCCCACACAGCAAAAGGCCAGGTGATGGGTATCGTCTGTAGAGCCTGAGCGGGCAGGTGGGTCTGCCTTGCGTAGAACTGACACCCTTCGCAGGTGCGTACAATTCTAGTGGCGTCGGCCACCGCCGTCGGCCAGTAGAAACCTTGCCGGAAAGCATTCCCGATAAGGGCTCGAGGTGCTGTGTGATGGCCGAAAGCCCCCGAGTGTATCTCTCGCAGGAGTTCCTGACCTTCGGCGATGGAGATGCATCGCTGGAGGATGCCTGAGGGGCTGCGGTGGTAGAGCTCCTTCTCATCTCCCAGCAAGACGAACGACTTGGCGCGCCGCGCCACCCGCCGAGCTTCGGCTCGGTCGAAGTGTAGCTCTCCTCGGTGGAGATATTGCAGGTACGGGGTCTGCCAGTTTCGATTAGGTGTGACCCCGCTTCGCTCCTCCTCGACGCGCAGTGCCTAACCCTCGGGGGCCGAGGGTACCTCAGGCTGAACCGAGGGTGCCTCGGGCCTAGCTGAGGTTGCCTCGGGATGTGCCGAGGGTGCCTCGGACCGAGCCGAGGGTGCCTCAGACTGAGCTGAGGGTACCTCAGACTGAGCCGAGGGTACCTCGGGCTCGGACGTGTCGTCGGTCTTGACGGAGGGTTGATGTAGGTCTCGGGAGAAGATGTCTAGGGGAACCGTTGTTCGCCACGAGGCTATTTTAGCCAGCTCGTCCGCAGTCTCGTTGTAGCGCCGGGCGATGTGGTTGAGCTCGAGCCCGTAGAACTTGTCTTCCAGGCGCCGAACCTCATCGCAGTAGGCCTCCATCTTCGGGTCGCGGCAATGGGAGTTCTTCATGACTTGGTCGATGACGAGCTGCGAGTCACCGCGAGCGTCGAGGCGTCGGACCCCTAGCTCGATTGCGATCCGCAACCCATTGACCAGAGCCTCATACTCGGCCACATTGTTGGACACCGGGAAGTGGAGGCGTAGCACGTAGTGTAGATGCTTTCCGAGGGGTGAGATGAAGAGTAGGCCTGCGCCGGCTCCTGTCTTCATCAGCGACCCGTCGAAGAACATGGTCCAGAGCTCCGGTTGGATCGGAGCCGTCGGTAGCTGGGTGTCGACCCATTCAACCACGAAGTCCGCCAAGACCTGGGACTTGATGGCCTTCCGGGGAGCGAACGAGATTGTCTCGCCCATGATTTCCACCGCCCACTTTGCAATCCTACCCGAGGCCTCTCGGCACTGGATGATCTCTCCCAGGGGGAAGGATGACACCATAGTTACCGGATGAGACTCGAAGTAGTGTCGCAGCTTCCGCCGCGTTAGGATCACCGCGTACAGCAGCTTCTGAACTTGTGGGTAGCGGATCTTGGTTTCGGACAGTACCTCGCTAACGAAGTAGACTGGCCTCTGAACGGGCAATGCGTGCCCCTCTTCTTGCCTCTCGACCACAATCGCGGTGCTAACCACCTGAGTGGTCGCGGCGACGTAGACCAGGAGGGCTTCTCCGGCAGCTGGGGGCACCAAGATAGGCGCCTTTGTGAGGAGTGCCTTCAGGTTCCCGAGGGCTTCCTCGGCTTCAGGGGTCCAAGTGAAGCACTCGGCCTTCCTCAAGAGGCGGTACAGAGGTAAACCTCTTTCGCCGAGGCGTGAGATGAAGCGGCTCAGAGCCGCGAGACATCCCATGACTCTCTGTACGCCTTTCAAGTCCTTGATGGGCCCCATGCTGGTGATGGCTGCGATCTTCTCCGGGTTGGCTTCGATGCCCCGCTCGGAGACGATGAACCCCAAGAGCATGCCTCGGGGCACCCCGAAGACACACTTCTCGGGATTTAGCTTGACGCTTTTCACCTTGAGACATCGGAATGTCACTTCAAGGTCGGAAAGGAGGTCGGAAGCTTTCCTCGTCTTGACTACGATGTCATCGACGTAGGCCTCGACCGTGCGGCCAATGTGTTCGCTGAACACATGGTTCATGCACCGCTGGTACGTCGCGCCCGCATTCCTCAAGCCGAACGGCATGGTGACATAGCAGTACATGCCGAAGGGTGTGATGAAAGAAGTCGCGAGCTGGTCGGACTCTTTCATCCTGATTTGATGATACCCTGAGTAGGCATCGAGGAAAGACAGGGTTTCACACCCAGCAGTGGAATCCATGATTTGATCGATGCGAGGCAGAGGGTAGGGAACCTTCGGACATGCTTTGTTGAGACCAGTGTAGTCTACACACATCCGCCATTTCCCCCCTTTCTTTCTCACAAGCACAGGGTTGGCAAGCCATTAGGGATGGAATACCTCTTTGATGAACCCTGCCGCCATTAGCTTGTGGATCTCCTCGCCTATGGCTCTGCGCTTCTCCTCGTCGAATCGGCGCAGAGGCTGCTTGACGGGTCAGGCTCCAGCTCAGATGTCCAGCGAGTGCTCGGCGACATCCCTCGGTATGACGGGCATGTCCGAGGGACTCCATGCGAAGACGTCGGCGTTCGCGCGGAGAAAGTCGATGAGCACTGCTTCCTATTTGGGACCAAGCTCGGAGCCGATCCGGACTTGCTTGGAGGCGTCACTGCTGGGGTCGAGGGGGACGAACTTAACCGTCTTCCGCTGGCTCAAAGTTGCCGGCATGACGCTTCACGTCTGGCACCTCCTTAGAGAGGCTCTCCAGGTCAGCGATGAGGGCCTCGGACTCGGCGAGGGCCTCGACGTACTCCACGCACTCCACGTCGCATTCGAACGCGTGTTTGTACGTGGGTCCGACGGTGATGACCCCGTTGGGACCCGGCATCTTGAGCTTCAGGTAGGTGTAGTTGGGGACGGCCATGAACTTCGCGTAGCATGGCCTCCCCAGTACCGCGTGGTAGGTTCCTCGGAACTCAACCACCTCGAACGTCAGGGTCTCCCTTTGGAAGTTGGAGGGTGTTCCGAAGCAGACGGGAAGGTCGAGCTGTCCGAGGGGCTGGACGCGCTTCCCGGGAATGATCCCATGGAAGGGCGCTGCGCCTGCTCGGACGGAGGACAGATCGACACGCAGGAGTCCGAGGGTCTCGGCGTAGATGATGTTGAGGCTGCTGCCTCCGTCCATGAGGACCTTGGTGAGCCTGACGTCGCCGATGACGGGGTCGACGACGAGCGGGTATTTCCCCGGGCTCGGCACATGGTCGGGGTGATCGGCTCGGTCGAAGGTGATGGGCTTGTCGGACCTATCTAGATAGACTGGCGCCGCCACCTTCACCGAGCAGACCTCCCGGCGCTCTTGCTTGCGGTGCCGAGCCGAGGCATTCGCCGCTTGCCCACCGTAGATCATGAAGCAGTCGCGGACCTCGGGGAGCTCTCCTGCCTGGTGATCTTTCTTCTTGTCGTCGTCACGGGCCTTGCCACCCTCTGCGGGTGGCCCGGCCCTGTGGAAGTGGCGCCGAAGCATGACGCACTCCTCAAGGGTGTGCCTGACGGGCCCCTGGTGGTAGGGGCACGGCTCCTTGAGCATCTTGTCGAAGAGGTTGGCACCTCCGGGGGGTTTTCGAGGGTTCTTGTACTCGGCGGCGGCGACAAGGTCCGCGTCGGTGGCGTCGCGTTTTGCTTGCGACTTTTTCTTGCCCTTCTTCCTGGCGCCGCGCTGAGTTGACGCCTCGGGGGCACCTTCCGATGGGCGGCCCTGGGGCTGCTTGTCCTTCCGGAAGATAGCCTCGACCGCCTCCTGGCCGGAGGCGAACTTGGTGGCGATGTCCATCAGCTCGCTCGCCTTGGTGGGGGTCTTGTGACCCAGCTTGCTCACTAGGTCGCGGCAGGTGGTGCCAGCGAGGAACGCGCCGATGACATCCGAGTCGGTGATGTTGGGTAGCTCGGTGCGCTGCTTCGAGAATCGCCGGATGTAGTCTCGGAGAGACTCTCCTGGCTGCTGTCGGCAGCTTCGGAGGTCCCAGGAATTCCCGGGGCGCACGTACGTGCCCTGGAAATTGCCGGCGAAAGCTTGGACTAGGTCGTCCCAGTTGGAGATCTGCCCCGGAGGCAGGTGCTCCAACCAGGCGCGAGCGGTGTCGGAGAGGAACAGGGGGAGGTTGCGGATGATGAGGTTGTCATCGTCCGTTCCACCCAGTTGGCAGGCCAGACGGTAGTCTGCGAGCCATAGCTCCGGTCTCGTCTCCCCCGAGTACTTTGCGATAGTAGCCGGGGCTCGGAACCGGGTCGGGAACGGCGCCCGTCGGATGGCTCGGCTGAAGGCTTGCGGACCGGGTGGTTCGGGCGAGGGACTCCGATCCTCCCCGCTGTCGTAGTGTCCCCCACGCCTGGGGTGGTAGCCTCGGCGCACCCTCTCGTCGAGGTGGGCCCGACGGTCGCGGTGATGGTGCTCGTTGCCGAGGCGACCCGGGGCCACATGCGCTGTGTTGCGCGTGCGCCCGGTGTAGACCGAGGCTTCCCGCATGAATCAGGAAGTCGCAGCATGAGGTTCCGAGGGGTACCCCTGCCTTCGAGAGGCGGAGCTCTCGGCCCGTCGGACCGCGGCGCCTTCCAGGAGATTCTTTAGCTCTCCCTGGATTCGCCGCCCCTCGGTGGTTGATGGCTCCGGCATCTCGTGGAGAAGCATCGCTGCTGCAGCCAGGTTCCGGCCGACCCCGCCGGATGCGGGTCGTGGCCTGACCCTGACGTCGTCGGTGATGCGGTGCTGGAAGCCCTGGGGTAGATGACGTATTTCTCCGGCCGGAGGCTGGCCCGCCCATGCCTGCCCGATGTCCCAACGGATCGGCTCAAGCGCTCCTGCTCCCTCGTCGAGCCTGGCCTGCACCCCGCGGATTTGCTCGAGCTGTGGGTCATGGCCCCCCGCCTGAACGGGGACCACAGCTAGCTCCCGTGGGATGTCAACGCGAGGCACCGGCCTAGGGAGGTCACCGTCCTCCGGCATGCCGAGATGGTTGCCTTCGGAGGGACCCCCTAGATCGACGTGGAAGCATTCGCGACTTGGGCCGCAGTCCTCGTCGCCGAGGCTACGACTACCGTCGGAACAGTCGGAAAGGCAGTAGTCGCATGCGGTCATAAAGTCTCGCATGGCACTGGGGTTGTCAAGTCCAGAGAAATCCCAACAGATGCTGGGTTCGCCATCTTCCTCGGACCCAGAGGGCCCGTAGGTCGAGACGTCCGTCAGTCGGTCCCAAGGTGACCGCATACGAAACCCCAGAGGGTTTGGACTTGCCTCTACGAGAGCGCCCGCCAAAGCGAAGCCGCTAGGCGGGTCGAGGCTGAATCCGAAAGACGTGGGATGGGAATCGGTCGGTACCTTTTGGTCGACGAGCGGCGATAATGTCATGTCGGGGGCTGACTGCACCGTCGTCTCGGGTACGAGGGTGACGTCCAGCAAGCTTTTTGCGAGCGTGCTGGCGTCATCCGCTTGCTCGGGTTTGGCGTGTCGAGGGGAGACGGCGCTCGCCTTCGTCTCAAACGCGAGGTCGACGCCCGGTGCGCCCCCCGTTGGGGCGCTAGGGCCATCGACTCGCTCGACAGCCGACGAGGCGCTGTCTCCTGCTTGGCCTTGGCTGTCCCGTCTTCCCCTCGGTCGGCAGGGAAGAGGGCAGGATGAGCTCGAAGGTTGTTCTTCCACCACGTGGGGAAGACGTCGTCGATTCCGCCGCCGGCGGGCGGGTTGTCGGCCGCCACTGTCGTTGTCGCACGGCGGTGGAAGGAGTATCATGTCGTAGCTGCCGTCGAGGGACATGAACTCAAGACTCCCGAAACGGAGCACCGTCCCGGGTTGGAGAGGTTGCTAGAGACTGCCCATCTGGAGCTTGACGGGAAGCTGTTCGTCAACACGCAGCAGGCCCCTACCTGGCGCGCCAACTGTCGGCGTTCCAAGACCGGGGGGTCCCTAGGCCGACGAGTGAATGTCGCCGCGTGCCCCAGCCCAGATGGGTCGAGCGCGAGGCCGAGTGCGAAGGGGGAGAGCGAGGCGGCCGGAGACCGGCGTGAGAGAGGTGGGAATCCATGGCCTTCGTGTTCGTCCCGCGCCCAGGTCGGGTGCGCTTGCAGTAGGGGGTTACAAGCGTCCACGCGGGAGAGGGAGCGAGCGGCTGCGAGCGAGCGCGCGTCTCGTCCTCGTCCCCGCGCGGCCAACCCTCTCTAAGAGGGCACTGGTCCTCCCTTTTATAGGCGCAAGGAGAGGATCCAGGTGTACAATGGGGGGTGTAGCAGAGTGCTACGTGTCTAGCAGAGGAGAGCTAGCGCCCTAAGTACATGCCGTTGTGGCAGCCGGAGAGATTTTGGCACCCAGCTGGTGTGATGTCGTGGCCGTCGGAGGAGCGATGGAGCCTGGCGGAGGGACAGCTATCGGAGCGGTTGAATCCTTGCTGACGTCCTCTTGCTTCCGTAAGGGGGCTGAGAGCTGCCGTCGTCATAGAGTATGTAGGGCGCCATCATTGCCTATCTGGCGGAGCGAGCCAGATGGGACGCCGGTCTTGTTCCCTGCGGCCCGAGTCAGCTCGGGGTAGGGTGATGATGGCGCCTCCTGTTGACGTGGCTGGTCTGCGCCCTAGGTTGGGCGATGTGGAAGCTCCTCCGAAGCTGAGGTCGAGTCTGTCTTCCGTGGCCGAGGTCAGGTCCGAGCCCCAGGTTCGGGCGAGGCGGAGATCACCGGCTGATGCCGGGGCGGAGTCCGAGCCCTGGGGTCGGGCGAAGCGGAGTTCGTCGTCTTCTGGGACCGAGCCCAAGTCTGAGCCCTGGGTCAGGCGAGGCGGAGATCGTCGTCTTCCGGGACTTAGTCCGAGTCCGAGCCCTGGGTCGGGCGAGGCGGAGATCGTCGTCTTCCGGGACTTAGCCCGAGTCCGAGCCCTGGGTCGGGCGGAGTTCGCCGTCTTCCGGGACTTAGCCCGAGTCCGAGCCCTGGGTCGGGCGGAGTTCGCCGTCTTCCGGGACTTAGCCCGAGTCCAAGCCCTAGGTCGGGCGTAGTTCGCCGTCTTCCGGGACTTAGCCCGAGTCCGAGCCCTGGGTCGGGCGGAGTGGAGTTCGCCGTCTTCCGGGACTTAACCCGAGTCCGAGCCCTGGGTCGGGCGGAGCGGAGTTCGCCGTCTTCCGGGACTTAACTCGAGTCCGAGCCCTGGGGTCGGGCGAAGCGGAGCTTCCTACGATGCCTTCGGCAGGGCCTGACTGCCTGTCAGTCTCACTCTGTCAAGTGGCACCACAGTCGGAGTGGCGCAGGCGGCGCTGTCCTTCTGTCAGGCCGGTCAGTGGAGCGGCGAAGTGACAGCGGTCACTTCGGTTCTGCCGGCTGGGGGGCGCGCGTCAGGATAAGGGTGTCAGGCCACCTTTGCATTAAATGCTCCTGCGACTTGGTCGGTTGGTGCGGCGATTTGGTCAGGGTTGCTTCTTAGCGAAGACAGAGCCTCGGGCGAGCCGGGAACACATTCGCCGCTGAAGGGGGGCCTCGGGCGAGACGGAGATCCTCCGGGGTCGGCTGCCCTTGTACGAGGCTAGGCTCGGGTGAGGCGTGATCGAGTCCCTCGAATGGACTGATCCCTGACTTACTCGCACCCATCAGGCCTTTGCAGCTTTGTGCTGATGGGGGTTACCAGCTGAGAATTAGGAGCCTTGAGGGTACCCCTAATTATGGTCCCCGACACATTCCTTATCAAAATGATTACAAAAAGGGAAACTAGTGCTTGTGTTACTAACAACGTATCTCTTGAGCTTACTTATGGAAATCTACAAAAGAGAAAGTGCATGTTTAAGTCACAAGCCTCTAGGGTTACTCTTCACCCAAAGGAAGAAAGGTAAAAGGAAAGGTATGGGAACTCTTTTTCCCATCAATGGTTATTTACTCTAAATTATCTTATTCTACCTATGTGAAGAATAGATTCTTTATTGGACTTAATTTTTGCTAAGTGTGCTTTCAATCTCGTTCTCATAAATGCACTAGTCCATTAGAATCTATTTCATGCCTTTGCTATATATGTTCTCATATTGATTTGCTTCTAAGTAATGATTAATAAATTCAATATGAAGAAGTAAATTTCCTATGATTGATCAAAATGTGTCGGTGTTCCGAGACCGGGGGGTCCCCGAGCCGACGAGTGAGAGTGCCGCGTGCCCCAGCCCAGATGGGTCGAGCGCGTGGGCGAGCGCGAAGGGGGGAGTAGAGCGAGAGGTCGGTGGCCGGAGCCGGGTCGCGACGAGGGAGTCGGAGAATTCCCGCGGCCTTCGTGTTCGTCCCGCGCCCAGGTCGGGTGCGCTTGCAGTAGGGGGTTACAAGCGTCCGCGCGAGGTGAGGGGAGCGAGCGGCCCCGAGAGAGCGCCTGCCCCTGCCCTTCGTCCCCGCGAGGCCAACCTTCTCTAAGAAGGCCCTGGTCCTTCCTTTTATAGTCGTAAGGAGAGGATCCAGGTGTACAAAATGGGGGTGTAGCAAGGTGCTACGTGTCTAGCGAGGGAGAGCTAGCGCCCTAAGTACATGCCAAGGTGGCAGCCGGAGAGATCTTGGCACCCTGTTGGTGTGGCGTCGTGGCTGTTGGAGGAGTAACGCAGCCGGACGGAGGGACAGCTGTCGGAGCGGCTGGGCCCTTGCTGACGTCCTCCTGCTTTCGTAAGGGAGCTGGGAGCCGCCATCGTCATGGTCTAGTGAGGCGCCATCATTGCCTATCTGGCGGAGCTGGCCAGATGGGACGCCGGTCTTGTTCTCCGTGACCCAAGTCGGCTCAGGGCAGGGTGATGATGACGCTTCCTGTTGACGTGGCGGTCTTGTGTCCTAGGTCGGGCGTCGTGGAGGCTCCTCCAAAGTCGAGGTCGAGTCCGTCCTGCAAGACAAAGGCCGAGCCCGAACTCCTGGGTCGGGCGAGGCGGAGGTCGTTCGGCAGAGGCCGAGGCGGAGTCCGAGCCCTGGGTCGGGCGAGGCGGAGTTCGTCGTCTTCCGGGGCCTTAGCCCGAGTCCGAGCCCTGGGTCGGGCGGAGCGGAGTTCGCCGTCTTCCGGGGCCTTAGCCCGAGTCCGAGCCCTGGGTCGGGCGGAGCGGAGTTCGCCGTCTTCCGGGGCCTTAGCCCGAGTCCGAGCCCTGGGTCGGGCGGAGCGGAGTTCGCCGTCTTCCGGGGCCTTAGCCCGAGTCCGAGCCCTGGGTCGGGCGGAGCGGAGTTCGCCGTCTTCCGGGGCCTTAGCCCGAGTCCGAGCCCTGGGTCGGGCGGAGCAGAGTTTGGTCGCCCGTCGGTCTTACCTTTTGCGTTAAACGCCCTGGTGACTTGGTCGGTTGGCGCGGTGATTTAGTCAGGGTTACTTCTTATCGAAGGCGGGGCCTCGGGCGAGCCGGTGATGCGTCTGCCGTGAAAGAGGAGACCTCAGGCGAGACGGAGTCATCTTAGGGCCGGCTGCCCTCGCCCGAGGCTAGGCTCGGGCGTGGCGTGATCGAGTCACTCGTATGGACTGATCCCTGACTTAATCAAACCCATCAGGCCTTTGCAGCTTTATGCTGATGGGGGTTACCAGCTGAGAATTAGGCGTCTTGAGGGTACCCCTAATTATGGTCCCCGACAGTAGCCCCCGAGCCTCGAAGAGAGTGTTAACACTCGCTTGGAGGCTTGCGTCGCACTTTTTTGCAAGGGGACCAGCCTTTCTCGGAGGTACTTTGTTCCGGTGGGTGCGCACGAGCGCACCCGCCGGGTGTAGCCCCCGAGGCCTCGGAGGAGTGGTTTCACTCCTTCGAGGTCTTAATGCCTTGCGTAATGCCTCGGCTGGTCTGGCGGTTCCCTCATGCGAGCAGGGCGTAGCCCAGGTGCACTGTCGGGGCCCAAGTTCTCGGGCTGGTATGTTGACGCTGTCAACGGTTTGGCCGGAGCCGGGTTTGCGAGAGCAGCCCCCGAGCCTCCGCACGGAGCGAGAGGACGATCAGGGACAGACTCGGCTTTTTTTATATACGCCCCTACGTCGCCTTTCCGCAAGGAGGAGGGGGGGAGTGCGCCATGTTACCCTCGATGGGCACCGAACATGGTGTCTCCGGTGAGCTGCAATCGGGTAATCCGAGTGGACGTCCGTGCCCCGTTCGTTGGGGGTCGGCTAGGGGCCCGGAGGCACGCCCAAAAGTACCTGCGGGTGATCTGTCGGACCCGGTCCCCTAGCGACGGGGTCCGAGGGCTCGTTGCCTCCCTCCGATGGGATTCCGTTACAGAGTCGTTCCCGCTGGTCTCGGAAATGTCCTAGGGTACCTCGGGAGCGCAGCCCGAGCCTTGGTTATGTATCGAACGTACCCCTGGTCATCCCTCGCTCGGCGTCTGAGGCGACTGTGAACCCTTCGACAGGCCAGCCTTCGAACCCCTGATCAGTAGGGGGCACGGAGCCCGAGTAGCCTGAGGCGGTCGTGGGACCTTTCGGGGGCCGACCTTCGAACCCCTGACCAGTAGTGGGTGTCGGGCCCACGCGATCTGAGGCGGCTGTTGAACCCTTCGGGGGGCCAGCCTTCGAACCCCTGATCAGTAAGGAGGCTCGGAGCCTAGTTCCTTCACGGGGAAGGATCCCTTTGGGGTTATCCCCCTTCTCGGTCCCTGTTGCAAGAGATAGAGAAAGAGGAAAAGGGAAAAAGGATGCGAAAATGAACGTCGTGGCGTACCTTTTTTGGTGTGGTCGTTTTGGCGGAGGCGAAGCGTCGCCAGCTGCCCCTGCCAGAAACGTCACCTGTCCAGCCGCGGAGTTAATGCGCCAGGGTAAGCGGTCGGCGAGGCTGCCGTTGCGTGCGCGAGTCGTTCGAGGAACGGCTGTTTCGCTTCGCGTTTTTTGAACCTCGCGTCCGGTTCGGGCGGTACGTTGGAACCGTCTTGACCTTGGTCTTTATGTACCCCGGAGAGGGTCCGGTGACGGTTCTCGACTCCGCTTCTCGCCTCCCTCTCAGGTCCTTTGCAGCCTGAGAGATCTAGTCAGGAAAGGAAAACCGCCCTCCCCTGCTCTTCACGCCGCCAACCTTTCTGCCTGAGCGATGGCTGACCGGGTGACCATCATCTCGCCGCGCGACCCGTGGCCCTTTTCCACGGTGACGGCGGGTGATCTGGAGGACCTCGTCGGCGAGGGTTTGCTCCGCCCCCTCACCGATAAGGAGCGGCCGGAATGGATTCCTCCCGCGGGCGGAGTCGCTCCATCCCCTCCGCCGGGGTATGTCGTGAGCTTCATCTCCTTCCATGAGCGGGGATTTGGTGTGCCGTCGAGCCGCTTCATGCGGGCCGTCCTGCTCCACTACGGGGTGGAACTGCACAACCTCACTCCCAACTCCATCGCGCAAGCCGCTATCTTTGTAGCGGTGTGCGAGGGGTATCTGGGGATCGCCCCCCATTGGGATTTGTGGACTCACCTCTTCTTTGCCGAGCTTTTTGCTTCGTCGACGGGGGAGAGGAAGGTCCGTGCGGCGGTGCGGGCCGGCGGCTGCACCCTCTTGCTGAGGCAGTCGCGGTCGTTGCAGTATATCCCTGCCGTCCTTTCATCCTCAAACAAGGGTTGGCAGCGCCGGTGGTTCTACCTCCGGAATGACGGAGGGTCGCTCCCGCCGTTCTCCCAGCGGGTTGTCACCGCCGCCCCCGACGCCTGGCGCCACGGGACTCCACACGAGAGGCAGAAGAAACTCGAACCTCTTCTCCAGGCCCTGAAAGCGTTGCGGGAGGAAGGGCTCACCGCCGCGGGAGTGGTTGCCGCCATCCACCGCCGGAGGGTGCTCCCCCTGGCGGAGCGGCGGCTGTCGCTTTGGGAGATGACCCAGGAGGCCGACTGGGAGGGGTCACGGATGTCCCCTGATCCTCTTCCCCACGACGCCCTCTACCGGCGGGTGTCGGCCGCGATGGGGAAGCCGGACCCCCACGCCTTCTCCCAGCCTCGAATGCGCCCCGACCAGGGGTGCGTCGCTCTGGTGAGTGTTCGTCTCTTCCTTCTTCACATACTGGGTTACTTCTGATTCTCACGATCGGGTTTCTTTCTCCCCCCTTTTTAGGAGGTGGGGCGGCACAAACCCTCCCTGCCGCCGGTCCCGGAGGACGCGGTGGGTCGGGCGGCGCGGCGGGTCGCCGCGGAGGAGGAGAAGAAGAAAAGGGATGCGGAGAAGGCCCGGGCCCGCAGGCGGAGGCGGGCTCGGGACGCCCTGGAGAAACGCCGTCGCCAGCAGGAGAGGGAAGGACTTCCCAGGGAGCTGTCGCCGGAGACGTCCGATGATGACGACGACGACGACGACGAAGAGGAGGAGGACGACATGGCCGCTCGTCTCGGCCTCAGCCCTGACTTGGGATGCGGCCGGGAGCCGTCGAGTCAGCCCCCGAGCGGGCCTACGTCGTCGGTCCCTGGAGCCGAGGCGCCAGATCCCCGACCTGAGGGGCGGGGGCAACCTGAGAGGGTTCTTGACCCCTCGGCTGGAGGAGCTGACGCAACTTCAGGGAGCAGGGCCGAGGGGTCCGTTCCTCGGGAACCGTCGCCAGCGCCGGCAGCATGGGGGAGCGGTCCTCAGGTTGCCATGGCGGCGCCTGGGCAGTCCGCCTCCCGAGCCTCAGGGGCGTCCAAGGTGAGGGCGGCGCCGGGGCTGTTGGCGAGGCGGACCTCGGCGGTGGTTCCAGGAAGCGGGAGCCAAGAGACCTCCCCCCAGGCACAGTGGATCATGGTCCGGAGCGGGTAGGTACCCTGGAAGGCCTCCGTCCGGCGCTTCATTCATACGTCTGGGCCGTGATTTTCCCTTTCTTGTTTTTTCTCAGCAAGCGGAGCCATGGCCCTACCGACCTGGCGCCTCGGAAGGCCCTCAAGACGGCGTTGGTCCAGGCAGCTGGCGCCACCTCGGACCCCGCTGTTCAGCCGACCCCTTTGCGGGGCGCTTTGCCGCACGGGGCTCAGGCGTCGCCTGTTCCGGAGGAGCAGGTCCCCGAAGCGGGCTCCTCTGCCGAGGTGGCCATCGTGATCGGGGAGGCGGCCGGCGCCGACATGGTCCCGGGCTCGCCTGCCTTGTCGGCCATGCCGGCGTCTGCCGCTACCGCAGTTGGCACCGTCCCAATCGGAGAGCGTACGGTTGCCGCCGGCGCTGAGACGGCCGCAGCGTCAGCGCCCGGAGCCTCGGAAGAGGTGGGCGCGGACGCGCAGTGCTTCCGGGCGGGCGGCAGCCTCGTCGCCGTGCGGCGGAGCCCCGAGGCCCGGGGCCAGTTGCTCCGATTCCGGACCCGCGAGGCTTCGGGCCCTATCTTCGTTCTTGACGACGAAGAGGAGGACCAGTCCTGGGACGAGCTCCGCAAGCGTGCGGAAGCGTCGGTGGGGTTGCTCCGATCGTCGCTGGAGGTTCTCTGCGGGGACGTCCCCAAAATCCTCCAGGTAATGGTTTTGGGCATACCTCCTCCCTTCTGCGAGCGAGGCGTTCGTCGTGATGTCTTGCTTCCCTTTCAGGACCTGACGGACCGGAGCGCTGCCAAGTCGTCGTTCATCCGCCGCGAGGCCGTCGTCTGGGGCTCGCTGCGGTCCCTGAGGACTTCGCTCGCCGGGGCTACCGCGCGCCTTTCTCAGCAGGACGCTAAGATAGCGGACCTCCAGTTGCTCTGCGCTGACCTGAAGGCCGAAGCGGCGGCAGCGCGCGCGGAGGTGCTACAACGGCGGTCGGAGCTCGCCCAGGTTGCCGAGGAGCGGGACCAAACTCGGGGCCGGGCCGTCGAGGCTGAAAACCGGGCCAAGACCCTCGCGGCCGATCTGGCCGCCGCCCAGGTCGCGGCCTCGGAGCAATGCGCCCGAGCCGGAGGTGCGCCTCGTCCGTCCTTGGTTCTCATTCTTGTCCGTTTCTTCCACTTGAGTTTGAGGTCTTTCTTCTGGTTGTTCGCAGAGCTCGAGTCCGCTCTTGACGAGTCTGCCAAAGCGCTCGCCGAGGCGCTCGTTGGAACTGCTGAGCAGAGGGAGGTCGATCTCGCGACCATGTCCGAGGCCGTCTCGGAGGTCTATCGGAAACTCGGTCCTGGCGACGTCCCTTCAGGAAGCTCTCCCCAAAGCCGTCTTCAAGCCCTAGGTGATTACGCGCGCGGTAAAGTCCGCGGGGCGCTGCACCACGGCGTCAGGCGGGCCTTCGCCGTGCTCGCTTCCCACTACGTCGTGGACTTGGAGCGGGTCAGTGAGGGGTACTGCCTTCCTGACGAGGACGAGGCGGCCCTGGCGGAAGTTCAGCGGCTCGACGCGGTCGCTGCGGGTCCGAGCGCGGCGCTGGCGACTGTCTTCGAAGCGGAGATTCTTCCTCCTGCGCCGCCGCCGGAAGCGGAGGTGGACCTTACCGACGGCGGGGGTGGAGTTGAGGGCGCGGTGCCTTCCCGAGGCGACGCTTGATTTTTGTTGGGACAATTTCCGTTAGATGTGTGATTTGCCGCGGCCACCGAGGCCTGGACATTTTACTTCTCTTCCGTGAAGTCATGCTCCTTTTCGTTTCGATTTTCGCGCCTGGCCCGTAGTGTCGACAACAGGGTGATTTCCCGAGCTGGGTCCCTTTTCGTGGCAGGCGACGAGTGAGGTGTCCCTAGCTCGGAGGCATAGGTGTTCCCCAGCTCAGTCGGTCTCGCCATTTACTCGTACCCAAGTTCGCTCCTCGGGACCCTGCTTCTGACGCATCCGGGAGAACGCGAAAAACCCTTCTTGACCGAAAAAAGAGTTTCTTTGACGCGGAACGGTACGTCCAAACTCGACGAGAGGGGTTCCCCCTTTTTAGCCCCCGAGGGAGGGTCGGGCTCTGCCGGGGCGAGGCCGACCCTTCCTTGATGACTGATTCTTATGTGTGAGTGGGGAAAGGGCGCAGCCCCCGGGCGCCGTTCGCGCAGAGGCCGTTTGACGGGTCGAGCTCTTGCCCAGATATCCGGCGAGTGCTCGGTGACATCCCTCGGTACGCCGGGTATGCCCGAGGGACCCCACGCAAAAATGTCGACGTCTGCGCGAGGAAAGTCGACGAGTACTGCTTCTTATTTGGGACCGAGCCCGAAACCGATCCGGATCTGCTTGGAGGTGTCGCCACTGGGGTCGAGCGGGACGGCCTTAACCGTCTCTGCGGGCTCGAAGTTGCCGGCATGCCGCTTCACGTCCGGCACCTCTCGGGAGAGGCTTTCCAGGTCGGCAATGAGGGCCTCGGACTCGGCGAGGGCCTCGGCGTACTCCACGCACTCCACATCGCATTCGAATGCGTGCTTGTACGTGGGGCCGACGGTGATGACCCCGTTGGGGCCCGGCATCTTGAGCTTTAGGTAGGTGTAGTTGGGGATGGCCATGAACTTCGCGTAGCATGGTCTTCCCAGCACTGCGTGGTAGGTTCCTCGGAACCCAACCACCTCGAACGTCAAAGTCTCCCTTCGGAAGTTGGAGGGTGTTCCGAAGCAGACAGGAAGGTCGATCTGCCCGAGGGGCTGGACGCGCTTCCCGGGGATGATCCCATGGAAGGGCGCAGCGCCTGCTCGGACGGATGACAGACCGACGCGCAGGAGCCTGAGGGTCTCGGCGTAGATGATGTTGAGGCAGCTGCCCCCATCCATCAAGACCTTGGTGAGCCTGACGTCGCCGATGACGGGGTCGACGACGAGCGGGTACTTCCCTGGGCTCGGCACGTGGTCGGGGTGGTCATCCCGGTCGAAGGTGATGGGCTCGTCGGACCAGTCTAGGTAGACTGGCGCCGCCACCTTCACCGAGCAGACCTCCCGACGCTCCTGTTTACGATGCCGAGCCGAGGCGTTTGCCGCATGCCCTCCGTAGATCATGAAGCAGTCGCGGACCTCGGGGAATTCTCCTGCTTGGCGATCCCCCCTTTTGTCGTCGTCGTGAGCCCTGCCACCTTCTGCGGGTGGCCCGGCCCTGTGGAAGTGGCGCCGAAGCATGACGCATTCCTCGAGGGTGTGCTTGACAGGCCCCTGATGGTAGGGGCACGTCTCCTTGAGTGCCTTGTCGAAGAGGTTAGCACCTCCGGGGGGCTTCCGAGGGTTCTTGTGCTCGGCGGCGGCGACAAGGTCTGCATCGGGAACGTCGCGTTTCGCTTGCGACTTCCTCCTGCCTTTCTTCTTGGCGCCGCGCGGAGTAGACGCCTCGGGAGCATCTTCCGACGGGCGGCCCTGGGGCTGCTTGTCCTTTCGGAAGATGGCCTCTACCGCCTCCTGGCCGGAGGCGAACTTGGTGGCGATGTCCATCAGCTCGCTCGCCCTGGTGGGGGTCTTGCGGCCCAACTTGCTCACCAGGTCACGGCAGGTGGTGCCGGCGAGGAACGCGCCGATGACATCGGAGTCGGTGATGTTGGGCAGCTCGGTGCGCTGCTTCGAGAACCGCCGGATGTAGTCCCGGAGAGACTCTCCCGGCAGTTGCCGACAGCTTCGGAGGTCCCAGGAATTCCCGGGGCGCACGTATGTGCCCTGGAAGTTGCCGGCGAAAGCCTGGACCAGATCCTCCCAGTTGGAAATCTGCCCCGGAGGCAGGTGCTCCAACCAGGCACGAGCAGTGTCGGAGAGGAACAGGGGGAGGTTTCGGATGATGAGGTTGTCATCGTCCGTTCCACCCAGTTGACAGGCCAGGCGGTAGTCCGCGAGCCACAATTCCGGTCTTGTTTCCCCCGAGTACTTCGTGATAGTAGTCGGGGGTCGGAATCGGGGCGGAAACGGCGCCCGCCGAATGGCTCGGCTGAAGACCTGCGGACCGGGTGGTTCGGGCGAGGGACTCCGATCCTCCCCGCTATCGTAGCGTCCCCCACGCCTGGGGTGATAGCCTCGGCGCACCCTTTCGTCGAGGCGTGCCCGACGGTCACGATGAGGGTGCTCGTCGCCGAGGCGGCCCGGGGCCGCAGGCGCGGTGCTGCGCGTGCGCCCGGTGTAGACCGAGGCTTCCCGCGTGAGTCGGGAAGTCGCGGCACGAGGTTCCGAGGGGTATCCCTGCCTTCGGGAGGCAGAGCTCTCGGCCCGCCGGGCCGCAGCGCCTTCCAGGAGATGCTTGAGTTCTCCCTGGATTCGCCGACCCTCGGTGGTTGATGACTCCGGCATCGCGCGGAGGAGCATCGCTGCAGCGGCCAGGTCCTGACCGGTTCCGCCGGATGCGGGTGGCGGTCTGTCCCTGGCATCGTTGGCGATGCGGTGCTGGAGACCTTGGGGCAGGTGACGTATTCCTCCGGCCGGGGGCTGGCTCGCCCATACCTGCCCGATGTTCTGGCGGATCGCCTCGAGCGCTCCTGCTCCCTCATCGAGCCCGGCCTGCGCCCCGCGGACTTGCTCGAGCTGTGGGTCGTAACCCCCCGCCGGAACGGGGACCACAGCTAGCTCCCGCGGGATGTCGGCGCGAGGCGCTGGCCTAGGGGGATCACCATCCTCCGGCATGCCGAGACAGCCGCCTCCGGAGGGATCCCCTAGCTCGATGTGGAAACATTCGCGGCTCGGGCCGCAGTCCTTGTCGCCAAGGCTGCGGCTGCCGTCGGAACAGTCGGAGAGGCAGTAGTCACATGCGGTCATGAAGTCCCGCATGGCACTAGGGTTGCCAGATCCGGAGAAATCCCAGCAGATGTTGGGGTCGTCATCTTCCTCGGACCCAGAGGGTCCGTAGGTCGAGACACCCGTCAATCGGTCCCAAGGCGACCGCACACGAAACCCCAGAGAGGTTGCACTCGCCTCAACATGAGCGCCCGCCAAAGCGAGGTCGCCAGGCGGGTTGAGGCCGAGTCGAAATGACGAAAGATGGGTAGCAGTCGGTACCTTTTTGTCGACGAGGAGCGATGAAGTCACGTCGGGGGCTGATCGCGCCGTCGTCCTGGGTATGAGGGCGACGTCCTGCAGGCCCTTCGCGAGCGTGTTGGCGTCGTCCGCCTGCTCGGGGTCGACGTGCTGCGGGGGGATGGCGCTCGCCTTTGCCTCGAACGCGAGGGCGACGCTTGGCGTGTCCTCCGTCGGGGCGCCGGGGATGTCGATTTGCTCGACAGCCGTCGGAGCGCGGCCTCCCGCTCGGCCCTAGTTGCCCCGCCTCCTCCTCCTCCGATGGCGAGGGAGAGGATGGGGCGAGCTCGAAAGTTGTCCTTCCCACACGCGGGAAAGACGTCGTCGGTTCCGCCGCCGGCGAGCGGGCTGTCTGCCACCATTGTCGCTGTCGCGCGGCGGTGGAAGGAGTATCATGTCGTAGCCGCTGTCGAGAGACATGAACTCGAGACTCCCGAAACGGAGCACCGATCCGGGTTGAAGAGGTCGTTGGAGACTGCCCATCTGAAGCTTGACGGGAAACTGCTCGTCAACACGCAGCGTGCCCCTACCTGGCGCGCCAACTGTCGGCGTTCCGAGACCGGGGGGTCCCCGAGCCGACGAGTGAGAGTGCCGCGTGCCCCAGCCCAGATGGGTCGAGCGCGTGGGCGAGCGCGAAGGGGGGAGTAGAGCGAGAGGTCGGTGGCCGGAGCCGGGTCGCGACGAGGGAGTCGGAGAATTCCCGCGGCCTTCGTGTTCGTCCCGCGCCCAGGTCGGGTGCGCTTGCAGTAGGGGGTTACAAGCGTCCGCGCGAGGTGAGGGGAGCGAGCGGCCCCGAGAGAGCGCCTGCCCCTGCCCTTCGTCCCCGCGAGGCCAACCTTCTCTAAGAAGGCCCTGGTCCTTCCTTTTATAGTCGTAAGGAGAGGATCCAGGTGTACAAAATGGGGGTGTAGCAAGGTGCTACGTGTCTAGCGAGGGAGAGCTAGCGCCCTAAGTATATGCCAAGGTGGCAGCCGGAGAGATCTTGGCACCCTGTTGGTGTGGCGTCGTGGCTGTTGGAGGAGTAACGCAGCCGGACGGAGGGACAGCTGTCGGAGCGGCTGGGCCCTTGCTGACGTCCTCCTGCTTTCGTAAGGGAGCTGGGAGCCGCCGTCGTCATGGTCTAGTGAGGCGCCATCATTGCCTATCTGGCGGAGCTGGCCAGATGGGACGCCGGTCTTGTTCTCCGTGACCCAAGTCGGCTCAGGGCAGGGTGATGATGACGCTTCCTGTTGACGTGGCGGTATTGTGTCCTAGGTCGGGCGTCGTGGAGGCTCCTCCGAAGTCGAGGTCGAGTCCGTCCTGCAAGACAAAGGCCGAGCCCGAACTCCTGGGTCGGGCGAGGCGGAGGTCGTTCGGCAGAGGCCGAGGCGGAGTCCGAGCCCTGGGTCGGGCGAGGCGGAGTTCGTCGTCTTCCGGGGCCTTAGCCCGAGTCCGAGCCCTGGGTCGGGCGGAGCGGAGTTCGCCGTCTTCTGGGGCCTTAGCCCGAGTCCGAGCCCTGGGTCGGGCGGAGCGGAGTTCGCCGTCTTCCGGGGCCTTAGCCCGAGTCCGAGCCCTGGGTCGGGCGGAGCGGAGTTCGCCGTCTTCCGGGGCCTTAGCCCGAGTCCGAGCCCTGGGTCGGGCGGAGCGGAGTTTGGTCGCCCGTCGGTCTTACCTTTTGCGTTAAACGCCCCGGTGACTTGGTCGGTTGGCGCGGTGATTTAGTCAGGGTTACTTCTTATCGAAGGCGGGGCCTCGGGCGAGCCGGTGATGCGTCTGCCGTGAAAGAGGAGACCTCAGGCGAGACGGAGTCATCTTAGGGCCGGCTGCCCTCGCCCGAGGCTAGGCTCGGGCGTGGCGTGATCGAGTCACTCGTATGGACTGATCCCTGACTTAATCAAACCCATCAGGCCTTTGCAGCTTTATGCTGATGGGGGTTACCAGCTGAGAATTAGGCGTCTTGAGGGTACCCCTAATTATGGTCCCCGACAAAATGTTTAAAAGGTGCATATTCCTTTTTCCTAATGATGTGCACTAATGTTAAGGAGTTTACTTCATGTCTATGTGACTTATGGATGATGAATTGTTTTTATTTCCTATCTAAAGAAATCATCCTTCATCATATACTCCCTTGTGCTATTAACATCTTTCTTGAGTATTTTCAATAAGTTTGGAAGAAAAAAGAGACAACTACAAAGGGAGGACACTCACATGAAAGAGAAGGACATCAAGAACAACAACACCTACTTGGACAGTATGATCTTCAAAACAATCAATGGTGTGGTTGTAAGCATTCTAAATCTTTTTCATTGTGAGAATACCAGGCTTAAGTTGTTTATTGCAAATCTTATAAGCCTTGATCAAGATGTATAATGCTTCTCCCTATTTATCTTTAAAAGTGGGTGCATCTATCCAACTCATTCAAATTCTTGATGGGGAGCCTATTTCTATATCTTGATTATGTTGAGACTATCGCTCTATCTTAATAACATCATATAGTCTCATGCATGAGAATAAGTTTCTCATGAAGTATGCTACTACAAATCAATCCATCCTGGTAGAGTAATCAAGGATTGTAACTTTCTCTAGTAAAGTAGCATATTTACTGAATTCTCCTATTTTTGAGCTTATTTGATAATCTAATGCATATGTTGTTCTTTTGATCATATCTGTTATTTGTTTGATCATTGAATAACTTCAATTAACACTTATGTTTCTTAGTGCCACATATACTATCGATCGATATCTCTCTTGATATGCACTAAGTTAAAAGGAGAATTCATGATACATTTATGCAATTTGTGATCCATTTGATATATGCTAACAATGACTTGGAGAAGGATCACTAGTTGTAGAACTCTCTTGTGCAAAATATTTCTATACACTGTCTTGAATATAGGTCTTAAGCAACTAAGACTAAGGACAAAGCACAGTAAAGAGAGCATCTCTATGAGAAGGTACAAAAGGGTAAAACTACTTCCTCTCATTTACATATGTACCTAGATCTTCCTTTTTCTCTACTTTCTTTGCATATCTTGTATAAAAGGAAGAGAAAGCATGTCCATGCATTATCCCTGCTTCATACCTAGTTTAATCTCTCAAAATTTCATTCCTGCTTTAATACATCTTTGTTAAAACTAGGTGAAGTAATTTTATTGTCAAAGAGCTTAAAGCTTAACCTTGTAACGAGGATAAGCTACCTTTGTTCCAAAGGTGGATGGTCCTTAAGCCTCTTTGAAATCCTTAAGGGAAAATGCTTAAGATGTTTATAACATGCTTTCATAAGTGCATAAATTGTCATGAGCATCACTCTTTTATTATGACACATTGCACATCACAGTTTCTATGATATAGATATGTTCTCATTAACCTAATTACGTGCACTTGGCATTTAAGGCCAAAATCTGTATTCCTCTCAAGGCACATATTTAGGGGGAGCAATCTATATTATATAGAACTGTATAAGCTTAATTGACATATCCTTTTAACCATGTCTCTTTCCTTTGGTACATTTGCATATTTCCTATCTCTCTTGTGCCAAGGCTAAGACTAATATGCTTCCATGAGTATCTTGTGTATTAAGTCTTAGATTGAAAGGAAAATGGAGTATTCGGCAAAGACATCGCTTCCACTCTACACCATCGATATTATCTATCATTTTGCCGGTATTCCGCCATCTCCCAAAATTGGTATAATCTTTCACTCACATTTACTTGTACCAATGGGGAGAAAGTAAAAGGGGCTCATATTTCACTCAAAGTATTCATTTTTGGCGATTCATGCCAAAGGGGGAGAAAGTATTAGCCTAAAGCAAAAGGACCGCACCACCACCTACGAATTTTAAAAAATAAAGTTTTCAAATTGGTATATTAATGTGTTTTCAAAAGAGGGAGAAAGTTCTAGTATCTTCAAAAATTTGTAAAACCCTCTTGAACACTAAGAGGAGAATTTCATTAAGGGGGAGTTTTGTTTAAGTCAAAGGAAAAGCATTTGAAACAGGGGGAGAAAATTTCAAATCTTGAAAATACTTCTTTCAATCTTATTCATACATCTTTGACTATTTGCAAAAAGGTTTTTGAAAATAATTTTACAAAGAATTTACAAAAACAAAACTAGTGGTGCAAGCGTGTTCCAAAATTTTAAATAAGAAAAAAACAATCGATGCATATCTAGTAGAAATAATTATATTGGTTTCATTCCAAGCAACCTTTGCACTTACCTTATGCAAACTAGTTCCATTATTCACTTATATATTTGCTTTGGTTTGTGTTGGCATCAATCACCAAAAAGGGGGTGATTGAAAGGGAAATAGGCTTTAAACCTTTTCCTAAATATAATTTTGGTGGTTGAATGCCCAACACAAGTATTTGAACTAACTAGTTTGCTCTAGATTATATGTTCTACAGGTGTCAAAGGTTCAACACAAACCAATAAAAGGAACAAATTAGGGTTCAAAAAGAAAGGAGCAAAATAAACCGAAGAGCACCCTGGTCTGGCGCACCGGACTGTCCGGTGCACCACCGGACAGTGTCCAGTGCACCAGGGACCGTACACTACGAACTCTGCAGCTTCGGGTTTCTCAGGCGCAGCTCCGCTATAATTCAACGGACTGTCCGGTGCACCATGAGACTGTCCGGTGTGCCAGCGGGGCAACGACTATCTACACGCAACGGTCGACTCTGCAAAGTGAACAGTGCAATTCAGATGTTAGAGCAGAAGGTCAGAGGGGCACCGGACTGTCCGGTGTAGCACCGGACTGTCCGGTGCCGCATGAGGACAAAGCCTCCAACGGTCGACCAGCTCCAAGCCCTAACGACAGGGTGACATGGCGGCTCATCGGACACTGTCCGATGGCGCACCGAAGACTATCCGGTGGCGCACCGGACAGTCTGGTGCGCCCATCGCCAGCAGACTTCACCAATGGCTACAATTTGGTTGGTGGCTATAAATACCACCCCAACCGGCCACTTCAAGGTGTGGGAGTCCAAGCAACATTCTAAGTCATATAGTTGACATATTCAAGCCCTCCCAACCACCTCTATTCATTGATCCATCCTATACACAAGATTTAGACCACTACAACCAACACAAGTGCCACAAAAGAGAGAGCAAGCAAGAGAGAGCTACTCGTGTGAGTTTAGCACTAGTGCCTTGTGAGATCCATAGAGAGGAAGTGTGTGCTACATCTTGTGTTCATTTGTGCGTGGAGTTTTGATTCCCATTGAACTTCCTCCAAAGTTTTGGAGGCTTGTAAAGCTAGCAAGAGACACCTAACTGTGTGGTGATCCTTGCGGGGTCTTAAGTGATCCTTGAGAAGAAGAAGAGCTCGCCGGTCTTTGGTGATCGGTGGAGAGAGGGAAAGGTTTGAAAGAGACCCGTCCTTAGTGGACTCCTCAACGGGGACTAGGCCTTCGAGGGCCGAACCTCGGTAAAACAAATCACCCGTGTCTCTTGTGTTCATTACTTGTGATTTGTTTGTTTTCCCTCACTCTAAGTTTTCTTGCACTATTATTTGCTAATATTATTTGGTGTTGCTTCAAGTTAAATTCTCATAGACCTAATAGTTGTATTGATTTATCAATTCTGCATTATTTGAAAGCAATACTCTTTACAAGCAAAGGACTTAGTTTTTATATTCCGATAATTGCGTATCTTGTTCTAACCACTAATCAAGGGATCTAGTTGGGGTGTAAAGTTATAATTTTCAGGTTTCGCCTATCCACCCCCACTCTAGGCGACTTTCACAAATGTTGATGTTTCTGTCTTTAGAAGGAGTGATGGTTCATTAGCGTTTAAGGGTGTATTAGACGGCAAACTCTACTTAGTTGATTTTTCGAAAGAGGAGGTCGATCTAGATGCATGCTTAATAGCTAAGACTAGCATGGGCTAGCTGTGGCATCATCGTCTAGCACATGTTGGGATGAAGAACCTTCACAAACTTCTAAAGGGAGAACATGTGTTAGGACTAACCAATGTCTACTTCGAAAAAGATAGACCTTGTGCAGCTTGTCAGGCAGGAAAACAAGTGGGGAGCACTCATCACAACAAGAATGTGATGACAACATCAAGACCACTGGAGCTACTTCATATGGACCTCTTCAGACCCGTTGCCTACCTTAGCATCGGGGGAAGTAAGTATGGTCTAGTAATTGTTGATGATTTTTTCCTCTTCAATTGGGTGTTCTTTTTGCAGGATAAATCAGAAACCCAAGGGACCCTAAAGCGCTTTCTAAGGAGGGCTCAAAACGAATTTGAGCTCAAGGTGAAAAAGATAAGAAGCGACAACGGGTCTGAGTTCAAGAATCTGCAAGTGGAGGAGTACCTTGAGGAAGAAGGCGTCAAGCATGAGTTCTCCGCTCCCTACACACCACAACAAAATGGTGTGGCAGAGAGGAAGAACAGGACGCTTATCGATATGGCGAGAACGATGCTTGGAGAATTCAAGACGCCCGAGCGGTTTTGGTCGGAAGCTGTGAACACAGCTTGCCACGCCATAAACCGGCTCTACCTACATCGCCTCCTCAAGAAGACCTCGTACGAACTTCTTACCGGTAACAAACCCAACGTCTCATACTTTCGTGTATTTGGGAGCAAATGTTACATTCTAGTGAAGAAAGGTAGAAATTCTAAATTTGCTCCCAAAGCAGTAGAAGGGTTTTTACTAGTGTATGACTCAAATACAAGGGCGTATAGAGTCTTCAACAAATCATCGGGTTTGGTTGAAGTCTCTAGCGACGTTGTATTTGATGAGACTAATGGCTCTCCAAGAGAGCAAGTTGATCTTAATGATGTAGATGAAGATGATGTTCCAATGGCCGCAATACGTACCATGGCGATTGGAGATGTGTGACCACAGGAACAACAAGAGCAAGATCAACCTTCTTCCTCAACGATGGTGCATCCCCCAACTCAAGATGATGAACAGGTTCCTCAAGAAGAGGCGCGTGATCAAGGGGGAGCACAAGAAGAACCAGCTATGAAAGAAGAAGCACCACGGGCCCCTCCAACTCAAGTCTGAGCGACAATCCAACGACATCACCCTATCGATCAGATATTGGGTGACATAAGCAAGGGAGTAACAACTCGCTCACGTCTAGCTAATTTTTGTGAGCATTACTCGTTTGTCTCTTCTATTGAGCCTTTCAGGGTAGAAGAGGCCTTGCAAGATCCAGACTGGGTGTTGGCCATGCAGGAAGAGCTTAACAACTTCAAGAGGAATGAAGTTTGGAGCCTGGTGCCACGTCCCAAGCAAAATGTTATGGGAACCAAATGGGTGTTCCGCAACAAGCAAGACGAGCACGGGGTGGTGACACGAAACAAGGCTCGACTTGTGGCAAAAGGTTATGCCCAAGTCATAGGTTTGGATTTCGAGGAGACTTTTGCTCCTGTGGCTAGGCTAGAGTCTATTCGCATTCTATTAGCCTATGTCGCTCACCATTCCTTCAGGTTGTTTCAAATGGATGTGAAGAGCGTTTCCTCAATGGGCCAATCAAGGAGGAGGTATACGTGGAACAACCCCCTGGCTTTGAGGATGACAGGTATCCCGACCACGTCTTTAAGCTCTCTAAGGCGCTCTATGGACTTAAGCAAGCCCCAAGAGCATGGTATGAATGCCTTAGAGATTTCTTAATTGCTAATGCTTTCAAGGTTGGGAAAGCCGATCCCACTCTTTTCACTAAGACTTGTGACAGTGATCTTTTTGTGTGCCAAATTTATGTCGATGACATAATATTTGGTTCTACTAACCAAAAGTCTTGTAAGGTGTTTAGCAGGGTGATGACTCAAAAGTTTGAGATGTCGATGATGGGCGAGTTGAACTATTTCCTTGGGTTCCAAGTGAGACAACTCAAGGACGACACCTTCCTCTCCCAAACGAAGTACACTCAAGATCTTCTCAAGCGGTTTGGGACAAAGGACGCCAAGCCCGCGAAGACACCAATGGGAACCGACGGACATGTCGACCTCAACAAAGGAGGTAAGTCTATTGATCAAAAGGCATACCGGTCTATGATAGGGTTATTACTTTATTTATGTGCTAGTAGACCGGATATTATGCTTAGCGTATGCATGTGTGCTAGATTTCAATCCGACCCAAGGGAATGTCACCTTGTGACCATTAAGCGAATTCTTAGATATCTAGTTGCTACGCCTTGCTTCGGGATCTGGTATCCAAAGGGGTCTACCTTTGACTTAATTGGATATTCAGACTCTGATTATGCTGGATGCAAGGTTGATAGGAAGAGTACATCAGGGACGTGCCAATTCCTAGGAAGGTCCCTGGTGTCTTGGAGTTCAAAGAAACAAACCTCTGTTGCCCTATCCACCGCTGAGGCCGAGTATGTTGTCGTAGGACAGTGTTGCGCGCAACTACTTTGGATGAGGCAAACCTCCGGAACTTTGGCTACAATCTAAGCAAAGTCCCACTTCTATGTGACAATGAGAGTGCAATCCGCATGGCGGATAATCCTGTTGAACACAGCTGCACTAAGCACATAGACATCTGGCATCACTTTCTGAGAGACCACCAACAAAAGGGAGATATCGAGGTGTTCCATATTAGCACCAAGAACCAGCTAGCCGATATCTTTACCAAGCCATTAGATGAGAAAACCTTTTGCAGGCTGCGTAGTGAGCTAAATGTCTTAGATTCGCGTAACTTGGATTGATCTATAGCATACATGTGTTTTATGCCTTTGATCATGTTACTTATACATTTATGCAATTTGTTGCTTTATTTATGGTGCTCAAGTTGTGCAAGGGATCCCCGGACCTCACAAGTCCATGTGTGAATGATGCACATATTTAGGGGGAGAAGTGCTACAACTTGACCCTTTGAGACTAATCCTTGTGTTTGAGTTACTTGATGTAGTCTCAAAGGTGCTTTGAAAGGGAAAGGTGAACTTGGACCATGCAAAGACTTCCACTGCACTCTGGTATTAGTGTACTCACCTCCAAGTTCGTACTTATGCTCTTATTGCCCTTTGCTCTTAATTGACAATTTTTGGTGAGGCAATGGGGTTAAAGGGCCAAAAAATGATCCCGTTTTGGTGCTTAATACCAAAGGGGAAGAAATTAAGGCCAAAGCAAATGGATCAGCTACCACTTGAGAATTTTGAAAACAGTAGAGTTAGAACTTTTGATTTGTCCAAAATACTCTTATTGCAAAATTTGGTCTCTTGTGAGGGAGTTTTTGGCTCTTGATAAATTTTTCCATTGGAATATCTCTCTTTGCGCCCAAACAAGTGAGTTTGACTTAGAGATAGGAAAATGAATTTGATTTGCAAAAACAAACCAAGTGGTGGCAAAGATTGATCCAAATATGCCAAATTAGAGTCAAAGACAATTTTGTTCTCGATTGCATTGATGTTTCATTTCTTTTGGTTGCTTTTGGATGTGTTGGCATAAATCACCAAAAAGGGGGAGATTGAAAGGGAAATGTGCCTTTGGGCCATTTCTATAATGTTTTGGTGATTAAGTGTCCAACACATATTAAGTGAGTTGATTATGTGCCAAACAAGCAAGAAGTGCAAATCATGTAACAAGGTATGTTTCTAGACTTAGTACATTGTTTTGAGTACTAACATATATTGTCTAAGTGCTAGAAACAGGAAAGGAAAGGATTGTGTTAGTGATTTGAGCTCCATTCTAGTTGTGAACTCTTTGTGCTTCATTTTGAGCTCAAGTCTTGGCTTGTGTGCGTGCGTGTGCTGCGGATTTGTGTGTTGCTCCCCAACCTTACTCTTGTGGTTTTATTGTGATCTTTATTGTAAGGGCGAGAGACTCTAACTTGTGGAGATTCCTCGCAAACGGGAAAAAGAGATAAGGAAGAAAAGTCATGGTATTCAAGTTGATCATTGGATCACTTGAAAGAGGTTGAGTGCAACCCTCGTCCATTGGAACGCCACAACGTGGAAGTAGGCAAGTGTTACTTGGCCGAACCACGGGATAAAATCGCGTGTCTCTTGTGTGCTTTCTTTTTGATTGTCTGTGTTCACAAGAGCTCGTCTCAAGCCACTTAGCCGTTCTAACATCAATAACTAAGTGTTGTGGCTATTAGTATTTTATTTTTATAGGATCACCTATTCACCCCCCCCCCCCCCCCCCCCCGCGCCTCTAGGTGCTCTCACTTACTATGAACAGCTCCAGTACGCCGTTTAAATTTAATTTAGTTTAGACTTGTCGTTTGTATTAACCTTCAAACCTTGGCTTAACTTTATTTTATAGGGATCAGGGTTATGTGCCACAGCACGCCACCACCACTGATATTAGCACCAGGAGGAGCTTCTGGAAGGGAGGGAGCTACTACATAGGAGGTTAGTTTGACAATAATTCATTTGAATAGTGGTCAACTTAATATTATAGTTATTAATATATTCTTCTTTCTTTCAGACTCCAAACAAGACAGACGACTTCGTAAACAACTTCTTCGCTTCTGAAGGTTGTGGTCACAACTCAAACGACCTCTATATGTAGTGATTTGACTCTTGTTGTGAATTTGGCCGATGCGATGTATTTTATATGAACTGTGATGGATTATGATGTATATGGTATATTGTGATGGATGTGATATTTGTGGTGGATGGATTGCATTGTGATATTTGTGCTGGATTTGTGTTGTTTGTGATGGAATTGTTATATCTGTGATGAATTTGTGTTGATGTAATATATATGTATTGCTGTTAATTGATGTAATATATATCTGTGATGGATTTGTTGAAATTGCTGTTAATTTTACTTTTTTGTATATATTTTTTTGCTCTAACAATTCTTATTTTCGGTGGCCAGAGTCTAGGGCGCCGAAAATAAGGTCTTATTTTCGACGGCACGCCTCTCACGCTGATAATAAAGATTTATTTTCGGCTAATTTTATTGACGGCCAGAAACGGTCGAAAATAAGGCCTATCTCGGCGAAAATAGCTTATTTTCGACGACATAAGTCTTATTTTCGGCGGTTTCTAGCCGCCGAAAATAGTTATTGTTCTTGTAGCGTTGGTAAAAAAATCATAGTAGTCTGACAAACAGATAGATAAACAACAACGGAGAGGTCTCGAGGGGAGGATGATGATCATCTGATTAAACCATGCCCTCCTCGCCCCTCATCCACATATATGAAGTCGTGGCGACTTCGGTCTGATATTCGGAGGGACTGTTTGCAACGAGGACCCACAAACCTCCGAAGATGTAACATCTGAGTTGACCATGGAAAAATACCCTAGCTTATTACGCTCATCTATTGTGTTTTCCTTCTTCCTATTTTTTCCATTGTAAGCATTGATTATCCTTTTGTGACCTTTACCATCCTTCTTGTAGTTGTTAATCCTACTCAAACATGGTATTTGAATCTAACCTATCCCAAATACAACACTAGAGATTACTTTATTAGTTATCCCTGTTATCAAAATCACACGTGAAGCTTTCAACCGGCGGTGATAATTATGATGCACATTGGAAATTCCGAAAGATAATTGATTAAAGGAGATGTTAAGAATATTCCAAAAGATAAATTATTGATCAAAGGAGATGTTAAGAATATTGCCAATAAATTAATTCGATCAAAGTGTATGCAACGTACCCAGACTACCGGAATTTAGCTCTTTGCCGAGTGTCATATTCTTTGCCGATTGTTTTTTTTCGGGCACTCGGCAAAGTAACTCTTTGCCGAGTGCCACGCAAAAAACCCTCGGTAAAAGAAAACACTCGGCAAAGAAGCTCTTTGCCGAGTGTTTTATTTTTGACACTCGGCAAAGGGCTCTTTGCCGAGTGTCACAAATACAACACTCGGCAAAGAGCTCTTTGCCGAGTGTTTTTTCTCCAACACTAGGCAAAGACAATTTAAAAATCACATTTTAAAGTAGTAAATTAATTCAAATGAAAAGGTTTTCAACTACAAATTTGTATAACTCATCATGATGTACAATTTATATATTGAACATTTCTTCATATGACAAAATAAAAATAAATTTATTCATAAAACTTATATCTCTCTCGTAGTTTATGAAACTATGAGAGAGACGTATAGAATTTGTGCATATTGTTAGATTCATCATGTGAGATAAACAAATGACCAAACAACCAAAATAAACTTTGTAGATCTTGAGAAGTTATAGAAGTTTATAGTTGACAACTTTTTCATTTGAAGTCATATTGTCAACGAAAACTACGTCTGAATTTAAAAATTTTAAAATTTGAATTTTGAAAACGACTTCGAAAGAAAAAACCACCAACATGAAAGTTGTAGGTATTGAAGAGTTATGAAACTTTGTAATTGACAATATTTTGGTTTGAAATCATCTTGTTATGCAAAACTATGTTTGAATTTTGAAATTTGAATTTTTCAAACTATCTCGGATGGAAAAACCACCAAAATAAAAGTTGTAGGTCTTGAAATGTAATTAAACTTTGTAGTTGACAATTTTTAAATTTGAAATCATCTTATCATTGAAAATTTCGTGTGAAGTTTTCAAATTTAAAATTCAAATTTTGTAAACGGTCTCGGATGTAGAAACTATTAAAATAAAACTTGTAAATCTCAAAAAGTTATGCAACTTTATAGTTGGTCACATTTTCAAATGAACTCATTTAGTACCTCAAATAATCAAATTACTCTCGATTTGTTATAGTACATGGAGAATGAAAACATAATATAGACATAATTTGTGTAGTAGTGTAGTGATAAGTAGGGTATGCGCGAGAGAGAGGTTGCAAGTTCGAATCTCACCATTTACAAAATATATAAGTTTGATTCAAAATGATAGGGCAATAGGTAAGGTTAATAGGTAGGGTTGGAGAGTTGTTCCTAGAATTTAAAAAATTGTTTTGCTGTTTTTTTATTTTTTCGATTCTTAATTTGCCGAGTGTTTTTCTTTGCCGAATGCTTTTTGGCACTCGGCAAAGTCTTTGCCGAGTGTCCGAAAAAAAGTATTCAGCAAAGAACCCTTTGCCGATGAAATATTTGTCGAGTGTTACACTCGACAAAGGCTTTGTCGAGTGTAAAATAGCCTTTGCCGAGTGTCTTCAACACTCGACAAAGAACGTGATTCCGGTAACTAACCAACTTAGTGAGGGCAGTCAACACGGCAGCACCGTTCTTCCAGGTTTGTATTGTAGGTATATACCTACATCCAGAGTGTTATTATGTAATCGATGCCGTATGATTTCACCAAAAAAAATCGATGTCGTATGGCTGTGTCGGTGTACACCACGTCACATTATTTATTTCGATCGTCGGCACAGGAAACCAACTTCGCACGAACTACTGATCGATACCGGAAGATCAGAGCGAAGCAGCGAGCCAAAGCAACGAGAGGCCACCGACCTCCGGTATCGACGAGGACAAAACATGCGGATCCTTTTGACGTATCTATTTGCGCGTCAATCCACAAGTGGCTGTGCCTATCATCGCCGCAACGCAACTGCTGATATATATATATAAGGCGAGAATCACCAACTTTTTTTGTTCGTCTCGTCCCAAAGTAGGTGTATTCTATGTATCTCATCTAAAACATCCAACAATATTCACTATATTCGTGCGTCTTTTATACGTCGAAGACTCGTATTTATTGGAATAAATGGATTGGCCCTATTTAAGACAACTAATGTTCCATGACCCATAATAAATACAAATTAAAGTATTAGTCTCACATTGCTAGTTGAAAAAGACTTCAACCAACTTGTACTAGAGTTTCTCTCTCCTCTCCTCTGTCTATTCGAATACTTTAAACAACCGATTTAGTAAAACTAAAATATATACAATACATTTGAGAAATATGTATGTATAAAAAATTTAAAAAAAATAAAAAAAATCTCTAAGATAGGTATTTGCGTATAGAGGACGTAATTTAAAGGACATTGTTAGAAAGAAAGAAGATATAGAGGATAAAATTTTTTAGATGAGACTGTAAAGAAAAGATATATAGGAAGTTACTAGAGACAATCTAAAGAAAAGAATATTCTCTATATTTGGGATAAAGGAGTATACCGAGCCTTTCACTAGAGACATCCCATGACTACGTTTGAAAGCCCAGTATTTACTTTAAAGCCGCTTGCTGTAAATACAGGTCTGAGAATTGATGCATACATCATGTGAGCGGAAGATTTCTATGCAAACAGCGGTTTCCCAGGGCAAAATAGTATTCTTGTGCACAATAAATTAGAGTGGTTTGCACCTGAGAAATGCAGATGATGTACTGCCAAACAGGACCAGAACAGCGTCAAAACGGGAAGTACTAACTACCTTGGACATATTTGGATCCCATGAACTAAAGCAAAAGCAAAGCGACTTTAACTCTTTCTGTTTAGGTCTTTAATTAGCTCCTAGAGAGACTAAATTTTAGTCACTTTGCTTTAGCTCACCGGATCCAAACATACACTAAGCCTTGAAACTAGTGCTGGGAATTGGGCCGGGCCGGGCCAGCCCGACCCAAGTCCATCGTGCTTCGTGTCAAACGGGTTCGGGCCATGAAAGCCCAAAAGACTTTTGGGCCGTGCCGTGCCAGCTCGAAGTGTAAAAATAGTGACCCAGCTCGGCCCTAAACTACGTCGTGCCTTCATTGGGCCGTACCGGTCCAAGCCCGGCCTGTATACTTGACCACATAAAACCAAAATATTATAACCATATAAAGTTCATAGCTTACTAAATTAAAGATATTAAACAATTTTAGCATCATTTAGCCACATAAGGTCTAAATATAACAACAATATAGAGCTGATATCTTACTAAATTAAAGAAGTTAAACAGATTGGGCTTAATTGGGCCGTGTCGGCCCAAGCCCGACCCATTTATGCGGGCCGTGTTGGGGCCCGACGGGCCGGAATTTGAGGCCCGGCCCAGACCCGCCTTCGGGCCGTGCTAGCTTGGCCCATATTATTTCGTGTCGGGTCGTGCTTTGGGCTCCTATTTTGGGCCGTGCTCGTGCTGGCCCGAAAAACCCAGCCCATATTTCCAGCACTACTCGAAACTATACACACTGATGCACCACTATTTATGCCTTGCATTGACCATATAACCACTACGTACTTAGTTTGACGTGTAAATGGATGCATGTCCACTACTTATTACCGTACCATCTTTAAAGTCTCAAAGACGACGTCACGAGCGGAGAGCTAGCGGCGCAGGGGCAGATAACGTGCGTCTGTCAGTCAGGTAGCCATTTCCACGAGATACCAACAGCGACGGATTCGATTCATTTCTTATGTAGAATAGGTTACCTTGTTTATTTTTCACGTGAACACCATTTTATTAGCTTTCCGCTCTGTCCCAGCCTTTCTTCTCGTGTTTGTGTTCCGACCACTCACGTCGAGGTCAATTAATTTAGGAAAGGAAAAAAAACAACAACATTATATATGCTTGCTACTAGATACTCCTATTTGTTGACAAATTTATGGCCATGACAATAAGCACGCTTTTGTTATGACCGTTGAATAAAATAGAATTTCCTAGATGATTTCTAGTACATTTTCTAACCTAAACATACACCAAGACCTGCCCCGGCTCTGGTACAATTATTTTCACATTCCATTGCCGCCTTCCGTGGCCGCTCCTACAACCGCAAGTCCGCAACAATAATATAAATAACTTTTGTCGGATAAAGATTAACGAAACTACGTGTCACTTGTAAAAATAACAAATTTCTGTGGGCATAGTCTAATTCTGTCATCATTTAACTCATGTAAATGTATAGATGAATAGTATCTATTTTTTGTGAGCAGCCGATGAAAAGTGGTTAATTTCGTCGATTAGAAAAGGCCGACGGAGAAAAGCTAATTTTTGTCGGCTATGAAATTTGTAACCCCTCATATTTCTTCACGACACATAATATGTAGTTGCTTCGATGTAGGTTCATGTTTGGATTCAAGTTTTCTGAATCAAACTCGCTGTACAGAAAATATAAAAAAATAATAAGACCAATGAAAAAAGACTCCAATCCTTCATGAAATAAAATTAAGGTCGATGAACCAAACTCTTACTTAAAATATTATCACGTCTCATCCAGAATTATGTACATGTAAAACAAATAAAACTTCCATTTTTATGACTGACATGTGGGTCATGCAAGCACCAGGAGTATTTCCCTTCTGTTGAAAAAAAATAAGGTCGTTAGAAGGATGGTCTTTATATACATTATACCACATAGTAGGTGCATTAACATCGTGTTAAGCTTTGAAGTATACACTCGTGACATATGCAAATGTATTTGAATTTAAATTATTCTAAGATGCACCTGTTTACTCTTGCCTCATTGCCCATCATTGGTCTAAGCTACTTTAAGGCTCTTTTAATATGGTACATCCATTTATATTGCATTGGCAGCCTATCTTAGCTTCATATGGATGGATAAGTAAATGTTTTATTTTATTGAACCATCTAGAGGGAATATTTTTTTTGAACTTGCATATGAGGACCAGATGAATCTCTTTCTATACTCGTTCTATCATATTTAGAAAAATAGCTGTCGGCGTTTCGACCCCGGGGGTCCCTGGACCGACGAGTAAATTGTCGCCGCGTGCCCCAGCCCAGATGGGTCGGCACGAGGCGGAACGCGAAGAGGGGAGAGCAGCCGGAGGGAGACAGGCGTGGGAGGTGGAACCCGCGACCTTCGTGTTAGCCCCGCGCCTAGGTCGGGTGCGTTTGCAGTAGGAGGTTACAAGCGTCCACGCGGGAGGGAGCGAGCGGCCTTGCGCGAGCGCCGTCCCGTCCTTCCCCGCGCGGCCAACCCTCTGTAAGAGGGTCCTGGACCTCCCTTTTATAGGCGTAAGGAGAGGATCCAGGTGTATAATGGGGGGGTGTAGCAGTGTGCTAACGTGTCTAGCGGAGGAGAGCTAGCGCCCTAAGTACATGCCATCGTGGCAGCCGGAGAGGTTTTGGCACCCAGTTCGTGTGGTGTCGTGGCCGTCGGAGGAGCGCTGGAGCCTGGCGGAAGGACAGCTGTCGGGGCTGTCGAGTCCTTGCTGACGTCTTCTTGCTTCCGTAAGGGGGCTGAGAGCCGCCGTCGTCATAGAGCGTGCGGGGCGCCATCATTACTCGTATAGTGGAGCGAGCCAGATGGGACGCCGGTCTTGTTCCCCGTAGCCTGATTCAGCTTGGGGTAGGGTAATGATGGCGCCTCCTGTTGACGTGGTCGGTCCGTGCCCTAGGCTGGGCGAGGTGGAGGCTCCTCCGAGGTCGAGGTCGAGTCTGTCTTCCAAGGTCGAGGTCGAGTCCGAGCCCCCGGGTCGGACAAGACGGAGACCGTCGGCTGAGGCCAGGGCTGAGTCCGAGCCCTGGGGTCGGGCGAAGCGGAGTTCGTCGTCCTTCGGGGCTGAGCCCGAGTCCGAGCCCTGGGGTCGGGCGGAGCGGAGTTCGTCGTCTTCCGGGGCTGAGCCCGAGTCCGAGCCCTGGGGTCGGGCGGAGCGGAGTTCGTCGTCTTCCGGGGCTGAGCCCGAGTCCGAGCCCTGGGGTCGGGCGAAGCGGAGTTTCCCATAGCGCCTAGGCCGGACTTGGCTGCTGTCAGCCTCACTCTGTCGAGTGGCTCAGCAGTCGGAGCGGCGCAGGCGGCGCTGTCCTCTTTTCAGACCGGTCAGTGGAGCGGCGAAGTGACTGCAGTCACTTCGGCTCTGTCGACTGGAGGGCGTGCGTCAGGATAAAGGTGTCAGGCCACCTTTGCATTAAATGCCCCTGCGGTTTGGTCGGTTGGCGTGGCGATTTGGCCAAGGTTGCTTCTTGGTGAAGACTGGGCCTCGGGCGAGCCGAAGGTGTGTCCGTTGCTGGAGGGGGTCCTCGGGCGAGACGTAGATCCTCCGGGGTCGGCTGCCCTTGCTCGAGGCTGGGCTCGGGCGAGGCGTGATCGCATCCCTCGAATGGACCGATCCTTGACTTAATCGCACCCATCAGGCCTTTGTAGCTTTGTGCTGATGGGGGTTACCAGCTGAGATTTAGGAGTCTTGAGGGTACCCCTAATTATGGTCCCCGACAGTAGCCCCCGAGCCTCGAAGGGAGTGTTAATACTCGCTTGAAGGCTTTTGATGCACTTTTTTGCAAGGGGACCAGCCTTTTTTGGTTGCATTTTGTTCCGGTGGGTGCGCGCGAGCGCACCCGCCGGGTGTAGCCCCCGAGGCCTCGAAGGAGTAGTTTGACTCCTTCGAGGTCTTAGTGTGTTTCGCAACACTTCGGCTGGTCTGGTTGTTCCCTCATGCGAGCTGGCCGTAGCCCGGGTGTACGGTCGGGTCCCAAGTTCTCGGGCTGGTATGTTGACGCTGTCAATGGTTTGGCCGGAGCCGGGTTTGCGAGAGCAGCCCCGAGCCTCTGCACAGGGCGAGAGGACGGTCAAGGACAGACTCGACTTTTTTACATACGCCCCTGCGTCGCCTTTCCGCAAGGAGGAGGGGGGAAAGCGCCATGTTGCTCTCGGAGGGCGCCGAACATGGTGTCTCCGGTGAGCTGCTGGCGAGTAATCCAAGTGGACGCCCGTGCCCCATTTGTTAGGGGTCGGCTAGAGGCCCGGAGGCGCGCTCCAAAAGTACCTGCGGGTGATCTGCCGAACCCGGTCCCCTTTTGACGGGGTCCGAGGGCTCGTTGCCTCCCTCTGATGGGATTCCGTTATGAGATCGTTCCCGCTGGTCTTGGAAATGTCCTAGGGTACCTCGGGAGCGTAGCCCGAGCCTTGGTTATGTATTGAACGTACCCAGGGTCATCCCTCGCTCTGTGTCTGAGGCGACTGTGAACCCTTCGAGGGCCAGCCTACGAACCCCTGATCAGTAGTGGGCGTGGAGCCCGAGTGGCCTGAGGCGGCCGTTGAACCCTTCCGAGGGGCCGGCCATCGAACCTCTGACCAGTAGTGGGCGCATAACCCAAGCGCTCTGAGGCGGCCGTTGAGCCCCTCCGAGGGGCCAGCCTTTGAACCTCTGATCAGTAGGGAGGCTCGGGGCCTGTTTCCTTCATGGAGAAGGATCCTTTTCGGGGTATCCCCCTTTCCCGGTCCCTGTTGTAAGAGAGAGAAAGAGGAAAAGGAAAAGGATACGAAATCGAATGACGTGGCGTACCTTTTTCGACGCGGTCATTATGGCGAAGGCGAAGCGTCGCTTGCTTCTCCTGCCTGAGGCGCCGCCTGTCCCACAGCGGAGTTAATGCGACGGGGCGAGTGGTTCGCGGGGCGGCCGTTGAGTGTGTGCGAGCCGTTCGAGGAACGGAACACGGGCGCGCCGTCTTCACGCCGTGAGAGAGGGTTCTCTCGCTGCCCCTGGATGGGACGTAAGCTTGGTTGACGACGTGACCGCTGCTCCTGCCCGCCTGCCACCGCCATTACTTCCGGCCCATTTTTGGCCGTATTGACCGTCGCGCCTGGCTGGCACTGCTGGGTCATACGCAGGGTTGCCTCGAGTCGCGGTACTGGTTCCGTAGTCGAGGAGGCACGGTAGTGGTGCGAGTGGCGGTGCAGTTGCTCACACATAGCAACCGGCGCGCCGGTTGCATGACGTGTGGGCCTGGGCCTCCATGCTGGGCGCGTTGGAGTCGAAGGGGCACGCCCACTTGGCGCGGTTGCATGCCGACTGCATGGCTGTCCACCCTTCCACTCGCTGGTCTGGGCGAAAGTGGAGGAATGCCTGTAACCGCTGGGCAGTTGCATGCCCTGCGCGCGGCGGTTTGGCTCCTTCTGCCCTGGACCAGCTTGCATGACGCGTGGGGCCCAGCCCCCGTGTCGTAGGGGGAGGACCTTGGAGCGTGTTGGAGAAGACTCAGCCCACGACGGCTGGGGACGCAAGTAGGGAGAGTCGCCTTTAAAAGGAGGGTGACCTCCTTGAAAGGCGGCCATGTCTTTGCGCTCCCTTATGCACCGTGTCTTTCCACCTTCCGAGCCCCCGGATGGGGAACACCCGCAATCCTTCCGCCTTGCCATTGGAGGAACGCAACTTCGTGGAAGTTGGTACCTTTCAGCCATCGTTCGGCTTCAAGGATTTTCATCAGGCAGCCCGGCCGCATCCCCTCACCGGCGGTCACCCAAGACGGTGACCTCCAGTTCGATGGTGGGGAGAAGCGAACCGGGCTGCGATCTTGGTCCCGCCCTCAGCTTCAAGGATGTTCATCATCCTGGCTGGGGCGGGGGTCGGGCTGAGCCGGAGCTCTTCCCCCTGTGCGGGCCGGCTGGTCACCTCCTCTTCCAGCTTCTGGTGGTGGAAACCATCCTCCGGCCCTGCGGAGGAGGCGTCCTCCAGCCATGTCGGGGAAGGCGAACTATTGCTGTCCAGCTAGGATGCAACATTCCGTCCTTCTCCTCGCTTTCGTGGCGAGGACGAGAGTGAGGACCTGCCGGTGCGCCTTGCCAACTGTCGGCGTTGGTGGAGAGGCGGACGCCGCCGTCTGTGCTGACGTGGTGGCAGCTGGAGGAAGCTTCCCCCTCGTCGAGGCCATCGGCGCCGCCTACGGACCGGCCCCCGGCTCTTTGGCTTTAATGTCTGGTTCGCGTCCCTTGAATGGGGGCACGAACGAGAGCCTTCCGGTGGCCGCGTCCGTCCTGGGGCCATAGCTGTTCTGTGGGGACGGAACCGGAGTTCCGTTTGCATTGGCACCTTGAATGCCGGTGTTTTGTTCATTGTGGCTGTCGGGGCCTGAACACGTATGTATTTTCGGCACGGAGCCGTGTTTTTTCCTCATTTTCAAGCACTAAGACTCGCCTGTTGGTTATCTGAACCACTTCACCAAGCGTGAGTCGCCTCGTGCGAAGGTGACGAGTGAGGTATCCGTATCCCGGAGGCGTAGGAGTCCCTCGGCTCGGTCGGCCTTGCTGTCCGAGGCTTCTCTCGCTTAGTTAAAGGGTCCCCTCGGCCGCTCTTTGATGAGCCGAAGCCGGAGGTAGCGGTGTCAGCACGGACAGAGGCAGAGTTGGCTCGAAAATAAGATTTGGTCGGCCGGAGCCTAGCCGGGTCGTCCACTGGCGGGACCGACGCCGGAGTTGAGCTGCCGAGGCCACAAGCCAGGATGATGTCCTCGGGGAACAGCTGGCCGAGGCCTCGGGGTGGCCGGCCGAGCCGTCTGCTCGAGCCAGATTCCTGGAGAAGACCCTGGCGGCGCTAGCCCGGGTGTGGTGCTGATGTCGTCCTTCAGAGCGAAGATCCTCCAACCGCGTCGCCGTCCGAGGCTAGGTTAGGCCCCGCCGAAGGTGTAGTTGACGCCGAGGGTGCTGCTGCCCCCTTCAACTGTCGACGTCCGAGCCTACAGGATCGGGTTGTCTTGTAGTGTGTGTATGTTTTCTGCGGCCGCCGAGGCCCAAACACACTGTCGTCGTGTTGTGAAGTTGTGTCCCTTTTCCTCTTGTTTCGAGTATCCGGACTTATTTGTCGGTAACAGAATTGTTTGTGCGGGTGAGAGTTGCTTTTCACGGAAGGTGATGAGTGAGGTATCCATATCTCGGAGGCGTAGGAATCCCTCGGCTCGGTCGGCCTTGCCGCTTACGCGCACTCTTACTCGTCCATAGGGTTCTGTCACCGACGCAGTCGAGAAGGCCCGAAAAATCGTTCCGGCAGAGGAGCTTTCGAGCATGAAGACTTGTTCGGTCCGCGGAATCACTTATCCGAGCGCGAGTTACTTATCGCAGAAGGTGATGAGTGAGGTATCCGTATCCCGGAGGCGTAGGAGTCCCTCAGCTCGGTCAGCCTTGGCTGCTTACGTGTACTCCGTCGTTTTCAGGATCCACTTTCGAAGTAGTCGAAAAGCACGAAAGGCATTCTGGCAGAAAAGATTTTTTTCTTTTTTCGAGGAAAATTTCGACGCAGAGGGGGTTCCTCCCTTCTAGCCCCCGAGGGAGGGTCGAGCTTTGCCGAGGCAAGGCTGACCCTTCCTTGACGACCAGACTTTGTGTGTGAACGGGGTGTACGAATAACTTGGAAGCATCTTAAGGGTAGAAGCGACGTAGCTGTTGGATGTTCCAAGCGTTGTTGTAGACCTCGCCTTGACTGTTGGCTAGCTTGTATGTTCCGGGCTTCAGAATTTTGGCGACAACGAACGGCCCTTCCCAGGGAGGCGTGAGTTTGTGCCGCCCTCGGGCGTCTTGTCGCAGCCGAAGCACCAGGTCGCCCACCTGGAGGTCTCGGGACCGAACCCCTCGAGCGTGGTAGCGTCGCAGGGACTGCTGGTACCGCGCCGAGTGTAGTAAGGCCATGTCCCGAGCCTCCTCCAGCTGGTCCAGTGAGTCTTCTCGATTGGCTCGATTGCTTTGGTCGGCGTAGGCCCTCGTCCTCGGGGAACCGTATTCTAAGTCTGTGGGCAAGATGGCCTCGGCCCCATAGACTAGAAAGAACGGTGTGAAGCCCATGGCTCGACTCGGCGTTGTCCTCAGACTCCAGACCACCGAGGGGAGCTCCTTCATCCATCGCTTGCCGAACTTGTTGAGGTCGTTGTAGATCCGCGGCTTGAGCCCTTGCAGAATCATGTCGTTGGCACGTTCTACCTGCCCATTTATCATAGGGTGGGCCACGGCGGCCCAGTCCACCCGGATGTGGTGATCCTCGCAGAAGTCCAGGAACTTCCTGCCGGTGAACTAGGTGCCGTTGTCGGTGATGATGGAGTTTGGGACCCCAAAGCGATGGATGATGTTGGTGAAGAACGCCACCGCCTGTTCGGACCTGATGCTGTTTAGGGTCGGACCTGAAAGGGAAATGTGCCCTTGGGCCATTTCTAAGTATTTTGGTGATTGAGTGCCAACACATGTGTTTAATTGTGAATTTGTGTACATGGATGAACAAGGTGCAAATCATGAAGTAAAGGTATGTTTCTAAGCCTTAGTACATTGGTTTTGTGGACTAACATATTTGTCTAAGTGTTAGAAACAGAAAGAAGAAAAAGAGAAAAGGGGAGAGAATGACTTGGCTGTGTGCAGCCAAGTCCCAGCTCGGTCTGGAGCACCGGACTGTCCGGTGTGCACCGGACAGTGTCCGGTGCGCCAGGCTGACTCGGCTCGAACTGGCCGCTCTCGGGAATTCGCCGACGGCGTACGGCTAAAATTCACCGGACTGTCCGGTGTGCACCGGACTGTCCGGTGAGCCAACGGTCGGCCAGGGCCAACGGTCGGCCGCGCAATCCGCGCGAGACACGTGGCCGAGCCAACGGTCGGAAGACGGCACCGGACTGTCCGGTGTGCACCGGACTGTCCGGTGCGCCAACGGCTCGCAGATCTCCAACGGGCTGCAACGGTCGGCAGCGCCAGATAAGGAAACAAATCGGGCACCGGACAGTGTCCGGTGTGCACCGGACTGTCCGGTGCCCCCGACGACAGAAGGCAAGGATGGCCTTCCGGATTTGCTCTCAACGGCTCCTAGCTGCCTTGGGGCTATAAAAGGAGCCCCTAGGCGCATGGAGGAGACACACAAGCAACCTTTGAGCATTCTTGATCATCCACACTAAGTCTCTGCGCATTCGTTTGTGTTTCTAAGTGATTCGAGCTCTGTTCTAAGTGAGAACTCTGAGATAGTCTTGTGAGCTCGATTCTTGGCCGTGTGTGTGCGCTTTTGTTGTGGATTTGTGTGTGTTGCTTCCCTCCCTTACTCTGTGCTTTCTTTGTGATCATATACTTGTAAGGGCAAGAGACTCCAATTTGTGGAGATTCCTTGCAAACGGGATAGTGAAAGGAAAAGCAAAACACCGTGGTATTCAAGTGGGTCTTTGGACCGCTTGAGAGGGGTTGATTGCAACCCTCGTCCGTTGGGACGCCACAACGTGGAAGTAGGCAAGCATTGGCTTGGCCGAACCACGGGATAAACCACCGTGTCACCTCTGTCTTGATCTCTTGTGGTATTGTGTTTTGTTGAGACTTCACCTTAGCCACTTGGCAATAATCGTGCTAACACATAACAAGTTTTTGTGGCTTAAGTTTGAAGTTTTTACAGGATCACCTATTCACCCCCCCCTCTAGGTGCTCTCAATTGGTATCAGAGCCGTTCTATTCACAAAGGGACTAACCGCCCGAATAGATGGATCCTAAGGGGAAGGGTATTGTGATCAACGACAAAGAAAAGGAGACCTTCGTCAACGAGCCGAAGGACGACAAGCCTACCGACTCCGGCTCGGGCCATAGACGAAAGGAAGGGAAGAAGAAGAAGACGAGGCGTATCAAGGAGATCATCTACTACGACGATAGTGATGAATCCACTTCTTCCCAAAAGGACGACGACAACGACTACAGGAAGACGGTCAATTCGAACTTTTCATTTGATTATTCCCGTATTCAACATAGTTCGAATTCGCATTTGCTTTCCATTCCTCTTGGCAAACCTCCACACTTCGATGGGGAGGACTACGGATTTTGGAGTCACAAAATGCGTAGTCACTTATTCTCTCTCCATCCTAGCATATGGGAGATTGTGGAGAACGGAATGAAATTCGATAGCTCGGATAGCCCTATGCTTATAAATGAACAGATTCATAAAAATGCACAGGCTACTACTGTTCTCTTAGCATCTTTGTGCAGGGAAGAGTACAATAAGGTGAGCGGCTTGGACAATGCCAAGCAGATATGGGACACCCTCAAGATCTCTCACGAGGGGAACGACATCACCATGCTCACCAAGATGGAGTTGGTGGAGGGCGAGCTTGGACGGTTCGCCATGATAAGGGGAGAGGAGCCAACTCAGACGTACAACCGGCTCAAGACCCTTATCAACAAAATAAGGAGCTACGGAAGCACGCGTTGGACGGATCACGATGTCGTCCGCCTAATGCTCAGGTCCTTTACCGTACTTGATCCTCATCTCGTGAACAATATTCGTGAGAATCCCAGGTACACGATGATGACGCCCGAGGAAGTGCTTGGAAAATTCGTAAGCGGGCGGATGATGATCAAGGAGGCAAGATACGTCGACGAAGCGTTGAACGGTCCGATCAACGAGCCGCAACCCCTTGCTCTCAAGGCAACACGAAGCAAGGAGGCGCTACCTAGCAAGGTGGCACAGATTGAGGCGGCTGGCCTTAATGATGAAGAGATGGCTCTCATCATTAAAAGATTCAAGACGGTGCTTAAAGGTCACAAGGGACAACCAAGCAAGACCAAAGCCAAGGGGAAGCGCTCATGCTTCAAATGCGGTAAGCTTGGTCATTTCATTGCTAACTGTCCCGATAATGAAAGTGACCAGGAAAAGGGGAACAAAAGAGAGAAGAAGAAGCAATACAAGAAGGCAAAGGGCGAGGCGCATCTAGGAAAGGAGTGGGACTCGGATTGCTCCTCCTCCGACTCCGACAACGAAGGACTCGCCGCCACTGCCTTCAACAAATCGGCTCTCTTCCCCAACGAGCGTCTCACTTGCCTTATGGCAAGGGAGAAGAAGGTGAGTACTCAAGACTCCACTTATGCTTCTTCTAGTGATAGTGAGTCTAGTGACGATGATGACATAGATTATTCTTGCTTGTTCAAAGGCTTAGATAGATCTAAGATAGATAAAATCAATGAATTGATTGATGCTTTGAATGAAAAGGATAGGCTTTTAGAGAAGCAAGAGGATTTATTGTATGATGAACATGATAAGTTTATAGAGGCACAAAAATCATATGCTTTAGAAGTGAAAAGAAATGAAGTGCTTTCTAGTGAAATATCTTCTTGTCATGAAACCATTGCTACTTTACAAAGTGTTAACCATGATTTAAATGCTAAATTAGAAGTAACAAATAAATCTAAGTCTTGTGTTGAAAATGTTACAATTTGCACTAGGTGTAAAGATTTTGATGTTAACACTTGTAGCAAACACTTAGTTTCAATTTCAAAACTAAAAGATGAAGTGGCTAGTCTTAATGCTCAACTTAAGACTAGCAAGAGTGAAGTTGAAAAGATAAAATTTGCAAGGGATGCCTATACAATTGGAAGACATCCCTCAATTAAGGATGGGCTTGGCTTCAAGAGGGAAGCCAAGAACTTAACAAGCCATAAGGCTCCCATCTTCGTCAAGGAGAAGGGGAAGGCCCCGATGGCTAGTAATGCTAAAAAGAATCATGCTTTTATGTATTATGATAGGAGACATGCTAGAAATGCTTATAATCATTTTGATTCACATGTTTATGATTCTCATGCAATGTTTGCTTCTAGTTCTTCTTATAATCATGGTAGAGATATGTGTAGGAGAAATGTTGTACATATGCCTAGGAGAGATATTGCTCATGTACCTAGAAAGAATGTTATTCATGCTCCTAGGAAAGTAGTGAATGAACCTTCTACCATTTATTATGCTTGTAATGCTCCCTTTGCTATTTGTAGAAAGGGTAAGAAGGTAGTTGCTAGGAAATTAGGGGCTAGATGCAAGGGAGATAAATCTTGCATTTGGGTCCCTAAAGACATTTGTGCTAACCTTGCAGGACCCAACATGAGTTGGGTACCTAAGACCCAAGCCTAAATTTGCCTTGCAGGTTTATGCATCCGGGGGTTCAAGCTGGATTATCGACAGCGGATGCACAAACCATATGACGGGGGAGAAGAAGATGTTCACCTCCTACGTCAAAAATAAGGATTCCCAAGATTCAATTATATTCGGTGATGGGAATCAAGGCAAGGTAAAAGGGTTAGGTAAAATTGCAATTTCTAATGAGCATTCTATATCAAATGTATTCCTAGTGGAGAGTCTTGGATATAATTTGCTATCTGTTAGTCAATTATGTCAAATGGGATATAATTGTTTATTTACAAATGTAGATGTGTCTGTCTTTAGAAGATGTGATGGTTCACTAGCTTTTAAGGGTGTACTAGACGGCAAGCTTTACTTAGTTGATTTTGCAAAAGAAGAGGCCGGTCTAGATGCATGCTTAATGGCTAAGACTTGCATGGGCTGGCTGTGGCATCGCCGCTTAGCACATGTGGGGATGAAGAATCTCCACAAGCTTCTAAAGGGAGAACACGTGATAGGTCTAACCAATGTTTATTTCGAAAAAGATAGACCTTGTGCAGCTTGTCAGGCAGGTAAACAAGTTGGAGGAGCACATCATAGCAAGAATGTGATGACCACGTCAAGACCTCTGGAGCTGCTGCATATGGACCTCTTCGGACCCGTCGCCTATCTAAGCATAGGAGGAAGTAAGTATGGTTTAGTTATTGTTGATGACTTTTCCCGCTTCACTTGGGTGTTCTTTTTGCAGGATAAGTCTGAAACCCAAGGGACCCTCAAGCGCTTCCTCAGGAGAGCTCAAAATGAGTTTGAGCTCAAGGTGAAGAAGATTAGGAGCGACAACGGGTCCGAGTTCAAGAACCTTCAAGTGGAGGAGTTTCTTGAGGAGGAAGGGATCAAGCACGAGTTCTCCGCTCCCTACACACCACAACAAAATGGTGTGGTAGAGAGGAAGAACAGGACGCTAATCGATATGGCGAGGACGATGCTTGGAGAGTTCAAGACCCCCGAGTGCTTTTGGTCGGAAGCCGTGAACACGGCTTGCCACGCCATCAACAGGGTCTACCTTCACCGCCTCCTCAAGAAGACGTCATATGAGCTACTAACCGGTAACAAACCCAATGTATCGTACTTTCGTGTTTTTGGGAGCAAGTGCTACATTCTAGTGAAGAAGGGTAGAAATTCTAAGTTTGCTCCCAAAGCTGTAGAAGGGTTTTTATTAGGTTATGATTCAAATACAAAGGCGTATAGGGTCTTCAACAAATCATCGGGTTTGGTTGAAGTCTCTAGCGACGTTGTATTTGATGAGACTAATGGCTCTCCAAGAGAGCAAGTTGTTGATTGTGATGATGTAGATGAAGAAGATGTTCCAACGGCCGCTATACGAACCATGGCGATTGGAGACGTTCGGCCACAGGAACAAGATGAACGAGATCAACCTTCTTCCTCAACGACGGTGCATCCCCCACCTCAAGACGATGAACAGGTTCATCAAAAGGAGGCGTGTGATCAAGGGGGAGCACAAGATGATCACGTGATGGAGGAAGAAGCGCAACCGGCACCTCCAACCCAAGTTCGAGCGATGATTCAAAGGGATCATCCCGTCGACCAAATTCTGGGTGACATTAGCAAGGGAGTAACTACTCGGTCTCGATTAGTTAATTTTTGTGAACATTACTCTTTTGTCTCCTCTATTGAGCCTTTCAGGGTAGAGGAGGCCTTGCTAGATCCGGATTGGGTGTTGGCCATGCAGGAGGAACTTAATAACTTCAAGCGCAACGAAGTTTGGACGCTGGTGCCTCGTCCCAAGCAAAATGTTGTGGGAACCAAGTGGGTGTTCCGCAATAAACAGGACGAGCACGGGGTGGTGACGAGGAACAAGGCTCGACTTGTGGCAAAAGGTTATGCCCAAGTCGCAGGTTTGGACTTTGAGGAGACTTTTGCTCCTGTGGCTAGGCTAGAGTCCATTCGTATCTTGCTAGCATATGCCGCTCACCATTCTTTCAGGTTGTACCAAATGGATGTGAAGAGCGCGTTCCTCAACGGGCCAATAAAGGAGGAGGTGTACGTGGAGCAACCCCCTGGCTTCGAGGATGAGCGGTACCCCGACCACGTGTGTAAGCTCTCTAAGGCGCTCTATGGACTTAAGCAAGCCCCAAGAGCATGGTATGAATGTCTTAGAGATTTTTTAATTGCTAATGCTTTCAAGGTTGGGAAAGCCGATCCAACTCTTTTCACTAAGACTTGTAATGGTGATTTGTTTGTGTGCCAAATTTATGTCGATGACATAATATTTGGTTCTACTAATCAAAAGTCTTGTGAAGAGTTTAGCAGGGTGATGACGCAGAAATTCGAGATGTCGATGATGGGCGAGTTGAACTACTTCCTTGGGTTCCAAGTGAAGCAACTCAAGGACGGCACCTTCATCTCCCAAACGAAGTACACGCAAGATCTGCTAAAGAGGTTTGGGATGAAGGACGCCAAGCCCGCAAAGACGCCGATGGGAACCGACGGACACACCGACCTCAACAAAGGAGGTAAGTCCGTTGATCAAAAGGCATACCGGTCAATGATAGGGTCTTTACTTTATTTATGTGCTAGTAGACCGGATATTATGCTTAGCGTATGCATGTGTGCTAGATTTCAATCCGATCCTAAGGAGTGTCACTTGGTGGCGGTGAAGCGAATTCTTAGATATTTAGTCGCTACGCCTTGCTTCGGGATCTGGTATCCAAAGGGGTCTAACTTTGACTTAATTGGGTACTCAGATTCCGACTATGCTGGATGTAAGGTCGATAGGAAGAGTACATCGGGGACGTGCCAATTCTTAGGAAGGTCCCTGGTGTCATGGAACTCTAAGAAACAAACCTCCGTTGCCCTATCCACCGCTGAGGCCGAGTACGTTGCCGCAGGTCAGTGTTGCGCGCAACTACTTTGGATGAGGCAAACCCTCAGGGACTTTGGCTACAATCTGAGCAAAGTCCCACTCCTATGTGATAATGAGAGTGCTATCCGAATAGCGGAAAATCCTGTTGAGCACAGCCGCACAAAGCACATTGACATCCGGCATCATTTTCTGAGAGACCACCAGCAAAAGGGAGATATCGAAGTGTTTTATGTTAGCACCGAGAACCAGCTAGCCGATATCTTTACCAAGCCTTTAGATGAGAAGACCTTTTGCAGGCTGCGTAGTGAGCTAAATGTCTTAGATTCGCGGAACTTGGATTGAATTGTAGCATACATGTATTCATGCCTTTGATCATGTTCATTCTGCATTTTGTTGCTTATTATGGTGCTCAAGTTGTACAAACACTCCCTGGACCTCACAAGTCCGTTGCAAAGTGATGCACATGTTTAGGGGGAGACGTGTTACAACTTGACCCATTGAGACTAACCATATGCTTGAGTTTGCCTGTTTTAGTCTCAAAGGAGAATTGAAAGGGAAAAGGTGGACTTGGACCATGAAAGACTTCCACTGCACTCCGATGAGGGGTAACTTATTCCAAGTCCATCTCATTAACTCTTATTGCCATTTGCTCTTAATTGAAGATTTTGGTGAGGCAATGGGGTTAAAGGGCCACAATTGATCCCGTTTTGGTGCTTGATGCCAAAGGGGGAGAAAATAAAGGCCAAAGCAATAAATGGATCAGCTACCACTTGAGAGATTTTGAAAATAGTAGAATTGAGTGTTTGATTTGTCCAAATCTTGTCAAAGTTGGCTTCTTGTGGGGAGAAGTATTGTTTATGGAAAAAAGGGGGAGTTTTTGAAATCTTTGATCAATCTCTTTTGGAATGACTCTTTTTTTTGCTTAAACATGTGTGTTTAACTTAGAGATAGAGATTTGAGTTTGATTTGCAAAAACAAACCAAGTGGTGGCAAAGGATGATCCATATATGCCAAAATTGAATAAAACTTAAATTTATTTTATTTGAAGTGAGTTTGCACTTGTTCTAGTTGCTTTATGTAGTGTTGGCATAAATCACCAAAAAGGGGGAGATTGAAAGGGAAATGTGCCCTTGGGCCATTTCTAAGTATTTTGGTGATTGAGTGCCAACACATGTGTTTAATTGTGAATTTGTGTACATGGATGAACAAGGTGCAAATCATGAAGTAAAGGTATGTTTCTAAGCCTTAGTACATTGGTTTTGTGGACTAACATATTTGTCTAAGTGTTAGAAACAGAAAGAAGAAAAAGAGAAAAGGGGAGAGAATGACTTGGCTGTGTGCAGCCAAGTCCCAGCTCGGTCTGGAGCACCGGACTGTCCGGTGTGCACCGGACAGTGTCCGGTGCGCCAGGCTGACTCGGCTCGAACTGGCCGCTCTCGGGAATTCGCCGACGGCGTACGGCTAAAATTCACCGGACTGTCCGGTGTGCACCGGACTGTCCGGTGAGCCAACGGTCGGCCAGGGCCAACGGTCGGCCGCGCAATCCGCGCGAGACACGTGGCCGAGCCAACGGTCGGAAGACGGCACCGGACTGTCCGGTGTGCACCGGACTGTCCGGTGCGCCAACGGCTCGCAGATCTCCAACGGGCTGCAACGGTCGGCAGCGCCAGATAAGGAAACAAATCGGGCACCGGACAGTGTCCGGTGTGCACCGGACTGTCCGGTGCCCCCGACGACAGAAGGCAAGGATGGCCTTCCGGATTTGCTCTCAACGGCTCCTAGCTGCCTTGGGGCTATAAAAGGAGCCCCTAGGCGCATGGAGGAGACACACAAGCAACCTTTGAGCATTCTTGATCATCCACACTAAGTCTCTGCGCATTCGTTTGTGTTTCTAAGTGATTCGAGCTCTGTTCTAAGTGAGAACTCTGAGATAGTCTTGTGAGCTCGATTCTTGGCCGTGTGTGTGCGCTTTTGTTGTGGATTTGTGTGTGTTGCTTCCCTCCCTTACTCTGTGCTTTCTTTGTGATCATATACTTGTAAGGGCAAGAGACTCCAATTTGTGGAGATTCCTTGCAAACGGGATAGTGAAAGGAAAAGCAAAACACCGTGGTATTCAAGTGGGTCTTTGGACCGCTTGAGAGGGGTTGATTGCAACCCTCGTCCGTTGGGACGCCACAACGTGGAAGTAGGCAAGCATTGGCTTGGCCGAACCACGGGATAAACCACCGTGTCACCTCTGTCTTGATCTCTTGTGGTATTGTGTTTTGTTGAGACTTCACCTTAGCCACTTGGCAATAATCGTGCTAACACATAACAAGTTTTTGTGGCTTAAGTTTGAAGTTTTTACAGGATCACCTATTCACCCCCCCCCTCTAGGTGCTCTCAGGACCTCGATCCACTTGGAGAATTTGTCGATGGCGACCAGCAGGTGCGTGTAGCCCCCGGGTGCCTTCTGCAAAGGGCCGACTAGGTCCAGACCCCACACAGCAAACGGCCAGGTGATGGGTATGGTCTGCAGAGCCTGAGCGGGCAGGTGGGTCTGCCTCGCGTAGAACTGACACCCTTCGCTGGTGCGGACAATTCTAGTGGCGTCGGCCACCGCCGTCGGCCAGTAGAAACCTTGTCAAAAGGCGTTTCCAACAAGGGTTCGAGGTGCTGCGTGATGGCCGCAAGCCCCCGAGTGTATCTCTTGTAGGAGCTCCTGACCTTCGGCGATGGAAATGCATCGCTGGAGGATGCCCGAGGGGCTGCGGTGGTAGAGCTCCTTCTCGTCTCCCAGCAAGACGAACGACTTGGCACGCCGCGCCAACCGCCGAGCTTCGGCTCGGTCGGGGGGTAGCTCTCCTCGGTGAAGATATTGCAGGTACGGGGTCTGCCAATTTTGATTAGGCGTGACCTCGCTCCGCTCCCCCTCGACGCGCAGTGCCTCACCCTCGGGGGTCGAGGGTACCTCGGGCTGAGCCGAGGGTGCCTCGGGTTGAGCCGAGGGTGCTTCGGGCCGAGCCGAGGGTACCTCGGACTGAGCCGAGGGTGCCTCAGGCTGGGCCGAGGCCTTCTCGGGCTCGGGCGTGTCGTCGGTCTTGACGGAGGGTTGATGTAGGTCCCGGGAGAATACGTCCGGGGGAACCGTTGTTCGCCCCGAGGCTATTTTAGCCAGCTCGTCCGCAGTCTCGTTGTAGCGTCGGGCGATGTGGTTGAGCTCGAGCCCGTAGAACTTGTCTTCTAGGCGCCGAACCTCATCGCAGTAGGCCTCCATCTTTGGGTCGCGGCAGTGGGAGTTCTTCATGACTTGGTCGATGACGAGCTGCGAGTCACCGCGAGCGTCGAGGCGTCGGACCCCTAGCTCGATGGCGATTTGCAACCCATTTACCAGAGCCTCGTACTCAGCCACGTTGTTGGACGCCGGGAAGTGGAGGCGTAGCACGTAGCGTAGGTGCTTCCCGAGGGGCGAGATGAAGAGCAGGCCCGCGCCGGCTCCCGTCTTCATCAGCGACCCGTCAAAAAACATGGTCCAGAGTTCCGGTTGGATCGGAGCTGTTGGGAGCTGGGTGTCGACCCATTCAGCCACGAAGTCCGCCAAGACCTGGGACTTGATGGCCTTCCGAGGGGCGAACGAGATCGTCTCGCCCATGATCTCCACCGCCCACTTTGCAATTCTACCCGAGGCCTCTCGGGACTGGATGATCTCCCCCAGGGGGAAGGATGACACCACAGTTACCAGATGAGACTCGAAGTAGTGTCGCAACTTCCGCCGCGTCAGGATCACCACGTACAGCAGCTTCTGAATTTGTGGGTAGCAGATCTTGGTCTCGGACAGTACCTCACTGATGAAGTAGACTGGCCTCTGGATGGGCAATGCATGCCCCTCTTCTCATCTCTCAACCACAATCGCGACGCTAACCACCTGAGTGGTCGCGGCGACGTAGATCAAGAGGACTTCTCCAGCAGCGGGGGCCACCAAGATGGGCGCGTTCGTGAGGAGCGCCTTCAGGTTCCCGAGGGCTTCCTCGGCCTCAAGGGCCCAAGCGAAACACTCGGCCTTCCTTAAGAGGCGGTACAGAGGCAGGCCTCTTTCGCCGAGGCGCAAGATGAAACGGCTCAGAGCCGCGAGGCATCCCATGACCCTCTGTACGCCTTTCAAGTCCTTGATGGGCCCCATGCTGGTGATGGCCGCGATCTTCTCCGGGTTGGCCTCGATGCCCCGCTCGGAGACGATGAACCCCAAGAGCATGCCTCGGGGGACCCCGAAGACACACTTTTTGGGATTGAGCTTCACGCCTTTCGCCTTGAGACATCGGAATGTCACTTCAAGGTCGGAAAGGAGGTCGGAGGCTTTCCTCGTCTTGACTACGATGTCATCGACGTAGGCCTCGACCGTTCGGCCGATGTGTTCGCCGAACACATGGTTCATGCATCGCTGGTACGTTGCACCCGCATTCCTCAAACCAAACGGCATGGTAACATAGCAGTACATGCCGAAGGGTGTGATGAAAGAAGTCGCGAGCTGGTCGGACTCTTTCATCCTGATCTGGTGGTACCCTGAGTAGGCATCGAGGAAAGACAGGGTTTCGAACCCAGCAGTGGAATCCACGATTTGATCGATGCGAGGCAGAGGGTAGGGAACTTTCGGACATGCTTTGTTTAGACCAGTGTAGTCTACACACATCCGCCATTTCCCCCCTTTCTTTCTCACAAGCACAGGGTTGGCAAGCCATTCGGGATGGAATACCTCTTTGATGAACCCTGCCGCCATTAGCTTGTGGATCTCCTCGCCTATGGCTCTGCGCTTTTCTTCGTCGAATCGGCGCAGAGGCTGCTTCACGGGTCGGGCTCCAGCTCGGATATCCAGCGAGTGCTCGGCGACTTCCCTCGGTATGCCGGGCATGTCCGAGGGACTCCACGCGAAAACATCGGCGTTTGCGCGGAGAAAGTCGATAAGCACTGCTTCCTATTTGGGGTCGAGCTCGGAGCCGATCCGGATCTGCTTGGAGGCGTCGTTGCAGGGGTCGAGAGGGACGGACTTAACCGTCTCTGCTGGCTCGAAGTTGCCGGCGTGGCGCTTCACGTCTGGCGCCTCCCTAGAGAGGTTCTCCAGGTCGGCGATAAAGGCCTCGGACTCGGCGAGGGCCTCGGCGTACTCCACGCACTCCACATCGCATTCGTACGCGTGTCGGTACGTGGGCCCGACGGTGATAACCCCGTTGGGGCCCGGCATCTTGAGCTTGAGGTAGGTGTAGTTGGGGATGGCCATGAACTTGGCGTAGCATGGCCTCCCCAACACTGCGTGGTAGGTTCCTCGAAACCCGACCACCTCGAACGTGAGGGTCTCCCTTCGAAAGTTGGAGGGCGTCCCAAAGCAGACGGGTAGATCGAGTTGTCCGAGGGGTTGGACACGCTTCCCGGGGATGATCCCGTGGAAAGGCGCAGCGCCCGTCCGGACCGAGGACAGATCGATCCGCAGGAGCCCGAGGGTCTCGGCGTAGATGATGTTGAGGCTGCTGCCTCCATCCATGAGGACCTTGGTGAGCCTGACGTTGCCGATGATGGGGTCGACAACTAGGACTGGGCATAAAAACCGAAAACCGAACACCGAAACCGAAAAAACCGGAACCGAAACCGAAAAAACCGGAACCGAACAAACCAGATTACATTTCGGTTACTAATCTGCAGAAACCGAAATAATTTCGGTGTTCGGTTTTTTATTTCGGTTTAAACCGAAAACCGGAATCACACAGAACCAGGCACCAGCGGCCAGCCCAGCAGCCTGCAGCCGGCACGGCTCTGCACTCGCCAGTACCGGGCAGTCGGCCATCGCCACTGGAGCGGTGGAACAAACAAGGACAAGATGTACGACTCTCTCTACTAGAGTCGTCTCGTCTGTCTGTACACTGTTGCAGTGCTCTGCAGCTAACCAAAATAAAGCAGTTGGTGTTGGCTGCAACGTAACGATACACGGCTGACTAGCTAGCTAGCTAGTTAGCTCATCATTCATTGCCAGATACAACTAGCGACTGTTTCCATCAGTTAGTTAGGGGCATTAGGTATTTGGAACAAGGGAGGGGAAACAAAAGGACAATACAAAACATGGGATCACGTTGCATGTGCGGCAAAGACTCCACTCCTCCGCCCGATCCTACCAAGACCAACTGCTAAGATATATAGGCCAGTTGCTTGCCTTGCTCGTATTAATTAAAGAAATCAATGAGAGTGGGAACTCTGGCCTTTACATAACGTAATATACATGGTTCTTTTAATTAGTGTTTTATTTGTATTCGGTTTTTTTCGGTTAAACCGAAAACCGAACCGAAATATTCGGTTAACTGAAGATTCGGTTTTCGATTTTCCGCAGAAGGTTTCGGTTACCGTTTTCCAAAAACCGAATTTATAAAAAAACCGAAAAACCGAACCGAAAAACATCGGTTAACCGATTGCCCAGGCCTATCGACAACGAGCGGGTATTTCCCCGGGCTCGGCACATGGTCGGGATGGTCGGCCTGGTCGAAGGTGATGGGCTTGTCGGACCAGTCTAGGTAGACTGGCACTGCCACCTTTACCGAGTAGATCTCCCGACGCTCTTGCTTGCGGTGCCGAGCCGAGGCGTTTACCACTTGCCCACCGTAGATCATGAAGCAGTCGCAGACCTCGGGGAACTCTCCTGCCTTATGATCTTCCTTCTTAGCGTCGTCGAGAGCCTTGCCACCCTCCGCGGGTGGCCCGGCCTTGTGAAAGTGGCGTCGAAACATGGCACACTCCTCAAGGGTGTGCTTGACGGGCCCCTGATGATAGGGGCACGGCTCCTTGAGCATCTTGTCAAAGAGGTTGGCACTTCCGGGAGGTTTCCGAGGGTTCTTGTATTCGGCGGTGGCAACAAGGTCCGCGTCGGCGGCGTCGCGTTTCGCTTGCGACTTCTTCTTGTCCTTCTTCTTGGTGCCGTGCTGAGTTGACGCCTCGGAAACATCTTCCGGTGGGCGGCCCTGGGGCTGCTTGTCCTTCCGGAAGATGGCCTCAACTGCCTCCTGGCCAGAGGCGAACTTGGTGGCGATGTCCATCAGCTCGCTCGCCTTGGTGGGGGTCTTGCGACCCAGCTTGCTCACCAGGTCGCGGCAAGTGGTGCCGGCGAGGAACGCGCCGATGACATCCGAATCGGTGACGTTGGGCAGCTCGGTGCGCTGCTTCGAGAATCGCCGGATGTAGTCCCGGAGAGACTCTCCCGGCTGCTGGCGGCAGCTTCGGAGATCCCAGGAGTTTCCAGGGTGCACATACGTGCCTTGGAAATTGCCGGCGAAGGCTTGGACCAGGTCGTCCCAGTTGGAGATCTGCCCCGGAGGCAGGTGCTCCAGCCAGGCTCGAGCGGTGTCGGAGAGGAACAGGGGGAGGTTACGGATGATGAGATTATCATCGTCCGTTCCACCCAGTTGGCAGGCCAGCCGATAGTCCGCGAGCCACAGTTCCGGTCTCGTCTCCCTTGAGTACTTTGTGATAGTAGTCGGGGTTCGGAACCGGGTCGGGAACGGCGCCCGTCGTATGGCGCGGCTGAAAGCCTGCGGACCGGGTGGTTCGGGCGAAGGACTCCGATCCTCCCTGCTGTCGTAGCGTCCCCCACGCCTGGGGTGGTAGCCTCGGCGCACCCTCTCGTCGAGGTGGGCCCGACTGCTGCGGTGATGGTGCTCGTTGCCGAGGCGACCCGGGGCCACAGGCGCTGTGTTGCGCGTGCGCCCGGTGTGGACCGAGGCTTCCCGCATGAATCGGGAAGTCGCGACGCGATGTTCCGAGGGGTACCCCTGCCTTCGGGAGGCGGAGCTTTCGGCCCGTCGGACCGCGGCGTCCTCCAGGAGATTCTTGAGCTCTCCCTGGATACGCCGCCCCTCGGTGGTTGATGGCTCCGGCATCGCGCGGAGAAGTATTGCCGTTGCGGCCAGGTTTTGGCTGACTCCACTGGAAACCGGTGGTGGCCTTACCCTGACGTCGTCGGCGATACGGTGCTGGATGCCCTGGGGGAGATGACGCGCTTCTCCGGCCGGAGGTTGGCCCGCCCATTCCTGCCCGATGTCCCGGCGGATCGGCTCAAGCGTTCCTGCTCCCTCGTCGAGCCTGGCCTGCATCTCGCGGATTTGCTCGAGCTGTGGGTCATGACCCCCCGCCAGGACGGGGACCACAGCTAGCTCCCGAAGGATGTCGACGCGAGGCACGGGCCTAGGGGGATCACCGTTCTCCGGTATGCCAAGATGGTTGCCTTCGCCGGGACCCCCTAGATCGACGTGGAAACATTCGCGACTTGGGCTGCAGTCCTCATCGTCGAGGCTGCGGCTACCGTCGGAACAGTCGGAAAGGCAGTAGTCGCATGCGGTCATGAAGTCCCGCATGGCATTGGGGTTACCAAGTCCGGAGAAATCCCAACAGAGGTTGGGCTCGCCATCTTCCTCGGACCCCAAGGGCCCGTAGGTCGAGACGGCCGTCAGCCGGTCCTAGGGTGACCGCGCACGATACCCTAGAGGGTTTGGACTCGCCTCTATGAGAATGTCCACCGAAGCGGAGTTGCTTGGCGGGTCGAAGCCAAATCCAAAAGGCGCGAGATGGGAATCGGTCGGTACCTTTTGGTCGACGGGCGGTGACGAAGTCGCGTCAGGAACTGACTGCACCGTCGTCTCAGGTACGAGGGTGACGTCCAGCAAGTCCTTCGCGAGCGTGCTGGCGTCGTCCGTTTGCTTGAGGTTGGTGTGTTGCAGGGAGACGGCGCTCGTCTTCGTCTCAGACGCGAGGCCGATGCCCGACGCACTCTCCGTTGGGGCACCGGCGCCGTCGTCTCGCTCGACAGCCAACGAGGTGCCGCCTCCTGCTTGGCCTTGGTTGCCCCGCCTCCTCCTCCATCGGCGGGGGAGGGGATGGGACAAGCCCGAATGTCGTCCTTCCACCACGTGGGGAAGGCGTCGTCAATTTCCCCGCCGGCGGGCGGGTTGTCGACCGCCATTGTCGCTGTCGCGCGGCGGGGGAAGGAGTATCACGTCGTAGCTGCCGTCGAGGGACATGAACTCAAGACTCCCAAAACGGAGCACCGTCCCGGGTTGGAGAGGTTGCTGGAGACTGCCCATCTGGAGCTTGACAGGAAGCTGTTCGTCAACACGCAGCAGGCCCCTACCTGGCGCGTCAACTGTCGGCGTTTCGACCCCGGGGGGTCCCTGGACCGACGAGTAAATTGTCGCTGCGTGCCCCAGCCCAGATGGGTCGGCGTGAGGCGGAACGCGAAGGGGGGAGAGCAGCCGGAGGGAGACAGGCGTGGGAGGTGGAACCCGCGGCCTTCGTGTTAGCCCCGCGCCCAGGTCGGGTGCGCTTGCAGTAGGGGGTTACAAGCGTCCACGCGGGAGGGAGCGAGCGGCCTTGCGCGAGCGCCGTCCCGTCCTTCCCCGCGCGGCCAACCCTCTGTAAGAGGGCCCTGGACCTCCCTTTTATAGGCGTAAGGAGAGGATCCAGGTGTACAATGGGGGGTGTAGCAGTGTGCTAACGTGTCTAGCGGAGGAGAGCTAGCGCCCTAAGTACATGCCATCGTGGCAGCCGGAGAGGTTTTGGCACCCAGTTCGTGTGGTGTCGTGGCCGTCGGAGGAGCGCTGGAGCCTGACGGAAGGACAGCTGTCAGGGCTGTCGAGTCCTTGCTGACGTCCTCTTGCTTCCGTAAGGGGGCTGAGAGTCGCCGTCGTCATAGAGCGTGCGGGGTGCCATCATTACTCGTATAGTGGAGCGAGCCAGATGGGACGCCGGTCTTATTCCCCGTAGCCTGATTCAGCTCGGGGTAGGGTAATGATGGCGCCTCCTGTTGACGTGGTCGGTCCGTGCCCTAGGTTGGGCAAGGTGGAGGCTCCTCCGAGGTCGAGGTCGAGTCTGTCTTCCAAGGTCGAGGTCGAGTCCGAGCCCCCGGGTCGGACAAGACGGAGACCGTCGGCTGAGGCCAGGGCTGAGTCCGAGCCCTGGGGTCGGGCGAAGCGGAGTTCGTCGTCCTTCGGGGCTGAGCCCGAGTCCGAGCCCTGGGGTCGGGCGGAGCGGAGTTCGTCGTCTTCCGGGGCTGAGCCCGAGTCCAAGCCCTGGGTTCGGGCGGAGCGGAGTTCGTCGTCTTCTGGGGCTGAGCCCGAGTCCGAGCCCTGGGGTCGGGCGGAGCGGAGTTTGTCATCTTCCGGGGCTGAGCCCGAGTCTGAGCCCTGGGGTCGGGCGGAGCGGAGTTCGTCGTCTTCCGGGGCTGAGCCCGAGTCCGAGCCCTGGGGTCGGGCGGAGCGGAGTTCGTCGTCTTCCGGGGCTGAGCCCGAGTCCGAGCCCTAGGGTCGGGCGAAGCGGAGTTTCCCATGGCGCCTAGGCCGGACTTGGCTGCTGTCAGCCTCACTCTGTCGAGTGGCTCAGCAGTCGGAGCGGCGCAGGCGGCGCTGTCCTCTTTTCAGACCGGTCAGTGGAGCGGCGAAGTGACTGCAGTCACTTCGGCTCTGTCGACTGGAGGGCGTGCGTCAGGATAAAGGTGTCAGGCCACCTTTGCATTAAATGCCCCTGCGGTTTGGTCGGTTGGCGTGGCGATTTGGCCAAGGTTGCTTCTTGGTGAAGACTGGGCCTCAGGCGAGCCGAAGGTGTGTCCGTTGCTGGAGGGGGTCCTCGGGCGAGACGTAGATCCTCCGGGGTCGGCTGCCCTTGCCCGAGGCTGGGCTCGGGCGAGGCGTGATCGCGTCCCTCGAATGGACCGATCCTTGACTTAATCGCACCCATCAGGCCTTTGCAGCTTTGTGCTGATGGGGGTTACCAGCTGAGATTTAGGAGTCTTGAGGGTACCCCTAATTATGGTCCCCGACAATAGCACAACGCTATCTATTAAAATAGCTTAGCTCAACTAGCGCCTCATACACGACTTTATCCAAGTATCCATGAAATGTTAACGGAAGGAGCCATTCCATGATTATGTGATAAATCATGTCTCTTCAACCTAGTTAGCTTCCATTCCTTCAAATTTGGAGCCCTTCAATCTCGCAAGTAAACCATCAAGGATTTTCATTTTTTTTAGACATCATTACTTCTCTCTTTTGCTTAGGTTTCATAAAGAATGGAGTGTGTGGCTTGCCACCACCTTTTGCTATGCATTTTCTCGCCTTTTCATTATCTTTTGATTTGACTGAGGAATTCATGCACACAGAATGACGCTTTCATCAACTTTATATTCTTGGTGCGTGACATCACTGTTGTGCATTAGAATCAACGATTTTGCATAAGAGAGCTCCCATAATCCACATATGTGAGTCCAATTATGCTCGATTTCAAATCCTGCAAATCCATTTATTTCATGAGTTAGGACCAACTAGTTTGGGATATCAACAATCTATATTCCACTTAACCACTTTGATGTACCTTTTGTGATGATAGTATCCTTTAAAAAAGTTTCTTATGTGCAGTTCTCTGTTGTTACCTTTTACCGTCTTCGTTTATAACCTCTATGAACCTTGACTATTCACATTTCGAGCACTTCTTCCCATTACTATGCTCCTTCCATAATATCATGCAATTATACTGGCACACATCAATCTTCTCATAATCTATACCAAGAATTGTAAGTAAATTCTTTGACCGGTACATGTATTTTGGCATGTTCCCACACTAAAAAGACATCACTAATCAAGTTCACTAGTTCTTTATAGCAATTGTTTGAGAATGCAAACTTTGACTTAATATACATAAGTCAGCTCACAAAACCAAGAATTTTATTTGTCCTATATTTATGCGTAGGTTTTCCTGGAGCTTTAATTTTGAAGGTCAAAGAACTTTTGAACATCGGCTTAGGCCGAACCTCACACTCTGTTTCAAACTCTAGCCATATAGCATCAAGTATCTCGTCCATTTTATCATCGCCCATCGTGTCATGCTATTTCACTTCTTGTTGATGTTGCGCCTCTCTATGGTGCACTCACACATTAGAACTTGGCATAAAACCAAACTACCAAAGGTCTATTGACACTCTTCTTTTGTTATAACATAGATAGTTCTGACACTTGCATTGCACACCTTATAATACTAGTGCTTGACAAAAAGAATGCACGAACAATAAATTCCTTAATTAGTCTTCACCATCGACTCATTTGAATGAGCCCCACTCCTGTTCCAACCATCAATTCATCATACATTCGTTGAAGATCATCATCCATATTTGATCCTAAAGAGTAAAAACTAAAGGTGGGTTGGCTTGGCTATCCTTCTATGGATAGAGCAAGATGGTGAGGAGTATAGATCGCCACCATTTTTTGGATCATGACTGATAGAGTAATAGGATGAGGAGTATACACCTAAATCTTATTATAGATCATGACACAAATATTCGGATAAATTAGTAGCATAACTATTTTTTTTAAAAAAAATCACTCTTTGCAAGCCACCAAGGATTCTAAGGGCTCAGACTATCTCTAAACAAACCTTTATATCCCTCCTTTACAATCTTTTCTGGAAGATTATCTTCGCTATATCTCATTTTTCTCCAACGCTATATATATCGTCCTATATATATAAATACTCATATTAGAGACATATTTTGCTCTAAATTTTTGTACATACATATTTGTTGGGGCTGTAATTGGATCGGATACAGACGAATATCACTCGTTCTATATTTGTTTTCATATTTTTCTCTTTAGATTTGGATCAGATATGGATATTATCAAGTTATGTCCAATACGATTTGAATGAATATCGATATCTTAAAATCCCAACTTTGAGGATACGGATAAAGATCAAATACGGATCGGATATTGAGTGACTGGACTTGGATATACGGATTAGATCTTAGCCCAACTCTAGTTAATATCGGTTTCTTGAGATGTATTTAGAGTTAATACGTACATTTATGATTAGAGACACTCCGTTGTATAGATGTCTCGCTGCTTCTTATGCTTACAAAATCGACACAGGGGCTCTGGGTTGTGGGAAATGGGTTCAAGAAAAGTAGAAAACAGCTGGCACGGCCTATGCACGCAGTCACATGCGTCGGCGCCACGGCGGGGTCTTTTACCCGCCGCAGGCCGCAGGAGAAAACGAACACCGCCACCAACACTTACTCCGGTGCCGGTCGGCCGGGTCGTGCCCCTGCCCCCCTCCGGCCTCCGGCTCCCAGCGTTCATAAATACGCGGCCGTGCGTCCCCCGAACCCCCGCACCTCCTATCCGGCCGCTCCCCACTCGGCGTCTGCTGCTGCATTGCCGCGCCGCCAGTGGAGAGGAGATCAGTGATCGTTGGCCACTGCACTAGCTGCACGAAGGTACTGGATACTTGTTGAGAGAGAGAGAGAGATAGTGCTGATCACCGGCCGCCGCCACTTCTACTGGGAGTTTTGTCCGGTAAATGACTGGAGGCCTTGCCGGCGTCGGCGTCGTCGCGGTACAGGTGCTGGGTCCGCTCTCTTTCCTGACGTGCCTACTACTATCGTCCCCGTCGCCGGAGTTGCTGCGTGGTCGCACCGGAGGGTTTATCAACGAAGGTACGTACGTACATGCTTTTTATATTAATCCGGCCGTCAGAGTTAATTAGAGTTACCGACGATCTCACAGTTGCGATACGACTAGGAAAGGAAGTACGTGTAGGAAGCTGGTTTATTTGTGTAAGAGTACCGCTCCCTGCAGTCCTGCACAGCCGCGCGTGCATGGTTTACACGATGCTTTGGCCTGACGCACAGGTAGCTGCTTCGTTTCCGGAAGCAGTGTGTTGTCTGGTATTGATACGTGCAGAGAGCAGCAGATCATGCCAAGAGAGCCAGCTGACGACGACGGCATACGATGGCCGGCCGTCTCTGCTTGTGTTTTCCCGCTAGTTCACTTGATTCAGGGGCAGAAAAAAAAAAGACATCGTCTTTTGCATTGCTCAGCTTCGTCATACTTTAATACAATTAATCAATAGCTGTATGTCGATCTAAATCGCAGTTAGCAAGTTTTATGCTTCTGAGTGCGCAAAGCCTATGGCACTGGGTACGCCCAATTCTATTGCTACTTGGTCGTCCCTAACGACATGAGACATGGCATATCACACATTCACAGGTTAAACAAATCTTGCCGGCTCAACGCTTCGTTAGGAGAGGAGAAGACGGAAGGCTGCAGAAACTCCTGGAGGACGCGGGGAATAAAATCGAGCGATAAAAAAGGTATCCTGTTAGAGATATGTAGTGTACGCATTTCAGAGTTCATGCAGTCGTAATTAACAGGTCCATTTTGGTCGGAACAGTTGCTGAGTTTCCACATCATGGAACTGAAATATACATATGCAGGACCAGGACTGCTGTGGAACAGTATCCTGAACTAAACAGCTAAATACACAGTAGAAACTAATAAACTCACTGGACAGGCTGATATATGGATGCTACCACTGTTGATTCCAAATGGATCTCTCCCACCACTGAAGATGGGTCCATGGACAGGCGAGGAAACCCAGCTGTCAAGACAACCACCGGAAGATGGAGATCTGCCATCCTGCTGCTAGGTAAAAATAGAAAGAAAGAAAGAAAGAAATGTTTTAAACATCTCACATGAATACATGATGCCTGATGAGTAATGCTTCCCTCTGTACGTACATGATTGCTAGCTACTAGATCCTGATTCTGTAAACAACTCCAGAATCGAACTGTTAATTCTACTGTGTAATTTATCACCTGAACCTTTTCCGTCTCTGTTACCGATGCAGCTAACTATGGGCTCGCGACGTGCGCCTTCTTCGGCGTCGGCGTGAACCTCGTGGTGTTCCTGCGCCGGGTGCTCCACCAGGGCAACGCCGAGGCGGCCAACAGCATCAGCAAGTGGACTGGGACCGTCTACATCTTCTCGCTCATCGGCGCCTTCCTCAGCGACTCCTACTGGGGCCGATACGTCACGTGCGCCGTCTTCCAGATCATCTACGTGATGGTGCGTGCGATCGTCTTCAGATGCTGATCTACGTGATGCTGTTCTTACTTGCCAGTGTTTGTTCTTGGATGCTCAGGGCCTGGTGGTCCTGTCGCTCGCGTCATGGCTCTTGCTGGTGAAGCCGTCCGGCTGCGGCGGCGTCAGGGCGCACTGCGACGGGCCGTCGGCGCCCGGCGTCGCGCTGTTCTACCTGTCCACCTACATGATCGCGTTCGGCAACGGAGGGTACCAGCCCTCCATCGCGACGTTCGGGTCGGACCAGTTCGACGAGACGGACCCCGAGGAGGCGCGCTCCAAGGTCGCCTTCTTCAGCTACTTCTACCTGGCGCTCAACGTCGGCTCCTTGCTCTCCAACACGGTGCTGGTGTACTACGAGGACTCGGGGCGGTGGGTCATGGGGTTCTGGGTCTCGGCGGCCGCCGCGGCGCTGGCGCTCGTGCTCTTCCTGCTCGGCACGCCCGGCTACCGCCACTTCAAGCCGAGCGGCAACCCGCTCACCCGCGTCGCGCAGGTGTTCGTCGCCGCGCTGCGCAAGTGGCGCGCCGAGGTCCCGCGTGGCGAGCTCCTCCACGAGGTGGTGGAAGGAGAGGACCCTAAGGCCTCGGGCATCCGCAAGATCCTTCACAGCGACGGGCTCAGGTTCCTCGACAAGGCGGCGACGATCACGGAGGAGGAGGAGGAGGGTCCGTGGCGGCTCTGCACGGTGACGCAGGTGGAGGAGGTGAAGTGCATCCTGAGGATGCTGCCCATCTGGCTGTGCACGATCGTGTACTCGGTGGTGTTCACCCAGATGGCGTCGCTGTTCGTGGAGCAGGGCGCCACCATGGACACCAACATCGGGTCGTTCCACTTCCCCGCCGCGAGCATGTCGCTGTTCGACGTCCTCAGCGTGCTGGCGTTCATCGCCATCTACCGGCGGGTGCTGGTGCCCGTCATGGCGCGGCTGTCAGGCAACCCGCAGGGCCTGACCGAGCTGCAGCGCATGGGCGTCGGGCTCGTGATCGGCATGGCGGCGATGGTGGTGGCGGGCGTGGTGGAGGTGGAGCGGCTGAAGCGCGTGGCGGCCCCGGACCCGGACCAGCCGAGCTCCCTGAGCGTGCTGTGGCAGGTGCCGCAGTACGCGCTGATCGGGGCGTCGGAGGTGTTCATGTACGTGGGGCAGCTGGAGTTCTTCAACGGGCAGGCGCCCGACGGCGTCAAGAGCTTCGGCAGCGCGCTGTGCATGGCGTCCATCTCGCTGGGGAACTACGTGAGCATCATGCTGGTGAGCGTAGTCACGAGCCTCACCGCCGGGGAGAAGCGTCCGGGGTGGATCCCTGGGAACCTTAACTCCGGACACCTCGACAGGTTCTACTTCCTCCTCGCCGCGCTCTCGCTCGTGGACCTCGCCGTCTACGTCGCCTGTGCCATGTGGTACAAGGGCATCAAGCTTGACGGCGGCGACGGCGATAACAGGAGGAAGGTCTCTGCGCACGTCTAGCTAGCCACTGCATACTGGACCTCGGGCCTTCAGTTTTCAGGTTCAGAGACGTGCCGGGCTGGCCCCTGGCCGTATATGCCCGTATAGTCTTATAGAGAGAGAGAGAGGAGAGGAGAGGAGAGGAGAGAGAGAGGAAATAAAATGTCAAAGAAGTGGTATGTAACCATCCGCTCAGCGTTGGATGGCCCATGCTGTTATGTGTCTTTGGTCAGATGATCCAAGTAACCTCATGTGAAGTATTAATGCAATAATTATATATGGATAGTACACTATCTGTGCCTTATTAGGACGGCACGTAATTACATTTAATGATGAGTGATTTTAGTAAACCATTTAGATGAAGAGTTGTACCTCTACTAATTTCTGTGTACCTGATCACTTCCACTTGCATACAGGAGAGCTCTCGAATTCATACTGGGGGGAAAAGAATAACGAGAGAGGAAAAAAAAATCTGAGCTTTACCATTACAGAGGCCAGAGGTTACGAACAGCTGCAGCAACACCCCACGCGTTTAGCTAGGGCAACAACGCTGGCATCTCAAACCACGCCACGACTAATATGCAAGTATGCATTAGATGAAAGCAAACGTGTAATCTATATCCAACCGCATGTCATATTTAGCATTTAAACCCTTCCATCATCTCCCGCTTTATAAAAAACCCTAATAAAACACAATTGTATCTACGGTTGGATTTAGATCTAACATAAAAAAAAATCTATTTACACCATGTTAGTTATTTCCCTCAAACCATCCTCTCTCAAAAGGCATACTACTCTGTAATCGTGGTGGATTCAAATCTCCAAACTGAAGTAACCAATCAAAGGTGCCCTGTTACTATCTAAAAAATGCAGAGCTGCCTAATCCAAGCCAGATTGACAGTTTTTTTTTGTGTGTGTGTGTAAAGGCACTACTGCAATGCCGGTTTTTCATGGTTACCCGGCACGTTACACTCGCGATGGTACCGAGTGGCCAGTGCATCCACCGTCAAAATGCGCCAGTGCACCCACGTCCGAGCATCACCGCTTGCTTGCGCCCTCGGCGGTCTGGAATCTGCATGTCGCGGGTCGCCGGCGCACCGCCCCCGCCGTGGTCTGCTACCCGTCAGAACGCGCCACAACAACTTGAGGAGAACATCGTCGCACGCGGGCACGCGGCGTGGCCGGCGGTGACAACTGCAGAGCATGCTCGCCACTTGTCAGTTCTGTCAGCAAGGGTGCCAGTGCCAGCACCGAGCTCGCTCTGTTTGCCTGCTGCCAGTGTGGCAGACATCGGACGACGGAGCTGTAGGCGCCATGCGTATCTTTCGGTTCTTGGAACTTGGTTCACAGGTGGTTCACAGTCGCATAGATGTCTGCATGCAACGTCGTCTCTACACTGAATGAAGCACACCATTACACCAAGGCATTTTTCTGTTGCCTGTATGGAGATAGCTGATTATAGTTCACCGTATGAAGCACACCAACGTGCGTACTTTTCCAACCAGTTGCGCTTGGAGGTAGCTGCTGGTTAGTTCACCGAATCCGCGGCCTAACTCCGGACACAATTTTTTTTTCCCCTGGTAGATCGCATCACATGCTTGCTCCACATCACGGGCTGCAAGGTGCTACCCCTCGCTCGCTGCCTGTTTCAGGCGATCAACACCGTGGGTTTGGCAACCGGTGTTTGCGCTACCCAATGCCTGAGAAAAATTGTGCTACGGCCCACCCATGGAATATCAACCAAAATGAGCTCACATGAAACTGCCCAAGACAAGTATCTATGTACGATAAAAACTACTGTGCAATTAAACTTTGAACATTTCTGATTATAGCCCTTTGTTAAATCTGATTACTGCCCAAAGACAAGTATCTTTGTTAGATCAGAGTGTTAAATCTGATGCGAAAAAGACAAAAATATCTATACAATTTATTGTGATTTTGGCCCTTGTTATTGTTGAATAATTAGACAAATTCCAGTTTAAATTCCGAATATAAATCATGACAAAATCACAAGCACTGAAATAACAAGCCAAATCAGATGATGCGAACTGATTAGACTTACTGATAGATGGCACGCGCCGGAACCAGCAGGGTCGACGATGTCGAAGTAGCGAAATCAGCAGGGTCGACGAGGTCAATCAGATCACGAGCAGTCGCGTGAAGACGCTTCCCAAAAACCTTATTCGGCCTCTCCTGGTGCAGGATCTAGAAGGCGAAGGGTTCCGGAGACCTGCTCTCCTAATCGCAGATGCACCTCTACGATCGGGACGAAGAGAACTGGAAGGCGGCTCAACTGTGAAGAGAGGCGAAAGCGAATTGGGATGATTTGGAGGCTGGCTGCCGGGCTCCTTTTATAGGGCCGAGTCCGCGACCCCCCGTGCTTATCCGCGCACGAAAATCTCGCAATCAGTTGAGATTTTATAGCGTTCGGTTAGGATAAGCGTAACAGCCAAGAAACCAAAAAATCAAACGGCAAAAGGTAGCCGCGCCCCCGCAAGGCGAGGGGCCGGATTTCGGCGGACCATTCACGCGCATGTCGTGCGCCCGCGCCCTTCGCCCCGCCCCGCCCGGCCCGGCCCGGCCCGGCCCGGCCAGGCGAGGCGAGGCGAGGCGAGCGAGCGCGCGCGCGCGTGTGGCTCTCCACACTCTCTCCTCTCATCCATGACTTGGTGAGTGAGTGTGACTTCCATATTTAAGCTAGCTCTACTCCACTAGAGCTAGCAATATGGTGCTAATGGTTCCACCTATCCTCTAGCCATCCTCTTGTATGGGCTTTTGAGATTTTCTGGGATTTATTAGAAATTCTTAATTGGGCCAAGCCCATAAATCCTAACAATCCCCCACCAGATCTCAAATGCCCATCTACAGTTTTCGCCACTGTTCACTACTGTTTAATATACTAGTTTTTCAGCAGAGACTGTTAAGTTGAACTTCCGCCTAGAACTCCAAGCTACACCAACCCACAACTTGGACAATGGACTATGCCTTGAATTGCAAGTTTTGCGTGAATGAGTTTCACTTGAAGTCATGACCAGTACTTGGCTACCAGTAGTCCCCTTCTCGGGTGGAGCATATACGTCGTACTCCAAGGTCTCTTCATGAGTTTACTAGAGATCACCCAAATCTCATAGACTGCGACGTTAGACAGTCTAACTCATATAGGTGTGTTCTTTCAAAGAATGTTCTGCAGGACAACATCTTCGCTAATACAAGCCAACAGAACACATTAAGGCACAAAGTCAACCTGCCTTACAGCATTTGAGAGTATTGCATCTTTACTTAGAGAGGGTCAAAGATTACTCTCCTCAGTTCACCAATGGCTTGTTCTTCCCAGGACCTAATTCACGGGATCTCCGATCACATAGACTGGGTTTCCACCATGGCAACTTTATTCGGGTCTCATACCCATCTCTCTAGATGCGATTTCTATCACATTACGTGGTAGTCCCTTGGTAAAAGGATCTGCCAGATTTTTATCTGTTGAAATATAAGTCACACTTATAACTCCGGAGTTCCTCAACTTTCTGACAGACTTCAATCGTCTTTTGACATGTCTTGATGACTTTCCATTATCCTTAGAACTCGTCACTTTAGCAATCACTGTCTGATTGTCACAGTTCATAAGGATAGCTGGTATTGGTTTCTCAACCACCGGCAAGTCCATCAAGAGTTCACGCAACCATTCTGCCTCAACGGTTGCTGTGTCAAGTGCAGCTAGCTCGGCTTCCATGGTTGACCTCGTCAAAATGGTCTGTTTGCATGACCTCCATGATACCGCACCTCCACCAATAGTAAAGACATAACCACTGGTGGCATAAAGCTCGTCTGCATCAGATATCCAGTTCGAATCACTATATCCTTCAAGTACTGCATGCTGACCAGAATAGTGAATTCCATAACTCATTGTACCTTGCAGGTAGCGCATAACCCGCTCAAGTGCATGCCAATGATCAGTCCCGGGGTTTGACATGAACCTGCTCAATTTGCTCACAGCAAACGAGATATCGGGCCTTGTTGCACCAGCAAGATACATGAGTGAACCGACAATCTGAGAGTATCTCAATTGGTCTAAACCAATTCTCTTGTTCTTTCGCAGTGTCACACTGGGATCATAAGGTGTTGGAGAAGGTTTGCACTCAGAGAAGCCAAATCGCTTCAAAACCTTTTCAACATAGTGAGATTGCGAGAGAGTAATCCCACCATCTGCCTTAATCAGCTTGATGTTTAGAATCACATCAGCTTCTCCCAGATCTTTCATATCAAAACTCTTTGATAGAAAAGACTTGACTTCATTGATCACATCAATGTTTGTGCCAAATATCAATATATCATCAACATATAAGCACAATATAACTCCTTCGCCCCCACCACAGCGATAATATACACACCTGTCTGCCTCATTAATGGCAAAGCCTGCAGACGTTAGAGTCGTGTCAAACTTCTCATGCCACTGCTTTGGTGCTTGCTTCAGACCATACAAAGATTTCAATAACTTGCACACCTTGCTTTCTTGACCCTTTACTACAAATCCATCAGGCTGTTCCATATAGATTTCCTCGTCCAGCTCTCCATTAAGAAAAGCTGTCTTTACATCCATCTGATGAACAAGGAGACCATACGAGGCAGCCAAAGAAAGTAGTACTCGAATAGTGGTCATTCTAGCAACAGGTGAGTAAGTATCAAAGAAGTCTTCTCCTTCTTTCTGAGTATAGCCTTTAGCCACAAGCCTAGCCTTGTACTTTTCAATTGTACCATCAGGCTTGAGCTTCTTTTTAAACACCCACTTACAACCCACAGGTTTGCATCCATAGGGTCGATCAGTGACTTCCCACGTACCATTTGAAAGAATAGAGTCCATCTCATTATGAACTGCTTCTTTCCAATCATCTGCATCTGGAGATGCAAATGCTTCTGCAATGGTAGTAGGGGTATCGTCCACAAGGTACACAATGAAATCATCACCAAAGGATTTTTCAACCCTTTGTCTCTTGCTCCTTTTAGGAGCATCATTGTCATCCTCCTCTAGGACAATTTCATGTGGCTGTTCAAAACTCTCAATAGGTGTACTATGTTCAGGAGTTATCTCAGAAGAGTATCTAGAGTTGCTATGAATGTCTTTCATTGGAAATATATGTTCAAAGAAAGTAGCATCACGTGATTCCATAATAGTATCAACATACACATCAGGAACTTCAGATTTAACTACTAAAAATCTATATGCTATGCTACACGAAGCATATCCAAGAAAGACACAATCCACTGTCCTTGGACCAAGCTTGCGCTTTTTATTAATTGGTACATTGACTTTCGCCATGCACCCCCAAGTGCGCAAGTATGAAAGTGATGGTTTTCTCCCAACCCACTTCTCATAAGGGGTTTTCTCTTCTTTGCCCATAGGAATTCTATTCAGAACATGACATGAAGTCAGGACTGCCTCCCCCCACCATGCCTTAGATAAACCACAAGTGTCTAACATGGCATTCACCAGGTCAGTCAACGTACGGTTTTTCCTTTCAGCAATCCCGTTTGACTCGGGTGAATAGGGAGGAGTCCTCTCATGAATAATGCCATTTTCTGCACAGAAATCGTCAAAGACTTTGGGAAAGAACTCACCACCACGATCTGATCTAAGACGTTTGATCTTTCTCTCTAGTTGGTTTTCAACTTCAGCCTTATAGATTTTAAAGTAGTCTAAAGCCTCATCTTTAGTTTTTAGCAAGTATACATAGCAAAATCTAGACGCATCATCAATCAATGTCATGAAGTATCTCTTACCACCCTTTGTCAACACACCATTCATCTCACAAAGATCAGAATGTATGAGTTCTAGAGGTGCCAGGTGTCTCTCCTCAGCAGCCTTGTGAGGCTTTCGAGGTTGCTTCGACTGCACACAACTATGGCACTTAGAACCTTTGACTATGGTGATATTCGGAATTAAACTCATGGTTGCAAGCCGAGACATAGAGCCAAAATTAATATGACACAAACGAGAATGCCAAATACTCGCAAAATCATCAACATTAGCACAAATATGGTTCACAGACTTATTATTGAAATCTAACAAAGAAAAGCGGAACAAGCCTCCGCAATCATAACCTTTACCAATAAATTGTCCAGACTTGGACACAACTAATTTATTGGACTCCAAAACTACCTTGAACCCATCTCTACATAGAAGGGTTCCGCTAACAAGATTCTTGTGTATAGAAGGGACATGATGCACGTTCTTCAGCTGCACGATCTTTCCCGAAGTAAACTTCAGATCCACCGTGCCAGTGCCATGAACAGAAGCATGTGACCCATTCCCCATTAGCACGGAAGAATCCCGGGCGCCCTGATAAGAAGAGAACAAGTTAATGTCAGAACACACATGAACATTAGCACCAGTATCAAGCCACCAACTAGGTGATTGAAATACTGAGAAGATGAAAGGTAGATTACCATACCCTTTGTCTTCCTCATTGCTAGCGATCACTGTGTTGACATTGCCCTTTTTGCCACGGCGATCCGCTCGATCAGGACAATCCTTGGCAAAATGACCCGCCTCGCCACATGCGAAACATGTCAATTCAGCCTTGTTCTTCTTCTTCTTGAAGTTGGTGGTTTTGTTGGGCTTGTTAGATTTTGGCTTTCCTTTGCCCTTATTGTGGTTCCTCTGAACCATGTTGGCGCTGGAGTGGCCCTCGCCTCCTTTAGATCCCGTGTCCTTAGCCCAAGCTTTCTCCTCAACATCCAGAGACGCTATCAGATTTTCAACTGATATCTCCTGTCTCTTATGTTTCAGAGATGTGGCGAAGTTCCTCCATGTAGAAGGCAACTTTGCAATAATGCACCCAGCCACAAATCGGTCAGGAAGGACTATCTTAAGGTGGTCGAGCTCCTTGGCTATACACTGTATTTCATGAGCTTGCTCTACAATAGAGCGATTATCAACCATCTTATAATCATGAAAGCTCTCCATGATATACAGGTCACTGCCAGCATCTGATGCACCATACTTAGTAGTAAGTGCATCCCACAACTCTTTCCCGTCTGTGTACTGCATATTCGCATCAACCAGACGGTCAACAAGGGCGCTAAGAACGGCTCCCGTGAACATAGTATTGGCATGGTCATACTCTTTCTCCTGTTCAGGAGTCAGTGGACCCTCAGGTCTGCCTTTACTAACATGGAAGACATTCATAGCAGTAAGCCAGAGCGTGGCCTTGACTTGCCATCTCTTAAAGTGCATACCATTGAACTTTTCTGGCTTGAGTGCATCGGCAAAAGCAGCCATTGAAAAACTAGGAAATTGTCTACAATAAGGTTTTTGGATTGTTTAATAATTAGACAAATTCCAGTTTAAATTCCGAATATAAATCATGACAAAATCACAAGCACTGAAATAACAAGCCAAATCAGATGATGCGAACTGATTAGACTTACTGATAGATGGCACGCGCCGGAACCAGCAGGGTCGACGATGTCGAAGTAGCGAAATCAGCAGGGTCGACGAGGTCAATCAGATCACGAGCAGTCGCGTGAAGACGCTTCCCAAAAACCTTATTCGGCCTCTCCTGGTGCAGGATCTAGAAGGCGAAGGGTTCCGGAGACCTGTTCTCCTAATCGCAGATGCACCTCTACGATCGGGACGAAGAGAACTGGAAGGCGGCTCAACTGTGAAGAGAGGCGAAAGCGAATTGGGATGATTTGGAGGCTGGCTGCCGGGCTCCTTTTATAGGGCCGAGTCCGCGACCCCCCGTGCTTATCCGCGCACGAAAATCTCGCAATCAGTTGAGATTTTATAGCGTTCGGTTAGGATAAGCGTAACAGCCAAGAAACCAAAAAATCAAACGGCAAAAGGTAGCCGCGCCCCCGCAAGGCGAGGGGCCGGATTTCGGCGGACCATTCACGCGCATGTCGTGCGCCCGCGCCCCGCCCCGCCCCGCCAGGCCAGGCCAGGCGAGGCGAGCGAGCGCGCGCGCGCGTGTGGCTCTCCACACTCTCTCCTCTCATCCATGACTTGGTGAGTGAGTGTGACTTCCATATTTAAGCTAGCTCTACTCCACTAGAGCTAGCAATATGGTGCTAATGGTTCCACCTATCCTCTAGCCATCCTCTTGTATGGGCTTTTGAGATTTTCTGGGATTTATTAGAAATTCTTAATTGGGCCAAGCCCATAAATCCTAACAGTTATATTATGTAATTATGATCTTATATCTTGTTGGTGCCCGTACAAAACAGGAAGATAAATGGGTTCAGTGACGATACGAAGTCAGATTTGAAGAAGTGCCCAACGATAATACGCAGTTCAAATACATTGGTGTTGTTTTTCCACAAATCTTCAGGTCCCAAATTGTTTAGCTCACCGCTGCAAACTACTATATACTCGTTGCAAAGCAGTCGCTGGGAAGATACGACGATCAATCAAACGGCAATTTTCTTTTGGTGAACCAAATCGTTTCACAAGGGAAATCAACTACGCCCATGCATGTCTGCTGTTTTCCCTAGAGAGCCCGTCCGTTCACTACTACAGGTATCCTCTATACAGGCGGTCCGGTTAGCCTCTACACAGGCGGTTCCAGGAACCGCTTGTGGTGCACCGCCTGTGATGTAAAACAACATCACAGGCGGTCAATCAAAAACCGCCTGTGATAGACACACATCACAGGCGGTCCAGTTTAAAAGAACCGCCTGTGATAGTCACACATCACAGGCGGTCCGGTTTAAAAGAACCGTCTGTGATAGAGACACATCACAGGCGGTTTTAATTATAAGCCGCCTGTATTTCCCAGATTCATATACACAGAAGCAGATTCATATATATTTTCCAGATTCATATACAGAAACAGAAATAATAACAGATTCAAACACAGATTCAAACACATATTCATCATACAAAGATTCAAACAAGTTCTATAGCAGGTTCCATACACAGATTCATCCACATATATATCAAGTTCCATCATACACAGATTTATACACATCAAGTTGCATAACAACTCAACATCTCAAAGTTCCATAGACAACTAAACATCTAAAGTTCCTAACTAAAGACCTAAACACTGTGTGATATTGTGTACAAACTTAGTTCTGGGAATTTTTGCAAATTTCCATTTACATTGTAGAATAGCCCTTGTTGATGAAGAACTTCACGGCGCATAAAGTAAAGCAAGTCTCTTACAACCTTAGCCACGCCGGTGGAAACCATATCTCTTTCTAACCATTCAGCATTGATCTTAGATTTAGGAACCTGCAATGAAAGCAAAAAGCAATCGGTGCTAAGAGTAATGTGATGAGCAACAATATAACATAAAAATTGCAATATAGACAATGATAGCGAACTTACATCCTCACGATTGACCATGTAATGGAAGGTGACACGACACCATTCGCATACATAATAACCGCACAGGACAGTACCCGGAGGTTGTTTGTCACCATATGGAAATAATGATATTGACAAATTAGGCTTGTCCTCTGGATGTTCGCCGCCAAGATCTTTCCAATAAAAACGGTATGCACTGCATATAAGAATAGCATTGTGAGATTAAGAATACATTTGTTAAGTTGTAATAAGTACAAGTGTGCAATAATAATCATACTTCTCTAAAATCTTCAAGAAGTCATTATACGTAGCCTTTTCCATTCTCAGTGAGTCGAAGACCACGACTTTACCATCCTTTGGCCAGATCATGATACAAATGTAGTGGTCACTATATAGACATAGACGAAAACACATGTTAATATCACGATTGCCATAATTTATAGTTCAAAATTAAACCATGTCGATAACTTACTTAAAGTGGTGCGGAGCTATTATTAAGTCCTTGCCATGTTGTACATGATTATACATGGCTCGTCCAATGTATGCCGCCATTACCTTCATTTTCTTTCTCTGATTCTGTTTGACGGCTTTCTCAAATTCAGCATCGTCCAAGTCTTTGTATTCTTCTCCTTGCCTCCGAGCAACTACTTTGTAGCAAGCTTGGGATATCATCAACGGGTCAAGAAACCCTGTCTTAAGTTGTTTCTTCTTATCATCCATGTATTGCATCCTACGTGTAATAGTGTTAATCGTTAGACTCTCGTTTATGTGTGCGTGTACAAAACTAACAAATATGAAAGTTTAGAGGTACTTACAAGCAAAAGAGGGTTAAGTAGTTGGTTTCCATCCTTTGTCGGTGGTACAATGACCAGAGATCGTCAAAGAATAAATGCCGCACAGGATTTATATGATCATTGCTCCAAAATGCATCTTCTGGCACAACAAATGTGAATTCCTCGAGTTTGTATTTGTTGCTAGCCACCATGTACCACTCATGCATTCTAATCTCCGGAGTTGACAACTTAGAAAGTTGCACTGTCGTTAAGAACGGCCTCCCATTCACAAATTTAGGAGGAACATCCTCCTTCTTGTATACCGAGATATTGGTTTTAAGACGTAATGATTCTCGAGTATGAATCATTCCATCTTCTTCCCATACTTCGAAATTGTCTATTTGGGCCGACCGTGTGCCTACTCCATGAGATGCTGATATTGCTTTTGATTGATTAGTCATAACTCTCTGCAATTTATGCAGGTAGCGTGCCACTGATTCTGACGGTTTCTTGACATCATCTGTGGCGATTCGCTTATGAATTTTCTTTGAAATAGTTGGCCCTTCAACATTGGTGCCAACCTTTGGTTCCTTTTTGATGTTGACGTCGACATTCTGAGGAACAATTTTGTCTACGTCCCCCTCGTCGAGTTCCTTCGCAAGAGGCGATATGATTGTTTCAACGATTTTTTTGGAGGTCGGTGTCATATCTTCCTGCACTTGTGTTGAATTCGGCTCATCACCAAACTTGATGTCGCGTCGATGCCAAAGAACCAACTCGTTCATTGCCTCCTGCAAAGTTATGATCCCCTCAACTGGAAAATCTATCTCCCAATCTTCACAACCAATGTTTGTGATTTCTAGAACTTGGACCACATCATAGTGTGGCGGGACAGGATTGTCCTTGTAGTTAACAAGTCCTGGTTTTACCAAACCAGTAGCAGCTTGCTTTGTTTTTGTCCCAGATCGATTGATTGGAATATGAAGAAAGCAAGGCTTATCCTCAACAATATCGTCTACAGGGTACTTGGTCAAGTCTTGCACAGATCCAACGCTGCTAGAGACTATAGGTGGACTCATGTGGCTTGGCTTGAGTTCAAATGATATGCATTCTGTTTTCTTCATTTTGTTCATCACGTCATTAATAGCCTTTTGTACCCTTTCATCAATAGTCTCTTCAAGGGTCCTTTTCGACTTCTCGTGTTTCCTATATGACGACGCATACTCTGGAAACGCCTCTCTCTAGGAAATCTTAGAAGAGATTCCCCGAGCCCGTCCAGTGTGTTCAGGATTGCCTAGTGCTGCAGTTAGTATGTCATTCTCCCTCCGAGGCTTAAATTCTCCTTTTTTTCTCTTATCTGCATATTCTTGAATTTTTGTCGAAACTTCGCCTACCAATTCTGGATGCAAAAGTTTGCCGTCCTCACTCAAACCTGCTCGACCTAAGATCCAACGAATAGCTCTCTCATCGATATCTTTTAATATTGGGTCCAAAGTGCCGTTAGTTATAGCTTCCTCGATAATCTTGTTCCACTGCACAACTTTATGGTGATATCCGCTTGACCCCAGGCGATGGGGGTGTTTGTTCATCTTCGCTCTCTGAGAATTAGTTTCGCCCAGTTCTTTGGCCTTCAGATCGGTCTTCTGACGAACAAATTCCTCCCACTGAGCTTGAGTGATTTTCCCCATTTTCTTGGGCGGAGGAACCTTATTCTTCTTAACAAAGTCCCTATTCATCTCGGCCTTCCACCCACGAAACATCTTGGCCATAGCAGAGAGCATCGACTTCCTTACTGCATCCTCTGTGCCTTTTGGGAACTTGAATGACTCAGACAACTTAGCCCATAGCTTGTTGCGGGTGTCTTCATCTAAATCCTTCCATTTTTGAAGTGTGATTGGCACTATATCTCTAACAGTAGCCCCGCAGGAATTTCGAAACTTTGTAACCACGTCAAGTGGTTCTTCAGGAAACCCCTCTGCATTTAGTTTTGTTACATACATAACTGCACCTTCTTTCATCTGATTTGGACCTCGTCGCCCTCGTTTCCGCTTATGTGAAACGGATGATTCAGGCATCGGAGCATCCTCCGTGTTTCGTGTAGAAGATGCATCCTCTTTCTTCTCTTCATTTGAAATCTATATAGTGAAAAAATTAATGGCCTTTCATATATGAACATTATTTTACAATATAGTCGACATTTTTCTATTTACCTCTTCATTGTTGGGAATATAGTCGGCATCAAGCTCATCTGATGTTTTTTTCTTCCTTGGAGGTATAGGAGTACAAGGATTGTCGTCACTAGAACTATCCTCCCCGCTCCCTTCACTGGAGCTGCTCGTTGTCTGCCATTCAAGTTTGGTCGCGTCTTCATCAACTTTGTGAGACGCACCGGTGCAGACCACATCCATACTAGGCTGCTCGTTGTCTGCCATTCAAGCTGGTTCCATCGATAAAGGGATATACTGTTAGTCTGATATACTGGTTCCATCAATAAGGGAACTTGGAGAAAAGACACTTTCCAATGCAGTTAGACAGAGAAGGCATGGCTGTGATGTTATAATGCTGAAGGACCCCAAGAAGAGATTAAGCCCTATAGTCTACCACCTCTCGTTATTTGTGGGCTTCACCGAGGGCGGGAAACATTTGGTGACATCAAACGACCTTCGGGCTGTGGATGTCTGCGAGCTTGTTAAGGGGCCAGACGATGGTGAGCCGGTGTACTCTGTCCGGATGTGTGGTCACAAAATTTAAAGCCGCCCCGGCTTCATCTGTGCGCTTCTCTTCTCTTATGTCGGCTACTAAGATCACTTAGCACCCCACCTAAGAGAAGAGAAGCACACACATGCAGCCGGGGCAGCTTTTAATTTTGTGACCACACATCCGGACATAGTACACCGGCTCAACATCGTCTGGCCTCTTAACAAGCTCGCAGACGTCTTCAGCCCGAAGGTCGTTTGCTATCACCAAATGTTTCCAGCCATCGGTGAAGCCCACAAATAACGGGAGGTGGTAGACTACAGGGCTTAATCTCTTCTTGGGGTCCTTCAGCATTATAACATCACAGCCATGCTGAAGGACCCCAAGAAGAGATTAAGCCCTGTAGGACCCCAAGAAGAGATTAAGCCCTGTGGTCTACCACCTCCCGTTATTTGTGGGCTTCACCGAGGGCGGGAAACATTTGGTGACATCAAACGACCTTCGGGCTGTGGACGTCTGCGAGCTTGTTAAGGGGCCAGACGATGGTGAGCCGGTGTACTCTGTCCGGATGTGTGGTCACAAAATTTAAAGCCGCCCCGGCTTCATCTGTGCGCTTCTCTTCTCTTATGTCGGCTACTAAGATCACTTAGCACCCCACCTAAGAGAAGAGAAGCACACACATGCAGCCGGGGCAGCTTTTAATTTTGTGACCACACATCCGGACATAGTACACCGGCTCAACATCGTCTGGCCTCTTAACAAGCTCGCAGACGTCTTCAGCCCGAAGGTCGTTTGCTATCACCAAATGTTTCCAGCCATCGGTGAAGCCCACAAATAACGGGAGGTGGTAGACTACAGGGTTTAATCTCTTCTTGGGGTCCTTCAACATTATAACATCACAGCCATGCTGAAGGACCCCAAGAAGAGATTAAGCCCTGTAGGACCCCAAGAAGAGATTAAGCCCTGTGGTCTACCACCTCCCGTTATTTGTGGGCTTCACCGAGGGCGGGAAACATTTGATGACATCAAACGACCTTCGGGCTGTGGACGTCTGCGAGCTTGTTAAGGGGCCAGACGATGGTGAGCCGGTGTACTCTGTCCGGATGTGTGGTCACAAAATTTAAAGCCGCCCCGGCTTCATCTGTGCGCTTCTTTTCTCTTATGTCGGCTACTAAGATCACTTAGCACCCCACCTAAGAGAAGAGAAGCACACACATGCAGCCGGGGCAGCTTTAAATTTTGTGACCACACATCCGGACATAGTACACCGGCTCACCATCGTCTGGCCCCTTAACAAGCTCGCAGACGTCTTCAACCCGAAGGTCGTTTGCTATCACCAAATGTTTCCAGCCATCGGTGAAGCCCACAAATAACGGGAGGTGGTAGACTACAGGACTTAATCTCTTCTTGGGGTCCTACAGAGAATAGGGATGAGGTAGTCAAGATTGTAGGCGCTAGTGCTCAACTACTAGCATCTATAGATATGGACACAAGTCCAAATTTGGTGCTACTCGGCACCATCGATATCACTAGAAAAAAAATACATCAAAGAGATACACTTTCCAATAGTACTCGAAGATAGTTCATTGACTTGACACTCTCTAAGAGGTTCATACAAAATACATGGCTGACAAGGCTGGTCGTTTGTTGCTTGCTGAAGATGAGTGGTTGGAAAAACACAAACATCGTTTTCAGGGATCCTCTCAGAAGGAAGGTAACAATGGAAGTGCTGGTCAGTGGAAACCCAAGATGACACATCGTTCTGATGTGGGCAGTAGTGGCAGTTCTAACAAAGGCAAGCTCACTTCCAAAGGAACTCCGAGGAGGAAAGGGAGGTGCAGAAATTGTGGCATCTATGGTCACTGGGCACAAGACTGTAAGCGTCCAAAGAAGGATGAAAAAGAACATAAACCACCAGAGGCAAATATAGCTGTGGGCGGCACTGAACATGCAGCTCTTTTGTTCGCCCAAGTGGAGCAGGCTTCAGGTGGATCTACACTAACAGTTCACCTTGCAGAAGACAAAGTGGTGCCAGTGGTCTGCCCAAATGAAGTGTGGGTGCTAGACACGGGAGCTAGCAACCATATGACTGGACAGTTGTGGACCACTGATTTCAAGTCGGGCAACCAGCTAGTCGACCGACAGGACCGACCAGGCGCCTAATCGCGATTAGGGCGACGATTAGGACGACTAATCGGTTCTGGTCGGCCTCTGGTCGTCCCTAGTCGTCCTATGTATATTCCTAGGCATATATATGTATATATGTATTTGTAGGCATATAAGCCATATAGAACTGAAATTAAATTGGAAGTTTGGAACTGAAATACTGAAACATAACAGTAGCAGGCTAGCAGCAATGCAGCATAAGTGAAACCAGTGAATGAGCTATATATAAGTGAAACCAGTGAATGCAGCATAAGTGAAACAATAGAGTACCTGCTAGTCTGCTACCTAGAGCAGATCAGCATCTAAGCAAAAAGCAGCAGCAGCATCCAAACAAATGGGTACTGCTGCGCAGTATGCAAAACTGCAGAGTGCAGACAAGGGGGAAGGAGAGGAGCAGGGATGACGAGTTCATCTTGTGCCTTGTAGATGAACAAGGGGCAGGGACGACCTTCAAGGATGAGCTGCACGCCGGCGCTGGTGGACGGTGGCGCAGCTCGGAGACGGTGGCGCTCGGGGACGGGGACGGGCGCCCAGCTCGGAGACGGTGGCGCTCGGGGACGGGGACGGGCGCCCAGCTCGGAGACGGTGGCGCTTGGGCTCGGGCTCGGCGACAGCGTGGCGGGCGCTCACGGCTCGGAGACGGGGACGGGAACGGCGGCGCAGCAGCCTGGCGGCGTAGTATCAGTCCGGGCGAAAACTAAACCCTAAGCCACCGTACCGAGGCTTTAATATAGTAAACACATCACAGGCGGATTTTTAGAAAAACCGCTTGTGATGTATAACATCACAAGCGGTTTTATATTCCGACCGCTTGTGATATGTAAACATCACAGGCGGTCGAAATATAAAACCGCTTGTGATGTTATACATCACAAGCGGTTTTTCTAAAAATCCGCCTGTGATGTGTATGTAGTATAAAAGCCTCGGTGGTTCCAGCGCAGGAACCCTAATTCCGGAGCCCGACGCCGCTATAGGCTGCACACTACTGTAGCGGCGGCGGATTTTTTTGATCTACGGGGAGAAGGTTTTGTTTTTGATTTTCGGGCTTGATTTCAAGAGTTTATGCATATATATGATCTCCGTTTGTTTTCTTTCTCATTTTGATACGATTTTTTGCCTCAATTTTGTAATATAGACCGGAATTGAAGAAAAACTCAGGAATTCCAAGATTTGGACTTGTAGTTGATCTAATTTAAAGATTTTTTTGAAGAGTTGTCTCACCTCAAGGTACCTATATTGCTGCAATCTTGTTTCATTTTCATGCACATTAATTCGTTCATGATTTAGGGATTAAATTCAATTAATTAGGGATATTTTAAAATTTTTTGTCTCATGTACTAGGTACATCTCGATATGATCTTGTTTCACTTTCATGAACATTTATTTTTTTCATGTTACATCTCGATATTGACGTTAATCAATATAGGGATAGGTAATGGACCGAGGTTGGATGTACAATGTGCCAAGACCACATCCGTCGTACATTCGAAATTTGAGAAGCTTTATTGAAGCAGCCAACAAGCACGCGAATTTGCGAAAGAGCAAGGAGATATTATGTCCGTGCATCGATTGTGATAATAAGATAGCTTGGAGAGATATAGGAGTAATCCAATCACATCTGCTAAAAAGAGGGTTTAAAAACAATTACACGATATGGTCAGAACATGGTGAGTTGGATCCGTGTGAAGTGCCTGGTAATGACGAGAGAGTTGTCGGAATTTTAGATCTTAAAGTTGATGGTAAAGTGGATAATGTGGATGCTAATCAAGAATTTGAAGAATTTGATTGTGAAGAGATGTTGCGCCATATGGAACCAGAAATGTTAAGTTCTGTGGGATCGCAGAAAGGGCTATCTAAAATGGAGGGACTGGAAAGTGCCTCAAAAGAACCTTTATATGATGAATCAAAGGGTTGTGACAAAGAGTTTACTACACTGCGTACAGTTCTAGAACTTCTGAAGTTGAAGGCTAGCGCCGGATGGTCTGATACTAGCTTCACAGATCTTTTGAATTTTCTGTCTCAATTACTACCAAAACCCAACAAACTACCAACAAGCACTTATAAAGCGAAGAAGCTTATATCTCCCATAGCTCTGGGTGTGCAAAAAATTCATGCATGTCCGAACCATTGTATTCTGTATCGTGGCGATTTTGAGAACGCATCAAGATGCCCAGTTTGCAATGTCAGTCGATACAAGAAGAGCTACAATCAAGACTGTGTAAAAAAATTCCCGAAGAAAAATAAAAACAAGAAATCCACTATTGGACCTGAAAGTGACGATGACACTTTTGATGACATGGATGGGAAAAAGAAGTCAAAGAACCCAGCTTTGGTGATGTGGTATCTTCCAGTAATTGATCGCTTAAAACGTTTGTTCTCAAACCCTAGGGAGGCTGAGCTTATGCGTTGGCATGCTGAAAATCGCAAGCAGAATAACAAACAGATTCGACACCCTGCTGATGCATCACAATGGAAAAATTTCGATCTTATGTATCCTGAGTTTGCCAAAGAAACCAGAAATGTAAGATTTGGTTTGGGTACAGACGGAATGAATCCATTTGGTGAAAAAAGAAGTGTACATAGCACCTGGCCCGTGACTTTAACGATGTACAACCTTCCATCATGGCTGTGTCACAAAAGAAAGTATATTATGTTGACTATTCTTATTCAAGGTCCGAAATCAGCTGGTGTTGATATTGATGTGTTCCTAGAACCTCTTATGGAAGATATGACAAAGCTCTGGAATGAAGGAGTTAGAATATGGGATGAGTATTGCCGTGAGTATTTCAACTTAAGAGCAATTATATTTGTTACCATCCATGATTCTCCCGGTGGCGCCACACTATCAGGGCAAAAGACTAAAGGAAAGAATGGTTGTGTAGTGTGCGTCGATGGAACTGCTTCCATGTACCTTAAATCATCCAAGAAGTTGGTGTTCATGGGACACAGACGGTTCTTGATGAAGCAGCATAAGTACCGAAAGATGAAAGAGGAATTTAACAATCAACTGGAAAGTGAAGGTGCACCAAAGCCTTATAGTGGGAAACTTGTTTTTGAAATTGTAAAGAACATTCATGTTGTATTCGGAAAGGGAAAAAACAAAGGAGAAAAGAGAAAGAGAATTGACCCTTCAACTTACACAACTTTCAAGAAGCAATCAATATTTTTCAAGTACCTCCCATACTGGAAGGATATGGAAATTTGCCACAGCATTGATTTGATGCATGTAACAAAAAATGTTTTTGACAGCATCATTGGAACCTTGCTGGGCATGCCGAGTAAGACAAAAGACGGACTTAAATCACGCAATGATCTAGTAGATCTTCAAATCAGACCGGAACTTCATCCAGTGGATAGAGGCAAAGGGAAGCCTTACCTCCCCCCAGCTAGCTACAACTTGTCAGTTGAGGAGAGAACAAAGATTTGCAAATGTTTGCGTGGGGTCAAAGTGCCCACAGGTTTCTCATCCAATATCAGCAGACTAGTCAGGATGAAGGACTTGTCTCTATTTGGCTACAACTCTCATGACTGCCATGTGATGATGACGGTGTTCCTCCCAATTGCGGTAAGAGCCCTCGAAACAGAGCATGTCAAAGTTGTCATCACACGCTTGTGTTACTTTTTCAATGCGGTTTCACAAAAAGTAATAGCTTTAGAAGACTTGGACTATCTAAAGGCATACATCATCGAGACTATGTGCAAGCTTGAAATGTGTTTTCCTCCATCATTTTTTGATATGCAAGTACACCTAATCATACATCTCGTGGATCAGATAAAAATATTAGGGCCACTATATTTACATCATATGTTTCAGTTGGAGCGATACCTAGGAGTATTAAAAGGTTATGTGCGAAATCGCGCTCACCCAGAGGGTTCAATCATGGAGGGATACACTACAGAAGAAGTGATTGAGAGCTGTATAGATTACATCAGTGACGGAACAATGATAGGTGTGCCTGTACCTAAACATGAGGGTAAACTATGTGGGAGAGGGAGAATGAGCAAGAAAACTTTTCGCGTTGAGGATTACAAGCTAGTACATTGTGCTCATGGTAGTGTACTACAACATCTCACGATAGCCGAGCCTTACATAGAGGAACACCTGAATGAGCTTCGTAAAGAAAATCAGAACCGCACAGAGGACTGGATCATGAGGGAGCACAAACATCGTTTCAGCGAATGGTTAATGGACAAAAACATCCCATTCGGAGACTCTTCGGATGAGAAAACAATGAAGAATTTGGCTTCTGGGCCATCGTGTTTTGTGACATCATGGCAAGCATATGACATCAATGGGTACACATTCTACACTAAATCAAAAGACATGAAAAGTGTTGCACAAAATAGCGGTGTTCGTATCGATGCTTTTGACCTACATGGACAGAAGACCACATATTTTGGATTCATAGAGGAAATATGGGAACTTGATTATGGCCCAAGCATGAAAATACCCTTGTTTAAGTGCCAATGGGTACAACATCCCGTGGGGGTGATAGTGGATAACTACGGACTCACACTGGTAGACTTAAAGAAAGTAGGATATAAAGATGACCCGTGGGTTCTCGCCGAATGTGTTGCACAAGTGTTCTATGTACTCGATCCAGCAGATGAGAAGATGCATGTAGTTATTTCTGGAAAGCAAAAAATTGTTGGAGTTGAGAATGTGGGAGACCAAGATGAGGAATACAATAAGTATGAAGAGATGTTCGTCTTTAACGGTCCAGAGAGAATCAAGCGTGTGGAAAAGAAAATTGATAAGAACTTAAAGCCATACATGCGGAAAAATGGTAGTTCATGAAAAATTGTATGAATCAAATTGTATTTGTTATCATGTATGATCGACTATGAATTGTGGTTGCCAATTAATTTAAAATCTCTCTAGTTATCTATGTGTGCTATTATAATTCATTTAAATTGTATTTGCATATTATTGTTAAAAATTAAATATTAATTCATTTAAATTGTATTTGCATATTTCTGTTAAAAATTAAAATTATTTTCATATTTAAATTGTATTTTCATATTTTTACAATCACAGGCGGTTTTGTCTTAGGGTCCGCTTGTGAAAAGGATAGAGCATCACAGGCGGTCCTAAACAAAAACCGCTTGTGATACTATTACATCACAAGCGTACTAAACCGCCTGGGACATCACAGGCGGTTTTCTAACCGAACCGCCTGTGATTTAAAAATCCTACCGCTTGTATAGAGCCAAATTGTACTAGTGGTTGGATAGGAGTATATAGCCTTTTGTTTCAGCTTCTTTTTTTCAATTTCTGATCACAAGAAGATGATGCAAAGCTGTTAAATGTCTAACTTTTTAGCCCGTTTTTATAAAAACCACTTTAATCAAAATTATCTAAAATTAATATGAGGATAGAATCGACCGAGTCAATACTATATTAGAAAACTGTTATTTTCAATATCCTAAATTCTATAAATTATTTTATCTTTCTTCACACTTTATCTACGAGATACTCATATTCTCTACAACCATATTTATATTTTTCTGACAGCAAGATTTTTTTTAAAAAAATACTCACAAAAAAGTTGAACCAAACTCGCGAGCCACGGCCCGCGTCCGGCGCTGCGCGATCTGTGTCACGCGCTCACGCCTCCCGGGCCTCCCGGGGTCCAGCCAAATAGGGCTCTACATGTGCACGGGGCCAGATTTCACGTCCGCCGACGTGGTTACGGCGTCACATGATCACATCTGGCTCCTCCGGGCCCAGGCGCCAGTGAGGCCGCCCCGCCTCTAAATAGCGCCTCTCTCCCGGGCTGCCGGCGGAACCGAGGCGGCCAGGCTCCCTCCTCCCTCCTCCTCCCTGCAAATCGCCAAATCCTGCAGGCACCACCGCTCGTTTTCCTGTGCGGGGGACAGGAGAGAAGGGGAGAGACCGAGAGAGGGGGAGGCGCGGCGTCCGCCCGATCTGCTCCGACCCCCGACGCAGCCTGTCACGCCGTCCTCACTCTCAGGTACCCGCATTTAGCCTTCCTGGATTGTTATGGATCACTAGTGTCCCCCTGCCACTGTTTCATAGATTGTTCCGAATGGATTGTTGAGGAATCGACCGGGGTTCGGTTCTGGGTTGCTGGGCCCGGCTACAGGCTGGCTGGCGGTTCGCCGTATCGGGCTCGTGGCCGGCCGTCGATTCGGCAGCGGCACTCGCCGTCGCGCCGCCCGGTCGGGTCGGGTCGGGTTGGGTCTCTGGAAAGTAATGGCCGAACTCGCCGTAGCGCCTGCCGGTCGAGCTTTGACACCGACCTCACCGGCGGGCCTGCCGCTGTGGATTTCAGGATTTGCCCGGATGAATCCACGCTTGTTCCTCACCAGATCTGTAGGTATGATTCAGCGAGTGGTGCCATTCAGATATTTTGCCCGTGCAATGGGACCGTGATTGATCTCCGCACCTCCTGCCGTCACCACTCCTTTTGGGAACATGGCATGCCACCTTTAGGCTAGCCACGCCCACGACGAGCTCTTCGCAGCTCCCGTCTAAAAAGCTGCAACCTTTGCAGATCTTTGACTCCAAATGCGGCCTCTTTGGAGGCTCCATGTTGGGCATGATGCGTTGCACTTGGTGCCCGACTCCTCTGTTTTATAGCTCCTGATTTTATTTATTTATTGCTGATGCTACTATAGTACTATTAGCTAATCGCGGAGTTGGCGATGACTGCGCTCAAGAATTGACCTTTGGCTCGGGCAATCGATGCATGGACGAAGCCATTTTTTTTTTCTTTGGTCATGTTTTTGACATGCGAAACTGCGAAGGTGGCAGAGTAGGTGGATGTTTCTGTCTATGTTTTGGCCCTACTTGGGAGGAAGAGACAGTCGCCACCGTCCAAACTCATCCGACGGTGGCGCGTCGATCGTTACGATGCCAGACAAGCACCACTGAACGAGCCACCGCCCCCGCGGCCAGCCCGCCATCGAGCAGGCCACGACTCACGACTGAGATCGAAAGAAACGCGATATAATTTTTGTCTTTTTTTTTCCTGTCCCAAGTTCCCTAATACGTGATACATGAGCTCTATAACACTAGTAGAGGTTTTCCATTCGGAAAAATATGTTCGCTAAAGTCGGTTACTGATTAAAGTCTGCAACTGTAATTTATTAAACCAAAAACGCACTTTAATTTATTAAAATAAAACACTGTATAAATATTAAAAAATTGGTATGGATTAAAGTCAAACGAACCGTGACCGTGAGCGCTCGAATCCCAACTTGTGGGAGCACCGGAGCACATGCAGCTTCGAGCCATACTGGACGCTGCACTGAAAGTTTTGGCATTCATAATAAACGTCCGTGGTCGACAGACACCCACGGCCTTGAACATAGCGATGAACGTCATGGATCGACGAAGCTGATTGAGTCAGTTACACCGAAGTCGATCGACAAAGGCCATCTACAACGACATCAAATCGCACAGGAAGACGTGATGAATATCTTGCTGCGATCGATTTGTTGCTAGATATTTTTTCCTTCTTTTGGTTCACGCGACAGATTTTTGATTGGATGAGATCGCTGCAACATTGTTCTTGATCCACACTTGCCTGATCTTACTCTCTCGTTCGTGTTCGTGTCAGCAGCCAGCGAAAATGGGTGCCGGAGGCAGGATGACCGAGAAGGAGCGGGAGGAGCAGGAGCAGGTCGCCCGTGCTACCGGCGGTGGCGCGGCAGTGCAGCGGTCGCCGGTGGAGAAGCCGCCGTTCACGTTGGGGCAGATCAAGAAGGCGATCCCGCCGCACTGCTTCGAGCGCTCCGTGCTGAGGTCCTTCTCCTACGTGGCCCACGACCTGGCGACCGCCGCGGCGCTCCTCTACCTCGCGGTGGCCGTGATACCGGCGCTACCCAGCCCGCTCCGCTACGCGGCCTGGCCGCTGTACTGGGTGGCCCAGGGGTGCGTGTGCACGGGCGTGTGGGTGATCGCGCACGAGTGCGGCCACCACGCCTTCTCCGACCACGCGCTCCTGGACGACGCCGTCGGCCTGGCGCTGCACTCGGCGCTGCTGGTGCCCTACTTCTCGTGGAAGTACAGCCACCGGCGCCACCACTCCAACACGGGGTCCCTGGAGCGCGACGAGGTGTTCGTGCCGAGGACCAAGGAGGCGCTGCCGTGGTACGCCCCGTACGTGCACGGCAGCCCCGCGGGCCGGCTGGCGCACGTCGCCGTGCAGCTCACCCTGGGCTGGCCGCTGTACCTGGCCACCAACGCGTCGGGGCGACCGTACCCGCGCTTCGCCTGCCACTTCGACCCCTACGGCCCGATCTACGGCGACCGGGAGCGCGCCCAGATCTTCGTCTCGGACGCCGGCGTCGCGGCCGTGGCGTTCGGGCTGTACAAGCTGGCGGCGGCGTTCGGGCTCTGGTGGGTGGTGCGCGTGTACGCCGTGCCGCTGCTGATCGTCAACGCGTGGCTGGTGCTCATCACGTACCTGCAGCACACCCACCCGGCGCTGCCCCACTACGACTCGGGCGAGTGGGACTGGCTGCGCGGCGCGCTCGCCACCGTCGACCGCGACTACGGCGTCCTCAACCGCGTGTTCCACCACATCACCGACACGCACGTCGCGCACCACCTCTTCTCCACCATGCCGCACTACCACGCCGTGGAGGCCACCAGGGCGATCAGGCCCGTCCTCGGCGACTACTACCAGTTCGACCCGACCCCTGTCGCCAAGGCCACCTGGCGCGAGGCCAGGGAGTGCATCTACGTCGAGCCTGAGAACCGCAACCGCAAGGGCGTCTTCTGGTACAACAGCAAGTTCTAGCCGCCGCTTGCAGAGCTGAGGGCGTGCTTTTTCCCTAGGAATGGGAGGAGAAATCAGGAGGAGAAGCTGGCAATGTCTCCATCTACCTGTCTAATGGTAAGTCACCAGTCTTTAGACAGGAAGAGAGCATTTGGGCTTCAGAGAAGGAGGCTTACTGCAGTGCCATCGCTAGATCTGCCACTGCCATCGAGTAAGTAGGCAAATTTAGTGTGTCTGTGCCCATGGCTGTGAGCTTTGGGTACTTTCAAGTAGTCAAGTTCTCTCCCTTTTTTTATGTTTCAGTTTTAGTCGCCGCTGTTGTAGGTTTGCCGGCGGCGGTCGTTGCGTGGCCGCGCTTGTCGTGTGCGTCTTGCCATCTCTTCGTGCTTCCTTCGTTGTTGTTGTAAAACAGTAGTCTGGTGTCTTTGGCGGAATAACAGATCGTCGAACGACAACGTTTTCGTGCTGCCGGTCCCATAGAGCGACGGGAGTTGACGCGGCGGCCCGGTCGACGGTGGCGGCGGCCCGGTCGACGGTGGCAGCGGCCCGGTCATCTCCCGGCTGCACGACCCACAGCCAGCGTGCGGAGTCACTGGTCCTTTTTGCGCCTTTTAGAAGACGTGGCCTAGCCTTGCCGATTCCTCTGTTTTCTCATGCCTCCAGCGCAGGTTTTACTCCCTGCTCTTTTCTTATTACTTTACTAGCTGAATGCCCGTGCGTTACAACGGGAATATATAATACCAGTATACTACGATAACTTATATACAAAATGTGTGTTATATTGTTATGAGAAAATGTTTCATAATCAATTTGTGATCCTAGCCATACATAAATTTTGTTATTTTAATCTAATTATTTCACCACTACATTGCAACCATCAGTATCATGCAGACTTCGATATATGTCATGATTTGTATGGTCTCATCATTAGAGAGCACGTTCCACACATGCCGGAAAAATTCTCTCGTACATCATTAGTCATCAGACACGCACCACCATATGATCTTGCTTAAACAAAAAGGTAAGTGCGTATGTGTTTGCGAAGAGAATTAAAGGCAGGCCGACACAAAAGCTACCCTGACGGTGACGAGGATGACGAACTGGTCACTGTTGTCGATCCTTCTCTGTGTCACCTCCGGCGCCAAGATGATGCCACAATCCTCGATATAGTAGTCATCGAACGCACGCGACATGACAAGTACCGATGACTCTTGGTTGGGCTGCCAAACGAAGTGCACCCCGGGCTCATCAGCGAGGTAGTACCCTTGGCCGTTGCACCACCGGATGCGCTATTCCACTACATACATCATGTTCGAGGACATTCACACAACGTCAGCAACGTCCATCATCCCAGCGCACAAGAATTCATGTCCGGTCAATAGCGACTTATGTGGCAGGTTGGGCTTCAGGTGGACGATGAGCTGGACGGCGTGATGGCGTCGTCGTCGGATGCGGTGTCCAGAACAACACGAGAGTCGTCGACGTTAGCGACAATCATGAGGCCCCCCTGCTTAACGATGGACAACGCGGTGCAGCTGCTCTGGACCGCGTCCAAGCGGCGGCTTCGCGGGAGCTTGTCGTACACAGCAGCGCATGCGACCACGTAAGACTGCTTTTAGAGGTCGAACTGACAGTCGCCAAGCTTCTTCTCGTCATCGATAAGCGACGACAACGTGAGTGCCTCCTGCTCATGGAGTTTGTTCGGGGTTTGAAGTAGGAAACATGGATTCATGCTTGGCGTTGGTTTATGAAAATGACTCACAAATCTGATCCATGGAAAAAAAAAATATTACGAAGAAAAAATGTCACACATGCAAAAAAGGGAATTTAAGTATAATGCATTATTCAAACAAAAGAAATAGCATGCAAATCTCTTCTTTAAATAATATTACCTCCATCCAAAAATATAATTCAAAAATCTCGGTGATACTTATCTACTACTACGCATTGTGAAATGGTAGCAAGTGAGCTTGGAGAGAGATGTAGTAGATGTGTTTCCTGTCATAGATGTAGACATAAACACATATAGGTGGGTGCCCATGTGTTGCAACAGAAACATTTAATATCATGATAACTTATGAACAAATGTGTGTTATACTGTTATGTGAAAATATTTCGTGATTAATTTGTGATCCTAGCCATACATAAATTTTGTTATTTCAATCTAACTATTTTATCACTACATTGCAACCAACAGTACCGTGCAGACTTCTATACATGATAGCTGAATGCCCGTGCGTTGCAACGGGAATATATAATACCAGTATACTACGATAACTTATATACAAAATATGTGTTATACCGTTATGAGAAAATGTTTCATAATCAATTTGTGATTCTGGCCATACATAAATTTTGTTATTTATAATCTATTTGTTTCACCACTACATTGCAACCATCAGTATCATACAGACTTCGATATATGTCACGATTTGCATGATCTCATTATTAGAGAGCATGTTTCACACATACCGGAAGAAATTCCCTCGTACATCGTTAGTCATCGGACACGTACCACCATACGCTTTTGCTTAAACAAAAAGGTAAGTGTGTGTTTGCAAGACTAATGGTCAAACATCGTATAACCATAAAGTTAGAATACTATATTAATATATTAAATAAATTAATCCAATAGACATAGATTAACCCAATTAACATAGGATAAATAAATATCTAATTATAAAAGTATGAAACATGATATAATCAATGTTGTTACTGCGTAGTAAATATTCATACGAGACTAACACAACTGGAACAGTTCAATTTGGAATTAAAATGGGGAAGTTACGAATTTCCAAAGTTTTTATGTATTTGATATATGATTAATTAGGAAATCAATTTTATTGTTGTTTTCATGACAAAACAGAGGTATTATATGATAAAAATAATATTATAGAATTATAGAAATTGGAATGAACTCATTTGGATTTAATATGAAATTTCCATGAATTAAATGGGTTTCTGCAATTATTTTTAAACTATAAATCAATTTCTAAACTCCTTTTCCCTATTTTCTTTATTTCCTGGACTGCGTCCCAAACTCCAGAAAGATCAGGGGCTAAGCTATAAATGTTTTTCTAGACTCAGTGAGCATACAGAGTGGACGACGGGTTAACCATAAAAGACGTTCTAGTTGAAGTTGTACACAATTCAACATGAGTCATGTTGGCTAGAGGGTGGAAGGCTTGGCATTCTGCTCAATAGATCCAAGGTTCGATTCCTGAGCAGCCACGGTTTAATTTTTTTTTCTGCGCATGGAATGGGGGAGGGCAGAACGGCAGAACGGCAGACTACTATTGCTTACTTAATAAGTTACTAGCTGAATGCCCGTGCGTTGCAACGGAAATATATAATACCAGTATATTACAATAACTTATATACAAAATGTGTGTTATATTGTTATGAGAAAATGTTTCATAATCAATTTGTGATCCTAGCCATATATAAATTTGGTTATTTTAATCTAGTTATTTTACCACTACATTGCAACCATCAGTATCATGCAGACTTCGATATATGCCACGATTTGTATGGTCTCATCATTGGAGAGCACGTTCCCCACATGCCGGAAAAATTCTCTCGTACATCATTAGTCATCAGACACGCACCACCATATGCTCTTGCTTAAACAAAAAGGTAAGTGCGTATGTGTTTGCGAAGAGAATTAAAGGCAGGCCAACACAAAAGCTACCCTGACGGTGGCGAGGATGACGAACTGGTCACTGTTGTCGATCCTCCTCTGTGTCACCTCCGGCGCCAAGATGACGCCACAATCCTCGATGTAGTAGTCATCGAACGCACGCGACATGACGAGTACCGATGACTCTTAGTTGGGCTGCCAAACGAAGTGCACCCCGGGCTCATCAGCGAGGTAGTACCCCTGGCCGTTGCACCACCGGATGCGCTATTCCACTACATACATCATGTTCGAGGACACTCACACAACGTCAGCAACGTCCATCGTCCCAGCGCACAAGAATTCATGTCCGGTCAGTAGCGACTTACATGGCAGGTTGGGCTTCAGGTGGACGATGAGCTGGACGGCATGATGGCGTCGTCGTCGGATGCGGTGTCCAGAACAACCCGAGAGTCATCGACGTTGGCGACAACCATGAGGCCCCCCCTGCTTAACGATGGACAACGCGGTGCAGCTGCTCTGGACCGCGTCCAAGCGACGGCTTCGCGGGAGCTTGTCGTACACAGCAGCGCATGCGACCACGTAAGACTGCTTTTAGAGGTCGAACTGACAGTCGCCAAGCTTCTTCTCGTCATCGATGAGCGATGACAACGCGAGTGCCTCCTGCTCATGGAGTTTGTTCGGGGTTTGAAGTAGGAAACATGGATTCATGCTTGGCGTTGGTTTATGAAAATGACTCACAAGTCTGATCCATGGAAAAAATATTACGAAGAAAAAATGTCACACATGCAAAAAAGGGAATTTAAGTATAATGCATTATTCAAACAAAAGAAATAGCATGCAAACTCTTCTTTAAATAATATTACCTTTATCCAAAAATATAATTCAAGAATCTCGGTGATGCTTATCTACTACTACGCATTGTGCAATGGTAGCAAGTGAGCTTGGAGAGAGATGTAGTAGATGTGTTTCCTGTCATAGATGTAGACATAAACACATATAGGTGGGTGCCCGTCCGTTGCAACAGAAACATTTAATATCATGATAACTTATGAACAAATGTGTGTTATACTGTTATGTGAAAATGTTTCGTAATTAATTTGTGATCCTAGCTATACATAAATTTTGTTATTTCAATCTAACTATTTCATCATTACATTGCAACCAACAGTACCGTGCAGACTTCTATACATGATAGCTGAATGCCCATGCGTTGCAACGGGAATATATAATACCAGTATACTACGATAACTTATATACAAAATATGTGTTATACCGTTATGAGAAAATGTTTCATAATCAATTTGTGATTCTGGCCATACATAAATTTTGTTATTTATAATCTATCTGTTTCATCACTACATTGCAACCATTAGTATCATGCATACTTCGATATATGTCTCAATTTGCATGGTCTCATTATTGGAGAGCACGTTTCACACATACCGGAAGAAATTCCCTCGTACATCGTTAGTCATCGGACATGTACCACCATACGCTTTTGCTTAAACAAAAAGGTAAGTGTGTGTTTGCAAGACTAATGGTCAAACATCGTATAACCATAAAGTTAGAATACTATATTAATATATTAAATAAATTAATCCAATAGACATAGATTAACCCAATTAACATAGAATAAATAAATATCTAATTATAAAAGTATGAAACATGATATAATCAATGTTGTTACTGCGTAGTAAATATTCATACGAGACTAACACAACTGGAACGGTTCAATTTGGAATTAAAATGGGGAAGTTACGAATTTCCAAAGTTTCTATGTATTTGATATAGGATTAATTAGGAAATCAATTTTATTGTTGTTTTCATGACAAAACAGAGGTATTATGTGATAAAAATAATATTATAGAATTATAGAAATTGGAATAAACTCATTTGGATTTAATATAAAATTTCCATGAATTAAATGGGTTTCTGCAATTATTTTTAAACTAAAAATCAATCTGCAATTATTTTTAAACTAAAAATCAATTTCTAAATTCCTTTTCCCTATTTTCTTTATTTTCTGGACTGCGTCCCAAATTCCAGAAAGATCAGGGGCTAAGCTATAAATGTTTTTCTAGACTCAGTGAGCATACAGAGTGGACGGCGGGTTAAACACAAAAAACGTCTTAGTTGAAGTTGTACACAATTCAACATGAGTTATATTGGCTAGAGGGTGGAAGGCTAGGTATTTTGCTCAATAGATCCAAGGTTCGATTCCTGAGCAGCCATGATTTAATTTTTTTTTTCTGCGCGCGAAACGTAGGAGGGCAGAACGGCAGACTACTATTGCTTACTTAATAGATAGTAGAGATTACTTTATTAGCTTTCTCTGACTACGTTTTCCTTCCTGTCATGGCATGGCTGCTGGTTTGAGCACGGCTTGGCTTGCAGTCGCTGATTGTTTCTTGCATTATACTTGCCGCCGCCATGTGCTAACTGAATGAACGTTTCAGGCTATGCTTACATGTTCAGAAGCAGAGCACGAATACACACTGCATATTTATCTCAAGTTCTTTTTTAACTCCTGTGCAAGAATTTGGGCTGCAGATGGAACGTCACACCTTAAACTAATTTTGATGACTACCAGCTTTGGCAGCGTGGTGGTACTAGGATGTTCGCTTCGGATTAAAGCCGGTTGTTTGGACTATTGCAGCTTCAATCTATAGAGACAAAAATACTGTAGAAACAGTAGAAAATACTACTGTAGAAGTAGTAGAAAAGACGGTATAGATTAAATCCAAACAAAGGACATTTTCCATAGATATCTATGCCCACCATCTTCTACTGTACAGTATGCGGTTGGGATTTAGAAGTTACTTCTGTTTTCAGTTAGTTTTGGTACTTGGTTCAATAAAGACTCAAATTTGTACTGAATAGGATTGTACAGATTCAACTTCAATCTAATACTTCACTAACGACGAAGGAAAAAAACCGACCAGAGCGTACATGAACATGAACGCAACTTCCTATGTTTTCCAAGTCACTATCTGATTTGCATTTCAGCATAATGGTTAGTGGCTTGATGTGCACCATGGTTCCTTAGTTCTCAGCCTGGACAAATGAAAATTGCACACATGCTAATCCAATATAATTTGCATGATAAACATTTAAACACAGGTTTTATTTTAAACGATCTTGGATTCGATCCCCGGCTAACCTCAAGAACCCTGCAAAAATCAAAAGAACCAATACCTCCCTCAAGGAGCACATCGCATGTCATGTCAACTGCTGATAAACATTTAGACACACATACCATCACAGTAATGACACACAATCATATTTACTGTATTAGCACCAGATGAGAAAATGAGGTAAGTAAGTTCAAAATAGGGATTAATAACAGTCAATCATATTATATTATCATAATAATGAAACGAAATGACTAGAACACCTGATGCTGCAAAAAGACAGAGCACCAATATTTTAGTTAATAATATCATAATCAAGTAGTCAGCAGTTCAATAAACATTAAAAAACACAGATACCATCACATCAAACCCGTCAACGACGTTAACTAAATGGCACCTTAAGCCAAAAGCTAAGGCAACCTTACTCTGGTAAACTGACTGAAATTATAGTCCAAACTCTGCACTATCCATGACAGCGACAAGTTCCAGATTCACAGAACAGGTTCACGGAACCAACAGCATACCGTTCAGAAGAGCAGCCGTCTGGCCGTCGCCTTCACTCGGCCTTGTCGGCGGCGGCCTCCTCCACCTTCTCCTCCAACTCGACCACCTTCTCCTCCACCGCGGCAGGCTCCTCTGGTGCGGACGCCTTCTCCGCCTCCACCGCAGAGGCAGGCGCGGGAGGCTCCTCCTGGTCGGGGTCGCGGGCGGTGTCGGTGGAGCTGGAGATGGCGGCGCGGAGGCGGCCCATTAAGGGCCTGAAAGCGGTCTCCACGGTGACCCATGCGAGCGCGAGCCCCCCGGCGACGATCGCCGCCGTCTTCAGGGCGCTACCCTCGCGCTGGCCTCCACTTCCTCCCTTCGCCATGGGTGCTCGCGGGTCGATGGTAACGGATGGGGATGCTTGGCTGGGGTGGCGCGATGCGCGGGTGTCTGTGGCCGCGGGCACTCGGGATTTGGAACGCGTGTGTGGGCAACGGCGGCGGGGGGGAGGGAGAGGGGAAAGAAAGCTTTGTCTTTGCACTGTACCGCACGGCACGAAAAGGAAGGCCGGAGGAAGAGGACAAGCCGAGGAACGGAGGGGAGACGAGCCGTGACCACTGAGTCACTGTCCACCTGAGAGACCTGACCATGGACATGGGGTGGAGTGGACCGCGGCCTGCGGGCTGTGTGGTTCGGGGGGCGGCGGCTCCTGCATAGGCCACCATGGCCTCATGGGCTGAATCCTGGAGCGGTGGCTCCAGTTCGAAAACGTTCTGGGCTGCTAACTTTAATACCTTATTCGTTCGTGCCGAATTGGTGGATTGTAACGATTTCTAACCGAATTGTTTCTCTAACTTATATAAATTTTTATTAGGCCTCGTTCGGCTGCCTGGGATGTATTCCAGGCCGGAAACGGTTCCAGACCAGGAAATAGTGGCTCACTCATTCCAGTCCAGGAACAAAACCAGCTGAAATGATTTGCAAATGTAGTTCGGTTTCATTGGATGAGTTCCTGAATAATATCTATCCTCTCACCCAAAAGCAAAATCCAGAATCAAGAGCAAAAACCACCAGCTGCACAAAATGAGATTAGGCTGATGCACCAGTGAACAGCATAGCACAGACCTCGGTCATCTTTGACTTAACCACACAACTGATTGTGCTACTACAGATAGGAGTACTGTTTCTAATAATTAGAAGCACTCTGAAGAAGGGGCATGCCTAGGCAAGTTCAGCACTAGGAGAGGTAACGCCACCCACACATATGCATGCACCCTGTACAACTGCTGCTTCAGTGGCCATGGAAAACTGAGGTAGCAAGCCGCCCAGCTCTGAGGCATGGCGATGACTGTGCCTGTGCGCCTGTGCCTGCCAAGGGTGGCGTGCCCCACGACCATGGACCACAGCTCGCCAGCACAGGATTCGGGATGGCCGGACGGAGATTTGTCACGACGGCGTGACTCTCACCTGCGTCCAGAAAGCTTTGTCAAATACATGGCGGCGGCCACCACTGGCTAACCCGTCCGGCCGCCTTGACCGACGAGAACGAGAAACGCGTGGGGAGTGGCGTAGAGGGTCGCCGTTCGGGCTGCACTGCCACTTTGCGTCGCCGCCTCGCCTTGTCTACCGCCAGATTTGCGCGTCTCACTGTGTCGCTGCCAAGATCCAATCCGGAGGACACGAGACCAGGTTTCGTACCGGGCCATAAACAACAGACAATCTCCAAACCAGGTGGCTTCTATTTTTGATCCAAGTTTAAACGAACGACTGTTTCAATCCGGACCGAATTCCAATCCACGTTATTTCTTTCCACCTGGAAGGAGGCTGGGAATGGTCCAAACCAGCTGAAACGAACGGGGCCTTAGCCGGAACAATTCCGGTATCTTTACAACTCTTAAGACGGTAAGGAGCGCGTCCACATCTCACCACGGCTCCACCCTCCTCCCCTCTAATCACCACGCCGCGCACGCGCCGCGCGAGGCCCGTCTTCGTTCCCCCACCGCTAATCTCGCCGCGGCATCCATGGTGCCGCCCTCGCCCTCCCCCCACCTATCCACGACGGCGCCCCCTCCCTCGTGCCCCACCTCAATCTCCTCCATTGCGCGCCCGAGAACGCGCAGATCCCCCATTCCCGCGCCCCTCCCTCGCGCCTCGATGGAATCGCCGCGGCATCCATGGTAGGGTCCTCGGGATCCACCTCCACCGCGTCGCCACAGTTCGCACGGGCCGAGGGTGCCCCGACGATGGGGACCTGGACTGTGGTCAGGCGCATGCGTGTTCAAGCAGGCGCTCTTGCTCTTCGTCCACAACAAGCTCTCCATTTGCCCTGGGCACGCGGCAAATGTTCGGGGTGGTGGGCATTACCGTCACCTCCCTCGTGTCCCGTGTCGCCGCGTCCGGGGTCTGCTTCCTCGCCTTCTGCAATGAGCATTCCGCGGGGTACGCCACCGCCGCCTACGACTTCCTGACGGGCTCCCCGGGCGCCCTCCTCACCGTCTCCGGTCCAGGATGCGTCCACGGGCTCGCGGGCCTCTCCCACGCCACCGCCAACGCCTGGTCGCTCCTCATGATCTCCGGATCCTGCGACCAGGCTGACACCGGCAGGGGCGACTTCCAGGAGCTCGACCAGATCGCCGCGGTGTCTGGTTTGCTCACGCGGTCCCTCACGCTCCACCAAACTCCGGCGCAATTCGAGCAACTCCAGCCCTCACACTCCGTCAATCCGAGCAACTCCAACGCAATTCGAGCAACCCGCCCTTCACGCACCGTGCTGCACGCAGTCTCGCTCCCAATCCTCATTGGTGTCAACTTCATCTGCATGGAAGCACATTTCAGAGATGGCAGATAGGCGTAGAGACACAGAACAATTGCAACAGGTACTGGCTGTTGGTACTTCACCTGTGTTAGACGGAACACCACAATTGCAACCTGGAAAGGAGGTTAGTTCTGCACTTTTGTGATGCTCTACTTATTTTTCTTGTTTATTAGTAATACATCTAATTAGTCAATGCTCAGTTAATACTTCTGCTGAGTTGCTAACCTGCTAGAATGCCCCTGAAATGAACTATTGAGCTTAAATGCAGTTGAGACACATATGGTAGCAATTTGGAGCCACTAGAAATTTGTACTGATTATACCTGACACTAAATTGAGAAGGGTTCCTTCTGGAAGCACGTATTTCAGCATGTGCATGCTTTGATTGTTGAACTCATTTTAGTTTCTTTTTCTGGAATCATGATTTCAGTGTCAAATTTCTGTATTAGTTACATTAATTTTTTATTACAGCAGTAAAGCACAGATAATTTGAATCATGAGTAAGGTAAGGTCAATTCCCGTCCTTTTTTCCCCGCAGAATGACGAATGTTTGAACAGCAGTGGCCAGATAGGCGTAGAGACACAGAACACAATACACAATATTGTTCTCTCTACTTGAGATGGAAGAATTACAAAACAAGTAATTGGAGGATGCTCAGGAGGATAGACAAAAATGTGAAGCTAAAGAAAGAGAAGCTCTTAGAGCTTATCGCAAAGCACATAGAGCTTTGCTTGAGGCAAATGAAAGATGTGCAATTCTTCGTAGAAAAAGGGAGATTTTCTCTTCACAAGTCCATGGTTTAATTGCAGAGAATTCTTCTTTGGTGCAGTCTTTGAGTATTCGGAATCCTGAAGATGGCCTTGCAATGCCATCACTGCTCAATTCTCAGATTCATGCAGTTAGTCAGATTCCTGAAAATCAGGGTGGTAGACACAGGCTGTGTCCTGAAGAACCTTCTAAGCAACAAATTGATAAGCATGAAGATGAAGCACGTCCACACTATTGTGATAAGCTTGCTGCCAGCACATCTGATCCCAGCTCTGTGAGTGCTGTCAATGCTGACAGCATCCTTTCAGATTATATGGAGGATGATCTTCTGTTCCCGACTAGACATACAAGATCAGAATGTGCTCTGGATGTTGAGAATCAAATGGAAGAAACTATACATGTATATGCAGAGGAAAACAGACAAGTTTCTGGTGACGGCGATCAAGATTATGAACTGTTAGAAGCTTCTTTGAGGTCTAGATGCTGCCGTCTCTGAACCGAAGCAAGAACAAGTCTTGCCCCATATCTAAACAGAACAGATAATTTGCAATAAAAGATAAGCAATTCGATGTGCAAGAAAATACATTGACTAAATTTCTTTGGCTCGACGCTTAAGAAATCTCGTCCTTCCATGGTTTTTGCCATCTGCTAGAAACAAAGAAAAACTACCACTCACTGAAAGTCTGAAACCAAATTCAGATCGCAACTAAAGGACCAGTCTCAAGGTTATGCTACCTGGACATAGAACATACCATGAGACTTGCTTCTCTGCCTCTGGGATATAAACATAACCTATGCCATGACCAAAAATCAGATGACACAAAGTTTCTCAATTGTAATCAGTTGACGATATCACTTCATCATCAGGTCCAATACTCTTGTACCCATACTATAAGTACTATATTCCCAGTATCATGCAGACATAATATGAGTTTAATTAATAATCCTTTTTAATGTATAGTTCATATATATGTTGGACCTGACATCGTCATTCAATACTAATTCACAGAGTACAATTCATTTTGTTATGTATTTTGCACTATAATTTCTGGTGAAACTGGAGCCAAATTTGGTACATGAAAGAGCTATTTGTACATGAAGGAGAGTTGTTAAATCACATATCTAAACTTTATTTTATGTTTCAGAGCATATCCTCAATCAAATGGATATAATCTCTCTTCCTGCTACTTAATCTTTATTTTCAGACGCAAGTAGGATATGAAATGCAAAATAATAGTTGCACATTACGACTAGCCACACAGTAGTATGTGATTAATGGAGACATTTGCCATGTCAGTTTAATTTTGCATTACTGAATACATGAACATAAGGTACATGAAAGAGAGTTGTTAAATACATATCTAAACTTTGTTTTATGTTTCAGAGCTTATCCTCAATCAACCGAATATAATCTCTCTTCCTGCTACTTAAGCTTTATTTTCAGACGCATGTAGGATATGAAATGCAAAATAATAGTTGCACATTACGATTAGCCAAACAGTAGTGTGATTAATGGAGACATTTGCCATGTCAGTTTAATTTTGCATTAATGAATACATGAGCACAATAGTTATTATTCTTGCATCGCAATATCTAGCTGTTCACTGAATTACATCTTTTGTTCTCTGTTGTCTTCACAGGTGGAAGAGACTTTGTTCAAACAAACTAAGGTGTTTCTCTGCTCATATTCCGATGTTTATTTATAACGTGCCTTTGTTTTATTATTTTGGTTCTTTTGAGTGTAATGCTTATATCCTGGTTTGGATATCCAGTTTAAAGATATCCCATCTATTGGACAAACCATCAATGCATGCCTATGTTGTTTCATAACTGTTATTTCACTGTAAAAGGCATGTAGTGTTTGTTGCCCTATAGCATAAACCCGACTTTGGGGTTTAGCTTTTAATTACAAAAATGAGTTTGCCGGAAATCTGGTTTTCATACATGTAAATTTTACTGATTGCTTCGTGTTTCTTGATTTTATTGCTAGCTGTTTACGTGTATTTGTTCCTTCCACATCGTGATCCGGGTTGCGGAGATTTTGAAGGTCTTAGACATCGCTGGTGAGCGCAGCCTCATCGACAACTTTGTCTGAAGCTAATAGGTGTGGAATTCAAGGTACAAATATTTCAAAAGTGATTATATTTTATACTTTGCTTTTGGTGTATTTTTATTTTTTTTATTTTTGCCTCCAATATGATTGTATTTTGCTTGGTTTTAGGTCATTCCGTCTTAACTCTAGACTTTCAAATAAATTCCATGTAAAAAGTTCTTTTAACTTTAATAACTTTGCTCCTTTGAGTACCTCTAGAGTGTGAGATAAATTCAACTTAAAAGGTCTTTTTCAGATTTATGTGTAGTCTGCTAGGTCACACTGTGTACATATTCATGTTTCTATTCATGTTTCACTAGGGTTTACTTTTCCAGTGCTATTGGTACTTCATTTTTTTCCGATTTTCATATTAAAGTACATATAATGGCTTCACTATTAGTCAGAACTACTATGGGCGTCTTCACCTGTTTCGCAATGGCTTCTATGTCTTTTGTGGGGCGATGACCATACCCATGCTTGAATATTAAGAAACTTTAGTCTCAAAGGTTTGAGATTACCTTTTGCTGTAGAAGCCTTTTCTGACTTGGTAGTTGGTACTGCTGTTTTCGAATTGCTTGTAAGTTGTAAGTTAGCATTTCTCATGCTAGCACACAACCTGTAAACACAATCATTTTTTTGCAAAAAGAAAGTAGGCTAAAAGAAGGACAACAAAATAAAAAACTATGACACTATCTTACTTCTTGTATTGTTCATCTCATGACCCTAAGGTTGCTTGTCCAGACTGCACTTCATGACAAGTGGGTAGCCGCTGAGCTAGAAGATTAAGCCGGAACTGCAGTGAGTCGAGCAATTGCAGAGTGAAAGGGAATTAGGCTTACACCTAGTTCCTAAATAATTTTGGTGGTTGAATTGCCCAACACAAATATTGGACTAACTAGTTTGCTCTAGTGCATAAGTTATACAGGTGCAAAAGGTTCACTCTTAGCCAATAAAAAGACCAAGTGTTGGATTCAACAAAGGAGCAGCAAGGCAACCGAGGGCACCTCTGGCTGGAGGCACCGGACTGTCCGGTGTGCACCGGACTGTCCGGTGCGACCAGAGGACTCCGACTTCAAACTCTTCGCTCTCGGGATTTCTCGGAGGACAGCGCGCTATAATTCACCGGACTGTCCGGTGTGCACCGGACATGTCCGGTGCTCCAAGGAAACGCCGTCTCCGGAACTCGCCAGCCTCGGGTTGGCGTGGCAGCCGCTCCGCTAAAATTCACCGGACTGTCCGGTGTGCACCGGACTGTCCGGTGTGCCAGCGGAGTAACGGCTCTCTGCGGCGCCAACGGCTCCCTGCGGAGCATTTAATGCGCGCACAGCGCGCGCAGTCGTCAGGCACGCCCATACCGGGGCACCGGACAATGAACAGTTGTTGTCCGGTGTGCACCGGACACCCAGGCTGGCCCACAAGTCAGAAGCTCCAACGGTCAGAATCCAACGGCAGTGATGACGTGGCAGGGGGCACCGGACTGTCCGGTGTGCACCGGACTGTCCGGTGCGCCATCGAGCAGACAGCCTCCCAACGGCCACATTTGGTGGTTGGGGCTATAAATACCCCAACCACCCCACATTCATTGCCATCCAAGTTTTCCACTTCTCAACTACTACAAGAGCTCTAGCATTCAATTCTAGACACACCAAATAGATCAAGTCCTCTCCAAATTCCACACAACTCCATAGTGACTAGAGAGAGTGATTTGCTTGTGTTCTTTCGAGCTCTTGCGCTTGGATCGCATTCTTTTCTTTCTCATTTGTTCTTGTGATCATCACTCAATTGTAACCAAGGCAAGAGGCACCAATTGTGTGGTGGCCCTTGCGGGGAAGTTTTGTTCCCGGTTGATTGAGAAGAAGAGAAAGCTCATTCGATCCGTGGGATCGTTTGAGAGAGGGAAGGGTTGAAAGAGACCCGGCCTTTGTGGCCTCCTCAACGGGGAGTAGGTTTGCGAGAACCGAACCTCGGTAAAACAAATCCTCGTGTCACACTCTTAATTGCTTGCGATTTGTTTTGCGCCCTCTCTCGCGGACTCGTTTCTTTATTACTAACGCTAACCCGGCTTGTAGTTGTGATTATTTTTGTAAATTTCAGTTTCACCCTATTCACCCCCCCTCTAGGCGACTATCAATTGGTATCAGAGCCCGGTGCTTCATTAGAGCCTAACCGCTCGAAGTGATGTCGGGAGATCACACCAAGAGGGAGATGGAGACCGGCGACGACAAGCCCACTACAAGCCAAGGGAGCACTTCATCTTCATCGGAAGAGTCCCGCACCAAGAGAAGAGAGAAGAAGAAGAAATCCTCCAAGCGGAAGGAGAAAAGATCTTCCTCTTCTCACCACAAAGAGAAGAAGGAAAAATCTTCTTCTCACAAGCCGCATCGGAGTGGGGACAAGCACAAGAGGATGAGGAAGGTGGTCTACTACGAGACCGACACTTCAACGACATCTACCTCCGGCTCCGACGCGGCGTCCGTCACTTCTAAACGCCAAGAGCGTAAGAAGTATAGTAAGATCCCCCTACGCTACCCTCGCATTCCTAAACATACACCTTTACTTTCCGTCCCATTAGGCAAACCACCAACTTTTAATGGTGAAGATTATGCTATGTGGAGTAATTTGATGCAATTTCATCTAACCTCTCTCCACAAAAGATTATGGGATGTTGTTGAGTATGGTGTATAGGTACCATCCGTAGGGGATGAGGACTATGACACGGACGAAGTAGCCCAAATCGAGCACTTCAACTCCCAAGCCACAACCATCCTCCTTGCCTCTCTAAGCAAGGAGGAATACAACAAAGTACAAGGGTTGAAGAACGCCAAGGAGATTTGGGACCTACTCAAGACGGCGCACGAGGGTGATGAACTCACAAAAATCACCAAGCGGGAAACGATCGAGGGGGAGCTCGGTCGCTTCCGTCTTCGCCAAGGGGAGGAGCCACAAGACATGTACAACCGGCTCAAGACCTTGGTGAACCAAGTGCGCAACCTCGGGAGCGCAAAATGGGATGACCACGAAGTGGTTAAGGTTATTCTAAGAGCCCTTATTTTCCTTAACCCCACACAAGTTCAATTAATTCGTGGCAATCCTAGATATACTCAAATGACCCCCGAAGAAGTCATCGGGAATTTTGTTAGTTTTGAATGTATGATTAAGGGCTCCAAGAAGATCAATGAGCTTGACGAGCCTTCCACATCCGAGGCGCAACCGGTGGCCTTCAAGGCAACGGAGGAGAAGAAGGAGGAGTCTACACCAAGTAGACAACCGATTGACGCCTCCAAGCTCGACAACGAGGAGATGGCCCTAATCATCAAGAGCTTCCGGCAAATCCTCAAGCAACGGAAAGGGAAAGATTACAAATCCCGTTCCAAGAAGGTTTGCTACAAGTGTGGTAAGCCCGGTCATTTTATTGCAAAATGTCCTATGTCTAGTGATAGTGACAGGGGCGACGACAAGAAGGGCAAGAGGAAGGAGAAGAAGAAATACTACAAGAAGAAGGGCGGCGATGCCCATGTTTGTCGGGAGTGGGACTCCGACGAAAGCTCAAGCGACTCCTCCGACGACGAGGACGCCGCCAACATCGCCGTCACCAAGGGCCTTCTCTTCCCCAACGTCGGCCACAAGTGTCTTATGGCCAAGGACGGCAAAAAGAAGGTAAAATCAAGGTCCTCCACTAAATATGAAACATCTAGTGATGAGGATAATGATAAAAATGAGGAAGACAATTTGCGTATTCTTTTTGCCAACCTTAACATGGAACAAAAAGAAAAATTAAATGAGCTAATTAGTGCCATCCATGAAAAGGATGATCTCTTGGACTCCCAAGAGGACTTCCTAATCAAGGAAAACAAGAAACATGTTAAGGTTAAAAATGCTTATGCTCTAGAAAGAGAAAAATGTGAAAAATTGTCTAGTGAGCTAAGTATTTGCCATGAGACTTTAGACAACCTTAGAAATGAAAATGCCAATTTAATTGCTAAGGTTGATTCTCATGTTTGCATTGATCCTAGAAATGATGATGTTGATTTGCTTGCTAGGATTGATGAATTGAATGCTTCCATTGCTAGCCTTAGAAATGAGAATGAGAAATTAATTGCTAAGGCTAAGGATTTTGATGTTTGCAATGCTACTATTTCCGACCTTAGAGCTAAAAATGATTTGTTGCATGCTAAGGTTGTTGAACTAAAATCTTGCAAACCCTCTACATCTAATGTTGAGCATATTTCCATTTGTACTAGATGTAGAGATATTAATGTTGATGCTATCCATGATCACCTAGCTTTAATTAAGAAACAAAATGATCACATAGCACAACTTAATGCTAAGATTAGAGAGCATGACTCAGAAAATGAAAAATTTAAACTTGCTAGAAGTATGCTCTATAATGGGAGACGCCCGGGCATTAAGGACGGCATTGGCTTCCAAAGGGGAGACAATGTCAAAATTAATGCCCCTCCTAAGAACTTGTCTAACTTTGTTAAGGGCAAGGCTCCCATGTCTCAGGATAACGAGGGTTACATTTTGTACCCTGCCGGGTATCCTGAGAGTAAAATTAAGAAAATTCATTCTAGGAAGTCTCACTCTGGCCCTAATTATGCTTTTATGTATAAGGGTGAGACATCTAGATCTAGGCAACCAACCCATGCCAAGTTGCCTAGAAAGAAAACTACTAATGCATCAAATGATCATGTCATTTCATTTAAAACTTTTGATGCATCTTATGTTTTGACTAGCAAATCCGGCAAGATAGTTGCCAAAATTGTTGGGGGCAAACACAAGGGCTCCAAGACTTGTGTTTGGGTACCCAAAGTTCTTGTATCTAATGCCAAAGGACCCAAAACCGTTTGGGTACCTAAAACCAAGAACTAAACTTGTTTTGTAGGTTTATGCATCCGGGGGCTCAAGTTGGATACTCGACAGCGGGTGCACAAACCACATGACAGGGGAGAAAAGGATGTTCTCCTCATATGAGAAAAACCAAGATCCCCAACGAGCTATCACATTCGGGGATGGAAATCAAGGTTTGGTCAAAGGTTTGGGTAAAATTGCTATATCTCCTGACCATACTATTTCCAATGTTTTTCTTGTAGATTCCTTAGATTACAATTTGCTTTCCGTATCCCAATTATGTCAAATGGGCTACAACTGTCTTTTTACTGGTACAGGTGTTACTGTCTTTAGAAGGAGTGATGATTCAATAGCATTTAAGGGTGTGTTAGAGGGTCAGCTATACTTAGTAGATTTTGAAAGGGCTGAACTCGACACATGCTTAATTGCTAAGACTAACTTGGGTTGGCTCTGGCACCGTCGACTAGCCCATGTTGGAATGAAGAATCTTCACAAACTTCTAAAGGGAGAACACATTTTGGGACTAACCGATGTTCATTTTGAGAAAGACAGGATTTGTAGCGCTTGCCAAGCCGGGAAGCAAGTTGGTGTCCATCATCCACACAAAAACATCATGACTACCGACAGGCCACTGGAGCTCCTTCACATGGATTTGTTCGGCCCGATCGCTTACATAAGCATAGGCGGTAGTAAGTATTGCCTTGTAATTGTGGATGATTATTCTCGCTTCACTTGGGTATTCTTTTTACAGGAAAAATCACAAACCCAAGAGATCTTAAAGGGATTCTTGAGACGGGCTCAAAATGAGTTCGGCTTAAGGATCAAGAAAATTAGAAGCGACAATGGAACGGAGTTCAAGAACTCTCAAATCGAAGGCTTCCTTGAGGAGGAGGGCATCAAGCATGAGTTCTCTTCTCCCTACACTCCACAACAAAATGGTGTAGTGGAGAGGAAGAATCGAACTCTATTGGACATGGCAAGAACCATGCTTGATGAGTACAAGACACCGGATCGGTTTTGGGCCGAGGCGGTCAACACCGCCTGCTACGCCATCAACCGGTTATATCTTCACCGAATCCTCAAGAAGACATCTTATGAACTCCTAACCGGTAAAAAGCCCAATATTTCATATTTTAGAGTTTTTGGTAGCAAATGTTTTATTCTTGTCAAAAGAGGTAGAAAATCTAAATTTGCTCCTAAAACTGTAGAAGGCTTTTTACTAGGATATGACTCAAACACAAGGGCATATAGAGTCTTTAACAAGTCCTCAGGACTCGTTGAAGTTTCTTGTGACGTTGTGTTTGATGAGACTAACGGCTCTCAAGTAGAGCAAGTTGATCTTGATGAAACAGGTGAAGAACAGGCTCCATGCATAGCACTAAGGAACATGTCCATTGGTGATGTGTGTCCTAAGGAATCCGAGGAGTCTTCAAATGCACAAGATCAACCATCCTCCTCCATGCAAGCATCTCCACCGACTCAAATTGAGGATGAGGCTCAAGATGGTGAACAAGAAGATCAAGAAGATGAGCCACCTCAAAATGACGGCAACGATCAAGGGGGAGATTCAAATGATGAAGACAAGGAGGATGAACAACCAAGGCCGCCACACCCAAGAGTCCACCAAGCAATACAACGAGATCACCCCGTCGACACCATCCTCGGCGATATTCATAAGGGGGTAACTACTCGATCTCGTGTTGCTCATTTTTGTGAACATTACTCGTTTGTTTCCTCTATTGAGCCACACAGGGTAGAGGAAGCACTTCAAGATTCGGATTGGGTGATGGCAATGCAAGAGGAGCTCAACAACTTCACGAGGAACGAGGTATGGCACTTAGTTCCACGTCCTAACCAAAATGTTGTAGGAACCAAGTGGGTTTTCCGCAACAAGCAAGACGAGCATGGTGTGGTGACTAGGAACAAAGCTCGACTCGTGGCCAAGGGATATTCACAAGTCGAAGGTTTGGATTTTGGTGAAACCTATGCACCCGTAGCTAGGCTTGAGTCAATTCGTATATTATTAGCCTATGCTACTTACCATGGCTTCAAGCTTTATCAAATGGACGTGAAGAGTGCCTTCCTCAATGGACCAATCAAGGAGGAGGTCTATGTTGAGCAACCTCCCGGCTTTGAAGACAGTGAGTACCCTAACCATGTTTATAGGCTCTCTAAGGCGCTTTATGGGCTTAAGCAAGCCCCAAGAGCATGGTATGAATGCCTTAGAGATTTCCTTATTGCTAATGGCTTCAAAGTCGGCAAAGCCGATCCTACTTTATTCACTAAAACTCTTGACAATTATTTGTTCGTATGCCAAATTTATGTTGATGATATTATATTTGGGTCTACTAACAAATCTACATGTGAGGAATTTAGTAGGATCATGACACAGAAATTCGAGATGTCGATGATGGGGGAGTTGAAGTATTTTCTAGGATTTCAAGTCAAGCAACTCCAAGAAGGCACCTTCATTAGCCAAACGAAGTATACTCAAGACATTCTAAGCAAGTTTGGAATGAAGGATGCCAAGCCCATCAAGACACCCATGGGAACTAATGGGCATCTCGACCTCGACACGGGAGGTAAGTCCGTGGATCAAAAGGTATACTGGTCGATGATTGGTTCATTGCTTTATTTATGTGCATCTCGACCGGACATTATGCTTTCCGTTTGCATGTGTGCAAGATTCTAAGCCGACCCTAAGGAATCACACCTTACGGCCGTGAAACGAATCTTGAGATATTTGGCTTTTACTCCTAAGTTTGGGCTTTGGTACCCTCGGGGATCCACCTTTGATTTGATTGGATATTCGGATGCCGATTGGGCGGGGTGTAGGATTAATAGAAAGAGCACATCGGGGACTTGCCAGTTCTTGGGAAGATCCTTGGTGTCATGGGCTTCAAAGAAGCAAAATTCGGTCGCTCTTTCTACCGCCGAAGCCGAGTATATTGCCGCAGGCCATTGTTGCGCGCAATTACTTTGGATGAGGCAAACCCTGCGGGACTACGGTTACAAATTAACCAAAGTTCCTTTGCTATGTGACAATGAGAGTGCAATCAAAATGGCCGACAATCCCGTCGAGCACAGCCGCACTAAGCACATAGCCATTCGGTATCATTTTCTTCGGGATCACCAACAAAAGGGGGATATCGAGATTTCTTACATTAATACTAAAGATCAATTAGCCGATATCTTTACCAAGCCTCTTGATGAACAATCTTTTACCCGACTTAGGCATGAGCTCAATATTCTTGATTCTAGGAATTTCTTTTGCTAGTCTTGCACACATAGCTCATAAATATACCTTTGATCATGTCTCTTTTATATATGCTATGACTAATGTGTTTCCAAGTGTATTTCAAACAAGTCATAGGTATATTGAAAGGGAATTGGAGTCTTCGGCGAAGTCAAAGGCTTCCACTCCGCTCCACTACTCATCCTTCGCCGTCGCTCCGCATCACTCTCCAACTTTGGTATACTCTTCACTCATTCATTTCATGACCAAAGGGGGAGAAAAGGACTTAATTGGGCTCTAATGATTTCGTTTTTGGCGATTCATGCCAAAGGGGGAGAAAATATGAGCCCAAAGCAAAAGGACCGCACCACCACTTAAAATTTTAAATTTGATGATTTTCAATGGTAACTTTCAAAATTGGTATCTCTTTGTGTTCTAAAGGGGGAGCAAATAGTGTTTTCAAAATTGATGGAAAACCCTCTTGAACACTAAGAGGAGACCTTATTTTAGGGGGAGTTTTGTTTAGTCAAAGGAAAAGCATTTTGGAACAAAGGAAGAAAATTTCAAATCTTGAAAATGCTTTATAAAATCTTATTCATTTACCTTTGACTATCTTGCAAAATGACTTTGAAAAGAATTTACAAAAGAATTTGCAAAAACAAAACCTTTGGTGCAAATGTGGTCCAATATGTCTAAAACAAAGAAACAATCCATGCGCATCTCATAAATATTTATATTGGCTCAATTCCAAGCAACCTTTGCACTTACATTATGCAAACTAGTTCAATTATGCTCTTCTACATTTGCTTTGGTTTGTGTTGGCATCAATCACCAAAAAGGGGGAGATTGAAAGGGAATTAGGCTTACACCTAGTTCCTAAATAATTTTGGTGGTTGAATTGCCCAACACAAATATTGGACTAACTAGTTTGCTCTAGTGCATAAGTTATACAGGTGCAAAAGGTTCACTCTTAGCCAATAAAAAGACCAAGTGTTGGATTCAACAAAGGAGCAGCAAGGCAACCGAGGGCACCTCTGGCTGGAGGCACCGGACTGTCCGGTGTGCACCGGACTGTCCGGTGCGACCAGAGGACTCCGACTTCAAACTCTTCGCTCTCGGGATTTCTCGGAGGACAGCGCGCTATAATTCACCGGACTGTCCGGTGTGCACCGGACATGTCCGGTGCTCCAAGGAAACGCCGTCTCCGGAACTCGCCAGCCTCGGGTTGGCGTGGCAGCCGCTCCGCTAAAATTCACCGGACTGTCCGGTGTGCACCGGACTGTCCGGTGTGCACCGGACTGTCCGGTGTGCCAGCGGAGTAACGGCTCTCTGCGGCGCCAACGGCTCCCTGCGGAGCATTTAATGCGCGCACAGCGCGCGCAGTCGTCAGGCACGCCCATACCGGGGCACCGGACAATGAACAGTTGTTGTCCGGTGTGCACCGGACACCCAGGCTGGCCCACAAGTCAGAAGCTCCAACGGTCAGAATCCAACGGCAGTGATGACGTGGCAGGGGGCACCGGACTGTCCGGTGTGCACCGGACTGTCCGGTGCGCCATCGAGCAGACAGCCTCCCAACGGCCACATTTGGTGGTTGGGGCTATAAATACCCCAACCACCCCACATTCATTGCCATCCAAGTTTTCCACTTCTCAACTACTACAAGAGCTCTAGCATTCAATTCTAGACACACCAAATAGATCAAGTCCTCTCCAAATTCCACACAACTCCATAGTGACTAGAGAGAGTGATTTGCTTGTGTTCTTTCGAGCTCTTGCGCTTGGATCGCATTCTTTTCTTTCTCATTTGTTCTTGTGATCATCACTCAATTGTAACCAAGGCAAGAGGCACCAATTGTGTGGTGGCCCTTGCGGGGAAGTTTTGTTCCCGGTTGATTGAGAAGAAGAGAAAGCTCATTCGATCCGTGGGATCGTTTGAGAGAGGGAAGGGTTGAAAGAGACCCGGCCTTTGTGGCCTCCTCAACGGGGAGTAGGTTTGCGAGAACCGAACCTCGGTAAAACAAATCCTCGTGTCACACTCTTAATTGCTTGCGATTTGTTTTGCGCCCTCTCTCGCGGACTCGTTTCTTTATTACTAACGCTAACCCGGCTTGTAGTTGTGATTATTTTTGTAAATTTCAGTTTCGCCCTATTCACCCCCCCTCTAGGCGACTATCACAGAGCACCCTGTGCAGAACCATTAAATCTTGGAAGAGAAGTTGCTTCCTCTATTCCTTTCTCTTTTTTTCCACATGATTCAATTGCAGCAATGCTCTCCTCAAGCTGTGAAACATATTATGGAAAGAACTAAACTGTGAACTAGATGTTTGTTTCAAACTGGTTGTGAACTGAAAGCGTGAACAGATGTATGTTTCAATCTGGTTTTAGCCTGTCAACTGAAACTGAAACTGCGAACTACCTATCAATTTAAACTGTGAACTACCTATCACATGTGAACTAAACCTATGAACTTGTGATCTCAAAATTGAAGTTGTGAACTTGCAAACTCAAATTGAAACTTGGGACACATTCTCGGCACAAAAACTTGTGAGCTTGGCCGCTTGGGACAAAAACTTGGGACAAACTAGGGACCGAAACTTGTGAACTTGGGACATAAATTGAAACTGAAACTCGGCATGGTTCTCATAAACTGACTTTCAATACTAGGCATGGAACATAAATCACAGGTTCAGTAAATGAGCACCTCACGGTGGATGGGGCCGACGGCACGTGCGACGCTCACCGGACCTTACCTCCCCTTCGATATGTACTGTGGTGGTTTCTATGTGCTCGTGTGGCGTATTTATAATAATATTACATATTTATTAGTGTTACGATGATATTTTGCCACATGGATTTTGTATATCGAAATGATGTTTATCATTTTGTACCTATGCTTTATACTAATTTTTAACCCCCGTGGCAACACACGGCACATACCTAGTAATTCGACATAAACGAACAAGGCCTAAACAGCCTTACTATGTTGACAGGCATCTTATGAATTTTTCCTAAAAATTTCCAGCTGTTTTTTGCGTCGCATTGACTGACTGGTCTCCGCCAAACGCGTGCACCGACACCATGGCCCTCCGCCAGACGCTGCCACATGGCAGAATGTTACGGGTTTTAGTTGGCGCCGCAGAAAAGACGTAACAGATCTGGGATGATGAGACGCAAGAACAGGGGAGCACAATTTGCATTAGTTTTATTTACTACTGGAGGCACAAAATAAAAAAAGTACAGATTCAACTAAACATTGTACGTTTTCATCGTCAAATAAACCTAAAAAGAATATAAAGAACGAACATATGATACAACACTTGACCAGTTTACCTCTACAGCACAGGATGGTAAACCTACGTTCCATTCCATTCACCATCGATCCACCGAGCTAGTTTTCACTTATCTCTACAGCGATTTCTTCGCCACCGATCTCACGCACCTGCAAGGCTGCAACCTGATTCCTCCTCTTCTCGTGCCTCTCGCCCGCTTCTCCGTTTCCGAATCTGGAGGAAGATCGGCCGCAAACAGCACCGGCAAGCGCAGCGCGGCGCGACCCTCCTTAGTGCGCCATTGTAAGACCTAAAATTGGGTAGAAAAAAAATATCATGAAATAGTAAAATGAAGGAATAAATATATATATAATAAGTGTGGTGAGAAGTTTTTTTTTGACCTTTGGAATCTATTAGAAATCTTCCTCCTCGTACTCCAAACAATAATTGTAAATTAGTTAAGTAACTGATAGATTAATAAAGAAAAGGTTGATCTCTTGATGATAATTTTTGGATGATGCATTTTATGGAAAACATAAACTTGATCCCCAATTTCAAATCAAATAAAAATATAAGATAGAAAATAAGAATGGGGACTTTAATAAAACTCTTTTATTCCTTCCATAAATAAATAACAAGAAAAAAACTAGTAAGATTAAAGATAGTAGAGGTCATATTCACAGTAGTAACTATTTTGACACTGGGAGTCTGAAATTCACAACAGGGATTTGAATATGGTTTAAATGCTTCAAATTTGGAAATTGAATGCCAAATTCAAATTTGTAAAGGAAAAGAAGAAATCATATAGAAATAAATATTTTCATAATGTTATGATTAAGTCGGACATTCAACTTAAGTACAAAAATTTCCACAAAAGAATTCAAAATTCAAATTGAAATTTGAAAATAGAAAGAAAAGAAAAAAAATAGAGAATAAAAAGGAAAAGGGAAGGGGTAGACCTCGGTTTGGGCCTGCTGGCCGAATCGGCCTGCTTGCGCCGTGTACGCTCGGCCAGGGCTTCTTGCTGCGTGTGCTTTGACCCCAAGCGGCCGCCATGTGGGACCCACATGTCGGCTACTTCCTCGACCTCCAGCTCGGTCGTGGCCGTTGCAACCGCCCGCCGCAAACCTCGCTGCTAGCTCAGGACCGCCCCAGCCGAATCTCCGCGAACCGATTCTGCGCTTGAATCGCGGGAACGGATTGACCTGGCGCATGCGCCTCATCTCACCACCGCGTGGGGCCCCTCTGCCAGCATTAGTTGCTTCCCTGCGACGGTGTCGCGTGCAACTGAATCGCGTCCGCGTTGCTGTCGAAATCGCCGAGTATCTCGCGCGTTCCTGGCCATGGCGTGCCCCAGATTTCGGATCCAGCTATAAAGCTGTGCTCCTGGACTCCCTTCCCTCTCCATCCAGCTAGCGCCGACCCCGAGCCGTCCATTGCCAGCTCCAATTCCGCCGCATTAGCAAAAACTTAGACCGCCGCTCCGCCATGGCCGGCCGTGGCGCGTGATGCGCGTCCTCTACTGGAGACCGCCCTTCCTATTGATGCGCTCCGCCTACGCGTGCCAGAGCCTCTCCTGTTCCACGGGCCCCGTGACGTCGGCAAGTCCACGCTACTCCACCATCGCCGTTGGATAAGGGGAGCGCCGCGGGCAGTGGTGTTGCGCCGTTACATCGGTGGGGTGCATACCGTAGAAGCATCGCTAGCTCGGGCCGAACGCAGCAGTGGCGGTGGCGGACTCTGGCGGTGGAGGTTGAAGCGCGAATTGCTCGCCGGAGATCGGCTTACGCTCCTGTCCGCTCCACGCCTGGTTCTGTGAGCACATCATCTTGATTTCTGGTACGAATCCCTTCTATAGTCTCGCTTTGAGCCCCGCTTTGTTTAGACGTGATCTACGTAGAGAATCATACACCGTATTAGCCTCGGGCTAGCTCCGGCGAAGTACGCCGCCGTGGGTGCGCGTTGCGCCACCGTCCTGACCGTCGGCCGAAGAGAGTTACCAGGAGCCGTAGATTTAAATATTGACGGTCGAGATGGATTCTAGAGGTAACGATTCGGTCAAGTATAGCGTGAACCGTCGATTCTGTAATCCACGGTTTTGGATAGATCGCTCATGCATTAAATCCTATCCTTGGATCATAGATCCAACGGTGCATAGCGCATACCGGTTGGGTGATGTGGTCTTATAATCCGAGCCCTCAAACGCCGATCCAACGGTTGAAATCTCTGCGTACCCCTTCGGCGCTGCAACCTTGCTAAAGAGTCCCTGAAATTTATATAAACCAACCCACGGTCCGCGGCAGTGTTAGTCTGAGTCTTAGGACATTTTCTGTGGGAGCCCCTGCGTTTCCTTGTATTTGAGGCCCAATCCAGAGAACTTTGAAAATTAGAAATTAATATCAGAAATCAATTTTTAGTGCATAAATAAATGTTAGAACTTGTTTAATTCATAGAAAATGCATAGGAACTCCAAATTGATCCATTCCAGTTCCTAAATTTTTGTAATAATATTGTCTACCCATTAGTGCCTCTGTTCTGACATGACAAACGCATTAAAATTATTCTTTCACTTAATCTTGTATTAAGCACATAAAACATTAGAAAATCCATAACTTAAAATCTATACCTCCAAATTTAATGATTCCAGTTCCTGTGATCTTATTTTAATGTCTAGTTTATTACTGTATATTATATTTGCATGTTTGATGTGATGTTAATTTTTGCTATACTATGTATGTATTGTGTTGATGCGAGTAGACGGGCAGGCTACACAGGATTCTGAGGTTCAGCAAGTTGAGATAGCTGAGCAGGAGCTCGTTGAAGGCAAGTTGTGCCCTTGATCACTTCTTATACCCATTCATGTTCTTATTATTCATAATGATCTGCATAGGATAATTTTGCTGGGACCCAATAGGATGCCCTAGATTTTGACTATCTTTATACCTTGTTTCACCACTGGTTTTACTACTAAACTTTTGGGTAGTACATGCTATTGCTTTATGTGGCTTTGGGTATAGAGATATTCATCACTCATTTTTATACTTGTTATTATCTGTTCATTATTTTCTGTTCATGATAAGATCATTATGTTAATGGGAACATGGAGAACCACCCGGGAAAACAGTGCTACCACAAGGGTTTAATGGGACGCCCTTGGCTGATTAACTAGGAAAGCTAGTGGAGGGCTACCTTACCCGAAAGGGGCAAGGGCAGTAGGGGAGTGGTCAGTGTAGGGAGGTCCTTGGGTTGATTTTGCTGCGATGGCGGTCAGGCAAGAACCCTGCACTAGAGCTTCCTATAAACTTGTCGGCGTTTCGAGACCGGGGGGTCCCCGAGCCGACGAGTGAGAGTGCCGCGTGCCCCAGCCCAGATGGGTCGAGCGCGTGGGCGAGCGCGAAGGGGGGAAAGAGAGCGAGAGGTCGGTGGCCGGAGCCGGGTCGTGACGAGGGAGCCGGAGATTCCCGCGGCCTTTCGTGTTCGCCCCGCGCCCAGGTCGGGTGCGCTTGCAGTAGGGGGTTACAAGCGTCCGCGCGGGTGAAGGGAGCGAGCGGCCCCAAGAGAGCGCCTGCCCCTGCCCTTCGTCCCCGCGAGGCCAACCTTCTCTAAGAAGGCCCTGGTCCTTCCTTTTATAAGCGTAAGGAGAGGATCCAGGTGTACAAAATGGGGGTGTAGCAAGGTGCTACGTGTCTAGCGAGGGAGAGCTAGTGGCCTGAGTACATGCCAAGGTGGCAGCCGGAGAGAACTTGGCACCCTGTTAGTGTGGCGTCGTGGCTGTCGGAGAAGCAGTGGAGCTTGATGGAGGGACAGCTGTTGGAACAGCTGTGCTCTTGCTGACGTCCTCCTGCTTTCGTAAGAGAGCTGGGAGCCGCTGTCGTCATGGTCCAGCGGGGCGTCATCATTGCCTATCTGGCAGAGCTAGCCAGATGGGACGCCGGTCTTGTTCTCTGCGACCCAAGTCGGCTCAGGGCAGGGTGATGATGACGCTTCCTGTTGACGTGGCGGTCTTGTGTCCTAGGTCGGGCGACGTGGAGGCTCCTCCGAAGTCGAGGTCGAGTCCGTCCTGCATGGCCGAGGCCGAACCTGAGCTCCTGGGTCGGGCGAGGCGGAGGCCGTTCGGCAGAGGCCAGGGCGGAGTCCGAGCCCTGGGTCGGGCGAGGCGGAGTTCGTCGTCTTCCGGGGCCTTAGCCCGAGTCCGAGCCCTTGGTCGGGCGGAGCGGAGTTCGCCGTCTTCTGGGGCCTTAGCCCGAGTCCGAGCCCTGGGTCGGGCGGAGCGGAGTTCGCCGTCTTCCGGGGTCTTAGCCCGAGTCTGAGCCCTGGGTCGGGCGGAGCCTCCTATGGCACCTCTGGCAAAGCCTGGTTGCCCGTCGGTCTTACCTTTTGCGTTAAATGCCCCGATGACTTGGTCGGTTGGTGCGGTGATTTAGTGAGGGTTACTTCTTATCGAAGGCAAGGCCTCGGGCGAGCCGGAGATGCGTCTGCCGTGAAAGAGGAGGCCTCAGGCGAGACGGAGTCATCTTAGGTTCGGCTGCCCTTGCCCGAGGCTAGGCTCGGGCGTGGCGTGATCGAGTCGCTCGTGTGGACTGATCCCTGACTTAATCAAACCCATCAGGCCTCTGCAGCTTTATGCTGATGGGGGTTACCAGCTGAGAATTAGGCGTCTTGAGGGTACCCCTAATTATGGTCCCCGACAGTAGCCCCCGAGCCTCGAAGGGAGTGTTAACACTCGCTTGGAGGCTTTCCGTCGCACTTTTTTGCAAGGGGACCAGCCTTTCTCGGTTGTACTTTGTTCCGGTGGGTGCGCGCGAGCGCACCCGCCGGGTGTAGCCCCCGAGGCCTCGGAGGAGTGGTTTCACTCCTTCGAGGTCTTAATGCCTTGCGTAATGCTTCGGCTGGTCTGGCGGTTCCCTCATGCGAACAGGCCGTAGCCCAGATGCTCTGTCGGGGCCCAAGTTCTCGGGCTGGTATGTTGACGCTGTCAACGGTTCGGCCGGAGCTGGGTTTGCGAGAGCAGCCCCCGAGCCTCCGCACAGAGCGAGAGGACGATCAGGGACAGACTCGACTTTTTTATATACGCCCCTACGTCGCCTTTCCGCAAGGAGGAGGGGGGGAGAGCGCCATGTTACCCTCGATGGGCACCGAACATGGTGTCTCCGGTGAGCTGCAATCAGGTAATCCGAGTGGACGTCCGTGCCCCGTTCGTTGGGGGTCGGCTAGGGGCCCGGAGGCACGCCCAAAAGTACCTGCGGGTGATCTGCCGGACCCGGTCCCCTGGCGACGGGGTCCGAGGGCTCGTTGCCTCCCTCCGATGGGATTCCGTTACAGAGTCGTTCCCGCTGGTCTCGGAAATGTCCTAGGGTACCTCGGGAGCGCAGCCCGAGCCTTGGTTATGTATCGAACGTACCCCTGGTCATCCCTCGCTCGGCGTCTGAGGCGACTGTGAACCCTTCGGAGGGCCAGCCTTCGAACCCCTGATCAGTAATGGGCGCGGAGCCCGAGTAGCCTGAGGCGGTCGTGGAACCTTTCGGGGGGCCGACCTTCGAACCTCTGACCAGTAGTGGGTGTCGGGCCCACGCGATCTGAGGCGGCTGTTTGAACCCTTCGGGGGGCCAGCCTTCGAACCCCTGATCAGTAAGGAGGCTCGGAGCCTAGTTCCTTCACGGGGAAGGATCCCTTTGGGGGTGTCCCCCTTCCCGGTCCCTGTTGCAAGAGATAGAGAAAAGGGAAAGGAAAAAGGGATACGAAATTTGAACGACGTGGCGTACCTTTTTCGGTGTGGCCGTTTTGGCGAAGGCGAAACGTCGTCAGCTGCTTCCGCTAGAAGCGCTGCCCGTCGAGTCGCGGAGTTAATGCGCCGGGGTGAGTAGTTGGCGAGGCTGCCGTTGCGCGTGCGCGAGCCGTTCGAGGAACGGGTCACGGGCGTGTCGTCTTCACGCCGCGAGAGAGGGGGTTCCCTTGCTGCCTCCGGATGGGACGTGAGCCTGGCTGACGGCGTGGCCGCTGCTCTCACGCGCCTGCCACTGTCATTACTGCCGGCCCACTTTTGACCGTGTTTGACCGCTGCGTCAGGCTGGCGCTGCTGGGTCGCGCGCTGGGTCGCCTCGAATCGCGGTATCGGTTCCGCAATCGAGGAGGTGCGGTGGTGGCGCAAGTGGCTCAGCGGCGCGCATGCAGCATCCGGCGCGCCGGTTGCGCGACGCGTGGGCTTGGGCCTCCGCGCTGGCCTGTCAGGAGTCGGAGAGGCGCGTCCACTTGGCGCGGTTGCATGCCGCCTGCATGGCCGCCTGCCCCTTTCGTCCGCTGGTCTGGGCAAAAGTGGAGGGTTACTTGTAACCGCTGGGTGGTTGCGCGCGTCGTGCGCGGCGGTTCGGCTTCTTCTGCTTGGAGCCGGTCTGCATGACAGGCGGGTCCCAGCCCCCGCGCCGCAGGGGAGGACTTTGGAGGCGTGTTGGAGAAGACTCAGCCCGTGACGGTTGGGGGCGCAAGCACGGGGAGTTGCCTTTAAAAGGAGGGCGACCCCTTTCGTAAGGCGACCATGTCTTCTTCCTCCCTTGTGCATTGTGTCTCTCTGCCTTTCAGGCCCCCGGATGGGGGAAACCGCCGTCTTTTCGCTCCATCGTTGGAGGAACGCAACTCCGTGGGAGTTGGTACCTTTCAGCCATCGTTCGGCTTCAAGGATTTTCATCATGCAGCCCGGTCGCACCCCTCCACCGGCGGTCACCCAGGATGGTAACCTCCGGCTTGATGGTGGGGGAAAGCGAGCCGGGCTGCGGCCTCCGCCCCTTCCTCAGCCTCAAGGATTTTCATCACCAGGGCTGAGGAGGGGCGTGTGCCGAGTCGGGGTTGGCCCCTGCGCGGGTGGTGGCCCGCTCCTTCCCTCAGTGATCGGGGGGAAGGGCGGGAGTCGTCCGTGGCGCCAACAGCTGCAGCGTGCCCGGCTCTCTGAGCCGAGCAGTCTTGGAGCCGTCCCCGGTGCCGCCTCCCACCACGGCAGCTGGAAGAGGTTCTTCCGCCGGCGCGACAGTCGAGGTTGGCCACGGACCGACCTCCGACTCTACGGCCTTCTGCCCGTCCTTGCCTCTCGAGTTTGGGCAAGGGAGGGGGCCTCCTAGCAGCAGCATCCGCCCTGAGGCCATCATTGCTGCTGTTCGGCCCCCCGGGCAGAAGTCTTCATCGTCGCCGCTGCCGGGGCGGGCGGCGACATGCCGTTCGTCGGTCTTCTGCTGCCCCGCAGGCCCACTCCCATCGAGTGGGGTTGTTCGTACCTGCGGGGGGGGGGGGAACCGGAGTTCCGTTTGTAATGGCACTTCGAGTGCCGGGTTTTTTGTTCATTTCGGCTTTTGGGGCCTGAACATGTATGTAACTCCGGCGCAGAGCCGTGTTTTTTCCTCATTTTCGAGCACTAAGACTCGCCTGCTGATTATCTGAACCGCTTCACCAAGTGTGAGTCGCCCCGTGTCAAGGTGACGAGTGAGGTATCCGTATCCCGGAGGCGTAGGAGTCCCTCGGCTCGGTCGGACCTGTTGTCCGAGGCTCCTCTAGCTTAGTTAAAGAGACCCCTCGGCCGCTCTTCGACGAGCCGAGGCCGGGGGTAGCGATATCAGTATGAGCAGAGGCGGAGTTGGCTCGAGAAATGAAACCTGGTTGGTCGGAGCCTAGCCGAGTTGTCCGTTGGCAGGATCGACGTCGGAGTTGATCAGCCGAGGCTTCGGACCGGGCCGGCGCCCTCGGAAGGTGGTTGGCCGAGGCCTCGGAGGTGGCCGGCCGAGCCGCCCGCTCGGGCCGGATCCGGAAAAGTCCCTGACGGCGATCGCTCGGGCGTGGTGATGACGTCGTCCTTCGGAGCGGAGGCCTTCGGACCGCGTCGCCATCCGAGGCTAGGTCGGGCCTCGCCGAAGATGTCGTCGATGCCGAGGGCGTCGCTGCCCCCTTCCAGCGTCAAGACCCGAGCCTGCAAGGTCAAATCGTCTTGTAGCGTGGGCCTTGTGCGGCCGTCGAGGCCAGAACACACACCCTTGCTGCGTTATAAAGCTGCGTCTCTTTTCCTCTTGTTTCGAGTATCTGGACTTTTTGTCGGTAGCAGGGATGTTAGTGCGAGCGAGAGTTGCTTCTCGCGGGAGGTGATGAGTGAGGTATCCGTATCCCGGAGGCGTGGGAGTCCCTCGGCTCGGTCGGCCTCGCCGCTTACGCGTACTTTCACCCGTCCATGAGGCCCTGTCACCGACTCGGTCGAGAAGGCTCGAAGAATCGCTTCGACAGAAGGGCTTCCGAACGTAAAGACTTGTTCGATCCGCGGATTCACCTTATCCGAACGCGAGTTACTTATCGCAGAAGGTGATGAGTGAGGTATCCGTATCCCGGAGGCGTGGGAGTCCCTCGGCTCGGTCAGCCTTAACTGCTTACGTGTACCCCGTCGTTTCCAGGATCCACTTTTCGAAGTAGTCAAAAAGCACGAAAGATATTCTGGTAAAAGAGATTTTCTGTTCGAGGAAAATTTCGACGCAGAGGGGGTTTCCCCCCTTTTAGCCCCCGAGGGAGGGTCGGGCATTGCCGAGGCGAGGCCGACCCTTCCTTGTTGACTAAACTTTGCGTGGGTGTGAGGTATATGAACAACTTGGAAACATCTTAAGGGTAGAAGCGACGTAGCTGTTGGATGTTCCAAGCGTTGCCGTAGACCTCGCCTTGACTGTTGGCCAGCTTGTACGTTCCGGGCTTCAGAACTTTGGCGATGATGAACGGCCCCTCCCAGGGGGGCGTGAGCTTGTGCCTCCCTCGGGCGTCTTGCCGCAGCCGAAGCACCAGGTCGCCCACCTGGAGGTCTCGGGGTCGGACCCCTCGGGCGTGGTAGCGTCGCAGGGACTGCTGGTATCGCGCCGAGTGTAGTAAAGCCCTGTCCCGAGCCTCGTCCAGCTGGTCCAGCGAGTCTTCTCGGCTAGCTTGGTTGCTTTCGTCGTCGTAGGCCCTCGTCCTCGGGGAGCCGTATTCCAGGTCAGTGGGCAGGACGGCCTCGGCCCCGTAGACCAGGAAGAACGGCGTGAAACCTGTGGCTCGGCTTGGCGTCGTCCTTAGGCTCCAGACCACCGAGGGGAGTTCCTTCATCCACCGCTTGCTGAACTTGTTGAGGTCGTTGTAAATCCGAGGCTTGAGCCCTTGTAGGATCATGCCGTTGGCACGTTCCACTTGCCCATTCGACATGGGATGAGCTACGGCGGCCCAGTCCACCCGGATGCTGTGATCGTCGCAAAAATCCAAGAATTTTTTGCCGGTGAACTGGGTGCCATTGTCGGTGATGATGGAGTTCGGGACTCCGAAGCGGTGGATGATGTTGGTGAAGAACGCCACCGCCTGCTCGGATCTGATGCTGTTCAGGGGTCGGACCTCGATCCACTTGGAGAATTTGTCGACAGCGACCAGCAGGTGCGTGTAGCCCCCGGGCGCCTTCTGCAGAGGGCCGACGAGGTCCAGACCCTACACAGCGAAGGGCCAGGTGATGGGTATCGTTTGCAGAGCCTGAGCGGGCAGGTGGGTCTGCTTCGCATAGAATTGGCACCCTTCGCAGGCGCGGACAATTCTAGTGGCGTCAGCCACCGCCGTCGGCCAATAGAAGCCTTGGCGGAAAGCGTTCCCGACGAGGGTTCGAGGTGCTGCATGATGGCCGCAAGCCCCCGAGTGTATTTCCCGCAGGAGTTCCTGTCCTTCGGCGATGGAGATGCATCGCTGGAGGATGCCCGAGGGGCTTCGGTGGTAGAGCTCCTTCTCATCGCCCAGCAAGACGAACGACTTGGCGCGTCGCGCTACCCGCCGAGCCTCGGCTCGGTCGAGGGGCAGTTCCCCTTGGCTGAGATATTGCAGGTACGGGGTTTGCCACTCTTGATCTGGCATGACCCCGTTCTGCTCCTCCTCGATGCGCAGTGCTTCGCCCTCGGGCTCCGAGGGTCCCTCGGGTTGAGCCGAGGATGGCTCGGGCTGGGCCGAGGTCACCTCGGACGGGGCCGAGGGCACCTCGGGCTCGGGCGCGTCGCCTATCTTGACGGAGGGTTGGTGCAGATCCTGGGAGAAGACGTCCGGGGGAACCGTCGTTCGCCCCGAGGCTATCTTCGCCAGCTCATCCGCAGTCTCGTTGTAGCGCCGGGCGATGTGGTTAAGCTCGAGCCCGTAGAACTTGTCTTCCAGGCGTCGAACCTCCTCACAGTAGGCCTCCATCTTCGGATCGCGGCAGTGGGAGTTCTTCATGACTTGGTCGGTGACGAGCTGCGAGTCGCCGCGTGCATCGAGGCGTCGGACCCCTAGCTCGATGGCGATTCGCAATCCGTTGACCAGAGCCTCGTACTCAGCCACATTGTTGGACGCCGGGAAATGGAGGCGGAGCACGTAGCGCAGGTGCTTCCCGAGGGGCGAGACGAAGAGCAGGCCCGCGCCGGCTCCCGTCTTCATCAGCGACCCGTCGAAAAACATGGTCCAGAGCTCTGGTTGGATCGGAGCCGTTGGCAACTGGGTATCGACCCATTCGGCTACGAAATCCGCCAGTACCTGGGACTTGATGGCCTTCCGAGGGGCGAACGAGATTGCCTCGCCCATGATTTCCACCGCCCACTTTGCGATCCGTCCCGAGGCTTCTCGGCACTGGATGATCTCCCCCAGGGGGAAGGATGACACCACAGTCACCGGATGAGACTCGAAGTAATGTCGCAGCTTTCGCCTCGTCAGGATCACTGCATATAGCAACTTCTGGACTTGTGGGTAGCGGATCTTGGTCTCGGACAGTACCTCGCTGACGAAGTAAACTGGCCTCTGAATGGGCAAAGCATGCCCCTCTTCCTGCCTTTCGACCACGATCGCGGCGCTGACCACCTGAGTGGTAGCGGCGACGTAGACCAGGAGGGCTTCTCCATCAGCTGGGGGTACCAAGATGGGCGCCTGGGTGAGGAGCGCCTTCAGGTTCCCGAGAGCTTCCTCGGCCTCGGGTGTCCAAGTGAAGCACTCGGCCTTCCTTAAGAGACGGTACAGGGGCAGGCCTCTTTCGCCGAGGCGCGAGATGAAACGGCTCAAGGCCGCGAGACATCCCATGACCCTCTGTACGCCTTTTAAGTCCTTGATGGGCCCCATGTTTGTGATGGCTGCGATCTTCTCCGGGTTGGCTTCGATGCCCCGCTCGGAGACGATGAATCCCAAGAGCATGCCTCGGGGCACCCCGAAGACGCACTTCTCGGGATTGAGCTTAACGCCCTTCGCCTTGAGACACCGGAATGTCAGTTCGAGGTCGGAGAGAAGGTCGGAGGCTTTCCTCGTCTTGACTACGATGTCATCGACGTAGGCCTCGACCGTGCGACCGATGTGTTCGCCGAACACATGGTTCATGCACCGCTGGTATGTTGCACCCGCGTTCCTCAAACCGAACGGCATGGTGACATAACAGTACATGCCGAAGGGCGTGATGAAAGAAGTCGCGAGCTGGTCGGACTCTTTCATCTTGATCTGATGATGCCCTGAGTAGGCATCGAGGAAAGACAAGGTTTCGCACCCTGCAGTGGAGTCCACGATCTGATCGATGCGAGGTAGAGGGTAGGAGACCTTCGGACATGCTTTGTTGAGACCAGTGTAGTCTACACACATCCGCCATTTCCCCCCTTTCTTCCTCACAAGTACAGGGTTGGCTAGCCATTCGGGATGGAATACCTCTTTGATGAACCCTGCTGCCATCAGCTTGTGGATCTCCTCACCTATCACCTTGCGCCTTTCCTCGTCGAATCGGCGCAGAGGCTGTCTGACCGGCCGGGCCCCGGCCCGAATATCCAGCGAGTGCTCGGCGACATCCCTCGGTATGCCGGGCATGTCCGAGGGACTCCACGCAAAGATGTCGGCGTTTGCGCGGAGAAAGTCGACGAGCACTGCTTCCTATTTGGGGTCGAGCCCGGAACCGATCCGGATCTGCTTGGAGGTGTCACCACTGGGGTCGAGAGGGACGGCCTTAACCGTCTCCGCTGGCTCAAAGTTGCCGGCGTGTCGCTTCACGTCTGGCACCTCTCGGGTGAGGCTTTCCAGGTCGGCAATGAGGGCCTCGGACTCAGCGAGGGCCTCGGCGTACTCCACGCACTCCACATCGCATTCGAACGCGTGTTTGTACGTGGGGCCGACGGTGATGACCCCGTTGGGGCCCGGCATCTTGAGCTTCAGGTAGGTGTAGTTGGGGATGGCCATGAACTTCGCGTAGCATGGTCTTCCCAGCACTGCGTGGTAGGTTCCTCGGAACCCGACCACCTCGAACGTCAAAGTCTCCCTTCGGAAGTTGGAGGGTGTTCCGAAGCAGACAGGAAGGTCGATCTGCCCGAGGGGCTGGACGCGCTTCCCAGGGATGATCCCGTGGAAGGGCGCAGCGCCTGCTCGGACGGATGACAGGTCGACGCGCAGGAGCCTGAGGGTCTCGGCGTAGATGATGTTGAGGCAGCTGCCCCCATCCATCAGGACCTTGGTGAGCCTGACGTCGCCGATGACGGGGTCGACGACGAGCGGGTACTTCCCCGAGCTCGGCTGAAAGGGAATTAGGCTTACACCTAGTTCCTAAATAATTTTGGTGGTTGAATTGCCCAACACAAATATTGGACTAACTAGTTTGCTCTAGTGCATAAGTTATACAGGTGCAAAAGGTTCACACTTAGCCAATAAAAAGATAAGTGTTGGATTCGACATAGGAGCAAGAGGCAACCGAAGGCACCTCTGGTCTGGGGGCACCGGACTGTCCGGTGTACACCGGACAATGTCCGGTGCGCCACCGGTGCACCAGAGGACTCCGACTTCAAACTCTTCGCCTTCGGGAATTCTCGGAGGCCGGCGCGCTATAATTCACCGGACTGTCCGGTGTGCACCGGACATGTCCGGTGCTCCAAGGAAGCGCGGTCTCCGGAACTCGCCAGCCTCGGGTTCGCGCGGCAGCCGCTCCGCTAAAATTCACCGGACTGTCCGGTGTGCACCGGACTGTCTGGTGTGCCAGCGGAGCAACGGCTCTCTGCGGCGCCAACGGCTCCCTGCGGAGCATTTAATGCGCGCGCAGCACGCGCAGGCGTCAGGATCGCCCATACCGGTGCACCGGACATCAAACAGTACATGTCCGGTGTGCACCGGACACCCAGGAGGGCCCAGAAGTCAGAAGCTCCAACGGTCTGAATCCAACGGCAATGGTGACGTGGCAGGGGCACCGGACTGTCCGGTGTGCACCGGACTGTCCGGTGCGCCATCGAACAGACTGCTTCCAGCAACGGTCACTTTTGGTGGTTGGGGCTATAAATACCCCAACCACCCCACATTCATTGTCATCCAAGTTTTCTAACTTCCAACCACTTACAAGAGCTAGGCATTCAATTCTAGACACACCAATAGAGATCAAATCCTCTCCAATTCCACTCAAGCCTTTAGTGATTAGCGAGAGTGATTTGCTTGTGTTCTTTCGAGCTCTTGCGCTTGGATCGCATTCTTTTCTTCCTCACTTGTTCTTGTGATCAAACTCAATTGTAACCAAGGCAAGAGGCACCAATTGTGTGGTGGCCCTTGCGGGGAAGCTTTGTTCCCGTTTGATTGAGAAGAAGAGAAAGCTCACTCGATCCGTGGGATCGTTTGAGAGAGGGAAGGGTTGAAAGAGACCCGGCCTTTGTGGCCTCCTCAACGGGGAGTAGGTTTGCAAGAACCGAACCTCGGTAAAACAAATCCGCGTGTCACACTTTTATTTGCTTGCGATTTGTTTTGCGCCCTCTCTCGCGGAGTCGTTTATATTTCTAACGCTAACCCGTCTTGTAGTTGTGTTTATATTTGTAAATTTCAGTTTCGCCCTATTCACCCCCCCTCTAGGCGACTATCAATTGGTATCAGAGCCCGGTGCTTCATTAGAGCCTAACCGCTCGAAGTGATGTCGGGAGATCACACCAAGAGGGAGATGGAGACCGGCGATAACAAGCCCACTACAAGCCAAGGGAGCACTTCATCGGAAGAGTCCCGCACCAAGAGAAGAGAGAAGAAGAAGAACTCCTCCAAGCGGAAGGAGAAAAGATCTTCCTCTTCTCACCACAAGGAGAAGAAGGAAAAATCTTCTTCTCACAAGCCGCATCGGAGTGGGGACAAGCACAAAAGGATGAGGAAGGTGGTCTACTATGAGACCGACACTTCATCAACATCCACCTCCGGCTCCGACGCGGCGTCCGTCACTTCTAAACGCCAAGAGCGTAAGAAGTATAGTAAGATTCCCCTACGCTACCCTCGCATTCCTAAACATACACCTTTACTTTCCGTCCCATTAGGCAAACCACCAACTTTTAATGGTGAAGATTATGCCATGTGGAGCAATTTAATGCGATTTCATCTAACCTCTCTCCACAAGGGTATATGGGACGTTGTTGAGTATGGTGTACAGGTACCATCTGTAGGGGATGAGGACTATGACACGGACAAAGTGGCCCAAATCGAGCACTTCAACTCCCAAGCCGCAACCATCCTCCTTGCCTCTCTAAGCAAGGAGGAATACAACAAAGTGCAAGGGTTGAAGAACGCAAAGGAAATTTGGGACCTACTCAAGACGGCGCACGAGGGTGATGAACTCACAAAGATCACCAAGCGGGAAACGATCGAGGGGGAGCTCGGTCGCTTCCGTCTTCGCCAAGGGGAAGAGCCACAAGACATGTACAACCGGCTCAAGACCTTGGTAAACCAAGTGCGCAACCTCGGGAGCGCAAAATGGGATGACCACGAGGTGGTTAAGGTTATTTTAAGAGCACTTATTTTCCTTAACCCTACTCAAGTACAATTAATTCGTGGTAATCCTAGATATCCACTAATGACCCCCGAGGAAGTTATCGGGAATTTTGTGAGCTTTGAATGCATGATTAAGGGCTCCAAGAAGATCAACGAGCTTGACGAGCCTTCCACATCCGAGGCGCAACCGGTAGCCTTCAAGGCAACGGAGGAGAAGAAGGAGGAGTCTACACCAAGTAGACAACCAATTGACGCCTCCAAGCTCGACAACGAGGAGATGGCCCTAATCATCAAGAGTTTTCGGCAAATCCTCAAGCAACGGAAGGGGAAGGATTACAAATCCCGTTCCAAGAAGGTTTGCTACAAGTGTGGTAAGCCCGGTCATTTTATTGCAAAATGTCCTATGTCTAGTGATAGTGACAGGGGCGACGACAAGAAGGGCAAGAGGAAGGAGAAGAAGAGATACTACAAGAAGAAGGGCGGTGATGCCCATGTTTGTCGGGAATGGGACTCCGACGAAAGCTCAAGCGACTCCTCCGACGACGAGGACGCCGCCAACATTGCCGTCACCAAGGGCCTCCTCTTCCCCAACGTCGGCCACAAGTGTCTCATGGCCAAGGACGGCAAAAAGAAGGTAAAATCAAGGTCCTCCACTAAATATGAAACATCTAGTGATGAGGATAATGATAAAAATGAGGAGGACAACTTGCGCATTCTTTTTGCTAACCTCAACATGCAACAAAAGGAAAAATTAAATGAATTGATTAGTGCTATACATGAGAAGGATGATCTCTTGGATTCTCAAGAGGACTTCCTTATTAAAGAAAATAAGAAGCATGTTAAGGTTAAAAATGCTTATGCTCTAGAAAGAGAAAAATGTGAAAAATTGTCTGGTGAGCTAAGCACTTGTCATGAGACTTTAGACAACCTTAGAAATGAAAATGCAAATTTGTTAGCTAAGGTTGATTCTCATATTTGCAATGTTTCAATTCCTAGAAATGATAATAATGATTTGATTGCTAGGATTGAAAAATTGAACTGTTCTATTGCTAGCCTTAGAAATGAGAATGAGAAATTAATTGCTAAGGCTAAGGATTTTGATGTTTGCAATGCTACTATTTCCGACCTTAGAACTAAAAATGATTTATTGCATGCTAAGGTCATTGAATTAAAATCTTGCAAACCATCTACATCTACTGAGCATATTTCCATTTGTACTAGATGTAGAGATATTAATATTGATGCTATCCATGATCACCTAGCCTTAATTAAAAAACAAAATGATCACATAGCACAACTTAATGCTAAAATTAGAGAGCATGACTTAGAAAATGAAAAATTTAAACTTGCTAGAAGCATGCTCTATAATGGGAGACGCCCTGGCATTAAGGATGACATTGGCTTCCAAAGGGGAGACAATGTCAAAATTAATGCCCCTCCAAAGAACTTATCTAACTTTGTTAAGGGCAAGGCTCCCATGCCCCAGGATAACGAGGGTTACATTTTGTACCCTGCCGGCTATCCTGAGAGCAAGATTAGGAAAATTCACTCTAGGAAGTCTCACTCTGGCCCTAATCATGCTTTTATGTATAAGGGTGAGACATCTAGTTCCAGGCAACCAACCCGTGCCAAGTTGCCTAGAAAGAAAATTCCTAATGCATCAAATGATCATAGCATTTCATTTAAAACTTTTGATGCATCTTATGTTTTAACTAACAAATCCGGCAAGGTAGTTGCCAAGATTGTTGGGGGCAAACACAAGGGCTCCAAGACTTGTGTTTGGGTACCCAAAGTTCTCGTTTCTAATGCCAAAGGACCCAAAACCGTTTGGGTACCTAAAACAAAGAACTAAACTTGTTTTGTAGGTTTATGCATCCGGGGGCTCAAGTTGGATACTCGATAGCGGGTGCACGAACCACATGACAGGGGAGAAAAAGATGTTCTCCTCATATGAGAAAAACCAAGATCCCCAACGAGCTATCACATTCGGGGATGGAAACCAAGGTTTGGTCAAAGGTTTGGGTAAAATTGCTATATCACCTGACCATACCATTTCCAATGTTTTTCTTGTAGACTCTTTAGATTACAATTTGCTTTCCGTATCCCAATTGTGTCAAATGGGCTACAACTGTCTATTTACTGATATTGGTGTTACTGTCTTTAGAAGAAGTGATGATTCAATAGCATTTAAGGGAGTGTTAGAGGGTCAGCTATACTTGGTAGATTTTGATAGAGCTGAACTCGACACTTGCTTGATTGCTAAGACTAACTTGGGTTGGCTTTGGCACCGCCGACTAGCCCATGTTGGAATGAAGAATCTTTACAAGCTTCTAAAGGGAGAACACATTTTAGGACTAACCAATGTTCATTTTGAGAAAGACAGGATTTGTAGCGCATGCCAAGCCGGGAAGCAAGTTGGCACACATCATCCACACAAAAACATCATGACTACCGACAGGCCACTGGAGCTCCTACACATGGATTTATTCGGCCCGATCGCTTACATAAGCATCGGCGGTAGTAAGTATTGTCTTGTAATTGTGGATGATTATTCTCGCTTCACTTGGGTATTCTTTTTGCAGGACAAATCTCATACCCAAGAGACTTTAAAGGGATTCTTGAGACGTGCTCAAAATGAGTTCGGCTTAAGGATCAAGAAAATTAGAAGCGACAATGGGACGGAGTTCAAGAACTCTCAAATAGAAGGCTTTCTTGAGGAGGAGGGCATCAAGCATGAGTTCTCTTCTCCCTACACTCCACAACAAAATGGTGTAGTGGAGAGGAAGAATCGAACTCTATTGGACATGGCAAGAACCATGCTTGATGAGTACAAGACACCGGATCGGTTTTGGGCCGAGGCGGTCAACACCGCCTGCTACGCCATCAACCGGTTATATCTTCACTGAATCCTCAAGAAGACATCTTATGAACTCCTAACCGGTAAAAAGCCCAATATTTCATATTTTAGAGTTTTTGGTAGCAAATGTTTTATACTTGTTAAAAGAGGTAGAAAATCTAAATTTGCTCCTAAAACTGTAGAAGGCTTTTTACTAGGATATGACTCAAACACAAGGGCATATAGAGTCTTTAACAAGTCCTCAGGACTTGTTGAAGTTTCTTGTGACGTTGTGTTTGATGAGACTAACGGATCTCAAGTAGAGCAAGTTGATCTTGATGATATAGGTGAAGAACAGGCTCCATGCATAGCGCTAAGGAACATGTCCATTGGGGATGTGTGTCCTAAGGAATCCGAAGAGCCTTCAAATGCACAAGATCAACCATCCTCCTCCATGCAAGCATCTCCACCAACTCAAGTTGAGGATGAGGCTCAAGATGTTGAACAAGAAGATCAAGAAGATGAGCCACCTCAAAATGACGGCAACGATCAAGGGAGAGATGCAAATAATGAAGACAAGGAGGATGAACAACCAAGACCGCCACACCCAAGAGTCCACCAAGCAATACAACGAGATCACCCCGTCGACACCATCCTTGGCGATATTCATAAGGGGGTAACTACTCGATCTCGTGTTGCCCATTTTTGTGAACATTACTCGTTTGTTTCCTCTATTGAGCCACACAGGGTAGAGGAAGCACTTCAAGATTCGGATTGGGTGATGGCGATGCAAGAGGAGCTCAACAATTTCACAAGAAATGAGGTATGGCACTTAGTTCCACGTCCTAACCAAAATGTTGTAGGAACCAAGTGAGTCTTCCGCAACAAGCAAGACGAGCATGGTGTGGTGACTAGGAACAAAGCTCGACTCGTGGCCAAGGGGTATTCACAAGTCGAAGGTTTGGATTTTGGTGAAACCTATGCACCCGTAGCTAGGCTTGAGTCAATTCGCATATTATTAGCCTATGCTACTTACCATGGCTTCAAGCTTTATCAAATGGACATGAAGAGTGCTTTCCTCAATGGACCAATCAAGGAGGAGGTCTATGTTGAGCAACCTCCCGGCTTTGAAGACAGTAAGTACCCTAACCATGTTTATAGGCTCTCTAAGGCGCTTTATGGGCTCAAGCAAGCCCCAAGAGCATGGTATGAATGCCTTAGAGATTTCCTTATTGCAAATGGCTTCAAAGTCGGCAAGGCCGATCCTACCTTATTTACTAAGACTCTTGATAATGATTTGTTTGTATGCCAAATTTATGTTGATGATATTATATTTGGGTCTACTAACAAATCTACATGTGAAGAATTTAGTAGGATCATGACACAGAAATTCGAGATGTCAATGATGGGGGAGTTGAAATATTTCCTAGGATTCCAAGTGAAGCAACTCCAAGAGGGCACCTTCATCAGCCAAACAAAGTATACTCAAGACATTCTAAGCAAGTTTGGAATGAAGGATGCCAAGCCCATCAAGACACCCATGGGAACAAATGGGCATCTCGACCTCGACACGGGAGGTAAGTCCGTGGATCAAAAGGTATACCGGTCGATGATTGGTTCATTGCTTTATTTATGTGCATCTCGACCGGACATTATGCTTTCCGTTTGCATGTGTGCAAGATTCCAAGCCGACCCTAAGGAATCACACCTTACGGCCGTAAAACGAATCTTGAGATATTTGGCTTATACTCCTAAGTTTGGGCTTTGGTACCCTCGGGGATCCACTTTTGATTTGATTGGTTATTCGGATGCCGATTGGGCAGGGTGTAAGATTAATAGGAAGAGCACATCGGGGACTTGCCAGTTCTTGGGAAGATCCTTGGTGTCTTGGGCTTCAAAGAAGCAAAATTCGGTCGCTCTTTCTACCGCCGAAGCCGAGTATATTGCCGCAGGCCATTGTTGCGCGCAATTGCTTTGGATGAGGCAAACCCTGCGGGACTACGGTTACAAATTAACCAAAGTCCCTTTGCTATGTGACAATGCGAGTGCAATCAAAATGGCCGACAATCCCGTCGAGCATAGCCGCACTAAACACATAGCTATTCGGTATCACTTTCTTCGGGATCACCAACAAAAGGGGGATATCGAGATTTCATACATTAACACTAAAGATCAATTAGCCGATATCTTTACCAAGCCACTTGATGAGCAATCTTTTACCCGGCTTAGGCATGAGCTCAATATTCTTGATTCTAGGAATTTCTTTTGCTAGTCTTGCACACATAGCTCATAAATATACCTTTGATCATGTCTCTTTTATATATGCTATGACTAATGTGTTCTCAAGTGTATTTCAAACCAAGTCATAGGTATATTGAAAGGGAATTGGAGTCTTCGGCGAAGACAAGGCTTCCACTCCACTCTACTACTCATTCTTCGCCGTCACTCCGCATAATCTCTCCAACTTTGGTATAATCTTCACTCATTCATTTCATGACCAAAGGGGGAGAAATACTTCATTGGGCTCTAATGATTCCGTTTTTGGCGATTCATGCCAAAGGGGGAGAAAATATGAGCCCAAAGCAAAAGGACCGCACCACCACCTAATTTTATAAATTTGATGATTTTATATTGGTAAATTTCAAAATTAGTATCTCTTTGTGTTCTAAAGGGGGAGCAACTAGTATTTTCAAAATTGATGTCTTAAAACCCTCTTGAACACTAAGAGGAGACCTTATTTGAGGGGGAGTTTTGTTTAGTCAAAGGAAAAGCATTTGAGCAAAGGAAGAAAATTTCAAATCTTGAAAATGCTTTGCAAAATCTTATTCATTTACCTTTGACTATCTTGCAAAAGGACTTTGAAAAGAATTTACAAAAGAATTTGCAAAAACAAAACTCTTGGTGTAAATGTGGTCCAATATGTCAAAAATAAAGAAACAATCCATGCGCATCATATGAGTATTTATATTGGCTCAATTCCTAGCAACCTTTGCACTTACATTATGCAAACTAGTTCAATTATGCACTTCTATATTTGCTTTGGTTTGTGTTGGCATCAATCACCAAAAAGGGGGAGATTGAAAGGGAATTAGGCTTACACCTAGTTCCTAAATAATTTTGGTGGTTGAATTGCCCAACACAAATATTGGACTAACTAGTTTGCTCTAGTGCATAAGTTATACAGGTGCAAAAGGTTCACACTTAGCCAATAAAAAGATAAGTGTTGGATTCGACATAGGAGCAAGAGGCAACCGAAGGCACCTCTGGTCTGGGGGCACCGGACTGTCCGGTGTACACCGGACAATGTTCGGTGCGCCACCGGTGCACCAGAGGACTCCGACTTCAAACTCTTCGCCTTCGGGAATTCTCGGAGGCCGGCGCGCTATAATTCACCGGACTGTCCGGTGTGCACCGGACATGTCCGGTGCTCCAAGGAAGCGCGGTCTCCGGAACTCGCCAGCCTCGGGTTCGCGCGGCAGCCGCTCCGCTAAAATTCACCGGACTGTCCGGTGTGCACCGGACTGTCCGGTGTGCCAGCGGAGCAACGGCTCTCTGCGGCGCCAACGGCTCCCTGCGGAGCATTTAATGCGCGCGCAGCACGCGCAGGCGTCAGGATCGCCCATACCGGTGCACCGGACATCAAACAGTACATGTCCGGTGTGCACCGGACACCCAGGAGGGCCCAGAAGTCAGAAGCTCCAACGGTCTGAATCCAACGGCAATGGTGACGTGGCAGGGGCACCGGACTGTCCGGTGTGCACCGGACTGTCCGGTGCGCCATCGAACAGACTGCTTCCAGCAACGGTCACTTTTGGTGGTTGGGGCTATAAATACCCCAACCACCCCACATTCATTGTCATCCAAGTTTTCTAACTTCCAACCACTTACAAGAGCTAGGCATTCAATTCTAGACACACCAATAGAGATCAAATCCTCTCCAATTCCACTCAAGCCTTTAGTGATTAGCGAGAGTGATTTGCTTGTGTTCTTTCGAGCTCTTGCGCTTGGATCGCATTCTTTTCTTCCTCACTTGTTCTTGTGATCAAACTCAATTGTAACCAAGGCAAGAGGCACCAATTGTGTGGTGGCCCTTGCGGGGAAGCTTTGTTCCCGTTTGATTGAGAAGAAGAGAAAGCTCACTCGATCCGTGGGATCGTTTGAGAGAGGGAAGGGTTGAAAGAGACCCGGCCTTTGTGGCCTCCTCAACGGGGAGTAGGTTTGCAAGAACCGAACCTCGGTAAAACAAATCCGCGTGTCACACTTTTATTTGCTTGCGATTTGTTTTGCGCCCTCTCTCGCGGAGTCGTTTATATTTCTAACGCTAACCCGTCTTGTAGTTGTGTTTATATTTGTAAATTTCAGTTTTGCCCTATTCACCCCCCCCTCTAGGCGACTATCATCGGCACGTGGTCGGGGTGGTCGTCCCGGTCGAAGGTGATGGGCTTGTCGGACCAGTCTAGGTAGACTGGTGCCGTCACCTTCACCGAGCAGACCTCCCGACGCTCTTGCTTACGATGCCGAGCCGAGGCATTCGCCGCATGCCCTCCGTAGATCATGAAGCAGTCGCGGACCTCGGGGAACTCTCCTGCTTGGCGATCTTCCCTTTTGTCGTCGTCGTGAGCCCTGCCGCCCTCTGCGGGTGGCCCGGCCCGGTGGAAGTGGCGCCGAAGCATGACGCACTCTTCGAGGGTGTGCTTGACGGGCCCCTGATGGTAGGGGCACGTCTCCTTGAGTGCCTTGTCGAAGAGGTTAGCACCTCCGGGGGGCTTCCGAGGGTTCTTATGCTCGGTGGCGGCGACAAGGTCTGCGTCGGGAGCGTCGTGTTTCGCTTGCGACTTCCTCCTGCCTTTCTTCTTGGCGCCGCGCGGAGCAGACGCCTCGGGAGCATCTTCCGACGGGCGGCCCTGGGGCTGCTTGTCTTTTCGGAAGATGGCCTCGACCGCCTCCTGACCGGAGGCGAACTTGGTGGCGATGTCCATCAGCTCGCTCGCCCTGGTGGGGGTCTTGTGACCTAACTTGCTCACCAGGTCACGGCAGGTGGTGCCGGCAAGGAACGCGCCGATGACATCGGAGTCGGTGATGTTGGGCAGCTCGGTGCGCTGCTTCGAGAATCGCCGGATGTAGTCCCGAAGAGATTCTCCCGGCAGTTGCCGACAGCTTCGGAGGTCCCAGGAATTCTCGGGGCGCACGTACGTGCCCTGGAAGTTGCCGGCGAAAGCTTGGACCAAATCCTCCCAGTTGGAAATCTGCCCGGGAGGCAGGTGCTCCAACCAAGCGCGAGCAGTGTCGGAGAGGAACAGGGGGAGGTTGCGGATGATGAGGTTATCGTCGTCCGTTCCTCCCAGTTGACAGGCCAGGCGGTAGTCCGCGAGCCACAATTCCGGCCTCGTTTCCCCCGAGTACTTTGTGATAGTAGTCGGGGGTCGGAATCGGGGCAGAAACGGCGCCCGCCGAATGGCTCGGCTGAAGACCTACGGACCAGGTGGTCCGGGCGAGGGACTCCGATCCTCCCCGCTGTCGTAGCGTCCCCCACGCCTGGGGTGATAGCCTCGGCGCACCCTTTCGTCGAGGCGTGCCCGACGGTCGCGATGAGGGTGCTCGTCGCCGAGGTGGCCCGGGGCCGCAGGCGCGGTGTTGCGCGTGCGCCCGGTGTAAACCGAGGCTTCCCGCATGAGTCGGGAAGTCGCGGCACGAGGTTCCGAGGGGTACCCCTGCCTTCGGGAGGCAGAGCTCTCGGCCCGCCGGGCCGCAGCGCCCTCCAGGAGATGCTTGAGCTCTCCCTGGATTCGCCGACCCTCGGTGGTTGATGACTCCGGCATCGCGCGGAGGAGCATCGCCGTGGCTGCCAGGTCCTGACCAGTCCCGCCGGATGCGGGTGGCGGCCTGTCCCTGGCCTCGTGGGCAATGCGGTGCTGGAGACCCTGGGGCAGGTGACGTATTTCTCCGGCCGGGGGTTGGCTTGCCCATACCTGCCCGGCGTCCCGGCGGATTGCCTCGAGCGCTCGTGCTCCCTCGTCGAGCCCGGCCTGCGCCCCGCGGACTTGCTCGAGCTGTGGGTCGTGACCCCCCGCCGGAACGGGGACCACAGCTAGCTCCCGCGGGATGTCGGCGCGAGGCGCTGGCCTAGGGGGATCACCATCCTCCGGCATGCCGAGACAGCCGCCTCCGGAGGGATCCCCTAGCTCGACGTGGAAACATTCGCGGCTCGGGCCGCAGTCCTTGTCGTCAAGGCTGCGGCTGCCGTCGGAACAGTCGGAAAGGCAGTAGTCGCATGCGGTCATGAAGTCCCGCATGGCACTGGGGTTGCCAGATCCGGGGAAATCCCAGCAGATGCTGGGGTCGTCGTCTTCCTCGGACCCAGAGGGTCCGTAGGTCGAGACGCCCGTCAATCGGTCCCAAGGCGACCGCACACGAAACCCCAGAGGGGTTGCACTCGCCTCAACGTGAGTGTCCGCCAAAGCGAGGTCACCAGGCGGGTTGAGGTCGAGTCGAAATGACGAAAGATGGGAAGCAGTCGGTACCTTTTTGTCGACGAGGAGCGATGAAGTCACGTCGGGGGCTGATCGCGCCGTCGTCTTGGGTACGAGGGCGACGTCCTGCAGGCCCTCCGTGAGCGTGCTGGCGTCGTCCATCTGCTCGGGGTCGACGTGTTGCGGGGGGATGGCGCTCGCCTTCGCCTCGAACGCGAGGGTGACGCCTAGCGTGTCCTCCGTTGGGGCACTGGGGATGTCGATTTGTTCGACAGCCGTCGGAGCGCAGCCTCTCGGTCGGCCCCGGTTGCCCCGCCTCCTCCTCCGATGGTGAGGGAGAGGATGGGGCGAGCCCGAAAATTGTCCTTCCCCCATGCGGGAAAGACGTCGTCGATTCCGCCGCCGGCGGGCGGGCTGTCGACCGCCATTGTCGCCGCCGTGCGACGGTGGAAGGAGTACCATGTCGTAGCCGCTGTCGAGAGACATGAACTCGAGGCTCCCGAAACGGAGCACCGTCCCGGGTTGGAGAGGTCGTTGGAGACTACCCATCTGGAGCTTGACGGGAAACTGCTCGTCAACACGCAGCGTGCCCCTACCTGGCGCGCCAACTGTCGGCGTTTCGAGACCGGGGGGGTCCCCGAGCCGACGAGTGAGAGTGCCGCGTGCCCCAGCCCAGATGGGTCGAGCGCGTGGGCGAGCGCGAAGGGGGGAAAGAGAGCGAGAGGTCGGTGGCCGGAGCCGGGTCGTGACGAGGGAGACGGAGATTCCCGCGGCCTTTCGTGTTCGCCCCGCGCCCAGGTCGGGTGCGCTTGCAGTAGGGGGTTACAAGCGTCCGCGCGGGTGAAGGGAGCGAGCGGCCCCAAGAGAGCGCCTGCCCCTGCCCTTCGTCCCCGCGAGGCCAACCTTCTCTAAGAAGGCCCTGGTCCTTCCTTTTATAAGCGTAAGGAGAGGATCCAGGTGTACAAAATGGGGGTGTAGCAAGGTGCTACGTGTCTAGCGAGGGAGAGCTAGTGCCCTGAGTACATGCCAAGGTGGCAGCCGGAGAGATCTTGGCACCCTGTTAGTGTGGCGTCGTGGCTGTCGGAGAAGCAGTGGAGCTTGATGGAGGGACAGCTGTTGGAACAGCTGTGCTCTTGCTGACGTCCTCCTGCTTTCGTAAGAGAGCTGGGAGCCGCCGTCGTCATGGTCCAGCGGGGCGTCATCATTGCCTATCTGGCAGAGCTAGCCAGATGGGACGCCGGTCTTGTTCTCTGCGACCCAAGTCGGCTCAGGGCAGGGTGATGATGACGCTTCCTGTTGACGTGGCGGTCTTGTGTCCTAGGTCGGGCGACGTGGAGGCTCCTCCGAAGTCGAGGTCGAGTCCGTCCTGCATGGCCGAGGCCGAACCTGAGCTCCTGGGTCGGGCGAGGCGGAGGCCGTTCGGCAGAGACCAGGGCGGAGTCCGAGCCCTGGGTCGGGCGAGGCGGAGTTCGTCGTCTTCCGGGGCCTTAGCCCGAGTCCGAGCCCTTGGTCGGGCGGAGCGGAGTTGATAGTCGCCTAGAGGGGGGGGTGAATAGGGCGAAACTGAAAATCTCAAAAAATAATCACAACTACAAGCCGGGTTAGCGTTAGAAATAAAATAGAGTCCGCGAGAGAGGGCGCAAAACAAATCGCAATCAAATGAAGAGTGTGACACGCGGATTTGTTTTACCGAGGTTCGGTTCTCTCAAACCTACTCCCCGTTGAGGAGGCCACAAAGGCCGGGTCTCTTTCAACCCTTCCCTCTCTCAAACGGTCCCTCGGACCGAGTGAGCTTTTCTCCTTCTCAATCAAACGGGAACAAAACTTCCCCGCAAGGGCCACCACACAATTGGTGCCTCTTGCCTTGGTTACAATTGAGTGATGATCACAAGAACAAGTGAGAAAGAAAGAAAGCGATCCAAGCGCAAGAGCTCAAAAGAACACGGCAAATCTCTCTCGCTAGCACTAAAGGCTTGAGTGGAATTGGAGAGGATTTGATCTCTTTGGTGTGTCTAGAATTGAATGCCTAGCTCTTGTAAGTGGTTGGAAGTTGGAAAACTTGGATGCAATGAATGGTGGGGTGGTTGGGGTATTTATAGCCCCAACCACCAAACATGACCGTTGGCTGGAGGCTTCTGTTCGATGGATCACCGGACAGTCCGGTGCACACCGGACAGTCCGGTGCCCCTGCCACGTCATCACTGCCGTTGGATTCTGACCGTTGGAGCTTCTGACTTCTGGGCCCTCCTAGGTGTCCGGTGCACACCGGACATGTACTGTTTGATGTCCGGTGCACCGGTATGGGCGATCCTGACGACTGCGCGCGCTGCGCGCGCATTAAATGCACCGCAGGTAGCCGTTGGCGCCGAAATAGCCGTTGCTCCGCTGGCACACCGGACAGTCGGGTGAATTTTAGCGGAGCGGCTGCCGCGCGAACCCGAGGCTGGCGAGTTCCGGAGACCGCGCTTCCTTGGAGCACCGGACATGTCCGGTGCACACCGGACAGTCCGGTGAACAACCGAGAATTCCCGAGGGCGAAGAGTTTGAAGTCGGAGTCCTCTGGGCGCACCGGACACTGTCCGGTGCACACCGGACAGTCCGGTGCCTCCAGCCAGAGGTGCCCTCGGTTGCCTCTTTGCTCCTTTGTTGAATCCAAAACTTGATCTTTTTATTGGCTGAGTGTGAACCTTTTGCACCTGAATAACTTATACACTAGAGCAAACTAGTTAGTCCAATATTTGTGTTGGGCAATTCAACCACCAAAATTATTTGGGGACTAGGTGTAAGCCTAATTCTCTTTCAATCTCCCCCTTTTTGGTGATTGATGCCAACACAAACCAAAGCAAATATAGAAGTGCATAATTGAACTAGTTTGCATAATGTAAGTGCAAAGGTTGCTTGGAATTGAGCCAATATAAATATTTATGTGATGCGCATGGATGGTTTCTTTGTTTTTGACATATTGGACCACATTTACACCAAGAGTTTTGTTTTTGCAAATTCTTTTGTAAATTCTTTTCAAAGTCCTTTTGCAAGATAGTCAAAGGTAAATGAATAAGATTTTGCAAAGCATTTTCAAGATTTGAAATTTTCTTCCTTTGTTCAAATGCTTTTCCTTTGACTAAACAAAACTCCCCCTCAAATAAGGTCTCCTCTTAGTGTTCAAGAGGGTTTTAAGACATCAATTTGAAAATACTAGTTGCTCCCCCTTTAGAACACAAAGAGATATCAATTTTGAAATTTACCAATTAAAATCATCAAATTTATAAAATTAGGTGGTGGTGCGGTCCTTTTGCTTTGGGCTCATATTTTCTCCCCCTTTGGCATGAATCGCCAAAAACGGAATCATTAGAGCCCAATGAAGTACTTTCTCCCCCTTTGGTCATGAAATGAATGAGTGAAGATTATACCAAAGTTGGAGAGATTATGCGGAGCGACGGCGAAGAATGAGTAGTAGAGTGGAGTGGAAGCCTTGTCTTCGCCGAAGACTCCAATTCCCTTTCAATATACCTATGACTTGGTTTGAAATACACTTGAAAACACATTAGTCATAGCATATATAAAAGAGACATGATCAAAGGTATATTTATGAGCTATGTGTGCAAGACTAGCAAAAGAAATTCCTAGAATCAAGAATATTGAGCTCATGCCTAAGTCTGGTAAAAGATTGCTCATCAAGTGGCTTGGTAAAGATATCGGCTAGTTGATCTTTAGTGTTAATGTAAGAAATCTCGATATCCCCCTTTTGTTGGTGATCCCGAAGAAAATGATACCGAATGGCTATGTGCTTAGTGCGGCTATGCTCGACGGGATTGTCGGCCATTTTGATTGCACTCTCATTATCACATAGCAAAGGGACTTTGGTTAATTTGTAACCATAGTCCCGCAGGGTTTGCCTCATCCAAAGCAATTGCGCGCAACAATGGCCTGCGGCAACGTACTCAGCTTCGGCGGTAGAAAGAGCGACCGAATTTTGCTTCTTTGAAGCCCATGACACCAAGGATCTTCCCAAGAACTGGCAAGTCCCCGATGTGCTCTTCCTATTAATCCTACACCCCGCCCAATCGGCATCCGAATACCCAATCAAATCAAAATTGGATCCCCGAGGGTACCAAAGCCCAAACTTAGGAGTATAAGCTAAATATCTCAAGATTCGTTTTACGGCCGTAAGGTGTGATTCCTTAGGGTCGGCTTGGAATCTTGCACACATGCATACGGAAAGCATAATGTCCGGTCGAGATGCACATAAATAAAGCAATGAACCAATCATCGACCGGTATACCTTTTGATCCACGGACTTACCTCCCGTGTCGAGGTCGAGATGCCCATTGGTTCCCATGGGTGTCTTGATGGGCTTGGCATCCTTCATTCCAAACTTGCTTAGAATGTCTTGAGTATACTTCGTTTGGCTAATGAAGGTGCCTTCTTGGAGTTGCTTGACTTGGAATCCTAGAAAATACTTCAACTCCCCCATCATAGACATCTCGAATTTTTGTGTCATGATCCTACTAAATTCTTCACATGTGGATTTGTTAGTAGACCCAAATATGATATCATCAACATAAATTTGGCATACAAACAAATCATTGTCAAGAGTTTTAGTAAATAAAGTAGGATCGGCCTTGCCGACTTTGAAGCCATTTGCAATAAGGAAATCTCTAAGGCATTCATACCATGCTCTTGGGGCTTGCTTGAGCCCATAAAGCGCCTTAGAGAGCCTATAAACATGGTTAGGGTACTCACTGTCTTCAAAGCCGGGAGGTTGCTCAACATAGACCTCCTCCTTGATTGGTCCATTGAGGAAGGCACTCTTCACGTCCATTTGATAAAGCTTGAAGCCATGGTAAGTAGCATAGGCCAATAATATACGAATTGACTCAAGCCTAGCTACGGGTGCATAGGTTTCACCAAAATCCAAACCTTCGACTTGTGAATACCCCTTGGCCACGAGTCGAGCTTTGTTCCTTGTCACCACACCATGCTCGTCTTGCTTGTTGCGGAAGACCCACTTGGTTCCTACAACATTTTGATTAGGACGTGGAACTAAGTGCCATACCTCATTCCTTGTGAAATTGTTGAGCTCCTCTTGCATTGCCATCACCCAATCCGAATCTTGAAGTGCTTCCTCTACCCTGTGTGGCTCAATAGAGGAAACAAAAGAGTAATGCTCACAAAAATGTGCAACACGAGATCGAGTAGTTACCCCCTTATGAATATCGCCGAGGATGGTGTCGACGGGGTGATCTCGTTGTATTGCTTGGTGGACTCTTGGGTGTGGCGGCCTTTGTTGTTCATCCTCCTTGTCTTCATCATTTGCATCTCCCCCTTGATCGTTGCCGTCATTTTGAGGTGACTCATTTTCTTGATCTTCTTGTTCAATATCTTGAGCCTCATCCTCAACTTGAGTTGGTGGAGATGCTTGCATGGAGGAGGATGGTTGATCTTGTGCATGTGGAGGCTCTTCGGATTCCTTAGGACACACATCCCCAATGGACATGTTCCTTAGTGCTATGCATGGAGCCTGTTCTTCACTTATTTCATCAAGATCAACTTGCTCTACTTGAGAGCCGTTAGTCTCATCAAACACAACGTCACAAGAAACTTCAACAAGTCCTGAGGACTTGTTAAAGACTCTATATGCCCTTGTGTTTGAGTCATATCCTAGTAAAAAGCCTTCTATAGTTTTAGGAGCAAATTTAGATTTTCTACCCTTTTTAACAAGTATAAAACATTTGCTACCAAAAACTCTAAAATATGAAATATTGGGCTTTTTACCGGTTAGGAGTTCATAAGATGTCTTCTTGAGGATTCGGTGAAGATATAACCGGTTGATGGCGTAGCAGGCGGTGTTGACCGCCTCGGCCCAAAACCGATCCGGTGTCTTGTACTCATCAAGCATGGTTCTTGCCATGTCCAATAGAGTTCGATTCTTCCTCTCCACTACACCATTTTGTTGTGGAGTGTAGGGAGAAGAGAACTCATGCTTGATGCCCTCCTCCTCAAGAAAGCCTTCAATTTGAGAGTTCTTGAACTCCGTCCCGTTGTCGCTTCTAATTTTCTTGATCCTTAAGCCGAACTCATTTTGAGCTCGTCTCAAGAATCCTTTTAAGGTCTCTTGGGTTTGTGATTTTTCCTGCAAAAAGAATACCCAAGTGAAGCGAGAATAATCATCCACAATTACAAGGCAATACTTACTACCGCCGATGCTTATGTAAGCGATCGGGCCGAATAAATCCATGTGTAGGAGCTCCAGCGGCCTGTCGGTAGTCATGACATTTTTGTGTGGATGATGGACACCAACTTGCTTCCCGGCTTGGCATGCGCTACAAATCCTGTCTTTCTCAAAATGAACATTGGTTAGTCCTAAAATGTGTTCTCCCTTCAGAAGCTTGTGAAGATTCTTCATTCCAACATGGGCTAGTCGGCGGTGCCAGAGCCAACCCAAGTTAGTCTTAGCAACTAAGCAAGTGTTGAGTTCAGCTCTATCAAAATCTACCAAGTATAGCTGACCCTCTAACACTCCCTTAAATGCTACTGAATCATCACTTCTTCTAAAGACAGTAACACCTGTATCAGTAAAAAGACAGTTGTAGCCCATTTGACATAATTGGGATACTGAAAGCAAATTGTAATCTAAAGAGTCTACAAGAAAAACATTGGAAATAGTATGGTCAGGAGAAATAGCAATTTTACCCAAACCTTTGACCAAACCTTGATTTCCATCCCCGAATGTGATAGCTCGTTGGGGATCTTGATTTTTCTCATATGAGGAGAACATCTTTTTCTCCCCTGTCATATGGTTTGTGCACCCGCTGTCGAGTATCCAACTTGAGCCCCCGGATGCATAAACCTACAAAACAAGTTTAGTTCTTTGTTTTAGGTACCCAAACGGTTTTGGGTCCTTTGGCATTAGAAACAAGAACCTTGGGTACCCAAACACAAGTCTTGGAGCCCTTGTGTTTGCCCCCAACAATCTTGGCAACTACCTTGCCGGATTTGTTAGTTAAAACATAAGATGCATCAAAAGTTTTAAATGAAATGCTATGATCATTTGATGCATTAGGAGTTTTCTTTCTAGGCAACTTGGCATGGGTTGGTTGCCTAGATCTAGATGTCTCACCCTTATACATAAAAGCATGATTAGGGCCAGAGTGAGACTTCCTAGAATGAATTTTCCTAATCTTGCTCTCAGGATAACCGGCAGGGTATAAAATGTAACCCTCGTTATCCTGAGGCATGGGAGCCTTGCCCTTAACAAAGTTAGATAAGTTCTTTGGAGGGGCATTAATTTTGACATTGTCTCCCTTTTGGAAACCAATGCCGTCCTTAATGCCAGGGCGTCTCCCATTATAGAGCATGCTTCTAGCAAGTTTAAATTTTTCATTTTCTAAGTCATGCTCTCTAATCTTAGCATTAAGTTGTGCTATGTGATCATTTTGTTTTTTAATTAAGGCTAGGTGATCATGAATAGCATCAACATTAATATCTCTACATCTAGTACAAATGGAAATATGCTCAGTAGATGTAGATGGTTTGCAAGTTTTTAATTCTACAACCTTAGCATGCAACATATCATTTTTAGATCTAAGGTCGGAAATAGTAGCATTGCAAACATCAAAATCCTTAGCCTTAACAATTAGTTTCTCATTCTCATTTCTAAGGCTAGCAATGGAAACATTCAACTCATCAATCCTAGCAAGCAAATCAACATTATCATTTCTAGGATCAATGCAAACATGAGAATCAACCTTAGCAATTAATTTAACATTTTCATTTCTAAGGTTGGCAATAGTGTCATGGCATGTGCTTAGCTCACTAGATAATTTGTTACATTTTTCTACTTCTAGAGCATAAGCATTTTTAACCTTAACATGTTTCTTGTTTTCCTTGATTAGGAAGTCCTCTTGGGAGTCCAAGAGATCATCCTTTTCATGGATGGCACTAATTAGCTCATTTAATTTTTCCTTTTGTTCCATGTTAAGGTTGGCAAAAAGAATACGCAAATTATCCTCCTCATTTTTATCATCATCCTCATCACTAGATGTTTCATATTTAGTGGAGGACCTTGATTTTACCTTCTTTTTGCCGTCCTTGGCCATGAGACACTTGTGGCCGACGTTGGGGAAGAGGAGGCCCTTGGTGACGGCGATGTTGGCGGCGTCCTCGTCGTCGGAGGAGTCGCTTGAGCTTTCGTCGGAGTCCCACTCCCGACAAACATGGGCATCGCCGCCCTTCTTCTTGTAGTACTTCTTCTTTTCTCTCCTTTTTCCCTTCTTGTCGTCGCCCCTGTCACTGTCACTAGACATAGGACATTTTGCAATAAAATGACCGGGCTTACCACACTTGTAGCAAACCTTCTTGGAACGGGATTTGTAATCCTTCCCCTTCCGTTGCTTGAGGATTTGCCGAAAGCTCTTGATGATTAGGGCCATCTCCTCGTTGTCGAGCTTGGAGGCGTCAATTGGTTGTCTACTTGGTGTAGACTCCTCCTTCTTCTCCTCCGTTGCCTTGAAGGCCACCAGTTGCGCCTCGGATGTGGAAGGCTCGTCAAGCTCGTTGATCTTCTTCGAGCCCTTAATCATGCATTCAAAGCTTACAAAATTCCCGATAACTTCCTCGGGGGTCATTAGTGGATATCTAGGATTACCACGAATTAATTGTACTTGAGTGGGGTTAAGGAAAATAAGTGCTCTTAAAATAACCTTAACCACCTCGTGGTCATCCCACTTTTTGCTCCCGAGGTTGCGCACTTGGTTCACCAAGGTCTTGAGCCGGTTGTACATATCTTGTGGCTCCTCCCCTTGGCGAAGACGAAACCGACCGAGCTCCCCCTCGATCGTTTCCCGCTTGGTGATCTTTGTGAGTTCATCACCCTCGTGCGCCGTCTTGAGTAGGTCCCAAATCTCCTTTGCGTTCTTCAACCCTTGCACTTTGTTGTATTCCTCCTTGCTTAGAGAGGCAAGGAGAATGGTTGCGGCTTGAGAGTTGAAGTGCTCGATTTGGGCCACTTCGTCCGTGTCATAGTCCTCATCCCCTATAGATGGTACCTGTACACCATACTCAACAACATCCCATAATCTTTTGTGGAGAGAGGTTAGATGAAATCGCATCAAATTACTCCACATAGCATAATCTTCACCATTAAAAGTTGGTGGTTTGCCTAATGGGACGGATAGTAAAGGTGTATGTTTAGGAATGCGAGGGTAGCGTAGGGGAATCTTACTATACTTCTTACGCTCTTGGCGTTTAGAAGTGACGGATGCCGCGTCGGAGCCGGAGGTAGATGTCGATGAAGTGTCGGTCTCGTAGTAGACCACCTTCCTCATCCTCTTGTGCTTGTCCCCACTCCGATGCGGCTTGTGAGAAGAAGATTTTTCCTTCTTCTCATTGTGGTGAGAAGAGGAAGATCTTTTCTCCTTCCGCTTGGAGGAGTTCTTCTTCTTCTCCCTTCTCTTGGTGCGGGACTCTTCCGATGAAGTGCTCCCTTGGCTTGTAGTGGGCTTGTTATCGCCGGTCTCCATCTCCCTCTTGGTGTGATCTCCCGACATCACTTCGAGCGGTTAGGCTCTAATGAAGCATCGGGCTCTGATACCAATTGATAGTCGCCTAGAGGGGGGGTGAATAGGGCGAAACTGAAAATCTCAAAAAATAATCACAACTACAAGCCGGGTTAGCGTTAGAAATAAAATAGAGTCCGCGAGAGAGGGCGCAAAACAAATCGCAATCAAATGAAGAGTGTGACACACGGATTTGTTTTACCGAGGTTCGGTTCTCTCAAACCTACTCCCCGTTGAGAAGGCCACAAAGGCCGGGTCTCTTTCAACCCTTCCCTCTCTCAAACGGTCCCTCGGACCGAGTGAGCTTTTCTCCTTCTCAATCAAACGGGAACAAAACTTCCCCGCAAGGGCCACCACACAATTGGTGCCTCTTGCCTTGGTTACAATTGAGTGATGATCACAAGAACAAGTGAGAAAGAAAGAAAGCGATCCAAGCGCAAGAGCTCAAAAGAACACGGCAAATCTCTCTCGCTAGCACTAAAGGCTTGAGTGGAATTGGAGAGGATTTGATCTCTTTGGTGTGTCTAGAATTGAATGCCTAGCTCTTGTAAGTGGTTGGAAGTTGGAAAACTTGGATGCAATGAATGGTGGGGTGGTTGGGGTATTTATAGCCCCAACCACCAAACATGACCGTTGGCTGGAGGCTTCTGTTCGATGGCGCACCGGACAGTCCGGTGCACACCGGACAGTCCGGTGCCCCTGCCACGTCATCACTGCCGTTGGATTCTGACCGTTAGAGCTTCTGACTTCTGGGCCCTCCTGGGTGTCCGGTGCACACCGGACATGTACTGTTTGATGTCCGGTGCACCGGTATGGGCGATCCTGACGACTGCGCGCGCTGCGCGCGCATTAAATGCACCGCAGGTAGCCGTTGGCGCCGAAATAGCCGTTGCTCCGCTGGCACACCGGACAGTCCGGTGAATTTTAGCGGAGCGGCTGCCGCGCGAACCCGAGGCTGGCGAGTTCCGGAGACCGCGCTTCCTTGGAGCACCGGACATGTCCGGTGCACACCGGACAGTCCGGTGAACAACCGAGAATTCCCGAGGGCGAAGAGTTTGAAGTCGGAGTCCTCTGGGCGCACCGGACACTGTCCGGTGCACACCGGAAAGTCCGGTGCCTCCAGCCAGTGGTGCCCTCGGTTGCCTCTTTGCTCCTTTGTTGAATCCAAAACTTGATCTTTTTATTGGCTGAGTGTGAACCTTTTGCACCTGAATAACTTATACACTAGAGCAAACTAGTTAGTCCAATATTTGTGTTGGGCAATTCAACCACCAAAATTATTTGGGGACTAGGTGTAAGCCTAATTCCCTTTCAGGAGTTCGCCGTCTTCCGGGGTCTTAGCCCGAGTCCGAGCCCTGTGTCGGGCGGAGCGGAGTTCGCCGTCTTCCGGGGCCTTAGCCCGAGTCCGAGCCCTGGTTCGGGCGGAGCGGAGTTCGCCGTCTTCCGGGGCCTTAGCCCGAGTCCGAGCCCTGGGTCGGGCGGAGCGGAGTTCGCCGTCTTCCGGGGCCTTAGCCCGAGTCCGAGCCCTGGTTCGGGCGGAGCGGAGTTCGCCGTCTTCCGGGGCCTTAGCCCGAGTCCGAGCCCTGGGTCGGGCGGAGCGGAGTTCGCCGTCTTCCGGGGTCTTAGCCCGAGTCTGAGCCCTGCGTCGGGCGGAGCCTCCTATGGCACCTCTGGCAAAGCCTGGTTGCCCGTCGGTCTTACCTTTTACGTTAAATGCCCCGATGACTTGGTCGGTTGGCGCGGTGATTTAGTCAGGGTTACTTCTTATCGAAGGCAAGGCCTCGGGCGAGCCGGAGATGCGTCTGCCGTGAAAGAGGAGGCCTCAGGCGAGACGGAGTCATCTTAGGGTCGGCTGCCCTTGCCCGAGGCTAGGCTCGGGCGTGGCGTGATCGAGTCGCTCGTGTGGACTGATCCCTGACTTAATCAAACCCATCAGGCCTCTGCAGCTTTATGCTGATTGGGGTTACCAGCTGAGAATTAGGCGTCTTGAGGGTACCCCTAATTATGGTCCCCGATAAAACTGTAGCGGGTAGTCTGAAGCTAGTGGAACTTTGTAAAGGCCTCGTAGTGGTACCCTGCCTCGCTTCCTTGGTAGAGGTGTATGGGGTCTGATCAACTCCGTGGCAAATGGGTAACACGACTTGTGGGTAAAGATGCGCAACCTCTGCAGAGTGTAAAACTGGTATACTAGCCGTGCTCACGGTCATGAGCGGCTCGGACACTCACATGATTAAATTATGGAACTTAAACTTAACCTATCATTTCATTGCATTTGGGATTATTTTATTATTACTTTTACTTATTAGTACTATGGTTTGGTATTTACTTACACTTAGTAACTGCTAATAAAATTTTGACCAACTTATAAAAGCAATGCTCAGCTTCAGCCTTTATTTCATTGATCAGCCTTACACTTCATGAACTCCCACCTTTGGTGAGTTCATGCCACATTATTCCCCACGACTTGTTGAGCTATGAACGTATGTGAGCTCACCCTTGCTGTCTCACACCCCCCCACAGGAGAAGAGCAGGTGGTCGAAGAGGAGCCGCCTAACACTGAGGAGTTTGATCTGATCTAGGTGGCGTTTCTCAGTTGACATTGGCGCCGACGATCCTTAGTTCGTTTTATGGTTATACTTTTATTCTGTAATAAGTCTTCCGCTATGTAATAATTACTCTGATGTTTTATGACATTTATCTTTATACACTCTGTTATTATATATGTTGTCTTCTTTGGCGCATGTATGAGATGCACCCGGCTTTGTACTTTAAAAACCGGGTGTCACAGCCATGGCGTGGCCGGTGTGGTGGAAGCGCAGCCTCTGCGCGTGGGCGAGCGCCGGCGGCGGCAGGGACTGCCTCTTCGTGGTGGGCAGCGAGTGCGCGGACACGACGAGGCGGCGGACGCCGGAGCGCACCCTGTAGAGGACGTGGCCCCAGCCCCAGGTGCCCCTGCCGTGGCGGCCCTCGTCCTCGTTCATCTCGAGGTCGCCCGCGAACCCCGGCTTCCGGTGGGACAGGAGCCAGCCGACGACGCCCCGCCGCCACCACTGCCTCAGGGAGCCGCCGCCTCCCGCGGCGAGGGAGGGCGCCGGCCGGGAGCGCCGGAACGCCCACTCGGCCGACGCGGAGGAGATGGGCTGGATCTTGCCCGAGAAGGCGGACAGCCGCTTCCGCAGGCCCGTGAGGTGGCTGTCCTCCCTGCCGCCGCCGCGGAAGGTTGGCAGCTCGTCCTTGAGCGGCCTGGGCGGCAGGAGCCTCGTCTTCTGGATGGTCTCCAGGATGGTGGCCATGGCTGGGCCGGACGAGTAGAGGCAAGCAGGCAAGGCAAACAGAGAGGGCGCGCGGAGAAGCTCGCTCTGGAGCCCGCCTTCAAGGGGCAATGGTCTTCTCCTCCTGCTCTCTCGCCGCCCAGATCTCTCTTTGCTTCTCCTTTTAATTTGGTCTGGTCGTCCGGACAGAGGATGGTGGAGAGATGGTGTGGCGCAGTGTTTGTGTCGCAGCCACAACAGCTTGCCTCCGCCTGCACAGACTACTGGCTTTATTCACGCAGACACGAACGTACCAGGTGTGCAGCTGAAAGTGCTGTCCGTTTTGTGTTTTTCACTTTATTAAAAAAAAAGGGAGGCCAGCCGAGCTGGGCCGCTACCAGGCCCACGGCCGAGCAGCCCAGCCGGCAGGCAAGCGCTGGCAAGGTGGCTAGGGCTCAGAGAGGAGCGCAAGGCAGAGGACGGGAGGAGGCAAGGAGTAGCGCAGGCTGACGGCAGCTGATAACAGATCAGCGATTTGTTTGCCGCCGGGTTCTGAGTAACTACCTGCGCGGGCGTCTTCTTAAGAAGGGCAAACGCATCCCTGGCTTCAAAGAGGTTCTCTGCTCATCTCTGCTTTTATCGGCTACTGGTTGTTCCAGTCGGCTGCTTGTTGTTCCAATCTCCTCGATCCATTTGGTCCCTAGTGTTCCTGTGGTTAATCGCTAGTGGTGATTGGAAGCTGGTAGAGGTGGTGCTGTTCTTGTGCAGCGAGGTTCTCTTGTGCCCCGTTGATTTACAGTGCGCCTGTGTGGTGCTCTGTCTGTTCTGATCTTTGTCCACCGTGGCCTGGTGCCTGGGCTCCCTGCTGCGCGGTGTTCGTCTTCTCGGGCTGGTGCCGTGGACGTCTCCCTCGGCTCCGGCAGCGGCTCTAGTATCTCCGTCAACCTCCCGCCGTGCAGGCCCGGACGTGGGCGGCGGAATTGGTTTTCTGGGACAGAACCTTGTGTTCGCTGAGCTGGTCTTCCCACGTAGACAATCTACGTGCTGTGAGTTATTCGTTGCCTCATTTTATTTACTGTTTAATTTTGTGCAATCTGCTAATATTAAATACTTGGGTGTGATTGCACTGTTGTGGGCGGATTTGTGTGCTCGATGATGATAGCGGTGTAGTGAGACAGCGTGACAGTCTGGGTTTTAGTGTATTATCATTTTCATCATTGATATTATTTGTGCCTAATTAAATCTCTCTTTGTTGAGGCTGTTTACCTGTGTTAAATTCTGTTAATTTATTTAGTAGACAGCTCCTTTCTATCAGTATTTATATTTGATTATTAGGCTTATTACATCTGATCTAAAACCCTTATTTGGTAAGATAGGACTGTCACGTTAGTCGAGGATCTCTGATCACCTTTTAGCGTTGGAGGGCTATTTATTACAGCAACCCGCTATTTTGAGAGCAATAGTTTAAGATAAACAATTATGTTTATTTGTTTAATCTGCCTTCTTCATCTGCAAGCCATGTTTAATTATGAAATGGACCTGTGTAGCTATTTTACATGTTTACATGTCTTAGAATTGCTACTGTTCATCCCTGCTATAATTTCATATGGTATTTATCTGAGTTATATGATTGTTTTATTCGGAATTAAAATATTTAATATATATAAATATGTAGAAAGCATGTCACTTATTTCTCTAATATTACAACAATCCAGAAAACCAATTCCTATTATGGTCTCCAGTTCTGATGTCATTAAGCCTGAAGCGTTCGACGGCGCAAGCTTTAAACGCTGGCAGATTAAGACTCGCATGTGGCTCACTGACCTAAAATTATTTTGGGTAGTGACGTCGGCTGTTCCCCAGGCTGCATCAGATGATTCTGATGATGCAGCGAAAGCCGCCGCACTAGCGGAGAAGGCCAAGTGGGACGAAGCCAACGAGGCATGCTTGTCTCGTCTGCTGAACGTCTTGTCGAACCGCTTATTTGACGTGTACTCTGGTTTTACCTCCGCTAAGGGTCTATGGACTGAACTTGAGAACGAGTTCTCTGAAGTTGACAATGGCAATGAGTCATTCACAACGGAAAACTACCTTAACTATAAAATGGTTGAGGGAAGGTCTGTTATGGAGCAGCTACAGGAGATTCAACTCCTTGTTAGGGACTTGGTCCAATATGGTTGCGTCCTACCAGACAGTTTTCAGGTGAATGCAATACTGGCAAAGCTCCCGCCTTCTTGGCGAGACTTTGTGACTTCACGCCGCCACATGAAGAAGCAAATGACTCTCACTGAGTTGTCAGCTGCGATAAATGTGGAAGAGCGTGCAAGGTCCAGTAACAAGCCATCCCAGCAACTCCAGGCTCACGTTGTTGAGAAGGGTGGAGATAGAAAATTCCAGAAGAAGAAGAAGAACTCTCCACAGAAGAATCTGAACCAACCTAAGTCCAAAAAGATGAAGAAGAAAAAGGAGGACTTTATCTGCTACGTTTGTGGTGTCTCCGGGCATACAGCTCGGAGGTGCAAACTTAGGAAGGGAAAAGGTCCTCCACCTCAGCGCAAAGAAGGGAACATGGTGGTTAACTCCACCCCAGGGTATGCACTTCAGGCCTTTATGGCAAGTCCATCAGATGACTGGTGGATGGATTCCGATGCTACTGTTCATATTTGTGCTGATCGATCCATGTTCTCTTCATTCCAGGGATTCAACAGCGCACCAATCTTGATGGGAAATGGTGTTCCGGCAGCAGTTCGAGGTACTGGACAGGTCTACCTAAAGTTAACTTCAGGAAAGACGCTCGTGCTGAAGGACGTACTCTATGTGCCCTCGATGAGCCGGAACCTCATTTTAGTGTCGCTGTTATGTCGACAGGGTCTCAAATTAGTGTTTGAGTCTAATAAAGTGGTCCTGTCTAAGTTTGGTACTTTTGTTGGAAAGTCATATGAGTCAGGCGGTTTGTTCCGTCTTTCTGTTTTGAACAATCATTCTTCTTACCATGTTAATGTGGTCTGTAATAACGATTCCATTAATAATATATGGCATTCCCGTTTGTGTCATGTGAATTTTGAGGCCATTAAGAGATTAAGTGACATGTCTTTAATTCCTGAATATAAACATGTTAAAGGTGTAAAATGTGGTATTTGTGTGCAAGCTAAGCAGCCAAGAAAACCGTTTCATACGGTTGAAGGCAGAAGTACCACTCCTTTAGAACTAATTCACTCAAATATCTGTGAGATGAATGGTATAATCACAAAAGGCGGTAAAAGATACTTTCTTACCTTGATAGATGATGCTACCAGGTTCTGTTATATTTACTTACTCAGAACTAAAGATGAGGCGCTAGAACACTTTAAGATCTATAAGACTGAAGTTGAAAACCAGTTAGACAAGAAAATTAAAAGGCTACGGTCTGATAGAGGAGGTGAATACCTTTCCAACCTTTTTGATGAGTACTGCAAAGAGTGTGGAATCATTCATGAAACCACCGCTCCATATTCACCTCAGTCAAATGGGGTAGCTGAAAGGAAGAACCGAACGGTGTGTGACTTAGCTAATGCTTTGTTGCAAAGTTCGGGGATGCCTGACATCTGGTGGGGCGAGGCAGTACTCACAGTATGCTATGTCCTGAATAGGGTGCCGCCTCGCAACCGTGAGGTCACACCCTATGAAGGATTTAAAGGAAGGAAGCCAGATCTTTCACATCTTCGGACTTGGGGCTGCCTTGCAAAGGTCAATGTCCCGTTGCCGAAGAAGAGAAAGTTAGGCCCTAAGACCGTAGACTGTGTCTTCCTGGGTTATGCACATAACAGTGCAGCTTATAGATTTCTAGTGGTCCATTCCGAGACAAGCGAAATCGCTGTAAATGTAATAATGGAGTCTCGGGATGTGACATTCTTTGAGAGCATCTTCCCTATGCGGGATAAGGAAGTAGTAGCCCCAGATGGTCCATCTCGGACATATTCTCTGCCCTCGAGTGTCCATGACCAGACTCCAGATTTGGAGTTAAGGAGGAGTAAGAGACAAAGGACTGAAAAGTCTCTGGGTGATGATTATATTATTTATCTAGTGGATGAAGAACCACGCTCCCTCACAGAGGCATATACATCTCCGGATGCAGAGTACTGGAGGGAGGCTGTCCGTAGCGAGATGGATTCAATCATCTCGAACGGAACTTGGGAGATAACTGATCTCCCAGCTGGTTGCAAGCCTGTGGGCTGTAAATGGATCTTTAGGAGGAAGAGGAGACCCGATGGTACTATTGAAAAGTACAAGGCCCGTCTTGTGGCTAAGGGTTTTACTCAAAGGAAAGAGGAGGATTATTTTGATACTTATTCTCCGGTGGCTCGATTGCCCACAATCCGTGTGCTTTTAGCACTGGCAGCTGCTTATAAACTTCTTGTCCATCAAATGGACGTAAAGACAGCATTCCTAAATGGAGAGCTGGAAGAGGAAATTTATATGCAGCAACCAGAAGGATTTGTGGTTAAAGGTCAAGAGAGCAAAGTGTGTCGCTTGATTAAATCCTTATACGGTCTTAAGCAAGCTCCCAGACAATGGCATGAGAAGTTTAATAATACTCTGACCACTGCCGGGTTTTGTGTAAACGAAGCCGACAAGTGTGTGTATTATCGTTTCTCTAGGGGCAAAGGTGTCATCATGTGTTTATACGTTGATGACATATTGATATTTGGGACCGATTTGGAGGCTATCATGGAGACAAAAATATTCCTCTCCAAGAACTTTGATATGAAGGACTTGGGTGAAGCTGATGTAATATTGAACATCAAGCTAATAAAGGGTGAGGATGGGATTACTTTGTCACAATCCCATTATGTGGAAAAGGTCCTGACTCGCTTTGGACATATGGACTGTAAACCAGTCACCACGCCCTATGATCCATCCTACACGCTCAATAAATATGAAGGCGAGCCTGTGAACCAGCTACTATATTCACAGATCATCGGATCTCTCATGTACCTGAGCAGTGCAACTAGACCAGATATCTCATATGCAGTATGCAGACTGGCTCGTTATTCGGCCAGTCCAGGAGATAGACACTGGGTAGCCTTGTACAGAGTGCTTCGGTATTTGAAGGGAGCGATGAATCTTGGTATTAAATATACCGGATTTCCGTCAGTGCTTGAAGGATTCAGTGATGCAAACTGGATCTCTGACTCGGATCAAATGAAGTCTACAAGTGGCTATGTGTTCACTTTAGCTGGTGGGGCCGTGTCATGGAGATCGTCTAAACAATCAGTGTCGACACGTTCCACCAAGGAGGCTGAATTAGTTGCACTTGATTCAGCAGCATTGGAGGCTGAATGGTTGAGAGACCTGTTGTCAGACCTTCCAATGCTAGCAAAGCCGATACCGGCTGTCCTAGTATACTGTGACAACACTTCTGTGTTGCTAAAAGTGAACAGTAGAAAGGACAACCAAAAATCCTCGAGGCATATCAGAAGACGACTTGATTCATGTCGGCATGCTAGAGAGACGGGTGTAATAACCGTAGATTACATCAAGTCTGAAAGGAACCTTGCTGATCCTTTCACCAAAGGGCTGGCTCAAAAGCCAATCCAAGCAGCGTGCATGGGAATGGGACTCGTACCCTGTTAGCGGTTTCAACTGCGGATAACTGTCCTGTGTGATCGAAGATCCCGAGATCCAGGCTCCAGGAAACGAAGCACTGTGAAACCAAGAGCACAAACGATAAAGAGTCTCATGAGCTGTTGTGCTCTGTCTGTATGGCAGGTTGAGCGATATGCTCTTAATGAAGTCAATGCTATAAGCAGGGAAATTGTCCTACAGAATTTCCTTAACGATTTCACCTATATGAGCTGACTGTGGGGTCGCAGTCCAGGAGAGAATGGGGTTTTCTCTCTAGTGAGCTCATGAATAGATATTAAAGGGCATGACCGTAACGCCCTGCCCCGTAAGAGAAGCAGATAATCTGCCTAGTACTATGTGCCTTTTGTCTGAAGATTCTCACACTAGGGTTTGTGGATCAAGGCGTAGTCCTCCGCTTACTCGTGCAGGGTTGGAGTACACTGGGATAGGCTTTGGTTCAAACCTAACAAGTACCTCTGCCGAAAAGTAGTATATAAACAGTACGGGAGCTCAATGACATTGATCAGAAAATAAGAGTGAAAATGGTGGGGATTGCTGTCCGTTTTGTGTTTTTCACTTTATTAAAAAAAAGGGAGGCCAGCCGAGCTGGGCCGCTACCAGGCCCACGGCCGAGCAGCCCAGCCGGCAGGCAAGCGCTGGCAAGGTGGCTAGGGCTCAGAGAGGAGCGCAAGGCAGAGGACGGGAGGAGGCAAGGAGTAGCGCAGGCTGGCGGCAGCTGATAACAGATCAGCGATTTGTTTGCCGCCGGGTTCTGAGTAACTACCTGCATGGGCGTCTTCTTAAGAAGGGCAAACGCATCCCTGGCTTCAAAGAGGTTCTCTGCTCATCTCTGCTTTTATCGGCTGCTGGTTGTTCCAGTCGGCTGCTTGTTGTTCCAATCTCCTCGATCCATTTGGTCCCTAGTGTTCCTGTGGTTAATCGCTAGTGGTGATTGGAAGCTGGTAGAGGTGGTGCTGTTCTTGTGCAGCGAGGTTCTCCTGTGCCCCGTTGATTTACAGTGCGCCTGTGTGGTGCTCTGTCTGTTCTGATCTTTGTCCACCGTGGCCTGGTGCCTGGGCTCCCTGCTGCGCGGTGTTCGTCTTCTCGGGCTGGTGCCGTGGACGTCTCCCTCGGCTCCGACAGCGGCTCTAGTATCTCCGTCAACCTCCCGCCGTGCAGGCCCGGACGTGGGCGGCGGAATTGGTTTTCTGGGACAGAACCTTGTGTTCGCTGAGCTGGTCTTCCCACGTAGACAATCTACGTGCTGTGAGTTATTCGTTGCCTCATTTTATTTACTGTTTAATTTTGTGCAATCTGCTAGTATTAAATACTTGGGTGTGATTGCACTGTTGTGGGCGGATTTGTGTGCTCGATGATGATAGCGGTGTAGTGAGACAGCGTGACAGTCTGGGTTTTAGTGTATTATCATTTTCATCATTGATATTATTTGTGCCTAATTAAATCTCTCTTTGTTGAGGCTGTTTACCTGTGTTAAATTCTGTTAATTTATTTAGTAGACAGCTCCTTTCTATCAGTATTTATATTTGATTATTAGGCTTATTACATCTGATCTAAAACCCTTATTTGGTAAGATAGGACTGTCACGTTAGTCGAGGATCTCTGATCACCTTTTAGCGTTGGAGGGCTATTTATTACAGCAACCCGCTATTTTGAGAGCAATAGTTTAAGATAAACAATTATGTTTATTTGTTTAATCTGCCTTCTTCATCTGCAAGCCATGTTTAATTATGAAATGGACCTGTGTAGCTATTTTACATGTTTACATGTCTTAGAATTGCTACTGTTCATCCCTGCTATAATTTCATATGGTATTTATCTGAGTTATATGATTGTTTTATTCGGAATTAAAATATTTAATATATATAAATATGTAGAAAGCATGTCACTTATTTCTCTAATATTACAACAGAAAGTTCCTACTACCTTTGTGAACACTGAACACAAGAACATGCTATATAGCTCGAGGCGACGTGAACGAACTACCAACCCTTTTTTTTATATATATCTCCTGCAAGTCAGGCAGGCAGCTCAGGTTCACTGACCGGAGTCGTGTTGGCAACCAAAAATGATGAGCGACGGCCACCATGTTCTGTTCTGTGATCTGTGTTGCCTGCCCGGGGTTCAGCAGCTCTTCGTGCCACCAACTCACGTGGACATCGGCCGTCCGATTATTATTACGTTCGTTGCATCATTGGGCCCAGCAACGTGAACTTTAGGGCTTGTTTGGTTCAGCTTTTTTCTGACCAGCTTTTCTGAGAATCTGGCTGTGGGAAGAATCTGGCTGTGTAGAGAATCTGAGTATTATTAAGATTACATGCGAAGAAAGATAAAATTGTCCATACGGCTTAGGATATAGAAAGTGATGAATTCCTACTATTGCAATGACTCAACCGATTTTGTGTTTATGTTGATTTTGAATGGGTTTTACCCAAACGAATTTTATAAAAGCTGACTGAAAAGCTGAGCGTTTGGTAGTCCGCATCGGCTTTTGGTGGCCAGAAGCTGTAAAAATCCGAAACAAACAGGGGCTTAATCTGTTAGCGCGCCCTTCAATGCACTTCTTCTATTGTCTTTCTTCAAGAGGTACCGATGCGCATGTCTCGAGAAAAAAAAAACAATATACAATTCTATATTTTGCCAGATTTAAATTACCTTGAATCTAATAGAGTTCACAGATGTAAAGGATGTGCAGCGGTTGCCGCTAAAGTGGGGGAAAAGGTAACCAAAACAAGGCACGGAGATAAAAAAAAAGTTTAGAATACACTAAGGTCTCGTTCGTTTCGGCCTGATCCGGCCGTTCCATGCCTCTTTCTGGCTGGAAAAATTATCCAGTTTGGAATTTGGTCCTGAAATGTTCGTTTCAACCCGAAATAAAAACAGACTTCGATAATACCGGATCAAAAGAGGTAGGACCGCACTCGCCCGGATCCGTCCTGAATGAACCGAAGCTTCTGACGGTTCACTCGTGGTGGATGCAGCGTTTTGCAGTTTTTATTTGGTTGGCGCTTGCTGCCTGCGGGCCGCACCGAAGCTAGGGGCCAACAATCAGGCAATCACCCACCCATCGTCCAAATGCCAGCCCTGTGCAGCCAACCACTGGCCTCTGTTGAATGCACGGCAACGGTACTCCAACATAGGGTCAGGACTCAGGAAAGAAGCACTGGTCTCGCGAACTTCAAACGGAAGCGAGCATCGACAGTAAGTACACACAGACGTGAGTATCCAATGCCTGATTTTATCATCAATTCACAGCGCTGTTTGTGGAACCTTCAGGTACTTAAAACTTGCTCCACATTATTTGCTTTTTTCAAGGAACCGGAACAAACTCCTACATTTAGGGAAAAAAAGCAGGAGCAGCTCATCTCACGGTTTCAAGTTCTCGATCTGACGGGCATCCCACGGTTCAAGCCCCCCGTCTACCAGTCAGTGTACGCGCTCATATCTGAAGAGCGTCAGCAATCGAGCCAGCAAGGCTCAGAACCTCAAACGGAGGTCTTTGCCCGATGGCTTTTATTGTGTGCGGGCATGAGTCCGTGATCCAGAAGTAAGCGAGCTGGTCGCCTGGCCCAGCTGCGACCAACACGTAATAAGGAACTAGGAGAAAAATTGGGAAATCGCTGAGTTGAATGCACGGCCAAATTACCAGAGTTAGACGCCATGAAATGTTCGTATGACTGCTTAGGGAACACAGCATGGGTCACATAAGCACTTACTTTTGAAGCGCCATGTGAAGCTAGAACTTTCTGCAAAAGAAGAAGGTTTTTTTATATATATATAAAAAGAAGAAGTGGCATGTAATGTATGCAGAATATGTGATTCCTTAGAAGAAAAGGAGAATATTATGCCACTAAAGTTCCACCCTGAGTTATTAACACTCAACATTTGTCAATTGACGGAATGATAAACTACAGTAGTACAGACAGTAAACCAGGTCTACCAACAAAGTGAGAGTTGAGGACTGAAAAATTGGGTACAGGTTTAACAACAGAAGGCACTAGTGTTTCCTTTAGCTTTTAACAGGACTCTTCGTTTATAAACTGGCAAATGTTCAATATGTGCATTATGGATTATGACCCTCCAAACTGCCCTCAAATAGAAAGAATGGCATGATAATGTGCACGTCTGCCATATCAAATACTCCATCGGTTCTAATTTATAATTCGTTTGACTTTTTTACTACAAGTTTAACTGGCTCGTGTTATTCAAAAAAAATATCATAATTATTGTTACTTTTTACTGTGATATTGTTTAGCATATAATATATTTTAAGTATGGCTTTGGAATTTTCATTTTCGGGGAAAAAATGGATAAGACGAGCCGGTCAAACTTGGCACAAAAAAGTAAAATGAATTATAATTTAGGACAGAGTGAGTACGTTATATATGACATAGAATTTCCTTCCAAACTGAATGCTAAGAGTAAGACAAGTATCTATTTAAGCATCGCCATCTAGCATCATGAAGAAACGATAGAGTAACACATCAACCATACCTGGCATTCTCTAAGAGTTCCCCCAGATTGCACTAAATCATCAACAATAACAACATGACGGCCTTCAGGATTTCCTTCCTTTATACGAACTATTCTCTTGTCACCTTCACGAACCTTGTTACAGACTATCTATATACAATCAAACAGGCTAACATGAACCCATGACAAGGAAACTGGGCGATTCATGACAACACAAGGTATGAGAAACAGAAGATAGACATATCCAAGGAAGAGAAGGGAACCGCTGTTCGCTGACCATTGGAAAGTGCTGCAACAGCTTGTGGAACCGCTTCCACGCTCCATCATCTGGAAAGGCAATGGTGATCTGCGAGCAACATGGCATCGGTCAGGACTACACTACAGTAGGAGTTAATCCAAAAAAAATAAAGTTTGTTGGCACAAATTATGTATGCCACTACTCACATTCTCTGCGTCCGGGAGCTGGCGGAGGCGCTGCAGCAGGAGCGGGATCCCCGTCTCGAAGCATGGCAGGACGTCGTCCCCGAAGTAGAACCTCTCCTGGAGCGCGTGGATGTCGTAGATGACGACGCTGGTGGGCCCGCCGCGCGACTTGGGGATCATGGAGAGGATGCGCGCGAGGGTGAACGCGGTGGCGACGTCGCCCTCCTCCTCGACGCGCTCGAAGGAGCCCGTGGGGAAGAAGGGCAGCACGAGCGTGAACGAGGCGATGAAGAGCTTGGGCAGCGCGAAGATGACGGAGACCTGCTCGAATATGGCCGCCGGCGAGCTGAAGGAGGCCAGGAACGCCACGTGCTGCCCCCGGATGTCGTGGGCCTTGTTGATGAACAGGTTCGGGAACCCGTCGTCGAAGCTCCTGGTGGCGTGGTGCGGTGCGGCGTCACACAGGACTCGACGAATCAGCTTGCTCCATGAAATCGGTGAGACGGAACGAGCAAGAGGAGAGAGGAAGGGGAGGGTGGCGTACCGCCAGTTGATAGACTGGAGCTCGATGACGTCGGAGCTGGCGGCGACCTTATGAGCGAGCTCCTCGCATTCGGAGCAGTAGAAGAGGTGTATATGCTTCTTCGCCTTCTGCTTCGCGGCGGCGGCGGCGGCGACGACCTCCATCGGCGGTTTTTCGGCAGCGGCGGGGACAGGGGAACCAAAAAGAACGGCGCGGGGAAGGGCGGTCTCTGCTTCGACGGAACAATGTTGATATCGGCTTTATTGAGACGGAATATTTTTGCGAGCCTAAACCCTATACCCCACTACCCCAGTCCCCAGCGGCGCGCTATTGAAACAAGGCGGCCCGTCGATGCGAAGATGCGGCGAGGCGAACAAAGTGGGGATGAAGATAACGCGAATTTCACCGGTATATAGACCGACGCGAAGACGACTGGCATATGCCGTATGCGACGCCGAGACGGATCGGCATGGAGCGCGCCGCCGGCTGAACGCGACGGGCTACTTGCTCAAGGAGTCAAGGACGCGTTGGTTTTCTCCATCTCCATGGCCCTGCCATCACGAAGCATGCAGCCTATCCTATCCTCCTGACTGGTGGGGATGGTGATTTACAACAGCCTATCCTCCTCCTGTCCTGTGTAGTATGTTGTTGTACCCTTGGGCCCAAAACAATGAAGTAATCATAAGTTACGGACATGTGGTTAATCCAGAAGCACTACAAAAATCGAAACCTCAAAAAAACAATGCCAAAACTTTTGCACAGCGACAATCCCTTTTTTTTCGTCGACAAGAATCTGGGTGCTGTTTGGTTCAAAAAATGTAACGCATAGTAATGGTTTACATTCGATTACTGTCGGTAACAAGTTTGAATAGTCCGGTATCAATTTTTAGTATGTTATCTGATTACGGTGGGACTAAAACAAACATGATTTAACGTTATCACTTACCCATTACGTTACAAAACCGTTTCTCCAACATCAACGTAAAAGGCCAAACTGATGGTCTTTCCGGTAGCAAGCATACCTTATCTCGCATGGCATGCAGCCCGGGCCGAGCTAACAAGTGTCAGGAGAGTGGAGACTTCAGGGTGCTCAGGTCGTCTCAACTCACGATCTCATCCGATACTCCACGGGCACGGCTAGTTTCCAAGTTGAATTTAGGCTCACTGGCCGGGGTACACAAAGACGGTCGCTGCCGAGGCTGAAGGAGTCAACGCGGCAGAATACCGCACTGCTGAGAGCCGGAACCAAGAGGCACAAGCTTATGGCTAACAGTGTGCTCTGATTTCGGCAGGATGGAGAAGGCGTGATTGTGAGCACCAGAGAAGACGAAATTCTGGGAATCGACGAGGGAGCACTTGATTTCCTGAAGCAAAAGACGTTGAATTGTGAACCTTCAAATAGACGGTGAAAGGGACCCCAAGGACGGCGTAGGGAGGGCACTCCACGCCCACAACAAGCGGCGGCTGCTCCTCGACGCTGACCTCGGGTAATTTTTCTTTCATAGTAACATGCCTGTCTTGATCGTCACCGAGGCTTGAATCTCTTGACCAATTCAGAGGCAGATTTCGCCTAGATTGAAGTTTGTACAGGTAGCCCGTTGGATTGACCGAAAATATTCCTTTGTGCTCCTCACTAGGAGGAGCAACAACTGCATGACCACTGGAAACTCCACTGATCTGTTGCACTGAGCAGAGCTGCTCTCCATCACCATCAGGTTGAATGGTCATCGAATGCAAACGCAAAGGCACGTAAGTGCAGTTTCTACTTTCTAGCAGTCGCAATAAGCACGTTAGACTCATTCATAGCAAGAGAACATTTTTCATCATCACTTCCTGAGGACCTGATCCCTGATATAGCAACAACGGTTCTCGCCTAAATGGTCTCAAAAACTGGTGACTAACTAATAAGGGGGGGGGGGGGGGGGGGTCTGCCCTTCAATTCGCATGCTTCTATGGACGTTAAGCCGGTGCGATGCTTCTTCTTCACTTGAACCTAGGGAGTAACTAAGCGAAACATAAAGCATGACTGATTTTGCTCGATGCCGTTTGATTTCTAGTTTGCACGACCAGGAATCACCCACACCCAATGTGGGAACAGATATAACCCCAAATGAATACTGGATATTTCTTATGCTATCGGCCTCTTCCTTCGACTCTTTGTCCTCGGACACAGTTGAGACACCAAGAAGTTCAACATGGTGACTTTCAGAATCTTCCGCTTCCCTTGGACTCAACAACATACCACCACCTCGGGCATCAACGTACGAGGTTAATTTTCAGCTCACCAGAATGGACTGCATGCCCTTTTGACTCTATGGTCACCGGTACAGTAAATAATTCTCCAACTAAAAGCTGGGCCAGCAGAATTTAAGACAAGGTCAACTTGAGCATCTGGCTCTTCAACTTGAATAAGTTTCTGTCCAGAAAAGGCAAGAGCAGAGGGTCCCTTGTGGGCAATGTCTCCACTTGGTTCTCAAATTTCCATAATGGGAAGTCTTCCATGGAAGCAGGGCTTTCAGCGTGGCAGCAAATCACAAGGCATTTTTTTTATTGTCGCCTTCACAGACAAACATTCTAGTTTTCCACTCTGTCCTGCAGAGCGTGCTCATAATGTTAGCTCCACTATGGTCTATGGAATTACTGGTAAGAAAACTATCACCAAAAACATATGTGAAGGAAAGGTTTGCCTCAAATGTTCGAGTGCCAAGGCAAAGCCCTCTAAAACTAAACAAACTAAAAAAAATAAAGGGAGCTATTACTGTTGTTTCAGCTTTCAAGATGGAACGTCACATGACAATTCTGTATATGCCTGTGACAATTCTGTATATGCCGTCTATTATTCAAAATAGGTATACCCATTTTTACCACAGCAAGATAACTAGCCAACATATCGCATGGCTGGTTCCTCCACCGCCCGCGGCCGTCCCAGGACCTCCTCAATCGACAACGTCAAGATATCAAGAAGCGTCTCGATGGAGTGCAATCTGCGTGAACTTGGGCAGAACCACACACAAGTACTTGGCCACAACCTTGTTGGCAACCAGATCATCAAGGACCTCCGATTGGTTGGTGATCCTAGAGAGAGGCATAGGGCGAAGTCGACGATTGACTCGCCGTCGCAGGAGATCATTCGTACTTCGTCCTTAGTTGCTGGGCACTCTCCTTGGGGGTGCGATCAGAGCCGACGCACATCGTCTTGATCGCATCCAAGGCGTGCTTCATCGTCTTCTTTGCAAGGGGGCACCATAGCTCCGAGTGTACCGCACAAAGGATGGCATCCTTTGCGGCTTTGCCATCATTTCATTAGTGTTGTTGTCGTCGATCACCACCACCCAATAACCACGCTCTTGGAGCATCACCTCCATCAACACGGCCCGCTCGGCGTAGATGTGCTTGGAGCTCCCACATCCCTCACCACTCGTACCACTACCTCACAGCCTCCTTGAGGGCTCGTAGGTAGGACAGGGACAGATGCAGAGGGATCGGTACCTAGCATGATTGTCACATCCGGATTTAAAAGGTAAACCGAATGCGAATACCTGCTAGAATCAGAAATTTTTATACTCTAAAATTCAGGATGTTACAATGACCCTCACTGATACCAATTGACAGGCCTAAAGCCTCCAACAGGACACAGGAACACGATATCACACAAGAACACACACAAGTGGGTGGCAGAGAGGGAAACGGTAGCCTTTTGCGAGTGGGAAATGGCGGAGGGCTGATAGACCGGCGTTGGCCTAGCTCAGGTTCTCCTGCTTCTCGTGTCCTTCTCTCCGGTCTTCTTGCTTTCCTGCTATGGATTTCTCCCTCCTGGACTTTTGGCCAGGCTTGGCCTTCGCGGAATCCCTCTGGGATGCCTTAGAAGCTTCGGTTTGCCCTGCTCGTCCCTGTTTGCGGTCGCCCTTCTGGCTGGTGGTTTCCTTTGGTAGATGCATCTTCAAGTTGAATTCGGTTTCGGTCGGTCATCTTCTCCAGGCTGCTCTTGGTGGGCTCGCCGAGGATTTTGAAGTGCTTCAGCTGGCTGACCGCGTTTTTCGGTTTTCGGTTTCCTCGATGGCGGTGGGTTTTCACATTTATAACTTGGGCTCCATTGAGCGTAAGGAGTTCAGTGCCTTCTTCAACCTCTGGAATCATGGTGGACCTAATTGGAAGCATGAATTCAGGCTTTTTTTTGGAGGAGGAAGCTGCCTCCTGGTCGATGGTCCGGGTCAGGAATTCTCTGTCATATGCGGACGTGGTTAAACCTCCTCTCACCGGTGCCAATGCTGTTCCGATTCGGAACCTTGCCAGGTCGCCTGGTGGTGTTCAGCATGCTGCTCGGGTTGGTTCTTCGGTTTTCAATCGTTTGGGTCGTCCTTCCTCTAATCGTGCCCAGGCTCTTAACAACTGGCGTCCGCAGGCTTTGCCTCGGCCTCTCCCGAGGGTCTCCGTGTTCAACCGTCTTCGCCCGCAGGACTCAGGACCGTGGCTTTCTGCTTCTAATGGAAGAACTGGTCTCCCTCGGTTCTTGGGCCCTAATCGTTCTGGTGTTGCTATTGGTGGCAGACCCTCTAACCGCTCTAAATTTCAAAATTTGAACTCTGGCCGGTCTCGTCCCTGCAACCTGCAATGGCGTCCCATGCGTGCTCGCGGGCCTGCTGGGCTACCGGGCTCTAAGACTCTATGCTGTCATTTCTGTAAGGGCCGGGGACACGTGGATTTTTTTTGTCCCAGCAAGGTTACTTTCTTCGGTTCTCCTCTGACTTCGTTCCCTGCCTTTGGGAGTCGGGCCCTTTTGGTGGGAAACCAAAATTCTCCTGATCGCAGCTCCTGTTTTCGCTCACCGGATGTTTCTCTGCCCGGTGGACCGCCCATTTTCAGTTGCTTCGAGGAGTTCGCCCGAGAAGTATTAAAAAAATCTGAATCGGCACCTCCTCAGTCCCTGACGCTTTCTCTGGGCGTCACTTCAACAAAACCCCAACTTGCTCCGTCTTCGTCTGCTGGTTGCCGATCCTCGCTTCCTGCTCAGATGGCGTTTAGGCGCGTTGATCCCGAACCCTTCCTCCCTCCGGGCTTTAGCGCTTCGGTGATCCTTCACCGGGAAATTATGGCCAGGTCAGTTTCTCGGCGTCTCCCGCCATTGCATGAGGACTGGGCTATTATCAGCATTCAACCTTTACCTGATCATGAGATTGCTTTCCCGGCGGTGAGGGATGTGGTTAGAGAATACCTTGTGGAGCACCGTCGGCTTGGGGTGCGTGATATCCAGCGGTCGCACCTGGGACAGGTTTTGGTCCAGTTCAGCAGCATTCTTGAAAGAGACAACCTTGTTCTTCTCGGTCCACAGCAGTATCTTGATGCTTCCTTCACTGTTCAGCGGCACAATGATGCTTGGAACCATAGAGCCCTTTATTTTAATCGGGAATGTTGGCTTATGTTGTTGGGTTTCCCTCTGGACTACCGTTCTTCAGAGCACTTGCAGGTGGCTATTGGCTCCTTTGGCAGATTGATTCTGTGGGAAGAAGACAGACGCAATATTTATAGGACTTTGCTCAGGGTTTGGGTCACGTCCCTGGAGGAGGTCCCACAGTTCATTGTTTTTTCAGACGCTGATGGCTTTCTTGGAGATTCGTGGACGGTGCAGTGTGAGATCATCCAACAAACTTTGTTGGGAGGTCAGCCTCAAGATGAGGACCCAGTGCCAGTGGCCCCGACGGATGGGCAACAGCTTCCCTTTGAGTTTTTTGGTCTGGGTCAACCTGTGCCGGCGGCGGGCTGGGATCTTAATTTTCCACCAGATGACAACGTTCAAGCTCAACCTGCAGGCAACGTTCAAAGTGACTGGGACCAGTGGATTGTCAATGATCCTCCTGTTCAACCACCTCAGCAGCCCCTTCTGGACCAGCCACCTGATGAGCAGCAAGTCAGCAACCCCCATTCGGACCTGTCCTCTGATAGTTCTTCTGGTCACATTCATGGTGCCTTGCTGCAGAATGGGCAGTTTCTGAATGGGCAGATTCCTGAGGATCCGGTGGCTGTGGGGCCGGTGCCAAACTTTAATGCCCCTGCCGACCATCCCATGATTGGGCCCCAAGAGGTTGATGGCCCACCTTTGCAGGAGGTTCCTCCTGTGCCTGGAGATATAGTTATTCCTGATGCCCAACCGGTGGAGCCTTTTGTTAATGGGCACAATAACGTGGAGTTGAACTTTATGTTTTTGCATGACTGGCATTCGGATCCTGTTTTGCTGAGTCACTTAGAAAGGAAAAGGAATGCCCAGTTTTACAGGATCTGGGAGAGATTTTTTGCTCCGGTTGACTGCTCAGCGACCTCGGTGCAGGTTTCCAAGAAATGGGCGCCCTTTTTCCTATCCACCTTGATGCACGAAGATTCCTTTAGCTGGTCCAAAAAGTTCCTGTCTTCAGATATTCCTTCAGCTTTGTTGGAGCCAGAGTCTGTGACACTCCCTTTTGTCATCCCCAGGAAGTGTCCTGAGGACAAGTTCCTTGGTTCAGTGGTTGCTGAGGAATCTGCTGATGACACCTCTGTCCCTTCGGACACAACCTCCTCCAAGCCTAATATTGCTATTGTGGAATCAGACCTGAGGAGAAGCAAGAGGCTTCGTGACGCCCGGGCTGGATTCTGGCAAGGCTCTTGCCAAAAGAAGAATTGTTTGATGTGTCAGCACAAGTGTGAGGGCCCCCCCTCACTTTCAGCTAAAGCTATCAGGCGCTTAGGAGAGCGCTTTTGTAATCTGTCAGAGGAGGAATTGACTGACAAAGCTTTGAAGAAAAAGAAGAATCCGCCTGGCTGTGTTGGCTCTAGCAAGTCAGGCAAAAAAGATGAGGGGGACAAGAAACAAGATTCTTCAGATGATGACAACTGATATGTTAATGTTGCCTTGGGTGGGTGTCTTTTGCAGGTCTCAACCTCGCCAGGGTTTTTGGCTGTCTCGGCCCTGGCGTCTTTATCTGATTTCTGTGTTCATGAACTTGGTGGTTTCTGGCTGTGCCCTGTTCTGTCTTAACAGATACACTTTTGCCCTCCCAGTTTTCGGGTTTGGGCTCCTTTCCGTTGACAAACTTAATCTCTATGATGAATAGTCACAATGCTATTAAGTACTCTGACTGGTCTGTTTTAAGTTTTAATGTCTGAGGTATTAATGCCGTGGCTAAGGGGAATGGAATTCATTGTGTGATTCGGGAGTCCAATAGCGATATTATCTGCTTGCAGGAGACGAAGAAGGAATCTTTTGTTAGGGCAGACTTAAGAAGGTTCTGCCCCAGTTCTTTTGATGAGTTCGCTTTTGTCCCTTCGATAGGAAACTCGGGGGGTTTCATTACTGTTTGGAATAGTTCGAAGCTGGTTGGAAATGTTATTTTCCAAAACGAGTATGCTCTTTCGGTTGAATTTTTTACTATTTTGTCGGAGGAATCTTGGATTATCACCAACGTCTATGCGCCCTGTTCCCCAACTGGGAAAATTGATTTCCTCCACTGGTTTTCCAATATTAACATGTCCTCCGATAAGCGTTGGTTGATTGTTGGGGACTTTAACCTGATGCGTAGGCCTGAAAATAGAAATACTGCTGGGGGAGACATTAATCTGATGCTGAGCTTTAACGAGGCAATCAGCCAGCTAGACCTGGTGGAAATCCCTCTCCATGGCCTCTCCTTTACTTGGTCGAATAAGCAAAGGGAACCCCTTCTTCAGAGACTCGATTGGTTTTTCATGTCGCAAGAATGGTCGGTCAGCTACCCTGATACTCTCGCTACAACGTTGCCCAGGGATATTTCAGATCATGTGCCCTGCTTGATTTCTTTTAAGTCAAAGATTCCTAAGCCCAAGATCTTTAGATTTGAAAATTTCTGGTTACAGTTTGACGAGTTCATGACAATTTTTCAAAATTCGTGGACGGGTATGCCAAGCCTTTTGGACAAAGCGAAGAATTTAACAGCTAAGTTCAAGTTCACCAGAAAGATTCTTAAAGAGTGGCAGCGGTCTCTGCCAAAAATTGACAAAACTGTGAGCCAAATTAAGTTGATTATTGAATTCATTGATCTTATCGAAGAGCATCGTGATCTTTTGATTGAAGAATGGAATTTCCGCGAGCTATTGCACCACAAGGCTGCTGAGTTGCTTCGGCTTCAAAAAATTTATTGGAAACAACGGGCCTCCATCAAATGGGTTACGGATGGAGATATCTGCTCCAGATTCTTTCATGCTCATGCAACAGTTAGGCATGGCCGCAATACAATTGCGTTGCTCTCAGATGACAGTGGATCAGCCTTTACAGAGCATGACCTCAAAGCCAACCTGCTCTGGAATGCGTTCAAACGTCGCTTGGGTTCCTCCGATTTCGTGGACAATGTCTTTGATCTGCCTAGCTTGATGCTCTGCCGCAGCGACTTGCATTGGCTAGATGAGCCTTTTTCAAAGCAAGAAATTGATAGTATTGTGGCGGCCCTTCCTTCTGATAAATCCCCGGGACCTGATGGGTTTAATACCAACTTTATCAAAAAATGTTGGCCGATTATTTCACAAGACTTCTATGACTTATGTGATCAATTTTACCACGGGGATGTTTGCCTTCGAAGCATTAATGGTTCTTATATTGTCCTGATTCCGAAGAAGGATAATGCCAGAGTAGTGGGCGATTTCAGACCAATCTCTCTTCTGAATAATAGTATGAAAATCATTACTAAGCTGCTGGCTAACCGGTTACAGACAGTGATGACTTCCCTTGTCCACAAAAATCAATATGGCTTCATCAAAGGAAGAACCATTCAAGACTGTCTGGCCTGGGCATTCGAATATATTCATCTTTGTCATATTTCAAAAAAAGAGATTATTGTGCTCAAATTGGACTTTGAAAAGGCTTTTGATTCTCTAGAGCATGAGTTCATTCTTCAGGTATTGCTGCACAATGGCTTCGGGCCCAGATGGATAAGCTGGATTAGGGATATTCTTCGGTCTGGCACGTCTTCAGTTCTTCTTAATGGTGTCCCTGGGAAAACCTTCCACTGTAAGCGTGGGGTCAGGCAGGGTGATCCCCTATCGCCTCTTCTTTTTGTTCTTGCGACTGATCTGCTTCAGAGCATCATAAATAAAGCGCGGCGGCAAGACCTTCTCAAGTTACCATTGCCAGAGAATTGTGGTCAAGATTTTCCGATAGTCCAATACGCGGATGACACACTGCTGATTTTGGAAGCTTGCCCTAGACAGCTATTCTTTCTAAGAGCTGTCCTGAACTCTTTTGCTTTTTCAACAGGGCTGAAGGTGAACTACAACAAATCAAGTATGTACCCCATCAACGTCAGTCCTGCTAAAATGGCGATCCTAGCAGGAACTCTTAACTGTCAGATAGGTTCAATGCCCTTTACCTATCTGGGCGTTCCGCTGGGTCTTTCAAAGCCTAAAATCTGCCACTTTTTACCGCTCATTCAGAGGATTCAAAAGAGACTATCATGCACTTCTGCCCTTCTCTCCCAGGCTGGCAGGCTTGAGCTTGTTAACTCGGTTTTTTCAGCTCTCCCGACTTTTTTGATGTGTACTCTAAAAATCCCGGTGACCACGGTTAAGAAGATTGATTCTTATCGAATCACTGTCCCTGGAGGGGGAACGACGTCAATTCAAAGAAACCTGCGCTAGCTGCCTGGAGTATGATTACTCAGACTAAAAAAATGGGGGCCTGGGAGTGGTAAGATTAGAGACTCACAATAAAGCCTTGCTCCTGAAGTTTTTACACAAGTTCTTCAACAATCATGATATTCCCTGGGTTAACTTGGTTTGGAGCAACTATTACAGGACAGCCAGGATGCCTGGTTGCTCAAAAATTGGCTCCTTTTGGTGGAAAAGCTTGCTTACATTTGTCCAAGATTACAAGGGACTGGCTGCCCCAAAAATCGGGGATGGAAGAACCATTCTTTTCTGGGAAGATATGTGGAATTCGAGCATCCCAGCTAATCAATACCCTGAGTTATTTTCCTTCGCCTGCAATAGCAAACTTTCCATCAAAGAAGTTCTCCAAAAAGAACAACTTATTGAAATTTTCCAGCTACCTCTGTCGGTGCAAGCTCATGAACAATTTTTAGACTTAGACGCAACCTGGGGCCAAATCATGGTAAGCAACTCAAATGATACTTGGAAACTCATGTGGGGAGCAGACATATTCTCTACAAAAAAAACGTATAAGCATTTGATGGGTCAGGCCCAGGTTCACCAGATCTTCAGATCGCTTTGGAAAAACAAGTGTCAACCAAAGCATAAGGTCTTTTTTTGGCTTTGGCTAAAAAACAGACTCAATACAAGAGATATGCTGAAAAGGAAAAATATGAACCTTGAATCCTACACTTGTGAGAACTGCATCTGGCAAAAGGAAGAAACTCTCTACCATCTTTTCCTCAAATGTAATTTTGCAAAGGCTTGCTGGACTTCTATTGGTTTGACGTCCCCCAGAATTGCTAATCCTGAGGACGCTGCAGTAAACCTAATACAACAACTCAATGTTCCATTCTCTATGGAAATTGTCATTCTCATGATCTGGAGCATTTGGAAAACCCGTAATGCATGGCTCTTTCAGAATAAAGCCCCGACTGTGCAGCATTGCAAAAATGAGTTTGCAAGGGAACTTCATCTAGTCATGCTGAGAGCTAAAGGCCGTTTTGATTCGACAATTCCTGCATGGCTTCAGCTTTGGCAGTAGAGCTCGCCTCTTTTCCTTTTCCCTTTTGTAGTTTGGTTGTTTTATCCTGTGTAATCTTCTTTTCTGTTTGCCTCTAACTCTGTTGTTTTAAAGTTTTCATAAAATTTTCAGTAGGGGCTCGCCCCTCCTGTCCTATCAAAAAAAAAGAACACACACAAGTAAAAATGATTTGGTGGCTGGAATTACTTAGCCTTTTCTGGTTTTCTCTTCTACTAATATAGCCAATGTGAGCTACAAATTGTGTTGTGATAACCCCAACTGATTAGCCTATTACTCCATGCTGAAATTTAGCTAAAGTAAATGCTACTATGAACCTAGGCACATGATTATTTCCGACACATGTAAAAGCTAAGAGTAAGAACACACATGGATGGTAAATGTTAAACAACCACTAAAATTCTGGCTTAAGATGGCATATAACACAACAAATCTTCCAAGAAAATGCCACCTTTTACTCAAATGGATGTATCCCATTTTTACCACAACTAGATAAAGGACATATCGCATGGTCAGTTCCTCAATAGCTAATACTTACTCTATTTCCTCCATTTTGGTTTGTTATACAATAATTTAAGTCTTTGTTCTCACCGAATTGCTTTCCCAACTTTGATATACCTTAGACGTATCAGTATATGCATACATCACATGTTCAAGTACTCCAAATATTACCCCAGTTCTGCATGAAATCTATGATAAGGTGCAGCTCTAGATTATGGCAGATGCTAGAAAGTCCCCCCCGGGTGTATCCCTGGTTAAGTTTTTTTTTGAAATAAGTGGCAAAAGCTTTGCCACGCAAATATATTAGAAGAGAGAAAAATACAAACTCTGCATTACACAAGATAACAGCAAAGCCCTAAAACCACTGCACCCCATTATTTACAAAAACAAGCTACAACTAAATGCAGCCCCCATAAACTAACTCCACTCCCCTTGTCCTATTTAAATCCATTGATGCGTTCAGACTAGCCTCCAAATGAGTGCGGGAGAGATGCTCTGCTTTCAAACACTTCCTTGATTGAGAAGACAACCTGCTCAATGTCTCTTTGCTGCCCTTGGAACACTCGACGATTTCTCTCCAACCAAATGTGCCACCAAAAATATATCATAAGACCATCAAAAAATTTCCTTGTATCTTTACTGCAGCGATTCCTCAGACTTTTCCACCATGTATATAGCGATCCTGAATTCTGAGTTCCTTGTAAGAATGAGAGGTTGGCCCAGTTCATTATTGTTAGAATACCCGTTTAGGGTTTGGGGTTGTTCCCTATGTAATTACTGTCTCGCCCCTATGTAATGGGCCTGACCCAGTACTCAAGTCTATTAATACACCACCCAACCCCTGTTAGGGTTAGGGTTTACTATTCCAATATGGTATCAGATAGGTTTTTCCCACTCTCCTCACTCCCAGCCGCCGGCCCCCAACCGACGGCACCTCTCCCTCCCTGCCGCTAGCCGCCGGCTCTCCTTTCCCACCGCCGAGCGCCGCCAGGGCTGCCGGAGCTGCGCCCCCAACGCTGAGCCCGAGTCGCCGCTCCTGGAGCTGCCGCTCGACTGCGCCCAGCGCCCCTGCCCCGCGCCCTCTGCCTGCGCGCACCCGTCGCGCTCGAGCACCGCGCGCCCGGCGCCCTGCCCGACGCGCCGCCAAGTGCAGCAGCCGTGCCCGGCGCCGCTCACTGCCCTGCGACCCGCCCCCCAAGGCCGGCCGGTGCCTCGACCCAGGCGCGCCGACGCTCGCCCCCGCGCCGTCGTCGTCCCCTCCTCCCCCGGCGCCCGTCCTCGCGGCGCCCGCGCCCGACACCGACGAAGAAGAAGTCGGCACCAGCACCGCTCGCAACCGCGTCCCCAGCCACCGGCACCGGCGTGGGCCTCGCGAGTGCCCCTCCGCCCGCTGCGTCCTCCCCGCCGGTCCCTGCGCGCGACGCTCCAGCTGCGTGCCTCGGCCGCGCAGCCACCCGCGCGCAGCGCCTGCACGACCGGCCGCCCCTTCTCGCCGGAGTCCGCCGCGCCGTGCCGTCGTCGAGGACCTCCGTCGGGGTCTAGTTCAGCTCGTCGTCGTTTAGCTTGAACGCCGCCCTCTGTTCGCGCCGTCCAAGAGCACCCGCCCGGAGGACCCGCGCCCCTGTTGTTCCGCGCCAAGGACGCCCGACGCCGAGCGCCTAGCCACCCCTGTTGTTCCGCGCCCAGCTGTCCAGCCCGCGCCTCCCTGTGCCGGCTGACCGCGCCCCAGCTCCAGCAGTGCCTCGACCCTCCTGCACCGGTCACCATGAGCTTTACCTCGTCCGCCGCTCTCGTGCCTGTGCGTGTTCTCCTCCACGACGGCTAGCTCATCCGGTGCATGTTCGTGTCCTTCGATCCAGTCTGGAACCCTATTCTTTGGGACTGCGTCGAGGTCCACCCTCAGGCGGGCCGTCACGTGCCTGGACCGCTTGTCTTCCCACGTGATGCGATCGCCTCCCTAGCGGTTGAGCCCATGTCATCTCCCTCCCCTCCTAGTGCCTCTGTCGGGGCACCTTCTTTGGCCCTCTCCGCTCACACCATACCTTCGCCACTTCCACCTCCCCGAACCACCACCGATTGGGTGGTTGATTCCGGGGCATCCTTCCACACTACCCCCACCACTAATTCGTTACTCCACTCCCATCCACCCCACCCCTCACATCCTACCTCCATCGTCGTCGGCAACGGTTCCACCCTCCCGGTCACCTCAGTAGGTACATCGGCTCTTCCAGGACCATTCTGCCTTAACGACGTCCTTGTTGCTCCCGGACTGACTCATCCCCTCCTCTCGGTTCGTCGCTTCACTAGTGACAACCAGTGCTCTATGGAGTTTGACCCCTAGGGCCTCACCATACGCCACCTTCCCACACATGTTGTGCTCGCTCGCTGTAACAGCTCCGGTCCCCTTTATTCTCTTCACTTGCCCTCCACTCCCCACACCAGAGTAGCCTCATCTCCTGTACTTACTACTACCACCACATCACATGCTCTTGCTACTACCACCACCTCCTCCGCCATTTGGCACCGTCGCCTCGGGCACCCTAGACCTGACGTCATGTCCTAGCTTTCCGGCCACTCCGACATATCATATACCCGAGGCTCTTCTGAGCGCCTCTATCATGCTTGTCAGCTCGGCCGTCACTCCCGTCTTCCTTTTTCCACTTCCACGTCCAGGGCTGTTCAGGCCTTTGATCTTGTCCACTTTGATCTCTGGACATCTCCTGTCCTTAGCCTCTCCGGCTACAAATACTACCTGGTCATTCTGGATGACTACTCCCATTTCCTTTGGACTTTCCCCCTTCGGCTGAAGTCCGATACGTTTACCACCCTCACTCACTTCTTCGCCTAGGCATCCACCCAGTTCCGGTGCCCGGTCCGTGCCCTGCAGTGCGACAATGGCCGCGAGTTCGACTACAACGCCTCCCGCTCTTTATTCCTCACTCACGGCGTCTAGTTGCGTCTCTCGTGTCCCTACACCTCTGCTCAGAACGGTCGGGCCGAGCGCATGATTCGCACCACCACCAACATGATCCGCTGCCTTCTCTTTCAGGCATCTCTCCCAGCCACCTACTGGGCAGAGGCCCTTCATACCGCCACGCATCTCCTCAACCGTCTTCCCTCGAAGGCGGTGAGCCACCCTACACCTCACTTCGCCCTGTACGGCACAACCCCTTCCTACGATCACCTGCGCGTGTTCGGCTGTGCCTGCTACCCTAACATTTTCGCTACCGCCCCTAACAAGCTTTCTCCTCGCTCCACTCACTGCCTCTTCCTCGGCTACTCCCCTGACCACAAGGGGTATCGGTGCATAGACCTCACCTCCCACTGCATCATCATCTCTCGTCACGTTGTCTTCGAACGAAGATGTGTTTCCCCTTGCAGGCTCCACCCCACCCACCGATCTAGACTCACTCCTCGAGTCTGATCCGGTTCCCCCCACCCCCGGCGCCCCGCCTCGCGCCCATTCCCGCGCCACGCGTGGCCCCGTCAATCACGCCTGCACCACGCGTGGCCCCGACGACCCCGCTTGCGCCACACGCGGCCTCGTCGATCACGCCTGCGCCACGCGCGGCCCCGACGACCCCGCCTGCGCCACGCGCGGCCTCGACGACCACGCCTGCGCCACGCGCGGCCCCGTCGACCCCGACTCGCTTCGCCGACCCCGCGCTCGTCTACCACCGTCGCAGCCACGCCACCACCTCGGCGCCTGCCGACTCGGGCCCCTCGACGAGCACGGCCCGCTTTGCCGATCCCGCCGTCGTCTATCACCGCCGCGAGCCGGCCATACCCGCCGCTCCCGGCGTTCCGGCAGCCCGCTCCGAGTCGTCAGTGTACCACCCGGTCGCCATCCACCGCGACCCCGGGCACGTCCACCCGATGGTGACTCGGCGCGCCGCTAGCGTTCTTCGCCCCGTCGACCGACTGATCCTGGCAGCGGATACGACCTGCACTCCTCCGGACGCATCCCCTGTGTCCTCCTCCGTTCGCGCTGCCCTCGCCGACCCACATTGGCGTCGTGCTATTGTCACACCTGGGCTTTAAGGAACAAAGCCAGGTGCATCTCATACATGCGCCAAGAAGACAACATATATAATAACAGAGTGTATAGAGATAAATGTCACAAAACATCAGAGTATTAATTACATAGCGGAAGACTTATTACAAAATAAAAGAATAAATATAAAACAAACTAAGGATCATCGGCGCCAATGTCGACTGAGAAACGCCACCTAGATCAGATCAAACTCCTCGCCTTGTGGCTCCTCCTGAACCACCTGCTCTTCTCCTGTGGGGGGGGTGTGAGACAGCAAGAGTGAGCTCACACATGTTCATCGCTCAACAAGTTATGGGGAATAATGTGGCATGAACTCACCAAATGTGGGAGTTCATGAAGTGTAAGGCTGATCAATGAAATAAAGGCTGAAGCTGAGCATTGCTTTTATAAGTTGGTCAAAATTTTATTAGCAATTACTAAGTGTAAGTAAATACCAAACCATAGTAATAGTAAGTAAAAGTAATAATAAAATAATCTCAAATGCAATGAGATGACAAATTGAGTTTAAGTTCCATAAATTAATCATGTGAGTGTCCGAGCCGCTCATGACCGTGAGCACGGCTAGTATACCAGTTTTACACTCTGCAAAGGTTGCGCATCTTTACCCACAAGTCGTGTTACCCATTTGCCACAGAGTTGATCAGACCCCATACACCTCTACCAAGGAAGCGAGGTAGGGTACCACTATGAGGCCTTTACAAAGTTCCACTAGCTTCAGACTACCCGCTACAGTTTATAGGAAGCTCCAGTGCAGGATCTCTCGCCTGACCGCCATCGCAGCAAAATCAACCCAAGGACCTCCCTACACTGACCACTCCCCTACTGCCCTTGCCCCTTTCGGGTAAGGTAGCCATCCACTAGCTTTCCTAGTTAATCAGCCAAGGGCGTCCCATTAAACCCTTGTGGTAGCACTGTTTTCCCGGGTGGTTCTCCATGTTCCCATTAACATAATGATCTTATCATGAGCATAAAATAATGAACAGATAATAACAAGTGTAAAAATGAGTGATGAATATCTCTATACCCAAAGCCACATAAAGCAATAGCATGTACTACCCCAAAAGTTTAGTAGTAAAACCAGTGGTGAAACAAGGTATAAAGATAGTCAAATCTAGGGTATCCTATTGGGTCCCATCAAAATTAACCTATGCAGATCATTATGAATAATAAGAACATGAATGGGTAAAAGAAGTGATCAAGGGCACAACTTGCCTTCCACGAGCTCCTGCTCAGCAGTCTCTACCAGCTAAACCTCAGAATCCTCTGTAGTTTGCTCGTCTACTCGCATCAACACAATACATACATAGTATAGCATAAATTAACATCACATCAAACATGCAAATAGAATATACAGTAATAAACTAGACATTAAAATAAGATCACAGAAACTGGAATCATTAAATTTGGAGGTTTAGATTTTAAGTTATGGATTTTCTAATGTTTTATGTGCTTAATACAAGATTAAGTGCTAGATAAATTTAAATGAGTCTTTCATGCCAAAACAGTGTCACTATTTGATAAAGGGTAATATTACAAAATTATAGAAACTGGAATGGACCAATTTGGAGTTCATATGGAGTTTCTATGAATTATACAAATTCTAGGTATTGTTTTTATTTTAAAAACTCATTTTCCAATTCATTTTTCTGATTTAATAACCCACTGGACTGGGCCTCAATAACAGAAAACAGCAGGGGTCTCGGTGTAAGTGTTTCTAAGACTCAGAGAGTCCCTGGCGTGGACGGCGGATTATTTTTAACAAAATCTGAGGGCTTAAATGCATTACTGCTCGGCTCAAAGGTTATCGGCAATCCCTGATCGTTGGATCTCAAACCGACCACTCGGATTAGAGCAAAACATAACTGAACCGGTACGGGGTAACAGCCACTGGATCCGAGATCCATGGCCAAGATCCGACGACGCCAACGCCTCGCCTGAACCCACGGATCCGATCCCAACGGCCACGATTCCTTTCCCTAGCTATAACCCCACCGAACAGCCACGCACGGCGGCGCCAGTGCTCCCGCGGTGGCGCCATGGCCGGCGAAGCGGTCATGCCATTCCGCCCCCCCAAGCTTGAATACGAGTAGCACTACGCATAAAGGGGAACAATGCGAATAAAATGGTCAAGGACTCACCGACAAATCCCACGCGGGAGGCTCTGGCCACGCGGTGCGGTCAAGGTCGAACTCCGACGATAAATTGCCGGCGCGCAGCTCCCCAATCGCGCCAACCGAGGCCGAGAGCACGCACCGGAGATCACGTAGAAGCACCCCGGCCAACAATCCCGACCGCTCCGGCGTCGTCGTCGCGAAACCACGGCGGCGGAAATCCTCGTCTCTCTCTCTCTCTAATCTTCAGCTTCTCGGTGATAATGTCTACTGCTAAGGCATGGATGTGGTCGCGAACAGAGGGAATAGCACGGCGCCCCCGGGTTTTATCCATGAAATCGAAGTCTTCCGAGTCAACCGCCGAAGGAATCGCGATGGTTGTTGAGCTCAGGTTGCGCGGTAACGGTGAGCAGCGTGAGACGATCGATAGGAGTATTGCTGACAGGCGGGGCCCGATGCTCAGTGACCTGCGTGCGCAAGGTGACAGAAGCTGGCCGAGCGGGCCCGCGAGTCAGTGTGTCTGCTAGAGGCACGCGGGGAAATTAGTGGGCCGCGCGAGAGAAACAAAAAGATGGGTCGAGGCAGGAAACGGGCCCAAGCGTGTGCAGGGCACTATTCTTTCTATTTTCCTTTTTATTTTCTATTTCGCTTTCTCCCTTTCCAAATTCAAACTCCAATTTGAATTTGAATTCGAATTCCGTGGCAAACTTGTCTTCAAATTAAATATCCCACTTGAATATGACATGATATAAATTGATTTATTATTATTATTTTTTTAAGAGGTTTATTTAGTGGTGACTAATGCTTTTCCTCCTCAAATTCTAGTGTTTCCGATTTGATGTTTATTTTCAAATTGGCTTCTACTATAAATTTTTTTAAACCTCATTTCATATAGTCACAACATACACACAATAAAGTCTCAGCATGATGCAGGATTTATTTAGGTGTTATTGGTCATTTAATCCCCTTTTGATGGTGTTTAATCACATGTGATAGTAACTAAAGATGGTACACCCATATATATAAAGAAAATGTTCTCTTTCCATATGATTTACAAATTTAGGTATTACAGCTATGGAGGAGGAGTACGCGGCCCTCTTGGCCAACCACACCTGAGACCTGGTGCCGCGTCCACCAGGCACCAACGTGGTCACCGGCAAGTGGCTATTTCGCCACAAGCTGACCTCGGACGACTCCCTCGACCGCTACAAGGCCCGTTGGGTCCTTCGGGGCTTCACCCAGCGCCCCAGAGTGGACTACGACGAGACCTTCAGCCCCGTCATCAAGTTTGCTACTGTTCGCACCGTCCTCTCCCTCGCCCTCTCCCGCGACTGGGCGATCCACCAGCTCGACGTCAAGAATGCCTTCCTCCATGGCACTCTGACGGAGACTGTCTACTGCAGCCAGCCCACCGGTTTCGTTGACGCTGCCCGTCCGGATTTGGTCTGCCGGCTGAACCGATCCCTGTACAGCCTCAAGCAGGCGCCACGGGCTTGGTACAGTCGCTTCGCCTCCTACCTGGCCTCCATCGGCTTCGTCGAGGCCAAGTCGGACACGTCCCTGTTCATCTATCGGTGCGGCGACGACACCGTCTACCTCCTGCTCTACGTCGACGACATTGTGCTCACGGCATCCACCGCCGACCTCCTTCACCGCACGATCGTCGCCCTTCAGCGGGAATTCGCCATGAAGGACCTGGGGGCTGGGGCCCCTTCACCACTTCCTCGGCATCACCGCCGAGCGCCGGCCTCAGGGTCTCTTCCTCCACCAGCGCCAGTACGCCATCGACATCCTAGAGCGGGCTGACATGTCTGACTGCAAGCCTTGCTCCACGCCTGTCGACACCTAGGCGAAGCTTTCTGAGGACGACGGGCCTCCGGTCGCCGATGCGACGTCTTACCGGAGCCTGACCGGCGCGCTCTAGTACCTCACCTTCTCTAGGCCCGACATCGCTTACGCCGTCCAGCAAGTGTGCCTGCATATGCACACTCCACGGGAGCCCCATCTCACCGCGCTCAAGCGGATTCTGCGCTACCAACGCGACTCCCTCGACTACGGCCTCCTACTCCGACCATCCCTGACGTCGGAGCTTGTGGTCTACACCGATGTTGACTGGGCTGGCTTTCCCGACACGCGCCGGTCCACCTCCGGTTACGCCGTGTTCCTGGGCGCCAACCTCGTCTCTTGGGCTGCCAAACGGCAGCCCGTCGTCTCTCGCTCCAGCGCTGAGGCCGAGTACCGCGCCGTGGCCAACGGCGTGGCAGAGGCCTCCTGGCTACGACAACTCCTCCACGAGCTCCACAGTCCCCTTCAGCGCGCCACCCTCGTCTGCTGCGACAACATCAGCGTGGTCTACCTCTCCACCAATCCCGTGCAGCATCAGCGCACGAAGCACGTGGAGATTGACCTGCACTTCGTCCGCGAGCGTGTCGCTGCCGGTGACGTTCGGGTTCTCAGCGTCCCCACCACGCTGCAATTCGCTGACATCTTCACCAAGGGGTTACCGTCGAGTGTATTTTTAGACTTTTGCTCCAGTCTCAACATCTGTACAGGATAGAGTTGTGACTGTGGGGGGGGGTGTTAGAATACCCGTTTAGGGTTTGGGGTTGTTCCCTATGTAATTACTGTCTCGCCCCTCTGTAATGGGCCTGGCCCAGTACTCAAGTCTATTAATACACCACCCAACCCCTGTTAGGGTTAGGGTTTACTATTCCAATAATTATCTTGTCCCACACTTTTTCTGTGAAGGTGCAGTCCTTGCACAGGTGAACCGAAGTCTCCGGTGACGAGTTGCATAAGCAGCAAATCGGGTTCGATGGCCATCCCCTTTTTTGAAGATTGTCAGCAATCAACACCCTTGTGTGTAAAAGAGTCCACACAAAGAAGCGACATTTCAGCTCAGCTTTTGCTTTCCAGATTGGACAGATCTTCATTTTGCTAAAATTGGTTGCAAATTGAATCTGGTAGGCGCTACTTGTTGTATATTGCCCATCGGCCGTCCATCTCCATGAAATTGTATCGTCAGAATCATTGAGGCCATGCGTGTTGTTAATGGCTTGCCAAAGGGAAATGAATTCTGTTACCTCCTCCCCTTGATCAATGGGAGAACATAACCTTATCCAGCTACTATTTCTCAGATCTTTGTATACCGTTATGTTTTTCCTTGTTGCTTTCTTGTATAAGCTTGGTGCGATGTTCCTCGGCGCCTGACTTTCAATCCAGCTAGATCTCCAGAAATCAGCCGATGTGTATAGTGTGTGTTCTAGGCTTTGAACTTTGCCCCTTGGGAGATTGTAAGAGACCAGTTGTTTCTTTCCTATCTCTAATACAAAGTTGTGCAGCTCTCCTACATGTTTGATAAAAATATAGATGATACACTTTTTGTATCATACATGTCACAGGATACATCAATAACATCATATCACTATGATTTATCTTGAATCCGTAATGTGCTATGGGTATGGAACATGCTACTTTATTCTTAAATAAATCTGATTTGGGGATTACCTAAGGATTAGATCTTTCTCTTCAGTTGACATTATATTTACTTTACCAGATTCCCTGGCTACTGGTAATTTTCCGTAGAATTTTTACCCTGCCCTTGGCATGGCAATAACATCATAAAAGAAATGATTTTGGCTTAAATAAACCAAAACAATATTTTGGGCTTTCTGGTTTTCTTTAACAATAAAATACATAAAGTATCTAGCTTTTGCTAATTGAGGTCCCCCACATGGAGTTCCTAGCTCACGTAGACACATAGTGCATCAAATACAGGGCCAGGCAACCAGCGCAATTTAATTTACAATATATGCTAACACAGTGACACAACAAGTGGATGAATACTTAATGAAATGAAGTATTGTCAAGGTTCCTGATTTTACTTCAACCGCATCCATCTATTGGTGAAGAGTGTAAGAGAAGTATCTTGAACAACTTGGTCATGCAAATTTGAATAGAAAGGAGGAGAATCTTCCTGTCTACTATGTATCACAAAGTTACAGTCAGATTGATTGAATTGAACCTCCAACTGATCAACCACAACTGGAGAAGGAAGATGAGATAAGAGTGACACGCTGACAAGCAAAGGTGAACCAGGTTTTACAGATTGATCAAGAAAAGCAACAGAAGTAGTAAGTACCATTCTTAGCGAACTTATCTGATCAATATCAAGGTGAGTAACTTCTTCCATCGCATTATTAAATCCATCATCGGTTCCTTCTGATGACTGATTTCTTTCCAAAACATTAATAACTTCCTGATGTATATTCTCTCTCCTGGAAATGGTAGGGGAACCTGCAGGCCCACTCTTGATTTTGTTTTCTCGATTTTCCTCTTCACTACGAGAAAATAATGGTAATGCAGCCATCTCTTGGGAATAACTGATAAAATCCTTTGGGGAATTAAGTTTCATTGAGCACTCTCTCAAGTATCCTAGGTTCTCCCAGAGCAAAGTGGTCCAACCCTCTTTGCGGTACAGACCAGCAACATTATCAAAAAGCTGTTTTGCATTGCTAAAATCCCCAGCTGCATAATATTCCATGGCCATTCCACCGCTACAGTCAGAAGCGATTCTTGTAGCACCTAGGCTCTGAACTGATTCATAAGCTTTTCTGAACAGTGCTATTATCTCATAAGAATCTTGAAATCTTTCATCTTCTGACAAAGCATAGCTGGTGTATTCAGTATCAGAAAGGCTGCAACCAGATTGAGGTATAACTATTTATATTCATATTCATATACAGAATATGTTATAACTTTTTTGAAAACAAGTATCAAGAAGCTTACGGTAGTATACTAACTGTATCTCCTTGCTCAAACAAGCGCGCATATTGGCCAGCATATACAGAAGGCATTACTGACTCAGGTACTCCATTAACTTCTGTTGTAAGATTAGCCATTGATGATGAACATTCGATGGCATACCTCTTCTCTCTCAAGTAAGTTGCTGCTAACTGTCAGAAGAAAATGTATGAGAAGTCAATTGTTACTGCAATCGAGTAAACGGAGTGTCTATCGTGTGATGTGCAAAGATGTAGGTTGAACCTGATAGTAGTATGCTGGCTGAAATTCCCACTCAGTCAATCCATAGTCTGCAGTGCCAAATCTAGGAGATAATGTATCTGGAATAGTTGTAGATGTTGTTTCTATCAGCTCACCAAAGACGAGGAACTGCCGGCTAAACCATTCCCAGTGAAGAAAAGCAACTTCTGGAGTTCCAAGAACCCGTTCATAGCTTCTGATATGCTTACGGAACCATGTGATTGCTTCTACCGCTTTCCCAGCATGAAGTAGCAAGGTCGATATCTTAAAGTGAAATTGCTCGGCAACTGCTTTTATCTCAACTAGGCGTTGGGTTGGAGGCAACCTTGTCGAAGTTCCAATCATCTAAATATAAGCACATTATTATCAATGGATGACGCAAAGGCAACAGAAACTGCTTAAGAAACATTGGCGGGTCAGCTAACAGTGAACCTTTTTTTTGGATTTATGATAGTCATAGTTTGTCTTTTGTTTATTTTTTTTCGAAAGGAGTTTGTCTTTTGTTTATGATATTATTGATTCAGTATGCCACTTGTTGATTAATGATAAAAAAAGGGATGTGATCAGACCTCACGCAAAACACGAACACCTTCCTCATAGAACTTCAATGCTTCTGGCCAATCCCTTCTAAACTCCGCATAAATAGCAACCTGATGCATTATAATAATGGAGCAAATGAATAGATCAGAACAATGTGGAAAAGGGATTAACAAATTACCAACCAAATGTGAACAAAATTATATATGCTTCCATGCTTTTACACTGCACCTAGAATGATTAATAGCACTAAATTGAAGGAGAGAGAGAGGTCCTTACCTTGAAGCAGTACCGGATGCTCAGCTCGACAGAAGCAAAATTTCTTTTCTCAATGCGAGCCTTTATCCTTCGCCCTTCCTCTTTATAGAATGCTACACATAACTCCGCAAACACACTCTTCAATCTGCAGATACAGAATATTACAATCATCCACACCTCAAAGGATTTTGGCATAAAAATGGTTAGGATCGTTCTACAAAGTGCAATAGTAAAAACACAGGAAAAGGAAAGTTACAGACTTGTTCAGAGATCTGTTCCATTCTGCTTCATCGTGCTCAACCAACACAACCAAGTGCTTGGAATCGATTTCCGCACGTTTCCTCAGGGCAACCGTTACATCCTCACTTAACTCATCTGCAAAAAAAAATATTATTAGGTGCAACTTAAAATCTTCACCGTAGTTGGGATCCAACTACCCGGATAATCAGTCTACTAGTCACTGCATACAGAGAAAAGAAGACAAAAAATTATCTAAGTCGGGGTACTTACCACTAGCTTGAGCCTGCACAAGGACCACCAATAATTTAGTGTTTTTCCTCTGAATTGCTGTAATACCCAAATGGTAGACAATAAAAGTACGAGATAGATCTTATATGTGTTGCCTTCCAAGCATGAGAAATATGAAGAATCATAATTAAAGGGAATAAGTAACTAATGAAGCAAATAATCTATGCCTCATTTTGGAGATTTTATTTGTGCATTAAAACTCAAACAAATAAGTGAAACAAGCATAACTTTAAAAAATCTAGTTAGAGGATTAAAATATAGGAGCAAAGGAGTGAAAATAATGGGAAGAAAATAAATAAATAATGCAAACAGTATGAACTATATTCACATTTGGAATTCTATTAAATTTTTGCAAGACTTAGAAATTCAAAACCAGAATTTGAATTTAGTTTGAATCTTTGATTTGGGGATAAAACAGGAATTTTTTTTAAAAAAAATGAATAAGATGTTTGCTGGGCCGTCACTCCCCCATTCGGCCCAACTTCCTCCTCCACGCTGGCCCAACTCGCGCGCCTCGCGCTTGCCCACGCACGCCGCGCCACTTCCGAGGGCCCCGCTGGTCAGATCACTTGCACGCACGCTTGATTGTACTGACCGCTGATGCGTGGGCCGCCCCTGTCAGATTTATCCCCTCCGCTGGATCCACGCGGTCTGTTCCAAAAAGCCCGGGATTAACTCACCGGTCGCCTGGGGAGTTAGTTTGGTTTTCCTGTGACCTCGGGGCACCAGCTAATCACCAATCGGCCTCCCCTGTCCCTCGCTATGGGTATATGTAGCCACGGTCGTACCCTCTTTTCCCCTGACCTGCTACGCCGGTGCAAGCCATGGGAGCAACAGTGGGATCCGTCGGCGGCTCGAATTGAGCCAGGTCATCGGTAGGGCCGTGGTGGTGCACGAGAATATTCGTGGATGCCCTCTGAAGCTTGGCGTAGCATCGGTGAGCACCGAAGTAATGGGGATGTGTCGCCGGTCCTTGCTGCCGTGTCGTGCGCACGGTGTTGGCCACCATGTCCCGGTCCCAACCTCGTCACCGCCCAAACAGCTCTGCAGGCCCTCCTTCCTATCGCGCTCGACCGGGACTCTGGCGCGCCTTCGCCCTGGCCGCTTCTCTCCATTGCCCAGCGGCTGCTTGGGTGCACGCCCGTACTGATCTGCTACGTCGGCTTGAGCTCTCTGGGCGCATGCACATCGCCCAGTGCGTCGTGAACGGGATGATTAGCGCCGGGTGCAAGAACCTTCTGCCGGTGTTGCGTTGCGCCAGCGCAGATTCGCCGTGTTGCGTGGCCTCGGCCTGTGCGCTGTCGGGTGGAAGAAAACCCCCTGTCCACTGATCTAGCCACCAATGGCAAGGATTGGGCCAGAGTGTATTCCTTCGCTTGATTCATCTGGACCATAGATCTAACGATATCCGGCTCTCGGTGCATACAACCCAATAAATGATATGGACCGATGGATTAAGATCTGATAGTTGCCGATGTGTCCTGGCTTTGATCTAATTTGGGACGTTTGATTTTGATCCTATGGCTCAGGTAATCTCATACCCTTCGCCTCGGCATTTATTCTAAAGAGCCCCTGATGTATTACAGAATAAACCCACCGTCCCTCACCTGTTATAGAATAATTACGGTTCAGTCCAAAATCTTGTTGAGGAGACCCTAAGCTTCTCTAAATTTTGCTCACTGGCCAGAAGATCCCAGGAAATCATAAAATAAATCTGAAAATTGATTTTCAACACAAAAATAAATCCAGAAACTTGTTTAATTCATATTAAATTCACTTTAACTCTGAATTAATTCAATCCAGTTGAAATAATTTTGTTTTAATATTGTCTATCAACTAGTAACACTGTTTAGCCATGAAACTTGAATTAAAATTGTTCATTTGGATTAATCTATTTTAAGCACTAAATAATTTCGGAAATTCATAACTTAATAACCATAGCTTCGAATTTAGTGGTTCTTGTTTCTACAATCTCGTTACACAGAGTAGAATAATATTATATAATTTATTCTTATGTTTGTTGTGATGTTAATTTTTGCCTATACATAGTTGTCTGTATTGCTACGTTTAGCAGTGAGGATACGTATCATCTGAAGAGCAAGTTGGTACCTGGAATCTCAAGTCCCATGCAAGTTATGCTCTTGATCACTTCTTTTACCCAATCATCTTCTAATTAATCATAATGATCTACATAGGTTAATTTTGATGGGACCCAATAGGTTACCCTAGTTTGATTATCTTTATACCTTGTTCACCATTGAATTTCTGGGTAGTACATGCTATTGCTTTATGTGGTTTTGGGTATAGATATATATATTATTCATTATCATACTTTTATTATCAGTTGTTATTTACTGTTCATGACAAGATCATTATGTTAATTGGAACATGGAGCGACCACCCGGGAAAACAGTGCTACCACAAGGGAGGAATGGGACCCCTTGGCTAATTAATTAGGAAAGGTAGTGGATGACTACCTTACCCGAAAGGGGCAAGGGCAGTAGGGGAGTGGTCAGTGTAGGGAGGCCCTTGGGATGATTTTGCTGCGATGGCGGTCATGCGAGGGGTCCCTACATTGGAGCTTCCTATAAACTGTAGCGGGTTTTCTGAAGCTAGTGGAACTTTGTAAAGGCCTCGTAGTGTTACCCTGCCTCGCCTCCTTTGTAGAGGTGTATGGGAAGTCGCGATCCCTTGGCAGATGGGTAACATGACTTGTGGGTAAAGATGCGCAACCTCTGCATAGTGTAAAACTGGTATATCAGCCGTGCTCACGATCAAGAGCAGCTCGGACCCTCACATGATTAATTTATGAAACTAAAATTCAATTTGTCATATGCATTGCATCGCAGGTGATGTTGTTACTTTTACTCTACTACTTAATTGGATTGGTATTTACTTATACTTAGTAACTGCTAATAAAATTTTGACCAACTTTAAAAGCAATGCTCAGCTCTAACCATCCTCTTTGGTAAGTCTTACACTTCACATGAGCTCCCACCTTTGGCGAGTTCATGCACATTATTCCCCACAACTTGTTGAGCTATGAACGTATGTGAGCTCACTCTTGCTGTCTCACACCCCCGCAGGTCAAGAACAGGTACCACAGGATGAGGCGCTTGGAGGATGTTGTGCTGCGTTCGTGAGAGGTCTAGGCCGTCGTCTCCCAGTCAACTTTGGGTTGCTGGACCGTTGTCTCCTTATACTGTAATTATTTATTTATTTTGTACATAACTCCTATTATATAGTAAAGATGTGACATTCAATCCTATGACATGATTCATCATATGTGTGAGACTTGGTCCCAGCACACCTGGTGATTATGTTCGCGCCCGGGTCTTGGTGCCCCAAAATCTGGGTGTGACAATTGCAGACCTGTGCGACAAACAAAAATCACTTGCCGCCAACTTCGGTTATACTACTAGCTGTTGCCAACAAAGTGTGGGTGGTGCTTCCTTGTTCCCAAGTGGTTGATAAGTTGTACATTTGCATCTTAAGACTCGTAACTAGATCTCTGACCGCGCGAAGTCAATTTGGGATCAACAACGCAACGATTCAGGTAACATACTTGAGGTTTTCGAGATCGGAGCAGGCCTTGAGCCACTGGGCAGGATCGTCGGAGACCTGGTCAGCACGGAACAGTGTGGCGACGGCGGCCGGGGCACGGGTGCGGTGTTTAAGGAGCCAGTCCTTCTTGAGGATTCCCGCGGGGGGTTGCGGCGGTGCAAGAGGGTCGCGGGGCTTACCGCTGCGGGCTAGGATGGAGACCTTGGCGAAGTCCGGGAGGGGCAGAGTATTCATGGGCGGCTGCTGGGAGCTGAGTGCCGTCGAGATCGAGGGGTGCAGCTTTGGGCACCCCACGATTGACACGAGCGACACCGGCGGCGTCCGCAGCTCCTCTGGGTAGTCCTCCAAGGCCGCCACAAGCGCGGGCGAGGTGAGGCTACTAGGCGAGCGGCTCTGCTGTCGATATGGGCAGCGCCGCGGCGGTGATGATCGTCGTGGCCCGGGAAGACGGTGGTTGTCTACTTCGTTTCAGAGAAACTAGGGCGAATCTGCGTTAAAATCAAGGAGTAAATTGCTATTATAGTGCTTCTTTTACGAACCATCGTCAATTTTATCATTATGATTTATAGGTTTTGCTAACATGTCATAGGACCCATAAATTATAAACATAAATGTTACCATTAATCATAAACACGAGATGACATAATAATAGAAAGTCAAAACTGAGAGTGGTAGAATTACAAATTTATCTTTTTTTACTCGGCTTCTCTCTTATATTACTCCTAACTTTAATAATATTTATAAGTTGTATTATCCTTCTTTATCTTTTTTCTCATGATCGTATTGTCCCTCTGACCCCTCTAATGTTGCCTCTCTTCGCCCGCATCTCTTCCTCCCAAACAGGTGCTTGCACGCATAGCGCAGGACAAATAACTGCATGCATCTCTTCCTCACGTACACAACACAAATAGTGCAGGAGCAGCATCGATGGCCACGAGCGCCGCAAGCCACGTCTACTTGTCGTTGCCTAATGTCGTCTGCCAACAACATTGTCGGGCATGCGGTGCACACGCTCCTCTTGTTCCCTAGTGGGTATCACACACACAAGATACAACTAGAAATGGCAATAGGTCAGATTCGAATTAGATATTGCAAATATCCGCTCGCAACCATATCTACGGTCGTAGATAATATCCGCTCGTGACTATACCCGCGGATAGAAATTCGTATCCATGCCCATGTCCATCGGGTTTTGGATACCCATCGGATATCCATTGGATATGACAAAGAACCATTTTCAACAATTCAATAACATAACTAATCAAATTTCTTCCCAATTCACCATATGCACATGTTTCATATTGTGATAAACACCTAAGCCGCTAGAAATAGTAGGGCCTCAAAGAATGCGTTATTTACAAGATGGGATAGTGTTACGTCATAAATAGAAAGACCACAGGGCATAAAATGGGTTACCTAGCCACATAATTATAGTCAGGGATCCAACTCTTAGGCCAGTCCGAAGGGCTTTGATGGAACATACAAAGGTAGAATATCTTGATTCTCTGCAATTCGGCTTCAACCTGATGGAGCTCTCTTCAAAACATATATTTTGGCGTCAGTCTTTCCTGCCTTACCTTAACCACGCTTTCGCATTGCGATTCGGTATGAGGTTTCTCCGATCTGTTTACGGTATTCTTGAAGTTTTCTTTCATGGTCACCGGATAGAGTGAAAACTGCTCTACTTGCTTTCTTTCACTAGCACACACTTAGTAGATAGTAGCCACAACTCTGCTAAAAGCTCGTCAAACTTTACTTGTAGAGTGAGACCTGTGCTCGATATGGTTCATTTCAGTGCTCTATGCACACCTAAAAACTTAATAAAAATAAAACAAATATACATGTACTTCAACAAGCAACATTCTTGATAAAAATACATGTCTTGAATTTGAGAGCACCTAGAGGGGGGTGAATAGGTGATCCTGTAAAAATCGACAACTAAAAGCCACAAAACTTGGTTAAGTGTTAGAATGATAAAACCAAGTGGCTATAGAGCGAGCTCTTGCGAATCACAATAATCACACAGAAAAGCAATCACAAGAGACACGCGAGTTATCCCGTGGTTCGGCAAGTATAACTTGCCTACCTCCACGTTGTGGCGTCCCAATGGACGAGGGTTGCACTCAACCCCTTTCAAGTGATCCAACGATCAACTTGAATACCACGATGTTCTTCTTCCTTATACTTTTTCCCACTTGCGAGGAATCTCCACAACTTGGAGCCTCTCTCCCTTACAATTAATGATCACAAAGAAGCACGGAAGTAAGGGAGGGGAGAGCAACGCACACAAGACTCAAAACGAGAGTACAATCATGCACACAAGTCACAACTTGAGCTCTAAGTTCAACACACGGAGTTCTCAACTCAAGAGGAGCTCAAATTGCTAGCACAAAGAATCAAATGTGTGGGAGTGGAGTCTGGATGCTTAGGAATGATCAAAGAATGCTTGTATACTTCCTCCATGCGCCTAGGGGTCCCTTTTATAGCCCCAAGGCAGCTAGGAGCCGTTGGAGGAACCTTTGAAAGGCAAATCTTGCCTTCTGTTGGGTGGCGCACCGGACAGTCCGGTGTGCCACCGGACAGTCCCTGTAGTTGTCCGGTGCACGATCTCCTTCCTTTTCTGGCGCATCCGACCGTTGAAGATTTGCGGCAGTTGACACACCAGACACTGTCCGGTGCACACCAGACAGTCCGGTGCCCCCTGCCGACCGTTGGCGCGCCCATGCGTCGCGCGCGGATCGCGCGGCCGACCATTGGCGCAGTCGACCGTTGGCTCACCGGACAGTCCGGTGCCTCACCGGATGGTCCGGTGAATTATAGCCGTACGTCGTTGAACGTTTCCTGAGAGCAACGACTTCGTCGCGGACGACTCACCGGACAGTCCGGTGCACCACCGGACAGTCTGGTGAATTATAGCCGTACGCTGCCGTCAAGTCCTGAGAGTGGCCTGTTCACCGGAGGCTGGCCTGGCGCACCGGACACTGTCCGGTGCACCACCGGACAGTCCGATGCACCCAGACCGAGCTGCATTTGGCTGTACACAGCCAACTCCATTCCAAACCAATTTCTCCTATTTCTAACACTTAGACACAATACATTAGTACTCAAATCAATGTACTAAGTCTAGAAACGTACCTTGTAATATGATTTGCACTTCTTCACTCTTTGGCACAGATTAGCACTTCGAGAAAATGTGTTGGACACTTAATCACCAAAACACTTTGGAAATGGCCCAAGGGCACATTTCCCTTTCAATCTCCCCCTTTTTGGTGATTTATGCCAACACATCAAAAAGCAACTAAAAGAAGTGCAATATCGATGCAATTGAGAACAAGAATTATTTTTGATTTAAATTTGGCATATTTGGATCATTCTTTGCCACCACTTGGTTGTTTTGCAAATCAAAATCAATTTCCTATCTCTAAGTCAAACACACTTGTTGAGGCATAAAGATAGGTATTCCAAGATAAATTGATCAAAGATCCAAAAACTCCCCCTTTTCCCATAATCAAACGTTCTCCCCAACTTTTGACAATAAGAGACAATAAGAGTATTTTGTCAAATCAAAAAGTTCTAACTCTACTCTTTTCGAAATTTCACAAGTGGTAGCTGATCCATTTGCTTTGGCCTTAATTTCTCCCCCTTTGGCATTAAGCACCAAAACAGGATCATTCTTGGCCCTTTAACCCCATTGCCTCACCAAAATTGTTAATTAAGAGCAAAAGGCAATAAGAGCATAGAAATGAACTTGGAGTTAATACCGGAGTGCAATGGAAGTCTTTGCATGGTCCAAGTTCACCTTTCCCTTTCAATCCACTTTTGAGACTAGATCAAGAACTCAAACACAAAGGTTAGTCTCAAAGTGTCAAGTTGTAGCATGCCTCCCCCTAAATAAGCGCATCACTTGCACATGGACTTGTGAGGTCCGGGGATCATGTATACAACTTGAGCACCACAAACATAGATTGAAATGCATAAATTACATGATCAAAGGCATAAACACATGTATGTTATAGATCAATCCAAGTTACGCGAATCTAAGACATTTAGCTCACTACGCAACCTGCAAAACCTTTTCTCATCTAAAGGCTTGGTGAAGATATCGGCTAGCTGGTTTTCGGTGTTGATATGGTACACCTCGATATCTCCCTTTTGCTGGTGGTCTCTCAGGAAGTGATGCCGGATGTCTATGTGTTTAGTGCAGTTGTGTTCAACAGGATTATCCGCCATGCGGATTGCACTCTCATTGTCACATAGGAGTGGGACTTTGCTCAGATTGTAGCCAAAGTCCCGGAGGGTTTGTCTCATCCAAAGTAGTTGCGCGCAACACTGTCATGCGGCAACATATTCGGCCTCAGCGGTGGATAGGGCAACAGAAGTTTGTTTCTTTGAACTCTAAGACACCAGGGACCTTCCTAGGAATTGGCACGTCCCTGATGTACTCTACCTACCAACCTTGCACCCGGCATAATCGGTGTCTGAATATCCAATCAAGTCAAAGGTAGACCCCTTTGGATACCAGATCCCGAAGCAAGACGTAGCAACTAAATATCTAAGGATCCGCTTTACGACCACAAGGTGACATTCCCTTGGGTCGGATTGATATCTAGCACACATGCATACGCTAAGCATAATATCTGGTCTACTAGCACATAAATAAAGCAAAGAACCTATCATAGACCGATATGCCTTTTGATCAACGGACTTACCTCCTTTGTTGAGGTCGACATATCCGTCGGTTCCCATCGGTGTCTTTACGGGCTTGGCGTCCTTCATCCCAAACCGCTTGAGCAATTGCGTGTACTTCGTTTGTGAGATGAAGGTGTCGTCCTTGAGTTGCTTCACTTGGAACCCAAGGAAGTAGTTCAACTCGCCCATCATCGACATCTCAAATTTATGTGTCATCACCCTGCTAAACTCCTCACAAGACTTTTGGTTAGTAGAAACAAATATTATGTCATCAACATAAATTTGGCACACAAATAAGTCACCATCACAAGTCTTAGTGAAAAGAGTTGGATCGGCTTTCCCAACCTTGAAAGCATTAGCAATTAGAAAATCTCTAAGACATTCATACCATGCTCTTGGGGCTTGCTTAAGTCCATAGAGCGCCTTATAGAGCTTACACACATGGTCGGGGTACCGTTCATCCTCAAAGCCAGGAGGTTGCTCCACGTACACCTCCTCCTTGATTGGCCCGTTGAGGAAAGCACTCTTCACATCCATTTGGAACAACCTGAAAGAGTGGTGAGCAGCATAGGCTAATAGAATGCAAATAGACTCTAGCCTAGCCACAGGAGCAAAAGTCTCCTCGAAATCCAAACCTGCGACTTGGGCATAACCTTTTGCCATAAGTTGAGCTTTGTTTCGCGTCACCACCCCGTGCTTGTCTTGCTTGTTGCGAAACACCCACTTGGTTCCCACAACGTTTTGCTTGAGTCATGGCACCAGGGTCCAAACTTCATTACGCTTGAAGTTGTTGAGCTCTTCCTGCATGGCCAACACCCAGTCCAGATGTTGCAAGGCCTCTTCTACCCTGAAAGGCTCAATAGAAGAGACAAACGAGTAATGCTCACAAAAATTAGCTAGACGTGAACGAGTTGTTACTCCCTTGCTTATATCACCCAAAATCTGGTCGACGGGATGATTCCTTTGAATCGTCGCTCGGACTTGAGTTGGAGGGGCTCGTGGTGCTTCTTCTTCCACAACTTGGTCTTCGTGTGCTCCCCCTTGATCACACGCCTCTTCTTGAGGAACCTGTTCATCATCTTGAGTTGGGGGTGCACCATTGTTGAGGAAGAAGGTTGATCTTGCTCTTTGTGTTCCTGTGGTCGCACATCTCCAATTGCCATGGTGCGAATTGTGTCCGTTGGAACATCATCTTCATCTACATCATCAAGATCAACTTGCTCTGAGGTCTTCTTGAGGAGGCGATGAAGGTAGACCCAGTTTATGGCGTGGCAAGCTGTGTTCACAGCTTCCGACCAAAACCGCTCGGGCGTCTTGAATTCTCCAAGCATTGTCCTCGCCATGTCTATAAGCGTCCTGTTCTTCCTCTCTACCACACCATTTTGCTATGGTGTGTAGGGAGCGGAGAACTCGTGCTTGATTCCTTCCTCCTCAAGGTATTCCTCCACTTGTAAGTTCTTGAATTCAGACCCATTGTCGCTTCTTATCTTTTTCACCTTGAGCTCAAATTCGTTTTGAGCTCTCTATAGAAAGCGCTTGAGGGTCCCTTGGGTTTCTGATTTATCCTGCAAAAAGAATACCCAAGTGAAGCAGAAAAAGTCATCAACAATAACAAAACCATACTTACTTCCCCCTATGTTGAGGTAGGCGACGGGTCCGAAGAGGTCCATATGAAGTAGCTCCAGAGGTCTTGATGTGGTCATCACATTTTTGCTATGATGAGCGCTTCCCACCTATTTACCTGCTTGACAAGCTGCACAAGGTCTATCTTTTTCAAAAAATACATTGGTTAGACCTAACACATGTTCTCCCTTTAGAAGTTTATGAAGGCTCTTCATCCCAACATATGCTAGACGGCGATGCCACAGCCAACCCATGCTAGCCTTAGCAATTAAGCATGCATCTAGATCAGCCTCCTCTTTCAAAAAATCCACTAAGTAGAGTTTATCGTCTAGTACACCCTTAAAAGCTAATGAACCATCACTCCTTCTAAAGACAGACACATCTACATTTGTAAATAGACAATTATAACCCATGTTACATAATTGACTTACAGATAATAAGTTATACCCGAGCGATTCAACTAAGAACACATTTGAAATAGAATGCTTGGATGAAATGGCTATTTTTCCTAGTCCTTTAACCTTGCCTTGGTTTCCATCTCCAAAGATGATCGAATCTTGGGAATCTTTGTTCTTGACGTAGGAGGTGAACATCTTCTTCTCCCCCGTCATATGGTTTATGCATCCGCTGTCAATAATCCAGCTTGAGCCCCCGGATGCATAAACCTGCAAGGCAATTAGGCTTGGGTTTTATGTACCCAACTCTTATTGGGTCCTACAAGGTTAGTTACAATAGCCTTTGGGACCCAAATGCAAGTCTTGTCTCCCTTGCATTTGGACCCCATCTTTCTAGCAACCACTTTTTCATTTTTACATGAGAGAACAAATGTAGTGTTGCAAGCATGAAAGATAGTGGTAGATCTATTACACACTTTCCTAGGAGCATGAGACACAAAATTTCTCCTAGGCCTACCATTAAAATTGGAACTAGAAGCAATCATGGCATGTGAGTCAAAAGCATTATAACTCCTATTATAATGAGAATTTCTAAAATATTTTCTATCATGGTACATGAAAGCATGATTCTTTTGACTACTACTAGCCATAGGGGCCTTCCCTTTCTCCTTGTTGGAAATGGGAGCCCTTTGACTTGTTAAGTTCTTGGCTTCCTTTCGAAAGCCAAGTCCATCCTTAATTGAGGGATGTCTACCAACGGTGTAGGCATCCCTAGCAAATTTTAATTTATCAAAGTCATTTTTGCAAGTCTTAAGTTGGGCATTAAGACTTGCCACTTCACCATTAAGTTTTGTAATAGAAGTAAGGTGCTCACCACATGCATCAACATCGAAATCCTTACACCTATTACAAATCACAACGTGCTCTACACAAGAACTAAATTTATTAACTACTTCTAGCTTAGCATTTAAATCATCATTAATACTCTTTAAGCTAGACACAGTTTCATGACAAGTAGATAATTCAAAAGAAAGCATTTCATTCCTTTTAACCTCTAAAGCAAGAGACTTTTGCACACTTACAAATTTATCATGCTCTTCATATAAAAGATCCTCTTGCTTTTCTAAAAGTCTATTCTTTTCATTTAAAGCATCAATCAATTCATTGATTTTGTCTACTTCAGTTCTATCTAAACCTTTGAACAAGCTTGAGTAATCTACTTCATCATCACTAGAGTCATCATCACTTGAAGTAGTGTACTTAGGGGTATCTCGAGCGCTTACCTTTTTCTCCTTTGCCATGAGGCAAGTATGGCGCTTGTTGGGGAAGAGGGATGACTTGTCGAAGGCCGAGGTGGTGAGTCCTTCATCGTCGGAGTCGTAAGAAGAGCAATCCGAATCCCATTCCTTGCCAAGGTGTGCCTCGCCCTTCGCCTTTTTGTAGGCCTTCTTCTTTTCCCTCTTTCCACTTTTTTCTTGCTCCTGGTTATTAGCATCATCGGGACAATTTGCTATGAAATGACCAGTCTTACCACATTTAAAACAGGAGCGCTTTCCCTTCGCTTTGCTCTTGTTGGAATGCTCCTTTCGTCCTTTTAGCGTCGTCTTGAAGCGCTTGATGATGAGGGCCATTTCATCTTCATTTAGCCCGGCAGCTTCAACTTGTGCCACCTTGCTAGGTAGTGCCTCCCTGCTGCTGCTTGTTGCCTTGAGTGCAACGGGTTGGGGCTCATAGATGGGCATTGGGCCATTCAATGCATCATCAACGTATCTTGCTTCCTTGACCATCATACGCCCGCTCACAAACTTTCTGAGTATCTCCTCGAGCGTCATCTTTGTGTACCTAGGATTCTCACGGATTAAGTTCACAAGATGAGGGTCAATGACAGTAAAAGACTTGAGCATAAGTCGGACGACGTCGTGGTCCGTCCATCTCGTGCTTCCATAGCTCCTGATCTTGTTGACCAGGGTCTTGAGCCTATTGTACGTTTGCGTTTGTTCCTCTCCCCTGATCATGGCAAACCTTCCTAGCTCGCCTTCCACCAACTTCATTTTGGTGATCATGGTGGCGTCGTTCCCCTCATGCGAGATCTTGAGGGTGTCCCATATTTGCTTGGCGTTGTCCAAGCCGCTCACCTTGTTGTATTCATCCCTGCACAACGATGCTAACAAAATAGTGGTAGCTTGTGCATTTTTGTGAATTTGTTCGTTAATAAAAACAGGGTTGTCCGTACTATCAAATTGCATTCCATTCTCAACTATCTCCCAAATACTATGATAGAGAGAGAAAAGGTGACTACGCATTTTGTGACTCCAAAAAGCGTAGTCCTCTCCATCAAAATGTGGAGGTTTACCAAGAGGAATAGAAAGCAAATGAGCATTGGAATTATACGGAATACGAGAATAATCAAAAGAAAAGTTTGAGTTAACCGGTTTCTTTTTCTCGTCGTAGTCGTCGTCTCTTGGGGAAGAAGAAGACTCATCGCTGTCATAGTAGACGATCTTCTTGATGCGCTTCTTCTTCTTCTCGTCCTTCTTATGACTCGAGCCGGAATCGGTGGGCTTGTTGTCCCTCGGCTCGTTGAAGATAGACTCTTTCTCCTTATCATTGACCACCATCCCCTTTCCCTTAGGATCCATCTCTTCGGGCGATTAGTCCCTTTCGTGAAGAGAACGGCTCCGATACCAATTGAGAGCACCTAGAGGGGGGGTGAATAGGTGATCCTGTAAAAATCGATAACTAAAAGCCACAAAACTTGGTTAAGTGTTAGAATGATAAAACCAAGTGGCTATAGAGCGAGCTCTTGCGAATCACAATAATCACACAGAAAAGCAATCACAAGAGACACGCGAGTTATCCCGTGGTTCGGCAAGTATAACACTTGCCTACCTCCACGTTGTGGCGTCCCAATGGACGAGGGTTGCACTCAACCCCTTTCAAGTGATCCAATGATCAACTTGAATACCACGGTGTTCTTCTTCCTTATACTTTTTCCCACTTGCGAGGAATCTCCACAACTTGGAGCCTCTCACCCTTACAATTAATGATCACAAAGAAGCACGGAAGTAAGGGAGGGGAGAGCAACGCACACAAGACTCAAAACGAGAGTACAATCATGCACACAAGTCACAACTTGAGCTCTAAGTTCAACACACGGAGTTCTCAACTCAAGAGGAGCTCAAATTGCTAGCACAAAGAATCCAATGTGTGGGAGTGGAGTCTGGATGCTTAGGAATGATCAAAGAATGCTTGTATACTTCCTCCATGCGCCTAGGGGTCCCTTTTATAGCCCCAAGGCAGCTAGGAGCCGTTGGAGGCAACTTTGAAAGGCAAATCTTGCCTTCTGTTGGTGGCGCACCGGACAGTCCGGTGTGCCACCGGACAGTCCCTGTAGCTGTCCGGTGCGCGATCTCCTTCCTTTTCTGGCGCATCCGACTGTTGCAGATTTGCGGCAGTTGGCACACCGGACACTGTCCGGTGCACACCGGACAGTCCGGTGCCCCTTGCCGACCGTTGGCGCGCCCATGCGTCGCGCGTGGCCGACCGTTGGCGCAGTCGACCGTTGGCTCACCGGACAGTCCGGTGCCTCACCGGACGGTCCGGTGAATTATAGCCGTACGTCGTTGAACGTTTCCCGAGAGCGACGACTTCGCCGTGGACGACTCACCGGACAGTCCGGTGCACCACCGGACAGTCTGATGAATTATAGCCGTACGCCGTCGTCAAGTCCCGAGAGTGGCCTGTTCAGCGGAGGCTGGCCTAGCGCACCAGACACTGTCCGGTGCACCCAGACCGAGCTGCATTTGGCTGTACACAGCCAACTCCATTCCAAACCAATTTCTCCTGTTTCTAACACTTAGACACAATACATTAGTACTCAAATCAATGACTAAGTCTAGAAATGTACCTTGTAATATGATTTGCACTTCTTCACTCTTTAGCACAGATTAGCACTTAGAGAAAATGTGTTGGACACTTAATTACCAAAACACTTTGGAAATGGCCCAAGGGCACATTTCCCTTTCAGAATTGCAATAATAAATTTAGAACAGAAAGTTGCACATACTACATGATTGGCTAGTTATCAACAAATACATATCTGCATATCAACAAATACATTCTCAAATGAAAACAAATACATGTCTGCATGTCTCCTCTGCTTTTGGCCTTCAGTCTTCTGCCTTCTAAAGTTTTGATAATCTAATCCTAGTGTAGTGTTAAGCATGCTAGGAGAGCTAGAGGGGAGCACGGAGCAGGCACACTGCCATAGGGTATCTATCAACAACAAACCGGTTGGGATGTCTACTTATTTGGAAAAAATTGAAGTATTGGTTAATTTCGAATATCCAACGGATAACCCGCAGATGAGATTTAATATCCAAATCTATGTCCACTTTACCTCTGAGAGCACCTAGAGGGGGGGTGAATAGGTGATCCTGTAAAACTTGAAACTTAAGCCACAAAAACTTGGTTAAGTGTTAGCACAATAATCGCCAAGTGGCTAGAGAGGAGTCTCAACAAAACACAATAACCACAAAGATATCAATCACAGAGATGGCACAGTGGTTATCCCGTGGTTCGGCCAAGACCAATGCTTGCCTACTCCACGTTGTGGCGTCCCAACGGACGAGGGTTGCAATCAACCCCTCTCAAGTGGTCCAAAGACCCACTTGAATACCACGGTGTTTTGCTTTGCTTTTCTTAATCCCGTTCACGAGGAATCTCCACAACTTGGAGCCTCTCGCCCTTACACTTGAAGTTCACAAAGAAGCATGGAGTAAGGGAGGGATTAGCAACTCACACAAGACACTAAGATCACAGCAAACACACACACACACAAGACCCAGACTTAAGCTCAAAAGACTAGCACACTAGAACGGAGCTCAAATCACTAGAATGTCGAACAAGTGCGCAAGAATGGAGTGTGAGTGATCAAGAGTGCTCAAGGAATGCTTGGTGTACTCCTCCATGCGCCTAGGGGTCCCTTTTATAGCCCCAAGGCAGCTAGGAGCCGTTGAGAACAATCCTGGAAGGCAGATCTTGCCTTCTGTCGACTGGCGCACCGGACAGTCCGGTGCAGATATCCTTCCTTATTTGGCGAAGCCGACCGTTGGAGTCTGAGAGCCGTTGGCGCACCGGACACTGTCTGGTGCACACCGGACAGTCCGGTGCCTCCTTCTAGCCGTTGGCTCGACCACGTGTCCCGCGCAGATCACGCGGCCGACCGTTGGCCCGGTCGACCGTTGTCTCACCGGATATAGGTGTACATTCGGGCCGCCCGGCCCGGCCCAAGCCCGAAAAGGCCCGTATTGTTTCAATTTCGGGCCGGCCTGGCCCGTTTAAATTTCGGGCCGTGCCGGGCCGGCCCACGGGCCTAGCCCTCGACCCACGGCCCGGCCCGTAATTGCTTAAACGTGCCGGGCTTATTTCGGGCGGCCTGAAATTATAAAAGCCCGAAATTCACATTAGGGCCCGAAATTCAGTTTTTGGCCCGAAATTAACATCAGGGCCCGAAATTCATATCAGAGCCCGAAATTCAAAACAAATTTAATAAAACAAATAAAACATAAGACAAATAAATTTGACCAAAAACAAACTTAATATTTGTATTAAGTTACCAGAGCTATGCAATGACTACCTCGTTTACAAATCATTTTGTTAGAAAGAAAAATAGTACAATCAGTTCTATATAAAGTCCGTAAGTTCAGTTCATTATCTAATGTTCATAACAAAAATAAAGTTACATCACATACTCTAATTCAAAACTACAAAAAACATCTAACTAACATTATCTCTAGCTTTATGTTCTTTATCAAGTACATGAAAGTGGCGAATGAAGTGTGATTTTAATAAATATATGGGCCTTTTTGTGCCTCTATATGGGCCATTTCGTGCCTGCCTTAAACGGGTCGTGCTCGTGCCCGCCCATGGGCCGCGACCTCGGCCCAAACCCGACCCGATATATCGGGCTGTGCCGGCCCGGCACTAAAATATTTCGTGTCGTGTCGTGCCTGGGCCGTGCTTTTTTTTCCGTGCTTCGGGCCGGCCCATCAGGCCTGGCCCAAATGTACACCTATATCATCGGACAGTCCGGTGCACCACCGGACAGACCGGTGAATTTTAGCCGTACGCCGTTAATCATCTCCCGAGAGCGACGAGTTCGCCTGTGAACGGCTCACCGGACAGTCCGATGCACCACCGGACAGTCCGGTGAATTATAGCCGTACACCACCATCGAAGTCCCGAGAGCAGCCTGTTTGCCAGAGCATGCCTGGCGGACACTGTTCGGTGCGCCACCGGATAGTCCGGTGCACCCAGACCGAGCTGACTTTGGCTGAACAAAGCCATCTCATTTCCAATTCAATTTTTCCTGTTTCCAGCACTTAGACACTTTACATTAGTCCATAAAACAATGTACTAAGTCTAGAAACATACCTTTTGACATGATTTGTACTTTGTCCACCACTTTACATAGATTAACACAAAAGCACTTGTGTTGGCACTCAATCACCAAAATACTTAGAAATGGCCCAAGGGCACATTTCCCTTTCAATCTCCCCCTTTTTGGTGATTTATGCCAACACAACATAAAGCAACTAGAACAAGTGCAATATCAATGCAAATGAACACTCAAAATTGTTTTGATTCAATTTTGACATATATGGATCATACTTTGCCACCACTTGGTTTGTTTTTGCAAATCAAACTCAAATTACTATCTCTAAGTCAAATCCACATGTAGAGACATAAAGAGAGGTATTCCAACAGAAATTGATCAAGGATTTCAAAAACTCCCCCTTTTCCCATAATCAACACTTCTCCCCACAAGAGGCCAACTTTTGACAAAAGAGACAATAAAAGAGTTTTGCCAAACCAAAAACTCTATTCTACTATTTTCAAAATTTCTCAAGTGGTAGCTGATTCATTTATTGCTTTGGCCTTTATTTTCTCCCCCTTTGGCATCAAGCACCAAAACGGGATCAATCTTGGCCCTTTAACCCCATTGCCTCACCAAAATCTTCAAATAAGAGTACAAAGGCAATACGAGTACATGAGATGAACTTGGAATAAGTTACCCTCTCATCGGAGTGCAGTGGAAGTCATTCATGGTCCAAGTCCACCTTTTCCCTTTCAAACCTCCTTTGAGACTAAATCAAGCAAACTCAAGCAAACGGTTAGTCTCAAAGGGTCAAGTTGTAGCACAACTCCCCCTAAATATGTGCATCACTTGCACAAGGACTTGTGAGGTCCGGGGAGTGATTGTACAACTTGAGCACCACAGTAAGCAACAAAATGCATAAGGAACATGATCAAAGGCATAGGCACATGTATGCTATAAATCAATCTAGGTTCCGCGAATCTATGACATTTAGCTCACTACGCAGCCTGCAAAAGGTCTTCTCATCTAGAGGCTTGGTAAAGATATCGGCTAGCTGGTTCTCGGTGCTTACATGAAACACTTCGATATCTCCCTTTTGCTGGTGGTCTCTCAAAAAGTGATGCTGGATGTCAATGTGCTTTGTGCGGCTGTGCTCAACAGGATTTTCTGCTATTCGGATAGCACTCTCATTATCACATAGGAGTGGGACTTTGCTCAGATTGTAGCCAAAGTCCCGGAGGGTTTGCCTCATCCAAAGTAGTTGCGCGCAACACTGTCCTGCGGCAACATACTCGGCCTCAGCGGTGGATAGGGCAACGGAAGTTTGTTTCTTAGAGTTCCACGACACCAGGGACCTTCCTAAGAATTGGCACGTCCCCAATGTACTCTTCCTATCGACCTTACATCCAGCATAGTCGGAATCTGAGTATCCAATCAAGTCAAAGTTAGACCCCTTTGGATACCAGATCCCGAAGCAAGGCGTAGCGACTAAATATCTAAGAATTCGCTTCACAGCCACTAAGTGACACTCCCTTGGATCGGATTGAAATCTAGCACACATGCATACGCTAAGCATAATATCCGGTCTACTAGCACATAAATAAAGTAAAGACCCTATCATAGACTGGTATGCCTTTTAATCAACGGACTTACCTCCTTTGTTGAGGTCGGTGTGTCCGTCGGTTCCCATCGGCGTCTTTGCGGGCTTGGCGTCCTTCATCCCGAACCGCTTTAGTAAATCTTGCGTGTACTTTGTTTGAGAGATGAAGGTGCCATCCTTGAGTTGCTTCACTTGGAACCCAAGGAAGTAGTTCAACTTGCCCATCATCGACATCTCGAATTTCTGCGTCATCACCCTGCTAAACTCTTCACAAGACTTTTGGTTAGTAGAACCAAATATTATGTCATCGACATAAATTTGGCACAAAAAAGATCACCATCGCAAGTCTTAGTGAAAAGAGTTGGATCGGCTTTCCCAACCTTGAAAGCATTAGCAATTAAAAAGTCTCTAAGGCATTCATACCATGCTCTTGGGGCTTACTTAAGTCCATAGAGCGCCTTAGAGAGCTTACACACGTGGTCGGGGTACCGTTCATCCTTAAAGCCAGGGGGTTGCTCCACGTACACCTCCTCCTTGACCGGCTCGTTGAGGAAAGCGCTCTTCACATCCATTTGGTACAACCTGAAAGAATGGTGAGCGGCATATGCTAGCAAAATACGAATTGATTCTAGCCTGGCCACAGGAGCAAACGTCTCCTCAAAGTCCAAACCTGCGACTTGGGCATAACCTTTTGCCACAAGTCGAGCCTTGTTCCTCATCACCACCCCGTGCTCGTCCTGTTTGTTGCGGAACACCCACTTGGTTCCCACAACATTTTGCTTGGGACGAGGCACCAGTGTCCAAACTTCATTATGCTTGAAGTTGTTGAGTTCCTCAAAAATTAACTAATCTTGAACGAGTAGTTACTCCCTTGCTAATATCACCCAAAATTTGGTCGACGGGATGATTCCTTTGAATCATTGCTCGAACTTGGGTTGGAGGTGCCTGAGGTGCTTCTTCCTCTTCACTTTGAGCATCCTGTGCTCCCCCTTGATCATGCGCCTCCACTTGAGATACCTGTTCACCATCTTGGGTTGGGGGATGCACCATTGTTGAGGAAGATGGTTGATCTTGCTCCAATTGTTCCTGTGGTCGCACATCGCCAATCGCCATGGTGCGCATTGCGGCCGTTGGAACGTCTTCTTCATCTACATCATCAAGATCAACAACTTGCTCTCTTGGATAGCCATTAGTCTCATCAAATACAACATCGCTAGAGACTTCAACCAAACCCGATGATTTGTTGAAGACCCTATACGCCTTTGTATTTGAGTCATAACCTAATAAAAACCCTTCTACAGCTTTGGGAGCAAATTTAGAGGTTCTACCTCTCTTCACAAGAATATAACACTTGCTCCCAAATACACGAAAATAAGACACATTGGGTTTGTTACCAGTTAGCAGCTCATATGAAGTCTTCTTGAGGAGGCGGTGAAGATAGACCCTGTTGATGGCGTGGCAAGCCGTGTTCACGGCTTCCGACCAAAAACGCTCGGGGGTCTTGAACTCTCCAAGCATAGTCCTCGCCATATCGATGAGCGTCCTGTTCTTCCTCTCTACCACACCATTTTGCTGTGGTGTGTAGGGAGCTGAGAACTCGTGCTTGATTCCTTCCTCCTCAAGGAACTCCTCCACTTGAAGGTTCTTGAACTCAGACCCGTTGTCGCTCCTTATCTTCTTCACCTTGAGCTCAAACTCATTTTGAGCTCTCCTGAGGAAGCGCTTGAGGGTCCCTTGGGTTTTAGATTTATCCTGCAAAAAGAATACCCAAGTGAAGCGGGAAAAATCATCAACTATAACAAGACCATACTTACTTCCTCCTATGCTTAGATAGGCGACGGGTCCGAAGAGGTCCATATGAAGCATCTCCAAGGGTCTTTATGTGGTCATCACATTTTTGTTGTGATGAGAGCTTCCCACCTGTTTCCCTGCTTGACAAGTTGCACAAGGTCTATCTTTTTCGAAATGCACGTTAGTTAGACCTATCACGTGTTCTCCCTTTAGAACCTTGTGGAGGTTCTTCATCCCCACATGTGCTAAGCGGCGATGCCACAGCCAGCCCATGCAAGTCTTAGCGATTAAGCATGCATCTAGACCGGCCTCTTCTTTTGCAAAATCAACCAAATAAAGTTTGCCGTCTAGTACACCCTTAAAAGCTAGTGAACCATCACATCTTCTAAAGACAGACACATCTACATTTGTAAATAGACAATTATATCCCATTTTGCATAATTGACTAACAGACAACAAATTATATCCAAGAGACTCAACTAAAAACACATTAGATATAGAGTGCTCGGATGAAATAGCAATTTTACCTAACCCTTTTACCTTGCCTTGGTTCCCATCACCGAATATTATTGAATCTTGGGAATCCTTATTTTTGACGTAGGAGGTGAACATCTTCTTCTCCCCCGTCATATGGTTTGTGCATCCGCTGTCGATAATCTAGCTTGAACCCCCGGATGCATAAACATGCAAGGCAAATTTAGGCTTGGGTCTTAGGTACCCAACTCTTGTTGGGTCCTACAAGGTTAGTCACAATTGTCTTAGGGACCCAAATGCAAGTTTTATCTCCCTTGCATCTTGCCCATAACTTCCTAGCAATTACCTTCTTATCCTTTCTACAAATGGCAAAGGAAGCATTGCAAGCATAATAAATTGTAGAAGGTTCATTCATTAATTTTCTAGGAGCATGAACAATATTCTTTCTAGGCACATGATGAATATCATTTCTCCTAGACATATTTCTATCATGCATATAGGAAGAACTAGAAGCAAACATGGCATGAGAATCAAAAGCATCATAAGCATTACAACTCCTATAAGCATTTCTAGATTGTCTCCTATCATGGTACATAAAAGCACGATTCTTTTGCACACTACTAGCCATAGGGGCCTTCCCTTTCTCCTTGGCGGAGATGGGAGCCTTATGGCTTGTTAAGTTCTTGGCTTCCCTCTTGAAGCCAAGACCATCCTTAATTGAGGGGTGTCTACCAATCGTGTAGGCATCCCTTGCAAATTTTAGTTTGTCAAATTCACTTTTGCTAGTCTTAAGTTGGGCATTGAGACTAGCCAATTCATCATTTAATTTGGAAATTGAAACTAGGTGTTCACTACACGCATCAATATCAAAATCTTTACACCTAGTGCAAATCATAACATGTTCTACACAAGAGTTAGATTTACTAGCTACTTCTAGTTTAGCATTTAAATCATCATTAACACCTTTTAAAGTAGAAATGGTTTCATGACAAGTAGATAGTTCATAATAAAGCATTTCATTTCTTTTAACTTCTAAAGCATGAGATTTTTGTGCCTCTACAAATTTATCATGTTCTTCATACAACAAATCCTCTTGCTTTTCTAAAAGTCTATCCTTTTCATTCAAGGCATCAATCAATTCATTGATTTTATCAATTTTATTTCTATCCAATCCCTTGAACAAACTAGAGTAATCTATTTCCTCATCGCTAGACTCATCATCACTAGAAGAATCATAAGTAGTACTGTCTCGAGTACATACCTTCTTCTCCTTCGCCATGAGGCATGTGTGACGCTCGTTGGGGAAGAGGGATGACTTGTTGAAGGCGGTGGCGGCGAGTCCTTCATTGTCGGAGTCAGAGGAGGAGCAATCCGAATCCCACTCCTTTCTGATATGTGCCTCGCCCTTGGCCTTCTTGTAATTCTTCTTCTTCTCCCTCTTGTTCCCTTTTTCCTGGTCACTTTCATTATCGGGACAGTTGGCAATGAAATGACCAATCTTACCACATTTGAAGCATGAGCGCTTCCCCTTGGCCTTAGTCTTGCTTGGCTGTCCCTTGCGACCCTTTAGCGCCGTCTTGAAGCGCTTGATGATGAGGGCCATCTCTTCATCATTGAGCCCGGCCGCCTCAACTTGTGCCACTTTGCTAGGTAGCGCCTCCTTGCTCCTCGTTGCCTTGAGAGCAATGGGTTGAGGCTCATGGATTGGACCGTTCAACGCGTCGTCCACGTATCTCGCCTCCTTGATCGTCATTCGCCCGCTTACGAACTTCCCAAGGACTTCTTCGGGCGACATCTTGGTGTACCTGGGATTCTCACGAATATTATTCACCAAATGTGGATCAAGAATAGTAAATGACCTTAGCATTAGGCGGACGACGTCGTGGTCCGTCCATCACGTGCTTCCGTAGCTCCTTATTTTGTTGATAAGGGTCTTGAGCCGGTTGTATGTTTGGGTTGGCTCCTCGCCCCTTATCATCGCGAATCTTCCGAGCTCGCCTTCCACCAACTCCATCTTGGTGAGCAAGGTGACGTCATTCCCCTCATGAGAGATCTTGAGGGTGTCCCAGATTTACTTGGCATTGTCCAAGCCGCTCACCTTATGATACTCGTCCCTGCACAAAGAGGCTAACAATATAGTAGTAGCTTGTGCATTTTTATGAATGTGTTCATTGATAAATATAGGACTATCCGAGCTATCAAATTTCATTCCATTCTCAACAATCTCCCATATGCTTGGATGGAGAGAGAACAGGTGACTACACATTTTGTGGCTCCAAAATCCGTAGTCCTCCCCATCAAAGTGTGGAGGCTTACCGAGAGGAATGGAGAGCAAATGTGAATTTGAACTCTGAGGAATACGAGAGTAATCGAAAGAAAAATTCGAATTAACCGTCTTTTGTTTCTCGTAGTCGTAGTCATCCTTTTGGGAAGAAGTGGGATCATCGCTGTCGTCGTAGTAGACGATCTCCTTGATGCGTCTCGTCTTCTTCTTCCCATCTTTGCGTTTGTGGCCCGAGCCTGAGTCGGTAGGCTTGTCATTCTTCGGCTCGTTGACGAAGGACTCCTTCTCCTTATCGTTGATCATGATTCCCTTCCCCTTAGGATCCATCTCTTCGGGCGATTAGTCCCTTTGTGAAGAGAACGACTCTGATACCAATTGAGAGCACCTAGAGGGGGGTGAATAGGTGATCCTGTAGAACTTGAAACTTAAGCCACAAAAACTTGGTTAAGTGTTAGCATAATAATCGCCAAGTGGCTAGAGAGGAGTCTCAACAAAACACAATAACCACAAAGATATCAATCACAGAGATGTCACGGTGGTTATCCCCGTGGTTCGGCCAAGACCAATGCTTGCCTACTCCACGTTGTGGCGTCCCAACGGACGAGGGTTGCAATCAACCCCTCTCAAGTGGTCCAAAGACCCACTTGAATACCACAGTGTTTTGCTTTGCTTTTCTTAATCCCGTTCGCGAGGAATCTCCACAACTTGGAGCCTCTCGCCCTTACACTTGAAGTTCACAAAGAAGCACGGAGTAAGGGAGGGATTAGCAACTCACACAAGACACTAAGATCACAGCAAACACACACACACACAAGACCTAGACTTAAGCTCAAAAGACTAGCACACTAGAACGGAGCTCAAATCACTAGAATGTCGAACAAGTGCTTAAGAATGGAGTGTGAGTGATCAAGAGTGCTCAAGGAATGCTTGGTGTACTCCTCCATGCGCCTAGGGGTCCCTTTTATAGCCCCAAGGCAGCTAGGAGCCGTTGAGAACAATCCTGGAAGGCAGATCTTGCCTTCTGTCGACTGGCGCACCGGACACTGTCCGGTGCAGATATCCTTTCTTATTTGGCGAAGCCGACCGTTGGAGTCTGAGAGCCGTTGGCGCACCGGACACTGTCCGGTGCACACTGGACAGTCCGGTGCCTCCTTCTAGCCGTTGGCTCGGCCATGTGTCCCGCGCAGATCACGCGGCCGACCGTTGGCTCGGTCGACCGTTGTCTCACCGGACAGTCCGGTGCACCACCGGATAGACCGGTGAATTTTAGCCGTACGCCGTTAATCATCTCCCGAGAGCGACGAGTTCGCCTGTGAACGGCTCACCGGACAGTCCGGTGAATTATAACCGTACACCGTCGTCGAAGTCCCGAGAGCAGCCTGTTTGCCAGAGCCAGCCTGGCGCACCGGACACTGTCCGGTGCACCGCCGGACACTGTCCGGTGCGCCACCGGACAGTCCGGTGCACCCAGACCGAGCTGACTTTGGCTGAACAAAGCCATCTCATTTCCAATTCAATTTTTCCTGTTTCCAGCACTTAGACACAATACATTAGTCCATAAAACAATGTACTAAGTCTAGAAACATACCTTTTGACATGATTTGTACTTTGTCCACCACTTCACATAGATTAACACAAAAGCACTTGTGTTGGCACTCAATCACCAAAATACTTAGAAATGGCCCAAGGGCACATTTCCCTTTCAACCTCGAGTCGAATACGGATCTAACCCCCGAGTCAAAAAATATATCTATATCTGGATCCGTCGGGTCAGATTGTCATCCCTAGATACAACAATGGCCCTCAGGATGATCTAGGGTAGTCGTGCATGTGGCTGTTATAAAACGGTACTATACACAAACTTTACGCAGAGCGATTAGAGAGGGATTTTGAGGAAGATATGTAAAATTAGAGAGGAGCAACATGGTCCCAGCAGGAAATCGGGAAAAAGAAAGAAAAAAGAAATAATTAAAAAGAGGTTAGATTACTGTTAGAAGGAAAATAGCACTTATAAATAATATTATAGAGACGGTTAAATTAAGAGTACTATAAGATAGAAGCTTAATAGAAGGAATACTATAATAAGAAATAGCTCAAAATCAAGATGCATGTAATAATGAGTTCCATGGATGTTTTCTACAAAGATTGGAAGGGCCTTTGTGTGATTTCACAAACTGTGAATCTCTTCTTTACTCCTTTAAAACATGTCCTGCGTCGTTATTTTAAAAACATTTTAAAAAAAATCAATCCATAGTGGTCACTTTTACTTTAAAAATCATTATCTCTACTCTATCTCTTTAGAGCCAGTTTGGGAGCCATAAAACCGAAAGAGATTGAATTGGCTAAAATCTCCTCCTTATTCAATTTTGAATAAGGAGAGGATTTTAGTCCCTCCAATCCCCTCCGATTTTTTGACTCTCAATCTAGCCCTTAGGGCTAGTTGGTGGCCAGAGAATTAGAGAGAATCTATGGGGAGAAAATCCATTCCTATTCAAAAAGTGATTAGCAGGGAATTTTCTCCCAAATCAATTCTAAGCTATTCTCGCTCCATTCATCTACTCGCTGGGAAGGCTATTTTGATGCCTCATGAAAGGATCACGATGCCCAAGAGGGGGGTGAATTGGGCTTTTCTAAAAATCAACACTAATTAAAACCTAAGCAAGAGCTAAGCAAGAGCCCAACTTCACCCAACAACTAGCACTAAGAAAATAATACTAGAAATACAACAATGCTAAGACAATACTTCAATTGCTTGCTAAACAAATACACAATGTAAAGTGCTTGAATTAAGTGCGGAATGTAAAGCAAGGTTTAGAAGACTCCTCTAATTTTTCCCGAGGTATCGAAGAGTCGGCACTCTCCACTAGTCCTCGTTGGAGCACCTGCGCAAGGGTATCGCTCCCCCTTGGTCCTCGCAAGAACCAAGTGCTCACTATGAGATGATCCTTTGCCACTCTGGCGCGGTGGATCCCTCGAGACCGCTTACAAACTTGAGTCGGGTCACCAACAAGATCTTCACGGTGATCACCGAGCTCCCAACGCCACCAAGCCATCTAGGTGATGCCGATCACCAAGAGTAACAAGCCATAGACTTTCGCTTGACCAAGAGAAGCCTAATGCAAGTGGTGTGTGCTCTAGGTGGCTCTCGCTAGCGCTAATGAGGAACAAATGCGAGATTAAGATTCTCTAATCTCCTCACTAGGCTTTTGGTGCTTGCAATGCTCTAGCAATGTGCTGGAATTAATGTGGGCAGCAAGATGTTGAATATGGTGGGTGGAGGGGGTATAAATAGCCCTCACCCACCAACTAGCCGTTACCAGCACTCTTCTGCGCATGGGCGCACCAGACAGTCCGGTGCGCCACCGTAGCGCCAACGGTGCACCACCGGTGCGCCAACGGTCGACTCCAACGGCTAGTTCTGACAGCCAGCCGTTGGGCTGATGGCACACTGGACAGTCCGATGCACTGTCCGGTGCGCCACTAAAATTCATTTCTGAAACTGGCGCTCTCGGGTTTCTGTGGGAACAAACTCTTCCCCAGGGCCACCTCGGCCCCATCTGGCAGAGGGTGCACCGGACAGTCTGGTGCCCCAAGACCAGAAACCCTATCTCTTATTTTTCAGCTGATTTTCAAATCAGTTTTCGTTCTAACTTGTGAGTGAGTTCTAGAGTGACACCTAGCACTGAATGTGAGTGTGATTGTGCACCAACACTACACTAGAACTCTCTTGGTCAAACTACTCATCGACAACCCCTCTTTATAGTACGGCTAAAAGAGAATAAAAGACCTAACTAAATCACGAGTGTCCACATCTCCTTGACACTCGGACTCCGTAATCCTTCACCTTTTGTTTCGTCGTTTTAGTCGTCGCTTTGAGTTCTCATCTCTGAGATTGTTTTCACCATTGTAGTACTTCTACCTGTAATGCGACCTAACTTACCATTTGTCTCTGCAAAACACACGTTAGTCACATATAACATTACGTTGTCATTAATCACTAAAACCAACCAGGGGCCTAGATGCTTTCAATCTCCCCCTTTTTGGTGATTGATGACAACCCTACAAGATTTGTGAGAGTAGTTTGTTTTGAAATTTCTGTCAATAGAAAAGATGGTTTGTTATACTCAGTAATCTTTGACAGAAAGAATGTGTACCATAATAATAAGAATGGGCGCATACACATCCTAAGTTTTCTTGTTCATATAAAAGTGAAATCAAATCAATGAACAAGAACTAAAAGACTGGTGATAACATATAAGTTGAAAACATAATACACACGGTCAATCATAAGCATCGAGAGTATATATAGAGTTTGTGAGCCAAAATCACTAAGCTAGTACAGAGAGTAACAGGCACATATATTACATCAAAATAACTCTCTACTAACTCCCTAACTCCCCCTAGCTCTCACAACTCATATCTCTCCCCCTTTGGCGTCAAACACCAAAAGGGCACCCGAACCTACACATCAGAAGTGGGAGGAGGCGGTGGAGGCGCATCCGGTCGCGGTCGAGGCAGTAGGGCAAACGCCAACTGGGGGTCAGAGTCAGTCTCGGATCCAGGATCTGCTGTAGAAGCTGGAGCTGGTACTAACTAGGACGGAAGCTGCGCTGTAGGAGCTACAGGAGCCGAAGAAGTGGTCACAGACACCACCACAACAGTAGTGGGAACAGCAGAAGATGGTGGCACTGACGGCTGAGGGCAGACGGAGCTGAAGACCGGTGACGTGAAAGCCAGGGTGACTGGCTGGAGCGGAGAGGAAGAAGGACCAACAGGGAGTCCTGGCTGAAGCGCTGGCACAACAGGAGCCTGAAGAGGAGGAGGCGGGACTGACTGAACCGGGGGAATCGATATACCAGAATGTTGTAGCATAAGAGTCATGAATGCCCTGCTCTCAGCCCGATCCTGAAGAAGCTGTTGCTGAAGAGAATCCTGCATGTCCTGTATGGTCTGAAACATCGAGAGCATCCTCTCGGACAACTGCTGATGGGCTGCTGCCTAGCGGGTCTGCTCGGCTGCCAAGTGAGTCTGCTGCTGAGTAAGTGTCTGGAGAATCGAAGCAAGAGCAGGGTCAACGGCAGGAGGGGCAGCAGGGGTAGCATGAGAACTCCCAGCCTCATGATCATGTGAGCGTGGAGGCATAGGAGGCAGAGGCGGAATCCCAATCATCATCATCATCATCATCAACTGCTGCGTCCTGAGCCTCGAACTGATGAAGTGCAGTATCCTCGGCCTGAGTGTCAAATACTGGAGCATGTGCTGGCACAGGAGCCTCAGGCGTTGGACGGTAGGACCCAAAGGCAAGGCGTGAGGCCTCAAGTGTGCCCTGGAACTGTGGAGGCCGAATCAGCTGAGCAAAAATGTGACATAGGTAGTGAGCATACGACAGCTGTCGATGAGCATGCAGACCATCCAGAACGGTGTCCTCGATCTCACAAATAAGGAAATCCACAACGTCAAACTCAGAGTGAGAGACCAGGGCACCAAGGAGCCAGAGCTGGATATGTGTGGTAGCCTCCCTGTATCCCATCCGCGGCAGAAGAGTCCGTCTCATAAGCTGAAATAGAAACTTTGCTGTTGTGGTGAAATCTGCCGGTGAGCGTCGCGACCCATCTGAGAAGGGTGGTCGGAACAGAGCCGCGACGTGAGCTGTACCTGGAGCAACACCGCCGTGAGGGCGACGAGGAGGGTCAGAGGAGCCGTAGCATAAGCTGTGAAGACGAGTCGATGACTCGTGAAATCCAAAGAGCTGGCGAATCTGGCTGGCATGGATAGTGACATCCTCTCGCTCAAAACGAAACCTCAAAGTCAACACCGGCGGCTAGCAGAAAAGCTGGAAGGTCCATGTTGGGGCCATGCTTCGGTGCGCCGAAGGTCTTACGCGAAGAAGCAGCTTCGGCCGAAGTCGTCCCCAGGAGATGGCCGAAGGTTCCTTTTCATGGAGCTTCGGCGTTACAAACCGACATAGAAATAGAATGACCTTTTTATCCATAGAGGTCTGAGTCAATGTTGTAAACTTTTGTAAGGGGCATAATTGTAATTTGTCACAGGCTGTGACCTGTGTCTATAAATAGATGAACAGTACCTCTGTACTGTTCACGCGAACCTATCATTTTGCCTTCGCATCGCACTTGTATTTTCACTTTCCTCAGGACCGAAGGTACATTTGAAATTTGAAATCATTTATATTTGTAATGATTCTATGTTGACATTTAAATGTTTATTTTATACCTCATGATTTATATGAATACTTCGTCCCTTGTTATTATGCTTACGAAGGTACGTCCTTCGTAACCTTCGTCCGAAATTCTTTATATCCCGAAAGGATATAATGTGGTGAAGGACGAAGGATCTTTAACACGTAACATTTTCTGTGTTGCCTTGTTCTTAACTCTTAGCATTTGAGAACAAGCCCCCAACAGTCCAAAAGTCGGTGCACTCATAGAGCAATCTGTGCAGACATCTGTGCCCTAAAGAAGGATTCCTGAATCCTGGTGCTGAAGAGGTCAACTGCGGCAGGGTCCCTCTGAGCCGGTAACCAAGACTCCACGGATACGTATTTGAACCTATGTACCCGTGCCGCTGTAGCATGCTGAAGGTCAAACAACCTGGGATCTGCAGCCAGAGGTCGCACCTCAGTCTCATCGCGCTCCCGGAAGCGAGCAGGTGGGATAGGTGGAGCGAAAATAGGAGCGGGAGGAGGAGCAGTGGAAGCTAGTGTAGTGGAGGTGGTGGATGGCGCAGCAGGGGTGACAGGAGCAGGCAAAGTGGGTGGTGGAGTGGAAGCAGTGGTGTGAGTGGAGGAGCGAGGCCGGGAGGCGAGGCGACGAACACGGTACGCAATCTGATCTGAAGGTGTCTGAGGCTGATCGCTTAGCTCGGCCTACTCAGCGGCTGCTGCTGCTGCTCGGGCTGCTCTGTCCATACGCCGCTTCTTGCGGCCTTCCTGCTGCTCCAAGTATACGGTCTTTCCCTTGACCTGCCTGAAGGGGCGACGAGGATCCTCATCATCGCCTCCCCCTGGCGTTGACACATTCTTCGTGTGCGGCATCCTGACCTGACGACTGCAAATGAGAGAGAGAATCTAAGCACAAGTCGATAATAGTCGATAGAATATCAAAAGAAGAGATGTCTACCTGGAACGCTCACACGAGAGGTGAAAATCCAGGCAGAACAGGAGACGGCTCACGGGTAGGCAAGGTCACTGAAATGACAGAAGAGGTGAGCACGTATTAGTCACATAGTCATAAGTATATGAAATGTGAATAAATACATACACACAGAATTATGGCACAGAAAACAAGAGTCTTGGCGATCAAGAGGTCAAACGACGCGAAAACGACGTTTGAACGAGAAATAGTGCCATAGGAGGTTTGAAATTGAAAACGAGGCATGAAATGATTTGGAATTGAGCCGATACTTCACGAATAGGTTTATATGGGTAAATATGAGTGAAGTGTGTGCTTGGTTTGAATTTAGGCGAAGAAAATGGAATTTGGGCACTCGGCTCGGAAACGATCGCTCGAAACAGGGAATTTTATGAAATTAAAGCCTGGTATATCGGATGGGCGTGAAATTTGGCGAATATGTTACTGGAGGTGTTGCGAAAGTGCCTGAAAAATTTGGGTTCAATCGGAGCATTTTTGGCTGGTTTGGGCATTTCACCGAGCACGTGACATGCGGAGTTCTATGGTTTTGGAGAAATGGCTATTTGAGGCTGTGAAACCCTCCCTAAGGAGCTAGAAACCTGTAGGGATACTTAATGGGCACATAGGAACACATTGCACCACTTGGATTCACTGGAATTCATAGGATTTGGAAATGGGCACAAGGGGTGGAAATAAGGGGTGCACTGCCTAGAGAAATAGAGAGAGAGAAAAGGCAGAGGGAGAAGGGGTTGCTCACCGAGCGAGGGCAGGAGAGGAGCACTGGGTCGAGGTCGCCGAAGGACAGTGGACGCCGGTGAGGGGAGGTCGCCGGCGAGAGGGGTGAGACCGCCGGAGAGCAGAGAGAGACAGAGAGCAGAGAGGAACAGAAAAGCCTCTGGCTCGGCTTCGGGCTGGAGGCGATTTTTTAAAACATGATATGGGCGCACCGGACAGTCTACAGTGCCTGTCCGGTGCACACCGGACAGCGCACAGTAGCTGTCCAATGAACCACCGGACATCGCACAGGAAAATGGATTTGAAGCGTGCGGCTGCCAGTGCACCGGACATTGCACAGTGCAGTGTCCGGTGCACACCGGACTGTCCGGTGAGCCCAGACAGAGGGAAGATTTGAAATTTTTGAATATTTCTATCTAATTTCCAACCAAACCAAATCCCAACTTATAATCACACAAAATAACACTTGTTGGGACAGGTATTGGCACCCTCATATATTTTCTCATAATTTTCAAAATATTTTTCCATAGGCTAGATAATTTTTAGAGAAAATAGGCAAATGGTGAGATTTGCATTTTGGCATTTGCACTAGGGGTTTTCATGAAAGATTTGAGTTTTGAATACTCCCCATAAGTGCAGTACATCATGCATATCTCAAGAACCAACAATTACATAAAAGTAGGAATTTAAGAACTAAAAGCTTAAAACTAAGACTTGTCAAGTTTGATCCGAGTTAAGCTTTTTCACTCGCTTTGTTGGCGGTTATCTCAACTAGGTTAGACAAGCCCTAGATGCAATACAAGAAATTTAAATATGCAATGCAAGCTTGACAACACCATTTGACATCTTAAATAAAGTTTCTGAGATCAAGTATATTTAATTCATTCCTCAACATGCAAAAGCGGGTCTTATCAAGTGGCTTAGTGAAAATATCCGCTAATTGATCTTCCGACCTCACTCCTTCTAAAATGATATCTCCTTTAGCAACGTGATCTCTAAGGAAGTGATGACGGATATCAATGTGCTTGGTGCGAGAGTGTTGTACAGGATTATTAGCAATTTTAACAGCACTCTCATTATCACACAATAAAGGTACCTTTTCTAGAATTACGCCATAGTCTAGAAGAGTTTGTTTCATGTATAAAATTTGTGTGCAACAAGCACCCGCGGCAATGTATTCTGCTTCGGCGGTTGACAAGGCAACACTATTTTGCTTTTTGGTTATCCATGATACTAGTGATCTACCAAGCAGATGGCATCCCCCAGAAGTACTTTTGAAAGGGAAATGTGCCCTTGGGCCATTTCTAAGTATTTTGGTGATTGAGTGCCAACACATGTGCTTAATTGTGAATTTGTGGACATGGATGAACAAGGTGCAAATCATGAAGTAAAGGTATGTTTCTAAGCCTTAGTACATTGGTTTTGTGGACTAACATATTTGTCTAAGTGTTAGAAACAGAAAGAAGAAAAAGAGAAAAGGGGAGAGAAAGACTTGGCTGTGTGCAGCCAAGTCCCAGCTCGGTCTGGAGCACCGGACTGTCCGGTGTGCACCGGACAGTGTCCGGTGCGCCAGGCCGACTCGGAGCGAACTGGACGCTCTCGGGAAATTGGCCGACGGCGTACGGCTAAAATTCACCGGACTGTCCGGTGTGCACCGGACTGTCCGGTGAGCCAACGGTCGGCCAGGGCCAACGGTCGGCCGCGCAATCCGCGCGGGACACGTGGCCGAGCCAACGGTCGGAAGACGGCACCGGACTGTCCGGTGTGCACCGGACTGTCCGGTGCGCCAACGGCTCTCAGATCTCCGCCGGTCTGCAACGGTCGGGAAGCGCTGGATAAGGAAAGAAATCGGTCACCGGACATGTCCGGTGTGCACCGGACTGTCCGGTGCCCCCGACGACAGAAGGCAAGGATGGCCTTCCGGATTTGCTCTCAACGGCTCCTAGCTGCCTTGGGGCTATAAAAGGAGCCCCTAGGCGTATGGAGGAGACACACAAGCAACTCTTGAGCATTCTTGATCATCCACACAAGTTCTTTGCGCATTCGTTTGTGATTCTAAGTGATTCGAGCTCTGTTCTAGTGTGAACTCTGAGATAGTCATTCGAGCTCGAGTCTTGGCCGTGTGTGTGCGCTTTTGCTGTGGATTTGTGTGTGTTGCTTCCCTCCCTTACTCTGTGCTTTCTTTGGGATCATATACTTGTAAGGGCAAGAGACTCCAATTTGTGGAGATTCCTTGCAAACGGGATAGTGAAAGGAACAACAAAACACCGTGGTATTCAAGTGGGTCTTTGGACCGCTTGAGAGGGGTTGATTGCAACCCTCGTCCGTTGGGACGCCACAACGTGGAAGTAGGCAAGCATTGGCTTGGCCGAACCACGGGATAAACCACCGTGTCACATCTGTGCTTGATCTTTTGTGGTATTGTGTTTTGTTGAGACTTCACCTTAGCCACTTGGCAATTATCGTGCTAACGCTTAACAAGTTTTTGTGGCTTAAGTTTGAAGTTTTTACAGGATCACCTATTCACCCCCCCCTCTAGGTGCTCTCAATTGGTATCGGAGCCGTTCTATTCACAAAGGGACTAACCGCCCGAATAGATGGATCCTAAGGGGAAGGGTATTGTGATCAACGACAAAGAAAAGGAGACCTTCGTCAACGAGCCGAAGGACGACAAGCCTACCGACTCCGGCTCCGGCCATAGACAAAAGGAAGGGAAGAAGAAGAAGACGAGGCGTATCAAGGAGATCATCTACTACGACGATAGTGATGAATCCACTTCTTCCCAAAAGGACGACGACAACGACTACAGGAAGACGGTCAATTCGAACTTTTCATTTGATTATTCCCGTATTCAACATAGTTCGAATTCGCATTTGCTTTCCATTCCTCTTGGCAAACCTCCACACTTCGATGGGGAGGACTACGGATTTTGGAGTCACAAAATGCGTAGTCACTTATTCTCTCTCCATCCTAGCATATGGGAGATTGTGGAGAACGGAATGAAATTCGATAGCTCGGATAGCCCTATGCTTATAAATGAACAGATTCATAAAAATGCACAGGCTACTACTGTTCTCTTAGCATCCTTGTGCAGGGAAGAGTACAATAAGGTGAGCGGCTTGGACAATGCCAAGCAGATATGGGACACCCTCAAGATCTCTCACGAGGGGAACGACATCACCATGCTCACCAAGATGGAGTTGGTGGAGGGCGAGCTTGGACGGTTCGCCATGATAAGGGGAGAGGAGCCAACTCAGACGTACAACCGGCTCAAGACCCTTATCAACAAAATAAGGAGCTACGGAAGCACGCGTTGGACGGATCACGATGTCGTCCGCCTAATGCTCAGGTCCTTTACCGTACTTGATCCTCATCTCGTGAACAATATTCGTGAGAATCCCAGGTACACGATGATGACGCCCGAGGAAGTGCTTGGAAAATTCGTAAGCGGGCGGATGATGATCAAGGAGGCAAGATACGTCGACGAAGCATTGAACGGTCCGATCAACGAACCGCAACCCCTTGCTCTCAAGGCAACACGAAGCAAGGAGGCGCTACCTAGCAAGGTGGCACAGATTGAGGCGGCTGGCCTTAATGATGAAGAGATGGCTCTCATCATTAAAAGATTCAAGACGGTGCTTAAAGGTCACAAGGGACAACCAAGCAAGACCAAAGCCAAGGGGAAGCGCTCATGCTTCAAATGCGGTAAGCTTGGTCATTTCATTGCTAACTGTCCCGATAATGAAAGTGACCAGGAAAAGGGGAACAAAAGAGAGAAGAAGAAGCAATACAAGAAGGCAAAAGGCGAGGCGCATCTAGGAAAGGAGTGGGACTCGGATTGCTCCTCCTCCGACTCCGACAACGAAGGACTCGCCGCCACTGCCTTCAACAAATCGGCTCTCTTCCCCAACGAGCGTCTCACTTGCCTTATGGCAAGGGAGAAGAAGGTGAGTACTCAAGACTCCACTTATGCTTCTTCTAGTGATAGTGAGTCTAGTGACGATGATGACATAGATTATTCTTGCTTGTTCAAAGGCTTAGATAGATCTAAGATAGATAAAATCAATGAATTGATTGATGCTTTGAATGAAAAGGATAGGCTTTTAGAGAAGCAAGAGGATTTATTGTATGATGAACATGATAAATTTGTAGAGGCACAAAAATCATATGCTTTAGAAGTGAAAAGAAATGAAATGCTTTCTAGTGAAATATCTTCCTGTCATGAAACCATTTCTACCTTAAGAAGTGTTAATATTGATTTAAGTGCTAAACTAGAAGTAGCTAGTAAATCAAATTCTTGTGTTGAACATGTTGAAATTTGTACTAGGTGTAAGGTTTTTGATGTTAATGCTTGTAGTGAACACCTAGTTCTAATTTCCAAATTAAATGATGAAGTGGCTAGTCTTAATGCCCAACTTAAGACTAGCAAGAATGAAGTTGATAAAATAAAATTCGCAAGGGATGCCTACACGGTTGGTAGACACCCCTCAATTAAGGATGGGCTTGGCTTCAAGAGAGAAGCCAAGAACTTAACAAGCCATAAGGCTCCCGTCTTCGTCAAGGAGAAAGGGAAGGCCCCTATGGCAAATAGTGCTAAAAAGAACCATGCTTTCTTATACCATGATAGGAGACATGCTAGAAATGTTTATAATGATTTTGATTCACATGTTTATGATTCTCATGCCATGTTTGCCTCTAGTTCCTCTCATAAGCATGATAGAAATATGAGTAGGAGAAAAGTTGCGCATATGCCTAGGAGAAATATTGCTCATGTGCCTGAAAAGAATGTTATTCATGCTCCTAGGAAAGTAATGAATGAACCTTCTACCATTTATTATGCTTGTAATGCTCCCTTTGCTATTTGTAGAAAGGGAAAGAAGGTTGTTGCTAGGAAATTAGGGGCTAGATGCAAGGGAGATAAATCTTGCATTTGGGTCCCTAAAGATATTTGTACTAACCTTGCAGGACCCAACATGAGTTGGGTACCTAAGACCCAAGCCTAAATTTGCCTTGCAGGTTTATGCATCCGGGGGTTCAAGCTGGATTATCGACAGCGGATGCACAAACCATATGACGGGGGAGAAGAAGATGTTCACCTCCTATGTCAAAAATAAGGATTCCCAAGATTCAATCATATTCGGTGACGGGAATCAAGGCAAGGTAAAAGGGTTAGGTAAAATTGCAATTTCTAATGAGCATTCTATATCAAATGTATTCCTAGTGGAGAGTCTTGGATATAATTTGCTATCTGTTAGTCAATTATGTCAAATGGGATATAATTGTTTATTTACAAATGTAGATGTGTCTGTCTTTAGAAGATGTGATGGTTCACTAGCTTTTAAGGGTGTACTAGACGGCAAGCTTTATTTAGTTGACTTTGCAAAAGAAGAGGCCGGTCTAGATGCATGCTTAATGGCTAAGACTTGCATGGGCTGGCTGTGGCATCGCCGCTTAGCACATGTGGGGATGAAGAACCTCCACAAGCTTCTAAAGGGAGAACACGTGATAGGTCTAACAAATGTTTATTTCGAAAAAGATAGACCTTGTGCAGCTTGTCAGGCAGGTAAACAAGTGGGAGGAGCACATCACAGCAAGAATGTGATGACCACGTCGAGACCCCTGGAGCTGCTGCATATGGACCTCTTCGGACCCATCGCCTATCTAAGCATAGGAGGAAGTAAGTATGGTTTAGTTATTGTTGATGACTTTTCCCGCTTCACTTGGGTGTTCTTTTTGCAGGATAAGTCTGAAACTCAAGGGACCCTCAAGCGCTTCCTCAGGAGAGCTCAAAATGAGTTTGAGCTCAGGGTGAAGAAGATAAGGAGCGACAATGGGTCTGAGTTCAAGAACCTTCAAGTGGAGGAGTTTCTTGAGGAGGAAGGAATCAAGCACGAGTTCTCCGCTCCCTACACACCACAGCAAAATGGTGTGGTAGAGAGGAAGAACAGGACGCTAATCGATATGGCGAGGACGATGCTTGGAGAGTTCAAGACCCCCGAGTGCTTTTGGTCGGAAGCCGTGAACACGGCTTGCCACGCCATCAACAGGGTCTACCTTCACCGCCTCCTCAAGAAGACGTCATATGAGCTTCTAACTGGTAACAAACCCAATGTATCGTACTTTCGTGTATTTGGGAGCAAGTGCTACATTCTAGTGAAGAAGGGTAGAAATTCTAAGTTTGCTCCCAAAGCTGTAGAAGGGTTTTTATTAGGTTATGATTCAAATACAAAGGCGTATAGGGTCTTCAACAAATCTTCGGGTTTGGTTGAAGTCTCTAGCGACGTTGTATTTGATGAGACTAATGGCTCTCCAAGAGAGCAAGTTGTTGATTGTGATGATGTAGATGAAGAAGATGTTCCGACGGCCGCTATACGAACCATGGCGATTGGAGACGTTCGACCACAGGAACAAGATGAAGGAGATCAACCTTCTTCCTCAACGACGGTGCATCCCCCACCTCAAGACGATGAACAGGTTCATCAAAAGGAGGCGTGTGATCAAGGGGGAGCACAAAATGATCACGTGATGGAGGAAGAAGCGCAACCGGCACCTCCAACCCAAGTTCGAGCGATGATTCAGAGGGATCATCCCGTCGACCAAATTCTGGGTGACATTAGCAAGGGAGTAACTACTCGATCTCGATTAGTTAATTTTTGTGAGCATTACTCTTTTGTCTCCTCTATTGAGCCTTTCAGGGTAGAGGAGGCCTTGCTAGATCCGGATTGGGTGTTGGCCATGCAGGAGGAACTTAATAACTTCAAGCGCAACGAAGTTTGGACGCTGGTGCCTCGTCCCAAGCAAAATGTTGTGGGAACCAAGTGGGTGTTCCGCAACAAACAGGACGAGCACGGGGTAGTGACGAGGAACAAGGCTCGACTTGTGGCAAAAGGTTATGCCCAAGTCGCAGGTTTGGACTTTGAGGAGACTTTTGCTCCTGTGGCTAGGCTAGAGTCCATTCGTATCTTGCTAGCATATGCCGCTCACCATTCTTTCAGGTTGTACCAAATGGATGTGAAGAGCGCGTTCCTCAACGGGCCAATAAAGGAGGAGGTGTACGTAGAGCAACCCCCTGGCTTCGAGGATGAACGGTACCCCGACCACGTGTGTAAGCTCTCTAAGGCGCTCTATGGACTTAAACAAGCCCCAAGAGCATGGTATGAATGCCTTAGAGATTTCTTAATTGCTAATGCTTTCAAGGTTGGGAAAGCCGATCCAACTCTTTTCACTAAGACATGTGATGGTGATTTGTTTGTATGCCAAATTTATGTCGATGACATAATATTTGGTTCTACTAATCAAAAGTCTTGTGAAGAGTTTAGCAGGGTGATGACGCAGAAATTCGAGATGTCGATGATGGGCGAGTTGAACTACTTCCTTGGGTTCCAAGTGAAGCAACTCAAGGACGGCACCTTCATCTCCCAAACGAAGTACACGCAAGATCTGCTGAAGCGGTTTGGGATGAAGGACGCCAAGCCCGCAAAGACTCCGATGGGAACCGACGGACACACCGACCTCAACAAAGGAGGTAAGTCCGTTGATCAAAAGGCATACCGGTCAATGATAGGGTCTTTACTTTATTTATGTGCTAGTAGACCGGATATTATGCTTAGCGTATGCATGTGTGCTAGATTTCAATCCGATCCTAAGGAATGTCACTTGGTGGCGGTGAAGCGAATTCTTAGATATTTAGTCGCTACGCCTTGCTTCGGGATCTGGTATCCAAAGGGGTCTAACTTTGACTTGATTGGGTACTCAGATTCCGACTATGCTGGATGTAAGGTCGATAGGAAAAGTACATCGGGGACGTGCCAATTCTTAGGAAGGTCCCTGGTGTCATGGAATTCCAAGAAACAAACCTCCGTTGCCCTATCCACCGCTGAGGCCGAGTACGTTGCCGCAGGACAGTGTTGTGCGCAACTACTTTGGATGAGGCAAACCCTCAGGGACTTTGGCTACAATCTGAGCAAAGTCCCACTCCTATGTGATAATGAGAGTGCTATCCGAATAGCGGAAAATCCTGTTGAGCACAGCCGCACAAAGCACATAGACATCCGGCATCACTTTTTGAGAGACCACCAGCAAAAGGGAGATATCGAAGTGTTTTATGTTAGCACCGAGAACCAGCTAGCCGATATCTTTACCAAGCCTTTAGATGAGAAGACCTTTTGCAGGCTGCGTAGTGAGCTAAATGTCTTAGATTCGCGGAACTTGGACTGAAATATAGCATACATGTATTTATGCCTTTGATCATTCTGCATTTTGTTGCTTATTATGGTGCTCAAGTTGTACAAACACTCCCTGGACCTCACAAGTCCGTTGCAATGTGATGCACATGTTTAGGGGGAAATGTGTTACAACTTGACCCTTTGAGACTAACCATATGTTTGAGTTTGCTTGTGTTAGTCACAAAGGAGAAGTGAAAGGAAAAAGGTGGACTTGGCCCATGAAAGACTTCCACTGCACTCCGATGAGGGGTAACTTATTCCAAGTCCATCTCATTAACTCTTATTGCCATTTGCTCTTAAGTGAAGATTTTGGTGAGGCAATGGGGTTAAAGGGCCAAGATTGATCCCGTTTTGGTGCTTGATGCCAAAGGGGGAGAAAATAAAGGCCAAAGCAATAAATGGATCAGCTACCACTTGAGAGATTTTGAAAATAGTAGAATAGAGTTTTTGGTTTGTCAAAATTCTTAAGTTGTCTCTCTTGTCAAAAGTTGGCTTCTTGTGGGGAGAAGTATTGTTTATGGGAAAAAGGGGGAGTTTTTGAAATCTTTGATCAATCTCTTTTTGAATGACTCTCTTTATGCTTAAACATGTGTGTTTAACTTAGAGATAGAGATTTGTGTTTGATTTGCAAAAACAAACCAAGTGGTGGCAAAGGATGATCCATATATGCCAAAATTGATTCAAAATAAATTTAAGTGTTATTTGAATTGAGTTTGCACTTGTTCTAGTTGCTTTATGTTGTGTTGGCATAAATCACCAAAAAGGGGGAGATTGAAAGGGAAATGTGCCCTTGGGCCATTTCTAAGTATTTTGGTGATTGAGTGCCAACACATGTGCTTAATTGTGAATTTGTGGACATGGATGAACAAGGTGCAAATCATGAAGTAAAGGTATGTTTCTAAGCCTTAGTACATTGGTTTTGTGGACTAACATATTTGTCTAAGTGTTAGAAACAGAAAGAAGAAAAAGAGAAAAGGGGAGAGAAAGACTTGGCTGTGTGCAGCCAAGTCCCAGCTCGGTCTGGAGCACCGGACTGTCCGGTGTGCACCGGACAGTGTCCGGTGCACCAGGCCGACTCGGAGCGAACTGGACGCTCTCGGGAAATTGGCCGACGGCGTACGGCTAAAATTCACCGGACTGTCCGGTGTGCACCGGACTGTCCGGTGAGCCAACGGTCGGCCAGGGCCAACGGTCGGCCGCGCAATCCGCGCGGGACACGTGGCCGAGCCAACGGTCGGAAGACGGCACCGGACTGTCCGGTGTGCACCGGACTGTCCGGTGCGCCAACGGCTCTCAGATCTCCGTCGGTCTGCAACGGTCGGGAAGCGCTGGATAAGGAAAGAAATCGGTCACCGGACATGTCCGGTGTGCACCGGACTGTCCGGTGCCCCCGACGACAGAAGGCAAGGATGGCCTTCCGGATTTGCTCTCAACGGCTCCTAGCTGCCTTGGGGCTATAAAAGGAGCCCCTAGGCGCATGGAGGAGACACACAAGCAACTCTTGAGCATTCTTGATCATCCACACAAGTTCTTTGCGCATTCGTTTGTGATTCTAAGTGATTCGAGCTCTGTTCTAGTGTGAACTCTGAGATAGTCATTCGAGCTCGAGTCTTGGCCGTGTGTGTGCGCTTTTGCTGTGGATTTGTGTGTGTTGCTTCCCTCCCTTACTCTGTGCTTTCTTTGGGATCATATACTTGTAAGGGCAAGAGACTCCAATTTGTGGAGATTCCTTGCAAACGGGATAGTGAAAGGAACAACAAAACACCGTGGTATTCAAGTGGGTCTTTGGACCGCTTGAGAGGGGTTGATTGCAACCCTCGTCCGTTGGGACGCCACAACGTGGAAGTAGGCAAGCATTGGCTTGGCCGAACCACGGGATAAACCACCGTGTCACATCTGTGCTTGATCTTTTGTGGTATTGTGTTTTGTTGAGACTTCACCTTAGCCACTTGGCAATTATCGTGCTAACGCTTAACAAGTTTTTGTGGCTTAAGTTTGAAGTTTTTACAGGATCACCTATTCACCCCCCCCCCTCTAGGTGCTCTCAACTTTTCCTATCAATTTTGCAACCGGCATAATCCGAATCGGAATAGCCAATTAAATCAAAAGTAGCTCCTTTGGGATACCACAGACCAACGCTTGTGGTGTGCCTGAGATACCTAAGAATTCTTTTAACAGCGCGAAGATGAGCTTAGGATTAGATTGAAATCTAGCACACATGGAGACACTAAACATGATATCGGGCCTAGATGCGGTAAGGTACAATAAACTACCAATCATAGAACGGTAGAGAGTTTGATTAACTGGGTTACCTCCCTCATCTAGGTCGAGATGTCCATTTGTTGGCATAGGTGTCTTGATTGGTTTACACTTCTCCATGTTGAACCTTTTCAACAAGTCTTTGGTATACTTCTCTTGTGAGAGAAAGTTACCATCTTTCATTTGTTTGACTTGAAAGCCGAGGAAGTACGTCAGCTCACCAATCATTGACATCTCGAACTCCTTCGACATCAACTCACCAAATTCCTTGCAATGATAGTCATTTGTCGAGCCAAAGATTATATCATCAACATATACTTGACAAATGAAAATATCACCGTTATGTTTCTTTGTGAATAGAGTTGTGTCGACGGTCCCGATCTTGAAGCCCTTTTCGATGAGGAAGTCACGAAGACGCTCATACCAAGCCCTTGGAGCTTGCTTTAGCCCATATAGCGCCTTGGACAACCTGTAAGCATGGTTAGGATATCTAGGATCTTCAAATCCAGGTGGTTGCTCAACATATACAAGTTCATTTATGAAGCCATTTAAAAATGCACTTTTTACATCCATTTGATAAAGTTTTATATCATAGCATGATGCATATGCAAGTAGGATACAGATGGCTTCCAGTCGAGCAACCGGTGCAAAGGTCTCTCCAAAATCTAAGCCTTCAACTTGAGAGAATCCTTTTGCAACAAGCCTTGCCTTATTCTTACAATCACGCCTTGATCATCTTGTTTGTTCCTGAACACCCACTTTGTTCCAATGATTCTTGTACCTTGTGGAGGCTTCTCCAGGGTCCAAACTTGGTTACGGGTGAAGTTATTTAGTTCTTCATACATGGCGTTCACCCAGTCCGGATCCTATAGCGCCTCATCTATACAAGTAGGCTCAACACAAGAAACAAAGGAGTGATGTTCAATAAAAGAAGCATGTCTATGTGATCGAGTAATAAACCCCTTGTGAAGGACTCCCAATGATTTGGTTTTGAGGATGAGCTTGAAGTAGTGAGAGTTTCTCCTGTTGACCACTTGGGAAGAAGATCCTGGAGCATCAACATCTTCGGCTTGTACCCTTGCTTGTTCATGAGAGACAAATGTATCTTCATTTGCATACCTCTCATCTTTTTCATCATCTTGTGGTACATTTGATGAAGAAGGCCTGTCAATGTCTTGCACCTCTTCTTCATCTTCTTTTGGTTTGATAGCTCCAATTGGCATGTTCTTCATTGCTTCCCTAAGTGGCTCATCACCTACATCATCAAAATTCTCAAGTGCTCCTTGGGAGCCATTAGTCTCATCAAATTCCACATCATATGTTTCTTCTACCAGGCCAGTGGCATGATTGAATACTCGATATGCTTTGGACTTTAATGAATAACCCAAAAGAAAACCAATATCACAACGCCTTTGAAACTTCCCTAGGTGATGGCGTTTCTTGTAGATGTAGCATTTGCATCCAAACACCCGGAAGAAGGAGACGTCTGGCTTTTTCTCATTTAGCAGTTCATAGGGAGTCTTCGCAAGTAGCCGGTGAGGAAATAGCCTGTTTGATGCATAACATGCAGTGTTGACAGCTTCGGCCCAAAACCTCTCTGGTGTGTTATACTCATCAATCATTGTTCTTGCAAGTGTGATCAAGGTCCTGTATTTCCTTTCAACAACTCCATTTTGTTGAGGTGTATATGTTGCAGAAACTTCATGCTTGATCCCAATTTCATCACAGTACTCATGAATGTTGGTGTTGTCAAATTCTTTGCCATTATCACTTCTAATCTTCTTGATCTTGCAATCGAATTCATTTTGAGCTTTCTTGGCAAACTTCTTGAAAATAGATGCAACTTCAGATTTGTCATGAAGAAAGAACACCCAAGTGTATCTTGAGAAATCATCAACAATCACCAGACAATAGAGGTTGCCACCAGCACTTACATAATTTGTAGGTCTAAATAAATCCATATGAAGTAGTTCCAGTGGCCTTGATGTTGACATGAAAGCTTTTGTAGGATGTGTGTTAGCAACTTGCTTTCTAGCTTGACATGCACTACAAGGCTTGTCCTTTTCAAATACAACATCCTTTAATCCTCTAACCATGTCCTTCTTTAATACCTTCTTGAGTGTCCTCATCCCAACATGTGCAAGCCTCCTATGCCAAAGCCATCCAAGTGAAGCTTTGGTGAAGAGGCAAGTTCTTAAGTCTGCATCTTCTGAGGTGAAATCCACTAAGTCAAAGCGCCCCAATCCTCTGGGACTCAAATGTGATACAATTACTAGTCCCAGGAGGCTAGTAAACACATTTATACATCAGATGATTACAGATCTACTTAAACGGGACAAACCTATAAAGGTGACGAACAACTTTAAGGGTTGGTCCACAACTCGGGACATATCATCAGAGTGGGGCTGAAGCAGCCCGATATACGCAGCGAAGCAAATCAGCGGTCCAATAGCCACAGGCAAGGTTGGGAACAGTCGTAACTCTTACCTGATCTCTTTTTTCTGAAAAACAACAAATAAGCAAGGGTGAGTACAAACGTACTCAGCAGCCCACCTTCACCCCCGGAATGGGGAAATCAGATATAATGCATGGAATATGTGGAGCTCAGGATATTTGCAGAAATAGCAATATTTTATGCAGGGTTGTTTTGAAAACATTTTCTATTTTGCAAGGCGCATCCTCTCCAAAAGGAGCAGGAAGTTTTTCAGTATAGAACAAAATCCCCTGGACTAAACAATCCAGGTACCTTAGCATTTTTCCACTGGTTTTCATTTTCAAAAACAGCTACTGGACTTCCTGTCCACCATAGCTCAAGGCTAAACCGCTGGACCTTTTAAAAAACCACTTTTCTCAAACACACCCCTTTTTTTGAAAACAAAACACTAATTGTCATACCACACCAGACTCGTCCATACCAGTGGACACGGACTATTCGAATAGGTTTGAACTCTGCGCAGAGGGGTACACTTTATCCACTAGTCCGGTTTGTGCGATCTCACCGTCGTGAGACCCGAATGCCGAATCTCTTTCTTTCCTCGCACGTCCTAACCTTAACGGTTATACCGGAAGGAGTCAGGCCACCGCCATGCCCAAACCGGACAAAACATTCCCCCTCCTTATCCTCCCGGTGCTCCCTAGCCTTCATAACCCTGGGGTTGGACCGTACGAGTTCAGATTGAGTGATTGCCCACATAGTCTCGAGTGGTTGTACTTATCATGAGTACAGGTAGTGAAGGATGACAAACCGGTCCTTATATGAGGAGACAATCCTTTTGCTCACACCTAAACCAGCTGAGCCATCACCTTAGGCCCTCCCCTAAACCAGGGAGTCCCTGATCATCCCTACTCAAAGGTGATAAGGGTGAAAACCCTTCATCATACTCATTTTGAAAAGCATTTTCTTTTGAAAACTCACACCTTTTCTCAAATCATTTGTAACAAATATATCAAGTATTGATTGCGGCAAGCGGCTAGTTGGCCATAATAACTTGTCTCAAAATCATATCATGCATAAAATAACAGGCTAAGGGTTGTGGTTGTAAAAGCATAGGTAATTTATGCATCAAAGGGATCCAGTGAGCTTGTCGTGCTTATCCGGCGAAGGGGGAAGGGGAGCTCGCGGAACTGGCTTCTAGCTCCATCGCCTGGCGTAGACTTGCAAATCTGGCCTCCACGAGACGGCACGAACGCTCCGATAACTATGCAACATGAATAAGCAAACATACAAACAAGCAAGTATACCAACAAATATTTAGTATAGTGGTTAGAATAGCGATATATGGATGGGCAGAGCCTTGAGTAGAATCTGTGTCATGTGGTGTTGAGGTACTACTAGTGGTGGAGCGGAGGTGCTTACCAGGAGGGTGGACTGGAGGCGAAGTGACATTGTGCGTGTAGCCGGCAGAGCGGAGTAACTGAGTGGGTGGGGTGTTTGCCTTGGCTGAGGGTGTTGAGTGTGTGTGGAGAGGGAGAGGGTAGCTGGGTGTATTTATAGCTGGGTGTATGTGGTGTAGCACAGTGAAGTTCACTGTTGGTGAGAATAGTGACGAATGAATCGTCTAACTTAGTATGAACAGGAGAGTTATAGGCAGAATATGGGACAAGAGTATTTTGGGAGTTTTCTGGAACATGAACCATGCTTAAGGGATGACATGGTTGGATAGGGAATAGTTGACAAGAATTTTAGAAACAAGAATGATTGAAATCTGAGGTTGGATGGAGGAGTTTTGGATTTTATAATCATAGGGAGAAAAAGAAAAGGAAAGGAATATTCTAGAATTTGAATATTTAGAGATATTTGGAAAATCAAAAATACAAATGTATTTTTGAGCGGGGTGCGAGGAATTATTTTGGGGCTTTTCTTGGGCAGAGGTTTATGTTGGTGGAAACTGTTCCTACCTACTATGTCACATCAGACAACAGTGAGGCGGGACCCAAATAGCTGGAATGTTGTGGTATTCTGGTCCAAGTAGGCTGTGGTATCTTAGGCCTGGTTTTATAGGATTGAAGACGTATCCATACAAACATGGTTCACCTTTCTTTTTGGAAGTCTGGCTTGAAAGAATCCCAAAGTTAAGTGTGCTCAACTTGGAGAAATCTGGGATGGGTGACCAGATGGGAAGTTCCCTACTGGAAGGAAAATCACAGTCACCGGAGTTTGTATGACTGGAATATGGGTCTGGCTGGTCTTAGGTGGACTGAACAGCATGACAAATGAGTAGTTGAAATTTGGGGTAATCAGATGATCGATGAATAGTAACGATGAATAGTGACGGTGAATAGTGACGACAGAAAAAACGATTATAGGTATCGTTGATGAATAGTAACGATGATGAATAGTGTCGATGAATAGTAACGGTGAATAGTAACGGTGAATAGTGATGGTGAGTAGTTCGTATGAACGAACGATGAACGATGAATAGTGACGATGAACGAACGATGAACGATGAATAGGAACTATGAACGAACGATGAACGATCGAATGATCGAACGAACGAATGATCGGAATTTCGGCAGCATAACGGCAGGAAAAAGATTATTTGGACGAACAAACGAACGAACGATCGAACGAATGGACGAACGAACCATGAACGATCGGACGAACGATCGAACAATCGGACGAACGAACAAACTAAGAACAGGTGGACGAACGATCGAAGAACGACCGAACGATCCTTGTGCTAGTGTGTGCTTGTGTGGGAAGTGGAGTGGGAGTGGGCGTGTGGGGGGGAGGGAGTTGCCATGAAATGGCTTGGGGTGGGATGAGAGGAGGCCCTTGCCCCTCTATTTATAGCCATGGTGGGGGGATTAGGGGGAGGGATGAGGGGATTAGTGGGAGGATGAGAGGATTGGTGGGAGATTAGCATGGATTTGTCTTATATGAGTGTAATTAGCTTGTAGAGCTCACGTATGACACCGGAGGCATACATATATGTATGAGCATGAGGAAAGTTATGGAGAAAATATTTGTAGGGACTTGAAAAATGATTCTGAAGGTATTTCTCAGGAAGAAAATACTTGGACATATATCGGTGGAATATTTGGGCAATATTTCTGAAAGAGTTTGAGGGTGATCACTGGGGAAATATTTGTAGGATATTTTGAGGAGATTTTAGAGAGAATATAGACCACTATAATTTTATTTATTGATATCAACTCGCAAACAAACATTTTGAAATGAAATTTGAAATTCATTTTGAATTTAGAGCGAGTTTGAGAAAATTCCAAGATTTGAATTTTTGGGATGCTACAAATCTACCCCACTTAAAATGAATCTCGTCCTCGAGATTCGACTTAGAAGGGTTATGGGTATAGCTTTACTTCAGCTACATATCTTCACCTTGCAGATTCTTCGAGGAGATGGAGCTTCAACAAAATCTGGCTCTTGAGGAGCAAACGGTTGCCAATTGCAAACGTTGATTCTGGCTACTCAAAGATCATCTTCAGGCTTCTAGGTTTCGCTTGGTGGCTAGCTTATTAAGGAAGCATCGATGCCAACACACAAACCTTTCTATTGCGAACTTCCACATGGATTTATTCTTTGATTGGTCTTCTAGTGCTTCATCAACAAAACTTGGGTGACCACTTCTCATCCAGAAAATTATATGCTTTGATGATCTGGTCTTCCACAAGCTTGCTACAGGCCTTCTTCTTTTTCTCCATAGCAGGAACCTTGCTGGAACACTACCCCACTTAAAAAGAATGAGGGTAGAACTCTTGAATTTTGGGGATCTGAACTCATTGAAATATCTCATAACAAGGGTGTTACGGGGCCTTCTTCTGATGTTGCTGCTTGAGCAGGCTGCGGAGAAATGACTGACATAGAGTTGATTTTAGGGCAACCTTCCTCTCATCTTCTCTTCACTATTTTCTTTTCACTGGCCCTTTCTTTCTCTTTGCTCTTCCCACTGGAGGATTCTATCAAATAGTATTACCATCATACAGAGGAGGAAACCGAAGATGTTGAACCATGTACAACAGTATTCAACCCAAGAATCACCAAGCATTGTGATCTTAGAGGCGAGGGAGTGGAAAATGGAGTTGCTTGTGATTTGGCAGAGGGGATTTTATCAGAACTGTTTTGCTTTGAGCGAGATGGGGATTGAGGGAGCTGGTTGGGGGGATTTTATAGGCGAGCGGTATGCAAGGGTGTGGAGTGGTGGTGATGGAGCAGGTGCTACGTGGAAGCAAACGCGATGGAGGGGGGACTTGGTGTTGCCGGCGATGATGACGGCGGTGGGTGCGCTGCAAAGGGGGCGTGGGGCGGTGGTAGTGTGCATGGAAGCGGGCACGCATGCGGGGGGGACGGGTGAGTGGTGGGGTCAATGACCCTGATGTTTGTGGTCTCTGGTTCCAAGAATCTTTGCCTCTTTGTATGGTAATAACTCCTTCTGTCCTCTTTTTCTATTTACTTTGACTTAGGGGCAGTGCTTTGATTCTCACGGTCGGTCCTTTTGACTGAGTAGCTGGACAGGTTTCTTCTGTAGCTTATTCCAGGCTTCAAAGGTAAGCTTTCCGGTATCTTCTTAGGTAAGGTGCTTTTCTCTTGAGATGGGTTAAGGGAAGAATGGAAGAATAAGGTGAGGATTAGATCTAATTTGTGATCTATGTTTTTAGAGAAAACCTTTTTAAGAAAAACGAAAAGAAAACACACAAGCTCAGCAATGACAAGCACAAACAAATCAAATGTTTTGAATAAGGGAAGAATAGAGTTTTTCCAAACCACAGACTACTCAGATTCGGGGGCTAAGCATAACTACTATTGCTTGGCTCCTGAACTGAGAACTATGCTAAATAGGACTTATGAGCACTAACGTTAAACTATCACATATGCACTCAAAGGGAAGAAAACATCGAGCGAAATTCATTTTGAAATGCCCTAGGGGGCCACACAATTAGAGTTTTGCAAAACACAAGTCTACACAATTTCCTCTCATACATGCAGGGCTCTAGCCAAAGTGAAGAAAAAACTTCACTACCCAATGCATGCAGAGGACTGGGCATAACTAACTCAGACCAGACAGCTTCTCTTCTGGCGAGGCTAGCACAACTTCAATCTGAGACATCTCCTGGATGGGTCAAGAGGGAGCTGATGTTGATGACTTCTTATGGCGGCAATTGAGATGGCAAGACGGGGTTGAACTCTTCTTCAAGCGGGACTGACTCTTGTAGTTCCTCAGAGGGCGGCGGTGCTGGCGGGGTGCTTGCAGCTTCCTCTTTGACCTCAAGGGAGGGTGCTGGAATCTTCTTCATGGTGAGGGGCTCAAACAACTCTAACGGGGGATCTTGGGAGGATTCAGGGTGCTCTTGCTTATCCATAGCCTGAGGGAAGACTAGAATTCCTTCCAAGACTATGGCTCCTTCCGGTAGTTCCCAAGCCTTCTTCTCTCCTCTGGTAGAGACCGGGTGACCTTCAAGAATCTGGGGATCTTCATCTCTCCTGGGTTGGATGAAGCGGGCTCTTGGATCCGCAGGGCTCTACGTTGGTTATGGGTTACCAAGTAGGCCTCCATCAGCTTCTGGACGTGCTCATCCTTGGCTTTCTTCAGGGCTTCGACAACAATGGCTTCACGACTTTCCAAGGCAGCTACATGGGCTTGAGCTGTGGTGAGATCCACATGGAGCTGACGGTTGCGCTTCTCTGCATCTTCTGTTCAGGCAATCATCTGACAGTGGTGCCGAGCCAAGAAATCATACTGTGTATCCAGGGTGAGCAGGTATGCGGTGAGGTACACGACTGTGAGGTCGTCCTCAAGCAACTGCTGACCTTCCAATGCACGCATCCTGGCCATCCAAACGGGACGGTTTCTCTGAAAGGGCGGAAAGAATCTAAGCGGGGTGTCGACCACTTCTTCTTCATACAGTTGACACAGGGTCCTCAATGCCTTGCGAGCGACGACTTGGCAGGTGTCTTTGAATCTGTGCCCAGCAGCAGTGACACTCCATTCCACATGGTGCGGACTGGATCCAATGTATACAGTCACGACACACTTCTCCGTGCCATGCTCGATGAATTCATGACCATCATACTATGGCTGGCTCCTGATTCCGAGGCGGACTGTGCGTGCTTTCAGCAACTTGGGAAAACCATCTTCGTTTTGGCAAAAGCTGGTTTGGCAGCGAACCTCCATCTGACTTCTGAGAGAAGGAAAGGGGGAAAGCATTTTTGAAATGAAGGGATGAGAGCAAGAATTTTTTTAAAAAAATAGTTTGGACTCAAAAACTTTTGGATCAGGCTAAGGGTTACGTCCTGCGGCCAACCTAACAGCTTTGATACCACCTGAAGCACCCCAATCCTCTGGGACTCAAATGTGATACAATTACTAGTCCCAGGAGGCTAGTAAACACATTTATATATCAGATGATTACAGATCTACTTAAACGAGACAAACCTATAAAGGTGGCGAACAACTTTAAGAGTTGGTCCACAACTCGAAACATATCATCAGAGTGGGGCTGAAGTAGCCCGATATACGCAGCGAAGCAAATCAGCGGTCCAACAGCCACAGGCAAGGTTGGGAACAGTCGTAACTCTTACCCGATCTCCTTTTTCTGAAAAACAACAAATAAGCAATGGTGAGTACAAACGTACTCAGCAGCCCACCTTCACCCACGGAATGGGGAAATCAGATATAATGCATGGAATATGTGGAGCTCAGGATATTTGCAGAAATAGCAATATTTTATGCAGGGTTGTTTTGAAAACATTTTCTATTTTGCAAGGCGCATCCTCTCCAAAAGGAGCAGGAAGTTTTTCAGTATAGAACAAAATCCCCTGGACTAAACCATCCAGATATCTTAGCAGTTTTCCACTGGTTTTCATTTTCAAAAATAGCTACTGGACTAACCGTCCACCATAGCTCAAGGCTAAACCGCTGGACCTTTTAAAAAACCACTTTTCTCAAACGCACCCCTTTTTTTTGAAAACAAAACACTAATTGCCATACCACACCAGACTCGTCCATACCAGTGGACACAGACTATTCGAATAGGTTTGAACTCTGCGCAGAGGGGTACACTTTACCCACTAGTCCGGTTTCTGCGATCTCACCGTCGTGAGACCCGAATGCTGAATCTCTTTCTTTCCTCGCACGTCCTAACCTTAACGGTTATACCGGAAGGAGTCAGGCCATCGCCATGCCCAAACCGGACAAAACATTCCCCCTCCTTATCCTCCCGGTGCTGCCTAGCCTTCATAACCCTGGGGTTGGACCGTACGAGTTCAGATTGAGTGACTGCCCACACAGTCTCGAGTGGTTGTACTTATCATGAGTACAGGTAGTGAAGGATGACAAACCGGTCCTTATATGAGGGGACAATCCTTCTGCTCACACCTAAACCAGCTGAGCCATCACCTTAGGCCCTCCCCTAAACCAGGGAGTCCCTGATCATCCCTACTCAAAGGTGATAAGGGTGAAAACCCTTCATCATACTCATTTTGAAAAGCATTTTCTTTTGAAAACTCACACCTTTTCTCAAATCATTTGAAACAAATATATCAAGTATTGATTGCGGCAAGCGGCTGGTTGGCCATAATAACTTGTCTCAAAATCATATCATGCATAAAATAACAGGCCGAGGGTTGTGGTTGTAAAAGCATAGGTAATTTATGCATCAAAGGGATCCAGTGAGCTTGTCGTGCTTATCCGGCGAAGGGGGAAGGGGAGCTCGCGGAACTGGCTTCTAGCTCCACCGCCTGGCGTAGACTTGCAGATCTGGCCTCCACGAGACGGCTCGAACGCTCCGATAACTATGCAACATGAATAAGCAAACATACAAACAAGCAAGTATACCAATAAATATTTAGTATAGTGGTCAGAATAGCGATATATGGATGGGCAGAGTCTTGAGTAGAATCTGTGTCATGTGGTGTTGAGGTACTACTAGTGGTGGAGCGGAGGTGCTTACCAGGAGGGTGGACTGGAGGCGAAGCGACACTGTGCGTGTAGCCGGCAGAGCGGAGTAACTGAGTGGGTGGGGTGTTTGCCTTGGCTGAGGGTGTTGAGTGTGTGTGGAGAGGGAGAGGGTAGCTGGGTGTATTTATAGCTGGGTGTATGTGGTGTAGCACAGTGAAGTTCACTGTTGGTGAGAATAGTGACGAATGAATCGTCTAACTTAGTATGAACAGGAGAGTTATAGGCAGAATATGGGACAAGAGTATTTTGGGAGTTTTCTGGAACATGAACCATGCTTAAGGGATGACATGGTTGGATAGGGAATAGTTTGACAAGAATTTTAGAAACAAGAATGACTGAAATCTGAGGTTGGATGGAGGAGTTTTGGATTTTATAATCATAGGGAGAAAAAGAAAAGGAAAGGAATATTCTAGAATTTGAATATTTAGAGATATTTGGAAAATCAAAAATACAAATGTATTTTTGAGCGGGGTGCGAGGAATTATTTTGGGGCTTTTCTTGGGCAGAGGTTTATGTTGGTGGAAACTGTTCCTACCTACTGTGTCACATCAGACAACAGTGAGGCGGGACCCAAATAGCTGGAATGCTGTGGTATTCTGGTCCAAGTGGGCTGTGGTATCTTAGGCCAGGTTTTATAAGATTGAAGACGTATCCATACAAACATGGTTCACCTTTCTTTTTGGAAGTCTAGCTTGAAAGAATCCCAAAGTTAAGCGTGCTCAACTTGGAGAAATCTGGGATGGGTGACCAGATGAGAAGTTCCCTACTGGAAGGAAAATCACAGTCACTGGAGTTCGTATGACTGGAATATGGGTCTGGCTGGTCTTAGGTGGACTGAACAGCATGACGGATGAGTAGTTAAAATTTGGGGTAATCAGATGATCGATGAATAGTGACGACAGAAAAGTGATTATTGGTATCATTGATGAATAGTAACAATGATGAATAGTGTCGGTGAATAGTAACGATGAATAGTGATGGTGAGTAGTTCGTATGAACGAACGATGAATGATGAATAGTGACGATGAGCGAACGATGAACGATGAATAGGAACTATGAATGAACGATGAACGATCGAATGATCAAACGAACGAACGATCGGAATTTCGGCAGCATAACGGCAGGAAAAAGATTATTTGGACGAACGAACGGATGAACGATCGAACGATTGGACGAACGGACGAACAAACCATGAACGATCGGACGAACGAACAAACTAAGAACAGGTGGACGAACGATCGAAGAACGACCGAACGATCCTTGTGCTTGTGTGGGAAGTGGAGTGGGAGTGGGCGTGTGGGGGGGGGGAGTTGCCATGAAATGGCTTGGGGTGGGATGAGAGGGGGCCCTTGCCCCTCTATTTATAGCCATGGTGGGGGGATTAGGGGGAGGGATGAGGGGATTAGTGGGAGGATGAGAGGATTAGTGGGGGATTAGCATGGATTTGTCTTATATGAGTGTAATTAGCTTGTAGAGCTCATGTATGACACCGGAGGCATACATATACGTATGAGCATAAGGAAAGTTATGGAGAAAATATTTGTAGGGACTTGAAAATACTTGGACATATATCGGTGGAATATTTGGGCAGTATTTCTAAAAGAGTTTGAGGGTGATCACTGGGGAAATATTTGTAGGATATTTTGAGGAGATTTTAGAGAGAATATAGACCACTATAATTTTATTTGTTGATATCAACTTGCAAACAAACATTTTGAAATGAAATTTGAAATTCATTTTGAATTTAGAGTGAGTTTGAGAAATTCCAAGATTTGAATTTTTGGGATGCTACATAAGTAGAGATTGTTGTATCTAAATCCTTTGAACACCATTGATTCATCATCCATTTTTGATACAATAACCTCTGTTGGAGTGAATAAGCATTGAAGTCCAAGATCACAGAGTTGACCCACTGATAATAAATTGAAGCTCAAAGGTGCAACCAAGAGAACATTTGAAATTGATAAATCATTTGAATTGCCACCTTGCCAAGTCCTTGCACTTTCCCTTTTGAATTGTCTCCAAAAGTGATTTTATCTTGTCCATCAACATTCTTGTCGGCGTTTCGAGACCGGGGGGTCCCTGAGCCGACGAGTGAAGTGTCGCCGCGTGCCCCAGCCCAGATGGGTCGACACGAGGCCGAGCGCGAAGGGGGGAAGTGAGGTGGCCAGAGATGGGCGTGAGAGAGGTGGAAATCCTGCGGCCTTCGTGTTCGTCCCGCGCCCAGGTCGGGTGCGCTTGCAGTAGGGGGTTACAAGCGTCCACACGGGAGAAGGAGCGAGTGGCCTCACGCGAGCGCCCGTCCCGTCCTCGTTCCCGTGCGGCCAACCCTCTCTAAGAGGGCCCTGGTCCTTCCTTTTATAGGCGTAAGGAGAGGGTCCAGGTGTACAATGGGGGGTGTAGCAGAGTGCTACGTGTCTAGCGGAGGGGAGCTAGCGCCCTAAGTACACGCCATCGTGGCGGCCAGAGAGATTTTGGCGCCCAGTTTGTGTGATGTCGTGGCCGTCGGAGGAGCGCTGGAGCCTAGCGGAGGGACAGCTATCGGGGCCGTCGAGTCCTTGCTGACGTCCTCTTGCTTCCGTAAGGGGGCCGAGAGCTGCCATCGTCAGGGAGCGTGTGGGGCGCCATCATCGCCTATCTGGCGGAGCGAGCCAGATGGGACACCGGTCTTGTTCCCCGTAGCCTGAGTCAGCTTGGAGTAGGGTAATGATGGCGCCTCCTGTTGACGTGGCTGGTCCGCGCCCTAGGTTGGGCGATGTGGAGGCTCCTCCGAGGTCGAGGTCGAGTCCGTCTTCCGTGGCCGAGGCCGAGTCCGAGCCCCTAGGTCGGGCGAGGCGGAGGCCGTTGGCTGAGGCCAGGGCGGAATTTGAGTCCTGGGGTCGGGCGAAGCGGAGTTTGTCGTCTTCTAGGGCTGAGCCCAAGTCCGAGCCCTGGGTCGGACGGAGCGGAGTTCGCCGTCTTCCGGGGCTTTGCCCGAGTCCGAGCCCTGGGTCGGGCGGAGCGGAGTTCGCCGTCTTCCGGGGCTTAGCCCGAGTCCGAGCCCTGGGTCGGGCGGAGCGGAGTTCGCCGTCTTCTGGGGCTTAGCCCGAGTCTGATCCCTGGGTCGGGCGGAGCGGAGTTCGCCGTCTTTCGGGGCTTAGCCCGAGTCTGAGCCCTGGGTCGGGCGGAGCGGAGTTCGCCGTCTTCCGGGGCTTAGCCCGAGTCCGAGCCCTGGGTCGGGCGGAGCGGAGTTTCCTATGGTGTGCGGCCGGGCCTGACTGCCTGTCAGCCTCACTCTGTCAAGTGGCACCGCAGTCGGAGCGGCGCAGGCGGCGCTGTCTTTCTGTCAGACCGGTTAGTGGAGCGGCGAAGTGACGGCGGTCACTTCGGCTCTGTCAGCTGAGGGGCGCGCGTCAGGATAAAGGTGTCAGGCCACCTTTGCATTAAATGCTCCTGCGATTCGGTCGGGGTTGCTTCTCGGCAAAGACAGGGCCTCGGGCGAGCCGAGAACATGTTCGCCGCTGGAGGGGGGCCTCGGGCGAGGCGGAGATCCTCCGGGGTCGGCTGCCCTTGTCCGAGGCTAGGCTCGGGCGAGGCGTGATCGAGTCCCTCGAATGGACTGATCCCTGACTTGATCGCACCCATCAGGCCTTTGCAGCTTTATGCTGATGGGGGTTACCAGCTGAGAATTAGGAGCCTTGAGGGTACCCCTAATTATGGTCCCCGACAGTAGCCCCCGAGCCTCGAAGGGAGTGTTAGCACTCGCTTGGAGGCTTTCGTCGCACTTTTTTGCAAGGGGACCAGCCTTTCTCGGTTGCGTTTTGTTCCGGTGGGTGCGCGCGAGCGCACCCGCCGGGTGTAGCCCCCGAGGCCTCGGAGGAGTGGTTTGACTCCTCCGAGGTCTTAACGCCTCGCGCAATGCTTCGGCTGGTCTGGTCGTTCCCTCATGCGAGCTGGCCGTAGCCCGGGTGTACGGTCGGGTCCCAAGTCCTCGAGCTGGTATGTTGACGCTGTCAACGGTTTGGCCGGAGCCAGGTTTGCGAGAGCAGCCTCCGAGCCTCTACACAGGGCGAGAGGGCGATCAGGGACAAACTCGACTTTTTTACATACGCCTCTGCGTCGCCTTTCTGCAAGGAGGAGGGGGGGAGAGCGCCATGTTGCCCTCGGTGGGCGCCGAACATGGTGTCTCCGGTGAGCTGCAAGCGGGTGATCCGAGCGGACGTCCGTGCCCCATTCGTTAGGGGTCGGCTAGAGGCCCAGAGGCGCGCCCAAAAGTACCTGCGGGTGATCTGCCGGACCCGGTCCCCTGGTGATGGGGTCCGAGGGCTCGATGCTTCCCTCCGATGGGATTCCGTTACAAGATCGTTCCCGCTGGTCTCGGAAATGTCCTAGGGTACCTCGGGAGCGCAGCCCGAGCCTTGGTTATGTATCGAACGTACCCATGGTCATCCCTCGCTCTGTGTCTGAGGCGGCTGTGAACCCTTCGGGTGCCAGCCTTCGAACCCCTGATCAGTAGTGGGCACGGATCCCGAGTAGCCTGAGGCAGCCGTTGAACCCCTCCGAGGGGCCGGCCTTTGAACCTCTGACCAGTAGTGGGTGTGGAGCCCACGTGCTCTGAGGCGGCTGTTGAACCCTTCCGAGGGGCCAGCCTTCGAACCTCTGATCAGTAGGGAGGCTCGGAGCCTGGTTCCTTCACAGGGAAGGATCCCTTCCGGGGTATCCCCCTTTCCCGGTCCCTGTTGCAAGAGAGAGAAAGAGGAAAAAAGGAAAAGGATACAAAATCGAACGACGCGGCGTACCTTTTTTGACGCGGTCATTATGGCGAAGGCGAAGCGTCGCTCGCTTCTCCTGCCAGAGGCGCCGCCTGTCTCGCCGCGGAGTTAATGCGACGGGGCGAGTGGTTCGCAGGGCAGCCGTTGCGCGTGCGCGAGCCGTTCAAGGAACAGGACACGGGCGCGTTGTCTTCACGCCGTGAGAGAGGGTTCTCTCGCTGCCCCCGGATGGGACGTAAGCTTGGCTGACGACGTGACCGCTGCTCCTGCCCGCCTGCCACCACCATTACTGTCGGCCCGTTTTCGGCCGCATTGACCGTCGCGCCAGGCTGGAGCCGCTGGGTCGCCTCGAGTCGCGGTATTGGTTCCGCAGTCGAGGAGGCGCGGTGGTGGCGCAGGTGGCGGTGCAGTTGCAGGCACGAAGCATTCGGCGCGCCGGTTGCATGACGCGTGGGCCTGGGCCTCCATGCTGGGCGTGTTGGGAGTCGGAGAAGCGCGCCCACTTGGCACGGTTGCATGCCGCCTGCATGGCTGCCCGCCCTCTTGCCCGCTGGTCTGGGCGAAAGTGGAGAGCCGCTTGTAACCGCTGGGCAGTTGCACGCACCACACGTGGAGGTTTGGCTTCTTCTGCTCTGGGCCGGCTTGCATGACATGTGGGACCCAGCCCCCGCGCCGTAGGGGGAGGACCTTGGAGCGTGTTGGAGAAGACTCAGCCCACGACGGCTGGGGACGCAAGTGGGGAGAGTCGCCTTTAAAAGGGGGTTGGCCCTCTTGGAAGGCGACCGTGTCTTCGCGCTCCCTTATGCATCGTGTCTTTCCACCTTCCAAGCCCCAGATGGGGGATATCCGCCGTCTTTCCGCTTTGTTGTTGGAGGAACGCAACTCCACGGGAGTTGGTACCTTTCAGCCGTCGTTCGGCTTCAAGGATTTTCATCATGCAGCCCGGCTGCACCCCTCCGCCGGCGGTCACCCAAGACGGTGACCTCCAGCCCTTGGATGGGGAGAGGCAAACCGGGCTGCGGCCTCTGCCCCTCCCTCAGCCTCAAGGATTTTCATCACCAGGGCTGGGGAGGGGAGTGTGCCGAGTTGGGGTCGGCCCCTGCGTGTGCGGTGGCCCGCTCCTTCCCTCAGTGATCGGGGGGAAGGGCAGGAGTCGTCCGTGGCACTGGCAGCTGCATCATGCCCGGCTCTCTGAGCCGCTCCCGGTGCCGCCTCCCGCCACGGCAACTGGAAGAGGTTCCGCCACCGACGAGCTTGCCGACGCCACCCGCGGACCGACCTCCAACTCTACGGCCTTCTGCCCGTCCTTGCCTCACGAGTTTGGGCACGGGCGGGGGCCTCCTGGCAGCAGCATCCGCCCTGAGGTCATCGTTGCTGCTGTTCGGCCCCCCGGAGCAGAAGTCTTCATCGTCGCCGCTGCTGGGGCAGGCGACGGCGAGCCGTTCGTCGGTCTTCTGTTGCTCCGCAGGCCCCCCCAGTCGCGTGGGGTTGTTCGTACCTGCGGAGGTGGAACCGGAGTTCCGTTTGTAATGGCACTTCGAATGCCAGTGTTTTTGTTCATCGTGGCTGTCGAGGCCTGAACGTGTATGTAAATTCGGCACGGAGCCGTGTTTTTCCCCATTTTCGAGCACTAAGACTCGTCTGTTGGTTGTCTGAACCGCTTCACCAAGCGTGAGTCGCCCCGTGTAAAGGTGACGAGTGAGGTATCCGTATCCCGGAGGCGTAGGAGTCCCTCGGCTCGGTCAGCCTTGTTGTCCGAGGATTCCCTTGCTTAGTTAGAGGAAACCCTCGGCCGCTCTTCGATGAGCCGAGGCCAGGGGTAGTGGTGCCAGCGCGAACAGAGGCAGAGTTGGCTCGAAAAGAAGACCAGGTCGGCCGGAGCCTGGCCGGGTCGTCCGTTAGCGGGACCGACACCGGAATTGACCTGCCGAGGCCTCGGGCCGGGCTGATGTCCTTGGGGGACAGCTAGCCGAGGCCCCGGGGTGACCGGCCGAGCCGCCTGCTCGGGCCGGATTCTTGGAGAAGACCCTAGCGGTGATGGCCCGGGCTTGGTGATGACGTTGTCCTTCAGAGCGGAGACCCTTGGACCGCGTCGCCGTCCGAGGCTAGGTCGGACCTCGCCAAAGGTGTTGTCGACGCCGAGGGTGCTGCTGCTCCCTTTAGCCGTCAAGATCCGAGCCTGCAGGATCGGATTATCTTGTAGCGCGTGTTTTTTGCGGCCGCCGAGGCCGAAACACACCCTCGCTGTATTGTAAAGCCGCGTCTCCTTTCCTCTTGTTTCGAGTATCTGGACTTTTTTGTCGGTAGCAGAACTGTTTGTGCGAGCGAGAGTTGCTTCTCACGGAAGGTGATGAGTGAGGTATCCGTATCCCGGAGGCGTAGGAGTCCCTCGGCTCGGTCAGCCTTGCCGCTTACGCGCACTCTTACCCGTCCATGGGGTTCTGTCACCGACGCAGTCGAGAAGGCTCGAAGAATCGCTCCGGCAGAAGAGCTTCCGAACGTGAAGACTTGTTCGGTCCGCGGAATCACTTATCCGAACGTGAGTTACTTATGGCAGAAGGTGATGAGTGAGGTATCCGTATCCCGGAGGCGTAGGAGTCCCTCAGCTCGGTCAGCCTTGGCTGCTTACGTGTACTCCGTCGTTTTCAGGATCCACTTTCGAAGTAGTCGAAAAGCACGAAAGACATTCCGGCGGAAAATATCTTTTTTCGAGGAAAATTTCGACGCAGAGGGGGTTCCCCCCTTTTAACCCCCGAGGGAGGGTCGGGCTTTGCCGAGGCAAGGCTGACCCTTCCTTGATGACTAAACTTTGCGTGAGAGCGAGGTATATGAACAACTTGAAAACATCTTAAGGGTAGAAGCGACGTAGCTGTTGGATGTTCCAAGCGTTGTTGTAGACCTCGCCTTGACTGTTGGCCAGCTTGTATGTTCCGGGTTTTAGAACTTTGGCGATGACGAACGGCCCCTCCCAGGGGGGCGTGAGCTTGTGTCGACCTCGGGCGTCTTGTCGCAGCCAAAGCACCAGGTCGCCCACCTGGAGGTCTCGGGACCGGACCCCTCGGGCGTGGTAGCGTCGCATGGACTGCTGGTACCGCGCCGAGTGTAGTAAGGCCTTGTCCCGAGCCTCTTCCAGCTGGTCCAGTGAGTCTTCTCGACTAGCTTGGTTGCTTTGGTCGTCATAGACCCTCGTCCTCGGGGAACCGTATTCTAGGTCTGTGGGCAAAATGGCCTCGGCCCCATAGACTAAAGAACGGCGTGAAGCCCGTGGCTCGGCTCGGTGTCGTCCTCAGGCTCCAGACCACCGAGGGGAGTTCCTTCATCCATCGCTTGCCGAACTTGTTGAGGTCGTTGTAAATCCGAGGCTTGAGTCCTTGTAGAATCATGCCGTTGGCGCGCTCTACTTGCCCATTCGTCATGGGATGAGCCACGGCGGCCCAGTCCACCCGGATGTGGTGATCCTCGCAGAAGTCCAGGAACTTTCTGCTGGTGAACTGGGTGCCGTTGTCGGTGATGATGGAGTTCGGGACCCTGAAACGATGGATGATGTTGGTGAAGAACGCCACCGCCTGCTCGGACCTGATGCTGTTCAGGGGTCGGACCTCGATCCACTTGGAAAACTTGTCGATGGCGACCAACAGGTGCGTGTAGCCCCCGGGTGCCTTCTGCAAGGGGCCGACGAGGTCCAGACCCCACACAGCAAAAGGCCATGTGATGGGTATTGTCTGTAGAGCCTGAGCGGGCAGGTGGGTCTGCCTTGCGTAGAACTGACACCCTTCGCAGGCGCGGACAATTCTAGTGGCGTCGGCCATCGCCGTTGGCCAGTAGAAACCTTGTCGGAAAGCATTTCCGACAAGGGCTCGAGGTGCTGCATGGTGGCCGCAAGCCCTCGAGTGTATTTCTTGGAGGAGTTCCTGACCTTCGGTGGTGGAGATGCATCGCTGGAGGATGCCTGAAGGGCTGCGGTGGTAGAGCTCCTTCCCTTCTCCCAGCAAGACGAACGACTTGGCGCACCGCGCCAACCGCCGAGCTTCGGCTCGGTCGAGGGGTAGCTCTCCTCGGTGGAGATATCGCAGGTACGGGGTCTACCAGTTTTGATCAGGCGTGGCCCCACTTTGCCACCCCTCGACGTGCAGCGTCTCGCCCTCGGGGGCCGAGGGTACCTCGGGCCGAACCGAGGGTGCCTCGGGCCGAGCCGAGGGTGCCTCGGACTGTGCCGAGGGTACCTCGGGCTGGGCCGAGGGTGCCTCAGGCTCGGGCGCGTCGTCGATCTTGACGGAGGGTTGATGCAGATCTCGAGAGAAGACGTTCGGGGGAACCGTTGTTCGGCCCGAGGCCATTTTAGCCAGCTCGTCCGCAGTCTCGTTGTAGCGCCGAGCGATGTGGTTGAGCTCGAGCCCGTAGAACTTGTCTTCCAGGCGCCGAACCTCATCGCAGTAGGCCTCCATCTTCGGGTCGCGGCAGTGGGAGTTCTTCATGACTTGGTCGATGACGAGCTGCGAGTCACCGCGAGCGTCGAGGCGTCGGACCCCTAGCTCGACGGCAATCCACAACCCGTTGACCAGAGCCTCGTACTCAGCTACATTGTTGGACGCCGGGAAGTGGAGGCGTAGCACGTAGCGTAGGTGCTTCCCGAGGGGCGAGATGAAGAGTAGGCCTGCGCCGGCTCTTGTCTTCATCAGCGACCCATCGAAGAACATGGTCCAGAGCTCCGGTTGGATCGGAGCTGTTGGTAGCTGGGTGTCGACCCATTCAGCCACGAAGTCCGCCAAGACTTGGGATTTGATGGCCTTCCGAGGGGCGAACGAGATTGTTTCGCCCATGATTTCCACCGCCCACTTTGCAATCCTACCCGAGGCCTCTCGGCAATGGATGATCTCCCCCAGGGGGAAGGATGACACCACAGTTACCGGATGAGACTCGAAGTAGTGTCGCAACTTCCGCCGTGTCAGGATCACCACGTACAGCAGCTTCTGAACTTGTGGGTAGCGGATTTTGGTTTCGGACAGTACCTCGCTGACGAAGTAGACTGGCCTCTGAACGGGCAATGCATGCCCCTCTTCTTGCCTCTCGACCACAATCGCGGCGCTAACCACCTGGGTGGTCGCGGCGACGTAGACCAAGAGGGCTTCTCCGGCAGCAAGGGGAACCAAGATAGGCGCCTTCGTGAGGAGCGCCTTCAGGTTCCCGAGGGCTTCCTCGGCCTCAGGGGTCCAAGTGAAGCGCTCGACCTTCCTTAAGAGGTGGTACAGAGGTATACCTCTTTCGCCGAGGCGTGAGATGAAGCGGCTCAGAGCCGCGAGACATCCCATGACCCTTTGTACGCCTTTCAAGTCCTCGATGGGCCCCATGCTGGTGATGGCTGCGATCTTCTCCGGGTTGGCTTCGATGCCCCGCTCGGAGACGATGAACCCCAAGAGCATGCCTCGGGGCACCCCGAAGACACACTTTTCGGGATTGAGCTTGACGCCTTTCGCCTTGAGACATCGGAATGTCACTTCAAGGTCGGAAAGGAGGACGGAGGCTTTCCTCGTCTTGACTACGATGTCATCGACGTAGGCCTCGACCGTGCGACCAATGTGTTCGCCGAACACATGGTTCATGCACCGCTGGTACGTCGCGCCCGCATTCCTCAAGCCGAACGGCATGGTGACATAGCAGTACATGCCGAAGGGTGTGATGAAAGAAGTCGTGAGCTGGTCGGATTCTTTCATCCTAATTTGGTGATACCCTGAGTAGGCATTGAGGAAAGACAGGGTTTCGCACCCAGCAGTGGAATCCACGATCTGATCGATGCGAGGCAGAGGGTAGGGAACCTTCGGACATGCTTTGTTCAGACCAGTGTAGTCTACACATATCCGCCATTTCCCCCCTTTCTTTCTCACAAGCACAGGGTTGGCAAGCCATTCGGGATGGAATACCTCTTTGATGAACACTGCCGCCATTAGCTTGTGGATCTCCTCGCCTATGGCTCTACGCTTCTCCTCGTCGAATCGGCACAGAGGCTGCTTGACGGGTCGGGCTCCGGCTCGGATGTCCAGCGAGTGCTCGGCGACATCCCTCGGTATGCCGGGCATGTCCGAGGGACTCCACGCGAAGACGTCGGCGTTCGCGTGGAGAAAGTCGACGAGCACTGCTTCCTATTTGGGATCGAGCCCGGAGCCGATCCGGACTTGCTTGGAGGCGTCGCTGCTGGGGTCGAGGGGGACAGACTTAACCGTCTCCGCTGGCTCGAAGTTGCCAGCATGACGCTTCACGTCTGGCACCTCCTTAGAGAGGCTCTCCAGGTCGGCGATGAGGGCCTCGGACTCGGCGAGGGCCTTGGCGTACTCCACGCACTCCACGTCGCATTCGAACGCGTGTTTGTACGTGGGGCCGACGGTGATGACCCCGTTGGGGCCTGACATCTTGAGCTTGAGGTAGGTGTAGTTGGGGACGGCCATGAACTTCGCGTAGCAGGGCCTTCCCAATACCGCGTGGTAGGTTCCTCGAAACCCGACCACCTCGAACGTCAGGGTCTCCCTTCGGAAGTTGGAGGGTGTTCCGAAGCAGATGGGAAGATCGAGTTGTCCGAGGGGCTGGACGCACTTCCCAGGGATGATCCCATGGAAAGGCGCAGCGCCCGCCCGGACCGAGGACAGATCGATACACAGAAGCCCGAGGGTCTCGGCGTAGATGATGTTGAGGCTGCTGCCTCCATCCATGAGGACCTTGGTGAGCCTGACGTCGTCGATGACGGGGCCGACGACGAGCGGGTATTTCTCAGGGCTCGGCACATGGTCGGGGTGGTCGACTTGGTCGAAGGTGATGGGCTTGTCGGACCAGTCTAGGTAGACTGGCGCCGCCGCCTTCACCGAACAGACCTCCCGGCGCTCTTGCTTGCGGTGCCGAGCTGAGGCGTTCGCCGCTTGCCCGCTGTAGATCATGAAGCAGTTGTGAACCTCGGGGAACTCTCCTGCCTGGTGATCTTCCTTCTTGTCGTCGTCGCGGGCCCTGCCACCCTCCGCGGGTGGCCCGGCCCTGTGGAAGTGGCGCCGAAGCATGACGCACTCCTCAAGGGTGTGCTTGACGGGCCCCTGGTGATAGGGGCACGGCTCCTTGAGCATCTTGTCGAAGAGGTTGGGACCTCCAGGGGGTTTCCGAGGGTTCTTGTACTCGGCGGCGGCGACAAGGTCCACGTCGGCGGCGTCGCGTTTCGCTTGCGACTTCTTCTTGCCCTTCTTCTTGGCGCCGCGTTGAGTTGACGCCTCGGGGGCATCTTCCGATGGGCGGCCCTAGGGCTGCTTGTCCTTCTGAAAGATAGCCTCGACCGCCTCCTGGCCGGAGGCGAACTTGGTGGCGATGTCCATCAGCTCGCTCGCCCTGGTGGGGGTCTTGCGACCCAGCTTGCTCACCAGGTCGCGGCAGGTGGTGCCGGCGAGGAACGCGCCGATGACATCCGAGTCGGTGATGTTGGGCAGCTCGGTGCGCTGCTTCGAGAATCGCCGGATGTAGTCCCGGAGAGACTCTCCCGGCTGCTGTCGGCAGCTTAGGAGGTCCCAGGAATTCCCGGGGCGCACGTACGTGCCCTGGAAATTGCCGGCGAAAGCTTGGACTAGGTCGTCCCAGTTGGAGATCTGCCCCGGAGGCAGGTGCTCCAACCAGGCGCGAGCGGTGTCGGAGAGGAACAGGGGGAGGTTGCGGATGATGAGGTTGTCATCGTCCGTTCCACCCAGTTGGCAACCACGTCCTCTTGCTTCCGTAAGGGGGCCGAGAGCCGCCATCGTCAGGGAGCGTGTGGGGCGCCATCATCGCCTATCTGGCGGAGCGAGCCAGATGGGATGCCGGTCTTGTTCCCCGTAGCCTGAGTCAGCTTGGAGTAGGGTAATGATGGCGCCTCCTGTTGACATGGTTGGTCCGCGCCCTAGGTTGGGCGATGTGGAGGCTCCTCCGAGGTCGAGTCCGTCTTCCGTGGCCGAGGCCGAGTCCGAGCCCCTAGGTCGGGCGAGGCGGAGGCCGTTGGCTGAGGCCAGGGCGGAATTTGAGTCCTGGGGTCGGGCGAAGCGGAGTTCGTCGTCTTCTGGGGCTGAGCCCAAGTCCGAGCCCTGGGTCGGGCGGAGCGGAGTTCGCCGTCTTCCGGGGCTTTGCCCGAGTCCGAGCCCTGGGTCGGGCGGAGCGGAGTTCGCCGTCTTCCGGGGCTTAGCCCGAGTCCGAGCCCTGGGTCGGGCGGAGCGGAGTTCGCCGTCTTCCGGGGCTTAGCCCGAGTCCGAGCCCTGGGTCGGGCGGAGCGGAGTTCGCCATCTTCCGGGGCTTAGCCCGAGTCCGAGCCCTGGGTCGGGCGGAGCGGAGTTCGCCGTCTTCCGGGGCTTAGCCCGAGTCCGAGCCCTGGGTCGGGCGGAGCAGAGTTTCCTATGGTGTGCGGCTGGGCCTGACTGCCTGTCAGCCTCACTCTGTCAAGTGGCACCGCAGTCGGAGCGGCGCAGGCGGCGCTGTCTTTCTGTCAGACCGGTCAGTGGAGCGGCGAAGTGACGGCGGTCACTTCGGCTCTATCAGCTGAGGGGCGCGCGTCAGGATAAAGGTGTCAGGCCACCTTTGCATTAAATGCTCCTGCGATTCGGTCAGGTTGCTTCTCGGCGAAGACAGGGCCTCGGGCGAGCCAGGAACGTGTTCGCCGCTGGAGGGGGGCCTCGGGCGAGGCGGAGATCCTCCGGGGTCGGCTGCCCTTGTCCGAGGCTAGGCTCGGGCGAGGCGTGATCGAGTCCCTCGAATGGACTGATCCCTGACTTGATCGCACCCATCAGGCCTTTACAGCTTTATGCTGATGGGGGTTACGAGCTGAGAATTAGGAGCCTTGAGGGTACCCCTAATTATGGTCCCCGACAATTCTCATCAAGTGAGGTGAACATCCGTGGGTTGCCTGTCATATGTTGTGTGCATCCACTGTCAATAACCCAATGGCTCCCACCGGTCTTGTAGTTCACCTACATCCACAGACAAATCAAGCTTGAGTTTTGAGGGCCCTATATTGCATAGGACCAGTGACTCTCTCAATCAAGGACTTTGCAACCCAAATTTGTCTAGGTCTACTCTTTCTTGGTGGACCTAGGAATGTAACTTTGACCTTTCCATTTGCTACTTTTCTTAGAACATAATGAGCATTGAAAGCAAATGGTCTTGAGTGCTTAGGCAAGGGAGTTGGTGGTTTGGCTTTGCAGTTGTGGGCAAAGTGACCTTCTTTTCCACATTCAAAGCATTTGATGGGCTTATGAGTCTGCTTTGGCTTGTATTGAGTGGTAGCTTTCTTTTGCACAAAAGCATTGTATCCAGTACCACTCTTGTTGTTTTTCATGACAGTGTTCATAAGCAACTCATTTTGGAGGTATTGACCCTTGTTGAACTTTTGCACACTTGTTGCAAGATGTTCATTTTCACTCTTAAGTTTCTTGACCTCATTTTTAAGCCTTTCATTATCCACTGCCAACTCTTTGTTGAAATCATTGTTCTCAATGGAAACCTTTCCTCTAGTAGTTGCATCAGTCAGGTATCTCTTCAATTTTTGGTTGTCTAAAGTCAAGACTTCAACTTTTTCAGTCAATTCATCATGTAGACTAGTTTGCTCTCCTTGACTCAAATCATCACATGAGGTTGCTACATCAATCTTAACAACAGGGTTAATAGCCTCATGTGTTTTGCAAGATAAAAGTTCATTTTCAACAAGAAGATTATCATGATCAAATTTAATCTTAGTATAGTCTTCCTTGATTTTCACTAGTCTATCTTTCAACTCCCTATTAGCTTCATTTAACTTGTCACAATTATCTTTAGCATCTTTTAGGGAGGATGTGAACTCATTTATAGTGGATGACATAGTTTTGTTTTCTTCTTTCATTTCATCACTAGCTTTCATAACTATGTCATATTTGGCATTCAAAGATTCATTTTCATTTTTCAACCTATCACATTTAGCTTTTGACTTCCTAATGATTTGAGTGTATTCTTTAAGCAAGTCAGCTAGTTCATCATAGGAAGGTGAAGCAAATTCATCATCACTATCACTATCACTATCATTAGTAATATCAATATCATTTTGTACCTTCCGTTCACCTCTAGCCATGAGGCATAGGTGAGAAGTCGATGATGGCGATGGTGGTGGTGAAGAGAAGTCCCCGGCGATGGTGGCAACCTTTTCATCATTCTCTTCTTCACTTGAGGAAGATCCACTTGATGACTCAATGTCAGTGAGCCAGTCACCAACAATATATGCCCAAGCTCTCCACAGTTGTAGCAATCCATCTCAGAAATGGGCTTTCTTTTGCTGGAAAAGAATTTCTTCTTTCTTGAATCAAATTTGATGCCTTCTCTGTTGAGCTTCTTTAACATCTTGGTGGTCTTCCTCACCATCAAGGCAATGTTAGCATCAAGGTCATCATCACTTGAGGATTCTTCCCCAATTTGTACTTTGGATTTTCCTTTTCTTTCTTGATTTGCTTTGAGAGCCAAATCCTTTCTCTTGGAAGATGACTCATCTTTATCATTGATGTGCATGTACATCTCATGAGCATTGATCTTTCCCAATATCTGTGTAGGTGTGGTAACTGAAAGATCCATTTGATGTAGCACAGTGACAATGTGTCCATATTTGTCTATTGGGAGGACACTGAGAATCTTCCTCACAACATCCGGTTGTGAGATTTGAGTAAGCCCCAATCCATTTACTTCCTCTACAAGAATATTGAGACGTGAGTACATAGCATTGGCATTTTCATTAGCAAGCATTTCAAAAGAATTCAACTTTCTCGTAGCAATGTGATATCTCTCCTCACGTTCACTCCTAGTTCCTTCATGTAGAGCACAAATGTCCATCCACAAATCATGAGCATTTTTATGATTTCTAACTCTATTGAACACATCTTTGCAAAGGCCTCTAAAAAGGGTGTTTTTGGCCTTAGCATTCCATTTCTCATAATTAAACTCATCACCTACAAGATTTGTGAGATCTCTAGGTTGGGGGAATCCTTGTGTGGCGGCTTTGTAGACCCTAATGTCTATAGCCTCTAAATAGGCTTCCATACGAATTTTCCAATATGGAAAATTGTCACCATAAAAAACGGGAGGAGGTCCATCCCCACCGGACATCGTTACTCTAGCGGTTAAGCTAATCTAAGAGCAACAAGGCTCTGATACCAATTAAAGGATCACGATGCCCAAGAGGGAGGTGAATTGGGCTTTTCTAAAAATCAACACTAATTAAAACCTAAGCAAGAGCTAAGCAAGAGCCCAACTTCACCCCAACAACTAGCACTAAGAAAATAATACTAGAAATACAACAATGCTAAGACAATACTTCAATTGCTTGCTAAACAAATACACAATGTAAAGTGCTTAAATTAAGTGCGGAATGTAAAGCAAGGTTTAGAAGACCCCTCCAATTTTTCCCGAGGTATCGAAGAGTCGGCACTCTCCACTAGTCCTCGTTGGAGCACCCGCGCAAGGGTATCGCTCCCCCTTGGTCCTCGCAAGAACCAAGTGCTCACTACGAGATGATCCTTTGCCACTCCGGCGCGGTGGATCCCTCGAGACCGCTTACAAACTTGAGTCGGGTCACCAACAAGATCTTCACGGTGATCACCGAGCTCCCAACGCCACCAAGCCGTCTAGGTGATGCCGATCACCAAGAGTAACAAGTCGTAGACTTTCGCTTGACCAAGAGAAGCCTAATGCAAGTGGTGTGTGCTCTAGGTGGCTCTCGCTAGCGCTAATGAGGAACAAATGCGGGATTAAGATTCTCTAATCTCCTCACTAGGCTTTTGGTGCTTGCAATGCTCTAGCAATGTGCTGGAATTAATGTGGGCAGCAAGACGTTGAATATGGTGGGTGGAGGGGGTATAAATAGCCCTCACCCACCAACTAGCTGTTACCAGCACTCTTCTGCGCATGGGCGCACCAGACAGTCCAATGCGCCATCGGTGCGCTAATGGTGCGCCACCGGTGCGCCAACGGTCGACTCCAACGGCTAGTTCTGACAGCTAGCCGTTGGGCTGATGGCACACCGGACAGTGAACAGGCACTGTCCGGTGCACACCAGACAGTCCGGTGCACTGTCCGATGCGCCACTAAAATTCATTTCTGAAACCGTCGCTCTCGGGTTTCTGTGGGAACAAACTCTTCCCCAGGGCCACCTCGGCCCCATCTGGCAGAGGGTGCACCGGACAGTCCGGTGCCCCAAGACCAGAAACCCTATCTCTCGTTTTTCAGCTGATTTTCAAATCGGTTTTCGTTCTAACTTGTGAGTGAGTTCTAGAGTGACACCTAGCATTGAATGTGAGTGTGATTGTGCACCAACACTACACTAGAACTCTCTTGGTCAAACTACTCATCGACAACCCCTCTTTATAGTATGGCTAAAAGAGAATAAAAGACTTAACTAAATCACGAGTGTCCACATCTCCTTGACACTCGGACTCCGTAGTCCTTCACCTTTTGTTTCGTCGTTTTAGCCGTCGCTTTGAGTTCTCATCTCCGGGATTGTTTTCACCGTTGTAGTACTTCTACCTGCAATGCGACCTAACTTACCATTTGTCTCTGCAAAACACACGTTAGTCACATATAACATTATGTTGTCATTAATCACTAAAACCAACCAGGGGCCTAGATGCTTTCACCTCACACAGGCAACTCCGCTAGGCGGCTAAGCAGATAAGACATGATTTCACGATGAGAACGAATGTAGATTCCTATCATCAAGAAAGTCGGCTACATCAATGTATTACTTTCCCCTAACATTCCTATTATTAACAACCTAAATCAAAAAACCTCCTTTAAAGAGCAAAAGAATCCTTCTTAGATAAAGCAGCCTCAAGATAAATAAGAGCAACTCCTTCGAAGAAAATGAAGGACCACTTGAAATGCCTATATATAAAAGAAGGAAACACGCCGGAGGAAAGGAAACCTAGCGTACAATAGGGAAACTTAGTACATGCACCATTTTCTTTTGCAGCGTAATCACTAAGCCGATTTCTTTTATTTATCTAAACAAGTATATGAGCATAGTAAATCCATGCTAAAAACGAGCATTGCCTAAAATGGAGCTGAGCATTTTTAGATTAAAGTATAATGCAAACGTTCACAACGCATACACACTTACCCTCTATTAACATAGGCAACGATTAATATGCAATCAGCCAACGGTGTAAACGAACATCCTAATCCGTTGTATTGTGATCCAACCATAGATATAATAAATCTACACAAATCAGTGGTGAAAGAATTTAAGTGGTAAATGTGATATATGACTAGAACATGATCTAACAGATTAGAAATCTCGTTTGCATGTTTATACATAAGGTCTAATTGCACCATAGTAGTTTCCATGAACATATAAAACTCTATCTCTATAAACACCTTCGAATATTTAATGGATAAATTACGGAGATAAGATTCATAATGCTATCATAGACATTTCGTTGACACAAAAATATCCTATACCACTAGAAACACAGCTGATAAGTTTGAGAAGGCCGGCCCATGGCTTGAGCGGTCAGCTGTGGTTAGTCTGGTTACTGTTTTTTTGGTTTACGTACGTAGGCGGATGTTTTAGGCCCATGTGATGCGGCCCGTGGGCGCGAAGCGGTGAGAGAGGAAGAGAATATCTCTTCCTCCGCGAGTCGCGAGCCGTGGAGAGACCCGTCCCACTCCAACTCCAGGCCATCCCCCTACGCCTCAGACCTCGGTGCAAACCTGCCGCGAAAATAGCAGCCGCCCGTTCGCTCTCCCACTCCTCCCGCGATGAGCGACCCGCGGGGCCACGCCGCCGGTCCCGACCGTGACGGGGACGACCCGCTCGCCGAGGACGCCAACAGCGAGGAAGCGTGGCAGACGCCCGAGAAAGAGCCGGTTGCCGTGTCGAAAGAGGCGGCTGCGCGGGGTGGGGACACGACCCCGGACGCCGAACCGGAGAGCGATGACGGAGAGGGAGGAGTGGGCTCCCCGGATCAGATGGAGCCCAATGCGGACGGGGAGAGCGCACCGTCCGTGGCCGCGGCTGAGGACCCGGAGGGGATTGTTGGCAGCGCAAAGGTGGAGACGAACGGCGAGGACGCCATCAGCCTTGACGCCGACGGGGAGGAGGAGGACGACGATGATGACGGAGACGAGGAGGAGGAGGAGGACGACGACGACGACGACTCCACCCCTGATGCGTCTCCGAGGGCCGAGGTGAAGGTGGAGGGCGAGAGCTCCACGGGGATGACCCAGAGTGGCGCCGGCCACCGCGTGGAGGTGGAACCGGACCCCTTCCTCGACGGTGATGACTCTGGGACGGAGGAGGAGCAATCTGCGTTCATGGCGGAGCTGGAGCGCTTCCATAGGGAGCACAGTCTCGAGTTCAAGCCGCCCAAGTTCTACGGCAAGGGCCTCAACTGCCTCAAGTGTGCATCTTAACTATACCTCTCGTTCTCTGAGCTACTCCTGTCCTGTACCGTCTTTTGTTGTCTAAACGCACTTGGCCCCTGTTTGATATGTTGTAATCTAGGTTATGGAGGCAGGTCGCCCACCTGGGAGGCCACGAGCAGGTACGGCTGATTTCATTATCACGCATAGGCACTTGCTGCTGTAGATACAATATAGTGAAATTTTCTCGGATAACTGAATTTACAAGCTAGTAAAATACTGATGATCTTTAACAGGTTTCACTTCTTTTCATGATTGCGTTGCTCAGCACTTTGTATGTGGGCATTAGTTCAGTTGAATATTTTTGTTTATTCAGGTAACGGTTTGTAAACTATGGCGTCAAGTTGGAGAGACTTTCAGGCCACCAAAGTAAGGGCCTCTTTTCACAATACATCAATGTTCTTGTAAACGGTAAACAGTTAGTCACCTACCGTTTAGCCATTATTCGAGCTAAATAGACCATTAAGCAGGCTACACGGCTAATTAAATGGGCTAAACAGATGATTAAATGAAAACGACATACCACAAGGTAGCGTTTGAATGGTGTTTAAACGGGCTAAACAACCGTTTAGGTGAACATTGCAATACATGTTAAATGCGACCTTGTAGATGATTCTTTTTATGCCATGTAATCATTCCTTCGATTCACATCTTTTGCAGGACCTGCACGACTGTTTCTTGGTCATTTCGAATTTTCTATGAGAAGGTGATGCACTGGCTGCAGTATTTTTTTTCTTAAATTTCCAAGGAATGCCTTTGTTTACTTCATCCATTATAGTGTAGCTGAGGAGCATTTCATCCATGAACAGAACTGTAGTCATTATCAACCTTACCTCAGTTAACACGAAGAATAAAAAATTACATCAAACTTAGTTTGGTTCTTTTAACTTATAAACATGAATCTTTGCTAGACTCGACCTAACAAATATAAATATGGAGCTAGAGGTACTGAACCTGTCAGTGAATAAATTTTAACCTTGAAGCGCCACAGATTTTTTATTCATTTTGTGATAATGATACTTCATGCTGTTAATTGTTTAGAGACAAACAAATATGTGTTTTTTTCTTACCTTTTATTGCCTTGTGGGAACAAATATGACAGCCAGCTGTTTGACATGCTTTAGATGCTTGCCAAGTAGGCATACTTCTTTTACTTCATCATATCCTTGTTGATGCTTTAGATGCCAGGTTTTCGATTGAATACAGTAATAGTAATAGTCATTGCTCTAAGGTCTAAGCTTATGGGTTTCCATGTTATATCTATTCATTAGTTTCCTTGGTTTGTTAACTGATGAATTCAGGCACTTCTTGAATACGAAAAACACAAGGTCCGGACTGGTCAGCTTCAGATACCACCGCCTGGTTTACCACAGCCTAGTGGTGCTGACCGTGAGGTAAACCTTTTTCTTGTTAAAGAAAGAATTAACAGTGCAGCTTTAACTTAAATTTCTAGTTAGCGCTTAGCACATATCTATGTATTGTTTAAATGGGTTCATCTTATTGGTTTAAATATAATGTACACTGATTTTGTCACCTTATATATTCGTTTTCATTAGCTGTGTAACTGTAATTGAAGAATAAAGTCAGAGTCAATCTATATTCAGGTAGGCCAAAACGAATTTAGTCACTGAATTGCTGGCCTGTTTCTAGTTGGAAACCTGTTGTCAGTTGTGAATCTGTGTTTTATTGTAATGCTCGCACTGTTCAAGGAGGCTGTTTGCTAACGCCTGTTGTTGAAATGTGCAAATTGCTAATTTTAGTTCGTTATGACAAGTTCCCTGATGGTTTTGTAGGTGGTTGTAAATCAATCATCTTCTGCCAGAGTTAGAAGGGATGCTGCAGCGCGTGCTATGCAGGGTTGGCATGCTCACCGCCTTCTCACAAATGGCACTTATGGGGATAACATTTTGAAGGTAATAGAATTTCCTTTACTGGATTCACATTTTGTTTGCTTACTGTTCTCATTGAAAAATATTCACATTTCTGCAGGACAAAGATACAATGCCACTTTCAAATCGTGATAAAAACCTAAGCTTTGGTACACTTCATAACCTTTATGAACACAATATGCATCATGATTTTTTCTTGCTAATGTGCACTATGTTATTTTCTCTCATGTATCTTTCTTCTTTCATGATATATTTAGGGGTGCTCAAGAGAAAGAAAGCATCTAGTCCAGAGTATGCTCTCAAGTCGTCCCGCTCAAAAACAAATAAGTCACAGTTAAGGCTCCCTGTACATTCATTTGGCTATATCTATATAATTTAAGTATCAGTATGCAATATGTTAGATGAAGAAATCCCAAATCTTGTAGCGTCTTGTAGTGCAATTGAGCTCATCTGGAGGAAGTTTTGTCCATATATTCAGATGCTGTATGAAAATTTCTCTGGTCTGAGGATTTTTGTTCTCATATGTGATACAATGCACAATTTCAGGGAAGATTCTATGGTCGTTGACGTTGGAGAACCAGCCGACTGGGTGAAGATCAATGTGCGGCAGACTGTAAGTTCAGTTTGTATTGTTTTGTTAGTCATGTTGTGCAGATTATTATGTTTTGATTATAGCCTGTACCATGAAATGGTTTTTTTACAAGGTAGCTTTGCTAGGGAACTTCCACTGAGATTTGAAGTTACACTATTTGGTTATTGCTTTCCTGCAGAAAGATTGCTTTGAAGTTTATGCACTAGTTCCGGGACTTCTACGAGAGGAGGTGAGGAAGTATGGTGCCATTCATGTGGAGAGCCGAGTTTTGAAACTTTTCATTGACCTAAGATAAATCCTTCCAGAGATAAATGGAGCATAGGCAAAAGGAATTTTCCTTATGAAATAAGGCCATGCCATAGAGGAATTTGCTAATTTTTTGTTCTGATGGTAGCAGGTGCATGTTCAATCAGATCCTGCTGGACGTCTGGTTATCACAGGGGATCCAGAGCAGCCTGATAATCCTTGGGGGATCACTCCGTTCAAGAAGGTGGTAGCTTCACTTTGAACACTAACAGAAACACATTTGTGAACTCAGTTTAACATGTAGTGATTTTTTTGTTTGTCTCAGGTGGTCAACTTGCCATCAAGAATCGATCCTCACCAAACATCCGCTGTTGTCACGCTTCATGGTCAGCTATTCGTGCGTGCACCATTTGGTCATCCTGATATGTAGATATGAAATCCTGTTTACTTCAGTTTTGTTGACTGGCGATGCCTCGTCATCAGTGATATTCCTTGATATTACTAGGTCCGTGATTTGTGGTCTCTCAGGCATTCCTTGCCCCAAATTTTATCTGGTTTTCTTTGATTTCATGTGTTCTGTTTTGTGCAGGGTTTATGTCAATTCTGTTGAGGAAATAGGATTTTGTTTGAGCAGATACATGATGTCAAGCTGACTTAGCTGAACCGTTCTGTGGTTGGATGCTGATTGCTGCTGTTGCCATCTGTTATCACCTTGTTTATTACTCCCTCCGTTCTTTTTTATTTGTTGTGGTTTAGTTCAAAAATGAACTAGAGGACGATAAATATTTGAGAACGGAGGTAGTATTATAGTAGTGGCCATAAAGTTAGCTGATTCATGCATGTATTCCAGTTTCATGGTGAGATTTTATAGAGAAAGGAGATGTTGTTCGTAGTAGGGCTAATTTGACATTATGATTACTTATTGTTCTTTATTATTTTTCTTCTGTATTATAAATGCCTCTCTGGGTCACTCCAGGCGCCTTAATGTTGCATTTTTGTGCATAACGCCGGTTCCTATGGTTTATGAAGCTAATTGCTGTCTCTATGTGATGAAGTCTCAACAGTGTTTCAGTGGATCGTATTGCTTCAGCCTAGGTTCCGTTTGTTGCAGCGATAGAAGTTTCTTTTATCTTTAAAGCCGAACGGAAACGAGCCCAACTAGCCTATCCACGTCATCCTATATTTTTCAGCCGTCCGATCGGACACCGATGGTCCGTGAAACCTTTCACCCCTCTGTCCCGCGAAGCTTCCAAACAATGGCCCCGCGCAGCCTCTCCAATCCGCGACGCGACGAGAACCTTCCAGGTTCTCCATCCCACGGGTTACGTCTCGGGCCGCAGCTAGCAGTCGTGGTGGCAGCCTGCAATGCAATGTCGGCGCTTGTGTCCCACCTTTCCTCCCTCTCCTCGGACCTTGCGGTGCCGTTCCATTCCACCCCCGGCTAAACGCCGCCGTGAAGTTTCCCTCTCCTCCACCATCTCCTATGCCACCGACGCATCAGGCGCCCACCGCAAAGCTTCCAGGAGCTCAAGGTCCTCGACTCCCCCGCCACATGGACTGTGGTGGCGACGCTGCTGCCGCCCGCCTGGATCTCGTGGCACCTCCCACTGCACCAGCCTCAACGTGACGGGCCGCCTGTTCCTGTCGTGGCCTCTCAGGCGCCACACCTGGGTGTTGTCTCTGTTCTGTTTTACGAAGTCGAGGTGAGGGGAGGGGAATCGACGAGTTGGGAGTGTTAAGCTCTGTATTTCCTTACAATGCCTTCTCAATCAATTTGATCAATCAACATTGTTTTTCAGGGGCAACTGACTATGGGATGCGGCAACAGTGGGTTATGCTCATGTATTTGACATTGTTTTTTAGGGGCAACCCACTAAGCAGTTGCTGCTGGATGTACGCCCCTCCCTCAAAGTCACAGCTATTGAAGAAATTGAATGAAGACGGTAAGTACTTTAGATCTCTTGTCCATTCAAGCTTCAGCCCCCAACAAAACAGCAAGCGGCTGGTTTTTGTGCAGAAATGATCACACCACAACAGTGTTCTAGGTCCTTATAAAACTCAGTGTCATATCTGATTTTTTTGTTGTTCATGTTATAACACATTACTCTTAATTTGTGTCAAAGGAAATGACCGAAAGTGGCAAGCCACAAGTGAAAGTCATATGCAGTTCCTTTCACAAATTTTCTTTTCACCATTTGTGGTCAGTTCTACTCTACTATTTACGGCTGCTGCTGCCTTAACCATTGTTCTGTTATCATATAAACACACTTACTGATTAGAGTTTAGGCCAAAATGATAGTCATTGGTTCCTTCCTATGAATATATTCTAGGATGTCAAAGCCTCCAAGGAATGACCAGATATCTTTACAATTTTCAGATTTTATTGTTGTATTTCGCTCATCCCTCTAGAAGCACTCGCAGCATATTGCCAGCCACATGGGTCTTCACTACCAATGATGTACACTACAATTTCTGAACATAAAAAATTGCATTGTGACTTTTGGAAATTTCAATATAGTTTTCCTTATGTACAATAACGGAAGTATTTCTCCATAGGTGGAACATGGTAGGAACAGAAAATTCTCTGATCAAACAATACCTACTAAGTTTGAAGTGCAAACAACGCCACTGGGTCGTCTCCAAACAAAATGCAGAACCCCTTAAGGTCGCCAAATTAGATGAGAACCAAACTTCCTGAAGCTCAAGAGTTGTCTCACTCTCACCATGTGAAAGGGAAATGTGCCCTTGGGCCATTTCTAAGTATTTTGGTGATTGAGTGCCAACACATGTGCTTAATTGTGATTTTATGTACATGGATGAACAAGGTGCAAATCATGAAGTAAATGTATGTTTCTAAGCCTTAGTACATTGGTTTTGTGGACTAACATATTTGTCTAAGTGTTAGAAACAGAAAGAAGAAAAAGAGAAAAGGGGAGAGAATGACTTGGCTGTGTGCCAGCTCGGTCTGGAGCACCGGACTGTCCGGTGTGCACCGGACAGTGTCCGGTGCGCCAGACTGACTCGACTCGAACTGGCCGCTCTCGGGATTTTGGCCGGCGGCGTACGGCTAAAATTCACCGGACTGTCCGGTGTGCACCGGACTGTCCGGTGAGTCAACGGTCGGCCAGGGCCAACGGTCGGCCGCGCAATCCGCGCGGGACACGTGGCCGAGCCAACGGTCGGAAGACGGCACCGGACTGTCCGGTGTGCACCGGACTGTCCGGTGCGCCAACGGCTCGCAGATCTACGGCAGTCTTCCAACGGTCAGAAGCGCCAGAAAAGGAAACAAATCGGGCACCGGACACTGTCCGGTGTGCACCGGACTGTCCGGTGCCCCCGACGACAGAAGGCCAGGATAGCCTTCCAGAATTGCTCTCAACGGCTCCTAGCTGCCTTGGGGCTATAAAAGGAGCCCCTAGGCGCATGGAGGAGACACACAAGCAACTCTTGAGCATTCTTGATCATCCACACAAGTTCTTTGCGCATTCGTTTGTGATTCTAAGTGATTCGAGCTCTGTTCTAGTGTGAACTCTGAGATAGTCATTCGAGCTCGAGTCTTGGCCGTGTGTGTGCGCTTTTGTTGTGGATTTGTGTGTGTTGCTTCCCTCCCTTACTCTGTGCTTTCTTTGTGATCATATACTTGTAAGGGCAAGAGACTCCAATTTGTGGAGATTCCTTGCAAACGGGATAGTGAAAGGAACAACAAAACAACGTGGTATTCAAGTGGGTCTTTGGACCGCTTGAGAGGGGTTGATTGCAACCCTCGTCCGTTGGGACGCCACAACGTGGAAGTAGGCAAGCATTGGCTTGGCCGAACCACGGGATAAACCACCGTGTCCCTCTGTGCTTGATTCTTGTGGTATTGTGTTTTGTTGAGACTTCACCTTAGCCACTTGGCATTAATCGTGCTAACGCTTAACAAGTTTTTGTGGCTTAAGTTTGAGGTTTTTACAGGATCACCTATTCACCCCCCCCCCCCCTCTAGGTGCTCTCAATTGGTATCAGAGCCGTTCTATTCACAAAGGGACTAACCGCCCGAATAGATGGATCCTAAGGGGAAGGGTATAGTGATCAACGATAAAGAGAAGGAGACCTTCGTCAACGAGCCGAAGGATGACAGGCCTACCGACTCCGGCTCGGGCCAAAGACGGAAGGAAGGGAAGAAGAAGAAGACCAGGCGCATCAAGGAGATTGTCTACTACGACAGCGACGAGTCTACTTCTTCCCAAAAGGATGAGGACCACAACGACTACAAACAAAAGACGGTTAACTCAAACTTTTCTTTTGATTATTCGCGTATTCCGCATAGCTCAAATACTCATTTGCTTCCCATTCCACTTGGCAAACCTCCTCACTTTGATGGAGAGGATTACGGATTTTGGAGCCACAAAATGCGTACTCACCTGTTTTCTCTCCATCCAAGCATTTGGGAGATTGTGGAAAGTGGAATGAAATTTGATAGCTCGGATAGCCCTATGTTTATTAATGAACAGATTCATAAAAATGCACAAGCTACTACTGTGTTGCTAGCCTCTTTGTGCAGGGACGAGTATCACAAGGTGAGCGGCTTGGACAATGCCAAGCAGATCTGGGACACCCTCAAGATTTCTCATGAGGGGAACGACGTCACCTTGCTCACCAAGATAGAGTTGGTGGAGGGAGAGCTTGGACGGTTCGCCATGATAAGGGGCGAGGAGCCGACGCAAACATACAACCGGCTCAAGACCCTCATCAACAAGATAAGGAGCCACGGGAGCACGCGATGGACGGACCACGACGTCGTCCGCCTAATGCTCAGGTCCTTTACCGTACTTGATCCTCATCTCTTGAACAATATTCGTGAGAATCCCAGGTACACGATGATGACGCCCGAGGAAGTGCTTGGAAAATTCGTAAGCGGGCGGATGATGATCAAGGAGGCAAGATACGTCGACGAAGCGTTGAACGGTCCGATCAACGAGCCGCAACCCCTTGCTCTCAAGGCAACACGAAGCAAGGAGGCGCTACCTAGCAAGGTGGCACAGATTGAGGCGGCTGGCCTTAATGATGAAGAGATGGCTCTCATCATTAAAAGATTCAAGACGGTGCTTAAAGGTCACAAGGGACAACCAAGCAAGACCAAAGCCAAGGGGAAGCGCTCATGCTTCAAATGCGGTAAGCTTGGTCATTTTATTGCTAACTGTCCCGATAATGAAAGTGACCAGAAAAAGGGGAACAAGAGAGAGAAGAAGAAGCAATACAAGAAGGCCAAGGGCGAGGCGCATCTAGGAAAGGAGTGGGACTCGGATTGCTCCTCCTCCGACTCCGACAACGAAGGACTCGCCGCCACTGCCTTCAACAAATCGGCTCTCTTCCCCAACGAGCGTCTCACTTGTCTTATGGCAAGAGAGAAGAAGGTAAGTACTAAAGACTCCACTTATGCGTCTTCTAGTGATAGTGAGTCTAGTGATGATGATATAGATTATTCTTGCTTGTTCAAGGGCTTAGATAGATCTAAGATAGATAAAATCAATGAATTGATTGATGCATTGAATGAAAAGGATAGGCTTTTAGAAAAGCAAGAAGATTTATTGTATGATGAACATGATAAGTTTGTAGAGGCACAAAAATCATATGCTTTAGAAATGAAAAGAAATGAAATGCTTTCTAGTGAAATATCTTCCTGTCATGAAACCATTTCTACCTTAAGAAGTGTTAATATTGATTTAAGTGCTAAACTAGAAGTAGCTAGTAAATCAAATTCTTGTGTTGAACATGTTGAAATTTGTACTAGGTGTAAGGATTTTGATGTTAATGCTTGTAGTGAACACCTAGTTCTAATTTCCAAATTAAATGATGAAGTGGCTAGTCTTAATGCCCAACTTAAGACTAGCAAGAATGAAGTTGATAAAATCAAATTTGCAAGGGATGCCTACACGATTGGTAGACACCCCTCAATTAAGGATGGGCTTGGCTTCAAGAGGGAAGCCAAGAACTTAACAAGCCATAAGGCTCCCATCTTCGTCAAGGAGAAGGGGAAGGCCCCGATGGCTAGTAATGCTAAAAAGAATCATGCTTTTATGTATTATGATAGGAGACATGCTAGAAATGCTTATAATCATTTTGATTCACATGCTTATGATTCTCATGCAATGTTTGCTTCTAGTTCTTCTTATAATCATGGTAGAGATATGTGTAGGAGAAATGTTGTACATATGCCTAGGAGAGATATTGCTCATGTACCTAGGAAGAATGTTATTCATGCTCCTAGGAAAGTAGTGAATGAACCTTCTACCATTTATTATGCTTGTAATGCTCCCTTTGCTATTTGTAGAAAGGGTAAGAAGGTAGTTGCTAGGAAATTAGGGGCTAGATGCAAGGGAGATAAATCTTGCATTTGGGTCCCTAAAGATATTTGTGCTAACCTTGCAGGACCCAACATGAGTTGGGTACCTAAGACCCAAGCCTAAATTTGCCTTGCAGGTTTATGCATCCGGGGGTTCAAGCTGGATTATCGACAGCGGATGCACAAACCATATGACGGGGGAGAAGAAGATGTTCACCTCCTACGTCAAGAATAAGGATTCCCAAGATTCAATTATATTCGGTGATGGGAATCAAGGCAAGGTAAAAGGGTTAGGTAAAATTGCAATTTCTAATGAGCATTCTATCTCAAATGTATTCTTAGTGGAGAGTCTTGGATATAATTTGCTATCTGTTAGTCAATTATGTCAAATGGGATACAATTGCCTTTTTACTAATGTAGATGTGTCTGTCTTTAGAAGATGTGATGGTTCACTAGCTTTTAAGGGTGTACTAGACGGCAAGCTTTATTTAGTTGATTTTGCAAAAGAAGAGGCCGGTCTAGATGCATGCTTAATGGCTAAGACTTGCATGGGCTGGCTGTGGCATCGCCGCTTAGCACATGTGGGGATGAAGAACCTTCACAAGCTTCTAAAGGGAGAACACGTGATAGGTCTAACAAATGTTTATTTCGAAAAAGATAGACCTTGTGCAGCTTGTCAGGCAGGTAAACAAGTAGGAGGAGCACATCACAGCAAGAATGTGGTGACTACGTCAAGACCTCTGGAGCTGCTGCATATGGACCTCTTCGGACCCGTCGTCTATCTAAGCATAGGAGGAAGTAAGTATGGTTTAGTTATTGTTGATGACTTTTCCCGCTTCACTTGGGTGTTCTTTTTGCAGGATAAGTCTGAAACCCAAGGGACCCTCAAGCGCTTCCTCAGGAGAGCTCAAAATGAGTTTGAGCTCAAGGTGAAGAAGATTAGGAGCGACAACGGGTCCGAGTTCAAGAACCTTCAAGTGGAGGAGTTTCTTGAGGAGGAAGGAATCAAGCACGAGTTCTCCGCTCCCTACACACCACAGCAAAATGGTGTGGTAGAGAGGAAGAACAGGACGCTAATCGATATGGCGAGGACGATGCTTGGAGAGTTCAAGACCCCCGAGTGCTTTTGGTCGGAAGCCGTGAACACGGCTTGCCACGCCATCAACAGGGTCTACCTTCATCGACTCCTCAAGAAGACTTCGTATGAGCTACTAACCGGTAACAAACCCAATGTATCTTACTTTCGTGTTTTTGGGAGCAAGTGCTACATTCTAGTGAAGAAGGGTAGAAATTCTAAGTTTGCTCCCAAAGCTGTAGAAGGGTTTTTATTAGGTTATGATTCAAATACAAAGGCGTATAGGGTCTTCAACAAATCATCGGGTTTGGTTGAAGTCTCTAGCGACGTTGTATTTGATGAGACTAATGGCTCTCCAAGAGAGCAAGTTGTTGATTGTGATGATGTAGATGAAGAAGATGTTCCGACGGCCGCTATACGAACCATGGCGATTGGAGACATTCGGCCACAGGAACAGGATGAACGAGATCAACCTTCTTCCTCAACGACGGTGCAGCCCCCAACTCAAGACGATGAACAGGTTCATCAAAAGGAGGCGTGTGTTCAAGGGGGAGCACAAGACGATCAAGTCATGGAGGAAGAAGCGCAACCGGCACCTCCAACCCAAGTTCGAGCGATGATTCAAAGGGATCATCCAGTCGACCAAATTCTGGGTGACATTAGCAAGGGAGTAACTACTCGATCTCGATTAGTTAATTTTTGTGAACATTACTCTTTTGTCTCCTCTATTGAGCCTTTCAGGGTAGAGGAGGCCTTGCTAGATCCGGACTGGGTGTTGGCCATGCAGGAGGAACTTAACAACTTCAAGCGCAATGAAGTTTGGACGCTGGTGCCTCGTCCCAAGCAAAATGTTGTGGGAACCAAGTGGGTGTTCCGCAACAAACAGGACGAGCACGGGGTGGTGACAAGGAACAAGGCTCGACTTGTGGCAAAAGGTTATGCCCAAGTCGCAGGTTTGGACTTTGAGGAGACTTTTGCTCCTGTGGCTAGGCTAGAGTCTATTCGTATCTTGCTAGCATATGCCGCTCACCATTCTTTCAGGTTGTACCAAATGGATGTGAAGAGCGCATTCCTCAACGGGCCAATAAAGGAGGAGGTGTACGTGGAGCAACCCCCTGGCTTCGAGGATGAGCGATACCCCGACCACGTGTGTAAGCTCTCTAAGGCGCTCTATGGACTTAAGCAAGCCCCAAGAGCATGGTATGAATGCCTTAGAGATTTCTTACTTGCTAATGCTTTCAAGGTTGGGAAAGCCGATCCAACTCTCTTTACAAAGACATGTGATGGTGATTTGTTCGTATGCCAAATTTATGTCGATGACATAATATTTGGTTCTACTAATCAAAAGTCTTGTGAAGAGTTTAGCAGGGTAATGACGCAGAAATTCGAGATGTCGATGATGGGCGAGTTGAACTACTTCCTTGGGTTCCAAGTGAAGCAACTCAAGGACGGCACCTTCATCTCCCAAACAAAGTACACGCAAGATCTGCTGAAGCGGTTTGGGATGAAGGACGCCAAGCCCGCAAAGACTCCGATGGGAACCGACGGACACACCGACCTCAACAAAGGAGGTAAGTCCGTTGATCAAAAAGCATACCGGTCAATGATAGGATCTCTACTTTATTTATGTGCTAGTAGACCGGATATTATGCTTAGCGTATGCATGTGTGCTAGATTTCAATCCGATCCTAAGGAGTGTCACTTGGTGGCGGTGAAGCGAATTCTTAGATATTTAGTCGCTACGCCTTGCTTCGGGATCTGGTATCCAAAGGGGTCTAACTTTGACTTAATTGGGTACTCAGATTCCGACTATGCTGGATGTAAGGTCGATAGGAAGAGTACATCGGGGACGTGCCAATTCTTAGGAAGGTCCCTGGTGTCATGGAACTCTAAGAAACAAACCTCCGTTGCCCTATCCACCGCTGAGGCCGAGTACGTTGCCGCAGGTCAGTGTTGCGCGCAACTACTTTGGATGAGGCAAACCCTCAGGGACTTTGGCTACAATCTGAGCAAAGTCCCACTCATATGTGATAATGAGAGTGCTATCCGAATAGCGGAAAATCCTGTTGAGCACAGCCGCACAAAGCACATTGACATCCGGCATCACTTTTTGAGAGACCACCAGCAAAAGGGAGATATCGAAGTGTTTTATGTTAGCACCGAGAACCAGCTAGCCGATATCTTTACCAAGCCTTTAGATGAGAAGACCTTTTGCAGGCTGCGTAGTGAGCTAAATGTCTTAGATTCGCGGAACTTGGATTGAAATATAGCATACATGTATTTATGCCTTTGATCATGTTCATTCTGCATTTTGTTGCTTATTATGGTGCTCAAGTTGTACAAACACTCCCTGGACCTCACAAGTCCGTTGCAATGTGATGCACATGTTTAGGGGGAGATGTGTTACAACTTGACCCTTTGAGACTAACCATATGTTTGAGTTTGCTTGTGTTAGTCACAAAGGAGAATTGAAAGGGAAAAGGTGGACTTGGACCATGAAAGACTTCCACTGCACTCCGATGAGGGGTAACTTATTTCCAAGTCCATCTCATGAACTCTTATTGCCATTTGCTCTTAATTGAAGATTTTGGTGAGGCAATGGGGTTAAAGGGCCACAATTGATCCCGTTTTGGTGCTTGATGCCAAAGGGGGAGAAAATAAAGGCCAAAGCAATAAATGGATCAGCTACCACTTGAGAGATTTTGAAAATAGTAGAATAGAGTTTTTGATTTGTCAAAATTCTTAAGTTGTCTCTCTTATCAAAAGTTGGCTTCTTGTGGGGAGAAGTATTGATTATGGGAAAAAGGGGGAGTTTTTGAAATCCTTGATCAATCTCTTTTTGAATGACTCTCTTTATGCTTAAACATGTGTGTTTAACTTAGAGATAGAGATTTGTGTTTGATTTGCAAAAACAAACCAAGTGGTGGCAAAGGATGATCCATATATGCCAAAATTGATTCAAAATAAATTTAAGTGTTATTTGAATTGAGTTTGCACTTGTTCTAGTGGCTTTATGTTGTGTTGGCATAAATCACCAAAAAGGGGGAGATTGAAAGGGAAATGTGCCCTTGGGCCATTTCTAAGTATTTTGGTGATTGAGTGCCAACACATGTGCTTAATTGTGATTTTATGTACATGGATGAACAAGGTGCAAATCATGAAGTAAAGGTATGTTTCTAAGCCTTAGTACATTGGTTTTGTGGACTAACATATTTGTCTAAGTGTTAGAAACAGAAAGAAGAAAAAGAGAAAAGGGGAGAGAATGACTTGGCTGTGTGCAGCCAAGTCCCAGCTCGGTCTGGAGCACCGGACTGTCCGGTGTGCACCGGACAGTGTCCGGTGCGCCAGACTGACTCGACTCGAACTGGCCGCTCTCGGGATTTTGGCCGGCGGCGTACGGCTAAAATTCACCGGACTGTCCGGTGTGCATCGGACTGTCCGGTGAGTCAACGGTCGGCCAGGGCCAACGGTCGGCCGCGCAATCCGCGCGGGACACGTGGCCGAGCCAACGGTCGGAAGACGGCACCGGACTGTCCGGTGTGCACCGGACTGTCCGGTGCGCCAACGGCTCGCAGATCTACGACAGTCTTCCAACGGTCAGAAGCGCCAGAAAAGGAAACAAATCGGGCACCGGACACTGTCCGGTGTGCACCGGACTGTCCGGTGCCCCCGACGACAGAAGGCCAGGATAGCCTTCCAGAATTGCTCTCAACGGCTCCTAGCTGCCTTGGGGCTATAAAAGGAGCCCCTAGGCGCATGGAGGAGACACACAAGCAACTCTTGAGCATTCTTGATCATCCACACAAGTTCTTTGCGCATTCGTTTGTGATTCTAAGTGATTCGAGCTCTGTTCTAGTGTGAACTCTGAGATAGTCATTCGAGCTCGAGTCTTGGCCGTGTGTGTGCGCTTTTGTTGTGGATTTGTGTGTGTTGCTTCCCTCCCTTACTCTGTGCTTTCTTTGTGATCATATACTTGTAAGGGCAAGAGACTCCAATTTGTGGAGATTCCTTGCAAACGGGATAGTGAAAGGAACAACAAAACAACGTGGTATTCAAGTGGGTCTTTGGACCGCTTGAGAGGGGTTGATTGCAACCCTCGTCCGTTGGGACGCCACAACGTGGAAGTAGGCAAGCATTGGCTTGGCCGAACCACGGGATAAACCACCGTGTCCCTCTGTGCTTGATTCTTGTGGTATTGTGTTTTGTTGAGACTTCACCTTAGCCACTTGGCATTAATCGTGCTAACGCTTAACAAGTTTTTGTGGCTTAAGTTTGAGGTTTTTACAGGATCACTTATTCACCCCCCCTCTAGGTGCTCTCACCATGACACTGATACTATTTTTCACTACCACTATTACTGTCACCTAATTTTTTTCTTAACCAAGAAACATTCACATTAGTCACTTCAGTTTGTCAAAGCTCCCAAACAATCCACTCTTGGCCCCTCATATGTAGACGCGTCCCTGCAGAAACAAATTTAAATAAGTAATACCTGCTGATCCAATGTTATCCATGTTTTAGTAGCCTTCAATACATATAATTTCCATAGGTAACTAATCTCACTGACAAGAGACAATCACTACGGTTGTCAGGTAGCAAGTTCTTGTTCAAAAGCTCTTGTAGGAAGACATACATCATTGTCTTGCTCATCCCTGACACCTTCAATTGTGAAGGAAGAGGCCTGATGATCTACCTTTAGTTTAGTCAAGGTACAACATGTAACCTAGTATCCGTGATTTCACTGCACATCCTGGTTCATCTCTATTGTCAGTTGGCCACCAGAATTGTGCTGATTCGTTTCTATTTTCGGTTGCCCATCAGTATTGAGCTTCTTTTAGTTATTGAGTTGTCTAGAATAAATCAAGTTTGGAATTATCTAAAAGATGAGAAGGTAAATTCAATATCACAAAGCAACCTGAACTAAACAGACAACTACATAGCCGATCATTTTTTTCTCGAAAAGCGCAGGAGAACTGTGCCCCATAAATATATTAGCAGGGAAGAAAAGGTATAAGAAGACCTGAAATACAAGGCGCTCCTTATGGAGGCCAGAAACAACCATACATGTATAACCCAGCCAAAAAAAAACTAAAACCACCTAGTCGAAGCCCCTCAGCAGTAGGAGGAGGGGCAGCCAAGAAAGAAAGACCTTTGGCCCCAGAAATTTGCCATTTTTTGCATTTCCTCGACTACCAACTCAAGGAGTAGAGTGAGGTTTGGAGATACTCCACCGAAAACCACTCCATTCCGATGTTTCTAGATCATCCAGGCTCCAAGATGAGGGAGTTCAGACCTCTCCTGGTCATTCCAGTAACAACAGTAGCTGTCCTCCCACCAATCCTGGAAGAAAATAGCAGTCGGCTGTGGAGCTAAAGAGTGCAGGCCCAGCTTCCTTAGAAGCTTATACCAGAATACTCTTGTGAATACACAGGACGCCAACAGATGGTCTTGTTTAATAATAAACATGTATTGTTTTTGGGTACCAGGTTAGCAACTCATAAAGATCTTAAATATGAATAAACATGATATACATATTGTCTTGTGCATGCAGCCAACTTCTACTTTCAGAAAGGACAGAGAACATAGTGCATAATATATATGCTCAACTACTGCCCGCTTGCTTCGACCTAGATTACATGTTTCGCCTTCTGATTAGTAGGGCATCATCTTCCACTGCTTCTATACACAAGAGTGTTCTGTTGGGGAGAAACAACATGGATCAGAATTTTGGATTCGCTGAATCCGAATGTACCAAATTGCAACTTATCATGGCCATACTAACAGAAGAACATAAGAAAGAAACAACTAACTCGATGGCAACAGGTACAAGTGGGTTGTTAGCTCTCTTTTGACACAAGCTGTTAGCTCTCTTTTGACAATACTAAATCAATATTACTTTGATTTCACTTGGTTTGTTTAACATAGTGATTCTGGTAAGTCCAGTACCACACTACACACATAATTAATTTGTGAAAGATGCTTACCATTATTTACCAAGTTATTTCCGATAATTGTTCCATGACACAATGCTCAGTAGTCTGTGCATCCATGCAGCATTTAGCAATGCTAGATCTTGATAGCTAGACAATGTTCTTTGCTATTTTTAAAAGGTCATTGAGGTAATCAGGAGGGATGCTGTTATGCTTACCATGCAATTAAAATTGGCCCACTAAATCCATTGTTTGTTTATAACGATGGACATACAACATTGGTATGCATATACGATGAAGCATGTGTGTGTATACATATTTCTATCAAGCAAGAAATTTAAGTGCTCATTTCATTATTTTCAGCATGTAGATGCTTCCGGGGGGGACGAACAATGTGGCAAGCTTCTTCTAGACTACGGAGCTAATCCAAATGCTACAGGTACACATAAAACTAGAACTGTGATACATTCTTGCCACCAAGAATAATATTGAAATACAAATTTGACGCAATATTAAATTGGACACTATTCAACCTGTAGCGGCCACATATATTTTAGTTTGTTTCGGACAGGATTTTTTTAGAATACTTGATTGGACTAAAACTCATCGGCGCGTCCTAGATTTTTGAATGTTAAATGTTGCACTCAAATCACATACAAACTTCCCACAAAGAAGTAGCGCAAAAGAAATAAGATGAACAAACCTTATGTTCTCCTCTGATGGATATTCCATCATAGCAAGGCCCTGATGTAAATGTCTCCATTCCAGTAAGTGCTCCTACCAAGATTACTCAGTTAACAGTTTAGCTCCACTTTAGATTCTAAAACTAACTGATCACAGATATGGCGAACCGTTTCAGCTCCATAAATTAAGTTAGAAGAGGGAAGGTCTATTTAAATTCTATTGGTTTAGTGACTTATTATGAGCCTACAGACACTGGAAAACTTAATAGCTTTGTCTAACAAATCAACAACACAATCGTAGTGCTTCTTTTCAGGCTCCAGCCCGTAACTTTTGTTTGTTGCATTGAGAGAACTCAGCTGGAGCTCAATTCCCCCCAGGTGTCAGTAAGCGGTGAGTACACAAATGAATGCAATATTAGTCTTGCTTTAGCCAGACACTGCATGTATCCTCAAACTGAACAAACACTTACACAAGTTGAACAACATATTTACTCAGTGTTATGGTCTGAAGAACCTATAAGTTCAACAACCACAGGCAGAAATACAGGTAAGAAAAATGATGTCCATTTTGACATGTGTTGGCATGCTTAGAATGTAAGGCCTTGCGACTGAAAATCATATGTTTTTCCTATTAAGGCATCATCGTTTAACAATTTCTGATTGTTTTAGTATGTAAGCTGCAGCTAATGATCCATAGTTGCTTAAAACAACTTTTTCCATGTGAGAATGTTAGAATTGATATATCCTATTATTGATTAAAATGAACTATACATCCAACTAAAAATAGTTCAAACAAGTGATACTTCCATTACTTTGAACACAAGTTAATGATACAATTTATTACAACAAATATATCTAATATCATTCAAAGACTTACAAACTAGCTCAAGCGCGCCCAAGGGCGCGCCCCAGATACTAGTTTTATTCTGATTTGAATTCAATTGCTTGTTGAAAAGTTTATTTGTATGGCACTCTGGCAGCATCTTAACTGCTACCTGGGCCTTTCCGTGTCATTTGTACGGCCATACATGGCTATCAAACGCAGGTGTAGGAGTTATTACGAATTACAGCATATGCATAAACACTCGTGTATATATATATATAGACGTGCGAACACATCTAGGGGATACGGTCTGTTTGGTTTAACTTTTTTCTTCTGATATGTTTGGTTTAACTTTTTTCTGACCTGAAAATCTGAGAGTGGAGTTTGGAGAATTTGAGTATAGTGGGATTATGTGCGGAGAAAGATAAAGTAGTCCAAACGGTTTAGGATCTAGAAAGCGATAGATTTTTATTATTATGATGACCCGACCGATTATGTATTCACGTTGATTTTAGACGATTTTTATCGAAGAGATTCATATAGAAACATGTTGAAAAGTTGAAACGTTTAACAGTTTGTAGCATATTTTGGTGGTCAGAAGCTAAAAAAAGCCTAAACAAACATAGCCTAGCTCTAGATATCTATATCGGCCACTTAAATCCGCTACCCGAATCCATACATGTTATCTGCTATGGATAAAAAAAACCGTATCGACATCTGTTACCCACAGTGACGAATATCCGGACATATCTGTTTGTCTACTTGATAAATTTAAATCCAGCTGGACAATGCAATTGGGCCTACACGGTGCAGTTGCTCATGTTGGGCAATTCCAATCGACGGCGTGATTCGGGTCGACAGCGCAAGGGTGGCCAGCTACGAGGTGGTCAGTGATGCGCAAAGCTGCAAGCCCGCCCAACTTTTTTGCATTTTAGCCCTTTTGGGGTTTCTTTTGCACAATTATGCCCTTTGTAGTTTTATTTCAAAAAATGGACCCTTACCTCGGCGCCGTCATCATTGGCGTCGAGGTAACACATAGTGACGCCAACATAATTGGCGCCAACTTTTTCTACGTGGCAGCCGATGTGACAAGTCTCAGGGGGTCGGCGCTATAGATCTTGGCGCCGACCCCCTGGATAGCACCGGACCCCACCGTCAAGGGGGGTCGGCGTCAAGATCTATGGCGCCGACCCCTGGAACTTGCCACATCGGCTGCCACGTAGGAAAAGTTGGCGTCAATGGTACTGGCGCATGAGTTGCGACTTGCGAGGGAGGCTGATGGCAAGCGGAGAGGCGAGTTGAGCGACGAGGGACGGAGTGAGGCTAGCGGCGTGGCCTGCACGTTGCATCTTGGGAATTGGACTGTGCGTATCGTGTGCCTCCCTACCTATGAATTGGGATGTGATTTCTTTCCAAAGCCTAGGAACCCACATGTTATGTTAACGAGTAATTGAATATTTGGATATGGATACCACTTTTTATATCCATTCTATAAATATCGGTGGATATTAAACGATACCGTATCCACGGGTATAAACTTATACCCAAATCCATACACAACGAGTTTTTTTTATCCATGAGCGCGCGAATAAATCATATCCATTTTCATCTCCACACCCCACATCACCTCTGAAGACTTTGGTAAGTAGATGGTGACACACACCCCTAAGGCCCTGTTTAGGAACACAGTTTCTCCAAACTGCAGTTTTCCAAATACTAAAGTATACTTTAGTCATGATATTACTACAGTTTACAATGCTTCAGTTTTCGAATACAACAGTATCCAATACATCAAGGTGTTTGGGAAAAACTTTGGTTGAGACCAATCAGCCAGAGCGGGACCCAGCTGGTACTCTCTTTACAGAGAAAAACTTTGGCTGAGACCAAAGTTTACAAAACTGCAAAACAAGTGTAGTATTTACAATATCACAGTTTAGTATACAGAGATTTCATATGAGTTTCCAAACACCTCAAAGTATATAATACCACAATATTGCTTTAATACTGTAGGAAAACCTTGTTCTCAAACGCCCCCTAAACCTGTGAGCACATTTGAGACTTTGTATATCTTTGGCACATTATTTTTGTATATAAATTCGCTCCTACCATTGATTTTTTTTTAAAAAAATATGAGAGCGTATCAGCTCCTAAAAGTCAAAGCCACAGAAACGTGGCGTTCTCTTTCTTTTTAGAGAAACCCAAGCCAGACTAAATAATGACTAAACAATGTTTAAATTGATATAAACTCTAAGATCATGTTCAGTAGTTTATTATATAGTTCTCCAAAGCACTGTTTTGAGTGAAGTTTAAATATAGATATGATGTTAAGATAGTGTAAAAATGATTAGGATACTGATATTAATTTTTAACCATTAAATTCAACCTGAGTGTAAATCTATCTCGTCAAACTACTTTGTAAAACAACCTACGTTTTTCGAGACCACCGCTCGAAGTTTAGTGGCGTGAGCGAGAGAATGTCACTACGTGAAGCTATCTTTAACAGCTTATTCATATTTATATTTAAATTTTATTTTATAGATACTGTAGTTTACAGTACAAAACAGTTTAAAATAATCCTTTTGATGAGCATACCACTGCTGGACACTGTTATATTCACATTGACGTGGGCTAGAGGTCGCAGGCAGAAGCAGAACTCACCTCCGCCCGGCCCGGCTGTATAAAAAAAATCCTCTCACACCGCACACCCGCATCTCTCCCATCACAGTGCGCCACCCGCACCCACCAACGAGGCAACGAAACCCAGTCGGAAGCTAGACCGGCGACAAGTGCAGCGCTCGCCGCGATGGATTCTGACTACGGCGTGCCGCGCGAGCTGTCGGAGGTGCAGAAGAAGCGCGCGCTCTACCAGCCCGAGGTGCCCCCCTGCCTCCAGGTACGCACCGCCGCCGCACCTGCCCCTTACTCCTGCTAAGTTCCGTGCGTGCGCCATTCCCCGCCTACGCGTACAGATCTGCGGTCTCTCGGGTCAAGCGGCGCCAGATCCCGCATTGTCCTCCGGCCGGATCGGTTTGTTCCGTCGGCGCTGATATCTACGGTTCACCGTTCACCTACTCCCGATCTCTTTAGCCGGGATCAGGCTACAGTGCGTGTTGCAGTATCAGCTGACGCTGACTGATGTCGCTTTCGCTGGTGACACTGGATCTGAGTTGTAGTGAACGTCACATGTAAATCGTGGTGCTGTCCTGTATTTTAGATCGGTCTGCATGTCTGACTCGTGGGAGGATTTGTTTTTTTATGCTATCGTGATTCATCTGTTTTGTAGTGTCTGGTAGTGAAGACGTGAGAGTTTGGTTGAGTACACGGCTTGATTAAGATCAGCAGTACAGGTTACAATATATAGCCACAGATATACCCAGCTTATAGAAATAGTATCTGGGTAATCGGGCAAGCAACCACAGGATTGATATCCTGGGATGGGTTTCCATAACAGCTGATAGCCTACTAAGAGTGGCTGTCTAACACCCCCCCGCAGTAGGAACGTCGGCTGGCCGGACATTCATACTGGAGCGAAACTCAACAAAGACTGTAGAGGGAAGTCCCTTGGTGAAAATATCGGCGAACTGGGAGGATGTCGGGACATGTAGAACACGAACTGCGCCGGCGGCCACACGCTCACGAACGAAGTGAAGGTCAATCTCGATATGTTTGGTGCGTTGATGTTGCACTGGATTAGTCGAGAGATAGACGGCACTCACATTGTCACAGTAAACCAGGGTAGCCTGCTGCAAGGGCTGTCCCAGTTCCTGAAGGAGTTGCCGGAGCCAGGAAGCTTCTGCCACACCATTAGCAATGGCACGGTATTCAGCCTCAGCACTGGAACGTGACACGGTATGCTGACGTTTGCTGGACCAAGAAACAAGACTGGTGCCGAGAAACGCAGCAAAGCCGGAGGTGGAGCGACGAGTCTCAGGACAACCAGCCCAGTCGGCGTCAGTGTAGATGGTGAGTGTGGTCGGGGAGGAGGCGCGGTCGATGAATAGCCCGAGATCAGGTGTCCCCTGGAGATAGCGAAGGATGCGCTTCGCGGCAGCAAGATGTGGTTCCCGAGGATCATGCATGTGGAGGCACACCTGCTGAACAGCGTAGGTGATATCGGGACGAGTGAAAGTCAAGTACTGAAGAGCGCCAACCAGACTGCGGTAGAGGGTAGGGTCGGACACGGGTGCGCCAGAAGAAGACAACTTGGATTGGGTATCTGCTGGGGTGGCGCAGGTCTTGCAGCCAGTCATGCCGGCGCGCTCCAATATCTCAAGCGTGTACTGGCGCTGAGAGAGCAACATGCCGGTGGCGGAACGAGTCACGGTAATCCCCAGAAAATGCTGAAGTGGACCAAGGTCTTTCATCGGGAAGGACTGCTGGAGTGAACTGATGATCTGGCGAAGCAGAGCTGATGTAGAGGCCGTCAGGATGATGTCATCAACGTATAGAAGCAAATAGGCACTAGCAGTACCATGCCGGTAGATGAAGAGCGAAGTATCTGTCTTGGCCTCAATGAACCCCAGAGACCGGATGTGAGACGCAAAACAACTGTACCATGCTCGAGGAGCCTGCTTCAATCCGTAGAGTGATTTGTTGAGGCGACATACGTGATCTGGATGGTGAGGGTCAATGAAACCAGCTGGCTGGGTGCAATAGACTGTCTCAGTCAGGGTACCATGGAGGAACGCATTGTTGACATCCAACTGATGAATCGGCCAGTCCTGATGAAGTGCCAAGCTGAGGACGGTGCGGATGGTGGCGGGCTTCACAACGGGACTAAAAGTCTCGTCGAAATCAACGCCAGGGCGCTGAGTAAATCCACGAAGGACCCAACGCGCTTTGTAGCGCTCAAGGGAACCATCAGAGTGAAACTTGTGTTTGAATATCCACTTGCCTGAGACGACGTTGGCATGAGGCGGGCGTGGAACGAGAGTCCAAGTGTTGTTGGTGAGGAGCGCTTGGAACTCGTCCTCCATCGCACGCCGCCAGAGGGGGTCGTCGAGAGCGCGACGGTACGTGGATGGTATAGGGGAGGCAGCAGTAGTCGTAGCTTGCAGGTTGAGGCGCGGTTGGTGAAAACCGCTTTTCGCGCGAGTGCGCATGCCGTGGCTGTTGACCACGGGAAGAGCTGGAACGGAGCCCACAGGAACAGATGATGTCGTAGCAGCCGGATGACGAGCAGATCGGTGCCTGTTGGTAGTACCCCAACGCCAAGGAAGACTGTCGCTGGCGCCCGTAGGATGCAGCTGGGCGGCCGTGCGCGTCCCAGGTGAAAGCGGTAGCCCAGGCACGAGGGGCCCAGACGACAGCCTCGGGGAAGTGGGCGGCCCAGGCGCGGGAGGCCCAGGTGGAGGCCGCGGCTGGTCGTTGAGGGGGCCAGGCGAGGCAGGCGCCCGGGCGGCCGGATGGGCAGCCTGCGGAAGCGGCCCAGGTGGAGGCTGCGGCTGTCCGTCGAGTGGGCCAGCCCTGGCGTCCGGTTGGGCAGCCTGCTGGAGCGATCCAGGTGGTATGGCGCTGGTGCGCTGCCCAGCAGTGGACGAGGGCAATGCGCCAATGGGTGGAACCAGGACCTGTTCGGAAAATGAATCCAAAAAATCAAGGTTAGTGGGAAGAGCCGAGCTGGGAGGGGTCTCGGCGAACGGAAAGGAGGATTCGTCGAACACAACATGGCGGGAGATGATGATACGATTGGTGGAGATATCAAGACAGCGGTAGCCTTTGTGTTCAGACGAGTAACCAAGAAAGACACACATGGTGGAGCGTGGAGCGAGTTTATGGGTGGCAGTGGCAGAGATGTTGGGATAGCACGTACAGCCAAAGACACGGAGATGGTCGTAAGATGGGGGACGACCAAAGAGGGCAAGATGGGGAGTGGAGAAATTGAGGGTGCTGGTGGGGTGGAGATTGAGAAGATATGTGGCGGTGTGAAGAGCCTCAACCCAATAAGGAGCAGGAAGGTGAGCTTGAAAGAGTAAGGAACGGACGATGTTGTTAACAGTGCGGAGGACACGTTCTGCTCTACCATTCTGCTGGGAGGTATAGGGACACGACATACGAAGGTGGACACCGTGGGAGAGGAAGAAAGCTCGTGCGTGGGAGTTGTCAAACTCACGACCATTATCGCATTGCAAGCTTTTTATGGTGGTGCCAAATTGAGTGGCAACAAAAGAGAAAAAATTAGCGATAGTGGGAAATGTGTCGGATTTGAGGCGGAGAGGGAATGTCCACAGGAAGTGGGAGCAGTCGTCAAGGATGGCGAGATAGTACTTGTAACCAGAAATACTGGGTATTGGAGAAGTCCATAGATCACAGTGAACGAGATCAAAGTGACGTGGAGCACGAGACTGGGAAATGGAAAAAGGAAGGCGAACATGACGACCAAGTTGACATGCGTGACAGATATCGGGGGCAGTAGAGCCTTTATTACATGAAATAGAGGATGAACTAGCTAAATGACGAAGGGCGTTGTGGCTGATGTGACCAAGACGGCGATGCCAAAGCTGTGAAGAGGCGCTGGTGAGGAGGACTTGGGGGGTAGTGGTGGAGGACAACGGGATGGAGAGTGGATAGAGGTCGCCTGAGCTATTGCACCTGGCGATCACGCTCCGTGTCCTGAGATCCTTCACAGAAAAACCAGCGGGGTCAAATTCAACAGAGCAATTATTATCAATTGTGAATTGACGAACAGAGACAAGGTTTTTGATAATAGATGGTGAGACAAGCACATTATTAAGGTGGATCGGACCCATATGTGTGGATCCCGTGGAGACAACGGGCAAGGAGGTCCCATCGCCGACAATAATTGAAGAAGGAGTGGAAGAGGAAGGGGGATGACAATAAGTTAGGATACCGGAGGTGGAAGCCATATGAGCGGTGGCGCCGGAGTCCATGTACCATTCACCGGTTGGCGGGGTGAGTGTCATGGTGTTGAAGGCACCTGCTAAAGCATGTTGGTCCCATGGGCCAAAAGGACCAGGAGCCGCCTGCTGCTGGGTCGGCGAGGCCTGCTGCTGGGTCGGCGAGGCCTGCTGGACGGCCCAGGGTGCAGTCGGAACGGGAGCAGGCCAGGTGGACGCGTTTGCCGTGGGCCAGGTGAATGGGGCCCATCCGGTGGGAGTGGGCGGGGGAGGCCCAAGCGCGCTCGGCGGCCCACCCACGAGCGCCTGGTGGGAGGCAGGGTGCCGATGCCCCTGGACTGGGCCGGGCCACATCTGAATACTGCCGGTCCAGGGGTTGAAGATGTTGGGCCAGCTGCCCTGAGGAGGCGTGGCCTGACCACGGGCGCCGCCAGGGGCACCGCGAGCGCCTCCAGGGTTGGGAGGGCCGGATCCGCCGGTGTGCTTTCCTTTCCGGCGGCGGCGGTTGTAGCCACCATTTGCTTGGGGAGGAGGAGGTCCCGAGGCGAGAGCAGTAGCGGTGCCGGGCGCGGAGGTTGGTGCAGAGGCGACGAGTGCGGATGGAGCAGCAGAGGCGGCGCCCGGTCCCATGGAGAGCTCTTCCAGAAGGAGCTCGGAGCGGGCCTCGACGAACGACGGGAAGGGGCGTTGGCGCTTCAGGTAGGAGCGCAGATGAGCGAAGCGGTCGTTGAGGCCGCGCAGAAGGTTGATGGTGAGCAGCCGGTCGGAGATGGGCTCACCGAGCTCGACCAGGGAGTCGGCAAGGGTCTTCATCCGCCGGCAGTAGTCGGAGACGGAGAGGGCGCCTTGGCACAGGGTGCGGAACTCGGTGTCGACGAGGACGATGCGGGTCTCCCGATTGCCCACAAACTGCTCCTCGAGAGCCAACCACGTCGTACGGGCGGTGGGGGCGGCGGTGGTGACAATCTCGTAGAGCTCGGGCGAGATGGAGCCGTAGAGCCAGGAGAGTACATGGAGGTCCATCCGGACCCAGTGCGCGACGTCGGGGAAGGAGGCATCGCACAGCACGTGGTCGGCAAGGGCGTACTTGCCGAGGACGAGGAGGAAGAGACGGCGCCACTTGGAGAAGGATGGCGTCGCAAGGTCGAGGATGACGGGGACGAGGCCGCGGATGTTGAGGATGCCGAGAGCCTGGGCATGAAGCGCAGCGACGGGATCGGGGTCGGAACCGTCGCGACGCGCGTCCCAACCCTGCGCGTCGGCGGCTGGGACTTCGTCGTGCTCGATCTCGCCGTCGTCGGCTGCGCAGGCGGTCTCAAGGCGTTGACGAGCCGCGGCGAGGGCCTGCTCGTGGCGGGCGACGTCGGCAGCAAGACGGCGACGCTCGGCAGCGGCAGCAGCCGCGGCGTCTGCGCGGGCTTGGAGAGCGGCGGCTGTCTCAGCAGATCGACGCTGGGCGACGTCGTTAGCCTCCTGCTGGAGTCGGCGGTCCTCGGCGGCACGAAGGTCGTCGGCAGAACGACGGGCGTCGGCGGCGCGACGAGCGACGATGTCGGCGTCGCTGGGAGCGTCGGCGGCCATGACTGGAAGAGGGAAGCGGAGGGTGGGCTAGGCGAGGAACGTAGCCTTCTCTGATACCATGAAGACGTGAGAGTTTGGTTGAGTACACGGCTTGATTAAGATCAGCAGTACAGGTTACAATATATAGCCACAGATATACCCAGCTTATAGAAATAGTATCTGGGTAATCGGGCAAGCAACCACAGGATTGATATCCTGGGATGGGTTTCCATAACAGCTGATAGCCTACTAAGAGTGGCTGTCTAACAGGTAGCAATTGCAACTGAGAGTTAACTGACGAAATTATTCTGTAGCAATGATGATGGACCTATCTACATGTACTCACGGGTCCTATAATTGTAATTGTTGAGGGGCTTAGGCCTAGGACTCGGGAGTCGCTATCAAATCGACCTTCTTATGTATGGAATCACTTTGGAACTCGTCTATATGGGTGGACTCTCAATAAATTTCTGCGTGAAATCGGCTTTTCTCTTGTTTGGGCCTTGGGGGCACTTTTGAACTGGTTCCTAGACGAGAAGAATTGTCAATAGCTTTTCAGAACAGATTTCTTGTGTGTTTCTGTTCGAGTTAGCTCAGTTCACACACTTGAGGAACGGATTTATTGACTGTATGTAATTCAGGGAACTACTGTCAGGGTGGAGTATGGTGACGCCGCAATTGCAGCTGACCAGGCAGGCGCTCATGTGATCAGCCATGCGTTCCCTCACACCTATGGGCAGCCCCTTGCACATTTTCTCAGGAAGACGGCTGTTGTCCTTGATGCTAAGGTCATATCTGAACACCCGGTGGTCAGGTACATCTTTCGTGTTCCTGTACATGAAAAATCTTTTTGCCTCACAAAAACCATCTCTCTCAAAGATCTAATCCCTTATGTTCCAATTGCAGGGTTGGTATTGTCTTCTGTGGCAGGCAATCCCCAGGAGGCCACAATGTTGTTTGGGGACTCTATGAGGCTATCAAGGCCCACAACCAAAACAGCAAACTCATTGGTTTCCTCGGTGAGTAATTTGCTACTTTTCAGTAATCCCCTAGGAGCATCATATTATCTACATTGTGTTCATTTAATTCCATTTTTTTTTTCTGATTAGCATGCGCTTCAATGCATGAGTCCTATAAATAAACTTGGTGCATTTGATTGTCACTGAATTTTTCTGGTAACGTCTGTTGTTTTGGCTCATACTAATGACTTTGTTTGGATCAGATTAGCAGAAAATCAACCACACATAATTGATGTATTATTTTGCGTTTAGTCATAAATATGAATGACATCTGAAACTCTTCGACCCAACTTTCATGGGTTCATTTCATCCAAACTAGATTTGCAGGCATTTCTTAGATTTGCAATCCTAAGTCGACATCATTACTGTTATGCATATAGACACACACCAAATTTTGGGAGACACCTTATGTTCTGGGCTCCTGGCCAGTTTCTTGGACGTTAGTTTGTCTGGCCCTTGCTTCCTCTTGCTTGCCAGAGCTTTGACATTTAGATGCATGCTAACACAAATTAAAATTATTTTGATGTTTTCTAACAGATTCGACCTATGTTGAAACAGGTGGATCAGATGGCTTGCTAGCGCAGAGAACATTGGAGATCACTAATGAAGTTCTTGCTTCATATAAAAATCAAGGTGGATATGACATGCTTGGTCGGACAAAGGATCAGATTAGGACGACAGAGCAGGTCAATGGTGCAATGGCTAGTTGCCAGGCTTTGAAGTTGGATGCTCTGGTTATAATTGGAGGTATGCTTTGTTTTTTAATCTATCTACTAAGATTTTGGTACAGTGTACATTTGCTCATTAAATTTTCTATTTTCATCTTATGAAGGTGTCACTTCCAACACTGACGCTGCTCAACTTGCTGAGACTTTTGCTGAGGCAAAGTGTGCAACGAAGGTACATTTAAGTTTTTTTTAATATATATTACTTTTTTTGTTCCTTTCTGTCTAGTTTTAGTGATCACGTTTCCTTGTGTGGATGAACTGATCCCATCTATTGAACAGGTTGTAGGTGTTCCTGTAACTTTGAATGGGGACCTCAAGAACCAGTTTGTTGAGACTACTGTTGGCTTTGACACCATATGCAAGGTAGGGGCTGCTGAATTGACATCACTATATATTGCTTATTATGTGTTTTGTACAGTTGTTTTTGTTGAAGTCCCATCAGCTTAAGCTTTTGGGTTGAACTGGTCAGTGGGTCCACTCTAATATGGTATCAAAGCTAGATGTCTCGAGGTCGAATATCCTGGCAGAGGTTTTATTTGTGCCTCCATCCATTTATTTTCACGTTTGTGCCTTTCTCTCTGGCTGCACGTGAGTGGGGGTGTTGTGGATTGACTACTTTCTCCTATCAGTTTAAGCTTTTGGGTTGAACTTGTTAGTGTATCAACTCTAACAGTTTTCACCATTGAGGTTTTATATTACCTGACTTTGATATGATACTATACTGTCTCTGTCACCGCTGCAGTTTACTGTCATATTTAGAATGTGTTTAATGTTCTGTTACTACTTACTAGTTTGTAATGGTCCCCTTGATCTTATTTGTTGTTCTATATCAGGTGAATGCACAACTTATCAGCAATGTCTGCACTGATGCTCTATCTGCTGAGAAGGTACATATAACACATGATAGATAGCATTGCAGTATCCTGTCTTGCACATTGTTCATCATATATCATTGGCTGAATGTTAAGATTTGCCAATTGCACATTGTCTAAATGTTTTGAGGCAATCCCTGTACATATAACACATGATATATAGCATTGCAGGATCCTGTCTTGCACATTGCTCATTATCATATATTGTTAGTTGAATGCTAAGATTTACCAATTGCACAGTCTAAATGTTTTGAGGCAATCCCTGCACTAGATTAGTTCGCCATGATAATTATTCATGTCCAAACGAAAAGGAAACAGATGAATTTCCGATCAACTTTGTTAAGTCTCGATACAGAAAGAATTTTTAGAAGTCTTGGATAAGTCACTGTTGGTTGTTCATCATTGGTTTTAGGCTTTTAGCGATGGAGCCTACATTCAGATCCCATATGTGGGTACATGTGTGTAGGATGCAATGCCAGCAGTAGTTTTACTGAAGATGCTATAAAAGTTTTTCTCATGAATTTGAATTACTCAATTAAATTTCTGATCTGTTGTATGTCTATATTCTAAATGACAGTATTACTACTTCATTCGTTTGATGGGACGCAAGGCTTCTCATGTGGCATTGGAATGTGCTCTTCAATCACACCCGAACATGGTAATTTTTTTTCCTTGCTTGCTTGCGACCTCTCACAAGTTTTTTTGCTTACACTCTTTTGAACTTGTATCACATGCTCAGGTCATCCTAGGAGAGGAGGTGGCTGCTTCCAAACTTACAATTTTTGATATTACGAAGCAGATTTGTGATGCGGTTCAGGCAAGGGCAGAAAAAGGTTGGACTACATCTCTGTTGTTTACGAAGCAGATTTGTGATGCCCATGTTTACTTTTATCTTTATAATGACAATTTATTCATGTCCCTTGTGCCTTTCACAGACAAGAACCATGGGGTTGTTCTTATTCCTGAGGGCCTTGTGGAGAGTATTCCTGAACTATATGCTCTGCTTCAGGTATGTTTACAGATTTACACGTCTTATGACTATCCATTTACTATTTTACTGACTGGAGCTATTTGTTTATAGGAAATCCATGGCCTCCATGGCAAAGGTGTTTCTGTTGATAATATCTCTTCTCAGCTTTCACCCTGGGCATCTGCGCTCTTTGAGTTTTTGCCCCCTTTTATCAGGAAGCAGGTAGGGATTGTTTCACTTGATAGTTCTAGGATGTATATTGTTCACATCAGAGCTCAGTTGCTTCAACATCTTTGTTTGTCTGATGCAGCTACTTCTCCATCCTGAATCTGATGATTCAGCTCAACTTTCTCAGGTACAGTACAACATGGAATATGCAAACTGTCAAATCTGTTTTAAATCGTTTCTTCTGGTTGACTTTGGGTTGTTTTTCTGCTCACTTGTTCAGATTGAGACAGAGAAGCTTCTAGCCCAGTTAGTTGAGACTGAGATGAACAGACGTTTGGTATGTTTTCTTTGGACCCTGTAACTTCCAGTTTGATTGAGAGGCATATGTGCATATCTGCTTGTGGAACAAGGAAATGGTGTTTTATCAATGCTGCATACGTTCATAGTGTTCTTGGCCATTATTGCAGAAGGAGGGCACTTACAAAGGAAAGAAGTTTAATGCAATCTGTCACTTCTTTGGCTACCAAGCTAGGGGAGCACTGCCTTCCAAGTTTGACTGCGATTATGCCTATGCAAGTCTCTCCACAGCTCATTTAATAAAAGCATATTGCTTGCTGTTGGTTTTAACATGTCGGTTGTTGGTTTCAGGTCTTGGGGCATGTGTGCTACCACATCATAGCTGCCGGTTTGAACGGTTACATGGCCACAGTGACAAATGTTAAGAGTCCAGTGAACAAGTGGCGATGCGGTGCGGCTCCTATTTCGGTAAGATTTGTGTTGACATGCCTAATAGTTTAGGATAAGTACGAAAGTAGCGCCTAACCCATGTCTACCCTGCAGTCTATGATGACTGTGCAGCGATGGTCGCGCGGCCCTTCAGCCACCCAAATCGGAAAGCCTGCTGTTCACATGGCTAGCGTTGACTTGAAAGGAAAAGCATACGAGTAAGTTTAAGAATAGCCTTTTGTGAATTTTCATCAGTGGGTACACGTACCATGGCGTGGTCTTTGGGCACCTGCCTTAGCTTTCTTATCTGCAAGTATCTTGTACATATGGCCTCTAATCTCAGTAACGCTTATTTTTGCAGTGTATTGAGGCAGAATTCTTCCAGGTTTTTGTTGGAAGACGTCTACAGAAACCCAGGTCCGCTCCAGTTTGAAGGACCAGGTGCCGATTCAAAGCCTATCTCGCTGTGCGTCGAGGATCAAGACTACATGGGCAGGATAAAGAAATTGCAGGAATACCTGGAGAAGGTAGTTCTGATGCCCCCCCACACGCATTTTTGCTTCAAACTCACACGAGGCCACAACTGACTGACGAGTTTTGCCTTCGCCATGCCTAATCTCTTTTGCTCTGTGGTGCAGGTGAAGAGCATTGTGAAGCCTGGGTGCTCTCAGGATGTTCTTAAGGCGGCGCTGAGCGCCATGTCTTCTGTGACGGAGACACTGAACATCATGACCTCATCGTCCACCGGCCAGACTGCACTGTGACTCGTTTGGTGCCGTTTTGTGGTGCGGATTAGAATCCCCACTTTTTCCATGGTGTCGATTGACAAAGTTAGGAGCAGTAATCCTGGTGCCACACGGGTCATTCTTTTGTAGCTTCTTGGGAGAGTTCTATCAGTTTTGAATTATATAGTTCATTATGAAGAGGCTTGTTGGTGAGTTTGAGCTCGAATAATTTTTGAAACAGACGGATTGCGGAATCTTAATAAACCAAAAATTTGTGACTGCATTCACATTTCTGCCAGTCGTCGGAATGAGAAAAATGTGAGAGCGATCTCTTCAATGTCTCCATCTAACGATGTTTACTTGTTGCTTTGTACGTGGAGGCTTCAGGGGATGTTTACTTGTTGCAGTACAACTCTAGGTGTACTTACTGCATGTCTATTGCAATACTATTAGGTAGTACGTATTTATTTGAAGCGTGGGGCATAAAAGGCTAGGTGTAATCGTGAACTGCGACTGCGATTATAGCCGTTTAAATTTAGCAGAATTCTAACATGGCGTGAAGGTTTAACCTGGATACTGTTGGACCTATTCCGTCGTCTCTACGTTTTTTGCATTTTGGAGCTAATCATGTCTGCCGAACTTTCCCGTTCAGCGTCTTCTGTGAGGTCTGCGACGCTCGAAGCGAGAATAGGAATCGCGACGGGGCCAGCGGGAGAAAATCTGGAGCGTGCAGAACGCTACGCTACGCCTCTATGGGCTCGCTAGTACGCTACCATGTTTATCGACTAGCACATTGTCGTCGTCGATGACGTCCTCGAAATCTTGTCGCTGGTGGTTTCGGCTTCTCCCTCGGTTCTTTCATAGACTTTTAGCAAGTACCAGCAGGTGACGTCTTAAGTTAACAGTACAGATCCCTTAAAAAAATTGGCGAAGTGTCCTTTGCTCACACAAGCTTTTGTCCACCTTACGTTTGCGATTTGCAGCCAGGAGTCCTTCACGAAATGGCAAGGTTATTGTACTTGTACGTCACAGTTACTGTGTACATACCCCCACCGGAGTAAAATATAAAATGAATTTGGCGAGCCATCGTTTTCTGTGGGATTAGAATGCGAAAGGGTCTCTAGCTGAGTTGGTTAGGTGGTCTGAGTAGCACTCCTCAGGTCCTGGGTTCGACTCCCCGTGGGAGCGAATTTCAGTCTGTGGTTAAAAAAATCCTCTCGTCTGTCCCATACCAAAGCACAGGTATAAGGCTCAGCCCCGGTCGTGGTCGTTCTCACATGGGCTTCGATGCCGGCTGTCTTACCCCTCGAAGGTCAAGTTTTTTTTTTGGAATTCGAATGTTTGGTGCCGTATCGGGCCCTGTTCGGCTGGCTGCAAGCCGGCACTGTTGCAGCTGTTTGGACTGCTGCAGCTGCAATCCATAGAGAGAAAAATACTGTAGAAGCCGCAGCCGCAGCCGCAGCAAGCCGCAGCGAACAAGCTGTCGGTTGCGCTGAAAAAACCGATCAACTTTAAATCCAAACCAAATTTGAATTGGCTCGGTTTTCAGCCAATTTATCGGTTGGTATGACCGATTAATCGGTCGATAAACCGATAACGGTTAGTTTGAGAACTCTATTTTCTCATTGGATTTCTATTTTCCCTTGAAAAAATGTGGTTCTCAAACTAGCTCTAAAAGAGGGGAAACCGAGTCCCATGGTTTTTGTCAAAAAAATACTTTCCCGACAAATTAAAACCGGCTGGGCGTCTCGTGCGTTCTTTTTGTTCGTTTTCACGTCGTCGTCCGCGGCAAGAGGGAGCACGCTGCACTCTACACACGATAAAAGCAAGATTTGCCCATGCTAGAAACACCCATATGAACCAATTGACCTCCTCCTGATCGTCGTGGGCCAGCGCTGGGCTGACGCCCGTGCACCGGTCGGTTTCTGTTCGGTTCAGCAGCAGGGTGCGCTCGGTCAGAAATTAGTCCCATCGGTTCGGATCCGCCCGCCCGCCCGCCCGCCTCGCGAACAGATGGGGCTGGCAGTGGCGGTGGGCAGGCGGCCGACGCAGCGGTCCGGTGTCTCCCGTTCCTCGCTGCGCTGGCAAGAGACCCACTGCCGCCGAGCCCCGACACCACCGGCACCGCACGGAGGGAAGAAAAGAAAGAAATCCCGGGGGATCACGTCGTTATCAGCGACCAGATTCAGACGCGAGCGGGGGAGGCGGACCACACTAGAACTAGAACCCTCTCTACGGCTCTACTAGGCTACGCCCCATCCCGCCCGGACCGGACCGGACCCACCTTCCTCCATCTCTCTGCCCGCCGCCGGCCGACCCGAATGGGGGCGGGAACCAATAATGGCCTGAGCAACGGCGCCGCCGCAGGGGAGCGCGCGGACGACGGGACCACGGTGTTCCGGGGCACGGCGTACTCGCCGCTCCGGACCACGGTGGCGCTCGCGCTGTGGCTCGGGGCCATCCACTTCAACGCCTTCCTCGTCCTCGCCTCGCTCTTCCTCTTCCCGCGCCGCGTCGCCGCACTGTACGCCGCCCCTCGTCTCCCTCCTCCTCCTCCTCTCCGCGTCCCCCCCCCTGGATGGTGCCTCGTGCCCCGTCTCGATCGGCGCGACCTCTTCATCCTTGCGCTTGTTGGTTTCGTGCTTGCAGGGTGCTGGCGACGCAGCTCTTCTTCATGTTCCTGCCGCTCAGTGATAAGAGCAGACTGGGCCGCAACATCGCCAGGTTCTCCTCCTCCTGTTGAATAATTCGCTTCCTTTGTTGTGTTCTGTCCCTGTCATGTCGCCCCCGCTGGATTCCAGGATCTTACATTCCGGGGCGCGCGCCGAGTCTGCAGGTTCATAAGCAAGTACGTCATTGGGTATTTTCCCGTCACTTTGCACGTGGAAGACTATAGCGCCTTTGATCCCAACAGAGCTTATGGTGAGCTCTTCTTACTTTCTGGATGTTCGAATCTTCCTACCCAACCTTTTCAGTAGTTTCCTATATCCGTGTGTATATATATACTGTAAGAAAGAAAACTAGAAAAACACAAAAGTTGGGGTGGGGATGGGGTGTCCAGTGTCCTAAACATATCCATTGGACTGATGATTTTTATTGTTGTGTTTTCAGTGTTCGGTTATGAGCCTCATTCTGTTTTGCCCATAGCTGTTGGGATCCTCGGGGACCTTGTTGGATTCATGCCGCTACCAAAGATGAAGATTCTTGCAAGCAGTGCGGTGAGACTCCACCAATGTACTTAGCTTCCAAGAAGTACACATTGGTATTCTTGTTTCGAATCACTTAAGCGACCGAATAGTAGCTCTGTTCTCACCTGGTAGTTTGTTTGGTTTTAGGTGTTCTACACCCCGTTCCTAAGGCAAATATGGACATGGTTGGGGTTGGCTCCTGCGTCGAGAAAGAGTTTCTACTCCTACCTTGGAGCTGGTTATAGCTGTATTATAGTGCCAGGAGGTGTGCAGGAAATACTTCATATGGATCATGATTCAGAGGTTTGCTTTGTGAACTTGTGCTAGACTGCTTAGTGCTGAATGAAGGCGTATCATATTAAATGGATAACAAACAATCCTTCCGATTGGCAGGTTGCTTTTCTTAAACCAAGAAAAGGTTTTGTTAAGATAGCTATTGAGATGGGTTGCCCTGTAGTCCCCGTTTTTGCTTTCGGACAGGTAACACCATTTCTTTTAGCTTGTGTTATGCAGTGTAACGATACCTTTACACTTAACTGTGGGTGCTGAAGCACGCAACTAATAAAAAGCTAACTGTTACCAAACTTCAGGAGGCTAGCAATGTTAAATGTGCATTTGATATCCTTCATTGTTCGTCCATATCAATAAATTCATATATTCATTTTCTGATACTTATTTTTTGAGGAATCGATTTCTGATACTGATTAAGTTTCCTGTCTTTGGGCTAGAGCTATGTATACAAATGGTGGAGGCCAGGTGGCAAGTTAATTGTCAAGATTGCTAGAGCAATCAAATTTTCTCCAATCATCTTCTGGGGAAAACTGGGGTGACTCTCTGCATTACTTTTCTCTTCTTTTGGTCCTGTATATTTGATCTATATAAATTTGATAAAATTTCCTATTTGATTGTCATAATGGTATTCAAGAGTTTAAGAGTATATTGCACTATCTAATGCAGGACTCCCATCCCTTTTGCAACGCCAATGCATGTGGTTGTTGGAAGGCCAATTGAGGTTGTAAAGAATCCTCAACCTACCATTGATGAGGTAAAGAAACCCTCTTGAACAATCCACCGTGGAAAACTTTTCAGGGAATGCTATTTATAACATAGACGCAGATATTACTGAGGGGGAAAAACAGAGGTGTTCACTTTGTTCTGGTGTCTTAACAGATAAACCAAGTCCACGGACAGTTCGTTGTTGCGATGCAAGATCTGTTCGAGAAATACAAGAGCAGAACTGGATACCCTGATCTTCAGTTAAGAGTTCTTTGATGGCGTGCTGTTCCAATCAAAAGCTCTTATCAGCTAGGTTTAAGGGATAAAATGGCTGTTCAGACCCATCGACTCAATTGATCGTAGCATTTGGGCTATAATGTTTTTGAGCACAGGTCCATTATTGAAATTCTGTACCCCATTCCAAATTAGAAGACGTTTTTTTAATATGTAGCTTTTCTATGCAGTTGCATACATACTATGTCTAAAAATATAAAAACAATATGTCTAGAAAGGGAATATATCATCTGTAAAGCAAGCAGTCATGATATTTTTTTAAAACAACCCTTATATCGTGCATCAGCTTTCAAAACGATGGTGCTTGTGTGATGTGCCCCTATCATTTTTCATCTTTTTTGTGCTCATCCTCGAGGGTTGGATGCAAACATATGCATTGGTCTGCCGTCTGCACCCAGCTTGAGAAATCTATAGCCAGTTGCTTTTTATTGGTGTTGGCACAAGCACTTGAAGAAGCTCTGAGCGTCCTTCCTTTGGCAAAACGAGTAACGTAACCTGCTGCATTGATCCCCCCCTTCCTTTGGCAAAACGAGTAACGTAACCTGCTGCATTGATCACCCCCCCCCCCCCCCCCCCCCCTTCAGTTGCATTGTTTTTTCCTCATTGCATTGATATATATTTTTCTTGAGGCTGTGTCCAGCAGATCGTTATTATGCTAACTGTACTGTTTATAAGTTTGAATTGAATTGAGAGATGAGATAGGAAATAGGATGAGTGAGTGAATGACACATTCTTCTTCCTACAAAGGATAGGCCACCCGACATATCAACCCGAACTGACACGTTTGAAAAATGCTTGACCCGAGCAGGCCGGGCCATCTCGTTAGGCGGGCTCAGGCCATGAAATTTAGCCTGCCAAAAAACATTTCATTTTCAGCACGGCTAGAATTGAAACTTGTGGGCCATGGCCGACCCAACAACTTGATCAAAACGTTCGCTGTATGCAACCCATCAGCGCAGCAGGTCGAAGGCGTAAAAGGCCTTATGTGTGGACTGGCCCAACATGACAACCAGAGTACCCAAGAAAGTCGTGTGTATTTGATGGGCTGATGGCAAATCAGTTAACTTTTGTATTGATGCCAGTATTGATTGTTATATTTGTGGACAGGGGCGGACCCAGCGGGTGGTGAAAGTCGCCTAGAGGGGGGTGAATAGGGCGAAACTGAAATTTACAAATATAAACACAACTACAAGCCGAGTTAGCGTTAGAAATATAATCGAGTCCGCGAGAGAGGGCGCAAAACAAATCGCAAGCAAATAAGGAGTGTGACAAGCGGATTTGTTTTACCGAGGTTCGGTTCTTGCAAACCTACTCTCCGTTGAGGAGGCCACTAAGGCCGGGTCTCTTTCAACCCTTCCCTCTCTCAAACGGTCCCTCGGACCGAGTGAGCTTCTCTTTCTCAAACCACTTGGGAATCAAACTTCCCGCAAGGACCACCACACGATTGGTGTCTCTTGCCTCAATTACAAGTGAGTGTTTGATCACAAGAAGAAATGCCAAAAAAAAGCGATCCAAGCGCAAGAGCTCAAATGAACACTACAAATCACTCTCTCTAGTCACTAAGTCTTTGTGTGGAGTTGGGAGAGGATTTGATCTCTTTTGGTGTGCTTTGCAATGAATGCTAGCTCTTGTATAGTGGTTGGAAGCTGGAAAACTTGGATAATTTGAATGTGGGGTGGTTGGGGGTATTTATAGCCCCAACCACCAAACTAGCCGTTTGATGAGGCTGTCTGTTTGATGGCGCACCGGACATGTCCGGTGCGACAGCCACGTCACCAAAGCCGTTGGGTTCGACCGTTGGAGCTTCTGTCTTCTGGGCCCGCCTGGATGTCCGGTGGCGCACCGGACATGCACTGTAGATTGTCCGGTGCGCCAGTATGGGCGTGCCTGACCTCTGCGCGCGCAGCGCGCGCATTTAATGCGTCGCAGGTAGCCGTTGGCGCCGAAATAGCCGTTGCCCCGCTGTTGCACCGGACAGTCCGGTGTATACCGGACAGTCCGGTGAATTATAGCGGAGCAGCTTCAATGAATTCCCGAGGCTGGCGAGTTCCGGAGGCCGCTCTTCCTTGGAGCACCGGACATGTCCGGTGTACACCGGACAGTCCGGTGAATTATAGCGGAGTCGCCTCTGGAAATTCCCGAAGGTGACGAGTTTAGAGTTGGAGTGTGCACTGGACATGTCCGGTGCGCCAGACCAGAGGTGCCTTCGGTTGTCCCTTGCTCCTTTGTTTGAACCCAATACTTGGTCTTTATATTGGCTAAGTGTGAATCTTTTGCACCTGTAAAACTTATACACTAGAACAAACTAGTTAGTCCAAATATTTGTGTTGGACAATTCAACCACCAAAATTAATTAGGGACTAGGTGTAAGCCTAATTCCCTTTCAATCTCCCCCTTTTTGGTGATTGATGCCAACACAAACCAAAGCAAATACAAATGAACTAGTTTGCATAATGTAAGTGCAAAGGTTGCTTGGAATTGAGCCAATATAAGTACTTACATGATGTGCATGGATTTTTTCTTTGTTTTTAACATATTGGACCACATTTGCACCACATGTTTTGTTTTGCAAATTCTTTTGTAAATTCTTTTCAAAATCCTTTTGCAAGATAGTCAAAGGTAAATGAATAAGATTTTTGCAAAGCATTATCAAGTTTTGAAATTTTCTCCCTTTGATCCAAATGCTTTTTCTTTGACTAAACAAAACTCCCCCTCAAATAAATTCTCCTTTTAGTGTTCAAGAGGGTTTTAAGATATCAATTTTGAAACTCCCCCTTTAGAACACAAAGAGATACTAATTTGAAATTAACCAATTGAAAATCTCCAAATTTTTAAAATTAGGTGGTGGTGCGGTCCTTTTGCTTTGGGCTCATATTTTCTCCCCCTTTGGCATGAATCGCCAAAAACGGAATCTTTAGAGCCCAACGAAGTACTTTCTCCTCCTTTGGTCATAAAATAAATGAGTGAAGATTATACCAAAGATGGAGAGTGATGCGGAGGGACGGCGAAGGATGAGTAGTAGAGTGGAGTGGAAGCATTTGTCTTCGCCGAAGACTCCAATTCCCTTTCAATATACCTATGACTTGGTTTGAAATACACTTGAAAACGCATTAGTCATAGCATATATCAAAGAGACATGATCAAAGGTATACTTATGAGCTATGTGTGCAAGTTTAGCAAAAGAAGTTCCTAGAATCAAGAATATTGAGCTCATGCCTAAGTTTGGTAAAGGATTGTTCATCAAGTGGCTTGGTAAAGATATCGGCTAATTGATCTTTAGTGTTAATGTATGAAATCTCGATATCCCCCTTTTGTTGGTGATCCCGAAGAAAATGATAACGAATGGCTATGTGTTTAGTGCGGCTATGCTCAACGGGATTATCCGCCATGCGGATTGCACTCTCATTATCACATAGAAGAGGAACTTTGGTTAATTTGTAACCATAGTCCCGCAGGGTTTGCCTCATCCAAAGCAATTGCGCGCAACAATGGCCTGCGGCAATGTACTCGGCTTCGGCGGTAGAAAGAGCGACCGAATTTTGCTTCTTTGAAGCCCAAGACACCAAGGATCTTCCCAAGAACTGGCAAGTCCCCGATGTGCTCTTCCTATTAATCTTACACCCCGCCCAATCGGCATCTGAATAAACAATTAAATCAAATGTGGATCCCCGAGGGTACCAAAGCCCAAACTTAGGAGTATAAGCCAAATATCTCAAGACTCGTTTTACGGCCGTAAGGTGGGATTCCTTAGGGTCAGATTGGAATCTTGCACACATGCAAACGGAAAGCATAATGTCCGGTCGAGATGCGCATAAATAAAGCAATGAACCAATCATCGACCGGTATACCTTTTGATCGACGGATTTACCTCCCGTGTCGAGGTCGAGATGCCCATTGGTTCCCATGGGTGTCTTGATGGGCTTGGCATCCTTCATTCCAAACTTGGTTAGAATGTCTTGTGTATACTTAGTTTGACAAATGAAGGTGCCCTCTTGGAGTTGCTTGACTTGGAATCCTAGAAAATACTTCAACTCCCCATCATAGACATCTCGAATTTTTGTGTCATGATCCTACTAAATTCTTCACAAGTGGATTCGTTAGTAGACCCAAATATGATATCATCAACATAAATTTGGCATACAAACAAATCATTGTCAAGAGTTTTAGTGAACAAAGTAGGATCGGCCTTGCCAACTTTGAAGCCATTAGCAATAAGGAAATCTCTAAGGCATTCATACCATGCTCTTGGGGCTTGCTTGAGCCCATAAAGCGCCTTAGAGAGCCTATAAACATGGTTAGGGTACTCACTGTCTTCAAAGCCGGGAGGTTGCTCAACGTAGACCTCCTCCTTGATTGGTCCATTGAGGAAGGCACTCTTTACGTCCATTTGATAAAGCTTGAAGCCATGGTAAGTAGCATAGGCTAATAATATGCGAATTGACTCAAGCCTAGCTACGGGTGCATAGGTTTCACCGAAATCCAAACCTTCGACTTGTGAATACCCCTTGGCCACGAGTCGAGCTTTGTTCCTTGTCACCACACCATGCTCGTCTTGCTTGTTGCGGAAGACCCACTTGGTTCCTACAACATTTTGGTTAGGACGTGGAACTAAGTGCCATACCTCGTTCCTCATGAAATTGTTGAGCTCCTCTTGCATCGCCATCACCCAATCCGAATCTTGTAGCGCTTCCTCTACCCTGTGTGGCTCAATAGAGGAAACAAAAGAGTAATGCTCACAAAAATGTGCAACACGAGATCGAGTGGTTACCCCCTTATGAATGTCGCCGAGGATGGTGTCGACGGGGTGATCTCGTTGTATTGCTTGGTGGACTCTTGGGTGTGGCGGCCTTGGTTGTTCATCCTCCCTGTCTTCATCATTTACATCTCCCCCTTGATCATTGCCGTCATCTTGAGGTGGCTCATCATTGTGTTCTTCATCTTCATCAACTTGAACCTCGTCCTCATTTTGGGTTGGTGGAGATGCTTGCATAGAGGAGGATGGTTGATCTTGTGCATGTGGAGGCTCTTCGGATTCCTTAGGACACACATCCCCAATGGACATGTTCCTTAGCGCGATGCATGGAGCCTGTTCTTCACCTATCTCATCAAGATCAACTTGCTCTTCTTGAGAGCCGTTAGTCTCATCAAACACAACGTCACAAGAAACTTCAACTAGTCCTGAGGACTTGTTAAAGACTCTATATGCCCTTGTGTTTGAATCATATCCTAGTAAAAAGCCTTCTACAGTTTTAGGAGCAAATTTAGATTTTCTACCTCTCTTAATAAGAATAAAGCATTTGCTACCAAAAACTCTAAAATATGAAATATTTGGCTTTTTACCGGTTAGGAGTTCATAGGATGTCTTCTTGAGGATTCGGTGTAGATATAACCGGTTGATGGCGTAGCAGGCGGTGTTGACCGCCTCGGCCCAAAACCGATCCGACGTCTTGTACTCATCAAGCATGGTTCTTGCCATGTCCAATAGAGTTCGATTCTTCCTCTCCCCTACACCATTTTGTTGTGGAGTGTAGGGAGAAGAAAACTCATGCTTGATGCCCTCTTCCTCAAGAAAGCTTTCTATTTGTGAGTTCTTGAACTCCGTCCCATTGTCGCTTCTAATTTTCTTGATCCTTAAGTCGAACTCATTTTGAGCTCGTCTCAAGAATCCCTTTAAGGTTTCTTGGGTATGAGATTTTTCCTGCAAAAAGAACACCCAAGTGAAGCGAGAATAATCATCCACAATAACTAGACAGTACTTACTCCCGCCGATGCTTATGTAAGCGATCGGTCCGAATAAATCCATGTGTAGGAGCTCCAGTGGCCTGTCACTTGTCATGATGTTCTTGTGTGGATGATGAGTGCCAATTTGCTTCCCGGCTTGGCATGCGCTACAAATCCTGTCTTTCTCAAAATGAACATTTGTTAGTCCTAAAATGTGTTCTCCCTTTAGAAGCTTATGAAGATTCTTCATTCCAACATGGGCTAGTCGGCGGTGCCAGAGCCAACCTAAGTTAGTCTTAGCAATTAAGCAAGTGTCGAGTTCAGCTCTATCAAAATCTACCAAGTATAGCTGACCCTCTAACACTCCCTTAAATGCTATTGAATCATCACTTCTTCTAAAGACAGTGACACCTACATCAGTAAATAGACAGTTGTAGCCCATTTGACAAAGTTGCGAAACAGAAAGCAAATTGTAATCTAAAGAATCTACAAGAAAAACATTGGAAATAGTATGGTCAGGTGATATAGCAATTTTACCCAATCCTTTGACCAAACCTTGATTTCCATCCCCGAATGTGATAGCTCGTTGGGGATCTTGGTTTTTCTCATATGAGGAGAACATCTTCTTCTCCCCTGTCATGTGGTTTGTGCACCCGCTGTCGAGTATCCAACTTGAGCCCCCCGGATGCATAAACCTACAAAACAATTTTAGTTCTTAATTTTAGGTACCCAAACGGTTTTGGGTCCTTTGGCATTAGAAACAAGAACTTTGGGTACCCAAACACAAGTCTTGGAACCCTTGTGTTTGCCCCCAACAAACTTGGCAACTACCTTGCCGTATTTGTTAGTAAGCACATAAGATGCATCAAAAGTTTTAAATGAAATACTATGATCATTTGATGCAATAGGAGTTTTCTTCTTAGGCAACTTGGCACGGGTTGGTTGCCTAGATCTAGATGTCTCACCCTTATACATAAAAGCATGGTTAGAGCCAGAGTGAGACTTCCTAGAATGAATTTTCTTAATTTTGCTCTCGGGATAACCGGCAGGGTACAAAATGTAACCCTGGTTATCCTGAGGCATGGGAGCCTTGCCCTTAACAAAGTTAGACAAGTTTTTAGGAGGGGCATTAAGTTTGACATTGTCTCCCCTTTGGAAGCCAATGTCATCCTTGATGCCAGGGCATCTCCCATTATAGAGCATACTTCTAGCAAATTTAAACTTTTCATTTTCTAAGTTATGCTCGACAATTTTAGCATCTAATAATGCTATATGATCATTTTGTTGTTTAATTAAAGCCATGTGATCATGAATAGCATTGATATCAACATCTCTACATCTAGTACAAATAGAAGTGTGCTCAACGGTAGATGTAGAGGGTTTGCAAGATTTTAATTCTACAACCTTAGCATGCAACATATCATTCTTAGTTCTAAGGTCAGAAATAATAGTATTGCAAACATCAAAATCTTTAGCCTTAGCAATCAAATTTTCATTTTCTACTCTAAGGCTAGTAAGAGATTCATTCAATTCCTTAATCTTAGCAAGCAAATCATCATTATCATTTCTAAGATTGGGAATTGAAGCATCACAAACATGAGAATCAACCTTAGCAATTAATCTAGCATTTTCATTTCTAAGGTTGTCTATAGTCTCATGGCAAGTGCTTAGCTCACTAGACAATTTTTCACATTTTTCAACTTGTAGAGCATAAGCATTTTTTACCTTAACATGCTTTTTGTTTTCCTTAATAAGGAAGTCCTCTTGAGAGTCCAAGAGATCATCCTTCTCATGAATAGCACTAATCAATTCATTTAATTTTTCCTTTTGTTGCATGTTTAGGTCGGCAAAAAGGGTACGCAAATTATTCTCCTCATCACTAGCATTATCATCACTAGAGGATTCATATTCAGTGGAGGATTTAGATTTAACCTTCTTCCTTTTGCCGTCCTTTGCCATGAGGCACTTGTGGCCGATGTTGGGGGAAGAGGAGTCCCTTGGTGACGGCGATGTTGGCGGCGTCCTCGTCGGAGGAGGACTCGGTGGAGCTCTCGTCGGAGTCCCACTCCCGGCAAACATGGGCATCGCCGCCCTTCTTCTTGTAGTACTTCTTCTTTTCTCTCCTCTTTCCCTTCTTGTCGTCGCCCCTGTCACTGTCACTAGACATAGGACATTTTGCAATAAAATGACCGGGCTTACCACATTTGTAGCACACTTTCTTGGAGCGGGGTTTGTAGTCCTTCCCCCTCCGTTGCTTGAGGATTTGGCGAAAGCTTTTGATGATTAAAGCCATCTCCTCATTGTCGAGCTTGGAGGCGTCAATTGGTTGTCTACTCGATGTAGACTCCTCCTTCTTCTCCTCCGTCGCCTTGAATGCCACCGGTTGTGCTTCGGACGTGGAGGGTTCATCAAGCTCGTTGATCTTCTTTGAGCCATTGATCATACATTCAAAGCTCACAAAATTCCCGATTACTTCCTTGGGAGTCATTAGTGTGTATCTAGGATTACCACGAATTAATTGAACTTGAGTAGGGTTAAGGAAAATAAGTGATCTCAAAATAACCTTAACCACCTCGTGGTCATCCCATTTCTTGCTCCCGAGGTTGCGCACTTGGTTCACCAAGGTTTTGAGCCGGTTGTACATATCTTGTGGCTCCTCCCCTTGGCGAAGACGAAAACGACCGAGCTCCCCCTCGATCGTTTCCCGCTTTGTGATCTTGGTGAGTTCATCACCTTCGTGCGCGGTCTTGAGTAGGTCCCAAATTTCCTTTGCATTCTTCAACCCTTGCACCTTGTTGTATTCCTCCTTGCTTAGAGAGGCGAGGAGTATGGTTGTAGCTTGGGAGTTGAAGTGCTCGATTTGGGCCACTTCGTCTGTGTCATAATCTTCATCCCCTATGGATGGTACCTGTGCTCCAAACTCAACAACATTCCATATACTTTTGTGGAGTGAGGTTAGATGAAATTTCATTAAATCACTCCACATAGCATAATCTTCGCCATTAAAGGTTGGCGGTTTGCCTAATGGAACGGAAAGTAATGGAGTATGTCTAGATGTACGAGGATAGTGTAAGGGGATCTTACTAAACTTCTTGCGCTCTTGGTGCTTAGAAGTTACGGACGGCGCATCAGAGTCGGAGGTCGATGTTGAAGACGTGTCGGTCTCATAGTAGACCACCTTCCTCATCCTTTTGTGTTTGTCGCCTTTCCGATGCGACTTGTGGGAAGAAGATTTTTCCTTCTTCTCTTTATGGTGAGAAGAAGAAGATCTTTTCTCCTTCTGTTTGGAGGAGTCCTTCTTCTTCTCCTTCCTCTTGGTGCGGGACTCTTCCGATGAAGTGCTCCCTTGGCTTGTAGTGGGCTTGTCGCCGGTCTCCATCTCCCTCTTGGTGTGATCTCCCGACATCACTTCGAGCGGTTAGGCTCTAATGAAGCACCGGGCTCTGATACCAATTGAAAGTCGCCTAGAGGGGGGGTGAACAGGGCAAAACTGAAATTTACAAATATAAACACAACTACAAGCCGAGTTAGCGTTAGAAATATAATCGAGTCCGCGAGAGAGGGCGCAAAACAAATCGCAAGCAAATAAGGAGTGTGACACGCGGATTTGTTTTACCGAGGTTCGGTTCTTGCAAACCTACTCCCCGTTGAGGAGGCCACTAAGGTCGGGTCTCTTTCAACCCTTCCCTCTCTCAAACGGTCCCTCGGACCAAGTGAGCTTCTCTTTCTCAAACCACTTGGGAATCAAACTTCCCGCAAGGACCACCACACGATTGGTGTCTCTTGCCTCAATTACAAGTGAGTGTTTGATCACAAGAAGAAATGCCAAAGAAAAAAAAGCGATCCAAGCGCAAGAGCTCAAATGAACACTACAAATCACTCTCTCTAGTCACTAAGTCTTTGTGTGGAGTTGGGAGAGGATTTGATCTCTTTTGGTGTGCTTTGCAATGAATGCTAGCTCTTGTATAGTGGTTGGAAGCTAGAAAACTTGGATAATTTGAATGTGGGGTGGTTGGGGGTATTTATAGCCCCAACCACCAAACTAGCCGTTTGGTGAGGCTGTCTGTTCGATGGCGCACCGGACAGTCCGGTGCACACTGGACATGTCCGGTGCGACAGCCACGTCACCAAAGCCGTTGGGTTCGACCGTTGGAGCTTCTGTCTTCTGGGCCCGCCTGGATGTCCGGTGGTGCACCGGACATGCACTGTAGATTGTCCGGTGCGCCAGTATGGGCGTGCCTGACCTCTGCGCGCGCAGCGCGCGCATTTAATGCGTCGCAGGTAGCCATTGGCGCCGAAATAGCCGTTGCCCCGCTGTTGCACCGGACAGTCCGGTGAATTATAGCAGAGCAGCTTCAATGAATTCTCGAGGCTGGCGAGTTCCGGAGGCCGCTCTTCCTTGGAGCACCGGACAGTCCGGTGAATTATAGCAGAGTCGCCTCTGGAAATTCCCGAAGGTGACGAGTTTAGAGTTGGAGTGTGCACCGGACATGTCCGGTGGCGCACCGGACAGTCCGGTGCGCCAGACCAGAGGTGCCTTCGGTTGTCCCTTGCTCCTTTGTTTGAACCCAATACTTGGTCTTTATATTGGCTAAGTGTGAATCTTTTGCACCTGTAAAACTTATACACTAGAACAAACTAGTTAGTCCAAATATTTGTGTTGGACAATTCAACTACCAAAATTAATTAGGGACTAGGTGTAAGCCTAATTCCCTTTCAGGTGGTCCATATGAACCACGACATAACTTAAGATTACATAAGAATAGTTAGCATAGTGGTGTTAGTGCTAAATCTTGAACTGGGTAGTCAAGGTTTGAGCCTTGTTGTGAACCCTATTTTTATTTGTTTTTTTATATTTTTTCTGGCACACCCTAAACATAGCAGCTGGGTCCGCCATTGTTTGTGGACAGTGTTGGTCGTCGGGCCACAGTGCTGACTCATAGGCCATCAGGTCAGGCTACAGGAGAGCTCTTGCCTAGGGTTTATGTTTTCTCATAGAGCAAGACTAAGAATGTCTTCAGCGGTTCATCCATAGCCATCTAACGCTATTTTACACTGTAGATTGTATTGTTTATAGAGTGAAGTTTAAATATAGAGATAGGGATGGATAAGTTGTTGGAGATAGCCTAATAATATAGTCGATTGTTGCAGGTAAGGATTGTTAAAACCAAGCTCTTAGGGCATGTATAACCTAGAGCCTTAGGGCGATTTTCTAAATATAGAAGACATCCAACAGACTTGCATGATATAACTCAGAGTCCCTACAACATAAATGTAGGTAAAAGACAATATGTATACAGAGTCGTGTAGAGACGAGATCTTCGTGAAGAGTCTGTCTCTTATTTTTTTCACTTAACCCTCTAGACACCCCCTACTTAATAAGATTGTACATGCCTTTTAGCCATCGGTATAAAGGCATATATAACCCTATTTAATACCCACGTCTCTTGCGGGGTCTAGGGGTTAAATATAAACTTATTTTTTTCACTTAACCCTCTAGATACCCCCTACTTAATGAGATTGTACATGCCTTTTGGCCATCGGTATAAGGGCATATATAACCCTATTTAATACTGTCGGCGTTTCGGACCCGGGGGTCTCTGGACCGACGAGTGAATTTGTCGCTGCGTGCCCTGCCCAGATGGGTTGGCGCGGGATGGAACACAAGTGGAGGAATGAGCCTTGTATTATCCTGCACCAGGGTGCTCGTAGTAGGGGTTACAAGCGTTGCGAGAGAGCGAGGGCGAAACAGAGCGAGTAGCAGAGAGCGAGAGAGAGGGAGAGGGTCCGGCCCCTGCTCGTCTTCTCCCGCTGTACGTACGTATGCTCGTATGTTCGTGTGCTCGTCTCTCTATCCCCCCTTTCTCCTTTTTCCCTTTTTTCCTCCCCCTCCCCCCGTGGGGGCCTGGACACCCCCTTTTATAGACGTAAGGAGATGCCCAGCTGTACAATGGGGTGTAGCTGGGAGCTAACGTGGCTGGCAGGAAAGTTCCCTGAGCCCTGTACAGATAACAACGTGGCCGTCGGGGGGACGTCTCGAGTCCTGTAGAGGTAGCATCGTGGCCGTCGAAGAAGTGCCTTGAGCCCTGTAGCAGTACAGCTGTCGGTGCTGTATGGATCCTGCTGACGTCTCCTTGCTTCTGTAGGGGGCTTGAGAACCACCGACGTCATGGTTGCATGCGGGAAACCACCATCGCCTATTACCGGGGTAAGCTGGATGGGACGCCGGTCTTGTTCCTTCGTAGCCTGAGCTAGCTAGGAGTAGGGTAATGATGCATCCCTTGTGGCGCGGTTGATCCGAGCCTGAGATCGGGCGAGGCGGCGACTCCTCCGAGGCCGAGGCTGGGGCCGAGACCCAGGGTCGGGCGAGGACGTGACTCTTCCCGAGGCCGAGGCCGAGCCGTGGGGTCGGGCGAGGCGGAGATTTCCTCCTGAGGCCGAGGCCGAGGCCGAGCCCTGGGGTCGGGCGAGGCGGAGCTTCCTGTTGCGCCCGAGGCTGAACTCGACCGTTGTCGGTTTCGTCCGGGTGGTTGGCACAGCAGCCGGAGCGGGGCGGGCGGCGCTGTTTTCCTGTCAGGTCGGTCAGTGAAAGGGCGAAGTGACTGCGGTCACTTCGACCTTGCCTATTGAGGCGTGCGTGTCAGGATAAGGTGTCAGGCGACCCCAGCATTAAATGCGCATGCAACACGGTCGGTTGGTAAGGCGATTTGGCCAAAGTCGCTTGCACGACAAGGCTTGCCTTTGGCTGAGCCGAGGGTGCGCTCACTGTCTGAGGAGACCCTCGGGTGAGACGTGGATTCGTCTGGGACCACTGTTCCACCCAAGGCCGGGCTCGGGTGGGGTGAGACCGCGTCCCTTGGTAGATGAAGCTTTGACTTTGACTCGAGCCGTCAGTCTTCACGGTTTGCTCTGAAGGTGTTTACCAGCCGTGATTAGGAGTGGGGGGTACCCCTAATTACGGTACCCGACAGTAGCCCCTGAGCCTCGAGGGGAGTTTGATGCTCGCTTCGAGGCTCTGCCACATTCTTGGTGAGGGGACCGGCCTTTCTCGGTTATACTTTGTTCCGACGGGTGCGCGCGAGCGCACTCGCCGGGTGTAGCCCCCGAGGCCTCGGAGGAGTGGTTTGACTCCTCTAAGGTCTTAACGCTTTTCGTGATGCCTCGGCCGGTCCTGTTGTTCCCCCATGTGGCCTAACCGTAGCCCGGGCGCTCGATCAGGTTCCGAGTTTTTGAGCTGGTTTGTTGACGCTATCAATAGTTTGGCCGTAGCCTGGTGCGAGAGCAGCCCCCGAGCCTCTGCACAGAGCGAGAGGACGATCAAGGACTGTCTCGACTTTTATTATACGCCCCTTCGTCGCCTTTCCATAAGGAGGAAGGGGGGAAAGCGCCATGTTACACTCGGAGGGCACCGATCATGGTGTTTCCGGTGAGTTGCTAACGGGTGATCCGAGTGGACGCCCGTGCCCCATTTGTTAAGGGTCGGCTAGTGGCCCAGAGGCGTGCTCCAAAAGTACCTGCAGGTGATTCACTGGACCCGGACCCTTTTCGATAGGGTCCGAGGGCTCGATGCCTCCCTCCGGTGGGATTCCATTACGAGTCGTTCCCACTGGTCTCGGAAATGTCCTAGGGTACCTTGGGAGCGTAGCCCGAGCCTCGGCCATGTATCGGACGTACCCAGGGTCATCCCTCACTCTGCGTGTTCTGGGGCGGTTGTCGAACCCTATTGAGAGGCCAACCTTCGAACCCCTGATCAGTAATGGGCGCGGAGCCCAAGTGCTCTGGGGCGGCTGTCGAACCCTTCTGAGGGGCCAGCCTTCGAACCCCTGATCAGTAATGGGCGCGGAGCCCGGGTGCTATGGGGCGGCTGTCGAACCCTTCCGAGGGGCCAGCCTTCGAACCCCTGATCAGTAGGAGGGCTTGGGGGCCCGTTTCCTTCGCGGGGAAGGATGCCTTTCAAAATATCCCCTTTCTCGGTCCCTGCGTCAAGAGAGAGAGAGGAAACGGAAAAGGATATGAATTTAAAAATCGTGGCGCACCTTTTTTGACGCGACCATTATGGCAGAGGTGAAACATCGCTCGCTTCGCCTGCCAACGGTGTCGCTGGCTCTGCCAAGGAGTTAATGCGACGGGACGGGCGATTCTCGGGGCGTCTGTTGCGCGTGCGCGGGCCGTTCGAGGAACAGAAGGACCGTTTCCCCTCTGAGTTTGAATTCCACGGTGGATTCGGGCGGAGCCTTGAATAATCCTTGCCTGGGCCTTTATATACCCGGAAGCGGGGCCGGCGATTGTTCTCCACCCTGCCGTTTGCGCTCGCCTCCTGCTTCGGTTTCCACAACCTAAGAGAGTAGCCAGAGGAGAGAAAACCGCACACCTCATCCCTTCCGCCGCCACCGCTTTTGCCCGGCGATGGCTGACAAGGTGTCCGTTGTTTTGCCGCGCGACCCGTGGCCATTCTCGACTGTTTCCGTGGGGGACCTGGAGGCCCTTGTTGCCGATGGTTTGCTGCGTCCCCTCTCCGGCGAGCCGCAGTCGGAGTGGATGGCTCCTGGGAGTGGGGTCGGCCCGTCTCCGCCACCGGGGTACGTGGTCAGCTTTACCCCCTTCCATGAGCGGGGGTTTGGCGTACCAGCGAGCCGCTTCATGCGGGCGCTCCTGCACTACTACGGGGTGGAGCTGCACAACCTCAACCCCAACTCTATTGCGCAAGCGGCCATCTTCGCGGCGGTTTGCGAGGGTTTTCTGGGGATTGATCCCCACTGGGATCTGTGGCTCCATATCTTCACTACGGAGTTCTTTGCCTTGACAACGGAGGCAAAGAAGGTCCATATGGCGGTGCGGGCCGGCGGCTGCACCCTTCAACTGAGGCTGGGGCATGCGCAGCAGTACATCCCCGCCACCCTTGTGTCTTCGAACAAGGGGTGGCAGAACCGGTGGTTTTATCTCCGCAACGACGACGGGAGGCTTCCGCCGTTTTCTCAACGAGTGGTGACCGCCGCCGGCGTTAACTGGCGCTGGGGGGCCACGCGCGAGAAACAGGAGAAGCTCCAGCCTATTCTGCAGGCCTTGTAGAAATTACGAGATGGGGGCCTTACCGCTACGGGGGTCGTCGCCACTATCCATCGCTGGAGGGTGCTCCCTTTGGCAGAGCGGCCGTTGCGGCTTGCAGAGATGAAGCCGGGGGTCGATTTGGAGGGCTCGCAGTAACACCCAAATTCTGAATTTGGAATTGGTAGAAGAAATCTGAACAAAGTATCATTGGGAAATAAGAAAATGAGGAGAAAAAGAATTTTTCTTTTAAAGGAAACCATTTATACATCTCATGAAATAAATAAACAAGGAGAATAAAACTTAAACTAGTAATAATAAAATAGTATGGTTTATATTCACCCTTGGATTTCAATTGATACATTTGAAAAATCTGAAAACTAAAATAGAAGTATAAATTTGAATTTGGAATAGAAAATAGAAAATATAAGAGAAGGGAAGAACTAAGAAAAATATTACATAAAATAAAATAAATAAACATCCTTCACACTTATATTAATAAATTATACCTTTCAAACTGAGGACAAGTTATTCACAAAGTTTAAACTCAAACTTGAATTCAAATTGGATTTGAAAATGTAGAAAAGAAAATAGGAAATAAAAAGAAAAAGGAACACTATGCCTTCATGGGCCGACTGAACTCAATTCTGGCCCAGTTAAGCCATACCAGACGCGAGCCCATTAACCTTGCCACCGGCGCCGACAGGCGGGGCCCACGCTCCAGTCCCTGCCGCGCCGCTGACGTATGGGGCCCTCTGCCCAGCCTCTCACTCACGCCGTTTACACCGCGCGGACGACACTGCCGAGTGGGCCGCCCCTGTCAGCTGAACCTTCCCCTCTCCCGACAACAGAATACGCGAGCTCGCCGCCGCCGCGGAAATCGCGCGCGCGGTTGACATGGGATCGATCTGGCCGACTCAACCTCGTCTCTGGACTATAAAAGCGAACCCTTGGGTCCTTCTCGCCCAACAAACCAAGAACCGAACCCTTGTGTCATCACTGCGCGGAGAGAAGTTCGTGCCGCCGCCGTGGACCGGCGTGAAGACGTTAAATCGTGCACCGTGAAGCATCCAGCTGCTGCGCCGCGCACCCTGGGAGCTTCGACGGCCACCAATTTTGCCATCGGCGTCGCCGTGACCGCGCAATCGCTCATCGGTGTGGCAAGCTTCGCCTGGATCCGCACTTCACCGTGGAGGGGCGTCTCTGCGCCATTATCGACGGTGAGTCTTCCTTCATGCGGTTCGCCTTGCCCTCTAGATCGTGCAGCACCTTTTAATTTGGGTTTGGCGCTCGGGGGGACCGGATTTTGCGAGCTCCGGCGAGCACCACCGTGCGGTCTGCCCGCGCCGCCGTGTCCAGTATGGTTTGGGGAAGAAGTCGCTCGGCCGTTGGATGGACAGCGGACGGCCGAGATTAGGCCAAAGGATACCCCATCGCACTTTAGATTTAGACCGTAGGATGGAGATCGTAAAGTCCAGATTAGATCGTATCTATTTAAATCCGTGCCATTGATTCCTAATCCAACGCTCGATATCGCGTACCGATTCGTAAACCTCAGCGATCTAATCCGGGCCCCTGGGTTCCGATCGGACGGCCGTGATCGCTCGATACCCCTTCGGCCGGGTTGTTTTGCATAAGAGCCCTCCGGTTTTTAGGAAACTAACCCGCCGTCCACCGCGGGTGTAGTTTGAGTCTTAGGTTTATTTGCACAGAGACCCCTGCACTTTTCAGTAAATGAGGCCCAGTCCAGAGAGTTATAAAATCAGGAAAATTAATTAGAAAATGAGTTTTTAATATAAAAATAATTCCTAGAATTTATATAATTCATAGAAAATGCATATGAACTCCAAATTAATCCATTCCACTTTCTAAAATTTTGTAATTTTATTCTCTATCACCTAGAACCTCTGTTTTGTCATGAAAACAGTTAGGAACTTAATCTCTCACTTAACCCATTTTAAACACACAAAACCTTTGAAAATTCATAACTAAAAATCTACAACTCCAAAATTAATAATTCTTTTTCCTGTGATCTTATTTTAATATGTGGATTATTAATATGTATTTTGGTATATATGTTTGGTGTAATGTTAATTTTTGCCTATACCATGTTTGTTTGAATTGCTACGACTAGCAGTGAGGTCACGTGTCACCTGAAGATCATCCTGGTACCTGGATTCTCAAGGCCCAGGCAAGTTGTGCCCTTGATCACTTCTTTTTACCCAGCCATGTTCTGATTAATCATAATGATCTGCATAGGTTAATTTGATGGGACCCAACAGGTTACCCTAGTTTGTCTATCTTTATACCTTGTTTACCACTGAACCTTTTGGGTAGTACTTGCTAGTGCTTTATGTGGTTTTGGGTATGGAGATACATTATTCATGATTACACTTTTGTTATCAGTTGTTATTTACTGTTCATGATAAGATCATTATGTTAATTGGAACATGGAGAACCACCCGGGAAAACAGTGCTACCACGAGGGTGGAATGGGACGCCCTTGGCTGATTAATTAGGGAAGCTAGTGGAAGACTACCTTACCCGAAAGGGGCAAGGGCAGTAGGGGAGAGGTCAGTGTAGGGAGACCCTCGGGAGGATTTGGCTGCGATGGCGGTCCTGCAAGGGATTCCTGCACTGGATCTTCCTATAAACTGTAGCGGGTTTTCGGAAGCTAGTGGAACTTTGTAAAGGCCTCGTAGTGTTACCCTGCCTCGCTTCCTTGGTAGAGGTGTATGGGATTCATGACCCCTTGGCAGATGGGTAACACGGCTTGTGGGTAAAGATGCGCAACCTCTGCAGAGTGTAAAACTGGTATACTAGCCGTGCTCACGGTCATGAGCAGCTCGGACACTCACATGATTAATCTATGGAACTAAATTCAATTTGTCATATGCATTGCATGGCAGGTGATGTTGATACTTTTGCTCTATTACTTAATTGGGTTTGGTATTTACTTATACTTAGTAATTGCTAATAAAATTTTGACCAACATTAAAAGCAATGCTCAGCTCTAACCATCTTCTTTGGTAAGCCTTACACTTCACGTGAGCTCCCACCTTTGGCGAGTTCATGCACATTATTCCCCACAACTTGTTGAGCGATGAACGTATGTGAGCTCACTCTTGCTGTCTCACATACACCACAGGTCAAGACCAGGTACTGCAGGATGATGCTCATGGAGGATGTTGCGATGAGTTCGTGAGAGGTCTAGGTCGTCGTCTCCCAGTCAACTTTGGGTTGCTGGACCGTTGTCTCCTTATAATGTAATTATTTATTTTGTATGGAACTCCTGTTATGTATAAAGATGTGACATTCGATCCTGTGCCACCATACATCATATGTTTGAGACTTGGTCCCAGCATACCTGGTGTTTATGTTAACCCCGGGTTTTGGACCCCTAAAATCCGGGTGTTACAGAAGTGGTATCAGAGGAATGTTGACTGTAGGACGAAACCTAGATAGAACTGGACAACCATTGTCTACTTACCTCTGCTACTCTGATTCTTTTCTAAACTTATCTTAATCTTTTCTCATCTATTTCTGCTTTACTCTGATTATTCTTATCTTTTCTTTCTAAAAGACAAAAGTGGATTTCACACTTTGAAATCCTGTGACTGAAGTGACTTTAGGAATAGGAGACCTAATCCTAGGAACAGAAACAAAACTATTTTTTTTTATATAAGAGTCTATGTATTTGAATGTTTGTTCTTATGATATCTGTCTGATTTGGATCTTTGATTGAGTGTGATGGGTTGTGGAGTAATGTCCATAATTACATCTGCATATACATCTAGGTATAAAGGATAGCATTTGTAAGATAACTAGACAAACTAGATTATCCCCTTAAGAAATATATGTAGTATTCCGTATCTATCTCATCTTGACATATTCTATCTTACCTTTGGACATTCACCTCGTACAACTAATTACCCTAGTCTTGACATAGAATATCTGGCCCAGCCCTGCCAAAGAAATTTCAGTACATAACCAACCATTAGCTTATTCATTCTGTTTACTAAATGATTCCCTTGCAAAGCTATCTTACCATATGCTTCTAACTTAGATGGTCAATACCAGGCGGGGTGGTGGAATTGATTTACCTGCTAATCAACAACCTCAACCACAGTCAGCAGAGATGAATCCTCCTAATCCTCCACAAGGCGGAGTTGATCCACTAGTCGCAGCTCAAATGAGAATGATGCAGCAAATGGCTGACACTATGGCAGATATGCGCACCCAAATGCAGCAAGAACGCCAAGAAATGCACCAGGAAAGAGAGGATGCACGTCGGGAAATGCGCCAAGAACGGGAAGAGATACGCCAGGAGAGAAGGGTACAACAACAGCAGCTGCAGCAACAACTTCAACAACAGCAGCAACAACAACAAGTGCCATTGCCTCCACCTCCACCACCAGTTCCACCCCGGGACAAGCACCGGGAATTCATGAGCCACAAACCACCAACCTTCTCCAACTCCGCAGATCCACTGCAAGCAGATGACTGGTTAAAGTCCATAGAGAAGATGCTCAACATAGCCCAGTGCTCGGACCGAGAGAAAGTACTCTATGCATCGGGTCGTCTTGCTGGTCCCGCTGCGGATTGGTGGGATGCGTACTGTGCAGCTCATGCTGCTGTCGATACAATTACCTGGGCAGAATTCTCCGCACAATTCAGGAATTACCATATTCCTGCTGGACTCATGAAGATTAAGAGGAAGGAGTTTCTATCCCTCAAGCAAGGAAGTATGTCCGTGAGTGAATATAGGGACAAATTCATCCAGTTATCTCGATATGCTCCCAGAGATGTTGAGGATGATGAGCAAAAGCAGGAGCTCTTTCTGGATGGTTTGATTGGACCCTTGCAATATCAGCTGGTATCACACACATTCCCATCCTTCCAAAGGCTATTGGACAAAGCTATTGCTGTAGAAAACAAGAGGAGTATATTTGGAGAGAAAAGAAAGGCTGCTAACCAAGGGCAGGCTGGAAGCAGTTCCCGTCCTCGCTATACTACCACTTCAAGTACACCAGCTAGTGGCAGTTCTGGACAACAAACTCAACAGACACCAACTGCTCCTCCAAAAGCAAGCACTCCAGTAGGACCCGCTGCTCCTAACACAACCGCCATCAGGACATGCTTCAAGTGTGGACAACCGGGACACTACGCCAACTACTGTCCCAACAGAGCTGCCTACACTACACCGGCTCCGATGAAGCAAGGACAAGCCTCGGCAGGAAAAAGTCAGCCCCTATCCATCAACCGGGGATATGCCCATCATGCAGAAGTAGAAGCTGAACCCGGTGAACTTGAAATTCAAGAAGAAGAGCCAGTTGGAGATGAAGTGGTTGGTGAAGAAGTCAACGAACAACAAGAGTAGAGATAAACATAGATATAGATACATATATAGATATATTTACTATTTGTAAGACCTAAATATTAGTTTAGTCAGTAGTAGTACTTTGCTATTTTAGTAATAATAATAAGGTCCATTTGACCCTGTGTTTTGCTAATAAGATATACATCATGCCGAGATTTTGTTTATGCATATGTGTTGAATCAATATGAACATGCACCCTTTTTCCTTACAAATCTCGGGGACGAGATTATTTTTAAGGGGGGTAGGATTTGTAACACCCAAATTCTGAATTTGGAATTGGTAGAAGAAATCTGAACAAAGTATCATTGGGAAATAAGAAAATGAGGAGAAAAAGAATTTTTCTTTTAAAGGAAACCATTTATACATCTCATGAAATAAATAAACAAGGAGAATAAAACTTAAACTAGTAATAATAAAATAGTATGGTTTATATTCACCCTTGGATTTCAATTGATACATTTGAAAAATCTGAAAACTAAAATAGAAGTATAAATTTGAATTTGGAATAGAAAATAGAAAATATAAGAGAAGGGAAGAACTAAGAAAAATATTACATAAAATAAAATAAATAAACATCCTTCACACTTATATTAATAAATTATACCTTTCAAACTGAGGACAAGTTATTCACAAAGTTTAAACTCAAACTTGAATTCAAATTGGATTTGAAAATGTAGAAAAGAAAATAGGAAATAAAAAGAAAAAGGAACACTATGCCTTCATGGGCCGACTGAACTCAATTCTGGCCCAGTTAAGCCATACCAGACGCGAGCCCATTAACCTTGCCACCGGCGCCGACAGGCGGGGCCCACGCTCCAGTCCCTGCCGCGCCGCTGACGTATGGGGCCCTCTGCCCAGCCTCTCACTCACGCCGTTTACACCGCGCGGACGACACTGCCGAGTGGGCCGCCCCTGTCAGCTGAACCTTCCCCTCTCCCGACAACAGAATACGCGAGCTCGCCGCCGCCGCGGAAATCGCGCGCGCGGTTGACATGGGATCGATCTGGCCGACTCAACCTCGTCTCTGGACTATAAAAGCGAACCCTTGGGTCCTTCTCGCCCAACAAACCAAGAACCGAACCCTTGTGTCATCACTGCGCGGAGAGAAGTTCGTGCCACCGCCGTGGACCGGCGTGAAGACGTTAAATCGTGCACCGTGAAGCATCCAGCTGCTGCGCCGCGCACCCTGGGAGCTTCGACGGCCACCAATTTTGCCATCGGCGTCGCCGTGACCGCGCAATCGCTCATCGGTGTGGCAAGCTTCGCCTGGATCCGCACTTCACCGTGGAGGGGCGTCTCTGCGCCATTATCGACGGTGAGTCTTCCTTCATGCGGTTCGCCTTGCCCTCTAGATCGTGCAGCACCTTTTAATTTGGGTTTGGCGCTCGGGGGGACCGGATTTCGCGAGCTCCGGCGAGCACCACCGTGCGGTCTACCCGCGCCGCCGTGTCCAGTATGGTTTGGGGAAGAAGTCGCTCGGCCGTTGGATGGACAGCGGACGGCCGAGATTAGGCCAAAGGATACCCCATCGCACTTTAGATTTAGACCGTAGGATGGAGATCGTAAAGTCCAGATTAGATCGTATCTATTTAAATCCGTGCCATTGATTCCTAATCCAACGCTCGATATCGCGTACCGATTCGTAAACCTCAGCGATCTAATCCGGGCCCCTGGGTTCCGATCGGACGGCCGTGATCGCTCGATACCCCTTCGGCCGGGTTGTTTTGCATAAGAGCCCTCCGGTTTTTAGGAAACTAACCCGCCGTCCACCGCGGGTGTAGTTTGAGTCTTAGGTTTATTTGCACAGAGACCCCTGCACTTTTCAGTAAATGAGGCCCAGTCCAGAGAGTTATAAAATCAGGAAAATTAATTAGAAAATGAGTTTTTAATATAAAAATAATTCCTAGAATTTATATAATTCATAGAAAATGCATATGAACTCCAAATTAATCCATTCCACTTTCTAAAATTTTGTAATTTTATTCTCTATCACCTAGAACCTCTGTTTTGTCATGAAAACAGTTAGGAACTTAATCTCTCACTTAACCCATTTTAAACACACAAAACCTTTGAAAATTCATAACTAAAAATCTACAACTCCAAAATTAATAATTCTTTTTCCTGTGATCTTATTTTAATATGTGGATTATTAATATGTATTTTGGTATATATGTTTGGTGTAATGTTAATTTTTGCCTATACCATGTTTGTTTGAATTGCTACGACTAGCAGTGAGGTCACGTGTCACCTGAAGATCATCCTGGTACCTGGATTCTCAAGGCCCAGGCAAGTTGTGCCCTTGATCACTTCTTTTTACCCAGCCATGTTCTGATTAATCATAATGATCTGCATAGGTTAATTTGATGGGACCCAACAGGTTACCCTAGTTTGTCTATCTTTATACCTTGTTTACCACTGAACCTTTTGGGTAGTACTTGCTAGTGCTTTATGTGGTTTTGGGTATGGAGATACATTATTCATGATTACACTTTTGTTATCAGTTGTTATTTACTGTTCATGATAAGATCATTATGTTAATTGGAACATGGAGAACCACCCGGGAAAACAGTGCTACCACGAGGGTGGAATGGGACGCCCTTGGCTGATTAATTAGGGAAGCTAGTGGAAGACTACCTTACCCGAAAGGGGCAAGGGCAGTAGGGGAGAGGTCAGTGTAGGGAGACCCTCGGGAGGATTTGGCTGCGATGGCGGTCCTGCAAGGGATTCCTGCACTGGATCTTCCTATAAACTGTAGCGGGTTTTCGGAAGCTAGTGGAACTTTGTAAAGGCCTCGTAGTGTTACCCTGCCTCGCTTCCTTGGTAGAGGTGTATGGGATTCATGACCCCTTGGCAGATGGGTAACACGGCTTGTGGGTAAAGATGCGCAACCTCTGCAGAGTGTAAAACTGGTATACTAGCCGTGCTCACGGTCATGAGCAGCTCGGACACTCACATGATTAATCTATGGAACTAAATTCAATTTGTCATATGCATTGCATGGCAGGTGATGTTGATACTTTTGCTCTATTACTTAATTGGGTTTGGTATTTACTTATACTTAGTAATTGCTAATAAAATTTTGACCAACATTAAAAGCAATGCTCAGCTCTAACCATCTTCTTTGGTAAGCCTTACACTTCACGTGAGCTCCCACCTTTGGCGAGTTCATGCACATTATTCCCCACAACTTGTTGAGCGATGAACGTATGTGAGCTCACTCTTGCTGTCTCACATACACCACAGGTCAAGACCAGGTACTGCAGGATGATGCTCATGGAGGATGTTGCGATGAGTTCGTGAGAGGTCTAGGTCGTCGTCTCCCAGTCAACTTTGGGTTGCTGGACCGTTGTCTCCTTATAATGTAATTATTTATTTTGTATGGAACTCCTGTTATGTATAAAGATGTGACATTCGATCCTGTGCCACCATACATCATATGTTTGAGACTTGGTCCCAGCATACCTGGTGTTTATGTTAACCCCGGGTTTTGGACCCCTAAAATCCGGGTGTTACACTCGCAGATGTCCTCGACCCCCCTCTCCGCCGACGACCTCCTCAAGCGAGTAGCAAGTACGGTAGGGAACAGGACGCTGGCGCCCTTACCCAGCCCGCGATGCACCCCGACCACGGGTATGTGTCCCTGGTAAGTGTCCCATCCTTCTTCTATTTTGCACCGAGTTCTTCACGCCTCTGATCCTTACTCACTGGGGTTTTTGTTCGTCCCCAGGGGTTGAGGATTTATAAACCCGTCCGGCCACCGGTCCCGGAGGACGCGGTAGGCCGAGCCGCGCGGAGAACCACCGTGGAGAAGGAAAAGGAGAAGAAGGACGCAAAAAGGCCCGGGCTCGCGAACGGATGCGGGCTCGGGATGCCTTGGAGAAGCTTTGTCGGAGGCAGGCGAGGGAAGGGCTCCTGAGGGAGCCGTCGCCGGAGACGCCTGACGACGATGATGACGACGATGGTGATGAGGACGATGACATGGCTGCACGCCTTGGCCTTAGCCCAGATCCGAGGCCGGGCCAGGGGTCGTCGAGCCAGCCTCCTAGGGGGCCGACACCGTCAGAGCCTGGGGCCGGGACACCGAGGACCCAGTCCGAGGAGCGGAGGCAGGCCGAGGGGGTACTTGACCCCTTGGCCGAGGTAATGGGGGTGACTCCGGGGAGTCAAGCCGATCTTCCTGCCCTCCTGGAGCAAGTGCCCGCGCCGGCTGCACAGGAGGTTGGTCCCCTGGCCGCGACAACGCCCGGGCAGGCCGCCCTTTCGGCGCCTCGGGCGTCCGAGGCAGAAGCGGTATCGAAACCGGCGTCGGAGCAACCCTCGGTGGCGCCCGTGGAGGCTGGGGCCCGAGGAGCATCCCCGCAGGCACGGCTAGCCTTGGTCCGGAGCGGGTAAGTATCTGAGAATACCTCTATTTTGGTTTTTCTTTTTTTTGTATGTCTTGATCTTGCTCTCCTTCTTTCAGTAAGCAGAGGCAGGGCTCGGCTGGTCTGGCCCCTAGGAAGGCCCTTAAGACGGGGCTGGCCTCCGCAGTCGGTGCTGCGGCGTGCCGTGCCGGTTGGCTGGCTTCCGCATAAGACGCCCTCGAGCGGGGGGCCCAGGCAGCGCGGGCCGCTATGGGGCTAGCCTCCCAGGCCGGCCCCTCTGCCGGGACGGCCATCATGCTGGGGGAGGCTGCTGACGTAGCCGCGGCCTCGAGCCCAGCTGACTTGTTGCCGGTGTCGGCATCGACCCTCGCCGGGGCCGTTGCTGATTTACCCGTGGAGCCGTCCGTGGCCGCCGACGTCGGGATGGCTGAGGGGCCGCCGCCCGTGGCCATCCCCGACCTCCCCGTTCTCGGCCGTGAGGAGGGGGTAGCTGTCGTCGTCGAGGTCGGCAATCGAAGGCCCGCTTCCTTAGTCGAGGAGAGGCCCAACACTTTGATTGCGGCGGTACCCAAAGCGCTGGCCACAGGGGGACCCGACGCTTCGGTCGAGGTGCGCGCGGATCCATGGCCCATCTTGGGGAGCAGCGGCCTTATCCATGCGCGGCTCAACCTCGATGAATGGTGTGGGCGGCCACTCCGGTTCTGGAGCCATGCCATCTCGGACCCGGAGCCCCTCCTCTCCCTCGACAATGAGCTGGAGGAGAGAACTCGGGACAACTTCCGCGAGTATATTGAGGCGACGATGAGGTCGCTTCGGTCGACAGTCGAGACCCTTTCTAGGGACATTCCTAGGGTCTTCCAGGTAAGGGTTTTGGTGTAGACCTTGCGTGGCCAGGGCACTCTTTGTCATGCCTTGTTTTCCCTTCTCAGGAACTTGCGGACGTGAGCACCGCCAAGTCGCTGTTCCTCCACCGCGAGAGAGATGTCTGAGATTCGCTGCGGTCCCAGAGGACCGTGCTTGCCGAGGCCAATGAGCGGCTTGCCCAACGGAGCACCAAGGTGGCGGATCTTTGGCTGCTCTGCGATGAGCTAAAGTCGGTGGCAGCGGCGGCGCGGGTAGAGGCTTCGTCGGCCCGGGAGCAGGTGGCTTCTCAGGCCGAAGAGATGCAACAGCGGCGGCTGGAGCTCGGCCAGGTCCTCGGCGAGCTGGACCAAACTCGGAGCCAAGCTGCCGAGGCTGTGAGCCGGGTTGAGGCCCTTAAGGGTCAACTGGCTGAGGCTGCGGGGCGGCTAGCCGAGGCGTCCGCTCGGGCCGAAGGTATGCGTCGCCCGCTTTGTAGCTTTGACTTAGCTTCGTTCTTCACCTCATGTCTAAAGAGTATTGTTTGGCTGTATGCAGGGTTGGAGACTGTGAGGGACAGATATCCCCCGGGTCCACTAGAAGGATAAAAGACCTCACGAAAGGCCCAAAGGCCCCATAATTCGTAAGGTCATCCCCCTCGTGGGCCTGGGAGGAATAACCAGTGAGACAGATCAACACGAGGCCGGGTCGGTGTAAGCCCAGACGACCCAACAACATCCGAACAGTCATCACAGCAGTGACCCGACCTTCCCGCGCAGGAGCCCCGTACATCGGAACTGGGTGAGGATGAGTTGGCTGAATTATAGGGACACAGACTCGGTTTGTTCACTATTATTCTGGCTCACGTTGTTATCATATCCACATGTAATGCCCCACGGTCGAGTATATAAGGCCTAGGGGGCACCCCTTCAAGAAGATAGATCAACATTAATCATCACTTAGCCTCCCATCCCGTTCTTTACGTTTTCCAGCACTAGAGAGCTCCCTTGTAACTCATCGCATAAAGCATTCCAGCCAGGACATAGGGTGTTACGCATCTCAAAGCGGCCCGAACCTGTACATCACTGTCTACTATTTCTCGTGCGCCCAGCACGAACCATCGAGCTACAGTCGGTAACACCGTCCTACTTCTAAAAGCACCTTAGGGGGTAACCCTGGGTGCGCGGTCAGACCCAAAACACCGATAGCTGGCGCGCTAGGTAGGGGGTGTGTCATCGATCCAAGCTAGCTCAATGGCCGTCACCTTCTAGCGCAAGATCATCCTCCGCCCCGGATCCATATTCTGCTTCGGTACTATCTCATCTATAGCGGATGAGGAGGGAACTCTGCATCGCCTCGCGGATCCGCCAGAGAAAAAGCCTTCCTCAGGAATCTCCGAGAAAATCGGGGCGAGGCAGGAAAAAGCGCAACCTCCAGCGCTCCTAAAAAAGATCACCTCCAGCAAGATAGAAGCTGAGAGTTCCTCAGCCCGGAGAACTCCGCTGTCCACCTCTCCGACGAGAGAATGGACACGAATCACGAGGAGAAAGGAAGCAAAGGATCATCAAGCTGATCTTTCTGCACCTCCGCCCTCAAAGGAGAACAGAAAGAAGATCGCCGTAACAGCTACCCCATTCTACCCCTGTAACACCCGGTTTTAAGGAACAAAGCCGGGTGCATCTCATACATGCGCCAAGAAGACAACATATATAATAACAGAGTGTATAGAGATAAATGTCATAAAACATCAGAGTAATTATTACATAGCGGAAGACTTATTACAAAATAAAGGAATAAATGTAAAAAAACGAACTAAGGATCGTCGGCGCCAATGTCGACTGAGAAACGCCACCTAGATCAGATCAAATGCCTCAGTGTTAGGCGGCTCCTCTTCGACCACCTGTTCTTCTCCTGTGGGGGGGGGGGGTGAGACAGCAAGAGTGAGCTCACATACGTTCATAGCTTAACAAGTCGTGGGGGATAATGTGGCATGAACTCACCAAAGGTGGGAGTTCATGAAGTGTAAGGCTGATCAATGAAATAAGGGCTAAAGCTGAGCATTGCTTTTATAAGTTGGTCAAAATTTTATTAGCAATTACTAGGTGTAAGTAAATACCAAACTTTAATGATAATAAAGAAAAGTAATAATAAGATAATCCCAATGCGATGCAAATGTCAAATTAAATTTAAGTTCCATAATAAATCATGTGAGTGTCCGAGCCGCTCATGACCGTGAGCACGGCTAGTATACTAGTTTTACACTCTGCAGAGGTTGCACATCTTTACCCACAAGTCGTGTTACCCATTTGCCACGGAGTTGATCAGACTCCATACACCTCTACCAAGGAAGCGAGGCAGGGTACCACTACGAGGCCTTTACAAAGTTCCACTAGCTTCAGACTACCCGCTACAGTTTATAGGAAGCTCCAATGCAGGGTTCTTGCCTGACCGCCATCGCAGCAAAATCAAACAAGGACCTCCCTACACTGACCACTCCCCTACTGCCCTTGCCCCTTTCGGGTAAGGTAGCCCTCCACTAGCTTTCCTAGTTAATCAGCCAAGGGTGTCCCATTAAACCCTTGTGGTAGCACTGTTTTCCCGGGTGGTTCTCCATGTTCCCATTAACATAATGATTTTAACATGAACATTTAAAGAATAAAACAGATAATAGAAAGTATAACAATAAGTGATGAATATCTCTATACCCAAATCCACATAAAGCAATAGCATGAACTACCCAAAACTTTAGTAGTAAAACCAGTGGTGAAACAAGGTATAAAGATAGTCAAATTCTAGGGTATCCTATTGGGTCCCAGCAAAATTTACCTATGCAGATCATTATGAATAATAAGAACATGAATGGGTAAAAGAAGTGATCAAGGGCACAACTTGCCTTCAATGAGCTCCTGCTCAGCTACTTCTACTTGTTGAACCATAGATTCCACAGTGGCCTGCTCGTCTACTCGCATCAACACAATACATACATAGTATAGCATAAATTAACATCACATCAAACATGCAAATAAAATATACAGTAAAAATCTAGACATTAAAATAAGATCACAGGAACTGGAATCATTAAATTTGGAGGTATAGATTTTAAGTTATGGATTTTCTAATGTTTTATGTGCTTAATACAAGATTAAGTGAAAGAATAATTTTAATGTGTTTGTCATGTCAGAACAGAGGCACTAATGGGTAGACAATATTATTACAAAAATTTAGGAACTGGAATGGACCAATTTGGAGTTCATATGCATTTTCTATGAATTATACAAATTATATGAATTGTTTTTATATTAAAAACTCATTTTCTAATTCATTTTCTTGATTTTATAACTCTCTAGACGGGGCATCAAATACTGAAAACTGCAGGGGCTCACTGGTAACTTATCCTAGACTCAGTGAACAATGCCACCAGGACGGCGGGTTCTAATCTATGATTCCCGAGGGGCTATTGTGCAAAATGTTGCTGCGAAGGGGTATGGATGAACCAGATCCGTCCGATCGTGAACCTAAGGCTCGGATTAGATCGGGAATTATAATGATTTGGTATGAAACCGGAACCACCCGATCTGGAATAGACGGCCCAGATCCCACAACGAAGCGGTACGCGACAGATTCACTCACAACCGTGGATATGCCAATCAACGATGCACAATGGTTACCCCCAGATCTAATCCTAGGCGCTCCTTTCCGATCCAACGGCCAGGAGGCCTTCTCCTATCTCCGCACCGAGTCACGGCGGCGCGTACAGACCGCACGGCGGCGCACACCGGTGGCATGAAATCTCCCCACCCGAAGCACCCACAATAGGGATTGGACCGGTGATAATCAAAGCAGAGGATGAGACGAACCTAGGGAGGGGCTTACCGGAGACAGAGATGGCGCAAGGGAAGCTGTCCACGGTGAGCTGCGGGCGGCGGTGGAAGCGCAGCGACGACGAGGAATCCCCGGTGCCCCAACCCCCAAATTGACCACGGCTACGCAATTTAGAGATGAAGGCGGAGCTTCGGAGGTGCTTTTTACCGAAGGATGGCAGCGCAGGGGCGGCGTTCCACGTGATGTCGCCTCTCCGCCATGAAACCTGAGCCACGGCGAGCAATTCCGCCGCACTGGTCCCGGGTTCCCGAGCAGGGCCGCCACGGCCACCTTCCTTCCAACCAGATGGATCCCAGGGTCACTCCACCGAGGACCGGGTCGACGGTACGCAGATGGTCGCTCGCGGCGGTGCTTCTGTCCTTTCGGCGATGGCGAGCTGCGAGAAGGTGTGGCGGCGGCGCACGCGAAATTGAGGAGGAGAGAGAAGAGATGAGGTTCTTATAGTGCCTAGGGACGAAGCCGAGGTGGGGATTTCGGTCAATGGCTCCGAGGTTCGCGGCAAGTTCCGCCACGGCCGGGATTCCACGATCTCCGCGGCGGCAAAAGCGGTCGCAGCATGCTCTGTTGTGCCCGCACGCGAAGTCCGCGGAGGGGAAAGACCCGACTGCTCGGGCCCGCCCGTCAGTGGGTGGAGGGCGCGCGTGGTGACTGACACCAAGGGCCCGCCTGTAAGCCGATTGGGAAGCACGGCGCGCGACTGCAGTTTGCTGCGAAGTGGGCCACCATGTCATTGAAAGAATGAAGGGCGCGGGATAGAGTTGGGCCGCGCGAGCGAGAGGGAAAAAGGGGAAATGGGCCAAATAGGGTTTGGCCGGCCCAAACAGGATTTCTTCCTCTTTTCTTTTCTTTTTCTTTTTCTTTCTCTTTTCAAATTCAAGTTGTGTTCAAATTTAATTCAAAATCTTGTGACCAAATATTCTCAGATGATATTGCGCCATAAACAGTACTACTTTGAAAATATATTATTATTTATATTATTTTTTTATATCTTTTCTCTTTTTTTGGTTTCACTTCTAGAATTTCTTTTAGGATTTAATTTCCCATTGGGGTATTAACATAATTATTATTTATTATTTTTTACCATATTTTTATATCATCACAAAATGCACACAAAGTAAGATCCAGCATGATGCACAGGTTATTTAGGTGTTCTTAGTTCTAATTACCCACTTTTAACTAGTGTTGATCACATGCAATGAATAGTAGAGGCCACAAACTAATGGGTTTATCTCTATCCACTTTTATTACACTTTTGAGTATTACAAATCCTATCCCCCTTAAAAATAATCTCGTCCTCGAGATTTAAGAAGATCTAGGGAAAAGATGGGGAAAATCTATGCGAAGCTCTTCCTCTCTCTCCCAAGTAGCTTCTTCTTCACCATGGTGACTCCATTGAACCTTGCACATTTTAATCACCTTATTCCTTGTAACTCGAGTCAAAGTGTCCAAAATCTTGATTGGGTACTCAGCATAAGTTAGATCATCTTGAACACTAAGGTCCTCTATTGGTAACTGCTCCTCAGGTACCCTAAGGCACTTCTTTAGCTGAGATACATGGAACACATCATGCACATCTGACAGATGATCAGGTAACTCCAGTTGATATGCAACTTCCCCCACTCGCTTTAAGATCAAGAAAGGTCCAATGAAGCGAGGGGACAACTTTCCTTTAACTTTAAATCTCCTCATACCCCGAAGTGGTGACACCTTCAAATATACATGATCACCCTCCTTAAACTCTAGTAGTCTTCTCCTATTATCAGCATAGCTCTTTTGCCTGGATTGTGCAATTCTCAAATTTTCTCTTATCATTCGAACTTGTTCTTCTGCCTCTTGAATAAGTTCAGGCCCAAAGAACTGTCTTTCTCCAGTTTGATCCCAATACAGTGGAGTCCTGCATTTTCTTCCATACAGAGCTTCAAACGGTGACATCTTCAAACTGGCCTGATAGCTATTATTATAAGAAAACTCAGCATAGGGTAAGCTCTTCTCCCAACTGCCACCATGCTTGAGAGCACAAGCTCTTAACATATCTTCCAGCACTTGATTAGTTCTCTCTGTCTGTCCATCAGTCTGGGGATGGTAGGCTGAACTAAAATTCAACTTTGTATCCAAACTCTCATGCAACTTCTTCCAAAACCGAGAAGTAAACTGTGATCCTCGATCAAACACGATCTTCTTAGGCACTCCATGTAAACAAACTATCCGAGTCATATACAATTCTGCTAGCTTGGCTCCCGTGTAATTAGTCCTCACAGGTATAAAATGAGCCACTTTTGTCAATTTGTCCACAATTACCCAAATAGAGTCATACCCAGCGGGGGTGCGGGGTAGTCCAACAATAAAATCCATACCAATTTCTTCCCATTTCCACTCGGGTATCTTCAACGGGTGCAATAGTCCAGCTGGTCTTTGATGTTCGGCCTTAACTCTTTGACACACATCACACTTAGCCACATGGGCAGCAACATCTCTTTTCAATCCATACCACCAATACTTTTGCTTCAAATCTTGATACATCTTAGTGCTACCAGGGTGGATAGAATAATCAGAATCATGAGCTTCTTTCAATATAGCCTCACGGAGGCTATTGATCTCTGGAACACATATCCGATCTTTGAACCATATAGTACCTTGCTCATCCTCCGTGAATTCCGGAACTCGACCTTCCGTAATCAGACCCTTAATCTCTTGAATCTTAGCATCACCAACCTGACCTTTACGAATCTCTTGCTCCAAGGTAGGTTCCAACTCAATGGTAACTCCTTCAGTGTGAGTAACAATTCCCAGGTTGAGCTTCTCAAAATCTTTTGCTAATTCATCGGGTAGCTGGACAACAAAAGCGGAGTGAACATGTTCTTTTCGACTCAAGGCATCTGCGACCAAATTCACCTTGCCTGGATGATAGTGAATCTCCAAATCCTAATCCTTAATAAGCTCCAACCAACGGCGTTGCCTAAGGTTGAGATCCTTCTGAGTGAATATATACTTCAAACTCTTATGATCCGTATATACTTGACACTTAGTTCCCATAATGTAGTGTCTCCAAATCTTCAGTGCATGCACAACTGCTGCCAGCTCTAAATCATGAGTGGGGTAGTTCAATTCATGCTTCCGCAATTGACGAGATGCATAGGCGATCACATGTCCTTCTTGCATGAGCACTAAAAGTGCATTCATCCCTTTTGTGAGTTTTGGTGATTTGGATAACAACACATTTAAAGGTCTAACGAGTTTGCTAAGTGTTGAACAGGAAATTCAGTATGATGAACATACTTGAATAGTGTATAATGATCAGTGAACAAAGGTTCAACACAAGGTTAAATAACCAATGAGACAATGCAAATGGATATAATATGATCTCTATATTGGTTTGAATATATGGACAAGACCTGAGAAATCACTACATACATATGATCAGAATAGAGGATGAAGTGATTAAGAGGATTGGTCAAGCCAAAGTGAATAAGATATGAGGAATCGTGAATTGGCTTGACCATATTACTATCAGTCCATATATGCTTCTATGAGAATCAAACTAGAGCTTGATTAATCTTAACAGTTATATCTAGAAGACATTCAAGCAAGGTTCACAATATTGAAGAAATGATTCTCTCAATGGATGTTCAATATGATGTGACTCAAGAATGGCTTGATAGGGTGAAGATAGCAAGGAAAGGGCTTCGAGGAACTAAGCGAAGGTGAAGGCCAAGCGACGGCTTGTGGATCGAGGTACCATGGCTAAGGTGAAGAAGAGAGTACTTGCACTAAGTCGATGAACTAATCAGCTATGAAGAGTTACAACATGTTGATGCATCAGTAAGGTGACTTGAAGCCATGATTTGAACTCATATAAGGTGATATGGTACAAGTCATAGGGTTTGATTTGAGTTTGCTTCAAAAGGTGAGACAAACATGTTTGTGATCCTTATGAAGTAATGCCATGGAGAAATCACACATGAGACACCAATGACTCAAGGAGTTTTCTTAATTAATTTTATTTAACTTGAGTATAGGAATCGTCGTACTATAAAGGGGGATCCAAAAAGAAGGTTGGTGTATGCCAAAGCTCAAGCCTCTATATTCAAAAGCTATTTTTTGAAAAGCAAAAATCTCTTTAAAATTCTTTGGTTGACCTTGGTTAGGTTTGAGAAACCTAGAGTGTTCTTGTTGAAATGCAGCTGAACTTCTTCAACTGCAGCTGAGCTTTTCAGCTGAGCTGAACTTCAGCTGAGTTGAGCTTCTTCAGCTGCAGCTGAGCTTTTCAGCTGAGCTGGACTTCAGCTGAGTTGAGCTTTCTCAACTTCAGCTGAACTCAACTTCAGCCGTGAACCTCTTTGACCATACACCAGCTGAACTTGCCTCCAGGCAGTTGAGCTGGGGTTTTCTCTCCTAAACTCCACTGGTCAAGACCGGTTGAACTGGTCCTGAGGGGCAGTTCAGCTGGTTTCTGACCCCTCTGACCTCTGATCTGCAGTCTGCCAGTCAGACTGGCAAACAGGTCGCCAGAGCTGTCAGGGGCGGTTCAACCGCCCCCCCTGGGCGGTTCAACCGGTCTGGTCAACCCTGGTCAGCCTGCAGGTCAGTCTGCCAGTCAGTCTGACAGTTAGACTGGCAGACAGTCTGCCTGACCTGCCAGGGGCGGTTCAACCGCCCTAGGGGGCGGTTCAACCGGTCTCAGACAGAAAAATCTGCCCAACGGCTAGTTTTGAGCTCCACCTATATATACTCACTCCTACCTCTCTCCCCACACACAAGAGCACGACCCAAACTTCATTTCCAACTTGAGAAACACCTCCCACTCTCTTTTACACATCTCTTGCCTCTCCCATTTCAAATCTTTGGAGAGAAATCTTTGAGTGAGCTTGAGAGCTGCGGTTTTTGTGCTTCATCTCCAAATCTCTCTTGCTCTTCTTCATTCGAGCTTTGGTACTACATTGAGTTCTTTGTGGATTCATTACTCTTGGAGCTTCTATCTCCTAGACGACTAGGTGTCTCTTGTGAGTCTCCAAATCTTGTGGAAGACCACAAGAAAGTTTGTATTACCCGCTCGTTTGAGCAAAGATTAGTGTGTGAGCTTGACCTTTGTGGTCGGCAAAGGGAGGATTAGGGTTGAAAGAGACCCGCCTCTTTGTGGGCGCCTCAACGAGGAAGTAGGGCACCTTGGTGGTGTGACCGAACCTCGGGATAAATCTTGTGTCTCTTGTGTTCTTGTTTATTGTGCTTATTCGTGTCCTTCATTCTCTCACCCTTCCGTGGAAGATTTCTTCATATCTTTTGATGTGTGGATTTTGAGAAGTGCCCTTCTCAGATCTACTACTTTGAACCCTGCGGATCATTTAGAACATCTCATTTCCAAAGTTAACTGGGTGAATTTCGAGATCAATTCAGTTTTACCCAGTTTGCTTCTAGTTTTTGTTGAAAAAGCTTTAACTTGCCTATTCACCCCCCCTTCTAGGCAACTTTCAATTGGTATCAGAGCCTAATCCTCGTTCTAACGCTTAACCGCGTGAGGAAAAGATCATGTCGGGGGGACTAAGAAACGAAAGTGGTTCTAAGCTTGAAAAAGTTGAGGTTGCCTCGACTTTATCTTTTGGTGCAGATGTTGATCCTAGGGCAATAGATCTTGCCATGAGAATCGCGGAAAGGATGTTCCTCAAAATGAAGGAAGATGAGGCGAAGAACAAAATTGAAGAAGAAAATGATCGATGGAGACCAAACGACGAATCCACCTCTTCACAAGGTTTGTCTTTCAAGTCCACTTCTCATATGTGCTTTATTGCTAATGGGAGTGACAGTGAAAGCGAAAGTGAGGATGAGGAGGAGCAAGAAAGTGATAGTGAAGATGAGTATGATCTTCAACAATTTTTTGCTCAGCTAAGCAAGAAACATCGGATGAGCTTGCTCAAACTCATGAAAAGAGCGGAAGAACAAAAGTAAATGCTTCATAAGCAAGAAGATATCCTCATCGAAAAAATCAAAGACTTGGAGAAGTTGACCAAAGAGCATGAGAAGCTAAAGTGCTCTCATGATGATTTGGTCCAAAGGTATGAAGACATTTCAATTGAGCAAATTAAAGCTATTAATCATTCATCATATATTGCTCAATTAGAAAATAAAAATGCTATGCTCAAGAACACGGTAGAAAAGCTAAACATTGAAAATCTAGCTTTGCAAGAAAAACATGATATGCTTGTATGCTCTCATAATAAATTTATGGATTCACATATCATGTTAGAAATGGCTCATGAGGTTGTGTTAACTAATTTGAAATCATACCAACCTCACATGTGCACATGTGTTGAAATTGAAACTATATTACCATGTGCTAACAATTGTTGTTATCAAGCAAGCCAATCTTCCATTGAGCTAGAAATTTCAGGAATTAGTGATATTTCTATCACACAAGAAAATAAAGAGCTCAAGGAAGAAGTTGGAACGCTAAGAAGGAGCTTAACTCTTTTGAAGGGAAAGTGTCATGCTCAACCTTCTCACGATAACCGTGATAACATGGTGAAGAAGCTTGAGAAGGGGACAACCGTAGCATGCACAAACCCGCTTCAAAATAATGCTAAGTTCCCTAAGAAAGGCATGAGCAAACATCAAGAGAAGAAAGCCAAAGCTCATGACAAGTGCCTCAACCATGCCTCCACATGCTCCACACAAGGTAACAAACAAGCCACTCTTCCAAATAAGAGAAGATGCACTAGAAAGTGTTATCAATGTCATGAGAAGGGACATGAGATTAAGTCATGTCCTTACATAAAAGATAGTGGTTTAACTTTGGAAAGAAAGAGGCTCACTAACCATGTAGCAAACAAGAAGCAAGGCAAGAAGGAGTCTTGCAAAATTAAAAATCATATTTGCTACACTTGCCGAAGAAAGGGACACCTTTGCAAGGATTGTCCCATGAGTAAGTATCCTAAGCCTACCATGTCAATTCATTCATATTCGCTTAGGAGACCCAAAAATGACATTTGTGCTAGAAAGGTAATTAGTTCACCTAAAACTAGCACAAAGGCCATTTGGGTGCCTAAGTACTTATTAGCTAACCTTGGTGGACCCATCCAAAGATGGGTACCAAAATATACTTGATAAGTTTTGCAGGTACCCACAGATGATATGAAGCTTTGGGGTGCTTGAGCGGTTTAACTCAATTCTTATCTCAAGCTATCAATCTTACATTGTCTATCCTTTAAGATTGACCCAAAGATGAATTGAGTTGTTATATCACTAACTTCATATTCATCTCTAGCAAGAACTTGTGTTGTAGGGAATAAGGATTAACCTTTGTGGGAATCAAGCAAAAGGCCTACAACCAAGTGATATCCAAAGGATGGTAACAATTAATTCTTAAGTGCACATTGCTTTTAATTGGTATATTCCTTTGTGTCTTTTGTAGCCACATAGGAAAAATGAAGCACTTGAGAATGAACTTAAAAGATTTTACCTTGCTTTGGAAAGGATCTAATTATATGGTAGATTGCAAGTTCATATTTTTATATTATGACAATCTACATGCTTTAAATTGGTTGTATGTATCTTGTGGCATATTTCAAATTGATTATCGTATTATTGCCATGACCTAGACATAAAGAGGATTATCCCATGTTCTTAAATGAATAGAGTGCTAAGTAAGAAATTCAAATTCTTAAAGCACTTACCAAAAGGGAAATTCTCTATACGACTAGAGTTGTGAGACTAATGTTTTTATCTAAGTGATTTATGTAGTTTCACAACATGAGAATGTGTTTCCCAAATGGAGTGTGACATTCAACGTTCAAAGAAGATCTAACCAATACTATGTGATGTATTCATTCTCATTTAAATTGGTTTTGAGTCTTCTACATTAATCACTCACCATGCTATGAATTAAACTTGCCATGTAAACTTAATTAAATAATCATGTTTTTTTCACCTTGTTTAATTTTGGTGTTATGCATGATGCTTGTAAGGGCAATTTAGTTCATATCATGAAGTTTCCTTATTTTAGTAACCTTCTTGTCATTCATATACTAGAGGTTTCTAAATAGGAAACTATTGTTTGTGTTTCTAATGCAATCTCTTTTAAGCCATTTCATGGAAATTCAGAAGTAGAGATTGTGCTCTTTCATTTGGTAAAATCACAAGCATTAAAGGTTAATCTTCAAACAAAGAAAGATTAGGAATGCTCAAGGCAAAGGTATGGAACTAGTTGTTTCATTTGGTATGTGACCAATAATAGTTCCTTTCAAGTGGCATTCTTTCAATTGGTAATAATCTATTTTATGGAAAGAAATACCAATATGAAGGTTAAATTCCTTTTGGCTTAAATTTGTAAATTGGTGCATATTATTAATTCACTCATCCATGTGCATTAATTTAAAAGGAATTATTTTATGCCTTTATGCCTCATAAATGATGATTTGTTAGCCATTCATATATAGATATCATCATTCATTAAATACTTCCTTGTACTACTAATATCTCTTTTCAAAGTTCTTTTTCAACTAGTATTAAAAGGAAAAGAGATAACAAGCTAAAGAAGGAAGTCTCCACAAATGATGAAAAGAAGAATACTACGATGATACCACCACAGAGAGTAAGATCTTTCAAATTGGTATAACAAATGGTACGCTCTACTTGGTGGTAAGTATTCTTAAGGATAAGTTAATTCATTGCAAATTTGTCATGCCTTGACCATGATATGTAATGTACTCCTCATGAGACTCTTAACTGAATTGAAAGTGCATGTGGCAAGTCATTCAAATACTTGATGCACATATCTAGTGGGAGAACATTATATATCTTGTGTTGTAGAGAATAAGTTTTCCTTGAGTAAGCTATACTAAGACAATCCAAAATGGTAAATTTGTATCTCATTCATATGGATTGTAATCTTTGTTTTTTTAAATAGCTACTCTTGATGCAGTTTAAAATTCCCTTATCGTTAAATCTAAAAGTGCATAAGAATCTTTTTGTTGATATTCATCTCATACATATGCACTAACATGGATATGATTTTTAAACTGTAAAAGGTACAATTAGTGATCCATACTCTCTAAATTTTGGAAACCCATATTTTGATATCTTAGAAATCTACTTCAATCGGTATCCATATGCTTCACATTGAATTGGATCACTAAGTTGTAAATTCCATGCATAACTTGTCTTTATGATATGAATGCTTGTGCGACTAACCTTGATAAGCTAGGTGCACCCAAAGTCAAGGTAGGTTTATCATCAAGAAGGCAACACAACGATGTATTAATAAAAGGAGAAAAGGCTCCTATTCTTAACTCTAATTTTTATCTATGTGATTAAATATTGACTTGAAACCATGTAAGATGGTTGTCAAGTATATGTGGGTGCCTACACAAAGAGAAAGGCCACAATAAGGATTGTGTGGGTACTCAAGGCTCTTACTACTAATCTCAAAGGACCCAATTCAAATTGGGTACCAAGATATGAAGCTTAAACTTGTTTTGCAGGATCACTCCTTCAATGGATCAAGTTGGGTGCTCGATAATGAATGTATAAATCATCTTTGGAGATAGTAGCTAGGGTGGTAACAACTGAATCTCAAGTGCATATTATTTTCAAATCTTATCTTTTTGTGACTTGTGTAGCCACTAAGGAAAAAGAAGCACTTGAGGATATACATCAGTTGTTGATTATGAAATAAAGGTCTAATTGGAAGTTGAATGAATATTATCATATGGTGATCAATCCAAATTTATCCATAGAAAATCTATGTTAAGAGATGGTGCTTGTTTTAAATTGGATAAATCATAAGCTTAAAGGATAATTCAACTAAAGTAAAATGAAGTTGATAAGAGGCCAAGGTATGAAAACTTCCTCTCCTCCAGTTGTTTTAGTATTCTATCCTTAGTGGGATGTACCATAGTATAGGTTAATTTCCTTGCAATATAAAATGTTCAATAGTGCATATAATTTTGAGATCAACTATATGTGTGCACTAATTTAAAGGAATTTAATTTATCCTTTTGGGTTTCAATAATGATGATTCATTTGCCATCCACATATAAGGATCATCATTTGTGAAACCCTCTCTTGTGATTCTAATGCTCTCTTTTCTAAGTATTTCAACAAGGTCCTTCCAAGTGCTTTCAAGATGGATTCAAAATCTACAAATATAAGAGTCTTGGTTCTTTCAATCATTGAGTTTCAATGGGTCTCATATCAAGCATGATCGAACCAAGCAAAGATGAATGAAGTTCAAGATCGCTTGGTTGGATGAAATCATAAAGAGAAAAGAAATCACAGTGAATCAAGAAGGAAGTTGAACTATCATGAAAACCAAATAATGAAGAAGTAGTGACATAATCATATAATATACTTCATTATGAGGTTTGAGGTTCATATTAGCATGCTTTACCCTTCAAGATTTCAATTGATATACTTTCAGTTCTTAAATCTTCAATTGGTTTAATTTTCATCATCTATGTAAAGCATGTTATGTTAAACCAAGATATAGTGCAAACATCTCCTTTAACCTCGTATTGTTGATGTGCATAAGTGTACTTTGTGTACTCTTGCATGCACAAATTGAGGGAGAGTTTAGCCTATATCTTGTGAGACTAATGATTTCTTTCAAGTTCATGTTGTGTAGTCTCACACCGTGGAGAACATCAAATGAGGATGAGTGGTTCCAAGGAAATGATCAAATATTTACCACATGTCACCCCATGGATTAGTTCTATTGGGGAACGATATGTGTTCTCTAGCATAAATTCAATTGTTTCAAATATATTATGCCTTGACCAAGATATATGATGAACTCCTCTAAGAATCTTAATTGAATCAAGTGCATGTTACAAGCAATTCAAGTACTTGATGCATACATTTAGGGGAGCTCATTCTATATCTTGTGTCCTTAAAGACTAACATTTTCTTTTAGTGAATTTGTGTAGTTCTTTGAAGAGAATGAGTTTCTCTTGATCGTTTAAAGAGGATAAGTTTCTCTTTGAAATGTCAAGCCTATCAAAAGCTAAGATAGAAATTCATGATTATAATGAAGACCATATGGCATGGAACAAAGGTTCAAATTGTAGAACTTAATCCCCTGACCTCACAAGTCCAGGTGCATAAGCTAAACAAGTATTCATCACTTGTATGCACACATTTGGGGGGGGAGAATAGTCTATAATTTGAATATTTGAGACTAACTTCATTTTCAAGTCTATTATGTGTGTAGTCTCAAATTAGAAAGGAATGTTCGGGCAAAGACAATCACTTCCACTGCAAATTTTGATGGGTATCAAAGATTCTTTGCTCCAATAAATGTATCTTTTATACATTTCATAAGGGAATGAGTTTCTCTTTTATATGCTACTCCAACATCATCTAAAACTGGTAAACATGTATCATATTCTTTTGGTTTGCATATGTCTAAAGTAGCATAACTTATAAATTCTCCTGTCTAGAACTTAATTGATTAAATAGTGCACATGTTCCTTATGTTGCATGATTATATTCAATTGATACTCCTTTTATGCCAATGGTACTTTAAGTTGCAAATAAGTACTCTCAACAAGTATCAATTGAATTCATATATATGTGTGCACTAAAACTTGAGGAGAACATAGTGTAATATGCAATTAGTGATCTGCTTATCTAACAAATTGTATCAACTGGTGGTTTTCAATTGATATTTTTCATACATGATCACTAGCTGTAGAATCCATACTTGTGCAGTTTTCTTGTTGCCTCTTGTTGTGATAAGAAAATACTAGGTGACGTCTAGACTCCAAGTATCAAGTTTCACCTTCGATTTAGTATGACAATCTTTATTTGATATCTTGGACTTATGTCACAACTATACCAACAAGAGCGTGCAAATGAGTTCAAAATCCAACACAAGTTTGGAACACCCCTAAAAAGGTAAAACACAAAGGTACATCACTTCATGTCACTTCTACATTACTTTTTTGTCATCTAAGGATCCTTTTCATGATAGTGTGTTCACATCTTGCTTAAATCATAATTTCTACCCTTTATATTCTTTGTATCCTTTTTGGAGATTTATGACAAAGGGGGAGAAATTTTGCATTAAAGCTTATCTTTATTTTTGAAAAGGGGAGAAATAATTAACAAAAGGGGGAGAATCATAAGTAAAACATAAGATGTGGGAGTTGATAAGTGCATTCTATGTCATGAGCATCACGTTTATTTTATGACACACTGCACCCCATGAATAGTATGATATAAGTTGTCTCCATACTTTGACCCAAATATGTGCTTTTGGTATTTGAGTACAAAATTGGTATTTTCTGAAATGCACATATTTAGGGGGAGGAAATTATATTATAGGATTCAAAATCTTATTTATCAAATCTTATGTAAGCTTTAAATGTGTTGTCATCAATCACCAAAAAGGGGGAGATTGAAAGTGCATTCATCCCTTTTGTGAGTTTTGGTGATTTGGATAACAACACATTTAAAGGTCTAACGAGTTTGCTAAGTGTTGAACAGGAAATTCAGTATGATGAACATACTTGAATAGTGTATAATGATCAGTGAACAAAGGTTCAACACAAGGTTAAATAACCAATGAGACAATGCAAATGGATATAATATGATCTCTATATTGGTTTGAATATATGGACAAGACCTGAGAAATCACTACATACATATGATCAGAATAGAGGATGAAGTGATTAAGAGGATTGGTCAAGCCAAAGTGAATAAGATATGAGGAATCGTGAATTGGCTTGACCATATTACTATCAGTCCATATATGCTTCTATGAGAATCAAACTAGAGCTTGATTAATCTTAACAGTTATATCTAGAAGACATTCAAGCAAGGTTCACAATATTGAAGAAATGATTCTCTCAATGGATGTTCAATATGATGTGACTCAAGAATGGCTTGATAGGGTGAAGATAGCAAGGAAAGGGCTTCGAGGAACTAAGCGAAGGTGAAGGCCAAGCGACGGCTTGTGGATCGAGGTACCATGGCTAAGGTGAAGAAGAGAGTACTTGCACTAAGTCGATGAACTAATCAGCTATGAAGAGTTACAACATGTTGATGCATCAGTAAGGTGACTTGAAGCCATGATTTGAACTCATATAAGGTGATATGGTACAAGTCATAGGGTTTGATTTGAGTTTGCTTCAAAAGGTGAGACAAAGATGTTTGTGATCCTTATGAAGTAATGCCATGGAGAAATCACACATGAGACACCAATGACTCAAGGAGTTTTCTTGATTAATTTTATTTAACTTGAGTATAGGAATCGTCGTACTATAAAGGGGGATCCAAAAAGAAGGTTGGTGTATGCCAAAGCTCAAGCCTCTATATTCAAAAGCTATTTTTTGAAAAGCAAAAATCTCTTTAAAATTCTTTGGTTGACCTTGGTTAGGTTTGAGAAACCTAGAGTGTTCTTGTTGAAATGCAGCTGAACTTCTTCAACTGCAGCTGAGCTTTTCAGCTGAGTTGAGCTTCTTCAGCTGCAGCTGAGCTTTTCAGCTGAGCTGGACTTCAGCTGAGTTGAGCTTTCTCAACTTCAGCTGAACTCAACTTCAGCCGTGAACCTCTTTGACCATACACCAACTGAACTTGCCTCCGGGCAGTTGAGCTGGGGTTTTCTCTCCTAAACTCCACTGGTCAAGACCGGTTGAACTGGTCCTGAGGGGCAGTTCAGCTGGTCTCTGACCCCTCTGACCTCTGATCTGCAGTCTGCCAGTCAGACTGGCAAACAGGTCGCCAGAGCTGTCAGGGGCGGTTCAACCGCCCCCCCTGGGCGGTTCAACCGGTCTGGTCAACCCTGGTCAGCCTGCAGGTCAGTCTGCCAGTCAGTCTGACAGTTAGACTGGCAGACAGTCTGCCTGACCTGCCAGGGGCGGTTCAACCGCCCTAGGGGGCGGTTCAACCGGTCTCAGACAGAAAAATCTGCCCAACGGCTAGTTTTGAGCTCCACCTATATATACTCACTCCTACCTCTCTCCCCACACACAAGAGCACGACCCAAACTTCATTTCCAACTTGAGAAACACCTCCCACTCTCTTTTACACATCTCTTGCCTCTCCCATTTCAAATCTTTGGAGAGAAATCTTTGAGTGAGCTTGAGAGCTGCGGTTTTTGTGCTTCATCTCCAAATCTCTCTTGCTCTTCTTCATTCGAGCTTTGGTACTACATTGAGTTCTTTGTGGATTCATTACTCTTGGAGCTTCTAGCTCCTAGACGACTAGGTGTCTCTTGTGAGTCTCCAAATCTTGTGGAAGACCACAAGAAAGTTTGTATTACCCGCTCGTTTGAGCAAAGATTAGTGTGTGAGCTTGACCTTTGTGGTCGGCAAAGGGAGGATTAGGGTTGAAAGAGACCCGCCTCTTTGTGGGCGCCTCAACGAGGAAGTAGGGCACCTTGGTGGTGTGACCGAACCTCGGGATAAATCTTGTGTCTCTTGTGTTCTTGTTTATTGTGCTTATTCGTGTTCTTCATTCTCTCACCCTTCCGTGGAAGATTTCTTCATATCTTTTGATGTGTGGATTTTGAGAAGTGCCCTTCTCAGATCTACTACTTTGAACCCTGCGGATCATTTAGAACATCTCATTTCCAAAGTTAACTGGGTGAATTTCGAGATCAATTCAGTTTTACCCAGTTTGCTTCTAGTTTTTGTTGAAAAAGCTTTAACTTGCCTATTCACCCCCCCTCTAGGCAACTTTCAATTGGTATCAGAGCCTAATCCTCGTTCTAACGCTTAACCGCGTGAGGAAAAGATCATGTCGGGGGGACTAAGAAACGAAAGTGGTTCTAAGCTTGAAAAAGTTGAGGTTGCCTCGACTTTATCTTTTGGTGCAGATGTTGATCCTAGGGCAATAGATCTTGCCATGAGAATCGCGGAAAGGATGTTCCTCAAAATGAAGGAAGATGAGGCGAAGAACAAAATTGAAGAAGAAAATGATCGATGGAGACCAAACGACGAATCCACCTCTTCACAAGGTTCGTCTTTCAAGTCCACTTCTCATATGTGCTTTATTGCTAATGGGAGTGACAGTGAAAGCGAAAGTGAGGATGAGGAGGAGCAAGAAAGTGATAGTGAAGATGAGGATGATCTTCAACAATTCTCTGCTCAGCTAAGCAAGAAACATCGGATGAGCTTGCTCAAACTCATGAAAAGAGCGGAAGAACAAAAGTAAATGCTTCATAAGCAAGAAGATATCCTCATTGAAAAAGCTTTAACTTGCCTATTCACCCCCCCTCTAGGCAACTTTCAAGCACACATCCCAATCCTTGGCCACATGCATCACAATAGATATCAAATCCTTTCTGTAAGTCTGGCATTACCAACACTGGAGGTGACATCAATCTCTCCTTCAATTGATCAAAGCTCTCTTGACATTTCTCATCCCACTTAAATTCTCTTCCTTTCTCCAGAAGCGATGTCATAGGCTTGGCAATCTTAGAGAATCCTTCAATAAATCTCCGATAATATCCTGCGAGTCCCAAGAAACTACGAATCTCAGTAACTGTAGTGGGCACTCTCCACTCCATTATCTCCTTCACTTTAGCAGGATCCACTGCTATTCCTCCATTAGAAATAATATGACCAAGGAATGGCACCTTGTCAATCCAAAACTCGCACTTGCTGAACTTAGCGTAGAGTTGATTATCTCGCAGCTTTTGTAGCACCAACCTCAGATGTTGTTCATGATCACTTTCATTCCTAGAATAGATCAGAATATCGTCGATAAACACCACAATGAATCTGTCCAAATACTCCATAAACACTTTGTTCATCAAATTCATGAAATAAGCTGGTGCATTGGTTAATCCAAACGACATAACAGTAAACTCATATAATCCATATCGAGTCGAGAAAGTCGTCTTGAGAATATCCGATGGTCTAATCCTCATCTGGTGATAACCGTATCGGAGATCAATCTTCGAGAATACTCTAGCACCTCGCATCTGATCAAATAAATCCTCAATACGGGGTAACGGATACTTGTTCTTCACAGTGACATCATTAAGTGATCTATAGTCCACACACATCCTCTGGGATCCATCCTTCTTCTGTACAAATAGAACCGGTGCTCCCCAAGGTGAGGAACTCGGACGAATGTACCCAACCTCTTGCAACTCAGTTAACTGCTTCTTAAGTTCCTTCAACTCCTCTACGGACATCCTATATGGCCGTTTAGAAATAGGAGCGGTTCCAGGTAAGAGATCAATAACAAACTCAACTTCTCTATCAGGTGGCATCCCTGGTAACTCCTCGAGAAAGACATCCAGAAAATCTCTAACCACCCGGATGTTGTCACCAACAAACTCCTCAGGCATAAAGAACATTGCACGCATGGATGAGGAGGTTACTGCAATATTAACTTGAAATCTTTACCCTTTAGTGGTAGTGAGCTCTACGGTACCCCTACCACATGCTATAACGGCATTTGCCTTTCTTAGCCATGACATACCAAGGATCAGATCTATACTGCTTGACTCTAATATTATGGCAGTAGCTCCAAATTCTCTACCCATAATGGTTAATGTCAACCTACGTGTCATTTGATTTGCCTCAATAGGCCCTTTAGGTGTGATTACTATCATGGGTTTTCTCATATTTAGCAGTGGTGTTGCATTTGTGTTGGCATAACGAGCAGACATGAATGAATGTGTAGCACCAGAATCAAATAATATGGTTGCAGGAATTGCATTAACATAAAACATACCAAGTACGATGTCCCCACCATCCGGAGTAGCATCAACGCTGACTTGATTAACCTTGGCAATAGAATATCCCTTGCCAGATCCTGGAGTTTGCTGCCTGTTCTGAACTGGAGTAGTAGCAATCCTCTGTGGGCAGACATTTGCATAATGACCAGTCTTCCCGCACTTGAAACACGTAGTGCCTGGACTCTGTCCTGCAAACTTCGTCGGGGTGCCAGTGGGAGTGGCCTAACGAGTAGGTGTCCTTGGAGACCCCTGTGGAGCATACTGAACTGGGCGTGGTCCTCCTGGTCGAGTCGGTGTACCCTGGGGTGGAACATAGCGGGGACGAACACTGCTGCTACCCTGTCCTTGTGAGATAGCCTTCCTCTTCAAATCACCCAATTGAACACGCTTGTGTTCAATAGCAAGAGCCTTATCCAGTAGCCTCTGAAAGGATGGAAAGGTGTGTGCAACCAGTGCATACTGCAAGGGTCCATTAAGTCCTTCAATAAAGTGCTCCTGCTTTCTTTCATCCTCAGCAACTTCCTCTGGAGCATATCTCGATAGCTGAATAAACTTGTCTCTGTACTTGCTGACTGACATGTTACCTTGCTTCAATGATAGAAACTCCTTCTTCTTGATCTTTATCATACCAGCTGGAATATGGTAGTTTCTGAACTGTGTACTGAACTCTGCCCAAGTAATAGTATCAGCAGCATCATGGGCAGCAGTATAAGAATCCCACCAGTCAGCAGCAGGACCTGTCTGTTGGGGACTTGTTCTCAAATGCTTCGGATTAAGAACAAGGCAACATAAAAAGTGTTAAATGTTAAGGCCCTTCGTCCTACCAATCATTATTCCCCTTCGGGAATAATGAGCTCCGGACGAAGGTTGCAAGAGACATACCTTCGTAAATTCAACAAGTAATAACGAAGGGTTCATATAAAGCATGAAATGTAAATCATAGAATCATTTCTATTTTATTAACGCAGAGAAATAGAAATGATTACAAATTACAAATGTACCTTCAGTCCTGAGAGAAGGTAAAAAGTACAAGCGTGACGCAAATGCCAATGCCAAGTCAGCGTGAACAGTACGGGAGTACTGTTCATCTATTTATAGGCGCGGGACGCAGCCCACGTAAAATTACATCCATGTCCATTACATTTGTTAATGGCTTATGGAAATTTGTCAAGGCCCACGCAGTCTTTTCATCTTTAAGTCGGTTCCCCCCTTTGCTGTCGCGACGAAGCTTCCCTGCGCACAGCTTCGGCTGCGCTCGTCCTTCGTCTGGTTCAGGCTTCGTCCTGGCCGTGCTTCGTATTCATAGTTCTGAGTCCAAAAATACCTGTTCACATAATTCACTTGGAAAACATTGTCAAATCATGTTTTTGAGGACCTTCGGAGGACGAAGGCCCCCAACAGTAGCCCCTCGCAATATTAATTTGTTAATAATAAATTCAGATTGCGATATGGACGAAGGCCTTGAGCCGAAGGTCCGAAAAAACACCTTCCCTTTGCTAGAATAGCAACATTCACTGACAGGCGGGGCCTTTAAATTTTTAACGCCCTGGGCGTATAAATAAGATCGCACCGCAAACTCATTTGGTACGCACACTTGCCTTCTGCTTCGGCCCACTAAAATTTTTAGGTCTTGTGCACTAATATTTGCTGGTCTTTTTGATTTTGGAGCTTCGGCCTCGGGAACAATTTTTTAGCGTTTCCGAAGATGTCTGAAGGCAAGAAGATCCCTGCTGAGACGAAGCTGAGTCTCGAGGAGGAGAAGAATCTGGGGTTCCTGATAGCGATGGCAGAGACCAATACAGAGAAAATCACCAAGGAGATTCTCGAAGGTCTGTCCGAAGATACTGGTGACAGCGACAGCTATGATGTAGAGAGTGGTGGGGAAGAGGCCGAAGATCGTCCATGGCGGCCAAGTCACACGGTTTTCGGGAAAACCTCTATCAAGCAGAATCATATTGATAACATGAGGGGGAGGTATTTTCGAGATGTATCTATTGTGAGAGCTGACGCTGGAGAAAAGACTTCTCCCACTCCCGAAGAAGATGAAGTTGTAATCTTCCGAAGCTTCCTCAAGGCTGGGCTTCGGTTCCCCCTGAGCAGCTTTGTTGTTGAGGTACTAAAAACATTCCAAATCTACCTTCATCAACTTACTCCCGAAGCTATCATAAGAATGGGGATATTTGTCTGGGCTGCAAGAAGTCAAGGTTTAGAACCAAATGCTAAAAGTTTTTGCAACATTCATGAACTGTTATATGAGACGAAGCCGTGGGGAAAAGAACAATATCACAATAATTTTGGGTGTTACAGCTTCGGTGCCCGCTCCGGGTCAAGCTGCCCTGTGCCGACCTTTCGGAAGAGGTGGCCCGGAGCCTGGATGTCAGAATGGTTTTATGTGAAGAATGACTTAACAGCGCAAGAAAATGTTAAAAGTATTATTATGTGCCCCATCTGGCAACGCTTCGGACTACGAAGGCCGAAGGTTGAAATGGACGAAGCAGCCGAGGAGTGCCAAAGAGCCTTCGGCGTAGTCTGCTCCTTCATTGGAACAAGGGACTTGGTCCAAGAGCACATTGCCTTCAGGATATGGCCACTTGCAGAAAAATGGGAAATGCCGAAGGAAACCATTAAAGAGTCCGACGAAGGCGGACTAGTTAGACTAAAATACACATTCAAGTATGCAGATAAATTTGTTGAACCTGATGATGACTGGCTGAAGAGCATTGAAACTTTAAGTGATGAACTACTTGGGGCATATTCGAAGGCCGAAAATACTGCGCTATCAGCAGCCTTCGGAGGCCGAAAGAAGAAAAGGTTCAACCGTGTGTTCGACGCAGTCGGGTTTATGTACCCTGACTATCACTATCCGGTGTTGGGTCGCAAAAGGAAAAATACTTCTCCTGCGACAGAAGCTACCACGAGTGCCCCAGGTGAGCCAGCGCCTCAAAGAAAAAAGATAAAGGTGCTCACCCATCGGACACACTTTATTGAGCCGGCCACAGTGCCAGAATTCATTGGCGAAGCTTCTTTGGCCTCTGAAGCTACAGAACTAGCTCCAGTGCCGAAGATGGAAGAGAAGACTGAAGCGCCTTCAGTAGTAGAAAAACCGAAGATTGACGAGCCAAAAATGTCTGAAATCTTAAGTCCTTCGGTAAATGTCGAAGTAATAAAAAACCAAAAGGGGCCATCGGTGACCCCAAAAAGGAAAAGAATGGTAAACGTACTAGATGTCTTGGAGACAATTAAGTCTTCAAGCACAACTCCAAAAAAGAGTGCTGAAGTTGCTGAAGCTTCTACTGAAGCTTCGACGCAACAGGCCGAAGCTGAAGCTGGGCGTTCAGAGCCCTACAAGGAGCAACCTTTGGAAGCCGAAGCAATAAAAATATCAGAACCAGTTTTAGTTGAAGAAACTGACACTGCCATCCCCGAAGCTCCCTCCAGCGTATACGATTACACCGTGCGACATGCTTCGGGGAAGAAACTGTCTGAAGAAGAGATCTATGAAGCAAATCACTATGCGAAAGAGTTGAAGTATCCGAAGGGGGCAGTAATATTTAATGGGACAAACGAAGATGATTTCCTGTATTGCCTCCCAGACAATAAAGAACTATCTGTCTGCCGAGAGATGGCCAGGAGTATAGGCTTCCCGAAGCTCGAAGCTGGATTAAGCGCCATGACGAAAGAGGATCTCGCAGACAGTCTTGCATACAACAGCCTAAAGGTTTGGGAATTAAGCGTTTGAAAAAACTTTTTTAATACGTAATTCATTCCTATATTCTTATATGGATTCTTTTTCGTACAGGGCTTAATCCTAAGTAACGCATTAAGAGCCCAAAAAAGCGCCGAAGATGAAAGCTATGAGATTGCGTTCAACAATTTACGCTCCGAAGTTATAAAGCTGAGGAACGAAGCTCTAGAAAAAGACAAAATTCTGGTTACTCTAGTAGACAAGATAAAAAAGGACGAAGCTGCTGCAAAGATTCAGGCCGAAGCTCAGAAACACGAGATCAAAGATCTTCAGAAACAACTAGCCCGGGCGAAAGAAGAACGTGTGCTTGAGGAAACAAAGCGAGAACTTAGTGATCATATGGTGGATAAGTTGGAGTTAAGGGTTAAGGAGCTTCGTGCCTCTCAAAGAAAATGCTATGTTAAATCTGTAGAATGCGTGAATAAAATTAAAAGCAGCTTCGCCAGCGTGGGCGCCTTTTCCAGCGAAGAGAATTTCTCTCGAGGTAATCCCGAAGGTCCACTGGAATGGATTAGTCACGAAGCTGAGGCCTTCGAGGAGATCCTGAGCAGTCGTGGCGACATCTGCGCTTTTTCGGGCGCCAGAGGAATTGCCTCTGTCTTAGAGAAGAAAGGTTGCGGTCATGTAAAATTTTTAGCTCAGTCCGAAGCTGCCTTATCTTCCGAAGACATCAAGGACCCCTCGGCCGAAGCAAGCGTTGTTGGTGGCAAATTTTTTACTGATATCTGGAACGACGGCGGCCGAGGAATGGCGCAAGAAATCATCCAAAGGAGCGAAAAAGGCATCCATGATGCTAGGAAAGTGGCAGAGGCTGCCGAAGGAAGTACAAGGCCCGAAAGGCAATTAGGTATTAATTAGCCGCTCTTACTGTGTTGTAATTTTTATTTCGAACTTTGCTCACGATTTGTAATAATAATGAAGAAATGTTCTCTTGCCTCAGAAGCTGCTGAATCGACTGTCGATCCCACACAAAAGGGGAAGATGAAATTAAACAAATGGCCGAAGCTATCATGGACAAAGTTGTTGATCAACTTCTAAATGAAGTCGCCGAAGCAGTATTAAGAGAAGACTAGATGCTATTTAGAAAAACAATTAAATTGTGATCTATGTAACATTTTGTACATTTGAATGTAATATACAAGTTTCTTTCCATTATTCAATTCTTTACGATGCATGAAACTCTACATACATACCATTTTTGAGCCTTCGGCGAAAAAACACCTTCCCTTCTTTTCATGCTTCGTGAAGAAAATATTCTCCGTTAAAACTGTTCTGATAAGACACATCCATGCTTCGTGAAAGCATTCTCCGAAGCTAAACAATTTTGATATTGCTCTGATGAAGCTCATCCATGCTTCGTAAAAACAGCCTCCGAAGCTATTTTCCGAAGATTATCATTATATTCCCTCGTGACTTTGCACAATTTGCACTTTCTCAAATCATTCTTTCGAAGGTTAATACTGTGTGCCCTTCTTTTGCCGTATGCAACATGATGTATGATGCTTATGCTATGCGGAATGATGTGATGATGTTATGTTATGCAAATGACGTCTGTTCCGAAGATACACACAAAACACATTCGTAAGCTCTGCATTCCCTTAGGAACGTCTTTGGAGCTTCTTCGCCTTTTACTTAGACGGTATAAGCTCTGCATTCCCTTAGGAACGTCTTTGGAGCTTCTTCGCCTTTTACTTAGACGGTATAAGCTCTGCATTCCCTTAGGAACGTCTTTGGAGCTTCTTCGCCTTTTACTTAGGCGGTATCAGCGTTGACTTTTCGCTGTATGCTCTGCATTCCTTTAGGAACGACTTTTGAGCAGAAAACTTACACTGCGCTCCCTTTGGAACGGCTTTTTGTGACTACATGAACTTACTCTGCGTTCCTTAGAACGACTTTCTGTTACTCCGAAGGTCCTCCTTGTTAACACAAAAACTTCATCAACTTAAGCCTGTGGAGAAAATAGATTTTCCTCATGGGAAACAGCGAAATTATTACATGGAAACTATCAATGTTTTTTGCTAAAGAGAATAGAACTGAATGGAAAAGACTGCTGTCAAAGGTAGGATATGTGTCAATAAATGTGCTTCGACTCTGGCACAGTGCTGTTGACTGTGCGAGCTTCGGATTGCTCTCTACGATCCCTTTGGTGCAGAACATATTGGCTCCCTTCTGGCTGCTGGCCTTGTTGCAGCGGAGGTGGGGGCGGGGGCTGTTGCCATGAAGCTTGAGGTTGACTTGCCGAAGCTACGGAGGCTGCAGGGTGGTTGCCCACGTACTCCGGGATGTAAGGCTGATGGTACGAAGCGGTATGCATGACCTGCTTCGGCTGTCCCTGTTGCGCTGCAGCTTCTGCTAGCTCCTTTTGTTTTTGGATGGTAACATGGCACATCCTGGTGGTATGGCCCTTGTTCTCACCGCAGAATAAGCAAAATGTCCTCCTTGGTTGGTCCCCAAATCTCCCGCCGAAGCCCCTGGCGCCTCTGCCTCTTGGAGCTGGTGGCCGAAAGAAAGTTTGCTGCTGCCCCGAAGCCTGTGAGGAGCACTGCGGCCTGTTCTGCTGACTCCCCTTGTCATCATTTTGAGTGGAGTTGTGAATGGACCTGACATGCCTCGGATAAAATCTTCCCCCGAAGCCCCTGGTCATCTCAGAAAATCTGAAGGCCTCCTCCCTTCTTTGGCGAAAGTCATTATCAGCACGAATGTACTCGTCCATCTTTTGGAGCAGCTTCTCCAAAGTCTGAGGAGGCTTTCTAGCAAAGTATTGAGCTGCAGGCCCAGGACGAAGCCCCTTGATCATGGCTTCGATAACAATTTCATTGGGCACCGTTGGTGCCTGTGCCCTCAAACGCAAGAACCTTCTGACATATGCCTGAAGGTATTCTTCATGCTCCTGAGTGCACTGAAACAAAGCTTGTGCAGTGACCGGCTTCGTCTGAAATCCTTGAAAGCTGGTTGACAGCATATCCTTCAGCTTCTGCCATGAGGTGATTGTCCCTGGTCGAAGGGAGGAATACCAGGTCTGAGCAACATTCCTGACGGCCATGACGAAAGACTTCGCCATGACTGCAGCATTGCCCCCATACGAAGACACTGTTGCTTCGTAGCTCATCAGGAACTGCTTCGGGTCGGAGTGGCCGTCGAACATGGGAAGCTGAGGTGGCTTATAGGATGAAGGCCAAGGTGTAGCCTGCAGCTCAGCAGACAGAGGAGAAGCATCATCGAAAACAAAATTTCCCTGATGGAAATTGTCATACCAGTCATCTTCGTTGACGAAGCCCTCCTGATGAAGGTCTTTCTGCTGAGGCCTTCTGTTTTGCTCATCATGGGTAAGATGGCGGACTTCCTCAGAGGCTTCGTCTATCTGCCGTTGCAACTCAGCTAGCCGGGCCATCTTCTCCTTCTTCCTTTGCACCTGTTGATGTAGGATCTCCATATCCCTGATTTCTTGGTCTAGCTCTTCCTCCTGAAGCGTCGGGCTGACAGCCTTTCTCTTCTGGCTTCGGGCCTCCCGAAGAGAGACGGTCTCCTGGTTGTGGTCCAGCGGTTGCAGTGCTGAAGCCCCAGTCGCTGAAGCTTTCTTCGGCGCCATAGCGAAGGTCTATAGCTTCCGAAGGTGTCCAAAAAAGCTCGAAGTGGAAGTGAGTTCACCGGAGGTGGGCGCCAATGTTGGGGACTTGTTCTCAAATGCTTCGGATTAAGAACAAGGCAACATAAAAAGTGTTAAATGTTAAGGCCCTTCGTCCTACCAATCATTATTCCCCTTCGGGAATAATGAGCTCCAGACGAAGGTTGCAAGAGACATACCTTCGTAAATTCAACAAGTAATAACGAAGGGTTCATATAAAGCATGAAATGTAAATCATAGAATCATTTCTATTTTATTAACGCAGAGAAATAGAAATGATTACAAATTACAAATGTACCTTCAGTCCTGAGAGAAGGTAAAAAGTACAAGCGTGACGCAAATGCCAATGCCAAGTCAGCGTGAACAGTACGGGAGTACTGTTCATCTATTTATAGGCGCGGGACGCAGCCCACGTAAAATTACATCCATGTCCATTACATTTGTTAATGGCTTATGGAAATTTGTCAAGGCCCACGCAGTCTTTTCATCTTTAAGTCGGTTCCCCCCTTTGCTGTCGCGACGAAGCTTCCCTGCGCACAGCTTCGGCTGCGCTCGTCCTTCGTCTGGTTCAGGCTTCGTCCTGGCCGTGCTTCGTATTCATAGTTCTGAGTCCAAAAATACCTGTTCACATAATTCACTTGGAAAACATTGTCAAATCATGTTTTTGAGGACCTTCGGAGGACGAAGGCCCCCAACACTGTCAGACGACCCGAGGCATAAAGAACTTTCTCCCGGTCCGTGCACTGTGCAATATTCAGCATCTTCTCAACCGACTTCAGCCAATCATCCGCGTCCAGTGGATCAGGTGAGCTTGCAAATGTAGGTGGCTTATGACTCATAAACTCTCTATGCTTGTCTCGGGGTGGAACTGGTGGTGGTGGTGGAGGCAGTGGTACTTGTTGCTGTTGTTGCTGCTGTTGTTGCTATTGCATTTGTTGTTGCAGCTGCTGTTGTTGTGCCCTTCTCTCCTGGCGTATCTCCTCTCTCTCCTGGCGTAACTCCTGACGTATATCTTCTCTTTCCTGACGCATCTCTTGGCGTTCTTGCTGCATCTGTGCACGCATATCAGCCATAGTGTCCGCCATTTGCTGCATCACCGCCATCTGAGCAGCAACCAGTGGGTCAACTCCGCCTGGTGGAGGATTCATCTCTGCAGGCTGTGGCTGAGGTTGTCTATATATCCTTCGAGTGTGTCGATTAGGAGGCAAATCAATTCCACCACCCCTCCTGGTATTGACCATCTGAGTTAGATACATATGGTAAGAAAGAGCAGTAGACAAGGCAGTAATTACAATCATGTTACTTTGGGGGATTTATGAGCTAAGCAGTTTAATGTTTTACCTACCATAGCTAATTTATTACCTTACGCTGGCACATGCTAAGATGTCCATACATAATATCTCAATCAATCAAAGAAGCAAATCAGGCATTGATCATCAGAACAATCAATCAATATTTTTGATAGAGAAAATAATTTTAATTTTGTCTTAGGCTCCCTATCTCTTAAAAATGTCATAGGGGTAGGAATTCCAAGGTGTGAAATCCATCTTGTCTAAGAGTAGAAAAGATAAGAATGATCAGAGTAGAACAGTAGAGGGTGAGACAGGATCAAGATAAGTATAGAAAGAATCAGAGTAAGGTAAGTGTAGAATGAATCAGAATGAGATAAGTAGGTAAGGGTTGTCCATTTCTATCTAGGTTTCGTCCTACAGTCAACATTTGCTCTGATACCACTTCTGTAACACCCGGTTTTAAGGAACAAAGCCGGGTGCATCTCTTACATGCGCCAAGAAGACAACATATATAATAACAGAGCATATAGAGATAAATGTCATAAAACATCAGAGTAATTTAATTACATAGCAGAAGACTTATTACAAAATAAAGGAATAAATGTAAAAAAACGAACTAAGGATCGTCGGCGCCAATGTCGACTGAGAAACGCCACCTAGATCAGATCAAATGCCTCAGTGTTAGGCGGCTCCTCTTTGACCACCTGTTCTTCTCCTGTGGGGGGGTGTGAGACAGCAAGAGTGAGCTCACATACGTTCATAGCTCAACAAGTCGTGGGGGATAATGTGGCATGAACTCACCAAAGGTGGGAGTTCATGAAGTGTAAGGCTGATCAATGAAATAAGGGCTGAAGCTGAGCATTGCTTTTATAAGATGGTCAAAATTTTATTAGCAATTACTAGGTGTAAGTAAATACCAAACTTTAATGATAATAAAGAAAAGTAATAATAAGATAATCCCAATGCGATGCAAATGTCAAATTAAATTTAAGTTCCATAATTAATCATGTGAGTGTCCGAGCCGCTCATGACCGTGAGCACGGCTAGTATACCAGTTTTACACTCTGCAGAGGTTGCGCATCTTTACCCACAAGTCGTGTTACCCATTTGCCATGGAGTTGATCAGACTCCATACACCTCTACCAAGGAAGCGAGGCAGGGTACCACTACGAGGCCTTTACAAAGTTCCACTAGCTTCAGACTACCCGCTACAGTTTATAGGAAGCTCCAATGCAGGGTTCTTGCCTGACCGCCATCACAGCAAAATCAAACAAGGACCTCCCTACACTGACCACTCCCCTACTGCCCTTGCCCCTTTCGGGTAAGGTAGCCCTCCACTAGCTTTCCTAGTTAATCAGCCAAGGGTGTCCCATTAAACCCTTGTGGTAGCACTGTTTTCCCGGGTGGTTCTCCATGTTCCCATTAACATAATGATCTTAACATGAACATTTAAAGAATAAAACAGATAATAGAAAGTATAACAATAAGTGATGAATATCTCTATACCCAAATCCACATAAAGCAATAGCATGAACTACCCAAAACTTTAGTAGTAAAACCAGTGGTGAAACAAGGTATAAAGATAGTCAAATTCTAGGGTATCCTATTGAGTCCCAGCAAAATTTACCTATGCAGATCATTATGAATAATAAGAACATGAATGGGTAAAAGAAGTGATCAAGGGCACAACTTGCCTTCAATGAGCTCCTGCTCAGCTACTTCTACTTGTTGAACCTCAGATTCCACAGTGGCCTGCTCGTCTACTCGCATCAACACAATACATACATAGTATAGCATAAATTAACATCACATCAAACATGCAAATAAAATATACAGTAAAAATCTAGACATTAAAATAAGATCACAGGAACTGTAATCATTAAATTTGGAGGTATAGATTTTAAGTTATGGATTTTCTAATGTTTTATGTGCTTAATACAAGATTAAGTGAAAGAATAATTTTAATGTGTTTGTCATGTCAGAACAGAGGCACTAATGGGTAGACAATATTATTACAAAAATTTAGGAACTGGAATGGACCAATTTGGAGTTCATATGCATTTTCTATGAATTATACAAATTATATGAATTGTTTTTATATTAAAAACTCATTTTCTAATTCATTTTCTTGATTTTATAACTCTCTGGACGGGGCATCAAATACTGAAAACTGCAGGGGCTCACTGGTAACTTATCCTAGACTCAGTGAACAATGCCACCAGGACGGCGGGTTCTAATCTATGATTCCCGAGGGGCTATTGTGCAAAATGTTGCGGCGAAGGGGTATGGATGAACCAGATCCGTCCGATCGTGAACCTAAGGCTCGGATTAGATCGGGAATTATAATGATTCGGTATGAAACCGGAACCGCCCGATCTGGAATAGACGGCCCAGATCCCATAACGAAGCGGTACGCGACAGATTCACTCACAACCGTGGATATGCCAATCAACGGTGCACAATGGTTACCCCCCAGATCTAATCCTAGGCGCTCCTTTCCGATCCAACGGCCAGGAGGCCTTCTCCTATCTCCGCACCGAGTCACGGCGGCGCGTACAGACCGCACGGCGGCGCACACCGGTGGCATGAAATCTCCCCACCCGAAGCACCCACAATAGGGATTGGACCGGTGATAATCAAAGCAGAGGATGAGAAGAACCTAGGGAGGGGCTTACCGGAGACAGAGATGGCGCCAGGGAAGCTATCCACGGTGAGCTGCGGGCGGCGGTGGAAGCGCAGCGACGGCGAGGAATCCCCGGTGCCCCAACCCCCAAATTGACCACGGCTATGCAATTTAGAGATGAAGGCGGAGCTTCGGAGGTGCTTTTTACCGAAGGATGGCAGCGCAGGGGCGGCGTTCCACGTGATGTCACCTCTCCACCACGAAACCTGAGCCACAGCGAGTAATTCCGCCGCGCTGGTCCCGGGTTCCCGAGCAGGGCCGCCACGGCCACCTTCCTTCCAACCAGATGGATCCCAGGGTCACTCCATCGAGGACCGGATCGACAGTATGCAGATGGTCGCTCGCGGCGGTGCTTCTGTCCTTTCGGCGATGGCGAGCTGCGAGAAGGTGTGGCGGCGGAGCACGCGAAATTGAGGAGGAGAGAGAAGAGATGAGGTTCTTATAGTGCCTAGGGACGAAGCCGAGGTGGGGATTTCGGTCAATGGCTCCGAGGTTCGCGGCAAGTTCCGCCACGGCCAGGATTCCGCGATCTCCGCGGCGGCAAAAGCGGTCGCGACATGCTCTGTTGCGCCCGCACGCGAAGTCCGCGGAGGGGAAAGACCTGACTGCTCGGGCCCGCCCGTCAGTGGGTGGAGGGCGTGCGTGGTGACTGACACCAAGGGCCCGCCTGTAAGCCGATTGGGAAGCACGGCGCGCGACTGCAGTTCGTTGCGAAGTGGGCCACCATGTCATTGAAAGAATGAAGGGCGCGGGATAGAGTTGGGCCGCGCGAGCGAGAGGGAAAAAGGGGAAATGGGCCGAATAGGGTTTGGCCGGCCCAAACAGGATTTCTTCCTCTTTTCTTTTCTTTTTCTTTTTCTTTCTCTTTTCAAATTCAAGTTGTGTTCAAATTTAATTCAAAATCTTGTGACCAAATATTCTCAGATGATATTGCGCCATAAAAAGTACTACTTTGAAAATATATTATTATTTATATTATTTTTTATATCTTTTCTCTTTTTTGGTTTCACTTCTAGAATTTCTTTTAGGATTTAATTTCCCATTGGGGTATTAACATAATTATTATTTATTATTTTTTACCATATTTTTATATCATCACAAAATGCACACAAAGTAAGATCCAACATGATGCACAGGTTATTTAGGTGTCCTTAGTTCTAATTACCCACTTTTAACTAGTGTTGATCACATGCAATGAATAGTAGAGGCCACAAACTAATGGGTTTATCTCTATCCAATTTTATTACACTTTTGAGTATTACAACCCCGACGTCCTCTTCATCGGGAGAGTGGAGTCGCCCCCCATCTCCGACGACGAGCCGACTGCGCCTGGAGAAGAACCTCCTCAGCGGGAATCCCGCAGACGAAGAAACTGACGCTGAAATATCCGGCGACATCACGAGGCTGGAGAGCGGAACCCGGCGCAACCCGTATCGCGAGACGAGGTCTCGGAGGCGGGAGAAACTCCGGAGGAACGTGTCTTCAGGGAACGAAGGAATTCCCGATGAAGCGATTGTCGACGGGCTCAAGAACAGGCCGAGCAGGAGATAAAGCAACGTCAGGAAAATCCACTCTTCAGGCGCAACTTGAACCCCGACTTCGCCCGAGCCATGAACACGCCGAGTGAAGTCAGAGGGGTGTTGGCTCGGATAGCCAATGGCCTCCCTCGGACTCCCGACACCAAGGGCTATCGGAGGCTGTTCACTCAAGTAGCAAATCATCTTCTACCCCTCGCTCACCCGTCGAACGATCTGCGACACGCCATCAACAGTCGTCGGGACGCGCGGAGCTCCATCAACGCCTCGCGTGAACGACGACACGAGAACGAGATCCGTCGCCGGGAAGAGTACGACCGGGACCATGGCATCCCAGCACGGAGTCAGGCTACCAGGACCGAGTCGGCCACGACTTCAACTGGAGGCACCGCCCGGGGACGGTCGAGGCACCACGACGATCACTCCCCTCCCCGGGACAGGCAACATCATCGACGACAGGAGGACACATGTGGAGTATCGGCACTTACTCTGTGCCTCAGGGCCATTCAATGGCTCCCTAACTTCAAGGTATCCAACGTTGACAAATATGAACCTAAGCAGGATCCAGGAGGCTGGCTGGCCATCTACACCACCGCTGCCCGGGCAGCTGGGGCAACCGAGGACGTGATGACCGCGTACTTGCCTAGTGTTCTCAGGCAAGACGCGCTGCAATAGCTACGACACCTACCCCGACACTACATCGACGACTGGAGCGACTTCAGTCGGCGCTTTACCGCCAACTTTCAGTCTCTCTCCGATAAGCCAGCGCAACCATGGGACCTCAAATCCATCAAGCGCCGGGGGGACGAAACTCTCCGGTCATGCCTCAAAAGGTTCCAGACCATGAGAAATCGTATCCCTGAGGTCGCTGAGGCAGCGGTGATCGAGGGCTTCTACAGAGGATCCAATGACTCGGTCTTCGTCCGAACCATATTACAGAAGGCGCCGACTACCTCCGAACAACTGTTGCGAGAAGCCGACCTCTACATCATCGCCGACGAGCGAGCTCAGGACCTCATCGGAGAAGTGAAGCCAGCACCAGCGGCACCGCGACGCGACACGAATCAGCAGCCCAACAAGCGTTGGGAGAAGAGACCTCGTGAAGAAGTCCACACCGCCGGACCACCTGCCTCTCACGCCCGAGGAGGACCTCGAGGAGGCGAACGCACGCTGGACGACATCCTCGACACCCAGTGCCCGTACCACAAGGACATGCGCCACACCCTTCGGAACTGCAGAGACTTCAAGCACTTCGTCGGGCATGACCGACCCTTCCAACCTCTACCTCCTCCGCCGCCGCGAGGAGGACCAGGAGAACCGCGACAACCCCAGCAGCAGGAGGAGGGAGGAGGTGGAGCCTTCCCGCATGTCGACAGAGAGGTCAATGTCATCTTCGGTGGACACGGATCGCAGGAGAACAAGAGACAACAAAAGCTTAACGATCGCCAGATACTCGTGGCAACTACCGGTCCTCCCGCCCCATACCGGTGGTCGGAGCACCCGATCACTTTCACTCGAGCGGATCAGTGGCTCAACTTCGACCACCCAAGCAAATACCCGCTCCTTGTTGATCCGGTGATCCGAGAGAGCAGGGTGAAGAAGGTATTAGTGGACGGGGGAGCAGCATCAACGTCACCTTCCCCCGGACACTCCAAGGCTTGGGAGTTCACCTCAAAGAACTCCACGAGTTAGACACTCCTTTCTTCGGCATCGTGCTGACTGAAGGAGAGTACCCGCTGGGCCACATCTACATGCCAGTCACCTTCGGAACTCCGGAAAACTACAGAACCGAGTTCCTGAGGTTTGAGGTGGCAAACTTCGACTGTGGATACAACGCCATCATCGGGAGGCCCGGATTAGCGAAGTTCATGGCTATTCCACATTATACATACATGATATTGAAGATGCCTGGACCGCAAGGGATCATAACTGTGCGCGCCGACTTCCAAGGCGTCGCAGAATGTTTCCGAGTGGCTATTCAGGCGGCCCTCTCCACCAAACCATCGGCAATTTCCTTTGCACGAGCAAACTCAAAGCCTGAGGAAGACCTCGCGGTCCCTGCGAACGAAGCACAAGCCATGACCTCTATGCGGCCGACTGAAGAAACCAAAAGGATCTACCTCGGGTTCGCTGATGAGCGCAGAACCGCCATCATCAGCTCCAGCCTAGGCGACAAATAGGAAAGCGTGCTCGCCCAGTTTCTGCAAGATAACCGAGACGTATTCGCATGGCAACCTGCGGATATGCCGGGAGTCCCAAGAGAGCTGGCCGAGCACAAATTGAAGGTCTACCCCCAGGCGAGGCCAATACGCCAAAAATTACGTCGCTTTACGCCCGACAAGAGAGAAGCCATCCGTGCTGAGCTGGCTCACTTGGTCGCGGCCGGATTCATTAGAGAAATGTTACATCCTGAATGGTTGGCCAACCCTGTTCTTGTACTAAAAAAGAATAAAGTGGATTGTCGCATGTGCGTTGATTATACGGATCTCAACAAACACTGTCTGAAGGATCCCTTCGGGCTTCCTAGGATCGACCAGGTGGTGGACTCAACCGCCGGATGCTCTATGCTATCTTTCTTGGATTGCTACTCTAGGTATCATCAGATTAGTCTGGCAAAAGAAGACGAGGAAAAAACGGCATTTATCACCCTGTTTGGAGCTTTCTGCTATACCTCCATGCCGTTCGGCCTCAAAAACGCTGGAGCGACTTATCAGAGAGCTATTCAAACATGCTTAGCCGATCACTGGGGCAAGCGTGTGGAAGCTTATGTGGACGATGTGGTGATCAAAACAGAAAATTTCATTGAAGATTTACAGCTAGTTTTCAACAGTCTGCGGCGATATCGATGGAAGCTTAATCCCAAAAATGTGTTTTCGGGGTACCAGCAGGAAAGTTACTCGGGTTTATTATCAGCCACCGGGGAATTGAAGCTAATCCAGAAAAGATCGAAGCTATCATGAGGATGGAGGCACCGCGATCACAGAAGAAAGTTCAAAGACTTACCGGATGTATGGCAGCCCTGAGCAGATTTATATCCAGGCTGGGAGAAAAAGGCTTACCATTTTATAAGTTACTCAAGAAGGTGGACAAATTTCAGTGGACCTCAGAAGCACAGGAAGCCCTAGATGCGTTGAAAAAGTTCTTGACAACACCGCCAGTGCTGAAACCGCCACGCCGAGCCACGCCGACTCAACCAGCAGAAGATCTGCTATTATATATCTCTTGCATGACTCACGTGGTGAGCACCGCGTTGGTAGTCGAGCGAGCAGAAGAAGGACATGCATACCCAGTCTAGCATCATGTTTATTTCATCAGTGAAGTTCTGGGTCCCTCAAAAAAGAAATATCCTCAGGTTCAAAAGCTATTGTATGCAGTACTTCTAACTGCACGCAAGCTTCGGCACTACTTCGACGACCACAAAGTCATAGTAGTCACTGGATTTCCAATAGGGGATATTCTCCACAACAAAGAAGCCATCAGAAGAGTAGCCAAGTGGGCATGTGAATTGGGGTCTCATGACATCGAATTTCGACCTCGCACTGCTATCAAGACTCAAGCACTGGTTGACTTCGTATCAGAGTGGACCGAGCAACAGGTACCGGATAACCAGGAAATCGCAGAAGTATGGCAAATGTATTTTGACGGCTCATTGAAGCTGCAGGGAGCAAGTGCAGAGATCCTCTTTATTGCACCGGGAGGCGAACAACTTAAGTACGCTCTTCAATTGTTATTCCCAGCATCTAACAACGCAGCCGAGTACGAAGCTCTGGTTCACGGGCTGAACATTGTCGTATCGCTGGGCATCAAGAGACTGATGGTGTATGGAGATTCTCTGGTGGTCATAAGTCAGATAAACAAAGAATGGGATTGCTCGAATGATTCCATGGGAAAATATTGCACCGCTGTCCGAAAACTAGAAGATAAATTTGAAGGATTGGAGTTTCATCATGTGGAAAGAGACCGCAACACCGCGGCTGATGCACTGTCTAAGCTAGGGTCCAGTCAGACTCAGGTCCCGCCTGGAGTTTTTGTCCAAGAAGTGCCGCACCCGAGCATTTCAGCGGATCGGGTGGAAGAATGCAATACTCTGAGCCAACCAGAATCAAATCCTGATGACTAGAGAGAGCCGATCATCAGATATATAAGGAATAAAGAGGAACCAGATGACAAAAATACAGCCGAGCGTATCACAAGGTAGTCAGCTCACTATACGCTCATTGGGGACACGCTATACAGAAGGGGCGCGTCAGGAGTCCTCATGAAGTGTATTCTTTCAGATACTAGAAAGCAACTTCTAGATGAGGTCCATGCTAGGCAATGTGGAGTGCATGCAGCATCCAGGACCATGGTTGGGAAGGTCTTCAGGTCGGGTTTCTACTGGCCAACAACAAAAAGTGACGCAGCCAAGTTAGTTCAGAGGTGCAAAGCCTGCCAATACTTGTCGAAACAGCAGCATCTACCGGCACAGCAACTACAAACCATACCCGTAACTTGGCCATTTGCATGCTGGGGATTGGATATGATTGGACCTTTCAAAAAAGCTCAAGGAGGATACACTCATGTACTGGTCGCTATTGACAAGTTCACTAACTGGATAGAATTCAAACCCATTGCTTTCTTAACTTCAGCTAAGGTAGTGGAATTCATACAAGACATAATATTCAGGTTTGGAATACCAAACAACATCATCACCGACCTGGGATCCAACTTCACAAGCTCAGAGTTCTTCGACTTCTGCGAGCAAAAGGGCATTCAGATCAAATATGCCTCCGTGGCACACCCAAGAGCCAACGGGATGATATTAGAGGCGTTCAGAACGAAAGTTTTTGACAAAAATGAAAAGTTCGCAGGAAAGTGGATCAGGGAATTACCGTACGTCGTTTGGAGCCTGAGAACTCAACCTAGTCAAGCCCTGCATGGAAACACTCCATTCTTTATGGTCTATGGTTCAGAGGCAGTGCTACCTGCTGATCTCAAGTTTGGGGCACCAAGGTTGATCTTTGAAAACATAGCAGAAGCTGAGGCTACTAGGCTGGAGGATGTCGATGTACTCGAAGAAGAACGACTAAACACGGTAATTCAATCAGCACCGTATCAGCAAACTCTGAGGCGCTATCACGATAAGGCCATACGGCATTGATCCTTCGCGGTGGGAGATCTCATCCTCCGCCGAATTCTAACGGGGGAGGGGCGACACAAATTGTCACCTCTATGGGAAGGACCATTCATAGTAGCTGAAGTCACTCGGCCTGGATCATATTGACTCACACAGATGGATGGCACAGAAGTCGGGAACTCATGGAACATAGAACATCTCAGGAAGTTTTATCCTTAGCTATATTTCAAAAGCTATTGGGCGGCAATGTATTCTGTAAACCAGGAAACGCATCATCAATAAGAAGGCTTTGGGAATTCTTCATTTTGCGTTCTTGCTCAAATCGGGGTGACCACTATAACCTACTGACGGAGCAATCGGCTTAAGTCGGCGATGACTTAAGACGGTGCAACATGCTCACGCTTACTTAACTCGGGGTGACCACTATGCCCTACTAACGGAGCAATCGGCTTAAGTCGGCGATGACTTAAGACGGTGCAACATGCTCACGCTTACTTAACTCGGGGTGACCACTATACCCTACTAACGGAGCAATCGGCTTAAGTCGGCGATGACTTAAGACGGTGCAACATGCTCACGCTTACTTAACTCGGGGTGACCACTATACCCTACTAACGGAGTAATCGACTTAAGTCGGCGATGACTTAAGACGGTGCAACATGCTCACGCTTACTTAACTCGGGGTGACCACTATACCCTACTAACGGAGCAATCGGCTTAAGTCGGCGATGACTTAAGACAGTGCAACATGCTCACGCTTACTTAACTAAGGGTGACCACTATACCCTGCCAACGAAGCAATCGGTTTAGGCCGGTGATCACTATACCCCTGACAGCGGAATGACCAATTTAAGCTGGCAACGACTTAAATTGGCGCGGCACATCCGGCATGTTCTCAACTATTCATCCCAGGGCGATCTCTATGCCCCACGAAAAAATTCAAAACCATCATGATGCACTTACTTCTATGATTGTAGATACCATTGAACTCTAACAACAGGAAAACAATAACAGTATTCGGTACCGAAAAGTGTTTTCCAACGACACATCCAAGCACACTAACCATATACTCAAGGCATTCAGTGTTTTCTATCTAGAAATGTTTTTCTCACGAGCGATCGACGAGGAAGGACGACTCGAAGAATCGGGAGCGGCATTCACATCCGCCACTATGTCGTCGGGAACAACCACACCAGGTCTCCTCATCAGAATTCGCCCCGCGCAAACGGCTTTGTCCATGGCCTTGTCGTGTTGGGCCTTCAGAGTAGCAGAAGTATCTTCAGCGGCCTTGACAGCCAACCGAGCGGCCTCTAGCTCCCGGACTACCGACTTTTTGGAAGCACGCAGATCCTTGATGACAGTATCCTTGTTCGACACCAATTGCCTGAGGCGAATCATATCATCCAGAGACTCTTGCAGCTTGTAGTGATGGTTATCCAAGTCCTCCATGGTAAAACGATGACTCCTCTCCAAGATAGTCAACGAGTTGCTGGCATCACGGTATAGCTTTTCCAGATTGTCATGAGAAGTAGCAAGGGCACGTTTTTCCTCCTTCAAACCAGAATCAGTTTCTCCAAACGTCGAGCAAGCAATAAGAACACAACAAACAAAGCCAAGATTCTCAGGTCACCTTTTCAGAGTCGAGCTAAGCATGGAGGGTAGAGTTCAGCGTGTTGGCATCATGCAGAGAAGCAAAGATCCGGGCCAGTTCAGCCTGACCCTGAGAATACTTTTCTTCAAGATCAGAGCGCCGCCGGGCCAGTTCAGTCTGACCTTGAGAATGTTTTTCTTCAAGATCAGAGTACTGCCGGGCCATATCTGTCAGGAAACAGTCAAGCAAGGGTGTTCATCTATAAAGCAGATTACTCAAATAGCCAATGAAGGCAAAAGGGCACTAACCAGCATTTGCCATCTCCAAGTCAGATACTCGCCGCTGAAGTAACACTGGATTCCAATGCATTAGGAACAAAGCCCCTTCTGGGACAGAGGTCCCCTGTGATTTCAATCGGCTATCCATTTCATCCACCAATGCCTGACGATAAGAACAGATGAGCATAATAACGACAGTCTACCTGAAGTAAAAATCAGGGCAGAAGAAACCAAGATACCTGGAGGTTAGAGAAGAATGAGGGAACCCCCAAGTCGTGGGAAATCAACCGATGGCTTGTTGAAGGGCCACCAACTGAAACAACTCGCAATGCATCATTGGGAACCAAGTCAGTGTCACCAGCAGAAGTTAGAACTCTGTCATCGGGAACGTTGACCTCTAAAACGACCTCTTGACACGAAACCCATACTGCTGCCATACAATCAGAGTGCGGAGGAGAAGATCCCACATGAACATCCATGGAAGTGTTAGAGGGAGAACCAACTCGAACACCCTCGAGGGCTGGGTTATCGCTCGCGCTACCCATCCGAGCCGGATCATTCCCGGCAACACCCTCGGGGGCTGGGTAAGCGCCAGCACCATCCTTGAGAGCCGAGTTCTCTGCAGCAGCCACCTCTAAGGCTGAAGGTCCCTCAGTCACTTCCATGGGAGCAGTACAATCCAGACCAGCTTCCTGACCCTCAAGACCGCGCTCCAAGGTCGATGAGGCACGGGACGCTGCCCGGGATGACCCCAACCCGGCATCAAGCACATCAGCACAAACATCCATCGCGCCACCATCTGTCGGCTCTGACAACAGATCTTCTGGAACCATATCCTCAAGAGCCTGATCAAAGTTGGCCAGAGACAATTCTTGCAGACCAACAAGAGCAGACAGGGCTGGAGAAGGAACACCACTGCTTTCGCCACTAGCAATGTAGCGTCGGCTGTTCTTCCGAGTTAGAGGGATTTCATCCTCCTCCTCACCATCATCAACAACGCGGACAGTACACCCATTGGTCACTGAACAGTCGCAAAAATTCAATATGCAATTCAAACCGTCTGAAGACACGTCAGGCGGCTGACGCCGTTTCACGTAACACGACACCCATTGGGACTCCAGTCAACTGCGCAGGCGATATGATTACGCTCGCGGTCACATCAAGTTACTACTCAGAAATAATTTGCTAAACACTCAGCGTACCAAGCCGTCCCTTGCCTACACCCATTGGGGGGGACGCCCAGGAATTATCAGTATATTTTCAACACTGTCACATCCAAACAGTATATGCAATGAATACTTCAAGACAGAAGAAAGATATCAGCAGGGATCAAAGGAAAGCCAAATATAGCCAATGAGGTACAAGTCTAATCGACAGAAGCATCAAAGCACGAAGTGACATGAAGACTAGCCAAGGGCCATCTATCGAACGTCCAATCAGTCGCAGATCAAATAAATGGCAAAACCTATCAATATATGGGCAGATCGCGTACTCGGCCACAAAGACAAAAATATACGCTGACCTCTAAAGCGTAGTATCAACAATATAATGCTGGTCTCCAAGGCATTCAACAAAGAGGGAGGAAGATTCCCAGGAAAAGACACGAAAAGAAGACCTTCGAGTGGATTATTTTCAAAAATCCACTCGAAGCTCGAGGGCTAATGGACTTCACGGCTCAACAGTGCAAAATGCTGACCTCCGAAGCATAAACCCGAGACAGAACACCAAATTTTGAGGAATAATAGCAGAAGAAGACAGTAAAAAGAAGACGTGTTAACTGGATCACTCAGAATTCTGAAGCAGTGACCCGATAGACTTATTTTCAAAGCATTCCCTAGTAAAATCAAATACCGCAAGCAGGACCTAGGATCTTTGGGCCGTTTATTTCAAAATCAGCCCAAAGATCGGGGGCTTGTGGGGGACAGATATCCCTCGGGTCCACTAGAAGGATAAAAGACCTCACGAAAGGCCCAAAGGCCCCATAATTCGTAAGGTCATCCCCCTCGTGGGCCTAGGAGGAACGACCAGTGAGACAGATCAACACGAGGCCGGGTCGGTGCAAGCCCAGACGGTCCAACAACATCCAAACCGTAATCACAGCAGTGACCCGACCTTCCCGCGTAGGAGCCCCGTACATCGGAACTGGGTGAGGATGAGTCGGCTGAATTATAGGGAGACAGACTGGGTTAGTTCACTATTATTCTGGCTCACGTTGTTATCATATCCACATGTAATGCCCCATGGTCGAGTATATAAGGCCTAGGGGGCACCCCTTCAAGAAGATAGATCAACATTATTCATCACTTAGCCTCCCATCCCGTTCTTTACGTTTTCCAGCACTAGAGAGCTCCCTTGTAACTCATCGCATAAAGCATTCCAGCCAGTACATAGGGTGTTACGCATCTCAAAGCGGCCCGAACCTGTACATCACTGTCTACTATTTCTCGTGCGCCCAGCACGAACCATCGAGCTATAGTCGGTAACACCGTCCTACTTCTAAAAGCACCTTAGGGGGTAACCCTGGGTGCGTGGTCGGACCCGAAACACCGATAGAGACGGCTCTTAGCGAGTCCTTCAAAGATCGCGAGGCGCTCGCCCAGGCGGCTGAGCAAAAGGAGGCCGACCATGTGGCCATGTCCGAGGCTATCTCGGCCTTTTGCCGGGCCTTCGATCTCGATGACGTCCCCTCGGGTAGCTCCCCCCAAAGTCACCTGCGGGCCTTGGGCGGCCATGTGCGCGATAGACTCCATGGGGCGCTACATCACGACGTTAGGCGGGCATTCGCCGTGCTCGCTTCCCACTATGGCGTGGATCTAGAGCGGGTCAGCGAGGGGTACTGCCTACCCGACGAGGATGAGGCCACCTTAGCCGAGGTCCAGAGGCTTGACGCGGCCGTTGCTGGCCCAAGCGCGGTGCTGGCGTCCTCCTTTAAGGTGGAGATCCTCTCGCCCGAGTCGCCGTCTGAGGCCAAGCCAGATTCCGCCGAGGGTGGAAACGTCGCCGAGGGCGCCGCTTCTCCTCCTGCCGATGCCTGAATCTTGTAGGAACAGTTTGTCCGAAGCATGCGTATGTTTTTTGCGGCCGCCGAGGCCTAAACATATTTAGCGTTTGGATTATAAAGCTGCATTTTCTTTCCTCATGTTTCGAGCATTTGGACTTGTTCGTCGGTAGCAGAACTACTTTGTCCGAGCTAGAGTCACTTTTCACGGAAGGTGATGAGTGAGGTATCCGTATCCCGGAGGCGTAGGAGTCCCTCGGCTCGGTTGGCCTTGCCGCTTACGTGTTTTCTTACTTGTCTGCAGGATTCTGCTATCGATATAGTCGAAAGCACGAAAGTTCTTTTCTGTAGAAAACTTTTCTCGGTATAAAACTTTTCCAAAGAAAATTTCGACGCAGAGGGGGGTCCCCCCTTCTAGCCCCCGAGGGAGGGTCGGGCTTGGCCGAGGCAAGGCTGGCTGTAACGCCCCGAATTTCGAGTTAAATTTTTTTTCTTTCTCTATCGCTCGCTAAATTCGGGCGTTACTTCTCTTTCCCCATTTCTTTCGCCAAAACCCTACCTATTTTCAAAACTCCAAGTCATATAATAATAATAAACCCTAGAAATATTTTCTTTTGTTTGCTGCACCATGCCGAACCATGCATTTATTTTGATTGATCGGAATTGTGAAGGCATTCATCTAGAAAATAGATTTTAAAAAGGGAAAAAAACCTTTTCTTTTCTCCCTCCCCCCGCGGGCCCCACCCGTCAGCTTCCCCCTCCCCAAACCCCTTTCTCTCTCCTCCCCTCTACCCCCCCCCCCCCCCCCCCCCCCCGCACGATCTCCTCCCTCCCCTACCTCGCGCCGCTCCCCTGCCCACCCCCGGCTCGCCCGACACCGCCGCCCGTCGCCCGTCCGTGGTGAGCCCCGGCCCCCTCCCTTTCTTCCTTCCCCCCCCCTCGTCCCTTCTTCCCGGCGCGGCGGAGCCCCGGCCCGGCCTCTGGCGCTCGGCCATGGCGCGCGGCGCGGCATCCCAGCCTCGGCGCGGGGCGCGCCCGCCCCGACCCCCTCCCCTCCTCCCTCGCGCCCGTTCGGCTAGCGCGGCCCGGCGCGGCGTGCCCGCCCACGGCCCTAGCTCGGCGGCGCGGCCATGGTGGCTCGCCCTGGCGCGCCGCTCCCGGTCCGCCTTCCCCTGCGGCCTGGTGGCGCGGCCCCGCCCGCCCGCGGCGTTCCAGCGCGACCCCACCCTCCCCCGGCATCCCCGACCCCGTCCCCATCCTCGTCGTGGCGGCCTGGCGCGGCCCTGGCTCGCCGGCGCGCGGCCATGGCGCCCCCTCCCCCCGGTGACCCCGCGCAGCCCCCTGCCCGCCCTTGGCGCGTGGCCCCACGCGGTCCGGCCCCGGTGGCCCGCCGGCACGGGGGTCCGTGTCCTCGCCGTGGCGGCTCGGCCTCGCCCCGCTCGGCGCGGCGCCCTCCCCGCGCAGCTCGCCCGACCGTGGCGCGGCGCGGTTCGTCGGCCATGGCGGCTCGGCCCCGCCCGCCTTGGCGTGCCCCGCCCCTGCACAGTGGTATTCTTTCCGTTTGGAAAGAGTACGTTTGGGTTAATAACGTGGGTTAATCCTAAAACTTGGCTTTCTCTACTAGTAATAATAATCTGACCAACTAAAAGCAACTGCTTGACTTACCCCCACATAAAGCTAGTCCACTACAGCCAAACAGGACACTTGCTGAGTATGTTGATGTGTACTCACCCTTGCTCTACACACCAAATCCCCCCCTTTCCCAGGTTGTCCGCATTGCAACCACTGCTCAGGAGAAGATGAAGCCGTGGAAGGAGACTTCCAGGAGTTTCAAGACTACGACGAGTTCTAGGCGTGGGTTAGCGGCAACCCCCAGTCGGCTGCCTGTGAAGGCCGCGTTTATCTACGTTTCCCTTCCGCACTTTGATTTATTGTAAAGACTATGTGGATGTCTCAGACATATGATGTAATCGACTATTATTTCCCTTTTAATACTATTTGAGCATTGTGTGATGATGTCCATGTTATGTAACTGCTGTGTACGTGAATTGCTGATCCTGGCACGTACATGGTTCGCATTCGGTTTGCCTTCTAAAACCGGGTGTGACATAGGTGGTATCAAAGCTGTGCTGATTGGAGGACCGCTAACCTAGAGTAGAATGGTCGTTCTAAGGATTATAGACCTTTGTCCCTGCCTTGACTTTGGTATCCCTTCAAAAGTTGGTCATACTGACCAAACCTATGTTCTACTATATATTATATACCTTGCTGAAAATTGTGTTTTATTTTAATCCTTCATTTATTTATGGTTCATTACTTGCTGGTCATATTAGTTCTGTTCTCACTCTTATGCTTACGGTGTCTTTTGTAGATGGCTCGTCTTAGACACACCACATGGAAGTATGTCATCCCCTTCTTACCCTCTCGTCTCGCGGAGCATCCGCTTCGCCGTCCCGTGGCCGGTCAGTCCAGCCACTTGGAGAGGCTGCACCACCGCCTGCATGAGGAGCAGGAGCATCGACGACAGGAGCAGCAGGGCTCTTCTTTCTCGCTCTAGCAGAAGATAGAGTCTGTGAGGAGCTGCTCCCCCGTGCTTCCCTTGGAGGCGCCCCCTGCACCACCACTGGGCGCCCCAGCCCCTGGAGTAGCTGCTGGAGGAGACCCAAACGACGGAGGAGGCGACAGCAGCTCGAGCGACGACACCGACTTTTCTGCTGACCAGGAGCCAGAAGGATGGGTTTCTCGGCCCATCACTCGCGACGCTGCTCGCGGGTGTCATTCCACGATGCGCTCGACACCCTGCTACGTCGGGCACTTAACCGGCGTACTTGGTCCATCGAGTATCGCTGTGTGGTCTACCAGCATAGTCGCGGGGTCTACCCGGACCACTGGGAGGTGACCTGCTTGGTGCGCCGTCCGGAGAACAGTCTCCGGGGTGCGGAGGCCTCCTCAGAGCACTATTCCATCTCTGAGCGGGACTCAGCTGAGGCGGCCATGCAAGATGCCGCACGGCGTGCGCTTTCGCACTACTGCTCAGTGCTCGGCGGGGTAGCTGACGGTCTCAACCTGAAGTATTACCCCCGCCGTCCATCTGGCAGCACAGGAGGCGTGATTGTCTCACCTGTTGGTGAGGACAATCCTAGGTTGAGTAGCACAGTCAACCTAGCCGCCGTGCTAAACACGGAGCTGGACCATGCACTAGACGAGCTGAGTAGGGCTTGTGCTGAGATCGCCCAGCTGCGGGCTGAGCGCGCGGAGCGTCGTCACCTAGACGATGGTTCCCCTGCCCCCGTCGGGACTCAGCACCCGTACCGCTCACCTCGGCGTGGACACCAGCCTTATGGCAATCCCGACTACAAGACCAAGATAGACTTAGAACCATAGATCGTCAGTGTCGAGTCTTGTAATAAATGCTTAATATAGAAGTTTTAGTCTTAGCCTCAGTCTTAGCATTAGTCTCGCTCTTAGATAGTCTTAGTTAGACAGGGTAGTTTGCTATATCTTGTGCATCCATGTTTGTCATGATGAACTATGTTTGATTTGGATCTTTGTAATGACTGTCACCAGAGTGTGGGTATCCCCTGCGTTTTGGTTTATCTGTTATATGTTAATGAAGTTGGATATCTAGTTGGGAAGCCTTTTATTCCACTTTCCTCTTTATCTGAGAAGCTGTGTTGGTCTGTGTTGGAGATCAGTGAAGATGTTCACCTGTTCAGTGTTGTTGAAGAATTCTATACTCTTCTCTTATGCTGCAAGATTTGCAAGATCAGTTCTGATGTGTGGTTGCATTCTGTAGATGTCAGAAAACAGGCGCAGAGGAGGAAGGCGTGCTCAGCAGGAGCAAGCAGCTCAGCAGGATGAGGTACCCCGGCAACAGCAACTGCCGCCCCCGCCCCCGATGTCGATCGAGCAGATGTTCCTGATGCAGACTTAAGCAGTTCAAGCCATTGGTCAGACTCTGGCTGCCATTCAACAGCAGCAGCAACAGCCACCACCTCAGCCTTAGATGCCTCAGATGCCTAGGGACAAGCGTGCTGAATTCATGAGAGGTCATCCCCCAACGTTTGCTCACTCTTCTGACCCTATGGATGCTGAAGACTAGCTACGCACTGTGGAGCGAGAGTTGCATACTGCTCAGTGCGATGACAGGGAGAAAGTCCTATATGGTCCCCGTATATTGAGAGGAGCAGCCATGTCATGGTGGGAGTCTTATCTCGCCACCCATGCCAACCCCGACACCATCACCTGGGAAGAGTTCAGAGGTAGCTTTCGTCAGTACCATGTTCCTGCAGGTCTGATGACAGTGAAGAAGGAGGAGTTCCTGGCCCTCAAGCAAGGGTCATCGTCTGTCAGTGAGTACCGGGACAGGTTCCTGCAGTTGTCTCGCTATGCTCCTGAAGATGTCAACACCGATGCCAAGCGACAGTACCGTTTCCTGAGAGGCTTGGTCGACCCTCTGCAGTATCAGCTGATGAATCATACATTCTCGACATTTCAGCACCTGATTGATAGAGCAATCATGACAGAGAGGAAGCGTAAGGAGATGGAGGATCGCAAGCGCAAGATCAGTGGACCCCAGCCTGAGAGCAGCAATCGCCCTCGTTTCTCAAGCAATCAACCTTAGCAGTTCAGGCAGAGCCAGCGTCCACCTCAGCATCAGCAGTTTCAAAGGCAGTTTCCTCAGCATCAGCATCAGAATCGCCAGAACAATCAGTCAGGAGGAGGTCAGTTCCAGAGGCAGAATCAGTAGGCACCTCGTCTTCCTGCCCCAGCAAACCAGTAGAATAATCAAACAGCACCAGCTCAGGTTGGAAACAGGGCATGTTTCCACTGTGGAGAGCAAGGCCACTGGGTGATGCAATGCCCGAAGAAGGCAGCCCAGCAGCAGTCAGGTCCCAATGCCCCAGCAAAGCAGAATGTGTCTCAGCCTAGAGCAGGCAACCGCCCTCAGCCGCGCTACAATCATGGAAGACTGAACCACTTGGAGGCTGAAGCAGTTCAGGAGACCCCCGGCATGATAGTAGGTATGTTCCCAGTCGACTCCCATATTGCAGAGGTGTTATTTGATACTGGAGCAACGCATTCTTTCATTACTGCATCATGGGTAGAAGCACATAATCTTCCAATTACTACCATGTCAACCCCCATTCAAATTGACTCAGCTGGTGGTAGAATTCGAACCGATAGCATTTGTTTGAATGTAAGTGTGGAAATAAGGGGGATAGCGTTTCCCGCTAACCTTATAGTAATGGGTACTCAGGGAATAGATGTCATCCTAGGGATGAATTGGCTAGATAAGTATCAGACAGTTATCAGTTGTGATAAGAGGACAATCAAGTTGGTGTCCCCACTAGAAGAGGAAGTGGTGACCGAGTTAGTCCCGCCTGAACCAAAGAAAGGAAGTTGTTATTAGATGGCTGTCGATAGCAGCGAAGCAGACCCAATCGAGAGTATCAAAGTTGTATCTAAGTTCCCAGATGTGTTTCCAAAGGACTTACCAGGTATGCCACCAGAGCGAAAAGTTGAGTTTGCCATAGAGCTTCTTCCTGGAACCGCCCCCATCTTCAAGAGAGCTTACAGAGTATCTAGACCAGAGTTGGTTGAACTTAAGAAGCAGATTGATGAGCTGTCAGAGAAAGGTTACATCCGGCCAAGCACCTCGCCTTGGGCCACCCCTGTCCTATTTGTGGAGAAGAAAGATTGCACCAAAAGGATGTGTATCGATTATCGAGCTCTGAATGAGGTCACAATCAAGAACAAGTACCCTATGCCTAGAATAGAAGATCTGTTCGACCAGTTGAGAGGAGCCAGCGTGTTCTCCAAGATAGATCTAAGGTCAGGTTATCATCAGCTCAGGATCCGACCTTCAGACATTCCGAAGACGGCATTCATTACCAAGTATGCGTTGTATGAGTTCACTTTGATGTCTTTCGGTCTAACAAATGCACCAGCTTTCTTCATGAACTTGATGAACAGTGTATTCATGGATTACCTTGATAAGTTTGTGGTGGTATTTATCGATGACATTCTGATTTATTCTCAAAGCGAAGAGGAGCATGCAAGTCATTTGAGGATGGTATTGCAGAGATTGCGAGAGCACCAGTTGTATGCAAAGTTGAGCAAGTGCGAGTTTTGGATCAGTGAAGTCCTGTTCTTGGGTCACATAATCAACAAAGAAGGATTGGTCGTGGATCTGAAAAAAGTGGCAGACATTCTGAACTGGAAAGCGCCAACAGATGCTCGAGGAATTAAGAGCTTCATTGGAATGGCCGGATATTATCGGCGATTCATTGAAGGGTTTTCGAAGATTGCGAAACCAATGACAGCTTTGCTAGGCAACAAGGTTGAGTTCAAGTGGACCTAGAAATGTCAAGAGGCCTTTGAAGCGCTGAAAGAGAAGTTGACTACAGCGCCTGTCTTAGTATTGCCTGATGTGCACAAGCCCTTCTCGGTATATTGCGATGCCTGTTACACCGATTTGGGATGCGTGTTGATGCAAGAGGGAAGAGTTGTGGCTTACTCGTCCCGACAACTGAAGGTTCATGAGAAGAATTACCCAATCCATGACCTGGAGTTGGCAGCAGTGGTTCACGCATTGAAGACATGGAGGCACTATCTGTATGGACAGAAATGTGATGTTTACACAGACCACAGGAGTCTGAAGTACATATTCACTCAGGTAGAGCTGAATATGAGGCAACGAAGATGGTTAGAGCTAATCAAAGATTATGAGTTGGAGATTCACTACCATCCAGGCAAAGCGAACGTAGTGGCAGATGCTTTGAGCAAGAAGAGTCAGGTCAATCTGATGGTCGCTCGTCCGATGCCTTATGAGTTGGCCAAAGAGTTTGACAGGTTGAGTCTTGGATTTTTGAACAACACGCGAGGTGTCACAATTGAGTTGGAACCTACCCTGGAGCGGGAAATCAAAGAAGCACAGAAGAATGATGAGAAGATCAGTGAGATCCGGCGATAGATTCTAGATGGCAGAGGCAAAGATTTTGGGGAAGATGCAGAAGGTGTGATATGGTTCAAAGACCGCCTGTGTGTTCCCAATGTCCAGTCTATTCGGGAGTTGATCCTCAAGGAAGCTCATGAGACAGCCTATTCGATTCACCCTGGAAGTGAGAATATGTATCAGGATCTGAAGAAGAAATTCTGGTGGTACGGAATGAAGAGGGAAATCATAGAGTATGTGGCTATGTGTGATAATTGTCGGCGGGTCAAGGCAGAGCACCAGAGACCAGCTGGATTGTTGCAACCTTTGCAAATTCCTCAGTGGAAATAGGATGAAATCGGTATGGACTTCATAGTCGGATTGCCTCGCACTCGAGCCGGCTACGATTCCATTTGGCTAGTAGTGGATCGCTTAACCAAGTCAGCCCACTTCATACCTGTCAAAACCAATTACAGTAGTGCAGTATTTGCAGAGCTGTACATGTCTCGGATCATTTGTCTTCATGGTGTGCCAAAGAAGATAGTGTCAGACAGAGGAACACAGTTCACCTCTCATTTCTGGCAGCAGTTGCATGAAGCCTTGGGCACACATCTGAATTTTAGTTCAGCTTATCATCCGCAGACAGATGGTCAGACCGAAAGGACCAATCAAATCCTTGAAGACATGTTGAGAGCCTGTGCGTTGCAAGATCAGTCCGGATGGGACAAGAAGTTGCCTTATGCAGAGTTCTCCTATAACAACGTTACCAGGCCAGCTTGAAGATGACACCATTTCAGGCGCTTTATGGGAGGAGTTGTAGAACTCCATTGCAATGGGATCAGCCTGGAGAAAAGCAAGTGTTTGGGCCAGACATTCTACTTGAAGCTGAAGAGAACATCAAGATGGTTCGAGAGAATCTGAAGATAGCGCAATCAAGGCAGCGGAGCTATGCAGATACAAGAAGAAGAGAGCTGAGTTTCAAAGTTGGAGACTTCGTCTATCTGAAAGTGTCACCGATCAGAGGAGTCAGAAGATTCGGAGTCAAAGGCAAGCAAGCACCCTGCTACATCGGTCCGTATCAAATTCTCGCAAAGCGTGGAGAAGTGGCCTATCAGCTCAGTTTGCCAGAAGGTTTGTCCGCAGTGCATGATGTCTTTCATGTGTCTCAGTTGAAGAAATGTTTGCGTGTGCCAGAAGAGCAGTTGCCAGTTGAAGGTCTGGAGGTCCAGGAGGACTTGACCTACACAGAGAAACCAGCGCAGATCCTCGAGACGGCAGACAGAGTCACCCGAAGGAAGTCTATCAGAATGTGCAAAGTCAGATGGAATCATCACTCTGAGGAAGAAGCAACCTGGGAGCGTGAAGATGATCTGATGGCTAAATACCCTGAGCTCTTCGCTAGCCAACCCTGAATCTCAAGGGCGAGATTCTTTTAAGGGGGATAGGTTTGTAACGCCCCGAATTTCGAGTTAAATTTTTTTTCTTTCTCTACCGCTCGCTAAATTCGGGCATTACTTCTCTTTCCCCATTTCTTTCACCAAAACCCTACCTATTTTCAAAACTCCAAGTCGTATAATAATAATAAACCCTAGAAATATTTTCTTTTGTTTGCTGCACCATGCCGAACCATGCATTTATTTTGATTGATTGGAATTGTGAAGGCATTCATCTAGAAAATAGATTTTAAAAAGGGAAAAACCTTTTCTTTTCTCCCTCCCTCCCCCCCCGTGGGCCTCACCCATCAGCTTCCCCCTCCCCAAACTCCTTTCTCTCTCCTCCCCTCTACCCCCCACCCAATCTCCTCCCTCCCCTACTTCGCGCCGCTCCCCTGCCCACCCCCGGCTCGCCCGACACTGCCGCCCGTCGCCCGTCCGTGGTGAGCCCCGGCCCCTCCCTTTCTTCCTCCCCCCTCGTCCCTTCTTCCCGGCGCGGCGGAGCCCCGGCCCGGCCTCTGGCGCTCGTCCATGGCGCACGGCGCGGCATCCCGGCCTCGGCGCGGGGCGCGCCCGCCCCCACCCCCTCCCCTCCTCCCTCGCGCCCGTTCGGCTGGCGCGGCCCGGCGCGGCGTGCCCGCCCGCGGCCCCAGCTCGATGGCGCGGCCATGGCAGCTCACCCTGGTGCGCTCGCTCCCGGCCCGCCTTCCCCCGTGGCCTGGTGGCGCGGCCACGACCTGCGGCGTGGCGCGGCCCCGCCCGCGGCGTCCCGGCGCGACCCCGCCCTCCCCCGGCGTCCTCGACCCTGTCTTCATCCTCGCCGTGGCGGCCTGGTGCGGCCCCGGCTCGCCGGCGCGCGGCCATGGCACCCCCTCCCCCCAGCGACCCCACGCAGCCCCCTGCCCGCCCTCGGCGCGTGGCCCCGCGCGGTCCGGCCCGGTGGCCCACCGGCGCGGCGGTCCGCGTCCTCGCCGTGGCGGCTCGGCCTCGCCCCGCTCGGCGCGGCGCCCTCCCCGCGCAGCTCGCCCGGCCGTGGCGCAGCCCGGTTCGTCGGCCATGGCGGCTCGGCCCCGCCCGCCTTGGCGTGCCCCGGCTCGTGTGGCCGTGGTGCCCCTGCGTAGCGAGGTGTGTGCGCTGCTCGGCCCCGACGTGTACGCGACTCGTTCGCGACACGTCAGCGCAGCCTTGCGCGTACGTGCCCGCGTGGCGCACAGTGCTTTGGCACGACTCACCGTGCCCTCTGTAACACCCCTGGTGTTACTATAACTAAAACTTGAGCATGGCATCATGAGCATGGGCATTGCATATGTTTGACACACCTAGAGTGCATTCACTAGGCAAAAATTTCAGACAAGTTGTATTGTTTTAATGTTTTACAAATAGGACCCTGGTTAAAGGACTTAACCCTAAATAATGATTAAAGGGGTAAAACTTAACCCAAGTTGAGAAAAACCTTAGGGCTTTTGAGAAAAGTCATAAAATGACCCCAACAATAAAGTTGAATCACATTTATACCCCTGGAATACCAGAAACCCTAATTGGAACCCTGGGAAACCCTAAAACCAAACCCTAGGGACCTAAGTGCAAAATTAGTCCACTTTTGGACTAAAGTGCAAAAATCAGGTCAAGTAAGTGTTTTAAGTCAATTGGATCACAAATATGTGTATTTGAAGGACAAACCCTAAGTTTTGGACTTAAATGCAAATTGGACCTCATTAGAGTTTTATTCTAAGTCTGGATTTCAGTGATATTGGCTCAACTTTGGAGCCTTGTATCTTTCAGGATATAGGGTTTTTGCCCTAGGTCACCACATCAAAGTTGAAGACCAATTATAGGGGAACAACTTTGCTAAAGAGTGTGAGATTAGTTGTTATGAGAAATTTAGAGAAAAACCCAATCCAAAACTGGCTGTCAGGCTAGTTCAGTCTGAAGTTCAGAGTTACAGTGCTATGGGGTGAACTTCGAGCTCGATTTTGATTTGGATCCAGTGCTCAAATGTGATCAAGTCCTATAGTTGAGTTGTAGCTGGTATGTAGCACTACAACTTTGGTGCAGAGACTTGGACCTGTTGTCACATGAAATCTGGAGAAAAATGACTCTAAACTCGCTCGGTCAGGTGCACTGATGAACGTATGGCCATGGTACAGTAACCGTTAACCTGAAGAAGATCTTCCCCGTGCCCGTCGCCGGTAGCCGTCGCCGTCGATCGTCGTTCGTCACGATTCGTGCTCAGTAGTCTTTGGATAAGCATGGCCGGTGTGAGTCCTCGCCGCCGGTGAGCTGTAAGCCACTCCGGCCAGCTGTAGCGCTTTCCTCCCCCTTGCTCTCCGCTCGGGGATATGGATTTCACCGCTGTTGAGCCATCACCGGCGTCCGCCGCGTGGCTCTGTCTTTACACCTCGTCACCGTGACTCCTCTAGGCCATCCCATCATCGACGGGGAGCTTGCCACGGCAGTCGACACGTATTCACCGCGCGCCAAGCCTCTTCCCCATCTCCGACCGCCACCGCGCCATCCAAATTCACGGACCACCGCCCCCGGCGCCTATAAATTGAGTGTGCCCCTAGGTCCGTATGGTAGTCAAGCACCTCGACACCCCGTATTGCCTCCAGTTGTTCACCGACGAGCTTGAATTTCTCGTTTCCCCCAATTCGGTTTTCCGCCGCCGTAGAGTTGAGTTCACCGTCGCCAGCCCAACTCCGGTCAGTACCCGCCCTTTGCTTCCTTGTTTGAGCATTCTCATGCCTCTGTGATGCTCCCCGACCCCTTTAATTGAACTAGACCGGCGCCCATCGCCGGGAACACGGCTGTCTCGCCGTGATGCTTACGGCCACCGTGGCCAGAGTCCCCTAGTTGATCAATAGCCAAATTAGTTTGGGGAAAATGCTTAGAGTCGATCCAATTCCGTTTCTGTTGCTCGGAGAGCTCAGCCGTTGCCCCGTTCGGCCGGTCTGCTGGCTCGCCGGAGCGCGGCCGTGCGCGAGCGCCGTCGGGGACGTGCGGTTGTGAATTGACAGAAACCCGAGGGCCTTTTCGTGAACTGTCAGCGACTTAACACAATAGTGAATGGACCTATTTCGGTTTAGCTGTTAAGCCGGGGGTCTCTGCGCAAAACCTCCTTCGCGGGCGCGGGCGCGCGCGCGAATCCGTTCAGGCTTGGGCCGCCTGGACCTGATTTCGGCCCAGTACTGTTCCTATTTTTCTTCTTTTCTTTTTTAGTGAAGCTTTGGAAAATTGTAGAAAATTATAGGAAAATCCTAAAAATATGAGACCAATTTTCCTAGGCTTGTTATTTTCTATAGTATTTAATAAAAATAAACTCATGATTTTTAGATCAAATAAGGAATTTTAGGGTATTTAAAATAGCCTAAACTATTGGTTCTGGATTTTTAGAAAATACATAATAAGTCCAAAATTTCCCAAACTTTTTATGTGAGCTTCTCACATTAATTAGAAGCCATGGGTAGAATTTGGGTTGATTTGGACCTTGTTTGATCACTAAACCCAAAACCACCCCCCCTGCTCCATGAACTCCTTTACTGACTCCGGAAACCCTAAGGTTCTCGGAGTACCGTGAAGGAAAGTTGTACTCAAGACATAAATAATAAGTTTATGCTATCTTTGCATCCTCATGAGCATTCCATGACATCCATTTTTATGCATGTATATGGTTATATTAGAGCACGAAGAAGAAGAGGAAGTTTCTGAAGAGGGGATACCACCCACCTCTGATCCTCAAGCAGACAACTACTTTTATTTCGATATCTGTGGATCCGAGCAGGACACACCTGACAACAAAGGCAAGCCCCGGTGCATTTGCCACCTTCCTTGATGTTTTTAAAATCTTTCTCACTTGCTTGCTGCATTAGGTGATAGGAGTTGATTGATTAAACAATTCCTGCATTACCTTCCTTGATCTTGATTACCCTCCTTGAAATCCTGTTTTTACAAAAAGGTTTTAATATGCTTAGTATTGCTTTAGAAAAACAAAAGGATTTGTTTTACAAAAGATGTTGGCAAAGTGGTTGGGATGTTTTCGAAAACAAAAACTTGATGGTGGATCCATCATGGCCATGATGGGTCCAACATCGGAAAAGATGTACCTCTGTCAGGTACCAAGTTTTTGGGTTGAAATGATTAAGCTGAGACCGGGCGGGTGACTTGCACGAGAAGAGAGTCTCGGTGTAGTGTCTCCGTCTGAGTCGATTAAGGACCTTGTCGATGTAGGCTTGATGATCGAGGACCCTTTAACTGGTCACATGCCTCGTCATGGGTAAGCCTTGCCTCGGGCAGACTAAGGCCGGAATAAGATAACACGAAATGGGAGTGGAGCGGTGGCGAGAGTAGCGTGTACCCTCCGTGGCAAGAGGCTGGACGGTGGTGTATCTGTGCTCTCGGTTTGCGTGAACCTGATCCGGTCTTAAGAACCCCGGTGGCGGGTTGACATATGCAAGGGTTAAGTGCTACATATGTCGTGTGATTGGAGATCCTCAGCTGAGTATAATCGATTCGGATCGCCGTACCTTCGCGGTTATGAAGACTTGGTCACTGACCTACACGTAGCATTCCACTAAAGATGATGGGTTTTTGTTAAAGAAATTGGCTAGTGCAGGACCAGTGATTGAACTAGGGTAGAAAGAACTCTAGTGCAGGTAATTTTACCTAACTTGACAAATAAAATTGGATTTTTAAGGATCCACTTTAGTAAGCATTTCTGCAAAACAGAGTCTTTGATTACTGAGAAGCCTTACCTTGACTCCCCTATAACCAGCATACCCTTGAGAGTCTTTTCCTTAGTCGGGTAAGACTTGCTGAGTAATCCCATACTCAGGGTTTATCCCTTTGTTGTTTTTAGGTGGGGAAGTAGCAGACTTTTGCTGCTTCTGTGCTAAGGTGGTTCCCAAAGAAGAAAACCAAGACTGAAGTGCGGGAGGACTCGGTCCTCCATCTAGGGTCTTTTGTTTATAGTCTTTCGGGAGAAGTTTGTGTCTCCCTGGTTTGTATAATTATTACTTCTATGCACTCGCTTTTAGACTGGTCTGTAATAAATTAACTCGAGCTTGCTTTGAAATAAATGTAAGTTTATGTAATTCGCTTCCGCATCTCCGATGGTCTGTAATGTTTGCAAGACGGGTGAAACGTTCCTGGTGAGGTAAGGAAAGATACCGAGCTTGCCAAGTAACTTAGGAACATCTACAGGGTGTCTGATGTCTGTTAGACAAGGACAACTGTAGGTGGGCCTGATTACTTGGGAGGTTCCGTCACACCCTCGGCGCGACGTATAGCGCCCTGCCGCGTTCGCGACGCGCTCGCCTACCCCCTAGATGCGTCCGTCTACCCCCCCCCCCCCCCCCCCCCGTGCATCCCGTGCGTAGTGATCGCGTTATGTAATTGATAAATGGAAAACTCAATTTGGAAATTGGTTACGTTAGTTAATTCATGTAGTTAATCATCTACCTTATTTAATGTTGATCAATTGAAAATAGTTATGATTCTATTAGTGCATGTGACTAATCATCATTATTGGAACTAAGCGGAACTAGAGCACGTAATGGCTAGTTATGCATCTACCCGTAATACGCTTCGACTATAGATTTAACCACTGCTAGACCTTCCTTCTTCTCTTTCTAACCATGGCCAATGCAATATCGTATGTCATACTCTATGCATATTTCCTCTATTTGTTCTCTTGTAATGGTGTACTGTTTGTTTCCTAATTCGAATGGATGGATGCATGTGTGCTTGCGCTCGTATAGAGAACGATCCGGTTGAGGAGCCCGAAGAACTCGCAGGAGAAGCCCCTGAGCAGCAGTCGGTTGGTGGAGGCAAGTGTCCCTTGACCTATCTCTGTCCTATACATACTTTAATTTACCTCCCGCAGTACACATTTATACCTAAGGATTGACTAGCTTTGGTTATCCATGTCCTTGCTTACCTATTTGGGTTGGATTATTATTGCTTAGTCTTATGCTATTGCTCAACTCTAATCAATGAACATGATGAGAATGATCAATGATACGCTGTTTTCCCTCTTCTTATTATGATGTTATACTTGTGGCCTTTAAGGGGGCTCGAGCGGTTTCTCGAGTGCCTCTCCGTAAGGACCTGTTTATTGGATGACCGCCCGGGAAAACAGCGCAACCATGAGGGTGGAATGGGGTGCCCTTAGCTGAATAATTAGAGGATCCAGGGTGTAGTTCGCTTCGCCGTCGTGCCGTCAATGGGGCTCGATGTATGCGGCTCGCTCTGCCAAGGTTAATTTGTCCCTTGGGGAGGAGTGCGGTACATTTAGGAAACCTAACGGGCGGCTATAGCCCCGGGGAATCTTTGTAAAGGCTACGTAGTGGACCCCGCCTACTCACCATGGGAGTGTTCAAGGGTCCGTACAACCCGAGGCAAAAGGGGAATCACGGCTCATGGGTAAAGTGCGCAACCTCTGCAGAGTGTTAGAAAACTGATATATTAGTCGTGCTCGCGGTTATGAGCGGCCAAGGGAGCTCCAGTGATTAGTGGTACTCGTTTAGAGATGTTCGGATTACAGGTGGCAATGAGATTGATGGTTTTTGGTATTGACTCTGGTAATGGTAAGTGGTATTCTTTCCGTTTGGAAAGAGTACGTTTGGGTTAATAACGTGGGTTAATCCTAAAACTTGGCTTTCTCTACTAGTAATAATAATCTGACCAACTAAAAGCAACTACTTGACTTACCCCCACAAAAAGCTAGTCCACTACAGCCAAACAGGACACTTGTTGAGTATGTTGATGTGTACTCACCCTTGCTCTACACACCAAATCCCCCCCTTTCCCAGGTTGTCCGCATTGCAACCACTGCTCAGGAGAAGATGAAGCCGTGGAAGGAGACTTCTAGGAGTTTCAAGACTACGACGAGTTCTAGGCGTGGGTTAGCGGCAACCCCCAGTCGGCTGCCTGTGAAGGCCGCGTTTATCTACGTTTCCCTTCCGCACTTTGATTTATTGTAAAGACTATGTGGATGTCTCAGACATATGATGTAATCGACTATTATTTCCCTTTTAATACTATTTGAGCACTGTGTGATGATGTCCATGTTATGTAACTGCTGTGTACGTGAATTGCTGATCCTGGCACGTACATGGTTCGCATTCGGTTTGCCTTCTAAAACCGGGTGTGACACTGGCCCTTCCTTGACGGTTAGACATTATTTAAGCGCGTAAAAACGAGGAACATGAACGACTTGAAACATTTTAAGGGTAGAAGCGACGTAGTTGTTCGATGTTCCAAGCGTTGCCATAGACCTCGCCTTGATCGTTGGCCAGCTTGTATGTTCCAGGCTTCAAGATCTTGGCGATGATGAACGGCCCCTCCCAGGGAGGAGTAAGCTTGTGACGCCCTCGGGCGTCTTGTCGCAGCTGAAGCACCAAGTCTCCCACTTGGAAGCCTCGGGGTCGAACCCTTCGGGCGTGGTAGCGTAGCAGAGACTGCTGATACCGTGCCGAATGTAGTAAGGCAACGTCCCGAGCTTCTTCGAGCTGGTCTAGCGAGTCCTCTCGGTTGATCTGGTTGCTTCGGTCGTCGTACGCCTTCGTCCTCGGGGAACCATATTCTAAGTCCGTGGGGAGGACGGCCTCGGCCCCATAGACTAGAAAGAACTGCGTGAAGCCTGTGGCCCGGCTCGGCGTCGTCCTCAGACCCCAGACCACCGAGGGTAGCTCCTTCATCCATCGCTTGCCAAACTTGTTGAGGTCGTTGTAGATCCTGGGTTTAAGTCCCTGCAAAATCATACCGTTGGCACGCTCCACCTGCCCATTCGTCATGGGGTGAGCTACGGCGGCCCAGTCCACACGGATGTGGTGGTCCTCGCAGAAGTCCAGGAACTTTTTCTCGGTGAACTGCGTGCCATTGTCGGTGATGATGGCATTCGGGACTTTAAAGCGATGGATGATATTGGTGAAGAACGCCACCGCCTGCTCGGACCTGATACTGGTTAAGGGTCGGACCTCGATCCACTTGGAGAATCTGTCGATGGCGACCAGCAGGTGCGTGAAGCCCCCGGGTGCCTTCTGCAAGGGGCCAACGAGGTCCAGACCCCATACAGCAAACGGCCAAGTGATAGGTATCGTCTGCAGGGCCTGAGCGGGCAGGTGTGTCTGCTTTGCGTAGAATTTACACCCCCGACAGGAGCGTACAATCCTAGTGGCGTCGGCCACCGCGGTTGGCCAGTAGAAGCCTTGTCGGAAGGCATTTCCCACGAGGGCTCGAGGTGCTGCATGGTGACCACAAGCCCCCGAGTGTATTTCTTGTAACAGCTCTTGTCCTTGGGCGATGGAGATGCATCGCTGGAGGATGCCCGAGGGACTGCGGTGATAGAGCTCCCTTTCATCACCCAGCAAAACGAATGACTTGGCGCGCCAAGCCAGTCGCCGAGCTTCGGCCTTGTCGAGGGGCAGCTCTCCCTGGAGGAGATATTCCAGATATAGGGTCTGCCAGTTCGGGGCCGATGTGACCCCATTCCTCTCTCCCTCGACGCGCAGGGCCTCACCCTCGGCGGCCAAGGGCACCTCGGGCTTGGCCGAGGGTATCTCGGGCGTGTCGTTGATCTTGATGGAGGGTTGATGTATATCCCTGGAGAAGACATCCGGGGGAACCGGTGTCCGCCCCGAGGCTATTTTAGCCAGCTCATCTGCAGTCTCATTGAATCATCGGGCGACATGGTTGAGTTCCAGCCCGTAGAACTTGTCCTCCAGGCGTCGAACTTCGTCGTAGTAGGCCTCCATTTTCCGATCGTAGTAGTGGGAGTTCTTCATGACTTGGTCAATGACAAGTTGCGAGTCGCCACGAGCGTCGAGGCGCCGAACCCCTAGCTCGATGGCGATGCGCAGCCCATTAACCAATGCTTCGTACTCGGCCACGTTGTTTGACGCCGAAAAATGAAGGTGGATCACGTAGCTAAGATGTTTTCCGAGGGGTGAGATGAAGAGCAAGCCCGCGCCTGCTCCAGTTTTCATCAGCGACCCATCGAAGTACATGGTCCAAAGCTCGGGTTGGATTGGAGTCGTCGGTAACTGGGTGTCAGTCCACTCGGCCAGGAAGTCGGCCAAGACTTAGGATTTTATGGCCTTCCGAGGGGCGAATGAAAGTGTTTCGCCCATGAGTTCCACTTCCCATTTCGCTATCCTACCCGAGGCCTCTCGGGACTGGATGATCTCTCCTAGAGGAAAGGATGACACCATAGTCACCGGGTGAGACTCGAAGTAGTGTCGCAGCTTCCGTCGTGTCAGAATCACTGTGTAGAGCAGCTTCTGGATCTGCGGGTAGCGGATTTTGGTCTCGGATAGCACTTCGTTGATGAAGTAGACTGGCCTCTAGACGAGCAGTGTATGCCCTTCTTCCCGTCTCTCGACTATGACCGTGGCGCTGACCACCTGAGTGGTTGCGGCTACGTAGATCAAGAGGGCTTCTCCCGCAGCGGGGGGCACCAAGATGGGTGCATTTGTAAGGAGTGCCTTTAAGTTCCCGAGGGCTTCCTCGACCTCGGGGGTCCAAGTGAAGCGCTCGGTCTTCCTTAAGAGGCGGTACAGGGGCAATCCTTTTTCGCCAAGGCATGAGATGAAACGGCTCAGAGCCGCAAGGCATCCCATGACCCTCTGTACTCCTTTCAAATCTTTTATCGGCCCCATGTTGGTGATGGCCGCGATTTTCTCCGGGTTGGCCTCTATGCCCCGCTCGGAGACGATGAACCCTAGGAGCATGCCTCGAGGGACTCCAAAGACACACTTCTCGGGCTTGAGTTTCACGCCTTTAGTTCTCAGACACTTGAATGTCATTTCAAGGTCAGAGAGGAGGTCGGAGGCTTTCTTCGTCTTGACAACGATGTCATCGACGTAAGCCTCGATCGTTCTGCCGATGTGTTCTCCGAACACATGGTTCATGCACCTCTGGTAGGTGGCGCCTGCATTCCTCAAACCAAATGGCATTGTAGTGTAACAATACATGCCAAAAGGTGTGATAAAAGAAGTTGCGAGCTGGTCGGATTCTTTCATCTTGATTTGGTGATAGCCTGAGTAGGCGTCGAGGAATGACAGGGTTTTGCACCCAGCAGTGGAGTCCACAATTTGATCGATCCGAGGCAGAGGGTAGGGAACCTTCGGACATGCTTTGTTTAGACCAGTGTAGTCTACGCACATCCTCCATTTCCCATCCTTTTTCCTTACAAGAACAGGGTTAGCTAACCATTCGAGATGGAATACCTCTTTGATGAACCCTGCCGCGAGTAGCTTGTGGATCTTCTCGCCTATGGCCCTGCGCTTTCCTTCGTCAAAACGGCGCAGGGTCTGCTCACGGGTCGGGCTCTAGCTCTGATGTCTAGTGAGTGCTCGGCGACATCCCTCGGTATGCCTGGCATGTCCGAGGGACTCCACGCAAAAACGTCGGCGTTTGCGCGGAGAAAGTCGATGAGCACTGCTTCCTATTTGGGGTCAAGCTCGAAGCCGATTCGGACTCTCTTGCTGGTGTCGTTGCTGGGGTTGAGAGAGACGGACTTAACCGCCTCGACTGGTTTGAAGTTGCCGGCATGCCGCTTCGCGTCGGGCGCCTCCTTGGAGAGACGTTCCAGGTCGGCGATGAGGGCCTCGGACTCGGCGAGGGCCTCAGCGTACTCCACACATTCCACGTCGCATTTGTACACGTGGCGGTACGTGGATCCGACGGTGATGATCCCGTTTGGGCCTGACATCTTGAGCTTGAGATAGGTGTAGTTGGGGACAGCCATGAACTTGGCTAGCACGGCCTTCCCAACACCGCGTGGTAGGTCCCTCGGAACCCGACCACCTCGAAGGTGAGGGTTTCCTTTCGGAAGTTGGAGGGAGTCCCGAAGCAGATGGGCAAGTCAATCCGTCTGAGGGGCAGGATACGCTTTCCGGGTGCGATCCCGTGGAAGGGTGCCGCACCGGCCCGGACCTCGGACCGATCGACCCCCAAGAGTTCTAGGGTCTCGGCGTAGATGATGTTGAGGCTGCTGCCTCCATCCATGAGGACCTCGGAGAGCCCTACATTGCCGATGATCGGATCGACGATGAGTGGGTACCTCCCTGGGCTTGGCACGAAGTCGGGGTGGTCACCTCGGTCGAAGGTGATAGGCTTGTCGGACCAGTCTAGGTAGACTGGCGCTACCACCTTTACCGAGCAGACCTCCCAACGCTCCTGCTTGCGGTGCCAAGCTGAGGCATTCGCCACCTGCCCGCCGTAAATCATGAAGCAGTTGTGGATCTCGGGGAACTCCTCTTCCTTGCCGCCCTCCTTCTTGTTGTTGCCTTGGTCCTTGCCATCTTCTGCCGGGGGCCCGGCCTTACGGAAGTAGCACCGGAGCATGACACATTCCTCAAGGGTGTGCTTGACGGGACCCTGGTGATAGGGGCATGGCTCCTTGAGCATCTTGTCGAACGCGCTGGCCCCTCCAGGGGGCTTCCGAGGGTTCCTGTGCTCGGCAGCAGCGACAAGATTCGCGTCAGCGGCGTTGCGCTTTGCTTGCGCCTTCTTCTTGGCCTTCTTCTTCGCGCCACGCTGGGCGGACGCCTCGGGGGTGTCTTCCTTCAGCTCCCCCTGAGGCTGCTTGTCTTTCCGGAAGATGGCCTCGACCGCCTCCTGACCCATGGCAAACTTGGTGGCGACGTCCATCAATTCGCTCGCCTTGGTGGGAGTCTTGTGCCCCAGTTTGCTCTCCAGGTCCCGGCAAGTGGTGCCGGTGAGGAAAGCTCCGATGACATCCGAGTCGGTGATGTTAGGCAGCTCGGTGCGCTACTTCGAAAACCGCCTGATGTACTCTCGGAGGGATTCCCCAGGCTGCTGGCGGCAGCTTTGGAGATCCCATGAGTTTCCAGGGCGCACGTACATGCCCTGGAAATTTCCTGCGAAAGCCTTGACCAGGTCGTCCCAGTCAGAGATCTGTGCAGGACGCAGATGCTCCAGCCAGGCCCGGGCGGCGTCGGAGAGGAAAAGGGGTAGATTACGGATGACGAGGTTGTCATCGTCCGCCCCTCCCAACTGGCATGCCAGTCGGTAGTCCGTGAGCCACAACTCCGGCCTCGTCTCCCCCGAGTACTTGGTGATGGTAGTCGGGGCTCAGAAACGGGCGAGGAACGGCGCTCGTCGTATGGCCCGACTGAAGACTCGTGGACCGGGTGGCTCGGGTGAGGGACTCCAATCCTCCTCGCTATCGCAGCGTCCCCCGCGCCTGGGATGGTAGCCTCGGCGCACCTTCTCGTCGAGGCAGGCTCGATGGTTGCGGTGGTGATGCTCGTTGCTGAGGCGATCCCGGGCGGCAGGTGCCTCGTCCCGTGTGCGCTCGGGATGGACCGAGGCCTCCCGCATGCGTCGGGAGGACGCCGTGTGATGCTCCGAGTGGTTAGCTCGCCTTCGGGAGGCAGAGCTCTCGGCTCATCGAACTGCGGCACCTTCCAGGAGATCCTTGAGTTCGCCCTGGATATGCCGTCCCTCAGTGGTGGATGGCTCCGGCATGGTTCGAAGTAGCATCGCCGCTGCAGCTAGGTCCTGGCCGGACCCGCTGACGGCCGGGGGTAGCGCTGCCCTGGCATTGTCGACGATGCGGCGCTGGACGTCCCGGTCCCGATGACAGGCTCCTCCGGCGAGTGTTCGGCCTGCCCACTCCTGTTCGATGTTCTGTCGGAGCTGCACAAGCCGGCCTGCTTCCTCGTCGACCTTGGCCTGCATCTCGCGGATTTGCTCGAGTTGTGTGTCCTGACCCCCCGCAGGAACTGGGACCACAGCTAGCTCCTGCGGGATGTCAACGCGAGATGCGGGCCCTGGGGGATCATCAACCTCCGACGTACCGAGGTGGTTGCCTTCGTTGTGATCTCCCTGATCGACATGGAAACATTCGCGACTTGGGTCGTAACCCTCGTCGTCAAGGCCGTGGCCAACGTCAGAGCAACCGGAGAGGCAGTGGTCACATGCAGACATGAAGTCCCGCATGGCACCGGGGTCATCGAGGCCAGAGAAATCCCAACCGAAGTCGGGGTCGTCCTCTTCCTTGGAACCCGCCGGTCCGAAGGTTGGGATGGCTGTTAGTCGGTCCCAGGTCGACCACATATGGTACCCTGGAAGGTTTGGATACGCCCTTACGAAAGTGCTCATCGTAGCGGGGTCGCTAGGTGGATCGAAGCTGAATCGAAAGGGAACATGGTGGAATACGGACGGTACCTTTTGGTCGATGGACGGTGGTGAAGTCGCGTCGGGGACAGAATGCACCATCATCTCAGGTACGAGGGTGACGCCAAGCAGGTCCTTTGCGAGGGTGCTGGCGTCGTCAGTCCGCCTGGGGCTAGCACGTTGCGGGAAAACGACGCTCGTCGTTGTCCCAGGTGCGAGGACAACACCCGACATGTCCCTCGGAGGAGTGTCGTTGACTGTCGTTGTCGTCGTGCTGTGGAGGGAGGAGTACCATGTCGTAGCTGCTATCGAGGGACATGACCTCGAGACTCTCGAAGCGGAGCACCATCCCGGCTGAAGAGGTTGCTGAAGTCTACCTATCTGGAACTCAACGGGAAAGTGTTCGTTAACACGCAGCAGGCCCCTACCTAGCGCGCCAACTATCGGCGTTTCGGACCCGGGGGGGGTCCCTGGACCGACGAGTGAATTTGTCGCTTCGTGTCCCTGCCCAGATGGGTTGGTGTCACACCCGGTTCCAGGGGGTAGAACCGAGCGCATACCATATGTGTGCCAGGATCTATTTCCACACATATGTTGATGTCACAAGTGTAATATATCAAAAGACAATGCAATAAAGGCGTAAAGAGAGTATAATACTTTATTACATCATCTGAAATATTGTATCTTGAACAAGTATCACATCAAAGTAAAGCGGAAATAAATAACTGGGCAATCTTCCACAGGAAGTTGACCGGCGTATCGTTAGACTTAGAATTCCTCGTCGTCAAAAACTCCATCAAAGTCTTCAGTATCACCCTCTGATCAAAATAAGCAAGGGTGAGCTCACTTATGGTCGGGGCTCAGCAAGTGGGGGAAAAATTAATGCAGGTATAACAAGGTGAGGCTAAGTTTGAGCAGTAAGCATTTTAGTTGGTCAATATTTTATTAATAACACCTGTCTTACTATTAAATGTGAATCCCAGATATCCCATTTAAACAAAGGAAATGAATATAACAAAGACACTTAAGTGAAAACCACTTAAGCAAATTATTGGCAGATCATCGGATCTCAATTTAATTCCATCTTCAAGTTCAATTATCATGTGAGGAGTCCAGGTCGCTCATAACCGGGAGCACGACTGATATATCAGTTTTACACTCTGCAGAGGTGGTACAACTTTACCCACAAGCCATGTATCCCATCTAGCCCGGGTTGATCGGACCCTTAGACACTACCGAGGTGAATGGCTAGGGATCCATTATGAGGTTTTCACAAAATACACTTAATACGAAGCAACCCGCTAAGGTTTCTAAGACGATGGTGGTGGCCCCCTGGGTGAAGTACCTTAGCCAAGAATACGACCCCATGTTAACGTGGGCTGCTAGCACCTACCGCTCCCCCTCTTGCCCATCTTTTAGGTAAGGTTGCTAGGCACTAAGCATATAGAGCTAATTACCAAAGCCAGAGCCATGATAGCACTCGTGGTTGCACTGTTATCCTGGGTGGTCACTCCATGTTCCAATTAAATTTGTAATAAAGTTATCTTAACCATCGGGTTAATGTCATAATTGCCAATTAACATTTTTGGAACATTAAAACTAATTAATGAGTTACATTAGGAATCATTAAGTTGGGCGGTAGCATAAATTTTGCACAGCTTAACAATTTTCCCAGGTAAAACAAGGAATACAGGTAGTAAATCTAGGAAATCCTTAATTACGTTATCCCATCAAATTATGCAATATATAGAAAGGTAAACATTATTATCTGCAATGAATAGGTACAAACAGAATATGCAGAGGGAGAATCCACTTGCCTTGCTCAAGCGAGTCCTGCGGATCGTCCTCGAACGAAATTGGTTCGCCTACCGCACAGTCGGCTTCTAATAGAGTCGCATAGCGCACATACAAAAATAAAGCATAAACCAATAAACAAACATACACCATTTCATAAACATACGTCATTAAACACACATTAACATATCGCACTAATCACATCTTAAATTCGTCTTAATCGCATAAATACTTATTAATTCAATTATAGCTATTAATGTGAATCCTAATGGTGAATTTATGAGTGGGAGCAATGAATAATTTTAACTAATAATAATAAATTTTAACATCATTAATAAAAATAATTATCGTCTTTAGTACTAATAAATAAATTAATACGTTTTTATCCTTTTTATTTCTAACTCAAATTGAGTATGGCTAACAATAAATCTATTAATATTAATATTCTAAAAGTCTACATAAATTGCTAATTGGACTTTTTATAACACAAGTAAAGATATTTTGACATAAACTAGTACTCTAAAAGTTTAAGTGCTAAATTTGCGAACATGATTATTTAACTAGCAAAAATCCTTTTTCCACACTACCGGTGATATTTTCTCTTTTCTTTATAAAAAGAAAATGCTAATAAAATAATTAGATAAATCATCTAAAAGTCCTATATTATTCATATGACATCTATACCATTTTCCAAATCCATTTAAAATGCACCTATAATTCTCCAAATAGTTTCTAAAATTTATCGTAACCAAATTTGACTATAAATTCTTATCTAACATTTTTTATCACCCACGTGTGACTATTAAATCTACGTCATATTTTCTAATCCAAAAATCATCGCGTCGATTAACATGAAATAACACGGTGCACTACTATTCGCATATCTCTAACAAATTCCATAACGCACACATATACATAAATCGGAATCACATGTGTTCATATTACAACAAACAAAATATACAACTCATGAATCGAATCAAAAAGTACTTTATAAAATACACAAAATAAATTTGGGTCGTCATCAACCTCGGGTTCGTGCGTGTGACGGGGATGGATCGACGGGTTTCGGCCGAACGGAGAGCAGGGCTCGACTACGGACAGCGAGTGCGTGGCTCCGGTGAACTCCGGGGACGAACGGCAACAAACTACGGCAACAGCACTAGCGATGAGCGAGGAGTGCTAGAGAGAGAGGCGAGCTTGGGTAGGAGAGTATGGAGAGGGTCTCTGTTGCCTTTTATAGAGAGAGGGAGAGGAGAGGAGAGGTCACTGCCCAGAGAGCTTCAATGGGCGCTGGCTGTCCTTCATGGCCATCAATGGCATTGCAGTTTCTTCTCGGCATCAATGGTTTGAGGAATGGGAGAGGAGAAACGGAGGGATTAAAAGCTCCATAACACGATGAAGTAACCGCGCGCATAAACGAACGGACGCGCGGGTCGGACTCGGTTGCGCGGCAGTCGGCTCGCGGCTAGGAACGCAGGGATGGGCGGCTTCACACGGGCGCAGTCGCGGCGAGGCCCGCGCGGTCGGATGCGCGTAGCGCGCGGCTGGAGGGCGGCTCGATGCAGGGCGCCGAGCAGGCGTCGCGTGGGGAGCCGGGCGTCGCGCGGTGGGGCCGGGCTGCTCGCGCGGTCGGCCGCGGGTGGGAGCAGGGGCGCTCGACGTCCCTGGCGGCGCGGCAGGAGCGAGGCGAGTGGAGAGAGAAGCGAGTGGGGAGAGAGAGGAGTGAGGGAGAGAGAGAATAGAGGAGAGAGGGAGTAGAGGGAGGCGGCGGCTGGCTGGGAGAACCAGCAGCGCGCGCGTGCTTGCTAGGGTTGGGGCATGGGCCCTGGTGGGACAGCTGGTGAGGCTTTAGGGTTTTTTTATTCCGAGATGATTATTTAAAGAGCTCAAAAAGTCATAAAAAATTCACCAAAAATATTTATAAATAAAATACTTGATTTTAGACTAATAATTACTATATTTCTTAATTATTATTTAATTACTAGGATTTCTTTTTAAAATAAACTGATATTAAACATCCGATAAGAAATCAAGCGCATGCAAAGAAAATGATCAAAATGCAAATACATAATTAAACACTTAAAAAAATTATTACCCTAATTAATATAATAACTAAATTCATTATTTTTATTTGATGGCTTTTGTGGTGTTACAGTTGGCGCGGGATGGAACACAAGTGGAGGAATGAGCCTTGTATTATCCTGCATCAGGGTTGTCGGTATTTCGAAACCCAGGAGGTCCCTGGACCGACGAGTGAATTGTCGCCGCGTGCCCCAGCCCAGATGGGTCAACGCGAGACGGAACGCGAAGGGGGGAAGACAGCAGCCGGAGGGAGACAGGCGTGGGAGAGTGGAACCCGCGGCCTTCGTGTTAGCCCCGCGCCCAGGTCGGGTGCGCTTGCAGTAGGGGGTTACAAGCGTCCACATGGGAGGGAGCGAGCGGCCTTGCGCGAGCGCCGTCCCGTCCTTCCCCGCACGGCCAACCCTCTGTAAGAGGGCCCTGGTCCTCCCTTTTATAGGCGTAAGGAGAGGATCCAAGTGTACAATGGGGAGTATAGCAATGTGCTAACGTGTCTAGCGGTGGAGAGCTAGCGCCCTAAGTACATGCCATCGTGGCAGCCGGAGAGGTCTTGGCACCCGGTTCGCGTGGTGTCGTGGCCGTCGGAGGAGCGCTGGAGCCTGGTGGAAGGACAGCTGTCGGGGCTGTCGAGTCCTTGCTGACGTCCTCTTGCTTCCGTAAGGGGGCTGAGAGCCGCCATTGTCACAGGGCATGCGGGGCGTCATCATTACTCGTATGGTGGAGCGAGCCAGATGGTACGCCGGTCTTGTTCACCGTAGCCTGAGTCAGCTCGGGGTAGGGTAATGATGGCGCTTCCTGTTGACGTGGTCGGTCCGTGCCCTAGGTTGGGCGAGGTGGAGGCTCCTCCGAGGTCGAGGTCGAGTCTGTCTTCTGAGGTCGAGGTCGAGTCCGAGCCCCCGGGTCGGACGAGGCGGAGACCGTCGGCTTAGGTCAGGGTTGAGTCTGAGCCCTGAGGTTGGGTGAAGCGGAGTTCATCGTCTTCCGAGGCCGATCCCGAGTCCGAGCCCTGGGGTCGGGCGGAGCGGAGTTCGCCGTCTTCCAGGGCTGAGCCCGAGTCCGAGCCCTGGGGTCGGGCGGAGCGGAGTTCACCGTCTTCCGGGGCTGAGCCCGAGTCCGAGCCCTGGGGTCGGGCGGAGCGGAGTTCGCCGTCTTCCAGGGCTGAGCCCGAGTCCGAGCCCTGGGGTCGGGCAGAGCGGAGTTCGCCGTCTTCCGGGGCTGAGCCCGAGTCCGAGCCCTGGGGTCGGGCGGAGCGGAGTTCGCCGTCTTCCGGGGCTGAGCCCGAGTCCGAGCCCTAGGTCGGGCGAGGCGGAGTTTCCTATGACGCCTGAGGCCGGACTTGGCTGCTGTCAGCCTCACTCTGTCGAGTGGCTCAGCAGTCGGAGCGGCGCAGGTGGCGCTGTCCTCTTGTCAGACCGGTCAGTGGAGCGGCGAAGTGACTGCGGTCACTTCGGCTCTGTCAACTGGAGGGCGTGCATCAGGATAAAGGTGTCAGGCCACCTTTGCATTAAATGCCCCTGCGATTTGGTCGGTCGGTGTGGCGATTTGGCCAAGGTTGCTTCTTGGTGAAGACTGGGCCTCGGGCGAGCCAAAGGTGTGTCCGTTGCTGGAGGGGGGCCTCGGGCGAGATGTAGGTCCTCCGGGGTCGGCTGCCCTTGCCCGAGGCTTGGCTCGGGCGAGGCGTGATCGCGTCCCTTGAATGGACCGATCCTTGACTTAATCGCACCCATCAGGCCTTTGCAGCTTTGTGCTGATGGGGGTTACCAGCTAAGATTTAGGAGCCTTGAGGGTACCCCTAATTATGGTCCCCGACAGTAGCCCCCGAGCCTCGAAGGGAGTGTTAATACTCGCTTGGAGGCTTTTGCCACACTTTTTTGCAAGGGGACCAGCCTTTTCTTGGTTGCATTTCGTTCTGAGGGGTGCGCGCGAGCGCACCCGCCGGTTGTAGCCCCCGAGGCCTCGGAGGAGTAGTTTTACTCCTTCGAGGTCTTAGTGCGTTTCGCAATACCTCGGCTGGTCTGGTTGTTCCCTCATGCGAGCTGGCCGTAGCCCGGGTGCACGGTCGGGTCCCAAGTTCTCGGGCTGGTATGTTGACGCTGTCAACGGGTCAGCCGGAGCCGAGTTTGCGAGAGCAGCCCCCGAGCCTTTGCACAGGGCGAGAGGACGGTCAAGGACAGACTCGACTTTTTTACATACGCCCCTGCGTCGCCTTTCCGCAAGGAGGAGGGGGGAAAGCGCCATGTTGCCCTCGGAGGGCGCCGAACATGGTGTTTCCGATGAGCTGCTGGCGGGTAATCCGAGCGGACGCCCGTGCCCCATTTGCTAGGGGTCGGCTAGAGGCCCGGAGGCGCGCTCCAAAAGTACCTGCGGGTGATCTGCCGGACCCGGTCCCCTTTGACGGGGTCCGAGGGCTCGATGCCTCCCTCTGATGGGATTCTGTTACAAGATCGCTCCCGCTGGTCTCGGAAATGTCCTAGGGTACCTCGGGAGTGTAGCCCGAGCCTTGGTTATGTATCGAACGTACCCAGGGTCATCCCTCGCTCTGTGTCTGAGGCGACTGTGAACCCTTCGAGGGCCAGCCTACGAACCCCTGATCAGTAGTGGGTGCGGAGCCCGAGTGGCTTGAGGCGGCCGTTGAACCCTTCCGAGGGGCCGGCCATCGAACCTCTGACCAGTAGTGGGCGTAGAACCCAATCGCTCTGAGGCGGCCGTTGAACCCCTCCGAGGGGCCAGCCTTTGAACCTCTGATCAGTAGGGAGGCTCGGGGCCTGTTTCCTTCATGGAGAAGGATCCTTTTCGGGGTATCCCCCTTTCCCGGTCCCTGTTGTAAGAGAGAGAAAGAGGAAAAAGGAAAAGGATACGAAATCGAATGACGTGGCGTACCTTTTTCGACGCGGTCATTATGGCGAAGGCGAAGCGTCGCTTGCTTCTCCCGCCTAAGGCGCCGCCTGTCCCGCCGTGAAGTTAACGAGATGGGGCGAGTGGTTCGCGAGGCGACTGTTGCGCGTGCGCGGGACGTTCGAGGAACGGATCACGGGCGCGCCGTCTTCACGCCGTGAGAGAGGGTTCTCTCGCTGCCCCTGGATGGGACGTAAGCTTGGCTGATGACGTGACCGCTGCTCCTGCCCGCCTGCCACCACCATTACTGTCGGCCCATTTTTGACCGTATTTGACCGTCGCGCCTGGCTGGCACTGCTGGGTCACACGCAGGGTTGCCTCGAGTCGCGGTATTGGCTCCGCAGTCGAGGAGGCGCGGTAGTGGCGCGAGTGGCGGTGCAGTTGCTCGCACGTAGCAACCGGCGCGTCGGTTGCATGACGTGTGGGCCTGGGCCTCCATGCTGGGCGCGTTGGAGTCGAAGGGGCGCGCCCACTTGGCACGGTTGCTTGCCGACTGCATGGCTGCCCGCCCTTTCACTCGCTGGTCTGGGCGAAAGTGGAGGAATGCTTGTAACCGCCGGGCGGTTGCATGCACCGCGCGCGGCGGTTTGGCTTCTTCTGCCTTGGACCGGCTTGCATGACGCGTGGGACCCAGCCCCCGCGCCATAGGGGGAGGTCCTTGGAGCGTGTTGGAGAAGACTCAGCCCGCAACGGCTGAGGACGCAAGTGGGGAGAGTTGCCTTTAAAAGGAGGGCGACCCCCTTGGAGGGCAACCATGTCTTCGCGCTCCCCTCATGCATCGTGTCTTTCCATCTTCTGAGCCCCCGGATGGGGGGACGCCCGCAATCCTTCCGTCTTATCGTCGGAGGAACGCAACTTCATGGAAGTTGGTATCTTTCAGCCATCGTTCGGCTTCAAGGATTTTCATCACGCAGCCCGGCTGCATCCCCTCGCCGGTGGTAACCCAAGACGGTGACCACCAGCCCCTGGATGGGGAGAAGCAAGCCGGGCTACGATCTTGGTTCCGCCCTCAGCTTCAAGGATGTTCATCATCCTTGCTGGGGCGGAAGCTGGGCTGAGCCGGAGCTCTACCTCCTGCGCGGGCCAGCTGGCCACCTCCTCTTCCAGCTTCTGGTGGTGGAAACCATCCTCCGGCCCTACGGAGGAGGCATCCTCCAGCCATGCCAGGGAAGGCGAACTGTTGCTGTCCAGCTAGGATGCAACATTCCGTCCTTCTCCTCGCTTTCGTGGCGAGGACGGGAGTGAGGACCTGCCGGTGTGCCTTGCCGACTGTCGGCGTTGGTGTAGAGGCGGACGCCACCGTCCGTGCTGACGTGGTGGCAGCTGGAGGAAGCTTCTCCCCCGTTAAGGCTTTCGGTGCCGCCGATGGACCGGCCCCCGGCTCTATGGCTTTGATGTCTGGTTCGCGTCCCTTGAGTGGGGATGCGAACGAGAGCCTTCCGGTGGCCGCGTCCGTCCTGGGACCATGGCCGCTGCTGTGGGGACGGAACCGGAGTTCCGTTTGTATTGGCACCTTGAATGTCGGTGTTTTGTTCATTGCGGCTGTCGAGGCCTGAACGTGTACGTATTTTCGGCGTGGAGCTGTGTTTTTTCTTCATTCCGAGCACTAAGACTCGCCTGTTGGTTATCTGAACCGCTTCACCAAGCGTGAGTCGCCCCGTGCGAAGGTAACGAGTGAGGTTTCCGTATCCCGGAGGCGTAGGAGTCCCTTGGCTCGGTCGGCCTTGCTGTCCGAGGCTTCTCTTGCTCAGTTAAAGGAACCCCTCGGCCGCTCTTCGATGAGCCGAAGCCGAAGGTAGCGGTGTCAGCATGGGCAGAGGCAAAGTTGGCTTCGAAAAGAAGATGTGGTCGGCCGGAGCCTGGCCGAGTCATCTGCTGGCGGAACTGACACCGGAGTTGAGCTGCCGAGTCCTCAAGCCGGGCTGATGTCTTCGGGGGATAGCCGACCGAGGCCTCGGGGTGGCCGGCCGAGCCGTCTGCTCAGGCCGGATTCCTGGAGAAGACCCTGGCGGCGATGGCCCGGGTGTGGTGCTGATGTCGTCCTTCAGAGTGGGGATCCTCCGACCGCGTCGCCATCCGAGGCTAGGTCAGACCCCGCCGAAGGTGTAGTTGACGCCGAGGGTGCTGCTGCCCCCTTCAACTGTCGACGTCCGAGCCTGCAGGATCGGGTTGTCTTGTAGTGTGTGTATGCTTTCTGCGGCCACCGAGGCCCAAACATACCATCGTCGTGTTTGTAAAGTTGTGTCCCTTTTCCTCTCGTTTCGAGTATCCGGACTTATTTGTCGGTAACAGAATTGTTTGTGCGGGCGAGAGTTGCTTTTCACGGAAGGTGATGAGTGAGGTATCCATATCCCGGAGGCGTAGGAATCCCTCGGCTCGGTCGGCCTTGCCGCTTACGCGTACTCTTACTCGTCCACAGGATTCTGTCACCGACGCAGTCGAGAAGGCCCAAAAAATCGTTCCGGCAGAGGAGCTTTCGAGCGTGAAGACTTGTTCGGTCCGCGGAATCACTTATCCGAGCGTGAGTTACTTATCGCAGAAGGTGATGAGTGAGGTATCCGTATCCCGGAGGCGTAGGAGTCCCTCGGCTCAGTCAGCCTTGGCTGCTTACGTGTACTCCATCGTTTTCAGGATCCACTTTCGAAGTAGTCGAAAAGCACGAAAGGCATTCTGGCAGAAAATATTTTTTTTCTTTTTTTCGAGGAAAATTTTGACGCAGAGGGGGTTCCCCCCTTCTAGCCCCCGAGGGAGGGTCGGGCTTTGCCGAGGCAAGGCTGACCCTTCCTTGACGACCAGACTTTGTGTGTGAAAGGGTAGAAGCGGCGTAGTTGTTGGATGTTCCAAGCGTTGCTGTAGACCTCGCCTTGGCTGTTGGCCAGCTTGTATGTTCCGGGCTTCAGAACTTTGGCCATGACGAACGGCCCTTCCCAGGGAGGCATAAGCTTATGCCACCCTCGGGCGTCTTTGAGAGCACCTTGAGGGGGGGTGAATAGGTGATCCTGTAAAACTTGAAAACTTAAGCCACAAAAACTTGGTTAAATGTTAGCACAGTAAATGCCAAGTGGCTAGAGAGGAGTCAAAACACAATAACCACAAGAAATCAATCACAGAGATGGCAAGATGGTTATCTTGTGGTTCGGCCAAGACCAACGCTTGCCTACTCCACGTTGTGGCGTCCCAACGGACGAGGGTTGCAATCAACCCCTCTCAAGCGGTCCAAAGACCCACTTGAATACCATGGTGTTTTGCTTGCTTTACTCAATCCCGTTTGTGAGGAATCTCCACAACTTGGAGTCTCTCGCCCTTATAATTTAAGTTCACAAAGAAGCACGGAGCAAGGGAGGGATTAGCAACACACTCAAGACAAGAAATCACAGCAACACCACGCACACAAGTCGCAACGAGAGCTCACAACACAACTCAATGAGTTCACCACTCAACTAGAGCTCTAATTGCTATCGCAAAGAATCAAAGGCGCGGAATCAATGTCTTGGTTCTTAGGAATGTTGTAGGAATGCTTGGTGTGCTCCTCCATGCGCCTAGGGGTCCCTTTTATAGCCCCAAGGCAGCTAGGAGCCGTTGAGAGCAATCTAGGAAGGCCGATTTTGCCTTCTGTCGACTAGCGCACCGGACAGTCCGGTGCACACCGGACACTGTCCGGTGCCCGATTTCCTTCCATAAATGGCGCAGTCGACCGTTGGCAGCCAGAGAGCCGTTGGCGCACCGGACATATCCGGTGCACACCGGACAGTCCGGTGCCTCCTACTAGCCGTTGGCTCGGCCACGTGTCCCGCGCAGATCGCGCGGCCGACCGTTGGCCCTACCTACCGTTGGCTCACCGGACAGTCCGGTGCACACCGGACAGTCCGGTGAATTATAGCCGTACGTCGCCGATGAATGCCCGAGAGCGACGAGTTCGCCTGTGAACGGCCCACCGGACAGTCCGGTGCACCACCGGACAGTCCAATGAATTATAGTCGTACACCGTCGTCGAAGTCCCGAGAGCAGCCTGTTTGCCAGAGCCAGCCTGGCGCACCGGACACTGTCTGGTGCACCACCGGACAGTCCGGTGCTCCAGACTAAGCAAAGTCTTGGCTGCTCGAGCCAAGGCATTTCCAATTGGATTTTTCCTGTTTCCAGCACTTAGACACAATACATTAGTCTCTAAAACAATGTACTAAGTCTGAGAAACATACCTTTATCCTTGATTTGTACTTTGTCCACCATTTTATACTTAGGCACTTGTGTTGGACACTAAACCACCAAAATACTTAGAAATGGCCCAAGGGCACATTTCCCTTTCAATCTCCCCCTTTTTGGTGATTTATGCCAACACAACATAAAGCAAGTAGAACAAGTACAAAATCACTTCAAATAAGAACTCAAATTGTTTTGATTCAAATTTGACATATATGGATCACTCTTTGCCACGACTTGGTTTGTTTTTGCAAATCAAACTCAAATTTCTATCTCTAAGTCAAACACACATGTTAAGACATAAAGAGAGTCATTCCAAGAGAAATTGATTCAAGATTTCAAAAACTCCCCTTTTTCCCATAATCAACACTTCTCCCCACAAGAAGCCAACTTTTGACAAGAGAGACAATAAAAGAGTTTTGACAAACCAAAAACTCTATTCTACTATTTTCAAAATCTCTCAAGTGGTAGCTGATCCATTTATCGCTTTGGCCTTTATTTTCTCCCCCTTTGGCATCAAGCACCAAAACGGGATCAATCTTGGCCCATTAACCCCATTGCCTCACCAAAATCTTCAAATGAGAACACAAAGGCAATAAGAGTATAAAGATGAACTTGGAAAAGTTACTCTTTTCATCGGAGTGCAGTGGAAGTCTTGCATGGTCCAAGTCCACCTTTTCCCTTTCAATCCTCCTTTGAGGCTAAAACAACCAAACTCAAGTACATGGTTAGTCTCAAAGGGTCAAGTTGTAGCACAGCTCCCCCTAAATATGTGCATCACTTGCAAAACGGACTTGTGAGGTCAAGGGAGTGTTTGTACAACTTGAGCACCACAATAAGCAACAAAATGCAGAATGAACATGATCAAAGGCATAAACACATGTATGCTACAATTCAATCCAAGTTCCGCGAATCTAGGACATTTAGCTCACTTCGCAGCCTGCAAAAGGTCTTTTCATCTAAAGGCTTAGTGAAGATATCGGCTAGCTGGTTCTCGGTGCTAACATGAAACACTTCGATATCTCCCTTTTGCTGGTGGTCTCTCAAAAAGTGATGCCGGATGTCAATGTGCTTTGTGCGGCTGTGCTCAACAGGATTTTCCGCTATTCGGATAGCACTCTCATTATCACATAGGAGTGGGACTTTGCTCAGATTGTAGCCAAAGTCCCGGAGGGTTTGCCTCATCCAAAGTAGTTGCGCGCAACACTGTCCTGCGGCAACGTACTCGGCCTCAGTGGTGGATAGGGCAACGGAAGTTTGTTTCTTAGAGTTCCACGACACCAGAGACCTTCCTAAGAATTGGCACGTCCCCGATGTACTCTTCCTATCGACCTTACATCCAGCATAGTCGGAGTCTGAATATCCAATCAAGTCAAAGTTAGACCCTTTTGGATACCAGATCCCGAAGCAAGGCGTAGCGACTAAATATCTCAAAATTCGCTTCACAGCCACTAAGTGACACTCCCTTGGATCGGATTGAAATCTAGCACACATGCATACGCTAAGCATAATATCCAGTCTACTAGCACATAAATAAAGCAAAGAACCTATCATGGACTGGTATGCTTTTTGATCAACGGGCTTACCACCTTTGTTGAGGTCGGTGTGTCTGTCGGTTCCCATCGGCGTCTTTGCGGGCTTGGCGTCCTTCATCCCAAACCACTTTAGCAAATCTTGCGTGTACTTTGTTTGGGAGATGAAGGTGCCATCCTTGAGTTGCTTCACTTGGAACCCAAGGAAGTAGTTCAACTCGCCCATCATCGACATCTCAAATTTCTGCGTCATCACCCTGCTAAACTCTTCACAAGACTTTTGGTTAGTAGAACCAAATATTATGTCATCGACATAAATTTGGCACACAAAAAGATCACCATCGCAAGTCTTAGTAAAAAGAGTTGGATCGGCTTTCCCGACCTTGAAAGCATTAGCAATTAAAAAGTCTCTAAGGCATTCATACCATGCTCTTGGGGCTTGCTTAAGTCCATAGAGCGCCTTAGAGAGCTTACACACGTGGTCGGGGTACCGTTCATCCTCGAAGCCAGGGGGTTGCTCCACGTACACCTCCTCTTTGATCGGCCCGTTGAGGAAAGCGCTCTTCACATCCATTTGGTACAACCTGAAAGAATGGTGAGCGGCATATGCTAGCAAAATACGAATTGATTCTAGCCTAGCCACAGGAGCGAATGTCTCCTCAAAGTCCAAATCTGCGACTTGGGCATAACCTTTTGCCACAAGTCGAGCCTTGTTCCTTGTCACCACCCCGTGCTCGTCCTGTTTGTTGCGGAACACCCACTTGGTTCCCACAACATTTTGCTTGGGACGAGGCACCAGTGTCCAAACTTCATTGCGCTTGAAGTTGTTGAGTTCCTCCTGCATGGCCAACACCCAGTCCGGATCTAGCAAGGCCTCTTCTACCCTGAAAGGCTCAATAGAAGAGACAAAGGAGTAATGCTCACAAAAATTAACTAATCTTGAACGAGTAGTTACTCCCTTGCTAATATCACCCAATATTTGGTCGACGGGATGATCCCTTTGAATCGTCGCTCGAACTTGGGTTGGAGGTGCCTGAGGTGCTTCTTCCTCTTCAACTTGATCATCCTGTGCTCCCCCTTGATCATGCGCCTCCACTTGAGGTACCTGTTCGTCATCTTGGGTTGGGGGATGCACCATAGTTGAGGAAGACGGTTGATCTTGCTCCAATTGTTCCTGAGGCCGTACATCTCCAATCGCCATGGTGCGTATCGCGGTCGTTGGAACGTCTTCTTCATCTACATCATCAAGATCAACAACTTGCTCTCTTGGAGAGCCATTAGTCTCATCAAATACAGCGTCGCTAGAGACTTCAACCAAACCCGATGATTTGTTGAAGACCCTATACGCCTTTGTATTTGAATCATAACCTAATAAAAACCCTTCTACTGCTTTGGGAGCAAATTTGGAGTTCCTACCCTTTTTCACTAGAATGTAGCATTTACTCCCAAATACACGAAAGTACGATACATTGGGTTTGTTACCAGTTAGCAGCTCATATGAAGTCTTCTTGAGGAGGCGGTGAAGGTAGACCCGGTTGATGGCGTGGCAAGCCGTGTTCACGGCTTCCGACCAAAAGCGCTCGGGGGTCTTGAACTCTCCAAGCATAGTCCTCGCCATATCAATGAGCGTCCTGTTCTTCCTCTCTACCACACCATTTTGCTGAGGTGTGTAGGGAGCGGAGAACTCGTGCTTGATCCCCTCTTCCTCAAGGAACTCCTCCACTTGAAGATTCTTGAATTCGGACCCGTTGTCGCTCCTTATCTTCTTCACCTTGAGCTCAAACTCATTATGAGCTCTCCTTAGGAAGCGCTTGAGGGTCCCTTGGGTTTCAGACTTATCCTGCAGAAAGAACACTCAAGTGAAGCGGGAAAAGTCATCAACAATAACTAGACCATACTTACTTCCTCCTATGCTCAGATAGGCGACGGGTCCGAAGAGGTCCATATGCAGCAGCTCCAGAGGTCTTGAAGTGGTCATCACATTCTTGCTGTGATGTGCTCCTCCCACTTGTTTACCTGCTTGACAAGCTGCACAAGGTCTATCTTTTTCGAATTGCACGTTAGTCAAACCTATCACGTGTTCTCCCTTTAGAAGCTTGTGAAGGTTCTTCATCCCCACATGTGCTAAGCGGCGATGCCACAGCCAGCCCATGCTAGTCTTAGCAATTAAGCATGCATCTAGACCGGCCTCCTCTTTTGCAAAATCAACTAAATAAAGTTTGTCGTCTAGTACACCCTTAAAAGCTAGTGAACCATCACATCTTCTAAAGACAGACACATCTACATTTGTAAATAGACAATTATATCCCATATTACATAATTGACTGACAGATAGTAAATTATATCCAAGAGACTCAACTAAAAACACATTAGAGATAGAGTGCTCATTAGATATTGCAATCTTGCCTAAACCTTTCACCTTGCCTTGGTTCCCATCACCGAATATGATTGAATCTTGGGAATCCTTATTCTTGACGTAGGAGGTGAACATCTTCTTCTCCCCCGTCATATGGTTTGTGCATCCGCTGTCGATAATCTAGCTTGAACCCCCGGATGCATAAACCTGCAAAGCAAATTTAGGCTTAGGTCTTAGGTACCCAACTCTTGTTGGGTCCTACAAGGTTAGTCACAATTTCCTTAGGGACCCAAATGCAAGTTTTATCACTCTTGCATTTTGCCCCTAATTTCCTAGCAACTATCTTCCTATCCTTTCTACAAATAGCAAAGGAAGCATTTAAAGCATGATAAATTGTAGAGGGTCCATTCATAACTTTCCTAGAAACATGAGCAATATTCTTTCTAGGCACATGATGAATATTTTTCCTAGGCATATCTCTACCATGCATATAGGAAGAACTGGGAGCAAACATAGCATAAGAATCATAGGCATGTGAATCAAATGCATTACAACTCCTATGAGACTGTCTTCTATCATTGTACATAAAAGCATGGTTCCTTTTAGTACTACTTGCCATGGGGGCCTTCCCTTTCTCCTTGGCGGAGATGGGAGCCTTATGGCTTGTTAAGTTCTTGGCTTCCCTCTTGAAGCCAAGCCCATCCTTAATTGAGGGGAGTCTACCAATCGTGTAGGCATCCCTAGCAAATTTTAGTTTATCAAAATCACTTTTGCTAGCCTTAAGTTGGGCAATAAGACTAGCCATTTCATCATTTAACTTTGCAATAGAAGCTATGTGTTCACTACAAGCATCAATATCAAAATCTTTACATCTATTGCAAATAACAACATTTTCTACACAAGTTGTTGATTTACTAGCTATTTCTAACTTAGCATTCAAATTATCATTAATGCTCCTTAAGCTAGAAATCGTCTCATGGCAAGAAGATAATTCACAAGAAAGCATTTCATTTCTCTTAACTTCTAAGGCATGAGATTTTTGTGCTTCTATAAATTTGTCATGTTCTTCATACAACAAGTCCTCTTGTTTTTCTAAAAGCCTATTCTTATCATTCAAGGCATCAATCAATTCATTAATTTTATCTACCTTGGTTCTATCTAGACCCTTAAATAAACATGAATAGTCTATTTCATCCTCATCACTAGATTCGTCCTCACTTGAAGAAGCATAGGTAGAGTTTCGAGTACATACCTTCTTCTCCCTTGCCATAAGGCATGTGTGACGCTCGTTGGGGAAGAGGGATGACTTGTTGAAGGCAGTGGCGGCGAGTCCTTCATTGTTGGAGTCAGAGGAGGAGCAATCCGAATCCCACTCCTTGCCAAGATGTGCCTCGCCCTTTGCCTTCTTATAGTTTTTCTTCTTTTCCCTCTTGCTCCCTTGATCCTAATCACTATCATTGTCGGGACAGTTAGCAATAAAATGACCAAGCTTACCACATTTGAAGCATGAGCGCTTCCCCTTTGTCTTGGTCTTGCTTGGCTGCCCCTTGCGACTCTTTAGCGCCATCTTGAATCTTTTGATGATGAGGGCCATCTCTTCATCATTAAGTCCGGTCGCCTCAATTTGTGCTATCTTGCTGGGTAGCGCCTCCTTGCTTCTTGTTGCCTTGAGAGCAAGGGGTTGAGGCTCGTTGATTGGACCATTCAATGCGTCGTCCACGTACCTCGCCTCCTTGATCATCATTCGCCCGCTTACAAATTTCCCAAGGACTTCTTCGGGCGACATTTTGGTGTACCTGGGATTCTCACGAATATTATTCACCAAATGAGGATCAAGAACGGTAAAGGACCTTAGCATCAGTCGGACGACGTTGTGGTCCGTCCATCGCGTGCTTCCGTAGCTCCTTATTTTGTTGATAAGGGTCTTGAGCCGGTTGTATGTTTGGGTTGGCTCCTCGCCCCTTATCATCACGAACCGTCCAAGCTCGCCCTCCACCAACTCCATCTTGGTGAGCAAGGTGACGTCGTTCCCCTCGTGAGAAATCTTGAGGGTGTCCTAGATCTGCTTGGCGTTATCCAAGCCGCTCACTTTGTGGTATTCATCCCTGCACAATGAAGCTAGAAGAACAGTAGTAGCTTGTGCATTCTTATGAATTTGCTCATTAATGAACATGGGACTATCCGTACTATCAAAGTGCATTCCACTCTCTACAATCTCCCATATACTAGGATGGAGAGAGAATAGGTGACTACGCATTTTGTGGCTCCAAAATCCGTAGTCCTCCCCATCAAAGTACGGAGGCTTGCCGAGAGGAATGGAGAGCAAATGTGAATTTGAACTTTGCGGAATACGAGAGTAGTCAAAGGAAAAGTTCGAATTAACCGGTTTCCTTCTCTCGTAGTCGTTGTGGTTGTCGTCCTTTTGGGAAGAAGTAGACTCATCGTTGTCATCGTAGTAGACAATTTCCTTGATGCACCTTGTCTTCTTCTTCTTCTTCCCATCTTTCCGTCTATGGCCCGAGCCGGAGTCGGTAGGCTTGTCATCCTTCGGCTCGTTGACGAAGGATTCCTTCTCTTTGTCGTTGATCACGATTCCCTTCCCCTTAGGATCCGTCTCTTCGGGCGGTTAGTCCCTTTGTGAAGAGAACGGCTCCGATACCAATTGAGAGCACCTAGAGGGGGGTGAATAGGTGATCCTATAAAACTTGAAAACTTAAGCCACAAAAACTTGGTTAAATGTTAGCACAGTAAATGCCAAGTGGCTAGAGAGGAGTCAAAACACAATAACCACAAGAAATCAATCACAGAGATGACATGGTGGTTATCCCATGGTTCGGCCAAGACCAACGCTTGCCTACTCCACGTTGTGGCGTCCCAACGGACGAGGGTTGCAATCAACCCCTCTCAAGCGGTCCAAAGACCCACTTGAATACCACGGTGTTTTGCTTGCTTTACTCAATCCCGTTTGCGAGGAATCTCCACAACTTGGAGTCTCTCGCCCTTACAATTTAAGTTCACAAAGAAGCACGGAGCAAGGGAGGGATTAGCAACACACTCAAGACAAGAAATCACAGCAACACCACGCACACAAGTCGCAACGAGAGCTCACAACACAACTCAATGAGTTCACCACTAAACTAGAGCTCTAATTGCTATCGCAAAGAATCAAAGGCGCGGAATCAATGTCTTGGTGCTTAGGAATGTTGTAGGAATGCTTGGTGTGCTCCTCCATGCGCCTAGGGGTCCCTTTTATAGCCCCAAGGCAGCTAGGAGCCGTTGAGAGCAATCTAGGAAGGCTGATCTTGCCTTCTGTCGACTGGCGCACCGGACAGTCCGGTGCACACCGGACACTGTCCGGTGCCCGATTTCCTTCCATAAATGGCGCAGTCGACCGTTGGCAGCCAGAGAGCCGTTGGTGCACCGGACATATCCGGTGCACACCGGACAGTCCGGTGCCTCCTACTAGCCGTTGGCTCGGCCACGTGTCCCGCGCAGATCGCGCGGTCGACCGTTGGCCCTGCCTACCATTGGCTCACCGGACAGTCCGGTGCACACCGGACAGTCCGGTGAATTATAGCCGTATGTCGCCGATGAATGCCCGAGAGCGACGAGTTCGCCTGTGAACGGCCCACCGGACAGTCCGGTGCACCACCGGACAGTCGGGTGAATTATAGCCGTACACCGTCGTCGAAGTCCCGAGAGCAGCCTGTTTGCCAGAGCCAGCCTGGCGCACCGGACACTGTCCGGTGCACCACCGGACAGTCCGGTGCTCCAGACTGAGCAAATTCTTGGCTGCTCGAGCCAAGGCATTTCCAATTGGATTTTTCCTATTTCCAGCACTTAGACACAATACATTAGTCTCTAAAACAATGTACTAAGTCTGAGAAACATACCTTTATCCTTGATTTGTACTTTGTCCACCATTTTATACTTAGGCACTTGTGTTGGACACTAAACCACCAAAATACTTAGAAATGGCCCAAGGGCACATTTCCCTTTCAGTCTTGTCGCAGCCGAAGCACCAGGTCGCCCACCTGGAGGTCTCGAGACCGAACCCCTCGGGCGTGGTAGCGTCGCAGGGACTGCTGGTACCGCGCCGAGTGTAGTAAGGCCATGTCCCGAGCCTCCTCCAGCTGGTCCAGTGAGTCTTCTCGATTAGCTCGATTGCTTTGGTCGGCGTAGGCCCTCGTCCTCGGGGAACCGTATTCCAAGTCTGTGGGCAAGATAGCCTCGGCCCCATAGACTAGAAAGAACGGTGTGAAGCCCGTGGCTTGGCTCGGCGTTGTCCTCAGACTCCAGACCACCGAGGGGAGCTCCTTCATCCACCGCTTGCCGAACTCATTGAGGTCGTTGTAGATCCAAGGCTTGAGTCCTTGCAGAATCATGCCGTTGGCACGTTCTACCTGCCCATTCGTCATGGGGTGAGCCACGGTGGCCCAGTCCACCCGGATGTGGTGATCCTCGCAGAAGTCCAGAAACTTTCTGCCGGTGAACTGGGTGCCGTTGTCAGTGATGATGGAGTTCAGGACCCCAAAGCGATGGATGATGTTGGTGAAGAACGCCACCGCCTGTTCGGACCTGATGCTGTTTAGGGGTCGGACCTCGATCCACTTGGAGAATTTGTCGATGGCGACCAGCAGGTGCGTGTAGCCCCCGGGCGCCTTCTGCAAGGGGCCGACGAGGTCCAGACCCCACACAGCAAACGGCCAGGTGATGGGTATGGTCTGCAGAGCCTGAGCGGGCAGGTGGGTCTGCCTTGCGTAGAACTGACACCCTTCGCAGGTGCGGACAATACTAGTGGCGTCGGCCACCACCGTCGGCCAGTAGAAACCTTGTCGGAAGGCGTTTCCAACAAGGGTTCGAAGTGCTGCGTGATGGCCGCAAGCCCCCGAGTGTATCTCTTGTAAGAGCTCCTGACCTTCGGCGATGGAAATGCATCGCTGGAGGATGCCAGAGGGGCTGCGGTGGTAGAGCTCCTTCCCATCTCCCAGTAAAACGAAAAACTTGGCGCGCCGCGCCAACCGCCGAGCCTCGGCTTGGTCGAGGGGCAGCTCCCCTCGGTGGAGATATTGCAGGTACGGGGTCTGCTAGTTTTGATTAGGCGTGACCTCGCTCTGCTCCCCCTCGACGCGTAGTGCCTCACCCTCGGGGGCCGAGGGTACCTCGGGCGGAGCCAAGGGTACCTCGGACCGTGCCGAGGGTACCTCGGAAGGGTACCTTGGACTGAGCCGAGGGTGCCTCGGGCTGGGCCGAGGCCTTCTCAGGCTCGGGCGTGTCGTCGGTCTTGACGGAGGGTTGATGCAGGTCTCGGGAGAATACGTCCGGGGGAACCGTTGTTCGCCCCGAGGCTATTTTAGCCAGCTCGTCTGCAGTCTCGTTGTAGCGTCGGGCGATGTGGTTGAGCTCGAGCCCGTAGAACTTGTCTTCCAGGCGCCGAACCTCATCGCAGTAAGCTTCCATCTTCGGGTCGCGGCAGTGGGAGTTCTTCATGACTTGGTCGATGACGAGCTGCGAGTCACCATGAGCGTCGAGGCATCGGATCCCTAGCTCGATGGCGATTCGCAACCCGTTTACCAGAGCCTCATACTCAGCCACGTTGTTGGACGCCGGGAAGTGGAGGCGTAGCACGTAGCGTAGGTGCTTCCTGAGGGGCGAGATGAAGAGCAGGCCTGCGCCGGCCCCCGTCTTCATCAGCGACCCGTCGAAAAACATGGTCTAGAGCTCCGGTTGGATCGGAGCTATCGGGAGCTGGGTGTCGACCCATTCAGCCACGAAGTCCGCCAAGACCTGGGACTTGATGGCCTTCCGAGGGGCGAACGAGATTGTCTCGCCCATGATCTCCACCGCCCACTTTGCAATTCTACCCGAGGCCTCTCGGGACTAGATGATCTCCCCCAGGGGGAAGGATGACACCACAGTCACCGGATGAGACTCGAAGTAGTGTCGCAACTTCCGTCGCGTCAGGATCACTGCGTACAGCAGCTTCTAAATTTATGGGTAGCGGATCTTGGTTTCGGACAGTACCTCACTGATGAAGTAGACTGGCCTCTGGACGGGCAATGCATGCCCCTCTTCTCGTCTCTCGACCACAATCGCAGCGCTAACCACCTGAGTGGTCACGGCGACGTAGATCAAGAGGGCTTCTCCGGCAGCAGGGGGCACCAAGATGGGCGCGTTCATGAGGAGCGCCTTTAGGTTCCTGAGGGCTTCCTCGGCCTTAGGAGTCCAAGCGAAGCACTCGGCCTTCCTTAAGAGGCGGTACAGAGGCAGGCCTCTTTCGCCGAGGCGCGAGATGAAACGGCTCAGAGCCGCGAGGCATCCCATGACCCTCTGTACGCCTTTCAAGTCCTTGATGGGCTCCATGCTGGTGATGGCTGCGATCTTCTCCGGGTTGGCCTCGATGCCCCGCTCGGAGACGATGAACCTGTCACACCCGGCTTTAAGGGACAAAGCCAGGTGCATCTCATACATGCGCCAAGAAGACAACATATATAATAACAGAGTGCATAGAGATAAATGTCATGAACATCAGAGTATTTATTACATAGCGGAAGACTTATTACAAAATAAAAGAGTAAATATAAAACGAACTAAGGATCGTCGGCGCCAATGTCGACTGAGAAACGCCACCTAGATCAAGTCGAATGCCTCAGTGTTAGGCGGCTCCTCTTCGACCACTGTTCTTCTCCTGTGGGGGGGTGTGAGACAGCAAGAGTGAGCTCACATACGTTCATAGCTCAACAAGTCGTGGGGAATAATGTGGCATGAACTCACCAAAGGTGGGAGTTCATGTAGTGTAAGGCTGATCAATGAAATAAAGGTTGAGGCTGAGCATTGCTTTTATAAGTTGGTCAAAATTTTATTAGCCATTACTAAGTGTAAGTAAATACCAAACCTTAATAATAATAAAGAAAAGTAATAGTAAAATAATCCCAAATGCGATGCAAATGTCAAATTAAATTTAAGTTCCATGATTAATCATGTGAGGGTCCGAGCCGCTCATGACCGTGAGCACGGCTAGTATACTAGTTTTACACTCTGCAGAGGTTGCGCATCTTTACCCACAAGTCATGTTACCCATCTGCCAAGAGACGACCAATCCCATACACCTCTACCAAGGAGGCGAGGCAGGGTAACACTACGAGGCCTTTACAAAGTTCCACTAGCTTCAGAAATCCCGCTACAGTTTATAGGAAGCTCCAGTGCAGGGTTCTTGCCTGACCGCCATCGCAGCAAAATCAACCAAGGACCTCCCTACACTGACCACTCCCCTACTGCCCTTGCCCCTTTCGGGTAAGGAAGACCTCCACTAGCTTTCCTAGTTAATCAGCCAAGGGCGTCCCATTAAACCCTTGTGGTAGCACTGTTTTCCCGGGTGGTCGCTCCATGTTCCCATTAATTTAATGATCTTAACATGAACAGTAATAATAACAAGATAATAAAGGGATAATCATGAGTAGTGTATCTCCATACCCAATCCACATAAAGCAATAGCAGGTACTACCCAAAAATATTTCAGGGGTGAACAAGGTATAAAGATAACCAAAACTGGGGTAACCTAAAGGGATCCCATCAAAATTAACCTATGCAGATCATTAAAATTAATAAGGACATGGCTGGGAAAAGTAAGTGATCAAGGGCACAACTTGCCTGGCACTTGAGAATCCAGGTACCAACTTGCTTCTCAGATGACACGTGTCCTCGCGCTAGCCGTAGCAATACAAACAAACATGGTATAGATAAAATTAACATCACACCAAACATAAGTACAAACTGAATAATAATGATCTACGCGTTGCTACGAGACTAACACAACTTGAACGGACCAAATCGGAGTTACGGATTGTGAGTTATGAATTTCCGAAGTTCGTGTGTGCTTGCTACAAAATTAATTGAGTAATCAATTCTAGTATAGATTTCATGTTAAAACAGTGTTATCAAGTAGTAGGCAATATTAATACAAAATTATGGGAACTAGAATGGACTAAAAAGGAGCTAATATGAATTTTCTAGAGATTAAACACTGTTCTGGAATTATTTTTATATTAAAAATCATTTCCTATATTCCTTTATTCCATTTTTACCTCGCTCTGGACTGCGCGCATGAAATCTAAAAAACCCAGGGGCCTCTGCGTAAGGATCTTAAGACACAGTGCACCGTGACAAGGGATGGCGGGTTGAAACTGAGGAAACGGAGGGGCTCTTTTGTAAAACGGGGCGGCTGAAGGGGTAAGGAGTGTTTAGGGCCATCCGATTACGATCCAGCGGTCCGGATTCAATGCCCATCATAATCGAACCGGTACGCATCCGCGGCCGCACGCTCCGAGATCAACGGTTCAGATCAACCGCACGAAGAGGTATCCTCGGCTTCTAATCTGGCGCGCCAGCAACAGATCCAACGGTGGCAGTGCCCGTTCCCCAAACACCCGCCGAATGCGGCGGCGCAGGGACCTTACCTGCGGCGGCGCCATGGCTGGCGGAGTTCGTGCAAGCATCCAAGAGTCCGAATCCAAAATTAACTAGGTGCATCGCCAAGGGAAGAACGATTCGGACAAGCGGAAAGGGAGACTCACCGGAAATACGTAGTGGGATTCTCTGTCCACGGAGGAGGGCGAGTTCGCGGTGGAGCTCAACCTTCGGCGAGGGATCTCTAGAACTACAGCCGCCCTCCACGCAATTGGCCACGCCCAAGACTTCGACGCATACCAGCAATACTCCGGAGACCCGTAGCGGATGCTGAGGCGCCACCCAGCGCGCTATCCATAGCGACGGCGCAACACACCCTTTCTCCTCTCGGTTCCTCACCTCTCTCTATCTCTGCTCGCCGATGCAGCGGGGTGGTGGTGTTGTGCTTCTCATCCATAGTCGAAGGGGGTTTCGGCTGGGTAAATAGGGGCGCTGGTGCGAGATCGAGGCGGCCGACCGGCAGACCAGGCGAGCACGGCGGCGCTCCATGCAGTGTTTATCTCTCTCTCACACGGTCGCTCCTAAACTCCGGTGTTCATGGTGCTTCGGTCAGCGCAATAGGGATGAGGAGTGACTGGAGCTTCTATCGGATGGTTTTGAATAAGGGGAGGGTCGAGGCCAACGGCCCCGGAGAAGTGGCGCCGGCATGCACGGAGTTTGTTGTGCTCCGGCCGGTGCGGAGCCATGAAGACGACTCCCCTGCAGAGTGGGGCCCACACGTCAGTGGAAGAAAACGTACCCAGGTGCGGTAGTGCGGCTGACAACCCCGGCCCCGGTGTCGGTGTGTGGTCACGGTGAAAGCAGTGGGCGCGTGGGAATGGAGGAGTGGGCCGCGCGGTTGGAGCAACTGGGCCGCATGGCAGTGATTCGGCCCATCCGAAGTCTGTTGCTCTTTTCTTTTCTTTTTATTTGAATCTCTAGTTTGAATTTGAATCCTTTTGTGGACTTCACTTTTGAGTCAAACATTCAAACTCAAATATGTATAAGAACAATATATATAATTTTTTTATACTTATTTTTATTCACCTAGTAATTTCTCTTCTTCTCTTCTTTTCTCAATTCTTTAATTTCCTTTAGAATTTAAATTCCACCTTGGATTTTTAACATATTTCTTTTTATGCACTCACAATAAAAATTCCAGCATGATGCATAATTTAGTGTCATATATTTTTATTAATTGTCTTTAAAAGGTGGTGTTCACATGTGATGACAAATGGATGAATACACACATATAAATAAAGGAAAACACTTTTCTCCTTTTATATTATCTTCTACAAATTGGGTGTTACAAATCCTACCCCCCTTAAAAATAATCTCGTCCTCGAGATTTAAGAAGGTCTAGGGAAAAGGTGGGGAAAATCTATGCGGAGCTCTTCTTCTCTTTCCCATGTAGCTTCATTTTATCCATGACGACTCCATTGCACTTTACACATCTTTATCACCTTATTCCTTGTAACTCGAGTCAATGTGTCAAGAATCTTGATCGGGTACTCCGTATAAGTCAAATCACCCTGAACACTGAGCTCTTCCATTGGTAACTGTTCCTCAGGCACACAGAGACGTTTCTTCAGTTGAGATACATGGAACACATTATGCACATCCGATAGACTAGCAGGTAGCTCAAGTTGGTATGCCATCTCCCCAACTCGCCTAAAGATCAAGAATGGTCCAATATAGCGAGGGGACAATTTGCCCTTGACTTTAAATCTCCTCATTCCACGCAGTGGTGACACCTTGAGGTAACCATAATCTCCTTCCTCAAATTCTAGTGGTCTCCTTCTATTATCAGCATAGCTCTTTTGCCTAGTTTGAGCTACCCTCAAATTATCTCGAATGATACGGACTTGTTCTTCCGCCTCTTGAATAAGTTCAGGTCCAAAGAACTGTCTTCCTCTAGTCTGATCCAATGTAGAGGAATCCTGCATTTCCTGCCATATAGAGTCTCGAACAGTGACATCTTTAGACTGGCCTGGTAACTATTATTATATGAGAACCCAGCACAAGATAGACTCTTGTCCTAACTACTACCACGTTGAAGGGCACAAGCTCTCAACATATCTTCCAATATTTGATTAGTCATTTCAGTCCGTCCATCAGTCTGAGGTAGGCCAAACTAAAATTCAACTTCGCATCCACATTATCATGAAAACTTATCCAAAATCTAGGGGTAAACTGTGATCCTTTATCCAAAATGATCTTCTTCGGTACACCATGTAGGGACACAATCCAAGCCATATATACTCTACCAATTGAGATCTCTTATGAGTAGTCTTGAGCAAGATGAAATGAGCCACTTTGGTCAGTCTATCCACAATCACCCATATAGCATCATATCCTTTCTGGGTGTGAAGCAATCCAGTAATGAAGTCCATATCAATCTCCTCTTACTTCCATTCGGGTATCTTTAGTGGATGCAGTAGTCCGGCTGGCCTTTGGTGTTCAGCCTTAACTTTTTGGCACACATCGCACGTAGCCACATGTGCAGCCACATCTCTCTTCAGTCCATACCACCAATACTTTTGCTTCAAATCCTGATACATCTTAGTGCTCCCAGGGTGAATAGAATAAATTGAGTCATGTGCCTCCTTCAATATGGTTTCCTGAAGACTATCAATATCGGGAACACAGATCCGATTCTTGAACCATATCGTACCTTGTTCATCCTCCGTGAACTCTGGGCCTCTACCCTCTGTTATCAGATCCTTGATCTCCTGGATTTTAGCATCACCAACCTGGCCTTTACGAATTTCTTGCTCCAAGGTAGGTTCCAATTCAATAGTAACTCCTTCCGTATGTGTAACAATTCCCAGGTTGAGTCTCTCAAAATCTTTTGTTAATTCATCAGGTAGCTGGACAACGAAAGCGGAGTGAACATGCTCCTTCCGACTCAAGGCATCTGCAACCAAATTTGCCTTGCCTGGGTGGTAATGAATCTCCAAATCATAATCCTTAATGAGCTCCAACCAACGGCGTTGCCTAAGGTTGGGATCCTTCTGAGTGAATATGTACTTCAGACTCTTATGATCTGTATATACTTGGCACTTAGTTCCCATGATGTAGTGTCTCCAAATCCTAAGTGCATGCACAACATCGGCCAGTTCTAAGTCGTGAGTGGGGTAGTTCAGTTCATGCTTCCGCAACTGACGAGATGCATAGGCAATCACATGACCTTCTTGCATAAGCACACATCCAAGTCCTTGGCCACATGCATCACAGTAAATGTCAAATCCCTTCTGCAGATCTGGCATAATCAATACTGGTGGCGACATTAGTCTCTCCTTCAATCGATCAAAGCTTTCTTGGCACTTCTCATCCCACTTGAATTCTCTTCCTTTTTCCAAAAGCGATGTCATAGGCTTAGCAATTTTAGAGAACCCTTCAATAAATCTCCAATAATATCCTGCAAATCCCAAGAAAACTCCTAATATCCGTAACTGTAGTGGGTATGCTCCACACCACTATCTCCTTGACTTTAGCAGGATCCTCTGCTATTCCTCCATTAGAAATAATATGACCAAGGAATGGTACCTTGTCAATCCAAAACTCGCACTTGCTGAACTTAGCATAGAGTTGATTATCTCGCAGCTTCTGTAGCACCAACCTTAGATGTTGTTCATGATCACTTTCATTCCTAGAATAGATCAGAATATCGTCGATAAACACCACGACGAATCTGTCCAAATACTCCATAAACACTTTGTTCATCAAATTCATGAAATAAGCCGGTGCATTGGTTAATCCAAATGACACAATAGTAAACTCATATAATCCATATCAGGTTGAGAAAGCCGTCTTAGGAATATCTGAGGGTCTAATCTTCATCTGATGGTATCCCGACCGGAGATCAATCTTCGAGAATACCCTTGTGCCTCTCATCTGATTAAATAAATCCTTAATGCAGGGTAATGGACACTTGTTTTTCACAGTGACGTCGTTAAGAGACCTATAATCCACGCACATCCCTTGCAATCCATCTTTCTTCTGTACAAAAAAAAAACCGGTGCTCTCCAAGGTGAAGACTCGGACGAATGTACCCAGCCTCTTGTAATTCAGTTAACTGCTTCTTCAGTTCCTTTAACTCTTCTACAGACATCCTATATGGTCGTTTAGAAATAGGAGCGGTTCCAGGTAAGAGATCAATAACAAACTCAACTTCTCTATCAGGTGGCATCCCTGGTAACTCCTCTGGAAAGACATCCAGAAAATCTCTAACCACCCGGATGTTGTCACCAACAAACTCCTCAGGCATAAAGAACATTGCACGCATGGATGAGGAGGTTACTGCAATATTAACTTGAAATCTTTCTCCTTTAGTGGTAGTGAGCTCTACGGTACCTCTACCACATGCTATAATGGCCTTTGCCTTTCTTAACCATGACATACCAAGGATCACGTCTATAGTGCTCTCTTCTAACACTATAGGGATAGCCCATCTAGGTTAGAAACACAGGGTAAGAAAGGAAGAATTTGTAGACAAGGCGAGTAATTACAAGAAATGTTACTGCGAGAGATTTATTAGCTAAGTAGATTAGTGTGTCACCTACTAAAGCTAATACATTACCTTATGGTGGTACATGCTAAGGTGCCCGTCTATACTATTTCAATCAACCAAAGGAGCAAATCAAGCATTTAACATCAGAACAATCAATCAACATTTTTAAATAGAGAAAATAGTTTTAATTTTTGTCTTAGGTCTCCCATCTCTTAAAATGTCATAGAGGTAGGGATCCCAAGGTGTGAAACCCATCTTGTCTCAGAGTAGAAAAGGTAAGAATGATCAGAGTAGAACAGTAGAAGGTGAGACAGGATCAAGATAAGTGTAGAAAGAATCAGAGTAAGGTAAGTATAGAATGAATCAGAATAAGATAAGTAGGTAAGGGTTTTGTCCATTTCTATCTAAGTTTCGTCCTACAGTCAACATTTGCTCTGATACCACTTCTGTCACACCCGGCTTTAAGGAACAAAGCCAGGTGCATCTCATACATGCGCCAAGAAGACAACATATATAATAACAGAGTGCATAGAGATAAATGTCATGAACATCAGAGTATTTATTACATAGCGGAAGACTTATTACAAAATAAAAGAGTAAATATAAAACGAACTAAGGATTGTCGGCGCCAATGTCGACTGAGAAACGCCACCTAGATCAAGTCGAATGCCTCAGTGTTAGGCGGCTCCTCTTCGACCACATGTTCTTCTCCTGTGGGGGGTGTGAGACAGCAAGAGTGAGCTCACATACGTTCATAGCTCAACAAGTCGTGGGGAATAATGTGGCATGAACTCACCAAAGGTGGGAGTTCATGTAGTGTAAGGCTGATCAATGAAATAAAGGCTGAGGCTGAGCATTGCTTTTATAAGTTGGTCAAAATTTTATTAGCCATTACTAAGTGTAAGTAAATACCAAACCTTAATAATAATAAAGAAAAGTAATAGTAAAATAATCCCAAATGCGATGCAAATGTCAAATTAAATTTAAGTTCCATAATTAATCATGTGAGGGTCCGAGCCGCTCATGACCGTGAGCACGGCTAGTATACTAGTTTTACACTCTGCAGAGGTTGCGCATCTTTACCCACAAGTCATGTTACCCATCTGCCAAGAGACGGCCAATCCCATACACCTCTACCAAGGAGGCGAGGCAGGGTAACACTACGAGGCCTTTACAAAGTTCCACTAGCTTCAGAAATCCCGCTACAGTTTATAGGAAGCTCCAGTGCAGGGTTCTTGCCTGACCGCCATCGCAGCAAAATCAACCAAGGACCTCCCTACACTGACCACTCCCCTACTGCCCTTGCCCCTTTCGGGTAAGGAAGACCTCCACTAGCTTTCCTAGTTAATCAGCCAAGGGCGTCCCATTAAACCCTTGTGGTAGCACTGTTTTCCCGGGTGGTCGCTCCATGTTCCCATTAATTTAATGATCTTAACATGAACAGTAATAATAACAAGATAATAAAAGGATAATCATGAGTAGTGTATCTCCATACCCAATCCACATAAAGCAATAGCAGGTACTACCCAAAAATATTTCAGGGGTGAACAAGGTATAAAGATAACCAAAACTGGGGTAACCTAAAGGGATCCCATCAAAATTAACCTATGCAGATCATTAAAATTAATAAGGACATGGCTGGGAAAAGTAAGTGATCAAGGGCACAACTTGCCTGGCACTTGAGAATCCAGGTACCAACTTGCTTCTCAGATGACACGTGTCCTCGCGCTAGTCGTAGCAATACAAACAAACATAGTATAGATAAAATTAACATCACACCAAACATAAGTACAAACTGAATAATAATGATCTACGCGTTGCTACGAGACTAACACAACTTGAACGGACCAAATCGGAGTTACGGATTGTGAGTTATGAATTTCCGAAGTTCGTGTGTGCTTGCTACAAAATTAATTGAGTAATCAATTCTAGTATAGATTTCATGTTAAAACAGTGTTATCAAGTAGTAGGCAATATTAATACAAAATTATGGGAACTAGAATGGACTAAAAAGGAGCTAATATGAATTTTCTAGAGATTAAACACTGTTCTGGAATTATTTTTATATTAAAAATCATTTCCTATATTCCTTTATTCCATTTTTACCTCGCTCTGGACTGCGCGCATGAAATCTAAAAAACCCAGGGGCCTCTGCGTAAGGATCTTAAGACACAGTGCACCGCGACAAGGGATGGCGGGTTGAAACTGAGGAAACGAAGGGGCTCTTTTGTAAAACGGGGCGGCTGAAGGGGTAAGGAGTGTTTAGGGCCATCCGATTACGATCCAGCGGTCCGGATTCAATGCCCATCATAATCGAACCGGTACGCATCCGCGGCCGCACGCTCCGAGATCAACGGTTCAGATCAACCGCACGAAGAGGTATCCTCGGCTTCTAATCTGGCGCGCCAGCAACAGATCCAACGGTGGCAGTGCCCGTTCCCCAAACACCCGCCGAATGCGGCGGCGCAGGGACCTTACCTGCGGCGGCGCCATGGCTGGCGGAGTTCGTGCAAGCATCCAAGAGTCCAAATCCAAAATTAACTAGGTGCATCGCCAAGGGAAGAACGATTCGGACAAGCGGAAAGGGAGACTCACCGGAAATACGTAGTGGGATTCTCTGCCCACGGAGGAGGGCGAGTTCGCGGTGGAGCTCAACCTTCGGCGAGGGATCTCTAGAACTACAGCCGCCCTCCACGCAATTGGCCACGCCCAAGACTTCGACGCATACCAGCAATACTCCGGAGACCCGTAGCGGATGCTGAGGCGCCACCCAGCGCGCTATCCATAGCGACGGCGCAACACACCCTTTCTCCTCTCGGTTCCTCACCTCTCTCTATCTCTGCTCGCCGATGCAGCGGGGTGGTGGTGTTGTGCTTCTCATCCATAGTCGAAGGGGGTTTCGGCTGGGTAAATAGGGGCGCTGGTGCGAGATCGAGGCGGCCGACCGGCAGACCAGGCGAGCACGGCGGCGCTCCATGCAGTGTTTATCTCTCTCTCACACGGTCGCTCCTAAACTCCGGTGTTCATGGTGCTTCGGTCAGCGCAATAGGGATGAGGAGCGACTGGAGCTTCTATCGGATGGTTTTGAATAAGGGGAGGGTCGAGGCCAACGGCCCCGGAGAAGTGGCGCCGGCATGCACGGAGTTTGTTGTGCTCCGGCCGGTGCGGAGCCATGAAGACGACTCCCCTGCAGAGTGGGGCCCACACGTCAGTGGAAGAAAACGTACCCAGGTGCGGTAGTGCGGCTGACAACCCCGGCCCCGGTGTCGGTGTGTGGTCACGGTGAAAGCAGTGGGCGCGTGGGAATGGAGGAGTGGGCCGCGCGGTTTGAGCAACTGGGCCGCATGGCAGTGATTCGGCCCATCCGAAGTCTGTTGCTCTTTTCTTTTCTTTTTATTTGAATCTCTAGTTTGAATTTGAATCCTTTTGTGGACTTCACTTTTGAGTCAAACATTCAAACTCAAATATGTATAAGAACAGTATATATAATTTTTTTATACTTATTTTTATTCACCTAGTAATTTCTCTTCTTTTCTCAATTCTTTAATTTCCTTTAGAATTTAAATTCCACCTTGGATTTTTAACATATTTCTTTTTATGCACTCACAATAAAAATTCCAGCATGATGCATAATTTAGTGTCATATATTTTTATTAATTGTCTTTAAAAGGTGGTGTTCACATGTGATGACAAATGGATGGATACACACATATAAATAAAGGAAAACACTTTTCTCCTTTTATATTATCTTCTACAAATTGGGTGTTACAAAACCCCAAGAGCATTCCTCGGGGGACCCCAAAGACACACTTTTCGGGATTGAGCTTCACGCCTTTCGCCTTGAGACATCGGAATGTCACTTCAAGGTCGGAAAGGAGGTCGGAGGCCTTCCTCGTCTTGACTACGATGTCATCGACGTAGGCCTCGACCGTTCGGCCGATGTGTTCGCCGAACACATGGTTCATGCATCGCTGGTACGTTGCACCCGCATTCCTCAAACCAAACGGCATGGTAACATAGCAGTACATGCCAAAGGGTGTGATGAAAGAAGTCACGAGCTGGTCGGACTCTTTCATCCTGATCTGGTGATACCCTGAGTAGGCATCGAGGAAAGACAGGGTTTCGCACCCAGCAGTGGAATCCACGATTTGATCGATGCGAGGCAGAGGGTAGGGAACTTTCGGACATGCTTTGTTTAGACCAGTGTAGTCTACACACATCCGCCATTTCCCCCCTTTATTTCTCACAAGCACAGGGTTGGCAAGCCATTCGGGATGGAATACCTCTTTGATGAACCCTGTCGCCATTAGCTTGTGGATCTCCTCGCCAATGGCTCTGCGCTTTTCTTCGTCGAATCGGCGCAGAGGCTGCTTCACGGGTCGGGCTCCAGCTCGGATATCCAGCGAGTGCTCGGCGACTTCCCTCGGTATGCCGGGCATGTCCGAGGGACTCCACGCGAAAACGTCGGCGTTTGCGCGGAGAAAGTCGACGAGCATTGCTTCCTATTTAGGGTCGAGCTCGGAGCCGATCCGAATCTGCTTGGAGGCGTCGTTGCAGGGGTCGAGAGGGACGGACTTAACCGTTTCCGCTGGCTCGAAGTTGCCGGCGTGGCGCTTCACGTCGGGCGCCTCCCTAGAGAGGCTCTCCAGGTCGGCGATGAGGGCCTCGGACTCGGCGAGGGCCTCAGCGTACTCCACGCACTCCACGTCGCATTCGTACGCGTGTCGGTACGTGGGTCCGACGGTGATGACCCCGTTGGGGCCCGACATCTTGAGCTTGAGGTAGGTGTAGTTGGGGACGGCCATGAACTTGGCGTAGCATGGCCTCCCCAACACCGCGTGGTAGGTTCCTCGAAACCCGACCACTTCGAACGTGAGGGTCTCCCTTCAAAAGTTGGAGGGCGTCCCGAAGCAGACGGGTAGATCGAGTTGTCCGAGGGGTTGGACGCGCTTCCCGGGGATGATCCCGTGGAAAGGCGCAGCGCCCGTCCGGACCGAGGATAGATCGATCCGCAGGAGCCCGAGGGTCTCGGCGTAGATGATGTTGAGGCTGCTGCCTCCGTCCATGAGGACCTTGGTGAGCCTGACGTTGCCGATGATGGGGTCGACAACGAGTGGGTATCTCCCCGGGCTCGGCACGTGGTCTGGATGGTCGGCCTGGTCGAAGGTGATGGGCTTGTCGGACCAGTCTAGGTAGACTGGCGCCGCCACCTTTACCGAGAAGACCTCTCGACGCTCTTGCTCGCGGTGCCGAGCCGAGGCGTTCGCCACTTGCCCGCCGTAGATCATGAAGCAGTCGCGGACCTCGGGGAGCTCTCCTGCCTTGTGATCTTCCTTCTCTGCGTCGTCGAGAGCCTTGCCACCCTCCGCGGGTGGCCTGGCCTTATGGAAGTGTTGTCGAAGCATGGCACACTCCTCAAGGGTGTGCTTGACGGGCCCCTGATGATAAGGGCACGGCTCCTTGAGCATCTTGTCGAAGAGGTTGGCACCTCCCGGAGATTTCCGAGGGTTCTTATACTCGGCGGCGGCGACAAGGTCCGCGTCGGCGGCGTCGCGTTTCGTTTGCGACTTCTTCTTGCCCTTCTTCTTGGTGCCGCGTTGAGTTGACGCCTCGGGAGCATCTTCCGGTGGGCGGCCCTGGGGCTGCTTGTCCTTCCGGAAGATGGCCTAACCGCCTCCTGGCCAGAGACGAACTTGGTGGCGATGTCCATCAGCTCGCTCGCCCTGGTGGGGGTCTTGCGACCCAGCTTGCTCACCAGGTCGCGGCAGGTGGTGCCGGCGAGGAACACGCCGATGACATCCGAATCGGTGACGTTAGGCAGCTCGGTGCGTTGCTTTGAGAATCGCCGGATGTAGTCCCGGAGAGACTCTCCCGGCAGCTGGCGGCAGCTTCGGAGATCCCAGGAGTTTCTAGGGCGCACGTACGTGCCTTGGAAATTGCCGGCGAAGGCTTGGACCAGGTCGTCCTAGTTGGAGATCTGCCCCGGGGGCAGGTGCTCCAGCCAGGCTCGAGCGGTGTCGGAGAGAAATAGGGGGAGGTTGCGGATGATGAGATTGTCATCGTCCGTTCCACCCAGTTGGCAGGCTAGCCGATAGTCCGCGAGCCACAGTTCCGGTCTCGTCTCCCCCGAGTACTTCGTGATAGTAGTCGGGGTTCGGAACCGGGTCGGGAACGACGCCCGTCGTATGGCGCGGCTGAAAGCCTACGGACCGGGTGGTTCGGGCGAAGGACTCCGATCCTCCCCGCTGTCGTAGCGTCCCCCACGCCTGGGGTGGTAGCCTCGGCGCACCCTGTCGTCGAGGTGGGCCCGACGGCTGTGATGATGGTGCTCGTTGCCGAGGCGACCCGGGGCCGCAGGCGCTGTATTGCGCGTGCGCCCGGTATGGACCGAGGCTTCCTGCATGAATCGGGAAGTCGCGGTGCGATGTTCCGAGGGGTACCCCTGCCTTCGGGAGGCGGAGCTCTCGGCCCGTCGGACCGCGGCGTCCTCCAGGAGATTCTTGAGCTCTCCCTGGATACGCCGCCCCTCGGTGGTTGATGGCTCCGGCATCGCGCGGAGAAGTATCGCCGCTGCAGCCAGGTTCTGGCCAACTCTACTGGAATCCGGTGGCGGCCTTACCCTGACGTCGTCGGCGATGCGGTGCTGGATGCCCTGGGGGAGATGACGTGCTTCTCCGGCCGGAGGTTGGCCCGCCCATTCCTGCCCGATGTCCTGGTGGATCGGCACAAGCGTTCCTGCTCCCTCGTCGAGCCTGGCCTGCCTCTCACGGATTTGCTCGAGCTGTGGGTCAGGACCCCCCGCCGGGACGGGGACCACAGCTAGCTCCCGAAGGATGTCAACGCAAGGCGCGGGCCTAGGGGATCACCGTTCTCCGGCATACCAAGATGGTTGCCTTCGCCGGGACCCCCTAGATCAACGTGGAAACATTCGCGACTTGGGCCGCAGCCCTCGTCGTCGAGGCTGCGGCTACCGTCGGAACAGTCGGAAAGGCAGTAGTCGCATGCGGTCATGAAGTCCCGCATGGCACTGGGGTTACCAAGTCCGGAGAAATCCCAACAGAGGTCGGGCTCGCCATCTTCCTCGGACCCCGAGGGCCCGTAGGACGAGACGGCCGTCAGCTGGTCCCAGGGTAACCACACACGATACCCCGGAGGGTTTGGACTCGCCTCTATGAGAATGTCCACCGAAGCGGAGTCGCTTGGTGGGTCGAGGCCGAATCCAAAAGATGCGAGATGGGAATCGGTCGGTACCTTTTGGTCGACGGGCGGTGACGAAGTCACGTCAGGGACGGACTGCACCGTCATCTCAGGTATGAGGGTGACGCCCAGCAAGTCGTTCGCGAGCGTGCTGGCATCGTCCGTTTGCTTGAGATTGATGTGTTGCGGGGAGATGGCGCTCGTCTTCGTCTCAGACGCGAGGCCGATGTCCGACGCGCCCTCCGTTGGGGCGCCGGCGCCGTCGACTCGCTCGACAGCCAACGAGGTGTCACCTCCCGCTTGGCCTTGGTTGCCCCGCCTCCTCCTCCGTCGGCGGGGGAGAGGACGGGACAAGCCCGAATGTCGTCCTTCCACCACGTGGGGAAGGCGTCGTCGATTTCCCCGCCGGCAAGCGGGTTGTCGACCGCCATTGTCGCTGTCGCGCGGCGGGGGAAGGAGTATCATGTCGTAGCTGCCATCGAGGGACATGAACTCAAGACTCCCGAAACGGAGCACCGTCCCGGGCTGGAGAGGTTGCTGGAGACTGCCCATCTGGAGCTTGACGGGAAGCTATTCGTCAACACGTAGCAGGCCCCTACCTGGCGCGCCAACTGTCGGTGTTTCAAAACCCGGGGGGTCCCTGGATCGACGAGTGAATTGTCGCCGCGTGCCCCAGCCCAGATGGGTCGACGCGAGGCGGAACGCGAAGGGGGGAAGACAGCAGCCGGAGGGAGACAGGCGTGGGAGAGTGGAACCCGCGGCCTTCGTGTTAGCCCCGCGCCCAGGTCGGGTGCGCTTGCAGTAGAGGGTTACAAGCGTCCACGCGGGAGGGAGCGAGCGGCCTTGCATGAGCGTCGTCCCGTCCTTCCCCGCGCGGCCAACCCTCTGTAAGAGGGCCCTGGTCCTCCCTTTTATAGGCGTAAGGAGAGGATCCAGGTGTACAATGGGGAGTGTAGCAATGTGCTAACGTGTCTAGCGGTGGAGAGCTAGCGCCCTAAGTACATGCCATCGTGGCAGCCGGAGAGGTCTTGGCACCCGGTTCGCGTGGTGTCGTGGCCGTCGGAGGAGCGCTGGAGCCTGGCGGAAGGACAGCTGTCGGGGTTGTCGAGTCCTTGCTGACGTCCACTTGCTTCCGTAAGGGGGTTTAGAGCCGCCGTCGTCACAGGGCATGCGGGGCGTCATCATTACTCGTATGGTGGAGCGAGCCAGATGGGACGCCGGTCTTGTTCCCCGTAGCCTGAGTCAGCTCGGGGTAGGGTAATGATGGCGCTTCCTGTTGACGTGGTCGGTCCGTGCCCTAGGTTGGGCAAGGTGGAGGCTCCTCCGAGGTTGAGGTCGAGTCTGTCTTCCGAGGTCGAGGTCGAGTCCGAGCCCTCGGGTCGGACGAGGCGGAGACCGTCGGCTTAGGTCAGGGTTGAGTCCGAGCCCTGAGGTCGGGCGAAGCGGAGTTCGTCGTCTTCCGAGGCCGATCCCGAGTCCGAGCCCTGGGGTCGGGCGGAGCGGAGTTCGCCGTCTTCCGGGGCTGAGCCCGAGTCCGAGCCCTGGGGTCGGGCGGAGCGGAGTTCACCGTCTTCCGGGGCTGAGCCCGAGTCCGAGCCCTGGGGTCGGGTGGAGCGGAGTTCGCCGTCTTCCGAGGCTGAGCCCGAGTCCGAGCCCTGGGGTCGGGCGGAGCGGAGTTCGCCGTCTTCCGGGGCTGAGCCCGAGTCCGAGCCCTGGGGTCGGGCGGAGCGGAGTTCGCCGTCTTCCGGGGCTGAGCCCGAGTCCGAGCCCTAGGTCGGGCGAGGCGGAGTTTCCTATGACGCCTGAGGCCGGACTTGGCTGTTGTCAGCCTCACTCTGCCGAGTGGCGCAGCAGTCGGAGCGGCGCAGGTGGCGCTGTCCTCTTGTCAGACCGGTCAGTGGAGCGACGAAGTGACTGCGGTCACTTCGGCTCTGTCGACTGGAGGGCGTGCGTCAGGATAAAGGTGTCAGGCCACCTTTGCATTAAATGCCCCTGCGATTTGGTCGGTCGGTGTGGCGATTTGGCCAAGGTTTCTTCTTGGTGGAGACTGGGCCTCGGGCGAGCCGAAGGTGTGTCCGTTGCTGGAGGGGGGCCTCGGGCGAGACGTAGGTCCTCCGGGGTCGGCTGCCCTTGCCCGAGGCTTGGCTTGGGCGAGGCATGATCGCGTCCCTTGAATGGACCGATCCTTGACTTAATCGCACCCATCAGGCCTTTGCAGCTTTGTGCTAATGGGGGTTACCAGCTGAGATTTAGGAGCCTTGAGGGTACCCCTAATTATGGTCCCCGACAAGGGTGCTCGTAGTAGGGGTTACAAGCGTTGCGAGAGAGCGAGGGCGAGAGAGAGCGAGAGAGAGAGGGTTCGGCCCCTACTCGTCTTCTCCCGTCGTACGTACGTATGCTCGTATGTTCGTGTGCTCGTCTCTCTGTCCCCCCTTTCTCCTTTTTCCCTTTTTTCCTCCCCCTCCCCCTTGGGGCCTTGGACACCCCCTTTTATAGACGTAAGGAGATGCCCAGCTGTACAATGGGGTGTAGCTGGGAGCTAACGTGGCTGGCAGGGAAGTGCCCTGAGCCCTGTACAAATAACAACGTGGCCGTCGGGGGGACGTCTCGAGTCCTGTAGAGGTAGCATCATGGCCGTCGGAGAAGTGCCTTGAGCCTTGTAGTAGTACAGCTGTCGGTGTTGTATGGATCCTGCTGACGTCTCCTTGCTTCCGTAGGGGGCTTGAGAACCACCGACGTCATGGTTGCATGCGGGAAACCACCATCGCCTGTTACCGGGGTAAGCTGGATGGGACGCCGGTCTTGTTCCTTCGTAGCCTGAGCTAGCTAGGAGTAGGGTAATGATGCATCCCTTGTGGCGCGGTTGATCCGAGCCTGAGGTCGGGCGAGGCGGCGACTCCTCCGAGGCCGAGGCTGGGGCCGAGACCCAGGGTCGGGCGAGGACGTGACTCTTCCCGAGGCCGAGGCCGAGCCGTGGGGTCGGGCGAGGCGGAGATTTCCTCCTGAGGCCGAGGCCGAGGCCGAGCCCTGGGGTCGGGCGAGGCGGAGCTTCCTGTTGCGCCCGAGGCTGAACTCGACCGTTGTCGGTTTCGCCCGGGTGGTTGGCACAGCAGCCGGAGCGGGGCGGGCGGCGCTGTTTTCTGTCAGGTCGGTCAATGAAAGGGCGAAGTGACTGCGGTCACTTCGATCTTGCCGATTGAGGCGCGCGTGTCAGGATAAGGTGTCAGGCGACCCCAGCATTAAATACACATGCAACACGGTCGGCTGGTAAGGCGATTTGGCCAAAGTCGCTTGCACGACAAGGCTTGCCTTTGGCTGAGCCGAGGGTGCGCTCACTGTCTGAGGAGACCCTCGGGCGAGACGTGAATTCGTCTGGGACCACTGTTCCGCCCGAGGCCGGGCTCGGGCGGGGTGAGACCGCGTCCCTTGGTAGATGAAGCTTTGACTTTGACCCGAGCCGTCAGTCTTCACGGTTTGCTCTGAAGGTGTTTACCAGCCGTGATTAGGAGTGGTATGGGTACCCCTAATTACGATACCCGACAAATACCCACGTCTCTTGAGGGGTCTAGGGGTTAAATGTAAAAAATATAAGAGACGGACTCTTCGCAAGAGACTGTCTCTACACGACTCTTCATATATAATGTCCCGTGACAATATTCATGATGTAACTGATTTTAAAGACTGTCTGTTGTATGATGCAATTTCTCTTTTGTACATAAAAAACAATCAAGAGGTTATAGGTTGTACATGCCCTCATAGTTAGTTCTTCGTTATTAATTAATGTTTGACTGAGAGTTTCTTGGTTCTCCTGTCTCAGCTGGCTCCTCTCTTCTCTCTTTCCTCCAAATTAATATTTAGCCTTCTCGCAAACTGTTGTTATTATACTTGTAGTTTATTACTCCCTCCGTTTCTTTTTATATGTCGCCGGATAGTGTAAAATTGCACTATCCGGCGACATATAAAAAGAAACGGAGGGAGTATTATACTTGCTCTTAGGCTATAGACAGGTCCGAACCATAGAAATTAGGGCTAGTTTGTCAACACTATTTTTCCAAAGAATTCTTATTTTCATAAGAGAAAAGAAAAATGAATTAACTTTCCTTGGAAAAATAAAAAATCTTAAAGAAATGAGGTTGTCAAACTAGTCCTGGCGGAATTTGTCATGGCCTAACCCAAAACTGACCTGAGAAATGCTCAGGTCTAAACACAATTGGAACACTCTAAACTAAGCACCAATAGAAACACACTCCAAAGTACATCAATTAGTTGCTGACCAACACTACCCACAACCAAACGCCAGAGAGCAATTTCTCTTCATCTTTTACTACCCACAACCGAACGCCAAAACCCCCCAACATTCCTCTCCCACCTTTTGTAGTATCAACTGAAAATTAAAGCTCATACACTACCAAGATGATCAGACAATGTACGCATTGATATAACTTATTTGATAAAAAGGAACGGTAAAAGGGTCATAATTCATAAATCACAGGCACACATTGTCAGTCTAGCACATATCACTGCCACCAGCGTCATGGGATTCCCATTATTAAGTACAAGAGAACCGCTCTATGCTTGGAACCACCAAACACAGAGCAATACACACATAAATCACACCTTAAATTGGGAGACTGGGGCAAACCAATGACCATCACTGGCTACAACCAGTAGTGTAAACAACACAATGATGACTGCATATTAGGTCCAAAGGCTGATGAATGCAGTCACGCAGACAACACGATGACTGCAGGCTTGTACAGAACTGGATACACTTCTTGGTCATCAGACCCTGTGCGCGGTGACTGGGACTAGGACCGCACACTACATGAATTTTCAGATGAACAATCACCTGAAGGCCATGATGGCTAATCGCCCATTGGATTAATCCATCTTACATATGCTGGACTCCGTTCCAGCATAGGCTACATTTCCACGAGCCTGTCAGATACAGGATCAATAAGGCTGCATCTGGCTCCATCACACGTATACGATTTAAACCAAGTGGAAAGGCAAGAGCTACCCTTGCTCTTGGATCACTTGCCCCATCCATAGGGACAACTTCACGATTTCCAGGTACATCTGCTGACCATGATAACGACAACCTGTGGTTTTTCCATAACAAACATAATCCATCAGTAATAGTCAGGCTGCAAGGAAGAAACATCCGAAAACAGAATGGCAAAAATAAATGAAGATTTGCATCATGATACAGGAACCACAGTTCTGATGCAAAAAATTTCCATTCTAGTGTTGATACAAAGACAGTTAAGGTTTATTTAGCTCTGCAGGGCATCTATCAATCAATATAAATACTCCCTCCATCCTAGTATATAAGGCGCAACCATCTTCGGTTCAAAGACCAAGAAATGTATTTAATTCTCTCTACCAACACTAGTACCACTGTATCGATATACGCATATCTAGAGAGAGCACGCCTTATATTATGGGACTTGATTAAAAAATGGTTGTGTCTTAAATATTAGGACGGATGGAATATCTGATTAAGTTAGATAAAAAGAAGGCACTTTAGATTTTGTTCAGAATGAATTTGGATAAACATCCCACCCTGATTTTCTTGCTTGGAAGAACATCTTGATTTCATGTATTTTCTTGCTTTTGAAGAACTTTTCATGCTAATAAGAACTTATCTCCCTTTCTTTTTCTTTTAAGCAATACTTAGCTCCGTATTTTAGCAGATTATGAGGTGCAGCTGCAGCAGTTAGCATACAAAGAACAACATGCAAAATAACATCTATGCATGAAACTATGTATACTTAAGGGTAGAAACCCAGAAAAGACAAGGTTCTTACCTTATGAATGCAAGGATGATCTCTTGCCAGGCAAGAACAAAAGCTGTGGATACAGCAACACTGCTCTTTTTAGTCCTGCTGCAATCTAAGGGTACCTGCCATGAACCAAAGCACTAAAGTCAGTTGTTATCTAATTGTCAGAAAGGAAACAAGATGGTAACCGTGCAAACAAAGCAAACCTCAAGGTACAAATGCTTGGATGCACAGTTCAGCTTGCTCTTTGGTCTGAACCACTAGCTTGTGTAAACTGGGGTGAGGGGGCTGGAATTATTAGGTGTGGATGTGCAGGAACGGGTGTCGCTGCAAGCCAATTAATGCAATATTATTCATAAAATAGAGAAAATAGAAATCTCAAACCTAGAAAACATAGAGAAACCTCTACAGTTTCATTTGCGTTCACATGATGATTATCCTTGGCTACTGAGTACATGTAGTTCAAGTCATGCGATTTATTCAACTCAAATAAACAAACACTGCCGATATAGGTACAAGTAATCTCAAGGACAAAGGGCCATAAGAGGTTGGTGTCACATGGTAGAGAATCAATTATATAAACCCTAGGAATGAAAAAAAAACAATGATCTGCCTATGCCAAGCATTTTCTATGCTTTCCATCTTTCTGGAGTCTGGACCTTATGAATTTAGCTTGAAAATTGTTACGAAAAGAATTAAAGATATTGTTTGTCATGTATAATTAGTAAAACAATGAATTTGTAAACAAACATAAAGCAAATATTTATAAATGAAAATATCTCGAATTTAGACAAGCACAACTATAATCTTGGTCCGAACAAAAATCTACTCAAGCAAAGAAGAAACATGATGGATAAAATGAGCATGTGACATTGAACACAAGCTAAAAACCATCAAGGATGCACAAATATGAAACGAACCTTAAATAATTTCCAGCTTTCTATAAGGGACCAAGCATATCATAGTTTCTTAAGAAGATACAGATCCTAATATACTGCAGCACAGCATGAATACAACATTACCTACTAAAAAAGGAGTCTGACAGGAAGGTTGAGCTGCTGGTGACGCACTGCTGAAGTTTGATCCAGTGAGCTGCACATATTGATTTCCAGGCATGTTGTAACTATGAACCGACATATAACCATTGCCCCCACCAGAAATGTATGGATTCAACTGGTTAAATGTTTGGTTGGCTGTGTTTGCTGCAGCTGAGACTCCATAAATAGGAAGATATTGCTGAGCGGGATATGGATTTAATGTACCCTACAAAAAGAACCTCTGTCAGATTAGGCAAAGGTTTGTGTAACTGTCTTATGCAGCACAAGAATATAAAAGCTGATAGCTTTTAACACTTCAACCTGTGGAGAGATGTATTCGGTCCCATATGAAGGATAACTGCAAAAGGAAAACAAACAAACAAAAAAATGAATGCATTTCTATTGGCTTTTAAACAGTCGTATCATGTTCCATGAGCATGGCTGGAACAGATTATTTCAACATCTGAAAGGGGAGGTACCATATGCACAAGCTAATTTATGTAGCAAACACCGTATTATCAGTTATACTCTCCAAAAGTAAATGCAAGACATGTTAGCGTTTTGTTACATAAACTAAATAGTGATGAAATTAATTATATTACCTGTACTGGGGAACCGGAAATCCTTGGTAATACCCAAGTGGAAACGGTCGGTGGTGGCCATAACCTCCTAAATAAAAAGCCCTTGGAACTGGGACACCAAAGTAGGACCCAGCTGAACTTGGCCGCCCTAAAAATATATATTGTTATTGCCAACGTTGAAACGCATATAAACACGGTAACTTCCAGAAGAGTGAATGTTTATACAACCGGAAGAAAATAATTTTGCTCATCATATAACTCCAAGAATAAAAAAAACTCGACAAACGGGGGTAAGACCACCCCCACATCATTATATTAAGAAGGTCGAAACCCCGAGCCACTGCCCCACCCATACATAGCGGCACCGTATTGCCAATGTTGAAAGGCATATAAACATGGTAACTTCCAGAAGAGTGAGTGTTTATACAACCAGAAGAAAATATTTTTGCTCATCATATAACTCCGAGAATAAAAAAAACTCGACCTGTGGGGGTAAGACTGCCCCCACAACATTATATTAAGAAGAAGGTCGAAACCTCGAACCACTGTCCCACCCATACACAGCGGCACCGTAGCCTATGTGAGAACGACCGAGGCCGGGCCTTAGACGTGTACTTTGGTGTGGGATAGACGAGGGGAATTTTTTTAACTACAGCCTAAAATTCGCTCCACGGAAGTCAAACTCAGGACCTGAGAAGTGCTAACCACCTAACCAAATCGTATAATTCAGAGAATAAGCATGTAGTAACTAGTAATAATGGGAGTAAGTAAAAATATGAACAGCAAAGTCCACATGCATCAATCACAATTAACATATAGGCACTATTGTTAACATAAATGCTTGTTCAGTAGTGTTTTAAGTTAGATCAATAATTTGATGGTGGTAACCAAGGTAAGAAAACAACAGTTTGGTCAAAACAATAGAGCGATAACTCTTTCTTCTTAATTGAAAGGCAAAACTCCTGCCAGTTGCTTCAAAAAAAAAGTAACCAAGGTAAGAAAGCTTAGCCCGTTAGCTTCTTAATTGATGTGATTAATGGACAATACAATTCCACACTCCACAGTAAGTAACTGCACCATGATGCGGTTAATTAACTTAGTTCGGAAGGCGCATTTTTACACCAATAATCCAGTGTATTAAACATTATCTATAACTTGGCATTAAATACTTTTGACATAGTATTTCGAAATGGGATTAAGAGAAACGTACACTGCAAATCGTTATTCGGTAGAGTACAAGGGTATAACATTACCAGGGGGCACGGGATGCTGGGCTCGACCCAACGAAGCCAGGTTACAATTGGCCCGCCTGCCGTCGATCACTGGTGTGGGGTCCTCGCATGCCTTCCTCGCGGACTCGGCTTCACGGAATGTCACCTGTGGAAGGAGGGAGAGCAAAAAAACCAACACATCCTCACAGCTCATCCAGCGCGCACACACACATACACGGGAAGCCAAAAAAACAGCGAAAAAGAAGTGAAATCGAGAGGCACCGACGAATCCGTATCCCTTGGAGCGGCCAGAGTGGCGGTCGGTGATGACGACGGCCTCGAGTATGTCCCCGAAACGCTCGTAGAAGCGCCGGAGCCTGCCGCTGTTGGTCTCCCAGGCGAGACCGCCCACGAAAACCTTGGTGTGGGTGGTGTCCCCGAAGGCCGAGGGCGAGGCGGGAAGGTGCAGCCCCGAGCTAGAGCTCGACGCCGACGCCGACCCGGACGCCGGCCCCGCGTGCTGCTGCTGCGTAGCCATCGTAAGCGGATCGGAAGTTTTTGGAGGAGAGGATTCGGAGGGAATCTTCGCTCGCTGCGACCCCGCCTCCTCGCTGGGCGCGAGCGGATTTAGGGGGAGGCTGGAGTCGCGGCCGCGCGAGCGAGTGAATCGGCGGGTGGGAAAGGTGGAAAGGCAGAGAGGCCGAGGCGGCGGCGAGGGGATTGTCGTTGCCTGATGGCCCGGGCCCGGCCTTTCGCGTTCCGCTGGCGCGCCGGTCTCCTGTGCACTGTGCAGTCTCTGCTAGGGGAACCCAGTTCATTTTGGGTTTTGGCTGCCGCCCAGCCGGGACGGCATTATTTTTTGCACAACGACGACGACGTGGTCTTCCAAACAGAAGGCGCGGTTGTTGCCGAGTAATTTTCAAAGATGTCTTCCAAAGTAAAAAAGGCATATTTGCTGGTTCTCTTCGACCAATTTCCAATATCCCTCACCTAAAGTTGAAAGATTTTTTTCGTTAACAACCTCGTTTTATTTCTAAGTCACTCCAATATATTTGCACTGAGGGTGCTTCTTTTTCTTTTCAAGGTCTGTTTGGTAATACACTTTTAAAATATTACAATTTTGAAATATCATAGTTTATAATTGTGTATGACATAAATACTATAGTATTAGCTTAGCTAGTGAAATCATAGTAATTACAACGGCGGAGATATTTTTAGTTATATTGGGAAAATAAAAAGAGTAAGTATATTGTCGGTCTCTAAATATGTGTGATAACACAAAAAAAACAAGTTTATGGATTTAGATGAATGTGCATGTTGAGGGTTTAGAGGATACAACTTCACAAGTTTATGGAGCTGAATATGTGCTTTGAGAGTTTAGAGAGCAGGATGATACATCACTACAAATTTAGGGATTGGTGGTACTTTACTCAAGATAAAGTGTGCATAGAGAGAGAAAACTAAAGATCCTAGACGGAGTTTCCAAAGCTTCGAAAATACCACAGTTTCAAGCAATCCATGATATTTAAAACTATATCTTATCTATAACAACTAAACATCTTTTTGGCTTCTAATACTGTAGTGCAATTAAATAACATAGTGTTACTTCAAAAGTATAAAAAATATTAACCTCTAAATAGGACCTTGAAAGTCGCATAGAGGGGGTGAATAGGGCGAAACTGAAATTTATAAAGTTAATCACAACTACAAGTCGGGTTAGCGTTAGAAATATAATCGAGACCGAGAGAGAGGGTGGAAAAACAAATCGCAAGCAAATGAAGAGTGAGACACAAGGATTTGTTTTACCGAGGTTCGGTTCTTGCAAACCTACTCCCCGTTGAGGTGGTCACAAAGACCGGGTCTCTTTCAACCATTTCCCTCTCTCAAACGGTCACTTAGACCGAGTGAGCTTCTCTTCTCAATCACACGGGACACTAAGTCCCTGCAAGGACCACCACACAATTGGTGTATCTTGCCTTGGTTACAATTGAGTTTGATCACAAGAAGAATGAGAAAGAAAAGAAGCAATCCAAGCGCAAGAGCTCAAATGAACATAAGTCACTCTCTCACTAGTCACTATTGATTGGAATTGAACTAGAGACTTGGGAGAGGATTTGATCTCTTTGGTTGTGTCTAGAATTGAATGCTATAGCTCTTGTAATGTGTAGAAGTTGGAAAACTTGGATGCAATTGAATGTGGGGTGGTTGGGGTATTTATAGCCCCAACCACCAAAATGTGGCCGTTGAAAGTCTGCTATCGCATGGCGCACCGGACTGTCCGGTGCACCACCGGACACTATCCGGTGCGCCAGCCACGTCAGCCAGCCGTTGGGGTTCGACCGTTGGAGCTCTGACTTGTGGGGCCTCTGGGCTGTCCGGCGGTGCACCGAACAGGTCCTGTAGACTGTCCGGTGCGCCAACTGCGCGTGCTCTGACCTCTGCGCGCGTAGGCGCCCATTAAATGCGTTGCAGTCGACCGTTGCGCTTGAAGTAGCCGTTGCTCCGCTGGCACACCGGACAGTCCGGTGCGCTACCGGACACTGTCCGGTGCATCACCAGACGGTCCGGTGAATTATAGCGGAGCGCCCTCTGATTTTCCCGAAGGTGAGGAGTTCAGCGTCGAGTTCCCTGGTTCACCGGACACTGTCCGGTGGTGCACCGGACAGTCCGGTGCGCCAGACCAGGGTACCTTTGGGATTTCTTAAGCTCTCTTTGTTTGAACCCTTTCTTGGTCTTTTTATTGGTTTGTTGTGAACCTTTGGCACCTGTGGAACTTATAGACTAGAGCAAACTAGTTAGTCCAATTGTTTGTGTTGGGCAATTCAACCACCAAAATCTATTTAGGAAAAGGTGTAAGCCTATTTCCCTTTCAATCTTCCCCTTTTTGGTGATTGATGCCAACACAAACCAAAGCAATTATAGAAGTGCAGAATTGAACTAGTTTGCATAATGTAAGTGCAAAGGTTGCTTGGAATGAAACCAATAATACTTACTAGATGCGCATGGATGTCTTTTCTTTTTATTAACATTTTGGACCACGCTTGCACCACATGTTTTGTTTTGCAAAATGTTTTGGAAATTCTTTTCAAAGTTCTTTTGCAATTAGTCAAAGGTAAATGAATAAGATTTTGAGAAGCATTCTCAAGTTTTGAAAGTTTCTCCCCTGTTTCAAATGCTTTTCCTTTGACTAAACAAAACTCCCCCTTAATGAAATCCTCCTCTTAGTGTTCAAGAAGGTTTTAGATATTAATTTTGAAGAGGGTATACAAATTTGAAATTATATCAAAATAAGGTCCCAATTGAAAAACTTCACCAATTAATAGACTCCATACCAAATAAAAGATTGTAGTTTTTGAAATTGGTGGTGGTGTGGTCCTTTTGCTTTGGGCTAATACTCTCTCCCCCTTTGGCATGAATCGCCAAAAACGGATATTTGAGTGAAATATAAGCCCTTTTTACCTACTCTCTCCCCCTTTGGACGAAAATAAAGGAGTGAAAGATTATACCAAAGTTGGAGAGTTGGTGCGGAGCGACGGCGAAGGATGAATGATTCGATGGAGCGGAGTGAAAGCCTTGTCTTCGTCGAAGACTCCTTTTCCCTTTCAATCTGTGACTTAGCATGAAATGGGCTTCAAAGAATACATTAGTCATAGCATATGAAAGAGATGATCAAAGGTATACATATGAGCTATGTGTGCAAAACATCAATAAAAGTTTCTAGAATCAAGAATATCTAGCTCATGCCTAAGTTTGGTAAAAGTTTGTTCATCTAATGGCTTGGTAAAGATATCGGCTAATTGTTCTTTGGTGCTAACATATGCAATCTCGATATCCCCCTTTTGTTGGTGATCCCTTAGAAAATGATACCGAATGGCTATGTGTTTGGTGCGGCTATGCTCAACGAGATTATCCGCCATGCGAATTGCACTCTCATTATCATATAGAAGAGGAACTTTGGACAATTTGTAACCATAGTCCCTAAGAGTTTGCCTCATCCAAAGCAATTGCGCGCAACAATGGCCTGCGGCAATATACTCAGCTTCGGCGGTTGAAAGAGCCATAGAATTTTGCTTCTTTGAAGCCCAAGACACCAAAGACCTTCCCAAGAACTGGCAAGTCCCTGATGTGCTCTTTCTATTAATTTTGCACCCTACCCAATCGGCATCGGAATAACCAATTAGATCAAATGTGGATCCCCTGGGGTACCAAAGGCCAAACTTAGGAGTATAAACTAAATATCTCAAGATTCGTTTTACGGCCCTAAGGTGAGCTTCCTTAGGATCGGCTTGGAATCTTGCACACATGCATACGGAAAGCATAATATCCGGTCGTGAAGCACATAAATAGAGTAAAGAACCTATCATCGACCGGTATACCTTTTGATCTACGGATTTACCTCCCGTGTCGAGGTCGAGATGCCCATTAGTTTCTATGGGTGTCTTGATGGGCTTGGCGTCCTTCATTCCAAACTTGGTTAGAATGTCTTGAATGTACTTCGTTTGGCTAATGAAGGTGCCCTCTTGGAGTTGCTTGACTTGGAATCATAGAAAATACTTCAACTCCCCCATCATTGACATCTCGAATTTCTGTGTCATGATCCTACTAAATTCCTCACATGTAGATTCGTTAGTAGACCCAAATATAATATCATCAACATAAATTTGGCATACAAACAAATCATTTGCAAGAGTTTTAGTAAATAAAGTAGGATCGGCCTTTCCGACTTTGAATCCATTAGCGATAAGAAAATCTCTTAGGCATTCATACCATGCTCTCGGGGCTTGCTTGAGCTCATAAAGCGCCTTAGAGAGTCTATAGACATGGTTAAGATACTCACTGTCTTCAAAGCCGGGAGGTTGCTCAACATAGACCTCTTCCTTGATTGGTCCATTGAGGAAGGCACTTTTCACGTCCATTTGGTAAAGCTTGAAGCCATGGTAAGTAGCATAGGCAAGTAAAATGCGAATTGATTCAAGCCTAGCTACGGGTGCATAGGTTTCACCGAAATCCAAACCTTCGACTTGTGAATATCCCTTGGCCACAAGTCGGGCTTTGTTCCTAGTCACCACACCATGCTCGTCTTGCTTGTTGCGGAAGACTCACTTGGTTCCTACAACATTTTGGTTAGAACGTGGAACTAAATGCCATACCTCATTCCTCGTGAAGTTGTTGAGCTCCTCTTGCATCGCCATCACCCAATCCGAATCTTGAAGTGCTTCCTCTACCCTGTGTGGCTCAATAGAGGAAACAAAAGAGTAATGCTCACAAAAATGTGCAACACGAGATCTAGTGGTTACCCCCTTATGAATGTCATCGAGGATGGTGTTGACGGGGTGATCTCGTTGGATTGCTTGGTGGACTCTTGGGTGTGGCGGCCTTGCAACTTGCTCATCCTCCTTGTCTTGATCATTTGCATCTCCCCCTTGATCATTGTCGTCATCTTGAGGTGGCTCATCTCCTTGATCTTCTTCTTCATCATCTTGAGCCTCATCCTCATCTTGGGTTGGTGGAGATGCTTGCATAGAGGAGGATGGTTGATCTTGTGCTTGAATGGGCTCTTCGATTTCCTTAGGACACACATCCCCTATGGACATGTTCCTTAGTGCGACGTACGGAGCCTCTTCATCATCTAATTCATCAAGATCAACTTGCTCTACTTGAGAGCCATTAGTCTCATCAAACACAATGTCACAAGAAACTTCAACTAGTCTAGTGGACTTGTTAAAGTCTCTATATGCCCTTGTGTTTGAATCATATCCTAGTAAAAAGCCTTCTACAGCCTTAGGAGCAAATTTTGATTTTCTACCTCTTTTAACAAGAATAAAACATTTGCTACCAAAGACTCTAAAATATGAAACATTGGGCTTTTTACCGGTGAGGAGTTCATAGGATGTCTTCTTGAGGATTCAGTGGAGATATAACCGGTTGATGGCGTAGCAGGCGGTGTTGACCGCCTCAGCCCAAAACCGATCCGAAGTCTTGTACTCATCAAGCATGGTTCTTGCCATGTCCAATAGAGTTCTATTCTTCCTCTCCACTACACCATTTTGTTGTGGCGTGTAGGGAGAAGAGAACTCATGCTTGATGCCCTCCTCCTCAAGGAAGCCTTCAATTTGTGAATTCTTGAACTCCGTCCCATTATCGCTTCTAATTTTCTTGATCCTTAAGCTGAACTCATTTTGAGCCTGTCTCAAGAATCCCTTTAAGGTCTCTTAGGTTTGAGATTTTTCCTATAAAAAGAATACCCAAGTGAAGCGAGAATAGTCATCCACAATAACAAGACAGTACTTACTCCCGTCGATGCTTATGTAAGCGATCAGGGCGAATAGGTCCATATGGAGGAGCTCGAGTGGCCTGTCAGTCGTCAAGATGTTCTTATGTGGATGATGAGCGCCAACTTGCTTCCCTGCTTGGCATGCGCTACAAATCCTGTCTTTCTCAAAATGAACATTGGTTAGTCCTAAAATGTGTTCTCCCCTTTAGAAGTTTGTGAAGATTCTTCATCCCAACATGTGCTAGTCGGCGATGCCAGAGCCAGTCCATGTTAGTCTTAGCAATTAAGCAAGTGTCGAGTTCAGCTCTATTAAAATCAACTAAGTATAGCTGACCCTCTAACACTCCCTTAAAGGCTACTGAATCATCACTTCTTTTAAAGACAGTAACACCTGTATCTGTGAAAAGATAGTTGTAGCCCATTTTACATAATTGAGATACGGAAAGCAAATTGTAATCTAATGAATCAACAAGAAAAACATTGGAAATGGAATGGTCAGGTGATATAGCAATTTTTCCCAAACCTTTGACCAAACCTTGATTTCCATCCCCGAATGTGATAGCTCGGTGGGGATCTTGGTTTTTCTCGTAGGAGGAGAACATCTTCTTCTCCCCTGTCATGTGGTTCGTGCACCCACTATCGATGATCCAACTTGAGCCCCCGGATGCATAAACCTACAAAACAAATTTAGTTCTTGATTTTAGGTACCCAAACAGTTTTGGGTCCTTTGACATTAGAGACAAGAACTTTGGGTACCCAAACACAAGTCTTTGATCCCTTGTGTTTGTCCCCAACATACTTAGCAACTACTTTGCCAGATTTGTTAGTCAAAACATAAGATGCATCAAAAGTTTTAAATGAAATGCTAGGTTCATTTGATGCACTAGGAGTTTTCTTTCTAGGCAATTTAGCACGAGTTGATTGCCTAGAGATAGATGTCTCACCCTTATACATAAAAGCATGATTAGGGCCAGAGTAAGACTTCTTATAATGAATTCTCCTAATTTTGTGCTCGGGATAACCGGCAGGGTACAAAATGTAACCCTCGTTATCCTGAGGCATGGGAGCCTTGCCCTTAACAAAGTTAGATAATTTCTTAGGAGGGGCATTAAGTTTGACATTGTCTCCCTTTTGGAAGCCAATGCCATCCTTGATGCTAGGGCGTCTCCCACTATAAAGCATACTACGAGTAAATTTAAATTTTTCATTTTCTAGTTCATGCTCGGCAATTTTAGCATCTAAGTTTGCTATATGATTGTTTTGTTGTTTAATTAAAGCCATATGATCATGAATAGAATCAATGTCAACATCTCTACATTTAGTGCAAATAGAAACATGCTCAATAGTGGATGTAGAGGGTTTGCAAGTTTTTAGTTCAACAATCTTAGCATGTAAAATGTCATTTTCACTTCTAAGATCAGAAATGGAAGCATTGCAAACATCTAAATCTTTAGCCTTAGCAATCAATTTTTCATTTTCAATTCTAAGGCTAGCAAGAGAGGCATTTAATTTTTCAATCTTAGCAATAGAAATATCATGATCATTTCTAAGATTGACAAATGAATCATCACAAATATTTGAATCAACCTTAGCAATTAATTTAGCATTTTCATTTCTAAGATTGGCAATAACATCATGGCAAGTGCTTAGCTCACTAGATAATTTTTCACATTTTTCTTTTTCTAGAGCATAAGCATTCTTAACCTTAACATGTTTCTTATTTTCCTTAATTAGGAAGTCCTCTTGGCTATCCAAGAGTTCATCCTTATCATGAATATCGCTAATCAATTCATTTAGCTTCTCTTTTTGTTCCATGTTAAGGTTGGCAAAAAGGGTAAACAAATTATCCTCCTCATTACTAGAATTTTCTTCATCACTAGAGGATGCATATTTAGTGGAGGATTTAGATTTAACCTTTTTCCTTTTGCCGTCCTTTGCCATGAGGCACTTGTGACCGACTTTGGGGAAGAGAAGTCCCTTGTTGACGGCGATGTTGGTGGCGTCCTCGTCGGAGGAGGAGTCGGTGGAGCTCTCGTCGGAGTCCCACTCGCGGCACACATGGGCATCACCACCTTTCTTCTTATGGTACCTCTTCTTTTCCTTTCTTCTCTCCTTCTTGTCGTCACCCCTGTCACTGTCACTAGAAATAGGACATTTGGCAATAAAGTGACCGGGCTTACCACACTTGTAGCAAACCTTCTTGGAGCGGGGTTTGTAGTCCTTCCCCCTCCTTTGCTTGAGGATTTGTCGAAAGCTTTTGATGATTAAAGTCATCTCCTCATTGTCGAGCTTTGAGGCGTCGATGGGGAGCCTACTTGGTATAGACTCTTCCTTCTTCTCCTCCGTTGCCTTGAATGCCATGGAAGTCTGCTGTCGCATGGCGCACCGGACAGTCCGGTGCGCCACCGGACACTGTCCGGTGCGCCAGCCACGTCAGCCAGCCGTTAGGGTTCGACCGTTGGAGCTCTGACTTGTGGGGCCTCTGGGCTGTCCGGTGGTGCACCGGACAGGTCCTGTAGACTGTCCGGTGCGGCAACTGCGTGTGCTCTAAACTCTACGCACGCAGGCGCGCATTGAATGCGTTGCAGTCGACTGTTGCGCTTGAAGTAGTCGTTGCTCCGCTGGCACACCGGACAGTCCGGTGCGCCACCGGACACTGTCCGGTGCATCACCGGACGATCCGGTGAATTATAGCGGAGTGCCCTCTGATTTTCCCGAAGGTGAGGAGTTCAGCGTCGAGTTCCCTGGTGCACCGGACACTGTCCAGTGGCACACCGGACAGTCCAGTGCGCCAGACCAGGGTGCCTTTGGGATTTCTTAAGCTCTCTTTGTTTGAACCCTTTCTTGGTCTTTTTATTGGTTTGTTGTGAACCTTTGGCACCTGTGGAACTTATAGACTAGAGCAAACTAGTTAGTCCAATTGTTTGTGTTGGGCAATTCAACCACCAAAATCTATTTAGGAAAAGGTGTAAGACTATTTCCCTTTCAGACATTAAGTTCTTTTTTATCTAGATTAGCAAGACATTCTACTCGCTTCGAGGTACCGACATGCCACAAACACCTATGCATGTCTAAATGGGTGTGCAACCTAGACTAGGCACAGCTAGATCCGACACGAATGGTAACCAAGATAGATTGGCATGAAACTATAGGCAGGTCATGTCGTGTCCACCCACGAGCCTCACTCGAGGCCCAAACACGATAAGGAGTGCCTTTAAACGGGGTCGTGTAGAGCTTCAAGCCCGTTGGCTAACTGGGTTGTAGCGCTCGTAAGCCCCATTAATAATACAAATAAAAAATACAAAAAACTAATACAAGAAAAAACATAATACATATAATTATGGACACGCTTAAACATGTCTATAGCAGCATTGACATTACTGCTAAACAACGCCATGCCATCAGGTTGCCCATTGTGATCCGCAGTCTCATGCTCCGCCTCCTTAGCGGCCGAATCAAGGTCCATCTAGGGATTCTTAGCTGACTCCTCACGACGTCTTTGGCTCCTCAACAACCTTCAAAACACATAAATGAAAAAAGAAAGCAAAATAAAAACATTATGACGGCACAGAAATAGTAGATCTAGGGGAATAACTTCACCTTACCGACCAAAACACCAGAGTCACCGACGAGGGGCCACTAGAGGGGATGTTGCTTGAGGTTGAGGGAGGAGTGGAGCAGAACATGGATCTTAGCGGGGATAGTCGAGAGAGAGGGGAACATAGTAGGTTAGGCTTAGAGTTAAGGTTAAAATGAGAGACACTTGTCGCCGACAGTAGTAGAATAAGAGATATACATAGATGCGACGAAAGCAAGAGATCTAAGAACAAATCATCAAACTAAGAACAACATGACGAGCAGAAAAGGTAGGTCTAGGAGAATAGCCAAATCGGACTTCACGAGACCAACCGGATCAAGAGCGCCAAAGTAGCAGTAACACCACAAAAAAGTCATTGTCGAGGGTCATTGGTTTAAGGTTAAGCCAGAGCCAGACTTATAGTTACAAAACAGGTCAGCGACGACAGAGCGAGTGGGTCGGCCACTGTCACGCGGACAGTGGCTACTTGTCATCGGCTCACCATTGAATAGAAGGAAGATCCCTAGAGCAAGAGGAGAGCGACGAGCAAGAGAAACGGAGGAGCTTTCATAGAATTTGCGTGAGACAGTGAGAATGAGGCAATGTAACCGAGGGGCGAAGGGGGCAAGTGGAGCAGGCAGGTAGCCAGACATCACAGGGAGGGAATATATTTTTGCTATCCTCACGTCTGGTCGAGTGCTTTAATGGGCTGAGCTTGGCCCGACACGACATGTCATGCATGAGGCCCAATCATGGCACGACTGTCGTGCTGGACTTACATAAGCATATTATTCTTCATATCTTGTTGAGTGTGCGTCGAGTCAAATACGTGTCGGGCTTTAGGCCGCTCGACTAACCCGATCCCGCCTAAACATGTATACAAACACCTTAGCACCATCCCACAGCCACCCTCGCCCAACTAGAGCTAGATAGTTCTATATCTGACCAAGCGGCGAGTGGCGGTTTGTGACCGACCAGTGGTGGCTATGGCATAGGTAGAACTCTCCAAGCTTGGCTAGGCCTTGTTGAGAAAAGGCTATGGCAATTGGCAAAGAGGAGCGCAATGGGAAAGAAACATTAGGAGAAGTTGTGCCAACACAATTTGAAGTCGTCCTCACGTCGCGTACTTCACGTATCTTGATCTTTTTTCCATGTATGAAAATATAGAGTTATGATAGGGAGTTGTTAGAGAAAGTTTTCTCCATCAAGCAAAAACAAAATTAGGAGTGGTTTAAATACTTGTGGATATGTCTCACGAAGGATGTGGTGTTTTTTCTACGATTCTATCTAATGTGAATTGAGCACGAAGAAGTATGTTTTAGAAGATTTCTTATTAAGTCTTATTAACATATGATCCGTCTATATAATACTACCATAAATATTTATTATATAATAATTAGGTCAAATAAACTCTTCTCATCATTTTAGGGTCTGTTTGAAAGAGTTTGACTTCAACAATTTTAGATTTGTTCTAGCTTCTTTCATCAAAGTAGGCCTAACTTAACAAGCTCTAGGTTTAAAATGAGGTAAAACTAGAGGCCATTTTTATGAAATTCTCGAACCTCCTCGTAGGGTGCTTCAAAAACGATGCTTCCATCTAGGGATGGCAATAAGAATATGATCCCCAATTCTCTGTGAGGAATTTCTCCATTAGATGATGGGGATGGGACCAAATTAATCCCACTAAGATTCAAATGGTATAAACTCATTACCCACTCTCCATCCCCGAAACCCGCCGACCCACCCCGTCCCCTGTTTGTGTATGCGTCCTATAGTTGGGCTTGAGCAGGCGACAGGCCCACCCAGACACATGGTCGGCTAGCAAGTTAGCAACAACAACTCAACCTAAGACTGTCCGCACTGGTTGCCGCGCGAGCTCCCTCTCCCCTTGCATGCCTCCCACACGCGCATCGCTTGCCCCTACGAGGCCCCAGCAAGCGGACCACTTCTCTCTCCGTCCATTCCTAGCGTGCCACTACTCACCCGCGCTATCACTGTTTGGTACTGTAGCCGTGGACCCGCGAGTAATTGTTAGTAGATGAATTTTTGATAGTGGGTGGAAAGTAGGTATAGAAAATGATATTTTACGGTTGTCATGTGATATAGAGGAAGTATTTAAGGGGAACCGATGCGAGAGATAAAAAAGTAGCGGCTGGAATATTGATGATTTGACACAAAAAGTGATATAGGGGGAACCGCTGCGGATAGCCTAAACTGCCTAGGCGCGTGGCGTACTCGTGCTCAGGACTTGAGCGTTCCTTCTTGAGTCGTGACCTAACAGAGCCGCGAGCCTGCCATAGCTCCGCGAGTTGCTCTAGCACCGCGCCATCGCTCAATGGAGGTCGAGCAGATGAGCAACGGAGGTAGAGCCGGCTGTGTCGATCTCTTGGAGGGAGAGCACCGATGAGGCGACAAGCGGACACGCGTGTAGAAGCAGCGGAGGGCCGGAGGCCGAGCAACCGTGCGTGCCGGTCCAGATCTGAACTCTGCTCTCTGCCCTCCGCTCTGGCATCCGTAGTGGCGTCCACTCTGGGATTCAGATCACCTGACTTCACACTAGACGACGTCAGAGAGCAGTCGGCTAACATGCACCCTCCACTGTTGATCTAGCGATAACTATACAAAAGTGACATGGGCTGCTCAAAGTTGAGGCCCATCATAGCGCACAGGTCATGCCGAGAGCTTTCCATGGACACAGAAAACACCTCCGTTGTTTCTGCTCGAGCACCGCCGCGCCGTCTCTATCCCGTCGAGGAGAGCTGCACTGTCGCCCATGCTAAGCGTCACGCCATCGTCATCCCTCGTCGAGCGCCATCACCATCCTGAATGCTACTGACCTACAGTGTTTCCACCTAGCCACAGTGTGCCAATTTTTGAAGCTGAATGGAAGTGGCAAATAAGCTCAGACTTGCAGAGTACATTCTCATCTCAATGATGGCAGCCGAGAACTGAATTTTACACTTCAACCACGAAGACCAAAAGCTATCCATAATTCAGAGGTTACACAAAAGATATTTACAAATGCAGAGGCTACTAAAAATATTTTTGCATATGGAAAGGCTACCCAAAAACTCATATTGTTCTCCATCAGCAAGTGGAAAGGCTACTCAAAAGCTTATACTATTCTCTACCTGCAAAGACAGTCATCTAAGGCTCTACAAAAAGCAAGCATGCTGAGTTTTAAACTAAAATTCAGCAGTAAGATCATAGGTGATTGGTCCCTACAAGAGAAAAGAACAGCAATTAAATTCTTAATATTATGAAATATCAACTGAATAATTATGTCATCGTTGTGAAATATTACCATCAATAACTGAGAGAAGTTATGGATGGCCATATATGGTTCAGGGATTGCTATAGCACCATCATTGAATGGTACTGTTGTACTAGGGGACATATTTTGGACTGTTGCAACACCATCAACTGAATTATGGGTTCTCTACAATTTTATCTTGAAAATACATAAGTATGCTTCCCGCTTGACCATATGCCATTTCTCGTTGCCGTTTGCCCTGTAAATAGTTCTTGTGATCACGAAGAGTGTAACTGAGGTTATGAGAGCCACCAACTTGGAGACCAGCCAACCCATGTGCAGCCTTAGGTCTAATTCCAGCATCATCGGCTGTCTCAATTTCAAAACCTTATACCTCTGAAATTTTCCTTTGAGACACCATTAAGTGTGAGGTCTTCGACAAATGAAGGATGTGATTGTGTTCCAAAAATAGATCCAATACCTTATAATTTCCCTTCTCCTGGTCCATTATAAGGCCCATACGAACTTGACAATCCGTTCTAGTTTGAGTCCTTGGACACTTTGTTAGATGGTTCCTTTTATCTTCTGATCTGTGGCCCTCTTTTGCACAAACATATATGTAGGACCTGACCTTCCCATCCGCCTTTCTTTTGTTTGTGTACCTTTTCCTAACTTCGAAGCCTTTCAAACCTCCATAGCTAACCCAAAACATCCAAGCCTCATCTATATTATTGAACTCCATACCAATTTCAGGTGACAAAATAGGCAACACACCCTCCCTTCAATACAAAAAAAACTTGATTTGGTGATAGTGGAAAAAACAAGGAGGGAAACCACATGGCATTACACACCTATTGTTTTCCATCTGAAAGACAAGGGTTCCTTTAACCTGTTTCAACAAAATCTTAATAAGAAACGGCAAAGGAAACCATCTTCGTACTCATACATGGATGCAGATCTGACTTCATTACCTGTTCCTATTCTTGGATCATTGGCGATTTGGCATCTAACTATATTGCATCAGGGCCTAAACTGGCACCAAAAAATGAGACGACGCGCCAAAAAGCAAAGCGACGCTCCACAGATGCCAGGAATACGAGCTCTTCTTGGGCCAAGAGCGCACGCAAGCCCACTCTATGGCCTGTGAGACGAGCCAGCTGTGTGTCATCGTTGGATTTACACATATGGTGAGGATGAACCGATTGCTCTGTGACGTCGTCTAGTGTGAAGTCAGGTGATCTGAATCCCCACTCTGGGCCTCTAGGCTCTGGCCTCTGCACTGCCGTCTAGGTCCAGCCGCTGTCGTTCTTTCTTAGCTTTCAACACTGCGAGTACGGGACGGGTATGGAAGTGTTAAGAAACCAGTTTGGGCCCCGAAGGCCCATATGACCCATCTAGCCGAAACCCTAACTTTGCATTGTATATAGAGGAGGACACTACCATTTATTATAACCAGGGAGCAGAATAGATGAATGAGAATAACAGTGTCCCATATATCTTTTTGTCTCCTGTGTTTATGAGTTAAGGAGCCTTTGGACTACACTCGATAGTAAAAGGTTATTAACACGTTAGCACGAATGCTCTTGCGACGAGTTCACAAAGATAAAAGAAAAGCAAAGGTAAGAATCTAAAGCATGCATGCGCAGAAGGGATATGACTACACATACTCATCTGATTTATGGCTGTTGGTGCACAACACGTCTTCTTCCCCTCTCATTTATTTGTTCCTAACTTGATTCCACTGCAAGCAAGTGCAAACGTGCGGGCATAGGTGAAACGGAAATGTGCCCTTGGGCCATTTCTAAGTATTTTGGTGATTGAGTGCCAACACAAGTGCTTTTATGCTAATCTATGCAAAGTGGTGGACAAAGTGAAAATCTTGTCAAAAGGTATGTTTCTAGACTTAGTACATTGTTTTTATGGACTAATGTATTGTGTCTAAGTACTGGAAACAGGAAAGATTGAATTGGAAATGAGATGGCTTTGTTCAGCCGTTGGTGCACCGGACAGTGTCCGGTGCGCCAGGCTGGCTCTGGCGAACAGGCTGCTCTCGGGACTTCGACGGCGGTGTACGGCTAAAATTCACCGGTCGGTCCGGTGGCGCACCGGACTGTCCGGTGGGCCATTCACAGGCGAACTCGTCGCTCTTGGGAAACCATCAACGGCGTACGGCTAAAATTCACCGGTCTGTCCGGTGGTGCACCGGACTGTCCGGTGAGTCAGCAGTCAGCCGGGGCAATGGTCGACCGAGGATTCCGCGCGTGACGCATGGCCGAGCCAACGGTCACATTGGTGCACCGGACTGTCCGGTGTGCACCGGACAGTGTCCAGTGCGCCAATGGCTCTCAGGCTCCAACGGTCGGCTTCGCCAGATAAGGAAGGATATCTGCACCGGACAGTGTCCGGTGGTGCACCGGACTGTTCGGTGCGCCAGTCGACAGAAGGCAAGATCTGCCTTCCAGGATTGCTCTCAACGGCTCCTAGCTGCCTTGGGGCTATAAAAGGGACCCCTAGGCGCATGGAGGAGCACACCAAGCATTTCTTACAACATTCCTAAGCACCAAGACCTCGATTCCGCGCATTTGTTTCTTTGTTATAGCATATAGAGCTCTAGTGGAGTTGTGAACTCATTGGGTTGCGTTGCGAGCTCTTGTTGCGACTTGTGTGCGTATTGACACTCTGATTTTTGTTTCTTGTGTGCGGTGCTAATCCCTCCCTTGCTCCGTGCTTCTTTGTGAACTTCAAGTGTAAGGGCGAGAGGCTCCAAGTTATGGAGATTCCTCGCAAACGGGATTAAGAAAAGCAAGCAAAACACTGTGGTATTCAAGTGGGTCTTTGGACCGCTTGAGAGGGGTTGATTGCAACCCTCATCCATTGGGACGCCACAACATGGAGTAGGCAAGCGTTGGTCTTGGCCGAACCACGGGATAACCACCGTGCCATTCTCCGTGATTGATCTCTTGTGGTTGTTGTGTTTTGACTCCTCTCTAGCCACTTGGCGATTATTGTGCTAACACTTAACCAAGTTTTTGTGGCTTAAGTTTCAAGTTTTACAGGATCACCTATTCACCCCCCTCTAGGTGCTCTCAATTGGTATCGGAGCCGTTCTCTTCGCAAAGGGACTAATCGCCCGAAGAGATGGATCCTAAGGGGAAGGGAATCGTGATCAACGATAAAGAGAAGGAGTCCTTCGTCAATGAGCCGAAGGATGACAAGCCTACCGACTCGGGCTCGAGTCACAGACGCAAAGATGGGAAGAAGAAGAAAACGAGACGCATCAAGGAGATCGTCTACTATGACGACAGGGATGAGTCTACTTCTTCCCAAAAAGACGACGACCACAACGACTATGAGAGAAGGAAATCGGTTAATTCGAACTTTTCTTTTGACTACTCTCGTATTCCGCAAAGTACAAATACTCATTTGATCTCCATTCCACTTGGCAAACCTCCTCACTTTGATGGAGAGGACTACGGATTTTGGAGCCACAAAATGCGTAGTCACCTGTTCTCTCTCCATCCGAGCATATGGGAGATTGTGGAAAGTGGAATGAAGTTTGATAGCTCGGATAGTCCTATTTTTATTAATGAACAGATTCATAGAAATGCACAAGCTACTACTATGTTGTTAGCCTCCTTGTGCAGGGACAAATATCATAAGGTGAGCGGCTTGGACAATGCCAAGCAAATCTGGGACACCCTCAAGATCTCATGAGGGGAATGATGTCACCTTGCTCACCAAGATGGAGTTGATAGAGGGAGAGCTTGGAAGATTCGCGATGATAAGGGGCGAGGAGCCAACCCAAACATACAACCGGCTCTAGACCCTTATCAACAAAATAAGGAGCTACGGAAGCACGTGATGGACGGACCACGACGTCGTCCGCCTAATGCTAAGGTCATTTACCGTTCTTGATCCACATTTGGTGAATAATATTCGTGAGAATCCTAGGTACACCAAAATGTCGCTCGAAGAAGTTCTTGGAAAATTCGTAAGCGGGCGAATGATGATCAAGGAGGCGAGGTACGTGGACGACGCGTTGAACGGTCCAATCCATGAGCCTCAACCCATTGCTCTCAAGGCAACAAGGAGCAAGGAGGCGTTACCTAGCAAGGTAGCGCAAGTTGAGGCGACAGGGCTCAATGATGAAGAGATGGCCCTCATCATCAAGCGCTTCAAGACGACGCTTAAGGGTCGCAAGGGACAGCCAAGCAAGACCAAGACAAAGGGGAAGTGCTCATGCTTCAAATGTGGTAAGCTTGGTCATTTTATTGCTAACTGTCCCGATAATGAAAGTGACCAGGAAAAAGGAAACAAGAGGGAGAAGAAAAAGAACTACAAGAAGGCCAAGGGCGAAGCACATATCGGGAAGGAGTGGGATTCGGATTGCTCCTCCTCCGACTCCGAAAATGAAGGACTCGCCGCCACCGCCTTCAACAAGTCTTCCCTCTTCCCAAACGAGCGTCACACATGCCTCATGGCAAAGGAGAAGAAGGTATGTACTCGAGACAGTACTACTTATGATTCTTCTAGTGATAATGATTCTAGTGACGACGATGAAATAGACTATTCTAGTTTATTTAAAGGATTAGATAGAACTAAAATTGGCAAAATTAATGAGTTAATTGATGCCTTGAATGACAAAATTAGGTTACTAGAAAAGCAAGAGGATTTGTTATATGAAGAACATGATAAATTTGTAGAAGCACAAAAATCTCATGCTTTAGAAGTTAAAAGAAATGAAATGCTTTCTTATGAACTATCTACTTGTCATGAAACCATTGCTACTTTAAAAAGTGTTAATGATGATTTAAATGCTAAACTAGAAGTAGCTAGTAAATCTAACTCTTGTGTAGAGCATGTTACTATCTGTAAGAGATGTAAAGATTTCGATGTTGATGCTTGTAGTGATCACTTAGTTTCAATTTCCAAATTGAATGATGAATTGGCTAGTCTTAATGCTCAACTTAAGACTAGCAAAAATGATTTTGATAAACTAAAATTTGCAAGGGATGCCTACACTAGTGGTAGACACCCCTCTATTAAGGATGGTCTTGGCTTCAAGAGGGAAGCCAAGAACTTGACAAGCCATAAGGCTCTCATCTCCGCCAAGGAGAAAGGGAAAGCCCCTATGGCTAGTAGTGTGCAAAAGAACCATGCTTTTATGTACCATGATAGGAGACAATCTAGAAATGCTTATAGGAATTATAATGCTTATGATGCTTTTGATTCTTATGCCATGTTTGCTTCTAGTTCTTCCTATGTGCATGATAGAAATGTTGATAGGAGAAATGTTGCTCATAATATACCTAGGAGAAATGTTGTCAATGTTCCTAGGAAAATTAATGAACCTTCTACAATATATCATGCTTGCAATGCTTCTTTTGCCATTTATAGAAAGAATAAGAAGGTGATTGCTAGGAAGCTAGGGGCCAAATGTAAGGGAGATAAAACTTGCATTTGGGTCCCTAAGACAATTGTAACTAACCTTGTAGGACAACAACAGTTGGGTACCTAAGACCGAAGCCTAAATTTGCCTTGCAGGTTTATGCATCCGGGGGTTCAAGCTGGATTATCGACAGCGGATGCACAAACCACATGACGGGGGAAAAGAGGATGTTCTCTTCCTACGTCAAGAATAAGGATCCCCAAGATTCAATAATATTCGGTGATGGGAACCAATGCAAGGTAAAAGGGTTAGGTAAAATTGCTATTTCATCCAAGCACTCTATTTCTAATGTGTTTTTAGTTGAGTCGCTTGGATATAATTTGTTATCTGTTAGTCAATTATGCAATATGGGATATAATTGTCTATTTACAAATGTAGATGTGTCTGTCTTTAGAAGATGTGATGGTTCACTAGCTTTTAAGGGTGTACTAGACGACAAACTTTATTTGGTTGATTTTGCAAAAGAAGAGGCCGGTCTAGATGCATGCTTAATCGCTAAGAGTTGCATGGGCTGGCTGTGGCATCGCCGCTTAGCATATGTGGGGATGAAGAATCTCCACAAGCTTCTAAAGGGAGAACACGTGATAGGTCTAACTAATGTACATTTCGAAAAAGATAGACCTTGTGCAGCTTGTCAAGCAGGGAAACAGGTGGGAGGCTCTCATCACACCAAAAATGTGATGACAACATCAAGACCCTTGGAGATGCTGCATATGGACCTCTTCGGACCCGTCGCCTATCTGAGTATAGGAGGAAGTAAGTATGGTCTTGTTATAGTTGATGATTTTTCCCGCTTCACTTGGGTATTCTTTTTGCAGGATAAATTTGAAACCCAAGGGACCCACAAGCGCTTCCTCAGGAGAGCTCAAAATGAGTTTGAGCTCAAAGTGAAGAAGATAAGGAGCGACAACGGGTCCGAATTCAAGAATCTTCAAGTGGAGGAGTTCCTTGAGGGTGAGGGGATCAAGCACGAGTTCTTTGCTCCCTACACACCTCAGCAAAATGGTGTGGTAGAGAGGAAGAACAGGACGCTCATCGATATGGCGAGGACTATGCTTGGAGAGTTCAAGACCCCCGAGCGTTTTTGGTCGGAAGCCGTGAACACGGCTTCCCACGCCATCAACAGGGTCTATCTTCACCGCCTCCTCAAGAAGACTTCATATGAGCTGCTAACTGGTAACAAACCCAATGTGTCTTATTTTCGTGTATTTGGGAGCAAGTGTTATATTCTTGTGAAGAAAGGTAGAACTTCTAAATTTGCTCCCAAAGCTGTAGAAGGGTTTTTATTAGGTTATGACTCAAATACAAAGGCGTATAGGGTCTTCAACAAATCATCGGGTTTGGTTGAAGTCTCTAGCGACGTTGTATTTGATGAGACTAATGGCTCTCCAAGAGAGCAAGTTGTTGATCTTGATGATGTAGATGAAGAAGACGTTCCAACAACCGCGATACGCACCATGGCAATTGGAGATGTGCGGCCTCAGGAACAATTGGAGCAAGATCAACCGTCTTCCTCAACTATGGTGTATCCCCCAACTCAAGATGACGAACAGGTACCTCAAGTGGAGGCGCATGATCAAGGGGGAGCACAGGATGTTCAAGTTGAGGAGGAAGAAGCACCTCAGGCACCTCCAACCTAAGTTCGAGCGACGATTCAAAGGGATCATCCCGTCGACCAAATATTGGGTGATATTAGCAAGGGAGTAACTACTCGTTCAAGATTAGTTAATTTTTGTGAGCATTACTCCTTTGTCTCTTCTATTGAGCTTTTCAGGGTAGAAGAGGCCTTGCTAGATCCGGACTGGGTGTTGGCCATGCAGGAGGAACTCAACAACTTCAAGCGCAATGAAGTTTGGACACTGGTGCCTCGTCCCAAGCAAAATGTTGTGGGAACCAAATGGGTGTTCCGCAACAAACAGGACGAGCACGGGGTGGTGACAAGGAACAAGGCTCGACTTGTGGCAAAAGGTTATGCCCAAGTCGCAGGTTTGGACTTTGAGGAGACGTTTGCTCCTGTGGCTAGGCTAGAATCAATTCGTATTTTGCTAGCATATGCCGCTCACCATTCTTTCAGGTTGTACCAAATGGATGTGAAGAGCGCTTTCCTCAACGGGCCAATCAAGGAGGAGGTGTACGTGGAGCAACCCCCTGGCTTCGAGGATGAACGGTACCCCGACCACGTGTGTAAGCTCTCTAAGGCGCTCTATGGACTTAAGCAAGCCCCAAGAGCATGGTATGAATGCCTTAGAGACTTTTTAATTGCTAATGCTTCCGAGGTTGGGAAAGCCGATCCAACTCTTTTCACTAAGACTTGCGATGGTGATCTTTTTGTGTGCCAAATTTATGTCGATGACATAATATTTGGTTCTACTAACCAAAAGTCTTGTGAAGAGTTTAGCAGGGTGATGACGCAGAAATTCGAGATGTCGATGATGGGCGAGTTGAACTACTTCCTTGGGTTCCAAGTGAAGCAACTCAAGGACGGCACTTTCATCTCCCAAACGAAGTACACGCAAGACTTGCTAAAGCGGTTTGGGATGAAGGACGCCAAGCCCGCAAAGACTCCGATGGGAACCGACGGACACACCGACCTCAACAAAGGAGGTAAGTCAGTTGATCAAAAGGCATACCGGTCTATGATAGGGTCTTTACTTTATTTGTGTGCTAGTAGACCGGATATTATGCTTAGCGTATGCATGTGTGCTAGATTTCAATCCGATCCTAAGGAGTGTCACTTAGTGGCTGTGAAGCGAATTCTTCGATATTTAGTCGCTACGCCTTGCTTCGGGATCTGGTATCCAAAGGGGTCTAACTTTGACTTGATTGGATACTCAGATTCCGACTATGCTGGATGTAAGGTCGATAGGAAGAGTACATCGGGGACGTGCCAATTCTTAGGAAGGTCCCTGGTGTCGTGGAACTCTAAGAAACAAACTTCCGTTGCCCTATCCACCGCTGAGGCCGAGTACGTTGCCGCAGGACAGTGTTGTGCGCAACTACTTTGGATGAGGCAAACCCTCCGGGACTTTGGCTACAATCTGAGCAAAGTCCCACTCCTATGCGACAATGAGAGTGCTATTCAAATAGCGGAAAATCCTGTTGAGCACAGCCGCACAAAGCACATTGACATCCGGCATCACTTTTTGAGAGACCACCAGCAAAAGGGAGATATCGAAGTGTTTCATGTTAGCACCGAGAACCAGCTAGCCGATATCTTCACTAAGCCTTTAGATGAAAAGACCTTTTGCAGGCTGCGTAGTGAGCTAAATGTCCTAGATTCGCGGAACTTGGATTGATTTATAGCATACATGTGTTTATGCCTTTGATCATGTTCCTTATGCATTTTGTTGCTTACTATGGTGCTCAAGTTGTACAAACACTTCCCGGACCTCACAAGTCCTTGTGCAAGTGATGCACATATTTAGGGGGAGTTGTGTTACAACTTGACCCTTTGAGACTAACCATATGCTTGAGTTTGCTTGTTTTAGTCTCAAAGGAGGTTTGAAAGGGAAAAGGTGGACTTGGACCATGAAAGACTTCCACTGCACTCCGATGAGAGGGTAACTTATTCCAAGTTCATCTCATGTACTCTTATTGCCTTTGTGTTCTTATTTGAAGATTTTGGTGAGGCAATGGGGTTTAATGGCCAAGATTGATCCCGTTTTGGTGCTTGATGCCAAAGGGGGAGAAAATAAAGGCCAAAGCAATAAATGGATCAGCTACCACTTGAGAAATTTTGAAATAGTAGATTCGAGCTTTTGGTTTGTCAAAACTCTTTTATTATCTCTTTTGTCAAAAGTTGGCCTCTTGTGGGGAGAAGTGTTGATTATGGGAAAAAGGGGGAGTTTTTGAAATCCTTGATCAATTTCCTCTGGAATACCTCTCTTTATCTCTCCACAAGTGAATTTGACTTAGAGATAGAAATTTGAGTTTGATTTGCAAAAACAAACCAAGTGGTGGCAAAGAGTGATCCATATATGTCAAAATTGAATCAAAACAATTTTGAGTGTTCATTTGCATTGTTATTGCACTTGTTCTAGTTGCTTTATGTTGTGTTGGCATAAATCACCAAAAAGGGGGAGATTGAAAGGGAAATGTGCCCTTGGGCCATTTCTAAGTATTTTGGTGATTGAGTGCCAACACAAGTGCTTTTATGCTAATCTATGCAAAGTGGTGGACAAAGTGAAAATCTTGTCAAAAGGTATGTTTATAGACTTAGTACATTGTTTTTATGGACTAATGTATTGTGTCTAAGTACTGGAAACAGGAAAGATTGAATTGGAAATGAGATGGCTTTGTTCAGCCGTTGGTGCACCGGACAGTGTTCGGTGCGCCAGGCTGGCTCTAGCGAACAGGCTGCTCTCGGGACTTCGACGGCGGTGTACGGCTAAAATTCACCGGTCGGTCCGGTGGCGCACCGGACTGTCCGGTGGCGCACCGGACTGTCCGGTGGGCCATTCACAGGCGAACTCGTCGCTCTCGGGAAACCATCAACGGCGTACGGCTAAAATTCACCGGTCTGTCCGGTGGTGCACCGGACTGTCCGGTGAGTCAGCAGTCAGCCGGGGCAACGGTCGGCCGAGGATTCCGCGCGTGACGCGTGGCCGAGCCAACGGTCACATTGGTGCACCGGACTGTCCGGTGTGCACCGGACAGTGTCCGGTGCGCCAACGGCTCTCAGGCTCCAACGGTCGGCTTCGCCAGATAAGGAAGGATATCTGCACCGGACAGTGTTCGGTGGTGCACCGGACTGTCCGGTGCGCCAGTCGACAGAAGGCAAGATCTGTCTTCCAGGATTGCTCTCAATGGCTCCTAGCTGCCTTGGGGCTATAAAAGGGACCCCTAGGCGCATGGAGGAGCACACCAAGCATTTCTTACAACATTCCTAAGCACCAAGACCTCGATTCCGCGTATTTGTTTCTTTGTGATAGCATATAGAGCTCTAGTGGAGTTGTGAACTCATTGGGTTGCGTTGCGAGCTCTTGTTGCGACTTGTGTGCGTATTGACACTCTGATTTTTGTGTCTTGTGTGCGGTGCTAATCCCTCCCTTGCTCCGTGCTTCTTTGTGAACTTCAAGTGTAAGAGCGAGAGGCTCCAAGTTGTGGAGATTCCTCGCAAACGGGATTAAGAAAAGCAAGCAAAACACCATGGTATTCAAGTGGGTCTTTGGACCGCTTGAGAGGGGTTGATTGCAACCCTCGTCCATTGGGACGCCACAACGTGGAGTAGGCAAGCGTTGGTCTTGGCCGAACCACGGGATAACCACCGTGCCATCTCCGTGATTGATCTCTTGTGGTTATTGTGTTTTGACTCCTCTCTAGCCACTTGGCGATTATTGTGCTAACACTTAACCAAGTTTTTGTGGCTTAAGTTTCAAGTTTTACAGGATCACCTATTCACCCCCCCTCTAGGTGCTCTCAATAGGCCCTGCCGCCACCCTGCAGGCGAGCACGCAGGCTACACTACACCACGAGTAGGCGCGAGCGCACCGGATTGGACCTGGTATGACTGCAGGTCGCGCCGCTGCAAGCAGCAGCCACCGCTCCTCGAAGGCGAGCTGGAACGCAGCCGCCACCTTGCAAGCCCACAGCGCGGGCACGCAGACATGCCACCTCGCAAACAGCCATGCCATCCCAGCGAGCGGGCGGGCGGACACCGGCCCCGATGCGCGGGCAAGCCAGCGCGCCACCGCTTTCTCGTCGTAAAGGCATGCGAGCGCGTGTTGCCTCTATAGGTGTACATTCGGGCCACCCGGCCCGGCCCAAGCCCGAAAAAGCCTGCATTGTTTGAATTTCGGGCCTGCCCGGCCCGTTTGAATTTCGGGCCGTGCCGGGCCGGCCCACGGGCCTAGCCCTCGGCCCACGGCCCGGCCCATAATTGCTTAAACGTGCCGGGCTTATTTCGGGCGGCCCGAAATTATAAAAGCCCGAAATTCAATTTTTGGCCTGAAATTCACATCAGGGCCCGAAATTCACATCAGAGCCCGAAATTCAAAACAAATTTATTAAAACAAATAAGAGATAAGACAAATAAATTTGACCAAAAGCAAACTTAATATTTGTATTAAGTTACCCGAGCTATGCAATGACTACCTCGTTTACAAATCATTTTGTTAGAAAGAAAAAGAGTATAATCAGCTCTCTATATAGTTCGTAAGTTTATTTCATTATCTAATGTTCATAACAAAATAAAATTATATCACATACTCTAATTCAAAGCTAAAAAAACATCTAACTAACATTATCTCTAGCTTTATGTTCTTTATCAAGTACATGAAAGTGTGGAGTGAAGTGTGGTTTTAATAAATATATGGGCCTTTTCGTGCCCCTATATGGGCCATTTCGTGCCTGTCTTAAACGGGCCGTGCTCGTGCCCGCCCATGGGCCGCGACCTCGGCCCAAACCCGGCCCGACACTAAATTATTTCGGGCCGTGCCGTGCCTGGGCCGTGCTTTTTTTTCCGTGCTTCGGGCCGGCCCATCAGGCCCGACCCAAATGTACACCTATAGTTGCCTCCACTGCCTCACCGTACGGACGCACGGGCGTGTAGGTGAGCAGCAGCCGCTGGTGGCGGCCTATAGGCTGACAAGCGTCGGTGTCGTCGCTACCTCGTCGTCATGACACACGGGTACAGCGCAGGCAAGGAGCCGCTGCTGCCGCCACCCGAGGCTAGCAGGTCGGGCTCCGCCGCCCCCTGCCCTTTCGTTTTCGCTCGAACAGAAAAGAGGAAAGGGAGAGAGAAAAAAAAAGAGGAAGATAAGGGTTGGAAAACCTAAAAACGCCCTAGAATGGGCTTTTTGGGCCAATATTTGCAGGTCCCTCTTAAAGTTTCTATTTTTTTCTTTTTTCATACAATAATTGAGCATTTGAATTATGATGGTTTTAAGTAATGGGCCAATATTTGGGCCAATATTTTCTTTTTCATAGAATTATTCCCTATTTATGCACTTATATATTGTACTATTTGAATTATATATTCATGTTATTATAATGGTTTTAAGCATTTGAATTATGAATTCATATTACTTTTGTACATTTGCTATATCGCTATACTGCAACAGGAAATTACAAGAAGTAATTTTCCTCGTTCCATTTATATAAATTTATTTATATAGTGATACATTTGAAAATAAGTATTATAGAATGCCTAGAATACTTTTAAACTTACAGGAAGTAAATCTTAACACATATTATGGAAGCATGCTACGTTTCATTTTGTGCATATGAAGTGAAGCACATTACATGTTGTGTACATTACGAAAAAACACATTACTATGAAAGTCCTACATGAAGTAATGGACTCAATTTTATTTCTCTCAAAAGTACATAAAGCATTTTTCAAATGTATGGATAATTACATCCATAATATCCGAAACAACAAGAAGTGTTCTTGAAAATTATGAAGATTACAAAAAAACCACACGAACAAGAAGCATTGTTGATGGTGTAAACGAGTCATGGCATTTTTTCTGTCATGGAAATTGAGGTAACTTAATGGTATTATTTACCTTTACGCAATACATTTACGAATTTACTAGTGACATTATTTTTGCATGGCCATTGAATTTCATGAGAAGAATATCATATACCACTTATAGGATTGCCAGTATTTTGTATATATTTCAAATACGGAAATATGGGCAAATTTTAAGTATTGTATCTACACAATATAAGAATACACCATCGTTGCTGACTGGTAGTCGCCGACAAGAAGTCGATCGAGGTGTGGCATATAATTGTTGCGGATTTAAAATCGCCGACTTCTACGTCGATCAATTGATATGCACAAATCTCATGTGTGGACGTAAGATTGATAATTCACTTGACCTAGTTGAAAATATTTGACAAGAAGTCCAACACTTGCGTATAAACAATAATGACCATTCACACGAACCGTATAAGTTTAGCTTATTACTTCTAATAAGCACAACCTTTTACCTTAGTTGCATTATTTTATGCATAAATAATATCCAATTTTAGTCATAGGAATTGCCAAATGAAGGTACACCGACTTGATTTGTTTCAATGTAAGTTTACTGTCAAACATGCAAGAAGAAAGTCATTTACACTATGAATGGACCCTCATGAAGAGGTACCCCCTTGCCCCTTGCCGTATAAGAACCACATGAAGTGGAATGGAGAGGAAAATACTATAAACAATAGTATTGAAATTGAAGTAAACATTTATTTTTGAATGATCTTTTATGAACGATCAACATCTCTCGCATCCCTTTTAGAATTGTTGTTGTAAATATTGCATGAACTGGAAACTCATAAAGAGTAGACCTATTTGGCAAATAATTGCCAACTCTTGAAGAAAAGGCCACATTTTTCTCATCGGTATATATGAGTCTTTATTTAGTATATATTTTAAAGTATGACCGATATTTGTTTCCCCTTTAAGAAACCTTGCTTTTATTTGATTGCTATGGAACATGAAAGTAACATAGAAACATATGTGTCATATCTTGAATACTATGAAAAGTATCCGATTGATATAAAACGTCGAAAGAGATATCAACACACAAAAAAAGAATTTTAAGAAGAGCACATCCAAGTGAACCAAAAAGGTTACCCACTATAATGTCATTCTTCGAGCATTTATTTGACAATGTATGCATAGTGTCGGGGACCATAATTAGGGGTACCCTCAAGGCTCCTAATTCTCAGCTGGTAACCCCCATCAGCACAAAGCTGCAAAGGCCTGATGGGTGCGATTAAGTCAGGGATCAGTCCATTCGAGGGACACGATCACGCCTCGCCCGAGCCTAGCCTCGGACAAGGGCAGCCGACCCCGGAGGATTTCCGTCTCGCCCGAGGCCCCCCTTCAGCGGCGAACATATTCCCGGCTCACCCGAGGCCCTGCCTTCGCTAAGAAGCAACCCTGACCAAATCGCCGCACCGACCGACCAAGTCGCAGGAGCATTTAATGCAAAGGTGGCCTGACACCCTTATCCTGACGCGCGCCCCCCAGCCGGCAGAGCCAAAGTGACCGCCGTCACTTCGCCGCTCCACTGACCGGCCTGACAGAAGGACAGCGCCGCCTGCACCACTCCGACTGCAGTGCCACTGGACAGAGTAAGACTGACAGGCAGTCAGGCCCTGCCGAAGGCACCATAGGAAGCTCCGCTTCGCCCGACCCAGGGCTCGGACTTGGGCTCGGCCCTGGAAGATGACGAACTCCGCTCCGCCCGACCCAGGGCTCGGACTCGGGCTAAGTCCCGGAAGACGGCGAACTCCGCCCGACCCAGGGCTCGGACTCGGGCTAAGTCCCGGAAGACGGCGAACTCCACCCGACCCAGGGCTCGGACTCGGGCTAAGTCCCAGAAGACGGCGAACTCCGCCCGACCCAGGGCTCGGACTCGGGCTAAGTCCCAGAAGACGGCGAACTCCGCTTCGCCCGACCCAGGGCTCAGACTCGGGCTAAGTCCCGGAAGACGGCGAACTTCGCCCGACCCAGGGCTCGGACTCGGGCTAAGTCCCGGAAGACGGCGAACTCCGCCCGACCCAGGGCTCGGACTTGGGCTCGGCCCCAGAAGACGACGATCTCCGCCTCGCCCGACCCAGGGCTCGGACTTGGGCTCGGCCCCAGAAGACGACATCTCCGCTTCGCCCGACCCAGGGCTCGGACTTGGGCTCGGCCCGAGAAGACGATGAACTCCGCTTCGTCCGACCCCAGGGCTCGGACTCTGCCCCGGCACCAGCCGGCAATCTCCGCCTCGCCCGACCCGGGGGCTCGGACTCGACCTCGGCTTCGGAGGAGCTTCCACATCGCCCAACCTAGGGCGCAGACCAGCCACGTCAACAGGAGGCGCCATCATCACCCTACCCCGAGCTGACTCGGGCCGCAGGGAACAAGACCGGCGTCCCATCTGGCTCGCTCCGCCAGATAGGCAATGATGGCGCCTCGCATGCTCTATGACGACGGTGGCTCTCAGCCCCCTTACGGAAGCAAGAGGACGTCAGCAAGGACTCAACCGCTCCGACAGCTGTCCCTCCGCCAAGCTCCATCGCTCCTTCGACGGCCACGACATCACACCAGCTGGGTGCCAAGATCTCTCCGGCTGCCACAACGGCATGTACCTAGGGCGCTAGCTCACCTCCGCTAGACACGTAGCACCCTGCTACACCCCCCATTGTACACCTGGATCCTCTCCTTACGCCTATAAAAGGGAGGACCAGGGCCCTCTTAGAGAGGGTTGGCCGCGCGGGGACGAGGACGAGGACAGGCGCTCGCTTGGAGCCGCTCGCTCTCTCTCCCGCGTGGACGCTTGTAACCCCCTACTGCAAGCGCACCCGACCTGGGCGCGGGACGAACACGAAGGCCGCGGGATTCCCACCTCTCTCACGCCGGTCTCCGGCCGCCTCGCTCTCCCCCTTCGCGCTCGCCCTCGCGCTCGACCCATCTGGGCTGGGGCACGCGGCGACATTCACTCGTCGGCCCAGGGACCCCCCCGGTCTCGGAACGTCGACATTTGGCGCGCCAGGTAGGGGCCTGCTGCGTGTTAACGAACAGCTTCTCGTCAAGCTCCAGATGGGCAGTCTCCAGCAACCTCTCCAACCCGGGACGGTGCTCCATTTCAGGAGTCTTGAGTTCATATCCCTCGACGGCAGCTACGACATGATACTCCTTCCACCGCCGTGCGACAACAACAGTGGCGGCCGACAACCCGCCTGCCGGCGGCGGAGTCGGCGACGTCTTCCCCGCATGGTGGAAGAGCAACCTTCGAGCTCACCCCGTCCTCTCCCCCGCCGACGGAGGAGGAGGCGGGGCAACCAAGGCCAAGCAGGAGACAGCGCCTCGTCGGCTGTCGAGCGAGTCGACGGCCCTAGCACCCCGACGGGGGGCGCACCGGGCGTCGACCTCGCGTTTGAGACGAAGGCGAGCGCCGTCTCCCCGCGACACGACAATCTCGAGCAAGCGGACGACGCCAGCACGCTCGCGAAAAGCTTGCTGGACGTCACCCTCGTACCTGAGACGACGGCGCAGTCAGTCCCCGACGCGACCTTATCGCCGCCCGTCGACCAAAAGGTACCGATCGATTCTCATCCCGCGTCTTTCGGTTTCAGCCTCAACCCGTCTAGTGACTTCGCTTTGGCGGGCGCTCTCGTAGAGGCAAATCCAGACCCTCCGGGGTTTCGTGTGCGGTCACCTTGGGACCGGCTGACGGACGTCTCGACCTACGGGCCCTCCGGGTCCGAGGAAGACGACGAACCCAGCATCTGTTGGGATTTCTCTGGACTTGGCAACCCCAGTGCCATGCGGGACTTCATGACCGCATGCGACTACTGCCTTTCCGACTGTTCCGACGGTAGCTGTAGCCTCGGCGACGAGGACCGCGGCCCAAGTCGCGAATGCTTCCACGTCGATCTAGGGGGTCCCCCCGAAGGCAACCATCTTGGCATGCCGGAGGACGGTGACCTCCCTAGGCCGGTGCCTCGCGTTGACATCCCACGGGAGCTAGCTGTGGTCCCCGTTCAGGCGGGGGGTCATGACCCAGAGCTCGAGCAAATCTGCGGGGTGCAGGCCAGGCTCGACAAGGGAGCAGGAGCGCTTGAGCCGATCCGTCGGGACGTCGGGCAGGCATGGGCGGGCCAACCTCCAGCCGGAGAAATACGTCATCTACCCCAGGGCTTCCAGCACCGCATCGCCGACGACGTCAGGCTCAGGCCACCACCCACATCCAGTGGGGTCGGCCAGAACCTGGCGGCAGCAGCAATGCTTCTTCGCGCGATGCCAGAGCCATCAACCACCGAGGGGCGGCGAATCCAGGGAGAGCTCAAGAATCTACTGGAAGGCGCCGCGGTCCGACGGGCCGAGAGCTCTGCTTCCCGAAGGCAGGGGTACCCCTCGGAACCTCATGCTGCGACTTTCCGATTCATGTGGGAAGCCTCGGTCTACACCGGGCGCACGCGCAACACCGCGCCTGTGGCCCCGGGTCGCCTCGGCAACGAGCACCATCACCGCGACCGACGAGCCCACCTCAACGAGAGGGTGCGCCGAGGCTACCACCCCAGACGTGGGGGACGCTACGACAGCGGGGAGGATCGGAGTCCCTCGCCCGAACCACCCGGTCCGCAAGCCTTCAGCCGAGCCATCCGACGGGCGCCGTTCCCGACCCGGTTCCGACCCCCGGCTACTATCACAAAGTACTCGGGGGAGACGAGACCAGAACTGTGGCTCGCGGACTACCGTCTGGCCTGCCAACTGGGTGGAATGGACGATGACAACCTCATCATCCGCAACCTCCCCCTGTTCCTCTCTGACTCCGCTCGCGCCTGGTTGGAGCACCTGCCTCCGGGGCAGATCTCCAACTGGGACGACCTAGTCCAAGCTTTCGCCGGCAATTTCCAGGGCACGTATGTGCGCCCCGGGAATTCCTGGGACCTCCGAAGCTGCCGACAGCAGCCGGGAGTCTCTCCGAGACTACATCCGGCGATTCTCGAAGCAACGCACCGAGCTGCCCAACATCACCGACTCGGATGTCATCGGCGCGTTCCTCGCTGGCACAACCTGCCACGACCTGGTGAGCAAGCTGGACCGCAAGACCCCCACCAGGGCGAGCGAGCTGATGGACATCGCCACCAAGTTCGCCTATGGCCAGGAGGCGGTCTAGGCTATCTTCTGAAAGGACAAGCAACCCCAGGGCCGCCCATCGGAAGGTACTCCCGAGGCGTCAACTCAGCGCGGCGCCAAGAAGAAGGGCAAGAAGAAGTCGCAACGAAACGCGACGCCGCCGACGCGGACCTTGTCGCCGCCGCCGAGTACAAGAACCCTCGGAAAGCCCCCCGGAGGTGCCAACCTCTTCGACAAGATGCTCAAGGAGCCGTGCCCCTATCACCAGGGACCCGTCAAGCACACCCTTGAGGAGTGCGTCATGTTTCGGCGCCACTTCCACAGGGCCAGGCCACCCGCGGAGGGTGGCAAGGCCCGCGACGACGACAAGAAGGAAGATCACCAGGCAGGAGAATCCCCGAGGTCCGCGACTGCTTCATAATCTATGGTGGGCAAGCGGCGAACGCCTCGGCTCGGCACCGCAAGCAAGAGCGCTGGGAGGTCTGCTCGGTCAAGGTGGCGGCGCCAGTCTATCTAGACTGGTCCGACAAGCCCATCACCTTCGACCGAGACGATCACCCCGACCATGTGCCGAGCCCGGGGAAATACCCGCTCGTCGTCGACCCCGTCATCGGCGACGTCAGGCTCACCAAGGTCCTCATGGACGGAGGCAGCAGCCTCAACATCATCTACGCCGAGACCCTCGGGCTCCTGCGTGTTGATCTGTCCTCTGTCCGGGCAGGCGCTGCGCCCTTCCATGGGATCATCCCCGGGAAGCGCGTCCAACCCCTCGGACAGCTCGACCTTCCTGTCTGCTTCGGAACACCCTCCAACTTCCGAAGGGAGACCCTGACGTTCGAGGTGGTCGGGTTCCGAGGAACCTACCACGCGGTACTGGGGAGGCCATACTACGCGAAGTTCATGTCCGTCCCCAACTACACCTACCTGAAGCTCAAGATGCCGAGCCCCAACGGGGTCATCACCGTCGGCCCTACGTACAAACACGCGTTCGAATGCGACGTGGAGTGCGTGGAGTACGCCGAGGCCCTCGTCGAATCCGAGGCCCTCATTGCCGACCTGGAGAGCCTCTCTAAGGAGGTGCCAGACGTGAAGCGTCACACCGGCAACTTTGAGCCAGCGGAGACGGTTAAGTCCGTCCCCCTCGACCCCAGCGGCGACACCTCCAAGCAGATCCAGATCGGCTCCGGGTTCGATCCCAAATAGGAAGCAGTGCTCGTTGACTTTCTCCGCGCGAACGCCGACGTCTTCGCGTGGAGTCCCTCGGACATGCCCGACATACCGAGGGATGTCGCCGAGCACTCGCTGGACATCTGAGCCGGAGCCCGACCCGTCAAGCAGCCGCTGCGCCGATTCGACGAGAAGAAGCGCAGAGCCATAGGCGAGGAGATTCACAAGCTAATGGCGGCAGGGTTCATCAAAGAGGTATTCCATCCCGAATGGCTTGCCAACCCTGTGCTTGTGAGAAAGAAAGGGGGGAAATGGCGGATGTGTGTAGACTACATTGGTCTCAACAAAGCGTGTCCGAAGGTTCCCTACCCTCTGCCTCGCATCGACCAAATCGTGGATTCCACTGCTGGGTGCGAAACCCTGTCTTTCCTCGATGCCTACTCAGGGTATCATCAAATCAAGATGAAAGAATCCGACCAGCTCGCGACTTCTTTCATCACATCCTTCGGCATGTACTGCTATGTCACCATGCCGTTCGGTTTGAGGAATGCGGGCGCGACGTACCAGCGGTGCATGAACCATGTGTTCGGCGAACACATTGGCCGCACGGTCGAGGCCTACGTCGATGACATCATAGTCAAGACGAGGAAGGCCTCCGACCTCCTTTCCGACCTTGAAACGACATTCCAATGTCTCAAGGTGAAAGGCGTCAAGCTCAATCCCGAAAAGTGTGTCTTCGGGGTGCCCCGAGGCATGCTCTTGGGGTTCATCGTCTCCGAGCGGGGCATCGAAGCCAACCCGGAGAAGACCGCAGCCATTACTAGCATGGGGCCCATCAAGGACTTGAAAGGCGTACAGAGGGTCATGGGATGCCTCGCGGCTCTGAGCAGCTTCATCTCACGCCTCGGCGAAAGAGGTCTACCTCTGTACCGCCTCTTAAGGAAGGCCGAGTGCTTCACTTGGACCCCTGAGGCCGAGGAAGCCCTCGGGAACCTGAAGGCGCTCCTCACGAAGGCGCCTATCTTGGTGCCCCCAGCTGCCGGAGAAGCCCTCCTGGTCTACGTCGCCGCGACCACCCAGGTGGTTAGCGTCGCGATTGTGGTCGAGAGGCAAGAAGAGGGGCATGTGTTGCCCGTTCAGAGGCCAGTCTACTTCGTCAGCGAGGTACTGTCCGAAACCAAGATCCGCTACCCACAAGTTCAGAAGCTGCTGTACGCGGTGATCCTTACGCGACGGAAGCTGCGACACTACTTCGAGTCTCATCCGGTAACTGTGGTGTCATCCTTCCCCCTGGGAGAGATCATCCAGTGCCGAGAGGCCTCGGGTAGGATTGCAAAGCGGGCGGTGGAGATCATGGGCGAGACAATCTCGTTCGCTCCCCGGAAAGCCATTAAGTCCCAGGTCTTGGCGGACTTCGTGGCTGAATGGGTCGACACCCAGCTACCGACGGCTCCGATCCAACCGGAGCTCTGGACCATGTTCTTCGACGGGTCGCTGATGAAGACAGGAGCCGGCGCAGGCCTACTCTTCATCTCACCCCTCGGAAAGCATCTACGCTACGTGCTACGCCTCCACTTCCCAGCGTCCAACAATGTGGCCGAATATGAGGCTCTGGTCAACGGGTTGCGGATCGCCATCGAGCTAGGGGTCCGACGCCTCGACGCTCGTGGTGACTCGCAGCTCGTCATCGACCAAGTCATGAAGAACTCCCATTGCCGCGACCCGAAGATGGAGGCCTACTGCGATGAGGTTCGGCGCCTGGAAGACAAGTTCTACGAGCTCGAGCTCAACCACATCGCTCGGCGCTACAACGAGACTGCGGACGAGCTGGCTAAAATAGCCTCGGGGCGAACGACGGTTCCCCCAGACGCCTTCTCCCGAGACCTGCATCAACCCTCCGTCAAGATCGACGACACGTCCGAGCCCGAGGTACCCTTGGCCCAGTCCGAGGCACCCTCAGCTCATCCCGAGGCACCCTCAGCTCGGCCCAAGGCACCCTCGGCTCAGTCCGAGGTACCCTCGGCCCCCGAGGGTGAGGCACTGCGCGTCGAGGAGGAGCGAAGCGGGGTCGCGCCTAATCGAAACTGGCAGACCCCGTACCTGCAATATCTCCACCGAGGAGAGCTACCCCTCGACCGAGCCGAGGCTTGGCGGGTGGCGCGGCGCGCCAAGTCGTTCGTCTTGCTGGGAGATGAGAAGGAGCTCTACCACCGCAGCCCCTCAGGCATCCTCCAACGATGCATCTCCATCACCGAAGGTCAGGAACTCCTGCGAGAGATACACTCGGGGGCTTGCGGCCATCACGCAGTGCCTCGAGCCCTTGTCGGGAACGCTTTCCGGCAAGGCTTCTACTGGCCGACGGCGGTGGCCGACGCTACCAGAATCGTCCGCACCTACGAAGGGTGTCAATTCTACGTGAGGCAGACCCACCTGCCCGCTCAGGCTCTGCAGACGATACCCATCACCTGGCCTTTTGCGGTGTGGGGTCTGGACCTCGTCGGCCCCTTGCAGAAGGCACCCGGGGGCTACACGCACCTGCTGGTCGCCATCGACAAATTCTCCAAGTGGATTGAGGTCCGACCCCTGAACAGCATCAGGTCCGAGCAGGCGGTGGCGTTCTTCACCAACATCATCCATCGCTTCGGGGTCCCGAACTCCATCATCACCGACAACGGCACCTAGTTCACCGGCAGAAAGTTCCTGGACTTCTGCGAGGATCACCACATCCGGGTGGACTGGGCCGCCGTGGCTCATCCCATGACGAATGGGTAGGTGGAGCGTGCCAATGGCATGATTCTACAAGGGCTCAAGCCTCGGATCTACAACGACCTCAACAAGTTCGGCAAGCGATGGATGAAGGAACTCCCCTCGGTGGTCTGGAGTCTGAGGACAACGCCGAGCCGAGCCATGGGCTTCACGCCGTTCTTTCTAGTCTATGGGGTCGAAGCCATCTTGCCCACGGACTTAGAATACGGCTCCCCGAGGACGAGGGCCTACACCGACCAAAGCAACCAAGTCAGCCGAGAAAACTCGCTGGACCAGCTGGAGGAGGCTCGGGACCAGGCCTTGCTACACTCGGCGCGGTACCAGCAGTCCCTGCGACGCTACCACGCCTGAGGGGTCCGGTCCCGAGACCTCCAGGTGGGCGACCTGGTGCTTTGGCTGCGACAAGACGCCCGAGGGCGGCACAAGCTCACGCCTCCCTGGGAGGGGCCATTTGTCATCGCCAAGGTTCTGAAGCCCGGAACATACAAGCTGGCCAACAGTCAAGGCGAGGTCTACGGCAACGCCTGGAACATCCAACAGCTACGTCGCTTCTACCCTTAAGATGTTTTCAAGTTGGTCATATACCTCGCACCCACGCAAAGTTTAGTCATCAAGGAAGGGTCGGCCTCGCCTCGGCAAAGCCCGATCCTCCCTCGGGGGCTAAAAGGGGGGGAACCCCCTCTGCGTCCAGATTTTCCTCGAAAAAAGATCTTTTCTGCCAGAATGTCTTTCGCGCTTTTTGGCTACTTCGAAAGTGGATCCTGAAAACGATGGAGTACACGTAAGCAGCCAAGGCTGACCGAGCCGAGGGACTCCTACGCCTCCGGGATACGGATACCTCACTCATCACCTTCTGCGATAAGTAACTCACGTTCGGATAAGTGATTCTGCGGACCGAACAAGTCTTCACGTTCGAAAGCTCTTCTGCTGAAGCGATCCTTTGAGCCTTCTCGACTGTGTCGGTGACAGAGCCCCATGGATGGGTAAGAGTGCGCGTAAGCGGCAAGGCCGACCGAGCCGAGGGACTCCTACGCCTCCGGGATACGGATACCTCACTCATCACCTTCCGCGAGAAGCAACTCTTGCTCGCACAAACATTTTTGTTACCGACAAAAAAGTCCAGATACTCGAAACGAAAGGAAAAAAGACGTAGCTTTACAACACGGTGAGGGTGTATTTAGGCCTCGGCGGCCGCAGGAAACACACGCTACAAGACAATCCGATCCTACAGGCTCGGATCTTGACGGCTAAAGGGAGCAGCAGCACCCTCGGCATCGACGACACCTTCGGCGAGGGTCGACCTAGCCTCGGACGGCGACGCGGTCAGAGGATCTCCACTCTGGAGGAAGACGTCATCACCACGCCCGGGCCATCGCCGCCAGAGTCTTCTCCGGGAATCCGGCCCGAGCAGGCGGCTCGGCCGGTCACCCCGAGGCCTCGACCAGTTACCTTCCAAGGACGTCAATCTTCGCCTTCGCCATAATGACCGCGTCCAAAAAGGTACGCCGCGCCGTTCGATTTCGTATCCTTTTCCGTTTTTCCTCTTTCTCTCTCTTGCAACAGGGACCGGGAAAGGGGGATACCCCGAAAAGGATCCTTCCCCAAGAAGGAACCAGGCTCCGAGCCCCCCTACTGATCAGAGGTTCGAAGGCTGGCCCCCTGGAAGGGTTCAACAGCCGCCTCAGATCGCGTGGGCCCTACACCCACTACTGGTCAGAGGTTCGAAGGCCGGCCCCTCGAAAGGGTTCAACGACCGCCTCAGGCTACTCGGGCTCCGCGCCCAATACTGATCAGGGGTTCGAAGGCTGGCCCCCGAAGGGTTCACAGCCGCCTCAGACGCCGAGCGAGGGATGACCATGGGTACGTTCGATACATAACCAAGGCTCGGGCTGCGCTCCCGAGGTACCCTAGGACATTTTCGAGACCAACGAGAACGATCTTGTAACAGAATCCCATCAGAGGGAGGCATCGAGCCCTCGGACCCCGTCGCTAGGGGACCGGGTCTGGCAGAACACCCGCAGGTACTTTTGGGCGTGCCTCTGGGCCCCTAGCCGACCCCTAACGAACGGGGCACGGACGTCCACTCGGATTACCCGCTTGCAGCTCATCGGAGACACCATGTTCGGCGCCCATCGAGGGCAACATGGCGCTTTCCCCCCCTCCTCCTTGCGGAAAGGCGACGCAGGGGCGTATGAAAAAAAAGCCGAGTCTACCCCTGACCGCCCTCTCGCTCTGTGCAGAGGCTCGGGGCCGCTCTCGCAAACTCGGCTCCGGCCGAACTGTTGACAGCGTCAACATACCAGCCCGAGAACTTGGGACCCGACCGTACACCTGGGCTACGGCCAGCTCGCATGAGGGAACAACCAGACCAGCCGAAGCACTATGTGAGGCAGTAAGACCTTGAAGGAGTGAAACCACTCCTCGAGGCCTCGGGGGCTACACCCGGCGGGTGCGCTCGCGCGCACCCACCGGAACAAAACGCAACCGAGAAAGGCTAGTCCCCTTGCAAAAAAGTGCGACGAAAGCCTCCAAGCGAGTGCAAACACTCCCTTCGAAGCTCGGGGGCTACTGTCGGGGACCATAATTAGGGGTACCCTCAAGGCTCCTAATTCTCAGCTGGTAACCCCCATCAGCACAAAGCTGCAAAGGCCTAATGGGTGCGATTAAGTCAGGGATCAGTCCATTCGAGGGACACGATCACGCCTCACCCGAGCCTAGCCTCGGACAAGGGCAGCCGACCCCGGAGGATTTCCGTCTCGCCCGAGGCCCCCCTTCAGCGGCGAACATATTCCCGGCTCACCCGAGGCCCTGCCTTCGCTAAGAAGCAACCCTGACCAAATCACCGCACCGACCGACCAAGTCGCAGGAGCATTTAATGCAAAGGTGGCCTGACACCCTTATCCTGACGCGCGCCCCCCAGCCGGCAGAGCCGAAGTGACCGCCGTCACTTTGCCGCTCCACAGACCGGCCTGACAGAAGGACAGCGTCGCCTGCGCCACTCTGACTGCAGTGCCACTGGACAGAGTAAGACTGACAGGCAGTCAAGCCCTGCCGGAGGCACCATAGGAAGCTCCGCTTCGCCCGACCCAGGGCTCGGACTTGGGCTCGGCCCCGGAAGACGACGAACTCCGCTCCGCCCGACCCAGGGCTCAGACTCGGGCTAAGTCCCGGAAGACGGCGAACTCCACCCGACCCAGGGCTCGGACTTGGGCTCGGCCCTAGAAGACGACGAACTCCGCTCCGCCCGACCCAGGGCTCGGACTCGGGCTAAGTCCCGGAAGACGACGAACTCCGCCCGACCCAGGGCTCGGACTCGGGCTAAGTCCCGGAAGACGGTGAACTCCGCTTCGCCCGACCCAGGGCTCGGACTCGGGCTAAGTCCCGGAAGACGGCGAACTCCGCCCGACCCAGGGCTCGGACTCGGGCTAAGTCCCGGAAGACGGCGAACTCCGCCCGACCCAGGGCTCGGACTTGGGCTCGGCCCCAGAAGACGACGATCTCCGCCTCGCCCGAACCAGGGCTCGGACTTGGGCTCGGCCCCAGAAGACGACATCTCCGCTTTGCCCGACCCAGGGCTCGGACTTGGGCTCGGCCCCAGAAGACGACGAACTCTGCTTCGCCCGACCCCAGGGCTCGGACTCCGCCCCGGCACCAGCCGGCAATCTCCGCCTCGCCCGACCCGGGGGCTCGGACTCGACCTCGGCTTCGGAGGAGCTTCCACATCGCCCAACCTAGGGCGCAGACCAGCCACGTCAACAGGAGGCACCATCATCACCCTACCCCGAGCTGACTCGGGCCGCAGGGAACAAGACCGGCGTCCTATCTGGCTCGCTTCGCCAGATAGGCAATGATGGCGCCCCGCATGCTCTGTGACGACGGCGGCTCTCAGCCCCCTTACGGAAGCAAGAGGACATCAGCAAGGACTCAACCGCTCCGACAGCTGTCCCTCCGCCAAGCTCCATCGCTCCTTCGACGGCCACGACATCACACCAGCTGGGTGCCAAGATCTCTCCGGCTGCCACAACGACATGTACCTAGGGCGCTAGCTCACCTCCGCTAGACACGTAGCACCCTGCTACACCCCCCATTGTACACCTGGATCCTCTTCTTACGCCTATAAAAGGGAGGACCAGGGCCCTCTTAGAGAGGGTTGGCCGCGCGGGGACGAGGACGAGGACAGGCGCTCGCTTGGAGCCGCTCGCTCCCTCTCCCGCGTGGATGCTTGTAACCCCCTACTGCAAGCGCACCCGACCTGGGCGCGAGACGAACACGAAGGCCACGGGATTCCCACCTCTCTCACGCCGGTCTCCGGCCGCCTTGCTCTCCCCCCTTCACGCTCGCCCTCGCGCTCGACCCATCTGGGCTGGGGCACGCGGCGACATTCACTCGTCGGCCCAGGGACCCCCCGGTCTCGGAACGCCGACACATAGGATGAAAAATGTGATATTATATTAGCACTTGAAGAAGCATGATCATACGAAGCATCGTACTTGTAATAATCTCTCAAGTTTAAGAGAGATCTATAAGAATTTGTTTCAAGAGGAAACAATGAATATAGTATGTTCCCTATGAATTGTTAAGGAACATGGATGTTTTCCATATGAAGTGTCAAGAAAGATTGGATGTGAAAATTATTTATGAAAAAAAATCCTTTTGTTTTGAACATCAATTCCATTCTATTAGAATATTTACACTTGAATTATCAATTTGTTATTTGGATAAAGAGTTTAAAAGCTCATATATCCTCTTCCTTTGCATAATAGAAGTCACAATTATGTTAGCAAATAATGAGAAGCAATCAAATTGCATGACCACCACATGAGTATCCCCTCAATCAAGAAGATTCATATGAGCACTCTTTGAGCCATGCAGGAAACTTATAATGCAATATTCTCTTATGAAAAGTGCAGTTTAAAGAATACTTCTTACCTAAAATGGATCTAGGAGATATCCATGGCCATATAGAAACCCTCATTAGGGATTTTAAGAAATTATATGTGTCTAAATATGCTTCACCGAAGTGGTCAAAAGTGAGTGTGCTCCTTAGAAAACCACATACCAATGAAGTTGATAGCATTGCTCATAAGAATTATGGATATATTGGTTAATCGTCACTATGACGTCTAGCAATGTGAAGGAAGATGCCAAGTGAAATAAGGACGCACTTGGAAAATATGGTCGTACTAGAAGAGTTACCCCTTTTTCAATAAAAGGACATGAAGTCCATAATTTCTAAAGAAAAGAAAACGGCATATAGTCCTATTGCATATGACTAATGCAAATGGTCATAAGAACAACTCCTCAACTTCAAATCTATGGTATATGTACTTACCACAATAATGCCTAATGATCTATTCCACGACATTAGGGGGAGGAAAAGAATACTTGAAATAAGAATGCCGGGAAATCGCTCGAAAAACCAAAAAGACCCCCGTGCAAGACCCACACTAATAAGAAAACTAGAAAATCAAGAAGCCAAGAATTCACATAGAATATTCCCGTGCAATACCAATAAGTAAATTGAATGTCAAGAAGACATTGAAATAAAGTATTGAACTGCCATTTTGTTTTATGATTTGTAGAGCGTGATCAAGTAGCGCTATTGTTTAGTGCACTAGAGAGGACTTAAGTACCATGCATGGTATTCCTCATCCTATTCTGAGGCCTCAAAGAAAAGGATAGGAAATCTAGTTATTCTAATCCCAAGTACCCGGGGACGCCTGGAGAAAAATGGATAAGAGAGCTTGTCACAGTCCATTCACAAAACACCTCAGTGAAATAATGGGGAACTAGTTGAGAGCTAGTAACTGGAGAGCAGCCTGCTAGCAAGGCGCCTTCAGGGTATGAATATACCGGTAAATGTAAAGGAATAGAAAGCTGAAAGAAATATGAGCTCATCGGCTATTAATAAAGGAGCTTGCTACTGTATTGAGAAATATTAGAGTAAAGCAAGTTAAAGTGCATAAAGCACCCCCATGACAAACATCCGTGAATTATGAAAGTAAAGGGTATACTTGAACAAGAGCAATAGTCATTATGTATCTTTCATGAAATACAGACTATCTTGAAAAGAAGGCAATTACTGCAGTAAGGATACAATGACAACTAATCATGGACACTATCTCCTTTGTATGAATGTATATCTCATTGGCAAAAATCAACTTGAAGTTGAATACAAGGATGGTGAAATATAGAAATGATCTAGATTTGGACTTTATATATTCATATGTGCATGGAATTGTTATTGCCCATATCCTAGGAAAGGCAAATAGAATCAAGCATAGTGTAACTTCGAGAAGTTACCATAATCATTGAAAGAATGATGAAAAGAAAGCAAATATACTTGAAGTATGAGCAAGCCTCGGCCTAAGCATATAGCTTGAGGCATACTTGAATGAATGTTCGAAACCTACCTTATCATGCTGAAAGAGTTTCAATATAGAAATGTGTATAATGAAAATACCACTGATTGATCGGTCACTTATGTAGATCTAGATCCATTAGCACCTAAGGATGAGGGGGAGGAAGTATAGTGTCGATATACTATGAAGATAACATGAAAGGTACACACTATATGTGTCATTATGTTGGATCGGTAATGGCACAAAGTATAAATAAATACCATGTATATGAATCATGAATATTCTCCAATATATCCAAAGGGCTAAGAAATTTTGGATTGAAGATCAAGACATGCACCTAAATGTAAATATGAATCCCTTTGTTGTACATTAAGGTCACATGGAAGTCAGAAAGTGGACCTTTGTGTCAACAATGACAAACTCATATGGGAACCAAAGTCTAGCATAAAGATTTTGTGAAGATGTGTACTTTGAATAAGAAACACTCCATAATAAAAGTAATGTGGTTTAAGGAATCCCCACTACCAACTTATGAAATAAAGAAGCTTGTGTTGCATAAGTATTGATGGGATATGTGCTATGTATGAAAATCCCATTAATGTATGATCAAGAAGGCATATGATGAACTACGTTAGAGTCTTGCATAATAAGGCGCAAGAGGATCTTGTAAATCTACATTTAAGCATTGCATCCATCATTGAAAGGATGGACTTGAAGCAATTATAAAAGACTTAAAAGTGTGGTTCTCAGGGGAAGAAATTTGCATACTCCTAAATTGAATTTTGAGCATGAAGTTCAAATACCTAATTATAGTCTTAAGATTAAATGAAGAAAAAGGTGATTTGTACTCTTTTCCCCTTAGGTGTGTTTTCAATAGAAGTTTCTCACGTAAGGTTTTTAATGAGACAAATCATGCAACACAGCAAGCGTGAGTCATGTACTCTTTCTCTAAATCTTTCCCACCGGGTTTTTATGGAGTTTTGGGACATGTGCATCTCGCGGCAAGAGGGCCAAGGGGAGTGTTAAGAAACCAGTTTGGGCCCCGAAGGCCCATATGGCCCATCTAGCCGAAACCCTAACTTTGCACTATATATAGAGGAGGACACTACCATTTGTTGTAACTAGGGAGCAGAATAGATGAATGAGAATAACAGTGTCCCATATATCTTTGTGTCTCCTGTGTTTATGAGTTAAGGAGCCTTTGGACTACACTCGGTAGCAAAGGGTTCTTAACAGGAAGCTCAACCCCGGACGGGGAATTTGACGTTGCCACCTCTACTTTCATCCTCTTAAAGTTGTACGAAAATTACCCACTATGTCAATGGTTATATAACATATCACTTCGGTTCTTTCGCACGAAATATCAAGAGATGTTTTATGATAAATATGGAACACTAAGAGCAGCTCCAACAGACGGGTTAAAAATCATTCGCTCGGCAAAAGAAACATAAATCCCGTGGAAACCGAATCCAACAGCTCTTCTTAAACCTCGCTTTCGCCATCTCGCTCGGCATCGCTCTCCGTCGCTAGCCAATATTGCCGAGCTACTGTGTCTCGCCAAATCGCAATATCCCGCCCCCGTGCTCTCCCAGCGATTCCGTTCCCGCGCCCTCTCGCACGATCTCCCGCCCTCCCGCCCTCTCTGTACCGCCCCCGCGCTCTCCCAGACTGGCCAGCCATCCCGTTCCCGCGCCCTCCCGCCCTCCCTGTACCGCCGCCACGCTTTCCCGCCCATGCGCACTGCAGCCGTCCGCGACCTGTACCTCCCCCGCGCTTTGCCGCCCATGCGCGCTGCACCCATCCGCGATAGTGCAGGTCGCGCCGCCGCAATCTTCAATTGACCAGTCGATGCCATGTTCCGGCCACCGCGACCTCGTGCAATGGAGACAGCACAAACTGGGATGTGCACCGGATCTGTAGACAGCGTCCATGTTTCCCACTTTCTCCAACAAAGACTGGAACAAGAGACAAGTCACCTAGAGGGAGAATTTGATGAATCCACTGTCGGATCGTTGCATCATCGGGTGGTTCCTGTAACAATTGAGGATCAGCTGGCAGAGGATGTGCCAAATGGTACTCAATTTGATGGTACGAGGCCTTCACTGCTATGTTGGTCCAACTAATCAATTTTATCTTGTGTGTTTATTTTGCACAAACATATGTATTACATGAAGTTGAGATACCTCCATTTGCGTTATGTTGACATGGTACTTAATCCAATTATGTATGCTGAAACTGTCATTTTAAGAATTGTGATAGCTTCATATGGTAACTATAATGAATTAAATAACATTAGTACATGCTTGCAACTTATTTCGGAACTTGTTCTCTTGAGTTCCCCTGCTGTAAACAATGGTATTATTGAGATTGTCATGAACTCGGATGAATGCTTGCGACATTAATTGTTCAGTCATGAGTACCAGTATTGCTTTATTTACAGTAAATTGATAATAAGTCACTTATGCCTTATGAGTGAAAGGAAGTAGCGTATAAACAACAAAGCACTTTGTATCTTTACTTATGTTTAGTATATACAAAAATATAGGTCATTGTTTTTGTGTTCATTAGCCTTGAAGTGTATGGTATATAATGTTGTCCCTTTAGAAGCGTCACATATAATTATGTTTTGCACAGGTACCATGGATTCTGGGTATTACACAAATCTCCTAGTTAATGGTATTGAAGAATCTCAAGCAACTCGTAGTGATGTAAGAATCCAGCATGGTCGTGCAACAACCAAGAGTTCTCAGGGTAGAAGCAAAAATTTTAGAGATGAGGAGGACATTCTTCTTGTGTCAGCTTGGCTGAATGTGGGCATGGATCCTATTCAAGGAGTTGATCAAACACATGGCACACTATGGAGAAGGATACATGAATATTTCAATGCAAACAAGAAGTTTGACTCAAATCGTTCTGAAGTATCTTTAATGAATCGTTGGTCCGGTATACAACATGATGTGAATCTGTTTTGTGGATGTCTGTCTAGGGTTGATGCTAGGAATCACAGTGGTTGGTCAATTGATGATAAGGTTTTTATTTCATTGTCAGCAAACTAATTTTGTGTTAGGTATGATTATTTGAGAAAACTCTATTTCATGTTTTTTTGGTTTGACATGTGCAGATCGCAAATGCATGTGTAATGTTCAAGGCCGAAGACCCAAAGGATAAGAAGTTTTCATACCTGCATTGCTGGAAAATCTTGAAGGACAAGCCCAAGTGGATGGATAGGCGGAAGGAAATTGGAAGTGCAAAAAAATCAGCCACTAAGAAACAGAAGACAACGACAAATTCTTCTCCAGCATCAGTTGCAAATGCAATTGTTGTAGATGCCCCTCTTGGGGGTGCTGATCATGATGAACCATCATGCAGACCCGACGGTAAGAAGAAGGAGAAACAAAAGCTACGACAACGTTCGTCCATGGAAGTTGTAGACTATCTAATTGCAAAGAAGAAAGATTCTGACCTTGAAAAGGACTTGAAGAAAGAGGAGAGGTGCAATAAAGCCTTTGCTCTACAAGAAGAAAGGATCAAATTGGACAAAGAAAAGTTTGCGTTCCAAAGACAGCTCGAAGAGGACAGAATAATTGGTTTGGACCTTAGCACCATGAACTATAAACAACAGCAGTATTATGAAGATCGTCAGAACGAGATTCTTGCAAGACGTTTCAATATCTAGAATTTTCTAGTTTTAGTTAAGTATGCTTTGTCAACAAACTTGTTTTAGTTCAACATTTCATCTAAGTACCATCTTGTTCAAGTTTCAGTTTGTAATGGTTTAAAGGTCATGAATCAACTTCCATAAGCATGTAATAAATTAATGGCTTCATAGTCCAAGATGATTTTTGCTGCTGGATTTTTCTGTTCGCAGAATTTCCTTTCCCTTTTGCTTGACAGGGGACATCACATGGTACTAAAAAAGGGACTGAATTTTTTCAAGTTTCGTGTAGTGGACTGAATAAAAGTTTGGCTAAATCTGCTCCATGTCCTAGAATGTTGCAAGAGCAGCATGAGTTAATCGATCAGAATGACAGTGGCCCAATTTCCATGTGTACTCTGCCTATATATGCCGCCCTCACAAAATCTGATGTTGTGTTGTTCTCTTCAATTAGTTTGTTAATTTTTGGGTTTACATGCCAGTTATATGAAGACAGAAGATGTATACCAATCGTGGGATGACATAGTTCCTTCTTTCAAAAAATCCTTGCATTCTTATAGTATTATGGGCTAGGTTGGAAGGGTGGTAGTTTATAAGAAACTGGTTTCTTATCTCAATTTTCAAAAACTGGTTTCTAAAAAAATTGGAGTGGCTGTTTGGAAGCCAGTTTCTAGAAACTGGTTTGTAACTTCTTAAAATTGAAAATGACAAGCTCATGCGTGACGATTCAGATCAGATGCAAATGCTTGTCTGAATTCTGAAAAAGGCTCTGCATTACTATTGAAAAGTCATTCTTAAGAACATTGCCAGTCATGAATATATTCCTATGAGTTGCATGATCTATTTGTCTTGATTCTGAAAAAAGGGCTCTCCACACAGGTGAACTCACTGCCATCACTATGATTATCCTGGTAAGAGCTGTAATCATCAATATCACTGTCATCATCTAGTCCACTGAAGTGGTAGTCGATGTGCTGCTTCTCAGCAGCTGCTTTGACACAAGGCTCCAGAGCCTGTAGATGCTTCAGTCCTTTTCCTGAAAAAACTCAACTGAAACTCCAAACAATGGTAAGATAGTTGTAGTCGGTACCACTATAAGATCTCGTGAAATCCTTATAGCTATATCAAGATTTATCTATGGCTTTTGTATTTTGTGTGACATAAAGTAGATAAAAATAAATAAAGAGCACATTAATCAATTTTATATAACTCAGAATGGTTTTGCCACAAGTGCTCGATCAGGTCTGCCTTAAGCTGAGCGTTGAGAGCGGTCTGCAGGTTGGCGGCGTCCGATTCTTCAGAGCGTTCTGCAGGTCTGCAGGTTGGAAAATTCAAACATGCAAAAAAGCCAAGAAAAATTCAAACATGCAAAAAAACCATGTTTAGCGTTTCCTTTAGATAGTTTGTTGGAACCCATGCTTTGTAGATAGCTTCCTTTAGCTAAGTGTGCTCTGTAAACTTGAGATTTAGCTAGGATTTTTATATAAGCTCTTGGAGATGCTCTAAGGATACAATTGTTCAAACAAAGCTCTCCCAAATATACCCTTAAATTTATAATTATACTATATTTAATATTTATATAATAAACAAACACTCCTCCCCAGTTCCCTCAGTCATGCGTTTAGCGCTCAGACGGCTCCCCAACACGTGTCATGGTCGCCGCAACTCACAGCTACAAACAACGCATCGTCATGACGGCAAAGGGCAAAAGCAAAACTGACAAGTCTGACCAAACCTGCCCGACAGTCGGGTCGCCGAGGGCCGAGGCGGCGGCGCGGGCCCCGTGCCCGGTCCCTGTCCGCTCGTTTGCCCGATTGCCCGTCACGCTGCCCCGCCCCTTCCGCCGCTGCGGCCTTGCGGGTTCCGTGCACATCAGTGATCAGTGCGAGAAACCCCCGCGGCCACTCCGCGTGACCGCGTCCGTCCGATCCTCGTCAACGAACCGAGCACCCCCCGCAGGCCGCACAGCGTTGAGCGTTGGTCCCGCACGGCATGCTATGCTACGCGCCTACGCACCCTACCCTCCTGGCCTCCTGCACGACCAGGCACCAGCAGCACGCACGACACACAATCGTCGCACGCGCAGACGCGCTCCGCTTGACACCGCTGACGGTGGCCGGTTAAGCCCGAGCGGTGGTGGATGGACGTGCGCCGGCTCGGAGGCCGCATCGCGGCGGCGCTGAGGGCGCTCGCCGCGGGGGGCTCGCTGCCCATCCCGGCGTGGATCACCAACGGCCTGGCGATGATCTCGCTCGTGCTCTCCTCCTGCGACCTGCTCCGCCTCTGCAGCGACAGAGACCGACGTCTCCGGTTCCCGCTCGGTGGCCGCGAGTTCGTTACCGTGGTCTGCCAGCTGGCCTCCATCGTGTACCTCTTCAGCCCTTGCGGTACTGGCATCCCATCTACGAACCCCGAGACCCCCGCCTGCCGCGACCAGGGCGGCTCCGCCTACCAAACGCGCGCCGCCGCCGCCGCCGACGCGCCGGAGGCATTGCATGGCGGGGCGGAGGGCGAGGACGAGGAGATCGTCGCCGCTGTGGTGTCCGGGGCGCTGCCGTCGCACCACCTCGAGTCGCGCCTCGGAGACTGCCGCCGCGCTGCCAGGCTGCGGCGGGAGGCGCTACGGCGGATGACGGGGCGGGGCGTTGAGGGGCTCCCGCTCGACGGGATGGACTACCAGGCCATCCTGGGACAATGCTGCGAGATGCCCGTTGGGTACGTGCAGATGCCGGTCGGGGTCGCCGGGCCGCTGCTCCTGGATGGGAAACAGTACCATGTTCCCATGGCTACCACCGAGGGATGTCTCGTGGCCAGCGTCAACCGCGGCTGCAGAGCCATCGCTGCGTCTGGGGGCGCCTTCAGCGTGCTGCTCCGGGATGCAATGTCTCGTGCGCCTGTCGTCAAGTTCCCATCGATCAAGAGGGCTGCGGAGCTCAAGGCGTTCGTCGAGACACACACCAATTTCGAGACTCTGGCTGCTGTCTTCAATAGGTAGACACATCCTTTTCCAATTGCCTGCCTGAAGATTGCATGCTTACTTAAAATGGGATATGAGTCTACTTAGATGATAGTGCGGAGATACACTGATAGTAGTTAAAAATGCATTCCTTTGGTACATCTTTTAAGTTTCTCTTGTGCCGTTTGACTATTGTCATGATGTTGACGGCTAGAATGACATGGTATTTGTATTTTATAAGGTCAGGTGATTGCCCACAAGCAAGTGTCCTTTTCTTATTTGGGTGATGGTGATAGGATGCACTATGCAGCTTATTAGCGTATTCCAAATTCAACATGCTCTAGTTGAGGCAACAACAATTACCTCACATTGTACTATCAGTAGCATTATGTACTTATGTCTCCTTATTTTCTGGGATTCATTATTGGTCATTTCGAATGATTACTGTTTATACTCTCTGAAAAGTCGTCCTTGAATTGTTCGTATTGCGTTTATCCAGCCACAGGATATTTACAAAGGATACCAATTTATACTTCTGAAGTGTTGCCCTTGAATTGTCCTGTTGTGTTTGTTGAAACCACAGGGAATGTCAATGGCTTACTCTTGGCATGTGGGCTTACTATCATATGGTTTTCGTACTCCCTAGTAACTGTGGGCATATGTTCTTAGAAAGAAGGGCAGTTGATCCTAGTAACTGGTTTTGTTACTCCCTAAACCTAAATTAATGTTGGTTTCTGTAAGTTACGGAAGCTTTAAACATTTGTTCTATTGTGTTGTTTGGAAGCTCTGGTTACTTGCCGTTTCGTCTCACTAGAAGCTTTTGATTCTGTTGTTTTTTTAGGCTTGATAAGCTTTAGGTTATTTTTGGTTCACACTAGTCCGTTATTTAGGGCATGGTTATGTTGTGTTTCTCTGTTGTAAAATATTAAGAATATATGGAGTCTATTTTCTCAGGTTTCTTTTTTCAAATTCATGGTCATGTGCACTCGGTATCGACACTTTCTTCATTACTACTAGTTGTATGCATAAGAATTCATGGGTACTCTAGCATTTCTATTAGCATTTAGTAATTAGCTTCTTAGAAATGTTGTGCTCTAGCATTTAAATCGCTGCACATCTAATTAAGAACGTATCTCACTCTTTTTAATGTTCTTCCTCACTTTGATTTATGCCTAATATGTTATTTCACTGATATGAAACTTTTATCAGTCCATTACAATTTCCTCCACTTCTCTATATATATTGACTGTTGGCCTTCAGTTTTTCAAACATAGTCATCATGACACATTTTTTTCACTCTTTCAAAGTACTATATACTGATTACTGAGACGATTCATTGCTGGTTTGCACACCTTTTGAAGATAATATATTAAAAAGTCGCAGGCAAATTTATCATTCAAGCTGTGCATCTGAGACTTAGTGTTACAATATTATTTGTGGTCGTAGCGATTGGCAGACAATCTGTTTGGATAACATGGTTGTTCCTATATGGCATTTGCTGATTTGGTACTTCCTTTAGAAGACTAGTTTTACTATGAAGCTTAGCTGCTGTTATTTCCTGTCAGTAGTATTGCATATCTCATCATACTAATTTTCATTTCAGACTTCCAGTTAGACATGTATCATATGCATGCTTGTATGAGGGACACATTTCTTGGTCAGTGTTTTCATAAAGAAACAAGAGACAGTTAGTTTGTTCTTTAATTGTCACACTTGGTTTGCATCTTTGCAATTTTATGTCTCACTGATTGTTTTCTTATTAAATTTAATACAATTTTTAGAAAAAGCTATATGCTTTATCTGTTAGAGGTGTCATCCAAATTATTTCATGTCTACAGATCCAGCAGATTTGGGAAGCTTCAGGGCATTCATTGTGCACTAGCAGGACGGAACCTTTACATGAGGTTCACTTGTAGTACTGGAGATGCTATGGGAATGAATATGGTGTCAAAAGGTGTTGAGGATGTCTTGGGCTACTTGCAGAATGATTTCCCCGACATGGATCTCATCAGCCTATCTGGTTTGGTTCTTCCCTTCTGTTATACTCCCTCCGTTCTTTTTTATTTGCCGCGTTTTAGTTCAAAAATGAACTAGCGAGCGACAAATATTTGAGAACGGAGGTAGTAGCAAAGAAAAGCTAAATTTGCACTCTTTCTATAAAACTAGGATGTTATTTTATCAGACAACTGTTTGATAAAAAATTATCAGACAACTAGACACAATGTAAGTTTGAACTCTTTACTTGCTAGTGATTTCACACATGAACTGCTGAAGGAACTGTTTTACTGAGGCATAGAAAATGCACACTTTTTATTGTTTCTGTGCTAGTGTTACCAAAGGAAAGCGTGTGTACCACATCCTTTCAATAAAACTAGCATGTTTAGTTTATCAGACAACTATTCGAGGAAAAAAAACTCAGACCACTGAACACAATGTAAGTTTGAACTCTTTACTTGCTAGTAATTTTACACATGAATTGCTGAAGGAACTATTTCACTGAGGCATGGAAAATGCATCCTTTTTATTGGTCCTGTGCCAGTGTTACCCAAGGAAAGTGTATGTACCAGATTGTTTGATATGCTTTCATTTGGCTCTCCATACTCGAGCTCAAAGTGTTGAGTACAAGCTGCTCTTCTCATAATGCATGTTTTGCCACCTTTTCTCACTCATAATAGTAACTGTAACCAGAGGAAAGTATGTCTCCGTATCAAATTATGCTGAATCTGGGATCCTTATGTTGCTATCTATATGCCCTGTTTGGTGCTGCTCCAGCTCCAGAAAATTGGTGGAGCAAGTCATTAGATGCTCCAGAAAATCGTGGAACTGAAGTTGTGAACCTTTAGAAGACATTTAGATAAGTCACTTTGCTTATGGAGCTGGAACCTGGAGCAGTCCCAAACATCCATATTATTTTATCACTCTCAAGAGAGGGACTGCTTTTCCTATAAAAACAGCAGTGAGATAGTGAATTTACTGGCTGGTTTCCATTTGACATGGAGCAAATTCATTGTAACAGTTATGATAAGCATTATTGTTCAAAAAATAAACGATCATCAGCATTCCTCCCTCCCCAGCCATGGTATGCACGTTGATTTTTTTTATTATGCCAGGTAACTATTGTTCAGACAAGAAGGCTGCAGCCGTAAACTGGATAGAAGGTCGTGGGAAATCTGTTGTTTGTGAGGCCAGAGTCAAAGGGGGAGTTGTGCAGAGCGTTCTTAAGACCACTGTGCAAAAACTCGTGGAGCTTAACATCGTAAAGAATCTCGCTGGATCAGCTGTGGCCGGAGCTCTTGGAGGTTTCAATGCCCATGCAAGCAATATCGTAACTGCCCTGTTCATTGCTACGGGGCAGGATCCTGCCCAAAATGTTGAAAGCTCACAGTGCATCACCATGATGGAGGCAGTGAATGATGGAGGCGATCTTCACATCTCTGTGACCATGCCTTCCATTGAGGTAAGGCTTATAGGCTTACCGTTAGTACTATAAAGTTTTGTTGGAATTATAAAACCAATAGCCCATTATCCTTCCAGATTATTTACTCGTTCCTCGTGCTTTTATTTCTGCCATTTGATCGAATGCGTATTTCGTGTCAATAATAATTTGTCCTAGTAATCTGTCCACTCCATTCTCAGGTAGGCACTGTCGGGGGTGGCACCTGTCTTGCTTCACAGGCCGCATGCCTGAACCTGCTTGGCGTCAGGGGTCCGAACCGTGACTCACCTGGGGCAAATGCTAGGATTCTTGCAACCATTGTCGCCGGCAGCGTGCTCGCAGGCGAGCTCTCTCTCCTGGCAGCCCTTGCCGCTGGCCAACTCGTGAAGAGCCACATGAAGTACAACCGATCGAGCAAAGACGTGCCAGGTGCTGCTGCTTCTTGAGTATATATATATACAGCAGCTCGTCGGGCACTCCAAGGCTCGAAGCGACATGTTTGGGCAGCAGTGGCCCAGGCGAGACCGACGCCAAACAAACGAGACAAGCAGAGACCGATTGTACAGAGTGTGCTAAGGCGAGCAGGCCCTGCTTGACTGTTTTGTTCTGTGGACGTTATGCTAGCGACGTACAGCGCCTAACAGATCATGCAACTTCTGACTGTAGTAACCTCCTCTTTGTTCTTATGTGAGCCTTCGTATATTTAATGTTCGCTTATAACCGTCCGTTCGAACTCAATCATCTCTTTGCTTTGGATAGCAGAAGATCAGATTATATTTGTGCTCCTTTTTTGCGGTGTAGTGATTTGCCTATTACGTACCATGCTTACATCGTGAAGAGCCTGAGAATCGGTGTGCATTCTCTTGCCGATATCTGCATCCCCCCCTCAATCCATCCCTGATTCTCAAGCTTCCGGTCGCTGTTTTCCTGGAATAAGATGCTTGTGTTACTGGATTCCGAGATTCAGAACAGAAGTGACTTCTGTTGGCACTTGCTCTCCGCGACAAGCTGGACACGCTCCCGTAGTCCCGTTACCTTAGCAGACGGATTCCAATAGAAGAAAAAAAAATGTGGTCTTGTCCATTCTGCCCATAGAATTCAAAAGGAATTTCTTAATCATCTGCATTTCGATGCTCCCTGTCTCCGTCAAGGAAGGAATGGGCTCCCCACTTCTCAGTGTCTGTGTTCCTTATCAAGCAGTCTCTCGTTTTTTTTCCCTTTAAAAGGAGAAGAACGATAAAAGTGGCCAGCAGGAGTCTGCGTAACATCAAACAGCACCGAAAGGCAGAAGGCTCCGTCGGATCCATCCGCTGACGAGAATTTTGATTCCCTTCTAGAAGCAAGCATGCTCATCCTTCAGGGATTATTTAGGAGCCAGAGTACCAGAGGGCCTAAAATTATCTCGCTATTCGGTTTTAAATAACAAGGAGATTTTAGCTCCTCCCATCATCATTGACTCCGAACAAGTTAGAACTTGCATGACGGCCCATGTTTGGACTCACAACGGTTCCTGTTGCTCTCGGCTCGCAGCGACCTGGAGCAAGGAAGGGCCCAACAAGAAGCTCGCGCAATGTTTGATGCGGCTGCTTGCTGCAGCTTTAATCTGCCTACAGCTATAGCGTATAAAGTATTTTGTATTGCAGCTGCAGCCGCCGGACGCTGGCAAGCAAAAGCAACGCGATTGCAAGGTGTACAGTACAGGCTACAGCTGCTGCTACTAGTTTGCGAATTCCGATTTCCGGCGCATTCCGGGGTCGGAAGAATACATAATACAGAAATGCCCTAGCACCTGGCCATCCACAGCCAGTTTTTCCGCACCACACGCCAGAGCAGGTGCAGTTTGGTCCGAATGCGACGGCCGAACGGGTTCAGCGCCGAAACACCGGACGAAAACAGGCAGCGGTCACTTGACGCGACGGGGCGCGGGACGGGAGGTCTCCCGGCACCGTCACGTGGCCGCGCGAGCCGCCTCGGCGCGTGGCTGGCCCACGGCCCATGCCAGCGGCATCAAAGATTCGACGCGACGTCTCCCGGGCAGGGCAGGGCACGGGCACCAGAACAGGCCGGACGCCAACGCCAGTGCTGGATGCGGACGGCCCGCTCACCTTCCCACGTGGCCGGGCGCGGGACCTACCCACCTGCAAGCCGCATCACTAGACACTACGTCACTACTCGTCTCCGGTCGACTGAATAGCTGGTGCAGCCGACTGCTGCTCGTCTCCGGTCGACTGAATAGCTGGTGCAGCCGACTGCTGCTCGTCTCCGGTCGACACGTTTCCCCGTGGCGCATGCGCATCATTGCATGTTCTTGTTAGCCTTGCAGGGTTTGGGTACCATCGGTTAGATTAATTGAGGTACACGGTTTATAAATATATACATGAACTATAGTCTGCAATAAATAAAAGCCCAAGTCTTCAACAAGCAATATATAGTTGTACAATAAATAAAAGCCCAAGCCCGGCGGCATACAACTAGTAGCTAGGCGAGCGCGTCATGTCATCTCCTTTCGCGATGGAGTCCCATCCGATAAAGCAACGGACGGACGCCGCCTGCTAGCTAGCTTACGGCTGTGCTGTGGGTCATTTATAATCAAATAATTACTATCATAATCGTCAAAGTCAAACACGTACCCTCGAGAAAGAAAAGCTTATCCTGGCTGGCTATCACATCGACGAGCGAGCGAGGCCTGCAGGCCGGGCGGAGGCGGCCGGCCGGAGCTGATCGATGAGCCCGCGCGCCCGTCGCCCGTCGCCGTCGGTCGATGGAGCTGAGATCGCACGCAACGCGACAAGCGCGCGCGGGGGGCGAGCACATGCACGGCGAAGAGACAGCGCGCCGCTCGGGGGTTATCTTAATCCCCAGCTAATCTCATAATCTAATATAGTAATCGCCTGCGCCCACTCGCACATGATCTACTTTAATCCGTCTTTATTAGCCCGCCACCGGTTTTTAATTAGCCGGCCGGCCATCGGATGCTTTGCTTCACTGTACGTACTCATCAATCAGCGCGCGCGCGCCGCCAAGCTGTAGTTAATTAGTAGTAGTAGTACTGAAACTAGCACTATAATAATAATAATCACTTTTGCTGGCCTGTTCCTTCGACCCGAGAGGCCAATGTGCACAGTATATGAACGCACGCACACAATGCGCCTCTCGTGTCGTCGCATCAAACAAACCTTGCGGTTTTTTTTTGTTTGCGAAATAAAGGAGTAATTAATTAATTAATGTTTATCCGTCGTCGGTGATGTCATATTATTGTCATTATTTTAGTTAGTGTCCATCGTAAACCAAGCATTTCCAATTGCACATCTGGCACAGATTCAAGAGGCGGAATCTGGTGCCGGCCGGGAGAAAAAAAACACGACAGAACTTACACACAGAAGAGAAAGATATGAGTTTCGCCTTTCCGATCCGAAGATTATTGTTCCGCATCACAAAGCTGCTAGCTTCTATAGTGATCACTTTCTGGGCTGGCTGGCTGACAACACATATATATATATATATATATATATATATATATATATATATATATATATATATATATATATATATATATATATATATATATATATGATAGGTATAACCGGAGCCCTGGGCTTCCAATAGTTAACGGAAGCCCAGGCCAACCACACCTGCAAACTGGTTCAACCAGCGCGTCCAACCAGGCTGTCGGATGCACCACCTGCCCCACGTCTGTTAGCGCAAAAAAAAAGGAATGCATGCATGAGTCAAACACGATCTAATGCATGCACATAAATTTAGGAAAGATATGTGCGGCAGTTTCTATTTTTAAATCCTTTATTTCCTCCATAAATTTAGTATCGCTGCAACAGCCATGCAGCTAGACACGTAAGGACCATTTTATGATATATACTGAGACTAAATATGCTATCCTGTATAGATAATTATGCAATTCAGTATACTGCGTAAAAATCTGTTACCAGCTGCATGCACACGAATTTATGATGAAAATAATGTGCAATGAAAGGAAATGAATTGCACGCATAGAAACAAAAAATCGTATTTAATGTTTTATTTTCTTCATAAACATATGATCCCTCCAACAGCCTTGCAGCTAAACACATTAGATCTAGTTTATGATATATATTGATACAAATTATACTACATGGTGTAGCTATTTATGCAATTTGTTACACTGCGTAAAAAATCTGGCATGTTGTTCACTGGTGGACGCATCTCCGGGTTGGAGCGTAATAACCTTAAGTTTTGAGCATAAAATCCTTCAATTATAAGCGTAAATACCGAGCCAATGTGAGAGGTTAATAGTTCTAGTAGGTTGTTATTACGATCCTATTTTTATGGCAGATCCGTAAAACATGACAGTCACATGCATGCGGTTATACAGATCCAAAAATTATGGCAAAATGCAATTTGTTAGTTCATTTACGCCAATGTGTACCCAGTTTACAGTAACTTAATTACATACGAATTACGCTGTTTTGTTAGCTCAATTATGCAAATATGTACAGCCTTATTGTTTTGTCAATAACTACTGATATCATTTGTCTACTCGCACACATGTGTAATAAAAATTATGTTACTACATTAAATCACAATTTATTGTGTCGTTTGTTTTCTTCATAAAGACATTTTTGCCAGTTTTTGCCGCCAAAATTTGTATAGCGTCGAATTACGATGTTTTCATAACACATTTACGCATATTTAGTACACAGTTTACACTACATTTCAATACATGCAGTAAATCATTACTACTTATACTTTGTGAATATCGACTGGATCCAGCATTTATAAATTCACCCATAGTTGCAATAACAAGTATGGCACTACATTACAGTTGTCATAAAATACGAAATGATCTACTACCCACTAGATGAATCTTTGTCTGTGACACCTCCTTGATGTTTTTTTGAAGTGCATGCCTCATTCCAGTTTGGAGCGCTAGATGAACCCTTGTTCCTAGAACCTATGGGCCGCCCTCTCTTACGACCAGTAAGGCTGGCCAACCGAAGCCTATTCTCCTCCACAGATAGACAAGTGCGACTATTGTGACCATCCGCAATTCCACACCTTTGACACTTTCTGTTCTTTTTTTTGTCTCCTTTTGCCCCCAACTTAATAACTCTTTTTTCGGTATCACTGATTGTTCTGCCCTTTGGCTTCGCGTTATCCGGTCTTCTCAAGCTTACTCCACTCACATTAAAATCTAGCTTCTACAATTAAGAAAAAAATATGATATTTTTAAATATTAGTACTTAAATCCAATTATTTGTATGTAATTTTAAATAATATACATGCACATGCGTTTTTAATAGCACCATTACCTTTTTAATCGTCAAATCTGTACCACTCACATCAATTAGTGCTGTGCTAGTGGTCAATTGTCCATAATCGTGCTGCACACATATACCATTATTAATCATTCATAATCAGCAACAAGGTCTAATCGTTACTGTTTTGTATTACAACAATTTTTTCCTCTTTTATAATCATGTATTACCTGTTCCAATATTTGTTGTGGCATAACACATTGGGTATCGCTCACACCACCTTCTTGTAAAGTAGGCTCCAATTGAATTACCTGTCAAATAATACGATTGACAATAAATAGGTTTGTTTATGACAAACAGTACACACCATTATGCATAGTAAACATCATATAACATATTACACATACACCAGTCTGCGCCATTCTTGTCGTTATATTATCTCCCATCATGTCTCTTACATCATTCCTGTCGCCCTGTATCAGGCAAGTTTCTCATACTTTCCATTCACCAAAACTTATAACTCAGTATATCAATTAAAATACACGGCTATTTCAATTAATATATTAAATACCTGTATTCCTTCGCCATCACTAGTACTATCATCACCTTCAATATCTGGCTCCAATCGTGAAAGTAGCAAAAGCAGTTCATCCATCATCTCCAGGGCTCTATCATATCCAGCTTTTGAAAGACTTGCATGATGTACTACTTTCATTGACTTTTTAAGCAACATCTTCTGCCTATATGATTTAGTCTCACCGTCTTTACCCTTCAAATTCTTATCATCCCTTGAAAAAGTCACATCTTGTATAGCAGAGTAGGTGTATCTCTGAAGGATGTATTCTGAAGGTATTCGATCAATTTGAAGATGCATAAATGTTCGTAAAAGATGCACACAAAGCAGACCTACAACAAAGCATGTAAAAAATGTCTTCGTTTATGTTCACTCATTATAATTAAACATTTAGATTCAACAATTACGCAATATGACATACCTGTATGCTCCCAATGCTTGCATTCACATTCATACTTTCCAGCATCTACATCAGCCATTACTTTGAATTGGTGTTGCCCCCACACAATCTTATTTGACCTTGAAGTATGCTGAACCACCCATTCATTCACACCACCATCTGGATCATGTGATATCTTGTATGCAGTAGCATATTTTAAAGACTCGTGAAACTTATTCATTACAGCCCTTGTGTATGTCCTCGCTACACGTATCTCAAACATATACAATGTATTTGTTTCCTTTTGGCCCTACAGTAGACAAAATTATACGTTATAATACGGTACGTTAAATATTATGATATAATAATATTCTATGTACTCACCATGCATCCTAGTGCCTCTTTTGCCTCTTTCATCTTCCTACTGTGTAGAAGCTTCAACATTTGCTTGGCGAATTGATGTAGTGGCGTGTTTGCATCGACATGAGCACTTTTGACGAGTTTGTTCATGCTCTCGCTACGCTGTGTAGAGACCATCAACCCACAATAATCATGTTTAAAAAAAGCTGGTATCCAATCTTTACGAATTTCATACATTCTGGAAAGACTGATGTTATCATGTAGATGGAAATCATCAATCAGCATTGCCCAGGCAGCCTCAAACTCAGTTACAGTTAAAGGATGATGTATTATAGATTGAAATCTTGTTTTGAAGTCCTCTTCCTCAAATCTAGCGTACAACTCGTTCAAATACGGCATATACCTGTTCTGAACATGCCACAAACACAAACGATGGATTGTGTTTGGAAATACTCTGCCTAGTGCAACTGGCATTGCTGGATCTTGATCTGAAATCATATATTTTCACAACATTATTCAACTCATTACTAACTATAATTACATTCAATACAATCATAGTAGAACGTAATAATTGTTTAGCTTATTAATCATACCTGTAAGCATTACTCGTGGTCCTTCAGCTCCCATGCATGTTTTGAATGCATTGAAAACCCACTCGAATGTGTCTACAGTTTCGTCACCCAACAATGTGAAACCAAATATGGTGCACTGCAGATGGTGGTTACAACCAACAAACATTCCCAGGGGTTTGTCATATAGATTTGTCTTATGAGTTGTATCAAAGGTAACTGCATCTCCAAAGTCAATGTAATCTGCTTGCTGGCTAGCATGGGACCAAAAAATGCTCAAAATCTTTCCTTCTTGGTCTAGTTGGAAGTCAGAGAAAAATTGTGGGTTATCTTTTTTACACATTGCAAAAAAAGATAGGAGCTTAGACACATCATTGGCATTTCTTTCTCTTTGTCGCGCTTTCTTCCTGTGAACATTAATCAATATGCCATAGTCAATACGTACACAACATCATTATGTCATTATATCAGTGTAAATAACAAAATGACTTACAAGTTGATCATGTCTTGTGTAGTTAACGGTACATTCTCTGGTCCACCATGCATTTCTGAAACAAAATCCATAATACAGTGTTGCGGAATCCTGCTTTCTTGCATCGCACTAAGGAACTCCATGTATTCTGGATCATGTGTCTTGTTGCACTGTAACTGATTCTTTTCTGTATCCTTTCTGAAGAACTCATGATTATGTTCCAAATGAATAAGATCAATCCGCACTGAAATGATATTCTCTTTGGCATCGTCATAGATTTTTTTAAGTTTCATTCCAGCCCTGCATTGTGTTCGCTTGGAAATTGTATTTCGCACTTTTAGAGTACCATTTCCTCTTTCGGCACGCTTGCCTTCCATTGAACAATTCAACCACTTGCAATTTTTTCTCTCCCTATATCTCTTCAATGGAAATCCAACTTCATATGCATATCGGCTATAAAATTTGTACGCCTCATCCACATTACTAAATGTCATACCCACCTTCGGTACCAATCGTTGATCTATACTATCATCCTATTCAATTAATGGAGTCGTCATGCAGTGCACATATATAAAAAATAAGCTTCTATCATGGCGAATTTCTAGTACTTCATAAATTGCACGGACTGTATAATTAATACATGTGTCTAGCATGGCGAATTTATATGACTTCATAAATTGCACGGACTGTATAACTAATACATGTGTCTAGCATGGCGAATTTCTATGACTTCATAAATTGCACGGACTGTATAACTAATACATGTGTATTCGGCCAAATCATAACTTGCACGGAAATTGTATAACAAAATACATGGGTATTCCTTTGAACTTACATGGCTTTGGAGAATGTGTGGTGTGTCCTGCTCATGTTCACCAATTGTCCGCATGGGTATCCGCTGACTTGTTCCCACCAAACTTGAATGAACTGTGTTGCCTTCTTCAACAATTCCTGGCGCCAGTAACGCAGCCGGTGGAGTTACAGCATTCCGGCCATCGGTCGTACAGGGTGTCGTCATCGCCGTATCTTCTCCACACTGTTCGTATCCCCTGGCCGTCTCCTTTGTGTATGCCCTAACCCTTCGAGAGCTATGAACAAAAGCTGCGGCGGCTGTGTGCAGGCCGTTTTTTTTTCACCTCCTATACTCGCCTAAACCGTCCTGGCCTATATTCATGGCATGATCCAATCTCCTGCGCGATTTGCTGCGCAGTTTGCATGTCGCGAGATTTACGTGAGACCATCGTGCGACCGCCCCACGTTCCCGAACCACGCGCGCGTCACCCCACTACCCGATCTGACCACTCTCGTCCCGTCAGACGCGAATTTACGCAGCCAATAACGGCAAAATACGCAAGCATAACGCGCGTCCCACGTCACCCCACTACCCGATCTGACCACTCTCGTCCCGTCAGACGCGAATTTACGCAGCCAATAACAGCAAAATACGCAAGCATAAACGCCCACCTTGAATCGATGCATGCGTGGGTAGTCCCTCCACCTGCCACGTCGACCCGCGCCTCATTTACGCAGCCAATAACGGCAAAATACGCAAGCATAACGCGCGACTCACGTCTCCCCACCCGAGCCCCGGCCCCACGTTTCCATTTATGCAGCTTTTTCATTCAAAATCCGTATGCATAAACGCCCACCTTGAATCGGTACCTGCGCGCGGTAGTCCCACCACCTGCCACGTCGACCCGCGGCCCGCACACCTAGCCAGGCCGGGGGCCGGGGCTCTCTCTAGTAATGGAAGCCCTGGGCTTCCATTACCTCGTCCCTATATATATATATATATATATATATATATATATATATATATATATATACCCGTGGATAACATAATCATAGAGGTTTCGGCGCATAAACAAATTGGTGGGGTTTGGTTGGGGAAATAAACCAACAGCTTCAGACCTTTTTTTTGAAAGACAACAGCTTCAGACCTGAGTATCTTAAACTAAGCTTGATTTGTAGGAACTGGCAACTGACCCCTCAATGCAATATTTTACTGTGTTGGAGGCGCCTGCAGCCCACAGGGTTGAAGATCGTTCCCACGCCTTTTGTCCACCACCGGCCAGTGCAATATAATCTTTTTCTCTACTTCCAAAGTTTGTTGTACCATATAGCTAGTATCCTGTACTTCCATATCTACTAATTTGCTGTGGCCACGTACGCATGCACCGGTATTCAAACCGTTGAACAAAGTAATTAAGCACCGAAGGCGACGACCTGGATATCTGTACTAACTATTAAGGGGCAGTGTAGACTGCCCCCGCTCCCTACCCGCACGCGCACGCCCCGCAACGGCCTCCCGCCCCGCACGCCCCGCCGTCCTCCGCTCGCCCGCGCACCGCAGCCGCCGCGAAATCCCGCTCCCGCACGCCCGCGCCAGCGAAACACCGCTCCCGCAACGGCCTCCCGCACCCTACCCGCACGCACACGCCCCGCAACGGCCTCCCGTACCGCCAGCAACACCCCTCTCGCTCCCCTCCCCCCAAACCCTAAGCATATTGTCTCTCTGTTCGTCAGCAATGGTGGCAGCGGAGGCGAGGAGGAGGCCGGCGAGAGTCGCACGCTATTCGTGGGCAAGATCCCGACCGGAGGAGCCTGAGTCGCAAGCGCACTTTGCGGCCGCGACGAGCCGACGAGCTAATCGAAGGTAACGACTCCGCCCACACTCCATTTGCTGGCGATCTGGCTGCATGCCCGGCCCGTCCCCTCCCGATCCGGCCGGACGGACGCACGCACGCATCCCTCCATCGTCTGCTCGCACAACTCCGCCCAGTTCGTTGTGGTTCTCGGCGCCGGAACTGCTTGGTGCTCCCACGGAAGCACGCTGCCCCTCTCCATCCTCCCGCCTCCCCTGGTGCTTAAGTTCTTAGTTTCTCTGTGCATACAGATGTTTCTGTGAAGTTACTTGCAGTTTGTGTGTAGTAAGAACAAGCAATTTGTGTATACAACTGTTTCTGAGATGTAACAACCAAGATGTTGTTTCTGTGAGTCACAAGCAGTTTTTGTGTGAATTAAGAACAAGCAGTTTGTGTATCTGCAATAAGAAGAACTAGCACAGTCATTTTGATGGTTTCTTTCTTGTATGAAATTTTCTATTCAAGACTGAGGTACCAATTTGAATTAATTTATTTAGTATAATTTGTAATTTTCTTAGTTTCCAGCATGGTCAAGTCTGGTTTGATGAAAAGAACCAAGGGGCCTTTATTTTTTTATTATTGCAATGTTATAACATCTGTAGGTGCAGAAGTTTGGGGGGTATTCTGATTGTCCGGGACTCATTTTTGAAGCGACAACCATTTTCACGTCTAACGCCACCGACGTCTACAACCTCCAGACAATCCAGCCGCTCCGCCTCGTCCGATCTCGCAAGATCGACACATATATTTATTATCAGGTAGATGCATATACAGACATATACAATGGTGTCCACATGCTGAAATTTGTATAATATCAAATAGCAATGAAGAACTTCTGTAGGCTCATTCCTGTTTGTTATTTTTAACCATTTCATTCTGGTATATGCCAGAGGTTCATGATGTCATTCCTGGTCACATTATTGAAGTGTTTAAAATGTGAATTGATGCTCTGTAATATATATCACTAACTAGACCTTCTCACTTTTGTGACTCAATTTTTTGATAATATATTCTAGCTGCTTACACAAAAATAAAAAAGATGAGAATTTACCGTGAGTAACTCGAAGATGTAGTATCAAATGTCATAATCTGTTAGTGTTGGGTACAACACTTTGAAATATGTGTTGTTGGCATACTCCATACTCCAAGATCAAGCTGGGTGTTTTTGAATGTTGACCTCTAACAATATCAAGCAACTTCACAATGTTAGGGCCTCCATAATGATTCTAAAGAATTTTAATATCTCTTTTGATCTGCACCAGCACGAGAGCTATGGCTTAAAATCGAGATAAAAATCGTCACTGAAATTAAGAAATTTAAATAGGTGCGAAATGAAAACAGTAGCCTGTCATAGCCGAAGAATGACAAATTGCAGAAAATAGGATTCATGGTCTGCCTTTTTTCCTTATTAAGCTAAAAATGCAAGCGGGCACCCAATGGAGTTTTCATTTCACTTTGAAATCTAAATTAGTTCATTTGCATGACTTTTGGGTCGACCCAATGACCTAGAGAAATCAATAATTACATCCATATAAATGCAACTAATTGTGTGCTCAACTACTAATTTGCAGTAGCTAACTGCTAACTTCACATATTGAATATTAGTCGAGGCAATGTTTTGTGAGTAAGTAACATCCTGAAGATAGATGATGACATGAAAGTTATCGTGATCAAGTGAAATGTTCGAGACAAAATTGCACTGAGGTAAACCTGACCTCATACTAGCACTGGCTCTATTCAGTTGTGATCAAATCTTCATGCTGTTACAGGTCCCTTTCTTTCTTTTTCCTCTTATTTTTTGGGCATAACTGAGTAATAGAAATGTCAATTGTTTCAAGACACCCCTAATTATGTGTTTTTTGTAAAGTAATGTACACAAAGGAAGCACCCGTATTTGTAATTGTAATATGCCTACTACAATTTTTTGTTGCTTTTTTGCAGGTTGTTGTGAATCTGGATTATGTGATGAAGTCTCTGAGTACTCCCTTATTCCACGTTTGAAAACATTCTCTGATTGGATTCTTAAAGCAATGGCTTTAGGTAATTTTGAAGACATCTTTCCTGCAGCAAGCCGTGAATATGCACCCCTTGTTGACGAACTACGGAAAGATACTACTATTCAAGCTACATATAGAAGACATGTTTCTCGTTGATGCCTCTAAACAGTGCATCTGTCAGGGTGTGTGAACTGTAAAGTAACCTTAGGACAGATGCATAGTCTCTTAGATTGTTTCCCAAGGTAGCACAGGGTTAGTTACTACATGCCAGTCATGAAGGTATTAGAAGATAACGTTAAATTAGATAAAGCAGAATTTATATAGATTTCCCTAAGTAAGTAGGTTCTGGACAAGGTTTCATTGGCACAGTATTCATACACCAGGTACTGGTTTAGTGTTGCAGCTTGCAATGTGTTTATTCTTTTGTACCAGTGAAATGTATGTAGCCTATTTGGTGGTAGTTTCCCTGATGCATATTTAGAGTCTGCTTTCTCTAATGGTTTTCAATTGGCGAGGATCCTGCAAATAAGAATGGTGGCAAGTGGGTAATTAGATTCAAAAAGGTAGTTTTCAGGTTGATTCTATGTGGATTTGGTAAGTTAACTTGTACTATCAATATATGTGCGTTTACAAGATTGTTTGTTGCGTTGATCATATTTTGGTTAAACCCCAAACTCTTCCATTACCTGAACCCCTACTCTATGATGACAGTCACATAGGCTTGTTTGGTACTATATGCAGAATGATCTGTTAATTGCGAGAGCCTGAGCCAAAAAGTAAAAAAATGTTTGTGCTTCAATTTCTAAATTCTTTCAAAGAAACGCAACAAATTAGTATACAAGTATCAAATAGTTACTGTGAGGTTGAGCCTGAGCCAAAAAGCTAAAAAACATGTTTGTGCTTCAATTTCTAAATTCTGACAAAGAAATATATAGATTAGTATACAAGTGAAAATAGTATATCTTCCATTTCTTGCTTAACTTTAGTTTTATATTTAGGCTTGTACTTTGGGTACCCAGCTTGGAGTGTTTCTTTCTCTCTCTAAAAATTCTCTTCATTTTATGACACTTGAGTGGGAGTAAATAGTAGGCTCACTACAGCCTTACAGAAGCCAATAACCCACTTGATCTTGCTATAATGATGTTCTTAGAATACTTATAGATGTGCTGGCTGGAACATTAGCTCTGACAAGATAGAAGCTTGTTTGTTCTGTTATTTAGTCATGTCTGCCCCTGAAACTACTGAAACCTAAAATCTGAAACTGAAAATATGAAAATCTAAAACTAAAAATCTGAAACTGAATATTGTATGTCATGTTTGTGTCATGTTTTCTTAGACTGCATTGAACTCCAACATAGACTGAGAAACAGGGAATTATAGCTAGAACTTGGAATTATAGCTAGAACTTGGATCTATGTCTGTCCCTTCATGACGTGAGTCAGAATCATAATGCACGTTTTGGCATAATTATATTGTTCTAGCAGATTGATGTTGGTGCAATAATTCCTAATTTCTGTGATGCAGCTGAGTAATTTCCGTCCAGAGTTCAGATCCGGTCTGTATGGTTTCATCCCTGCTGGATTGACACAATCGTTTCTTGATGCTGTTAATAATGGTGTTGTCCCTACAATCTCTTCATCATGGCATGTATATTATGATTGCTTATAGCAATGTGGCTTCTGTTTTTTTGGCTTACAGTTTCACAGATCGTGTTTCCCTCTGGGTGGAAGCTATCTGATTCTTTTAAAATTTTATTATGCAGAGTGTGGAGGAGGCAGAATGGCAGAGGGCATTTGATTCTGCTGTGGGCACTTGCAATTCTTCTTTTGACACAGATGTGTTAGATCATCTACCAAGATTTATGAATCAAAGCGTGTTTCACTGGTTCCAGTGTCACCAAAATCTGCAATAAATATGCTATTCCTTTGGAATGTAAACAACTGCATATTCATGTCAGTTAATAGAGTTCAAGCACATTTTCTCCATTGTAGTCTTGAGAAGGGCATTTTTCTAATAGATAACTATGAAGTGTGTTGAACATCATGTTTAGTAGGAGTGTCAGGTTTACTCAGGTTGTTGTTTCTTTGCATTGCAACCTTAAAAACAAAGGATTCTTATCTATCTAGACAGTATTTCTCTGTTTTACACCCAAATTCTAATATTCCATTTTCTCTCATCAATTTCAACATTTTTTACTTCTGCATTTACTACTGCACCTTCAGTCCTTTCATCATTTAATGCAGACTAATCGACTGAGGTTTGCCTCATGTGATCGAAAAAGACTGAAGATTTAAATCTGTATAGTAGGCTAAGAAAATTTCACACGTCTGTTTTGCTTCCATTATTATGTATATATAGCTTTTGTTTATGTCCTTCATAGCAGTATTCAATTTTTAGGTTGAGTTGTTTTAACCTCAATACAATCCCTTTTTGTTCAGGTTATTATCAAAGCTCGTGATGGTGCTAGGAGCAGTGCTCGGAATAGCTTGTCTGAAAGTAACAATTTGAAGGCTATGGATCACTGCGGTCTCAAAGGATAGTTTCTTTAGCATTTCACAAATGACTACTTGTGTGGGACAACAGGATGTTGAAGGCAAGCATGTCCCTTTTGGTTTTATTGATCGGATGTTGGCACATTTCACAAAAGATGACTATAGTCTTGAAAGGCAGTAAAATGTGAGATATTTTTGCCACGGTCACGTGATCCAGGACCGGCTGTTGCATCTGCAGAACATTCGGAAAGCGTCGTCTCTGTCATTGTGTCGTTGCAATGCACGGTCATTGCTTATGCAAATATCTATTTTAGTGATGCTAATAAAAGTGTAAAATAACAATTAGTATTTTTTGTATATTAATTTATTTTACCATATTGATTCCGTAGTAACGTACGGGTATATACCTAGTATATATATAGCACGAAAGAAACAGCACTCATGTAGACAAATCCAGACGTACGCCGTCGCTAGCTGCTGGCGTTTTGACTTGCTGTGCTCCCGGCGGTTTATTACATGCAATAACTCTCTCTCTCTCTCTCTCTCTCTCTCCGCGGGCGCGCAGAGGCAGGCCGCCTGCACAGGTGCCGCCGCTAGCTCGATCGATCGACGGAACCGCGCGCGCGCCTTGTGGCCGGGCTTTTAGAGATAATTAAAAACAGCAACAAGATCTCTAGATGTAGAGGATCGACCTTGAGTGGGTAGGGTAGGTGCTCATCATCTTGCTGGCTGCATGCAGCAGCTTCTAGTTTTGCGCTACAGCAAAAAGCTACAGCGAGCACACAGGCGGGGCGTCCGTCCGTTAGCGGTGGCGAGCGACGATGATATGATGTTGATGTGATGCACGCGCGCGTTGCGTGGGAGCTGCGATCGATCGATAGGGGATCGAGAGACATGCCGGCATGGGACGGAGCGGGCCGGCCGGGCGAGAGCTTTGAAAACGACACGCATGCGTGCGTTGCGTGCGTGCGCCCGGGAGGTGCAGTGCAATCTATATATCGGAGAGAGATAGAGAGATAGAAGCGTCCACAGCTCCCAAATGGTAGCTGCTGTAGCTCGATCGACCACTGATCGACCGTGAGAGGAGAGGAGAGGAGAGGCGCGGCGGTCAGGTCCATTTGACCACTGACCGGCCGTCCGGACCTCAACTCAAGCGTTCAATAATCAGATCGTGCGGTGCGGTGCCGTGCCGCGCGGCCTGAATGAAAGCAAGCAACGGGAGATGGGAGCCAGCAGCAGCGGCAGCGCGAGTGTACTGCATCGAGCTGCTGGCATGCATGCATGCATGCATGGGCCTGCGCGCGTGAGCGTGATTACGGCCGGCCGGGGCCGGAAGCAGGAGCTGCGTGCGGCGGCTACTCCGATCCACGCGCCACCACCACCACGTGTCTGATCGAGATCTGTACGGCGTGGGAGGGCGGGGCCGCTCCTCCCCTCTCTTTGACCGCCAAGCCGAACCACTTGACCGCATGTGACCGTGCTCAATCCATCTGTAATCGATCCACACGGCGCAGTTCTGCTCCCCACGGGCATAAACGTGCATCAAAGTGTAAGAGCAAGTTTAATAATGCATGCAGTCGACTACTCGCTGTAAAGATTTTTGCAGCCTCTGCTATTATTTAGCTAGCTCATCTAATTAATAGTTAAACTCTTCACTATTAGTGCAGTATACCACCTATCTCTATCATCAAAATCGATCGAATGTAAATTTACAACCTGCTTTTAAATTTCTGTCTTTCATTTTTCTCTCTCCCTCCACCTCTTATCATACATGCATGCTCCAACGTCTCCAGGGACCATGAACGTGCGTTGGATACGCAGCCCCCTCTATGTTATTATTAGTTCATGCGATTCAAATAGAGGATCGAAGTCGAAGGGTCAAAATCTGATGCGATGGGATCCTCATAGCTGCAAAATCTGATAACAGGTAGTCCCTTTATTTATTCTTTCACTTACTCTAGACCCTTTGAAGATCAACATTTTAAATAATGCATGAGGCTGTACATGCCCTGGTACATAGAAAAACAAAAAAAAAATGGATTCTTACATCCTCATTTCCTGCACAGATTCATATTTTATTTTATTTTCCAACTTTTCTTTCGCGCTACCCTGGCACGTACTCAGAAATTGAAATCAGCATCAAACTTTCCATACAGCCTGCGTTCCCTAATTTCAAATACAGCAGGAACGGACTACTACTAATTGAAGTACGTACTACCCACCTTGCAGTATATACATATACTACTATGTACTAATTGAATTCACTACCGGAATCCGGGACTTTGCCAAGTGCCGGACACTTTGTCGAGTGTCTTTTATCGGGCACTCGGCAAAGGAGGCTTTGCCGAGAGCCGCACTCGGCGAACTCCTGCTCTCGGTAACGAGCTGGTTTGCCGAGTGCAGGACACTCGGCACAGGAGAACTCTCGGTAAAGCCATGTTTGCCGAGTGTCAAACACTCGGCAAAGGTGGCGCTCGACAAAGGCCCGTCAGCGGTCGTCAGCCTTTACCGAGGGCCGAGGGTCGGCACTCGGCAAAGAGGCTTCTTTGCCGAGTGCCAAATACTGGGCACTCGGCAAAGCATATTTTAATTTTTTAGATTTTGTCCACCAAACTTTTTGTGTTATGTTCATACACTATGTAGACTTACATGTATCATTTGTGGACAATTATAACAGAGTTTTCAATCGTTAGTAGATTTAGTTCGTTTATTTGAATTTCTTCGGAAAATTCAGATTTGAACTGCAGGTCACTCGAAACTTGAAAAACCGTGCATGCAAAAATGATATTCATGTTACTTAGCATAAGTTACGACCGATTCTAGGAGCGGACCGGAAACTTCGAGCAACATGCTCACTAAACATGGTCGTGAACTTGCCATCCATATGTTTAAAAATTGTATAAAACACAAACAAAGTCAGAAAATCATGAAACGTGTCCACGTGTCATGATAACATATGTAGAGGCTGTAATAAAAATTCGAAAAAGTTTCGAGGATACTGTGACGCACTATGTGTAGAAACCTAAGAGATCCACATTGAAACGACTCTATGATTTCATGTGTAGTTCTCTTATGTTTCTACACATAGTGTCTCACAACTTTCTCCAAATATTCTAAATTTTTTATCACAACCTCTACATATGATATTATGACACGTGGACAAGTTTCATGATTTTCTGAGTTTGTTTGTGTTTTATAAAATTTTTAAACAGCCGGATGGCAAGTTCACGACCATGTTGAGTGAGCATGGTGCTCGAAGTTTCCGGTCCGCTCCTGAAATCGGTCGTAACTTGTGTTAAATAACATGGATATGATTTTTGCATGAACGGTTTTCCAAGTTTCGAGTGACTTGCAGTTCAAATGTGATTTTTTCGAAGAAATTCAAATAAACGAAATAAATCTACTAGCTATAGAAAACACTTTTATAATTGTCTCAAAATGGTACATATAGGTCTATATAGTGTTGTCGGGGACCATAATTAGGGGTACCCTCACGACGCCTAATTCTCAGCTGGTAACCCCCATCAGCATAAAGCTGCAGAGGCCTGATGGGTTTGATTAAGTCAGGGATCAGTACATACGAGCGACTCGATCACGCCACGCCCGAGCCTAGCCTCGGGCAAGGGCAGCCGACCCTGAGGTGTTTCCGTCTCGCCCGAGGCCCCCTTTTTTCACGGCTAAGGCCCTGGAAGACGGCGAACTCCGCTCCGCCCGACCCAGGGCTCGGACTCGGGCTAAGGCCCCGGAAGACGGCGAACTCCGCTCCGCCCGACCCAGGGCTCGGACTCGGGCTGAGGCCCCGGAAGACGACGAACTCCGCTTCGCCCGACCCAGGGCTCGGACTCCGCCCTGGCCTCTGCCGAACGACCTCCGCCTCGCCCGACCCAGGGGCTCGGGCTCGGCCTCGGCCATGCAGGGCAGACTCAACTTCAGCTTCGGAGGAGCCTCCACATCGCCCGACCTAGGGCACAAGACCGCCACGTCAACAGGAAGCGCCATCATCACCCTACCCCGAGCTGACTCAGGCCGCAGAAAACAAGACCGGCGTCCCATCTGGCTAGCTCCGCCAGATAGGCAATGATGGCGCCCCGCTAGGCCCATGACGACGGCGGCTCTCAGCTCCCTTACGAAAGCAGGGGGACGTCAGCAAAGGCCCAACCACTCCGACAGCTGTCCCCCCGTCAAGCTCCATTGCTTCTCCGACAGCCACGACGCCACACCAGCTGGGTGCCAAGATCTCTCCGGCTGCCACCTTGGCATGTACTTAGGGCACTAGCTCTCCCCCGCTAGACACGTAGCACCTTGCTACACCCCCATTTGTACACCTGGATCCTCTCCTTACGCCTATAAAAGGAAGGACCAGGGCCTTCTTAGAGAAGGTTGGCCTCGCGGGAACGAGGGCAGGGGCAGGCGCTCTCTTGGGGCCGCTCGCTCCCCTCACCCGCGCGGACGCTTGTAACCCCCTACTGCAAGCGCACCCGACCTGGGCGCGGGACGAACACGAAGGCCGCGGGATCTCCGCCTCCCTCATCACGACCCGGCTCCGGCCACCGACCTCGCTCTCTCCCCCCTTCGCGCTCGCCCACGCGCTCGACCCATCTGGGCTGGGGCACGCGGCACACTCACTCGTCGGCTCGGGGACCCCCCGGTCTCGAAACGCCGACAGTTGGCGCGCCAGGTAGGGGCCTGCTGCGTGTTGACGAGCAGTTTCCCGTCAAGCTCCAGATGGGCAGTCTCCAACGACCTCTCCGACCCGGGACGGTGCTCCGTTTCGGGAGCCTCGAGTTCATGTCTCTCGACAGCGGCTACGACATGGTACTCCTTCCCCCGCCGTGCGGCGGCGACAATGGCGGTCGACAGCCCGCCCGCCGGCGGCGGAATCGACGACGTCTTTCCCGCGTGGGGGAAGAACAACATTCGAGCTCACCCCATCCTCTCCCTCGCCATCGGAGGAGGAGGCGGGGCAACCAGGGCCGAGCGGGAGGCTGCGCTCCGACGGCTGTCGAGCAAATCGGCATCCCCAGTGCCCCAACGGAGGACACGCTGGGCGTCACCCTCGCGTTCGAGGCGAAGGCGAGCGCCATCCCCCCGCAACACGTCGACCCCGAGCAGGTGGACGACGCCAGCACGCTCACGAAGGGCCTGCAGGACGTCGCCCTCGTACCCAAGACGACGGTGCGATCAGCCCCCGATGTGACTTCGTCGCTCCTCGTCGACAAAAAGGTACCGACTGATTCCCATCCTTCGTCATTTCGACTCGACCTCAACCCGCCTAGCGACCTCGTTCTGGCGGGCACTCACGTTGAGGCGAGTGCAACCCCTCTGGGGTTTCGTGTGCGGTCGCCTTGGGACCGATTGACGGGCGTCTCGACCTACGGGCCCTCTGGGTCCGAGGAAGATGACGACCCCACCATCCTCTGGGATTTCTCTGGATCTGGCAACCCCAGTGCCATGCGGGACTTCATGACCGCATGTAACTACTGCCTCTCCGACTGTTCCGACGGCAGCCGCAGCCTTGAGCAAGTCCGCGGGGCGCAGGCCGGGCTCGACGAGGGGGCAGAAGCGCTCGAGTCGATCCGCCGGGACGCCGGGCAGGTATGGGCGAGCCAGCCCCCGGCCGGAGAAATACGTCACCTGCCCCAGGGTCTCCAGCACCGCATCGCCAACGAGGCCAGGGACAGGCCGCCACCCGCATCCGGCGGAACCGGTCAGGACCTGGCAGCCGCGGCGATGCTCCTCCGCGCGATGCCGGAGTCATCAACCACCGAGGGTCGGCGAATCCAGGGAGAGCTCAAGCATCTCCTGGAAGGCGCTGCGGCCCGGCAGGCCGAAAGCTCTGCCTCCCGAAGGCAGGGGTACCCCTCGGAACCTCGTGCCGCAACTTCCCGACTCATGCGGGAAGCCTCGGTCTACACCGGGCGCACGCGCAACACTGCGCCTGCGGCCCCGGGTCACCTCGGTGACGAGCACCCTCATCGCGACCGACGGGCACGCCTCGACGAAAGGGTGCGCCGAGGCTATCACCCCAGGCGTGGGGGACGCTACGACAGCGGGGAGGATCGGAGTCCCTCGCCCGAACCACCCGGTCCGCAGGTCTTCAGCCGAGCCATTCGGCGGGCGCCATTTCCGACCCGATTCCGACCCCCGACTACTATCACAAAGTACTCGGGGGAAACAAGACCGGAATTGTGGCTCGCGGACTACCGCCTGGCCTGTCAACTGGGTGGAACGGACGACGACAACCTCATCATCCGCAACCTCCCCCTGTTCCTCTCCGACACTGCTCGCGCTTGGTTGGAGCACCTGCCTCCGGGGCAGATTTCCAACTGGGAGGATTTGGTCCAAGCTTTCGCCGGCAACTTCCAGGGCACGTACGTGCGCCCCGGGAATTCCTGGGACCTCCGAAGCTGTCGGCAACTGCCGGGAGAGTCTCTTCAGGACTACATCCGGCGGTTCTCGAAGCAGCGCACCGAACTGCCCAACATCACCGACTCCGATGTCATCGGCGCGTTCCTTGCCGGCACCACCTGCCGTGACCTGGTGAGCAAGTTAGGTCGCAAGACCCCCACCAGGGCGAGCGAGCTGATGGACATCGCCACCAAGTTCGCCTCCGGCCAGGAGGCGGTCGAGGCCATCTTCCGAAAGGACAAGCAGCCCCAGGGCCACCCGTCGGAAGATGCTCCCGAGGCATCTACTCCGCGCGGCGCCAAGAAGAAAGGCAGGAGGAAGTCGCAAGCGAAACGCGACGCTGCCGACGCAGATCTTGTCGCCGCCACCGAACATAAGAACCCTCGGAAGCCCCCCGGAGGTGCTAACCTCTTCGACAAGATGCTCAAGGAGGCGTGCCCTTACCATCAGGGGCCCGTCAAGCATACCCTCGAAGAGTGCGTCATGCTTCGGCGCCACTTCCACAGGGCCGGGCCACCCGCAGAGGGTGGCAGGGCCCGCGACGACGACAAAAGGGAAGATCGCCAAGCAGGAGAGTTCCCCGAGGTCCGCGACTGCTTCATGATCTACGGAGGGCATGCGGCGAATGCCTCGGCTCGGCATCGCAAGCGAGAGCGTCGGGAGGTCTGCTCGGTGAAGGTGGCGGCGCCAGTCTACCTAGACTGGTCCGACAAGCCCATCACTTTCGACCAAAATGACCACCCTGACCACGTGCCGAGCCCGGGGAAGTACCCGCTCGTCGTCGATCCCATCATCGGCGACGTCAGGCTCACCAAGGTCCTGATGGATGGGGCAGCTGCCTCAATATCATCTACGCCGAGACCCTCAGACTCCTGCGCGTCGATCTGTCCTCTGTCCGAGCAGGCGCTGCGCCCTTCCACGGGATCATTCCCGGGAAGCGCGTCCAGCCCCTCGGACAGCTCGACCTTCCAGTCTGCTTCGGAACACCCTCCAACTTCCGAAGGGAGACTTTGACATTCGCGGTGGTCGGGTTCCGAGGAACCTACCACGCAGTGTTGGGAAGGCCATGCTACGCGAAGTTCATGGCCATCCCCAACTACACCTACCTGAAGCTCAAGATGCCGGGCCCCAACGGGGTCATCACCGTCGGCCCCACGTACAAACACGCGTTCGAATGCGATGTGGAGTGCGTGGAGTACGCCGAGGCCCTCGCCGAGTCCGAGGCCCTCATCGCCGACCTGGAAAGCCTCTCCCGAGAGGTGCCGGACGTGAAGCGACACGCCGGCAACTTCGAGCCAGCGGGGACGGTTAAGGCCGTCCCTCTCGACCCCAGTGGCGACACCTCCAAGCAGATCCGGATCAGTTCTGGGCTCGACCCCAAATAGGAAGCAGTACTCGTCGACTTTCCCCGCGCAAACGCCGACATTTTTGCGTGGGGTCCCTCGGACATACCCGGCATACCGAGGGATGTCACCGAGCACTCGCCGGATATTCGGGCAGGAGCCCGACTCGTCAAACGGCCTCTGCACGGACGACGCCCGGGGGCTGCGCCCTTCCTCCACTCACACACGAGAATCAGTCATCAAGGAAGGGTCGGCCTCGCCCCGGCGGAGCCCGACCCTTCCTCGGGGGCTAAAAAGGGGGAACCCCTCTCGTCGAGTTTGGATGCACCTTTCCGCGTCAAAGAAATTCTTTTTTCGATCAAGAAGGGTTTTTTGCGTTCTCCCGGATGCGTCAGAAGCAGGGTCCCGAGGAGCGAACTTGGGTACAAATAAATGGCGAGACCGACTGAGCCGAGGAACACCTATGCCTCCGGGCTAGGGACACCTCACTCATCGCCTGCCACGAAAAAGGACCCAGCTCGGGAAATCACCCTGTTGTTGACAATTCGGGCCAGGCGCGCAAATTGAAACGAAAAGGAGTATGACTTCACGCAAGAAAAGTAAAGTGTCCAGGCCCCGGCGGCCGCGGCAAAGCGCACATCCAACAGAAATTGCCCCCAACAAAAGTCAGGCGTCGCCTTGGGAAGGCGCCGCGCCCTCGGTTCCACCCCCGCCGTCGGTAAGGTCCACCTCCGCTTCCAGCGGTGGCGCAGGAGGAAGAATCTCCACCTCGAAGATGGTCGCCAGCGCCGCACTCGGACCCGCGGCGACCGCGTCGAGCCGCTGAACTTCTGCCAGGGCGGCCTCGTCTTCGTCAGGAAGGCAATACCCCTCACTGACCCGCTCCAAGTCCACGACGTAATGGGAAGCGAGCACGGCGAAGGCCCGCCTGACGCCGTGGTGTAGCGCCCCGCGGACTTTACCGCGCGCGTAATCACCAAGGGCTTGAAGACGGCTTTGGGGGGAGCTTCCTGAAGGGACGTCGTCGGGACCAAGGGTCCGATAGACATCCGAGATGGCCTCGGACATGGCCGCGAGATCGACCTCCCTCTGCTCAGCAGCCCCAGCGAGCGCCTCGGCGAGCGCTTTGGCAGACTCGTCAAGGGCAGACTCGAGCTCTGCGAACAACCAGAAGAAAGACCTCAAACACAAGCGGAAGAAACGGACAAGAACGAGAACCGAGGACGGTCGAGGCATACCTCCGGCTCGGACGCGCTGCTCCGAGGCCGCGACTTGGGCCGCGGCCAGATCGGCCGCGAGGGTCTTGGCCCGGCTTTCGGCCTCGGCAGCCTGGCCCCGAGATTGGTCCCGCTCCTCGGTAACCTGGACGAGCTCCGACCGCTGCCGTAGCGCCTCCGTGCGCGTCGCCGCCGCCTCGGCCCTCAGGTCAGCGCAGAGCAACTGGAGGTCCGCTATCTTAGCGTCCTGCTGAGAAAGGCGCGCGGTAGCCCCGGCGAGCGAAGTCCTCAGGGACCGCAGCAAGCCCCAGACGTCGGCCTCACGGCGGATGAACGACGACTTGGCGGCGCTCCGGTCCGTCAGATCCTGGAAAGGAAAACAAGGCATCACGACGAACGCCTCGCTCGCAGAAGGGAGAAGGTATGCCTGAAACCATTACCTGGAGGATTTTGGGGACGTCCCCGCAGAGAACCTCCAGCGACGATCGGAGCGACCCCACCGTCGCTTCCGCACGCTTGCGGAGCTCGTCCCAGGACTGGTCCTCCTGTTCGTCGTCAAGGACGAAGATAGGGTCCGAAGCCTCACGGGTCCGGAATCGGAGCAACTGGCCCCGGGCCTCGGGGCTCCACCGCACAGCGACAAGGCTGCCGCCCGCCTGGATGAACTGCGCGTCCACGCCCACTTCTTCCGAGGCCCTGGGCGCCGGCGCTGCGGCCGCCTCAACGCCGGCAGCAACCGCATGCTCTCCGACTGGGACGATGCCAACTGCGGTGGCGGCAGGCGCCGGCATGGCCGACACGACAGGCGGGCTCGGGACCGCGTCGGCGCCGGCCGCCTCCCCGATCACGATGGCCGCCTCGGCAGAAGAGCCCGCCTCGAGGACCTGCTCCCCCGGGACATGCGACGCCTGAGCCCCATGCGGCGAAGCGCCCTGCGAAAGGGTCGGCTGAGCGGCGGGGCCCGGGATGGCGCCAGCCGCCTGGACCGACGCCGTCTTAAGGGCCTTCCGGGGCGCCAGGTCGGTAGGGCCATGGCTCCGCTTGCTGGGAAAAAGAAGAAAGGGAAAATCACGGCCAAGACGTACGAATGAAGCGCCGGGACGGAGACATTCCAAGGTACTTACCCGCTCCGGGCCATGATCCACTGTGCCTGGGGGGAGGCCTCTAGGCTCCCGCTCCCCGGAACCACCGCCGAGGTCCGCCTCGCCGACAGCCCCGGCACCGCCCTCGCCTTGGGCGCCCCTGACGCCCGGGAGGCGGACTGCCCAGGCGCCGCCATGGCAACCTGAGGACCGCTCCCCCGCGCTGCCGGCGCGGGGGATGGCTCTCGAGGGACGGACCCCTCGGCCCGGCTCCCTGGAGTCGCGTCAGCTCCTCCAGCCGAGGGGTCAAGTACCCTCTCGGGTTGCCCCCGTCCCTCAGGACGGGGATCCGGCGTCTCGGCTCCAGGAACCGACGACATCGGCCCGCTCGGGGGCTGACTCGACAGCTCCCGGCCACACCCCAAGCTGGGGCTAAGGCCGAGACGGGCGGCCATGTCGTCCTCCTCCTCTTCACCATCGTCGTCGTCGTCGTCGGATGTCTCTGGCGACAGCTCCCTGGGGAGTCCTTCCCTCTCCTGCTGGCGACGGCGTTTCTCCAGGGCGTCCCGAGCCCGCCTCCGCTTGCGGGCCCTGGCCTTCTCCGCATCCTTTTTCTTCTTCTCCTCCTCCGCGGCGACCCGCCGCGCTGCCCGACCCACCGCGTCCTCCGGGACCCGCGGCAAGGAGGGTTTGTGTCGCCCCACCTCCTAAAAAGGGGGGAGGGGGAAAGAAACCCAATCGTGAGAACTAGGAGCAACCTGGTATATGAGGAAGGAAGGAGCGAACACTCACCAGAGTGACGCACCCCTGGTCGGGGCGCATTCGAGGCTGAGAGAAGGCGTGGGGGTCTGGCTTCCCCATCGCGGCCGACACCCGCCATTGAAGGGCGTCATGGGGAAGAGAATCAGGGGACATCTGTGACCCCTCCCAGTCGGCCTCCTGGGTCATCTCCCAAAGCGACAGCCGCCGCTCCGCCAGGGGGAGCACCCTCCGACGATGGATGGCGGCAACCACTCCCGCGGCGGTGAGTCCTCCCTCCCGCAGCGCCTTCAGGGCCTGGAGAAGAGGTTCGAGGTTCTTCTGCCTCTCGTGTGGAGTCCCGTGGCGCCAGGCGTCGGGAGCGGCGGTGACAACCCGCTGAGAGAACGGCGGGAGCAACTCTTCGTCATTCCGGAGGTAGAACCACCGGCGCTGCCAACCCTTGTTTGAGGATGCGAGGACGGCAGGGATATACTGCGACGACCGCGACTGCCTCAACAAAAGGGTGCAGCCGCCGGCCCGCACCGCTGCGCGGACCTTCCTCTCCCCCGTCGGCGAGGCAAAAAGCTCGGCGAAGAAGAGATGAGTCCACAAATCCCAATGGGGGGCGATCCCCAGATACCCCTCGCACACCGCTACGAAGATAGCGGCCTGCGAGATGGAGTTGGGGGTGAGGTTGTGCAACTCCACCCCGTAATGGAACAGGATGGCCCGCATAAAGCGGCTCGTCGGCACACCAAACCCCCGCTCATGGAAGGAGATGAAACTCATGACGTACCCCGGCGGAGGGGATGGAGCGACTCTGCCCGCGGGAGGAATCCATTCCGGCCGCTGCTCATCGGTGAGAGGGCGGAGCAAACCCTCGCCGACGAGGTCCTCCAGATCACCCGCCGTCACCGTGGAGAAGGGCCACGGGTCGCACGGCGGGATGATGGTCACCCGATCAGCCATCGCCAAAGCAGAAAGGGTGGCGGCGCGAAGGACAGGGGAGGGCGGTTTTCTTTTCCCTGGCTAGATCTCTCAGACTGCAAAAAACCTAAGAGGGAGACGAGAAGCGGAGTCGAGAACCGTCACCAGACCCTCTCCGGGGTATATAAAGACCAAGGTGAAGACGGTTCCAACGTACCGCCCGAACCGGACGCGGGGTTCAAAAAACGCAAAGCAAAACAGCCGTTCCTCGAACGGCTCGCGCACGCAACGGCAGCCTCGCCGACCGCTCGCCCCGGCGCATTAACTCCGCGGCTAAACAGGCGGCGCTTCTGGCAGGAGCAGCTGGCGACGTTTCGCCTTCACGACCACACCAGAAAAGGTACGCCACGTCGTTCAATTTCGTGTCCTTTTTCCCTTTTTTCTCTTTCTCTATCTCTTGCAACAGGGACCGGGAAAGGGAATACCCCCAAAGGGATCCTTCCCCGTGAAGGAGTTAGGCTCCGAGCCTCCTTACTGATCAGGGGTTCGAAGGTTGCCCCCCCGAAGGGTTCAACAGTCGCCTCAAATCGCGTGGGCCCGACACCCACTACTGGTCAGAGGTTCAAAGGTCGGCCTCCCGAAAGGTTCCATGACCGCCTCAGGCTACTCGGGCTCCGCGCCCATTACTGATCAGGGGTTCGAAGGCTGGCCCCCCGAAGGGTTCACAGTCGCCTCAGACACCGAGCGAGGGATGACCAGGGGTACGTTCGATACATAACCAAGGCTCGGGCTGCGCTCCCGAGGTACCCTAGGACATTTCCGAGACCAGCGGGAACGATCCTGTAACGGAATCCCATCGGAGGGAGGCATCGAGCCCTCGGACCCCGTCGCCAGGGGACCGGGTCCGGCAGATCACCCGCAGGTACTTTTGGGCGTGCCTCCGGGCCCCTAGCCGACCCCCAACGAACGGGGCACGGACGTCCACTCGGATTACCCGATTGCAGCTCACCGGAGACACCATGTTCGGTGCCCATCGAGGGTAACATGGCGCTCTCCCCCCCTCCTCCTTGCGGAAAGGCGACGTAGGGGCGTATGTAAAAAAGCCGAGTCTGTCCCTGATCGCCCTCTCGCCCTGTGCGGAGGCTCGGGGGCTGCTCTCGCAAAACCGGCTCCGGCCAAACCGTTGACAGCGTCAACATACCAGCCCGAGAACTTGGGCCCCGACAGTGCACCCGGGCTACGGCCTGTTCGCATGAGGGAACCGCCAGACCAGCCGAAGCATTACGCAAGGCATTAAGACCTCGAAGGAGCAAAATCACTCCTCCGAGGCCTCGGGGGCTACACCCGGCGGGTGCGCTCGCGCGCACCCACCGGAACAAAATGCAACCGAGGAAGGCTGGTCCCCTTGCAAAAAAGTGCGACGAAAGCCTCCAAGCGAGTGCTAACACTCCCTTCGAGGCTCGGGGGCTACTGTCGGGGACCATAATTAGGGGTACCCTCACGACGCCTAATTCTCAGCTGGTAACCCCCATCAGCATAAAGCTGCAGAGGCCTGATGGGTTTGATTAAGTCAGGGATCAGTCCATACGAGCGACTCGATCACGCCACGCCCGAGCCTAGCCTCGGGCAAGGGCAACCGACCCTGAGGTGTTTCCGTCTCGCCCGAGGCCCCCTTTTTTCACGGCAGACACATCTCCGGCTCGCCCGAGGCCTTGCCTTCGTTGAGAAGCAACCCTGACTAAATCACCGCGCCGACCGACCGAGTCACTAGGGCATTTAACGCAAAGAATGAGACTGACGGGCGGCAAGGCTTGGCCGAAAGCGCCATAGGAAGCTCCGCCCGACCCAGGGCTCGGACTCGGGCCAAGGCCCCAGAAGACGGCGACCTCCGCTCCGCCCGACCCAGGGCTCGGACTCGGGCTAAGGCCCCGGAAGACGGCGACCTCCGCTCCGCCCGACCCAGGGCTCGGACTCGGGCTAAGGCCCCGGAAGACGGCGAACTCCGCTCCGCCCGACCCAGGGCTCGGACTCGGGCTAAGGCCCCGGAAGACGGCGAACTCCGCTCCGCCCGACCCAGGGCTCGGACTCGGGCTGAGGCCCCGGAAGACGACGAACTCCGCTTCGCCCGACCCAGGGCTCGGACTCCGCCCTGGCCTCTGCCGAACGACCTCCGCCTCGCCCGACCCAGGGGCTCGGGCTCGGCCTCGGCCATGCAGGGCAGACTCGACTTCGGCTTCGGAGGAGCCTCCACATCGCCCGACCTAGGGCACAAGACCGCCACGTCAACAGGAAGCGCCATCATCACCCTACCCCGAGCTGACTCAGGCCGCAGAAAACAAGACCGGCGTCCCATCTGGCTAGCTCCGCCAGATAGGCAATGATGGCGCCCCGCTAGGCCCATGACGACGGCGGCTCTCAGCTCCCTTACGAAAGCAGGGGGACGTCAGCAAAGGCCCAACCACTCCGACAGCTGTCCCCCCGTCAAGCTCCATTGCTTCTCCGACAGCCACGACGCCACACCAGCTGGGTGCCAAGATCTCTCCGGCTGCCACCTTGGCATGTACTTAGGGCACTAGCTCTCCCCCGCTAGACACGTAGCACCTTGCTACACCCCCATTTGTACACCTGGATCCTCTCCTTACGCCTATAAAAGGAAGGACCAGGGCCTTCTTAGAGAAGGTTGGCCTCGCGGGAACGAGGGCAGGGGCAGGCGCTCTCTTGGGGCCGCTCGCTCCCCTCACCCGCGCGGACGCTTGTAACCCCCTACTGCAAGCGCACCCGACCTGGGCGCGGGACGAACACGAAGGCCGCGGGATCTCCGCCTCCCTCATCACGACCCGGCTCCGGCCACCGACCTCGCTCTCTCCCCCCTTCGCGCTCGCCCACGCGCTCGACCCATCTGGGCTGGGGCACGCGGCACACTCACTCGTCGGCTCGGGGACCCCCCGGTCTCGAAACGCCGACAAGTGTAGGAACACACCACAAAAATTCTGGTTGGGAAAATAAAATAAATAAAAATTTAATTTGCCGAGTGTCCAGAAATGACACTCGGCAAAGTAGCCTTTGCCGAGTGCCAGCTAGTTGACACTCGGCAAAGAATAGTAAAAGAATCTTTGTCAAGTGCCAGCGATATGGCACTCAGCAAAGAATATTTTAAAATTTTAAAAAAATCTTTGCCGAGTGCCAGATCACGAGCACTCGGCAAAGAAAGAAAATATACTGGCCGCGTGTTCTTCTTTCTCCTTCTTTCTCTCCTCCCACTCTCTCTGTCACGCCGCGTCGTCCGTCCGCCGTCGCGCCGTCCACCCACCGCCGCAAGCGCCCCTCCCCGCGCCGGCCCCTCCCCGCGCTGCCGCCTCCTCGCGCCCGCCCGCTCGTCGCGTCGTCCTGCCGCCCCTCCCCTCGCCGGCCCCTCGCCACGGCCGTGCCCGCCCCGCCCACCGCGCCCGCCCGCTCGTCGCGCCGCCGCCTCCCCGCGCCGCCGTCTCCCCCGCGCGCCACCGTCTAAAGGTATAAATTTTTCATGGTTTCATTTATTGAGAATTAACTGTTTTTGTCATTTGTTGAGAATTAACTGGTATTAATTAATAAACAATATTATTTACCATGGTTTCATTTGAACAAACACATGTTTATATTAATGTATTGATGTTTCATAGATTGAATATATATATATATATATATATATATATATATATATATATATATATATATATGTGTGTGTGTGTGTGTGTGTGTGTGTGTGTGTGTGTGTGTTTGCCGGCAGTTGACCCTGCCCTCTTCCGCCACCTCCATTGTTCCGTGCAGTTGACCCTGCTCTCTTCCATACTCATGTGAGTATCAAAATTGTAGTTAGATGTTGGTAATGCATCTGGTATAACACATGCAATCTCTTCTCTGTGCAGGGCCAATCTGGGGCGGCATCCAACAACCCTCCAGAAGGGTTCAGCCCAACGCAGCACCAGTCGCACCGCCCACCTCCATGAGAGTTATGTTTTCAGTGTTTAGACTTTAGAACTTGTGTTGAATACTTATGTTTGTGTTGGATACTTATGTCAGAGCTTGAGACTTATGTTTGTGTTGGATACTTGTGTTGAATACTTATGTTTATGATGGATATTTATGTTTGTGATGATATCTGTGATGTATATATGTGATATATGTGATGTATATGTGGTATCTTTTGTTTGTTTGGATGAAATATAAAAAACAAATAAAAAGGTGTATACTGGTCTCTTTGCCGAGTGTAATGTCTCTGACACTCGGTAAAGAAGCACGCTTTACCGAGTGCCATACCTAGCACTCGGCAAAGAACCTGACATGTGGACCCTCCCTAGCGGGTTCTTTGCCGAGTGTCCCAGGTGGATTCTTTGCCGAGTGCTGTCGGGCAGACACTCGGCAAAGATGGATCCTTTGCCGAGTGTCACCCGGGACACTCGGCAAAGACGTCGTCTCCGTCACCCGGCACTGTAACGGCTGCTTTTATTTGTCGAGTGCTGTCTGGCACTCGGCAAACCTCTTTGCCGAGTGCCCGAGAAAAAGTACTCGGCAAAGAAGGCTTTGCCGATGTACTGTGTGTCGAGCCTTCTTTGCCGAGTGCGACACTCGGCAAAGTCTTTGCCGAGTGCGACACTCGGCAAAGTCTTTGCCGAGTGTTTTTAAGGCTTTGCTGAGTGCTTCAGGCACTCGGCAAAGACGGCGATTCCGGTAGTAATTATAATCGGCTGCCATACAGTCGTAGCTGCAACACCTGTTCAGATTGCTACAATTATAGTTTATAGAAATAAAATACTGTATAAATCGTAGTCGTAGTCGGATTAAAACCAGCACCTGTTTAGATTGCTATAATTATAGTTTATAGAAATAAAATACTGTATAAATCGTAGTCGTAGTGGGATTAAAGGGTTGTTTGGTTTGGTGCCTAAGACGCCACAATGTGCCAAACTTTTCTGCCTAACCTTAGTTCTTCAATTCGAGCGCCTAAGGTTAGGCAGATTGTGACGCCTTAGGTAGGAAACCAAACATGCCTTAAAACCACACCAAGCTAAGCCGTAGCAAGACACCTCTTGAGTAGCGGGAGAAGAAATCAGAAAAAATAGAGTAGGAGAGAAGACATCGGAGAAGTAAACAACGACGCGACGGAGAAAATCGTTATCATGGACTGAATTTCGTGCGCACTTCACTGCCTAGCTTGGTCCGATCCGTCTGTGAGCCACAAACACACACACAGCTCGATCATGCATGCATGTGTCTTCACCCTTATTTGTTGTTGCCATCCGATCATTATTTGGCGTTGCGGCCGTATTCAACTGGCCCTGGCCTGGCCTGGCGGCCCGGCCGGCCCGCTGTGTCTCTAGACCCAATCAGGGCCTAGTCATTCAAATTTGTTTCTCTCTGTGCGTCACATGACAATGACTCGTAATTGCATGATCCCCAAGTGTCAGCCTGACTGGCTGAGCAAGGCGCCAAGATAGGTCAGCCATGTGTCCACACCCAGGAAAGCTTGATCACAAATTGCATGATCCCCCTGTTTTTCTCGTTTCATGTTTGATGAGGCTGTCTCCAATAACCTTTTATATAGGTGTACATCGAGATTGTATCCTAATAATCACGGCTCGTGCTAGACCCATAAGCTCAGCACTTGGGCCACAGTCTGTCACGCAATTGCTTATACTCCCTCCAGTGCAGTAAAGGTAGTCGTTTAGGACATGATTGTGCATACCAAGGAGTGATTAATTATCATAGAGTTTTCCCTGTTTGCCCCTATTAAATAGGGATATGGGTGCATTAACGTCACTAAAACAATCAGGCTTGATTGGTTGCTGCAGCTCCAAGGCATTCTAGACTGGAGGTCTCAAGTTCGATTCCTCTTAAATGCATCTTTTTTTGTGCAATTACTAGGGGCAACAACGTCCAAATCCCAGACCCACGCGCGCTATGACTTCTTTTTGTGCACGCTCGGTCACGCGCAGGATGACTTCTTTTACTGCACCGGAGGGAGTATGTGTTGAACTCATTTCAACACCAAAATTCTTAATATAAAAAATAACAAAAGATAAGAAATGATTTGACCAAAATAAAACATAATGTTTTTATTATAGAGCTGCCAAAGAAACATCAAGCTAGCATCACTATATATTCACGTATTTTTTTATTAAGAACATGGAAGTGTGGAATGAAGTGTGGTCTAAATGAATACTAGTCGGTTGCCCGTGCGTCGCAACGACTTACAACAATACCCATGTAAACTATCCATCTAAAAAAATTCAAGATTTTTTTATTGATTGTCTCCGCTCTCCGTATAATATTTTTTTGATTTGGCTAACTGATGTTATTGTTTACTCCATCCAATATGTATTGGTACAACACGACCAATGAAGTGAGCGATTAGATTAGAAGAGAGTTCACAACGACTGACTGAATGAACAGAGATTATAAAATGACATAATTCTACCATACAGAGACCAATTAAGAGAAAGTTTGTGAGCTCAAGTTTCTAAAATAAGTCACATGAACTCAAACTTATAAAAAGATAGATCAAAATATGGAGTGATGGCTAAAGTAAGACATCAATAAAAACTGGATGTGTTCCATATAAATTATGCTACTTCGTAGCAATCACTAACGTTTAAAACCAACAAATAACCTTTCATTTTACTGTTAGTGTGACAAATCATTGTTGCTCCATCCAATCCAGCAACCTCAAACACCATGGAGTCCATTGCGCCAATGTGGTCTTAGAAACGACCTAATTGTCGGCGTTTCGAGACCGGGGGGTCCCTAAGCCGACGAGTGAATGTCGCCGCGAGGCCGAGCGCGAAGGGGGAAGTGAGGTGGCCGGAGATGGGCGTGAGAGAGGTGGAAATCCCGCGGCCTTCGTGTTCGTCCCGCGCCCAGGTCGGGTGCGCTTGCAGTAGGGGGTTACAAGCGTCCACGCGGGAGAGGGAAGCGAGCGGCCCCAAGAGAGCGCCTGTCCCGTCCTCATCCCCGCGCGGCCCACCTTCTCTAAGAGGGCCCTGGTCCTTCCTTTTATAGGTGTAAGGAGAGGATCCAGGTGTACAATGGGGGTGTAGCAGAGTGCTACGTGTCTAGCGGGGGAGAGCTAGCGCCCTAAGTACATGCCGATGTGGCAACCGGAGAGATTTTGGCACCCAGCTGGTGTGATGTCGTGGCCGTCGGAGGAGCGACGGAGCCTAGCGGAGGGACAGCTATCGGGGCGGTTGAGTCCTTGCTGACGTCCTCCTGCTTCCGTAAGAGAGCTGAGAGCCGTCGTCGTCACAGAGCATGCGGGGCGCCATCATTGCCTATCCGGCGGAGCTAGCCAGATGGGACACCGGTCTTGTTCTCTGCGGCCCGAGTCAGCTCGGGGTAGGGTGATGATGGCGCTTCCTGTTGACGTGGCTGGCCTGCGCCCTAGGTTGGGCGACGTGGAGGCTCCTCCGAAGCCGAGGTCGAGTCTGTCTTCCATGGCCGAGGCCGAGTCCGAGCCCCTGGGTCGGGCGAGGCGGAGGTCGTTCGGCAGAGGCCAGGGCGGAGTCCGAGCCCTGGGGTCGGGCGGAGCGGAGTTCGTCGTCTTCTGGGGCTGAGCCCAAGTCCGAGCCCTGGGGTCGAGCGAAGCGGAGTTCGTCGTCTTCCGGGACTTAGCCCGAGTCCGAGCCCTGGGTCGGGCGGAGCGGAGTTCGCCGTCTTCCGGGACTTAGCCCGAGTCCGAGCCCTGGGTCGGGTGGAGCGGAGTTCGCCGTCTTCCGGGACTTAGCCCGAGTCCGAGCCCTGGGTCGGACGGAGCGGAGTTCGCCGTCTTCCGGGGCTTAGCCCGAGTCCGAGCCCTAGGTCGGGCGGAGCGGAGTTCGCCATCTTCCGGGGCTTAGCCCGAGTCCGAGCCCAGGGTCGGGCGGAGCGGAGTTCGCCGTCTTCCGGGGCTTAGCCCGAGTCCGAGCCCTGGGTCGGGCGGAGCTTCCTATGGTGCCTTTGGCAGGGCCTGACTGCCTGTCAGTCTCACTCTGCCAAGCGGCACTGCGGTCGGAGTGGCGCAGGCGGCGCTGTCCTTCTGTCAGGCCGGTCAGTGGAGCGGTGAAGTGACGGCGGTCACTTCGGCTCTGCCGGGGGGCGCACGTCAGGATAAAGGTGTCAGGTCACCTTTGCATTAAATGCTCCTGCGACTTGGTCGGTCGGTGCGGCGATTTAGTCAGGGTTGCTTCTTAGCGAAGGCAGGGCCTCGGGCGAGCCGGAAATATGTCCGCCGTTGGAGGGGGGCCTCGGGCGAGACGGAAATCCTCCGGGGTCGGCTGCCCTTGTCCGAGGCTAGGCTCGGGCGAGGCGTGATCGAGTCACTCGAATGGACTGATCCCTGACTTAATCGCACCCATCAGGCCTTAGCAGCTTTATGCTGATGGGGGTTACCAGCTGAGAATTAGGAGTCTTGAGGGTACCCCTAATTATGGTCCCCGACAGTAGCCCCCGAGCCTCGAAGGGAGTGTTAGCACTCGCTTGGAGGCTTTCGTCGCACTTTTTTGCAAGGGGACCAGCCTTTCTCGGTTGCATTTTGATCCGGTGGGTGCGCGCGAGCGCACCCGCCAGGTGTAGCCCCCGAGGCCTCGGAGGAGTGGTTTCACTCCTTCGAGGTCTTAATGCCTCGCGTAATGCTTCGGCCGGTCTGGTTGTTCCCTCATGCGAACTGGCCGTAGCCCGGGTGTACGGTCGGGGCCCAAGCTCTCGGGTTGGTATGTTGACGCTGTCAACGGTTCGGCCGGAGCTGGGTTTGCGAGAGCAGCCCCTGAGCCTCCGCACAGGGCGAGAGGGCGATCAGGGACAGACTCGGCTTTTTTACATACGCCCCTGCGTCGCCTTTCCGCAAGGAGGAGGGGGGAAAGCGCCATGTTACCCTCGATGGGCGCCGAACATGGTGTCTCCGGTGAGCTGCAAGCGGGTAATCCGAGTGGACGTCCGTGCCCCGTTCGTTAGGGGTCGGCTAGGGGCCCAGAGGCACGCCCAAAAGTACCTGCGGGTGATCTGCCGGACCCGGTCCCCTGGCGACAGGGTCCGAGGGCTCGATGCCTCCCTCTGATGGGATTCCGTTACAAGATCGCTCCCGCTGGTCTCGGAAATGTCCTAGGGTACCTCGGGAGCGCAGCCCGAGCCTTGGTTATGTATCGAACGTACCCCTGGTCATCCCTCGCTCGGCGTCTGAGGCGACTGTGAACCCTTCGGGGGCCAGCCTTCGAACCCCTGATCAGTAATGGGCGCGGAGCCCGAGTAGCCTGAGGCGGCCGTGGAACCCTTCGGGGGGCCGGCCTTCGAACCTCTGACCAGTAGTGGGTGTAGGGCCCACGCGATCTGAGGCGGCTGTTGAAACCCTTCGAGGGGCCAGCCTTCGAACCTCTTATCAGTAAGGAGGCTCGGAGCCTGGTTCCTTCACGGGGAAGGATCCTTTTCGGGGTATCCCCCTTTCCCGGTCCCTGTTGCAAGAGATAGAGAAAGAGGAAAAAAGGAAAAGGATACGAAATCGAACGACGTGGCGTACCTTTTTTGGCGCGGTTTTTACGGCGAAGGCGAAGCGTCGCCCGCTTCTCCTGCCAGAAGCGCCGACTGTCCCTCCGCGGAGTTAATGCGACGGGGCGAGTTGTTGGCAGGGCGGCCGTCGCGCGTGCGCGAGCCGTTCGAGGAACGGATCACGGGCGCGTTGTCTTCACGCCGTGAGAGGGGGTTCTCTTGCTGCCCCCGGATGGGACGCGAGCTTGGCTGACGACGTGACCGCTGCTCCCGCCCGCCTGCCACCGTCATCACTGCCGGCCCACCTTTGGCCGCATTGACCGCCGCGTCAGGCTGGCACTGCTGGGTCATGCGCCTGGTCACCTCGAGTCACGGTATTGGTTCCGCAATCGAGGAGGCGCGGTGGTGGCGCAAGTGGCGGTGCAGTTGCTTGCATGCAGCATCCGGCGCGCCGGTTGCGTGACGCGTGGGCCTGGGCCTCCATGCTGGCGTGTCGGGAGTCGGAGAAGCGCGCCCACTTGGCGCGGTTGCATGCCGCCTGCATGGCTGCCCGCCTCTTTCGCTCGTTGGTCTGGGCAAAAGCGGAGGGTCACTTGCAACCGCTGGGCGGTTGTGTGCACCACGCGCGGCGGTTTGGCTTCTTCTGCTCTGAGCCGGTTTGCATGACATGCGGGACCCAGCCCCCGCGCCGTAGGGGAGGGCCTTGGAGCGTGTTGGAGAAGACTCAGTCCGTGACGGTTGGGGGCGCATGTAGGGAGAGTTGCCTTTAAAAGGAGGGTGACCCCCTTCGGAAGGCGACCATGTCTTCTCGCTCCCTTATGCATTGCGTCTTTCCACCTTCCAAGCCCCCAGATGGGGGATACCCGCCGTCTTTTCGCCTCATCGTTGGAGGAACGCAACTCCGTAGGAGTTGGTACCTTTCAGCCATCGTTCGGCTTCAAGGATTTTCATCATGCAGCCCGGCTGCACCCCTCCACCGGCGGTCACCCAAGATGGTGACCTCCGGCTTGATGGTGGGGGAAAGCGAGCCGGGCCGCGGCCTCCGCCCCTCCCTCAGCCTCAAGGATTTTCATCACCAGGGCTGGGGATGGGAGTGTGCCGAGTTGGGGTCGGCCCCCGGATGGGCGGCGGCCCGCTCCTTCACTCAGTGACCGGAGGGAAGGGCGGTCGTCGTCCGTGGTGCTGGCAGCTGCACCGTGCCTGGCTCTCGGACGCGAGTGGCTTCGGAGCCGCTCGCGGCGCCGGCGTCTGCCACGGCAGCTGGAAGAGGTTCTCCCGCCGGCGAGATAGCCAAGGCCGGCCACGGACCGTCTTCCAACTCTACGGCCTTCCGCCCGTCCTTGCCTCACGAGTTTGGGCATGGGCGGGGGCCTCCTGGCAGCAGCATCCGCCCTGAGGTCAGTGCTGCCGCTGCTCGGCCCCCCGGAGCAGAAGTCGTCGTCGTCGCCGCTGCTGGAGCGGGTGACGGCGCGCCGTTCGTCGGTCTTCTGTTGCTCCGCAGGCCCACCCCTATCGAGTGGGGTTGTTCGTACCTGCGGATGGGGAACCGGAGTTCCGTTTGTAATGGCACTTCGAATGCCAGGGTTTTTTGTTCATTGCGGCTGTCGAGGCCTGAACATGTATGTAATTTCGGCACGGAGCCGTGTTTTTTTCCTCATTTTCGAGCACTAAGACTCGCCGGTTGGTTGTCTGAACCGCTTCACCAAGCATGAGTCGCCCCGTGTCAAGGTGACGAGTGAGGTATCCGTATCCCGGAGGCGTAGGAGTACCTCGGCTCGGTCGGCCTTGTTGTCTGAGGCTCCTCTAGCTCAGTTAAAGGGACCCCTTGGCCGCTCTTCGACGAGCCGAGGCTAGGGGTAGCGATATCAGCATGAACAGAGGCGGAGTTGGCTCGAAAATGAAACCTGGTTGGCCGGAGCCTAGTCGGGTTGTCCGTCAGCGGGACCGACGCCGGAGTTGATCAGCCGAGGCCTCGGGTCGGGCTGGCGCCCTTGGAAGATGGTTGGCCGAGGCCCCAGGGGTAACCGGCCGAGCCGCCTGCTCGGGCCGGATTCCCGGAGAAGTCCCTGGCAGCGACTGTCCGGGCGTGACGATGCCGTCATCCTCCAGAGTGGGGATCCTTGGACCGCGTCGCCGTCCGAGGCTAGGTCGGACCTTGCTGAAGGTGTCGTCGATGCCGAGGGTGTGACTGCCCCCTTCCAGCATCAAGACCCGAGCCTGCAGGATCAGAGTGTCTTGTAGCGTGTGCCTTCTGCGGCCGCTGAGGCCAGAATATACACACCCTCGCTGTGTTGTAAAGCTGCTTCTCCTTTCCTCTTGCTTCGAGTATCTGGACTTTTTTGTCGGTAACAGGGATGTTTGTGCGAGCGAAAGTTGCTTCTCGCGGAAGGTGATGAGTGAGGTATCCGTATCCCGGAGGCGTGGGAGTCCCTCGGCTCGGTCGGCCTTGCCGCTTATGTGCACTTTCACCCGTCCATGAGGCCCTGTCACCGACTCAGTCGGGAAGGCTCGAAGGATCGCTTCGGCAGAAGAGCTTCCGAACGTGAAGACTTGTTCGGTCCGCGGAATCACTTTATCCGAACGCGAGTTACTTATCACAGAAGGCGATGAGTGAGGTATCCGTATCCCGGAGGCGTAGGAGTCCCTCGGCTCGGTCAGCCTTGGCTGCTTACGTGTACTCCGTCGTTTTCAGGATCCACTTTTCGAAGTAGTCAGAAAGCACGAAAGATATTCTGGTAGAAGAGATCTCTCTTTTTTCTTTTTTTCGAGGAAAATTTCGACGCAGAGGGGGTTCCCCCCTTTTAGCCCCCGAGGGAGGGTCGGGCTTTGCCGAGGCAAGGCCGACCCTTCCTTGATGACTAAACTTTGCGCGGGTGCGAGGTATATGAACAACTTGAAAACATCTTAAGGGTAGAAGCGACGTAGCTGTTGGATGTTCCAAGCGTTGCCGTAGACCTCGCCTTGACTGTTGGCCAGCTTTACGTTCCGGGCTTCAGAACTTTGGAGATGACGAATGGCCCCTCCCAGGGGGGGCGTGAGCTTGTGCCTCCCTCGGGCGTCTTGCCACAGCCGAAGCACCAGGTCGCCCACCTGGAGGTCTCGGGGCCGGACCCCTCGGGCGTGGTAGCGTCGCAGGGACTGCTGGTACCGCGCCGAGTGTAGCAAGGCCTTGTCCCGAGCCTCTTCCAGCTGGTCCAGTGAGTCTTCTCGGCTAGCTTGGTTGCTTTGATCGCTGTAGGCCCTCGTCCTCGGGGAGCCGTACTCCAGGTCAGTGGGCAAGACGGCCTCGGCCCCGTAGACCAGAAAGAACGGCGTGAAACCCGTGGCCCGGCTCGGCGTTGTCCTCAGGCTCCAGACCACCGAGGGGAGTTCCTTCATCCATCGCTTGCCGAACTTGTTGAGGTCGTTGTAGATCCGAGGCTTGAGCCCTTGTAGAATCATGCCATTGGCACGCTCTACTTGCCCATTCGACATGGGATGAGCCACGGCGGCCCAGTCCACCCGAATGTGGTGATCCTCGCAGAAGTCCAAGAATTTTCTGCCGGTGAACTGGGTACCGTTGTCGGTGATGATGGAGTTCGGGACCCCGAAGCGATGGATGATGTTGGTGAAGAACGTCACCGCCTGCTCGGACCTGATGCGGTTCAGAGGTCGGACTTCGACCCACTTGGAGAATTTGTCGATGGCGACCAGCAGGTGTGTGTAGCCCCCGGGCGCCTTCTGCAAGGGGCCGACGAGGTCCAGCCCCCACACAGCAAAGGGCCAGGTGATGGGTATCGTCTGCAGAGCCTGAGCGGGCAGGTGGGTTTGCTTCGCATAGAATTGACACCCTTCGCAAGTGCGGACAATTCTAGTGGCGTCAGCCACCGCCGTTGGCCAGTAGAAGCCTTGCCGGAAAGCATTCCCGACAAGGGCTCGAGGCGCTGCGTGATGGCCGCAAGCCCCCGAGTGTATCTCTTGCAGGAGTTCCTGACCTTCGGCAACGGAGATGCATCGCTGGAGGATGCCCGAGGGGCTACGGTGGTAGAGCTCCTTCTCATCGCCCAGCAAGACGAACGACTTGGCGCGTCGCGCTACCCGCCGAGCCTCGGCTCGGTCGAGGGATAGCTCTCCTTGGCGGAGATATTGCAGGTACGGGGTCTGCCAATTTCGATCTGGCGTGGCCCCGCTCCGCTCCTCCTCGATGCGCAGTGCCTCACCCTCGGAGGCCGAGGGTACCTCGGGTCGAACCGAGGCCGCCTCGGGCTGAGCTGAGGGTGCCTCCGGCTGTGCCGAGGGCACCCCGGGCTGGACCGAGGGCGCCTCAGGCTCGGGCGCGTCGTCGATCTTGATGGAGGGTTGATGCAGATCCCGGGAGAAGACGTCCGGGGGAACCGTTGTTCGCCCCGAGGCTATTTTTGCTAGCTCATCCGCAGTCTCGTTGTAGCGCCGAGCGATGTGGTTAAGCTCGAGCCCGTAGAACTTGTCTTCCAGGCGCCGAACCTCATCGCAGTAGGCCTCCATCTTCGGGTCGCGGCAGTGGGAGTTCTTCATGACTTGGTCGATGATGAGCTACGAGTCACCGCGAGCGTCGAGGCGCCTGACCCCTAGCTCGATGGCGATCCGCAACCCGTTGACCAGAGCCACGTACTCGGCCACATTGTTGGACGCTGGGAAGTGGAGGCGTAGCACATAGCGTAGGTGTCTCCCAAGGGGCGAGATGAAGAGTAGGCCCGCGCCGGCTCCCGTCTTCATCAGCGACCCGTCGAAAAACATGGTCCAGAGCTCTGATTGGATCGGAGCCGTCGGTAGCTGGGTGTCGACCCATTCGGCTACGAAGTCCGCCAAGACCTGGGACTTGATGGCCTTCCGAGGGGCGAACGAGATTGTCTTGCCCATGATTTCCACTGCCCACTTTGCAATCCTGCCCGAGGCCTCTCGGCACTGGATGATCTCCCCCAGGGGGAGGGATGACACCACAGTTACCGGATGAGACTCGAAGTAGTGTCGCAACTTCCGCCGCGTCAGGATCACTGCATACAGCAGCTTCTGAACTTGTGGGTAGCGGATCTTGGTTTCGGACAGTACCTCGTTGACGAAGTAAACTGGCCTCTGAACGGGCAATGCATGCCCCTCTTCTTGCCTCTCGACCACAATCGCGGCGCTAACCACCTGGGTGGTCGTGGCGACGTAGACCAAGAGAGCTTCTCCGTCAGCTGGGGGCACCAAGGTAGGCGCCTTTGTGAGGAGCGCCTTTAGGTCCCCGAGAGCTTCCTCGGCCTCAGGGGTCCAAGTGAAGCGCTCGGCCTTCCTTAAGAGGCGGTACAGAGGCAGGCCTCTTTCACCGAGGCGTGAGATGAAGCGGCTCAGAGCCGCGAGACATCCCATGACCCTCTGTACGCCCTTTAAGTCCTTGATGGGACCCATGCTGGTGATGACTGCGATCTTCTCGGGGTTGGCTTTGATGCCCCGCTCGGAGACGATGAACCCCAAGAGCATGCCCCGGGGCACCCCGAAGACACACTTCTCGGGATTGAGCTTGACGCCTTTCGCCTTGAGACATTGGAATGTCACTTCAAGGTCGGAGATGAGGTCGGAAGCTTTCCTCGTCTTGACTACGATGTCATCGACGTAGGCTTCGACCGTGCGACCGATGTGTTCGCCGAACACATGGTTCATGCACCGCTGGTACGTCGCGCCCGCATTCCTCAAACCGAACGGCATGGTGACATAGCAGTACATGCCGAAAGGCGTGATGAAAGAAGTCGCGAGCTGGTCGGACTCTTTCATCCTGATTTGGTGATACCCTGAGTAGGCGTCGAGGAAAGACAGGGCTTCGCACCCAGCAGTGGAATCTACGATTTGATCGATGCGAGGAAGAGGGTAGGGAACCTTCGGACATGCTTTGTTGAGACCAGTGTAGTCTACACACATCCGCCATTCCCCCCTTTCTTTCTCACAAGCACAGGGTTGGCAAGCCATTCGGGATGGAATACCTCTTTGATGAACTCGGCTGCCATTAGCTTGTGAATCTCCTCGCCTATCGCTCTGCGCTTCTCCTCGTCGAATCGGCGCAGAGGCTGCTTGACGGGTCGGGCTCCGGCCCGAATATCCAACGAGTGCTCGGCGACATCCCTCGGTATGCCGGGCATGTCCGAGGGACTCCACGCAAAGACGTCGGCGTTCGCGCGGAGAAAGTCGACGAGCACTGTTTCCTATTTGGGGTCGAGCCCGGGACCGATCCGGATCTGCTTGGAGGCGTCGCCACTGGGGTCGAGGGGGACGGCCTTAACCGTCTCCACTGGCTTGAAGTTGCCGGCATGACGCTTCACGCCTGGCACCTCTTTGGAGAGGCTTTCCAGGTCGGTGATGAGGGCCTCGGATTCGGCGAGGGCCTCGGCGTACTCCACGCACTCCACGTCGCATTCGAACGCGTGTCTGTACGTGGGGCCGACGGTGATGACCCCATTGGGGCCCGGCATCTTGAGCTTCAGGTAGGTGTAGTTGGGGATGGCCATGAACTTCGCGTAGCATGGCCTCCCTAGTACCACGTGGTAGGTTCCTCGGAACCCGACCACCTCGAACGTCAGAGTCTCCCTTCGGAAGTTGGAGGGCGTTCCGAAGCAGACGGGAAGGTCGAGTCGTCCGAGGGGCTGTACGCGCTTCCCGGGAATGATCCCGTGGAAGTGCGCAGCGCCTGCTCGGACGGAGGACAGATCGACGCGCAGGAGCCTGAGGGTCTCGGCGTAGATGATGTTGAGGCTGCTGCCCCCGTCCATAAGGACCTTGGTGAGCCTGACGTCGCCGATGACGGGGTCGACGACGAGCGGGTATTTCCCCGGGCTCGGCACGTGGTCGGGGTGATCGTCTTGGTCGAAGGTGATGGGCTTGTCGGACCAGTCTAGATAGACCGGCGCCGCCACCTTGACCGAGCAGACCTCCCGGCGCTCTTGCTTGCGGTGCCGAGCCGAGGCATTCGCCGCTTGCCCATCGTAGATCATGAAGCAGTCGCGGACCTCGGGGAACTCTCCTGCTTGGTAATCTTCCTTCTTGTCGTCGTCGCGGGCCCTGCCACCCTCCGCGGGTGGCCCGACCCTGTGGAAGTGGCGCCGAAGCATGACACACTCCTCAAGGGTGTGCTTGACGGGCCCCTGATGATAGGGGCACGACTCCTTGAGCATCTTGTCGAAGAGGTTGGCACCTCCGGGGGGCTTCCGAGGGTTCTTGTGCTCGGCGGCGGCGACAAGGTCCTCGTCGGCGACGTCGCGTTTCGCTTGCGACTTCTTCTTGCCTTTCTTCTTGGCGCCGCGCTGAGTAGACGCCTCGGGTGCATCTTCCAGTGGGTGGCCCTGGGGCTGCTTGTCCTTTCGGAAGATAGCCTCGACCGCCTCCTGGCCAGAGGCGAACTTGGTGGCGATGTCCATCAGCTCGCTCGCCCTGGTGGGGGTCTTGCGACCCAACTTTCTCACCAGGTCACGGCAGGTGGTGCCGGCAAGGAACGCGCCGATGACATCTGAGTCGGTGATGTTGGGCAGCTCGGTGCGCTGCTTCGAGAATCGCCGGATGTAGTCCCAGAGAGACTCTCCCGGGTGCTGTCGGTAGCTTCGGAGGTCCCAGGAATTCCCGGGGCGCACATATGTGCCCTGGAAATTGCCGGCGAAGGCTTGGACCAAGTCATCCTAGTTGGAGATCTGCCCCGGAGGCAGGTGCTCCAACCAGGCGCGAGCGGTGTCAGAGAAGAACAGGGGGAGGTTGCGGATGATGAGGTTGTCGTCGTCCGTTCCACCCAGCTGGCAGGCCAGGCGGTAGTCCGCGAGCCACAATTCCGGTCTCGTTTCCCCCGAGTACTTTGTGATAGTAGTCGGGGGTCGGAACCGGGTCGGGAACGGTGCCCACCGGATGGCCCGGCTGAAGGCCTGCGGACCGGGTGGTTCGGGCGAGGGACTCCGATCCTCCCCGCTGTCGTAGCGTCCCCCACGCCTGGGGTGATAGCCTCGGCGCACCCCCTCGTCGAGGTGGGCCCGACGGTCGCGATGATGGTGCTTGTTGCCGAGGTGGCCTGGGGCCGCAGGCGCGGTGTTGCGCGTGCGCCCGGTGTAGACCGAGGCTTCCCGCATGAATCGGGAAGTCGCGGCATGAGATTCCGAGGGGTATCCTTGCCTTCGGGAGGCAGAGCTCTCGGCCCGTCGGACCACAACGCCTTCAGGAGGTTCTTGAGCTCTCCTTGGATTCGCCGACCCTCGGTGGTTGATGGCTCCGGCATTGCACGGAGAAGCATCGCTGCTGCAGCCAGGTTCTGACCGACCCTACTGGATGCGGGTGGCGGCCTGACCCTGACGTCGTTGGCGACGCGGAGCGGGAGACCCTGGGGCAGGTGACGTATTTCTCCGGCCGGGGGTTGGCCCGCCCATGCCTGCCCGACGTCCCGGCGGATCGGCTCAAGCGCTCCTGCTCCCTCGTCGAGCCTGGCCTACGCCCCGCGGACTTGCTCGAGCTGTGGGTCGCGACCCCCTGCCGGAACGGGGACCACAGCTAGCTCCCGCAGGATGTCAGCGCGGGGCACCGGCCTAGGGAGATCACCATCCTCCGGCATGCCGAGATGATTGCCTTCGGAGGGACCCCCTAGATCGACGTGGAAACATTCGCGGCTCGGGCCGCAGTCCTCGTTGTTGAGGCTGCGGCTACCGTCGGAACAGTCGGAGAGGCAGTAGTCACATGCGGTCATGAAGTCTCGCATGGCACTAGGGTTGCCAAGTCCAAAGAAATCCCAACAGATGCCGGGGTCATCGTCTTCCTCGGACCCGGAGGGCCCATAGGTCGAGACGTCCGTCAGCCGGTCCCAAGGCGACCGCGTGCGAAACCCCAGAGGGTTTGAATTCGCCTCTACGAGAGTGCCCGCCAAAGCAAGGTCGCTAGGCGGGTTGAGGCTGAATCTAAATGACGTAGGATGGGAATCGGTCGGTACCTTTTGGTCGACGAACGGCGATGAAGTCGCGTTGGGGACTGACTGCACCGTCATCTCAGGTACGAGGGTGACGCCCAGCAAGCCTTCCGCGAGCGTGCTGGTGTCGTCCGCTTGCTCGGGATTGGCGTGTTGCGGGGAGACGGCGCTCGCCTTCGTCTCAAACGCGAGGTCGTCGCCCGACGCGCCCCCCGTTGGAGCGCTAGGGACGTCGATTCGCTTGACAGCTGACGAGGCGCGGCCTCCCGCTTGGCCTTGGTTGCCCCGCCTCCTCCTCCGTTGGCGGGGGAGAGGACGGGGCGAGCTCGAATGTTGTTCTTCCACCACGCGGGGAAGACGTTGTCGATTCCGCCGCCGGCGGGCGGGCTGTCGGCCGCCATTGTCGTCGTCGCGCGGCGGTGGAAGGAGTATCATGTCGTAGCTGCCGTCGAAGAACATGAACTCAAGATTCCCGAAACGGAGCACCGTCCCGGGTTGGAGAGGTTGCTGGAGACTGCCCATCTGGAGCTTGACGGGAAGCTGTTCGTCAACACGCAGCAGGCCCCTACCTGGCGCGCCAACTGTCGGCGTTTCGAGACCGGGGGGTCCCTAAGCCGACGAGTGAATGTCGCCGCGTGCCCCAGCCCAGATGGGTCGACGCGAGGCCGAGCGCGAAGGGGGGAAGTGAGGTGGCCGGAGATGGGCGTGAGAGAGGTGGAAATCCCGCGGCCTTCGTGTTCGTCCCGCGCCCAGGTCGGGTGCGCTTGCAGTAGGGGGTTACAAGCGTCCACGCGGGAGAGGGAAGCGAGCGGCCCCAAGAGAGCGCCTGTCCCGTCCTCGTCCCCGCGCGGCCCACCTTCTCTAAGAGGGCCCTGGTCCTTCCTTTTATAGGCGTAAGGAGAGGATCCAGGTGTACAATGGGGGTGTAGCAGAGTGCTACGTGTCTAGCAGGGGAGAGCTAGCGCCCTAAGTATATGCCGATGTGGCAACCGGAGAGATTTTGGCACCCAGCTGGTGTGATGTCGTGGCCATCGGAGGAGCGACGGAGCCTAGCGGAGGGACAGCTGTCGGGGCGGTTGAGTCCTTGCTGACGTCCTCCTGCTTCCGTAAGAGAGCTGAGAGCCGTCGTCGTCACAGAGCATGCGGGGCGCCATTATTGCCTATCCGGCGGAGCTAGCCAGATGGGACACCGGTCTTGTTCTCTGCGGCCCGAGTCAGCTCGGGGTAGGGTGATGATGGCGTTTCCTGTTGACGTGGCTGGCCTGCGCCCTAGGTTGGGCGACGTGGAGGCTCCTCCGAAGCCGAGGTCGAGTCTGTCTTCCATGGCCAAGGCCGAGTCCGAGCCCCTGGGTCGGGCGAGGCGGAGGTCGTTCGACAGAGGCCAGGGCGGAGTCCGAGCCCTGGGGTCGGGCGGAGCGGAGTTCGTCGTCTTGGGCGGGTCGGTCGGCAGTGACCCCGGAAGACGACGAACTCCGCTTCGCCCGACCCCAGGGCTCGGACTCAGCCCTGGCCTCAGCCGACGGTCTCCGCCTCGCCCGACCCAGGGGCTCAGACTCGACCACGGCCACGGAAGACAGACTCGACCTCGACCTCGGAGGAGCCTCCACATCGCCCAACCTAGGGTGCGGACCGACCACGTCGACAGGAGGCGCCATCATTACCCTACCCCGAGCTGACTTAGGCTACGGGGAACAAGACCGGTGTCCCATCTGGCTCGCTCCGCCAGATAGGCAATGATGGCGCTGAGAGCACCTAGAGGGGGGGGGGGTGAATAGGTGATCCTGTAAAACTTAAAATTTAAGCCACAAAAACTTGGTTAAGTGTTAGCACAATAATTGCCAAGTGGCTAGAGAGGAATCTTCAACAAAACACAATAGCCAACAAGAGATCAATCACAGAGATGGCACGGTGGTTATCCCGTGGTTCGGCCAAGACCAACGCTTGCCTACTCCACGTTGTGGCGTCCCAACGGACGAGGGTTGCAATCAACCCCTCTCAAGCGGTCCAAAGACCCACTTGAATACCACGGTGTTTTGCTTGCTTTTCTTAATCCCGTTTGCGAGGAATCTCCACAACTTGGAGCCTCTCGCCCTTACACTTGAAGTTCACAAAGAAGCACAGAGCAAGGGAGGATTAGCAACGCACACAAGACACAAGAATCAGAGTGTCAACACGCACACAAGTCGCAACAAGAGCTCGCAACACAACTCAATGAGTTCACAACTCCACTAGAGCTCTATATGCTATCACAATGAAACAAATGCGCGGAATCGTGGTCTTGGTGCTTAGGAATGTTGTAGGAATGCTTGGTGTGCTCCTCCATGCGCCTAGGGGTCCCTTTTATAGCCCCAAGGCAGCTAGGAGCCGTTGAGAGCATTCTAGGAAGGCTGATCTTGCCTTCTGTCGACTGGCGCACCGGACAGTCCGGTGCGCCACCGGACATCCACTGTTCACTGTCCGGTGCAGATTGCTTTCCTTATTTGGCGAAGCCGACCGTTGGAGTCTTAGAGCCGTTGGCGCACCGGACACTGTCCGGTGCACACCGGACAGTCTGGTGCACCAATGTGACCGTTGGCTCGGCCACGCGTCACGCGCGGAATCCTCGGCCGACCGTTGCCCCGGCTGACCGTTGATTCACCGGACAGTCCGGTGCACCACCGGACAGACCGGTGAATTTTAGCCGTACGCCGTTGATGGTTTCCCGAGAGCGACGAGTTCGCCTGTGAACGGCTCACCGGACAGTCCGGTGCACCACCGGACAGTCCGGTGAATTATAGCCGTACACCACCGTCGAAGTCCCGAGAGCAGCTTGTTTGCCCGAACCAGCCTGACGCACCAGACACTGTCCGGTGCACCACCGGACAGTCCGGTGAACCCAGACTGAGTAGACTTTGGCTGAACTTAGCCATCTCTTCTCCAACTCGATTTTTTCTGTTTCCAGCACTTAGACACAATACATTAGTCCATAAAACAATGTACTAAGTTTGAGAAACATACCTTTATCCTTGATTTGTACTTTGTCCACCTTTTTACACTTAGGCACTTGTGTTGGACACTAAATCACCAAAATACTTAGAAATGGCCCAAGGGCACATTTCCCTTTCAATCTCCCCCTTTTTGGTGATTTATGCCAACACATCATAAAGCAAGTAGAACAAATACAAAATCAATTCAAATAAGAACTCAACTTGTTTTGATTCAAATTTGACATATATGGATCACTCTTCGTCACCACTTGGTTTGTTTTTGCAAATCAACCTCAAATTTCTACCTCTAAGTCAAACACACATGTTAAGACATAAAGAGTCATTCCAAGAGAAATTGATTTAAGATTTCAAAGACTCCCCTTTTTCCCATAATCAACACTTCTCCCCACAAGAAGCCAACTTTTGACATGAGAGACAATAAAAGAGTTTTGACAAACCAAAGGCTCTAATCTACTATTTTCAAAATTTCTCAAGTGGTAGCTGATCCATTTATCGCTTTGGCCTTTATTTTCTCCCCTTTGGCATCAAGCACCAAAACGGGATTAATCTTGGCCTTTTAACCCCATTGCCTCACCAAAATCTTCAAATGAGAATACAAAGGCAATAAGAGTACATGAGATGAACTTTGAATAAGTTACCCTCTCATCGGAGTGCAGTGGAAGTCTTTCATGGTCCAAGTCCACCTTTCCCTTTCAAACCTCCTTTGAGACTAAATCAAGCAAACTCAAGCAAACGGTTAGTCTCAAAGGGTCAAGTTGTAGTACAACTCCCCCTAAATATGTGCATCACTTGCAAAAAGGACTTGTGAGGTCCAGGGAGTGTTTGTACAACTTGAGCACCACAAGTAAGCAACAAAATGCATAAGGAACATGATCAAAGGCATAAATACATGTATGCTATGAATCAATCCAAGTTCCGCGAATCTAGGACATTTAGCTCACTACGCAGCCTGCAAAAGGTCTTTTCATCTAAAGGCTTAGTGAAGATATCGGCTAGCTGGTTCTCGGTGCTAACATGAAACACTTCGATATCTCCCTTTTGCTGGTGGTCTCTGAAAAAGTGATGTCGGATGTCAATGTGCTTTGTGCGGCTGTGCTCAACAGGATTTTCCGCTATTCGGATGGCACTCTCATTGTCACATAGGAGTGGGACTTTGTGAAAGCTCTCTTGTGAGTTTTGGTGTTTGGATGACAACTCAATTAAAGGACTAACAAGTGTACTAAGTGTTGAACAGGTGCTTAAGGTAAAGCCTACAGGGTTCAACACAAGTGAACAATTGTGATGGTCCAGGAACTGGATTATGGATACATGATGGACATCACAAGTAAGATGGACATTGCAAAAGTGATACTCGGGTGCGTAGCTCGGAGACAACTGATCAAGCCAAGGACGGAGGCAAGAAATGCTTCGAGGTACCAAGTGCACGGGAGAAGGTCAAGGAGGCTGAGGAACCCAAAGCCAAGGGTGAAGAAGAAGGCTTGCAAAGTCAAGGGTGATCGAGTTGAGAACAGCTATGGCACATCAAGGATCACTACATAAGGACGTGACTTACAACCAATGAGGTAACAGCTACAGTTATGTGGTGTAAGTCATAAGGCTCAAGACCAAACTCTAAGAAGGAGATCAAGGTCACTAGAAGGAGAACAAGTGTCAAAACCAGAACTGGAAGCAGCCTAAAAGAGCTAAGTTCACCTTGATCTTTAGTTTGGGTTGTTCCTAGGTTTGGAGATGTTCTATGTGATCTTTGCAGGATGTTGGAGCCAAGAAATGTCAATCTAGATCAAGTCAAGCAGACTTGATGATTTATGAGTCCAACATCGAAACTCATGCATGTGAAATGCTATAGATGTAATAATTAAGAGAAGGTATGTTTCTAGACTTAGTACATTGGTTTTAGTGTACTAATATACTTGTCTAAGTGTTAGAAACAGAAAGAAGAAGAAAAGGAAAGAGGTGCAAAAGGCTTGGCTGTGTACAGCCAAGACTCTGCTCAGTCTAGGTGCACCGGACTGTCCGGTGGCTCACCGGACAGTGTCCGGTGGTGCACCGGACAGTGTCCGGTGCGCCAGGCTGGCTCAAGCGAAGTGGCCGCTCTCGGGAATTCACCGGCGACGTACGGCTATAATTCACCGGACTGTCCGGTGTGCACCAGACTGTCCGGTGAGCCAACGGTCGGCCGCGGAATCTGCGCGGGACACGTGGCCGAGCCAACGGCTAGAAGACGGCACCGGACATGTCCGGTGCACCAACGGCTCCCAGATCTGCAACGGTCTGCAATGGTCGGCTTCGCTATGTAAGGAAGGAAATCGGGCACCGGACAGTGTCCGGTGTGCACCGGACTGTCCGGTGCCCCCGACGGCAGAAGGCAAGATTGGCCTTCCAGATTTGCTCTCAACGGCTCCTAGCTGCCTTGTGGCTATAAAAGGGACCCCTAGGCGCATGGAGAAGATATACAAGCGCAGCCAACAAGTGTAGACTTCACTCGAATCAATTCTCACTCTCCCTCTTGTGTGTAACTCTATAGTTTGTGTAGAAGGCACAGCTATAAGCCTTAAGAGAGAGGAGAAGTGCTGCTTAGAGCTAGAGCAAGGTCTTGAGCGTATCGTTACTCTGCCAGGGTGCTGCCAAGAAGTTTGTAAGCAGCCGCGGTTCTGCTGTAACCCCACTCAATAGTGAAAGGCTCTATCTGTCATACTGACAGATCTGAGCAAACGGAGGAAGGAGTTGAAATAGACTCCAAGCCCAGGTGTGGCTAACTCCAACGAGGACTAGGCAAGCATTTCAGGCTTGGCCGAACCTCGGGATAAATCCTTGCGTCTGTGTGCTCTGTTCTGTATTGTACTCTGACTCTCTGTCTTACTCGCTTATATATCTGCACTTCACTACTTACTTGTGGTACTAGCTTTCCTTGAAGTGCAGGATATTCGTAAGACAGGAACTTCAATTCCACTGCAACCTACTCGAAGGATTCTTCACTCCACTGCGATCCTGTCTTCGAGTAGAGTAAGATTTAAGTTTTAAAGTGATAATTTTTATTCGCCTATTCACCCCCCCCTCTAGGCGACATCTAGATCCTGTTCCCGGGCCAAAGGGAACTTTCAATTGGTATCAGAGGCAGGTTTCTCCAGTGTGGGCTTAGCCGTCCGGAGATGACGATGTCGTCACAAGAGGTAACTGCAGAACTTCTTCTAGGCGATGGCTCTAATTACAAGTCTTGGTCTGTCTCTATTTATAGTGCTTTCATGAGTGTTGATCCTGATTTGAGACAGATCTTTAGTAGAAGTATTTTTCCATCTGATATTAGCAAAAATCCCTCTAATAATGAACTAAGATGTTTTTCTCTCAATCACCGTGCTTGCAGCATCTTAGTTGATTCTCTTTCTAGAGGTGCTTATTTTGCCATCATGAGTAGTGGTAATGATTTAATTGTTGATGCTCATGATTTATGGAATAGAATTAAAGTAAAATATTTTGTGGCAAATTGTACTACTTCTACTCCCTATATTGCTTGTGATACTAACCATTCAAAGGGAGAAGAACAAGAACGATGGCACCCAAACGATGAATCCACCTCACCGACAGGTTTGTCTTCCACTAGTTATAAATGTCTTATTGCTAACAATGATAGTGGAGACAAAAGCGATGATGAGGAGGAATATGAGGATGATAGCGAGGATGAGTCTTCATCACCACAAGGTACATTTTCCTGTATTGCTTCCACTAATAATAATGACAGGGAAAATGAGACCGGTGATGTGGAAGAAGAGGAGATTCGCCGGTTCTACACCCATCTCAACAAAGAAGACAAAGTGCTCTTGGTTAAGTTGTTGAGGAGGAACAAGGAACAAGGCAAGACACTTCTCAGGCTAGAGGAGACTCTCATCAAAACCAACGACAGCCTGGAGAAGATGACCAAAGAACATGAGGAGCTAAAGTGCTCTCATGATAATTTGGTCCAACGGTATGAATCTATTTTATTTGAGCAAAGAAATAATCATGATGTATTATCTGATGTTGCTCAACTTAAAACTGAGAATTCTATGCTTAAGAATCAAGTAGAAATGATAAATTTAGAAAAACTTGTTCTGGGTGAAAAATATGATATGCTATCTTATTCTCATAATGAATTAGTTGATGACCATATCATGCTTAATATTGCTCATAAGGTTGTAATTTCAAACTTAAAATCATGTGAACCCCGTTCTCGCACGTGTGCGCATTTGAATTGTATATCATCATGTGCTAACCCCTGTTGCTCAAAAGAAAGCCAATCATTGATTGAGCAACAAGTTTTAGGGTCACAAAAGAAATTCTGTGGGAATAAGTGTCACACCCGGTTTTTAGAAGGCAAACCGAATGCGAACCATGTACGTGCCAGGATCAGTTATTCACGTACACAGCAGTTACATAACATGGACATCATCACACAGTGCTCAAATAGCATTAAAAGAGAAGTAATAGTCGATTACATCATACGTCTGAGACGTCCATATAGTTCTTACAATAAATCAAAGTGCGGAAAAGAAACGTAGATAATACGGCCTTCACAGGCAGCCGACTGGGGGTTGCCGCTAACCCACACCTAGAACTCGTCGTAGTCTTGGAACTCCTGGAAGTCTCCTTCCACAGCTTCATCTTCTCCTGAGCAGTGGTTGCAATGCTGACAACCTGGAGGGGGGGGGTTTGGTGTGTAGAGCAAGGGTGAGTACACATCAACATACTCAGCAAGCATCCCGTTTGGCTGTAGTGGACTAGCTTTATGTGGGGATAAGTCAAGCAGTTGCTTTTAGTTGGTCAGGTTATTACTTACTAGTAGAGAGCCAGGTTTTAACATTAACCCAAGTTATTAGCCCAATGTATCCTTTCCAAACGGAAAGAATACCACTTACCAATACCATAATCATAATCAGAACCATCAATCTCATTGCCACCTGTACCAAAGTATCTCTGATCAAGTATCACTAATCTCTGGAGCTCCCTTGGCTGCTCATAACCGCGAGCACGGCTGATATATCAGTTTCATAACACTCTGCAGAGGTTGCGCACTTTACCCACAAGCCGTGATTCCCTCTTGCCTCGGGCCGATCAAACCCTTAAACACTACCAAGGTGAATAGGCAGGGTCTCACTACGTAGCCTTTACAAAGATTCCCCGGGGCTGTAGCCACCCGTTAGGTTTCCTAAATGTACCGCACTCCTCCCCAAGGGACAAATCAACCTTGGCAGAGCGAGCCGCATACACCGAGCCCCATTGACGGCACGACGGCTAAGCGATCTACACCCCGGTTCCTCCAATTATTCAGCTAAGGGCGTCCCATTCCACCCTCATGGTTGCACTGTTTTCCCGAGCGGTCATCCATTGAACAGGTCCTTATGGAGAGGCACTCGAGAAACCGCTCGAGTCCCCTTGAAGGTCACAAATATAATCATAAATAAGAAGGGAAAACAGCGTATCACAGATAACCACATCATGTTCATTGATTAGAGTTGAGCAATAACATCAGACTAAGCAGTAATAATCCGACCCAAATAGGTAAACAAGGACATGGATAACAAAAGCTAGTCAATCCTTAGGTATAAATGTGTAATGCGGGAGGTGAATTAAAGAATGAATAGGACAGAAATAGGTCAAAGGACACTTGCCTCCACCAACCGACTGCTGCTCAGGGGCTTCTCCTGCGAATTCCTCGGGCTCTTCGACCGGATCGTTCTCTATGCGAGCGCAAACATACATACATCCACATATTTAATTCAAAAGAACAGTACACCATACAAGGGAACAAACAAAGTGAATATGCATCAAGTATGACATTCGATATCGCATTTGTTATGGTTAGAAAGAAACGGGAAAGGGTCTTGCAGGGGGTTAAAGTTTATGCACTAATGATTAGTTACAACTGGTTCTTAACAAAAGAATTCTGTTATATACACTAATGGAAACCTAGTCATTTTAAGTTGATCAACATTGAATGAAATAAACAATTAATTACGTGAATCAACTAGCGTAACGGAATTTTAAATTGAGCTTCCTATTTCAATAGCATGAACAATGATTAGCCTACCAAAAATAAAATAACTATGATCACAGAAAGTAAAATAAAATAAATAAAATAAATAAAAAAAAGGGGGGGCGGTTGAACCGGCCCTGGGGGCGGTTGAACCGGCGGCTGGGCCGGCCGAGCACGCAGGGGCGGGGGCGCGGCCAGGCGGGCGGCCAGGGCGCGGCCAGGCGGGCTGGGGCGCGGCTGGGGCGGGCTGGGGCGCGGCCGGGGGCCGGCTGGGGCGCGGCTGGGGCGGGCTGGGGCGCGGCCGGGGGCGCGCCATGGCCGGGCAGGGCGGCCGAGCAGGGGGGCGGCCGGGGCGGGCGGCTGGGGGCGCGCCATGGCCGGACAGGGAGGGGGAGAGGAGGGGAGAGGGGAGAGGGAGGGGAGGGCCTCACCGGAGACGGGGACGGGGCGGCCGAGCGGCGGGGGCGCGGGGCGGCCGAGCTTGGCAAGGGCGGCGGCGGCTAGGGCAGGGGAGGGAATGGGAGAAAGGGGAGGGGGAGAGAGGGAGTTGGGGGGAAAAAGGGAGGGGGGGCGGCTGGGCCGACTAAGGCCCAAGAGGGGGGGCGCGGGGGGCGGCTGGGCCGGCCAGGGGGCCCACGGCGCGGGAGAGAGAAAAGGGAAGAGGGAGAGAGAAAGAAAGAAAAAGAAAAAGAAAAAGGTTATCTCCTTTTCGAAATTCGTTTTTCCTAGATGAATGCATCCACGTTCTCAATCAATCCAAAAGAATGCACGGTTCAGCATGGTGCATCAAACAACATAAAGTATTTAGGGTTTTTCTTTACACGGGAATTCCAAACCGAATCCCGCTAGCTTTGGAAAAAGTCAAGGTCTAGCGAGGGAACGAGAAAAGAAAAGAGTAACGCCTGAATTTGGTGAGAGAAAAGAAGAAAAAAAATTCTACCCCCAAATTCAGGGCGTTACAAACCTATCCCCCTTAAAAGAATCTCGCCCTCGAGATTCAGGGCTGGCTAGCAAAGAGCTCTGGGTACTTAGCCATCAGATCATCTTCACGCTCCCAGGTTGCTTCTTCCTCAGAGTGGTGATTCCATCTGACTTTGCACATTCTGATGGTCTTCCTTCGGGTGACTCTGTCTGCAATCTCAAGGATCTGAGCTGGCTTCTCAACATAGGTCAAGTCTTCCTGGACTTCCAGACCTTCCACTGGCAACTGCTCTTCTGGCACACGCAAACACTTCTTCAACTGAGACACATGAAAGACATCATGCACAGCAGACAAATTCTCTGGCAGGCTGAGCTGATAGGCCACTTCTCCACGCTTTGAGAGAATTTGATACGGACCAATGTAGCGGGGTGCCAGCTTGCCTTTCACTCCGAACCTTCTGACTCCTCTGATCGGTGACACTTTCAGATAGACAAAGTCTCCGACTTCGAAACTCAGCTCTCTTCTTCTTGTGTCTGCATAGCTTCGCTGCCTCGATTGCGCTATCTTCAGATTCTCTCGGACCATCTTGATGTTCTCTTCGGCTTCAAGCAGAATGTCTGGCCCAAACACTTGCTTCTCTCCAGGCTGATCCCATTGCAACGGAGTTCTACAACTCCTTCCATAAAGCGCTTGAAACGGTGACATCTTCAAACTGGCCTGGTAACTGTTGTTATAGGAAAACTCTGCATAAGGCAATCTCTTATCCCATCCGGACTGATCTTGCAACGCACAGGCTCTCAACATATCTTCAAGAATTTGATTGGTTCTTTCAGTCTGACCATCTGTCTGCGGGTGATAAGCTGAACTGAAATTCAGATGTGTGCCCAAGGCTTCATGCAACTGCTGCCAGAAATGAGAGGTGAACTGCGTTCCTCTGTCTGACACTATCTTCTTTGGCACACCATGAAGACAAACGATCCGAGACATGTACAACTCTGCCAATACTGCACTGTTGTAGCTGGTCTTGACAGGTATGAAGTGGGCTGACTTGGTCAAACGGTCCACTACTACCCAAATGGAATCGTAGCAGGCCCGAGTGCGAGGCAATCCGACTATGAAATCCATGCCGATTTCATCCCATTTCCACTGAGGGATCTGCAACGGTTGCAACAATCCAGCAGGTCTCTGATGTTCTGCCTTAATTCTTCGACAACTATCGCACATAGCCACATGCTCTGCGATTTCCCTCTTCATTCCATACCACCAGAATTTCTTCTTCAGATCCTGATACATCTTCTCACTGCCAGGGTGAATCGAATAGGCTGTCTCATGAGCTTCCTTGAGAATCAACTCCCGAATAGACTGGACATTGGGAACACACAAGCGGTCTTTGAACCATATCACGCCTTCTGCGTCTTCTCGAAAATCTTTGCCTCTGCCATCTAGAATCAGTCGCCGAATCTCGCTGATCTTCTCATCATTCTTCTGCGCTTCTTTGATTTCACGCTCCAAGGTAGGTTCCAACTCAACTGTGACTCCTCGCGAATTGTTCAGAAATCCGAGACTCAACCTGTCAAACTCTTTGGCCAACTCATAAGGCATCGGACGAGCGACCATCAGATTGACTTGACTCTTCCTGCTCAAAGCATCTGCCACTACGTTCGCTTTGCCTGGATGGTAATGGATCTCCAACTCATAGTCTTTGATCAACTCTAACCATCTTCGCTGTCTCATATTCAATTCTGACTGAGTGAATATGTACTTCAGACTCTTGTGGTCTGTGTAAACATCGCATTTCTGTCCATACAGATAGTGCCTCCATGTCTTTAGTGCGTGAACCACTGCTGCCAACTCTAGGTCATGGATTGGGTAATTCTTCTCATGAACCTTCAGCTGTCGGGACGAGTAAGCCACAACTCTTCCCTCTTACATCACTACGCATCCCAAACCTGTGTAACAAGCATCACAATACACCGAGAAGGGCTTGTGCACATCAGGCAAGACTAGGACAGGCGCTGTAGTCAACTTCTCTTTCAGCGCTTTGAAGGCCTCTTGACATTTCTGGGTCCACTTGAACTCAACCTTGTTGCCTAGCAACACTGTCATTGGTTTCGCAATCTTCGAAAACCCTTCAATGAATCGCCAATAATATCCGGCCATTCCAATGAAACTCTTGATTCCTCGAGCATCCGTTGGCGCTTTCCAGTTCAGAATGTCTGCCACTTTCTTCGGATCCACAGCCAATCCTTCCTTGTTGATTATGTGACCCAAGAACAGGACCTCACTGATCCAGAACTCACACTTGCTCAACTTTGCATACAACTGGTGCTCTCGCAATCTCTGCAATACCATCCTCAAATGATCTGCATGCTCTTCTTCGCTTTGAGAATAAACCAGAATGTCATCAATGAATACCACCACGAACTTATCAAGATAATCCATGAATACGCTGTTCATCAAGTTCATGAAAAACGCTGGTGCATTGGTCAAACCAAAAGACATCACTGTGAACTCATACAAACCATACTTGGTAATGAATGCCGTCTTCGGAATGTCCGAAGGTCGGATCCTGAGCTGATGATAACCTGACCTCAGATCTATCTTGGAGAACACACTGGCTCCTCTCAACTGGTCGAACAGATCTTCTATTCTGGGCAAAGGATACTTGTTCTTGATCGTGACTTCATTCAAAGCTCGATAATCGATACACATCCTCTTGGTGCCATCTTTCTTCTCCACAAACAGGACAGGGGCGGCCCAAGGCGAGGTGCTTGGTCGGATGTAACCTTTCTCTGACAGCTCATCAATCTGCTTCTTAAGCTCAACCAACTCTGGTCCAGATATTCTGTAAGCTCTCTTAAAGATGGGGGCGGTTCCAGGAAGAAGCTCTATAGCAAACTCAACTTTCCGCTCTGGTGGCATACCCGGTAAATCCTTTGGAAACACATCTGGAAATTCAGACACAACCTTGATACTCTCAATTGGGTCTGCTTCACTGCTATCGACAGCCATCTGATAACAACTTCCTTTCTTTGGCTCAGGCGGGACTAACTCGGTCACCACTTCCTCTCCTAGTGGGGACACCAACTTGATTGTCCTTTTATCACAACTGATAACTGCCTGATACTTATCTAGCCAATTCATCCCTAGGATGACATCTATTCCCTGAGTACCCATTACTATAAGGTTAGCGGGAAACGCTATCCCCCTTATTTCCACACTTACATTTAAACATATGCTATCAGCTCGAATTCTACCACCAGCTGAGTCAATTTGAATAGGGGTTGACATGGTAGTAATTGGAAGATTATGCGCTTCTACCCATGATGCAGTAATAAAAGAATGCGTTGCTCCAGTATCAAATAACACTTCTGCAATATGGGAGTCGACTGGGAACATACCTACTATCATGCCGGGGGTCTCCTGAACTGCTTCAGCCTCCAAGTGGTTCAGTCTCCCATGATTGTAACGCGGCTGAGAGCGGTTGCCTGATCCAGGCTGGGACACATTCTGCTTTGCTGGGGCATTGGGGCCTGACTGCTGCTGGGCTGCCTTCTTCGGACATTGCATCACCCAGTGGCCTTGCTCTCCACAGTGGAAACATGCTCTGTTTCCAACCTGAGCTGGTGCTGCCTGACTGTTCTGCTGGCTTGCTGGGGCAGGAAGACGAGGTGTCTGCTGATTCTGCCTCTGAAACTGACCTCCTCCTGACTGATTGCTCTAACGGTTCTGGTACTGATGCTGAGGATACTGCCTTTGGAACTGCTGATACTGCTGACGCTGCTGATGCTGCTGAGGTGGACGCTAGTTCTGCCTGAACTGCTGAGGTTGATTGCCTGAAAAACGGGGACGGCTGCTGCTTCCAGGCTGGGGTCCACTGATCTTGCGCTTACGATCCTCCATCTCCTTACGCTTCCTTTCTGTCATGATTGCTCTGTCAATCAAGTGCTGGAATGTCGGGAAGGTGTGATTCATCAGTTGGTACTGCAGAGGGTCAACCAAGCCTCTCAGAAAACGGTACTGTCGCTTGGCGTCAGTGTTGACATCTTCGGGAGCGTAGCGAGACAATTGCAGAAACCTGTCTCGGTACTCACTGACAGATGATGACCCTTGCTTAAGGGCTAGGAACTCCTCCTTCTTCACTGTCATCAGACCTGCAGGCACATGGTACTGACGAAAGCTACCTCTGAATTCTTCCCAGGTGATGGTGTCGGGGTTGGCATGGGTGGCGAGGTAAGACTCCCACCAGGATTGGGCTGCTCCTCTCAACAGACGGGGACCATACAAGACTTTCTCCCTGTCATCACACTGAGCGGTATGCAACTCCCGCTCCACAGTGCGCAGCCAATCTTCAACATCCATGGGGTCAGAAGAGTGAGCGAACGTTGGGGGATGACCTCTCATGAATTCAGCACGCTTGTCTCTAGGCATCTGAGGCTGGGGTGGTGCTTGCTGCTGCTGCTGCTGCTGAATGGCGGCCAGAGTCTGACCGATGGCCTGAACTGCCTGAGTCTGCATCAGAAACATCTGCTCGATCGACATCGGGGGCGGGGGTGGCAGCTGCTGTTGATGGGGCGCCTCATCCTGCGGAGCGGCTTGCTCCTGCTGAGCACGCCTTCCTCCTCTGCGCCTGTTCTCTGACATCTACAGAACGCAACCACACATCAGGACTGATCTGGCAAATCTTGCAGCATAAGAAAAGAGTATAGAATTCTCCAACAGCACTGAACAGATGAGCATCTTCACTGATTTCCAACACAGACCACACAGCTTCTCAGATAAAGAGGAAAGTAGAATAAAGGTTTTCCCAACTATATAACTAACTCCATTAACATAATAGGTAAACCAAAATGCAGGGGATACCCACACTCTGGTGACAATCATTACAAAGATCCAAACCAAGCATAGTTCATCATGACAAACATAAATGCACAGGATATAGCAAACTACCCTGTCTAACTAAGACTAACTAAGACCGAGACTAACGCTAAGACTGAAGCTTCTATGTATATATATTTCGTATTAATTATAGGATCCAACTCTAACGATCTATGGTTCTAGATTTATCTTGGTCTTGCAGTCGGGATTGCCATAAGACTGGCGTCCACGCCGAGGTGAGCGGTACGGGTGCTGAGTCCCAACGGGAGCGGGGGAACCATCATCCAAGTGACGACGCTCCGCGCGCTCAGCCCGCAGCAGGGCGATCTCAGCACGAGCCCTACTCAGCTCGTCTAATGCATGGTCCAGCTCCGTGTTTAGCACGGCGGCTAGGTTGACTGTGCTGCTCAACCTAGGATTGTCCTCACCAGCAGGTGAAACAATCACGCCTCCTGTGCTGCCAGATGGACGGCGGGGGTAATACTTCAGGTCGAGACCGTCAGCTACCCCACCGAGAACCGAGCAGTAGTGCGAAAGCGCACGCCGTGCAGCATCCTGCATGGCTGCCTCAGCTGAGTCCCGCTCAGAGATAGAATAGTGCTCTGAGCAAGCCTCCGCGCCCTGGAGACTGTTCTCCGGACGGCGCACCAAACAGGTCGCCTCCCAGCGGTCCGGGTAGACCCCGCGACTATGCTGGTAGACCACACAGCGATACTCGATGGACCAAGTACGCCGGTCAAGTGCCCGACGTAGCAGGGTGTCGAGCGCGTCGTGGAAGTGACACCCGCGAGCAGCGTCGCGAGTGATGGGTCGAGCAACCCATCCTTCCGGCTCATGGTCAGCAGAGAAGTCGATGTCGTGGCTCAAGCTGTCGTCACCACCTCCGTTGTCTGGGTCTCCTCCAGCAGCTACTCCAGAAGCTGGGGCGCCCAGTGGTGGTGCAGGGGGCGCCTCCAGGGGAAGCACAGGGGAGCAGCTCCTCACAGACTCTATCTCCTGCTGGAGCGAGAAAGAAGAGCCCTGCTGCTCCTGTCGTCGACGTTCCTGCTCCTCATGCAGGCGGTGGTGCAGTCTCTCCAAGTGGCTGGACTGTCCAGCCACGGGACGGCGAAGCGGACGCTCAGCAAGGCGGGAGGGTAAGAATGGGATGACGGACTTTCGTGCAGTGTGTCTAAGTCGAGCCATCTACAAAAGACATCGCAAGCAAAAGGGTGAGAACAGAATTAATATGACCAGCAAATAATGAATCGTAAATGAATGAAGGATCAGAATAAAACAAAATTTTCAGCAAGGTATAATATATAGTAGAACATAGGTTTGGTCAGTAGGACCAACTTTTGAAGGGATACCAAAGTCAAGGCAGGGACAGAGGTCTATAATCCTTAGAACGACCATTCTACTCTAGGTTAGCGGTCCTACAGTCAGCACGGCTTTGATACCACTTATGTCACACCCGGTTTTTAGAAGGCAAACCGAATGCGAACCATGTACGTGCCAAGATCAGTTATTCACGTACACAGCAGTTACATAACATGGACATCATCACACAGTGCTCAAATAGCATTAAAAGAGAAGTAATAGTCGATTACATCATACGTCTGAGACGTCCATATAGTTCTTACAATAAATCAAAGTGCGGAAAAGAAACGTAGATAATACGGCCTTCACAGGCAGCCGACTGGGGGTTGCCGCTAACCCACACCTAGAACTCGTCGTAGTCTTGGAACTCCTGGAAGTCTCCTTCCACAGCTTCATCTTCTCCTGAGCAGTGGTTGCAATGCTGACAACCTGGAGGGGGGGGGGGGGTTTGGTGTGTAGAGCAAGGGTGAGTACACATCAACATACTCAGCAAGCATCCCGTTTGGCTGTAGTGGACTAGCTTTATGTGGGGATAAGTCAAGCAGTTGCTTTTAGTTGGTCAGGTTATTACTTACTAGTAGAGAGCCAGGTTTTAACATTAACCCAAGTTATTAGCCCAATGTATCCTTTCCAAACGGAAAGAATACCACTTACCAATACCATAATCATAATCAGAACCATCAATCTCATTGCCACCTGTACCAAAGTATCTCTGATCAAGTATCACTAATCTCTGGAGCTCCCTTGGCTGCTCATAACCGCGAGCACGGCTGATATATCAGTTTCATAACACTCTGCAGAGGTTGCGCACTTTACCCACAAGCCGTGATTCCCTCTTGCCTCGGGCCGATCAAACCCTTAAACACTACCAAGGTGAATAGGCAGGGTCTCACTACGTAGCCTTTACAAAGATTCCCCGGGGCTGTAGCCACCCGTTAGGTTTCCTAAATGTACCGCACTCCTCCCCAAGGGACAAATCAACCTTGGCAGAGCGAGCCGCATACACCGAGCCCCATTGACGGCACGACGGCTAAGCGATCTACACCCCGGTTCCTCCAATTATTCAGCTAAGGGCGTCCCATTCCACCCTCATGGTTGCACTGTTTTCCCGGGCGGTCATCCATTGAACAGGTCCTTACGGAGAGGCACTCGAGAAACCGCTCGAGTCCCCTTGAAGGTCACAAATATAATCATAAATAAGAAGGAAAAACAGCGTATCACAGATAACCACATCATGTTCATTGATTAGAGTTGAGCAATAGCATCAGACTAAGCAGTAATAATCCGACCCAAATAGGTAAACAAGGACATGGATAACAAAAGCTAGTCAATCCTTAGGTATAAATGTGTAATGCGGGAGGTGAATTAAAGAATGAATAGGACAGAAATAGGTCAAAGGACACTTGCCTCCACCAACCGACTGCTGCTCAGGGGCTTCTCCTGCGAATTCCTCGGGCTCTTCGACCGGATCGTTCTCTATGCGAGCGCAAACATACATACATCCACATATTTAATTCAAAAGAACAGTACACCATACAAGGGAACAAACAAAGTGAATATGCATCAAGTATGACATTCGATATCGCATTTGTTATGGTTAGAAAGAAACGGGAAAGGGTCTTGCAGGGGGTTAAAGTTTATGCACTAATGATTAGTTACAACTGGTTCTTAACAAAAGAATTCTGTTATATACACTAATGGAAACCTAGTCATTTTAAGTTGATCAACATTGAATGAAATAAACAATTAATTACGTGAATCAACTAGCGTAACGGAATTTTAAATTGAGCTTCCTATTTCAATAGCATGAACAATGATTAGCCTACCTAAAATAAAATAACTATGATCACAGAAAGTAAAATAAAATAAATAAAATAAATAAAAAAAGGGGGGGCGGTTGAACCGGCCCTGGGGGCGGTTGAACCGGCGGCTGGGCCGGCCGAGCACGCAGGGGCGGGGGCGCGGCCAGGCGGGCGGCCAGGGCGCGGCCAGCGGCCAGGGCGCGGCCAGGCGGGCTGGGGCGCGGCTGGGGCGGGCTGGGGCGCGGCCGGGGGCCGGCTGGGGCGCGGCTGGGGCGGGCTGGGGCGCGGCCGGGGGCGCGCCATGGCCGGGCAGGGCGGCCGAGCAGGGGGGCGGCCGGGGCGGGCGGCTGGGGGCGCGCCATGGCCGGACGGGGAGGGGGAGAGGAGGGGAGAGGGGAGAGGGAGGGGAGGGCCTCACCGGAGACGGGGACGGGGCGGCCGAGCGGCGGGGGCGCGGCGCGGCCGAGCTTGGCAAGGGCGGCGGCGGCTAGGGCAGGGGAGGGAATGGGAGAAAGGGGAGGGAAAGAGAGGGAGTTGGGGGGAAAAAGGGAGGGGGGGGCGGCTGGGCCGACTAAGGCCCAAGAGGGGGGGCGCGGGGGGCGGCTGGGCCGGCCAGGGGGGCCCACGGCGCGGGAGAGAGAAAAGGGAAGAGGGAGAGAGAAAGAAAGAAAAAGAAAAAGAAAAAGGTTATCTCCTTTTCGAAATTCGTTTTTCCTAGATGAATGCATCCACATTCTCAATCAATCCAAAAGAATGCACGGTTCAGCATGGTGCATCAAACAACATAAAGTATTTAGGGTTTTTCTTTACACGGGAATTCCAAACCGAATCCCGCTAGCTTTGGAAAAAGTCAAGGTCTAGCGAGGGAACGAGAAAAGAAAAGAGTAACGCCTGAATTTGGTGAGAGAAAAGAAGAAAAAAATTCTACCCCCAAATTCAGGGCGTTACAATAAGAAGCAACGACAACTGAGGAGAAGACGCTTAGCTCAACTCTCTCAAGATATCCACGGGCGCGTGGTGAAGAAGCTTGAGAAAGGAAAAACTGCAGCAAGTGTTAAGCTCAATAAGAAGAATGTTCCCAAAGCTATAAATGAAGAAATCAACATGAACGAGGAAAAATGTAAAAATTCAATTAGTCATGTTGTTCGTACTAATCATCTCTCCATGTCCTTCAAGCACAAGGAGGGAAGAGGAAAAAGGAGGTGTTTCAAATGCAAGGAGATAGGCCACCTCATCGCATCCTGTCCTTACAAAGACAAGGATAAAGGGACAAGAAGTTGCCTTGGATGCAACAAAAATGACGAACAGCAAGCGTCATGTCAAGTTGAGCGACGCTTCTGCTACAAATGTGGTGAGCAGGGTCATATATCAAAGGTATGTTATAAAGGTAAGATTCCTAAAGAAGTGAATGTGTGTCAATCTCATTCGCTTAGGAGACCCAAATCATACACTTGTGCTAGATCTATAATGAGATCACCTAGAACTAGCACAAAGGCCATTTGGGTACCAAAGGCACATTTACATGATCATTATGGACCCATCCCGAGATGGGTACCAAACTGTGCTAACTAGACCATGCAGGTGCCTTGAGATGGACTGGAGACCATGGGAGAGATTAAGACGGTTATCTAAAACTCTATGCTTAAGCTGTTAATTGTTTTGGTGTTTATTGACCCAAGGTTGAATTATTGTGAAACACTTATCCCATGTTCATCTCAAGTGAAATAAGGTCCTGAATCATTATTGGTGAATCAAGTAAAGGACCTTGATGAGAATCTACAACATGCTCTCCAAAGGACGGTACCCCGTGTATTTTAAGTACATAATTACAATTTAGTATTGCGCTTAAGTTGGCTTGTTGTGCTACCTATCTTTGGAGTAGTTATGCTTTATGATTGTCTGTGTTAAATGAATCATAATGATATTTGCTTAATCATGACTGGTGCTATATAGGATATATCTTTTGAATCATTCATGGGTAGCTATTTCATTTGTTATATCCACAATGATTAACTCTCTTGGTGTATATGGATAAACCTGTAACTTTTTGTAAGTCATGCTATGTGCAAATATGACATTTTGTTTAGTGCATGTTCACATGACTACCCTAGTTTAGTATTGTGTGAATTTCAAATCCATGTCATGCCCTTCTGAGCTATGAGGTGTGTGAGCAAAAGGAGTCCTGAATTGGTGATAACAAGTGCTCTCATAAAGGCAAAGGTATGGAAAATGAAGCTATGCAATTTCATTAAATATTCTTGAAATTCCATTCATTGTGATCATAGCTATGTTCTTGTCTTTCAATTGGTAATATCTTGGTTTAGGTAATTTATGCCTTTAAAATGTTGTTTCTTCTGTGCATCTAAGAAACCTTCTTAATCATGACATGCTTAGATACTTCGCCCTATATACATGATTGTGTTGATCTTCAATTGGTATATGCAATGATAGTTAAATATGAAGCATGTACAGGTTGAGTAAATGTTAGACTTCCGTGAGTATTCAATTGGCTAAGGTGTCACTGAAGCGTGCATTGCTGTATTTAGTCAACCTTTCATTTAGCCTTCAATTGGTGTTAAGTGGCGTTTCATTTGATATTCAAATTGGCATCTTTGGGTGATGAAAGTGGTAGAGTATGCCTTGACCAAGGTATGTTGTGATCCTCTAGTTCTAAGAAAGCTAGAATGTGCAAAGTGCAAGTCATTCAAATACTTGATGCACAAGTTGAGGGGGAGCACACATAACTTGTGTCTTTTGAGACTAACTGTTTCTTGAGCAATCTTGTATAGTCTCTAAGTGGAAAAGAGAAGATAAGCAAGAAATGGAGCAATCAGGACTTGGGTACCTCTGTAAGTCAAGAAATTGGTATCTCAAGTCGTGAGTAAGTGCATAATTTTAGATTGCTCATGCTCTATAATATCTGGTGATAATAGTTGCTTATTCTTAAATATCATGGAGCTATGATAATAAATGAACTTTTGCAATTAGTATCTTTCAATTAGTAGCCGTGATAGTCTACTTCAATTGACATCTTTTGATAATCATGAGAATAGAAGTTTCTTCTTGTGCCCAATACTATAACTTGTTCTAAGTTTGATGTCTTAGCAACAAGAAAAAGTAAGGATAAAGAATCCGGCACAAGTGTGAAGAAGCTCTTGGCATATATGTATTATTCTCTTGGCATATATGTATCTTACCTAAATGTTGATAGTGCATATGTTCAATAAGTAAGGGGGAGTTTTTGATAGTCGTTTTTCCCCCTTGTCACCCTACTGTCCCTTGACATCATCCTATGTTCTTGCTCGAATATGGTTTTTGGTGTTTGATGTCAAAGGGGGAGAATTTGTGCATTAAAGCTTATCTCAACCTGAGAGGAAAGCTTATCCTAAGGGGTGATGTGTTAGTTTAAGCTTTGCTAGTGTGTTATTCATATGCTTCCTGCAGTATTATATGTGTTGCATCATATGGACTAGTGCTTCCGTTGCTATGAATTATTTGGCTTCTATAGTGTAATAGATAGCCATGTGGTTAATGGTGCTTTAAGATTGTCTTAAATTAGTGTCTTAGTTTAGATTGGTATTAGTTTGAATTGGTATCTTAATGATGAATAGTGGTAGGTTGATATTCCTGTGATATATCCACTATTTTGAATGGTGTTTAACTCTGATTATGTGCATTTGTGTGTTTGATTATGTGCATTTATGAGTTATAGTATCATGGTTTGATTCTTGACAATGCATATTTGTGTGTTTGATTATGTGCATTTATGAGTTATAGTATCATGGTTTGATTCTTGACAATGCATCCTAAAAAGTGCTAAGGTGTAGAAACGTTTCGAATTGCCTAAGTATGTGCAAATTGGCGTCTGAGGTCAAGATTATGTTTTTAAAGTAAGCACTTATTTAGGGGGAGCATTCTATAATCTTAGAATTCAAAATTTGTGTTTCAAATCTTATTCTTATGTAAGCTTTAATTGTGTTGCCATCAATCACCAAAAAGGGGGAGATTGAAAGCTCTCTTGTGAGTTTTGGTGTTTGGATGACAACTCAATTAAAGGACTAACAAGTGTACTAAGTGTTGAACAGGTGCTTAAGGTAAAGCCTACAGGGTTCAACACAAGTGAACAATTGTGATGGTCCAGGAACTGGATTATGGATACATGATGGACATCACAAGTAAGATGGACATTGCAAAAGTGATACTCGGGTGCGTAGCTCAGAGACAACTGATCAAGCCAAGGACGGAGGCAAGAAATGCTTCGAGGTACCAAGTGCACGGGAGAAGGTCAAGGAGGCTGAGGAACCCAAAGCCAAGGGTGAAGAAGAAGGCTTGCAAAGTCAAGGGTGATCGAGTTGAGAACAGCTACGGCACATCAAGGATCACTACATAAGGACGTGACTTACAACCAATGAGGTAACAGCTACAGTTATGTGGTGTAAGTCATAAGGCTCAAGACCAAACTCTAAGAAGGAGATCAAGGTCACTAGAAGGAGAACAAGTGTCAAAACCAGAACTGGAAGCAGCCTAAAAGAGCTAAGTTCACCTTGATCTTTAGTTTGGGTTGTTCCTAGGTTTGGAGATGTTCTATGTGATCTTTGCAGGATGTTGGAGCCAAGAAATGTCAATCTAGATCAAGTCAAGCAGACTTGATGATTTATGAGTCCAACATCGAAACTCATGCATGTGAAATGCTATAGATGTAATAATTAAGAGAAGGTATGTTTCTAGACTTAGTACATTGGTTTTAGTGTACTAATATACTTGTCTAAGTGTTAGAAACAGAAAGAAGAAGAAAAGGAAAGAGGTGCAAAAGGCTTGGCTGTGTACAGCCAAGACTCTGCTCAGTCTGGGTGCACCGGACTGTCCGGTGGCTCACCGGACAGTGTCCGGTGGTGCACCGGACAGTGTCCGGTGCGCCAGGCTGGCTCAAGCGAAGTGGCCGCTCTCGGGAATTCACCGGCGACGTACGGCTATAATTCACCGGACTGTCCGGTGAGCCAACGGTCGGCTGGGCCAACGGTCGGCCGTGGAATCTGCGCGGGACACGTGGCCGAGCCAACGGCTAGAAGACGGCACCGGACTGTCCGGTGTGCACCGGACATGTCCGGTGCGCCAACGGCTCCCAGATCTGCAACGGTCTGCAACGGTCGGCTTCGCTATGTAAGGAAGGAAATCGGGCACCGGACTGTCCGGTGCCCCCGACGGCAGAAGGCAAGATTGGCCTTCCAGATTTGCTCTCAACGGCTCCTAGCTGCCTTGGGGCTATAAAAGGGACCCCTAGGCGCATGGAGAAGATATACAAGCGCAGCCAACAAGTGTAGACTTCACTCGAATCAATTCTCACTCTCCCTCTTGTGTGTAACTCTATAGTTTGTGTAGAAGGCACAGCTATAAGCCTTAAGAGAGAGAAGTGCTGCTTAGAGCTAGAGCAAGGTCTTGAGCGTATCGTTACTCTGCCGGGGTGCTGCCAAGAAGTTTGTAAGCAGCCGCGGTTCTGCTGTAACCCCACTCAATAGTGAAAGGCTCTATCTGTCATACTGCCAGATCTGAGCAAACGGAGGAAGGAGTTGAAATAGACTCCAAGCCCAGGTGTGGCTAACTCCAACGAGGACTAGGCAAGCATTTCAGGCTTGGCCGAACCTCGGGATAAATCCTTGCGTCTGTGTGCTCTGTTCTGTATTGTACTCTGACTCTCTATCTTACTCGCTTATATATCTGCACTTCACTACTTACTTGTGGTACTAGCTTTCCTTGAAGTGCAGGATATTCGTAAGACAGGAACTTCAATTCCACTGCAACCTACTCGAAGGATTCTTCACTCCACTGCGATCCTGTCTTCGATTAGAGTAAGATTTAAGTTTTAAAGTGATAATTTTTATTCGCCTATTCACCCCCCCCCTCTAGGCGACATCTAGATCCTGTTCCCGGGCCAAAGGGAACTTTCACTTTGCTCATATTGTAGCCAAAGTCCCGGAGGGTTTGCCTCATCCAAAGTAGTTGCGCGCAACACTGTCCTGCGGCAACATACTCGGCCTCAGCGGTGGATAGGGCAACAGAAGTTTGTTTCTTAGAGTTCCACGACACCAGGGACCTTCCTAAGAATTGGCACGTCCCCGATGTACTCTTCCTATCGACCTTACATCCAGCATAGTCGGAATCTGAATATCCAATCAAGTCAAAGTTAGACCCCTTTGGATACCAGATCCCGAAGCAAGGCGTAGCGACTAAATATCTAAGAATTCGCTTCACAGCCACTAAGTGACACTCCTTAGGATCGGATTGAAATCTAGCACACATGCATAAGCTAAGCATAATATCCGGTCTACTAGCACATAAATAAAGCAAAGAACCTATCATGGACCGGTATGCTTTTTGATCAACGGACTTACCACCTTTGTTGAGGTCGGTGTGTTCGTCGGTTCCCATCGGCGTCTTTGCGGGCTTGGCGTCCTTCATCCCAAACCGCTTTAGCAAATCTTGCGTGTACTTCGTTTGGGAGATGAAGGTGCCATCCTTGAGTTGCTTCACTTGGAACCCAAGGAAGTAGTTTAACTCGCCCATCATCGACATCTCGAATTTCTGCGTCATCACCCTGCTAAACTCTTCACAAGACTTTTGGTTAGTAGAACCAAATATTATGTCATCGACATAAATTTGGCATACAAAAAGATCACCATCGCAAGTCTTAGTGAAAAGAGTTGGATCGGCTTTCCCAACCTTGAAAGCATTAGCAATTAAAAAGTCTCTAAGGCATTCATACCATGCTCTTGGGGCTTGCTTAAGTCCATAGAGCGCCTTAGAGAGCTTACACACGTGGTCGGGGTACCGTTCATCCTCGAAGCCAGGGGTTGCTCCACGTACACCTCCTCTTTGATCGGCCCGTTGAGGAAAGCGCTCTTCACATCCATTTGGTACAACCTGAAAGAATGGTGAGCGGCATATGCTAGCAAAACACGAATTGATTCTAGCCTAGCCACAGGAGCGAATGTCTCCTCAAAGTCCAAACCTGCGACTTGGGCATAACCTTTTGCCACAAGTCGAGCCTTGTTCCTTGTCACCACCCCGTGCTCGTCCTGTTTGTTGCGGAACACCCACTTGGTTCCCACAACATTTTGCTTGGGACGAGGCACCAGTGTCCAAACTTCATTGCGCTTGAAGTTGTTGAGTTCCTCCTGCATGGCCAACACCCAGTCCGGATCTAGCAAGGCCTCTTCTACCCTGAAAGGCTCAATAGAAGAGACAAAGGAGTAATGCTCACAAAAATTAACTAATCTCGAGCGAGTAGTTACTCCCTTGCTAATATCACCCAATATTTGGTCGACGGGATGATCCCTTTGGATCGTCGCTCGAACTTGGGTTGGAGGTGCCTGAGGTGCTTCTTCCTCCTCAACTTGAACATCCTGTGCTCCCCCTTGATCATGCGCCTCCACTTGAGGTACCTGTTCGTCATCTTGGGTTGGGGGATGCACCATAGTTGAGGAAGACGGTTGATCTTGCTCCAATTGTTCCTGAGGCCGTACATCTCCAATCGCCATGGTGCGTATTGCGGCCGTTGGAACGTCTTCTTCATCTACATCATCAAGATCAACAACTTGCTCTCTTGGAGAGCAATTAGTCTCATCAAATACAACGTCGCTAGAGACTTCAACCAAACCCGATGATTTGTTGAAGACCCTATACGCCTTTGTATTTGAATCATAACCTAATAAAAACCCTTCTACAGCTTTGGGAGCAAATTTAGAAGTTCTACCTTTCTTCACAAGAATATAACACTTTCTCCCAAATACACGAAAATAAGACACATTGGGTTTGTTACCAGTTAGCAGCTCATATGAAGTCTTTTTGAGGAGGCGGTGAAGGTAGACCCTGTTGATGGCGTGGCAAGCCGTGTTCACGGCTTCCGACCAAAAACGCTCGGGGGTCTTGAACTCTCCAAGCATAGTCCTCGCCATATCAATGAGCGTCCTGTTCTTCCTCTCTACCACACCATTTTGCTGAGGTGTGTAGGGAGCGGAGAACTCGTGCTTGATCCCCTCCTCCTCAAGGAACCCCTCCACTTGAAGATTCTTGAATTCGGACCCGTTGTCGCTTCTTATCTTCTTCACCTTGAGCTCAAACTCATTTTGAGCTCTCCTTAGGAAGCGCTTGAGGGTCCCTTGGGTTTCATACTTATCCTGCAAAAAGAACACCCAAGTGAAGCGGGAAAAGTCATCAACAATAACTAGACCATACTTACTTCCTCCTATGCTCAGATAGGCGACGGGTCCGAAGAGGTCCATATGCAGCAGCTCCAGAGGTCTTGAAGTGGTCATCACATTCTTGTTGTGATGTGCTCCTCCCACTTGTTTACCTGCTTGACAAGCTGCACAAGGTCTATCTTTTTTGAATTGCACGTTAGTCAAACCTATCACGTTGTCGGGGACCATAATTAGGGGTACCCTCAAGGCTCCTAATTCTCAGCTGGTAACCCCCATCAGCATAAAGCTGCAAAGGCCTGATGGGTGCGATCAAGTCAGGGATCAGTCCTTCGAAGGACTCGATCACGCCTCGCCCGAGCCTAGCCTCGGACAAGGGCAGCCGACCCCGGAGGATCTCCGCCTCGCCTGAGGCCCCCCTCCAGTGGCGAATGCGTTCCCGGCTCGACCGAGGCCCTGTCTTCGCCAAGAAGCAACCCCGACCAAATCGCAGGAGCATTTAATGCAAAGGTAGCCTGACACCTTTATCCTGACGCGCGCCCCTCAGCTGACAGAGCTGAAGTGACCGCCGTCAGTTCGCCGCTCCACTAACCAGTCTGATAGAGAGACAGCGCTGCCTGCGCCACTCCGACTGCGGTGCCACTTGACAGAGTGAGGCTGACAGGCAGTCAGGCCCGGCCGCACACCATAGGAAGCTCTGCCCGACCCAGGGCTCGGACTCGGGCTAAGCCCCAGAAGACGACGAACTCCGCTCCGCCCGACCTAGGGCTCGGACTCGGGCTAAGCCCCGGAAGACGGCGAACTCCGCTCCGCCTGACCCAGGGCTCGGACTCGGGCTAAGCCCCGGAAGACGGCGAACTCCGCTCCGCCTGACCCAGGGCTCGGACTCGAGCTAAGCCCCGGAAGACGGCGAACTCCGCTTCGCCCGACCCAGGGCTCGGACTCGGGCTAAGCCCCGGAAGACGGCGAACTCCGCTCCGCCCGACCCAGGGCTTGGACTCGGGCTCAGCCCCAGAAGACGACGAACTCCGCCTCGCCTGACCCGGGGGCTCGGACTCAGCCTCGGCCACGGAAGACGGACTCGACCTCGACCTCGGAGGAGCATCCACATCGCCCAACCCAAGGCGCGGACCGGCCACATCAACAGGAGGCGCCATCATTACCCTACTCCAAGCTGACTCAGGCTACGGGGAACAAGACCGGCGTCCCTTCTGGCTCACTCCGCCAGATAGGCGATGATGGCGTCCCGCACGCTCCCTGACGATGGCGACTCTCGGCCCCCTTACGGAAGCAAGAGGACGTCAGCAAGGACTCGACGGCCCCGACAGCTGTCCCTCCACCAGGCTCCGGCGCTCCTCCGACGGCCACGACATCACACGAACCGGGCGCCAAAATCTCTCCGGCCGCCACGATGGCGTGTACTTAGGGCACTAGGTCTCCCCCGCTAGACACGTAGCACTCTGCTACACCCCCCATTGTACATCTGGATCCTCTCCTTATGCCTATAAAAGGAAGGACCAGGGCCCTCTTAGAGAGGGTCGGCCGCGCGGGAACGAGGACGAGACGGGCGCTCGCGTGAGGCCGCTCGCTCCTTCCCCCGTGTGGACGCTTGTAACCCCCTACTGCAAGCGCACCCGACCTGGGCGCGGGACGAACACGAAGGCTGCGGGATTTCCACCTCTCTCACGACCCATCTCCTGCCTCCTCGCTTTCCCCCCTTCACGCTCGGCCTCGCGTCGACCCATCTGGGCTGGGGCACGCGGCGACACTTCACTCGTCGGCTCTGGGACCCCCCGGTCTCGAAACGCCGACAGTTGGCGCGCCAGGTAGGGGCCTGCTGCGTGTTGACGAGCAGCTTCCCGTCAAGCTCCAGATGGGTAGTCTCCAGCAACCTCTCCGGCCCGGGACGGTGCTCCGTCTCGGGAGCCTTGAGTTCGTGTCCCTCGACGGCGGCTACGACATGATACTCTTTCCACCGCCGGGCGACAGCGACAATGGCGGCCGACAGTCCGCCCGCCGGCGGTGGGATCGACGACGTCTTCCCCGCGTGGTGGAAGAACAACCCTCGAGCTCGCCCCGTCCTCTTCCCCGTCGACGGAGCAGGAGGAGGCGGGGCAACCAAGGCCAAGCAGGAGGCGGCGCCTCGTCGGCCGTTGAGCGAGACGACAACGCCAGCACTCCAACGGGGGGTGCGCCGGGCATTGGCCTCGTGCCTGCGACGAAGACGGGCGCTGTCTCCCCGCGACACGTCAACCCCGAGCGAACAGACGACGCCAGCGCGCTCGCGAAAGGCTTGCTGGATGTCGCCCTCGTACCTGAGACGACGGTGCAGTCAGCCCCCGACGCGACCTCATCACCGCCCGTCGACCAAGAGGTACCGACCGATTCCCATCCCACGCCTTTCAGATTTAGCCTCGACCCGCCTAGCGGCTCCGCTTTGGCGGACGCTCTCGTAGAGGCGAATCCGAACCCTCTGGGGTTTCGAATGCGGTCACCTTGGGACCGGCTGACGGACGTCTCGACCTGCGGGCCCTCTGGGTCCGAGGAAGACGATGAGCCCAGTTTCCATTGGGATTTCTCCGGACTTGGCAACCCCGGCGCCATGCGAGACCTCATGACTGCATGCGACTACTGCCTTTCCGACTGTTCCGACGGTAGCTGTAGCCTCGGCGACGAGGACTGCGGCTCGAGCCGCGAATGTTTCCACGTCGATCTAGGGGGTCCCTCCGAAGGCAACCATCTCGGCATGCCGGAGGACGGTGATCTCCCTAGGCCGGTACCTCGTGTTGACATCCCACGGGAGCTAGTTGTGGTCCCCGTTCTGGCGGGGGGTCACGACCTACAACTCGAGCAAATCCGCGGGGTGCAGGCCAGGCTCGACGATTCCCAGGAGCGAGAGGCAGCATGCCGGGCAACGATTCATCTGTGCGCGGTTCATGTGGGGGTCGGACGAGCGAGGGTGTGTCGTGTACGTGTACGCCGTACGTGTGTACAGCGTCGCCGCTATTGCACATTTGCGCTTGATGTTGCAAGGACCGTTGAGTACCTTACTACCTTCACAGCCTTGCCCAGCGGACCTTTATCCACATAGATTTGGAGCCATCAAACATACTGACATGAAAGCCAAGGTGGCGAACTTTAGATTGGTTAGTCTTGCACCAGATGATGGGAAGTGCATCTCCGTAGACCGTAGACATAAGACTTGCTGACACTATTGGGTACCTTGCGCCAGAGTATGCAGGTGAGCATTCTATATTTTCTTACCAAGTTCATAGATGCCATGTTCAATTCAGTTGACAATCTAGCACATTACATCTAACCTACAACTACCTGTAATAATATCATTTAAGGGTTAAATATTAATAGCTTTCATCTGGAATGACTTCATTTCAAATACCAAGCAGTCAAACACAATACATAAATACATAATAATATAATGAAAACTTCCATATTACCATATTTCCTCTAAAATGACTTTTTAGCAGTGATGATTATATTGTAGAAATCAGCTAACTTACTACTGTATTTTTCTTCCCTGGACCTGGTGCATGTGCACACCCTTATACTTTGGCATCGCTCCTATGTGTAAGTACATACTATTGGTGCTTCGTGCTTTAACCTTGAAAAAAAGGTTTGGTCTTCTCTAAGACTAGAAATTTATTGATTCTGTGCATGGAAGTCAGCTCCTACATACCACATCAATGCAATATAACATTTAGACTACTCATTCTATTATATTTTCAGTCTGAACTATCCTGATACTATAAACATTATATATTTAGAAATTTTAGCGCTTCTATATATATATATATATATTATACATGTTTGAAACTATACAATTCTATATCTTTTATAAACATATCAAGCAACACCTTGCGCGGAGCGCGAGCAATTTACTAGTGTACAACAATAGTTGCCTGCTGCCCTACTCGCAAGTAGGTCTAGATAAAAATCCCTAAACTCAAAACCCAGAAACTAGAACCTGAAATACACGAAGCTCAAAATTTATTCGGGAATTTTAGGTAGCAACCTGCAAGACCCGAATTATTGCGGGTTATCCGAATTACCCGAACTTCATGTGTCATGTACACATGTCATTCTATTATTTTGCGCATCTATAATTATGTGTAAATGTGCATGACCTATGATGGTAGATGGCCTATGTTTTTTATGTCAGTCTATATCATTATTCAAACTATACTAGCTGGATGCCCGTGCGTTGCAACGGGAATATATAATACCAGTATACTACGATAACTTATATACAAAATCTGTGTTATATTGTTATGAGAAAATATTTCATAATCAATTTGTGATCCTAGTCATACATAAATTTTGTTATTTTAATCTAGTTATTTCACCACTACATTGCAACCATCAGTATCATGCAGACTTCGATATATGCCATGATTTGTATGGTCTCATCATTGGAGAGCACGAACACGTTCCACACATGTCGGAAAAATTCCCTCGTACATCGTTAGTCATCAGACACGCACTACCATATGCTCTTGCTTAAACAAAAAGGTAAGTGTGTATGTGTTTGCGAAGAGAATTAAAGGCAGGCCGGCACAAAAGCTACCCTGACGGTGGCGAGGGTGACGAACTGGTCACTGTTGTCGATCCTCCTCTGTGTCACCTCCGGCGCCAAGATGACGCCACAATCCTCGATATAGTAGTCGTCGAACGCACACAACATGACGAGTACCAATGACTCTTGGTTGGGCTGCCAAACGAAGTGCACCCCGGGCTCATCAGCGAGGTAGTACCCCTGGTCGTTGCACCACCGAATGCGCTATTCCACTATATACATCATGTTCGAGGACACTCACACAACGTCAGCAACGTCCATCGTCCCAGCGCACAAGAATTCATGTCCGGTCAGTAGCGACTTACGTGGCAGGTTGGGCTTCAGGTAGACGATGAGCTGGACGGCGTGATGGCATCGTCGTCGGATGCGGTGTCCAGAACAACCCGAGAGTCGTCGACATTGGCGACAACCATGAGGCCCCCCTGCTTAACGATGGACAGCGCGGTGCAGCTGCTCTGGACCGCGTCCAAGCGGCGGCTTCGCGGGAGCTTGTCGTACACAGCGGCGCATGCGACCACGTAAGACTGCTTTTAGAGATCGAACTGACATTCGCCAAGCTTCTTCTCGTCATCGATGAGCGACGACAACGCGAATGCCTCCTGCTCATGGAGTTTGTTCGGGGGTTGAAGTAGGAAACATGGATTCATGCTTGGCGTTGGTTTATGAAAATGACTCACAAGTCTGATCCATGGAAAAAATATTACGAAGAAAAAATTTCACACATGCAAAAAAGGGAATTTAAGTATAATGCATTATTCAAACAAAAGAAATAGCATGCAAAGCTTTTCTTTAAATAATATTACCTCCATCCAAAAATATAATTCAAGAATATCGGTGATACTTATCTACTACTACGCATTGTGCAATGGTAGCAAGTGAGCTTGGAGAGAGATGTAGTAGATGTGTTTCTTGTCATAGATGTAGACATAAACACATATAGGTGGGTGCCCGTGCGTTGCAACGGAAACATTTAATATCATGATAACTTATGAACAAATGTGTGTTATACTGTTATGTGAAAATGTTTCGTAATTAATTTGTGATCCTATCCATACATAAATTTTGTTATTTCAATCTAACTATTTCATCACTACATTGCAACCAACAGTACTGTGCAGACTTCTATACATGATAGCTGAATGCCCGTGCGTTGCAACGGGAATATATAATACCAGTATACTACGATAACTTATATACCAAATATGTGTTATACCGTTATGAGAAAATGTTTCATAATCAATTTGTGATTCTGGCCATACATAAATTTTGTTATTTATAATCTATCTGTTTCACCACTACATTGCAACTATCGGTATCATGCAGACTTTGATATATATCACGATTTGTATGGTCTCATTATTGGAGAGCACGTTTCACACATACCGGAAGAAATTCTCTCGTACATCGTTAGTCATTGGACACGTACCACCATACGCTTTTGCTTAAACAAAAAGGTAAGTGTGTGTTTGCAAGACTAATGGCCAAACATCGTATAACCACAAAGTTAGAATACTATATTAATATATTAAATAAATTAATCCAATAGACATAGATTAACCCAATTAACATAGGATAAATAAATATCTAATTATAAAAGTATGAAACATGGTATAATCAATGTTGTTACTATGTAGTAAATATTCATACGAGACTAACACAACTGGAACGATTCAATTTGGAATTAAAATGGGGAAGTTACGAATTTCCAAAGTTTCTATGTATTTGATATAGGATTAATTAGGAAATCAATTTTATTGTTGTTTTCATGACAAAACAGAGGTATTATGTGATAAAAATAATATTATAGAATTATAGAAATTGGAATGAACTCATTTGGATTTAATATGAAATTTCCATGAATTAAATGGGTTTCTGCAATTATTTTTAAACTAAAAATCGATTTCTAAACTCTTTTTCCCTATTTTCTTTATTTCCTGGACTGCGTCCCAAATTCCAGAAAGATCAGGGGCCAAGCTATAAATGTTTTTCTAGACTCAGTGAGCATACAGAGTGGACGGTTGGTTAAAAACAAAAGACATTTTAGTTGAAGTTGTACACAATTCAACATGAGTCATGTTGGCTAGAGGGTGGAAGGCTAGGCATTCTGCTCAATAGATCCAAGGTTCGATCCCTGGGTAGCCACGGTTTGACTGCGCGCGGAAAACTGGTGTGCGGGATTGGACGGCTGAGATTGTAGAACAGTAGAATGGACGGCTGAGATCGCAGAATGGCAGAACACAAAAAGTCAGGCTACTATTGCTAACTTAATAAGTAGTAGAGATTTTTGTACTAATTAAAATTAAAAGGTTGCATGTGTTTTTATGAAGCTAAAATAATATTTCAGGTAGTTCGAGAATACCTGAAACTGATTCTGAAATTTCAGTTATCTGAATTTTTAGGTATTTCTAAAAACCGTTGTAGATTCGGGTATTGATTTAAAAAAACCGAAATTTAAATTACCTGAACGCCCACCTCTACTCGCGAGTGGCGCATAGTCGCCCGCCATCATTTCCGTCCAAACTAGTACACGGCGTGTTGCTTTTTTCGCGCGGGCTTCTCGGCGTCGGCGTTGGGTTTTCCTTGCTCCTGGCTGGCTGGCCCGCCACCGCCTGGCCTACGCGTTCGTACGCCCCCCCGCCCGGCCTTCCTGGGAGCTCCCTTCGCTGAGTAAAAACGGGAGAGTTGGTGGGTGGGATGGGATCGTTGGACCCGGACCGGACTACCGGGAGGGAGGCGGTACTAGATAGAGAGAGGGTCAGAGAGGGGAAGGCAGGCAGGGATCTTATCAGCATTCAGCAGCGCCATCCCCATCCCCGCCGTTCCCCTCTCGCCCTGCCTTTAATTCGGGGACCGCGCCCGCCGCACGCTCTCCCGTCCCGTCCGTCTCTCCGACTCCCTCAGCGGCGTCGGTACGGTGGCTCTGCTGATCCGCCCCGTGCCTGCCATATAGCTGCACCCGCCGCCACGTCTAGACCCTTCTTCTCGCTCCCTCCTAGTCTCCTAGCCCGTCCCTGCACCTATAAGCGGCCTCTCCGTGCCTGCCCCCTCTCGCTTGCTGCTGCCTTTCACACGCGGAGTGAGGCAGCCGACGGGGTTGCTAAAGGTAGAACGAAGCTTCGCAGCACAGCGTCGTCGTCGAGGAGATAAGGTACGTAGCTCGCTTCTGCCGGAGGTAAAGAACAAGCTAGACTAGCCAGTACACCTCTTTGCCGGCCGGTTAGCGCATCTGCAATTCGATCATCACTAGATTCCTGCCAAAAAGGTTTGGAATAGCGGAAAGGAGAAGATCTATCGTTTCCTGTTAAGCTGATCATGCCCGTATTCGTTGTTTGTCGCTTGTCGGCTTTGCCCTTCTGATGCACTGTGGCATGCAAATTAAGCTGCCTTATAAGAGCCGAATGCTTCCCTGCCGTGTCCAGGTCCAGGCAGAGGTCTCTATCCGTGCAGCAGTGCTGGTGGCGGCCGGCGACTGGAGCGCGCCCGATCCACCAGAGACCGTGAAGCTGGCGGCCGGCAAGTGGTGGGAGCGGCCAGATGACACGGGCATGCCCGGAATGGACCCAGGCGGGGGCGGCAGCTCGCGCTACTTCCACCAGCTGCTGCGGCCGCAGCAGCAGCCCTCGCCGCTGTCGCCCAATTCCCACGTCAAGATGGAGCACCACAGGATGTCTCCAGACAAGAGCCCCGTCGTCGGCGAGGCCGACGCTGGCGGGAGCGGGGCCGGCGGCGACCAGCCGTCCTCGTCGGCCATGGTGCCAGTCGAGGGTGGGGGCAGCGGAACGGGCACGCCCACGCCCACGCCCACGCGGCGGCCGCGCGGCCGCCCGGCTGGCTCCAAGAACAAGCCCAAGCCGCCCATCATCGTGACGCGCGACAGCCCCAACGCGCTGCACTCGCACGTGCTGGAGGTGGCGGCGGGCGCCGACGTCGTGGACTGCGTCGCGGAGTTCGCGCGGCGCCGGGGCCGCGGCGTGTGCGTGCTCAGCGGCGGGGGCGCCGTCGCCAACGTGGCGCTCAGGCAGCCCGGCGCGTCGCCCCCCGGGAGCATGGTGGCCACGCTGAGGGGCCGGCTGGAGATCCTCTCCCTCACCGGCACGGTGCTGCCGCCGCCCGCTCCCCCCGGCGCCAGCGGCCTCACGGTGTTCCTCTCCGGCGGGCAGGGCCAGGTCGTCGGCGGGAGCGTGGTGGGCCCGCTGGTCGCCGCGGGCCCCGTCGTCCTGATGGCCGCGTCGTTCGCCAACGCCGTGTACGAGCGGCTCCCGCTGGAGGGGGAGGAGGAGGAGGAGGAGACGGGCGCGGCTGCCGCCGGAGCCGAACCACAAGATCAGGTGGCGGCACAGTCGTCGGCTGGACCACCGGGTCAGCAGCCGACGGCGTCCCAGTCCTCTGGTGTGACCGGAGGCGATGCCGGCATGTCACTCTACAACCTCGCCGCGAATGTAGGGGCATACCAGCTACCGGGAGACAGCTTGGGAGGCTGGAGTGGCGGCGGAGTCCGGCCACCGTTTTAGTCCAAAGTCCATGCCTTGAGAGATACCCGATTATTCGCATCATCCACACCATCACAAAAAGATTCAAATGGTGCCCACAAGCTCTTGCCATCCGAGAACCGGGAGTTGAAGCTACGCTGAATGGAGCTGAGGCCTGAGACATCATGTATATGCAATTATTATATGCATGCTGGATCATTGTTGATAGGAGAGAAGGATCTTTCATCTGGGCGCTATACAATATAATGCATATGCGTTTACACACGAGGAGGATGCATTGCAAATCATGATGTGTTTTAAAGATGATTTATCAAATGCAAGAGGGGAAGCAGCTAGAGATTGGATGCATGCAAGAGCAAGCTCAATAAACTAAAGGTCAGTAGTAGTGAGATCCGATGTTTCGTGTTTCCAACTTTTCCTCTCTTTTTCCCTTTTTTTTCATGTTCATTTGTATTTGTGACTTTGTGTTATTATATTCTGATTGTGTGTCTCTCGCAGTCTCGCTGTAGAATGGTGTTTTCTGTTATAAACAATTTGGTCATCGCCTCCTCTACGATCGCTTTAATTAACCCATGCATGTTACAGCAACTCTTTCATGCATGGTCGCTCTCACATACATTTCCTTTTTTTATTTTCTCGCACAATAATAATTTTCGGCCAAATATTGAGAAAGAGGTTCAACCTAGCTAGTCCGTGTTTCAAGTTTGAAGCGTTACCTAGCTAGGTCAAATACGTGAGCTTATTCCACTTTTTAAAACGTAGGCAGGTGGGGTCTACTCTAGATTACAGATATCTTGGGCAGTTGGGCATGTGTTTGGACTTTGGAGATTGTGTTTTTTTTTTCTTCTCTCCAATGAATTACTGCAAGAAGAGCGCAGGGGTACTGTCGTACTGGTTCTTGTACTTGGTTGGGAGAGGACCGCAGCAGGATGAGCCTCGTCTGTCCCTCTCTGTCTATTTGTTTCACCTGCTGCAGTTTTAATACCTCTGGAGCCATGTGTCTGAAAGATTACACGTAGGAGTAGAGGCAGAAGACGATGGCTAGCTTTAGCTAGCTGTGGTCTGTGGGTAAAGAGAGATACGTACTAGGTCGTCTAGGTGCAAGAAAAGGTGGCAGTGATTCAGTGATGCCGCTGCAGAGCTGTACTACTGTATGAATTCAAGTGGGTGGGGGACACTGAGCATACGACACCAGAGGACCAAAGTTGGTTGACGCTGCAGGAAGCAGAGCTAGCGAACATATACAACGATCCTAGCTAGGGCGTCTGCATGCATCTTGCACCCCCTCCAAGTACAAATGCACAATTCTGGAAAGAGGGGGGGAGGGGGTACGTTTCCTCTTTCCTCCAAGGGCAGCTCCGTTGCTCCAATAATAGCAATTTATTTAACTAGTAGATTAATTAAAAAAAAGTGTCTCATATATTTTAGTAGAAGAAAAAGAAAGTCCCAGCTATTGATCAAGAGCAGCTCATATATACACACATTTCAAGATTGATAGGAGAATGTTATGTTGTGACTTGTGTGAGGCTATTCATGCATGTGACGAGAATGTTATGTTGCACTTGTTCTAGTTGCTTTATGTTGTGTTGTCATAAATCACCAAAAAGGGGGAGATTGAAAGGAAAATGTGCCCTTGGGCCATTTCTAAGTATTTTGGTGATTGAGTGCCAACACAAGTGCTTTTGTGTTAATCTATGCAAAGTGGTGGACAAAGTGCAAATCAAGTCAAAAGGTATGTTTCTAGACTTAGTACATTGTTTTATGGACTAATGTATTGTGTCTAAGTGCTGGAAACAGGAGAAATCGAATTGGAAAAGAGATGACTTTGTTCAGCCAAAGTCTGCGCAGTCTGGGTGCACCGGACTGTCCGGTGGTGCACCGGACAATGTCCGGTGCGCCAGGTTGGCTCTGACGAACTTGCTGCTCTCGGGACTTCGACGGCGGTGTACGGTATAAATCACCGGACTGTCCGGTGGTGCACCGGACTGTCCGGTGAGCCGTTCACAGGCGAAGTCGTCGGTCTCGGGAAGCCATCAACGGCGTACGACTATAATTCACCGGACTGTCCGATGAGCCAACGGTCAGCCGGGGCAACGGTCGACCGAGGATTCCGCGCGTGACGCGTGGCCGAGCCAACGGTCACAAGGGGGCACCGGACAGTGTCCGGTCCGCCAACGGCTCTGGATCTGCAATGGTCGGCTTCGCCAAATAAGGAAAGAAATCTGCACCGGACAGTGTCCGGTGGTGCACCGGACTGTCCGGTGCGCCAGTCGACAGAAGGCAAGAATTGCCTTCCTACAATGCTCTCAACGGCTCCTAGCTGCCTTGGGGCTATAAAAGGGACCCCTTGGCGCATGGAGAAGACATCCAAGCATTCTTTGAGCATAGTTGATCACTCACACTTCGTTCTTGCGCACTTGTTCGACATTCTTAGTGATTTGAGCTCCGTTCTAGTGAGAAACTCGTGATAGTCTCTTGAGCTCAAGTCTGGGTCTTGTGTGTGCGTATTTGCTGTGATCTTTGTGTCTTGTGTGAGTTGCTCATCCCCCCTTACTCCGCGCTTCTTTGTGAACATCTTTGTAGACTCCAAGTTGTGGAGATTCCTCGCAAGCGGGATAAAGTAAAGCAAAGCAAAACACCGTGGTATTCAAGTAGGTCTTTGGACCGCTTGAGAGGGGTTGATTGCAACCCTCGTCCGTTTGGACGCCACAACGTGGAGTAGGCAAGCGTTGGACTTGGCCGAACCACGGGATAAACCATTGTGTCTATCTGTGTTGATCTTCTTGTGGTTATTGTGTTTTGCTGAGACTCCTCTCTAGCCACTTGGCATTACTGTGCTAACTCCTAATCAAGTTTTTGTGGCTATAAGTCTTTAAGTTTTACAAGATCACCTATTCACCCCCCCTCTAGGTGCTCTCAATTGGTATCAGAGTCGTTCTCTTCAAGAAAGGGACTAATCGCCCGAAGAGATGGATCCTAAGGGGAAGTGAATTGTGATCAATGATAAAGAGAAGGAGTCTTTCGTCAACGAGCCGAAAGACGACAAGCCTACCGACTCGGGCTCGGGCCACAAACGAAAAGATGGGAAGAAGAAGAAGACGAGGCGCATCAAGGAGATTGTCTACTACGACGACAGCGACGAGTCCTCTTCTTCCCAAAAGGACGACTACGACTACGAGAAAAAGAAAACGGTCAATTCAAACTTTTCTTTCGATTACTCTCGTATTCCGCAAAGTACAAATTCTCATTTGCTCTTCATTCCACTTGGTAAACCTCCTCACTTTGATGGAGAGGACTATAGATTTTGGAGCCACAAAATGCGTAGTCACTTGTTCTCTCTCCATCCGAGCATATGGGAGATAGTAGAGAGTGAAATGAAATTTGATAGTACTGATAGTCCCATGTTCATTAACGAGCAAATCCACAAAAATGCACAAGCGACTACTGTTCTTCTAGCTTCATTGTGCAGGGACGAATACCATAAGGTGAGCGGCTTGGACAATGCCAAGCAAATCTGGGACACCCTCAAGATCTCTCATGAGGGGAACGACATCACCATGCTCACCAAAATGGAGTTGGTGGAAGGCGAACTTGGGAGATTCGCGATGATAAGGGGTGAGGAGCCAACCCAAACGTACAACCGGCTCAAGACCCTTGTCAACAAAATAAGGAGCTACGGAAGCACGCGATGGACGGACCACGACGTTGTCCGCCTAATGCTAAGGTCCTTTACTGTCCTTGATCCACATCTTGTGAACAATATTCGTGAGAATCCTAGGTACACCAAGATGTCGCCCGAAGAAATTCTTGGGAAATTTGTAAGCGGGCGGATGATGATCAAGGAAGCAAGATACGTCGACGATGCACTAAATGGACCAATCCAAGAGCCTCAAACTATTGCTCTCAAGGCAACGAGGAGCAAGGAGGCGCTACCTAGCAAGGTGGCGCAAGTTGAGGCGGCAGGGCTCAATGATGAAGAGATGGCCCTCATCATCAAGCGCTTCAAGACGGCGCTAAAGGGTCGCAAGGGGCAGCCAAGCAAGACCAAGACAAAGGGGAAGCGCTCATGCTTCAAATGTGGTAAGATTGGTCATTTTATCGCTAACTGTCCCGATAATGATAGTGACCAGGAACAAGGGAACAAGAGGGAGAAGAAGAAGGCATACAAGAAGGCTAAGGGCGAGGCACACCTTGGCAAGGAGTGGGACTCGGATTGTTCGTCATCTGACTCCGATAATGAAGGACTCGCCGCCACCGCCTTCAACAAGTCATCCCTCTTCCCCAACGAGCGTCACACATGCCTCATGGCGAAGGAGAAGAAGGTATGTACTCGAGAAAATACTACTTATGCTTCTTCAAGTGAGGATGAGTCTAGTGATGATGATGAAATAGATTATTCTTGTTTATTCAAGGGTCTAGATAGAACCAAGGTTGATAAGATTAACGAATTAATTGATGCCTTTAATGAGAAGAATAGATTATTAGAGAAGCAAGAGGATCTTTTATATGAAGAACATGATAAGTTTGTAGAGGCTCAAAAATCCCTTGCTTTAGAAATCAAAAGGAATGAAATGCTTTCTTGTGAACTATCTACTTGCCATGAGACAATTTCTAGTTTAAAAGATGTTAACAATGATTTAAATGCTAAACTAGAAGTAGAAAATAGATCTAACTCTTGTGTAGAATATGTTGTGATTTGCACCAGGTGTAAAGATTTTAATGTTGATGCTTGTAGTGAACACCTAGTGTCTATTGCAAAGTTAAATGATGAACTAGCTAGTCTTAATGCCCATCTTAAGACTAGCAAGAGTGAATTTGATAAGTTAAAATTTGCAAGGGATGCCTACACGATTGGTAGACACCCCTCAATTAAGGATGGACTTGGCTTCAAGAGGGAAGCCAAGAACTTAACAAGCCATAAGGCTCCCATCTCCGCCAAGGAGAAAGGGAAGGCCTCTATGGCTAGTAGTGCTAAAAAGAACCATGCTTTCATGTATCATGATAGGAGACATTCTAGGAATGCCTATAGAAGTTATGATGCTTTTGATTCTCATGCCATGTTTGCTTCTAGTTCTTCCTATATGCATGGTAGAGATATGTCTAGGAGAAATGATTTTCATATGCCTAGGAGAAATGTTCCTAGGAAAATTAATGAACCTTCGACAATATATCATGCTTGCAATGCTTCATTTGCCATTTGTAGAAAGGATAAGAAGGTAATTGCTAGGAAATTAGGGGCAAGATGCAAGGGAGATAAAACTTTCATTTGGGTCCCTAAGACCATTGTGACTAACCTTGTAGGACCCAACAAGAGTTGGGTACCTAAGACCCAAGCCTAAATTTGCCTTGCAGGTTTATGCATCCGGGGGTTCAAGCTGGATTATCGACAGCGGATGCACAATCCACATGATGGGGGAGAAGAAGATGTTCACCTCCTACGTCAAGAACAAGGATTCCCAAGATTCAATCATATTCGGTGATGGGAACCAAGGCAAGGTAAAAGGGTTAGGGAATATTGCTATTTCATCCGAGCACTCTATTTCTAATGTGTTTTTAGTTGAGTCGCTTGGATATAATCTCTTATCCGTTAGTCAACTTTGTAAAATGGGATATAATTGTCTATTCACAAATATAGATGTGTCTGTCTTCAGAAGGTGTGATGGTTCACTAGCTTTTAAGGGTGTACTAGACGACAAACTTTATTTAGTTGATTTTGCAAAAGAGGAGGCCGGTCTAGATGCATGCTTAATTGCTAAGACTTGCATGGGCTGGCTGTGGCATCGCCGTTTAGCACATGTGGGGATGAAGAACCTTCACAAGCTTCTAAAGGGAGAACACATGATAGGTCTAACTAATGTGCATTTCAAAAAAGATAGACCTTGTGCAGCTTGTCAAGCAGGCAAACAGGTGGGAAGCTCTCATCACACCAAAAATGTGATGACCACATCAAGACCTTTGGAGATGCTTCATATGGACCTCTTCGGACCCGTCGCCTATCTAAGTATAGGAGGAAGTAAGTATGGTCTTGTTATAGTTGATGATTTTTCCCGCTTCACTTTTGTATTCTTTTTGCAGGATAAATCTGAAACCCAAAGGACCCTCAAGCGCTTCCTAAGGAGAGCTCAAAATGAGTTTGAGCTCAAGGTGAAAAAGATAAGGAGCGACAACGGGTCCGAGTTCAAGAACCTTCAAGTGGAGGAGTACCTTGAGGAGGAAGGGATCAAGCACGAGTTCTCCGCTCCCTACACACCACAACAAAATGGTGTGGTAGAGAGGAAGAACAGGACGCTCATCGATATGGCGAGGACGATGCTTGGAGAGTTCAAGACCCCCGAGCGCTTTTGGTCGGAAGCCGTGAACACGGCTTGCCACGCCATCAACCGGGTCTACCTTCACCGCCTCCTCAAGAAGACTTCGTATGAGCTTCTAACCGGTAACAAACCCAATGTTTCATATTTTCGAGTTTTTGGGAGTAAATGCTACATTCTAGTGAAGAAGGGTAGGAATTCTAAATTTGCTCCCAAAGCTGTAGAAGGGTTTTTGTTAGGTTATGACTCAAATACAAAGGCGTATAGGGTCTTCAACAAATCGTCGGGTTTGGTTGAAGTCTCTAGCGACGTTGTATTTGATGAGACTAATGGCTCTCCAAGAGAGCAAGTTGTTGATCTTGATGATGTAGATGAAGAAGACGTTCCAACGGCCGCAATGTGCACCATGGCGATTGGCGATGTGCGACCACAGGAACAATTGGAGCAAGATCAACCTTCTTCCTCAACAATAGTGCATCCCCCAACTCAAGACGATGAACAGGTTCATCAAATGGAGGTGTGTGATCAAGGGGGTGCACAAGATGATCATGTGATGGAGGAAGAAGCACAACCGGCACCTCCAACCCAAGTTCGAGCAACGATTCAAAGGAATCATCCCGTCGACCAAATATTGGGTGATATTAGCAAGGGAGTAACTACTCGCTCTAGATAGGTGAATTTTTGTGAGCATTACTCTTTTGTCTCTTCTATTGAGCCTTTCAGGGTAGAAGAGGCCTTGCTAGATCCGGACTGGGTGTTGGCCATGCAGGAATGTAACACCCGGTTTTAAGGAACAAAGCCGGGTGCATCTCATACATGCGCCAAGAAGACAACATATATAATAACAGAGTGTATAGAGATAAATGTCATAAAACATCAGAGTAATTATTACATCGCGGAAGACTTATTACAAAGTAAAAGAATAAATATAAAACGAACTAAGGATCGTCGGCGCCAATGTCGACTGAGAAACGCCACCTAGGTCAAGTCGAATGCCTCAGTGTTAGGCAGCTCCTCTGCGACCACCTGTTCTTCTCCTGTGGGGGGGTGTGAGACAGCAATAGTGAGCTCACATACGTTCATAGCTCAACAAGTCGTGGGGAATAATGTGGCATGAACTCACCAAAGGTGGGAGTTCATGTAGTGTAAGGCTGATCAATGAAATAAAGGCTGAGGCTGAGCATTGCTTTTATAAGTTGGTCAAAATTTTATTAGCAATTACTAAGTGTAAGTAAATACCAAACCTTAATAATAATAAAGAAAAGTAATAGTAAAATAATCCCAAATGCGATGCAAATGTCAAATTAAATTTAAGTTCCATAATTAATCATGTGAGGGTCCGAGCCGCTCATGACCGTGAGCATGGCTAGTATACTAGTTTTACACTCTGCAGAGGTTGCGCATCTTTACCCACAAGTCATGTTACCCATCTGCCAAGAGACGGCTAATCCCATACACCTCTACCGAGGAGGCGAGGCAGGGTAACACTACGAGGCCTTTACAAAGTTCCACTAGCTTCAGAAATCCCGCTACAGTTTATAGGAAGCTCCAGTGCAGGGTTCTTGCCTGATCGCCATCGTAGCAAAATCAACCAAGGACCTCCCCACACTGACCACTCCCCTACTGCCCTTGCCCCTTTCGGGTAAGGAAGACCTCCACTAGCTTTCCTAGTTAATCAGCCAAGGGCGTCCCATTAAACCCTTGTGGTAGCACTGTTTTCCCGGGTGGTCGCTCCATGTTCCCATTAATTTAATGATCTTAACATGAACAGTAATAATAACAAGATAATAATAGGATAATGATGTGTAGTGTAACTCCATACCCAATCCACATAAAGCAATAGCAAGTACTACCCAAAAATATTTTAGGGGAGAACAAGGTATAGAGGTAATCAAAACTGGGGTAACATAAAGGATCCCATCAAAATTAACCTATGCAGATCATTAAAATTAATAAGAACATGGCTGGGAAAAGTAAGTGATCAAGGGCACAACTTGCCTTCCACGAGCTCCTGCTCAGCACTCTCTACTAGCTAAACCGCAGATTCCACAGTGGCTTGCTCGTCTACTCGCATCAACACAATACATACATAGTATAGCAAAAATTAACATTGCACCAAACATGTAAATAAAATACACAGTAAAAATCTACACATTAAAATGAGATCATAGGAATTGGGATCACTAAATTTGGAGTTATAGATTTCAAGTTATGAATTTCCTAAGGTTTAATGTGCTTGAAATAGGATTAAATGATAAATTAATTTTCTAACTGTTTTCATGTCCAAACAGAGACACTAGGTGATAGAGAATATTATTACAAAATTCTAGAAACTGGAATGGTTCAATTTGGAGCTCTCATGGATTTTCTATGAATTAATTAAGTTCTAGGAATTGTTTTGTATTAAAAATACATTTTCCCAATTCATTTAATCTGATTTACTCTTCTCTGGATGGCGCCTCAATTCCTAGAAAAGCCAGGGGCCCAGGTGCAACTAATCCTAAGACTCAAATGACCCACCAGGTGGACCGCAGGTTAATTTGTATTTTTCCCGAGGGCTCTTTAGCAAATAGTACCCGCGAAGGGGTACGCAGAGATCCTGGCCTTTGGATAACGATCCATCGGCCGAGATTAGATCACCCCGATCTAAACCGGTATCCCACCGTGGCCGCACGATACAAAAGCAACGACATGGATTTAATTTAGTGTGACCCGATGGAAGCCCTTCGATCTGGATCCCACGGATCACAAGATTGCGAGTGAAACATTACTCTGCGTCGATCACTAGCGTTCACTCAAGATCGAGTGGCCCAGGCTTCACCCACGCGGTGGCACACGCGGGACCGTCGATCGCCCATCGACCGACCCTCTCTCGTCTTCCTTCCCCTGCCCAATCACCAGGGATACGGCGGCCCACCCCACGGCGAAGGCCCTCATCGGCGCGTCCCAAATCCGCCAGCTCCGGCAACAAAATCCCCACGGTGGTGCGCGAATTTGAAATTGAAGTAAAGGCGATCACGAAGAGGGTTTCTCACCAGTGGTTGGAGCACCGAAATGGCCTGACCCCGGCGTGAAGCGGCTCAACGGCGGTGAGCGGCTCCGTTGAGGAATTCACCGCGCACCGCGGGTTCTTTTCCCCCAGCGACGTTGAGGATACCCCCGCCGCACCCAGAAGGAGCTTCGCAACCAACGCTACCGGTCCGAGCGGCGTCGGAGACGAGACCCGACCAACGGCGCCGCTATCCTTCTACACTATGGGGAAAGTATGGCTTCGGGGCAAGGGTTCGTCGCGCCTAAGGGCGGCGGATGATATTTATGTGCCGAAGTGATGGGGTCCGAGGGTTTCGGGGTTCGTTGAGTTGACCAGCTGAGCCGGGAAAATCGCAGTGGTGGGTGTGCACGTGGAGAAAAGAGAGAGAGAGGAACATGACTCCATGCGCGCGAGTTCTTCGGGGAGGAAGGCTCTGACCGCATGGGTCCACCTGACATACTGACCAAGCGCCGGTGCACACACGTGAGGCTGACGGGGGCCCGCTTGTCTGATGACACAGGGCGCGCGCTAGGTAGCTGACAGGATGGGCCCGCACGGCAGTGAGATCTCACGAGGTGGGCTGAGCGCAGGGAAAACTGGGCCGAATTGGGTGGAGTTGGCCCATAAAGCATTCTATTCTTTTCTGTTTTTATGCTATAATTTCTTTTCTTCATTTACAAGTTCATTTTGAATTTCGAATTTGAACTCAACCTTGCGCCACATCATATTGTTAAGTTTAGAAATATCACTTTTAGAAATATAGTTATATATTTATTATTTTTTTCATAGCCTTTCTCTTTTTTTTTCTTTCTCTTTTCTCCGTTCTAAGATTTCTTTTAGATCTCAAATTCCACTTTGGACTTTACTATATCTCTTTTATATTATTTTTATTTTGTCACAAATAATGCACACAAAATAAAACCTCAACATGATGCATAAATTAATGGTACGTCTTTTATTATTATTTTTTTGTTTCTAATGTGGTGTTCACATGGGTAAATGAATAGAGGCAATACATATGAGGGAAATAATATCATTTTCTATGCTTTTACAAATCGGGTATTACAAGGAAGAGCTCAATAATTTCAAGAGGAATGAAGTTTGGACACTGGTGCCTCGTCCCAAGCAAAACGTTGTGGGAACCAAGTGGGTGTTCCGCAACAAACAGGACGAGCATGGGGTGGTGACGAGGAACAAGGCTCGACTTGTGGCAAAAGGTTATGCCCAAGTCGCAGGTTTGGACTTTGAGGAGACTTTCGCTCCTATGGCTAGGCTAGAATCAATTCGTATTTTGCTAGCATATGCCGCTCACCATTCTTTCAGGTTGTTCCAAATGGATGTGAAGAGCGCTTTCCTCAACGGGCCGATCAAGGAGGAGGTGTACGTGGAGCAACCCCCTGGCTTCGAGGATGAACAGTACCCTGACCACGTGTGTAAGCTCTCTAAGGCGCTCTATGGACTTAAGCAAGCCCCAAAAGCATGGTATGAATGTCTTAGAGATTTTTTAGTTGCTAATGCTTTCAAGGTTGAGAAAGCCGATCCAACTCTTTTCACTAAGACTTGCGATAGTGATCTTTTTGTGTGCCAAATTTATGTCGATGACATAATATTTGGTTCTACTAACCAAAAGTCTTGTGAAGAGTTTAGCAGGGTGATGACGCAGAAATTCGAGATGTCGATGATGGGCGAGTTGAACTACTTCCTTGGGTTCCAAGTGAAGCAACTCAAGGGTGGCACCTTCATATCCCAAACGAAGTACATGCAAGACTTGCTAAAGCGGTTTGGGATGAAGGACGCCAAGCCCGCAAAGACTCCGATGGGAACCGACGGACACACCGACCTCAACAAAGGAGGTAAGTCCGTTGATCAAAAGGCATACCGGTCAATGATAGGGTATTTACTTTATTTATGTGCTAGTAGACCGGATATTATGCTTAGCGTATGCATGTGTGCTAGATTTCAATCCGATCCAAGGGAGTGTCACTTAGTGTCCGTGAAGCGAATTCTTAGATACTTAGTCGCTACGCCTTGCTTCAGGATTTGGTATCCAAAGGGGTCTACCTTTGACTTGATTGGATATTCAGATTCCGACTATGCTAGATGTAAGGTCGATAGGAAGAGTACATCGGGGACGTGCCAATTCTTAGGAAGGTCCCTGGTGTCGTGGAACTCTAAGAAACAAACTTCCGTTGCCCTATCCACCGTTGAGGCCGAGTATGTTACCGCAGGACAGTGTTGCGCGCAAGTACTTTGGATGAGGCAAACCCTCCGGGACTTTGGCTACAATTTGAGCAAAGTCCCACTCCTATGTGACAATGAGAGTGCTATCCGCATAGCGGACAATCCTGTTGAGCACAGCCGCACAAAGCACATTGACATCCGGCATCACTTTTTGAGAGACCACCAGCAAAAGGGAGATATTGAAGTGTTCTATATTAGCATCGAGAACCAGCTAGCCGATATCTTTACCAAGCCTCTAGATGAGAAGACCTTTTGCAGGCTGCGTAGTGAGCTAAATGTCTTAGATTCGCGGAACTTGGATTGATTTATAGCATACATGTGTTTATGCCTTTCATCATGTTCCTTATGCATTTTGTTGTTTACTTGTGGTGCTCAAGTTGTACAAACACTCCCCGGACCTCACACGTCCTTGTGCAAGTGATGCACATATTTAGGGGGAGATGTGCTATAACTTAACCCTTTGAGACTAACTGTGTGCTTGAGTTTGCTTGATTTAGTCTCAAAGGTAGCTTGAAAGGGAAAAGGTGGACTTGGACCATGCAAGACTTCCACTGCACTCCGATGAGAGGGTAACTAATTCCAAGTTCATCTTCATGTCCTTATTGCCTTTGTACTCTTATGTGAAGATTTTGGTGAGGCAATGAGGTTTAAGGGCCAAGATTGATCCCGTTTTGGTGATTGATGCCAAAGGGGGAGAAAATAAGGCCAAAGCAATAAATGGATCAGCTACCACTTGAGAATTTTGAAAATAATAGAATAGAGCTTTTGTTTTATCAAAATACTCTTATTGGCTCTTTTTGTCAAAAGTTGGTCTCTTGTGGGGAGAATGGTTGATTATGGGAAATAGGGGGAGTTTTTGATACTGTGATCAATTTCTATTGGAACAACTCTCTTTATGTCTCTTCAAGTGTGTTTGACTTAGAGATAGGAAATTGAGGTTGATTTGCAAAAACAAACCAAGTGGTGGCGAAGTATGATCCATATATACCAAATTTGAATCAAAACCTTTTTGAGTTCTCATTTGCATTGATATTGCACTTCTTTTAGTTGCTCTTTGTTGTGTTGGAAGGGGGAGATTGAAAGGGAAATGTGCCCTTGGGCCATTTCTAAGTATTTTGGTGATTGAGTGCCAACACAAGTGCTTTTGTGTTAATCTATGCAAAGTGGTGGACAAAGTGCAAATCAAGTCAAAAGGTATGTTTCTAGACTTAGTACATTGTTTTATGGACTAATGTATTGTGTCTAAGTGCTGGAAACAGGAGAAATCGAATTGGAAAAGAGATGACTTTGTTCAGCCAAAGTCTGCGCAGTCTGGGTGCACCGGACTGTCCGGTGGTGCACCGGACAGTGTCCGGTGCGCCAGGTTGGCTCTGACGAACTTGCTGCTCTCGGGGCTTCGACGGCGGTGTACGGTATAAATCACCGGAATGTCCGGTGGTGCACCGGACTGTCCGGTGAGCCGTTCACAGGCGAAGTCGTCGGTCTCGGGAAGCCATCAACGGCGTACGGCTATAATTCATCGGACTGTCCGGTGAGGCACCGGACTGTCCGGTGAGCCAACGGTCAGCCGGGGCAACGGTCGGCCGAGGATTCCGCGCATGACGCATGGCCGAGCCAACGGTCACAAGGTGGCACCGGACTGTCCGGTATGCACCGGACAATGTCCGGTGCACCAACGGCTCTGGATCTGCAACGGTCGGCTTCGCCAAATAAGGAAAGAAATCCGCACCGGACAGTGTCCGGTGGTGCACCGGACTGTCCGGTGCGCCAGTCGACAGAAGGCAAGAATTGCCTTCCTACAATGCTCTCAACGGCTCCTAGCTGCCTTGGGGCTATAAAAGGGACCCCTTGGCGCATGGAGAAGATATCCAAGCATTCTTTGAGCATAGTTGATCACTCACACTTCGTTCTTGCGCACTTGTTCGGCATTCTTAGTGATTTGAGCTTCGTTCTAGTGAGAAAATCGTGATAGTCTCTTGAGCTCAAGTCTGGGTCTTGTGTGTGCGTATTTGCTGTGATCTTTGTGTCTTGTGTGAGTTGCTCATCCCTCCCTTACTCCGCGCTTCTTTGTGAATATCTTTGTAAGGGCGAGAGACTCCAAGTTGTGGAGATTCCTCGTAAGCAGGATAAAGTAAAGCAAAGCAAAACACCGTGGTATTCAAGTAGGTCTTTGGACCGCTTGAGAGGGGTTGATTGCAACCCTCGTCCGTTGGGACGCCACAATGTGGAGTAGGCAAGCGTTGGACTTGGCCGAACCACGGGATAAACCACTGTGTCTATCTGTGTTGATCTTCTTGTGGTTATTGTGTTTTGCTGAGACTCCTCTCTAGCCACTTGGCATTACTGTGCTAACTCCTAATCAAGTTTTTGTGGCTATAAGTCTTTAAGTTTTACAAGATCACCTATTCACCCCCCTCTAGGTGCTCTCAGTAAGTCCCCGATGTGCTCTTTCTATTAATTTTACACCCTGCCCAATCGACATCCGAATAACCAATTAAATCAAATGTGGATCCCCTAGGATTCCAAAGCCCAAACTTAGGAGTATAAGTCAAATATCTCAAGATTCGTTTTACGGCCGTAAGGTGAGCTTCCTTAGGGTCGGCTTGGAATCTTGCACACATGCATACGGAAAGCATAATGTCCGGTCGAGATGCACATAAATAGAGTAATGAACCTATCATCGACCGGTATACCTTTTGATCTACGGATTTACCTTCGTGTCTAGGTCGAGATGCCCATTGGTTCCCATGGGTGTCTTGATGGGCTTGGCATCCTTCATCCCAAACTTGTTTAGAATGTCTTGAGTATACTTCGTTTGGCTAATGAAGGTGCCTTCTTGGAGTTGCTTCACTTGAAATCCTAAGAAATACTTCAACTCCCCCATCATTGACATCTCGAATTTTTGTGTCATGATCCTACTAAATTCTTCACATGTAGATTCGTTAGTAGACCCAAATATAATATCATCAACATAAATTTGGCATACAAACAAATCATTGTCAAGAGTTTTAGTGAATAGAGTAGGATCGGCCTTTCCGACTTTGAAGCCATTAGCAATAAGGAAATCTCTTAGGCATTCATACCATGCTCTTGGGGCTTGCTTGAGCCCATAAAGCGCCTTAGAGAGCCTATAGACATGGTTAGGGTACTCACTGTCTTCAAAGCCGGGAGGTTGCTCAACATAGACCTCTTCCTTGATTGGTCCATTGAGGAAGGCACTCTTCACGTCCATTTGGTAAAGCTTGAAGCCATGGTAAGTAGCATAGGCTAATAATATACGAATTGACTCAAGCCTAGCTACGGGTGCATAGGTTTCACCAAAATCCAAACCTTCGACTTGGGAGTATCCCTTGGCCACAAGTCGAGCTTTGTTCCTTGTCACCACACCATGCTCATCTTGCTTGTTGCGGAAGACCCATTTGGTTCCTACAACATTTTGATTAGGATGTGGAACTAAATGTCATACCTCGTTTCTAGTGAAGTTGTTGAGCTCCTCTTGCATTGCCACCACCCAATCCGAATCTTGAAGTGCTTCCTCTATCCTGTGTGGCTCAATAGAGGAAACAAAAGAGTAATGCTCACAAAAATGTGCAACACGAATCTAGTGGTTACCCCCTTATGAATGTCGCTTAGGATGGTGTCGATGGTGTGATCTCGTTGGATTGCTTGGTGGACTCTTGGGTGTGGCGGTCTTGGTTCTTCATCCTCCTTTTCTTGATCATTTGCATCTCCCCCTTGATCATTGCCGTCATCTTGAGGTGGCTCATCCTTTTGATCTTCTCCTTCATCAACTTGAGCCTCATCCTCATTTTGGGTTGTTGGAGATGCTTGCGTGGAGGAGGATGGTTGATCTTGTGCTTGAATGGGCTCTTCGGATTCCTTAGGACACACATCCCCAATGGACATGTTCCTTAGTGCGATGCACGGAGCCTCTTCATCTAATTCATCAAGATCAACTTGCTCTATTTGAGCGCCATTAGTTTCATCAAACACAACGTCACAAGAAACTTCAAATAGTCCTGAGGACTTGTTAAAGACTCTATATGCCCTTGTGTTTGAATCATATCCTAGTAAAAAGCCTTCTACAGTCTTAGGAGCAAATTTAGATTTTCTACCTCCTTTAACAAGAATAAAGCATTTGCTACCAAAGACTCTAAAATATGAAATGTTGGGCTTTTTACCGGTTAGGAGTTCATATGATGTCTTCTTGAGGATTCGGTGTAGATACAACCGGTTGATGGCGTAGCAGGCGGTGTTGACCGCCTCGGCCCAAAACCGATCCGAAGTCTTGTACTCATCAAGCATGGTCCTTGCCATGTCCAATAGAGTTCTATTTTTCCTCTCCACTACACCATTTTGTTGTGGCGTGTAGGGAGAAGAGAACTCATGCTTGATGCCCTCCTCCTCAAGGAAGCCTTCAATTTGAGAGTTCCTGAACTCCGTCCCGTTGTCCCTTCTTATTTTCTTGATCCTTAAGCCGAACTCATTTTGAGCCCGTCTCAAGAATCCCTTTAAGGTCTCTTGGGTTTGAGATTTTTCCTGCAAAAAGAATACCCAAGTGAAGCGAGAATAGTCATCCACAATAACAAGACAGTACTTACTCCCGCCGATGCTTATGTAAGTGATCAGGCCGAATAGGTCCATATGGAGGAGCTCGAGTGGCCTGTCAGTCGTCAAGATGTTCTTATGTGGATGATGGGCACCAACTTGCTTCCTAGCTTGGCATGCGCTACAAATCCTGTCTTTCTCAAAATTAACATTGGTTAGTCCTAAAATGTGTTCACCTTTTAAAAGCTTGTGAAGATTCTTCATTCCAACATGTGCTAGTCGGCGATGCTAGAGCCAGCCCATGTTAGTCTTAGCAATTAAGTAAGTGTCGAGTTCAGCTCTATCAAAATCTACCAAGTATAGCTGACCCTCTAACACTCCCTTAAATGCTATTGAATCATCACTTCTTCTAAAGACAGTAACACCTACATCAGTAAATAGACAGTTGTAGCCCATTTGACATAATTGGGAAACGAAAAGCAAGTTATAATCTAAAGAATCTACAAGAAAAATGTTGGAAATGGAATGGTCAGGTGAAATAGCAATTTTACCCAAACCTTTGACCAAACCTTGAGTTCCATCCCCGAATGTGATAGCTCGTTGGGGATCTTGATTTTTCTCATAGGAGGAGAACATCTTCTTCTCCCCTGTCATGTGGTTTGTGCACCCGCTATCGATGATCCAACTTGAGCCCCGGATGCACAAACCTACAAAACAAGTTTAGTTCTTGATTTTAGGTACCCAAACAGTTTTGGGTCCTTTGACATTAGACACAAGAACTTAGGGTACCCAAACACAAGCCTTTGATCCCTTGTGTTTGCCTCCAACATACTTGGCAACTACTTTGCCAGATTTGTTAGTCAAAACATAAGATGCATCAAAAGTTTTAAATGAAATATTGTGATCATTTGATGCAATAGGAGCTTTCCTCTTAGGCAATTTAGCACGGGTTGATTGCCTAGAGCTAGATGTCTCACCCTTATACATAAAAGCATGATTAGGGCCAGAGTGAGACTTCCTAGAATGAATTCTCCTAATTTTGCTCTCGGGATAACCGGCAGGGTACAAAATGTAACCCTCATTATCCTGAGGCATGGGAGCCTTGCCCTTAACAAAATTTGACAATCTTTTAGGAGGGGCATTAAGTTTGAAATTGTCCCCTTTTTGGAAGCCAATGCCATCCTTGATGCCTGGGCGTCTCCCACTATAGAGCATGCTTCTAGCAAATTTAAACTTTTCATTTTATAAGTCATGCTCATTAATCTTAGCATTAAGTTGAGCTATGTGATCATTTTGTTTCTTAATTAAGGCTAGGTGATCATGGATAGCATCAACATTAATGTCTCTACATCTAGTGCAAATGGAAACATGATCAATGATAGATGTAGAGGGTTTGCAAGAATTAAGTTCAACAATCTTAGCACGCAAAATATCATTGTTATCTCTAAGATCGGAAATGGAAGCATTGCAAACATCTAATTCTTTAGCCTTAGCAATCAAGTTTTTATTTTCATTTCTAAGGCTAGCAAGAGAAACATTTAATTTTTCAATCTTAGCAAGTAATTCAACATTATCATCTCTAAGATTGGAAATTGAAGCATCACAAACATTTGAATCAACCTTAGCAACTAAACTAGCATTCTCATTTCTAAGGTTGGTGATAATATCATGGCATGTGCTTAGCTCACTAGATATTTTTTCACACTTTTCTACTTCTAGAGCATAAGCATTTTTAACCTTAACATGCTTCTTATTTTCTTTAATTAGGAAGTCCTCTTGGGAGTCCAAGAGATCATCCTTCTCATGAATAGCACTAATTAGTTCATTTAGTTTTTCCTTTTGTTGCATGTTTAGGTTGGCAAAAAGGATGCGCAAATTGTTCTCCTCATCACTAGCATTATCCTCATCACTAGAGGTTTCATATTTAGTGGAGGATTTTGATTTTACCTTCTTCCTTTTGCCGTCCTTTGCCATGAGGCACTTGTGGCCGACGTTGGGGAAGAGAAGTCCCTTGGTGACGGCGATGTTGGCGGCGTCCTCGTCGGAGGAGGAGTCGGTGGAGCTCTCGTCGGAGTCCCACTCGCGGCACACATGGGCATCGCCACCCTTCTTCTTGTGATATCTTTTCTTCTCCTTTCTTCTCCCCTTCTTGTCGTCGCCCCTGTCACTGTCACTAGAAATAGGACATTTGGCAATAAAGTGACCGGGCTTACCACACTTGTAGCAAACCTTTTTGGAGCGGGGCTTGTAATCCTTCCCCCTCCTTTGCTTGAGGATTTGGCGAAAAATCTTGATGATGAGCGCCATTTCCTCGTTGTCGAGCTTGGAGGCATCGATGGGTTGTCTACTTGATGTAGACTCCTCCTTTTTCTCCTCCGTTGCCTTGAATGCGACCTGTTGTGCTTCGGACGTGGAGGGGCCATCAAGCTCGATAATTTTCTTTGAGCCTTTGATCATCAACTCAAAGCTCACAAAATTACCTATTACTTCCTCGGGATTCATTTGGGTATATCTAGGATTTCCTCGAATTAATTGAACTTGCGTAGGGTTAAGAAAAACGAGGGATCTTAGAATAACCTTGACCATCTCATGGTCATCCCATTTGGTGCTCCCGAGGTTGCGCACTTGGTTCACCAAGGTCTTCAATCGATTGTACATAGCTTGAGGGTCCTCGCCTTGGTTGAGTCGGAACCGACCGAGCCCCCCCTCGATCGTCTCCCGCTTGGTGATTTTGGTCACCTCGTCTCCTTCGTGCGCGGTCTTGAGTACGTCCCAAATTTCCTTCGCACTCTTTAACCCTTGCACCTTATTATACTCCTCTCGACTTAGAGAGGCGAGGAGTATAGTGGTAGCTTGGGAGTTAAAGTGGTGGATTTGGTCCACTTCGTCGGAGTCGTAATCCTCATCCCCTATGGATGGTACCTGTACACCAAACTCAACAACATTCCAAATGCTTGTGTGGAGTGAGGTTAGATGATGCCTCATTTTGTCACTCCACATGTTATAATCTTCACCGTAAAAAACCGGTGGTTTGCCTAATGGAACGAAGAGTAAAGGAGTATGCTTTGAAATACGGGGGTAGCGTAGGGGAATCTTACTATACTTCTTGCGCTCATGGCGCTTAGAAGTAATGGACGGCGCGTCGGAGCCGGAGGTGGAAGGTGATGAAGAATCGGTCTCGTAGTAGACCACCTTCCTCATCTTCTTTTTCTTGTCGCCACTCCGATGCGACTTGTGGGAAGAGGATTTCCTCTCCTTCCCCTTCCCTTTGTTGCGGGACACTTCCGATGAAGCCTTCTTGTGGCTTGTAGTGGGCTTGTCGCCGGTCTCCATCTCCCTCTTAGCGTGATCTCCCGACATCACTTCGAGCGGTTAGGCTCTAATGAAGCACCGGGCTCTGATACCAATTGAAAGTCGCCTAGAGGGGGGGTGAATAGGGCGAAACTGAAATTTGCAAAGTTAATCACAACTACAAGCCGAGTTAGCTTTAGAAATATAATGCGAGTCCAAGAGAGGGCGTAAAAACAAATCGCAAGCGAATAAAGAAGTGAGACACAAGGATTTGTTTTACCGAGGTTCAGTTCTCTCAAACCTACTCCCCGAGGTGGTCACAAAGACCGGGTCTCTTTCAACCCTTTCCCTCTCTCAAACGGTCCCTCGGACCGAGTGAGCTTCTCTTCTCAATCAACCGGGAACCAAACTTCCCCACAAGGATCACCACACAATTGGTGTCTCTTGCCTTGATTACAGTTGAGATGATCGCAAGAAAGAATGAGAGAAAGAAGCAATCCAAGCGCAAGAGCTCAAATGAACACAACAATCACTCTCTCTAATCACTAAAGCTTTGAGTGGAATTGGGAGAGGATTTGATCTCTTTGGTGTGTCTAGAATTGAATGCTAGAGCTCTTGTAAGTAGTTGGAAGGTGGAAAACTTGGATGACTTGAATGTGGGGTGGTTGGGGGTATTTATAACCCCAACCACCAAAAGTGGCCGTTGGGAGACTGTCTGTCGCATGGCGCACCGGACAGTCCGGTGCGCCACCGGACACAGTCCGGTGCACCAACCACGTCACCTGGCCATTGGGTTCCGACTGTTGGAGCTCTGTCTTGTGGGCCTGCCTGGCTGTCCGGTGTACCACCCGCGCATGCTCTGCTCCTCTGCGCGCGCTGGCGCGCATTTAATGCGTTGCAGTCGACCGTTGCGCGCGAAGTAGCCGTTGCTCCGCTGGCTCACCGGACAGTCCGGTGTTACACCAGACAGTCCGGTGATTTTTAGCGGAGCGGATTCCCGAAGTTGGCGAGTTCAAGGTCGCTGTCCCCTGGGGCACCAGACACTGTCTGGTGGTGCACCGGACAGTCCGGTGAATTATAGCGGAGCGCCTCTGAGATTTCCTGAAGGTGAAGAGTTCAGCTTGGAGTCCCCTGGTGCACCGGACACTGTCCGGTGGCACACCAGATAGTCTAGTGCGCCAGACCAGGGTAGCCTTCGGTTGTCCCTTACTCTCTTTGTTTGAACCCATTCTTGGTCTTTTTATTGACTTTTTGTGAACCTTTGGCACCTGTAGAACTTATAGACTAGAGCAAACTATTTAGTCCAATTATTTGTGTTGGGCAATTCAACCACCAAAATCAATTAGAAAATAGGTGTAAGCCTAATTCCCTTTCAATGCCATCCTGCAGAGAGAAGTTGGGCACAGAAGCACCATCTACTGCTAGCTTCGCCAAAATCTGTTGGGCGTGTGCATCAGATGAGTAACTGTCAATGATGGATTGGCACCATTGTGGTGTGGCCACCGAAATTGAATACAACACAGTTTCTGAATGAGCACGTCTTGATAGCGCGTCAGCCACCCTATTATCAGTGTCAGGCTTATAAACAATCTTGTACTGCAATCCCAAAAGTTTGGTAAAAACTTTTTTTTGCCAAGAAGTATTCAAACACTGCTCATTCAAATGCACAAGACTTTTTTGGTCGGTAAATATGACGAACTCACCCTGAAGAAGATATGATCTCCATTGCTCGACAGCAAGTAATATAGCTAGATATTCCTTCTCATATGTAGAGAGACCTTGTGTCTTGATGCCCAATGATTTACTGATGAAGGCTAGGGGATGTCCGTCTTGGAGAAGCACAGCACCCACACTGTTGTTGCAGGCGTCAGTTTCAATACAGAATTGCTTAGAAAAGTCAGGAAGGGCCAACACCGGGGCTGAGCTCAATGACTGTTTAACGGCTGCAAAAGATAATTCCCGATCCTGTGTCCATACAAATATAGCTCCTTTCTTCAGCAATGCAGTGAGGGGCTTAGCAATAATGGCAAAGTGCTTGACAAATTTTCGGTAATACCCCGCTAGCCCTAGGAAACTGTGAAGATCCTTAATGTTGCGCGGTTGTGGCCAGTGCAAAATAGCTTCCACCTTAGACAAATCCGTAGCAACCCCATCAGCACTAATGAGATGTCCCAAGTAAGTGATAGAACGTTAGGCAAATTTGCATTTAGATAATTTGATAACCCAAGTGTCTTGGTGCAGCAAACAAAAAACTTGCTCCAAATGAGACAGATGGTCTGCCAAAGACTTGTTGTACACCAGTATGTCATCGAAGAAGACTATGACACATTTCCGGAGCAGCGGTGCTAGTGTTGTATTCATGGCGCTTTGGAAAGTATTTGGAGCCCCAGATAGTCCAAAGGCCATTACCACAAACTCAAATGATCCATGATGAGTTTGAAAAGCTGTTTTATACTCTTCTCCAGGCTGCAATTTGATTTGGTGGTATCCTGATAACAAGTCTAGTGTGGTAAACCAACTGGATCCAGCTAATTCATCCATGAGCTGGTGTGGGGGACAGATATCCCCCGGGTCCACTAGCAGAGTAAAAGACCTCACGAAAGGCCCAAGGGCCCAATAAATCGTAAGGTCATTTCTTCATGGGTCTGGGGGGAGGACAATCAACAAAGCAAACCGATGTAAAGCCGGATCGACGCAAGTCCAGATAGGCCCCACAGCGTTGAGCGAGAAATCACAACAGAAGATCTGACTTTCCCGCGCTGGAGCACCATGCAGTAGAACCAGGCGAGGATAGGTCGGCTGAATCATAGGGAGATAGACTCAAACAGTTCACTATCCTTTAGGCGCACGTTGTCAACATATCCACATGTATCGCCCCACGACCGAATATATAAGGCCCAGGGGGCACCCCTTCAGAACGATTGAACACACTATCCAGCCATCTACCTACACTTTCCACATCCTCGCCCTAGAGAATCACCTTGTAATCCATTACACAAAGCATCTTTGCCAGGACGTAGGGTGTTACGCATCTCTAAGCCGCCCGAACCTGTAAACATTGCCTCTTATCTCTCGTGCATCTGGCACGAACCATTTTGCTGCAGTCGGCGACACCACCCTACTCCTAAAAACACCTCGAGGGGCAACCCCGGGTGTGCGGTCGGACCCAAAACACCGACAGCTGGCGCACCAGGTAGGGGGGTGTCAACGATCTAAGTTAGCTTAATGGCCGTCACCATCCACAGCAAGATCACCTTCCGTCCTGGGTCCATGTTCTGCTTTGGGACGATCTTGTCCATAGCCGACGAAGAGGGAACTCTACACCGCGTTGCTGATCCACCGAGAAAGAGGCTTCCTCCAACAAACTCTGAAAAAACCGGAAAAGCGCAATCTCCGGCTCTCCGAAAGAAGATCGCCGCGACAGCCACACCATTCTACCCCGACGTTCTTTTCATCGAGAGAGTGGAATCGCCTCCCGTCTCAGACGACGAGCCAACTGCGCCTGGGGAAGAACCACCTCAGCGGGAATCCCGCCGACGAAGAAATCGGCGTCGAAACGTCCGGAGACATCACCAAGCCGGAGAACGGGATCCAGAGCAGCCTGTCTCGCGAGACGAGGTCTCGGAGATGGGAGAAACTCCAGAAGAACGCGTCTTCAGATAACGAAGGAACTCCCGGCGACGCGATCGTCGACGAGCTCAGGAACAAGCCGAGCAAGATGCGAGGCAGCGCCGGGAAAATCCGCTCTTCAGTCGCAACCTGAACCCCGACTTCGCCCGAGCCATGAACACACCGAGCGAAGTCGGAGGAGTACTAGCTCGGATAGCTAATGAACTCCCTCGGACTCCTGATGCCGAGGGCTATCGACGCCTGCTCACCCAGGCAGCCAACCATCTTCTACCTCTCGCTCACCCGCCGAACGACTTGCGACACGCCATCAACAGTCGCCGAGACGCGCGGAGTTCCATCAACGCTTCGCGTGAACGACGGCATGAGAACGAGATACGCCGCCGGGAGGAATACGATAGGGATCATGGCATCCCCACTCGGAGTCAAGCCACCAGAGCCGAATCAACGACGGCCTCGACTCGCGGAACTGCCCGGGGACGGTCGAGGAACCACAACAACTACTCCCCTCCCCGGGACAGACATCATCCCCGATGACAGGAGGACACATGTGGAGTGTCTGCCCTTACTCCACGCCTTAGGGCCATTCAATGGCCCCCTAACTTCAAGGTATCCAATGTCGATAAATATGAACCTAAGCAGGACCCAGGAGGCTGGCTGGCCGTCTACACCACCGCCGCTCGAGCCGCCGGAGCATCCGAGGACGTGATGACTGCATACTTACCCATTGTCCTCGGGCAAGACGCACTGCAATGGCTACGACATCTACCTCGACACTGCATCGACGACTAGAGCGACTTCAGTCGGCGCTTCACTGCAAATTTTCAGTCCCTCTCCGACAAACCGGTGCAACCATGGGACCTCAAATCCATCAAGCGCCGGGGGGACGAAACTCACCGATCGTACCTCAAAAGGTTCCAGACCATGAGAAATCGTATCACCGAGGTCACAGAGGTGGCCGTGATCGAGGACTTCTACAGAGGATCCAATGACTCGGCCTTTGTCCAAGCCATACTACAGAAGGCGCCAACTACCTCCGAGGAGCTGTTTCGGGAAGCCGACCTCTACATCACCGCCGACGAGCGAGCCCAGGACCTCATCAAAGGAGCAAAGCCCGTCCCAGCAGCACCACGACGCGACACGAACCAGCAACCTGACAAACGCTGGGAGAAGAGACCGCGTGAAGAGGTGCATGCCGCCGGACCACCTGCCTCTCGCGCCCGGGGAGGACCTCGCGGAGGCGAACGCACGCTGGATGACATCCTCGACGCCCAGTGCCCGTACCACAAGGACATGCGCCACACCCTTCGGAACTGCCGGGACTTCAAGCATTCCATTGGGCACGGCCGACCCTTTCAACCTCTGCCTCCTCCTCCGCCGTGGGGAGGACCAGAAGAACCACGACAACCCCAGCAGCAGGAGGAGGGAGGAGGAGGAGCTTTCCCGCGCGTTGACAGGGAGGTCAACGTCATCTTCGGCGGACACGGATCGCAGGAGAATAAAAGACAGCAAAAGCTCAACGATCGCCAGATACTAGTGGCGACCACCGGTCCACCCACTCCATACCGATGGTCAGAGCACCCAATCACCTTCACTCGGGCAGATCAATGGCTCAACTTCGACCACCCGGGCAAATACCCGCTCCTCGTCGATCCGGTGATCCGAGAAAGCAGGGTGAAGAAGGTGTTAGTGGACGGAGGGAGCATCATCAACGTCACCTTCCCCCGGACACTCCAAGGCTTGGGAGTTCACCTCAAAGAACTCCACGAGTTAGACACTCCCTTCTTTGGCATCGTGCCAACTGAGGGAGAATACCCGCTGGGCCACATCTACATGCCCGTCACCTTCGGGACTCCGGAGAACTACAGAACTGAGTTCCTAAGGTTTGAAGTGGCGAACTTCGACTGTGGGTACAACGCCATCATCAGGAGGCCGGGATTGGCAAAATTCATGGCCATTCCGCATTACACGTACATGATATTGAAGATGCCAGGACCGCAAGGAATCATAACTGTGCGTGCCGACCTCCAAGGCGCCGCAGAATGTTTCCGAGTGGCCATCTAGGCGGCCCTCACCACCAAACCGTCGGTGACTTCTTCGACCCAGGCAAACTCTAAGCCTAAGGAAGACCACACAGCACCGGCGAAAGAAGCTCAAGCCGCGACCTCTATGCGGCCGACTGAAGAAACTAAAAGGATCAATCTGGGGTTTGCTGATGAACGTAAAACTGCTATCATCAGCTCTAGCCTGGATGATAAATAGGAAAGCGCGCTCGTCCAGTTTCTGCAAGACAACCGAGACGTATTCGCATGGCAACCTGTGGATATGCCGGGAGTCCCGAGAGAGCTGGCCGAGCACAAACTGAAGGTCTACCCCCAAGCAAGACCAATCCGGCAAAAGATGCGTCGTTTCACGCCCGACAAGAGAGAGGCCATTCGCGCTGAGCTGGCCCGCTTGGTTGTGGCTGGGTTCATTAGAGAAGTGTTACATCCCGAGTGGTTAGCCAACCCTGTTCTTGTACTCAAAAAGAATAAAGTGGATTGGCGCATGTGCGTCGACTATACCGATCTCAACAAACATTGTCCGAAGGATCCCTTCGGGCTCCCAAGGATAGATCAGGTGGTAGACTCTACCGCTAGATGTTCCGTGCTATCTTTTCTGGATTGCTATTCCGGATACCATCAGATCAGCTTGGCAAAGGAAGACGAGGAAAAAACGGCGTTCATCACTCCGTTTGGTGCTTTCTGTTATACCTCCATGTCGTTCGGCCTCAAGAACGCTGGAGCGACTTATCAGAGAGCTATCCAAACATGCTTAGCCGATCACTGGGGCAAACGTGTGGAAGCCTACGTGGACGAAGTGGTAATCAAAACGGAGAACTCGGAAAACTTCATCGAAGACTTGCAGCTGGTTTTCAACAGTCTACGGCGGTATCGGTGGAAGCTTAATCCCGAAAAATGTGTTTTTGGGGTACCAGCAGGGAAGCTACTCGGGTTTATTGTAAGCCACCAGGGAATTGAAGCTAATCCAGAAAAGATTGAAGCTATCATGAAAATGGAAGCTCCACGATCACAAAAGAAGGTTCAACGACTTACCGGATGTATGGCAGCTCTGAGCAGATTTATATCCAGGCTGGGAGAAAAAGGTTTACCGTTTTACGAGCTACTCAAGAAGGTGGACAAGTTTTAGTGGACTTCAGAAGCGCAGGAAGCCTTGGACGCACTGAAAAAATTCTTGACAACCCCACCAGTACTGAAACCACCACGGCGAGCCACGTCAGCTCAACCAGCTGAAGATCTGCTGCTATATATCTCTTGCACGACTCACGTGGTAAGCACCGCGTTGGTAGTCGAGCGAGCAGAAGAAGGACATGCCTACCCTGTGCAACACCCCGTTTATTTCATCAGCGAAGTTCTGGGCCCCTCGATGAAAAAGTATCCTCAAGTGCAGAAGCTGTTATACGCAGTACTTCTAACTGCCCGCAAGCTGCGTCACTACTTTGATGACCACAAAGTCATAGTAGTCACCGGTTTCCCGATAGGAGACATTCTCCACAACAAGGAAGCCATTGGCCGAATAGCCAAGTGGGCCTGTGAACTGGGATCTCACGACATCGAATTTCGACCTTGTACTGCCATTAAGTCCCAAGCATTGGTTGACTTCATATCAGAATGGACTGAACAACAAATACCAGAGAACCCAGAAACTGCAGAAGTATGGAGGATGTATTTTGATGGCTCGCTGAAGCTGCAGGGAGCAGGCGCAGGAATTCTCTTCATCGCGCCTGGAGGCGAACACCTCAAATATGCCCTCCAACTGTTATTTCCAGCCTCTAACAATGCAGCCGAGTATGAAGCTCTGATCCATGGACTAAACATCGTCGTATCATTGGGCATCAAGAGATTAATGGTATACGGAGATTCTCTGGTGGTCATAAGTCAGATAAACAAAGAATGGGACTGTTCGAAGGATTCGATGGGAAAATACTGCACTGCCGTCTGGAAGCTAGAAGATAAGTTTGAAGGACTAGAATTTCATCATGTAGAGAGGGATCGAAACACGGCAGCTGATGTATTGTCCAAGTTAGGATCCAGCCGAACTCAGGTCCCATCCGGAGTCTTCGTGCAAGAAATACCACAACCGAGCATCACAACAGATCAAGCAGAAGAATGTAATATCGTGGATCAACCCAAGTCAGACTCTGACGACTGGAGAAGGCCGATCATCAGATACATAAAGAATGAAGAGGAACCAGATGACAAAAACACAGCCGAGCGCATCGCCAGACAGTCAGCCCACTACACACTCATTGGGGAAACGTTATACAGAAGGGGTGCATCAGGCGTCCTCATGAAGTGTATTCTCTCATCTACTGGGAAGCAACTTCTAGATGAGGTCCATGCTGGGCAATGCGGAATACACGCAGCGTCCAAGACACTAGTCGGGAAAGTCTTCAGGTCAGGATTCTATTGGCCAACAGCGAAAAGCGATGCAACTGAGTTAGTTCAGAGGTGCGAAGCTTGCCAGTACTTGTCAAAGCAACACCATTTACCAGCACAGCAATTGCAGACCATACCAGTAACTTGGCCCTTTGCATGCTGGGGACTGGATATGATTGGACCTTTTAAGAAGGCTCAAGGAGGATACACTCATGTACTGGTAGCAATCGACAAGTTCACCAAATGGATAGAATTCAAACCCATTGCTTCCTTAACCTCAGCCAAGGTCGTGGAATTCATACAAGACATAATATTCAGATTCGGAATACCAAACAATATCATAACTGACTTGGGATCCAACTTTACAAGTTCAGAATTCTTCGACTTCTGCGAGCAAAAGGGCATTCAAATCAAGTACGCTTCGGTAGCACACCCGAGGGCCAATGGGCAGGTTGAGCGAGCTAACGGGATGATACTGGAGGCACTCAGGAAAAGGGTCTTCGAAAAGAATGAAAAGTTCGCAGGAAAGTGGATACGCGAATTGCCCTATGTCGTCTGGAGCCTAAGAACTCAACCTAGCCGAGCTCTGCATGGAAACACTCCCTTCTTCATGGTCTATTGATCAGAAGCAGTATTACACGCCGATCTCAAATTCGGGGCGCCGAGGTTGGTCTTTGAAAACATAGCAGAAGCTGAAGCTACTAGGCTGGAGGACATTGATGTACTCGAAGAAGAACGCCTGAACGCAGTAATTCAATCAGCACGGTACCAGCAGACTCTGAGACGCTATCACGACAAAGCCGTGCGACAATGATCCTTTTCAGTAGGAGATCTCGTCCTCCGCCGAATTCTAACGGGGGAGGGACGGCACAAGTTATCGCCCTTATGGGAAGGACCATTCATAGTAGCGGAAGTCACTCGGCCGGGATCATATCGTCTAACCCAGACGGACGGCACAGAAATTGGGAACTCCTGGAATATAGAACACCTCAGGAAGTTTTACCCCTAGCTGAATTTCAAAAGCTATCGGGACGACAATGTACTCTATAAAACGGGAGATATGTCATCAATAAAGAAGACTTCAAAGATACTCAATTTGTTCATGATTGACTAGCGCTCTTACTTAACTCGGGGTGACCACTATGCCCTGCTAACGGAGCAATCGGCTTAAGTCGGCAAAGACTTAAGACGGTGCAACATGCTCACGCTTACATAACTCGGGGTGACCACTATGCCCTGCTAACGGAGCAATCGGCTTAAGTCGGCAAAGATTTAAGACGGTGCAACATGCTCACGCTTACATAGCTCGGGGTGACCACTATGCCCTACTGACGAAGCAATCGGCTTAAGTTGGCAACGACTTAAGGCAATGCAACATACTCGCGCTTACGTAACTCGAGGGATGACTTCTATATCCCGCAAACAAGTCTCAAAAACCATCACACAACCTTTTTACTGCTACAAATTTATGCACTGTTGAACTCTAAAACAGTAGGAGGATAGCAATATCATTCAAATGCTAAACTGGTGTCCTCTAAATATATGATCGTGCTAACGCGCACTCAAAGCACGCGAAACATTTCTCTATTTCGTGATGTCTTTCTTAGGAGCCACCAACGAGGAAGGGCGACTTGAGGAATCAGGCGCAGCATTCACATCAGCCCTTATGTCTTCAGGAACAACTACACCAGGTCTCCTCATCAAGATTCGTCCCGCTCGTATGGCCTTATCCATGGCCCTGTCGCGCTGGGCTCTCAGAGTAGTGGAAGTTTGTTCAGCAACCTTGGCAGCTAATCGAGCGTTTTCTAGCTCCTGCATGATGGATTTCTTGGAAGCACGAAGTTCTTTGATAGTAGCATCCTTAGCCGATATCAACTGTCGGAGACGAATCACGTCATCTGTGGATTCCTGCAGTTTGTAGCGAAGATTATCCAACTCCTCCATGGAAAAGTGATGACTCCTCTCCAGGATGGTCAGCGAGTTGCTAGAATCGCGATACAGTCTGTCAAGATTATCGCGAGATGTAGCAAGGGCACGTTTCTCTTCCTACAAACAAGAATCAGCTCCTTTCAAACATCAAACAAACAATAGGAACACAACAATGCAAGGTTCAGCTTCACAAGTCACCTTTTCAGAATCAAGCTGAGTGCGCAGAAAAGAGCTCAGTGTATTGGCGTCATCTAAGGCAGCAGAAACCTGAGCTAGTTTGGTCTGGCTTTGAGAATACTTTTCTTCAAAGTCAGAGCACCGCTGGACCAGCTCAGCTAGATCTCGGGAATGTTTTTCTTCAAGAGTGGAAATTTGCCGAGTCATATCTAGCAGGAAATAATCAAACAAAAAGGATCAGGATATAAAGCAGTTCAGTAATGCAGAACAAAGAGAAGCAGAAAGGCACTAACCAGCGTTGGTCACCTCCAAGTCAGAAACACGTTGTTGAAGTATCACCGGATTCCAACGTGCAAGAGACAAAGCTCCTTCTGGAACAGAAGCACCCTGCAACATCAGCTGACTAGCCATTCCGTCTACCAAAGCCTGATAAGAAGAACAGATGAGTGTAATGACAGCAGTTCACACAGCACGAAAGTCAAGACAAGATATATTACAATACCTGAAGATTGGAAAAGAACGAAGGGGCTCCCAGATCATGAGAGATCAATTGATGGCCCGGCGTAAGGTCACCACCCGAAGCAGTTGGCAACAAGCCAGCAGAAACCAACTCAGTGCCATCAACAGGGCTCAAGACTTGGCCAGCGGGGACGCTGCCCTCCAAAGCGACTCCCTGGTTCGAAGCTTGGGGCGACCACCACACAGCCGGAGTGCAGGGGCGATCCCGCATGAACGTCCATGGAAGTACAAGAGGGGGACCTTGTTGGGACACCCTCGGGGGCTGGGTCATAGTTTTCACTACCCACATGAGCCGGATCATCTCCGGTAGTACCCTCGGGGGCTGGACAGTGGCTTGCACTTTCCACCCGAGCCGAGTCACCCTCGGCAACACCCTCGGGGGCTGGGTAAGCGTCAACACCATCCTTGAGAGCCGAGTTCTTTGCGGTGGCCACCTCCAAGGCTAAAGGCCCATCAATTGCTTCCATGGGACCGAGACGATCCAAATCAGTCTCCTGGGCCTCAAGACCGCGCTCTAAGGTCGATGAGGCGCGGGATGACCTCAACCCAGCATCAAGCACATCAGCGCAAACCTCCATCACATCATCATCCGCTAGCTCTAACAAAAGGTCCTCTGGAACCATATCCTCCAGGGTCTGATCAAAGTTTGCCAGAGATAACTCCTGTAGACCAACGAGGGCTGACAAAGCAGGAGAAGGAACCCCACTACTCTCCCCACTGGCAATATACCATCGACTATTCTTCCGGGTCAGAGGGACCTCATCTTCTTCGTCCCTGTCATTTTCATCAACAACATAAGCAGCACACCCATTGGGATCAGCAGCAGATGGAGCACACCCATTGGGGTCAGCGTCAGTGAAATCAGGCACGGGAACCTCCTCAGCAACAGGAGCCGAGGAACCAGCACCCCGATCCAAACTAGACACTTGCCGGAGACGTCTCTTTTTCTTTTTCTGCTCATCAGCAGAAGGATCAGGTTGATTGGCTCGGCAAGGGCGTCTCGGGCGAGCACAAGCAGGCTTCTGAACACCCAAAGTTGTACTGGCTTCTGGGAGAGGCGCCGCTACCAACGTCCCGGCAGGAGCAGCATCAGGAGGCTCCTCAGCCAGCAAATCAAGCATAGCACTTATTTCTGCGTCACTAGGATCCAAAGGCACCTCAAAGTGGACTTGTCGTTCGTCGTCAGGAATTTCCCCGAGCGAAGCAACCAAAGTATTAACCTCGTCGACAGAGGGTCGCACTCTAAGGCCCAAACCGCCATCAGTGACAGGTGGATTCGACACAAAAAGAGTGAAGGACTTGGGAGAAGGCAGGTTCCATGCTGAATATGCCACTGGGGCGCCAATATTTGATACCTTGCCTCTAAGGATCATCTCAAGTCGGCTCACCAAGTCTACAGAGGGAATTCTCCTGTTGGTAACCCGAGTCGGATCAGCCAGGCCTCTATACAGATAAGTCGGGTATGCTCTGTCCTTCAACGACTGAACATTCTTGAAAACGAAATCAGCAACCATAGCTTCAGCAGTCAGACCCCTTTCTTTCAGCAGTCCAACTTCAGCTAGCAAAGCCCTCGCTTCAGCTACCTCCTGATCCGTGGGAGACTCAGTCCAACTCGGAGTGCGAACATCCGGCTGTCTTCCCGACCGTGGAGGGAGGGAATTTCCATGGTTCTCAACAATAAACCATTCCAAGCGCCATCCCTTGATACTGTCTTTGAGAGGAATTTCAAGATACTCAGCTTTCCTCCCACGGCGCATCTCCAAACTAGCACCCCCGACCAGCTGATGCTGACCCCCGACCATCCCAGGGCGGCAATGATACAAGTACTTCCACAACCCAAAATGTGGTAGCACTCCCAGGAAAGCTTCGCACAAATGAACGAAAATAGAAATTTGAAGTATGGAATTGGGATTCAGGTGGGTCAAGTTAAGGTGGTAGAAATCAAGGAGGCCGCGGAAGAAAGGTGAAATGGGGAGAGCGAGACCGCGGAGAAGAAAAGGAATGTAAATCACGGATTCATGGGTATCCTCTGTCGGGACGGTGACCCCATGGCAAATCCGCCAAGAACAAAGCTCCTTCGGGGGAAGAACCCCGATGGACACGAGGTGGAGGAGATCAGACTTGGAGACAACAGACATGTGATTACCCGCGAAAGGCAATTGGCTGTTGGGGTCGATAGGGGGAATTACCGCAGCAGATGAACTCGAGGCCTTTCTCTTGGGCGCCATCTCGAATCTACTAGCGAACAGAGCGAGAGCTGAATTGCAGAGAGGATTTGGAGGCAGAAAAACAAGAACTAGGGCACGGAAAGCAGAGGCGGCTGAAAGCGCTGTATAAGCGGGATATTCCTGAGCTGGATGCCGTTTCCAAAAGCGCCCAGTCAGCACCCGGCGGTTACTTCTAAAACACCGGTGTGCCACATCATCACTCGGCGGTTACCTCTAAAACCCCGATGTGCCACATCATCACTCGGCTATTATCCTCAAAAGTGGCCAACGCGACCCGTTCTAACTCGGCTATCATTTCTAAGACGCTGACGTTATCACCAATGGCTCGGCATTTGCCTCTAAAGCGCCGACGATGTCTTCATTCGCTTGACAGCTATCTCTAAGGCGTCAACAACGTCTTCGGTCACTCGGCAGTTACCTCTAAAACGCCGATGCAGTTTTCGGTCATTCCATCGCTGACACAGTTTCATAATCACTCGGACGCTATTTTAAAAGCGCAAATGGTGACAACAACAGCTCGGCCATCACAAAACGTCGGCATGGTTCATAATCGACAAAGGAGTTAACTTCGTAAATAAAGCAGGCGGAGGAAGGACTCAAAAACTCGGCGTTGTTCATAATCGACAATTTAGTTGATTAAGAACTCAAAATCCGCACAGAAGGGACGAAACTGTTCTTCATTAAGGGAGTTTTCATACTTACAAATCAACTCATTATGAGTTGTTAACTTCCCTACTGCTACTACTACTACGCTACACTATACTACTTAACATTACTAATACTACTACATTATTTTACTATACTACTTCTAATCTATACTAATATTTAAAAACTGGCATTTAGCCACTGGCCTTGCTGCCGCCCCTGCTGCTGCCGCTGCTGCCCCTGCCGCCCCTGCTGCTGCCGCTGCCGCCCCTGCCGCCGTTGCCGCCCCTGCCGCCGCAGTCACCGTCGTCGTCGTCGCCCTCGCCACCGTCGCTGTCGTCCTCCTCGGACGAGTCCTCCTCGTCCGAGGAGTCCTCCGACTCATCCGAGCCCGCGAGCCCGGAGCGCTCGACGGCCCGGATGTAAGTCCAGACCTCCGCCGCGAGCCCCTGGGAGTCGTCTGAATCATCAGACGACTCACACAGAGGGATGGGAGCCGGAGACCCCTCGGATTCAGAGGAGAACTCCTCCTCTGAATACTCCGAGTCACCAAAGTCCTCAGACGGAGGAGTTGGCTCGCGCTTGCGTTTCTTGCCCATGGTGGAAATGCAGGTAGAAGAAAGAAAGCGAGCAGTGGAGAACAGCGAGAGATGTGAAAAAACCAGACAGGCAAAGACACTATTTATAGGAAAAGAAGGCAACCGCTCACCTCCAACCGTGGTCACTAAACAGTCGCGAAGCATTCAATACACACTTCAACCCGTCTGAAGACGCGCGGCTGACGCCGTTTCACGCAATGCAACACCCATTGGGACTCCAGTCAAACAACACAGAAGATATGATTACACCCACCGTCACATCACATTACTACTCAGAAACAGCCGGTTAAAACACTCAGCGTACCAAGCCGTCTCTTACCCACACCCATTGGGGGGACGCCTAGGAATTATCAGTATATTTTTCAAAAAACTGTCACATCCGTGCAGGGCGTGCAATGAACATCCCAAGACAAAAATGAGATATCAGTAAGGATCAGAGGAAAGCCAAATATAGCCAGTGAAGTACAAAATCGGACCGATGGAAGCGACGTGAAGACTAGCCAGGGAACGTCCATCAAATGTCCAATCAGTCACAGAGCAAATAAATTGCACCACTTAGCAAGATATGGGCAGATCTCGAACTCGGCTGCAAAAGACAAAATACATGATGACCTCAGATGCATAATAGTGATGACATAATGCTGACCTCTAAAGCATAATATGGATGACATAATGCCGACTTCTAAGGCATCCAAAAACGAAAAAGGAGAGAAAGTATGGCTCTCGGTAAAAGGACACAAGGTAAAGACCTTTGAGAGGATTGTTTTCAAAAATCCACTCAAAGCTCAGGGGCTACACCCATTGGGTGCACCTTCAGTGCACCCCATGGATCACCATTTCAAAGCCAAGGTAGTGCCGACTTCTAAGGCATAAGACAAGATTAAAAGACAAGGCTGGACCTCAACCAGAACACGAGAAGAAAACAAAAACGATTTCTGATGAAGACCTTCGAGTAGATTATCTTCTAAAATCTACTCGAAGCTCGAGGGCTACACCCATTGGGTGCACCTCTGGTGCACCCAATGAAATTCAAGGTTTTACAAAATGAGAAGCCGACCTCTAAGGCACAAGTGTGAGGCAAAACTACAGATTTCGAGTGAAGCAAAGCAGAAGAAGACAGTAAGAAATCATTTTCACCAGACTGCCCGAGAAGCATTTCTTGTAAACAAAACCTGCAAGTTGGGCCTAGGATCTTTAGGCCGATTATCCCAAAATCAACCCAAAGATCGGGGGCTTGTGGGGGACAGATATCCCCCGGGTCCACTAGCAGAGTAAAAGACCTCACGAAAGGCCCAAGGGCCCAATAAATCGTAAGGTCATTTCTTCATGGGCCTGGGGGGAGGACAATCAGCAAAGCAAACCGATGTAAAGCCGGATCGACGCAAGTCCAGATAGGCCCCACAGCGTTGAGCGAGAAATCACAACAGAAGATCCGACTTTCCCGCGCTGGAGCACCATGCAGTAGAACCAGGCGAGGATAGGTCGGCTGAATCATAGGGAGATAGACTCAAACAGTTCACTATCCTTTAGGCGCACGTTGTCATCATATCCACATGTATCGCCCCACGGCCGAATATATAAGGCCCAGGGGGCACCCCTTCAGAATGATCGAACACACTATCCAGCCATCTACCTACACTTTCCACATCCTCGCCCTAGAGAATCACCTTGTAATCCATTACACAAAGCATCTTCGCCAGGACGTAGGGTGTTATGCATCTCTAAGCGGCCCGAACCTGTAAACATTGCCTCTTATCTCTCGTGCATCTGGCACGAACCATTTTGCTGCAGTCGGCGACACCACCCTACTCCTAAAAACACCTCGAGGGGCAACCCCGGGTGTGCGGTCGGACCCAAAACACCGATAGCTGGTCAAACACAGGAATTGGAAACTTGGTTTTGAGGGTGAGGGCATTGAGGTATCTATAATCCACACAAAACCGGAAGGTCCCATCTTTCTTTTTAACTAGCAGCACAGGTGAGCTAAATGGCGATGCACTTGGCCTGATAATTCCTAGTTTCAGCATGTCGGTTACTTGTCTTTCAATTTCATCCTTCAGTAATGGGGGATAGCGATAGGGACGCACTTGCACAGGTTGAGCGCCGGGAACCAAAGGAATACTGTGGTCACAAGGTCGAGCAGGTGGCAAGGACAACTGGGTAGCGAACAGGTGTTGAAACCTGTCAAGGAGGACATGAATTTCTGGAATCACAGGAGCCTCAGAGCTATTGTCTGCCACAGATACAGAAGATAATTGTATAAGGATATCATCCGGAGGCTCCGAGTTAATACCATGCAAGACGACTGGCACTTTTTGATATGGTATAACCATCCACTTTTGTTTCCAATGGATGTGCATGGGGCTGAACTGCTCTAGCCAATCAATACCCAGAATCAAATCATAATGTTGGAGAGGCAGCAACTTGAGGTCTTGAGAGAACTGGTACCCTTGAATCTGCCAAGTTGCTTGAGACAAGGCCTAGGAACATGGCATAATGTTGCCATTACCCACTTGCACCTGAACACTGACTGACACCAAAGTAACCTTAGTCAGTTTAGAGACAAATTGTTGACTGATAAAAGAGTGAGTGCTGCCCGAATCAACCAGAATGAGCATATCCTGCTGTTGCATACACCCCACAAATTGCATAGTTCGCTTTGACTGTGTTCCCAGTAAGGCTGCAGTCGATAGGGCCAAGAATAGCTGCTCTTCAGCTGGTGAAATTGCATCCTCCACTGGCATTGAGTCATCAGCAGGAAACAACTCCCACACCTCTTAGATGGCGTGAAGCTGAACCGTGGCAGCACAGGTATGCCCACGGTGCCATTTCTCTAAACAACGATCACATAGGCCACGAGCACGGCGATATGCACGCAAGGCACCCATGCAGTCGGTAGGAGTTCAGGCCACTGGTACTGGCTTCGCTTCGATAGGGACAGTAGGGAGTGCCCCTTTGGCTGGAGACGGGGAATGCAGCAACAGATGTGGATTTGTCGATGCCGCAGAACTCCAGGGAACGAATTCCGCCTTACGATATTCCTTACGATGCATCGGCTCCATGACCTCTTCCTGTAACAATGCAAGGGAGCAGGCAGAATCGAGATCGAGTGGACGCTGAATAAGAATGACTGCTCTAATATCAGCACGCAAGCCATCCACAAATCGAGTAGTAAAATACAGAGGATCAGTGATAGTTCCATAAGCAGCAAGACGGTCAACCAGGGTCGAAAAGCGGTCTACATATTCTGATACAGAACTAGTTTGCCGAATACGAAACAGTTGACGCAACAGGGATTGATATTGATCCTTGCCATAGCGCTCAACTAGCAACTGACAGAGAAGAGGCCAGTGCAGAGTAGGAAACTTGCGCTCTACTGACTGAAACCAGCAGGCGATAGTGGGAGACAAGTGCATCGACGCAATTCACACCCACACCTCCGGGTCTACTTGATACATGTCAAAGTACGTTTCACAGCGAGAAATCCATAATTTCGGATTTTCGCCATCAAAGGCTGGGAAATCCAACTTTGGGAGTTTGCCAAATAGCCTAGACTGAAATTCAGAGCATGGTGCATGGTGCTGATGAGAATCAAACAATGACCCTGAATACTTAAGAGCATCCGAAGGATGGGGAATTGAGTGCGTACCCTTGACCGGGTCAGGGAGGTAGGTCATGACCGACCCATAACCCTGATCCCGGGGATGAGAATCCACGCGGTGCCCCATTGGGCCAGCAGGTAGTGGACCAATCGGTGCACGAGGAACACCGGGTTCGGGTCGCTGGAGCAGCCCTGCATCGGATCCAGCGAGCTCGAGAGACGATCGGTCCCACTGCTTGTTCAACTTGCGGAGCTCCAACTTGATGTCTTCCATGGCCGATTCCAATCGAGGACGCCATGATCCGAGGTCCGCTTGACCTTGCTCGAGCGCGAGGAGACGCTCCTCCTTGGCTACTTGCAGATCCGCAAACTTGGACTCCCACTTGGCGTCCATGGCGCCGAACTTTTTCTCGAATTCGTCGAGGATCAGCTTGGTGTTGGCGTCCATCGCTCCGCGATGTCGCTGGAGGCGGGTGTAGTAGTCGTGCGATGGATCCGTCGCCAGATCGAAGATGCCCTTGAGGATCGGTGAATCTGATACCAGATGTTAACAGAATAGCTAGGAAGGGGTAGAGAAGTAGAAGAACAGGCTAGGAACTGGATACGAGGAGGAGCCCGGCAGCAGCGGCAGCCAGGCGGCGGTGTTACTTGAGACAAAAGAATTCAGTTATTACAATGTTCATGTCCCCTCTCTGATTCTCACAACGTTACATACCCAAGCTAGGCAGCTACAGCCTACGACATCCACTCTGGACCTTTCAGGCGAACATTCTCAGCTCGAGCCCTTTTACTGCGCCTTGGCCCATCTGTTATCTCATGTCTTGGCCCATCTTCCACCGTCTCTTTACTAACAGTGAGGTGACGGCAGGGCCAGGCCACCACGGTCGTCGTCGCGCCCGCACCAGCCAGCATGCGTGGCCGGCCGCTCGCTTGCTCGCGAGACGGCGACGGGCAGGTGCCGCGACGCTGGAACGCATGGCGCCCAACGCTGGAGCAGGCGAGCGCGAGGAATTCGCGACGCGTCACGCACGGGAGTTCCTCTCTCTCAGGGTCGCGCGGCTTCCCAGGCGCTGCGCCGGGCCGGGATCTCTCGGCCCGACACGATTGCGCGTGTCGCCGCTGACCTACGACCGCGCGCGTCGTCTTTCCCCGTGTGAGGGCTTGTTTGGTTGTACCCCAATCCATATGGATTGAGGGGGATTGAGGGGGTTTCAATCCCTAGCAAGTCAAAATCCACTCCAATCCGTATCAATCCCCTCCAATCTATATGGATTGAAAATAACCGAACAAGCCCTGAAGGGGACACGCCTTCTCGGAGCCGGGGACGTACAACAACAAAAAAAAAAAAGGAGGAGAAGCGTGGCCAACTGTGCGGTGGTGGCGCCACGTTTGCCCGTTCGTTCGTTGGGGTGGGTTGCTGTTCGTCCGACCAAAGCTTGTTGATGCAAAACTAACAAGTAGCATTATACTCCACGTACGTGTTCTTTCGGCACGTGGTGGCCATGGGATACTGAAATGTGACCTACAGTGTATACTGCACGAGAAGCCACTGCCCTGAAGGCGCCGGAGGCCATTGCATGCACACAGAACTACACAAGGGATGCGGCTTTAGGATTAGAGATGCTGGAACTTCCATTTCCAGAAAACGTGACTCGGCAGAAACACTAGCTCCTCGCTCACACGGTGATCGAGAGGTAGATTAGGGCACGTCTGGTATGGCTTATCCTGAGCTGCGGCCGGGTTCAACGTTATATATACTTATACCTGAACTGTTTGCTATTGAATTCATGGGCATGGGCCGTGATGCCATTATCGTTGGAATTTTAGATAAGGCCCTCAACGAGGGAAGGAGGTCTATGATTACTCTATGGGCCTCTCGCGCCCATCAGAGCCCATATTATCGGTTTTTCCAGACGGAATCCCCCAAAGTTTCGATAAATATCCAAAAATTATTATTTGTCACAGTTTAGATTAAAAATACACTAACATACGATAAATATCCGAGAATTATTATTTATAGGGTGGAATTTACGAAATAAGAAAGACCGCTGGATATCTATATCTATACTATATTTAAAGCACCAGTTTCAACGGTCGTCACGCGTCATCTTTTTACAAATAACCCTTACAACTATTTCAAATTAATCTGTTGCACGGCTATAGATGGCCAAACGGCGGCCCGGCATGGGCCAGACGCCCACGGGCCACAACTCTGGCCCAGACACGTTATGCCGGCCTGCTGATTGTGCCGGACCAGTCCGTTAGCCCGTCGGCCTATTTGATTAAATAAACATAAAATGTTAAAAATAGTGTATTAGGTGGGGTTCAAACCTATGCCCTGATGAAAGAAAGGCGGGAGACACTGGGTGAAGCTGTCTAACCAGTAGAACATTATGCTCAGATGTTTTTAATATTAAATATAAATTGTATATATGTATATACGTTTTTTTTATAAAATAAAAAATAATCGTGTTGGGCCGGGCCAGCACTACGGGCTGAGTCTACAGCCCAAGCACAGCACAGCGTTCTTGGCTCTTGCAAGCATTAGGTCGTTTCTGAGACCACATTGGCGCAATGGACTCCACGGTATTTGAGGTTGCTGAATTGGATGGAGCAAAAATGATTTGTCACACTAACAGTAAGATGAAAGGTTATTTATTGGTTTTAAACGTTAGTAATTGCTACGAAGTATCATAATTTATATGGAGCGCATCCAGTTTTTATTAATGGCTGATTTTAGCAATCACTCTATATTTTGATCTATCTTTTTTATAAGTTTGAGTTTATATGACTTATGTTAGAAACTTGAGCTCACAAACTTTCTCTTATTTAGTCTCTGTATGATGGAATTATGTCATTTTATAATCTCTGTTTGTTCAATCAGTCATTGTGAACTATCTTCTAATCGCTCACTTCATTGGCCGTGTTGTACCAAGATATATTGCATGGAGTAAACAATAACATCAGTTAGCCAAATCAAAAAATATTATACGGAAAGCGGAGACAATCAATAAAAAATCTTGAAATTTTTTTGGTGCATAGTTTACGTGGGTTTGTAAGCCGTCGCAACGTACGGAGAATCGACTAGTATGTTAAATATACGTGTGCGACGCGATGGACACAGCTAGAGAAGCCGTGTGCATTTTGCCCACTACATTTTCAGCATTACATTTTCAGAATTAGTACGCGCGTACTAGAGATGACAACGATGTATTGATGTCCCATTCAATAGTTAAAGCAGTGAGTCGAATCATGACAAGTTTGAAGTTGATTCCTTCAAGATACATACAAGATCAGACGCCGTGGGGTTTACACTTTACAGTTTCGTTTTTTACTAAAGTTTGACTTTTATATTTTTTTAAAATTTGAAACTGAAATATATGATTTTTCATATCGTCTACTACCGAAAACGGGAAAAATAGACGTCACCGAATTGATAACACTCCGACAAGTCTCGGACATTGTGTGTGTGGGGTGGGGGAGGGTCCTATTCTCTTTTCTTTTATTCTGAGCCTTTGTAGTTCAGTGGGACGGTACAAATGTTTTGTAAGGTTTTTTTTTGGTTGAAAACTATCTGATCATTTATTTGAGACCCTTGTATTTCTCTAAGATTATTTTTAGATTTAATGATGTTACGATATTCTATCGGTCATATCTCTACTACTCTATAAGGACGCAACGAGGGCGTCCACCACGACTTCACCACGGCTCCACCTTGAAAGGGAAATGTGCCCTTGGGCCATTTCTAAGTATTTTGGTGATTTAGTGTCCAACACAAGTGCATAAGTGTAAAATGGTGGAGAAAGTACGAATCAAGGATAAAGTTATGTTTCTCAGACTTAGTATATTGTTTTAGAGACTAATGTATTGTGTCTAAGTGCTGGAAACAGGAAAAGACCAACTGGAAATGCCTTGGCTCGAGCAGCCAAGACTTTGCTCAGTCTGGAGCACCGGACTGTCCGGTGGTGCACCGGACAGTGTCCGGTGCGCCAGGCTGGCTCGAGCAAAGTGGCTGCTCTCGGGACTTCGACGGTGGTGTACGGCTATAATTCACCGGACTGTCCGGTGGTGCACCGGACTGTCCGGTGGGCCATTCACAGGCGAACTCGTCGCTCTCGGGAATTCATCGGCGACGTACGGCTATAATTCACCGGACTGTCCGGTGTGCACCGGACTGTCCGGTGAGCCAACGGTCGGCTGGGCCAACGGTCGGCCGCGCGATCTGCGCGGGACACATGGCCGAGCCAACGGCTAGTAGGAGGCACCGGACTGTCCGGTGTGCACCGGATATGTCCGGTGCGCCAACGGCTCTCTGGCTACCAACGGTCGACTGCGCCATTTTTGGAAGGAAATCGGGCACCGGACAGTGTCCGGTGTGCACCGGACTGTCCGGTGCGCCAGTCGACAGAAGGCAAGATCAGCCTTCCTAGATTGCTCTCAACGGCTCCTAGCTGCCTTGGGGCTATAAAAGGGACCCCTAGGCGCATGGAGGAGAACCTCAAGCATTCCTACAACATTCCTAAGCACCAAGACATCGATTCCGCGCCTTTGATTCTTTGCGATAGCAATTAGAGCTCTAGTTGAGTGGTGAACTCATTGAGTTGTGTTGTGAGCTCTCGTTGCGACTTGTGTGCGTGGTGTTGCTGTGATTTCTTGTCTTGAGTGCGTTGCTAATCCCTCCCTTGCTCCGTGCATCTTTGTGAACTTAAATTATAAGGGCGAGAGACTCCAAGTTGTGGAGATTCCTCGCAAACGGGATTGAGTAAAGCAAGCAAAACACCGTGGTATTCAAGTGGGTCTTTTGACCGCTTGAGAGGGGTTGATTGCAACCCTTGTCCGTTGGGACGCCACAACGTGGAGTAGGCAAGCATTGGTCTTGGCCGAACCACGGGATAACCACCATGCCATCTCTGTGATTGATTTCTTGTGGTTATTGTGTTTTGACTCCTCTCTAGCCACTTGGCATTTACTGTGCTAACACTTAACCAAGTTTTTGTGGCTTAAGTTTTCAAGTTTTACAGGATCACCTATTCACCCCCCCCCCTCTAGGTGCTCTCAATTGGTATCGGAGCCGTTCTCTTCACAAAGGGACTAACCGCCCGAAGAGATGGATCCTAAGGGGAAGGGTATCGTGATCAACGATAAAGAGAAGGAATCCTTCGTCAACGAGCCGAAGGACGATAAGCCTACCGACTCCGGCTCGGGCCATAGACGGAAGGAAGGGAAGAAGAAGAAGACGAGACGCATCAAGGAGATCGTCTACTACGACGACAGCGATGAGTCTACTTCTTCCCAAAAGGACGACGACCACAACGACTACGAGAGAAGGAAACCGGTCAATTCGAACTTTTCTTTTGATTACTCTCGTATTCCTCAAAGTACAAATGCTCATTTATTATCTATTCCACTTGGTAAACCTCCTCATTTTGATGGAGAGGACTACGGATTTTGGAGTCACAAAATGCGTAGTCACTTGTTCTCTCTCCATCCTAGTATATGGGAGATTGTAGAGAGTGGAATGCACTTTGATAGTACGGATAGTCCCATGTTCATTAATGAGCAAATTCATAAGAATCAACAAGCTACTACTGTTCTTCTAGCTTCATTGTGCAGGGATGAATACCACAAAGTGAGCGGCTTGGATAAGGCCAAGAAAATATGGGACACCCTCAAGATTTCTCATGAGGGGAACGACGTCACCTTGCTCACCAAGATGGAGTTGGTGGAAGGCGAGCTTGGACGATTCGCGATGATAAGGGGCGAGGAGCCGACACAAACATACAACCGGCTCAAGACCCTTATCAACAAAATAAGGAGCTACGGAAGCACGCGATGGACGGACCATGACGTCGTCCGATTGATGCTAAGGTCCTTTACCGTTCTTGATCCTCATTTGGTGAATAATATTCGTGAGAATCCCAGGTACACCAAAATGTCGCCCGAAGAAGTCCTTGGAAAATTCGTAAGCGGGCGAATGATGATCAAGGAGGCGAGGTATGTGGACGACGCTCTGAATGGTCCAATCAATGAGGCTCAACCTCTTGCTCTCAAGGCGACAAGAAGCAAGGAGGGGCTACCTAGCAAGGTAGCACAAATTGAGGCGGCCGGACTTAATGATGAAGAGATGGCCCTCATCATCAAAAGATTCAAGACGGCGCTAAAGAGTCGCAAGGGGCAGCCAAGCAAGACCAAGACAAAGGGGAAGCACTCATGCTTCAAATGTGGTAAGCTTGGTCATTTTATTGCTAACTGTCCCGACAATGATAGTGATCAGGATCAAGGGAACAAGAGGGAGAAGAAGAAAAACTATAAGAAGGCAAAGGGCGAGGCACATCTTGGCAAGGAGTGGGATTCGGATTGCTCCTCGTCCGACTCCGACAATGAAGGACTCGCCGCCACCGCCTTCAACAAGTCATCCCTCTTCCCCAACGAGCGTCACACATGCCTTATGGCAAGGGAGAAGAAGGTATGTACTCGAAACTCTACTTATGCTTCTTCAAGTGAGGACGAATCTAGTGATGAAGATGAAATAGATTATTCATGTTTATTTAAGGGCCTAGATAGAACCAAGGTAGATAAAATTAATGAACTGATTGATGCCTTGAATGATAAGAATAGGCTTTTAGAAAAACAAGAGGACTTGTTGTATGAAGAACATGACAAATTTGTAGAAGCACAAAAATCTCATGCCTTAGAAGTTAAGAGAAATGAAATGCTTTCTTATGAATTATCTTCTTGCCATGAGACAATTTCTAGCTTAAGGAGCATTAATAATGATTTGAAAGCTAAGTTAGAAATAGCTAGTAAATCAACAACTTGTGTAGAAAATGTTGTTTGCAATAGATGTAAAGATTTTGATATTGATGCTTGTAGTGAACACATAGCTTCTATTGCAAAGTTAAATGAGGAAATGGCTAGTCTTAATGCCCAACTTAAAGCTAGCAAAAGTGATTTTGATAAACTAAAATTTGCTAGGGATGCCTACACGATTGGTAGACACCCCTCAATTAAGGATGGGCTTGGCTTCAAGAGGGAAGCCAAGAACTTAACAAGCCATAAGGCTCCCATCTCCGCCAAGGAGAAAGGGAAGGCCCCTATGGCAAGTAGTACTAAAAAGAACCATGCTTTTATGTACAATGATAGAAGACAGTCTCATAGGAGTTGTAATGCTTTTGATTCACATACCTATGATTCTTATTCTATGTTTGCTTCCAGTTCTTCCTATATGCATGGTAGAGATATGCCTAGGAATAATATTCATCATGTGCCTAGGAAGAATATTGTTCATGTTCCTAGAAAAGTTATGAAAGGTCCCTCTATAATTTATCATGCTTTAAATGCTTCCTTTGCTATTTGTAGAAAGGATAGGAAGATAGTTGCTAGGAAATTAGGGGCAAAATGCAAGGGTGATAAAACTTGCATTTGGGTCCCTAAGGAAATTGTGACTAACCTTGTAGGACCCAACAAGAGTTGGGTACCTAAGACCCAAGCCTAAATTTGCCTTGCAGGTTTATGCATCCGGGGGTTCAAGCTGGATTATCGACAGCGGATGCACAAACCATATGACGGGGGAGAAGAAGATGTTCACCTCCTACGTCAAGAATAAGGATTCCCAAGATTCAATCATATTCGGTGATGGAAACCAAGGCAAGGTGAAAGGTTTAGGCAAGATTGCAATATCTAATGAGCACTCTATATCTAATGTGTTTTTAGTTGAGTCTCTTGGATATAATTTACTATCTGTCAGTCAATTATGTAATATGGGATATAATTGTCTATTTACAAATGTAGATGTGTCTGTCTTTAGAAGATGTGATGGTTCACTAGCTTTTAAGGGTGTACTAGACGGCAAACTTTATTTGGTTGATTTTGCAAAAGAGGAGGCCGGTCTAGATGCATGCTTAATTGCTAAGACTAGCATGGGCTGGCTGTGGCATCGCCGCTTAGCACATGTGGGGATGAAGAACCTTCACAAGCTTCTAAAGGGAGAACACGTGATAGGTTTGATTAACGTGCAATTCGAAAAAGATAGACCTTGTGCAGCTTGTCAAGCAGGGAAACAGGTGGGAGGCTCTCATGACACCAAAAATGTGATGACAACATCAAGACCCTTGGAGATGTTGCATATGGACCTCTTCGGACCCGTCGCCTATCTGAGCATAGGAGGAAGTAAGTATGGTCTAGTTATTGTTGATGACTTTTCCCGCTTCACTTGGGTGTTCTTTTTGCAGGATAAGTCTGAAACCCAAGGGACCCTCAAGCGCTTCCTCAGGAGAGCTCAAAATGAGTTTGATCTCAAGGTGAAGAAGATAAGGAGCGACAATGGATCCGAATTCAAGAATCTTCAAGTGGAGGAGTTCCTTGAGGAGGAGGGGATCAAGCACGAGTTCTCCGCTCCCTACACACCTCAGCAAAATGGTGTGGTAGAGAGGAAGAACAGGACGTTCATAGATATGGCGAGGACTATGCTTGGAGAGTTCAAGACCCCCGAGTGCTTTTGGTCGGAAGCCGTGAACACGGCTTGCCACGCCATTAACAGGGTCTACCTTCACTGCCTCCTCAAGAAGACTTCATATGAGCTGCTGACTGGTAACAAACCCAATGTATCGTACTTTCGTGTATTTGGGAGTAAATGCTACATTCTAGTAAAGAAGGGTAGGAATTCCAAATTTGCTCCCAAAGCTGTAGAAGGGTTTTTATTAGGCTATGATTCAAATACAAAGGCGTATAGGGTCTTCAACAAATCATCGGGTTTGGTTGAAGTCTCTAGCGACGTTGTATTTGATGAGACTAATGGCTCTCCAAGAGAGCAAGTTGTTGATCTTGATGATGTAGATGAAGAAGACATTCCAACGGCCGTGATACGCACCATGGCAATTGGAGATGTGCGGCCTCAGGAACAATTGGAGCAAGATCAACCGTCTTCCTCAACTATGGTGCATCCCCCATCCCAAGATGACGAACAGGTACCTCAAGTGGAGGTGCATGATCAAGGGGGAGCATAGGATGTTCAAATTGAAGAGGAAGAAGCATCTCAGGCACCTCCAACCCAAGTTCGAGCGACGATCCAAAGGGATCATCCCGTCGACCAAATTTTGGGTGATATTAGCAAGGGAGTAACTACTCGTTCAATATTAGTAAATTTTTGTGAGCATTACTCCTTTGTCTCTTCTATTGAGCCTTTCAGGGTGGAAGAGGCCTTGCTGGATCCGGACTGGGTGTTGGCCATGCAGGAGGAACTCAACAACTTCAAGCGCAATGAAGTTTGGACACTGGTGCCTCGCCCCAAGCAAAATGTTGTGGGAACCAAGTAGGTGTTCCGCAACAAACAGGACGAGCACGGGGTGGTGACAAGGAACAAGGCTCGACTTGTGGCAAAAGGTTATGCCCAAGTCGCAGGTTTGGACTTTGAGGAGACGTTCGCTCCTGTGGCTAGGCTAGAATCAATTCGTATTTTGCTAGCATATGCCGCTCACCATTCCTTCAGGTTGTACCAAATGGATGTAAAGAGCGCTTTCCTCAATGGGCTAATCAAGGAGGAGGTGTACGTAGAGCAACCCCCTGGCTTCGAGGATGAACGGTACCCCGACCACGTGTGTAAGCTCTCTAAGGCGCTCTATGGACTTAAGCAAGCCCCAAGAGCATGGTATGAATGCCTTAGAGACTTTTTAATTGCTAATGCTTTCAAGGTCGGGAAAGCCGATCCAACTCTTTTTACTAAGACTTGCGATGGTGATCTTTTTGTGTGCCAAATTTATGTCGATGACATAATATTTGGTTCTACTAATCAAAAGTCTTGTGAAGAGTTTAGCAGGGTGATGACGCAGAAATTCGAGATGTCGATGATGGGCGAGTTGAACTACTTCCTTGGGTTCCAAGTGAAGCAACTCAAGGACGACACTTTCATCTCCCAAACGAAGTACACACAAGACTTGCTAAAGCGGTTTGGGATGAAGGACGCCAAGCCCGCAAAGACGCCGATTGGAACTGACGGACACACCGACCTCAACAAAGGTGGTAAGTTGTAGCATCCCAAAAATCCTAATCTAGGTTTGAAACCCTAATCCACCTTTTACCCCTCCCTTCATCCTCTAATTCTAAAATCCTCCCCAAAATTTTCCTTCATCATATGCATACATCTTGTTTGACCACAAAAGCACCTCACTTAGATTCTATTTTTTTCTAAACACTTAGAGTATCTACAAAATAATTTGTTCCAAAGAAAAAGATGCAAATTGGGAAATAGGAATTAGAAAATAAAAAGAAAAAGAGAAAACCTCCCCCCTCCCTGCTGGGCCGAGTTCGGCCCAGGCCGCGACCCCCCCCCCCCCCTCTCCCTCGCGCCGCATTCCTCCTTCCCCGGCCCATCTGCGGCCCGCCTCCACGCGCGCGGCAGCCGCGCCCGCACCTCGCCCTCTCTCTCGCCGACAAAGCGGCCCCGCCTGTCAGCCGCTCGCCTGCTCGCTCGCTCGCTCGCTCGCTCGCTCCCTCCCTCTGACCAAGCGGCCCCACCTGTCAGCCGCTTCGTCATCCGTCCGCCGTCCCCTCGCCGAAGTCACCTCCGTCGTCGCCTCTGTCCTTCCCCCTGCCGTCCGGCCACACAGGGAAGTTTGGCACCGCTCCGTCCTCCTCCCCTTGACCGCGTCCTCGCCGGTACCGCCCCCGCCGTAGCGTCCCCTCGGCGGCGCTGTGCGCCATTTATGGCGGCACTGGGAAGCTCGCCGGAGCCAGGGAGCTCCACCGCCCCCCTCGCCCCCGCGCGCCTATAAAAAGCTCGCCCCGAGCCCCTTCTTTCTCGCACCAGCCCCGACCGCTACCCTCCTCCCCTCGCCCAAGCCCAATTCGCGGAGCGCCGTCTTCTTCCCCCTCTCCGGTGAGTCCCTCCTCCTCTCCTCTCTCCCTCTCTGTTAGCCCAGCAAGCAATTGAATTAGCCTAGCAGCTTCCTCGCCTTGCCGCAAGCACAATACACCACTCCCCCACCCCGATTGCTTGCCCGGAGCTCACCGGCGGCAACCCCCGCCGCGAAGCTCCGCCACCTCCCCGCGGGCAGCTCCCTCCCGACCTCCTCTGACCAAATTGAGCCCATCTCTAGGTCCGCCATCCCCTCCCCATGCTTAGGCGCCTGCGCACTGCCCAAGAACCGGGCCACCGGCGGCAAGCCGCCGTCGAACCCCCCCGGCTACCGGTTTCCCCCCCCCCTCGGCCGGTTCACCCCGTCATCAATCGCGCCCGCGCCGTTTCCCCCTGCCTCTCTCTGTCGCGTGGGCCCCGCGATGACGCCGTCGCCCCACGCGCCCGCGCCGTCGCCCCCCTCCCCGTGGGCCGCTGCCGGGCCGAAAGCGCGCCCGCGCGCCTGCCCCGCGCCGAGCTGGGCCGAATTTCTCCCCCCGGCCCGTTTGAAGAAAAATCCTTTTCTATTTTATTTTCTTCACCTTTTCCCATTTAATTAGTATTCTTCAATATTTTATACACCAAAAATTATCCAAATAATTTCTAAAGATCCCCTACAACAATAATGTTAGAAAATGACACACTGTAATTTGTAAACCCCTGTTGATGTATTGTTTTATTGCCTGTTTTCCTAGAAGAAGCAGGGGTCGTTGATCCGGAACCCTTAGCCCCGGAAGAAGGGCCAGAACCCGAACTTCCGGAAGTAGATCTTCTGTGCCAGGAAAGCTTCGACGAAGGCAAGTCCATCCTTCCCTTGATGCATAAATTACCTATTCTCTCTACCACTGCCTAGGCCGGGAATTATGGGGAATATTGCATTGTATGTGAGAGATGGCCCGCATTATCATACACTTTCTGGATACGTAAAGTGGATTGGGAGGAAAGGCTATGTGTATCTCCAAATAAAATCTCTTTTGAAAAATTATGCGATGAAGGGTACTCACCCTCATCACCTGAGAGTGGGATGATCAGGGACTCCCTGGTTTAGGGGAGGGCCTAAGGTGTTGGCTCAGCTGGTTTAGGCGTGAGCAGAAAGATTGTCCCCTCATATAAGGACCGGTTTGTCATCTTCACTACCTGTACTCCTTTGTCGTACAACCACTCGAGACTGTGTGGGCAGTCACTCGATCCGAACTCGTGTGGTCCGACCCCAGGGTTAAGAAGGCTGGGGAGCACCGGAGGATAAGGAGGGGGAAAGTTTTGTCCGGTTTGGGCATGGTGGTGGCCTGACTCCTTCCGGATAACCGTTAAGGTTAGAATGCACGAGTAAGGAAAGAGATCCGGCATTCGGGTCTCACGACGGTGAGATCGCAGAAACCGGGCTAGTGGGTAAAGTGTACCCCTCTGCGCAGAGTTGAAACCTATTCGAATAGTCCGTGTCCACTGGTATGGATGAGACTGGTATGGTATGGCAATTAGAACTTTTTCTCTAAGTTTCTTACCAAGGGAAAGGTGTGTTTAAATGGGTTTTGAAAAAGAGATAAAGCCTCTGGAGCGGGAAGCTCAGTGGCAGTTGAGTTTTTGGTTACTTATAATAGCATGGGAAAACCTTCAAGCAACTGTCTCTCTCTGAGAAAATAATGAGTGACTACAACTCCACCAAATTGAGCATGTACATCATAGGTCTCTTTCTCTCTACGGGAGCGGGGTGGGCTTGCGGAATACCTAGTGTATTCACCCAGATTTATTTATGTTTTTCAGCAGCCGAGGACTTCTTTTCTGCTATGCTTGATTAAGAGGGCTGTGTCTGCACCCAGTTCTGCCTGTGGTTTGGGCTAGTGTATTTTTCCTGCTGCGCTTCTATTTGGCTCTCTCGAGCTTGTACCCCGGTATTGTAATAAATTTATCTAAAGCTCTGTACTATTTGAAGTAAGAAATGTGTTTACTAGCCTCCTGGGACTAGTAATTGTTTCACCTTTGAGTCCCAAAGGATCGGGACGCTTCAGGTGGTATCGGAGCCATAGGACTGGCCGTAGGTCGCAGCCCTGACCCTAAAACCTACCTTAAAAAGAAAATACCTCTTACCTCAAGAAAAGTTTTCTCTTCCCTTCCCCGGTGTTAACAAGACCCTTCTTTTCCTATTCCAGATGGAAGACTCTCTGGCCATTAAGACATCCTACTGCTCAGAAGTGGAAGGGTTCCCACGCCTCTTGCGAAGCTGTGCGCTCCGCATGGGAATCCGCAAGAAGCCGGAATACGTCTGGACGGAACATTTCGAGGGCGGGATGATAAGATGCTCTATGGCAGTCTACCTGGGGGAAAGCCACAGCTATCCAAACCAACGTTCCTTCCAAGTCACTTTTACCGGAGTTCATTTCCTAGATGCCTGCCAAAATGTCGCCCGGAAAGCCCTCCGTCAGCTATGTCAAAACTACAACAAAGTAATCATTGAAACCCCCCTTCGCTACTTTCCACCCAGCAACAAGAATACCCCCACCTGGAGGAAAAGACTTCAGGCCCTATCAGGAGGAGATCCTACTGAGAACGATCCCACCATTGTCTACATGGCTGGATACCTTCATACCCTTGATAACCAATATGATGACCTCACCCTCCACTGCACCTCTCTAACCTCCCGGGTGGAAAGCCTGGAGCAGAAAGTCAGGGAACTCTCAGAAGAAAAAGTGTCCCTTCAAGAGAGCCTCGCAATAGCTGAAGGTGAGGAAACCAATACCCGAGAAGCCTACCGCACACTGAAGATGGACTACGACAAGAAACTGAAGAAGCTTGCCCCCGCAAAGAAAATCCGCAAGAAGACCAAGAGCCAAGGATGCCAGACTGAGCAGAAGGAAGAAAACCCTCCAAGGAACCTATCCGACACTGATGAGATGTCCCTGGCTAGCCTTGATGACCTTCTCAAGGAATTTGGGGACACGTTAGAGAAGGAGTGCGGGAGTACCCTAGATAGCACTCGCGTGTGAACTTATGGTAGCAGGGTGTTGTGTCATGTAATGGCTTGATGTAATGAATAAAATAACCAGTTAAAAAAAATGGCATGTGCATAATAGTAACTCTCTTCCCATGGCAGATGGCTTCGGATAAAACCACGCCTACCGCCTCCGGGATTGGAGCAGGTTTTCCCTTAGGAGCTGAAGGAGGAGCCGGTGGAGAAGGGGATGGGACCCACCTCCCCGCACCTCCGGAACTACCACTAGATCTGGCCCAAGTTCTAGCCCATCAAACCAGACTCATTGAAGTCCTCACTCGAAGTCTGGAGAACCAGCGCCCAGGTGGTGGAAGACCCCAGGACAGGATGGGAGAATTCCTGAGACTCAAGCCTCCCACATTCGCGGGGTCCAGCAATCCCCTTGATGCAGATGACTGGCTTCGCACGATCAAGAGGAAGTTAGAAGCCATCGCTTGCCCTGAGAATCAACGTGTTCAGCTGGCAGCTCATCAGCTTTCAGGAATGGCGTTAGCATGGTGGGACACTTTCAGTGAAGCCGTCAGAGATGCTACCTGGGCAGAATTCGAGACAGCTTTCCGTGAGCACCATGTACCCCAAGGGATAGTTCAACTCAAGGAGGATGAATTCCGGGAGCTAACCCAAGGTGGGCGATCAGTCAGTGAGTATGTGCACAAGTTCACAGAGCTGGCCCGCTACGCGCCTGAGGATGTCAGCACCGAGGCCAGGAAAATGGCCCGTTTCCTGAGAGGGTTAAGACCCGAGCTCAAGACCATCCTAGCCAGCCAGGACTTCCACAGCTTCTCTCACCTTTCCAACAAGGCTATTCAAGTGGAAAGAGCTAAAGAGGAGGAAAAAGGGCACATCAAGAGAAAGTTCCAGGTCCTGCGAGCTCAACAGCAAGAGCGTCACCAGAGAGCTCGACCCTTTGGGCTCCCACCCAGGGGTCCAGGCTTCGATAAACAATCTGGACCCTCTCCATCGCGCTACAGTCAACAAAGTCAGAGCTCCCATCAGGCACCCTCCGTCGCAAGCAACCAGCCGCCAGCAAACGCCTGTTGGCACTGCGGAGACCCCAGGCACTTCAAAAACAACTGCCCTCAGCTGAAGGCACCCGGGCCAACCTACTCCAACTCGGTGAATGGCCCCAAGATTCTATCAGCTCCTACCTCCAAGGCGCTTCCTCCCAGCAGCCAGCAGATCAGGGCTCAGTACCAGGGCAGGGCCCGAGTCAACCACGTCGACGCTCAGGAAGCCCAGCAGGCCCCGGGAGTAGTGCTCGGTGAGTTCCTCGTCGAATTTACTCCCGCTTCTGTGCTTTTTGATTCGGGAGCATCCCATTCATTTATAGCCGCTAAGTTTGTGGAGAAGCATGGCATACCCTCTACACCTTTAGCTATCCCTTTGGTCACCCGAACCCCGGGAACAGACCTCCTATGCAAACTCAGGTGTTCACAAGTCAGAATTCTTTTAAGTGGGGTAGTATTCCTGGCAGACTTAACCATCTTGCCATCCCAAGGCATTGATGTAATCCTAGGAATGGATTGGCTAGCTAAGCACAAGGGTGTTATCAGCTGCGCAAGCAAAACTATCCTTCTCATAGATCACCAAGGAAAGTCAGTTTCCTGTCAAGCCCAACCGCCTGCAAAAGATCCAATGGTGTTTAGTCTGGTAGTAGAAAGCATGTCTGTAATCAAGGAATTTGAAGATGTGTTTCCAGAAGAGTTGCCCGGGATGCCACCAGAAAGAGAAGTGGAGTTCTATATAGACCTCATTCCCGGCACTGCGCCCATCGCAAAAAGACCATACCGCATGGCCCCCACCGAATTGGCAGAACTGAAACTTCAGCTTTCAGAACTACAGCAAAAAGGGTACATCCGTCCCAGTTCGTCTCCCTGGGGAGCACCCGTTCTTTTCGTGACCAAAAAGGATGGGAGTATGAGGATGTGTATTGATTATCGATCCTTGAACGAAGTTACAATCAAGAATAAGTACCCCCTCCCCCGGATTGATGACCTCTTCGACCAGCTGCAAGGAGCCAAATACTTCTCCAAGATAGACCTCAGGTCAGGATATCACCAACTCAGGATTAAGGAAGCAGACATTCAGAAAACTGCATTCGTCACCAGATACGGGCAATATGAATTCACGGTGATGCCATTTGGACTAACCAACGCACCTGCCTTTTTCATGAACCTCATGAATAAGGTATTTATGGAGGAATTAGATAAGTTTGTCGTAGTTTTTATCGACGACATCCTCATCTATTCCAAGAGTCGCAAGGACCATGAGCAGCACCTTCGAACCGTCCTCGGAAGACTCAGAGCACATCAACTTTATGCTAAGTTCAGCAAGTGTGAGTTCTGGTTAGAAAAGATAGCCTTCCTAGGGCATATCTTGACTTCTGAAGGGGTAGAAGTGGACCCATCTAAGGTGGAAGCTGTTTCAAATTGGAAGCAACCTTCCAACGTCAGTGAAATTCGAAGCTTTCTAGGAATGGCAGGGTATTATCGCCGCTTTATCAAGGGATTCTCCAGCATAGCAAAGCCCTTGACGGAACTTCTCAAAAAGGACAATAAGTTCGTGTGGACTCCCGATTGTGAAGAAAGTTTCCAAATCATCAAAGAGAAGCTTACAACCGCGCCAGTTTTGACTCTACCAGACATACACCAGGAGTTTGTCATCTTTTGTGATGCTTCCAAGCAAGGCTTAGGGTGTGTCTTAATGCAAAATGAGAAAGTCATTGCTTATGCATCCCGATTACTCAAGCCGCACGAACAGAACTATCCTACCCACGATCTGGAATTGGCAGCCATAGTGCACGCTCTAAAAATATGGAGGCATTATCTGATTGGAAACAAATGCCACATCTTCACTGATCACAAGAGTCTAAAGTACATCTTCACGCAACCGGACCTCAACCTCCGTCAACGAAGGTGGCTCGAATTAATCAAAGATTATGACCTCGAAATCCACTACCACCCCGGAAAGGCCAACGTGGTAGCAGACGCCCTCAGCCAAAAACCTTTCGGGATTAGAGGAACAAACTTCCTAGAAGATTGGAAGAAAGAATCAGCTCAGCTGAATGCATGTCTGGGAGACGACGGTAGCCTGGAAGTCAAGCCAAACCTAGAAGATCTCATATACAAGGCCCAATGCCTCGACGCAGAAACAACCAAGCTTAAGGAAAGAGCACGCAAAGAGCAACTTCCGGACCTAAGAACAGATGAGCAAGGAGTCCTCTGGTTCAAGAACCGTCTGTGCGTGCCATTTGGAAAGGCACGGGAGACCCTGCTTGATGAAGCCCACAACTCAGCTTACTCCATCCACCCAGGGACCACCAAGATGTACCTGGACCTCAAAACCAGGTATTGGTGGAGGGGGATGAAGAAGGAAATAGCACAGTATGTGGCCCGTTGTGACACCTGTCAGAGAACAAAGGCCGAACATCAGAAGCCTGCAGGCCTGCTTCAACCCCTCCCAATACCCGAATGGAAGTGGGAGGAAATAGGCATGGATTTCGTAACCGGACTACCCAGATCACAAAGAGGAAATGATTCCATATGGGTAATAATCGATCGTCTCACCAAAGTGGCCCATTTCGTTCCAGTAAAGACCACTTTCGGAGGAGCAGCCCTCGCCCGATTATACCTTAAAGAGATAGTCAGGCTACATGGCATTCCACGGAAGATAGTATCAGATAGAGGAACGCAGTTCACTTCAAAGTTTTGGAAGGGCCTTCAGCAAGCAATGGGCACCAAGCTAGATTTCAGCACTGCTTATCACCCCCAGTCAGATGGTCAAACAGAGAGAGTTAACAAAGTCCTTGAAGATCTACTCAGAGCCTGCGTACTAGCCTTCAACAGGGATTGGGAGTCTAGTTTGCTGTACGCCGAATTCTCATACAACAATAGCCATCAGGCCAGCATCAAAATGTCACCATTCGAAGCACTGTATGGAAGAAAATGCCAAACTCCCCTAATGTGGTCCAATGTAGGGGAAAGGACACTAGAAGGGCCCGACTTCGTTAAAGAAGCCGAAGAAAAAGTTGCCTTGATCCGCAGAAGGTTACTTGAAGCCCAGAGTCGACAAAAGAGTTACGCAGACAATAGGCGAAGGGAACTCAGATTTGAGGAGGGAGATTTTGTTTATCTCAAAGTTTCTCCAATGCGTGGTGTCAGAAGGTTCCAGTTAAAGGGAAAGCTAGCACCCCGTTTCGTCGGTCCTTACCCTGTCATTTCCCGAATAGTACCCGTGGCATACCGTCTTGAGCTACCAGAATCCATGTCAGATATTCACAATGTGTTCCATGTATCTCAACTCCGCAAATGCCTAAAAGTACCAGAAACCCGTATCGAGGCAGAGACAATTCAGATTCAAAAAGATCTCCAGTACCGGGAAAAGCCAGTGAAGATTCTCGACTCAGCAGTCAGAAGAACCCGCAATTCAGAAGTAAGGCTTTGTAAGGTTCAGTGGAGCAGAGATGGAGAAGAAGAAGCCACCTGGGAGAGTGAGGACTCTCTGAGGAAGGAATACCCTTACCTTTTCTCGAGCCCCGTCTAATCTCGAGGGCGAGATTCCTTTAAGTGGGGTAGGTTTGTAGCATCCCAAAAATCCTAATCTAGGTTTGAAACCCTAATCCACCTTTTACCCCTCCCTTCATCCTCTAATTCTAAAATCCTCCCCAAAATTTTCCTTCATCATATGCATACATCTTGTTTGACCACAAAAGCACCTCACTTAGATTCTATTTTTTTTCTAAACACTTAGAGTATCTACAAAATAATTTGTTCCAAAGAAAAAGATGCAAATTGGGAAATAGGAATTAGAAAATAAAAAGAAAAAGAGAAAACCTCCCCCCTCCCTGCTGGGCCGAGTTCGGCCCAGGCCGCGACCCCCCCCCCTCTCCCTCGCGCCGCATTCCTCCTTCCCCGGCCCATCTGCGGCCCGCCTCCGCGCGCGCGGCAGCCGCGCCCGCACCTCGCCCTCTCTCTCGCCGACAAAGCGGCCCCGCCTGTCAGCCGCTCGCCTGCTCGCTCGCTCGCTCGCTCGCTCGCTCCCTCCCTCTGACCAAGCGGCCCCACCTGTCAGCCGCTTCGTCATCCGTCCGCCGTCCCCTCGCCGAAGTCACCTCCGCCGTCGCCTCTGTCCTTCCCCCTGCCGTCCGGCCACACAGGGAAGTTTGGCACCGCTCCGTCCTCCTCCCCTTGACCGCGTCCTCGCCGGTACCGCCCCCGCCGTAGCGTCCCCTCGGCGGCGCTGTGCGCCATTTATGACGGCACTGGGAAGCTCGCCGGAGCCAGGGAGCTCCACCGCCCCCCTCGCCCCCACGCGCCTATAAAAAGCTCGCCCCGAGCCCCTTCTTTCTCGCACCAGCCCCGACCGCTACCCTCCTCCCCTCGCCCAAGCCCAATTCGCGGAGCGCCGTCTTCTTCCCCCTCTCCGGTGAGTCCCTCCTCCTCTCCTCTCTCCCTCTCTGTTAGCCCAGCAAGCAATTGAATTAGCCTAGCAGCTTCCTCGCCTTGCCGCAAGCACAATACACCACTCCCCCACCCCGATTGCTCGCCCGGAGCTCACCGGCGGCAACCCCCGCCGCGAAGCTCCGCCACCTCCCCGCGGGCAGCTCCCTCCCGACCTCCTCTGACCAAATTGAGCCCATCTCTAGGTCCGCCATCCCCTCCCCATGCTTAGGCGCCTGCGCACTGCCCAAGAACCGGGCCACCGGCGGCAAGCCGCCGTCGAACCCCCCCCGGCGACCGGTTTTCCCCCCCCTCGGCCGGTTCACCCCGTCATCAATCGCGCCCGCGCCGTTTCCCCCTGCCTCTCTCTGTCGCGTGGGCCCTGCGATGACGCCGTCGCCCCGCGCGCCCGCGCCGTCGCCCCCCTCCCCGTGGGCCGCTGCCGGGCCGAAAGCGCGCCCGCGCGCCTGCCCCGCGCCGAGCTGGGCCGAATTTCTCCCCCCGGCCCGTTTGAAGAAAAATCCTTTTCTATTTTATTTTCTTCACCTTTTCCCATTTAATTAGTATTCTTCAATATTTTATACACCAAAAATTATCCAAATAATTTCTAAAGATCCCCTACAACAATAATGTTAGAAAATGACACACTGTAATTTGTAAACCCCTGTTGATGTATTGTTTTATTGCCTGTTTTCCTAGAAGAAGCAGGGGTCGTTGATCCGGAACCCTTAGCCCCGGAAGAAGGGCCAGAACCCAAACTTCCGGAAGTAGATCTTCTGTGCCAGGAAAGCTTCGACGAAGGCAAGTCCATCCTTCCCTTGATGCATAAATTACCTATTCTCTCTACCACTGCCTAGGCCGGGAATTATGGGGAATATTGCATTGTATGTGAGAGATGGCCCGCATTATCATACACTTTCTGGATACGTAAAGTGGATTGGGAGGAAAGGCTATGTGTATCTCCAAATAAAATCTCTTTTGAAAAATTATGCGATGAAGGGTACTCACCCTCATCACCTGAGAGTGGGATGATCAGGGACTCCCTGGTTTAGGGGAGGGCCTAAGGTGTTGGCTCAGCTGGTTTAGGCGTGAGCAGAAGGATTGTCCCCTCATATAAGGACCGGTTTGTCATCTTCACTACCTGTACTCCTTTGTCGTACAACCACTCGAGACTGTGTGGGCAGTCACTCGATCCGAACTCGTGTGGTCCGACCCCAGGGTTAAGAAGGCTAGGGAGCACCGGAGGATAAGGAGGGGGAAAGTTTTGTCCGGTTTGGGCATGGTGGTGGCCTGACTCCTTCCGGATAACCGTTAAGGTTAGAATGCACGAGTAAGGAAAGAGATCCGGCATTCGGGTCTCACGACGGTGAGATCGCAGAAACCGGGCTAGTGGGTAAAGTGTACCCCTCTGCGCAGAGTTGAAACCTATTCGAATAGTCCGTGTCCACTGGTATGGATGAGACTGGTATGGTATGGCAATTAGAACTTTTTCTCTAAGTTTCTTACCAAGGGAAAGGTGTGTTTAAATGGGTTTTGAAAAAGAGATAAAGCCTCTGGAGCGGGAAGCTCAGTGGCAGTTGAGTTTTTGGTTACTTATAATAGCATGGGAAAACCTTCAAGCAACTGTCTCTCTCTGAGAAAATAATGAGTGACTACAACTCCACCAAATTGAGCATGTACATCATAGGTCTCTTTCTCTCTACGGGAGCGGGGTGGGCTTGCGGAATACCTAGTGTATTCACCCAGATTTATTTATGTTTTTCAGCAGCCGAGGACTTCTTTTCTGCTATGCTTGATTAAGAGGGCTGTGTCTGCACCCAGTTCTGCCTGTGGTTTGGGCTAGTGTATTTTTCCTGCTGCGCTTCTATTTGGCTCTCTCGAGCTTGTACCCCGGTATTGTAATAAATTTATCTAAAGCTCTGTACTATTTGAAGTAAGAAATGTGTTTACTAGCCTCCTGGGACTAGTAATTGTTTCACATTTGAGTCCCAAAGGATCGGGACGCTTCATAAGTCCGTTGATCAAAAAGCATACCGGTCCATGATAGGTTCTTTGCTTTATTTATGTGCTAGTAGACCGGATATTATGCTTAGCGTATGCATGTGTGCTAGATTTCAATCCGATCCTAAGGAGTGTCACTTAGTGGTTGTGAAGCGAATTCTTCGATATTTAGTCGCTACGCCTTGCTTCGGGATCTGGTATCCAAAGGGGTCTAACTTTGACATGATTGGGTACTCAGATTCCGACTATGCTGGATGTAAGGTCGATAGGAAGAGTACATCGGGGACGTGCCAATTCTTAGGAAGGTCCCTGGTGTCGTGGAACTCTAAGAAACAAACTTCCGTTGCCCTATCCACCGCTGAGGCCGAGTACGTTGCCGCAGGACAGTGTTGCGCGCAACTACTTTGGATGAGGCAAACCCTCCGGGACTTTGGCTACAATCTGAGCAAAGTCCCACTCCTATGTGATAATGAGAGTGCTATCCGAATAGCGGAAAATCCTGTTGAGCACAGCCGCACAAAGCACATTGACATCCGGCATCACTTTTTGAGAGACCACCAGCAAAAGGGAGATATCGAAGTGTTTCATGTTAGCACCGAGAACCAGCTAGCCGATATCTTCACTAAGCCTTTAGATGAAAAGACCTTTTGCAGGCTGCAAAGTGAGCTAAATATCCTAGATTCGCGGAACTTGGATTGAATTGTAGCATACATGTGTTTATGCCTTTGATCATGTTCATTCTGCATTTTGTTGCTTATTGTGGTGCTCAAGTTGTACAAACACTCCCTGGACCTCACAAGTCCGTTTTGCAAGTGGTGCACATATTTAGGGGGAGCTGTGCTACAACTTGACCCTTTGAGACTAACCATGTACTTGAGTTTGGTTGTTTTAGCCTCAAAGGAGGATTGAAAGGGAAAAGGTGGACTTGGACCATGCAAGACTTCCACTGCACTCCGATGAAAAGAGTAACTTTTCCAAGTTCATCTTTATACTCTTATTGCCTTTGTGTTCTCATTTGAAGATTTTGGTGAGGCAATGGGGTTAATGGGCCAAGATTGATCCCGTTTTGGTGCTTGATGCCAAAGGGGGAGAAAATAAAGGCCAAAGCGATAAATGGATCAGCTACCACCAAAGCGATAAATGGATCAGCTACCACTTGAGAGATTTTGAAAATAGTAGAATAGAGCTTTTTGGTTTGTCAAAACTCTTTTGTTGTCTCTCTTGTCAAAAGTTGGCTTCTTGTGGGGAGAAGTGTTGATTATGGAAAAAAGGGGAGTTTTTGAAATCTTGAATCAATTTCTCTTGGAATGACTCTCTTTATGTCTTAACATGTGTGTTTGACTTAGAGATAGAAATTTGAGTTTGATTTGCAAAAACAAACCAAGTGGTGGCATAGAGTGATCCATATATGTCAAAATTGAATCAAAACAAATTTGAGTTCTTATTTGAATTGATTTTGTATTTGTTCTACTTGCTTTATATTGTGTTGGCATAAATCACCAAAAAGGGGGAGATTGAAAGGGAAATGTGCCCTTGGGCCATTTCTAAGTATTTTGGTGATTTAGTGTCCAACACAAGTGCATAAGTGTAAAATGGTGGACAAAGTACGAATCAAGGATAAAGGTATGTTTCTCAGACTTAGTGCATTGTTTTAGAGACTAATGTATTGTGTCTAAGTGCTGGAAACAGGAAAAGACCAACTGGAAATGCCTTGGCTCGAGCAGCCAAGACTTTGCTCAGTCTGGAGCACCGGACTGTCCGGTGGTGCACCGGACAGTGTCCGGTGCGCCAGGCTGGCTCGAGCAAAGTGGCTATTCTCGGGACTTCGACGGCGGTGTACGGCTATAATTCACCGGACTGTCCGGTGGGCCGTTCACAGGCGAACTCGTCGCTCTCGGGAATTCATCGGCGACGTACGGCTATAATTCACCGGACTGTCCGGTGTGCACCGGACTGTCCGGTGAGCCAACGGTCGGCCGGGCCAATGGTCGGCCGCGCGATCTGCGCGGGACACATGGCCGAGCCAACGGCTAGTAGGAGGCACCGGACTGTCCGGTGTGCACCGGATATGTCCGGTGCGCCAACGGCTCTCTGGCTGCCAACGGTCGACTGCGCCATTTTTGGAAGGAAATCGGGCACCGGACAGTGTCTGGTGTGCACCGGACTGTCCGGTGCGCCAGTCGACAGAAGGCAAGATCAGCCTTCCTAGATTGCTCTCAACGGCTCCTAGCTGCCTTGGGGCTATAAAAGGGACCCCTAGGCGCATGGAGGAGAACATCAAGCATTCCTACAACATTCCTAAGCACCAAGACATCGATTCCGCGCCTTTGATTCTTTGCGATAGCAATTAGAGCTCTAGTTGAGTGGTGAACTCATTGAGTTGTGTTGTGAGCTCTCGTTGCGACTTGTGTGTGTGGTGTTGCTGTGATTTCTTGTCTTGAGTGCGTTGCTAATCCCTCCCTTGCTCCGTGCTTCTGTAACACCCGGATTTTAGGGATCCAAAACCCGGGGTTAACATAAACACCAGGTATGCTGGGACCAAGTCTCATACATATGATGTATAGTGGCACAGGATCGAATGTCACAACTTTATATATAACAGGAGTTCTATACAAAATAAATAATTACATTATAAGGAGACAACGGTCCAGCAACCCAAAGTTGACTGGGAGACGACGACCTAGACCTCTCACGAACTCATCGCAGCATCCTCCATGAGCATCATCCTGCAGTACCTGGTCTTGACCTGTGGTGTATGTGAGACAGCAAGAGTGAGCTCACATACGTTCATCGCTCAACAAGTTGTGGGGAATAATGTGCATGAACTCGCCAAAGGTGGGAGCTCACGTGAAGTGTAAGGCTTACCAAAGAAGATGGTTAGAGCTGAGCATTGCTTTTAAAGTTGGTCAAAATTTTATTAGCAATTACTAAGTATAAGTAAATACCAAACCCAATTAAGTAATAGAACAAAAGTAATAACAACTTCTTCCGCGATGCAATGCGTATGACAAATTGAATTTAGTTCCATAAATTAATCATGTGAGGGTCCGAGCTGCTCATGACCGTGAGCACGGCTAGTATACCAGTTTTACACTCTGCAGAGGTTGCGCATCTTTACCCACAAGCCGTGTTACCCATCTGCCAAGGGGTCATGAATCCCATACACCTCTACCAAGGAAGTGAGGCAGGGTAACACTACGAGGCCTTTACAAAGTTCCACTAGCTTCCGAAAACCCGCTACAGTTTATAGGAAGATCCAGTACAGGAATCCCTTGCAGGACCGCCATCGCAGCAAAATCCTCCCGAGGGCACTTCCCGCACTGACCTCTCCCCTACTGCCCTTGCCCCTTTCGGGTAAGGTAGTCTTCCACTAGCTTTCCTAATTAATCAGCCAAGGGCATCCCATACTACCCTTGTGGTAGCACTGTTTTCCCGGGTGGTCGCTCCATGTTCCAATTAACATAATGATCTTAACATGAACATTAAATAACAACTGATAACAAAATGTGTAATCATGAATAATGTATCTCCATACCCAAAACCACATATAGCACTAGCAAGTACTACCCAGAAAGATCAGTGGTAAACAAGGTATAAAGATAGACAAACTAGGGTAACCTATTGGGTCCCATCAAATTAACCTATGCAGATCATTATGATTAATCAGAACATGGCTGGGTAAAAAGAAGTGATCAAGGGCACAACTTGCCTGGGACTTGAGATTCCAGGTACCAGGATGATCTTCAGGTGACTCGTGTCCTCACTGCTAGTCGTAGCAATACAAACATACATGGTATAGGCAAAATTAACATTACACCAACCATAAGAACAAAATACATATTAATAATCTACATATTAAAATAAGATCACAGGAAAAAGAATTATTAATTTTGGAGTTGTAGATTTTAAGTTATGAATTTCCAAAGATTCTATGTGCTTATTACAAGATTAATTAAGATAATAATTTTAATGTGACTTTTATGTAAAACCAGTGGCACTAAATGATAAACAATAATATTACAAAATTATAGGAACTGGAATGGACTAAAAAGGAGTTAGTATGAATTTTCTATGAATTACCCAAGTTTTATAATTATTTTTATACTCAAAATCAATTTCTAAATCTATTTTTCTGGTTTTATTTAATTCGTGGACCGAGCCTCAATTATAAGAAAGGTCAGGGGGCTCGGGGTAAGTTTCCCCAAGACACAAAGCGCCACTGATGGGGACGGCGGGTTGATATTCAACATCTACGGGGTCTCTTTTGCAAAACCACAAGCCGAAGAGGTATGAAGCCATTTCGGCCGTCCGATCTAAGGCGTGCGCTCCAGATTAGATCTGGCCGCCCGCGAAGGGGTACGCAACGCGGTCCGCCCGATCTGCAATCTACGGCGAAGATTTAATTACCTTGGAACTCCCACGACCCGTCCGATCTAATCCAGCGGTCAGGCTCACACGCGTGAAGGGGTACGTTGAAGTTTTAATCTTATCCGTCGATTATTGATCCGACGACCCAGCGAACTCCACCCTATCCCGCGCCAGCAGCTGCCGGAGTCAGCGGCGGTGCCCGCGACGAACGCGGCGGCCCCTCGCCGGAGAACCCGATTTCTACCCTACGGTGCACCATCCCGACTTCTGATACTCGCGGAACGAAATTGACACTCCGGCGAACATGGGATGGGGGTTCATACCAACAGTTGGAGGCCGAACGCCCCTGACCACGGCGCGGCGGAGATGGCACACGACGGTGAGCAATTCCAAGCTGCCCCGGTGGTTGAATCTGCACGGCGCTCCCACGATTGAACCCCAAGCACGATGAAGGAGCTCCCCGCCACGACTTCTAGGCTTTAGCGGCAATGAGATCGAGGATGGGCAGCGGCGGCGCTCACCCGGATCTCCCTCGCGCTGCTTTCGGTTGCTAATGGGGAACGGCGGCGCTAGGGTTTGGAGAGGCACGGCGGCACGATGCTTTATACCCGGGAGAGCCCGGAGTCGTTGTACCGGCCAACGGAGTCGCTGCCGAGATCCTCGCGCGAGAATCACGGCGAGGCTGTTCGCCAGGGAAGGAGACGAAAGCGCTGACATCGTGGGTCCCGCGTGCCAGACGGAGAGGGAGAGCCCGTGACAGCTGACAAAGCGGGCCCGCGTGTAAGCGAAACGCAGGAGTAAGCACGCGCGCGTGCGGGGCTGACCGACGGGTCCCACCTGTCGGCGCCGGCTTTTGGTGGCCTGGGCCGCGCTGAGGGAAACGGATGGTGGGCCGAAATGCGGTTCCGTGGCCCAGTTAGGTATAGTATCCTTTTTCTTTTTCTTTTCTATTTTCTTTTCCCCATTTTTCAAATCCAATTCAAATCCAATTTGAATTCAAGTTTGAGTTCAACTTTGTGAATAACTTGTCCTCAGTTTGAATAGTATAATTTAATAATATAAGTGTGAAGAATTTTTTTTATTCTGATTTTATTTTATTTTATGTAGTATTTTCCCTACTCCTTCATTTTTTTCTATTTCCTATTTTCCTTTCCATTTGAATTTCAAATCATCACAAGTTTAAAGTTCAAACACTTAATTTGGATACACATATAGAACTTTTAGCATAATGTGCAAAAACATATTTTATATATTTCTTTATTTATTTTAGTTCTTTTAGACAAGCTTTTAATCATATAGTAGAATAATCCCTACCTTATTACTTCTAGGGAAATCAAATTTATATTGTAGACTTATATATGTTAAGAAATAGTTTAACCATAATTCTTTTATATATCCTAACCCAAAGGCAATTTAGATTATCTAAGTATCTTTAATTATGTATTTTTAACATATTCATGAGTGGAAACTTCTAAATTATGATTATCTTTTAAGGAAAGGTGTTTTGATTTAAAATCTTTGAGAATTTTTTCTTTGTTTTCACAAGATTGAACTTTAGGGTGTTACCAATCCTACCCCCCTTAAAAATAATCTCGTCCTCGAGATTTGTAAAGAAAAAGGATGCATACCCATATGCACAAACAAAGAGATCTCAGCATGAGGTATAATTCTTTAACAAAACATTGGGTCAATAGACCTTTATTATTTCTTCTAAAATATTATCATATTACTAAAGTAACACCTAGATCCTACAAATCATCATAATTTATATCTATGTAGCTTGGTGAAGCTGGTGGTGGTGGTGGAGGTTGTTGTTGTTGTCTCTCCAATCGTGCTTGCCTTATTTCTTGACGAGCCTGACGTATTTCCTCGCGTTGCTGTCTTATCTGATTTTGCATCTCGGTCACCATGTCTGTTAACTGTTGTATTACCAGTCTTTGGGTAGCAACCACTTGATTGATGTCAACAGGTGGAGGATTTGGAGGATTCATTTTCTGTTTGTTGTTACGTGATAATCTTTCCTTTCCTGGTATTGACCATGAAAGTTAGAAGCATGTGGTAATAGTTTTGCAAAGGAAATTACTAAGCGGAATGGATAAGCTAGTTGTTGGTTATAATCTATAGATTCTTTGGTAGGGCTTAATTTATGTCCAGATTGGGGTAACCAATCATATAAGGTGAATATCCAAGGGTAAGATAGAATCTGTCAAGATGAGAGATATACATGGGTGAGATAGGCTACAAGATGTAGGTTAAAAGTTTGTTTGTTATTAGGTGGGAATAGAAAGGTTATATCATTCATCATGGGTTGGGTTAGCTCATAGTTAAGTTGATCCAATGTGATAAGTTAAGTCAATACATGGCTAGTAGGGTCTAATCTCTTCTACCAGTATTACTAATCTGATTTAGTAGACCACATTAGATTAGATCATAATAGGTTAGATGGGGTCTTGATTAGATTGGTATGACTAGTTTGACTAGATATGATCTAATTAATTTGCATTAGATTATGATTGTTAATCTAGGGTGGTTAAGTATGCTTATTAGGATAACTTCAATCCATAACAATAAGATAGAATCTTTTAAGGCCAGTTAGATCTATTAGGATGACATAAAATCTCTTCAAGATAAGATGAGTCTATTAAGATAAGAGAAAACCTCTTAAGATAAGATGGATCTATATACATTAGGATAAGTTAAGACCTTTTGAGATAAGATAGATCTATGAGTGTAGGATAGAATTTCTTTTAAGATGAGATGAACCTATTAAGCTAGATACATTATTGAAGGATAATTTAGTTTGTCTAGTTATTTTACATGTGCTATCCTTTATACCTAGATGTATATGCAGATGTAATTGTGGACATTACTCCACAACTCATCATACTCAAACAAAGATCCAAATCAGACAAGTATCATAAGAACAAACATTCAAGTGCATAGATAACCATAAAAATAGTTTTGTTTTTGTTCCTGAGAGTAGGTCTCCTATTCCTAAAGGTCACTTTAGGCACAGGATTTCAAAGTGTGAAATCCACTTTTGTCTTTAGAAGGAAAAAAAAAAGTAAGAATGATCAGAGTGAAGCGGAAATAGATGAGAAAAGATTAATATAAGTTTAGAAAAGAATCAGAGTAGCAAAGATAAGGTTAATCAGAGTAGAACAGTAGACGGTGAGACATGATCAAGATAAGTATAAAAACAATCAGAGTAAGGTAAGTAGGTAATGGTTGTCCAGTTCTATCTAGGTTTCGTCCTACAGTCAACATTCCTCTGATACCACTTCTGTAACACCCGGATTTTAGGGATCCAAAACCCGGGGTTAACATAAACACCAGGTATGCTGGGACCAAGTCTCATACATATGATGTATAGTGGCACAGGATCGAATGTCACAACTTTATATATAACAGGAGTTCTATACAAAATAAATAATTACATTATAAGGAGACAACGGTCCAGCAACCCAAAGTTGACTGGGAGACGACGACCTAGACCTCTCACGAACTCATCGCAGCATCCTCCATGAGCATCATCCTGCAGTACCTGGTCTTGACCTGTGGTGTATGTGAGACAGCAAGAGTGAGCTCACATACGTTCATCGCTCAACAAGTTGTGGGGAATAATGTGCATGAACTCGCCAAAGGTGGGAGCTCACGTGAAGTGTAAGGCTTACCAAAGAAGATGGTTAGAGCTGAGCATTGCTTTTAAAGTTGGTCAAAATTTTATTAGCAATTACTAAGTATAAGTAAATACCAAACCCAATTAAGTAATAGAACAAAAGTAATAACAACTTCTTCCGCGATGCAATGCGTATGACAAATTGAATTTAGTTCCATAAATTAATCATGTGAGGGTCCGAGCTGCTCATGACCGTGAGCACGGCTAGTATACCAGTTTTACACTCTGCAGAGGTTGCGCATCTTTACCCACAAGCCGTGTTACCCATCTGCCAAGGGGTCATGAATCCCATACACCTCTACCAAGGAAGTGAGGCAGGGTAACACTACGAGGCCTTTACAAAGTTCCACTAGCTTCCGAAAACCCGCTACAGTTTATAGGAAGATCCAGTACAGGAATCCCTTGCAGGACCGCCATCGCAGCAAAATCCTCCCGAGGGCACTTCCCGCACTGACCTCTCCCCTACTGCCCTTGCCCCTTTCGGGTAAGGTAGTCTTCCACTAGCTTTCCTAATTAATCAGCCAAGGGCATCCCATACTACCCTTGTGGTAGCACTGTTTTCCCGGGTGGTCGCTCCATGTTCCAATTAACATAATGATCTTAACATGAACATTAAATAACAACTGATAACAAAATGTGTAATCATGAATAATGTATCTCCATACCCAAAACCACATATAGCACTAGCAAGTACTACCCAGAAAGATCAGTGGTAAACAAGGTATAAAGATAGACAAACTAGGGTAACCTATTGGGTCCCATCAAATTAACCTATGCAGATCATTATGATTAATCAGAACATGGCTGGGTAAAAAGAAGTGATCAAGGGCACAACTTGCCTGGGACTTGAGATTCCAGGTACCAGGATGATCTTCAGGTGACTCGTGTCCTCACTGCTAGTCGTAGCAATACAAACATACATGGTATAGGCAAAATTAACATTACACCAACCATAAGAACAAAATACATATTAATAATCTACATATTAAAATAAGATCACAGGAAAAAGAATTATTAATTTTGGAGTTGTAGATTTTAAGTTATGAATTTCCAAAGATTCTATGTGCTTATTACAAGATTAATTAAGATAATAATTTTAATGTGACTTTTATGTAAAACCAGTGGCACTAAATGATAAACAATAATATTACAAAATTATAGGAACTGGAATGGACTAAAAAGGAGTTAGTATGAATTTTCTATGAATTACCCAAGTTTTATAATTATTTTTATACTCAAAATCAATTTCTAAATCTATTTTTCTGGTTTTATTTAATTCGTGGACCGAGCCTCAATTATAAGAAAGGTCAGGGGGCTCGGGGTAAGTTTCCCCAAGACACAAAGCGCCACTGATGGGGACGGCGGGTTGATATTCAACATCTACGGGGTCTCTTTTGCAAAACCACAAGCCGAAGAGGTATGAAGCCATTTCGGCCGTCCGATCTAAGGCGTGCGCTCCAGATTAGATCTGGCCGCCCGCGAAGGGGTACGCAACGCGGTCCGCCCGATCTGCAATCTACGGCGAAGATTTAATTACCTTGGAACTCCCACGACCCGTCCGATCTAATCCAGCGGTCAGGCTCACACGCGTGAAGGGGTACGTTGAAGTTTTAATCTTATCCGTCGATTATTGATCCGACGACCCAGCGAACTCCACCCTATCCCGCGCCAGCAGCTGCCGGAGTCAGCGGCGGTGCCCGCGACGAACGCGGCGGCCCCTCGCCGGAGAACCCGATTTCTACCCTACGGTGCACCATCCCGACTTCTGATACTCGCGGAACGAAATTGACACTCCGGCGAACATGGGATGGGGGTTCATACCAACAGTTGGAGGCCGAACGCCCCTGACCACGGCGCGGCGGAGATGGCACACGACGGTGAGCAATTCCAAGCTGCCCCGGTGGTTGAATCCGCACGGCGCTCCCACGATTGAACCCCAAGCACGATGAAGGAGCTCCCCGCCACGACTTCTAGGCTTTAGCGGCAATGAGATCAAGGATGGGCAGCGGCGGCGCTCACCCGGATCTCCCTCGCGCTGCTTTCGGTTGCTAATGGGGAACGGCGGCGCTAGGGTTTGGAGAGGCACGGCGGCACGATGCTTTATACCCGGGAGAGCCCGGAGTCGTTGTACCGGCCAACGGAGTCGCTGCCGAGATCCTCGCGCGAGAATCACGGCGAGGCTGTTCGCCAGGGAAGGAGACGAAAGCGCTGACATCGTGGGTCCCGCGTGCCAGACGGAGAGGGAGAGCCCGTGACAGCTGACAAAGCGGGCCCGCGTGTAAGCGAAACGCAGGAGTAAGCACGCGCGCGTGCGGGGCTGACCGACGGGTCCCACCTGTCGGCGCCGGCTTTTGGTGGCCTGGGCCGCGCTGAGGGAAACGGATGGTGGGCCGAAATGCGGTTCCGTGGCCCAGTTAGGTATAGTATCCTTTTTCTTTTTCTTTTCTATTTTCTTTTCCCCATTTTTCAAATCCAATTCAAATCCAATTTGAATTCAAGTTTGAGTTCAACTTTGTGAATAACTTGTCCTCAGTTTGAATAGTATAATTTAATAATATAAGTGTGAAGAATTTTTTTTATTCTGATTTTATTTTATTTTATGTAGTATTTTCCCTACTCCTTCATTTTTTTCTATTTCCTATTTTCCTTTCCATTTGAATTTCAAATCATCACAAGTTTAAAGTTCAAACACTTAATTTGGATACACATATAGAACTTTTAGCATAATGTGCAAAAACATATTTTATATATTTCTTTATTTATTTTAGTTCTTTTAGACAAGCTTTTAATCATATAGTAGAATAATCCCTACCTTATTACTTCTAGGGAAATCAAATTTATATTGTAGACTTATATATGTTAAGAAATAGTTTAACCATAATTCTTTTATATATCCTAACCCAAAGGCAATTTAGATTATCTAAGTATCTTTAATTATGTATTTTTAACATATTCATGAGTGGAAACTTCTAAATTATGATTATCTTTTAAGGAAAGGTGTTTTGATTTAAAATCTTTGAGAATTTTTTCTTTGTTTTCACAAGATTGAACTTTAGGGTGTTACAGCTTCTTTGTGAACTTAAATTGTAAGGGCGAGAGACTCCAAGTTGTGGAGATTCCTCGCAAACGGGATTGAGTAAAGCAAGCAAAACACCATGGTATTCAAGTGGGTCTTTGGACCGCTTGAGAGGGGTTGATTGCAACCCTCGTCCGTTGGGACGCCACAACGTGGAGTAGGCAAGCGTTGGTCTTGGCCGAACCACGGGATAACCACTGTGCCATCTCTGTGATTGATTTCTTGTGGTTATTGTGTTTTGACTCCTCTCTAGCCACTTGGCATTTACTGTGCTAACACTTAACCAAGTTTTTGTGGCTTAAGTTTTCAAGTTTTACAGGATCACCTATTCACCCCCCCCTCTAGGTGCTCTCACACCTGACATCACAGCAATCCCCCCGCCCCGGCTCTCCTCTCCCTGCGCCGAGGCCGCAATCCCCGCCGCCCCGGCTCTCCTCGCCCCCAGATCTTGCCCGCGGCCGTAATCCTCGCCGCCCCGCTCTCCTCGCCCCCAGATCGATGCCTCCACTATTGCTGATATACCAGACCAAGCAGCTAGAGCAGACCAAGATGTCGCTCGAGGAGGCTAAGCTGGAGATGGTCACACTACAGCAGCAGCAGCAGGCGAGCAAGAGCCTCGCGTCCGCCCGGCGCGGCGGCGTGCTGGAGCAAAGGAGCGTCACGGACCTCATGTTCGGCAGCGCGAACGAGGAGATCATGGTCCTGCGAGCGGAGCTTCGGGCGGCGGTGCAGGGCGAGGAGAGGAGCCGCAATGCGCTGGACCTCTCCGCCGCGCTCTCGGATGTGACCGTGGAGGCCAGGCAGGTCAAGGCCTAGCTATCCGAGGCGCAGGGCGAGCTAGAGGCCGCCAACGCGGAGGCCGTCCGGCTGCGCGCGGCGCTGCACGCCGCGTCCGACGAGCGCGACCGCTACAGGCTCGAGGGCGACGAGTGGGCGGCGGCCTAGGGTGACAAGGAGCGCGTGCTCCTCGACTGTGTGCGCGCGTCCAAGGGCGACGCGAGTCGAGCGTGGCAGGAGAGCACCAAGTTGGTCGAGTCGTAGCAACGCAGCCCTCAAATCTCTAATATTATCAAATCTCTAATGATTCATTTAGGGCCTCTTGAATTGTGTTCATGGTTCAGGGATCAATACCATCAGACCAAACTATTCCAAATAAATTTTCAGACATGAGATACTCCAATATTTCCTGGACATTCATTCTACTACTATGTTTTGTTTTGATGGCAGAAGCAGAGTACATGAAGTACAAGGATCCAAAACAACCTATTAACTCTAGAACAGGGATCTTATTGGTAGGATGACCCTTGCTTAAAAATTGGCAAAATGACATAGATAGAACACCGGGTTACATCTGCAAGTGTCATGAAACAATACTTGGTAAGTTCAATATAAGTCTAGAAGGTCTTTTTTCACATGGCTTGTTTTTGGATGATAAAAACAAATGAAGCATATTGTACTCCACAACTATAGCTACCACTGTTGTATTCTTCTATAAAAGGTTGTCATTGTGTTATTGTCCTACCCAAATATGTTGTTATGCAATTTCTAATGTCAAACTTTCAGGTTGTTCTGAAGGAAGCATCTTAAGTGGTGGTGGAAGCGTTCCTTCTCCCTAGGCCAGTCCTGCAATTTGGGTGAACATGGTCAATGAATTCCAGAAAGGTGCCTTGTCAACACGTCTAGGAATGAATTCAATTGATTAATGGAATCGATGATGTTCATGGTAATAACAATGTCTACAACTCCACTTTATTCCCTCATAACATCGGACGTGCCCAATCTATAACGCAATCTGTGAGTAATATATATTTGTAAAAGACTTGAATTTAATAATACCATCATTTTTGGAGTTAGAATTCTATTAAGATCATGTGTTCCACTTGCTAAATATTTAATTGGATCTTGTGGTAAAAAAGCATATCATCAGAGTACTACTTTTACATCTAAGAAAAAATGGTATCCACAAATATGTGCAAAATAATACTGCAAACAAGCCAAAAGCAGCTCCCACCAAATATAGAACTGTAGAAAAATGTGACGACCAAATTGAGTATCTAATCTTTCCTTATACATTTGACAAGAAAAGAAAGTGTTGCACCATATCAGTAGTGCCCAGCGCCCCAGCCTATGCGTTTGGTCTCCCTAGGTAGAGACAAGGGGGCCAAAAAATTAAAATGGTTAGTTGAGCAACAAAAGGACAATATTGGGCTTGACGACCACCAAGGCACCGACCAAACATAGCACAACATCCTTCATAATGCTCAAACTTTCAATCTTTGTGAAACAAACATGAACATGGCAATTGATCCCAAACAGAAAATGCTTGATTTATGAGTGAAGGCACTGAGGCCGGCGGGTGGAGACGGCTATAGATGCCAACATACCGAAATAATGCTGGTCTGGAGCAGAACTAGGAGCAGTCCAATATTGTCCTTGCATGGAACAATGGAGAGAAAAGCAATATCGTGTCATCCCCGCAGTTGGTGTGGATGTGTGGAGTTTGCCCTGAATTCAGGTGTTTAGTTGGCATACAAATGTTGGTGATTAGTCGACGTATGCATCTCTTGATCTGTTGTAATTCAGTCTGTTGGCTACAAGCAAGCAAGGTTCTACAATAGCTACCTAGCCTGATTACTTTTAAATTAGACAACTATATATCTTCAGCTTGGTTCGGTCAACCAGCATATACATTGAACTTAATGCGAACTTTTTTATTCTTAAATGGGGATACTCACTTCTACAATAAACAACTTACTTGACATTTAAATTTGAACCAAAGAAAAAGATATCTCCTACGCACATATTTTCTTCTAGGAAATAGTAACAAGGTTGCTTCTGTAAAACAAGCTTAAAAAAGAAACATGTCTATACAATTAATAGAATTGCTCCTGGGACACGAGCTTCAAAACGAAACGTGTCTACAACAAATTGTGTATACGCATTCTTATTTCAGTTCAAGAGCCAAGCAGAAAAATGCTCTTAATAACATTGTGTTTCAACATGTCTTCACTTACAAAATGAAGGTTTCCTAAGTACTTGTATTTCATAAGTGCTTCACTTGCTGCGTTGAGGTGCATACATTATTCATAAAGTAATAGTCTGCCCAATCGCTTGTAAAATAGTTTCATTGTTCGTAAGTAGCATTCTGCTCAATCTCTTGCAGTATGATTGTGGAATTTCCCTTGTGCAAAATGGTTGATAGTGACATGCGAGAGTTGTAATTGATAAGGGGTATTGCCCCTGGATCTAGACAGGAGCGTGATCGAGCAGCAACGCCAAGCCTATAGCTACAACGGGGAAATTTGACTAAATTCGGAAGCGCACCCATATTGGAGGATCTACGACGCGTGGTGGCCGAGCCGCGAATCTCGAATACCCCGCGACCACGCCGCAGATCGCCGCCCCGGCTCTCCATGTAAGGCGCGTCCGTGACATCAATGAGTTTGTAATTTATTGTGATAGTCTTAGCATCAATGAGTATCCGTTTGGGTTGTAAGACTTTGTGATATTTTCTGAAGATTTGTATAAGTTTGTAATTTATTGTGATTGTCTTAGCATTTAAATGATGCAATTGACATGACATTATTAAAATCAAGTATAGAAGTCTGCATGGTATGATGGTTATAATGTAGTGGTGAAACAACTAAATTAAAAGAACAAAAATTATGTTTGGTTAGGATCACAAATGGATTACGAAACATTTTCTCATAACAGTATAACACATATTCGCACGTAAGTTATCTTAGTATTATATATGTTTCTGTTGCAACGCACGGGCACTCGCCTAGTATAATATAACCGGACGCTTCTCCCCCGGTCCGGCTGCAGCTGCACGTCGGTCACTCGGTCTCCTCTCCTGTCCCACCTCTCTGATCGATCATTGCTGATCTGTCTCCTTTCGGAACTAATCATTGTTTATCTGTACTGCCCAGTCCCGCCTTGTTCGGCCAGCACAATTATCGCATAACCATATGAAATCAATTTTAATCCAGTGCTTAATTAGCGCTAGAGAGCATGTTTATCTTGTCTCTGTCTGTTGGGGTCGGTGACGCACGCACGTCCTGCCTTTTTGTCTAACCTAACCAAGCCTTTGCGACTACGATTCCTTCAGCGTTTTGCGCTCGTCGTTTAACTACTAGAGAAACTGACATCAACTTTCATATGATCAGAATTTACAAAACAACAGACTTGTACAAAAACCGGAATTGCCCTTGTGCTGCATTGGCCGCTGGACTCAAACCCAACCGCGCCCTGTCGTTACGTTACTGAGCACTGGCACTCGTTAGTCGTTATGTCCTGAGAGGTTAGGTGGCGTACAGGTACAGCACAACAAATCGGCTACTTGCTGATGCTACACAAGAGGATTTGATGATGAAGTTGGTGTGAATGCTGTCTCTGGCCATGTTGCAAGGTGTACTGAATGCTGCCTTTTTTTTTTGTGTGTGTGTGTGCTAGAATTGTGATACCGACACATGCAATTCGCTCGCTGTACCGTCAATGGTTTTCTTCTAGTCAAAGTTGATTCGCTGAATGTTGAACGCACATGCTTTGCTCCTTTGTTCGCTTTTGTAGTGTCCTTATACTCCGCCTACGTGGCCTTATGTAACATTATGATGTGTTGGGACAATGTTCTTCGCACCCCTTCTTGTTAAGAAGGATTGTGATTTCCCCCTCATATTTTTTTAATTCTAAGGCTAGTTTGACAACCCTGTTTTTCCAAAAGATTCTAATTTTCCACTAATTTTCCTTGAAAAAAAAATAAAAATCCTTTTAAAAAATGGTCCTGCCAAACTAGCCCTTAACTACGTGATATTCTCATCCATGGTTTTGTCGTCGTCGTTATTGCAGCTTTGTTTTTTTTTCTAGTTTGGTTTCCCCTTCTTTTCAGTATAATCGACAGTGACTTAAGAGGTTGTTTGGTTGAAATTCTAATTTCTTCAGATTATATAGTCCTAGATAGATTATAACCCAAATAAAAACACCTCTTTATTTGTTTTAGGAGAAAGATATTTTCAACCATGCTTTGCAGGAGCAAAACCACAATGGACCTTCCAAAGCATGGTATCAAAAATGCCTTTTACACAAAATGACTGAATAGTGACGGCACTGCTTAGTTTTTGTAATTTTAGTGTTAATGCCAAAAATGCTATAGAGGCTCGGTGAAGAGCTGCAGTTTCAGGATATAGCACATTTAAGGGATGTTTGGTTTCTTTAGTCATCCTTCTAAATTTTAGAGACTAAATTTTAGTCAATAGGAATCCTATTTGAAATACCTATTTTAATCATCTCGTTTGGTATTTTAAGAATTAAAAGTCACTAAACTGAGGTGGAACCAAACAACCCCTTAGGACAGGTTTGGTGAGCAGATATCACGAGGGGATTTCTCTCCATGAATTCTCCTGTGATCCCTGGTCACCAAATCAGTCTTTGAAATATGCATTATCGTTTTGTCCTATAGCAGCTTTTATAAAACTTAAGGTCTGCTTGATTTTTTAAGATTTCATATTTTGACTAAATTTATCCGCTCGAATTAAAAAAAACTAACCATAGACAAGAAAAAGTTACGCAAGATTGACCTATAGAGCAACTACGAAGTTTGTAACTCTAGAATTACGATGTTTAGGGGTGTCTGGTTTATAGGGACTAATTTTTTAGTTTATTCATTTTATTTTATTTCAGCTCATAAATCATCAAAATACGAAAACTAAAATTTTATTTTAATTCTATATTTGAAAATTTAGAAACTAAAATATGATAAAATAGAGCGCGACCAATTTCTCATTCATGCTACTTCATGTCTCAAAAGCTAAAAAGCAAACCATTCAAGATATGATTTGTTGCGAGACAACCGGAAAGAGACAAGACAAGATGTCTATTGGTGTCCTCTTTCGTTCTTCTAAGGATAGTCCTATCTTAATTTCTGACCTTAAACCAAACAACATTATTTAAAAGATCGTTTTATCTTATTATATTCTATTATTATAACAAGCACATCCTAGTTCATACCAGTAGCAGCCGCCGCCGCCGGGCCTCGACATTACGATGCCGCTTCGCGCAACCCACGGCCAATACTTTTCGCTCCTCCGCTCCAGCTCGAGTGTCGCGCGCGCCCACGGCCGCTGCAACCGCGTCGCCGGTTGCCCACGGCCGCCGGAATCCGTAGCTCGTCAGCTTGTTTCTGCGTGCTTCCTTCCTCATTGCCGGTGATCCAGTTCGTCTCCTTCTCGATGATCTAGTCCATTTTGCGACGACGTTCCGGACTTCCGGGCATGATCCGTCGTACGTACCGCGCCGTCCCCGATCCCGCGACCCGGAACGAAAGTTCCACGGACGCGGTACGATCCGAGGTTCCGTGTGGCATTGGCTTTTATGGAAAGATACACAGATTTGCCACGTGTTCTAGAACACAACGTGAACGGTTGCGTTGAATGGTCAAAAACATCTAGTGCACTGTTGCGACCATCTGGTTTGGTGTACAAGTGCTTCAAGAAAGAATACCGTTGCTGCTTAATTTGGAAACCGTGAAGTCATTTCCTGACTGAAGATTCTAGTCTCAAGAAACGAAAAAGGGGGCTTGAATTGTGTCTTATAAGCCTACAGTGTTTTGCCTGGAAAGCAAGGCTGGAACAGTGACCAGTCCGTCTTGACGCAATCGATCTTCCAGATTTAAGATGCTCGCTTGATAGTACTGGGAATTTGCTTGAGCAGAGTAGTTTAAGGCAGCCTAAGCAGGTGTGAGTTGGAACTCAATTTTTATACGCCCCGTTTGGATTATTGAAATTGAATTCCATTCTAATAAGATCTCGTTTGTTTCCTTTCGTTTTGAGAAATTGAAATCTTATTATTGAAATAAACTATTTTTTAGAATGTGACATTCCACCACTTTCCAAAGTTATCATATAAGCCTATCTCAAATTTATGGGGTGAGAGATGAAAATTGATTTTATAGATTTACATGCTATTTTTTCGATGTACAACTTATAACACACTCTTCTACTTACTTCGTTATAACATGAATGTAGTATATAACTATCTCTCTCATATGATTTAAGATAATATACAAATATATTACGTATATAAATATATAAACTTAATTAGTTTTGTGTAAATTATAATTATTAAAATGGAATTCAATTCCAACGAAACAAACGGGGATATTTATACAAAATATATTTGTATACTATTATTAGCAAGATGTCGGAGATATTTATGTGCTACATTTTTACTATAGAGGAGTGAGACGAAGAATGTCATGTAAGTTACAGAGTAGAAACAAATTCTACTAATGCATAAAATCATTTTCCATCCTCCAATTTGAGATAGACTTATATCTGAACTTTGGAAAGTGGTGGAATATCAAATTCTAAACTAAATAAGTTAGTTTATTGAGTGAATTCCAATTCCTCTAAAATGAAGGGATCCAAACTCCCCGTAGGATAATCTAATGTCAGGGCCCGCCACGTCATTTACGGATCATAACGCCGACCACATTATCGGCCGTTGTTAGTTATTATCTATCTCAACATTCAACTGCACAACTTTTAACTATAGCCACATCGGTGCCACACCGTCTTTTCTTTTTTACAAACTTAATGAAATATGATATTTTATTGGGACCAAGCATATAAATAAGTAAATAAAAAATATTTAGTCCACAGAGACAATTCAAAACTACATTACTTGACAAAAAATACACATTTCATAAAACAAGTAAAAATTATACTACTAAAAAAACTAAAATAAAATATTTCATAAAAATAAAATCTATTTCTCATGGTACAGATCCTAAATATGCTCCAATAAATTATTTTGGAGCTGACCATGTACCGGACTAGTATATATTGTGACCTCATGTTAAAAGATGACTCCGAAGCTCTCATCTTCGGACCAATGGAGCTCATATTCACATATGTTTTTAAATAGAATTGATATTTTAAATATATAGATACTAATAATTTGAAAATAAAAAATACCAAGTCTTACGAGTGTAGAAAAAGGAAGATAAAAACACCATCTTGTCTTACCCTGCACCACATACCTGGCAATCTATTGTCTCTGACTCTCTCCTCACCATGTTTGTCGTCCTGCACCGCTTGGACACAATCCTAGGTACACCACAAGACGTAGTTGAAACCCTGCAATCCGACCTAAGGAGAGCACCGACGTGCGTTCAAACCCACATGAGGTCTCATCACCACATTGTCGACCTTCATCTATAGAGTGAATCCTAGGTACACCGTGAGGCGCGGTCGAATCCGCGCAATACGATCCCTAAAGCGCGTCGCCACACGTTTAGATCTCGCGTGAGCCGCACCGTCGGATTCGTCGTGCCAACAGGAACAATACTGTCGCACGCCTAGCTCGACATTGGTTTTGCTCGATCTGGAGACACACAGACTACCGTTGCATGTGCTAACCCTGTCCTGGTCTCCAGTTGTCTTTCTTTGACGCGATCTGGAAATCGATGAGTTTAGGCCGTGCTTGAATAAATATATCATTTAAGCAAGGTCTACCTATATGATATATAGAAACCGTAGTAAAGCACTGGTAACTAACTCGTTAATATGGGTCTCAAGATACGTTGTGCTTCTTGAGAGCAACCTTACTATCAGAAATAGATGAACATGTTGCACATTTTTTATCCATGACATGGATTTTCAGGCTCCCTCGCAAAAGAGTAGTTTTTCAAAGATCAGCGCTAGAAGTATACATCCAAATTTTTGTGCTTAGCAAAACTACCCACCTTATATATTGATCCACTCTATCCTACTAAGGGGCTAGTTTGGAAAACCCCATTTTTCCAAGACTTTTCTCATTTTCTCAAGGCAAATTAGTACATTTTCCCTTGGGAAAATGATAATCCCTTGGAAAAACAAAGTTGTCAAACTAGCCCCTCAGGGTTTGTAATCTCGGTCGTTTTTCGGTGGGTACTGCTCATATCTCTCAATCACATGACGGTTTGGGATCCTGGCGAAAAGAAAATTTTCGGTTCAAAATTTTGAATTCCAAACAACCCATAAAAAATTTAGGGAAAATTGTATAAAATACTAGAGGTTTCCATGAGTTTAGAAACTTATTTATTGTAACATGCCGGACCTATAGGGTTAGCTGCGTGTTGAGCACCATATTGAGCGGCCGGACGGTCCGCGGTCCGGACAGTCTGCGCCTGTGGGCCGGACGGTCCGCGCATGCGCAGAGTAGTTTAGGGTTCCGAGTTTTGTGCTATGTTTGTTGGCTAGATTTGCGGAATTAACCCGGAATCCAGTCGTGTAAAGGGTCCAGCCCCCCTCCTCTATATAAAGAGAGGTCTACGGCCGATTTATCATCATCAATCGAATCAATACAACTTCTATTTCACATTTTATCTTAGGAGTAGTTGTAGTCTAGTTTAGGTTTAGCTATCCAATTCCCAAATTCTTCGTCTCTCTTCGGCTCTATGTCGATTAGAGGAGTCTAGGTCGCCCGGCCCGAGCCTAGACACCACCTAGGATCTCTACTCCCCGACGGGGTCCCTCCCGGGAGCGAGATCCAAGCGCCGTCGGCGATCTTCCGTCGTCCCTGCGTACGCGCGGACCGTCCGGCCCCAGGGCGCGGACCGTCCGGCCGTCAGGCAGGAGCCCTAGCCGCGCACCAGGCCGCAGACCGTCCGGCCCCAGGCCGTGGACCGTCCGGCCCCAGGCCGCGGACAGTCCGCCCCTGCGCAGAGAGTACCACCGCGCCTCGCACCAGGCCGCGGACCGTCCGGCTCCGCGCGCGGACCGTCCGCCCCTGTGCAGAGGGCACCGCCACGGTCCTTGTTGAGTGTTTGGCGCTCCGAAAAGGCGTCAACATACTTTTTGGCGACTCCGCTGGGGACAACACATCTAAGCTCATCAGATCGGCCCTCAATGGCCGGTTCAAAGGATAGCTCTGATATTTCTCTAAGCAACATCATAGAGCCGACTTGGGAAACCTTATCGGCTGATGAGCAGCTCCAGTTTGAGGAGCATAAGGAGCGGATGATCCAGGAGGCGAAAGCAAAGTTCTTGGCCAACTTCAAAGTGGACAGGAACAACAAGGTCGTCCGACATCGGGCGACGGATCCGGCTTCGCTCCAACCCACGCCAGATATCCCCAATGTAAGTAATACCAACGATCTGCAATCTCTTAGAAATTATGTAGAAGATCAGCGTGAACAAATGCAGAACATCATAGTGGGTATGCAAAGCGATCTTAAGAGACTAGTACGTGCATTCGATAAATCTAGTACCGCAAATTTTCCTTCGCACGAGGTTGAGTTAGGAGATAACGCGCGTAACACATCGGCTACAGGTTGTCACGACCAGTCACAACCCCTTTATGGGATGCCGATGGACACGTACCCTAAGCAACCGCAAATCGGCAGCAAACCAGCCGATCTGCACATGCCCGGACCGTCCGCACGTGAGCGCGGACCGTCCGGGCCAACAGCAGTTGGGCCTATTTTTAATGAGTTACCTAGATATGCGCCCGAGCCACCACATATGACACAGAACCCAAATTACCCAGTCGGACGGTCCGCATACAATGACGGACGGTCCGCATATGACCACGGACGGTCCGGGTACATATCCGGACAGTCCGCGCATGAGTCTTTTGAGGAGGATTATTACCTGAATCCTCGTCCGTCCCAGCAACACTTCCCATCACATTATGCAATGCACCAGCCCATTAATTCAGGATCCAGAGCCCAGGAAAGCTTTCCGGCCCCACCTAAAAGGCCGGAAAGAAACGATCAAACCTATGAGCCATATAGGGCAAATGGGAATGCACCACGTAGCTCAAACCAATGGGGGGAACGACAACATACTAATATGCAACCAACTCCACCTATGTTTGATCAGAGAGCCGGTGGTCTTGCACCGGCTGCCATTGATATAGTGAGGGAAGAAATAGCCGGGGCGTTCCGAGATAAGCTCGGAGTAAGCATGGTCCCTGGGGGGCAATCATATCGGAAACCTTATGACAGCCGATTTGATTACCACCCGTACCCACAGGGAACTAGAATACCCGAATTCGAGAAATTTTCGGGTGATCAAGGGAAAAACACGCGCGAACATATAGGCCAGTTCTTAGCACAATTGGGAGAATTGGCAGACACCGAGGCATTTCGCGTGCGTTTATTTTCATTATCCCTAACAGGAACCGCGTTTGCATGGTATGCCACTTTACCTCCTAATTCCATTTCATCATGGGGGGATCTAGAACAAAAATTTCATGATCATTTTTTCTCTGGTGATTATGAATTGGATTTGGTAGATTTAGTGTCATTGCGACAGACAAAAGACGAATCGGTTAATGATTACATCCGGAGATTCCGCGATACAAGAAACCGATGCTTTCAAATTCATTTAGCAGAAAAACAGCTAGTAGGATTAGCCTTTAACGGTCTACGATATTATTTAAAAGAGAGATTAGAAGGCATCCAATTTTTTACACTAGCACAGTTACACCAGAGGGCTTTGGCTTGCGAAAGCCGAAGCAAAGAAACTGCTAAAACAATGCGTCACAACGTACATATAGTAGAATACGACCAAAATAGCTCAGATGACGAATCAACAGAAGTGTATGCTGCTGAAATGGTTTGGCCAAAACAGGCCAAATCTTCGGCTTGTTCCTCCTTGCAGCCGGTCCAAAAGAAACGGCAAGAGGAGGTTAAGTTTACGTTTAATGTTGGTAAATGTGATAAAATATTTGACGAACTACTCAAAAATGGCAATATTAAAATAAATCACACTGTTCCATCCGCCGACGAGCTAAAACGTCGTGCATACTGCAAGTGGCATAACTCATTTTCTCATGCCACTAATGATTGTAATGTATTCCGACGATAGATTCAATCGGCCATTAATGAGGGACGATTGAAATTTCAGGAAATGCAGGTGGATACGGAACCCTTTCCAATGAACGTGATCGACTTCGAGGGCAAGAAAGTCCTGGTTCGGCCAAACACGGCCGATAAAGGCAAAGGCAAAGAGGCAATCATCGGCAATTCTAAAAAGGCCGATGAGGATCATAAGGTTTCTTGCAGGAAAGTGGTAGCCGAGAAGACTCCCGATGGAGGGGAGACCCTAAAGGTGACCATCACAACCTCCAGTACTAGGGGGCAAGCGCAGACAGGGAGACAGATACAGGAACCCGTGCTGCGTATCCCGGACGGTCCGGCACGTAGGCGCGGACGGTCCGGGACCCCACCGGACGGTTCGGATAGCTCCGGCGGACGGTCCGGCCATGCTCAGGACTCGCAGCGACCACGTACCTTCAAACCACGACGACCAGAGATAGGTACGTGGAAAACAAATACATTTAAAGCAGCTGGTCGGCTGATCAAGCCTGGCCCGACTTTCGATCAATTGTTGTCTAAATATGTGAAAAAAGAAGGCTGGCCCCAGTGACCGGCCACCGAAGCGACCCCGCTCACCCATTCATGAGCAACGTCAGGTCAAGCCGATTGGACCACATCACCAATCGGAAGAAATGAAAGGTCCTATTGTACAATTGAGACCTAACATGCCGACATGGACCCCTCCACCTCCTTATCCATCTATGCCATATCCATACACATACTTACCTCCACCATATGTCCCAAATCAAATGTGGGGCATGCCACCATATCCATTTGGGATGCCACAGTACCCCGCCTGGGGGGCACCCCAAACATCCGTTTTTGATAGGTTGGCACCGCCAGTGCAAGACCGATTGAGCACTGCTGAATCCGGTCACCAGGCACAGGCCCAACAAGGTTGCCGGACTACTCGGCCTCCTAGGCCGACCAATCCGGCAGGGGGGCATATACCTGTAGCAACTCAAAGAACAACAAAAAAGGACATCATCAAAATAGGCACTGCAGATGTTGTCATACAGGGAGACAATAAAGGGCCGATGATTTTCGGCGAATCGGCCAACACAACCGAAAAGGATACGGCTACCATCAAAACAGCCGATCCAAAATACTCCATGCCTCGATGGTGCCCAGCGGGATTGACACGATCCCAAAAGAGAAAATTACAGCGCCTAAGAGCAAAGGAGAGCCAGGAGAAGGAGGCGGAAAAGACATTTAATGACACACATCCACTATACCCGCCACCGCAAAAGAAATGGAGACCGAAGGCCGTTGAGAAAAAACAAACGGCCACAGAAATAGAAAGTCAACCTGCACCAGGCGCGGACCGTCCGGCCCCCACGTGCGGACCGTCCGCCGTTCACCAGGAAGGCTCTGGACAACCTGCACCAGGCGCGGACCGTCCGGCCCCCGCGTGCGGACCGTCCGCCGTTCATCAGGAAGCCTCCAACAACACGACAACATCAATGGAAGAGGACGACCTGCTAGGAGAAGACCTGGTCGACTACGAGGCTTCTCCAGAACGCCCAGGTATGGATGTAAATATTATTACATTTTCTTCCGATTGTACTATCATTAGCGACGATGAACCTGTTGCTGCCCAGTTTGATTTTGGTCCTAAAGAAGCCGCCTTTACTAAACCAAAGGAATCGGTAAATCATTTAAAGCCGCTCTTCGTGCGCGATCACATTGATGGAATACCGATTGCTAAGATGTTGGTGGATGGAGGGGCGGCTGTAAATCTAATGCCTTATTCATTATACAGAAAATTAGGTAAACAAGATGACGAACTTGTCAAAACCAACATGACCCTCAGCGGTGTTGGGGATAGTTCGATTAAAGCCAGGGGAGTCACGTCCATTGAATTAACCATCGGGACTAAGACCCTTGCTGCTGCATTCTTCGTCGCTGATGTAGAAGGGAATTACAGTTTAATTCTAGGCAGAGATTGGATTCATGCCAATCAATGTATACCTTCTACATTACATCAAATGCTAATACAATGGGTAGGCGATGAGGTAGAACAAGTACATGCTGATGTATCAGCCTGCATCGCTGTGGCCGATGCCCCTGTACTCTGGACTTATGAGACTGCTACATGTCTCATAGGGGTAGATTTTTCTGATTATCAGTTCATAAGTATAGATAAGAAAGGTTTCATTCCTGTAATGCTAGAGCCGATGGAGAATCGGCTAAATCCTAAATAGAGTTTAAATGGTGAATACACACAAAGTTCATGAGTCTTTGATCACGGACAATTCGGCCCTCAAAGCCGGATGGTCTGGTCTTTCACAGAACAGTTCGGACTTTAAGACCGAACATCTACCACAACGAAAAGATAGTATTACGGATGATCCGGTCCCCGAGACCGAAAAGTCCGCCATCACACAAAGATCATCTGATTCCTCTGTGGGGGACATGATAGAGGAATTCAGAGATCTTGATAAACTAGGACAGGGGTTTACATCGGCTGATCCTTTGGAGGAGATTGACATAGGAAATGGTAAAACTCCAAGGCCGACTTTTGTAAACAAGACCCTGGAGACCGATTCTAGAAATGAGATGATCGGTCTATTGAAGGAATATTCAGATTGTTTTGCTTGGAATTACATTGAAATGCCTGGACTAAGCCGAGAGATTGTCGAACATCGGCTGCCCATTAAGTCTGGTTTCAGACCTTTCAAGCAGAAAGCTAGAACATTTCGTCCAGATCTTCTCCCACGAATCAAGGACGAAATCCACCGGCTGCTAGAAGCTAATTTTATTAGACCTTGCAGATACGCAGAGTGGGTCTCCAATATTGTGCCGGTGGAGAAGAAGGAGTCAGGTAAACTTAGAGTATGCATTGATTTTCGTAATTTAAATAAAGCAACTCCTAAAGATGAATATCCCATGCCCATAGCCGACACATTAATCAATAATGCATCAGGAAATAGAATTATTAGCTTCCTTGATGGTAATGCCGGATATAATTAGATTTTCATGGCCGAAGAAGATGCGTCTAAAACGGCCTTTATATGTCCAGGCTTCATTGGTTTATTTGAATGGGTTGTCATGACATTCGGACTTAAAAATGCTGGTGCTACTTATCAGAGGGCTATGAATCTGATCTTCCATGAGTTGTTAGGAAACACTGTGGAAGTCTACATTGATGATATTGTAGTCAAATCGGCTAAGTTTAGTTCTCATATAGCTGATTTGCGTAAAGCCTTTGATAAAATGCGTCGGTATGGTTTAAAAATGAACCCGCGTAAATGTGCTTTTGGAGTGTCGGCTGGTAAGTTTTTAGGATTTGTCATCCATGAACATGGTATAGAAATAGACCCTGACCGAATCAAGTCTATTCGGAATGTGGGGCCTCCGACTTGTAAGGTCGAAGTGCAGAGGTTTCTCGGCAAGGTGAATTATTTATGAAGGTTTATTTCTAACCTAGCCGGGAAGATTGATGCCTTCACCCCTATCCTTCGGCTTAAGAATGATGCTGAATTCACTTGGGGGGCAGAGCAGCAGGAAGCATTTGATCTCATTAAAAAATACTTGTCTTCGGCTCCCGTGTTAAAAGCACCACAAGTAGGAGCACCATTCAGATTATACATTGCAGCTGAAGACAAGGTTATTGGGGCTGTTCTGACACAAGAAACTGAGGGGAAGGAGCATGTGGTGACATATCTAAGCCGAAGGTTGGTGGATGCTGAAACAAGGTACACTTTTATTGAAAAGTTATGCTTATGCTTGTTTTATGCATGCACCAAATGTAGATGTTATTTACTGTCTAGTCATTGCACTGTTTCTGGTCAAGCCGATGTAATCAAATACATGTTGCATAACCCAATTATGAGCGGTAGAATTGGTAAGTGGGCTTATGCACTCATAGAATATGACTTGGCCTATGAACCATTGAAATCTATGAAAGGCCAAGTCGTAGCGGATTTTATTGTAGAACATCGGGTTAATGATATTCATGAACTAGACATGTCATACCTCACTATTACTCCTTGGACTTTATATTTTGATGGATCGGTTTGCAATGAAGGGCAAGGAATTGGCATTGTGCTTGTTTCACCAAGTAATGTCTCCTTTGACTTCTCTAGCCGATTGAAAACCTATTGCACTAATAATCAAGCTGAATATGAGGCCCTCCTATTCGGTTTAGAACTTTTAAATGGTATGGGAGTAAAACATGTGAAGGTATTTGGTGATTCTCAGCTGGTTGTCCAACAAGTGTTAGAAGAATATCAATGTCTTGATGGTACTCTAAATAGTTATCTTGAGAAATGTTGGAGCATAATCCATTCTTTTGACGAATTCAGTATTCGGCATATCTCTAGAGTTGAGAATCATAGAGCTAATGATTTGGCACAAGATGCATCAGGTTATCGGATAAAGAGAGAGAAGTTTCACAAAACTGAAAATCTGATAACCAGTGCAAAGCCAAATTCCCAGGTCGCGGACCGTCCGCGTGATGACGCCGGACCGTCCGGGGTTACCAGAAATGTTCTTTTCATTAATTCGGCTGACAATGAAGCCGATGCAAGTGATTGGAGGTCACCTATACTTAATTATTTACGAAATCCCAATATCAGGACAGATAAGAACATTCGGCGAACAACTTTCAAGTATGTTTTGATGAGTGATGAACTTTACCGCCGAACAGTCAATGACATCCTGCTCAAGTGCTACAAGGGTTGCCAAGTGTGTCAAAAATTCGACGACCTACAGTTGGTCCCTGCAGCCGAATTACATCCTATCATCAAGCCTTGGCCGTTCAGAGGATGGGGATTAGACTTTATTGGAGGAATTCATCCTTCATCATCAAAGGGGCATCGGTTTGTGTTAGTTGCCACTGACTACTTCACCAAATGGACTGAAGCCGTTGCTCTAAAGAACATGACACACAAGGAGGTAATTGAGTTTATAACTGAGCATATCATTCATAGATTCGGCATTCCCCAGACCTTAACTACAGATCAAGGTACTTCTTTTATGTCAAAGGAGGTACGTGAATTTGCTGAATTATACAGAATTAAGCTGCTTAATTCATCTCCATATTATGCTCAGGCCAATGGTCAGGCTGAGTCTAGCAATAGGACATTGATTAATTTGATAAAAAAGAAAATATCTGATAATCCTAAACATTGGCATAAGATTTTGTTTGAGGCTTTATGGGCTCATAGAATATCTAAACATAGGGCTACTAAAGTATCTCCTTTTGAGCTTGTCTATGGGCAGGAAGCAGTGTTGCCTGTGGAAATAAGTTTGAATGCTATCAGGTTCGCCAGACAAAATGATCTAACTGTTACCGATTATTATGATTCAATGATGGATAATATTGATGAGGTGACTGACAAAAGGATGATAGCTTTGGGAGCAATAGAAAAGGACAAAATCATGGTAGCCAGGGCCTACAACAAGAAGGTCAAAGCAAAATCATTTCAAGTAGGGGACCTGGTGTGGAAGACCATTCTGCCTCTAAGGAATAAAGACCGGAAGTTCGGGAAATGGTCACCAAGCTGGGAAGGCCCTTATAAAGTAAAACAGGTGATGTCTGGCAACGCCTATTTGCTACAAACATTACAAGGCAAGGACTTGCCTAAGGCTTTGAATGGGCGTTTCCTCAAACAGTACCATCCTAGTATGTGGCAGGATGCCTAAGAGAACCGATGTAATCACATCGAGTTAGTTGCTTTTGGTTTGCTCAGCTCCACCAAAAGGCAGGGGGGCATATGTTGAGCACCATATTGAGCGGCCGGACGGTCCGGCCCTGAGGCCGGACGGTCCGCGGCCCGGACAGTCCGCGCCTGTGGGCCGGACGGTCCGCGCATGCGCAGAGTAGTTTAGGGTTCCGAGTTTTGTGCTATGTTTGTTGGCTAGATTTGCGGAATTAACCCGGAATCCAGTCGTGTAAAGGGTCCAGCCCCCTCCTCTATATAAAGAGAGGTCTACGGCCGATTTATCATCATCAATCGAATCAATACAACTTCTATTTCGCATTTTATCTTAGGAGTAGTTCTAGTCTAGTTTAGGTTTAGCTATCAAATCCCCAAATTCTTCGTCTCTCTTCGGCTCTACGTCGATTAGAGGAGTCTAGGTCGGCCGGCCCGAGCCTAGACACCACCTAGGATCTCTACTCCCCGACGGGGTCCCTCCCGGGAGCGAGATCCAGGCGCCGTCGGCGATCTTCCGCCGTCCCTGCGTACGCGCGGACCGTCCGGCCCCAGGGCGCGGACCGTCCGGCCGTCAGACAGGAGCCCTAGCCGCGCACCAGGCCGCGGACCGTCCGGCCCCAGGCCGCGGACAGTCCGCCCCTGCGCAGAGAGTACCACCGCGCCTCGCACCAGGCCGCGGACCGTCCGGCTCCGCGCGCGGACCGTCCGCCCCTGTGCAGAGGGCACCGCCACGGTCCTTGTTGAGTGTTTGGCGCTCCGAAAAGGCGTCAACACTGCGCTTTAGAAATTGTTAACTTGAACAGGAAAAATGGATGTTTGAGAGATACAACAGGAAAATGGGTAAGCTCAGTTAAACATGTACTGCTACTCTGGGCCCCGTGTGCGTGCGCGCCCGCGCGTGAAAACGGCGTCTGACAACGAACGATTTGTACTATACAACTGTTTGCTGCCGCCATCCCGCTCGCGCTTATGAAAGTTAGGAATCTGGATAAGCAAGCTCCGTTGGTGGGCTATACTACTACGTCAGATTGCCAACCTTTTATGCAGTTCTGCTGACGCGAGCCTTGCCGCCCGGCCCGCCGGCCGGACCCATGACGAAAGGGACCTCGCAGGAAAACGCTAGCGCTGCAGGCTTCGCAGAAGCTCCGCCCTCGCAGCATTCGGATGTCTAGGGGATCTGAATTATTCGAATTCGTATTTGGATAAATTGCTAATATAGATATCCGTATTCGTATTCGATTTTAATATGGATGTTAAATAGACATATTCGAATTCGTTTATTCTCTATCCGGTTTAAGATTCGTATTCGACAACATTCGACAAAACCGTGAAATATCTGATACTATCCGTATCCGAAAGGAAAAAAGTATTCAATAAAATCAATTTAAACTTACTTTTATTACTAATTACTAATTACAAATGATTTTAAACATTAAATAATATACTAAAAACTGAAGTAAATCATTTAAAGTGTTAAAAATATTTATATCAGGTAATTCTCCTTGCGGAGACGACCTTTTCAGGTAACCCGTCACATCAGGCCGCACGATTATGCTTCTGGTCAGGTCTTTTGAACATCTCATCCGGGAGCCTGTGGCTGTGATTGGATGATGCATCATGTACATCGATAGTGTGTTTCCTGTTGTTAGAAGCATCCAATCCATGCCGGAGACTTCCGACTGCGTACTACGTGCATACAGGGGAAGAGACCTGCCTGAATACGATGCCCAGCTCCCTCCAGGTTTCACCGTTTCACCCCAAGCGCATATCTCAAAGCAACGCTGCTTCGTCCTGCTGCAAAGCAAAACGCTGCTGCTTTGGCGTTGAGGTTCGTGGAAGAGACGGATGGCGAGGCGAGCGGAAAGGTTTGAGTTTGACCGAGACCGACGCCGGGGAGAAGGCGCAGCGCAAGGCACGGCATGGAGCAGCGGCCAATGAGAATCCAACCACTGACCCGGGATTAGAATAAGGTACGGTTTGGCTATCTGTTCCGCATGGATCGCCCGGTCTAATCTTGTCATGGAGTTCGTTTTTTTGTTTATTAATGTGAATGAAGAGAGAGCCAATGAGAGTCCCTCCCTCTGCTGGTGGTGTTCACTTGTTTGCTCAAACAAGCTTCTGATCTGTGGTCCCAAATTCTGGCTCTGGCGTAGTCACCGTCTCATGGGGTTATGTTGTTAGGCGCGTCACTAGGAAGGCCACAGAGTTTCTGAGAACAGATAACCTGATGTGGGGGAATAGCTGAATAAGATACAGTTCAAAACGGAGGAGGGAGTGTCAATTTATAACGTGGATTCCAAACCGCCCCTTTGTCCCCGGCGCACACCACCCCCCGTCTCTGCAGCACAGCACCACCACCACACCACCCCTTCCCCTGCGGCTGCGGGCTGCGGCTCTGCCTGCCACTCTTCTCAGTCTTCTCTTCTCCTCCGCTCCTGCAGAGTGCAGGCCAGCACATGACGACGGGGCCTTGGCGCTGGTGCCACGGCGTCCGCGCCACGACCAGCCTCGCGCTGCTCCTGCTGCTCGCGTGCGCGCGAGCGCAGGCCACGGCGTTCACCGGCAGGGAGACCACCAGCTTCTCCTTCCCCAAGTTCGAGCAGAACCGGCTCCAGCTCTCCACCAACCTGACGTTCACCGGCAACTCCACCGTCAGCCAGGGGGCGCTGCAGGTCACCCCGGACAGCGGCAACAACTTCAGCACGTACCTCGCCAACCAGGCCGGCCGCGTCTTCTACTCCACGCCCTTCGTGCTCTGGGCGGCGGCCTCGGCCGCCAACTCCAACGCGTCCAGCGCCGCCGCCGACGGCCGCCGCGTCGCGTCCTTCTCCACGGTGTTCCAGTTCAACCTGTACCGCACCAACGCGTCCGTCAAGGGCGAGGGGCTGGCGTTCGTCGTCGCGTCCGCGATAGCCGACCCGCCGCCCGGCAGCCACGGCGGGTTCCTCGGCCTCACCAACGCGTCCACGGACGGGCTCGGCGCCAACGGGTTCGCCGCCGTCGAGCTGGACACGGTGAAGCAGCCCTACGACCCGGACGACAACCACATCGGCCTCGACGTCAACGGCGTCCGCTCCTCCAGCGCCACCTGCCCGCTCGCGGCCCTGGGCATCGACCTCGCGCCGGGCGACACCGGCGCCAGCGACGGCAGCAACTACGTCTGGGTCGACTACGACGGCGCCGCGCGGCGCCTGCGGGCGTACATTTCGCCCAACGCCACCAAGCCGTCCGCCGCCGCGCTCGACGCGTCGCTGGACCTCTCCGCGGTCGTCTCCGGCAGGGACGCCTACTTCGGCTTCTCGGCGTCCACCGGCGCGGACGACTACCAGCTCAACTGCGTCAAGATGTGGAACATGACCGTAGAGGTGCTGCACGACGACGACGACAGGCTGCGGAAGAAGCTGTCCGGCTGGAAGCTCGGGCTGGCCGTCGGCGCGCCGTGCGCCGCCGCGCTGGCGGCGCTCGCGCTGCTCGCGGGCCTGTACCTGATGAAGAAGCGGAGGAAGGTCGGGGACGACCCGAGCTCCGTGTCCCACAGCGCCATCGACCTCAGGAGCATCCCGGGCGTGCCCAAGGAGTTCGACTACGAGGCGCTCAGGAAAGGGACCAACGGCTTCGACGACAAGATGAAGCTGGGGCAGGGCGGGTACGGCGTGGTGTACCGCGCCACCGTGACCGGGGACAACGGCCGCAGCATGGAGGTGGCCGTCAAGCAGTTCTCCGGCGCCAACACCAAGGGGCAGGAGGACTTCCTCGCCGAGCTCGGCATCATCAACCGCCTCCGCCACCGGAATCTCGTCAAGCTCATCGGTAAGACTCATTGTCCTGCTCTTGCTGCACTGCATTACATTACATCACATCACATCTTACGTATTATTATTTATTATTGCTCTTATAACTTTTTATCGTTATCGTCTTCTTCTTGGCTGCCGTGGCCGTTCTTATCGACAGTAATGTCAAACTTAGTTGGATTGATTAGATAGATATATAGGTAGATCACAGAATTCCAATAAGCACTCCACTGCAAACGCCAAACCGAATCAGAAATACCGGCACGGGGCTTGGTAGTTGGTACTGAGACAGCTAGGCTTTCATTTCTTGCTGTGGACGGTTCAACGAGACGCTTTCCGCGGTCGTACCTGGAATAGAGAAATTAGAGACAACAATTAGCCGTAAATTGCAGCGCTTTAGAGATGCCGATCCCTGTCGTCGACTCGTCGTTACTTGCTTAACAACCATTTTCTATTTTCATTGGATGATGGATGCTAGTTGCGTGAATGACAATGAAATGCTTCCATTCCAGGCTGCCAAACGCAACCTGTAAAAAATGTCAGTTTTTTTTCTCGTAGGACACCAATGTCAATGGGGAGATAACGAGCGACTATTCAACTCTCATTAGAGCAACTCCAGTAGTTCTCTAAAAAATAGCTTGCTAAAATCATGTTTAGCAAGTTGCTAAATAGCTATTGGAAGTAAAAAATAACTTAGTCTCCAATAGTTGCTCATATTTAGGAAGTAGTTCGATTTTGAATCTAGCTTTAGCGGCCCTACCCCTATGAGATCTGCCTGATAATAAGGTTGAGAGCAGAGGATATGAGAGTGAAAGAAAAAAGGTCGGGAACTATGGATGAGTGGTGGTCCGGTGGCGCAACCTATGAGGAAGCTGGGTTCGACGGTGAAGAAGAAACTTGCGTCATACGTGTTTGACATAGCTACCTCATTATGCTAGAAAATGAAAAAAAAGCGTGCTATACCTGGCTATCTCACTGTGTGGGAAAGGGAAAAATAATCACGCTAGTGTGAAGAAATTGACGTCAACTGTATTTAGGGAGTTCCTACCGAGTTGCTAAATGTGGAGAGTAAATAGAGTTGAATAGCAACTAAGTAAATTTAGCAAGTCTATTTAGAGAACCATTGGAGAAGCATTTTTCTGTTCACTTCTTAAATTTAAGATTTAGAGAGTTGTTTAGAGAACTATTGGAGTTGCTCTTATTCTACAAGATCTCAAGCCAATCGAAACATTATTACTACATGCTCTCGTTGAGATTGAGATTAAACAATGCTTAGAAAGTTAGAATCGTACGGTACGGACCAGTTGTCGCCTACTCGCCTAATCACAAAGATCAAACTAGGACTACTTTGTGGTGAAGGTTTTGGCTGTGTATTATTTTAGTTTGGGATCTGCGATCACGGTCGGATCGTGAGCAATGTACCCGGCCGGACGTTTAAAAAACGAGTAAAACAAGCTTCTGAAACCCAGCAAAGTAATCTGCCTGCCACGTCTCTGCAGGCTGGTGCCACCAGGACGGCGTGCTGCTGCTGGTGTACGACTACATGCCACACGGCAGCCTGGACAGGCACCTGTTCGGCGGCAGGGAGGCGTCGGCGGCGGCGGCGACGACGACGACGCTGGACTGGAAGCAGCGCTACAACGTGGTCGCCGGCGTGGCGTCGGCGCTGAACTACCTGCACCACGAGTTCGAGCAGACGGTGATCCACCGCGACATCAAGCCGTCCAACATCATGCTGGACTCGTCGTTCCACGCGCGGCTGGGCGACTTCGGCCTGGCGCGCGCGCTCGAGTCGGACAAGACCTCGTACACGGACAAGCTGGGCGTGCCGGGCACGCTGGGGTACATCGCGCCCGAGTGCTTCCACACGGGGCGGGCCACGCGCGAGTCGGACGTGTTCGGCTTCGGCGCCGTGGTCCTGGAGACCGTCTGCGGCCGCCGCGTCTCCTGCGACAACCCGGCGGGGTGCAGCCAGCTGCTGGAGCTGGTGTGGAGGCTCCACGGCGCCGGGCGCCTCCTGGAGGCCGTGGACCCGCGCCTCGCCGCCGGCGGGTACGGGTACGACGGCGAGGAGGCCGAGCGGCTGCTGCTGCTGGGCCTGGCGTGCAGCCACCCCAACCCGCGGCAGCGGCCCAAGGCGCAGGCCATCCTGCAGAACCTGCAGACGCGGTCCGTGCCGCCGCTCCCCGTGCCCATGTCCAAGCCGGTGTTCATGTGGCCCGTGCCGCTCGCTGACGGGGAGGGGGAGGGGGAGGAGGACGCGACGCAGGCGTCGTCCATGTCGCGCAGCGGGGTCACCAGCTCGGGCGTCACCTCCTCGTCCAACTACCCCTACACGTGGTCGTCGTCGGGGTATAATACCCAGACCTTCCAGGTGAGCAGGGAGGTGCACGACGCGGCGGAGAGGGACGTGGCGACCGTTTGACTGAGAAGAAGACGGTGTCGAGCTCAGGATGCTGCCGCCGGCAGGACGGCTCACTGACGGTGGTGCACGTGGAGAGCCCGGGGGCGGGCCACTCGGGTTGCGCGCTTTCATCAGGAGTCAAAAGGGGCTTGTGGCAACGCGGCTCACGATCGAATCGGACAAAATAAAGACGCCAACAAAGCGCACGCGAAAACGCGGGCAGGGTTTTCGTCGTCGGTCGGAGAGCCTTTTCCATTGCAGCTTTGAGTGGGTAGCCAAGTGGGTCCTTTTTTCTGCAGCTGTTGCTTGGTTTGCTTCTTGGAAGTCATCACAGTTTGGTGTAGATAGCCGCCACATCTCCGTGTTCGTCACATTGAGCATTCAGCAGAGCCTGCACCAACCCAGCGATTAATGGAGTATTTGGTTTGAGGAATGATATAGTCCATCATCTTCTCACTCCTCACTTTTTTGTTTGGTTTGTGAAATGGAGTGAGTTAATCCATCAACACCTCATTCCTCATAGTTAGTTGTTTAGTACTAATATGTGGAATGGAGTCATCCCACCAAATTTGAGGAATGGACCTATAATGCACCTCTTCATTTTGGATAGAGTGATTCATCAAACCAAACACCTCATAATTCTCCAAAACACAGACAGTGCACTGCTCTCGTCTGGACTGGTGCTCTCTCTGGAAAACTCTGCATTCCTCCTTCCACAATCCCCTAACGGTTCAAGATCGTGTCAGTGTATCCGCTCAACTCGCAGGATCAAGTTCGCGGTGATCTTCTCCATTGAGCCGGTTGACAGCCGCCTCAGCATCCAATGCCAAACAATCCACATGATACAGTCTTCTTATCAAATGCTTGGCGTCGGACTGGATATATAATGTTGCATCCTTGTGCGTGCGTGCGTGCGGATCCGGAATCGAATCGGTGTCGCGTCCAGGAATCGAACTCGTATTATTATTATTGTGAGTTCGTCCTCTGCGGCTTTTTGAGGAGGCTGTGCCAACAGGTGGGTTTCGGTCCAAAACGACAGGACACCGCGGCTAAATAACTCGAGAGGACACCGAGCCCAGGAACTGCGATGATCTCGGGCCGAAAAGACTTATGCAGCAGAAATCAAAGACGACATGTTTTCCTTTTAACCGAATTTCAGAACTGTATCTAAAACGATTTCTATGCAAAACTAACCCAAAAAATTACACTAAGCAAATACAAAATAAGTGTGAGTCAGCACGAGCGCAAAGAGGTTTTGTACCCCTCTAGAACATTCCTTTGAATGGAATTGTTCATGGGGTTCGACTTGTTGTTCGAAAAAATCGAAAGCAGTCTCTCGTATGTTATTGTAAGGTGATTTTTCATTCATAATATTTATTATGTGCGGTTTCAAGATGCTAAAAAAGTATATTTTGTAATCGGCTTTTGAGCTCCATTATGTCGAAGTGAAACCCACAAACCTTCTGCCTGTACGACTAAGCCTCTGTCGAGCAAACCAGCGAGGCGAAGTAGCTGGCCAAGTCTTCGCCGAGCAAGCCAGCTAGACGGAGCGTCCGACCAAGTTCCACGAGGTGGAAACCTCAGCCCAGTGGTATGGCCCCGCCTCCGCCGCGACAAAGACGCGCCATCACCACGCCACGCCAGAAAGTGCGCACACTACACGAGACAAGCCCCTGGGGAGACCTTAGCATATGAGTCCCAACGGTAGCACATACGTAGGAAAGGATGGAACAACACGCCATACCAAGCATGAGTACCGTGAAGGATGGGAGGAGACGCAAGGGACAAAATCGTAGGACCCGCCACACGCTGCCACCAGACGTTAGCAACGCACTCGCTATAGGAGCCAGCACAGAGAACAGAGCTGTGTCATGAGTACGACCACTCATAGGAAAGGGGGCCAGTACGTTGACCCAGACGGACAAGGCTCCCTCCCTCTGCTCTCTTGGCTTCTCTTTCTCTTCAGCAATGGAGGGACCCTATTGTAAGGCTTCTCTCTTAAGATATAAAAGGGAGAAGCTACCATGGGCTACATTGGCGCATCACTGGTGTCGATCAGGAACCGACGTTCTTACTCTAATAGACCAACATACTTAGCTCAAGTATGCCGGTAATTGTTGGGTACCGTAATTAGGGGTACCCCCAACACTCCTAAACACGGCTGGTAACCACCATTAGCACAAGCTGCAGAGACTGATGGGCGCAATTCAGGTCAAGGCTTCGTCTACTCAAGGGACGCGATCTCGCCTCGCCCGAGCCCAGCCTCGGGCGGGAACAGTAGTCCCAGGCGAATTCACGCCTCGCCCGAGGGCCTCCTCAAGCAACGGGCGCACCCTCGACTCGCCCGAAGCCCAGCTCGGGCAGGCTTCGTTGTGAAGCAACCTTGGCCAAATCGCCTCACCAACCGACCGTATCGCAGGCGCATTCAATGCGAGGATCGCCTGACGCCTTATCCTGACACACGTGCCTCAGTCGGCAAGGTCGAAGTGACCGTAGTCACTTCGCCCTTCCACTGACCGACCTGACAGGAAAACAGCGTCGCTCGCCCCGCTCCGACTGCTGTGCCACCCGCTAGAGTGAGGCTGGCAACAGCCAAGTTCAGCCTCAGGCGCAACAGGAAGCTTCGCCTCGCCCGACCCCAGGGCTCGGCCTCAACCTCGGCCTCGGAAGGAGGACTCCGCCTCGCCCGACCCCAGGGCTCGGCCTCAACCTCGGCCTCGGAAGGAGGACTCTGCCTCGCCCGACCCCAAGGCTCGGCCTCAGCCTCGGCCTCGGAGGGTGGTCTCCGCCTCGCCCGACCCCAGGGCTCGGCCTCAACCTCGACCTCGGGAGGAATCGCGTCCTCGCCCGACCCCGGCCTCGACCTCAGGAGGAGTCTCCGCCTCGCCCGACCTTGGGCTCGAACCGACCACGCCACGGGGGATACATCATTACCCTACCCCTAGCTAGCTCAGGCTACGAAGGAACAAGACCGGCTTCCCATCCAGGCTCGCCCCGGTAACAAATAATGATGGCTCCCCGCGTGCGTCCATGACGACGGTGGTTCTCAGCCCCCTACGGAAGCAAGGAGACGTCAGCAAGATCCCAGGAGCCCCGACAGTTGTGCTTCTACAGGGCTCAAGCGCTCCTCTGACAGCCACGATACCGCGTACACAGGGCTCTAGCACCTCTCCGACAGCCATGTTGGCATGTACACAGGGCTCAGGCACCTCTCTGCCGGACACGTTAGCGCATAGCTACACCCCCATTGTACACCTGGACCCTCTCCTTGCATCTATAAAAGGAAGGTCCAGGGCCCTCATGCGGGAGGGTCGCGCGGGAGGACGGGCTGACGAGCAGGCTCACTCTCTCTCCCTCTCGAACGCTTGTAACCCCTACTACGAGCACATCCCCCTGGCGCAGGATAACACGAGCCGTGTTTTCCCCCCTTGTGTTCCATCTCGCGCCAACCCATCTGGGCTGGGACACGCAGCGACAATTTTACTCATCGGTCCAGGGACCCCCTGGGGTCGAAACGCCGACAGTTGGCGCGCCAGGTAGGGGCCTGTTGCGTGTTGACGAACAACTTCCCGTTGAGTTCCAGATGGGTAGTCTCCAGCAACCTCTTCAGCCTGGGACGCTGCTCCATTTCGGGAGTCTCGAGTTCATGTCCCTCGACGGCAGCTACGACATGGTACTCCTTCCCCCACAGCGCGACAGCGACAACGACGACCGTCAGCTCGCCCGGCGGCAGCGAACTCGATGACGTCTTCCCCCGTGATGGAAGAGAAGCATCCGGGTTTGTCCCGCCGCCTTCCTCGCCGCAGGAGGAGGAGGCGGGGCAACCATGGCCAGGTAGGAGGCGGCACCTCATCGGCTGTCGAGCGAGTCGACGACGCCGGCACCCCAGCGGGGGACATGTCGGGCGTTGTCCTCGCGCCTGGGACAACGACGAGTATCGTTTCCCCGCAACATGCCAGCCCCAAGCGGACAGATAACGCTAGCACAATCGCGAAGGACTTGCTGGGCGTTAGCCTTGTACCTGAGATAACAGTGCAGTCCGTCCCCGACGCGACTTTGTCACCGTCCATCGATCAAGAGGCACCGTCCGTTTTCCACCCTGTGCCTTTTAGATTCAGCTTCGATCCACCAAGCGACCCCGCTTCGGTGAGCGCTTTCGTAAAGGCATATCCAAACCTTCCAGGGTACCATATGTGGTCATCTTGGGACCGACTGACGACCGTCTCAACCTACGCCCCCCCGGGTTTCGAGGAAGAAGACGAGCCCGACTCTGGTTGGGATTTCTCCAGGCTCCGCGCTCCTAGTGCCATGCGAGACTTCATGACTGCATGTGACTACTGCCTCTCCGATTGCTTCGATGATGGCCACAGCCTTGTGAAAGTCGCCTAGAGGGGGGTGAATAGGGCGAATCTGAAATTTACAAACTTAATCACAACTACAAGTCGGGTTAGCGTTAGAAATATAAAACGAGTCCGAGAGAGGGCGCAAAACAAATCGCAAATGAATGAGGAGTGTGACACAAGGATTTGTTTTACCGAGGTTCGGTTCTCTCAAACCTACTCCCCGTTGAGGTGGTCACAAAGACCGAGTCTCTTTCAACCCTTTCTCTCTCTCAAACGGTCCCTCGGACCGAGTGAGCTTCTCTTCTCAAATCAATTGGGAACCAAATTTCCCGCAAGGACCACCACACAATTGGTGTCTCTTGCCTTGTTTACAATTGAGATGATTGCAAGAACGAATGAGAAAAAGAAGCAATCCAAGCGCAAGAGCTCGAAAGAACACAAGCAAATCTCTCTCACTTAACACTAAAGTTTTTGTGGAATTTGGGAGATGATTTGATCACTTGGGTGTATCTAGAATTGAATGCTAGAGCTCTTGTAAGTAGTTGGAAGATAGAAAACTTGGATGACTTGAATGTGAGGTTGGTTGGGGTATTTATAGCCGCAACCACCAAACTAGCCGTTTGGTGGAGGCTGCTGTCGCATGGCGCACCAGACAGTGTCCGGTGCGCCAGCCACGTCACCAGGCTGTTGGGTTCCGACCGTTGGAGCTCTGACTTGTGGGCCCGCCTGGCTGTCCGGTGGTGCACCGGACAAGCCCTGTAGGCTGTCCGGTGTGCCACCCGCGCGTGCTCTGACTTCTGCGCGCGCTGGCGCGCATTCAATGTGCCTGCAGTCGACCGTTGGCGCGAAGTAGTCGTTGCTCCGCTGGCTCACCGGACAGTCCGGTGTTGTCGGGGACCATAATTAGGGGTACCCCCAAGACTCCTAATCTCAGCTGGTAACCCCCGTCAGCACAAAGCTGCAAAGGCCTGATGGGTGCGATTAAGGTCAAGGCTCAGTCCACTCAAGGGACACGATCTCGCCTCGCCCGAGCCCAGCCTCGGGCAAGGGCAGCCGACCCCGGAGGATTCACGTCTCGCCCGAGGGCCCCCTCAAGCAACGGACACACCTTTGGCTCGCCCGAGGCCCAGTCTTCGTCGAGAAGCAACCTTGGCCAGATCGCCACGCCGACCGACCGTATCGCAGGAGCATTTAATGCAAGGATCGCCTGACACCTTATCCTGACGAGCGCTCTTCAGTCGACAGAGCCGAAGTGACCGCAGTCACTTCGCCGCTCCAATGACCGACCTGACAAGAAGACAGCGCCGCCTGCGTCGCTCCGACTGCTGTGCCACTCGACAGAGTGAGGCTGACAGCAGCGAAGTCCAGCCTCGGGCACCATAGGAAGCTCCGCCTCGCTCGACCCCAGGGCTCGGCCCCCGTCTCAGCCTCGGCTCCGGAAGACGACGAACTCCGCCTCGCCCGACCCCAGGGCTTGGACTCAGCCTCGGCTCCGGAAGACGACGAACTCTGCCTCGCCCGACCCCAGGGCTCGAACTCAGCCTCGGCTCTGGAAGACGACGAACTCTGCCTCGCCCGACCCCAGGGCTCGGACTCAGCATCGGCTCCAGAAGACGACGAACTCCGCCTCGCCCGAGCCCAGGGCTTGGACTCAGCCTTGGCCTCGGACGACGATCTCTGCCTCGCCCGACCCGGGGCTCGGACTCAACCTCGACCTCGGAAGACAGACTCGACCTCGACCTTGGAGGAGCCTCCGCCTCGCCCGACCCAGGGCTCGGACCAACCACATCACAGGGGGCCATCATTACCCTACCCCTAGCTAGCTCAGGCTACGAGGAACAAGACCGGCGTCCCATATGGCTCGCCCCGGTAAACAAATAATGATGGCGCCCCGCGTGCTCCATGACGACGGCGGCTCTCAGCCCCTTACGAAAGCAAGGAGACGTCAGCAAGGACTCGACAGCCCCGACAGATGTCCTTCCGCAAGGCTCCAGCGCTCCTCCGACGGCCACGACATCACATGAACAGGGTGCCAAAACCTCTCCGACTGCCACGACGGCGTGTACTTAGGGCTCTAGCTCCTCTCTGCTAGACACGTTAGCACACTGCTACACCCCCCATTGTACACCTAGACCCTCTCCTTACTCCTATAAAAGGAAGGTCCAGGGCTCTCGTACGAGAAGGTTGGCCGCACGGGAGAACGGGCCGGCGCGTAAGGCTCTCGCTCTCTCCCACGCGGACGCTTGTAACCCCCTACTGCAAGCGCACCCGACCTGGGCGCAGGGCAACACGAAGGCCGCAGGATTCCCCTTTGCCTGTCCTCTTCCCCCCTCTGTGCTCCGTCTCACGCCAACCCATCTAGGCTGGGACACGCGGCGACAATTTACTCGTCGGCCCAGGGACCCCCCGGGGTCGAAACGCCGACAGGTGTGCACCGGACATGTCCAGTGAATTATAGCGGAGCGGATTCCCGAAACTGGCGAGTTCAGAGTCGCTCTCCTCTGGAGCACCGGACACTGTCCGGTGGTGCACCGGACAGTCTGGTGAATTATAGCGAAGCGCCTCTGAGAATTCCCGAAGGTGATGAGTTCAGCTTGGAGTTCCCTGGTGCACCGGACGCTGTCCGGTGCGCCAGACCAGGGCAGCCTTCGGTTATCCCTTGCTCTCTTTGTTGAACCCTTTTCTTGGTCTTTTTATTGGCTTAGTGTGAACCTTTGGCACCTGTATAACTTATAGACTAGAGCAAACTAGTTAGTCCAATTATTTGTGTTGGGCAATTCAACCACCAAAATCAATTAGGAAATAGGTGTAAGCCTAATTCCCTTTCAATCTCCCCCTTTTTGGTGATTGATGCCAACACAAACCAAAGCAAGTATAGAAGTGCATAATTGAACTAGTTTGCATAATATAAGTGCAAAGGTTACTTGGAATTGAGCCAATATAAATACTTATAAGATATGGATGGATTGATTCTTCATTTTTAACATTTTGGACCACGCTTGCACCATATGTTTTGTTTTTGCAAATTCTTTTTGTAAATCCTTTTCAAAGTCCTTTTGCAAATAGTCAAAGGTAAATGAATAAGATTTTGCGAAGCATTTTCAAGATTTGAAATTTTCTCCCCCTGTTTCAAATGCTTTTCCTTTGACTAAATAAAACACCCCCTCAATAAATTCCTCCTCTTAGTGTTCAAGAGGGTTTTAAGATATTGATTTTGAAAATACTACTCTCTCCCCCTTTTGAACACAATGAGATACCAATTTGAAAAATCATACCAATTGAAAAACCCTTTTTAAAATTAGGTGGTGGTGTGGTCCTTTTGCTTTGGGCTCATGCTCTCTCCTCCTTTGGCATAAATCGCCAAAAACGGAATCATTAGAGCCCTTACCTAACTAATTTCTCCCCTTTGGCAAAATAAAACATGAGTGAAGATTATACCAAAGACGGAGAGTTGCTCGGAGCGACGGCGAATGATGAGTTACGGAGTGGAAGCCTTTGTCTTCGCCGAAGACTCCAATTCCCTTTCAATACACCTATGACTTGGTTTGAAATTCACTTGAAAACACATTAGTCATAGCACATGAAAGAGACATGATCAAAGGTATACTTATGGGCTATGTATGCAAGACATCAAAAGAAATTCCTAGAATCAAGAATATTTAGCTCATGTCTAAGTTTGTTAAAGGTTTGTTCATCAAGTGGCTTGATAAAGATATCGGCTAATTGATCTTTAGTGTGAATATATGCAATCTCGATATCTCCCTTTTGTTGGTGATCCCGTAAGAAGTGATACCGAATGGCTATGTGTTTAGTGCGGCTATGCTCAACAGGATTATCCGCCATGCGGATTGCACTCTCATTATCACATAGAAGAGGAACTTTGGTTAATTTGTAACCACAGTCCTTAAGGGTTTGCCTCATCCAAAGTAGTTGCGCACAACAATGACTTGCGGCAATATACTCGGCTTCGGCGGTAGAAAGAGCTACAGAATTTTGCTTCTTTGAAGCCCAAGACACCAAGGATCTTCCCAAGAACTGGCAAGTCCCCGATGTGCTCTTTCTATTAATTTTACACCCCGCCCAATCGGCATCCGAATAACCAATTAAATCAAAAGTGGATCCCCTAGGATACCAAAGCCCAAACTTAGGAGTATAAACTAAATATATCAAGATTTGTTTTACGGCCGTAAGGTGAGCTTCCTTAGGGTCGGCTTGGAATCTTGCACACATGCATACGGAAAGCATAATGTCCGGTCGAGATGCACATAAATAGAGTAAAGAGCCTATCATCGACCGGTATACCTTTTGATCGACGGATTTACCTTCCGTGTCGAGGTCGAGATGCCCATTGGTTCCCATGGGTGTCTTGATGGGTTTGGCATCCTTCATCCCAAACTTGCTTAGAATATCTTGAGTATACTTCGTTTGGCTTAGGAAGGTGCCTTCTTGGAGTTGCTTCACTTGAAATCCCAACAAGTACTTCAACTCCCCCATCATTGACATCTCGAATTTCTGTGTCATGATCCTACTAAACTCTTCACATGTAGATTCGTTGGTAGACCCAAATATAATATCATCAACATAAATTTGGCATACAAACAAATCATTTTCAAGTGTTTTGGTAAAGAGTGTAGGATCGGCCTTTCCGACTTTGAATCCATTAGTGATAAGAAAATCTCTAAGGCATTCATACCATGCTCTTGGGGCTTGCTTGAGCCCATAAAGCGCCTTAGAGAGTTTATAAACATGGTTAGGGTACTCACTATCTTCAAAGCCGGGAGGTTGCTCAACATAGACCTCTTCCTTGATTGGTCCATTGAGGAAGACACTTTTCACGTCCATTTGGTAAAGCTTAAAGCCATGGTAAGTAGCATAGGCCAATAATATGCGAATTGACTCAAGCCTAGCTATGGGTGCATAGGTTTCACCGAAATCCAAACCTTCGACTTGGGAGTATCCCTTGGCCACAAGTCGGGCTTTGTTCCTTGTCACCACACCATGCTCATCTTGCTTGTAGCGGAAAACCCACTTGGTTCCTACAACATTTTGATTAGGACGTGGAACCAAATGCCATACCTCGTTTCTAGTGAAGTTGTTGAGCTCCTCTTGCATCGCCACCACCCAATCCGAATCTTGTAGTGCTTCCTCTACCCTATGTGGCTCAATAGAGGAAACAAAAGAGTAATGCTCACAAAAATGTGCAACATGAGATCTAGTAGTTACCCCCTTATGAATATCGCCGAGGATGGTGTCGACGGGGTGATCTCATTGGATTGCTTGGTGGACTCTTGGGTGTGGCGGTCTTGGTTCCTCATCCTCCTTGTTTTGGTCATTTGGATCTCCCCCTTGATCATTGCTGTTATCTTGAGGTGGCTCATCTTCTTGATCTTCTCCTTTATCAACTTGAGCCTCATCCTCATTTTGAGTTGGTGGAGATGCTTGCGTGGAGGAGGATGGTGGATCTTGTGCATTTGGAGGCCCTTCGAATTCCTTAGGACACACATCCCCAATGGACATGTTCCTTAGCGCGATGCACGGGGCGTCTTCATCACCTATCTCATCAAGATCAACTTGCTCTACTTGAGAGCCGTTAGTCTCATCAAACACAACGTCACAAGAAACTTCAACTTGTCTAGAGGACTTGTTAAAGACTCTATATGCCCTTGTGTTTGAATCATATCCTAGTTAAAAGCCTTCTACAGTCTTAGGAGCAAATTTGGATTTTCTACCTCTTTTAACAAGAATAAAGCATTTGCTACCAAAGACTCTAAAATATGAAATATTGGGCTTTTTACCGGTTAGGAATTTGTATGATGTCTTCTTGAGGATTCGGTGTAGATACAACCGGTTGATGGCGTAGCAGGCGGTGTTGACCGCCTCGGCCCAAAACCGATCTGAAGTCTTGTACTCATCAAGCATGGTTCTTGCCATGTCCAATAGAGTTCTATTCTTCCTCTCCACTACACCATTTTGTTGTGGCGTGTAGGGAGAAGAGAACTCATGCTTGATGCCCTCCTCCTCAAGGAAGCCTTCTATTTGTGAGTTCTTGAACTCTGTCCCGTTATCGCTTCTAATTTTCTTGATCCTTAAGCCGAACTCGTTTTGAGCCCGTCTTAAGAATCCCTTTAAGGTCTCTTGGGTATGAGATTTTTCCTGCAAAAAGAATACCCAAGTGAAGCGAGAATAATCATCCACAATAACTAGACAGTACTTACTCCCGCCGATGCTTATGTAAGCTATCGAGCCGAATAGGTCCATGTGTAGGAGCTCCAGTGGCCTGTCAGTCGTCATGATGTTCTTGTGTGGATGATGAGCACCAACTTGCTTCCCTGCTTGGCATGCGCTACAAATCCTATCTTTCTCAAAATGAACATTTGTTAATCCTAAAATGTGCTCTCCCTTTAGAAGCTTATGAAGATTCTTCATCCCAACATGGGCTAGTCGGCGGTGCCATAGCCAACCCATGTCAGTCTTAGCAATTAAGCAAGTGTCGAGTTCAGCTCTATCAAAATCTACCAAGTATAGCTGACCCTCTAACATTCCCTTAAATGCTATTGAATCATCACTTCTTCTAAAGACAATGACACCTACATTAGTAAAAAGATAGTTGTAGCCCATTTGACATAATTGTGAAACGAAAAGCAAATTGTAGTCTAAGGATTCTACAAGAAAACATTGGAAATGTAATGGTCAGGTGAAATAGCAATTTTACCTAGTCCTTTGACCAAACCTTGATTTCCATCCTTGAATGTGATAGCTCGTTGGGGATCTTGGTTTTTCTCGTAGGAGGAGAACATCTTTTTCTCCCCTGTCATGTGGTTTGTGCACACTCTATCGATGATCCACTTGAGCCCCCGGATGCATAAACCTACAAAACAATTTTAGTTCTTGACTTTAGGTACCCAAATGGTTTTGGGTCCTTTGGCATTAGACACAAGAACTTTGGGTACCCAAACACAAGTCTTTGACCCCTTGTGCCTGCCCCCAACATACTTGGCAACTACCTTACCGGATTTGTTAGTTAAGACATAAGAGGCATCAAAAGTTTTAAATGAAATGCTATGGTCATTTGATGCACTAGAAGTTTTCTTCTTAGGCAACTTAGCACGGGTTGGTTGCCTATAACTAGATGTCTCACCCTTATACATAAAAGCATGGTTAGGGCCAGAGTGAGACTTCCTAGAGTGAATTCTCCTAATTTTGCTCTCAGGATAACCGACAGGGTACAAAATGTAACCCTCGTTATCCTGAGGCATGGGAGCCTTGCCCTTAACAAAGTAGGACAATTTCTTAGGAGGGACATTAAGTTTGACATTGCCTCCCTGTTGGAAGCCAATGCCATCCTTAATGCCAGGGCGTCTCCCGCTATAGAGCATGCTTCTAGCAAATTTAAATTTTTCATTTTCTAAGTCATGCTCATTGATTTTAGCATTAAGTTGAGCTATGTGATCATTTTGTTGTTTAATTAAAGCCATGTGATCATGAATAGCATCAACATTAATGTCTCTACATCTAGTACAAATGGAAGTATGTTCAACGGTAGATGTAGAGGGTTTGCAAGATTTTAATTCTACAACCTTATCATGCAATATATCATTTTTACTTCTAAGGTCGGAAATGGAAGCATTGCAAACATCTAATTCTTTAGCCTTAGCAAGCAATTTTTCATTTTCATCTCTAAGGCTAGCAAGAGAAATGTTTAATTCTTCAATCTTAGCAAGCAAATCATCATTATCATTTCTAAGATTGGGAATTGAAACATCACAAACTTTTGAATCAACCTTAGCTAACAAATTAGCATTCTCATTTCTAAGGTTGTCAATAGTCTCATGGCAAGTGCTTAGCTCACTAGATAGTTTTTCACATTTGTCTACTTCTAGAGCATAAGCATTTTTAACCTTAACATGCTTTTTGTTTTCTTTAATAAGGAAGTCCTCTTGGGAGTCCAAGAGATCATTCTTCTCATGAATAGCACTAATCAATTCATTTAATTTTTCTTTTTGTTGCATGTTTAGGTTGGCAAAAAGGGTACGCAAATTATCCTCCTCATCACTAGCATTATCATCACTAGAGGACTAATATTTAGTGGAGGATTTGGATTTAACCTTCTTCTTTTTGCCATCCTTTGCCATGAGGCACTTGTGGCCGACGTTGGGGAAGAGAAGTCCCTTGGTGACGGCGATGTTGGCGGCGTCCTCGTCGGAGGAGTCGCTAGAGCTTTCGTCGGAGTCCCACTCGCGACAAACATGGGCATTGCCGCTCTTCTTCTTGTAGTACCTCTTCTTCTCCTTTCTTCTTCCCTTCTTGTCGTCGCCCCTGTCACTGTCACTAGATAGTGGACATTTTGCAATAAAATGACCGGGCTTACCACATTTGTAGCAAACTTTCTTGGAGCGGGGCTTGTAATCTTTCCCCCTCCTTTGCTTGAGGATTTGTCGGAAGCTCTTGATGACGAGCGCCATTTCCTCGTTGTCGAGCTTGGAGGCGTCGATGGGTGTTCTACTCGATGTAGACTCCTCCTTCTTCTCCTCTGTTGCCTTAAACGCGACCGGTTGTGCTTCGGACGTGGAGGGACCATCAAGCTCGTTGATCTTCCTTGAGCCTTTGATCATGAACTCAAAGCTCACAAAATTCCCGATTACTTCCTCGGGAGTCATTAGTGTATATCTAGGATTGCCACGAATTAATTGAACTTGAGTAGGGTTAAGGAAAATGAGTGATCTTAGAATAACCTTAACCATTTCGTGGTCATCCCATTTTTTGCTCCCGAGGTTGCGCACTTGATTCACCAAGGTTTTGAGCTGGTTGTACATGTCTTGTGGCTCCTCCCCTTGGCGAAGACGGAAGCGACCGAGCTCCCCCTCGATCGTCTCCCGCTTGGTAATCTTGGTTAGCTCATCTCCCTCGTGCGCGGTTTTGAGCACGTCCCAAACTTCCTTGGCGCTCTTTAATCCTTGCACCTTGTTATACTCCTCTCTACTTAAAGAAGCGAGGAGTATAGTTGTCGCTTGGGAGTTGAAGTGCTCGATTTGGGCCACCTCGTCATCATCGTAATCCTCATCCCCTACGAATGGTACCTGTACACCAAACTCAACAACATCCCATATACTTTTGTGGAGTGAGGTTAGATGAAATCGCATTAAATCACTCCACCTAGCATAATCTTCACCATCAAAAGTTGGTGGTTTGCCTAATGGGACGGAAAGTAAAGGTGTATGTTTAGGAATGCGAGGGTAGCGTAGGGGGATCTTACTAAACTTCTTGCGCTCATGGCGCTTAGAAGTTATGGACGGCGCGTCGGAGCCGGATGTTGAAGGTGATGAAGTATCGGTCTCGTAGTAGACCACCTTCCTCATCTTCTTTTTCTTGTCGCCACTCCGATGCGACTTGTGGGAAGAGGATTTCTTCTCCTTCCCCTTTCCTTTGTTGCGGGACTCTTCCGATGAAGCCTTCCCATGGCTTGTAGTGGGCTTGTCACCTGTCTCCATTTCCCTCTTGGCGTAGTCTCCCGACATCACTTCGAGCGGTTAGGCTCTAATGAAGCACCGGGCTCTGATACCAATTGAAAGTCACCTAGAGGGGGGTGAATAGGGCGAATCTGAAATTTACAAACTTAATCACAACTACAAGCCGGGTTAGCGTTAGAAATATAAAACGAGTCCGAGAGAGGGCGCAAAACAAATCGCAAACGAATGAGGAGTGTGACACAAGGATTTGTTTTACCGAGGTTCAGTTCTCTCAAACCTACTCCCCATTGAGGTGGTCACAAAGACCGGGTCTCTTTCAACCCTTTCCCTCTCTCAAACGGTCCCTCAGACCGAGTGAGCTTCTCTTCTCAAATCAATTGGGAACCAAATTTTCCGCAAGGACCACCACACAATTGGTGTCTCTTGCCTTGTTTACAATTGAGATGATCGCAAGAACGAATGAGAAAAAGAAGCAATCCAAGCGCAAGAGCTCGAAAGAACACAAGCAAATCTCTCTCACTTAACAGTAAAGTTTTTGTGGAATTTGGGAGAGGATTTGATCACTTGGGTGTATCTAGAATTGAATGCTAGAGCTCTTGTAAGTAGTTGGAAGATAGAAAACTTGGATGACTTGAATGTGAGGTTGGTTGGGGTATTTATAGCCCCAACCACCAAACTAGCCGTTTGGTGGAGGCTGCTGTCGCATGGCGCACCGGACAGTCCTGTGTGCCACCGGACAGTGTCCGGTGCGCCAGCCATGTCACCAGGTCGTTGGGTTCCGACCGTTGGAGCTCTGACTTGTGGGCCCGCCTGGCTGTCCGGTGGTGCACCGGACAAGCCCTGTAGGCTGTCCGGTGTGCCGCTCGCGCGTGGTCTGACTTCTGCGCGCGCTAGCGCGCATTCAATGTGCCTGCAGTCGACCGTTGGCGCGAAGTAGCCGTTGCTCCACTGGCTCACCGGATAGTCCAGTGTGCACCGGACATGTCCGGTGAATTATAGCGGAGCGGATTCCCGAAGCTGGCGAGTTCAGAGTCGCTCTCCTCTGGAGCACCGGACAGTCCGGTGAATTATAGCGAAGCGCCTCTGAGAATTCCCAAAGGTGATGAGTTCAGCTTGGAGTTCCCTGGTGCACTGGACACTGTCCGGTGGCACACCGGACAGTCCGGTGCGCCAGACCAGGGCAACCTTCGGTTATCCCTTGCTCTCTTTGTTGAACCCTTTTCTTGGTCTTTTTATTGGCTTAGTGTGAACCTTTGGAACCTGTATAACTTATAGACTAGAGCAAACTAGTTAGTCCAATTATTTGTGTTGGGCAATTCAACCACCAAAATCAATTAGGAAATAGGTGTAAGCCTAATTCCCTTTCACCTTGACGATGAGGGTTGTGGCCCAAGTCGCGAATGTTTCCACGTCGATCTAGAGGGTCACAACGAAGGCAACCACCTTGGTATGCCGGAGGATGACGATCCCCCTGGGCCTGCGCCTCGCGTTGACATCCTGCGAGAGCTAGCTGTGGTCCCAGTCCCTACGGGGGGTCAGGACACACAGCTCGAGCAAATCCGCGAGATGCAGGCCAAGCTCGACGAGGAAGCAGGATAACTTGTGCAGCTCCGGCAAAACATCAAGCAGGAGTGGGCAGGCCGAGCACTCGCCGGAGAAGCGCGTCATCAGGCTCGGGACGACCAGCGCCGTATCGTTGACGATGCCAGGGCAAGGCTGCCCTCGGCCTCCAGTGGGGTCGGCCAGAATCTGGCTACAGCGGCAATGCTGCTCCGAGCAATGCCGGAGCCATCCACCACCGAGGGGCGGCGTATCCAGGGAGAACTCAAGAATCTCTTGGAGGATGCCACGGTCCGACGGGCCGAGAGCTCTGCCTCCCGAAGGCAAGAGTGCCCCCCGGAGCATCGCGCAGCAACTTCCCGACTCATGCGGGAGGCCAAGGTCCACATCGGGCGCACGCGGGACGCGACGCCTGCAGCCCCGGGTCGCCTCGGCAACGAGCACCACCGCCGCGACCGTCGAGCCCGCCTTGACGAGAAGGTGCGTCGAGGCTACCACCCCAGGTGTGGGGGACGCTACGACAGCGAGGAGGATCGGAGCCCCTCGCCCGAACCACCAGGTCCGCAAGCCTTCAGCCGGGCCATACGACGGGCGCCGTTCCCGACCCAGTTCCGAGCCCCGACTACCATCACCAAGTACTCAGGGGAAACGAGGCCGGAACTGTGGCTTGCGGACTACCGGCTGGCCTGCCAGCTGGGTGGAACGAACGATGACAATCTCATCGTCTGCAACCTCCCCCTGTTTCTCTCCGACGCCGCCCGAGCCTGGCTGGAGCATCTGCCTCCTGCGTAGATCTCCAACTGGGACGACCTGGTCAAAGCCTTCGCTAGAAACTTCCAGGGCACGTACGTGCGCCCTGGGAACTCGTGGGATCTCCGAAGCTGCTGCCAACAGCCAGGGGAATCCCTGCGAGAGTACATTCGGCAGTTTTCGAAGTAGCACACCGAGCTGCCCAACATCACCGACTCGGATGAGCGAGTTGATGGACATCGCCACCAAGTTCGCCTCTGGTCAGGAGGCGGTCAAAGCCATCTTCCGGAAGGACAAGCAGCCTCAGGGGTGCTAGCAAGAAGACGTCCCTGAGGCGTCCGCCCAGCGGGGCACGAAGAAGAAGGCGAAAAAGAAGTCGCAAGCGAAACGCGACGCCGCCGATGTAGATCTTGTCGCTGCTGTCGAACACAGGAACCCTCGAAAGCCTCCTGGAGGGGCCAACCTGTTCGACAAGATGCTCAAGGAGTCGTGCCCCTATCACCAGGGCCCCGTCAAGCACACCCTTGAGGAATGCGTCATGCTTCGGCGCTACTTCCATAAGGCCGGGCCCCGGGCGGAAGGTGGCAAAGGCCAAGACAACGAGAAGAAGGAGGGCGACAAGGCAGAGGAGTTCCCCGAGGTCCACGGCTGTTTCATGATCTACGGTGGGCGAGTGGCGAACGCCTTGGCTCGGCACCGCAAGCAGGAGCGTCGAGAGGTCTGCTCGGTAAAGGTGGCGGCGCTAGTCTACCTAGACTGGTCCGACAAGCCCATCACCTTCGACCAAGGCGACCACCCCGACTGCGTGCCGAGCTCGGGAAAGTACCCGCTCGTCGTCGACCCCGTCATCGGCAACACCAGGCTCACCAAGGTCCTCATGGACAGAGGCAGCAGCCTCAACATCATCTACGCCGAGACCCTCGGGCTCTTGGAGATCGATCTGTCCACGATCCGGGCCGGTGCGGCGCCCTTTCACGGGATCATCCCCGGGAAGCATGTCCTGCCCCTCGGCACTCCCTCCAACTTCTGAAAGGAAACCCTCACGTTCGAGGTGGTCGGGTTCCGAGGAACCTACCACGCGGTGCTGGGGAGACCGTGCTATGCCAAGTTCATGGCCGTCCCCAACTACACCTACCTCAAACTCAAGATGCCGGGGCCCAACGGGGTCATCACCATCGGATCCACGTACCGACACGCGTACGAATGCGACGTGGAGTGTGTGGAGTACGCTGAGGCCCTCGCCGAGTCCGAGGCCCTCATCACCGACCTAGAGTGCCTCTCCAAGGAGGTGCCCGATGCGAAGCGCCACGCCGGCAACTTCGAACCAGCTAAGGCGGTTAAGTCTGTCCCTCTCGACCCTAGCAACGACGCCTGCAAGCAAGTCCGGATCGGCTCCGAGCTCGACCCCAAATAGGAAGCAGTGCTCATCGACTTTCTCCGCACAAATGCCGAAGTTTTTGCGTGGAGTCCCTCGGACATGCCCGGCATACCGAGGGATGTCGCCGAGCACTCACTGGATATCTGAGCTGGTGCCCGACTCGTGAAGCAGCCTCTGCACCGTTTCAACAAAGAAAAGCGCAGAGCCATAAGCGAGGAAATCCACAAGCTGATGGCTGCAGGGTTCATCAAAGAGGTATTCCATCCTGAATGGTTAGCCAACCCTGTGCTTGTGAAAAAGAAAGGTGGGAAATGGAGGATGTGTGTAGACTACACTGGTCTAAACAAAGCATGTCCGAAGGTTCCCTACCCTCTGCCTCGCATCGATCAAATTGTGGACTCCACTACTGGGTGCGAAACCCTGTCATTCCTCGACGCCTACTCAGGGTATCACCAAATCAAGATGAAAGAGTCCGACCAGCTCGCGACTTCTTTCATCACACCTTTTAAAATGTATTGCTATACTACGATGCCATTTGGCTTGAGGAATGCAGGTGCAACATACCAAAGGTGCATGAACCACGTGTTCGGAGAGCACATCGGCCGAACGATTGAGGCTTATGTCGATGACATCGTAGTCAAGATGAGGAAAGCCTCTGACCTCCTCTCTGACCTTGAAACGACATTCAAGTGTCTGAGAGCGAAGGGCGTGAAACTCAACCCCGAGAAGTGTGTCTTCGGTGTCCCCCGAGGCATGCTCCTGGGGTTCATCGTCTCCGAGCGGGGCATCGAGGCCAACCCAGAGAAAATCGCGGCCATCACCAACATGGGGCCTATCAAAGATTTGAAAGGAGTACAAAGGGTCATGGGATGCCTTGCGGCCCTGAGCCGCTTCATCTCGTGCCTCGGCGAAAAAGGCCTACCCTTGTACCGCCTCTTAAGGAAGACCGAGCGCTTCACTTGGACCCCCGAGGCCGAGGAAGCCCTCGGAAACTTAAAGGCGCTCCTTACAAATGCGCCCATCTTGGTGCCCCCCGCCGCGGGAGAAGCCCTCTTGATCTACGTAGCCGCAACCACTCAGGTGGTCAGCGCCACGATCGTAGTCGAGATACGAGAAAAAGGGCATGCACTGCTCGTCCAGAGGTCGGTCTACTTCATCAGTGAAGTGCTATCCGAGACCAAGATCCGCTACCCACAAATTCAGAAGCTACTGTATGCAGTAATTCTGACGCGGCGAAAGTTGCGACACTACTTCGAGTCTCATCCGGTGACTGTGGTGTCATCCTTCCCCCTGGGGGAGATCATCCAGTGCCGAGAGGCCTCGGGTAGGATAGCAAAGTGGGCGGTGGAGATCATGGGCGAGACAATCTCGTTCGCTCCTCGAAAGGCCATCAAGTCCCAAGTCTTGGCGGACTTCGTGGCTGAATGGGTGGACACCCAATTGCCAACAGCTCCGATCCAACCGGAACTCTGGACCATGTACTTCGATGGGTCACTGATGAAAACAGGAGCAGGTGCTGGCCTGCTCTTCATCTCACCCCTCGGGAAACATCTCCGCTACGTGCTGCGCCTCCATTTCCCGGCGTCAAACAACGTGGCCGAGTACGAGGCTCTGGTTAACGGGTTGCGCATCGCCATCGAGCTAGGGGTTCGGCGCCTCGATGCTCGTGGCGACTCGTAGCTTGTCATTGACTAAGTCATGAAGAACTCCCACTGCCGCGACCCGAAGATGGAGGCATACTGCGACGAAGTTCGGCGCCTGGAAGACAAGTTCTATGGGCTTGAGCTCAACCACGTCGCTCGACGATACAACGAGACTGTGGATGAGCTGGCTAAAATAGCCTCGGGGCGGACAATGGTTCCCCCGGACGTCTTCTCTAGAGACATACATCAACCCTCCGTCAAGATCGACGACACGCCCGAGCCCGAGGCACCCTCGGCCGTCGAAGGTGAGGCACTGCACGTCGAGGGAGAGCGGAATGGGGTCACGCCTAATCGAAACTGGTAGACCCCGTACCTGCAATATCTCCACCGAGGAGAGCTACCCCTCGACAAGGCCGAAGCTCGGCGACTGGCATGGAGCACCAAGTCATTCGTCTTACTGGGTGATGAAAAGGTGCTCTACCACCGCAGCCCCTTAGGCATTCTCCAACGATGCATATCCGTCGCCGAAGGACAGGAGCTATTGCAAGAGATACACTCGGGGGCTTGCGGTCACCATGCAGCACCTCGAGCCCTCGTTGGGAACGCCTTTCGACAAGGCTTCTACTGGCCGACCGCGGTGGCCGACGCCACTAGGATTGTACGCTCCTGCCAAGGGTGTCAATTCTAAGCAAGACAGACGCACCTGCCCGCTCAGGCCCTACAGACAATACCCATCACCTGGCCATTCGCTGTGTGGGGTCTGGACCTCGTCGGTCCCTTGCAGAAGGCACCCAGGGGCTTCTCGCACCTGCTGGTCGCCATCGACAAATTCTCCAAGTGGATCGAGGTCCGACCCCTAACCAGCATCAGGTCCGAGCAGGCGGTGGCATTCTTCACCAACATCATCCATCGCTTTGGGGTCCCGAACTCCATCATCACCGACAATGGCACATAGTTCACTGGGAAGAAGTTCCTGGACTTCTGCGAGGACCACCACATCCATGTGGACTGGGCCGCCGTAGCTCACCCCATGACTAATGGGCAGGTGGAGCGTGCCAACGGTATGATTCTACAGGGACTTAAACCGAGGATCTACAACGACCTCAACAAGTTCGGCAAGCGATGGATGAAAGAGCTACCCTCGGTGGTCTGGAGTCTGAGGACGACGCCAAGCCGAGCCACGAGTTTCTCGCCGTTCTTTCTAGTCTATGGGGCCGAGGCTATCTTACCCACAGACTTAGAACACGGTTCCCCGAGGACAAAGGCGTACAATGGCTGAAGCAACCAGACCAGCCGAGAAGACTCACTGGACCAGCTCGAAGAGGCTCGGGACGTGGCCTTACTACACTCGGCACGGTATCAGCAGTCTCTGCGACGCTACCACGCCCGAGGGGTTCGGTCCCAAGGCTTCCAGGTGGGAGACTTGGTACTTCGGCTGCAGCAGGACGCCCGAGGGCGCCACAAGCTTACTCCTCCCTGGGAAGGGCCGTTCATCATCGTAAAAATTTTGAAGCCCGGAACATACAAGCTGGCCAACGATCAAGGCGAGGTCTACAGCAACGCTTGGAACATCCGACAGCTACGTCGCTTTTACCCTTAAGATGTTTTCAAGTCGTTCATATACCTCGTTTTCTATACATACACAAATAAAGTCTAACCGTCAAGGAAGGGTCAGCCTTGCCTCGGCAAAGCCCGACCCTCCCTCGGGGGCTAGAAGGGGGGAACCCCCTCTACGTCAAAATTTTCCTCGGAAAAAGTCTTTCTGCCAGAACATCTTTCGCGCTTTTCGACAGCTTCGATAGCGGGATCCTGAAAACGACGAGAGTACACGTAAGCGGCAAGACCGACCGAGCCGAGGGACTCCTACGCCTCCGGGATACGGATACCTCACTCATCACCTTCCGCGATAAGTAACTCACGCTTGGATAAGCGATTCTGCTGCCGAAAAAGTCCTAATGCTCGAAAACTTTTCTGCCAGAACGATTTTCGTGCCTTCTCGACTATATCGGTAGCAGAATCCTACGGACGAGTAAGAGTGCGCGTAAGCGGCAAGGCCGACCGAGCTGAGGGACTCCTACGCCTCCGGGATACGGATACCTCACTCATCACCTTCCGCGAAAAGTAACTCTCGCTCGGATAAGCGATTCTGCTGCCGACGAACAAGTCCTGATACTCGAAACAAGAGGAAAGAAAACACAGCTTTATAATACGACAATAAGATGTTTGGGCCTCGGCGGCCGCAACAAGCATACACATACTACAGACAAACTGTTCCTGCAGGTTCAGACATCGATAGAGAGAGCAGCAGCACCCTCGACGTTGTTTCCACCTTCGGCGGAATCTGGCCCAGCCTCGGACGGCGTCACGGGCGGAAGGATCTCCACCTCGAAGGAGGACACCAGCACCACGCTTGGTCCATCGTAGCCAGGGTCTCCGCAAGGGTCCCGGCCCGAGCAGACACCTCGACCGGCCGCTCCGTAGCCTCAGTCAGCTGCCCCCCGAGGACATCAGCCCGGCTCATGGCCTCGGCAGCGTGACTCCGAGGATGGTCCCGCTCACGGATGACCTGGCCAGGCCCCAGCCGCCGCTGCTGCACCTCCTCGACCTGGGAAGCCACCCGCCCCCGGGCCGACGAAGCCTCTTCTCGAGCCAACTCCGTCTCTGTCCACGCCGACACCGCAGCCTCTGGCTCCAGCTCATCGCGGAGCGGCCGAAGGTTCTCAAACTGAGCAAGGGAAGCCTCGAGCGACAAGGCCGACCGAGCCGAGGGACTCCTACGCCTCTGGGATACGGATACCTCACTCGTCACCTTCCGCGTAGGGCAACTCACACTCGGTTAAGCGGTTCAGCTAGCCGACAGGCGAGTCCTAGTGCTCGAAATAAGGAAGAAACATGGTATTACGCTCAAATACCCAGATGTTCAGGCCTCGACAGCCACAATGAACAAACACCGACACTTAGGGTGCCATTACAAATGGAACTTCGGTTCCACTCCCGCGGGTACGAACAACCTCCACACCAGAGGGCCTGCGGGATAACAAACTCCAGTTGGCTCGCCGCCGACCAGTGTAGCAGCGACAACGACCTCCGTCTCGGGCGGCAAGACAGCTGCAGCGACGGCCTCAGGGCAAACGCTGTTGCTGGAAGGCCCTCGCCCATGTCCCCACACGAGGGGCGAGGACAAGCCATCTAGGCCAAAGAGCCGGAGGTCCGACCGCAGGTGGCGCCGACGGTCTCGTCGGCGGAGAAACCTTCTCCGGCAGCCACCTGCCCACCAACACCGCACCAGCAAGCGGCGGCCGCTCCAAAGCGCACCGGTAGGTCCTTACTCCCGTTCTTGCCACGAAAACAAGAACGGGACTGTCCCAGAACACGGGTACCGCCCTCACGGTGTACGACGTGTTGAGCAGCCTATGGCGCAGGGAGGGCCTGGACGTGGCCGGCCCGCACACGGCACAACCGACACCCGTGTGGCGGACGGGCAGCCACACTCCGCCCCAGCGGTGGGAGGTGGCACCGGAAGCAGCGCCAGAGCTGCTCAGATCGGGGAGCCAGACACGTGGCAGCTGCCAGCTCCCCGGACGGCGAACGCCCCTCTCCCCCGATCGCTGAGGGAAGGAGCGGACCGCTGCTCACGCGGAGGCAGGCCCCGACCTGCCCTGCCCTCCTCCCAGCAAGGATGATGAAGATCCTTGAAGCTGAGGGCGGGGCAGAGGCCGCAGCCCGGCTTGCTTCTCCCCACCATCGAACTGGTGGTCATCATCCTGGATGACCATTGGTGAGGGAATGCAGCCGGGCTGCATGATGAAAATCCTTGAAGCCGAGCGATGGCTGAAGGGTGCCAACCCCTGCGACATTGCGCTCCTCCAACAGCAGCAAGACGAAAGGCAACGCGGGTGCTCCCCATCCAGGGGCTCGGAAGGTGGAAGGGCGCGATGCATGAGGGGAGTGTGAAGGCATGGCTACCGCCTGGGGGATCAACCCCTTTTTAAAGGCGGCTCTCCCCACTCGCGTCCTCAGGCGTCACGGACAAAGTCTTCACCAACGTGCTCCAGGGTCCTCCCCCTATGACACGGGGGCTGGGTCCCACACATCATGTAAGCTGACCCGAAATGGAAGAAGCCAAACCGCCGCACGCGGAGCGTGTAACCGCCCCGCGGTCACAAGCACTCCTCCATCCTCGCCGAAACCAGCGATCGAAAGGGTAGACCGCCATGCAGGTGGCGTGCAACCGCACCACAAGGGCGCACCCCCTCGGCTTCGTCGCATCCAGCATGGAGGCCCAGGCCCACACGTCATGTAACCGGTGCGCCGGTTACTACGTGCAAGCAACTGCACCGCCACTTGCGCCAATGCCGCGCCTCCTCGACTACGCAACCGGTGCCGCGACTCGAGGCAACCCTGCGCATGGCCCAACAGTGCCAATCGAGCACATCGATCACGGGTCAGTCAGCCGCGGGAGGAGGCGCGACGGTTGATATGGCCAAAAGTGGACTGGCAGTAATGGCGGCAGCAGACGAGCGGAAGCGGCGGTCAAATCGTCTGCTGGCTCACGTCCCCTCCTGGAGCAGCAGGGGAGCCCTCTCCCACGGCGTGAAGACGACGCACCCATGTTCCATTCCTCGAACGGCTCACGCACGCGGCCGCCCAGCGAACCACCCATCCCATCACATTAACTCATCGGTGGGGCAAGCGACACCTTTGGCAGGCGAAGCGGGCGTCGTTTCACCTCCGCCATGATGACCGCGTCAAAAAAGGTGCGCCACACCTTTTAAATTCATATCCTTTCCTTCTTCCCCTTTCTCTCTCTTGCTACAGGGACCGGGAAAGGGGATATTTCGAAAGGGATCCTTCTCCGCGAAGGAAGCGGGCCCCGAGCCCTCCTACTGATCAGGGGTTCGAAGGCTGGCCCCTTGGAAGGGTTCGACAGCCGCCCCAGAGCACTCGGGCTTCAGGCTCATTACTGATCAGGGGTTCGAAGGCTGGCCCCTCGGAAGGATTCGACAGCCGCTTCAGAGCACTCGGGCTCCGTGCCCACTACTGATCAGGGGTTCGAAGGCTGGCCCCTCGGAAGGGTTCGACAGCCGCCCCAGAGCACGCAGAGCGAGGGATGACTCTGGGTACGTCCGTTACATGGCCGAGGCTCGGGCTACGCTCCCGAGGTACCCTAGGACATTTCTGAGACCAACGAGAGCGATTTTGTAACGGAATCCCATCAGAGGGAGGCATCGAGCCCTCGGACCCTATCAAACGGGTCCGGGTCCGGCAAATCACCTGCAGGTACTTTTGGAGCGCGCCTCTGGGCCACTAGCCGACCCTTATCGAACGGGGCACGGGCGTCCACTCGGATCACCCGTTATCAACTCACTGGAGACACCATGTTCGGCGCCCTCCGAGGGCAACATGGCGCTTTCCCCCCCTTCCTCCTTGCGGAAAGGCGACAAAGGGGCGTATAATAAAAGTCGAGACAGTCCTTGATCGTCCTCTCGCTCCGTGCAGATGCTCAGGGGCTGCTCTCGCAAACCTGGCTACGGCCAAACCGTTGACAGCGTCAACAAACCAGCCTAAAAACTCAGAACCTGACTATGCACCAGGGCTACAATCAGATCGCATGAGGGAACACCAGACCGGCCGAGGCATCACGAAAGGCATTAAGACCTCAGAGGAGTCAAACCACTCCTCTGAGGCCTCGGGGGCTACACCCGGCGGGTGCGCTCGCGCGCACCCACCGGAACAAAGTGTAACCGAGAAAGGCCGGTCCCCTCGCAAAAAAGTGCGACAAAGCCTCCAAGCGAGTACCAACACTCCCTTTGAGGCTCGGGGGCTACTGTCGGGTACCGTAATTAGGGGTACCCCCAACACTCCTAAACATGGCTGGTAACCACCATCAGCACAACCTGCAGAGACTGATGGGCACAATTCAGGTCAAGGCTTCGTCTACTCAAGGGATGCGATCTCGCTCGCCCGAGCCCAGCCTCGACGGGAACAGTAGTCCCAGGCGAATTCACGCCTCGCCCGAGGGCCTCCTCAAGCAACGGGCGCACCCTCGACTCGCCCAAAGCCCAGCTCGGGCAGGCTTCGTTGTGAAGCAACCTTGGCCAAATCGCCTCACCAACCGACCGTATCGCAGGCGCATTCAATGCGAGGATCGCCTGACGCCTTATCCTGACACACGTGCCTCAGTTGGCAAGGTCGAAGTGACCGCAGTCACTTCGCCCTTCCACTGACCGACCTGATAGGAAAATAGCGCCGCTTGGCCCGTTCCGACTGCTGTGCCACCCGCCAAAGTGAGGCTGGCAACAGCCAAGTTCAGCCTCAGGCGCAACAGGAAGCTCCGCCTCGCCCGACCCCGGGGCTCGGCCTCAACCTCGGTCTCGGAAGGAGGACTCCGCCTCGCCCGACCCCAGGGCTCGGCCTCAACCTCGGCCTCGGAAGGAGGACTCCGCCTCGCCCGACCCCAAGGCTCGGCCTCAGCCTCGGCCACGGAGGGTGGTCTCTGCCTCGCCCGACCCTAGGGCTCGGCCTCAACCTCGACCTCGGGAGGAATCGCGTCCTCGCCCGACCCCGGCCTCGGCCTCAGGAGGAGTCTCCGCCTCGCCCGACCTTGGGCTCGGACTGACCACGCCACGGGGGATACATCATTACCCTACCCCTAGCTAGCTCAGGCTACGGGGGAACAAGACCGGCGTCCCATCCAGGCTCGCCCCGGTAACAAGTAATGATGGCTCCCCGCGTGCGTCCATGACGACGGTGGTTCTCAGCCCCCTACGGAAGCAAGCAGACGTCAGCAAGATCCCAGCAGCCTCGACAGCTGTGCTTCTACAGGGCTCAAGCGCTCCTCCGACGGCCATGATACCGCGTACACAGGGCTCTAGCACCTCTCCGACAGCCACGTTGGCATGTACACAGGGCTCAGGCACCTCTCTGCCGGACACGTTAGCGCATAGCTACACCTGTTAGAAATATGCCCTACAGATAATCATAGAGATGAGCATATTTCTTTGTATCCATGATATATATATTGCTTAATTGAATATCCATGGAAGGCACCTTGTATTGATTAGCAATTATGTGAATTGTTTGTGAGATTCTTTACTTATATGGTTATTCTAAATGATGTCCCTAGTCAGAGTCGATGACTAGCACATGTATTAGTTGATGACTACATTTCACAAGTCATGAACATGGAGATGTTAAACTAATAATGTGGGCGCATGTATGACATGAGGCTGGACCGACCCAACGTGAGATATTGTAATATAGTTCTCTTTTGCAACACGAATACTGTATCCTTAGACCTGAGATTGTCGCATGTTCTCAAGATGTGAATTGACTTACTTAGGGACTATCAAACGCTATCCCGTAACTGGGTAGTTATAAAGGTAGTTTTGGGTTTGTCAGGAAGCATGCTGTGAGGCATGGTCAGTCAAGATGGAATTTGTCCCTCTCTTTGTGAGAGAGATATCTCTGGGCCCCTCGAGTGATTGGATCAAGAAATGCATGGCCGTGCTAGGGTTAAGAGTTAACCATTGAAAGGATTCCAATTCACAGTGTCGAGAAAGAGAGGTCAGCTTAGAGCCAGACCAAATATCGTGAGACAAAGGGAACAACATGTACGTAATGTCGCAATGGTTCGTCTGATATGATCTTTACGTGCACATAGGAGTTAACATGTCTTGCTAGAGGCCGCTGTCAATTATTGGGCCAAGTAAGAGTACTCGGGCTATGTCTATTTGTACGTGAACCTATAGGGTCACACACTTAAGGGGAAGGAAGCCTAATTCGGATTAGATCCGAAATTAGACTGGGCTTTAGGGTTAATGATGGGCCTCGGTGTCAGAAGCCCACCATGACGCCTATATAATGAGGGGGCGGGGGCGCGGTTAGGATTAACCTAATTCGCCACCAGCAAACGAGCAGCCGCCGCTCACCTCTCGCCCTCGCTAAGCCGCTGTCGCGAACCTAGCAGTTCGGTACGCGTCGCTTCCTCCCTGTACGTGTGGATACCTCGGAGGTGCTGCATTTGAAGCACTGGGACGAACCGTGCGAGGACGTGAAGGACGCCGACGACTGCACGGCACTGCTCGACGTGTTCGTCTACATCGAGACGTCTTCCGCTGCTCTGCGCGTCTAGTGGTAATTCCATGACCTATAACCGCAGTAGTTCTTGGTATTATGGGGTTGAAAATTTTGTTTTGCGCTAGCGTAGCCTCCCCGTAATCCTACAGTGGTATCGGAGCCAGGTTCTGCGTAGTTTTAGGTCTGGATCTAGGTTCATGAGATGGATCTACTTGATGCACGGTTTGATTAGATCAATTGGTAATAAAGGGTTGAAGTAGATTACATCGGATATGACTGGAGAGATCAGTTCGTCCTTCTCTGTTGTATGCGCGACTTGCCCCTACCGGCTGGAATCACCATCGGGGCTAACTGCGTACACAACCAGCAGATTGACGTAACAGATCAACGTCATGAGTGTAACCTTCTTCGGGTCGAAAGTCTCGGATTTGGGTTGATTTGATCAACCGCATGAGATTTCCAGTGGAATTTCCATACATACGATGCATGGACCGCCGTGGCTATCTGCTGAAGTGGCGAACGTATAGAAACGTGTTTGTCTAACCTGTTTTTGCAGGACATCTTGTGATCGGTATGGCTATTGTGTATATGATGCATGTTAATAAATTATTCATGACCTGCGTGTCGTGACCAGGGCAATACGGCTGGAGCCACATGTATTGTCCAAATTTAATGTAATGACCTGCGTGTCAACATGTGATGATCCAAAGCGTATATGTAATTTGTTTACCAGCATACGTTAGATAGGTCTTGAAGGACTCATCACCTGGAGGATGGCATACCTATATCATGGAGATGGAGATCATCGTGATAGACAGATTATTGGAGATGGGGATCACCATGTGAAAGCAAGCCATACCGAATCACAACTGTTGTGTGAACGCCATTCTTTATGTTCTACTTGTTCATATTGCATATATGTCCTTGCGTGCGATGATATAAGTAGGATGATCCCTCATAAATGTTTAAGCTTTAATGCCTCTCCAAACCTTGCACTATCATAAGTCTTGTACAATTGGTGGTGGGTCTATGAAATTAGGGTGCCACCACTTTTCCTTGACTAGATAGGTTTGTATCGGATACGAACTGCAGAAAGGGTTGGTTAACTTAAACAAACTTAATGGTTAAGGACTTTGGGGCATAAGGTTGGGAGCCGAGACATAGAGATGTCACCCAACAACAGAAGTCATATATATGATATGATTAGCAAGGAGTTGCTTACCGATCTACCTTGTCTTCTAGCGGTGATGCTAAAGCTCACTAGTAGACTTGTTAGTTGTGGGTTCTGAATCACTAAGTATCAATAGAGGGATATTGATTTTAGTGGGAGTAGACTATTAAATGTTTAATATGATTTACTCTGTCATGGATATTTTTGTCTTAGTATTTTGCATTATTTTGTTGTAGATAAATGGCACCTAGCACACCAACATTTACTTTGCGATCAATTCTTGAAAAGGATAAGTTAAATGGAACAAACTATACGGATTGGATCCGTAACCTGAGAATTGTTCTCAGGGCTGAAAAAAAGGAAGACGTTCTAGACACCCCACTGCCAGAGGATCCTGGTGAAAATGCAACTGCTGCAGCTAAAACCGCTTACAAGAAAGCAATGGATACTAATCTTGAAGTGAGTTGCCTAATGCTTGCTTGCATGGAGCCTGAGCTGTAGATGCAGTTTGAGACAAACCATGAAGTGCACGATATGATCGTGGCGCTCAAGGATATGTTCCAGACTCAGGCTAGGACTGAAAGGTTCAATGTGTCCAAAGCCTTTCTGGAATGCAAGCTAGCAGAAGGCGCAGCAGTTGGGCCACACGTAATCAAAATGGTTGGTTACAGTCAGAGGTTGGAAAAGCTAGGCTTCCCAATAAGCCAAGAGTTGGCCACTGACTTCATTTTGGCATCTCTTCCGCCCAGCTATGGAAACTTCATCACGAACTACCATATGCATGGGGCGGAGAGGGGCCTCAATGAACTATGTGGCATGCTGAAAACAGCAGCGGGGGACTTAAAGAAAAGCGCTGGCAGCAGCGGCCATGTGATGGCGGTCCAAAACAAACCCAACTTTAAGAAGAAGGGTAAATCTCAAAAGAAGAAGGGCAAGGCAAAGGATACAGTATCCAAGCCAAATCAGCCCAAGGCTGGACCAGCTGCAGATGCAGAGTGCTTTTATTGCAAAGAACTTGGTCACTAGAAAAGGAATTGCAAGCAGTACTTGGCCTCTATTAAGGATCGCAGCGGTAAGGGTACAGCCGCAGCAGGTACACTTGCTATTCACATTACAGAAATTTTTCTTGCTGATTCTTATATTAATTCTTTGTATTTGATACCGGATCGGTTGCCCATATTTGCAATTCGATGCAGGGAATGATAAGAAGTAGAAGCGTGAAAAGAGGAGAAGTTGATTTCCGGGTAGGCAATAATGCAAGAGTTGCTGCGTTGACCGTCGGGACGATGCAACTCCACCTCCCATCAGGATTTATTTTGGAGTTAAATAATTGTTATCTAGTTCCTAGTATGAGTCGAAACATTATGTCTCCTTCATGTTTGATGAAGGATGGTTATTCATTTGCGAGTGAAAACAATGGTTGTGTGATCTCTAAGAATGGCATGTTTGTGGCTTTTGCATCCATTATGAATGGGTTATTCATTTTAAATCTTGATGATGCACCTATCTGTAATATTAGTGCTAAAAGGCCTAGGCCTAATGATTTAAGTCCTACCTACATGTGGCACTGTCGTTTGGGTCATATAAGTGAGAATCGCATGAAGAAGCTTCATTCTGATGGGCTTTTAACTTCGTTTGATTTTGAATCATACGAGACATGTGAAGCTTGCTTACTTGGTAAGATGACCAAGGCGCCTTTCACGGGTTTACCGGAGAGGACATTAGATTTATTGGAACTCATACATACTGATGTTTGTGGACCAATGAGTACGACAACTAGGGGAGGATTCCAATACTTCATAACCTTCACTGATGATTTTAGTAGATATGGGTATGTCTACTTAATGAAACACAAGTCTGAATCCTTAGAAAAGTTCAAAGAGTTTCAGAATGAAGTAGAAAATCAGCGTGGCAAGAAAATTAAAGCACTGCGATCAGATCGTGGAGGTGAATATTTGAGTCATGAGTTTAGCAATCATCTAAAGAGTTGTGGAATTGTTCCACAGCTTACGCCGCCTGGAACGCCTCAGAGGAATGGCGTATCTGAGCGACGTAATCGGACTTTATTGGATATGGTTCGATCAATGATGAGCCAGTCGGACCTACCTTTGTCGTTTTGGGGATACGCTCTAGAAACAGCAGCTTTCACACTAAATAGGGTACCATCTAAGTCTGTAGTTAAGACACCATATGAGATGTGGACTGGGAAGACTCCCAGTTTGTCTTTTCTGAAGATTTGGGGTTGTGAGGTTTACGTCAAGCGGCTACAGTCGGATAAAATCACTCCAAAATCGGACAAGTGCATGTTCGTGGGATATCCAAAGGAAACTTTAGGATATTACTTTTACCACCGGTCAGAGGGCAAAGTGTTTGTCGCCCGAAACGGTGTGTTCTTAGAGAAAGAGTTTCTCAAAAGAGAGAAAAGTAAACAAAAGGTGTATCTTGAAGAAGTTCAGGATGAGCCAGTGGGACAAGATTCAACAAGTGATGCTAATGTAGCAGAACAAGTTGAGACGTCTATGGCAAGAGAATCACCACCACAACCACGAAGATCAGCAAGGCTTCGCGAGGCACGAGGAGAAGTGCCATTGTTGGGCAATGGGGAAGTGTTGTTGTTAGACAACGACGAACCTGCAACATATTCAGAAGCGATGATGGACCTAGATTCCGAGAAATGGCATGTCGCCATGAAATCCAAGATAGATTCCATGGGAGAAAATCAAGTTTGGAACTTGGTTGACCCGCCTGATGGTGTTAGACCCATAGAATGCAAATGGATCTATAAGAAGAAGAAAGACATGGATGGAAATGTTCACATCTATAAGGCTCGACTTGTTGCAAAAGGTTTTCGACAAGTTCAAGGAGTTGACTATGACGAGACATTCTCGCCAGTAGCGATGCTTAAATCTATTCGGATCATTCTAGCTATTGCCGCATATTTCGATTATGAGATTTGGCAGATGGATGTCAAAACAGCTTTCCTTAATGGAAACCTAGATGAGGACGTGTATATGATACAGCCCGAGGGTTTTGTCGATCCGATCAATGCTGGAAAGATATGCAAACTTCAGAAATCCATTTATGGGTTGAAGCAAGCATCTCGGAGTTGGAACATTCGTTTTGATGAAGTGATCAAAGGGCTTGGTTTTCATCAGAATGAAGAAGAAGCTTGTGTTTACAAGAAGGATAGTGGGAGCGCTGTTGTATTTCTGATCTTGTATGTGGATGACATATTATTGATTGGGAATGACATTCCTATGCTGGAGTCCGTCAAGGCTTCACTGAAAAAGAGTTTTTCTATGAAGGACTTAGGGGAAGCAGCATATATTTTGGGCATAAGGATCTATAGAGATAGGTCAAAGAGGCTTATAGGATTAAGTCAAGATACGTACATTGACAAGGTTTTGAAACGGTTCAACATGGAACAGTCCAAGAAAGGGTTCATACCTATGTCACATGGTAAACACCTTAGCCAGATGCAATGTCCAGCAACGGCTAATGAGCGGGAGCGCATGAGTAAGGTACCATACGCCTCAGCAATTGGTTCAATCATGTATGCCATGATAAGTACACGCCCAGATGTTTCATACGCTGTAAGTGCTACGAGTAGATACCAGGCTGATCCAGGTGAGGATCACTGGACAGCGGTAAAAGGCATTCTTAAGTACTTAAGAAGGACTAAAGATATGTTCCTGGTATATGGGGGTAAAGAGGAGCTCGTTGTAACTGGTTACACCGATGCTAGCTTCCAAACTAACCCAGACGAGTTAAAATCGCAATCAGGTTTTGTGTTCACAATAAATGGTGGTGCTGTTAGTTGGAAGAGTTCCAAACAGGAGACTGTGACTGATTCTACAACAGAAGCCGAGTACATTGCAGCTTCTGAATCTACAAAGGAAGGTGTTTGGATAAGAAAGTTCCTCATCGAGCTTGGTGTGTTTCCTAATGCATCTAGCCCATTGAACCTCTACTGTGACAACAATGGGGCTATTGCGCAAGCTAAGGAGCCAAGGAACCACCAGAAAAACAAACACGTACTGCAGAAGTTTCACCTCATACGGGAATTCATTAGGCGGGGTGAGATAAAGATATGCAAAATACATACGGATTTGAATGTTGCTGATCCTTTGACAAAACCTCTTCCACAACCTAAGCATGAGGCACACGTGAGATCTATGGGTATTAGATATCTTCTAGATTAACTCTAGTGCAAGTGGGAGACTGTTAGAAATATGCCCTAGAGATAATCATAGGGATGAGCATATTTCTTTGTATCCATGATATATATATTGCTTAATTGAATATCCATGGAAGGCACCTTGTATTGATTAGCAATTATGTGAATTGTTTGTGAGATTCTTTACTTATATGGTTATTCTAAATGATGTCCCTAGTCAGAGTCGATGACTAGCACATGTATTAGTTGATGACTACATTTCACAAGTCATGAACATGGAGATGTTAAACTAATAATGTGGGCACATGTATGACATGAGGCTGGACCGACCCAACGTGAGATATTGTAATATAGTTCTCTTTTGCAACACGAATATTGTATCCTTAGACCTGAGATTGTTGCATGTTCTCAAGATGTGAATTGACTTACTTAGGGACTATCAAACGCTATCCCGTAACTGGGTAGTTATAAAGGTAGTTTTGGGTTTGTCAGGAAGCATGCTGTGAGGCATGGTCAGTCAAGATGGAATTTGTCCCTCTCTTTGTGAGAGAGATATCTCTGGGCCCCTCGAGTGATTGGATCAAGAAATGCATGGCCGTGCTAGGGTTAAGAGTTAACCATTGAAAGGATTCCAATTCACAGTGTCGAGAAAGAGAGGTCAGCTTAGAGCCAGACCAAATATCGTGAGACAAAGGGAACAACATGTACGTAATGTCGCAATGGTTCGTCTGATATGATCTTTACGTGCACATAGGAGTTGACATGTCTTGCTAGAGGCCGCTGTCAATTATTGGGCCAAGTAAGAGTACTCGGGCTATGTCTATTTGTACGTGAACCTATAGGGTCACACACTTAAGGGGAAGGAAGCCTAATTTGGATTAGATCCGAAATTAGACTGGGCTTTAGGGTTAATGATGGGCCTCGGTGTCAGAAGCCCACCATGACGCCTATATAATGAGGGGGCGGGGGCGCGGTTAGGATTAACCTAATTCGCCACCTGCAAACGAGCAGCCGCCGCTCACCTCTCGCCCTCGCCAAGCCGCCGTCGCGAACCTAGCAGTTCGGTACGCGGCGCTTCCTCCCTGTACGTGTGGATACCTCGGAGGTGCTGCATTTGGAGCACTGGGACGAACCGTGCGAGGACGTGAAGGACGCCGACGACTGCACGGCACTGCTCGACGCATTCGTCTACATTGAGACGTCTTCCGCTGCTCTGCGCGTCTAGTGGTAATTCCATGACCTATAACCGCAGTAGTTCTTGGTATTATGGGGTTGAAAATTTTGTTTTGCGCTAGCGTAGCCTCCCCGTAATCCTACAACACCCCCATTGTACACCTGGACCCTCTCCTTGCATCTATAAAAGGAAGGTCCAGGGCCCTCATGCGGGAGGGTCGCGCGGGAGGACGGGCTGACGAGCAGGCTCACTCTCTCTCCCTCGCGAACGCTTGTAACCCCTACTACGAGCGCATCCCCCTGGCGCAGGATAACACGAGCCGCGTTTCCCCCTTGTGTTCCATCTTGCGCCAACCCATCTGGGCTGGGACACGCAGCGACAATTTTACTCGTCGGTCCAGGGACCCCCTGGGGTCGAAACGCCGACAGTAACCCACATAGTGTTCTGACATATTTAAGCAAGTAAGTACGTTGGAGCCGTCAAATACTTCGGTCTAGGGCACCCAATGTACTTACTTGCATTAAGTATGTCGGTTTTAACACACCGACGTACTTAAAACCCTGGCACGTGGTAGCTACCATGGGCTACCTCAGCTAACTACATGCTTCGAAAAAAATTCTTTACATCCGGGATGCAAATGCACTCATTTGCAGCCTCTCACATCCACCGGGACGGTGGCGCGGGGCGGAACATCGACGACGGTTTGAACAGGGCGCACAACTGGGGGTTGAATGAGAATACAAAGTCGTTCGCGCACCCGCCAACCTAAACTCCAGAAATTAAGATCGTCAACTAACTTAGTCGACATACTTAAGATAAGTATGTCGGACCCACGCTAAATTCTTAATATTAAGCACGTCGGTTGGAATAAAGCGACGAATTTAACCCATTTAAGAACGTTGGTCCCGACGAACTTAAAAAACCGACATTTTTCTCTATTTTCCTGTAGCGAGGGTGCTTGAAATATATATATTCTGCATTATTGAAGGCATATAGTTCATTGGCTGTGGTCTCTGGACAATTTTACCACGGGGTTTGCGTTTTCTATAACGTCCATTCCTATATCTTGGTAGAGAAAGAAATAAATCGTTAGCCTTTCTAGAAGCTATTGCACTGCTATGCATTAAGAACTTGTGTTCGCTACCAATTTAACCCCTCCACAGTGTTCTTCATTATACCGTCGTCACTGCTACCAGCTTGACTGCATAATTACTGGAACGCGCGCCTACCGACAGTTTCGTCAGTTTTTGGTTCTGCCTCGTCGCCTACCTCTGTTGGCCAGTTCATTACTCTGGCTATATATTTCTCCTGGCTAAAAACTTTGTTGGCCATCACATTTACCAAGCAACTCAAGCTAAACTGCACTTTGCCCGTTTGCCGTGTAAGACAACGAGAAGGAACGCAAGTAGAATAATAATAATAATAAGACTAACAGCTCAACTCTGTCTCTGCAAGCTCACCGCACATTATTTTTTTGTATTAATGTCCGCTCGACAAATGTTCGCCGTGCAGTCACCGTCGTCGTCTGGAGCTGGAGGCGGCGTTTTCCACCGGAATATATTCGGCCACCAATTGTTCGCTCAGACACATATCCACGAAAACGAGGACCGCCCCTTTGCGCCACACTACTTCGGCCGAGCGAAAAAAGAAGCGCGTTTAGGTACCACCACCAGATCCTTGTTGCTGGATTCTTTCTTTGCTAGTACTAGGTGTCCCTTATCCTATCAGACTATAAGGGCAGGCCCGCTCTCACCGTTCCGCCGCCGCCTCGAACTGGAGGAGAGAGCATGTATCCCGCACCGAAACACACACGCAAACGGCACCACCACCACCACCACCACCGTCCGGCGAGGTAGGGAGGCAGCGGCGCCATGGGTTGCTATCCTCCCCTGGCCAAGATCGTGTCTAGAGCGCTCGGAAAATGCAACGGCGGTGCGTGCCAAGTTCTTCGCTTTCACTTTCTTTACATCTTCAGCTTCGCTTCTGAATTCGTTCTTCTAGTTGGTAGCTCTCGTGCTCCTAGACAGTAGTAGAGGGTGCGCTGTTGTGTTGAGGGCCGAAGCTTGCATGCATGGCGCTCGGCTCTTGTGCCACCACTCACCGCATCACCGTAAATTATAATATTGCAAAATTCGTGAGTCGTGAAAAAAAAACCGACTTGCTCACGTGCAGGGCGCGAGAGATGGCGGGAAGGGAGGCTGGAGCTGGACTTTGATCACGCCTTGGGCTGTCAGCCCACGGAGACCCACTACATGCGGCCGGTGGCGCGCACGGTGACCTTCGCCAGCAACAACTCCATCTACGTGATCCCGCCGTCGCCGTCGCCACAACCGCAGCAGCAGAGCGCACCAGCAGAGCCACAGCGACCCCAAACACCGCCCCGGCACGAGCCCGAGCAGCACGACGGTACACCCGAATCCCAACCCAAAGCCGAGCAACCCGAGGCACCCGCGCAAACGGAAGACGCGCCGCCACAGGCCGCCGGCGCCGAGCCGAAGCCGCCAAAGGGCCCAAACCCAAAGCGAGGCAAGAGCAAGAAGAGGCAGCCGGGCCGCGTCCGGTTCGGCCCCGAGCCTCCCTCTCCGCAGCAGGAGGAACGGCAAAAGCAGGAGCACGCGCAGGGGCAGGGGCCAGGCAACAGCAGCGAGAGCGAGAAAGCGCCGCCACCGCCGGGTCAGGAGCCTCATCATCACGGCGCGGCGCCCGCGCCCGCGCAGGGGCAGGGGCAGGGGCCGGGGTACCTGCTCCGGTACACGCCGTCGCCGCTGCCGAGGTGGGAGGCGACGCCGCGGCGGCACGAGTACTTCTCCGGGGAGTACCGGAGCTACTACCCGACGCCGGTGCGCGAGGGCATCTACCGCATCGCCACCGACGCCAACAGGCTCACCACCATCTTCAGCGAGGAGAATCCCAACGCCTGCACCATCGTCTGAGACTGAGAGCGACGGCCAGGAAGGAATAACTCGTTGTTCCGTTCGGGCAACGGCTCGTCTTTCTTTTGGTTCTTGGTTGATTGGTGATGGAATCATTAGCCAAGAATCCGGTTCTTCTTGTAGGTAGTGTTGTAGATAAGAAAAGCAGGAAACTTTCGGTTCGGCCGGCCGGTATGATGAGATGTAAACTTCCTTGTGCTGCTCGCCTTGGATTGTCGTTGTCCTCTTACGTTTAGAGCAGCTACTTCCTTCCAATAATATATAAATAAAAATATACAAGTCGTGTAGGTTTATCTAAGTCGATTTCTTTTTATTTTAGTTTAGACATCATAATTCAAGATCCTTTATGTAGATTGAACATAATATTCGTATTAGTAGGTTTAACACTGTTTTTATTATAACTATTTTTCATTTAAAACATTTTTTATAATTGCTGGTCGGTCAAAGAGATCAGAGAAATCAGGTGTATAAAATATAGGTAGCGGCCAAGAGCCCAAGAGATATGATCAACAGTAACACGTTTGCGCAATGTTTGCAAGTGAGAATAATGCTTTGAAATCAAAATACACTCCATGATCAATCATCCCTTACCATTTCTCTCTGAATGGCATCATAAAAAGGGGCACATTCTACTCTCCTTATTGCCAATACCACACTATCATCGTCGTGTTGAGGAAATCAGCATGTTCGATAACTGGTCACTTCATCTCTTGGCAGAGGCATGTCCGGCGTGAGAGATCAGTGGGAAATCAAGAAATAACAATGAACAGAATAGAGCTCCATGAACTAAAACATCATTGCTGAGAGATCAGAGTCAATGCTCTCCTTTTCGTTTTTATTTTTTTTTTTGAACGAACGGCACGAGATTGTGCACGTTTCTATTAATAAAGAAGAGAGTGAAGCAGTGCCCAAGAGACACCGCAGGAAGGGTACATAGAGGTTACGTAATTACAGCATAGGTAAAAGCGCAAGACAAATATATCCGTCTTGGTTAATGATTTGGCATTTCTCCTAGAGCCATTTTTTTAAAAAAAGTAGTTCATCTCTTCTTTTAGAGCTGCTGGAAACGAGCATCTATTCCCTCTACATCTCCGTATCATGCATCAAGATTATGATGAGCACATCTCTCTCTATGTGTATAATCTGCATGAATAGTATACATATAGCGTTCGGTAATCCCCTTGCAACTGCAGATACACGGGCGGATTCACACCCAGGCTACTCGGACTGTAAGCCCAGAACGTGGCTCGTATAATTCTATTTGATCTATAAAAAGATCACGAGGTTCAAAAGAGTGATGAATTGGATTTTTCTATTTTTTTAAAAAAAATAACTAAATCTTAAAAACAAGCACAACTTGATGCTATTGGCTATTTTTCACAAAGAGATAAACACTAGTTCAAACCCCATGCTATTATGGCAATACTTGAAATTAAATACTCAAAGTAAATTGCCTAAAATACAGTGGAAGTCTGGAACAACTTTCAATCATGTAAACGCTTTACTGATAATAAAGTGAGTACACACCAGAGTCGAGGACGACTCTACTGCAAGAAGAGGAGGATGAATAATATATATATATATATATATATATATATATATATATATATATATATATATATATATACTCTTTGCCTAGAACGATGAATTATATATATATATACACTCTTTGCCTTCGATGCATATTATTTGAAAATAAAAGATACAAGTGGGATGGTTAAGGCCATGTTGTTAGGTCCACCCAACAAGAACAGACCTAAAATAATTTGGGTTGCAAAATCTTTGGTTGAGAAAGTTGTAGCCTCCATCAAGTTTGGATGTCTAAATATCAAGCATGTTCCTCCTTGCATGTAGGTGAACTATATGATTAATGGGAGTTATTGGGTAATAGATAGTGGTTATAGTCAATACGTGACTAGTGACCCATGGATGTTCACCTCAATAAATAAATAAGTAGATGATAAATAGAAGATTATATTTGGGGATAAAAAAAGAGCAAAGTAAAAGGGTTGGGCAATGTAGCAATATCTAATGTTCACTCAATTTCCAATATCCTCTTGATTGCATCACTAAGGTTTATTTTGTTATCTGTTGATCAACTATGTGATCGTCGCTATCAATGTTTGTTTATGGAGAATGAGGTTGTTGTGCCTAAAATAGATGATCACCAAGTCATAATTAAGGAATTAAGATATATCAATCTATGCTCAATAGATTTCACTTTGGAAAATGCTAACGTAAGGACTTGCCTTTTTACAAAAACCTCACATGGTTAGTTATGTCATAGGAGGCTAGCTTGTGTTGTGTCACACCCGGCTTTAAGGAACAAAGCCAGGTGCATCTCATACATGCGCCAAGAAGACAACATATATAATAACAGAGTGTATAGAGATAAATGTCAATAACATCAGAGTACTTATTACATAGTGGAAGACTTATTACAAAATAAAAGAATAAATATAAAACGAACTAAGGATCGTCGGCGCCAATCTAAACCGAGAAACGCCACCTAGATCATATCATACTCCTCGCCTTGTGGCTCCTCCTGAACCACCTGCTCTTCTCCTGTGGGGGGGTGTGAGACAGCAAGGGTGAGCTCACACATGATCATAGCTCAACAAGTTGTGGGGAACCAGGTGGACATAAACTCACAAAGGTGTGAGTTCATGTGATGTGTAAGGCTAATCAATGATAGGGGTTAAAGCTGAGCATTGCTTTTAAGTAGTTGGTCAAACTTTTATTAGCAGTTACTAAGTGTAAGTAAATACCAAACCTTAAATAAAGTAATCACTACAGGAATCCTAATGATTCCCGTCGGCCAGGATAATTCCCGTCGGCCAGGGAAAAAGCCGACGGGGATAACGAAACTCTCGTCGGCTACACAGCAGCCGACGTGAATAACTTAACGCCCGTCGGTCAGAGAGTAGGCCGACGGGGATTACTTAACTCCCGTCGGCCAGAGTGCAGGCCGACGGGGATTAGACTTTTATGAGCACGGGTTCACCCGCGCGGGCTCATTTCTCTGTCTTTCTTTCCTAGCTGTCGCCGCCTCCTGCCCTATTCGCCGCTGCCTCTAACCGCCGCCGTGCCGCCGCCCCTCCCCGCCGGCATGCCTTCCCGGCCGAGCCCGACCGTCCACGCCGTGCGCCCGGCCGCCCCGGCGCCGCCCATCCGCCGCCCGGCCGCTCGTGGCGCCGCGCGCCCGTCAGCGCCGCCGCGAGCCCGATCGCCCGTCCCCGCCGCGTGCCCGCCCTCGCTCGTCTCCGCCGTGCCACACACCGCCCACATCGCCGCCGGGCCTCCCATCACGCTCACAAACGCCGCCGCCTCTCGGAGCGTCGTCGCTGCCTCCTCGAGCGCCGCCGCCGCGCCCAAGCGCCGCCTCCGCCCCCGACCGCATCTCCGAACCAACTACGACACCCACGTGAGTTAATTATGTGTGTACATGTTAATGCATTGGAATGTGAATGTTAATTATGTGTGTACATGTTTATTTTCGTCGGTTTTTTATGGCCGACGGGAGTTAACTTTCATGTGATTAGTATTAATTTAATAACACATGTGATTAGAGTGTGATTATAGTTAATTTAATATCACATGTGTGGCTTCATGTTAGGTAATTATTAATTGTATTCTTATAGTAGATTTAACTTATACTATTGAATTGTTAAATTTGATGTTATTTATTGATTAGATTTAACTTATAATATTAGGATGTATGAAGGTTTCGATATTGATTAATTTGATGTTATTTATGTGTATATATAATTATTTATGTATATATATAGTTTTACTACTTACCTATAGATTTATATATGTATGTATATATATGTGTGACGTGTAGAAACGTGATTGTCTCACACACACTCTTTACTCGTACACAGCCGCAATAATGGGTGATAGACGTGATTGGATGTATGAAGGTTTCAAGAAGGGTAGGTGTCACACTAGTGAATGGTTTGCCAAGACATAAATATTTCTGGACCATGCAGCTGCTTTGTCACAAATAGATAATATTAGGTGTCCATGCAATAAATGTAGAAATATGACGAGCCACATCAAGAGGCAGGTCACACTACACTTGTTCAAAGTATAGAAATTCCTGCATTTGTAAGGTTGTGAATGATGTATAGGCGGCATATGGGGAGGAGATGTTTCGTCGCCATGGCCCTGACTTCGACTGGCGTCATGAACCGGTGGATCCCTCGGTGGTGTACGCAAGTGGTGGTGGCAAAGCGCATGGACGGTAAGCTCTAACTTATGAAATTATATGTTTGACACTAAATTGATTATGCAGTAATAACATTTTTTGAATCACTTATAGATACGCACTCTTCGACGGATTCATTGACTCGTCGTCGGTGAGATCTCAGAGGACGAGTTCGTCTTCCCGTAGCTCATGCTCTCGTCGACCGAACGAGCAGGAGTTGGAGATTATGAGGATGCGTGAAGAGATGAGACAACAACGCGAATTTATGGAGGCTTGCAATGCCCATAACCAAGCGATGTATCAAGTGAGTACACGTAATCTGAACTCTAAATTATTATATTTCAATACAACATCTTCAGTAGTAACACATATGTTTAACAGTTAATGCAGCAACAGGGCATGGCAACAAATTTTCCACCGCCACCACAATGGAGCCAATTTGCAAACACACCAGTTCCACCACCACAGTTCAACACCCCTCCGCCACATATACCTGCACCTGGAGATAGGGTACGTTTCATAACTCTCGATTAATTTATACACTTGTATACTTTTTGAAATTTGCATTTAACGTGTTGATATTTGCTAACTTGCATAGGTTACGCCTGAAGCGGGTGGTAGTGGGTCTGATCCCGCAGTAGGGACTGGATTTGTTGACTCGCTCTTCGCATTCCCTCCTCCTGGTGGTGGTGGCAGCAGCGGTCAAAGCTCTAACCACCCAAGTGGTGGTTATCTCTAAACAAACTTATGTTTGAAATGTCGTACTCGTTGGTGGATGTTTATGTTTCAATACTATGTCGTACTCATGGTGGATGTTATGTTTCAATACTATGTCGTACTCGTTGGTGGATGTTTTAATTATGAATGCATTTTGTAATGTGGCTGGTATCTATGATTTATGTTATGTGTGACATGTAATGTGTGCAGAAATAGTGACCTAATTTAGTGCTGTTTTTGTAGCAGTATAGGGTAATTCTCGTCGGCCCAGTTAATTCCCGTCGGCTATGGTCAAACCGACGGGAATTAACTAATAACACTCGTCGGCCCAGTTAACTCCCGTCGGCCACGTATGGCCGACGGGAATTAATAAATAATTCCCGTCGGTCTGGGGAACCGACGGGAATTAATTAATAACTCCCGTCGGCCAGCAAAACTGACGGGAGTAGCTTTAATTCTCGTCGGCTAGTTAGTGGCCGACGGGAATTAATTATTCCCATCAGCCACCGATGGGGATAAACTTATCCCCGACAAGAAACGCCTGTCGGCTGACAACCGACGGGAATTAGCCCTAAACCGACGGGAATTAGTTATTCCCGTCGGTTTAGGGCTTATTCCCGTCGGTTCCTGGCCGACGGGAATTAAGTGATTTACTGTAGTGAATAGAACAGAATTAATAATAAACCCATGCAATGCAAATGACAAAATTGAATTTAAGTTCCATAATTTAAACATCAGAGAGTCCTGAGCTGCTCATGACCGTGAGCTCGGCTAGTATACTAGTTTTACACTCTGCAGAGATTGTATCCTTTACCCACAAGTCATGTTACCCATCTGCCAAGGGGTCGCGACTCCCATACACCTCTACCTAGGAAGCGCGGCAGGGCAACACTACGAGGTCTTTACAAAGTTCCACTAGCTTCCGAAAACCCGCTACAGTTTATGGGAAGAGCACTTGCAAGAATCCCCCGTCTGACCGCCATCGCAGCTAAATCAACCCGAGAACCTCCTTGCATGCAACTCCCCTACTGCCCTTGCCCCTTTCGGGTAAGGTAGTCTTCCACTAGCTTTCCTAATTAGTCAGCCAAGGGCGTCCCATTAAACCCTTGTGGTGGCACGTGTTACTCAAGTTAAGCTCTATGTTCCAATTAACATTAATGATCTCAACATGAACATAAATAGAATAACAAAAAGAATTGGAACATAGAGGTAATAAATGATTATCCCAAAACCATATATAAAGCAATAGCAAACTACCCAAGTGATTCAGGGGTAAACAAGGTAATGAGATAAACAATCTAGGGTGACCTATTGGGTCCCATCAAAATTAACCTATGCATGGATAAGTGATATTAAAGAACATTATTAGGTAAAAAGTGGTCAAGGGCACAACTTGCCTTCAATGAGCTCCTGCTCAGCTACTTCAACCTGCTGCTCACCAGGATCCTCGGTCACGTGCTCCTCTACTCGCCACAATACAAACAAGCACAGTATATAGGAAAATTAACATCACACCAAACATATATACAAAATACACAGTAATAATCTACATAATAAAATAAAATCCTAGGAACAAGAATCATAATTTTTGGAGTTATAGATTTTAAGTTATAGATTTTCAAAGGTTTTATGTGTTTAAAATAGATTAAGTGAGGAATTAAATTTCTTACTGTTTTCATGACAAAACAGAGACACTAAGTGATAGATAATAAAATTACAAAAATTTAGAAAGTAGAATGGAGTAATTCAGAGTTCATATGCATTTTCTATGAATTATTGAAGTTCTACAATTATTTTCCTATTAAAAATCTATTTTCTATTTCATTTATTCAATTTAAGCAATCTCTGGACTGGGCACACTATTTATATAGAGTGCATGGGGCTCGGGGTAAAATGTCCAAGACACAGTGAACAGTTGAATATGGATGGTGGGTTGAATCTCTAAAACCGTAAGGGCTCTTTTGCAAAACCTGTGCCGTGAAGGGGTATGCGCTGATCTCAGCCGTTCAGTCCTCAACCGAGAGCCCGGATTAGTTTTTAACTTATACCGAACCGGTACGCTACGCCGTCCGTTGATTTGAAGATCTACGGCTCCACGATCCGCACACGACATCGACCGTCCGATCACATCTAACGGTCCAGATCTAAAGCGCGAAGGGGTATCCTACAATCTAATCTTGACCGTTCAACAAGGATCGGACCGCCTAGGTTTGTCTTCAACCTACCTCGTCGCGCAGCAAGGGCCGGGAGACGCCCCACCCGGCGGAGCTCCCACCGGCGTGCCGTCGAATTTGCCCGCCCTGGTGACCAGCTCCCACATCGATGTGCGAAAAACCAAATTGAAGCTAAGGCGGTAACTAAGGAGGTGTTTTACCGGAAGTAATTGCGATGAAGAAGGCCGGCCGCGGTGTGTGGCGGATCCAAGATTGTCGCGGTCGTTGGCGAGGAATTTCCCGAGCTATGGCAATCTCCACTCCCAATCGTAGTCGCTGGCGACTTCTTCAGACACACCCCGAGGACAGGAGCACGGTCGTTGAAGCAAATCACCGGCGATGCAACGAACACACACACGGCGGCGGCACCAGCGCTTCACCCAGCGACGGATTCGCTCACGATATTGTCTTCAGCGTCCCAGGGGTTTGGGGCTGGGTGCGAACTAGGAGGGGGAAGAAGAAAGGTGCGCGACTTAATTTGTACCCAGCCCGGGGCGGCGGTCAGGTCAACCACCCGCGAGCTTCGCGGCGGAGCGGCTGCGTACACCACGTCGCGGTCTTTGTGGGGTCGTTGTAACGGTGACGAAGCGGCTGACAAGCCGGCCTGCGTGACAGTGAAACAGATGAGTGCGTGGCGTGGAGGTTATGTCTGGTCACAGGGTCCCACCGCGCAGTGAGTCGAGAGGGAGGGGAAATGCGGTGCCACTGACTAGACTGGCCCACATGTCGGCGCCGCGGATAGGTAGTGGGCTGTGCGGATCAGAAGAGAAGTTGGGCCGAATGTGAGGTTAGGCAGCCCATGTGAATAATTCTGTAATTTTTTTATTTTCCTTTATTTTCTTCTCTCTTTATTCACCATTTCAAATTTGAATTTGGTTATGAACTCCACCCTTGATCAAAAAAATATATTAATTCATATATTAATGGAAGGAAAATATATTCCTATTTATATATTTATTTTTTTCTTTATTTGCATAGCATTTTCCTTTCTTTTCTCAATTTCTAGAGTTTCTTTTTTTGAATTAATATATTTCTTGTCACACTATTCTATGTTGTCACAAAATGTACACAAAATAAAATTCAGCATGATGCATAATTTAGTTGAGTGTCTTTTGTTGATTATTTATTGGTGTACGTGAGGTGTCCACATGAAATAATGAATATAGATAACACATATATGTATACAGGGACATAATTTCTCTTTTTAGATTTTTGCTTACAAAGTGGGTATTACAAATCCTACCCTCCTTAAAAATAATCTCGTCCTCGAGATTTAGGAGGAACGAGGGAAAAGATGGGGAAAATCTATACGAAGCTCTTCTTCTCTTTCCCAAGTTGCTTCATCTTCACCGTGGTGACTCCATTGCACTTTGCACATCTTTATCACCTTATTTCTTGTAACTCGAGTCAATGTATCAAGAATCTTGATCGGGTACTCCGTGTAAGTCAAATCACCCTGAACACTGAGCTCTTCCATCGGTAACTGTTCCTCAGGGACACGGAGACATTTCTTTAGTTGAGATACATGGAACACATTATGCACATCCGATAGACTAGCAGGTAACTCGAGTTGGTATGCCATCTCCCTAACTCACCTAAAGATCAAGAATGGTCCAATATAGCGAGGGGACAATTTGCCCTTAACTTTGAATCTCCTCATTCCACGAAGTGGTGACACCTTGAGGTACACATAATCTCCTTCTTCAAATTCCAGTGGCCTCCTTCTATTATCAGCATAACTCTTTTGCCTGGTTTGAGCCACCCTCAAATTCTCTCGAATTATACGGACTTGTTCTTCTGCTTCTTGAATCAGTTCAGGCCCAAAGAATTGTCTCTCTCCAGTCTGATCCCAATATAGAGGAGTCATGCACTTCCTCCCATACAAAGCTTCAAAAGGTGACATTTTCAGACTGGCCTGATAACTATTATTATATGAGAACTCAGCATATGGTAGACTTTTATCCCAACTTCCTCCATGCTGAAGGGCACAAGCTCTCAACATATCTTCCAATACTTGATTAGTCCTTTCAGTCTGTCCATCAGTCTGAGGGTGATAAGCTGTACTAAAATTCAACTTCGTACTCATATTCTCATGAAAGCTTCTCCAAAATCTTGAGGTAAACTGTGAACCTCGATCAGACACGATCTTCTTTGGTACTCCATGTAAACACACAATCCGAGCCATATATAACTCTGCTAGCTGAGAACCTTTATAAGTAGTCTTCACGGGAATAAAGTGAGCCACTTTAGTCAATCTATCCACAATCACCCATATAGCATCATATCCTTTCTGGGTGCGAGGCAATCCAGTAATAAAATCCATACCAATCTCTTCCCATTTCCACTCGGGTATCTTCAGTGGGTGCAATAGTCCAGCTGGCCTCTGGTGTTCAGCCTTAACTCTTTGACATACATCGCACATAGCCACATGTGCAGCTACATCTCTCTTCAATCCATACCACCAATACTTTCGCTTCAAATCCTGATACATCTTGGTACTACCAGGATGAATAGAATAATCCGAGTCATGGGCCTCCTTCAATATAGTCTCACGAAGGCTTTCAATATCAGGAACACACATTCTGTCCTTGAACCATACAGTGCCTTGCTCATCTTCCGTAAATTCCGGAACTCGACCTTCAGTAATCAGATCCTTAATCTCTTTTATTTTAGCATCGTCAAGTTGACCTTTGCGGATTTCTTGCTCCAAAGTAGGTTCCACATCAATAGTGACTCCTTCAGTATGAGCAACTATCCCCAGGTTAAGTCTCCTAAAATCCTCAACAATCTCATCAGGTAGCTGAGCAACAATAGCTGAATGAACATGCTCCTTTCGACTCAAGGCATCTGCAACCAAATTTGCCTTGCCCGGGTGATAGTGAATCTCCAAATCATAATCCTTAATAAGCTCCAACCAACGGCGTTGCCTAAGGTTGAGATCCTTCTGAGTGAATATATACTTCAGACTCTTATGATCCGTATATACTTGGCACTTGGTCCCCATGATATAATGTCTCCAAATCTTAAGCGCATGCACAACGGCTGCCAATTCCAAGTCATGAGTGGGGTAGTTCAGTTCATGTTTGCGTAGCTGACGAGACGCATAGGCAATCACATGTCCTTCTTGCATGAGCACACATCCCAAGCCTTGGCCACATGCATCACAATAGATATCAAATCCTTTCTGTAGGTCTAGCATAACCAATACTGGTGGCGACATCAATCTTTTCTTCAATTGATCAAAGCTGTCTTGGCACTTTTCATCCCACTTAAATTCTCTTCCTTTCTCCAAAAGTGAAGTCATAGGTTTAGCAATCTTAGAAAATCCTTCAATAAATCTCCGATAGTAGCCTGCTAATCCCAAGAAACTCCGAATCTCAGTCACTGTAGTGGGTACTCTCCACTCCATTATCTCCTTAACCTTAGCAGGATCCACTGAAATTCCTCCATTAGAAATAATATGACCAAGAAATGGCACCTCACCAATCCAAAACTCGCACTTGCTGAACTTGGCATATAGCTGGTTATCTCGTAGCTTCTGTAGTACCAACCTCAGATGTTCCTCGTGATCACTATCACTCTTAGAATAGATAAGAATATCGTCGATGAATACCATGACGAATCTGTCCAAATACTCCATAAACACCTTATTCATCAAGTTCATAAAATAAGCTGGGGCATTGGTCAATCCAAACGACATAACTGTGAACTCATATAATCCATATCGAGTCGAGAATGCCGTCTTGGGAATATCCGATGGTCTAATCCTCATCTGATGGTAACCTGATCGGAGATCAATCTTCGAGAATACTCTAGCACCTCTCATCTGATCAAATAAATCCTCAATACGGGGGGATACTTGTTCTTCACAGTAACATCATTGAGAGATCTATAATCCACACACATCTGTTGCGATCCATCCTTCTTCTGTACAAACAGAACCGGCGCTCCCCAAGGTGAGGAACTCGGACGAATGTACCCAGCCTCTTGTAACTCAGTTAACTGCTTCTTAAGTTCCTTCAACTCCTCTACGGACATCCTATATGGCCGTTTAGAAATAGGGGCGGTTCCAGGTAGGAGATCAATAACAAACTCAACTTCTCTATCTGGTGGCATCCCTGGTAACTCCTCTAGAAAGACATCCGGAAAATCCCTAACCACCTGGATGTTGTCACCAACAAACTCCTCAGGCATAAAGAACATTGCACGCATGGATGAGGTGGTTACTGCAATATTAACTTGAAATGTTTCTCCTTTAGGACTAGTGAGCTCTATAGTACCTCTACCACATGCTATAATGGCCTTTGCCTTCCTTAACCAGGACATACCAAGGATCAGATCTATACTGCTGGCCTCTAATATTATAGCCGTAGCTCCAAATTCTCTCCCCATAATGGTTAATGTCAATCTAAGTGTCATTTGATTTGCCTCAATAGGCCCTTTAGGTGTGATTACTATCATGGGTTTTCTCATATTTAGCAGTGGTATCTCATTTGTGTTGGCATAACGAGCAGACATGAATGAATGTGTAGCACCAGAATCAAATAATATGGTTGCAGGAATTGCATTAACATAAAACATACCAAGTACGATGTCCCCACCATCCGGAGTAGCATCAACGCTGACTTGATTAACCTTGGCAATAGAATATCCCTTGCCAGATGCTGGAGTTTGCTGCCTGTTCTGAACTGGAGTAGTAGCAATCCTCTATGGGCAGACATTTGCATAATGACCAGTCTTCCCACACTTGAAACACGTAGTGCCTGGACTCTGTCCTAAAAACTTCGTCGGGGTGCCAGTGGGGGTAGCCTGTCGAGGAGGTGGAGTCCTCAGTGGTGATTGCTGAACTGGGCGCTGGCCTCCGCTAGTGCGAACTGGTGTACCCTGGGGTGAACTGTAGCGAGGACGAACACTGCTGCTTCCTTGTCCTTGAGATATAGCCTTTCTCTTCAAATCTCCCAGCTGAACACGCTTATGCTCAATAGCCAGGGCCTTATCAAGCAACCTCTGAAATGATGGAAACGTATGTGCCACTAGAGCATACTGCAGAGGTCCATTAAGTCCTTCAATAAAATGCTCCTGCTTCCTCTCATCTTCAGCAACTTCATCAGGGGCATATCTAGATAACTGGATAAACTTGTCGCGGTACTCGCTGACCGACATACTTCCTTGCTTCAGCGACAGAAATTCCTTTTTCTTAATCTTCATTAATCCAGCAGGTATATGATAATTCCGGAACTGTGTACCGAACTCTGCCCAAGTAATAATGTCAGCAGCATCGTGGGCAGCAGTATACGAATCCCACCAGTCGGCAGCAGGACCTGTCAGACGTCCAGAAGCATATAAAACCTTCTCCCGGTCAGTGCATTGTGCAATATTCAACATCTTCTCAACGGACTTCAGCCAATCATCCGCGTCCAGTGGATCAGGTGAGCTAGCAAATGTAGGTGGCTTATGACTCATGAACTCCCTATGCTTATCTCGGGGTGGAACTGTTGGTGGTGGAGGAGGCAGTGGTACTTGTTGCTGTTGCTGTTGTTGTTGTTGTTGTATTTGCTGTTGTAGCTGCTGTTGTTGCGCCCTCCTTTCATGGCGTATCTCCTCTCGCTCCTGGCGCAACTCCTGTCGTATCTCTTCTCTTTCTTGACGCATCTCCTAGCGTTCTTGCTGCATCTGTGCACGCATATCTGCCATGGTATCCGTCATTTGCTGCATCATCCTCATCTGAGCAGCAACCAGTGGGTCAACTCCGCCTGGTGGAGGATTAGGAGGATTCATCTCTGCAGGCTATGGCTAGGGTTGTCTATATATCCACCGAGTGTGTCGATTAGGAGGCAAATCAATTCCACCACCCCGCCTGGTATTGACCATCTGAGTTAGATACATATGGTAAGAGAATAGTAGACAAGGCAGGTATTTACAAATCAGGTTACTTTGGGGGACTTTTTAGCTAAGCAGATTAATATTTTACCTACCATAGCTAATTTATTGCCTTATGGTGGTACATACTAAGATGTCCATCTATAATAATTCAATCAATCAAAGAAGCAAATCAGGCATTTAGCATCAGCACAATCAAACAATATTTTTAAAGAAAATAGTTTTAAATTTTGTCTTGGGTTCCCTATCTCTAAAAAAGATCATAGTGGTAGGATTCCAAGGTGTGAAATCCATCTTGTCTTAGAGTAGAAAAGATAAGATTAACCAGAATAGAGTAGCAAAAGGTGCGATAAGATCAAGATGAGATAAGTATAGAATGAATCAGAATAAGATAAGTAGGTAAGGGGTTGTCCATTTCTATCTAGGTTTCATCCTACAGTCAACATTTCCTCTGATACCACTTCTGTCACACCCGGCTTTAAGGAACAAAGCCAGGTGCATCTCATACATGTGCCAAGAAGACAACATATATAATAACAGAGTGTATAGAGATAAATGTCAATAACATCAGAGTACTTATTACATAGCGGAAGACTTATTACAAAATAAAAGAATAAATATAAAACGAACTAAGGATCGTCGGCGCCAATGTCAACTAAGAAACGCCACCTAGATCAGATCATACTCCTCGCCTTGTGGCTCCTCCTGAACCACCTGCTCTTCTCCTGTGGGGGGGTGTGAGACAGCAAGGGTGAGCTCACACATGATCATAGCTCAACAAGTTGTGGGGAACCAGGTGGACATAAACTCACAAAGGTGTGAGTTCATGTGATGTGTAAGGCTAATCAATGATAGGGGTTAAAGCTGAGCATTGCTTTTAAGTAGTTGGTCAAACTTTTATTAGCAGTTACTAAGTGTAAGTAAATACCAAACCTTAAATAAAGTAATAGAACAGAATTAATAATAAACCCATGCAATGCAAATGATAAAATTGAATTTAAGTTCCATAATTTAAAAATCAGAGAGTCCTGAGCTGCTCATGACCATGAGCTCGGCTAGTATACTAGTTTTACACTCTGCAGAGGTTGTACCCTTTACCCACAAGTCATGTTACCCATCTGCCAAGGGGTCGCGACTCCCATACACCTCTACCTAGGAAGCGCGGTAGGGCAACACTACGAGGCCTTTACAAAGTTCCACTAGCTTCTGAAAACCCGCTACAGTTTATGGGAAGAGCACTTGCAAGAATCCCCCGTCTGACCGCCATCGCAGCTAAATCAACCCGAGAACCTCCTTGCATGCAACTCCCCTACTGCCCTTGCCCCTTTCGGGTAAGGTAGTCTTCCACTAGCTTTCCTAATTAGTCAGCCAAGGGCGTCCCATTAAACCCTTGTGGTGGCACGTGTTACTCAAGTTAAGCTCTATGTTCCAATTAACATTAATGATCTCAACATGAACATAAATAGAATAACAAAAAGAATTGGAACATAGAGGTAATAAATGATTATCCCAAAACCATATATAAAGCAATAGCAAACTACCCAAGTGATTCAGGGGTAAACAAGGTAATGAGATAAACAATCTAGGGTGACCTATTGGGTCCCATCAAAATTAACCTATGCATGGATAAGTGATATTAAAGAACTTATTAGGTAAAAAGTGGTCAAGGGCACAACTTGCCTTCAATGAGCTCCTGCTCAGCTACTTCAACCTGCTGCTCACCAGGATCCTCGGTCACGTGCTCCTCTACTCGCCACAATACAAACAAGCACAGTATATAGAAAAATTAACATCACACCAAACATATATACAAAATACACAGTAATAATCTACATAATAAAATAAAATCCTACGAACAGGAATCATAATTTTTGGAGTTATAGATTTTAAGTTATGGATTTTCAAAGGTTTTATGTGTTTAAAATAGATTAAGTGAGGAATTAAATTTCTTACTGTTTTCATGACAAAACAGAGACACTAAGTGATAGATAATAAAATTACAAAAATTTAGAAAGTAGAATGGAGTAATTCGGAGTTCATATGTATTTTCTATGAATTATTGAAGTTCTACAATTATTTTCCTATTAAAAATCTATTTTCTATTTCATTTATTCAATTTAAGCAATCTCTGGACTGTAACACCCAAATGTGCACATCATATGATAAGAGGTTATTCCCTTGAATATTTTATCTCTATTTAGTGGAGCATGTGAACACCACATTTAAAAACAAGTAATTAATAAAAGACATACCACAAAATTTTGCATCATGTTGGTTTTTCACTCTTGTGTGCATTTTGTGACAATATTACAACAATGTAAAAAGGAAATATGTTAAATATCCAAATGGGGATTTAAATCCTAAAATAATCCTAGAACTAAGGAAAGAGAGAAAGGATACAAAAATATAAATAATATATATAAAAATATTTGAAACTTTTATGGCACCATGTAATCTAAGGATTAATTTGTCACAAGTCTAAATTTAAATCAGGATTTAAATTGGAATTTCTGAAATAATGGAGAAAAAGGAAATAAAAGAAAAAGAAAAAAGAATACTATACCTGGATGGGCCGGCGAACCTGATTTCGGCCCATCAGAACACTCTGCGTACAGCCCGGCTATCTCCACCGCGCTTCTGCGCTGACAGCGGGGCCCACTGCTCGGTCGCAGGAACACGCCCTTGTGTCCGATGTGTCTGCGCTCCTCACGTGTGGCTGCTACACGGACCCACCAGACAGACTCACGGGCACCGGACTCCGTCTTCTTCACCGCAACGAACACACGAGCATGGCGGAGCTTCGCCGTAGATTTCGGGGCCCGTTGCAGTCGCTCGGTTCCTTACCGCGTCTACAAATAGGCGGTCCCACGACCCTGCCGCTCGTGCCCTATTTCCCCAACGCAGCCCACCACGCAGCTGCGCCCGCCATTGCCGCCAGAAGAGAAAACAGAGAACGTCGTCGCTGTCGTGATTACGCGCCCTAGTCATCGCTCTGGCCTCGGACGGCGGTGGGGGTCTTCCTTGGGGCATCCCGGTGCTTGTGGTGTCCTCGGCGGACGCGATTCGTGGACAGCGGGCAAGGATTTCATCGCCGTCGTGCTCACGCCGCCGCAGACCCGCCATTCTCCGTGGCCAGGCTCGCCCGCGCGATAATTCGTGGTGAGTATCCCTCCTACGTATTCATGCGATAGCTGTAATCATTTCGCGCTAGTGGGATCGAGGATTAGTGTCGGGGATCGCTGGCCAGGGAGGTCGCCGGCGCGGCAGGTGCATCGGCCTGGGTTCGCGCGGCGCCGTCGTGTGTATCTCTGGTTGGGGAAGATCGCGCATGACCGTTGGATGCATCGTGGACGGCCATGATTAGAGCTAGGTGATGATTCAGTCAAAGCGCGCAGTGACCGTTGATGCGGTATCCGACGGTGGAGATCCACGGCGTGGTATTGAGTCAACCGATCGCGTGGTGGCCGTTAGATTAGGATCCGAGGACGTGTGCCGCGTACCGCTTCGGGTGGGTGTGAGTTTTGATCTGGCGCGTCCATTTTTAATCAGGCGGCTGGCAAACCGCGTTACTCATTCAACCGTGCGGGTTTGCAAAAGAGCCCTCGGGAAACTCAGAAATGAACCCGCCGTCCATGCCTGGGTTTTCTGAGTCTTAGGAATTTTTACGCGCCAGCCCCTGCGCTTCCTAGTATTTGAGGCCCAATCCAGAGAACTTTGAAAATCAGAAATTAATATTAGAAATCGATTTTTAATACAAAAACAAATGTTAAAACTTGTATAATTCATAGAAAATGCATAGGAACTCCAAATTGGTCCATTCCAGTTCCTAAATTTTTGTAATAATACTGTCTATCCATTAGTGCCTCTGTTCTAACATGACAAACACATTAAAATTATTCTTTCACTTAATCTTGTATTAAATGCATAAAACCTTAGAAAATCCATAACTTAAAATATATAACTCCAAATTTAATGATTCCAGTTCCTGTGATCATATTTTAATGTCTAGTATATTACTGCATATTTTGTTTACATGTTTGATGTGATGTTTATTTATGCTATACTATGTATGTATTGTGTTGATGCGAGTAGACGAGCAACCTACTGTGGAACCTGAGCTTCAACAAGTTGAAGTAGCTGAGCAGGAGCTCGTTGAAGGCAAGTTGTGCCCTTGATCACTTCTTTTACCCATTCATGTTCTTATTATTCATAATGATCTGCATAGGATAATTTTGCTGGGACCCAATAGGATGCCCTAGATTTTGACTATCTTTATACCTTGCTTCACCACTGGTTTTACTACTAAAGTTTTGGGTAGTACATGCTATTGCTTTATGTGGATTTGGGTATAGAGATATTCATCACTCATTGTTATATTATTTATTGTTATCTGTTTTATTATTCCTTGTTCATGTTAAGATCATTATGTTAAAACTACTTTCTCTATTAAAAATATTGGTTGATTGTTCTGATGATCAATGTATGATTTGCTTCTTTGATTGATTGAATTATTATAGATGGACATCTTAGCATGTACCAACATAAGGTAATAAATTAGCTATGGTAGGTAAAACATTAAACTGCTTAGCTAATAAATCCTCCAAAGTAACATGATTGTAATTACTGCCTTGTCTACTATTTTCTTACCATATGTATCTAACTCAGATGGTCAATACCAGGCGGGGTGGTGGAATTGATTTGCCTCCTAACCGACACACTCGAAGGATATATAGACAACCTCAGCCACAGCCCGCAGAGATGAATCCTCCTAATCCTCCACCAGGTGGAGTTGACCCACTGGTTGCTGCTCAGATGGCGGTGATGCAGCAAATGGCAGATACTATGGCTGATATGCGTGCCCAGATGCAGCAAGAACGCCAAGAGATGCGTCAGGAAAGAGAAGATATACGCCAGGAGCTGCGCCAGGAGAGAGATGAGATACGCCAAGAAAGGAGGGCGCAACAACAGCAAATGCAACAACAGCAACAGCAGCAACAAGTGCCACTGCCTCCACCACCACCACCAGCTCCACCCCGAGATAAGCACCGGGAGTTCATGAGTCATAAGCCACCTACATTCGCTAGCTCACCTGATCCACTGGACGCGGATGATTGGCTGAAAGCGATTGAGAAGATGCTCAACATTGCACAATGCACTGACCGGGAGAAGGTTTTATATGCTTCTGGACGTCTGATTGGTCCTGCTGCTGACTGGTGGGATTCTTATACTGCTGCCCATGATGCTGCTGATACTATTACTTGGGCAGAGTTCAGTACACAATTCAGGAACTACCATATTCCAGCGGGTATGATAAAGATCAAGAAGAAGGAATTTCTGTCGCTGAAGCAAGGAAGTATGTCAGTCAGCGAGTACCGCGACAAGTTTATTCAGCTATCCAGATATGCCCCTGAAGAAGTTGCTGAAGACGAGAGGAAGCAGGAGCATTTCATTGAAGGACTTAATGGACCACTGCAGTATGCTCTAGTGGCACACACATTCCATCATTTCAGAGACTGTTGGATAAGGCTCTTGCTATTGAACACAAGCGTGTTCAACTGGGTGATTTGAAGAGGAAGGCTATCTCGCAAGGACAGGGTAGCAGCAGTGTTCGTCCTCGCTACAGTTCGCCATAGGGTACACCGACTCGACCAGGAGGACCACGCCCAGTTCAGCAATCACCACTGAGGACTCCACCTCCTCGACAGGCTACTCCCACGGGCACCCCGACGAAGTTTGCAGGATAGAGTCCGGGCACTCAATGTTTCAAGTGTGGGAAGATTGGTCATTATGCAAATGTCTGCCCACAGAGGATTGCTACTACTCCAGCTCAGAACAAGCAACAGACCCCTGGCAAGGGATATTCTATAGCCAGGGTGAATCAAGTCAGCGTTGATGATACTCCTGATGGTGGGGACCTCGTAATTGGTATGTTTTATGTTAATGCAATTCCTGCAACCATACTATTTGATTCTGGTGCTACACATTCATTCATGTCTGCTAGATATGCCCACACAAATGAAATACCACTGCTAAATATGAGAAAACCCCTGATAGTAATTACTCCTAAAGGGCCTGTTGAGGCGAATCAAATGACACGTAGATTGACATTAACCATTATGGGTAGAGATTTTGGAGCTACTGCTATAATATTAGAGTCAAGCAGTATAGATCTGATCCTTGGTATGTCATGGCTAAGAAAGGCAAAGGCCGTCATAGCATGTGGTAGAGGTACCATAGAGCTCACTACCACTAAAGGAGAAAGATTTCAAGTTAATATTGCAGTAACCTCCTCATCCATGCGTGCAATGTTCTTTATGCCTGAGGAGTTTGTTGGTGACAACATCCGGGTGGTTAGAGATTTTCCGGATGTCTTTCCAGAAGAGTTACCAGGGATGCCACCTGATAGAGAAGTTGAGTTTGTGATTGATCTCTTACCTGGAACCGCCCCTATTTCTAAACGGCCATATAGGATGTCCGTAGAGGAGTTGAAGGAACTTAAGAAGCAGTTAACTGAGTTACAAGAGGCGGGGTACATTCGTCCGAGTTCCTCACCTTGGGGAGCACCGGTGTTATTTGTGCAGAAAAAGGATGGATCGCAACGGATGTGTGTGGATTATAGATCTCTTAATGATGTTACGGTGAAGAACAAGTATCCATTACCCCGTATTGAGGATTTATTTGATCAGATGAGAGGTGCTAGAGTATTCTCGAAGATTGATCTCCGATCCGGTTACCATCAGATGAAGATTAGACCATCGGATATTCCTAAGACGGCTTTCTCAACCCGATATGGATTATATGAGTTTACTGTTATGTCATTTGGATTAACCAATGCACCAGCTTATTTCATGAATTTGATGAATAAGGTGTTTATGGAGTATTTGGACAGATTCGTCGTGGTATTCATCGACGATATTCTTATTTATTCTCAGAGTGATAGCGATCATGAGGAACATCTGAGATTGGTGCTACAGAAGCTACGAGATAATCAACTCTATGCCAAGTTCAGCAAGTGCGAGTTTTGGATTGGCGAAGTGCCATTTCTTGGTCATATTATTTCTAATGGGGGAATAGCAGTGGATCCTGCTAAAGTTAAGGAGATTATGGAGTGGAGAGTGCCCACTACAGTTACTGAGATTCGTAGTTTCTTGGGACTCGCAGGATATTATCGGAGATTTATTGAGGGATTCTCTAAGATTGCCAAGCCTATGACATCGCTTTTGGAGAAAGGAAAAGAATTTAAGTGGGATGAGAAATGTCAAGAAAGCTTTGATCAATTGAAGGAGAAATTGATGTCACCTCCAGTATTGGTTATGCCAGACTTGCAGAAAGGATTTGATATTTATTGTGATGCATGTGGCCAAGGACTTGGATGTGTGCTTATGCAAGAAGGTCATGTGATTGCCTATGCATCTCGTCAGTTGAGGAAGCATGAATTGAACTACCCCACTCATGACTTGGAATTAGCAGCGGTTGTACATGCACTTAAGATTTGGAGACACTATATTATGGGAACTAAGTGCCAAGTATACACGGATCATAAGAGTTTGAAGTATATATTCACTCAGAAGGATCTCAACCTTAGGCAACGCCGTTGGTTGGAGCTCATCAAGGATTATGATTTGGAGATTCACTATCACCCGGGCAAGGCGAATTTGGTCGCAGATGCCTTGAGTCGGAAGGAGCAAGTTCATTCTGCCTTCGTTGTCCAACTACCCGATGAATTAGCGAAAGATTTTGAGAAGCTCAACCTGGGAATTGTTACTCATACTAAAGGAGTTACCATTGAGTTGGAACCTACCTTGGAGCAAGAGATTCGTAAAGGTCAGGTTGGTGATGCTAAGATTCAAGAGATTAAGGATCTTATTACTGAAGGAAGAGTTCCGGAGTTCACGGAGGATGAGCAAGGTACTATATGGTTCAAAGACCGGATATGTGTTCCGGAGATCGATAGCCTCCGTGAGGCTATATTGAAAGAAGCTCATGATTCTGATTACTCCATCCACCCTAGAAGCACTAAGATGTATCAAGATTTGAAGCGAAAGTATTGGTGGTATGGACTGAAAAGAGATGTGGCTGCTCATGTGGCTAAGTGTGATGTATGTCAAAGAGTTAAGGCTGAACATCAAAGACCCGCTGGACTATTGCACCCATTGAAGATACCCGAGTGGAAATGGGAAGAAATTGGTATGGATTTCATTGTTGGACTACCCCGCACTCCAGCAGGATATGACTCTATTTGGGTAATTGTGGACAGATTGACAAAGGTGGCTCATTTTATACCAGTGAGGACTAATTATACGGGAGCCAAGCTAGCAGAATTGTATATGACTCGAATAGTTTGTCTACATGGAGTGCCTAAGAAGATCATGTCTGATCGAGGATCACAGTTTACTTCTCGATTTTGGAAGAAGTTGCATGAGAGCTTGGATACAAAGTTGAATTTCAGTTCAGCCTACCATCCCCAGACTGATGGACAGACAGAGAGGACTAATCAAGTGCTGGAAGATATGTTAAGAGCTTGTGCTCTCAAGCATGGTGGCAGTTGGGAGAAGAGTTTACCATATGCAGAGTTCTCTTATAATAATAGCTACCAGGCCAGTTTGAAGATGTCTCCATTTGAGGCTTTGTATGGCAGGAAATGCAGGACTCCACTGTATTGGGATCAGACTGGAGAAAGACAGTTCTTTGGGCCTGAATTGATTCAAGAGGCAGAAGAGCAAGTACAAATGATAAGAGAAAATTTGAGAATTGCACAGTCCAGACAAAAGAGCTATGCTGATAATAGGAGAAGATTACTGGAGTTTAAGGAGGGTGATCATGTCTATTTGAAGGTGTCACCACTTCGTGGTATGAGGAGATTTAAAGTTAAAGGAAAGTTGTCCCCTCGCTTCATTGGACCTTTCTTGATCTTAAAGCGAGTGGGTGAAGTTGCATATCAACTGGAGTTACCCGATCATCTGTCAGATGTACATGATGTGTTCCATGTATCTCAACTAAAGAAGTGCCTTAGGGTACCTGAGGAGCAGTTACCAATGGAGGACCTTAGTGTTCAAGAGGATTTGACTTATGTTGAGTACCCTATCAAGATTTTGGACACTTTGACTCGAGTTACAAGAAACAAGGTTATAAAGATGTGCAAAGTTCAATGGAGCCACCACGGTGAAGATGAAGCTACTTGGGAAAGAGAAGAAGAGCTTCGCATAGACTTCCCCCATCTTTTCCCTAGATCTTCTTAAATCTCGAGGACGAGATTCTTTTTAAGGGGGGTAGGATTTGTAACACCCAAATGTGCACATCATATGATAAGAGGTTATTCCCTTGAATATTTTGTCTCTATTTAGTGGAGCATGTGAACACCACATTTAAAAACAAGTAATTAATAAAAGACATACCACAAAATTTTGCATCATGCTGGTTTTTCACTCTTGTGTGCATTTTGTGACAATATTACAACAATGTAAAAAGGAAATATGTTAAATATCCAAATGGGGATTTAAATCCTAAAATAATCCTAGAACTAAGGAAAGAGAGAAAGGATACAAAAATATAAATAATATATATAAAAATATTTGAAACTTTTATGGCACCATGTAATCTAAGGATTAATTTGTCACAAGTCTAAATTTAAATCAGGATTTAAATTGGAATTTCTGAAATAATGGAGAAAAAGGAAATAAAAGAAAAAGAAAAAAGAATACTATACCTGGATGGGCCGGCGAACCTGATTTCGGCCCATCAGAACACTCTGCGTACAGCCCGGCTATCTGCACCGCGCTTCTGCGCTGACAGCGGGGCCCACTGCTCAGTCGCAGGAACGCGCCCTTGTGTCTGATGTGTCTGCGCTCCTCACGTGTGGCTGCTACACGGACCCACCAGACAGACTCACGGGCACCGGACTCCGTCTTCTTCACCGCAACGAACACACGAGCATGGCGGAGCTTCGCCGTAGATTTCGGGGCCTGTTGCAGTCGCTCGGTTCCTTACCGCGTCTACAAATAGGCGGTCCCACGACCCTGCCGCTCGTGCCCTATTTCCCCAATGCAGCCCACCACGCAGCCGCGCCCGCCATTGCCGCCAGAAGAGAAAACAGAGAACGTCGTCGCTGTCGTGATTACGCGCCCTAGTCATCGCTCTGGCCTCGAACGGCGGTGGGGGTCTTCCTTGGGGCATCCCGGTGCTTGTGGTGTCCTCGGCGGACGCGATTCGTGGACAGCGGGCAAGGATTTCATCGCCGTCGTGCTCACGCCGCCGCAGACCCGCCATTCTCCGTGGCCAGGCTCGCCCGCGCGATAATTCGTGGTGAGTATCCCTCCTACGTATTCATGCGATAGCTGTAATCATTTCGCGCTAGTGGGATCGAGGATTAGTGTCGGGGATTGCTGGCCAGGGAGGTCGCCGGCGCGGCAGGTGCGTCGGCCTGGGTTCGCGCGGCGCCGTCGTGTGTATCTCTGGTTGGGGAAGATCGCGCATGACCGTTGGATGCATCGTGGACGGCCATGATTAGAGCTAGGTGATGATTCAGTCAAAGCGCGCAGTGACCGTTGATGCGGTATCCGACGGTGGAGATCCACGGCGTGGTATTGAGTCAACCGATCGCGTGGTGGCCGTTAGATTAGGATCCGAGGACGTGTGCCGCGTACCGCTTCGGGTGGGTGTGAGTTTTGATCTGGCGCGTCCATTTTTAATCAGGCGGCTGGCAAACCGCGTTACTCATTCAACCGTGCGGGTTTGCAAAAGAGCCCTCGGGAAACTCAGAAATGAACCCGCCGTCCATGCCTGGGTTTTCTGAGTCTTAGGAATTTTTACGCGCCAGCCCCTGCGCTTCCTAGTATTTGAGGCCCAATCCAGAGAACTTTGAAAATCAGAAATTAATATTAGAAATCGATTTTTAATACAAAAACAAATGTTAAAACTTGTATAATTCATAGAAAATGCATAGGAACTCCAAATTGGTCCATTCCAGTTCCTAAATTTTTGTAATAATACTGTCTATCCATTAGTGCCTCTGTTCTAACATGACAAACACATTAAAATTATTCTTTCACTTAATCTTGTATTAAATGCATAAAACCTTAGAAAATCCATAACTTAAAATATATAACTCCAAATTTAATGATTCCAGTTCCTGTGATCATATTTTAATGTCTAGTATATTACTGCATATTTTGTTTACATGTTTGATGTGATGTTTATTTATGCTATACTATGTATGTATTGTGTTGATGCGAGTAGACGAGCAACCTACTGTGGAACCTGAGCTTCAACAAGTTGAAGTAGCTGAGCGGGAGCTCGTTGAAGGCAAGTTGTGCCCTTGATCACTTCTTTTACCCATTCATGTTCTTATTATTCATAATGATCTGCATAGGATAATTTTGCTGGGACCCAATAGGATGCCCTAGATTTTGACTATCTTTATACCTTGCTTCACCACTGGTTTTACTACTAAAGTTTTGGGTAGTACATGCTATTGCTTTATGTGGATTTGGGTATAGAGATATTCATCACTCATTGTTATATTATTTATTGTTATCTGTTTTATTATTCCTTGTTCATGTTAAGATCATTATGTTAATGGGAACATGGAGAACCACCCGGGAAAACAGTGCTACCACAAGGGTTTAATGGGACGCCCTTGGCTGATTAACTAGGAAAGCTAGGGGAGGGCTACCTTACCCGAAAGGGGCAAGGGCAGTAGGGGAGAGGTCAGTGTAGGGAGGTCCCTGGTTGATTTTGCTGCGATGGCGGTCAGCCAGGAACCCTGCACTGGATCTTCCTATAAACTGTAGCGGGTAGTCTGAAGCTAGTGGAACTTTGTAAAGGCCTCGTAGTGGTACCCTGCCTCGCTTCCTAGGTAGAGGTGTATGGAGTCTGATCAACTCTGTGGCAAATGGGTAACACAACTTGTGGGTAAAGATGCGCAACCTCTGCAGAGTGTAAAACTGGTATACTAGCCGTGCTCACGGTCATGAGCGGCTCGGACACTCACATGATTAAATTATGGAACTTAAACTTAACATGTCATTTCATTGCATTTGGGATTATTTTATTATTACTTTTATTTATTATTACTATGGTTTGGTATTCACTTACACTTAGTAACTGCTAATAAAATTTTGACCAACTTATAAAAGCAATGCTCAGCTTCAGCCTTTATTTCATTGATCAGCCTTACACTTCATGAACTCCCACCTTTGGTGAGTTCATGCCACATTATTCCCCACGACTTGTTGAGCTATGAACGTATGTGAGCTCACTCTTGCTGTCTCACACCCCCACAGGAGAAGAGCAGGTGGTTCAGGAGGAGCCGCCTAACACTGAGGAGTTCGATCTGATCTAGGTGGCGTTTCTCAGTCGACATTGGCGCCGACGATCCTTAGTTCGTTTTATATTTATCTTTATTTTGTAATAAGTCTTCCGCTATGTAATAAATACTCTGATGTTTATGACATTTATCTCTATACACTCTGTTATTATATATGTTGTCTTCTTTGGCGCATGTATGAGATGCACCTGGCTTTGTTCCTTAAAGCCGGGTGTTACATGGACTGGGCGCACTATTTATATAGAGTGCAGGGGGCTCGGGGTAAAATGTCCAAGACACAGTGAACAGTTGAATATAGATGGCGGGTTGAATCTCTAAAACCGTAAGGGCTCTTTTGCAAAACCTGTGCCGTGAAGGGGTATGCGCCGATCTCAGCCGTTCAGTCCTCAACCGAGGGCCCGGATTAGTTTTTAACTTATACCGAACCGGTACGCTACGCCGTCCGTTGATTTGAAGATCTATGGCTCCGCGATCCGCACACGACATCGACCGTCCGATCGCATCTAACGGTCCAGATCTAAAGCGCGAAGGGGTATCCTACAATCTAATCTTGACCGTTCAACAAGGATCGGACCGCCTAGGTTTGTCTTCAACCTACCTCGTCGCGCAGCAAGGGCCGGGAGATGCCCCACCCGGCGGAGCTCCCACCGGTGTGCCGCCGAATTTGCCCGCCCTGGTGACCGAGCTCCCACATCGATGTGCGAAAAACCAAATTGAAGCTAAGGCGGTAACTAAGGAGGTGTTTTACCGGAAGTAATTGCGACGAAGAAGGCCGGCCGCGTTGTGTGGCGGATCCAAGATTGTCGCGGTCGTTGGCGAGGAATTTCCCGAGCTACGGCAATCTCCACTCCCAATCGTAGTCGCTGGCGACTTCTTCAGACACACCCCAAGGACAGGAGCACGGTCGTTGAAGCAAATCACCGGCGATGCAACGAACACACACACGGCGGCGGCACCAGCGCTTCACCCAGCGACGGATTCGCTCACGATATTGTCTTCAGCGTCCCAGGGGTTTGGGGCTGGGTGCGAACTAGGAGGGGGAAGAGGAAAGGTGCACGACTTCATTTGTACCTAGCCCGGGGCGGCGGTCAGGTCAACCACCCGCGAGCTTCGCGGCGGAGCGGCTGCGTACACCACGACACGGTCTTCGCGGGGTCGTTGTAACAGTGACGAAGCAGCTGACAAGCCGGCCCGCGTGACAGTGAAACAGATGAGTGCGCGGCGTGGAGGTTATGTCTGGTCACAGGGTCCCACCGCGCAGTGAGTCGAGAGGGAGGGGAAATGCGGTGCCACTGACTAGACTGGCCCACATGTCGGCGCCGCGGATAGGTAGTGGACTGTGCGGATCAGAAGAGAAGTTGGGCCGAGTGTGAGGTTAGGCAGCCCATGTGAATAATTCTGTAATTTTTTTATTTTCCTTTATTTTCTTCTCTCTTTATTCACCATTTCAAATTTGAATTTGGTTATGAACTCCACCCTTGATCAAAAAAATATATTAATTCATATATTAATGGAAGGAAAATATATTCCTATTTATATATTTATTTTTTTCTTTATTTGCATAGCATTTTCCTTTCTTTTCTCAATTTCTAGAGTTTCTTTTTTTGAATTAATATATTTCTTGTCACACTATTCTATGTTGTCACAAAATGTACACAAAATAAAATCCAGCATGATGCATAATTTAGTTGAGTGTCTTTTGTTGATTATTTATTGGTGTACGTGAGGTGTCCACATGAAATAATGAATATAGATAACACATATATGTATACAGGGACATAATTTCTCTTTTTAGATTTTTGCTTACAAAGTGGGTATTACAAATCCTACCCTCCTTAAAAATAATCTCGTCCTCGAGATTTAGGAGGAACGAGGGAAAAGATGGGGAAAATCTATACGAAGCTCTTCTTCTCTTTCCCAAGTTGCTTCATCTTCACCGTGGTGACTCCATTGCACTTTGCACATCTTTATCACCTTATTTCTTGTAACTCGAGTCAATGTATCAAGAAACTTGATCGGGTACTCCGTGTAAGTCAAATCACCCTGAACACTGAGCTCTTCCACCGTGTTGATCTCTTTGTGGTTATTGTGTTTTACTAAGACTCCTCTCTAGCCACTTGGCATTATTGTGCTAACTCCTAATCAAGTTTTGTGGCATTAAGTTTTCATGTTTCACAGGATCACCTATTCACCCCCCCCCCCTCTAGGTGCTCTCAATTGGTATCGGAGCCGTTCTCTTCAAGAAAGGGACTAATCGCCCGAAGAGATGGATCCCAAGGGCAAGGGGATTGTGATCAATGATAAGGAGAAGGAGTCCTTCGTCAACGAGCCGAAAGATGACAAGCCTACCGACTCGGGCTCGGGCTACAAACAAAAAAATGGGAAGAAGAAGAAGAAGAAGACAAGGCGCATCAAGGAGATCGTCTACTACGACGACAGCGACGAGTCCTCTTCTTTCCAAAAGGACAACGACGACAACGACTACGAGAAAAAGAAAACAATCAATTCGAACTTTTCTTTTGATTACTCTTGTATTCCGCAAAGTACCAATGCTCACTTACTCTCCATTCCACTTGGTAAACCTCCTCACTTTGATGGAGAGGACTACGGATTTTGGAGTCACAAAATGCGTAGTCACTTGTTCTCTCTCCATCCAAGCATATGGGAGATAGTAGAGAGTGGAATGAAATTTGATAGTACTGATAGTCCCATGTTCATTAATGAGCAAATTCACAAAAATGCACAAGCTACTACTGTTCTTCTAGCTTCATTGTGCAGGGACGAATACCATAAGGTGAGTGGCTTGGATAACGCCAAGCAGATTTGGGACACCCTCAAGATCTCACATGAGGGGAACGATGTCACCATGCTCACCAAAATGGAGTTGGTGGAGGGCGAACTTTGGAGATTTGCGATGATTAGGGGCGAGGAGCCAACCCAAACGTACAACCGGCTCAAGACCCTCGTCAACAAAATAAGGAGCTATGGAAGCACGCGATGGACGGACCACGACGTCGTCTGCCTAATGCTAAGGTCCTTTATTGTCCTCGATCCACATCTTGTGAACAATATTCGTGAGAATCCTAGGTACACCAAGATGACGCCCGAGGAGATACTTGGAAAGTTTGTAAGCGGACGGATGATGATCAAGGAGGCAAGATACGTCGACGATGCATTAAATGGCCCAATCCAAGAGCCTCAAACTATTGCTCTCAAGGCAACGAGGAGCAAGGAGGCGCTACCTAGCAAGGTGGCGCAAGTTGAGGTGGCCGGGCTTAATGATGAAGAGATGGCCCTCATCATCAAGCGCTTCAAGACGGCGCTAAAGGGTCGCAAGGGGCAGCCTAACAAGAACAAGACGAAGGGAAAGCGCTCATGCTTCAAATGTGGTAAGATTGGTCATTTTATCGCTAATTGTCCCGATAATGATAGTGACCAGGAACAAGGGAACAAGATGGAAAAGAAAAAGACGTACAAGAAGGCTAAGGGCGAGGCACACCTTGGCAAGGAGTGGGACTCGGATTGTTCGTCGTCCGACTCCGACAACGAAGGGCTCGCCGCCACCGCCTTCAACAAGTCATCCCTCTTCCCCAATGAGAATCACACTTGCCTCATGGCAAGGGAAAAGAAGGTAAGCACTCGTAATACTAGTACTTACGCTTCCTCAAGTGATGAAGAATCTAGCAATGACGAAATAGACTATTCATGTTTATTCAAGGGCTTAGATAGAACTAAGGTTGATAAGATTAATGAGTTGATAGATGCCTTGAATGATAAGAATAGATTATTAGAAAAGCAAGAGGATCTTTTGTATGAAGAACATGATAAGTTTGTAGAGGCTCAAAAATCCCTTGCTTTAGAAATTAAAAGGAATGAAATGCTTTCTTGTGAATTGTCTACATGCCATGACTCTATTTCTAGCTTAAAGAGCATAAATGATGATTTGTATGCTAAGTTAGAAATAGCTAATAAATCAACACCTTGTGTAGAACATGTTACATTTTGCAATAGGTGTAAAGATTTCAATATTGATGCTTGTAGCGAACACCTAGCTTCAATTTCTAAATTGAATGATGAAGTGGCTAGTCTTAATGCCTACTTAAGACTAGCAAAAGTGAATTTGATAAGCTAAAATTTGCAAGGGATGCCTACATGATTGGTAGACACCCCTCAATTAAGGATGGTCTTAGCTTCAAGAGGGAAGTCAAGAACTTAACAAGCCATAAGGCTTCCATCTCCGCCAAGGAGAAAGGGAAGGCCCCTATGGCTAGTAGTGCTCAAAAGAATCATGCATTTATTTATAAGAAATTTTCTAGAAATATTCATCATGATAAGAGTTGTAATGCTTATGATTCAAATGCAATGTTTGCTTCAACTTCTTCCTATATGCATGGTAGAGATATGCCTAGGAGAAATGTCATTCATCATATGCCTAGAAGAAATGTTGCTCATGTTCCTAGGAAGATTAATGAACCTTCTACAATTTATCATGCTTGCAATGCTTCCTTTGCAATTTGTAGAAAGGATAGAAAGGTGATTGCTAGGAAATTAGGGGCAAAATGCAAGGGAGATAAAACTTGCATTTGGGTCCCTAAGGATATTGTGACTAACCTTGTAGGACCCAACAAGAGTTGGGTACCTAAAACCCAAGCCTAAATTTGCCTTGAAGGTTTATGCATCCGGGGGTTCAAGCTGGATTATCGACAGCGGATGCACAAACCACATGACGGGGGAGAAGAAGATGTTCACCTCCTACATCAAGAACAAAGATTCCTAAGACTCAATCATATTCGGTGATGGGAACCAAGGCAAGGTGAAAGGGTTAGGAAAGATTGCTATTTCATCCGAGCACTCCATTTCTAATGTATTCTTAGTTGAGTCGCTTGGATATAATTTGTTATCCGTTAGTCAATTATGCAATATGGGATATAATTGTTTATTCACAAATGTAGATGTGTCTGTCTTTAGAAGAAGTGATGGTTCACTAGCTTTTAAGGGTGTATTAGACGGCAAACTCTATTTAGTTGATTTTGCAAAAGAGGAGGCCGGTCTAGATGCATGCTTAATCGCTAAGACTAGCATGGGCTGGCTGTGGCATCGCCGTTTAGCTCATGTAGGGATGAAGAACCTTCACAAGCTTCTAAAGGGAGAACATGTGATAGGTCTAACTAATGTAACTTTCGAAACAGATAGACCTTGTGCAGCTTGTCAAGCAGGTAAACAGGTGGGAAGCTCTCATCATACCAAAAATGTGATGACCACATCAAGACCTTTGGAGATGCTTCATATGGACCTCTTCGGACCCGTCGCCTATCTAAGCATAGGAGGAAGTAAGTATGGTCTTGTTATAGTTGATGATTTTTCTCGCTTCACTTGGGTATTCTTTTTGCAGGATAAATCTGAAACCCAAGGGACCCTCAAGCGCTTCCTAAGGAGAGCTCAAAATGTGTTTGAGCTCAAGGTGAAGAAGATAAGGAGCGACAACGGGTCCGAGTTCAAGAACCTTCAAGTGGAGGAGTACCTTGAGGAGGAAGGGATCAAGCACGAATTCTCTGCTCCCTACACACCACAGCAAAATGGTGTGGTAGAGAGGAAGAACAGGACGCTCATGGACATGGCGAGGACGATGCTTGGAGAGTTCAAGACCCCCGAGCGGTTTTGTCGGAAGCCGTAAACACGGCTTGCCACGCCATCAACCGGGTCTACCTTCACCGCCTCCTCAAGAAGACTTCGTATGAGCTTCTAACCGGTAACAAACTGAAAGGAAAATGTGCCTGAAAGGGAATTAGGCTTACACCTAGTTCCTAAATAATTTTGGTGGTTGAATTGCCCAACACAAATTTTGGACTAACTAGTTTGCTCTAGTATGTAAGTTATACAGGTGCAAAAGGTTCACAACAAGCCAATTAAAAAGACCAAGTATTGGGTTCAACAAAAGAGCAAAGGGACAACTGAAGGCACCTCTGGTCTGGCGCACCGGACTGTCCGGTGTGCACCGGACATGTCCGGTGCACCAGAGGCACTTCGAGGCTGAACTCTTCACTCTCGGGAAATTCCAGAGGCAACTCCGCTATAATTCACCGGACTGTCCGGTGTACACCGGACATGTCCGGTGCTCCATGGAAGAGCGGCCTCCGGAACTCGTCAGCCTCGGGAATTCACTTCAGCTGCTCCGCTATAATTCATCGGACTGTCCGGTGTACACCGGACTGTCCGGTGTAACAGCGGGGCAACGGCTATTTCGGCGCCAACGGCTACCTGCGACGCATTTAATGCGCGCCAGAAGCGCGCAGTCGTCAGGCACGCGGGAGCAGGCGCACCGGACAATCTACAGTTCATGTCCGGTGTGCACCGGATATCCAGGCGGGCCCAGAAGTCAGAACTCCAACGGTCAAATTGCAACGGCTTTGGTGACGTGGCTGTCGCACCGGACATGTCCGGTGTGCACCGGACTGTCCGGTGCGCCATCGAACAGACAGCCTCACCAAACGGCTAGTTTGGTGGTTGGGGCTATAAATACCCCCAACCACCCCCCATTCATGGCATCCAAGTTTTCCAGCTTCCAACCACTATACAAGAGCTAGCATTCATTGCAAAGCACACCAAAAGAGATCAAATCCTCTCCCAACTCCACACAAAGCCCTAGTGACTAGAGAGAGTGATTTGTAGTGTTCATTTGAGCTCTTGCGCTTGGATCGCTTCTTTTTCTTTCGCATTCTTTCTTGTGATCAAACACTCCTTGTAATTGAGGCAAGAGACACCAATCGTGTGGTGGTCCTTGCGGGAAGTTTGATTCCCAAGTGATTTGAGAAAGAGAAGCTCACTCGGTCCGAGGGACCGTTTGAGAGAGGGAAGGGTTGAAAGAGACCCGGCCTTTGTGGCCTCCTCAACGGGGAGTAGGTTTGAAAGAACCGAACCTCGGTAAAACAAATCCACGTGTCTCACTTCATTATTCGCTTGCGATTTGTTTTGCGCCCTCTCTCGCGGACTTGATTTTATTTCTAACGCTAACTCGGCTTGTAGTTGTGTTTATTTTTGAGAATTTCAGTTTCGCCCTATTCACCCCCCCTCTAGGCGACTTTCAATTGGTATCAGAGCCCGGTGCTTCATTAGAGCCTAACCGCTCGAAGTGATGTCGGGAGATCACACCAAGAGGGAGATGGAGACCGGCGACAAGCCTACTACAAGCCAAGGGAGCACTTCATCGGAAGAGTCCCGCACCAAGAGGAGGGAGAAGAAGAAGGACTCCTCCAAACGGAAGGAGAAAAGATCTTCCTCTTCTCACCACAAAGAGAAGAAGGAAAAATCTTCTTCTCACAAGTCGCATCGGAAAGGCGACAAGCACAAGAGGATGAGGAAGGTGGTCTACTACGAGACCGACACTTCATCAACATCGACCTCCGACTCCGATGCGCCGTCCGTAACTTCTAAGCGCCAAGAGCGCAAGAAGTTTAGTAAGATCCCTTTACACTATCCCCGTACACCTAGACATACTCCATTACTTTCTGTTCCATTAGGCAAACCGCCAACTTTTGATGGCGAAGATTATGCTAGGTGGAGTGATTTAATGAAATTTCATCTAACCTCACTCCACAAAAGTATATGGAATGTTGTTGAGTTTGGAGCACAGGTACCTTCTGTAGGGGATGAGGATTATGATACGGACGAGGTGGCCCAAATCGAGCACTTCAACTCCCAAGCCACAACCATACTCCTCGCCTCTTTAAGCAAGGAGGAATACAACAAAGTGCAAGGGTTGAAGAATGCAAAGGAGATTTGGGACCTACTCAAGACCGCGCACGAGGGTGATGAACTCACCAAGATCACCAAGCGGGAAACGGTCGAGGGGGAGCTCGGTCGCTTCCGTCTTCGCCAAGGGGAGGAGCCACAAGATATGTACAATCGGCTCAAGACCTTGGTGAACCAAGTGCGCAACCTCGGGAGCAAAAAGTGGGATGACCACGAGGTGGTTAAGGTTATTTTAAGAGCTCTTATTTTCCTTAACCCCACTCAAGTTCAATTAATTCGTGGTAATCCTAGATATCCACTAATGACCCCCGAGGAAGTTATCGGGAATTTTGTGAGCTTTGAATGCATGATTAAAGGCTCAAAGAAGATCAACGAGCTTGACGAACCTTCCACATCCGAGGCGCAACCGGTGGCCTTCAAGGCAACAGAGGAGAAGAAGGAGGAGTCTACACCAAGTAGACAACCAATTGACGCCTCCAAGCTCGACAATGAGGAGATGGCCTTAATCATCAAAAGCTTTCGGCAAATCCTCAAGCAACGGAAGGGGAAGGATTACAAATCCCGTTCCAAGAAGGTTTGCTACAAGTGTGGTAAGCCCGGTCACTTTATTGCTAAATGTCCATTATCAAGTGACAGTGACAGGGACAACGACAAGAAGGGCAAGAGGAGAGAAAAGAAGAGGTATCACAAGAAGAAGGGCGGCGATGCCCACGTGTGCCGCGAGTGGAACTCCGACGAAAGCTCCACCGACTCCTCCTCCGACGACGAGGACGCCGCCAACATCGCTGTCACCAAGGGACTCCTCTTCCCCAACGTCGGCCACAAGTGCCTCATGGCAAAGGACGGCAAAAGGAAGAAGGTTAAATCTAACTCCTCCACTAAATATGATTCTTCTAGTGATGATAATGCTAGTGGTGAGGAAGATAATTTGCGTATCCTTTTTGCCAACCTTAACATGGAACAAAAATAAAAATTAAATGAGCTAATTAGTGCCATCCATGAAAAGGACGATCTCTTGGACTCCCAAGAGGACTTCCTAATCAAGGAAAATAAGAAACATGTTAAGGTTAAAAATGCTTATGCTCTAGAGGTAGAAAAATATAACATTATCTAGTGAGCTAAGCACATGCCATGACACTATTGACAACCTTAGAAATGAAAACGCTAGATTAATTGCTAAGGTTGATTCTCATGTTTGTGATACTCCAATTCCCAATCTTAGAAATGATAATGATGATTTGCTTGCTAAGATTAAGGAATTGAATGATTCTCTTGCTAGCCTTAAGATTGAGAATGAAAAATTGCTTGCTAAGGCTAAGGATTTTGATGTTTGCAAAGCTACTATTTCCGACCTTAGAACTAAAAATGATTTGTTACATGCTAAGGTTATTGAATTAAAATCTTGCAAACCCTCTACATCTAATGTTGAGCATGTTTCTATTTGTACTAGATGTAGAGATGTTGATATCAATGCTATTCATGATCACATGGCTTTAATTAAACAACAAAATGATCATATAGCCTTATTAGATGCCAAAATTGTCGAGCATAACTTGGAAAATAAAAAGTTTAAATTTGCTAGAAGTATGCTCTATAATGGGAGACGCCCGGGCATCAAGGATGGCATTGGCTTTCAAAGGGGAGACAATGTCAAACTTAATGCCCCTCCAAAGAATTTATCTAACTTTGTTAAGGGCAAGGCTCCCATGCCTCAGGATAACGAGGGTTACATTTTGTACCCTGCCGGCTATCCTGAGAGCAAAATTAGGAGAACTCATTCTAGGAAGTCTCACTCTGGCCCTAACCATGCTTTTATGTATAAGGGTGAGACATCTAGCTCTAGGCAACCAACCCGTGCCAAGTTGCCTAGAAAGAAAACTCCTAATGCATGAAATGATCATGCTATTTCATTCAAAACTTTTGATGCATCATATGTTTTAACTAACAAATCCGGCAAGGTAGTTGCCAAGATTGTTGGGGGCAAACACAAGGGCTCCAAGACTTGTGTTTGGGTACCCAAAGTTCTTGTTTCTAATGCCAAAGGACCCAAAACCGTTTGGGTACCTAAAGTCAAGAACTAAAATTGTTTTGTAGGTTTATGCATCTGGGGGCTCAAGTTGGATACTCGACAGCGGGTGCACAAACCATATGACAGGGGAGAAGAAAATGTTCTCCTCATATGAGAAAAACCAAGATCCCCAACGAGCTATCACATTCGGGGATGGAAATCAAGGTTTGGTCAAAGGATTGGGTAAAATTACTATATCACCTGACCATACTATTTCCAATGTTTTTCTTGTAGATTCTTTAGATTACAATTTGCTTTCCGTATCCCAATTATGTCAAATGGGCTACAACTGTCTATTTACTGATGTAGGTGTTACTGTCTTTAGAAGAAGTGATGATTCAATAGCATTTAAGGGAGTGTTAGAGGGTCAGCTATACTTGGTAGATTTTGATAGAGCTGAACTTGACACTTGCTTGGTTGCTAAGACTAACTTGGGTTGGCTTTGGCACCGCCGACTAGCCCATGTTGGAATGAAGAATCTTCATAAGCTTCTAAAGGGGGAACACATTTTAGGACTAACCAATGTTCATTTTGAGAAAGACAGGATTTGTAGCGCATGCCAAGCCGGGAAGCAAGTTGGCACTCATCATCGACACAAGAACATCATGACTAGTGACAGGCCACTAGAGCTCCTACACATGGATTTATTCGGCCCGATTGCTTACATAAGCATCGGCGGGTGTAAGTACTGTCTAGTTATCGTGGATGATTATTCTCGCTTCACTTGGGTGTTCTTTTTGCAGGACAAATCTCATACCCAAGAGACCTTAAAGGGATTCTTGAGACGGGCTCAAAATGAGTTCGGCTTAAGGATCAAGAAAATTAGAAGCGACAATGGGACGGAGTTCAAGAACTCTCAAATTGAAAGCTTCCTTGAGGAGGAGGGCATCAAGCATGAGTTCTCTTCTCCCTACACTCCACAACAAAATGGTGTAGTAGAGAGGAAGAATCGAACTCTATTGGACATGGCAAGAACCATGCTTAATGAGTACAAGACACCGGATCGGTTTTGGGCCGAGGCGGTCAACACCGCCTGCTACGCCATCAACCGGTTATATCTTCACCGAATCCTCAAGAAGACATCTTATGAACTCCTAACCGGTAAAAAGCCCAATATTTCATATTTTAGAGTTTTTGGTAGCAAATGCTTTATTCTTGTTAAGAGAGGTAGAAAATCTAAATTTGCTCCTAAAACTGTAGAAGGCTTTTTACTAGGATATGACTCAAACACAAGGGCATATAGAGTCTTTAACAAGTCCTCAGGACTTGTTGAAGTTTCTTGTGACGTTGTGTTTGATGAGACTAACGGCTCTCAAGTAGAGCAAGTTGATCTTGATGATATAGGTGAAGAACAGGCTCCATACATAGCGCTAAGGAACATGTCCATTGGGGATGTATGTCCTAAGGAATCCGAAGAGCCTCCACATGCACAAGATCAACCATCCTCCTCCACGCAAGCATCTCCACCAACTCAAATTGAGGATGAGGCTCAAGATGTTGATCAAGAAGATGAGCCACCTCAAAATGACGGCAACGATCAAGGGGGAGATGCAAATGATGAAGACAAGGAGGATGAAGAACCAAGGCCGCCACACCCAAGAGTCCACCAAGCAATCCAACGAGATCACCCCGTCGACACCATCCTCGGCGACATTAATAAGGGGGTAACTACTCGATCTCGGGTTGCACATTTTTGTGAGCATTACTCTTTTGTTTCCTCTATTGAGCCACACAGGGTAGAGGAAGCACTCCAAGATGCGGATTGGGTGATGGCGATGCAAGAGGAGCTCAACAATTTCACAAGGAACGAGGTATGGCATTTGGTTCCACGTCCTAACCAAAATGTTGTAGGAACCAAGTGGGTCTTCCGCAACAAACAAGACGAGCATGGTGTGGTGACAAGGAACAAAGCTCGACTCGTGGCCAAGGGGTATTCACAAGTCGAAGGTTTGGATTTTGGTGAAACCTATGCACCCGTAGCTAGGCTTGAGTCCATTCGCATATTATTAGCCTATGCTACGTACCATGGCTTCAAGCTTTATCAAATGGACGTGAAGAGTGCCTTCCTCAACGGACCAATCAAGGAGGAGGTCTATGTTGAGCAACCTCCCGGCTTTGAAGACAGTGAGTACCCTAACCATGTTTATAGGCTCTCTAAGGCGCTTTATGGGCTCAAGCAAGCCCCAAGAGCATGGTATGAATGCCTTAGAGATTTCCTTATTACTAATGGCTTCAAAGTCGGCAAGGCCGATCCTACTTTATTCACTAAGACTCTTGACAATGATTTGTTTGTATGCCAAATTTATGTTGATGATATCATATTTGGGTCTACTAACAAATCTACATGTGAAGAATTTAGTAGGATCATGACACAAAAATTCGAGATGTCGATGATGGGGGAGTTGAAGTATTTTCTAGGATTCCAAGTCAAGCAACTCCAAGAGGGCACCTTCATTTGTCAAACAAAGTATACTCAAGACATTCTAACCAAGTTTGGAATGAAGGATGCCAAGCCCATCAAGACTCCCATGGGAACAAATGGGCATCTCGACCTCGACACGGGAGGTAAGTCCGTGGATCAAAAGGTATACCAGTCGATGATTGGTTCATTACTTTATTTATGTGCATCTCGACCGGACTTTATGCTTTCCGTTTGCATGTGTGCAAGATTCCAAGCCGACCCTAAGGAATCACACCTTACGGCCGTAAAACGAATCTTGAGATACTTGGATTATACTCCTAAGTTTGGGCTTTGGTACCCTCGGGGATCCACATTTGATTTGATTGGTTATTCGGATGTCGATTGGGCGGGGTGTAGGATTAATAGGAAGAGCACATCGGGGACTTGCCAGTTCTTGGGAAGATCCTTGGTGTCTTGGGCTTCAAAGAAGCAAAATTCGGTCGCTCTTTCTACCGCCGAAGCCGAGTACATTGCCGCAGGCCATTGTTGCGCGCAATTGCTTTGGATGAGGCAAACCCTGCGGGACTACGGTTACAAACTAACCAAAGTTCCCCTTCTATATGATAATGAGAGTGCAATCCGCATGGCGGATAATCCCGTTGAGCATAGCCGCACTAAACACATAGCCATTCGGTATCATTTTCTTCGGGATCACCAACAAAAGGGGGATATCGAGATTTCTTACATTAACACTAAAGATCAATTAGCCGATATCTTTACCAAGCCACTTGATGAACAATCTTTTACCAAACTTAGGCATGAGCTAAATATTCTTGATTCTAGGAATTTCTTTTGCTAATTTGCACACATAGCACACAAGTATACCTTTGATCATATCTCTTTTATATATGCTATGACTAATGTGTTTTCAAGTGTATTTCAAACCAAGTCATAGGTATATTGAAAGGGAATTGGAGTCTTCGGCGAAGACAAAGGCTTCCACTCCACTCTACTACTCATCCTTCGCCGTCACTCCGAGCATCTCTCCAACTTTGGTATAATCTTCACTCACTTATTTTGTGACCAAAGGAGGAGAAAGTACTACGTTGGGCTCTAATAATTCCGTTTTTGGCGATTCATGCCAAAGGGGGAGAAAATATGAGCCCAAAGCAAAAGGACCGCACCACCACCTAACTTTAAAAATTTGGAGATTTTCAATTGGTCAATTTCAAATTAATATCTTACTATGTTCAAAAGGGGGAGGAAGTAGTATTTCAAAAATGGTATATCAAAACCCTCTTGAACACTAAGAGGAGGATCTCATTTAGGGGGAGTTTTGTTTAGTTAAAGGAAAAGCATTTCAAACAAAAGGAGAAAATTTCAAATCTTGAAAATGCTTCTCAAAATTCTTATTCATTTACCTTTGACTATCTTGCAAAAGGACTTTGAAAAGAATTTACAAAAGGATTTGCAAAAACAAAACATGTGGTGCAAATGTGGTCCAATATGTTAAAAATAAAGAAACAATCCATGCACATCATGTAAGTATTTATATTGGCTCAATTCCAAGCAACCTTTGCACTTACAAACTAGTTCAAGGTATGCACTTTTACATTTGCTTTGGTTGTGTTGGCATCAATCACCAAAAAGGGGGAGATTGAAAGGGAATTAGGCTTACACCTAGTTCCTAAATAATTTTGGTGGTTGAATTGCCCAACACAAATTTTGGACTAACTAGTTTGCTCTAGTATGTAAGTTATACAGGTGCAAAAGGTTCACAACAAGCCAATTAAAAAGACCAAGTATTGGGTTCAATAAAAGAGCAAAGGGACAACCGAAGGCACCTCTGGTCTGGCGCACCGGACTGTCCGGTGTGCACCGGACATGTCCGGTGCACCAGAGGCACTTCGAGGCTGAACTCTTCACTCTCGAGAAATTCCAGAGGCAACTCCGCTATAATTCACCGGACTGTCCGGTGTACACCGGACATGTCCGGTGCTCCAAGGAAGAGCGGCCTCCGGAACTCGTCAGCCTCGAGAATTCACTTCAGCTGCTCCGCTATAATTCACCGGACTGTCCGGTGTACACCGGACTGTCCGGTGTAACAGCGGGGCAACGGCTATTTCGGCGCCAACGGCTACCTGCGGCACATTTAATGCGCGCCAGAAGCGCGCAGTCGTCAGGCACGCGGGAGCAGGCGCACCGGACAATCTACAGTTCATGTCCGGTGTGCACCGGACATCCAGGCGGGCCCAGAAGTCAGAACTCCAACGGTCAAATTGCAACGGCTTTGGTGACGTGGCTGTCGCACCGGACATGTCCGGTGTGCACCGGACTGTCCGGTGCGCCATCGAACAGACAGCCTCACCAAACGGCTAGTTTGGTGGTTGTGGCTATAAATACCCCCAACCACCCCCCATTCATGGCATCCAAGTTTTCCAGCTTCCAACCACTATACAAGAGCTAGCATTCATTGCAAAGCACACCAAAAGAGATCAAATCCTCTCCCAACTCCACACAAAGCCCTAGTGACTAGAGAGAGTGATTTGTAGTGTTCATTTGAGCTCTTGCGCTTGGATCGCTTCTTTTTCTTTCGCATTCTTTCTTGTGATCAAACACTCCTTGTAATTGAGGCAAGAGACACCAATCGTGTGGTGGTCCTTGCGGGAAGTTTGATTCCCAAGTGATTTGAGAAAGAGAAGCTCACTCGGTCCGAGGGACCGTTTGAGAGAGGGAAGGGTTGAAAGAGACCCGGCCTTTGTGGCCTCCTCAACGGGGAGTAGGTTTGAAAGAACCGAACCTCGGTAAAACAAATCCACGTGTCTCACTTCATTATTCGCTTGCGATTTGTTTTGCGCCCTCTCTCGCGGACTTGATTTTATTTCTAACGCTAACTCGGCTTGTAGTTGTGTTTATTTTTGAGAATTTCAGTTTCGCCCTATTCACCCCCCCTCTAGGCGACTTTCAGTGCCCTTGGGCCATTTCTAAGTATTTTGGTGATTGAGTGCCAACACAAGTGCTTTTGTGTTAATCTATGCAAAGTGGTGGACAAAGTGCAAATCATGTCAAAGGTATGTTTCTAGACTTAGTACATTGTTTTATGGACTAATGTATTGTGTCTAAGTGCTGGAAACAGGAAAACTCAAGTTAGAGAAGAGATGGCTTTGTTCAGCCAAAGTCTGCTCAGTTTGGGTGCACCGGACTGTCTGGTGGTGCACGGGACAGTGTCCGGTGGTGCACCGGACTGTCCGGTGTGCACCGGACAGTGTCCGGTGCGCCAACGGCTCTCAGACTCCAATGGTCGGCTTCACCAAATAAGGAAGGATATCTGCATCGGACAGTGTCCAGTGGTGCACCGGACTGTCCGGTGGTGCACCGGACTGTTCGGTGCGCCAGTCGACAGAAGGCAAGATCTACCTTCCAAGAATGTTCTCAACGGCTCCTAGCTGCCTTGGGGCTATAAAAGGGACCCCTAGGCGCATGGAGGAGTACACCAAGCATACGCAAAGCATTCCTAAGCACCAAGACTTCGATTCCACGCATTTGTTTCTTCGTGATAGCTTCTAGAGCTCCTGTTGAGTTGTGAACTTGTCGGGTTGTGTTGCGAGCTCTTGTTGCGATTTGTGTGCATGTTGACATTCTGATTTTGTGTCTTGTGTGCATTGCTCATCCCTCCCTTACTTCGTGCTTCTTTGTGAACTTCAAGTGTAAGGGCGAGAGGCTCCAAGTTGTGGAGATTCCTCGCAAACGGGATTAAGAAAAGCAAAGCAAAACACCGTGGTATTCAAGTGGGTCTTTGGACCGCTTGAGAGGGGTTGATTGCAACCCTCGTCCGTTGGGACGCCACAACGTGGAGTAGGCAAGCGTTGGTCTTGGCCGAACCACGGGATAACCACCGTGCCATCTCTGTGATTGATATCTTTGTGGTTATTGTGTTTTGTTGGGACTCCTCTCTAGCCACTTGGCGATTATTGTGCTAACACTTAACCAAGTTTTTGTGGCTTAAGTTTCAAGTTATTCAGGATCACCTATTCACCCCCCCCCCTCCCCCTCTAGGTGCTCTTAATTGGTATCAGAGTCGTTCTCTTCACAAAGGGACTAATCGCCCGAAGAGATGGATCCTAAGGGGAAGGGAATCGTGATCAACGATAAGGAGAAGGAGTCCTTCGTCAACGAGCCGAAGGATGACAAGCCTACCGACTCGGGCTCGGGCCACAGACACAAAGATGGGAAGAAGAAGAAGACGAGACGCATCAAGGAGATCGTCTACTATGACAACAGCGATGAGTCCACTTCTTCCCAAAAGGACAACGATGACAATGACTACGACAAACGAAAGACGGTTAACTCAAACTTTTCTTTCGATTATTCGCGTATCCCGCATAGCTCAAATACACATTTGTTTTCCATTCCTCTTGGCAAACCTCCACACTTTGATGGGGAGGACTACGGATTTTGGAGTCACAAAATGTGTAGTCACTTGTTCTCTCTCCATCCAAGCATATGGGAGATTATTGAGAATGGAATGAAATTTGATAGCTCGGATAGTCCCATATTTATTAATGAACAGATACATAAAAATGCACAAGCTACTACTGTGTTGTTAGCCTCGTTGTGCAGAGACGAGTACCATAAAGTGAGTGGCTTGGACAATGCCAAGCAGATCTGGGACACCCTCAAGATCTCTCATGAGGGGAACGACGTCACCTTGCTCACCAAGATGGAGTTGGTGGAGGGTGAGCTTGGAAGATTTGCGATGATAAGGGGCGAGGAGCCAACTCAAACATACAACCGGCTCAAGACCCTCATCAACAAGATAAGGAGCTACGGAAGCACGCGATGGACGGACCACGACGTCATCCGCCTAATGCTAAGGTCCTTTACTGTTCTTGATCCACATTTGGTGAACAATATTCGTGAAAATCCTAGGTACACCAAGATGTCACCCGAAGAAGTCCTTGGAAAGTTCGTAAACGGGCGAATGATGATCAAGGAGGCGAGATACGTCGACGATGCGTTGAATGGTCCAATCAATGAGCCTCAACCCGTTGCTCTCAAGGCAACAAGGAGCAAGGAGGCGCTACATAGCAAGGTGGTGCAAGTTGAGGCGGCCGGGCTAAATGATGAAGAGATGGCCCTCATCATCAAGCGCTTCAAGACGGCGCTAAAGGGTCGCAAGGGACAGCCAAGCAAGACCAAGACAAAGGGGAAGCGCTCATGCTTCAAATGTGGTAAGATTGGTCATTTCATTGCTAACTGTCCCGATAATGAAAGTGACCAGGAAAAAGGGAACAAAAGGGAGAAGAAAAAGAATTACAAGAAGGCCAAGGGCGAGGCACATATCGGAAAGGAGTGGGATTCGGATTGCTCCTCTTCTGACTCCGACAATGAAGGACTCGCCGCCACCGCCTTCAACAAGTCATCCCTCTTCCCAAACGAGCATCACACGTGCCTCATGGCGAAGGAGAAGAAGGTATGCACTCGGGATACCACTTATACTTCTTCAAGTGATGATGATTCTAATGATGACGATGAAATAGACTATTCTAGTTTATTTAAAGGTTTAGATAGAATTAAAATTGGCAAAATTAATGAGTTAATTGATGCCTTGAATGAAAAGGATAGACTCTTAGAGAAACAAGAAGACCTTTTATATGAAGAGCATGATAAATTTGTTAGTGCACAAAATTCACTTGCTCTAGAGGTTAAAAGGAATGAAATGCTTTCTTGTGAACTATCTACTTGTCATGAAACCATTTCTACATTAAAAGGTGCAAATGATGATTTAAATGCTAAACTAGAAGTAGCAAGTAAATCTAACTCTTGTGTAGAACAAGTTAGGATTTGCAATAGGTGTAAAGATTTTGACATTGATGCTTGTAGTGAACACCTAGTTTCAATTTCAAAATTGAATGATGAATTGGCTAGTCTTAGTGCCCAACTTAAGACTAGCAAAAGTGAATTTGACAAGCTAAAATTTGCAAGGGATGCCTACACGATTGGTAGACACCCATCAATTAAGGATGGACTTGGCTTCAAGAGGGAAGCCAAGAACTTAACAAGCCATAAGGCTTCCACCTCCGCCAAGGAGAAGAACCCTATGGCTAGTAGTGTGCAAAAGAACCATGCTTTCATGTATCATGATAGGAGACATTCTAAGAATGCCTTTAAGACTTATGATGCTTTTGATTTTCATGCTATGACTGCTTCTAGTTCCCATGTTATGCATGATAGAAATGTTGCTAGGAGAAATGTTGTTCATAATATGCCTAGGAGAAATGTTGTTAATGTTCCTAGGAAAGTTAATGAACCTTCTACAATATATCATGCTTGCAATGCTTCATTTGCCATTTGTAGAATAAATAAGAAGGTAATTGCTAGGAAGTTAGGGGCCAAATGCAAGGGAGATAAGACTTGCATTTGGGTCCCTAAGACAATTGTGACTAACCTTGTAGGACCCAACAAGAGTTGGGTACCTAATACCCAAGCCTAAATTTGCCTTGCAGGTTTATGCATCCGGGGGTTCAAGCTGGATTATCGACAGCGGATGCACAAACCATATGACGGGGGAGAAGAAGATGTTCACCTCCTACGTCAAAAACAAGGATTCCCAAGATTCAATAATATTCGGTGATGGGAACCAAGGCAAGGTAAAAGGGTTAGGTAAAATTGCTATTTCATCCGAGCACTCTATTTCTAATGTGTTTTTAGTTGAGTCGCTTGGATATAATTTGTTATCTGTTAGTCAATTATGCAATATGGGATATAATTGTCTATTCACAAATGTAGATGTGTCTGTCTTTAGAAGGTGTGATGGTTCACTATCTTTTAAGGGTGTACTAGACGGCAAACTTTATTTGGTTGATTTTGCAAAAGAAGAAGCCGGTCTAGATGCATGCTTAATCGCTAAGACTTGCATGGGCTGGCTGTGGCATCGCCGCTTAGCACATGTGGGGATGAAGAACCTTCACAAACTTCTAAAGGGAGAACACGTGATAGGTCTAACTAACGTACATTTCGAAAAAGATAGACCTTGTGCAGCTTGTCAAGCAGGGAAACAGGTGGGAAGCTCTCATCACACCAAAAATGTGATGACCACATCAAGACCCTTGGAAATGCTTCATATGGACCTCTTTGGACCCGTCGCCTATCTGAGTATAGGAGGAAGTAAGTATGGTCTTGTTATAGTTGATGATTTTTCCCGCTTCACTTGGGTATTCTTTTTGCAGGATAAATCTGAAACCCAAGGGACCCTCAAGCGCTTCCTCAAGAGAGCTCAAAATGAGTTTGAGCTCAAAGTGAAGAAGATAAGGAGCAACAATGGGTCCGAGTTCAAGAACCTTCAAGTGGAGGAGTTCCTTGAGGAGGAGGAGGGGATCAAGCACGAGTTCTCCGCTCCCTACACACCACAGCAAAATGGTGTGGTAGAGAGGAAGAACAGGACACTCATCGATATGGTGAGGACTATGCTAAGAGAATTCAAGACCCCCGAGCGCTTTTGGTCGGAAGCCGTGAACACGGCTTGCCACGCCATCAACCGGGTCTACCTTCACCGCCTCCTCAAGAAGACTTCGTATGAGCTGCTAACTGGTAACAAACCCAATGTGTCTTATTTTCGTGTATTTGGGAGCAAGTGTTATATTCTTGTGAAGAAAGGTAGAACTTCTAAATTTGCTCCCAAAGTTGTAGAAGGGTTTTTATTAGGTTATGACTCAAATACAAAGGCGTATAGGGTCTTCAACAAATCATCGGGTTTGGTTGAAGTCTCTAGCGACGTTGTATTTGATGAGACTAATGGCTCTCCAAGAGAGCAAGTTGTTGATCTTGATGATGTAGATGAAGAAGACGTTCCAACGGCCGCTATGCGCACCATGGCGATTGGCGATGTGCGACCACAGGAACAATTGGAGCAAGATCAACCTTCTTCCTCAACGATGGTGCATCCCCCAACCCAAGATGACGAACAGGTACCTCAAGTGGAGGCGCATGATCAAGGGGGAGCACAGGATGTTCAAGTTGAAGAGGAAGAAGCACCTCAGGCACCTCCAACCCAAGTTCGAGCGACGATTCAAAGGAATCATCCCGTCGACCAAATTTTGGGTGATATTAGCAAGGGAGTAACTACTCGTTCTAGATTAGTTAATTTTTGTGAGCATTACTCCTTTGTCTCTTCTATTGAGCCTTTGAGGGTGGAAGAGGCCTTGCTAGATCTGGACTGGGTGTTGGCCATACAGGAAGAACTAAACAACTTCAAGCGTAATGAAGTTTGGACACTGGTGCCTCGTCCCAAGCAAAACATTGTGGGAACCAAGTGGGTGTTCCGCAACAAACAGGACGAGCACGGGGTGGTGACGAGGAACAAGGCTCGACTTGTGGCAAAAGGTTATGCCCAAGTCGCAGGTTTGGACTTTGAGGAGACTTTTGCTCCTGTGGCTAGGCTAGAGTCCATTCGTATTTTGCTAGCATATGCCGCTCACCATTCTTTCAGGTTGTTCCAAATGGATGTGAAGAGCGCTTTCCTCAACGGGCCGATCAAGGAGGAGGTGTACGTGGAGCAACCCCCTGGCTTCGAGGATGAACAGTACCCCGACCATGTGTGTAAGCTCTCTAAGGCGCTCTATGGACTTAAGCAAGCCCCAAGAGCATGGTATGAATGCCTTAGAGACTTTTTAATTGCTAATGCTTTCAAGGTTGGGAAAGTCGATCCAACTCTTTTCACTAAGACTTGTGATGGTGATCTTTTTGTGTGCCAAATTTATGTCGATGACATAATATTTGGTTCTACTAACCAAAAGTCTTGTGAAGAGTTTAGCAGGGTGATGACGCAGAAATTCGAGATGTCGATGATGGGCGAGTTGAACTACTTCCTTGGGTTCCATGTGAAGCAACTCAAGGACGGCACCTTCATCTCCCAAACGAAGTACACGCAAGACTTGCTAAAGCGGTTTGGGATGAAGGACGCCAAGCCCGCAAAGACTCCGATGGGAACCGACGGACACACCGACCTCAACAAAGGAGGTAAGTCCGTTGATCAAAAGGCATACCGGTCTATGATAGGGTCTTTACTTTATTTGTGTGCTAGTAGACCGGATATTATACTTAGCATATGCATGTGTGCTAGATTTCAATCCGATCCAAGGGAGTGTCACTTAGTGGCCGTGAAGCGAATTCTTAGATATTTAGTCGCTACGCCTTGCTTCGAGATCTGGTATCCAAAGGGGTCTAACTTTGACTTGATTGGATATTCAGATTCCGACTATGCTGGATGTAAGGTCGATAGGAAGAGTACATCAGGGACGTGCCAATTCTTAGGAAGGTCCCTGGTGTCGTGGAACTCTAAGAAACAAACTTCCGTTGCCCTATCCACCGCTGAGGCCGAGTATGTTGCCGCAGGATAGTGTTGCGCGCAACTACTTTGGATGAGGCAAACCCTCCGGGACTTTGGCTACAATCTGAGCAAAGTCCCACTCCTATGTGATAATGAGAGTGCTATCTGAATAGCGGAAAATCCTGTTGAGCACAGCCGCACAAAGCACATTGACATCCGGCATCACTTTTTGAGAGACCACCAGCAAAAGGGAGATATCGAAGTGTTTCATGTTAGCACCGAGAACCAGCTAGCCGATATCTTTACCAAGCCTTTAGATGAGAAGACCTTTTGCAGGCTGCGTAGTGAGCTAAATGTCCTAGATTCGTGGAACTTGGATTGATTCGTAGCATACATGTATTTATGCCTTTGATCATGTTCCTTTTGCATTTTGTTGCTTACTTGTGGTGCTCAAGTTGTACAAACACTCCCTGGACCTCACAAGTCCTCTTGCAAGTGATGCACATATTTAGGGGGAGATGTGCTACAACTTGACCCTTTGAGACTAACCGTGTGCTTGAGTTTGCTTGTTTTAGTCTCAAAGGAAGTTTGAAAGGGAAAAGGTGGACTTGGACCATGAAAGACTTCCACTGCACACCGATGAGAGGGTAACTTATTCCAAGTTCATCTCATGTACTCTTATTGCCTTTGTATTCCTATTTGAAGATTTTGGTGAGGCAATGGGGTTCAAGGGCCAAGATTGATCTCGTTTTGGTGCTTGATGCCAAAGGGGGAGAAAATAAAGGCCAAAGCAATAGTTGGATCAGCTACCACTTGAAAAATTTTGAAAATAGTATAATAGAGCTTTTGGTTTGTCAAAACTCTTTTATTGTCTCTTTTGTCAAAAGTTGGCCTCATGTGGGGAGAAGTGTTGATTATGGGAAAAAGGGGGAGTTTTTGAAATCCTTGTGAAATCCTTGATCAATTTCTTTTGGAATACCTCTCTTTATGTCTCTACAAGTGGATTTGACTTAGAGATAGGAAATTGAGTTTGATTTGCAAAAACAAACCAAGTGGTGGCAAAGAGTGATCCATATATGCCAAATATGAATCAAAACTATATTGAGTTTTCATCTGCATTGATATTGCACTTGTTCTAGTTGCTTTATGTTGTGTTGGCATAAATCACCAAAAAGGGGGGAGATTGAAAGGGAAATGTGCCCTTGGGCCATTTCTAAGTATTTTGGTGATTGAGTGCAACCACAAGTGCTTTTGTGTTAATCTATGCAAAGTGGTGGACAAAGTGCAAATCATGTCAAAGGTATGTTTCTAGACTTAGTACATTGTTTTATGGACTAATGTATTGTGTCTAAGTGCTGGAAACAAGAAAACTCAAGTTAGAGAAGAGATGGCTTTGTTCAGCCAAAGTCTGCTCAGTCTGGGTGTACCGGACTGTCCGGTGGTGCACCGGACTGTCCGGTGTGCACCGGACAGTGTCTGGTGCGCCAACGGCTCTCAGACTCCAACGGTCGGCTTCGCCAAATAAGGCAGGATATCTGCACCGGACAGTGTCCGGTGGTGCACCGAACTGTCCGGTGCGCCAGTCGACAGAAGGCAAGATCTGCCTTCCAGGAATGTTCTCAACGGCTCCTAGCTGCCTTGGGGCTATAAAAGGGACCCCTAGGCGCATGGAGGAGTACACCAAGCATAGTCAAAGCATTCCTAAGCACCAAGACTTCGATTCCACGCATTTGTTTCTTCGTGATAGCTTCTAGAGCTCCTGTTGAGTTGTCAACTTGTCGGGTTGTGTTACGAGCTCTTGTTGCGATTTGTGTGCGTGTTGACATTCTGATTTTGTGTCTTGTGTGCGTTGCTCATCCCCCCCTTACTTCGTGCTTCTTTGTGAACTTCAAGTGTAAGGGCGAGAGGCTCCAAGTTGTGGAGATTCCTCGCAAACGGGATTAAGAAAAGCAAAGCAAAACACCGTGGTATTCAAGTGCGTCTTTGGACCGCTTGAGAGGGGTTGATTGCAACCCACGTCTGTTGGGACGCCACAACGTGGAGTAGGCAAGCGTTGGTCTTGGCTGAACCACGGGATAACCACAGTGCCATCTCTGTGATTGATATCTTTGTGGTTATTGTGTTTTGTTGGGACTCCTCTCTAGCCACTTGGTGATTATTGTGCTAACACTTAACCAAGTTTTTATGGCTTAAGTTTCAAGTTATTTAGGATCACCTATTCACCCCCCCCCCCCTCTAGGTGCTCTCACAAACCCAATGTGTCTTACTTTCGTGTATTTGGGAGCAAATGCTATATTCTAGTGAAGAAAGGTAGATATTCTAAGTTTGCTCCCAAAGCTGTAGAAGGGTTTTTGTTAGGTTATGACTCAAATACAAAGGTGTATAGAGTCTTCAACAAATCATCGGGTTTGGTTGAAGTCTCTAGCGACATTGTATTTGATGAGACTAATGGCTCTCCAAGAGAGCAAGTTGTTGATCTTGATGATGTAGATGAAGGAGACGTTCCAACGGCCGCAATATGCACCATGGCGATTGGCGATGTGCGACCACAAGAACTCGAGGAGCAAGATCAACCCTCTTCCTCAACAATGGTGCATCCCCCAACTCAAGACGATGAATAGGTTCATCAAGAAGAGGCGTGTGATCAAGGGGGAGCACAAGATGATCATGTGATGGAGGAAGAAGCACAACCAGCACCTCCAACCCAAGTTCGAGCGACGATTCAAAGGAATCATCCCGTAGACCAAATTTTGGGTGACATTAGCAAGGGAGTAACTACTCGTTCTAGATTAGTTAATTTTTGTGAGCATTACTCCTTTGTCTCTTCTATTGAGCCTTTCAGGGTAGAAGAGGCATTGCTAGATCCGGACTGGGTGTTAGCCATGCAGGAAGAGCTCAACAATTTCAAGAGAAATAAAGTTTGGACACTGGTGCCTCGTCCCAAGCAAAATGTTGTGGGAACCAAGTGGGTGTTCCGCAACAAACAAGACGAGCACAGGGTGGTGACAAGGAACAAGGCTCGACTTGTGGCAAAAGGTTATGCCCAAGTCGCAGGTTTGGACTTTAAGGAGACTTTTGCTCCTGTGGCTAGGCTAGAGTCCATTCGTATTTTGCTAGCATATGCCGCTCACCATTCTTTCAGGTTGTTCCAAATGGATGTGAAGAGCGCCTTCCTCAACGGGCCAATCAAGGAGGAGGTGTACGTGGAGCAACCCCCTGGCTTTGAGGATGAACGGTACCCCGACCACGTATGTAAGCTCTCTAAGGTGCCCTATGGACTTAAGCAAGCCCCAAGAGCATGGTATGAATGCCTTAGAGACTTTTTAATTGCTAATGCGTTCAAGGTTGGGAAAGCCGATCCAACTTTATTTACTAAGACTTGTGATGGTGACTTATTTGTGTGCCAAATTTATGTCGATGACATAATATTTGGTTCTACTAACCAAAAGTCTTGTGAAGAGTTTAGCAGGGTGATGACTCAAAAGTTTGAGATGTCGATGATGGGTGAGTTGAACTACTTCCTTGGGTTCCAAGTGAAGCAACTCAAGGACGGTACCTTCATCTCCCAAATGAAGTACACGCAAGACTTGCTAAAGCGGTTTGGGATGAAGGACGCCAAGCCCGCAAAGACTCTGATGGGAACTGACGGACACGTCGACCTCGACAAAGGAGGTAAGTCTGTTGATCAAAAAGCATACCGGTCCATGATAGGTTCTTTACTTTATTTATGCGCTAGTAGACCGGATATTATGCTTAGTGTATGCATGTGTGCTAGATTTCAATCCGATCCAAGGGAGTGTCACTTAGTGGCCGTGAAGCAAATTCTTAGATATTTAGTCGCTACGCCTTGCTTCGGGATCTGGTATCCAAAGGGGTCTACCTTTGACTTGATTGGATATTCAGACTCCGACTATGCTGGATGTAAGGTCGATAGGAAGAGTACATCGGGGACGTGCCAATTCTTAGGAAGGTCCCTGGTGTCATGGAGTTCTAAGAAACAAACTTCCGTTGCCCTATCCACCGCTAAGGCCGAGTACGTTGCCGCAGGACAGTGTTGCGCGCAACTACTTTGGATGAGGCAAACCCTCCGGGACTTTGGCTATAATCTGAGCAAAGTCCCACTCCTATGTGACAATGAGAGTGCTATCCGCATAGCGGACAATCCTGTCGAGCACAGCCGCACAAAGCACATTGACATCCGGCATCACTTTTTGAGAGACCACCAGCAAAAGGGAGATATCGAAGTGTTTTATATTAGCACCGAGAACCAGCTAGCTGATATCTTTACCAAGCCTTTAGATGAAAAGACCTTTTGCAGGCTGCGTAGTGAGCTAAATATCTTAGATTCGCGGAACTTGGATTGATTTGTAGCATACATGTGTATTATGCTTTGATCATGTTCCTTATGCATTTTGTTGTTTATTTATGGTGCTCAAGTTGTACAAACACTCCCCGGACCTCAAAAGTCCATGTGTGAGTGATGCACATATTTAGGGGGAGATGTGCTACAACTTGAGCCTTTGAGACTAACCGTGTGCTTGAGTTTACTTGATTTAGTCTCAAAGGTGGATTGAAAGGGAAAGGTGGACTTGGACCATGAAAGACTTCCACTGCACTCCGATGTGAGGGTAACTCACTCCAAGTTCATCTCTATCTTCTTATTGCCTTTGTACTCTTATGTGAAGATTTTGGTGAGGCAATGAGGTTTAAGGGCCAAAATTGATCCTGTTTTGGTGCTTGATGCCAAAGGGGGAGAAAATAAGGCCAAAACAAGAAATGGATCAGCTACCACTTGAGAATTTTGAAAACAGTAGAATAGAGCTTTTGTTTTGTCAAAATCCTCTTATTGTCTCTCTTTGTCAAAAGTTGGTCTCTTGTAGGGAGAATGTTTGATTATGGGAAAAAGGGGGAGTTTTTGAATCTTTGATCAATTTCTCTTGGAATACCTCTCTTTATGTCTCTACAAGTGAATATGACTTAGAGATAGGAAATTGAGTTTGATTTGCAAAAACAAACCAAGTGGTGGCAAAGTATGATCCAAATATGCCAAAGTTGAATCAAAACAATTTGTGTTCTTATTTGCATTGATATTGCACTTGTTCTAGTTGCTTTGTGTTGTGTTGGCATAAATCACAAAAAAGGGGGAGTTTGAAAGGGAAATGTGCCTTTGGGCCATTTCTAAGTATTTTGGTGATTTAGTGTCCAACACAAGTGCTTAAGTATTAATCTATGCCAAATGTTGGACAAAGTGCAAATCAAGAGTAAAGGTATGTTTCTAAGACTTAGTACATTGTTTTGGAGACTAATGTTTTGTGTCTAAGTGCTGGAAACAGGAGAAATAACTTTGGAAAAGAGATGGCTTTCTTCAGCCAAAGACAGTTCAGTCTGGGAGCACCGGACTGTCCGAAGGTGCACCGGACAGTGTCCGGTGCGCCAGGCTGGCGACTGTCAACTAGCTGTTCTCAGGACTTCGACGGCGGTGTATGGCTATAAATCACCGGACTGTCCGGTGGTTCATCGGACTGTCCGATGAGCCATTCACAGGCGAAGTCGTCGCTCTCGGGAAGCGATTAACGGCGTACGGCTATAAATCACTGGACTGTTCGGTGGTGCACCGGACTGTCCGGTGAGCCAACAGTCAGCCGGGCAAACGGTCGGCCGAGGATTCCGCGCGTGATGCGTGGCCGAGCCAACGGTCACAAAGGGGCACCGGACTGTTCGGTGTGCACCGGACAGTGTCCGGTGCGCCAACAGCTCTGAATCTCCAACGGTCGGCTTCGCCAAAGAAGGAAAGAAATCCGCACTGGACAGTGTCCGGTGGTGCACCGGACTGTCCGGTGCGCCAGGCGACTGAAGGCAAGAATTGCCTTCCTGGAATGCTCTCAACGGCTCCTAGCTGCCTTGGGGCTATAAAAGGGACCCCTAGGCACATGGAGGAGTATACCAAGCATCCTTTGAGCATTGTTGATCACTCACACTTCATTCTTGCGCACTTGTTCGACATTCTTAGTGATTTGAGCTCCGTTCTAGTGAGAACCTCGTGATATTCTTTTGAGCTCAAGTCTGGGTCTTGTGTGTGCGTATTTGCTGTGATTTTTGTGTCTTGTGTGCGTTGCTCATCCCTCCCTTACTCTGTGCTTCTTTGTGAACATCAAAGTGTAAGGGCGAGAGGCTCCAAGTTGTGGAGATTCCTCGCGAGCGGGATATAGTAAACAAAGCAAAACACCATGGTATTCAAGTGGGTCTTTGGACCGCTTGAGAGGGGTTGATTGCAACCCTCGTCCGTTGGAACGCCACAACATGGAGTAGGCAAGCGTTGGACTTGGCCGAACCACGGGATAAACCATTGTGCCATCTCTGTGTTGATCTCTTTGTGGTTATTGTGTTTTACTAAGACTCCTCTCTAGCCACTTGGCATTATTGTGCTAACTCCTAATCAAGTTTTGTGGCATTAAGTTTTCAAGTTTCACAGGATCACCTATTCACCCCCCCCCCCCCTCTAGGTGCTCTCAATTCTAAGATCACTAGTTTTTCTTAATCCTACTCAAGTACAATTAATTCGTGGTGATCCTAGATACAAACTAATGTCTCCTGAGGAAGTGATAGGAAAATTTGTGAGCTTTGAATTGATGATCAAAGGCTCCAAGAAAATCATCGAGCAAGGCACCTCCTCCACACCGGATGTACAACCCGTTGCATTCAAGGCGACGGAGGAGAAGAAAGAAGAGTATACCTCAAGTAGACTTCCCATTGACGCCTCCAAGCTCAACAACGAGGAAATGGCGCTCATCATCAAGAGCTTTCACCAAATCCTCAAGCAAAGGAAGGGGAAAGATTACAAGCCCCATTCTAAGAAGGTTTGCTACAAATGTGGTAAGCCCGGTCACTTTATAGCAAAATGTCCTATGTCTAGTGATAGTGACAGGGATAATGACAAGAGGGGGAAGAAGAAGGAGAAGAAAAGATATTACAAGAAGAAGGGCGGTGATGCCCATGTTTGCCGGGAGTGGGACTCCGACGAGAGCTCCACCGACTCCTCCTCCGACGAGGACGCCGCCAACATCGCCATCAACAAAGGTCTTCTCTTCCCCAACGTCGGACACAAGTGCCTCATGGCAAAGGACGGCAAGAAGAAGAAGGTAAAATCAATATCCTCCACTAAGTATGCAACTTCTAGTGATGAGGATAATTCTAGTGATGATGAGGATAACTTGCTCACTCTTTTTGCTAATCTTAACATGCAACAAAAAGAAATTAAATGAATTGATTAGTGCTATTCATAAGAAGGATGAACTCTTGGATAGCCAAGAGGACTTCCTAATTAAAGAAAACAAGAAGCATGTTAAGGTTAAAAATGTTTATGCTCTAAAGGTAGAAAAATGTGAAAAATTAACTAGTGAGCTAAGCACTTGCCATGACACTATTTCTAACCTTAGAAATGAAAATGCCAAATTAATTGCTAAGGTTGAGAAATCGAATGTTTGTGATGATTCAATTGTTAGTCTTAGAAATGATAATGCCAATTTGATTGCTAAGATTGACAAGTTGAATGAATCTCTCTCTAGCCTTAAAATTGAGAATGAAAAATTAATTGCTAAGGCTAAAGAATTAGATGTTTGCAATGTTTCTATTTCCAATCTTAGAGATGAGAATGCTATTTTACATGCTAGGATTGTTGAATTAAATGATTGCAAACCCTCTACATCTACGGTTGATCATGTTTCTATTTGCACTAGATGTAGAGATGTTAATGTAGATGCTATTCATGATCACCTTGCTTTAATTAAACAACAAAATAATCACATAGCTACATTAACTGCTAAAATCAATGAGCATGACTTGGAAAATGAAAAATTTTAATTTGCTAGAAGCATGCTCTATAGTGGGAGACACCCTAGCATTAAGGATGGCATTGGCTTCCAACAGGGGGACAATGTCAAGCTTAATGCCTCTCCTAAAAGATTGTCTAATTTTGTTAAGGGCAAGGCTCCCATGCCTCAGGATAATGAGGGATATATTTTATATCTTGCTGGTTATCCTGAGGATAAGATTAGGAGAATTCATGCAAAGAAGACTCATTATGTTTCTCACCATGCTTTTATTTATACGAATGAGGCTTCTAGCTCTAGGCGTTCTACACATGCTAAAATGCCTAAGAAGAAAACTCCTATTGCATCAAATGATCATAACATTTCATTTAAGACTTTTGATGCTTCATATGTGCTTACTAACAAATCAGGCAAAGTAGTTGCCAAATATGTTGGGGGCAAACACAAGGGGTCAAAGACTTGTGTTTGGGTACCCAAGGTGCTTGTTTCTAATGTAAAAGGACCCAAGACCGTTTGGGTACCTAAGAATAAGGCCTAAACTTGTTTTGTAGGTTTATGCATCCGGGGGCTCAAGTTGGATCATCGATAGCAGTTGCACAAACCACATGACTAGGGAGAAGAAGATGTTCTCCTCCAATGAGAAAAACCAAGATCCCCAAAGAGCTATCACATTCGGGGATGGAAATCAAGGTTTGGTCAAAGGACTTGGTAAAATTGCAATGTCACCTGACCATTCTATTTCCAATGTTTTTCTTGTAGATTCATTAGATTATAACTTGCTTTCTGTCTCTCAATTATGCAAAATGGGCTACAATTGTCTTTTTACGGATGTAGGTGTTACTGTCTTTAGAAGAAGTGATGATTCAATAGCATTTAAGGGAGTGTTAGAGGGTCAGCTATACTTAGTTGATTTTAATAGAGCTGAACTCGACACTTGCTTAATTGCTAAGACTAGCATGGGTTGGCTCTGGCATCGCCGACTAGCCCACGTTGGGATGAAGAATCTTCATAAGCTTCTAAAGGGAGAACACATTTTGGGACTAACCAATGTTCATTTTGAGAAAGACAGGATCTGTAGCGCATGCCAAGCAGGGAAGCAAGTTGGTGTTCATCATCCACATAAGAACATCATGACAACTGACAGGCCACTAGAGCTACTCCACATGGATCTATTCGGTCTGATAGCTTACATAAGCATTGGTGGGAGTAAGTACTGTCTAGTTATTGTGGATGATTACTCTCGCTTCACTTGGTTATTCTTTTTGCAGGAAAAATCTCAAACCCAAGAGACCTTGAAAGGATTCTTGAGACGGGCTCAAAATGAGTTCGGCTTAAGGATCAAAAAGATTAGAAGCGACAATGGAACGGAGTTCAAGAACTCACAAATAGAAGGCTTTTTGAGGAGGAGGGCATCAAGCATGAGTTCTCTTCTCCCTACACGCCACAACAAAATGGTGTAGTGGAGAGGAAGAATAGAACTCTATTGGACATGGCAAGGACCATGCTTGATGAGTACAAGACTTCGGATCGGTTTTGGGCCAAGGCGGTCAACACCGCTTGCTACGCCATCAACCGGTTATATCTTCACCGAATCCTCAAGAAGACATCTTATGAACTCCTCACCGGTAAAAAGCCCAATGTTTCATATTTTAGAGTCTTTGGTAGCAAATGTTTTATTCTTGTTAAAAGAGGTAGAAAATCTAAATTTGCTCCTAAGACTGTAGAAGGCTTTTTACTTGGTTATGACTCAAACATAAGGGCATATAGAGTCTTTAACAAGTCCACTGGACTAGTTGAAGTTTCTTGTGACATTGTGTTTGATGAGACTAATGGCTCTCAAGTAGAGCAAGTTGATCTTGATGAGCTAGATGATAAAGAGGCTCCGTGCGTAGCACTAAGGAACATGTCCATTGGGGATGTGTGTCCTAAGGAATCCGAAGAGCCTCCACAAGCACAAGATCAACAACCATCTTCCTCCATACAAGCATCTCCACCAACTCAAGATGAGGATCAAGCTCAAGATGATGAAAATGAAGATCAAGAGGATGAGCCACCTCAAGAGGAGGACATTGATCAAGGGGGAGAGGATAATGAACAAGACAAGGAAGATGATGATCGACCAAGGCCGCCACACCCAAGAGTCCACCAAGCGATTCAAAGATATCACCCCGTGAACACCATCCTCGGCGATATTCATAAGGGGGTAACAACTCGATCTCGAGTCGCTCATTTTTGTGAACACTACTCTTTTGTTTCCTCTATTGAGCCACACAGGGTAGAGGAAGCACTTCAAGTTTCGGATTGGGTGCTGGCGATGCAAGAGGAGCTTAACAACTTCACGAGGAATGAGGTATGGCATTTAGTTCCACGTCCTAACCAAAATGTTGTAGGAACCATGTGGGTCTTCCGCAACAAGCAAGATAAGCATGGTGTGGTGACAAGGAACAAAGCCCGACGTGTGGCCAAGGGTTATTCACAAGTCGAAGGTTTGGATTTTGGTGAAACCTATGCACTCGTAGCTAGGCTTGAGTCCGTTCGTATATTACTTGCCTATGCTACTTACCATGGCTTTAAGCTTTATGGGCTCAAGCAATCAAGAAGGAGGAGGTATATGTTGAGCAACCTCCCGGCTTTGAGGATAGTGAGTATCCTAACCATGTGTATAAACTCTCTAAGGCGCTTTATGGGCTCAAGCAAGCCCCAAGAGCATGGTATGAATGCCTAAGAGATTTTCTTATCACTAATGACTTCAAAGTCGGAAAGGCCGATCCTACTCTCTTTACTAAAACAATTGAAAATGATTTGTTTGTAAGCCAAATTTATGTTGATGATATCATATTTGGGTCTACTAACAAATCTATTTGTGAAGAATTTAGTAGGATCATGATACAAAAATCCGAGATGTCTATGATGGGGGAGTTGAAGTATTTTCTAGGATTTCAAGTCAAGCAACTCCAAGAGGGCACTTTCATTAGCCAAACGAAGTACATTCAAGACATACTCACCAAGTTTGAAATGAAGGATGCAAAGCCTATCAAGACACCCATGGGAACCAATGGGCATCTCGACCTCGACACGGGAGGTAAATCCGTAGATCAAAATGTATACCGGTCGATGATAGGATCCTTACTCTATTTATGTGCATCTCGACCAGACATTATGCTTTCCGTATGCATGTGTGCAAGGTTCTAGGCCGATCCTAAGGAAGTTCACCTTAGGGCCGTGAAGAGAATCTTAAGATATTTAGTTCATACACCTAAGTTTGGCCTTTGGTACCCTAAGGGATCCTCTTTTGATTTATTAGGATATTCAGATGCTGATTGGGTAGGGTGTAAAATTGATAGGAAGAGCACATCAGGGACTTGTCAGTTTCTGGGGAGATCCCTGGTGTCTTGGGCTTCAAAGAAACAAAATTCAGTAGCTCTTTCTACCGCCGAAGCCGAGTACATTGCCGCAGGCCATTGTTGCGCGCAATTGCTTTGGATGAGGCAAACCCTTAGGGACTATGGCTACAAGTTTAGCAAAGTCCCTCTCCTATGTGATAATGAGAGTGCAATCCGCATGGCGGATAATCCCGTTAAGCACAGCCGCACTAAGCACATAGCCATTCGGTATCACTTTTTGAGAGATCACCAACAAAGGGGGATATCGAGATAGCCTATATTAACACCAAATATCAATTAGCCGATATCTTTACCAAACCATTAGATGAGAAAACCTTTACCAAACTTAGGAATGAACTAAACATTCTTGATTCTCGGAATTTTGATTGATACTTTGCACACATAGCTCATTTATATACCTTTGATCATATCTCTTTTATGTCTATGACTAATGTGTTTTCAAGTGTATTATTATGCTTAGTCATAGAATTGAAAGGGAAATAGAGTATTCGGCAAAGACGACGCTTCCACTCAACTCCATCGGTATTATCTACTCTTTGCCAGTATTCCGCATAGTTCTCCACTTTGGTATAATCTTCACTCACATCTATTTGTTTGCCATTGGGGAGAAAGTCAAAGGGCTTATATTTCACTCACAAGTATTCGTTTTTGGCGATTCATGCCAAAGGGGGAGAAAGTATTAGCCCAAAGCAAAAGGACCGCACCACCACCGAATTTTTAATATGAAGTTTTCAAATTGATATCTTTATGTGTTTTCAAAAAGGGGGAGTATCTTAAAAATTTGTAAAACCCTCTTGAACACTAAGAGGAGAATTTTCATTGAGGGGGAGTTTTGTTTAAGTCAAAGGAAAAGCATTTGAAACAGGGGGAGAAAATTTCAAATCTTGAAAATGCTTCTTTCAATCTTATTCATGTACCTTTGACTATTTGCAAAATGTTTTGAAAAGAATTTTACAAAGGATTTGCAAAAACAAAACTAGTGGTGCAAGCGTGGTCCAAAATTTTAAATAAGAAGAAAATCATCCATGCATATCTAGTAGAAATAATTATTGGTTTCATTCCAAGCAACCTTTGCACCTACCTTATGCGAACTAGTTCAATTCTGCACTTCTATATTTACTTTGGTTTGTGTTGGCATCAATCACCAAAAAGGGGGAGATTGAAAGGGAAATAGGGTCAAACCTTTTCCTAAATGAATTTTGGTGGTTGAATTGCCCAACACAAATTATTGGACTAACTAGTTTGCTCTAGATTATGAGTTACGCAGGTGCCAAAGGTTCAACACAAACCAATAAAAAGTCCAAGAAAGGGTTCAAATTCGGTAATTCGGGGAGCCACTCTGAACTTGCTAGCTTTGGGAATTCGGGGAGCCACTCCGCTATAATTCACCGGACTGTCCGGTGTAACACCGGACTATCCGGTGTGCCAGCGGAGGCAACGGTTACTTGCACCAACGGTCGTCTGCAAAGGAACAGTAAAACACTACAGTGCGCGCCTGTGCGCGCAGAAGTCAGAGCAGGCATCAGAAGGCACACCGGACAGTGAACAGTGACTGTCCGGTGCACCACCGGACTGTCCGGTGGCCCCACATGTCAGAGCTCCAACTGTCGAACCCTAACGGTTAGGTGACGTGGCTAACGCACCGGACAGTGTCCGGTGGCGCACCGGACTGTCTGGTGCGCCATACGATAGCAGCCATCCCCAACGGCCACTTTGGTGGTTGGGGCTATAAATACCCCCAACCACCACTCATTCAAGGAATCCAAGTTTTCAGCCATTGCATTCAATACAAGAGCTCTAGACTTCACTCCAAGACACAAACAAAGAGATCAAATCCTCTTCCAAGTCCAAAGATCATTCTAATCAAAAGTGACTAGTGAGAGAGTGATATTTGTGTTCTTTTGAGTTTTGCGCTTGGATCGCTTTCTTCCTTCCTCATTTCTTGTTCTTAAGTGTTTTGTAACCAAGGCAAGAGACACCAAGTGTATGGTGGTCCTTGCGGGGTCTAAGTGACCCGTGAGGTAAGGAGAAAGCTCACTCGGTCTAAGTGATCGTTTAAGAGAGGGAAAGGGTTGAAAGAGACCCGGTCTTTGTGACCACCTCAACGGGGAGTAGGATTGCAAGAACCGAACCTCAGTAAAACAAATCACCATGTCACACTCTTCATTTGCTTGTGATTTGTTTTCGCCCTCTCTTTCGGACTCGATTATATTTCTAACGCTAACCCCGGCTTGTAGTTGTGCTTAAAGTTTATAATTTTCAGATTTCGCCTATTCACCCCACCCCCCCCACCCCCCTCTAGGCGACTTTCAAGCATAAAATGAGATTGATTGCAAAATCAGAAAAATTAGAAGTGAAAATAACAAAAAAAATTTGTCAACACAAATATCCAAGAGTATTGTGATGAGATTGGAATAAAAAATAGAAGTATCTGCAACATACACCCTCAATAGAATGATGTAGTTGAGAGTAATAATATAACTTTGATCACTTTTGCAAGAACAATGATAAATGAGTATAACACACCAAAAAGGTTTTATGCCAGTAATCAACTCTGTATGTTATGCTTCAAATAAGTTATTTCCACATTGGTTACTTGAGAAGACGCCCTATGAGTTGCTCGATAGGAAGAAGTCGAATAACTTCTTTTTTTGGGTGTTTGAATGGAAATGCTACATATACAAAAAAACATCAAAACCTAAGGAAGTTTTAAAGAAGATGTGATATTGGTGTTTTACTTGATTATTCATTAAAGTTCTAAGCATATTGATTATTCAACCATACCATTAGTTTGGTAGAAGAAATATATGATTTGAAGTTTGATTAGATTAACGGTTGTCGAGCAACACATGAGAATCTTAAAGATGTAGGTGATAAACCATTGAAGAAGGCTATAAAGAATATGTTGGTTGGAGCAATCAAGCCCAAAGAAGATGAAGATGAAATGCAAGTGTTTAACATGCCATTATCGTTAAATGTGACACAAGATGATAATAAATATGAGGGACATACGAATGAAGATACTTATGTCCGTTAAAATCCAGAAATGTCATAAGCTCAAGATGTTGATGCTTCACGACCTCCTTCTTAAGTAGTTGGTATAGTATAAGTTCATGCACAAGATTTCATCATAGGAAGTCTATTAATGGAAGTTACCACTCGATAAAAAACACATTTTTTGTTGAACATCGCTCTTTTATCAACACGTTACTTTCAAACTCCCACTTGTCAAATGGGACATCACAAGGAGAATTGAAACTATCTAAAACCATGCCAAACGGAAGACTTGCCGGTAGCCTAAAATAAGATACCAAATGATTTTCAGGGGTGTTTGGTTCCCTCCTTTTAAACTTTAGTAACTAAAATTTATTCACTTTTAGTCCCTGAAATACCAAAAGAGGTGACTAAAATAGATATTCTAAATAGAATTTCTAGGGACTAAAGTTTAGTCCCTAAAGTTTAGAAGGTTGACTAAAGGAACCAAACACCAGCGCTATGTTGCAACACACTTTTACGCTTAAACTATTGTGAGCTCAGTAATTTGGAAAATATTTTATTTGCTAGATCATCTATGACTTGTCCTTCTCATGCTATATTTTACATTACTCGCAAGTGCAACAACAAAGGACAATTTTTAGTGTATAGAGTTTATATTTCGTCAATATATGTTGTTTCTTCAAATTGTGGAAATAAGATATTAGTATGTTCTCAAGAAGAGAAGTTGTTTTCATATTCTTTAGTAGAAGTTTAGGGTTTATATTTAAAATACATTGATAAAACCATAGTCATGAACATCAATCATAATAGGACGGTTTGCTGTCAAATATGACCATGTTAATGGCTCTTGTTACAAAGGTGAAACTCTTCCACATTGTAACTACTTTTGATATATTTGAAGAATTGATATTGCGTCGTGAAGTGTATATGTTTTTATTTGTAGAACTTCTTACATGGATCAAGCGATGTGATGAGTGTACAAGGAAGGCATTAAGGACCAAAGAAGTTGATTGGGGACCAAGTAATGATATTTCCAACATCCCCAACCAGTAAACCACGTCAACAGATTTGAAGCCATACTTGAGTGAGGAGTACACACTGGAGTCGAGGATGACTCTACTGCAAGAAGGGGAGGATGAGGAGGACATCGCTGCCATTGGTACAACCACAACGACAACCCTTCACAAGTGTTTGGGAGCTGAACCTTTTTGAAGTGAAGGAGGCAACAAGACAATAAAAGCTGTTGCACCTGAGTGGATCTCGTAACTGCAGCAAGTACAAGATTAAATGGGGCATACCTTTCAACTCCCAAGTTCCTTTAATGCAAATAAGTACACGTTGGAGCGATCTCTTCATCTACTTTCCAGCAGATCAAGAATTGATGAGAGATCACACCCGAAGAGTCCAGGAACTGTCGAGTGAACTCCTGCTTCATAACCGCAGCATGCACCAGATTAAATGGAGCATATCATTCATCTCCTAAGGTTGTTTAATGTAAATAAGTACTTGTTGGAAAGCTCTCTTCATCTTCTTTTTGGTGGATCAAGAATCAATGAGAGATATCAACCGAGACGTTCAGGAATGGCCAAGAGAGCTTCGTTACTCCACTAGAACTCCTTTATATTCCTCTATTTAAGCAACTAGCAGCCACCAAAGAACTTGGGTTTTTGTTTGATGTAAGTTTAGCCTTTGCTACTTCCTTGTAAACGCGTGTGTCGTCTAGACCACCCGGTTACTTGAAAACAGGACCCCAACCTTATCAGATTCGTGAGTGTTTGCATGTTATCTTGTTCTTGCTTGTTCTCGATTACTTGCAGGTTCAAGGCTATTCTTGGCACGACAAGAGTAGCAACAACAGGAGCCGGTGTAACTATCACTAAGGCACAATACCCCTGTGGTTGTTGTAGTCGGATAGAACAACGTCGACCTCCACCCCAAATCGTAGTTATCAGGAGATGATGTACCTGTCGCTCAAGGCGCTACACCATCTTAGTTGTGATAGTTGGGTAGCCAACGTCAGCCTCCAACAATTTTCCACCTCCATCATCTCTCATCGAAAGATCGGGCTCCCTTTTACCCGTTGGGTTTATCATCTTCTAATTCATATAATAATGAAGAAGAATTTTAAAACATTCTACCTTTCTTGTGAATTATCTGTTTCATTATTCAATCTCTTGTAATCATTGTATTCTATATTTGTTTATGTTTGAATGAACTACTTACACAAGCAAAATTTTACCTTCATCCTTTGAGAACCTACGTCCTTCGTATTAAAGAACGAAGGTCTAAATATTTAACTTATGTTGTTTTAATTTTCAATACCTTCAAAGATTGAAATCAAGTGCCAATAGCTGCTGAAGTGATACAATGAGCCATCTCATTCTACGTTGAGTTAGCATCCTCACCTAACTTCCACTCCGTCTCATTAATCTAAGGTTGAATATTTTTTGTTGTTGTACTAAATCTTGAATTGTTGAATATTTGTTTCTGTTGTACGTTAAAGTAAACCTAGAATAGCAAAACTGAACTTTAAATGTCTGAATATCTTGTATTGCGCACAAACGCGATGAACAGATCAACCCCATTAATCATGTACGGATAGTGCAGTTGGTTACCTTGACTTTATAGTGCGTTAATTAGTTTTCTGGTGAACTAAGGGGATGTTTGAATGCACTAGAGCTAATAGTTAATTGACTAGAAAATAGCTATTAAAATCAGCTAAAAATATCAAACAATAGCTAATAATTCAACTATTAGCTACTTTTAGCAAATCAGTTAATATTTTGCTAACTAATTCACAACTTTTTAATCCAACTAGCTATTAGCTCTAGTATATTCAAACGTCCATGCGGTCCATCACCCCGTGTGTATACATATCCTCCGATTATATATTATTCTGTTTAAACATACCAAAGATCGATGTAAAATCTATATAGAATTTCTCGTTTAAAAAATCAAACGAATTCATTATAACAATACTCTTGGCGTAGAATCTATATAGAATTTCTCGTTTGAAATGAGTTCAGCACAACAAAGCGTTTCTAGATCCTGAACAACGCCTTTGAGGCGAGTAACTTACACCATTATAAAGCTGCCTTACAGCAATGAGCAATCAGAAACTACCGATAAAATCATTTCGGCCCTACAGCATCTAGTGTTCCTCGGCACCCAACTACATAGCCTCATCTTTTGGTCGTCAAATAAAAATTGGGGAAATTTGAGCAACCAAAATTTATCCTCAAACTGCCTTCTTGTGTACTATATATGTGTAATCTTTCCTATCTGTTTCTATGGATTCTGCTACTCACAACTCGTCGTGAGATTCAGGATCTAAATCACTACTGTTGGCTGATGCTGAATGATCCCCTTCTCGAGCCTTAGGTTCCTGAGACGTTTCGGTGTACTCACCCTCGTTGGGTGCAGATTCCGAAGATGTGGTTTTCCCCTTGCTAGCAGGTTCTTCCTCTGCTGTTTTCTTCTCGACCTTGGGTTTTGGTTTTGGAATTCTGTTGACACTTGAGGCCTGCACAATAAAAGGGTATAGATATGATTACTGCCATGAGTAATATGCAGACTTTTTGTTGGGTCCACTACCAAATTACTAACCTTATCTTGTAAGTCCAGAACTTTCTCATAAACTTGTTCAGATGTGAAAACTGGTGAGCTATAGACAGGGGTGCTGCAAAATGCTCAACCGGAGTTAGCCACCTTTTACAAGATAACAAAAAAAGCAAGCTGGCTCAAAAGGTATACTTTTTCTGCAGGTTTTCCTTCTCCTCCAGCCAAGCTTTCACTTTCTCTGCTTCACTCACAACCTATAGCGAGAGCATTACATGACCGCCAAAATGAGCATTACACATAATCACAAAACAAGTCGACGTCATTAAGCTCACAGGTTTACCTCATCTACTCTCTTTTTGGGGAGCCATGGTTTATTTGTCTCCCACTTGTTCACAATCTGAAAAACCAAACATGCACTGAATTGAGAACAGAATAACACATCAACCATAAGTTAAATCAGTCAAAATGTTATACTGAGCAATTCCACAACATGGATAAAATGGATGTAAAGTGATGGTTTTGTTCCCTGCTGTGGAATTTAGTGTATACTAGGATTTAGTTTTTTTTCCCTGCTTCCATGAAATTATTGAACAATTAATTTTGCAATAAAATATAAGCATCTAGAAGCCATGCTGGAGAAGCATGGCCTGCACACATTACTTTAGAACAATTATAGCCTGAGAGAATCAAGTAAGACTGTCCCAAAAACAAAGCAAAAAACACTCATGAAAAGAAAAAAATTGTTTAGATCATCGCAGTGTCAGGTTGTGCTACCGTGGCAAGGTTTTTGTGTTTGTTGCACCATTCTTCCCAAGATTTTTGCTTTAAACATTAGTAAGATTGAAGTATTATGTTTCTTATGCAAAAAGTATCTCTCGGCGTGGTTTGAGACAGGGGGATCCTCTTTCACCAATGTTGTTCATTCTAGTTATGGATGTGTTGCACTCTCTGTTCTTGAAAGCCAATGAGTTGGGTCTATCGCAGCCCCTTCTAAGACAGGGTAATGGGCAGAGAGTCTCTCTTTATGCAGATGATGCCGTGGTCTTTTTGAAGCCCAACAGGAACAGTCATAGTGGTCAAAGAAATTTTGAGGATCTTTGGGGAGACTTCTGGTCTTGTCACAAACATAAACAAATGCAGCGTGACCCCTATTCGTTGTGTTGAGCAAGACCTCAGCACAAGATCTATTCTCCTGCAACATTGTGGATTTTCCATGCAAGTATTTGGGTTTACCCCTTTCTATTAAGAAGTTGCCTAGAAGTGTTTTTCTGGTCTCATGACAAGGTGGCTGATAAGCTACCTGGTTGGAAAGCTGCGTTAATTAACCCAGCTGGGAGGGCGACCTTGGTTAAATCAGTGCTTACGGCAGTCCCTATCTACCATTTTATAGCACTTCTGTGCCCCAAATGGGTTGTCAAGGCTATAGATAAAATTCGGAGAGGATTCCTTTGGACAGGAAGAACTGACATCAAAGGAGGTCATTGTGCAGTGGGTTGGGCTAAGGTATGCAAACAGTGAACCAAGGAGGTCTGGGTCTGCACAACTTGGATGTTCTAGGGTGGGCTCTAAACTTGAGGTGGCTCTGGCTTAAAAAAACACAACCGGACAGACCCTGGACAGAGTTTGACATCCAAATACATCCGTACGCAGCAGCCCTTTTCTCAGCCTGTGTGTGTTCCATTGTTGGCAACGGTGCTTCAACTCTTTTCTGGACAGATCGCTGTCTCCACGGGCAATCCTTTAAGCAGATTGCTCCTTCGCTGCTAAGCCATATACTCAAACGAGTTCAGAATTGCAGAACTGTCAAGGAAGCTTTGATTGATAATAGATGGGTGAATGATATCTCTGGAAGTCTGCCGGAGCAAGTTCTATTTGAGTACTTCAGGGTTTAGGACTTGATTCAGGGGGTTCATCTTCATCCAGGGGTTCTTGATAGGCACAGACGGGCTACCCACGTCCTCTGGGGAATACTCCGCCAAATCTGCATATAAACGGTTTCTAGCTGGGTCAACTTTGTTTGGAAAAGTTGGGCTCCTCCGCGTTGCAAATTCTTTGTTTGGTTGGCCTCTCTTGATAGATGTTGGACTGCTGACAGACTAACTTGTCAGGGCCTCGATCACCCGAAAAGTTGCCCTCTTTGCGATCAACAGGAAGAAACAGTCCAACATATTTTGGTTTCCTGTGTTTTTGCTAGGGATATTTGGTTTCAAGTCCTAAGCAAGGTGGGGCTGCAGTCTCTTTCCCCTGGGGCTGCTGTTTTTGTTTTCCAGGAATGATGGAGGCAGGCTGAAAGCAGGGTGCCAAAGCTCCATAAAAAGGGGTTCAACTCAATAGTGATCCTTGTGGCCTGGTGGTTGTGGAAACATAGGAATGCATGTGTGTTCCATGGTGCCTCCCCAAACAGCAACATTGTCCTGCAACATATCCATCAAGATGCTCATATGTGGGGAATGGCTGGGGCAGCAGACATTATGAGGCTCTGGCCTTAGCGCTGGGAGTGCTTGTTTGCTGCTGGTTTGTAGTAGTGTGGTTCTTTATGGACATTTATGTGTATGCTTGTGCTTGGCCGCCGTAAGGAGGCCATTTTTTGTATTGTTTTGACTATCTAAGGCTTTTTTCTCTTCTTAATATAACGATGTGTAGTTCTCCTACGCTTTCGAGAAGGAAAAAAAATGTTATTAGGTTCTCTTATTGATACCTTTTGCAGCCCATCAAGAATTCAAGATACAATCGAGCATTTTCACAGGCAGCTGGTCGGGCTTTTAATTCACTCAATCTGGGTAAAGGAAAAACAGAACAATCTCAGTCATTGACCCATATGAACTAAAGGTAAAGGGTATAAACAGTTAGTTACCTGAAAAGAATCGGATCACCAATGGCCTTAAGTTGACCAAGGCGCTCTTTGAATTCATTAGCTTGAGCATCTTCACCGTCCATGTACAACCAATCCTGCACCTGCAATTGTCATACAAACAGCTTCACTACTCCAGCATAAGACTTAATCATCAACTAAGACTAAAAGCAAGCTTAGTTTTAAACAACCTCACTAAGTTTCTGCGCAAAGGATTCCCTATTTCCCTCTCCTGTTCAGTTGAGACAGTCAAAATATCTGTGCTTTCTTCAAATTGTGATATATTAAATGGCAGCAAGCAGTCAATATTATCGAAGTAAGATGTGTAATAAAGAGTAATCATTGCAATCAAACTTTGTTACATTGTCAAGTTTATCTATATAACAAGATTATCAGGGTAGCATTGAGTTTCAGTGAAAAAACAACAATCTAAAAATAAATGTACATATACAAAATAGTAGAGGGATCACCCATTATCTGGGGTACAATGACAAAAATACATGATGTGTATTAATGCTAAAAAGAAAAGTTAAAAACTAAACCATCTTAGCAAAGTGTAAACAAAGAAAACATAAAAGAAAATATACCTTCTCCTTCATAGAATATATGTATGACTCTAGGTTATTCTTAAGTTCAGCAGTTTTCCTCCGCTTAGCATCCTTCTTATCGAGTGCCTCTAACCTATCTTTTGCTTCAGAATACAACTCCTTTGAAAGAATTGTTCCAGCACCAGTTGTTTTTTCCACAACCTAGAAATAATTGACATTTGAATCAAACTATGACGTATGACGTGCCAATATTACTGTCAAATTACCAGAACAACTATAGCTTACCTTCAATGGAACCCTAAATGTTCTTTTCTTTAGCACATTCTCTGCAATAATTTCTTGAACATTGCCCTCATCAATGGGAGTGCTGGAATTATTATCACTGCCAGAACTCAAATTTTCATTACTATCTGTAGTGCTATTAGCTACTCCTACTTCAAAAGATGAATTCTGATTGGTGATGTTACTCTCTAGAGTCAATATCTTCTTTGGAACTTCAACCCATTCAGTTATCTCAATTACTGCTTCTGCTCTATCAAGAGCAATAATTCCACTTCTACTCAAAGAAAAATGTAGATTTGCTTTGATGGGTGCAGAAATTCCAGTGATTGATTTTTTTATTAATAAAAAAATGTGAGCATGACCTCACGGTACTGACCATTTTTTTGCCGTTTGATTGACAATGAAGTTCTTGTCATCATAAGATCAAAAGAAATCAGCTGCGTTTAAAGTAATTCTGTATCTCAAATTTTATTTTGTCCATGGCATTATTCATCACAATACCGTGTCCATACCAGTTGTATATTTGTTTTTGCAAGTACACGGGGTATGGCAAAATTAGTACTCAAATCATAGTATCAGAGTTCTCATTCTAGCGGCATCCAAACTGTTACAAGGTAGTGCATCCATTTCCATCTCGCTAGTACACAGGGAAATCAGGATCGACGTCTCGTCCCCACGCCTGCAGCCCACCGATGATATCCTTCGCGTTGGCGAATCCCTTCTCGCGGAGAAGCTGGACGGCTCTCTGAGAGTCATTGCCTCTCCTACACAGGACAACCAAGGCTGACCCCTCCCCTGCTTCCTTCAGCGAGGCTTCGAGCGCGGACAACTTCTCTTCTAGCATGGAGAGCGGGATGTTGTGGGACGGAGAGATCGAAGCTATCTGGAAGTGATGCGCAGGTCGTACGTCCAGCAGTAGATGAGGTTCACCATCGTCGGCCAGTTTCTTGTACTCTCTGCAAGTGATACGCGCGCTCTCTGGGAGTACGTTCACGCTTGGTGCTGCCTGCAGTAGATGTAACAGTAGATAAGGCCACAGGTTTCAAGATCATTCTTTAATGTGATCTGCACTGCGACATCCATTCACATTACCTTATCAGACATTGGTGACTGTGTGAAGCTCTCATAGTCAAACTTCTGAAAGTCTTCTTCTGTGAAAACGGAGTTTTCGCCACAATGGGTGCAATCTGGAGAGCTTCCACGAAGTTTAACCTGCAAGTTGTACGTAGACATGGTAATGAGATGTATCAAGAATTCAAGACAGTCCTATAGTTATGCGTCCAAGCAATGCAAGCAACTTCGAAGGATCAGAAGATGTTAATAGTTTTGCAGGTACATTGATGGCCACAATCCACTTGATGGCAGACCACCTGCAAATAGGATGAATCCTCGAACATGGTTTCAAATGCCATTGGCCACTGCAGATCACAGTAAGTTCTTGGTGAAGAAACCAAACAAGATCATGCGGAAGCTTTGGTGTCTGCTTCACAATTATATTATTTTTGACGTTAGAAGGTTTGTAACACTAACTACTGATGCTGGGAATAGGTTAGTTAGCAGCTCTCTGCGAAGGTCTGGATGGCTGTCATAGGAAGAGGAATAATTTCGTTGGAAAACGGGTAGATGGGGATCAATTGTTCACTAGACATGAGGAGAGGGTGTTATTTGACTTCTATAATGTGCTACTTGGGACCATCATGATCATCATCAACAAAGCCTTTTATCCCAAGTAAATTAGGGTATACTATAGTTAGAAACCCAATAGAATCCACAAGAAAAGATTCAGACACATGGATAGTTGTTTTCCATGCACTTGGGACCAGTATAAAGTGCAAATTTACTATTAATCTTGATGAGCTAGATATTGATCTCGCCAAAAAGTGGCCCAACTCAATAGCCAGGACAGCCTTCGCCAGATCGTGGCCCATCTCCGACTACTTTATCGCCAGCATGGGCTGTCGCGGTTGTGATATCATGTCCCCTGGTATGATGATATACTGCCACAAGGCTTAATAGAATTAATAGAGTATCCATACCAACGAGGTGCATCTTCTTTTTCGGAAGCCTATCTCGTAAGAACCTTCAAGTTAAGCGTGCTTGGCTTGTAGCAATTTAGGATGGGTGACCAACCGGGAAGTTTTCTCGGGTGCGCATAAGTGAGGACAAAATGCGCACAAAAGGCTCATGTTGGTCTGTGGGGACAATATATGATCCTAGAGAGCTGCCAGGAGTAAGTATCGTCGGTCCGAGAGTGGACGGGGTGTTACAAGTGATATCAGAGCCGACCCTCGCGGTTTCACGAACGTGTGGGTTATGGGTTTGGGTATATGGCGCATGGCGCATGTGGGCCCGAAATGGTCACATGGCATGACATATGACGACACTAGACATACAGACGTGGCCAAGAGAGGAGGTTCCTGGATTGGGGTTGACCGACGAGGACGTCGGTCTTCTAAGGGAGTGGATTGTGATATCATGGCCCCTTAGATGGTGATATCCTGGCCCAAGGCTTAATAGAATTAATAGAGTATCCATACCAACGAGGTGCATCTTCTTTTTTGGAAGCCTATCTCGTAAGAACCTCCAAGTTAAGCGTGCTTGGCTTGGAGCAATTTGGGATGGGTGACCGACCGGAAAATTTTCTCGGGTGCGCATGAGTGAGGACAAAGTGTGCACAACAGGCGTGTGTTGGTCTGTGGGGACAATATATGATCCTAGAGAGCTGCCAGGAGTAAGTACCGTCGGTCCGGGAGTGGACGGGGTGTTACAGCGGCCCAACGTTGTGGGGAGGGGGTTTCGCATACTCACGTCGCCCACATGCCCCCTGCACCTTCAGGACTTGTCTTGGCCTTCGTTCCGACTTCAGCTCCTACTCGTCTCCCTGTTGGGGCCATTCCTGTCATTCATGTGGTAAATCAACACGCCATGACGACACGTGCGAAGTCCGGCTTCCGACTATTGGCGCTCGACTCCTCTATCGCCCATCCTATTGTTTTACCGCGTAGCTCTCGCTGACCCCAACCATCGTCTAGCTATGCAAGAGTTCTCTACACTTCTTGGTAACCACTCTTGGGATCTATTCAGCGACCACCTCGCTCCAATGTGGTGACTACCAAGTGGGTGTTCGAGCACAAGTTCATGGCTGATGGTTCACTTGAGTGCTATAAAGCATGTTGGGTCCTTTGTAGTTTCACTCAACACCCCATGTTTGGTCACGATAAATCTTACCTCCTACTCTATGTGGATGACATCGTGTCGCCTCTCCTTCGTCGCATCATCAGAGCTCTTCAATGTTTGATATGAAGGATTTGGACAGCCTTCATTATTTCTAGGCATGCATGTTCAACACACTGCTTCTTCCGTTCTGCTTCTGTCTCAGCGACAATATATGCTGGATATTCTAGATCGTGCTCGAATGGTTGACTGTAAGCCGTGCTCCACTCATGTTGATCATTATCCGATGTTGTATGCTGATGGTGCTCCTATCTTCGGTCCTACAATTTTTTCCATCCACGCTAGTGCTCTACAATACCTCACTTTCACTCGACCGGATATTGCATACGCCACTCAACAGGCGTGTCTCCATATGCATGACCAGCGAGAGCCTCATCTTGTAGCAATCAAGCGTATTCTGCGTTATATTCGTGGCATCCGTTGTTGGGTCGGAAATATACTTGGTCCAATGAAAGGCGATCTCCTACTCTAGTGAGGTTGGACCGTGCCTTTTGTTGTGATGGCTGGAATGACATTTTTCCTGATGCAGTCTTGCAAAGTTTGGCGGCTAGGGTCTCTGATCATTGTCCGCTCCTGCTTGGTTTGAATGTGGCCAACAAGGGTAAACGCAGATTCCATTTTGAGAGCTTCTGGTTGAAGGTTCCTGGTTTGTTTGATGCAGTTAAGCAAAGTTGGGAGGCTCCGGTGCAATCTAACTGTGCCGTTGAGCGTATGTTCATGAAGCTGCAGCGGCTCAGCAGGAGCCTGCAAAAGTGGGGCCAGAGGAAAGTTGGGAGCATCAAATCACAATTAGAAATTGCTAAAGAGCTTCTCCATCGTTGGGAAATTGAAAGAGATGAAAGGGCTCTTGCTGATGATGAGGAGTGGCTGAGACGGAAGTTGAAGCTTCATTGTCTTGGTTTGGCCTCGCTGGTGAGAACCATCGCCCGACTGCGTTCTCGGATTTTGTATATTCAGGAAGGTGATGCCAACACCTCCTTTTTTCATCAGCAGGCTAGATACAGAAAAAAGAACTTCATTCATAAGCTGCACGTTGGTGATCAGGTGGTCACCTCACAAGAAGATAAACAGAAGGCTGTTTTTGATTTCTATGAGAACATTTTGGGTAAGGCTGAGGAGAGGAGCTACACTCTTGACTTGGATGAGTTGGCCATCCACAATCATGATTTATCTGCATTAGATGCTCCGTTTCTTGAGGAGGAGGTGTGGGCTGTTGTAAAAGATTTGCCTCCGGATAAGGCCCCGGGGCCGGATGGTTTCACAGGTCGATTTTATAAATCCTGTTGGAATATTATTAAAGGTGATGTGTTGAGGTCTTTGGATGTCATCCAGCGTGGCCATGTTTTCAAATTTCGCCTGCTTAACACGGCTTATATCTCCTTACTGCCTAAGAAGATGGATGTTGTTGAGGTTAAGGATTTCCGGCCTATAAGTTTGATTCATAGTTTTGCCAAATTGGTAGCTAAGCTCATGGCTACTCGGCTGGCCCCTTTGCTTCCCTCACTGGTTTCTGTGAACCAGAGTGCCTTTGTGAGGGGGAGGAGGATTCATGATAACTTTATGCTTGTCCAACAAATTGTGAAGTCGCTGCATAGGAAGAAAGAACCACATATCCTTCTTAAGTTGGACATCTCCAAGGCTTTTGACTCTATTTCTTGGTCGTTCCTTTTGGAGGTTTTAAGGAAAATGGGATTTGGTCAGCGTTGGCGGGATCTCCTTTGTTTATTACTGTCTACTTCTTCCACTCAGATTTTAGTCAATGGAGAGCCTGGGGACATCATTATTCATCGTCGCGGTCTCAGGCAGGGAGATCCTCTTTCTCCAATGCTCTTTATCCTAGTCATGGATACTCTGAATTCTTTAATCAACTATGCCACTTCGTTGGGTTTGCTACAACCTATTGTTGTTCAGCAGGTCAGGCATCATGTTTCCTTCTATGCTGATGATGTTGTAGTTTTCTTGAGGCCTCACATTCTGGACCTGGTTTCGGTCAGACGCATCCTTGATTTATTTGGTCACGCCTCAGGCCTCCGGACCAACTTGGTTAAGAGCTCGGTCTCCCCTATTCATTGTTCCGATGATGAGCTGGCTCTTTCTGTGGAAACTCTCTCTTGTTCGGTTAAAGCTTTTCCTTGCACTTATTTGGGACTTCCTCTCACAATCTGTAAGCCTTCTAAAGAGGTGTTGCTGGCCTTTGTGGATAAGGTGGCAGATTACCTTCCTGGGTGGAAAGCTTCTTTGATGAATAGGGTTGGGCGTCTTGTGCTAGTGAAAGTGGTTCTCACTGCTGTTCCTATTTATTTGCTTATAGCTTTGGATCTCCGAAATGGTTCATCAAGGCTGTTGATAAAAAGCGGCGGGGGTTCTTGTGGAAGGGACATCAACAAGCTAATGGAGGAAACTGCTTGGTAGCTTGGGAAAAGGTCCAGAGACCTCTTCAGTATGGCGGCCTTGGAATCCATAATCTTGAGCTTCTAGGTTGGGCCTTGAGAATTAGATGGCTTTGGGCTCAGAAGACTGATGTGGAGAGGCCGTGGGCTGGACTCTCAATTTCTATTCCTTATAAAGCTCGGGCCCTCTTCGATATGGCTGTGAATGCCGTGGTTGGGAACGGTGAGAAAATTATTTTCTGGACTGACCGTTGGTTGGATGGGCTTACTATGGCTGAGATGGCGCCCAATCTTTTCAGAACTGTCCCTATGCGAACTGCTAAGCGAAAGACTGTGGCTCAGGCCTTGTGTGGGCGGAGTTGGGTTCGTGATATCAAGGGTGCTCTTACTGTTCAGGTTTTAATTGAGTACCTCCAGTTCTGGGATTTTGTTGAGGAGGTCGTACTGCAAGCTGATGTTCCTGATCAGTTCAGATGGAAGTTGACACAAGATGGCTGTTATAGCAGCAAGTCTGCGTATGAGGCCTTCTTCGTGGGCTCTACCAAGTTTGGCCCTTGGAAGAGAATCTGGAAAACCTGGGCCCCGTCGCGTTGTAAGTTCTTTTTATGGTTGGTGCACCATAATCGGGTTTGGACTGCTGATCGTCTTGAGCGCAGAAATCTGCCCCATCCAGTGTCTTGTCCTTTTTGTGACCAGATGACTGAGACGGTGCATCACTTGTTGGTTGGATGTGTGTTTGCTCGCCAAATTTGGGCCCTGATCCTTCAACAGTTGGGGCTGCTGCAGTTGGCTCCTCAGCCCTCAGTGTCTCGGTTCTCAGGTTGGTGGAAGAGAACTGTTGCTGCTGTTCCTAAGGGGCTTCGTAGAGGCCTCAATTCTCTAATTACGTTAGTGGCTTGGGAGATTTGGAAACACCGCAACAGGTGTGTCTTTGACAATTCAAGACCATGTGTTGAGGAAGTGCTAAAAGCTGTTAATGTGGAGGGGGGGCTTTGGTGTTTGGCTGGAGCTTCCAAGCTCCAGGAACTTGTTTTTGGGTCGGTGCCTACTGGAGCTTAATTAGCTCTGTAGGTTGTGGTCGCCTTCTTCATTGATGTGGCGCGACGGTTGTATTTAAGGGGAGGCGTGTGTGTGTTGGTGTTTGTGTTTCGGGTCACTCTTGACCTTTGTACCTCCTTTCTTCCTTAAATGAAATGACGCGCAGTTCTCCTGCGCTGTTCGAGAAAAAAAAAACTTTGGACTTGGGTCTTCACATACATTCTTCTATTCAGTCTAACCTTGTGGTCTACTCAGACACTGATTGGGCTGGTAATCCTGATACCCGTAAGTCTACTTTAGGCTATATGTTTTCCTCGATGATAATTCATCTCTTAGTCTTTCAAACGTTAGAATACTATCTCTCGTTCTAGTGCAGTCGTTGAGGCTTCCTAGTTACGTCAGCTCTTGATTGAGCTGCAAACTTCATTGTGCTCTGCCACTTTGGTCTATTGTGATAAGATTAGCATAGTTTATATGTCTTCCAATCATGTTCATCACCAGCGCACTGAACACATTGAGATTGATCTCCACTTCATTCGAGAACGGGTGGCCTTAAGGTCTGTTCGCATACTTCATCTTCCAACGTCTCAGTTCACAAACATATTTACCGAAGGGCTGCCAGTTTCTATGTTCATGGAGTTTCGGTCCTATCTCAAGGTTCTCCTCAATGATGTCGTGACTGCAGGAGGGTGCTAGACTACTATATATGTCTAGCAGATATGTCTCCATGTGCATGATCCACAAGAGCCTCACTTGACTATTGTCAAGCGGATCCTTCGATACCTTAACAATACTCTGGACTATGGGCTTCTATTCTAACGCTCCTCTACACGCGAGTTGATCATCTACACGGAAGCTGACTGGGCGGGTGCCTATAAATATGTTGGTCTACTTCAGGCTATGTTGTGTTCCTTGAGGACAACCTCATCTCATGGTCCTCCAAGCGCCAACCCATGGTCTTCTACTCCAGCGCGAGGATGAGTCGTCGTGGCCAATGGCATGGCTGAGGCGTGCTGGCTCCGATAGCTCCTCCAAGAGCTCCATAGCCCCTCATCACGAGCAATCTTCTACTGCAACAATGTAAGCATCGTCTACCTCACCATCAACCGGGTACATCACTAGCGCGCAAAACATGTTGGGATTGATCTCCACTTCGCCCAAGCGTGTAGCCATCAAGGACGTTTGTGTCCTCCACATCCGGAAGATCTCGTAGTTCGCTGACATCTTCACCAAGGGACCTCCATCCTCGGTGTTCTCGGAGTTTCGGTCCAATCTCTACATTTGTTGTAGCTAGAGTTTCGACTGCGGCGGGTATTAGTCTGCTATCACTAAGTGTGTGGTTGTGTATGGACCTAGAGCGTAACCCATGTGGCCTATTAGGGTTAGGGTAGAGCTATAAGAAGATGCATATATATGTGTAACCCTGACACTCTATCAATGCAATTTTAGGCCTCCTCCAATAGTCAAGGTTGTTCCCATAAGAAAAAGAGTCAAAATTTATCTTTTTTTTCTTCATGAACATGCATGAGAGTTGCATATCATTATATTAAAAAGAAAAATGTCTATAACCATACGCCAAATAGACAGCCATATTTTTCTCACTATTGCTGAGAATGATCCTATAAAGGACTACCTTCTTGGTAGAATTAATTTGATAATTTCAAATCTTCTATAATAAAACAAGATTGGCAACATTATCCTATCCCACTATTGCAATTCATATATTAGACTCGAATCTGTGATAAATATACTAGAAAGAACGTGGAAGTTAAAATTAGATAGGAGGATGCAACACTTCGATCCCCCGATGGTGCTGGCATTAGGATAAATTGTGATCATGCATTCAAAGATACAATAAATTTACAGAGTGAAGTCACATACAACTCTAATACGAGCAGAGAGTGCATCAAATAGTAGCATTCTTCCGCATAGGGGCTCACCAACACCAGTTGCAACCTTTATAGACTCCAGAGCTTGTAAGCAACCAATCACTCCCGGAACTAGTAAACGAAACAATAGTTAGTACACCAGTGCAAACTATGTCTAATAAAGTAATCAACAGGGCATCAGTCATATATAGCAGCAAACTATACAAACTAATTATACAATAGCTAACTTAACTGAGGCGCCTACACGATAAAAGCACAGTAAATACCACAGTATTAAAGAACATCCTAAGGGCTGATTTGGTGATCCGGGATCACGGGAGGATTGGAGGGGATTGAGGGAGAAATTAGTTCATTTCCCCCTCAATCCCCTCCAATCCCCCCGTGATCCCCTTGTCACCAAATTAACCCTAAAGAAAAAGCCATTTTAGTAATTGCATCATTGAGTGAACCAACAAAAACCTGTAGCCACTGAATAATTAAGGATTAATATGGACATGAAAAAAGATTAAAAATACACAACATCAGAGCCACTAACTCATGACTTAAACTATCCTATTTGGTTGACTTAAACTATCCTATTTGGATTGAAGTACACATCATATAAACAAAGATTGATGAATTTTAAACAGGTTGACAAAAAAATATAAGTTTTTGTCCACCGTACTAATGACGAGCTTCTACAGTGTCACCTACCAACCCCAAGGACACCACTGTCTGAGCATCTCTGGCAGGCTGCCACAGGTGGTGGAGTTGGAAAGAGGCACCGATAGCATGGGCTTCCATTATGATGATAAACAGTCAACTGTTAGAGAAGACAATGAATGAATGTAAGAATATGGTGAAGCAAAAGGGTGCAATATCTTTGGCAAGAAAGATGCCTACCTGCCCTTCTAAGCCTAATGCCGCACCAGATACAAGTGGCTGCAAGAAGTAGGGAAAATGTAAGTGATTCATCAATGCATGATCACATGAATCAATAAAAAGTTATTACACTATCGTATTGGTAAATTTACTTGGCAACAGGTTAACATTGCAGAGCAAGAATTCCATATCAAATATAGCATGCATCGTTTACAACAAAAAAAATGAAGTTACCTTGTTCAGCAAAACACAGCAATCGCTGATCATATACCTAGTAGGAAGGTTGTCAGTTGCATCAACAACTATATCATATCTTAGGTTATTTTAGTTAATGCTGAAAACAAGAGTGTTGGCTTTGAGGAAACAATATTGTGTCTGTCATAGCATATATTGTAAGGATACTTCCGTGCAACCTCCAAAGCATTGCATGGCTTCAGAGTATGGTGATACTCTACTACCTTGATAGAGGAATTAATCCTGACTTGAGACAACATATGTGATATGGTGGGATAGTAGAATCAAATATATTTGGTTGGCAACCAATCAGAGAAAACTGCCAAAAGGATAGTTTCTTACTCACGGCAAGCATCAGCTGCTGACTTCACTTTAGATTGTCCAACATATGCTTCTTTATGAATTATCTGAGAGAGTTTGAGAACAAAAAACAAGGTTAGCATTGATATGTATGACCGCCACAGATTAAAATAACCAATTTTGATCATCGGCTATGTTCAAAATTCCGTTATCAAGAGTAAATCTCTCACTTCACGACAAATTTGCTAGCTTATGGGTGCATATTTACGTTCCCCTTCTAATTGAATTACCAAGAACAAGAATATATCACGCTGATGATTCGGTGTTTAGATACAATCCAAAGAAAATATCGAGAACACTAGATAATAGGGACAGAAGACATGCCAAGCTATTTCACCTGTCGATGAAGATTATTCAATTCAACATCATCACCATCCACAATGCCCAAGCAACCTAATAAGATAACAAGCTGTAAGCAACGGTACATTAGTAAATACAACAAATTAGTGAACTAGAGCCCACCAACAGATTCACTTTACACATATGACATATAAAAAAACTTTGGCAAGGACTACATCTAGAAATCTGTATTATCATTAAAGAAATATAATTTCTTCCTTGAGAAACTAACATTCAACACAACTTCACAGCAGAGTATGAGGCAGCTGTTGAGAAGGAAAACATGTATCTTCCTAGCTATAACTGTCTTTTGCACCAATCAGATTGAAGAATCTTTGCAGCATTTGTTCATTCTCTGTCCATTTGCTTCTGCCTGTTGGAACCTAGTTAATGTGCACACAAGCTCAGACATGAACCCTTTTGAATGTCTTCATCAGTTCAAGCAACCAACTCAACACGCCCTTCTTTATGAAAATTATCATCATTATGTACTGGAGCATTTGGAAGAAAATTATCATGATCTAATTTTCCAAGGAATCCAACCATCTGTTTTCGCTTCCAAGAAAATGAGTATTTTCTCTGTTCACCGTGAGGGTGAAGCAGATCCACTTCCCTCTAATTGGTACATGGCTGAAAACTTCATTTAATTCGGTTAATTTTCTTCGTTTCAACTCTTTACTTTTTATTTAATACTCATAATTCACCCCCAAAAAAATCAACAGCGGAGAAGAAAATTACCGACACCACAAGCTGCTAGATACAATGCCAGGGGAGAGCCCAAACCTCCAGCTCCAACAACTAAAATCGACGACTGTGACAGCTTCCGCTGGCCTGCCAGACAGATGACAAAGGTCAGAGGATCAGCCGAAACGAGCGTGCTAACTGCACCGTTTTCCCCAGTATGCTGCGATTGTGATGACACATCGGAAGCAGAAGAGGCAAACAACTATATGCCAGTGCTCCCTCCGTTCCAAATTATAATACATTCCACTAAAATAACTTTGTTGAAGAGTCAAATAACCTTAACTTTGACCAAAATTAACGATAGGTTTGGCCAAAATTATATAAATAATCATAAAGATTTATGTCATAAAATAGGGGTAGCATGAAAATATAATTAATAAAAATCAAATATATTTATTTAGTATCCTAATTATTATTATTTTATTATATAAATTTAGTTAGCTCTAAAAATGTTAGAACAAGAGGGACGGAGTGAGGAGTAAACAATGAGACTTTGGAGGCAGCAAGCCCTGACGAGTGAAATTAAGCAACTGACCTTCGACCCCGAAGTCCGGGAGAAGGAGGTGGCGGCTGTACCGGTAGATCATATCCGCCGGGAGGCTACCGTCCGGAGCAAACCCGTTACCCACGCGGCTCTGGCACGCTCCACTCCTGCCGCACGCATCATCCCCTACTCCTTTCCCCGCTGCCGCACCGTTGAATCCCGCAGGCCCTGCCTCGAGCTGCGATTCCAGCAGCCGTATCCGGCCGTCGAGCTCCTCCCGCTCTGTCCGAAGCTTCTTCAGCTCCCGCTCTATGGCCTCCCTCCTGCCGCCCAGTGGCGGATCCATGATTGATCTAAGAAGGGAGCTACTAAGCTAAGACTAATTGGATCTAGTACCAATCAGTGCCAGATTGGCCCACAGTTGATTAGCAAAAACCTTACTGTCATCCAAGCGGAAGAAGGCACTAACCCTGGGCCTCTTGTTCGTAGCATCAGCAGCCGTAGGAGCAGCGGCAGACGCAGCCTTTCTCTGGTCGCTGTTCCTTGATCCCTTCTTCTGCAAAAGAACCAACCAACCGAAACAGCAATTACCAACTACTACAGCAATTATCCATTCCGTTCATCTATAATACTTGTAAGAAATTTAACTGAAATGGTTATTATTTGAACTATTGAAGCATTGCACAACTTCAAAATTTATGAACAGAAGAAAACATATTACCTTTCTATGTAACATATGACGAATATAACCGGAAGCATATATGAAAGGTTGAGATGAAGCAAGTTTAGTAAATCAAGGAGGAAAAACAGTTAACTGATAAGTATAGAAACAATTATGGTGGCTTTATAATATGAATTGTTTGTCATTATTGGACCATATGCAAAAAAGAAAGAAACATAATTTTGATTTTCTCCTATGTCTAGTTCCAAGGCTGCACCAAGAAATGTTAGAAAGCTAGGAATGAAATATTTTGCTGTGTAAATGACTTCAAAATAAATATTATCATTTCAATGTAAACATGATATGAACAGGTAAAGCACACAATAGAATGGGCAAAAGAGCCTAAGAATCTCGGAATAAGATATATGTTGATTAAAAGACATTCTAATAAATATTATCATTTCAATGTAAATATGGTACTAATAGGGAAAGCCATTATAGATATTATATCAGTACTAACAAAACAATGCAATTCTATACAAATAACGACAATCCTTTTTTTGCTTTTATTCTCTGTTCCTCGCTGGTTTCATGATAAAACACAGAACTGAGTATTATTCGTTCAAAAGTTTGCAATTCGAAGTTAGAGATATGAATCAGTTACAATTTATTATACAATGCAATTAATTACCAAGTACACCTACAATTAAGAAGATAGATAGAACATAAATATGTATTCAAAAGGGATGCATCTATATTGTTGTCTCATCATGCAAGAGAAATTAATTTTCTTTGTTACCTGAAACTGAACGTACATTAAAATATGTATCTTTGCCTAAGAAGCAGCACCTTCTGGTGATCAGTGAATGCATGGTGACCGTTTTCTATTTAACATAGTTACTAAATGTTTGAAGATAAGTATGTTTTATTATTTGCAATAGGGATGGTGTCCCAAAACATGTCACGGTGGTTGTTTTCAGATCAATAGTGAGCACCGACTGAGCCGCGCACTGCGGCATCCAGCAAGGTTGGAGTCGGGCAGAAGTATGTAAAAATACTTGCTCCTTCGACCGCAGTTGGTTGTGGCCTAAAATTCAGAGGTTGTCTCCTGGCCATCGAGAACCATTCGTGCGAATGAAATATGAAACAACGACGTGAGGATCCCGCGATATATATGCAGGCAACCAGTGTAAGTCCTGTTTGAGCCACTCAAAATTTTGTTTTTCATTCTAGCTCGCAAACAAAATGAACTCAAATTTGACTGACACAATCAGACAGTCAAATCCAATGAACACAATCCTGCGATATTAAAAGGCAATCATACAGTTAAACTCATATGTGACTGATACAATCAGATAGTTAATGAATGATCGAACGGCGTAAAAATGATGCGGATGGTCTAGCATTCCAGATTGGCTCCCACTCTTAATATATAGAAAGTAGTAGTGCGAATGTTTAGAAGAGACAACATCCACCATTGGGCTAAAATAACAAACTCTAAATCTGCCCTAAACTACTCTATTCTATATGTTCTTCTATTTCTCTGTATCTGATTCCTTGGTTCCAGAATTCCAAATCCTCCGGTTGAAAGTAAAACTGAGACATGGATCAGGGCCATGTGTGGAACAGAATTGCTATTGAAGATTAAGTTTGTTTGCTTCTGATCACAAATCTTTGGCAAGCAACCATTTAGCAGACAGAAAATCTCGTTTATGAATTCATAAATTTACAGCTCAATAATATCGATAAACATTTGAAATATTGAAAAAATTAATCAATATTGAATACATTGCTTGCTCTTGGAGATGCTCTAAGACCCTAGCATGTGAGGCAAGCTCTGCTCCAGCGTTTAATATTATGAATTTTCCATAAGCTAAAAAATGATCAGCTGCACAATGGGGCGTGCTGAGTTTGTCTTTTTCAAGGTGCTAGAATTTGTGCCATTATATTTAAACATTAGATACCAACCTGTCTGATTTCTGTCACTGAGCAGTCAGTTTGGGTGGTTAGACCACGGCTCGTTGTAAGCCTTAGGTTGTCCAATTAGAACCCCATGTCCAGCACCCAAGCCCTAGCTACTCCTGTAGGATGCTTCAATTTCTATCAAGGGAGTCATAGTAGAAATGGCACACTTGGCTAGCATAATGCTAGTGGAAAGCAGTCATATGTATTGTTGTCTGACATGTTTTGGCAATTTAGAATCATGCTAGTAATAGTTTATTCCTACCCTGTTTAATTAGGAAGCCAGCTACATGTCCTTTCTTTTCCTTTTTTTTTGGTTTATAGTATAGCTGGATTCATTGAAACTATTCAGCAAATGCCCTGGTTCCTGTATGCTTTGTTTGTTTAGATCAGTATGTACAACTATCTTTAGTCTCCATCTCCACTTTTGAAGACTTTATGTATTTGTATCTATTGCCAGCTTACTGGAACAATGAGAAGGAAGAAACCCAAATGTGTGATTCAGTTGATATATTTATTGTTGTTGCTACATAGAAGATATGATTCTAGAGCCCACGCTCCACAAAAGTAATTATTGATGTACCTTCAGTGCCTGATGGTGGTCTTCTGTTATTCTAGGGCTTAATGACCCCTAAAATAAGAAATGTTGATCAAAAGACTATATGTGCAATACCCTCATAGGTGCGATAATGTTGTCAAAGTTCAGAGCAGATGCTTGTGTGATAGGATGCTCAAGCTTTTTTATTGTTTTTGAGTGTGTAATTCTTGACTCGTTGCTATCAACAACCATCGTGTTTGCTGCTCGCATAAGAAAACACTAAAATCACAGTTTTGTGGCCTACAATTCTATTAGAAATCAGCCTTTATGTGTGTAGAACAAATTCTGTTTTAAATGATTTTGAGTCATTTATGTGTTTCTTCATTCATAATCACTCAGATTAAGCAGTTGGTTAAAAAAGCAAGAGCTGGGAAGCTTGCACCTAATGAATTTAACGGGGGGACTTTCAGGCAAGAAACTTGTGTCTATTTACCACTGTTCTTCAGGGAGTTCTTTTGATCTTTGAAATTCTATACTTATTTTAAGGATTTGTTCTTATGTCGTATCTAAAATCTTGGGATGTACCACGTGGATGATTTCCGTGCAATCATTAACCCTCCGCATGTTCCTCACACACGTTTGCTGCATTTGGGCGCTTAAGCTGTTAGGCTCACCTAACTGAGTCGCTGCTCACTTCGGTCGGTTGCTTGGGTGCTGTCTGAGAAGGTCGACTGGGCGAGGAGGCCGTTGGCGACTGGTGAGGACAGCCGCGCAAGATCTGCTGAGGGCCGGCTACCGTAGTGCCACACAGCGCATGGGGAAGCCCACGGGCGGGGTTGCGGGGGCTGGATGTGCGACTATGCTGCTCTAGCTACTGAGGCAGACCGCAGCCACACGCGCAGGAGAAAGGCGGTGGCCGGCCGCCGATGGGAATGCGGCGGGGTGAGTGGAGGACTGGGGCTGTGGAGTCGTCGCGCCGTCGCGGCTTCACCGTTCGTGGGAGAAGGTGAGTTTGTGGCCTGCGCTCGTGGGGACCAGAGGAACCGCGTAGCTTCCAGATTGTCCGGGGGAGCGATTGGACAGGAGGCGGAGGGAGAATAGCTTAATTAGGGTTCGGATGCTTAGTTTTGCACATCAGGAAGGGAAGAGGGGGCGGCCGTACCTGGTGTGGTGGGTGCTTGTCGCCGGCGCAGAGAAGCTGAGCGTAGGGCGGCGGCGGCGGCCTCCTAGTTGTCGCGCACGCCAGATAAACGGGAGAAGAGACGGGAGAAGAGAAACAGCGGAACAGCCGAGCAAGGTACCTTCTCCGGGCGCGCTACTGGAGCGATTTCTCTCTCGTTTTTTCCCTTTTCTCTCTCTCTAGTTTTTCCCCTTCTTCAGCAGGTGCACTACATTACAAGCGAGAATTTTGCAAACATGACACCGTCTACGAAGGGCTTCAAACTTTTGGCACCGCCGTCGTGGTAATTAAAAGTGTGGCATTGAAATCTCCCTCGTCTTGCAAATTTAGCATCGCGCGCGCTTAATGGTGTTTAGCCCTGCAGTTCCCGTGCTGCCCTCGCTCCGTTAGAGACTTGTCGCCGTCTTCCTCTTCTACCGTCGCCCGTGAAGCTCCCGTATTCCATTCTCTGTCTCCTCTCCTCCTCTTGCTCGCCCGATCTCTGCTCGTCCTAGCCGTCTTCTTCCTCGAGCTGCTCTGTTCGTCTCCGCGCACTGGGCCCTGTCCTTCTCCGGATCTCGCCCTTCCCTGCGTCGCCGGTTCCTGCGCCCGTGGTCCATTGCGCGGTTGCAGTCCCCCAACGCCGCCGGCTCTGGTAACAATTTTCTTTGCTTCGTTCCATTCCATTTAGCATAGTATACTGTCCTATGAATACTCTAGCCACCATTTAGCGTAGTATACTGTCCTACAGCGTAGCACCCATTGAGCATCCATTGTATGTGCAGTGTACTATGAATAATAGTGCCAACGATGAGGCAGTTTCCCCCATGGACGAAACGACTGCATACACTGTCGAAGAAGACTAGTGGACATTGACTTGTATTGGCACACAGCCTACAGTGGTTAGTAGTTTGAATTTATTGTATGCAATTTAGTAGTTGTATTTTACATTACAACTGTTTGTGGTGAATAGGGGAGTGGCCATGGAATTCATGATATTGATTGGGATTCAATAATGGTAGAAGAAACCAACAACGAAGAAGGAAGAAATGATGTTACTAGTGAACAAGGTCTATATTATCAGCTTGGACTGGATACTCAAGATGACAGAAGGGAAGATGATTCAAGTGCTTCCCGTTTTGGAAATAGCATTCCATGTGAAGAAGAATTGGGAGCAGGCATTCCGTGTTCTGATGCAGTGCTCGATGAGACTAGGACCATATATAATATGAACAATCCAGTAATGGAGCCTGGCAGCTTGTATGCAACAATGCACCACTTCAGACTCGCAATTAGACAATACGCCATAAATAAAGAATTTGAGCTTGGAATTGAGGCAACCAATAAGACTAGATTTAGAGGGTATTGTAAAGGGCCTGATTGCCCTTGGAGCATTCATGCTAGACCGGAGACGAAAGGTTCTCCTACAATTCAAGTAAGCTGAGATTATAGCTTTTTCACTTAATATGTACAATTGAAAGAATATAGGTATTTGACACTTTAACCAATTTTTCAGGTAATTGTCTTGAATGACAAACATACTTGTACTTCAAGTGGTAGACGTAAGACGACTACACCTACAGGAGCTTGGGTTGCGGCACGTGCCCTTCCTTTGTTAATGAAGAAGCCTCATATGGGTGCTAAGGAGCTACAAACTACATTGCAGGACACTTTTGGTTGTACAATTGCATATGACATTGTTTGGCATGGGAAAGAGAAAGCTTTGAAGGAATTATTTGGAAGTTGGGAAGAGAGCTTTCAGCTACTATGGCGTTGAAGAGAAGCAGTTATGCAAAAGTCACCGGATAGTGTCATTGAGCTTGATGTCAAAATGGATGAGGGGCGTCCTTTCTTCAGTAGATTTTTTTGTGCGCTCGGTCCATGCATTTCTGGTTTCAAAGGTGTGTGCTAACCATACCTAAGTGTTGACTCCACAGCTCTTAATGGAAGGTGGAATTGTCACCTATGTTGTGCAATAGGTGTTGATGGGCACAATTGGATGTATCCAGTAGCATATGGAATTTTTGAGGCAGAAAATACTAAAAACTGGACATGGTTCTTTCATCAGTTGCACAAGGTTGTGGGGGATCTGCCTTTATTAGCATTGTGTTCAGATGCCTGCAAAGGGCTTAAAAATGCTATGAACAATGTCTTTCCGCATGCTGAGAAAAGGGAGTGTTTTAGGCATCTCATACAAAACTACATAAAGCTGTTTGGTGGGTCTGAGTACATGTATCTAGCAGCTAGGGCTTATAGGAGAGAAGTCTTCGACCATTATTTTAGTAGCATCCAAGAAATCCCTAGGGTCAGTACTTGGCTAAATGAGCATCATGACTATCTTTAGTACAGAAGTAGCTTCAATACGGACATCAAGTGCGACTACGTGACTAACAACATTGCTGAGGTTTTCAACAATTGGATTAAGGATTGGAAGGATCTACCTGTTTGTGATTTGGCTGAAAGGATAAGGGAGGAAATTATGGAGATGTTTCACAGGAGGAGGAGGATTGCACAGAAGTTGCAAGGAAGGATTTTACCGTTGGTTCTGCATATCCTACACGGCAGAACAAGAGGTTTAAGTCATTTATCAGTTCGTAAAGCTGACAACTACATTGCTGAGGTAAGGGATAACAATGATGTGCATTCAAAGCACATTGTCAATGCTCATTTGCGGGAATGTTCTTGCAAAGAGTGGCAGCACACGGGCAAACCATGTAACCATGCTTTGTGCTTGATAACAGCTCAAGAATTTAGGGATGTCAGAATGGAGGATTTTGTCGATGAGTACTACTTTGTATCTCATTTCACCATAGCATACTCAAGGGTGGTTCCACCTATTAGTGACAAATCATTTTGGCCATAAGTCCCTTTCGCAAAAGAAGTTGGTGCTCCAATTGGAAAACGAGCTGTGGGTCGACAGAGGAAAAATAGGATGAAAGGATGCCTTGAGGGAGGTAGTGGAAAAAAGAAAGTTAACACTGACAATGGTAAGAAAAGCATTCGGGGCAAGATCAAGTGTCCAAACTGTGGTGAACTAGGGCACCGGAAAGCAAGCTACAAATGTCCATTAAATGGCACAAAGAAAAGGTTACATTAAATCTATCTATTTTATGATATTAACTAATTTCTGTGACCAAACTGTCTATTTTATGCTATTAACTAATTTCTGTGAAAACAGGAAGCGAAAGCCTAGGAAAAATTCAACAAAAGGCTGGTTCCCCAAAGATGTACCTGAGTCATCACAGGCAGGTGACCAAGAGAATGAAGCTGGCCTTGCAATTATACCAGCTCATGAAGATCTTGTTGAAAGACCTTCGTCGCCACCAGAAGAACGTGTAGTTCGTGTCCTAGTTAAAAAGATCACACCTAGGAAGAAGAATGTTTGAGTATGAAACTATGTTATTTCTGTGACATTTGTATGATACTTTGTCCTCTGTATGGTACTTTGTCCTAGGTGACATTTGTATGGTACTTTGTCCTAGGTGACATTTGTATGGTACTTTGTCCTAGGTGACATTTGTATGGTACTTTGCCCCTTGAATTTACCATTGCCTCTTTTTTCTATTTGGACACGTTTCTGTTGTTATGGTACATTTGTTCTTGCTTTTTTGCTGCATTGTGATCACAGGCAGGCAAGCAGCTGGGCAAGCAGCTGGGCAACCAACTGCGCAAGAAGCACCAATGTCATAGAAAATGCTCTAGGCAAGTAGCTAACCCCCTGCGCAGCTTGCACCAATGGAGCAAGCAGTTGTTAACGCCGTGCGCAACAAGCACCAATGGAGCAAGCAGCTCTTAACCCCCTGCGCAGCTTGCTTTTCTGTGACATTTTGACATGACCTCTCTTACTTAAAATGAGATCACATAATAGAACACAAATACATAACACAAGTACCAACATGTAGTCTTAACAGGTACTTCATAGCATTTCATAGAAGATAAGTACCAACAAGTACTTCATGATGTCTTACAATTTGGAACTCACGCATTACAATACCATAGCCATTGTTACACTGATCTAGTTCATCTAACTGAACTCATTACAAAAGAACTACACAGGCCAAAGTTACACTGATCTATCCCAGATCTCATTGTAATTAAGCCCCCACTTAGCACAGTGCTCAGCAAGTGTCTCCGCTTCTAATGGCTGATTCATTATTTCTCGGTCACGGAATACGTCCTCCCACACCGCAGTATCTTCACTAGCATAGCCAGCTTCTAACATAGTAGTTGGATCCATCATCGAGACCTGGCAGTCAATTGCAGTTACTTCAAGCATTTCAGCTAACTCGTCCATTGAACGAGCTACTTGAGTCAGCTTGAAACCATCTACAACATCTTCATCTGTGTAGCACAGAGAGGCAGTATCTTGAAGTTTCTTAGTCGTATCACTCATTTGAGACATGGCATATCTGAGTGCTTGCGCAAGTTTTTGGTTCACCTAAAAAAATTAACATTACAATATGGACAACAAGTAGACGAATATGAACTAGCAACTGAACAGTCAACCACATACCATGAACTGAACCAAACTGGCTGACAAAGGCATATGCCCTCAGTTTTTTTCAAAATCATCATATGTACTAGGCAGTTCTAAAGTTTCAAAAAACATCATAGGGCAACTACCAATTTGAACTCAACTGGACAAACAGGCTGAAAACATCCATATCAGTAATACTGCCAAAGTGAACTGAGGGTTCAGGGTCACCAAAGCATACCAGCAAACAGGCTGAAAACAACCATATCAATAATACTGCCACAGTAATTATTGAAAGATCATATGCCCTCAGTTAGTGCTATGGAAACATCATATGTACTATATAGTTGTAATATTTCAAAGAAATCCTCATAGGGCAACAACCCATGTTAACTGAACTGAAGAATTTTGCAAACATGGCACAACATCAAACAGGCTAAAACAGCCATAACCCTCAGTCATTTTTGAGAATAAAAAGAACAAGTGTAGTATACAGTTCACTAATTTCAAAGAAAACCCCACAGGGCTAATCAAGTAGATCATCTTCCATTAACACAAGCCTCAGGTCAATTTTTTCAATGAAACAGCATCAAACAGGTTGAAACAGCCATAGCCCTCAGTATTTTTTTAACATAAAAAGAACAAGTGTAGTATACAGTTCGCTATTTTCAAAGAAAACATCACAGGGCTAAGCAACCTGATAATCTCAAATTAGCACAAGTCTCAGGTCAAATTATTCAATGAAACAGCATCAAACAGGCTGAAACAGCCATAGCCCTCACAAATTTCATCGCATGAAAACAACAAGTGTAGTATACAGTTCAATATTTTCAAATAATTCATCACAGGGCTAAGCAACCTGATAATCTCATATAATCAGAAGCATTTCCTCACTTCACATTTCCTCACTTCACAATTCAATCACAGGGCTTAACAATGTCAAGCATTGCCTGGCTCAGTATAAGTTTCAGAATACAAACCTCAGAATATTTGGTCACTGTCTCCTTAGCACAATCGACGGCTGCAACCGCCTGTTTGTAAGAATGCATAGCACTTTTTTCCGCCGCCACAGATGATTCAAGAACATCAAGAGTAGAAACCACATCGTTACCTAACGAAAATGTGGCGCAACAATCACCAGCAACAATACTCGCGGCAGCAGAAGCATTCAGTGTGTCACGGGCTGCAACAGCCGCCAAGGACAACTTCTGGGCACAAAGCTCGACGGCAGAATCCATGTCGACTGCCTAATCTGCAAACCCTAGGGTTACAGAAGAAGGAAAGCTCACCAGCGTCGGAGGTCGGCAGTGGACCACGGGCGCAGGAACCGGTGAGGCAGGGAAGGGCGAGATACGGACAAGGACAGGGCACGAATGCACCCAGTGCGCGGAGACGAACAGAGCAGCTCGAGGAAGACGACGGCCAGGGCGAGAATAAGGAGGAGAGGAGACAGGGAGAATGGAATACGAGAGAGTCACGGGAGACGGTAGAAGAACAAGACGGCGACAAGTGTCTAACGGCGCGAGGGCAGCACAGGCACTGGAAAAGGGCTAAACACCATTAAGCGCGCACGATGCTAAATTTGCAAGACGAGGGAGATTTCAATGCCACGCTTTCAATTGCCACGACGGCGGTGCCAAAAGTTTGAAGCCCTCCGTAGACGGTGTCATGTTTGCAAAATTCTCCATTACAAGCATGGAGAAAGCTGTGGCGCCGACGAATCGAAACAAAGTTGTATGGTCGCGCCGTCCTCTAGTCACATCGCGTCCATAGAGGGAATGAGACGAACAACTGGAGCAACGATGAAGGTGACAGTGCAAAAGACGACGGATTCGATGTGAACTTGCGAAGCCGATGACTGAAGACAAAGCTGCCGGGAAAGATGAAACGACTGGAAGAGAAGATGAAATGACGGGAGAGGGACAACGAGGAGAGGGCGATGTCGAGGGAGCGAGGAGAGGCATCGGAAGTATCCAGAAGCAGAGGGAGCGAGAGGAAAGAGGCGGAGCGAGCGAAGGAGCAAGAGGAGACATCAACCTTTGATTGGCGATCGGACGGCCTGATTTTTTTTGACGACGTGGATGGCCTCATCGTTCGCGTTTCTGTCCGGCTTTAATATATAAAAAATATATATATATAATAATAAGAAATACCACACTATCATCGTCGTGTTGAGGAAATCAGCATGTTGGATAACCGGTCACTTCATCTCTTGGCAGAGGCATGTCCGGCGTGAGAAACCAGTGGGAAATCAAGAAATAATAACAATGAACAGAATAGAGCGTCATGAACTAAAACATCGTTGCTGAGAGATCAGAGTCAATGCTCTCCTATCATTTTTATGGTGCTCCTTAGACCACTGATGGAGACAAATATATCCATCTTGGTTAATGATTTGGCATTTCTCCTAGAGCTATTTTTTTAAAAAGTAGTGCGGTCTCTTTCATCTCTTCTTTTAGAGCTGCTGGAAACGAGCATCTATTCCCTATACATCTCTGTATCATGCATCAAGATTATAACGAGCACATCTCTCCCTATGTGTATAATCTGCATGAATAGTATACGTACAGCGTTCGGTAATCTCCTTGCAACTGCAGATACGGGTGGATTCACACCTAGGGTACTCAGACCGTAAGCCCAGAACGTGGCTCGTATAATTCTATTTGATCTATAAAAAGATCACGAGGTTCAAAAGAGTGATGAATTGGATTTTTCTATTTTTTAAAAAAATAACTAAATCTTAAGAACAAGCACAACTTGATGCTAATGGCTATTTTCCACAAAGAGATTAACACTAGTTCAAACCCCATGCTATTATGGCAATACTTGAAATTAAATACTCAAAGTAAATTGCCTAAAATACAGTGGAAGTCTAGAACAACTTTCAATCATGTAAATGCTTTGCTGATAATAAAGTGAGTACACACCGGAGTCGAGGACGACTCAACTGCAAGAAGGAGAGGATGGATTATATATATATATATATATATATATATATATATATATATATATATATATATATATATATATATATATAGTTTATCTATTAAGAGCCCTGGGCTCTATATAACTGTGGAGAGCCCCAGCCATCAATTCTGTAAACCCACATCCGATCACGTTTTATGCAAGCGAACTGAAATAGCGTAAACGGAAACCCTTTTTAGCGTAAACAGAGTAAACAGCCGTGGGCCCTCGTTGCAGAAATAGCGGCTTAGACCCACTTTGCACGTGGTCAGCCACATCTTCCTTAGTCAGCACGTGTTTATACTATTTCATTCGTCCGTTTATACACAATAGAGAATTAGCGTAAATACTTCAGCCGACCCACGTTCCCGAATTTCAGGAATTGGCCCACTACCCCACTTCCCACTCGGTCAAACATTTCTATACCCTAACCCCCGCGCAGTCAACCTTCCTGGCCGACTCGCCGCGATTATTCAGGCGACGCTAGGGCGATTCCCCTTGCTGCCCTCCCGCTAGGGCGATTCGCCGTCCTCCGCCGCCACTCGCCCTCAACCCTAATCGGCGTCGCCGTTGTCAGTGTCTTGGAGCCGCCCGCCGCTGACAATCCTCCGCGCACGCGTCACATTGTTCTTCTGCACGCTCGGCGACCGTTGTCCTGCTTCCCAAGGTGCTCGAGTTCTCTGTAATTTTTATGCATACTCTGCTATTTCCTAATCTCCCCATTCATATGCTTCATTTTCTTATGCATTGTGTGCCGTATTCCAGGTGCCTAACTCCATCAACCTCTGGCGGATTTTCTGGCAGTCAATAACAAAGAACTCACAGGTGATATGTTTACGCTAATTTATTTTTTTGTTTACTGCATAAATGTTTTTTGTTTGTCAATAACAATGAACTCACAAAGAACTCCATATATGAATGCTTATTCCAGTACTATATAAATATTTATTTTTGTTTTGTTTCTTTTTCTTTGTCCAAACCCAGCAGTTCTAGTTCAAATTTATTGCTTCACATCTAGCAGTTTAAACCCATCAGATCCAGATACAATTGGTACATTTTCTTTATCATCATTTGTGACAGCATAAATTGTATTGTAAAAATCTAGTGCTCTCTTTGGAACATCAATTGCGCTTTTTTGAACATTGCTTTTATTTGAACCCACCAAACCAATCTTGGAAACTGCATTTCTGTGTTCACGGCGCAGCTCATTAATATTTTCATATTATTCATATATAAAATGTAACCAGGATACTAGAGAAATGATGATCAGCCCAAGGTACTTGGATCATTTTTAGCAGTTAGCAAGTTATTTTAGTCAATTCAAACAGGTTAGCATGACAAACACCTCATATGCATATGATTCGGGTAGATCATTTTTTTGGCAATTGTGGATCTGTGTGCATGTCAGGTATTCGAAGATAAATGTTTTCAAATTTTTGAAATGTGTGTCTCTCAGGACCTTAGCAAAGCTATATAGCAAGTGGCTTCAGTCAAACATAATAAGTAGGAAACCCATAACAACACGCATGTTGCCAAGTTGGTTGTAGTAAGGGATAGCATGTTTTCTTTATGTCGTCTCAGCAGGCACGCTAAGATTTATTCATGCTAAATTTCTGATCTAGTTACGCTAAATTGGTTTTTTGTTTACTGCATAATGTATTTTTTTGTCGGGATATGAATGTTTATTCTAGTACTGTATAAATGTTTATTTTGTTGCTTGGTCACTATTACTACAGCATAAGTGTTTATTTGCTGGTTAAATACTGTTTTAGATGAACATACTGTTGGTATGCATAGATGTATTTGGCAATTTGTATTATGGAATGATATGTATTTTTTGATGTTTTGTTCACTTACCATCTATGTTGGTAGGCCCATATAACACAATTGATGTGAATTATACATAGCTTTATGAAGCAGTGGTTGATATTTTGATGTGCAAACAAGTGTGCTGCTTGTGACTTCGTGCTACTATATATTATTTAGATAAACTGAAATTCAATTCACTTTTTATATACTTACTGGATCATATTTTTCACATAAATATGGTAATCAATCATGTCCAAATTGCAACAATAAATATTTGAACTTCTGTTTGCATGTTTTGATTTAGTCATATATACATATTTATGTTGATGCTTATTAACTACTAATATTGCATAAATATACATTTTTCTTGAGTAAATATTGTTTCTATTATCAATCTGTTGGTTTGTATATATGTATATGGCAATTTTTATAATGCAATGATATAATTTTTTTGATGTTTGACTGTGTTGACATTTATTTTGTTAGGGTCATATAACACAATTAATGACATTTTTTTCAATTAGTTCGTATAATCATTGGTGTATATGTTGTTCTAACTCAATGAAGCGCATATGTTTTACATTGTTCTTTTGCAGGCTGCTGCTTCAATAATGCGGAAGGTTGATCGACCCCCAACCAATCCAAAGCGTTTAATCATTGAGTCAAGTCAAGAATGTTTCAGTGTTGACATTCCACGCTCGACTGACATGGCAGACCCTACAAATACGCCGTCTGATGGTGATCCTCCGCAGCATAGAAAGACGGGTGTTGCAGCTGCTGCTAAAAACATTGCTATGCCTAATGTGGATGATGATGATGACTTTGAGCCACCCAAAAAGAAGTGCAATATCTCAATGGATGCCCCAAATAAGACGCAGGTGAGTTTACAACATTGCAGAAATTAATCGTTTCCAATATTTTAATCATGCATCAAATCTCAATACATATCTTATGTGCTGAAAGTTATAGCTTTCTACATTACCTTAGCTCGTTAATACAAAACAGTCATAGTACAAGGAACTTTGTATAAATAAGAAAGCATAAATTGTGATATTTAAGTATTCACATATTTATCCATCTATCTACCTTTTCATTTCAGAAGCTCAACATCAGATGCAACCCAGGAGATGTTCTTGCGTCCATTCAGATATTGAATGAAAGGCAACGCCAAGCTATAGTCAGAAAAGGATTTTCTAGTATTCTTGACATGACAATTGATGCAATTGGATGTCGAACACTTCTCTGTTGGCTCATGCAGAAGCTAGACCCCAGGGACATGACTCTTCGTATTGGTCCAGACAAAGAACTCAAAATCACCAAGCAGATTGTCCATCAGATATTGGGTCTTCCAAATTTGGGCGGTGGAAAGCCCCTCAATATTAATGAAGCGCTAGCTGCGGCAACACTTCGGGCCTCATTGAATATTAGCAAGGATGAGTTTGTTATTTCAAAGCTCCAAGACAGATTGAGGCTAGGCCAGGATGATGATCTTTCTATCAGATGTTTTTTTCTCATTCTCTTCAACCGGCTTCTATTCCCAACAGCTAGCTGGTCTATTTCTTTCAATGAGGTTGTACTTACAGAAGAAATGGATCGATTCCCTCAAATTGATTGGTGCCATCTAATTTTTAGTGACTTATGTGAGGCTGCCCAGAGATGGCACAACAGGAGCATTAACAATGTGTCGGCGACGATATATGGCTGTTCCATCATTGTTCTTGTAAGTTTCAAAATTAAGTTGTCAAATCTTTTATTAGATTATTCATTTGCAATTTGAAAATACATAGACATATTATGTGTTTACGTTCATTTGTATATGACTCTCATGAAATATTTATATTATGTAGCTGTATTATTTGGATCATTTGCATCATGCTGCTGCTCCAAACAACAAAAATGGCACTCCACGCATAAAGTATTTTAATAAGAATATTATAAGGGCGTTGTCAATGGCCGATAAGCGGAAGCCTCGCCATGGTGGTGAACCATTTGGTGTTTGCCCTGTGAGTCTTCATTTCTTCTATCATATTTTTGCTGTTCTCTATAACAATGTTATTTACAATTAGTTACATAATTATTAATTTTGATTCTGTTTCATCAGTTTCGTAGCCTATTAGTTAGCTTGTACCATTGAATCCAAAATGTGCATTATGTCTTTACACTCAAACCTGACATAGTACAAGTTATAAAACATTAAGTAGCCCTTTCTGAAAAAAAACTCTATGGTTGGGTTACCAAGTTGATCCAAAGTAATAATTTTTGGGAGCACCATTTATGATTAACTTTGTCTTAGATATTATATAATTACCCTCTAGTAGACTAGTACTATTGCATGGATTTGCTTGACTCATCTTACTGGCTGTTATTGTGCATTCTTGCATTTTCTTTGTAAAGTAAATATTCTGATCAAACTCGAGCCAGGCATTGATCATGACCCCAGGCAGATGAAATTGTGCGCCTGGGAGCACTGCCTGTGCCTGGCAGGTTTCCTAGGGATCCCAAGCAAACAGCCACTGAAAGTATATATTCATGTCGAAATGTTTTCTTGCGTTCACTATAATATGCCTGGCAGGTTTCCTAGGGATACCAAGCAAACAACCCCTGAAAGTATATATTCATGTAGAAATGCTTGCTTGCGTTTACTATAATATGGCTCCCTATCAAATCTATATTACATTTAGAATGTCCTGATAATTAAGAGGTGTCAGGATTTCTATCCTTGTATATGGAAGCTGAAACTTGCAGTATGCATGGTTGGATGGTTTGAAATATAGTTTGTGGTCTTCTTTTCTTTCTTAGTTGGAATACACATCTTGATTTTAGTAGTCATATAACGATATCAATTCATGCCATGCGTCAATCCATATACATAATTATTAATTTTGATCCTGCTTCATCAGTTTCGTAGCAGCAGTGAGACATGTTACGTCTCAAAATCACCAACTACTTGCCAGACTGAGGTTAGTCATATACCCACTATGATCTTTGTTTGTCTGTTGCTTTACCATACTTATCATATCATTATTATCTTTTTTTTACTTCAGTTTCCTATGAGGCCAGAAACTTTTGATGTAGACCCAAATCAACATGATCGACTTCCCAATATAATCATCCAACTCCCTCTTATGCAAGACTTGATGGCAAATAAGATTCAGATGCTTCCTGTACATCAACGCCAGAAGTTCCAAGCTACGTTGATTGATTATGACTTAGAGGTTGGCAAAATATTTGCCTCTATCAAGCAATGTTTGAATACTATTGGTACAAAGCAGTCCAATCTAGCTGCTACATTTGGAGAATTGATTGATGAGGTTCTTCGGGCCGATGAATCTGTTACACCAAATACTGTTAGTATTTAAGCTTTACTTATATATATTTTCTATCTTGATATCTTGCATTTCATGTTTACATATTCTGATTAACGTACACTTCATATTTTTTGTGCAGCAAGGTCAGACAGTGGTAGGTGGCACAATTGAAAATGATTCTGGACCAGTATTTGACAAGACTCCTGTTGGGAGTGTTTCTGCACCAGGTCTCTTCTTATCTGAATTAGAATGTGCTCGTGCTCTTCGGGCATACTTGTGTTCTAGGTTCATTGAATTGGACAGGTACATAATTTTCTATTTCTTTGACTTGGCATATTTTTAATTCTTTTTAATTCTGATTGAACAACATCGTGGCAATGGTATTGATACTATTAAGTTTTACTCAATCTTTGCACCCAAATATTTAGCATTGAATAGAAGCGAAAGCAAAATAGCTATACACATGACTGAACTTTGAGTTGTAGCTTCTATAGATCATTGCATTGAGCATCCATTTTCCTTCTGTCAGCTCCAACAGCAGGCTGTGCCAGACATTCCAAAGTCTAAACAGCAAGTTACATAAAAGATAAAAACAGAAAATTGAAATACTAGAATTCCCATTATTATGGCTGAGAGAAGGTGGTCAAGTTGCATATTATGTAATTTTGTATCTCATTATTCCCATATAGTACCTTCAATTCAATGGTCAAGTTTCATATAAATTATGTAATTTTATATCTCATTTACACAAATAACATTTGTTTCTATTTGTTGTATGCTCAATCTTTTCTTATGTAGAAATATAATTGACTTTGGTGAACATTGCGCCAATTGTTGTGACATACAACAATCTTTTGCTGATGGCGCATGTCTCGACAACGTGTTTATGCAATGTTTCATTGAGTGTGTCCGCGATGACTGGTCTAAACATATTCCTCCACTCAATGCTCACCAGCTCATTCTAGATGTTAATGTTGGGGTATGACTTCTACATTTATACCTCCTTTTTAAATGCATATCTTTAATGGAAATTACATAATACTTCTCTATCCTATTAGGCTATATTGAACTTTGAGGAGCAGGAGCAACATAGTAAGTCTCCTCGTCCATTTGACCCTTCAGTTTTGGAGAGTTACCTATTGAAGACACTGCCTTCTTTCAAGCAGCTGGATGACTACAAATCAGTTAATTTTTGTTCCTTCACCCTCCACACTCTCACCTCATTTTGCTGCATTTAAATTTTAATCCAATCATCCATATCAACCTTAGTGTATTAAACATTTGTTATTTCCATTTTGTGTGCATGTAGATAATGGTACCCATGCTACGATCTGGACATTGGACATTGTATGTTGTTAATCTTCAGATTGGACGCATACATGTGTTAGATTCCAACCCTTATGGACCAGAGATGGGTGGGACTATCTGGAAAAATTACCATTGTATACCTATGGATTTGGGTGATAGGAAGGTTTCATGGGCCAGGTTAATGATGAATAGGCTCAATCTAGCTATTCAAAATGCTCGACCAAGATCAGCTCTCCCTACTTTTTTGAAGTACCCTATTGAACTCATGAATAACTGCCCAACAATGAAATTGGGGTCTAATGATTGTGGATTCTTTGTCATGAGATATATGCAGAACTACGACTACATGGTTGGAGCTATGAATGCAGTCATTGATCTGGTACATAATACATAGATAGTTTTTTTGTTGTTATGACATAATTTATGTACAGTTATGTCTAACTCACCTTTCCTTATATTTGTTTGCAGGATTATTCAGAGGACATTCGCTCTCTTGTACTGCATTACCTAATATTCCATCGACTAAACAGAAACAGCTCCGTGGTCTCCCATCTGGATAGATTCAAGTTCTCTCACTAGTAGCCTAGTATAGTTTACTCTCCTAATAGTAGTATGAACATGATGGTCTGATGGCTTTTGGTGGCTTCAAGGTATCTCAGTACTAGCTTAGTTTAGGGTAGTGTCACTGAATGGTGTTCATGTAAATATTGGTCTGTTGGCTTATGTTAGGATTCAGATAATACTTATGTCCATATGCAGCTCTTAGCAAACTCTTATATACATCGTACCAGATATGTTTTAGATGGTTATATTTATATATGATAGTTCTGCACTTTATCATTTGTCTTATGGTTTCTATATCTTATTCAGTGATGTTCTTCATTTATATGCTTTCTTTCTAAGTTCATTTATTCAGTGTTTTCAGTTATTCTCTGGATTGATTATTCAAAAACCTGATACTGTTTATGCATATTACTGAATATGTTTATGTTTTTTTGTTTACTTATTTACTTTATGCGTCTGTTTATCCAGCTTCATTGTGCTGCTTATCTTTCATCAGTTCTGTTCAATATTTTCAATAATTCCTTGTATTGACTATGCAAAAAATCCGACAATGTTTACGTATAATTCCTGATACTGTTTATGCATATTACTGAATATGTACTTATTTACTGAATGCGCCTATCTTTGTTTATCCAGTGTTAATGTGATGCCTATATTTGTTCAGTTATGCATAAATCTGATGCTGTTTATGCATATAACTGAACATGTTTACGATTATTCAGTTAGTATTTTTGTTTGGCGCCAGCCCCTACATATTGATTTCATTTCGCCGGATATTTGATTCTTTCAACATTAATACTGTACGAGATGCAGTGAATATATGATTATATAGCCAAACCAACCCATCAGTAGCATAGCTCATAACAAATAATTACGTCGCATTAATAGATATAATCCATACAGTGAGCTTTTAACGTAAATATGCATAATCATCAAATAGTATCATGATCATAACATTTCAATATCATCCATTATTTATGTATAAATGTTTTACAATTCTGCCAAATTATCGTCATCCGAACCTTGTTCTTCAGAATCAGTATGTTTATGTTTTTTTGATGTGGATGTCTCATTCCACTGTGGGGCCATTGTTGAATTTTTGTTTCTAGACCCAGGTGGTCGTCCTCTTTTTCTATCGGCAAGGCTAGCCAATTTAACCCTATTTTCCTCTACAGACAAGCAGGTTCGACTGTTGTGTCCATCAGCAATGCCACATTTTTGGCACTTTCGAGTCTTCTTCTTTTCTCCTTTCGCACCCAGTTTTAGAACTCTTTGTTCACTAGTTTTTATTGTCCTTCCCTTTGGCCTTGCATTAATTGGACGCAATAAGCTTATGCCATCTACATCATATTCCAGTCTCTACATGCCATACAAAGAAGTATTTATAGGTACATATGTTATGATGCCAAAATATAAATAGTTACTACCATTAAATATACATAATATCTGCAATTTAATAAATTTAGATTTCATACCTTTCTAACATCCCCATATTGTGTTCCTTCACAATCATCATTTCCAACAAGTGTCATTTGCAGTTCAGATTGATGATGTGCATCAATATTTAAGCCTCCATCCTACTCATTAGTGCATTATAGTCAATATTACAAATAATGTATAAATCATCACATTTTTTTGCACTATACATAAATTACATTGTTTTTTTGCCATAATATTACCTGTTGTCGTGAATGTACTGCCACATGCTCCTCGTTATCACATTGCGATACATGTTCATCTTCAGCGTTTCCAACATCATCCTCTTCGCCCTGCAACGTTTAATTTTTACAATTAGCAATAATTAAGTTTTGAATAAAATTTTCAACAATTTTATATAAAAGAACACCCACTTGGTTGCCCTCTCCAGTAGTTGCACCACCAGCATCTTCACATCCTATATCTGGCTCTAAACGCCCAAGCATCTTCAACAGTTCATCCATTGTGTCCAAAGCCTTATCACTCCCTGCCTTTGACATACTAGCTTGGTTTACTACCTTCATTGCCTTTTTAAGCAACATTTTTTGCCTATATGATTTTGTTTCTCCATCTTTTCCACTCATTTTCCTGTCATCTCTTGAAAATTCCACATCTTGCTTAGCTGAGTATGTGTAACGCTGTAGAATGTATTCCTTAGGTATCCTCTCTAGTTGAATGTGCATGAATGTTCGGATTAGATGCACACAAAATAGTCCTACATTTAAACAAGGGTGCAACATTTCACATTCAGCTTTAATTATTATCGTATAAATAATATGATGTTATTTCTTAACTCTTGCTTACCTGTGTGTTCCCACTGTTTGCATTCACATTTAAACTTTCCTGCCTCTACATCTGCATTCACTTTGAATTGGTGTTGCCCCCACACGATTCTTTTCGATCTTGATGTATGCTGCACCAACCAATCATTTGCGCCTCCATCTGGATCAAGTGTTATCCTATATGCAGTAGCGTATTTTATTGACTCCTCGAATCTATTCATCACAGCCCTGGTGTATGCCCTTGCAACCCTAATTTTGAACATATATAGAGTTGTGGTTTCTTTTTGACCCTGCATATAAAATAATTAGTTACGTCGTGCGAGCCTACTAAATAGTATAATGCATAAATAATATTACATACCATACATCCTAGTGTTTCCTTTCCTTCTTGCATCTTCCTGCTATGCAGTAGTTTCAACATTTGCTTAGCAAACTCATGAAGTGGGGTGTTTGAATCTACATGAGCGCTCTTCACGAGTTTGTTCATGCTCTCGCTACGTTGCGTAGACACCATAAGCCCACAATAGACATGTTTGAAAAAAACAGGTATCCACTCCTTACGCATTGCATATAATTTTCTAAGTGTTCCATCTTCATGCAGGTTGAATTCATCAATCAACAATTTCCATGCAGCCTCAAACTCTATTTCAGTCAATGGATGATGTACTATAGACTGGAATTTTGTCTTAAAATCCGCTTCAGCATATCGTGCATACAACTCATTTAGAAATGGCATGTACCTATTTTGCACATGCCATAGACACAACCTGTGGACTGTGTTTGGGAAGACCCGACGTAATGCCACTGGCATTGCAGGGTCTTGATCTGTAAATATTCATTGTCTGACATTATTATATGCATATTTTTATGCAAACATTGTATGTTACATAACAAAACAAGACTGACATGCATTGTAAATACGCACAGGATATTGAATTTATATTGCATGTACTTCGAGTTTATAGTCATTATATCTACATAAATCATACCTGTCAACATGACTCTTGGTCCTTCAGTCCCCATGCATGTCTTGAATGCATTAAATACCCACTCGAATGTTTCAACAGTTTCATCTCCCAATAATGAGAACCCAAACACTGTGCATTGTAGGTGTTGGTTTGCACCAACAAACATTCCTAGGGGTTTTCCATACAAATTAGTCTTATGAGTTGTATCAAAGGTAACTGCATCCCCAAAATCAACATACTCTCCTTGCTGACTAGCATGAGACCAAAAAATACTCAATATTTTTCCTTCGCTGTCTAACTGGAAATCAGAGAAAAATTGTGGATTATCCCTTTTGCATAATGAAAAAAAGCCAAAAGCTTAGACACATCATTGGCATTCTTTTCTCGTTGCTTTGCCTGTTTCCTGTATATTTCAACAAAAATTTATAATTATTACTCATTAACTTGAAATGGATTTTAAAATTTATATAATAGATACATAAAGAAAATGATTCTTACAAATTAGCAATGTCCTTTGCTGTAATTGGTACGTTTTCTGGACCACCATGCATCTCAGACACGAAGTCCATGATACAGTGTTGCGGGATTCTGCTTTGCTGCATTGAACTGAGAAACTCCATGTACTCAGGATCATGAGTCTTGTTGCATTGTAGGTGTTTCTTTACAGTATCCTTCTTAATGAATTCATGATTATGTTCTAAGTGCACCAGATCGATTCTTACGGCTACAATATTTTCTTTCGGGTCATCATAGATTTTTTTTAGTTTCAAACCAGCCTTGCATTGTGTTCTCCTCGATGATGTATTACGGATTCTAGGATTACTAGCTAACCTTTCTGTATTTCTACCCTCCATTGAACAATTTAACCACTTACAGTTTTTTCTCTCCCTATACTTTTTAAGTGGAAAACCAACCTCATATGCGTAACGACTGTAAAAATTGTATGCCTCATCGACATTTCCAAATGTCATACCGATCCTAGGCACCATGGTTGGATCAATACTTTCAGGCTGTGAATTAACATAATCATAAATACATTTAATTTTATATTAGTTACACTCTTAATGTTATTTAAATTGTATAATATACATAACCAAAGATAAATAACTTACATGACTTCGGAAGATATTAGGTGTATCTTGTTCATGATCACTAATGGTCCTCATAGGCACCATTTGATTTGCTGCTACCATTGTTTCTGTTGTATTGCCATCATTGACCCCTGGCGCTCGTAATTCTGCAGGTGGTGTTACTATATTTATCCGTGGACTCACACCACAGTTTGGAGATATAATTCTTGATGTGGGCGCTGCTGGTAGAACACTGCATGTGTCTGCAAGCCGGCCATCATATTTGTCTAATTATTTTATGAACTGAAGTAATTATACAATTGCAAATGTACCTGGTGCAGCTCTGTGCAATGACGCAGAACTATCATCGCCTGCTTCTTCTTCTCTGTCGTCAGCCATTGTAAACAATGCAATTCAATCAGCCGCCAGTTCCTTTTTATATGCCCTGAGCTAACCAATCCCGAGTACAGTGTTTACGCTATTTTGTTCGGTCAATTACGATGTAAAAAGTTTGTTCCTGCATGCCAGGAGATATTATCGGACTGGTGATAACAACTCGAGAGAATTTATCTCGGTTTGTTGAAACAGATTTATATTTACTCAAGTATATGTATGCAGTTACGCAATTGTATGTACATATTTATGCCTCACTTTTCTGCTTACTTGCATGCTGGGCGATATTTTCGGGAGGCTTCAGTTATGGTTCGCGATTTTATCGCGTATACCTGTTTACGCTAAAATACACACGGGTTTACGTTCCGTTGGCTTATGATTTACGCTGTGGTTCGACCAGACCAGTAAACCGCCGAACAAACCTGCGTTCTTCCCGGTTCCGTCTAATTGGCTGGGGCTTCCCGATACTAATGGAAGCCCTGGGCTTCCATTAGTTCGTCCCTATATATATATATATATATGCCTAGAACGATGAGTAATATATATATACTCTTTGCCTTCGATGCATATTATTTGAAAATAAAAGATACAAGTGGGATGGTTAAGGCCATGTTGTTAGGTCCACCCAACAAGAACAGACCTAAAATAATTTGGGTTGCAAAATCTTTGGTTGAGAAAGTTGTAGCCTCCATCAAGTTTGGATGTCTAAATATCAAGCTTGTTCCTCCTTGCATGTAGGTGAACTATATGATTAATGAGAGTTATTGGGTAATAGATAGTGGTTATAGTCAATACGTGACTAGTGACCCATGGATGTTCACCTCAATAAATGAATAAGTAGATGATAAATAGAAGATTATATTTGGGGATAAAAAAAGAACAAAGTAAAAGGGTTGGGCAATGTAGCAATATCTAATGTTCACTCAATTTCCAATATCCTCTTGATTGCATCACTAAGGTTTATTTTGTTATCCGTTGATCAACTATGTGATCGTCGCTATCAATGTTTGTTTATGGAGAATGAGGTTGTTGTGCCTAAAATAGATGATCACCAAGTCATAATCAAGGAATTTAGATACATCAATCTATGCTCAATAGATTTCACTTTGGAAAATGCTAACATAATGACTTTCCTTTTTACAAAGACATCACATGGTTAGTTATGTCATAGGAGGCTAGCTTGTGTTGGAATGGAGGTACTTAAGAAATTGTTGAAGAAAGAAACAATTAGAGGATTAAAGGATGTTATTTTTTAAAAGGATAAATTTTGCAGTGCATGTCAAGCCGAACACCAAGTTGCTAATATGTATCCTACAAAAGTTTTCATGTCAACATTAAGGCCATTAGAGTTACTTCCCATGAACTTGTTTGGTTCAACATAGTATGCTAGTGTGGGTGGCAACATTTATTGCCTGGTAATTGTTATGACTATCCTAGATACACTTGGATGGTCTTCCTTCAAGGGACGTCTAAATTTGCATCCATATTAAAGAGATTTGCCAAGAAAGCATAAAATGAGATTGATTGCAAAATCGGAAAAATTAAAAGTGACAATAACAAAAAAATTGTCAACACAAATATCCAAGAGTATTGTGATGAGATTGGAATAAAAAATGAAGTATCTGCAACATGCACCCTCAATAGAATGATGTAGTTGAGAGTAATAAAATAACTTTGATCACTTTTGCAAGAACAATGATAAATGAGTATAACACATCAAAAAGGTTTTATGCCAGTAATCAACTCTGTATGTTATGCTTCAAATAAGTTATTTCCACATTGGTTACTTGAGAAGACGCCCTATGAGTTGCTCGATAGGAAAAAGTCGAATAACTTCTTTTTTGGGTGTTTGAATGGAAATGCAACATATACAAAAATGAAAGTGCATTCATCCCTTTTGTGAGTTTTGGTGATTTGGATAACAGCACATTTAAAGGTCTAACGAGTTTGCTAAGTGTTGAACAGGAAATTCAGTATGATGAACATACTTGAATAGTGTATAATGATCAGTGAACAAAGGTTCAACACGAGGTTAAATAACCAATGAGACAATGCAAATGGATATAATATGATCTCTATATTGGTTTGAATATATGGACAAGACCTGAGAAATCACTACATACATATGACCAGAATAGAGGACAAAGTGATTTAGAGGATTGGTCAAGCCAAAGAGAATAAGATATGAGGAATCGTGAATTGGCTTGACCATATTACTATCAGTCCATATATGCTTCTATGAGAATCAAACTAGAGCTTGATTAATCTTAACAGTTATATCTAGAAGACATTCAAGCAAGGTTCACAATATTGAAGAAATGATTCTCTCAATGGATGCTCAATATGATGTGACTCAAGAATGGCTTGATAGGGTGAAGATAGCAAGGAAAGGGCTTCGAGGAACTAGGCGAAGGTGAAGGGCAAGCGACGGCTTGTAGACCGAGGTACCATGGCTAAGGTGAAGAAGAGAGTACTTGCACTAAGTCGATGAACTAATCAGCTATGAAGAGTTATAACATGTTGATGCATCAGTAAGGTGACTTGAAGCCATGATTTGAACTCATATAAGGTGATATGGTACAAGTCACAGGGTTTGATTTGAGTTTGCTTCAAAAGGTGAGACAAAGATGTTTGTTATCCTTATGAAGCAATGCCATGGAGAAATCACACACGAGACACCAATGACTCAAGGAGTTTACTTCATTTTATTTTATTTAACTTGAGTATAGGAATCGTCGTACTATAAAGGGGGATCCAAAAGAAGGTTGGTGTTTGCCAAAGCTCAAACCTCTCTATTCAAAAGCTATTTTTGAAAAGCAAAAATCTCTTTAACGTTCTATGGTTGACCGTGGTTAGGGTTGAGAAACCTAGAGTGTTCTTGCTGAAAAGCAGCTGAACTTCTTCAACTACAGCTGAGCTTTCCAGCTGAACTTGACTTCAGCTGAGTTGAGCTTCTTCAGCTGCAGCTGAGCTTTGCAGCTGAGCTGAACTTCAGCTGAGTTGAGCTTCTTCAGCTGCAGTTGAGCTTTTCAGCTGAGCTAGACTTCAGCTGAGTTGAGCTTTCTCAACCTCAGCTGAACTCAACTTCAGGTGTGAACCTCTTTGACCATACACCAGCTGAACTTGCCTCTGGGGCAGTTGAGCTGGGGTTTTCTCTCCTAAACTCACTAATCAAGACCGGTTGAACTGGTCCTGAGGGGCAGTTCAGCTGGTCCCTGACCCCTCTGACCTCTGATCTGCAGTCTGTCAGTCAGACTGGCAAACAGGTCGCCAGGAGCTGTTAGGGGCGGTTCAACCGCCCCCTGGGCGGTTCAACCGGTGTTGGTCAACTTTGACCAGTCTGCGCGTCAGTCTGCCAGTCAGACTGGCAGACAGGCTGCCAGGCCTGCCAGGGGCGGTTCAACCGCCCTAGGGGGCGGTTCAACCGGTCTCAGGCAGAAAAATCTGCCCAAACGGCTAGTTTTGAGCTCCACCTATATATACTCACTCCTACCTCTCACCCCACAGCAGTGAGCACGATTTGAACTCCATTTCTAACCCAAGAAACACCTCCCTCTCTCTCACACACATCTCTTGCCTCTCCCATTTCAAATCTTTGGAGAGAAATCTTTGAGTGAGCTTGAGAGCTGCGGTTTTGTGCTTCATCTCTAAATCTCTCTTGCTCTTCTTCTTGATTCGAGCTTTGGTACTACATCGAGTTCTTTGTGGATTCATTACTCTTGGAGCTTCTAGCTCCTAGACGACTAGGTGTCTCTTGTGAGTCTCCAAATCTTGTGGAAGACCACAAAAAAGTTTGTATTACCCGCTCGTTTGAGCAAAGATTAGTGTGTGAGCTTGACCTTTGTGGTCGGCAAAGGGAGGATTAGGGTTGAAAGAGACCAGGCTCTTTGTGGGCGCCTCAACGAGGAAGTAGGGCACCTTGGTGGTGTGACCGAACCTCGGGATAAATCTTGTGTCTCTTGTGTTCTTGCTCATTGTGTTTGTTTGTGTTCTTCGTTCTCTCACCATTCCGTGAAAGATTTGTTTATATCTTTTTAGTGTGTGGATTTTGAGAAGTGCCCTTCTCAGATCTACTACTTTGAACCCTGTGGATCATTTAGAATATCTCATTTCCAAAGTTATCTGGGTGAATTTCAAGATCAATTCAGTTTTACCCAGTTTGCTTCTAATTTTTGTTGAAAAAGTTTTAACTTGCCTATTCACCCCCCCTCTAGGCAACTTTCAATTGGTATCAGAGGCTAATCCTCGTTGAGAGCACCTAGAGGGGGGGGTGAATAGGTGATCCTGTAAAACTTCAAACTTAAGCCACAAAACTTGGTTAAGTGTTAGCACAGATAATGCCAAGTGACTAGAGAGGAGTCCCAACAAAACACAATAACCACAGAAGATCAATCACAGAGATGGCACAGTGGTTTATCCCGTGGTTCGGCCAAGACCAAAGCTTGCCTACTCCACGTTGTGGCGTCCCAACGGACGAGGGTTGCAATCAACCCCTCTCAAGCGGTCCAAAGACCCACTTGAATACCACGGTGTTTTGTTTTCTTTTCTTTATCCCGTTTGCAAGGAATCTCCACAAATTGGAGTCTCTTGCCCTTACAAGTATATGATCACAAAGAAGCACAGAGTAAGGGAGGGAAGCAACACACACAAATCCATAGCGAAATGCGCACACACACGGCCAAGAATTGAGCTCGAATGATTATCTCAAAGTTCTCACTAGAACGGAGCTCGAATCACTTAGAATCACAAACGAATGCGCAAAGAACGAGTGTGGATGATCAAGAATGCTCTAAGGTTGCTTGTGTGTCTCCTCCTTGTGCCTAGGGGTCCCTTTTATAGCCCCAAGGCAGCTAGGAGCCGTTGAGAGCAAATCTGGAAGGCTATCCTTGCCTTCTGTCGTCGGGGGCACCGGACAGTCCGGTGCACACCGGACACTGTCCGGTGCCCGATTTCCTTCCTTAAACAGCACTGCCGACCGTTGCAAATCGCAACGATCTGGGAGCCGTTGGCGCACCGGACATGTCCGGTGCACACCAGACAGTCCGGTGCCGTCTTCTAGCCGTTGGCTCGGCCACGTGTCCCGCGCTGATTGCGCGGCCGACCGTTGGCCCGGTCGACCGTTGGCTCACCGGACAGTCCGGTGAATTTTAGCCGTACGCCGTCGGCGAATTCCCGAGAGCGGCCTGTTCGCGCCGAGTCAGCCTGGCGCACCGGACACTGTCCGGTGCACACCGGACAGTCCGGTGTGCCAGACCGAGCTGAGTCTTGGCTGTACACAGCCAAGTCTTTTTCTCCTCTTTTCTTTTCTTCTTCTTTCTGTTTCTAACACTTAGACAAGTATATTAGTATACAAAACCAATGTACTAAGGCTTAGAAACATACCTTTACTTCATGATTTGCACCTTGTTCATCCATGGACATAAGTTCACATTTAAGCACTTGTGTTGACACTCAATCACCAAAATACTTAGAAATGGCCCAAGGGCACATTTCCCTTTCAATCTCCCCCTTTTTGGTGATTTATGCCAACACAACATAAAGCAACTAGAACAAGTGCAAACTCACTTCAAATAAGAACTCAAATTATTTTGATTCATTTTTGACATATATGGATCACTCTATGCCACCACTTGGTTTATTTTTGCAAATCAAACTCAAATCTCTATCTCTAAGTCAAACACACATGTTGAAGCATAAAGAGAGTCATTCCAAAAGAGATTGATCAAGGATTTCAAAAACTCCCCCTTTTTCCCATAATCAATACTTCTCCCCACAAGAAGCCAACTTTTGAAAAGAGAGACAACAAAAGAGTTTTGACAAACCAAAAGCTCTATTCTACTATTTTCAAAATCTCTCAAGTGGTAGCTGATCCATTTATCGCTTTGGCCTTTATTTTCTCCCCCTTTGGCATCAAGCACCAAAACGGGATCAATCTTGGCCCTTTAACCCCATTGCCTCACCAAAATCTTCAATTTAGAGCAAATGGCAATAAGAGTTCATGAGATGAACTTGGAATAAGTTACCCTCTCATCGAAGTGCAGTGGAAGTCTTTTATGGTCCAAGTCCACCTTTTCCCTTTCAATTCTCCTTCGAGACTAAATCAAGCAAACTCAAGCATATGGTTAGTCTCAAAGGGTCAAGTTGTAACACATCTCCCCCTAAACATGTGCATCACTTTGCAACGGACTTGTGAGGTCCAGGGAGTGTTTGTACAACTTGAGCACCATAATAAGCAACAAAACGCAGAATGAACATGATCAAAGGCATAAACACATGTATGCTACATTTCAATCCAAGTTCCGCGAATCTAAGATATTGAGCTCACTACGCAGCCTGCAAAAGGTCTTCTCATCTAGAGGCTTGGTAAAGATATCGGCTAGCTGGTTCTCGGTGCTAACATAAAACACTTCGATATCTCCCTTTTGCTGGTGGTCTCTCAAAAAGTGATGCCGGATGTCTATGTGCTTTGTGCGGCTGTGTTCAACAGGATTTTCCGCCATGCGGATAGCACTCTCATTGTCACATAGGAGTGGGACTTTGCTCAGATTGTAGCCAAAGTCCCGGAGGGTTTGCCTCATCCAAAGTAGTTGCGCGCAACACTGTCCTGCGGCAACGTACTCGGCCTCAGCGGTGGATAGGGAAACGGAGGTTTGTTTCTTATAGTTCCATGACACCAGGGACCTTCCTAAGAATTGGCACGTCCCCGATGTACTCTTCCTATCGACCTTACATCCAGCATAGTCGGAATCTGAGTACCCAATCAAATCAAAGTTAGACCCCTTTGGATACCAGATCCCGAAGCAAGGCGTAGCGACTAAATATCTAAGAATTCGCTTCACCGCCACCAAGTGACACTCCTTAGGATCGGATTGAAATCTAGCACACATGCATACGCTAAGCATAATATCCGGTCTACTAGCACATAAATAAAGCAAAGAACCTATCATGGACCGGTATGCTTTTTGATCAACGGACTTACCTCCTTTGTTGAGGTCGGTGTGTCCGTCGGTTCCCATCGGAGTCTTTGCGGGCTTGGCGTCCTTCATCCCAAACCGCTTTAGCAGATCTTGCGTGTACTTCGTTTGGGAGATGAAGGTGCCGTCCTTGAGTTGCTTCACTTGGAACCCAAGGAAGTAGTTCAACTCGCCCATCATCGACATCTCGAATTTCTGCGTCATCACCCTGCTAAACTCTTCACAAGACTTTTGATTAGTAGAACCAAATATTATGTCATCGACATAAATTTGGCATACAAACAAATCACCATCACATGTCTTAGTGAAAAGAGTTGGATCGGCTTTCCCAACCTTGAAAGCATTAGCAATTAAGAAATCTCTAAGGCATTCATACCATGCTCTTGGGGCTTGTTTAAGTCCATAGAGCGCCTTAGAGAGCTTACACACGTGGTCGGGGTACCGCTCATCCTCGAAGCCAGGGGGTTGCTCCACGTACACCTCCTCCTTTATTGGCCCGTTGAGGAAAGCGCTCTTCACATCCATTTGGTAAATCCTGAAAGAATGGTGAGCGGCATATGCTAGCAAGATACGAATGGACTCTAGCCTAGCCACAGGAGCAAAAGTCTCCTCAAAGTCCAAACCTGCGACTTGGGCATAACCTTTTGCCACAAGTCGAGCCTTGTTCCTTGTCACTACTCCGTGCTCGTCTTGTTTGTTGCGGAACACCCACTTGGTTCCCACAACATTTTGCTTGGGACGAGGCACCAGCGTCCAAACTTCATTGCGCTTGAAGTTGTTAAGTTCCTCCTGCATGGCCAACACCCAATCCGGATCTAGCAAGGCCTCCTCTACCCTGAAAGGCTCAATAGAGGAGACAAAAGAGTAATGTTCACAAAAATTAACTAGTCGAGACCGAGTAGTTACTCCCTTGCTAATGTCACCCAGAATTTGGTCGACGGGATGATCCCTTTGAATCATCGCTCGAACTTGGGTTGAAGGTGCCGGTTGCGCTTCTTCCTCCATCACATGATCATCTTGTGCTCCCCCTTGATCACACGCCTCCTGTTGATGAACCTGTTCATCGTCTTGAGTTGGGGGATGCACCGTTGTTGAGGAAGAAGGTCGATCTCATTCATCTTGTTCCTGTGGCCGAACGTCTCCAATCGCCATGGTTCATATAGCGGCCGTCGGAACATCTTCTTCATCTACATCATCATAATCAACAGCTTGCTCTCTTGGAGAGCCATCAGTCTCATCAAATACAACGTCGCTAGAGACTTCAACCAAACCCGATGATTTGTTGAAGACCCTATACGCCTTTGTATTTGAATCATAACCTAATAAAAACCCTTCTACAGCTTTGGGAGCAAACTTAGAATTTCTACCCTTCTTCACTAGAATGTAGCATTTGCTCCCAAATACACGAAAGTACGATACATTGGGTTTGTTACCGGTTAGTAGCTCATACGAAGTCTTCTTGAGGAGTCGATGAAGGTAGACCCTGTTGATGGCGTGGCAAGCAGTGTTCACAGCTTCCGACCAAAAGCACTCGGGGGTCTTGAACTCTCCAAGCATCGTCCTCGCCATATCGATTAGCGTCCTGTTCTTCCTCTCTACCACACCATTTTGCTGTGGTGTGTAGGGAGCGGAGAACTCGTGCTTGATCCCTTCCTCCTCAAGAAACTCCTCCACTTGAAGGTTCTTGAACTCGGACCCGTTGTCGCTCCTTATCTTCTTCACCTTGAGCTCAAACTCATTTTGAGCTCTCCTGAGGAAGCGCTTGAGGGTCCCTTGTGTTTCAGACTTGTCCTGCAAAAAGAACACCCAAGTGAAGCGGGAAAAGTCATCAACAATAACTAAACCATACTTACTCCCTCCTATGCTTAGATAGGCGACGGGTCCGAAGAGGTCCATATGCAGCAGCTCCAGAGGTCTTGACGTGGTCATCACATTCTTGCTGTGATGTGCTCCTCCCACTTGTTTACCTGCTTGACAAGCTGCACAAGGTCTATCTTTTTCGAAATAAACATTTGTTAGACCTATCACGTGTTCTCCCTTTAGAAGCTTGTGGAGGTTCTTCATCCCCACATGTGCTAAGCGGCGATGCCACAGCCAGCCCATGCAAGTCTTAGCCATTAAGCATGCATCTAGACCGGCCTCTTCTTTTGCAAAATCAACTAAGTAAAGCTTGCCGTCTAGTACACCCTTAAAAGCTAGTGAACCATCACATCTTCTAAAGATAGACACATCTACATTAGTAAAAAGACAATTATATCCCATATTGCATAGTTGACTAACAGATAGCAAATTGTAACCAAGAGACTCAACTAAAAATACATTTGATATTGAGTGCTCATTAGAAATTGCAATTTTACCTAACCCTTTTACCTTGCCTTGATTCCCATCACCGAATATGATTGAATCTTGGGAATCCTTATTTTTGACGTAGGAGGTGAACATCTTCTTCTCCCCCGTCATATGGTTTGTGCATCCGCTGTCGATAATCCAGCTTGAACCCCCGGATGCATAAACCTGCAAGGCAAATTTAGGCTTGGGTCTTAGGTACCCAACTCATGTTGGGTCCTGCAAGGTTAGCACAAATATCCTTAGGGACCCAAATGCAAGTTTTATCTCCCTTGCATCTTGCCCCTAACTTCCTAGCAATTACCTTCTTACCCTTTCTACAAATAGCAAAGGGAGCATTGCAAGCATAATAAATGGTAGAAGGTTTGTTCACAACTTTTCTAGGAACATGAGCAAAATTTCTCCTAGGCATATGCACAACATTTCTCCTACACATATCTCTATCATGCTTATAGGAAGAACTAGAAGCAAACATGGCATGAGAATCATAAACATGTGAATCAAAATCATTATAAGCATTTCTAGCATGTCTCCTATCATTATACATAAAAGCATGGTTCTTTTTAGCGCTACTGACCATAGGGGCCTTCCCTTTCTCCTTGGCGGGAATGGGAGCCTTATGGCTTGTTAAGTTCTTGGCCTCTCTCTTGAAGCCAAGACCATCCTTAATTGAGGGGTGTCTACCAATCGTGTAGGCATCCCTTGCAAATTTTATTTTATCAACTTCACTCTTGCTAGTCTTAAGTTGGGCATTAAGACTAGCCACTTCATCATTTAGTTTTGAAATTGAAACTAAGTGTTCACTACAAGCATTAACATCAAAATCCTTACACCTAGTGCAAATTGTAACATTTTCAACACAAGAGTTAGATTTATTTGCTTCTACTAGTTTAGCATTTAAATCATTGTTAACACCTTTTAAAGTAGAGATAGTTTCATGACAAGTAGATAATTCACTAGAAAGCATTTCATTTCTTTTAATTTCTAGAGCAAGAGAATTTTGTGCACTAACAAATTTATCATGCTCCTCATATAAAAGATCCTCTTGTTTTTCTAGTAATCTATTCTTGTCATTCAAAGCATCAATCAACTCATTAATCTTATTAATTTTAGATCTATCTAATCCCTTGAATAAGCATGAGTAATCTATCTCATCATCATCACTAGACTCATCCTCACTTGAAGAAGCATAAGTACTAGTATCATGAGTGCTTACTTTCTTTTCCCTTGCCATGAGGCAAGTGTGACGCTCGTTGGGGAAGAGGGATGACTTGTTGAAGGCGGTGGCGGCGAGTCCTTCATTGTCGGAGTCGGAGGAGGAGCAATCCGAATCCCACTCCTTTCCGATATGTGCCTCGCCCTTGGCCTTCTTGTAATGTTTCTTCTTCTCCCTCTTGTTCCCCTTTTCCTGGTCACTTTCATTATCGGGACAGTTAGCAATGAAATGACCAATCTTACCACATTTGAAGCACGAGCGTTTCTCCTTTGTCTTGGTCTTGCTTGGCTGTCCCTTGCGACCCTTAAGCGCCGTCTTGAAGCGCTTAATGATGAGGGCCATCTCCTCATTATTTAGCCCGGCCGCCTCAACTTGCGCCACCTTGCTTGGTAGTGCCTCCTTGCTCCTCGTTGCCTTGAGAGCAAGAGGTTGCGGCTCGTTGATCGGTCCATTCAAGGCGTCGTCCACATACCTCGCCTCCTTGATCATCATTCGCCCGCTGACGAATTTTCCTAGGACTTCCTCGGGCGACATTTTGGTGTACCTGGGATTTTCACGAATATTATTTACCAAATGAGGATCAAGAACGGTAAAGGACCTTAGCATCAGTCGGACGACGTCGTGGTCTGTCCATCGCGTGCTTCCGTAGCTCCTTATCTTGTTGATAAGGGTCTTGAGCCGGTTGTATGTTTGCATCGGCTCCTCGCCCCTTATCATCGCGAACCGTCCAAGCTCACCCTCCACCAACTCCATCTTGGTGAGTAAGGTGACGTCATTCCCCTCATGAGAAATCTTGAGGGTGTCCCAGATCTGCTTGGCGTTATCCAAGCCGCTCACTTTATGGTATTCATCCCTGCACAAAGAAGCTAGAAGAACAGTAGTAGCTTGTGCATTCTTATGAATTTGTTCATTAATGAACATGGGACTATCCGAACTATCAAAGTGCATTCCACTCTCTACAATCTCCCATATACTAGGATGGAGAGAGAATAGGTGACTACGCATTTTGTGGCTCCAAAATCCGTAGTCCTCCCCATCAAAGTGTGGGGGCTTGCCGAGTGGAATGGAGAGCAAATGTGAATTTGAACTTTGCGGAATACGAGAGTAGTCAAAGGAAAAGTTCGAATTAACCGGTTTCCTTCTCTCGTAGTCGTTGTGGTCGTCGTCCTTTTGGGAAGAAGTAGACTCATCGCTGTCGTAGTAGACGATCTCCTTGATGCGCCTTGTCTTCTTCTTCTTCCCTTCCTTCCGTCTGTGGCCCAAGCCGGAGTCGGTAGGCTTATCGTCCTTTGGCTCGTTGACGAAGGATTCCTTCTCTTTGTCGTTGATCACGATACCCTTCCCCTTAGGATCCATCTCTTCGGGCGATTAGTCCCTTTGTGAAAAGAATGGCTCCGATACCAATTGAGAGCACCTAGAGGGGGGGGTGAATAGGTGATCCTGTAAAACTTCAAACTTAAGCCACAAAACTTGGTTAAGTGTTAGCACAGATAATGCCAAGTGACTAGAGAGGAGTCCCAACAAAACACAATAACCACAGAAGATCAATCACAGAGATGGCACAGTGGTTTATCCCGTGGTTCGGCCAAGACCAAAGCTTGCCTACTCCACGTTGTGGCGTCCCAACGGACGAGGGTTGCAATCAACCCCTCTCAAGCGGTCCAAAGACCCACTTGAATACCATGGTGTTTTGTTTTCTTTTCTTTATCCCGTTTGCAAGGAATCTCCACAAATTGGAGTCTCTTGCCCTTACAAGTATATGATCACAAAGAAGCACAGAGTAAGGGAGGGAAGCAACACACACAAATCCACAGCGAAATGCGCACACACACGGCCAAGAATTGAGCTCGAATGATTATCTCAAAGTTCTCACTAGAACGGAGCTCGAATCACTTAGAATCACAAACGAATGCGCAAAGAACGAGTGTGGATGATCAAGAATGCTCTAAGGTTGCTTGTGTGTCTCCTCCTTGCGCCTAGGGGTCCCTTTTATAGCCCCAAGGCAGCTAGGAGCCGTTGAGAGCAAATCTGGAAGGCTATCCTTGCCTTCTGTCGTCGGGGGCACCGGACAGTTCGGTGCACACCGGACACTGTCCGGTGCCCGATTTCCTTCCTTAAACAGCACTGCCGACCGTTGCAGATCGCAACGATCTGGGAGCCGTTGGCGCACCGGACATGTCCGGTGCACACCGGACAGTCCGGTGCCGTCTTCTAGCCGTTGGCTCGGCCATGTGTCCCGCGCTGATTGCGCGGCCGACCGTTGGCCCGGTTGACCGTTGGCTCACCGGACAGTCCGGTGCACACCGGACAGTCCGGTGAATTTTAGCCGTACGCCGTCGGCGAATTCCCGAGAGCGACCTGTTCGCGCCGAGTTAGCCTGGCGCACCGGACACTGTCCGGTGCACACCGGACAGTCCGGTGTGCCAGACCGAGCTGAGTCTTTGCTGTACACAGCCAAGTCTTTTTCTCCTCTTTTCTTTTCTTCTTCTTTCTGTTTCTAACACTTAGACAAGTATATTAGTATACAAAACCAATGTACTAAGGCTTAGAAACATACCTTTACTTCATGATTTGCACCTTGTTCATCCATGGACATAAGTTCACATTTAAGCACTTGTGTTGACACTCAATCACCAAAATACTTAGAAATGGCCCAAGGGCACATTTCCCTTTCACTCGTTCTAACGCTTAACCGCGTGAGGAAAAGATCATGTCGGGGGGACTAAGAAACGAAAGTGCTTCTAAGCTTGAAAAAGTTGAGGTTGCCTCGACTTCATCTTTTGTTGCAGATGTTGATCCTAGGGCAATAGATCTTGCCATGAGAATTGCCGAAATGATGTTCCTCAAAATGAAGGAAGATGAGGCGAAGAACAAGATTGAAGAAGAAGAAAATGATCGATGGAGACCAAACGACGAATCCACCTCTTCACAAGGTTCGTCTTTCAAATCCACTTCTCATATGTGCTTTGTCGCTAATGGGAGTGATAGTGAAAGCGAAAGTGAGGATGAGGATGAACATGAAAGTGATAGTGAAGATGAGAATGATCTTCAAAAATTCTTCGCTCAACTAAGCAAGAAGAATCGGATGAGCTTGCTCAAACTCATGAAAAGAGCGGAAGAACAAAAGGAAATGCTTCATAAGCAAGAAGATATCCTCATCGAAAAAATCAAAGACTTGGAGAAGTTGACCAAAGAGCATGAGAAGCTAAAGTGCTCTCATGATGATTTGGTCCAAAGGTATGAAAAGATTTCAATTGAGCAAACTAGTACTTCAAATGCTTTATCTTGCGTTGCTCAATTAGAAAAAGAAAATACTATGCTCAAGAACACGATAGAAAGGCTAAATATTGAAAATCTAGCTTTGCAAGAAAAACATGATATGCTTGTGTGCTCTCATAATAAATTTATGGATTCACATATCATGTTAGAAATGGCTATGAGGTTGTCTTAACTAATTTTAAATCATACCAACCTCACATATGCACATGTACTCAAGTAGAAACTATATTATCATGTGCTAACAAATGTTGCTCTCAAGAAAGCCAATCTTCCATTGAGCTAGAAATTTCAGGAATTAGTGATATTTCTATCACACAAGAAAATAAAGAGCTCAAGGAAGAAGTTGGAAGGCTAAGAAGGAGCTTAACTATTTTGAAGGGAAAGTGTCATGCTCAACCTTCTCAAGATAACCGTGATAATATGGTGAAAAAGCTTGAGAAGGGGACAGCCGTAGCATGCACAAAACCCCTTCAAAAGAATACCAAGCTTTCCAAGAAGGACATGAGCAAGACTCAAGGTGAGAAAATTAATGCTCATATTATTTGCTCTAACAATGTACCTATGTGCTTCAACAAAGAAAGATCAAAGAGAAGCGATAGGAGGTGCTATGGAAGCAAGGAGAAGGGTCATGAAATTGGTTCATGCCCCCACATGAAGAATCAAGACCTTGCACGATCAAGAAAGATGACCATCAAAAAGGATGAAAGCAAAAGGCAAATGCATTGCAAGGACAAGCATCGCATTTGCTACAATTGCCGTGAAAAAGGTCATCTATTCAAGGTTTGTCCAAAGGGTAAAACTCCTAAGCCTAACTTGTCAATATATTCAAATATGCTTAGGATACCCAAATTTGACTCTTGTGCTAGAAAGGTGATGAGTTCACCACATTCTAGGACCAAGGCTATTTGGGTGCCTAAGTCCTTATTGGCTAACCTTGATGGACCTATCATGAGATGGGTACCAAAATGTACTTAATAAGTTTTGTAGGTACTCAGAGATGATATGAAGCTTTGGGGTGCTTGAGCGGTTTAACTCAATTTTTATCTCAAGCTATCAATCTTACATTGTCTATCCTTTAAGATTAACCCAAAGATGAATTGAGTTGTTATATCACTAACTTCATATTCATCTCTAGCAAGAACTTGTGTTGTAGGGAATAAGGATTAACCTTTGTGGGAATCAAGCAAAAGGCCTACAACCAAGTGATATCCAAAGGATGGTAACAATTAATTCTTAAGTGCACATTGCTTTTAATTGGTATATTCCTTTGTGTCTTTTGTAGCCACATGGAAAAATGAAGCACTTGAGAATGAACTTAAAAGATTTTACCTTGCTTTGGAAAGGATCTAATTATATGATAGATTGCAGGTTCATATTTTTATATTGTGACAATCTACATGCTTTAAATTGATTGTATGTATTTTGTGGCATATTTCAAGTTAATCATCATATTATTGCCATGACCTAGACATAAAGAGTATTATCCCATGTTCTTAAACGAATAGAGTGCTAAGTAAGAAATTCAAATTCTTAAAGCACTTACCAAAAGGGAATTCTCTATATGACTAGAGTTGTGAGACTAATGTTTATATCCAAGTGTTTATGTAGTCTCACAACATGAGAATGTGTTTCCCAAATGGAGTGTGCCATTCAAAATTTAAAGAAGATCGAACCAATACTATGTGATGTATTCATTCTTGTTTAAATTGGTTTTGAGTCTTCTACATTAATCACTCACCATGCTATGAATTAAACTTGCCATGTAAACTTAATTAAATAATCATGCTACTTTCATCTTTTTTTACAATTGATGTTATGCATGATGCTTGTAAGGGTAATTTAGTTCATATCATGAGGTTTCCTTGTTTTAGTAACCTTCTTGTCATTCATATACTAGAGGTTGCTAAATAGGAAACTATTGCTTGTGTTACTAATACAATCTCTTTTAAGATATTTCATGGAAATTCATAAGTAGAGATTGTGCTCTTTCAATTGGTAAAATCACAAGCTTTAAAGGTTAATCTTCACCTAAAAGAAAGATTAGGAATGCTCAAGGCAAAGGTATGAAACAAATTGCTTCAATTGGTAGTTGATCAATAGTAGTTCCTTCCAAGTGGCATTCTTTCAATTAGTAATAATATATTCTATGGAAAGGAATGTCAATATGAAGGTTAAATTCCTTTTGGCTTAAATTTGTAAATTAGTGCATATTGTGAATTCACTGCTCTATGTGCATTAACTTAAAAGGAATTTAATTTATGCCTTTACGCCTCATAAATGATGATTTGTTTGCCATTCATATATAGATATCATCATTCATTAAATACTTCCTTGTACTACTAATACCTCTTTTCAAAGTGTTTTATCGACTAGTTTTAAAAGAAAAGAGATAACAAAGAAGGAAGTCTCCACAAATGATGAAAAGAAGAATACTAAGGTGACACCACCACCGATAGTAAGATCTTTCAAATTGGTAAAACAAATGGTACGCTCTACTTGGTGGTAAGTATTCTTAAGGATAAGTCAATTCATTGCAAATTTTTCATGCCTTGACCATGATATGTAATGTACTCCTCATGAGACTCTTAACTGAATTGAAAGTGCATGTGACAAGTCATTCAAATACTTGATGCACATATCTAGTGGGAGAACATTTTATATCTTGTGTTGTAGAGAATAAGTTTCCCTTTAGTAAGCTAAACTAAGACAATCCAAAATGGTAAATTTGTATCTCATTCATATGGATTGTAATCTTTGTCTTCCAAATAGCTACTCTTGATGCAGTTTATAATTCTCTTATCGTTAAATCTAAAAGTGCATAAGAATCCTTTTTGTTGATATTCATCACATACATATGCACTAACATGGATATGATTTTTAAACTATAAAAGGTACAATTAGTGATCCATGCTCTCTAAATTTTGGAAACCCATATTTTGATATCTTAGAAATCTACTTCAATCGGTATCCATATGCTTCACATTGAATTGGATCACTAAGTTGTAAATTCCATGCATAACTTGTCTTTATGATATGAATGCTTGTGCGACTAACCTTGATAAGCTAGGTGCACCCAAAGTCAAGGTAGGTTCATCATCAAGAAGGCAACACAATGATGTATTAATAAAAGGAGAAAAGGCTCCTATTCTTAACTCTAGTTTTTATCTATGTGATTAAATATTGACTTGAAACCATGTAAGATGGTTGTAAAGTATATGTGGGTGCCTACACAAAGAGAAAGGCCACAATAAGGATTGTGTGGGTACTCAAGGCTCTTACTACTAATCTCAAAGGACCCAATTCAAATTGGGTACCAAAATACGAAGCTTAAACTTGTTTTGCAGGATCACTTCTTCAATGGATCAAGTTGGGTGCTCGATAATGAATGTATAAATCATATTTGGAGATAGTAGCAAGGGTGATAACAACTGAATCTCAAATGCATATTATTTTCAAATCTTATCTTTTTGTGACTTGTGTAGCCACTAAGGAAAAAGAAGCATTTGAGGATATACATCAGTTGTTGATTATGAAATAAAGGTCTAATTAGAAGTTGAATGAATATTATCATATGGTGAACAATCCAAAATTATGTGACGTATTCTCTATCTAGTTAATTTGGATTTGATTCTTCTTTATTAGACATTCACCATAATATGGATTAAGTCAGCCCTTTAGACTTCATTGAATAACCATGCATATTATCCATGTCATTCAAAATATATTGTGCGTGAGGGCTCAAGGGAAATTTAGTCCATATTATGATGTTTAGCAACTCGTTTGCCCTTCACATAAAAAGAGTTGCTAAATAAGAAACTAGTGCTTGTGCTACTAATGCCATCTCTTGTGTTGAGTTTATCCATAGAAAATCTATGTTAAGAGATGGTGCTTGTTTTAAATTGTATAAATCACAAGCTTAAAGGATACTATTCAACTAAAGTAAGAAGAAATTGATAAGAGGCCAAGGTATGAAAACTTCATCTCCTTCAGTTGTTTTAGTATTCTATCCTTAGTGGGATGTACCATAGTATAGGTTAAATTTCCTTGCAATATAAAATGTTCAATAGTGCATATAACTTTGACATCAACTATATGTGTGCACTAATTTAAAGGAATTTAATCTATCTTTTTGGGTTTCAAGAATGATTATTCATTTTCCATCCACATATAAGGATTATCATTTGTGAAACCCTCCCTTGTGTTTCTAATGCTCTCTTTTCTAAGTGTTTCAATAAGGTCTTTCCAAGTGCTTTCAAGATGGATTCAAAATCTACGGATATAAGAGTCTTGGTTCTTTCAATCATTGAGTTTCAATGGGTCTCATATCAAGTATGATCGAACCAAGCAAGGATGAATAAAGTTCAAGATCACTTGGTTGGATGAAATCATAAAAGAAAAGAAAGCACAGTCATTCAAGAAGGGAGTTACACTTTTTGTCAACCAAATAATGAAGATGTAGTGACATATTTATAGGATATCCTTCATTATGAGGTTTGAGGTTCATCTTAGCATGCTTTACCCTTTAGGATTTCAATTGATATACTTTTAGTTCTTAAACTTTCAATTGGTTTGATTTTCATCATCTATGTAAAGCATGTTATGTTAAGCCAAGATATAGTACAAACATCTCCTTTAACCTCACATTGTTAATGTGCATAAGTGTACTTTGTGTACTCTTGCATGCACAAATTGACGGAGAGTTTAGCCTATATCTTGTGAGACTAATGATTTCTTTCAAGTTCATGTTGTGTAGTCTCACACCTTGGAGAATATCAAATGAGGATGAATGGCTCCATAGAAATGAAAAAATGGATTTCTCTTGATCGTGTGAAGAGGACAAGTTTCTCTTTGAAATGTCAAGCCTATCAAAAGCTAAGATGGAAATTCATGATTAATGGAGACCATGTGGCGTAGAACAAAGGTGTGTCACTCCATGAACTATTGTATTTCATTTGTGTATCTAGGCTCTTACATGCTAGTGTATGCATGTATATGCAATATCTTAAGTCACATCATAAGGTTGCACTTGTGGTGACGATTAAAGAATCTCTAGATATTTGATTAATACCTCTTGTGGTGATATCATAAGTTAGTCTTAAGTCATCTTAGTGAGGTATGAGTCAAACATGCTAACTTATCAAGAATCTTGGCTTAAAATATTGCATATCATGTCTATTAGTATACCTTTTGATTATGAGAAATTCGTTAAATTGATGCAATTTCATATTTTCATACTTTATTTGTACCAAGGTTCAAATTATAGAACTTAACTCCCTGACCTCACAAGTCAAAGTGTATAAGCTAAACAAGTATTCATCACTTGTATGCACACATTTAGGGGGAGAATGGTCTATAATTTGAATCTTTGAGACTAACTTCATTTCCAAGTCTCTTATGTGTGTAGTCTCAAATTAGAAAGGAATCTTCGGGCAAAGACAATCACTTCCACTGTAAATTTTGATGGGTATCAAAGATTCTTTGCTCGAATAAATGTATCTTTATACATTTCATAAGAGAATAAGTTTCTCTTTTATATGCTACTCCAATGTCATCTAAAATTGGTAAAATATGTATCACATCCTTTTGGATTGCAAATGTCCGAAGTAGCATAGCTTATAAATTCTCCTGTCTAGAACTTAATTGATTAAATGTGCACATGTTTCTTATGTTGCATGATTATGTTCAATTGATACTCCTTTTATGTCAATGGTACTTTAAGTTGCAAATAAGCACTCTCAACAGATATCAATTGAATTCATATATATATGTGTGCACTAAAACTTGAGGAGAACTTAGTGTAATATGCTATTAGTGATCTATTTATCTATCAAATTGTATCAATTGGTGTTTTTCAATTGATATTTTTCATACATGATCACTAGTTGCATAATCCATACTTGTGCAATTTTTATGTTGCCTCTTGTTGTGATAAGAAAATGCTAGGTGACATCTAGACTCCAGGTATCAAGATTTATCTTTCAGTTAGTATGACAATCTTCATTTGATATCTTGGACCTATGTCACAATTATGCCAACAAGAGCTTGCAAATGAATTCTAAATCCAACACAAGTCTAGAAACCCCTTGAAAAGGTAAAATGCAAAGGTACATCACTTATGACACTTATCCATTACCTTTGTGCCATCTAAGGATCCCTTTCATGATAGTGTGTTCACATCTCGCTTAATCATAATTTCTATCCTTTATATTCTTTGTATCCTTTTTGGAGATTTATGACAAAGGGGGAGAAATTGTGCATTAAAGCTTACCTTTAGTCTTATGTAACTAAGTGTTAGAAGACTTTTAAAAAAGGGGAGAAATAATTAACAAAAAGGGGAAGTCATAAGAAAAACATAAGATGAAGAAAGTTGATAAGTGCATTCCATGTCATGAGCATCACGTTTATTTTATGACACACTGCACCCTATGAATAGTATGATATAAGTTGTCTATACTATGACCTAAATATGTGCTTTTGGCATTTGAGTACAAAAGTGTTATTTTCTGAAATGCACATATTTAGGGGGAGGAAACTATATCATAGGATTTAAAATCTTATTTATCAAATCTTATGTAAGCTTTAAATGTGTTGTCATCAATCACCAAAAAGGGGGAGATTGAAAGTGCATTCATCCCTTTTGTGAGTTTTGGTGATTTGGATAACAACACATTTAAAGGTCTAACGAGTTTGCTAAGTGTTGAACAGGAAATTCAGTATGATGAACATACTTGAATAGTGTATAATGATCAGTGAACAAAGGTTCAACACGAGGTTAAATAACCAATGAGACAATGTAAATGGATATAATATGATCTCTATATTGGTTTGAATATATGGACAAGACCTGAGAAATCACTACATACATATGACCAGAATAGAGGACAAAGTGATTTAGAGGATTGGTCAAGCCAAAGAGAATAAGATATGAGGAATCGTGAATTGGCTTGACCATATTACTATCAGTCCATATATGCTTCTATGAGAATCAAACTAGAGCTTGATTAATCTTAACAGTTATATCTAGAAGACATTCAAGCAAGGTTCACAATATTGAAGAAATGATTCTCTCAATGGATGCTCAATATGATGTGACTCAAGAATGGCTTGATAGGGTGAAGATAGCAAGGAAAGGGCTTCGAGGAACTAGGCGAAGGTGAAGGCCAAGCGACGGCTTGTAGACCGAGGTACCATGGCTAAGGTGAAGAAGAGAGTACTTGTACTAAGTCGATGAACTAATTAGCTATGAAGAGTTATAACATGTTGATGCATCAGTAAGGTGACTTGAAGCCATGATTTGAACTCATATAAGGTGATATGGTACAAGTCACAAGGTTTGATTTGAGTTTGCTTCAAAAGGTGAGACAAAGATGTTTGTGATCCTTATGAAGCAATGCCATGGAGAAATCACACATGAGACACCAATGACTCAAGGAGTTTACTTCATTTTATTTTATTTAACTTGAGTATAGGAATCGTCGTACTATAAAGGGGGATCCAAAAGAAGGTTGGTGTTTGCCAAAGCTCAAACCTCTCTATTCAAAAGCTATTTTTGAAAAGCAAAAATCTCTTTAACGTTCTATGGTTGACCGTGGTTAGGGTTGAGAAACCTAGAGTGTTCTTGCTGAAAAGCAGCTAAACTTCTTCAACTGTAGCTGAGCTTTCCAGCTGAACTTGACTTCAGCTGAGTTAAGCTTCTTCAGCTGCAGCTGAGCTTTGCAGCTGAGCTGAACTTCAGCTGAGTTGAGCTTCTTCAGCTGCAGTTGAGCTTTTCAGCTGAGCTAGACTTCAGCTGAGTTGAGCTTTCTCAACCTCAACTGAACTCAACTTCAGCTGTGAACCTCTTTGACCATACACCAGCTGAACTTGCCTCCGGGCAGTTGAGCTGGGGTTTTCTCTCCTAAACTCACTGGTCAAGACCGGTTGAACTGGTCCTGAGGGGCAGTTCAGCTGGTCTCTGACCCCTCTGACCTCTGATCTGCAGTCTACCAGTCAGACTGGCAAACAGGTCGCCAGGAGCTGTCAGGGGCGGTTCAACCGCCCCCCTGGGCGGTTCAACCGGTGTTGGTCAACTTTGACCAGTCTGCGCGTCAGTCTGCCAATCAGACTGGCAGACAGGCTGCCAGGCCTGCCAGGGGCGGTTCAACCACCCTAGGGGGCGGTTCAACCGGTCTCAGGCAGAAAAATCTACCCAAATGGCTAGTTTTGAGCTCCACCTATATATACTCACTCCTACCTCTCACCCCACAGCAGTGAGCACGATTTGAACTCCATTTCTAACCCAAGAAACACCTCCCTCTCTCTCACACACATCTCTTGCCTCTCCCATTTCAAAACTTTGGAGAGAAATCTTTGAGTGAGCTTGAGAGCTGCGGTTTTGTGCTTCATCTCTAATTCTATCTTGCTCTTCTTCTTGATTCGAGCTTTGGTACTACATCGAGTTCTTTGTGGATTCATTACTCTTGGAGCTTCTAGCTCCTAGACAACTAGATGTCTCTTGTGAGTCTCCAAATCTTGTGGAAGACCACAAGAAAGTTTGTATTACCCGCTCGTTTGAGCAAAGATTAGTGTGTGAGCTTGACCTTTGTGGTCGGCAAAGGGAGGATTAGGGTTGAAAGAGATCCGGCTCTTTGTGGGCGCCTCAACGAGGAAGTAGGGCACCTTGGTGGTGTGACCGAACCTCGGGATAAATCTTGTGTCTCTTGTGTTCTTGCTCATTGTGTTTGTTTGTGTTCTTCGTTCTCTCACCATTCCGTGAAAGATTTGTTTATATCTTTTTAGTGTGTGGATTTTGAGAAGTGCCCTTCTCAGATCTACTACTTTGAACCCTGTGGATCATTTAGAACATCTCATTTCCAAAGTTAACTGGGTGAATTTCAAGACCAATTCAGTTTTACCCAGTTTGCTTCTAATTTTTGTTGAAAAAGTTTTAACTTGCCTATTCACCCCCCCTCTAGGCAACTTTCAAAAAAAAACATCAAAACCTAAGGAAGTTTTAATGAAGATGTGATATTGGTGTTTTACTTGATTATTCATTAAAGTTCTAAGCATATCGATTATTCAACCATGCCATTAGTTTGGTAGAAGAAATATATGATGTGAAGTTTGATTAGATTATCGGTTGTCGAGCAACACATGAGAATCTTAAAGATGTAGGTGATAAACCATTGAAGAAGGCTGTAAAGAATATGTTGGTTAGAGCAATCAAGCCCAAAGAAGATGAAGATGAAATGCAAGTGTTTAACATGCCATTATCGTTAAATGTGACACAAGATGATAATAAATATGAGGGACATACGAATGAAGATACTTATGTCCGTTAAAATCCAGAAATGTCATAAGCTCAAGATGCTGATGCTCCACGACCTCCTTCTTAAGTAGTTGGTATAGTATAAGTTCATGCACAAGATTTCATCATAGGAAGTCTATTAATGGAAGTTACCACTCGATAAAAAAACACATTTTTTGTTGAACATCGCTCTTTTATCAACACGTTACTTTCAAACTCCCACTTGTCAAATGGGACATCACAAGGAGAATTGAAACTATCTGAAACCATGCCAAACAGAAGACTTGCTGGTAGCCTAAAATAAGATACCAAACGATTTTCAGGGGTGTTTGGTTCCCTCCTTCTAAACTTTAGTGACTAAAATGTAGTCACTTGTAGTCCCTGAAATACCAAAAGAGGTGACTAAAATAGATATTCTAAATAGAATTTCTAGGGACTAAAGTTTAGTCCCTAAAGTTTAGAAGGTTGATTAAAGGAACCAAACACCAGTGGTATGTTGCAACACACTTTTACGCTTAAACTATTGTGAGCTCAGTAATTTGGAAAATATTTTATTTGCTAGATCATCTATGACTTGTCCTTCTCATGCTATATTTTACATTACTCGCAAGTACAACAACAAAGGATAATTTTTAGTGTATAGAGTTTATATTTCGTCAATATATGTTGTTTCTTCCAATTGTGGAAATAAGATATTAGTATGTTCTCAAGAAGAGAAGTTGTTTTCATATTCTTTAGTAGAAGTTTAGGGTTTATATTTAAAATACATTGATAAAACCATAGTCATGAACATCAATCATAATAGGACGGTTTGCTGTTAGATATGACCATGTTAATGGCTCTTGTTACAAAGGTGAAACTCTTCCACATTGTAACTACTTTTGATATATTTGAAGAATTGATATTGCGTCGTGAAGTGTGTATGTTTTATCTGTAGAACTTCTTACATGGATCAAGCGATGTGATGAGTGTACAAGGAAGGCATTGAGGACCAAATAAGTTGATTGGGGACCAAGTAATGATATTTCCAACATCCCCAACCAGTCAACCATGTCATCAGATTTGAAGCCATACTTGAGTGAGGAGTACACACTGGAGTCGAGGATGACTCTACTGCAAGAAGGGGAGGATGATGAGGACATTGCTGCCATTGGTACAACCACAACGACAACCCTTCACAAGTGTTTGGGAGCTGAACCTTTTTGAAGTGAAGGAGGCAACAAGACAATAAAAGTTGTTGCACCTGAGTGGATCTCGTAACTACAGCAAGTACAAGTTTAAATGGGGCATAACTTTCAACTCCCAAGTTCCTTTAATGCAAATAAGTACACATTGGAGCGGTCTCTTCATCTACTTTCCAGCAGATCAAGAATTGATGAGAGATCACACCCGAAGAGTCCAGGAACTGTCGAGTGAACTCCTGCTTCGTAACTGCAGCATGCACCAGATTAAATGGATCATATCTTTCATCTCCCAAGGTTATTTAATGCAAATAAGTACTTGTTGGAAAGCTCTCTTCATCTTCTTCATCTTCTTTTTGGTGGATCAAGAATCAATGAGAGATATCAACCGAGATGTTCATGAATGGCCAAGAGAGCTTCGTTACTCTAATAGAACTCCTTTATATTCCTCTATTTAAGCAACTAGCAGACACCAAAGAACTTGGGTTTTTGTTTGATGTTAGTCTTTGCTACTTCCTTGTAAACGCGTGTGTCGTCTAGACCACCCGGTTACTTGAAAACAGGACCCCAACCTTATCAGATTCGTGAGTGTTTGCATGTTATCTTGTTCTTGCTTGTTCTCGATTACTTGCAGGTTCAAGGCTATTCTTGGCACGACAAGAGTAGCAACAACAGGAGCCGGTGTAACTATCACTAAGGCACAACACCCCTGTGGTTGTTGTAGTCGGATAGAACAACGTCGACCTCCACCCCAAATCGTAGTTATCAGGAGATGATGTACCTGTCGCTCAAGGCGCTACACCATCTTAGTTGTGATAGTTGGGTAGCCAACGTCAGCCTCCAACAATTTTCCACCTCCATCATCTCTCATCGAAAGATCGGACTCCCTTTTACCCGTTGGGTTTATCATCTTCTAATTCATATAATAATGAAGAAGAATTTAAAACATTCTACCTTTCTTGTGAATTATCTGTTTCATTATTCAATCTCTTGTAATCATTGTATTCTATATTTGTTTATGTTTGAATGAACTACTTACACAAGCAAAATTTTACCTTCATCCTTTGAGAACCTACGTCCTTCGTATTAAAGAACGAAGGTCTAAATATTTAACTTATGTTGTTTTAATTTTCAATACCTTCAAAGATTGAAATCAAGTGCCAATAGCTGCTGAAGTGATACAATGAGCCATCTCATTCTACGTTGAGTTAGCATCCTCACCTAACTTCCACTCCGTCTCATTAATCTAAGGTTGAATATTTTTTGTTGTTGTACTAAATCTTGAATTGTTGAATATTTGTTTCTGTTGTACGTTAAAGTAAACCTAGAATAGCAAAACTGAACTTTAAATGTCTGAATATCTTGTATTGCGCACAAACGCGATGAACAGATCAACCCCATTAATCATGTACGGATAGTGCAGTTGGTTACCTTGACTTTATAGTGCGTTAATTAGTTTTCTGGTGAACTAAGGGGATGTTTGAATGCACTAGAGCTAATAGTTAATTGACTAGAAAATAGCTATTAAAATCAGCTAAAGATATCAAACAATAGCTAATAATTCAACTATTAGCTACTTTTAGCAAATCAGTTAATATTTTGCTAACTAATTCACAACTTTTTAATCCAACTGGCTATTAGCTCTAGTATATTCAAACGTCCATGCGGTCCATCACCCCGTGTGTATACATATCCTCCGATTATATATTATTCTGTTTAAACATACCAAAGATCGATGTAAAATCTATATAGAATTTCTCGTTTAAAAAATCAAACGAATTCATTATAACAATACTCTTGGCGTAGAATCTATATAGAATTTCTCGTTTGAAATGAGTTCAGCACAACAAAGCGTTTCTAGATCCTGAACAACGCCTTTGAGGCGAGTAACTTACACCATTATAAAGCTGCCTTACAGCAATGAGCAATCAGAAACTACCGATAAAATCATTTCGGCCCTACAGCATCTAGTGTTCCTCGGCACCCAACTACATAGCCTCATCTTTTGGTCGTCAAATAAAAATTGGGGAAATTTGAGCAACCAAAATTTATCCTCAAACTGCCTTCTTGTGTACTATATATGTGTAATCTTTCCTATCTGTTTCTATGGATTCTGCTACTCACAACTCGTCGTGAGATTCAGGATCTAAATCACTACTGTTGGCTGATGCTGAATGATCCCCTTCTCGAGCCCTAGGTTCCTGAGACGTTTCGGTGTACTCACCCTCGTTGGGTGCAGATTCCGAAGATGTGGTTTTCCCCTTGCTAGCAGGTTCTTCCTCTGCTGTTTTCTTCTCGACCTTGGGTTTTGGTTTTGGAATTCTGTTGACACTTGAGGCCTGCACAATAAAAGGGTATAGATATGATTACTGCCATGAGTAATATGCAGACTTTTTGTTGGGTCCACTACCAAATTACTAACCTTATCTTGTAAGTCCAGAACTTTCTCATAAACTTGTTCAGATGTGAAAACTGGTGAGCTATAGACAGGGGTGCTGCAAAATGCTCAACCGGAGTTAGCCACCTTTTACAAGATAACAAAAAAAGCAAGCTGGCTCAAAAGGTATACTTTTTCTGCAGGTTTTCCTTCTCCTCCAGCCAAGCTTTCAATTTCTCTGCTTCACTCACAACCTAGAGCGAGAGCATTACATGACCGCCAAAATGAGCATTACACATAATCACAAAACAAGTCGACGTCATTAAGCTCACAGGTTTACCTCATCTACTCTCTTTTTGGGGAGCCATGGTTTATTTGTCTCCCACTTGTTCACAATCTGAAAAACCAAACATGCACTGAATTGAGAACAGAATAACACATCAACCATAAGTTAAATCAGTGAAAATGTTATACTGAGCAATTCCACAACATGGATAAAATGGATGTAAAGTGATGGTTTTGTTCCCTGCTGTGGAATTTAGTGTATACTAGGATTTAGTTTTTTTTCCTGCTTCCATGAAATTATTGAACAATTAATTTTGCAATAAAATATAAGCATCTAGAAGCCATGCTGGAGAAGCATGGCCTGCACACATTACTTTAGAACAATTATAGCCTGAGAGAATCAAGTAAGACTGTCCCAAAAACAAAGCAAAAAACATTCATGAAAAGAAAAAAATTGTTTAGATCATCGCAGTGTCAGGTTGTGCTACCGTGGCAAGGTTTTTGTGTTTGTTGCACCATTCTTCCCAAGATTTTTGCTTTAAACATTAGTAAGATTGAAGTATTATGTTTCTTATGCAAAAGTATCTCTCAGCGTGGTTTGAGACAGGGGATCCTCTTTCACCAATGTTGTTCATTCTAGTTATGGATGTGTTGCACTCTCTGTTCTTGAAAGCCAATGAGTTGGGTCTATTGCAGCCCCTTCTAAGACAGGGTAATGGGCAGAGAGTCTCTCTTTATGCAGATGATGCCGTGGTCTTTTTGAAGCCCAACAGGAACAGTCATAGTGGTCAAAGAAATTTTGAGGATCTTTGGGGAGACTTCTGGTCTTGTCACAAACATAAACAAATGCAGCCTGACCCCTATTCGTTGTGTTGAGCAAGACCTCAGCACAAGATCTATTCTCCTGCAACATTGTGGATTTTCCATGCAAGTATTTGGGTTTACCCCTTTCTATTAAGAAGTTGCCTAGAAGTGTTTTTCTGGAGCTCATGACAAGGTGGCTGATAAGCTACCTGGTTGGAAAGCTGCGTTAATTAACCCAGCTGGGAGGGCGACCTTTGTTAAATCAGTGCTTACGGCAGTCCCTATCTACCATTTTATAGCACTTCTGTGCCCCCAAATGGGTTGTCAAGGCTATAGATAAAATTCGGAGAGGATTCCTTTGGACAGGAAGAACTGACATCAAAGGAGGTCATTGTGCAGTGGGTTGGGCTAAGGTATGCAAACCAGTGAACCAAGGAGGTCTGGGTCTGCACAACTTGGATGTTCTAGGGTGGGCTCTAAACTTGAGGTGGCTCTGGCTTAAAAAAACACAACCGGACAGACTCTGGACAGAGTTTGACATCCAAATACATCCGTATGCAGCAGCCCTTTTCTCAGCCTGTGTGTGTTCCATTGTTGGCAACGGTGCTTCAACTCTTTTCTGGACAGATCGCTGTCTCCACGGGCAATCAATCCTTTAAGCAGATTGCCCCTTCCCTGCTAAGCCATATACCCAAAAGAGTTCAGAATTGCAGAACTGTCAAGGAAGCTTTGATTGATAATAGATGGGTGAATGATATCTCTGGAAGTCTGCCGGAGCAAGTTCTATTTGAGTACTTCAGGGTTTAGGACTTGATTCAGGGGGTTCATCTTCATCCAGGGGTTCTTGATAGGCACAGAAACGGTTTCTAGCTGTTTGGTTGACCCACGTCCTCTAGGGAATACTCCGCCAAATCTGCATATAAACGGTTTCTAGCTGGGTCAACTTTGTTTGAGCCAGCTGAGAGGATTTGTAAAAGTTGGGCTCCTCCCATTGCAAATTCTTTGTTTGGTTGGCCTCTCTTGATAGATGTTGGACTGCTAACAGACTAGCTCGTCGGGGCCTCGATCACCCGAAGAGTTGCCCTCTTTGTGATCAACAGGAAGAAACAGTCCAACACATTTTGGTTTCCTGTGTTTTTGCTAGGGATATTTGGTTTCAAGTCCTAAGCAAGGTGGGGCTGCAGTCGCTTTCCCCTGGGGCTGCTGTTTTTGTTTTCCAGGAATGATGGAGGGAGGCTGAAAGCAGGGTGCCAAAGCTCCAGAAAAAGGGGTTCAACTCAATAGTGATCCTTGTGGCCTGGTGGTTGTGGAAACATAGGAATGCATGTGTGTTCGATGGTGCCTCCCCAAACAGCAACATTGTCCTGCAACATATCCATCAAGATGCTCATATGTGGGGAATGGCTGGGGCAGCAGACAATATGAGGCTCTGGCCTTAGCGCTGGGAGTGCTTGTTTGCTGCTGGTTTGTAGTAGTGTGGTTCTTCATGGACATTTATTGTGCTTGGCCGCCGTAAGGAGGCCATTTTTTGTACTGTTTTGGCCATCTAAGGCATTTTTCTCTTTTTAATATAATGATGCGCAGTTCTCCTACGTTTTCGAGAAAAAAATCGTTATTAGGTTCTCTTATTGATACCTTTTGCAGCTCATCAAGATACAATCGAGCATTTTCACAGGCAGCTGGTCGGGCTTTTAATTCACTCAATCTGGGTAAAGGGAAAACAAAACAATCTCAGTCATTGACCCATATGAACTAAAGGTAAAGGGTATAAACAGTTAGTTACCTGAAAAGAATCGGATCACCAATGGCCTTAAGTTGACCAAGGCGCTCTTTGAATTCATTAGCTTGAGCATCTTCACCGTCCATGTACAACCAATCCTGCACCTGCAATTGTCATACAAACAGCTTCACTACTTCAGCATAAGACTTAATCATCAACTAAGACTAAAAGCAAGCTTAGTTTTAAACAACCTCACTAAGTTTCTGCGCAAAGGATTCCCTCTCCTGTTCAGTTGAGACAGTCAAAATATCTGTGCTTTCTTCCAACTGTGATATATTAAATGGCAGCAAGCAGTCAATATTATAGAAGTAAGATGTGTAATAAAGAGTAATCATTGCAATCAAACTTTGTTACATTGTCAAGTTTATCTAGATAACAAGATTATCAGGGTAGCATTGAGTTTCAGTGAAAAAACAACAATCTAAAAATAAATGTACATATACAAAATAGTAGAGGGATCACCCATTATCTGGGGTACAATGACAAAAATACATGATAGATATTAATTCTAAAAAGAAAAGTTAAAAACTAAACCATCTTAGCAAAGTGTCAACAAAGAAAGCATAAAAGAAAATATACCTTCTCCTTCATAGAATATATGTATGACTCTAGGTTATTCTTAAGTTCAGCAGTTTTCCTCCGCTCAGCATCCTTCTTATCGAGTGCCTCTAACCTATTTTTTGCTTCAGAATACAACTCCTTTGAAAGAATTGTTCCAGCACCAGTTGTTTTTTCCACAACCTAGAAATAATTGACATTTGAATCAAACTATGACGTATGACGTGCCAATATTACTGTCAAATTACCAGAACAACTATAGCTTACCTTCAATGGAACCCTAAATGTTCTTTTCTTTAGCACCTTCTCTGCAATAATTTCTTGAACATTACCCTCATCAATGGGAGTGCTGGAATTATTATCACTGCCAGAACTCAAATTTTCATTACTATCTGCCGTGCTATTAGCTACTCCTACTTCAAAAGATGAATTCTGATTGGTGATGTTACTCTCTAGAGTCAATATCTTCTTTGGAACTTCAACCCATTCAGTTATCTCAATTACTGCTTCTGCTCTATCAAGAGCAATAATTCCACTTCTACTCAAAGAAAAATGTAGACTTGCTTTGATGGGTGCAGATAAATTATGGTGTGCATACCTGGTTGAAAAAGGAATATGTTTAGTTTATGCAATAAAATTAAGCATACAGTGGGTACAAAAAAACATAACAGTGATAAAATTACATTGGTCGAATTCATTATAAGATTGAGCATTTTAGTTTGAATGATTTATCAACATGGCAATACCATATATGTTTATAAGGATGAATTACATTAAGAATGGTCACTGCAGTACTAAACATTCTTAATGTTTAGTATGATGCTCTTCATTCTAGTCATGGATGTGCTTGGGCGAATGGTCACTGCAGCTGAAGGGGCAGGACTTCTTCAACCCCTTGCTACAAGATCTGTGCATCACCGAGTCTCTATGTATGCTGATGATGTAGTCCTCTTCTTGCGACCAGCTGCCGAAGATATAGCAACCATAGTGGATATTCTTCACCTATTCGGCGAGGCTTCTGGGCTACATAATAATGCCCAGAAATCCAATGTATATCCCATTCGTTGCGACGAGAGTGACATTGCAGTTGTGCAAGGTTTGCTGCCATGTGGAATTTCGTCCTTTCCCTATAAATATCTTGGACTTCCATTAACGCTGCGAAAGATAACCAAGGATCAGGCGCAGCCAATTATTGACAAATTTGCAAATCAGCTTCCTGGATGGAAGGCAGACTTGATGACAAGGGCTGGGAGAACAGTTCAAGTGCGGTTTGTGCTTACTGGGATGCTCATCTACTTAGCAATGGCAATTGATCTCCCAACTTATGTCACAAAAGCAGTCGATAAAATCCGAAGAGGCTTTCTTTGGAGAGGTCGCAAAGAGATAAATGGGGGGCATTGTCTTGTTTCTTGGAGCAAAGTTTGTCGGCCTCTTGATTTGGGTGGTCTTGGTATTTCAAGCATTAAGGAGCTGAGTTGGGCGCTGCGGATGCGTTGGTTATGGCTGCAAAAAACGGAGCCTAACCGACCTTGGTCATCCTTGACTATTCGAGTTCCGGACAAGGTCCAGGCCTACTTCAGTATGGCGATGCAAACGGAAGTTGGGAATGGTGTTAATACTCTTTTTTGGAAGGATCGATGGCTTCAAGGACAGAGGGTGGCAGATATTGCGCCAAGACTTCTTCAAGTTGTTCCGAAAAGAAAAATCAATACAAGAACAGTCCAAGAAGCTATTACTGGAAGAGCATGGATGTCGGATATTCGAGGGGCCCTATCTGTGGGGGCAATTGTTGATTATCTTCACCTTTGGAACTTATTGTTAACTGCTGAATTAAGACCGAATGTTGAAGATAAGCACATTTTTAGGCTGGCTGCCAATGGAAAATATTCAGCGAAATCTGCCTACGAGGGGTTATTCATTGGCTCGATTCCTTTTGAACCATACGAGAGGATATGGAAAACCTGGGCGCCTCCTAAATGTCGGTTTTTTATGTGGTTAGTTGCTCAAAAAAGGTGTTGGACAGCTGATCGTCTTGCAAAAAGAGGATTGGATCACCCTGATAGTTGCCCTCTTTGTGAACAAGAAAGTGAAACAATAGACCATCTTCTGGTCTCCTGTGTTTTCTCAAGGGAGTGCTGGTTCCTTTTGTTGAGACAATTTGGACTGCATAATCTATCCCCTCAACCAGAAAATGACAGTTTCCTGGACTGGTGGAGGACAATAAGTGAAATGGCAGCTGGACAAATGAAGATGGGGATTAACTCCCTTGTTTTGCTTGGTGCTTGGATCTTATGGAAGCACCGCAATCAGTGTGTATTCGAGGGCGGCAGTTCGAGTGTTGCTGCTGTTCTGGAGCAGGTTGGAGAAGAGCGAAGGTTGTGGGAGATGGCAGGGGCTAAGGGGCTTATTTTCCTAGCAGCTAACCTTCCTCACGGCTAATTTTCTGTTCAAGGGTTTTGTTGTTTTTTTTAATCTGTTTTTTTGAGGAGTTTAAACCTCAGTGTTTTGGTTTGTAAGGGTTTCGGCCCCGACTTTTTTCTTCTTAAATATAATGATATGCAGCTCTCCTGCATATTCGGAAAAAAAAGTACTTTAGTTTTAATGATCAAGACTAGAAGGGGAAAATACATGAAGTATGGCCACTTACTTTTCACTGGCATCTGTCAGTCCCGATACAGAATACTCTGCAAACTTGTGTGATGGAATGCCTGGAGGCAGTTCAGAAGCTTTGTCATAGTTGAGAGACACATCAAAATCCTTGGTATGTCTGATGGATCTAAACATCTGTAGATAACAAATGGGTATCGAGCTATATTAGTCCAGATACATGACGAAGAGTTCACCCACAAGATAAAAGGAAAACAACTTTACTAACCTTTATTGGCATTTTCTTCATTCTTGGCACCAAAATTTGATCAATGCTTTCATCCTTGAGATAACCTGGACCATCTATCTCAAGTACCAAAGCATAAGTGGAGCCATCAATCATTCCCAACTTACGGTTCAACTTAATCCCGTCACTCAGGTTAGCAGCATGAAGTGAAGCTCCAAGAACAATTGCTTCATCAGCATCAAGATGTTTATCCAGCCCGCGCCGACCCAGAAATTCCTGCAGTTTAGCCTGTAGCAGAACAATATTGTTGTTAGTGAGCCAAAAAAAAAGTAATAACAAGTTGTAGACCACGCCCATTTGAAAAGGTAACCAAATTAGGAATGATGGATTATATAAATATTGTATACAAACAAAAATCTCTAAACAGGTTAGGCATGAAACTCTCTGCGTGACCAGAAATAGTTTACAGCCCTTTTAGGATCACAACAAAAAAAAGGATCAGTGCAAATGCAAAGTAGTTAGACAAATTTCTAACAAAAAAAAATGGTTAAATAGAAGGAAAAACATATAAAGCAAATCATAACACATGTCACATCCATGCATGTACCCATGTTATAAATACTAGATTAATTTCTATAAGCGAGAAGCAGTTCAGAGAAAATGCTGAAAAGACTAAATAATCCAAGTATGCTGATTGCTGAATTCATTGATAGCTAATAAAATTAAGGGGAAGTATGTGGCTGCTCTGCTGGTGCTGAAAAACCCTATTCTGCTATGGGAATAATTAATAGCTTCAGTAAGATCGTGTTTGTTTCTGGTACAAGATTGTAAGTGTGTGTGTTTGTGTGAGTGTAGTTGGTGTGCTGTACTACCTCCGTTCACGAATATTTGTCGCTCACTAGTTCATTTTTGAACTAAAACGCGACAAAGAAAAAAAGAACGGAGGAAGTAATTTATTTGGTTTCTCAATGCAATGAACGCAGCTTTCCAGCATATTCTACAAAAAAAGATTTTTTTTCTACTACAGAACCTAAGAAGATGCTTCTAGCTAATAGATATAAAAGAAATGATTTTGAAAAGCACCACAAAGTTTAAGTAAAAAATCTAAAAGACAACCAAATTTATTAACCTGCAGGTTTGGAACCCTGGTAGCTCCTCCTATTAGTTCTACAGCATAGATATCATCGATCTTCATGCCAGAATGTGTCAGCACTTCTTTAACTGGAGTCAGAGCTTGCTCCCATAAATCCTCACAGAGCTCTTCAAATTTCTCACGTGTTATGCTACTCCTGTAACAAAAAAAAATAATGCATAAGCTCAGTAGGTAACACAATGCATATTGCCCCAACCGTTATTTAAGGCCACGAGCTTACTATACAGGTTTAAACCAAGGAAAGCTTAAAGCACAAGCTAGGGAAAAACTGAAAAACTCAACCATTAAGAGTCCTCATAATTGGCCCGATTGTTACAGAACACAATTTCCGCGTCTCCCATATAAAAAACTTCAACAGCTGATACAGAGTCAATAAGAAGTAGCCCAAGTGGTCCAGAACTACACAGCCTTTGTTTGCAATTCAAGTAACCTTTATTTAGATGATATTGCATCGATGCACTTCAAAAGAAAAAAAAAATAACCAAATTTAATCTGATACATCATACATGTCAAGGCACTAGACAAATAAAATGTCTTTCATCCATGCAAACTCCAAACCTAGAAGGTCTGCTTCCAGGACGCCTTTAATTAATGAGTTGAAATCCCATTCTTTACAGAACAATTTTAAGCTGACAAATTAGGTTTGAGAGTAAATTTTGCAATGTTGGGTGCATTTTCATTTATCTTGATTCTTGACCTTCTTACATGCTACATCCATATTTTTTTACCAATAGTTATGAGTTTAAAGTATATAAGATAGTAGAGATGCACCTGAAATCAACATCATTATACAGAGATTCTACTGAAATTGGAGCTGCAGTGTTTGCACTAAGAATTTCTTTGGTGCGTTTGACTTGCTTTTTCAACTTAGCCATTGCCTTGGGAGACTGACGGATATCAACCACATTACCGAGCTGCTTATTGAATTGATCAGCAAAATAGTTGACCAGACGCATTTCCATTTCGACACCTCCAAGTTCAGAGTTCCATCTAACGTCCTTAACCTGCAGATTAGTGTTAGCAATATAGTATTCTGGAGTTGTCACTCATCATCTCACATAGCAGCACAACTCAATAATAGAAAAGCGTATTTTCGTCAGATCTATCATAGTGACCATGAGAAATACTTTCATCAAAGATTGCCACCAGGCATTTGAGAGAGGCGCAATTGAACAACTACCAGAAATGCAAAATAGGGAATTCACCTGGAACTGGTTAACGGAGACTGTCTTTCCGAACTCCTTGGCGTTGTATGCCGAGTAGTACACTAATGCGGCATAGGTGCTACCAGCGCCCATGTCGTAAAAGATGACATGCCGCGACGCATTGGAGAAGTCCTTGTCAATCCCGTACTGAAGCGCGGCCCCAGCGTGCTCGTTGATGAGAGCAAGCACGCTGATTCCAGCCAGCTGCGCGGCCTGCGTCAACGCCCGGCGCTCGGCCTGCCCGAAGTAGGGCGGCACGGCGATCACAGCGTCCCGCACGGGCGCCCCAACGTGCGCATCGGCGAGCCCCGCGGCATAGTGGAGCACCATGGCGACGATCTCCTCGAGGGAGTATACCTGCCCGTCATCGGCGCGGACCGCGGCGGTGCCGCGCGCGTCGGGGACGAGGTCGTAGGGGAGGAAGAGCGACTCCGTGACGGACTGCACGTAGGAGAAGGGCTTGGCCAAGAGGTCCCGCGCGCGGGCGAATACTTTGGACGGGTGCCGCGCCGTGATGCCCGCCGCCTCCTCCCCAATGAGACGGTTGCCGTCGGCGAGCGCGGCGAGGGCCGGGGACTTGCGCTTGGACATCTCGTTGATGGCAACAGCGATCGGAGCACGGCCCGGGTCAAGATGCACAGCCGCGACCTTAAGCCACTCCGAGCCGAGGTCAATGCTCGCCACCGCCGCGGTCGCCGGCGGGACGGCGACGGCCGCCGCGACGAGGACGGCGAGGAGGATTCCCCAACTGCAGGACTGCGCCATGGCGTGTGGCTAGTTGGCTATTGGCTGCCGCTCAGTGCAATGGCAATGGCATGTGGGAGGGGTTCGGAGATCTGGAGTGTGGGGTGCTCGAGGAGCGCACTGCGCACGAGGGTAAGGGGAGCGAAGGGAGGCGAGAACGATCTCGAGGACGGGGAGGAGGTGCAGAGGGCGTGCTCCTGCTATATTTCGGATTCCGAAATTTTCCTTTTTATTTGTCCTTCATTTATTGCAATTAGAGATTTTGGCTACGGGCCGAGCAGGATCGGCGCGAATTGAGTCATCAATCCAATGATAACCGGCCACGTTGAAAAGTATACACGTGGCGTTTCACGGCGAGCGCTGTGCATTGGACGCGCGAGATACAGAGCCGGTTTGTTTATGTTTTTTTTTTGCCTTTCCAGGACTTCTGTTACTGTGAAAACTATTCCGGCTCTTCTCTGACTTTTGGAATTTATAAAGGAGTCTGAACCGTTTTATAATTTATTTGGTAAAATAGTTTTTTTTGTTTCTTTCTAACGATATATTAGAAAATGAAGGGGAAGTCAATAGAAGCTATATTTTTTGTGGTCTAGCTCTCAGCACAAAATGACTTTAGCTTCTTGAGAGCTCCCGACGAGAAGCCGTTTTTTAACCGTTTGATAGGACTTCATGATAAACCTGAGCTAAAGCCGTCCAAAGACCATGCCAAGGGGGGCTTTTCTGACGAGATTTTATGAGAATATGGTGTAGATATAATCTGATTATCACGAGAATTACATACAAAGAAAGATTAAGGATTCCAAAGGATTTAGGATATAGAGAGTGGTTGAATCTACTTTCACAATGACTCGATCGATTATGTGTCCACGTTGATTTTGGATGGTTTTTATCAAGGTGATTCTCATAAAAAGCGGACTGAAAGTTATACGTTTAACAGTACGCAACAACTTATGATGACTGGAAGTTGAAAATAAGCCAAAACAAACACCCTCACATTACTAAGTTACTCACATTGCATTAAGTCACCCACAAGTCCACAAGTTTACCATGCCTCTCCTAGTCCTCAACTATACTACTAGTAAACCAATGTTGGTGTCAGTGCACCATCACGTTAGCTCTCGACTCCACTCTCGTCTCTATTGCTCCACACAACCCGCAAAATGCTATAAACTCAACCAACAACTGCATCAGCTTTTCTATTTTAAAATTAAGTAATTTACATTGGTTTATTTCAACACTTAGAAATCACACGCCATAATTAAAAAAATACAAAATACATAATAATTAAAATAAAAATGCTAGGTACCATAATTAGGGATACACAAAGCACAACCCTAAAGTGCCTATACGCTTGAGTAAGAAGGGTCATAAGAAAAACACACTCCCAACCTTACAAAGGCACGAGTGACCCAAGTCACATCTCGTCTGGGCAATCTCGGGTGGGAGACACAGTCACGGCTCGCTCGAGGCCAACCCCGGGCGAGAGAGGCAGTCACGGCTCGTCTGAGGCCAACCCCGAGCGAGATACACAGTCACAGTTCGCCCGAGGCCAACCCTAGACGGGAAACAGTCACGACTCGACATACTTGGAAAAACATCTCATCCGTGACTGCGGTCGCGACTCGCCCAAGGCCAGCCTCGAGCGAGAAGCGCATTTCCAATTCGCCCGAGGGCGTCTCGGACAACACTCCTGGAGCTACCCGCCTCGGCCAACCACTCCGATACAAGAACGTGCATCCGTACGTTCACCTGCCCCACTGAGGGTGCCAAAGTCAACAAATAACGACACGACTAGGGTCAAATCTACCATTCCGCCCACGACGATGCATAGGGCGTGAATACAGGACACTGTTCCCCCACTCTGACCACTGTTTCAACCACCCTGACTACATGTAACATCTAATCTCGGCCTTGGCCTTGGGAGAAATCTCCGCCTCGCTCGAGCCCAGCCTCGTCCAACTGACTTAGTAGGGGAGCACGCGCATTAAATACCACCTACTCTCCCGCAAACCTTGCAGAAGACCATGTCAAACACTGTTTCAACCTCTCTGACTTGACACGCTTGGAAAAACATCTCAGTCGTGCCCTATGTAGGCTACGGCTCGGACGCATGCCCATGCTCCCGAACCCAGCCTCGGCTCTCTACCCAGACAAATGAACATGCTATAAGGATCGGGCGTCCTTCTCCTGACCAAAAGACGACATAAGGACGAGGGCCATCCTGATTCCCGCTGGCCATGCCGCTACAGGGCTTGGACACATCTCTTCTAACCACAACAACATCGCAACAACCCTTGTACTCCTGGACCTCCTCCTTGCGACTATAAAAGGATGAGCTCGAGGCCTTCTATGGGGGACTTCACGACTCACCTCACTCCTAGTATTGACGCTCGCCTCAATCATACTCAGATACTTGGGACTCACTCCCTCTCTCGACTTGCTTGTATCCCCTACTACGAGCACTTAGGTGCAAGATAATACAAACCTCCCTCGCTCGATGTAGGGCCTTCTTTTGCCTGAATCAGGATAAACCTTGTGTGTCTTCTTGCATAAACCATTGGAGACAAGGGCACACAACATAAATTTACTAATTGGTTAGGACCCTCGGGTCAAAACACTGACAAAAAGCACATGACAATTAAAAAAACATAAATCTAATTGGAGTACTCGATCTCATCCTTATCTTCCTCTTCCCATTTTGGTTTTGGTTCCTCTTCTTCTTCATCGACTAGAACAAGTTCTTTTTCGTCATCTTTACGACCTTGGCATGGGTATATCTTTCGGTTAGGTCCATAACTCTAGTTGATCGGCCCTTTAGGATGTTCTATTGCTTCAAAAGCTTGGCCTTCACTAATCAACCCCACAAGTTCTTCATTTTAAATGATTCATTTGTTGACCAACTGCTTGTGGATTCCTTCCCTTTCCCCTCGCCTTTGCATTTCGTGTAACCACATTTACTCTATCACGCTCTACTAGTCAAGCACATCCTCCTTAGTGTCTGCAGTGCCTCTAGAACTATATTCACCAAAGTCTCCGAGTCACGTTCTCTTATTTGCACTTCCATTAGAGCCACTACTAGGATCATGTTTTGCTGACCACTTGGGCTCGGGCAAACAACTTGCTACTAGTGATGACACTTGAATGAATGTATTTGCCTTTCAGTTGGGTGCCTTGAACTAACTTTGACCCACGCGAGAAAGAAGTTCTCGATCGAGTAGCTCCGTAGATGGTCATGGGCTTTCTCCACACGCAAGTGATACTCCGATGTGGCCTCTCCTAGATGTTCTCCACTATCTTCACTATCGATTTTCTAGCTAAAATGTTGTTGGTCCCATTCTCTTTAGTATATAGTAGCGGCTACACCACAAACACAGTTGGTACCATATTATAAAACTATAAGCCCCTCCAGTATATATATTGTGCATGAGTCTCAAACTCAATTGGTATCCTCCTCGACTCCCACACAACTTAAATGTTCGATTGGGGTAGTATATAGCATCCAAGTCTAAAACTACTAATTGAGGGTGACATATAGGATTTCTACGCACTCACCAAACACTATGGTGTGATCATTGAATGTGTCGGTGCATGTCGTCAACTAGTCACACTGAGCTATTTGAATTAGGGCATCCTATGATTTGGTTCATATTATACCACACATGTCTATTACATTATAGCCCCCCTCTATCGTGTTTTAACCCTCTCTAACTATCCCATTAGTGGCATATCCGGTGCTACATCTGACATGTCCAGTGTATTATGGAATTCTCCAAACAAAGCTAGAGTCTTCTTTGAGTGTCGTATCTGATGACCCGATGTGGTGTGTCGTTTCACACTCACTCTGTCATGTGTACTTTGAAGCAGCAACCCTTATTCAGTACAATATCACTTATATCTGGTGGCTCACTAAACATGTATGTGCTATTCAGCAATCTATTTTTTCCTTAGTGTGTCTTTGTCCAGACTTCTTTCTTTCTTGTGTTTTAGACTCTTGTGTGTATTTTAACTTTTTAAGATTTTTGAATCATGTCTTGCTTGAGGCGTTGATTATCTAGATCAATATTATTAGTTCAAATAATTATATTGATTATCAAACACTAAAACTTAATTATTAATAGGTCTCTGTCTATATTCGTTACACATACTAGAACATGGGGCGCCCTTACGGGCGCTCTAATGGATGCTTCCTCGAAACTTTGAAAACAAATAATTTTTTTAGACTCGATGACTGAAAAATGCAACACAATAATGGATGCTTCCTCGTAACTTTGAAAACAAACATTTTTTTAGACTCGATGACTGAAAAATGCAACACAAACAAAAGCATAGTCGATAGAGAACCAGGCTTGACATTTATCTTAGAGGAAGATACACTAGTATCTATTTGTTCATCTTAAAAATTTGCTCTGCACAGCAGCACTGTTACACTGTCCAAGGTATGTTAGGATTTGTTAACTATGCTCAATGATTGAGGTGCCTCACTGTTATTATATGCAGGGTCACAGATCAAAAGTGAAAGTTCTATCCAGCAGTAGTAGTTGCCAATCACTGAGTACATCTATGGTGCAATGAATGCGCTCTTTAACAATCTGAAAAGTGTAACACCATAAAAGCCATCAACTAAAAATAATAAATTTAGTTATTATGGTAATTAAGATAATAATTTTGTTTTAAGTGTTTAATTATTTATTTGCATTTTAATCATTTTTCTTTGTATGCGCATGATTGAGTATCGGATGTTTTGTAGTAATTCTTTTTAAAAAGAAATCCTAGTAATTAATATAATAATTAAGTAGTATAATAATTATTAGTCTAAAAACAAGTATTTTATTTATAAATAATTTTAGTGAATTTTTATGAATTTTTGAGCTATCTAAAAATGTATTTTGAAATAAAAAAACAAAAAAACTAAACCCTAATCTAAAACCGACCCACCAGGGCCCAACTACCACTAACCCTAGCCGCGCGCTGCTCTCTCCCAGCTGAAGCCAGCCGCCGCCGCCGCCTGTGCTTCCTTCTCCCTCCCTAACTCTCTCTCTCCTCTCATCTCTCTCCTATCTCTCTCCTCCCTCTCACCTCTCTCTCTAGCGCGCAGGCGAGCCCCGCACCCCGCGCAGCAGCCCCTGCCCCACGGCCGAGCCGCGCTGCCGCACGCGCCCAGCGCACACCGACGCCGACGCGCCGCCGAGCCAGGCCGACGCACCCAGGCCAACCGCGCGACCCGAGGCCCCGAAACCGTGGCTCCCCATGATCATGGCGGAAGGCCAAGGCGCTCAGCCTCGAGGCAGGGGCGCTCCTTCATCTCGTGGTCCTTGACGACGTGGATCTTGAAGGGGATCTGGGCGTGGATCAGCGGTTGCGCGAGGTCCTGCGCCTTAGTGGAGGTGAAGGCGTCGTAGTTCTCCTCCCGCTTCTTTTGCAGCTCCTCCCGAGGTGAAGGCGGCGTCCTCGGCAGCGTCGTCCTCGTCAGCGACGGAGACCGGGATGGAGCCCCAGTCGGCGCCGTAGAGGACGGAGGTGGGGCGCACGTGGAGCAGCAGGACGGCGTCCCCAGGGCGGAGGTAGTTCTGCACGGCCCACTTTGACTGCGAAGGCGTACTCGTTGGAGAGATCAACGGCGATGGCGATGCGACGGTGCGGGGAGGCCGGGTTGCTCCCGGCAAGCGAGGAGAAGAAGAAGCGCAGGGAAGAGGGCTGGATCGCGGCCGCCTGCGCCGCAACCGAGAGCCGCACCGGCGCCGGGGCTGCAGGGACATCGGCGCCGGCGCCGTTGGAGGGGTTGGTCGCCATGGGGTGGGTGAGTGGGTGGGAGGTGAGTCGTTGGAGGAACGCAGATCCAAGAGCGGCGGACGCGGCTGGAACGTTCTACTGGATTGAATGGGCGTTTCGGGTCCGCCCATGCACACGAGTCGTGACCCTAGCGCTGCACGCCGCGTGAAACGCGGAGGGAGCCCCAAACCCCAGCGCCTTTTAACTAGAAGTAATGTATAATGAAAAGTCAAAAATTATTGATCTATACGGCAATAAGCTCTGCGACCATTACACGCTGTGCACTTCGTCTTTTAAGCTACCAACAGGTGATCTCGACTAAGGGCCTGTTTGTTTCAGCTTATAGATTATATAATCTGGATTATAATCTAAATTATATAATCCAGATTATAATCTAGATATATTATAATCTATATGTAGTTGTTTGGTAGTTTAGATTATACAAATCTAGATTATTAACAAAGACAACAATACTCTTATTGTTTATTTGAGGTGAGAAAAGAAGGATGACATATATTGTAATTTCTATTTACATTACCATGGGTAGTGGGTCTTTTGCCAAAATAATCTCAAATAAGCTAGTCTTAAGGAGATTATGAGATTATCATAATCTGAAGTTTAGATTATATAATCTGAACCCATAATCTATGTGTTTGTTTAACTATTGGATTATTTACGCTGGATTATATAATCTGGAGAGATTATAATCTGAAACAAACAGGGCCTAACTCTGCAACATCTTGTTTAAGCTTAGTCGATCAAATTAAAGAACTAACTTTAGACAGAAAATGTTAGGTAAATTATGGAAAGCTTAGAGCATCTCCAAAAGAAAATGCAAAAAAAAATCCCCAAAAACTGAATATGGGGGACATGCCGGACTTTTGCAGGGTGGAAACAAGGTGTCAGTGCAGCAGTTCCCTCAAAAGATTAACTATGAAAACAAAAATGCGTTTAATTTAAAAATCGCAGGACCAAAAAGCGCGCGCACAATGAAGCGAGAACCCGCCAGAAACCGCGTGCAGGCGATTGGGGGGGGGGGAATCTACTCGCGCATATCTGCGGGATGCCCAACCTCGTTTTTGGGGCACGAAAAATTGCGGGCGGCGAAAGGGGTTCTGTTGGCGTAAAGAAAAATAGTGTTTCGTTTGTGAATACAGTTTTGGGGAGCCTTTGAGTAGTTTTTTGGAGATGCTCTTAGGCAACTAACGAACCATGCCCTTAGTGTGGTACGCCTGGATAGTCAACCGGTGTGTCTTGCTAGAGGGTTTCGTTGGTTTTCCTTAAAAAAATTATACTGTTGTTAGTTTTTTCGATTCATTTTTTCCCTACAAAATCCGATCAATTATTTATTTTTAGGTGAACTTTTGGACTTACATGTCTGCCTTCTTTGAAGAGGTTCGCTCGCAAAACAAAGATGGATAGGATACATGCTGGATCGTCCAGTGAAGAACCAGTGTCCATGGCACAGATGGCAACGGCCGCATGCATGCCTCACAACTCACAAGGTGTTCGATGCGGTGGCACTGGCACCTGCTCTAGTTCTCATCCCATGTCGTGCAGGACATAGTCAGATAATTTTCCATGAGCAAAACACAGTGGCCGGAGCATATATATAACGAACTTCAATTGAACCGCAAAATTGCTACAGCGAGTACACAGAGCGGAAGCTTATTAGGACGGGGAACAGCACGAGCAGGCAGAAGCAGCAGACGCCGCGAGGCGCGTCGCTGGCCCCGCCGACCTGCGCGTACTCGGCCGGGAGGGGCATGTCGTCCACGGGCAGCGAGCACGCCGCGGCCGGCCCCGCATCTGCCGCCACCGCGACACCCGCGGCGGACGCCTCGTCCACGGCCATCAGCGCCTGGATGACGGCCGTGGCCGTCGCTCCGTAGCGCGTGGCGTTGCGCTGCAGCAGCCACATGAGCCCCATGAGCTCGCAGTCCCGGTCACTCTCGCCCGACCGGACGGCGGCCTGCTTCTCCTTGCTCGCTGCCTCCGCGGCGGCGCCACCGCCGGGACTAGTGTTCTTTATCTGCCATGGATGTCAAGATACTTGCATGTGAGGTTTTAACACCAATCCAAAAAAACGGACTTGAAAATGATACGTGTAGACGTCGAGTTCGTCACTGATGTGAGACGGTAATATATACTAAAGCATATGCTTCTTCTAATGACATCGAGACCCTCGAGGGGGAAAGGGAGAAAAAAAACAAGGAATGGAGTTGGTCTCTCGGGCCAAATGCTCAAGCAATCGAAGAGTACAGAGGGAGTAGTGGAGGAGGCATGCATGTTCAGGCAAAATCATTCTCCGGACTCCAGGCCCTACCCAACAGGTCCGGGATGAGGTGGCCACTCGATCACTCACTCACGCAGCCACACACCCAATCATGCTAACAACAACTATAGATCTACTAGGCAACACCGAGCTTGTAGACCGAGACACTGCATACTGTAGCCCCGTGGGGTGCGGTGTTGAACCGTCCAAATGCTTGCGTTCGACGCCATGTCGTCTCGAAAGTATGTCAGGTAGGCAATAGAATATTGACAGTGCGCAGTGCGGTAGTAGAAGTGTCTGGTGCTGGTGATGATCAGTGAAGCATTATTTCCTAGTGTGTCCTACACCCAACACCGCATTGCTAGATCAAAAGCTTAGCTGCAATGCAAGACGATGGAGAACTCTGACAGACGATCTGAGCTCGAAATGGAAATGAACGGATCATTGAACGAGTTCCAGGTGATCAGGTCAGCTATCCGATCTCACCATGGTCAGAGCAAGAAGGCATTTGGAGCAGCCGGGGACGCCCTGCTGCGCGCAGTCCCTCTCCAGCCTCCTCGCCGCCGCGTCGTCAGCCGGCGCCCACAGCCCGCCCTCGGCTGCCGGCGGGGGTCCGCACGTCAGCCGCCTCAGCCTGACCCCGCAGTAGCAGAACGCCACGTCGCACGTCCCGTTATTGCCGCCGGTGGGGCGGGGCAGCGTCGCCCCCGCCGCACGCAGCGCGCGGTCCGCGGCGCCCGCGCACGCCTCGGAGTCGTCGGGCGGCAGCGGCATGTCCACGGCGGCCGCGGCCGCGGCCGGGGGCCTCGCGGGCGGCCGCTCCGCGAGCGCGGCGGGCGCGTAGGCCGCGAACAGCCACGCGGCCAGCGCGGGGCAGCAGCGCAGCCTCGGCGGCAACGCGGCGGCGGCGGCGCAGGAGGCCCGCACGGCCGGGAGGAGCGCCGGGGAAGGGGCGAGCGGGCACGTGGACGAGGAACCCGCCAGCGAGTCCGACTGCGCGGGGAACGCCGGGATCGTGCCCCCCGGAACGGCGGCGGCGGGCTGCACAGGGGTCGCGACCAGTGCCGGGTCGAGCGGCGCGGGGTCCGGCAATGTGGCCGCGGCGGCGCGCAGCAGGAGGTGGGAGGCGGCCACGTAGTGGAGGAGGAGCAGGATGGAGCGCGCGCGGCGGAGGGGAGGCATCGCTCGCTCGTGGGCGCGCGCGCACGCGTGGGTTCTGTTTGGCCGTCTGCGGGAGGGGGTGAGACCCAGCGAGAGTGATCACTGATCAAAGAATGTAGGGGGCCTATATGGAGGTCATGATGAGAGAGTGGTGTGTGCGCTTGGCGGCTGTTTTCTGAGCCAGCCAGAGATGAGAGCGCGTATGATGGCCATGGTGGTGGCGTGGTTCTTATAACGGCCTCCCGCACGGCAAACCAGCCGCAGCCTTATGCAAAGTTCGTTCCAGCTTTCAGTTTCATTGAGAATTCACATCATGTTTTTCCCCCTTGCATTCAACGTCGTACACGCTGTTAGAAAAATGTGATATTTTGTGTAATCAATCCAAGAGGTGCATGACAATGGACACACTCCTTGACATGTATATAAACAGGACCCACTCAATAAAGGACTAACTGTTGTCATTCTCACTAATCTCGTTTTCCATGGATTACAACACGTTATCAGCATATGCTCGTGGGAACATAGGGATAAGAAGAAGAACACTCGTTGTTTTTTATAAGAACGGAGGCACCGGCCTCAAGATTGACGAGAAAGGTATCCAGCAAACTGTTTCTCTTCGCATCCGTCGTATGCGTGAAGTTCTTCATGCCGTCGATAATGCGCTGTTGGAGACATATGCCACTGAGCAAGATGCAGCGATCCCATAGGTAAACATCATCCCTGCACGTCGTGTTCAAGTGCACAGCGTGCACTTTTGTGTGATCCACGGATGGATAGTTGTAGTGTCGCTGCTGGCTGTTAAATACGGTTTCCACATCGCGCGTATGTCACCGCCGGTGCCGATGGGAGACACGGAGTCGTCGGCAACCACCTCCTCCACCCACTATCGCAGCGGTTGTTGGTCACTCGTTTTTAATTGCTATAGACGATTGAAAATAAGGCAACACAATGTTAGAAGAGTAATTAACCTTCATCTTCAAATAGTTATCCTTTTTAGATGACTCCTTCGAGGGCGAAGGTTAAAGCTTGATAGAATGAATCACACGAAAGTATAGAGGTGAATATACGAACGATATGAAGAAGTTAAACATGTTACTTCACCCTTTTATTCCTCCTCCATACGTAACACATTTACAACCGTACCTTCAGTTTGTTGATGTAAGCTAAAGCGAAGGTGCTTCAGAGGAGAAATTACACAGGGCAATTATCGGCCTCCAAAAGGTACTTTATGCAAGACATTGTTCATCTATTTATAGTGGAACGTACAGCTTCATATGAAATAACAAATATGTCTGTAAGACCAGTATGTATGGTTTACAAATGATGTGAGGGCAATATTCTTTTGTCTTTAGCATCCTAGATGACATATTCTTCCGGCTTTGTTGATCTTCTATCTTCGTCTCCTTGTATTGTTATGACGAAGCTATCATCTTCGTCTTTCTCCCCGCCCTGCTCCGAAGGTGTTTTACCGCTGAAGCTCCCGCGACACTTATCGACACGTAGGCAACCAACAATTAAATGTGTTTTTTTGAGGAACTTCGAAAGATGAAGGTCCCGCAGCGACAGTTCGACGCATCACACATTCACGCTTCCATCCTACAAGGCCCCCGTATAATGTAGGAATTTTTACTGTTTTCTACAGGCTTTTTCCTGTGTAATTCCTCTGGAATTCCAAAGGGCCCTAAACCTCTCATTTGTGAGGGTCAGTGCCCAATTTTTGCCATGGGATTCGTGGTTGTTTCGTGAGCACATCGCAGTCAAGATGCTAGACAGAAAAAGGGAGGCACCAGAAACAGCTCTCATCCGGTGACCGGCCGATGATAATGCCCCTGTTTGGTTCAGCTTCTGGGGGGCTTCTGGCCGCCAGAAGCCGAAGCTATAACCAAACGCCCAGCTTCTCGCGCGGCTTTTCTGCGCCGCGCTTCGAGTAGAAGCGCTGAAAGGGAAATGTGCCCTTGGGCCATTTCTATGTATTTTGGTGATTCAGTGACCAACACAAATGGTTATGTGTTAAACTATGCTAAATGGTGGACAAAGTGCAAATCAATACAAAGGTATGATTCTAGACTTAGTACATTGGTTTTTATGTACTAACATATTTGTCTAAGTGCCAGAATCAGAGAAAAAACAAATGGAAAAGACTTGGCTCGAGGAGCCAAGACCCTGCTCAGTCTGGGTGTACCGGACAGTGTCTGGTGCGCCAGGCTGGCGCTGGTCAACTGGCCGCTCTCGGGAACTCGATGGCGGCGTACGGCTAAAAATCACCGGACTGTCCGATGGTGCACCGGACTGTCCGGTGAGCCAACGGTCGGCCGCGCAATCTGCGCGTGACACGTGGCCGGGCCAACGGTCTGAAGGGGGCACCGGATTGTCCGGTGTGCACCGGACAGTGTCCGGTGCGCCAATGACTCCAAATCATCAACGGTTGGTTGCACCAGAATAGGAAAGAAATCTGCACCGGATAGTGTCCAGTGGTGCACCGGACTGTCCGGTGCACCAGTCGACAGAAGGCAAGAATTGCCTTCCCGGATTGCTCTCAACGGCTCCTAGCTGCCTTGGGGCTATTGAAAGTCGCCTAGAGGGGGGTGAATAGGGCAAAACTGAAATTTACAAAGTTAATCACAACTACAAGCTGGGTTAGTGTTAGAAATATAATCGAGTCCGAGAGAGAGGGTGCAAAACAAATCGCAAGCGAATAAAGAGTGTGACACGCGGATTTGTTTTACCGAGGTTCGGTTCTTGCAAACCTACTCCCCGTTGAGGTGGTCACAAAGATCGGGTCTCTTTCAACCTTTTCCCTCTCTCAAACGGTCCCTCGGACCGAGTGAGCTTCTTCTTCTCAAACAATTGGAACACAAAGTTCCCGCAAGGACCACCACACAATTGGTGTCTCTTGCCTTAATTACAAGTGAGTTTGATCTCAAGAAAGATTGAGAAAGAAAAGAAGCAATCCAAGCGCAAGAGCTCAAAAGAACACAACAAATCTCTCTCACTAGTTACTAAGGCTTTTTGCGGAATTGGGAGAGGATTTGATCACTTGAGTGTGTCTAGAATTGAATGCTAGAGCTCTTGTAAGTAGTTGGAAGGAGGAAACTTGGATGACATGAATGTGGGGTGGTTGGGGGTATTTATAACCCCAACCACCAAACTAGCCGTTTGGTGGAGGCTGCTGTCGCATGGTGCACCGGACAGTCCGGTGCGCCACCGGACACTGTCCGGTGCTCCAGCCACGTCACCAAGCCGTTAGGTTCCGACCGTTGGAGCTCTGACGTGTGGGCCCTCCTAGCTGTCCGATGGTGCACCGGACAAGTCCTGTAGACTGTCTGGTGTGCCACCCGCGCGTGCTCTGCTCCTCTGCGCGCGCTGGCGTGTATTTAATGCGTTGTAGACGACCGTTGGCGCGAAGTAGTTGTTGCTCCGCTGGCTCACCGGACAGTCCGGTGTGCACCGGACATGTCCGGTGAATTATAGCGGAGCGGAAATCCGAAGCTGGCGAGTTCAAAGACGCTTTCTTCTGGAGCACCGGACACTGTCCGGTGGTACACCGGACAGTCCGGTGAATTATAGTGAAGCGCCTCTGAAAATTCCCGAAGGTGCGAAGTTTGGCTTGGAGTCCCTTGGTGCACCGGACACTGTCCGGTGGCACACCAGACAGTCCGGTGCGCCAGACCAGGGAGCACTTCGGTTATCCCTTGCTCCTTTTGTTGAATCCATTTCTTGGTCTTTTTATTGGCTAAGTGTGAACCTTTGTCACCTGTATAACTCATAGACTAGATCAAACTAGTTAGTCCAATTATTTGTGTTGGGCAATTCAACCACCAAAATCATTTAGGAAATAGGTGTAAGCCTAATTCCCTTTCAATCTCCCCCTTTTTGGTGATTGATGCCAACACAAACCAAAGCAAATGTGGAAGAGCATAATTGAACTAATTTGCATAATGTAAGTGCAAAGTTTACTTAGAATTGAGACAATATAAATACTTATAAGATATGCATGGATTGTTTCTTCTATTTTTAACATTTTGGACCACGCTTGCACCACTTGTTTTGTTTTTGCAAATTCTTTTGTAAATCCTTTTCAAGGTCTTTTTGCAAATAGCCAAAGGTAAATGAATAAGATTTTGTGAAGCATTTTCAAGATTTGAAATTTTCTCCCCCTGTTTCAAATGCTTTTCCTTTGACTAAACAAAACTCCCCCTAAATGAAATCCTCCTCTTAGTGTTCAAGAGGGTTTTAAGATATCGATTTTGAAAATACTACTCTCTCCCCCTTTTGAACACAATGAGATACCAATTTGAAAAATCATACCAATTGAAAAACTCTTTTTAAAATTAGGTGGTGGTGCGGTCCTTTTGCTTTGGGCTTATGCTCTCTCCCCCTTTGGCATAAATCGCCAAAAACGGAATCATTAGAGCCCTTTTAACTACTTTCTCCCCTTTGGCAAATAAAATGCGAGTGAAGATTATACCAAAGCCGGAGAGTTGCTCGGAGCGACGGCGAAGGATGAGTTATAGAGTGGAGTGGAAGCCTTTGTCTTCGCCGAGGACTCCAATTCCCTTTCAATACACCTATGACTTGGTTTGAAATTCACTTGAAAAACATTAGTCATAGCATATATAAAAGAGACATGATTAAAGGTATATTAATGAGCTATATGTGCAAGACATCAAAAGAAATTCCTAGAATCAAGAATATTTAGCTCATGCCTAAGTTTGTTAAAAGTTTGTTCATCAAGTGGCTTGGTAAAGATATCGGCTAATTGATCTTTAGTGTTAATGTATGCAATCTCGATATCTCCCTTTTGTTGGTGATCCCTTAGAAAAATGATATCGAATGGCTATGTGTTTAGTGCGGCTATGTTCGACGGGATTATCCGCCATGCGGATTGCACTCTCATTATCACATAGAAGAGGAACCTTGGTTAATTTGTAACCGTAGTCCTTAAAGGTTTGCCTCATCCAAAGTAGTTGCGCGCAACAATGGCCTGCGGCAATGTACTCGGCTTCGGCGGTAGAAAGAGCTACGAAATTTTGTTTCTTTGAAGCCCAAGACACCAAGGATCTTCCCAAGAACTGGCAAGTCCCCGATGTGCTCTTTCTATTAATCTTACACCCCGCCCAATCGGCATCGGAATAACCAATTAAATCAAAAGTGGATCCCCTAGGATACCAAAGCCCAAACTTAGGAGTATAAACTAAATATCTCAAGATTCGTTTTACGGCCGTAAGGTGAGCTTCCTTAGGGTCGGCTTGGAATCTTGCACACATGCATACGGAAAACATAATATCCGATCGAGATGCACATAAATAGAGTAGAGAGCCTATCATCGATCGGTATACCTTTTGATCCACGGACTTACCTTCCGTGTCGAGGTCGAGATGCCCATTGGTTCCCATGGGTGTCTTGATGGGTTTGGCATCCTTCATCCCAAACTTGCTTAGAATATCTTGAGTATACTTCGTTTGGCTTAGGAAGGTGCCCTCTTGGAGTTGCTTCACTTGAAATCCCAAGAAGTACTTCAACTCCCCCATCATAGACATCTCGAATTTTTGTGTCATGATCCTACTAAATTCTTCACATGTAGACTCGTTAGTAGACCCAAATATGATATCATCAACATAAATTTGGCATACGAACAAGTCATTTTCAAGAGTTTTAGTGAATAAAGTAGGATCGGCCTTTCCGACTTTGAAGCCATTATTTATAAGGAAATCTCTAAGGCATTCATACCATGCTCTTAGGGCTTGCTTGAGCCCATAAAGCGCCTTAGAGAGTTTATAAACATGGTTAGGGTACTCACTATCCTCAAAGTCGGGAGGTTGCTCAACATAGACCTCTTCCTTGATTGGTCCATTGAGGAAGGCACTCTTCACGTCCATTTGGTAAAGCTTGAAGCCATGGTAAGTAGCATAGGCCAATAATATACGGATTGACTCAAGCCTAGCTACGGGTGCATAGGTTTCACCGAAATCCAAATCTTCGACTTGGGAATATCCTTTGGCCACAAGTCGTGCTTTGTTCCTTGTCACCACACCATGTTCATCTTGCTTGTTGCGGAAGACCCATTTGGTTCCTACAACATTTTGATTAGGACGTGGAACTAAATGCCATACCTCATTCCTAGTGAAGTTGTTGAGCTCCTCTTGCATTGCCACCACCCAATCCGAATCTTGAAGTGCTTCCTCTATCCTATGTGGCTCAATATAAGAAACAAAAGAGTAATGTTCACAAAAATGAGCAACACGAGATCTAGTGGTTACCCCCTTATGAATGTCGCCGAGGATGGTGTCGACGGGGTGATCTCGTTGGATTGCTTGATGGACTCTTGGATGTGGCGGCCTTGGTTCTTCATCCTCCTTGTCTTGATCATTTGCATCACCCCCTTGATCACTGCCGTCATCTTGAGGTGGCTCATTTGCTTGATCTTCTCCTTCATCAACTTGAGCCTCATCCTCATTTTGAGTTGGTGGAGATGCTTGCGTGGAGGAGGATGGTTGATCTTGTGCATTTGGAGGCTCTTCGGACTCTTTAGGACACACATCCCCAATGGACATGTTCCTTAGCGCGATGCACGGAGCCTCTTCATCACCTATCTCATCAAGATCAACTTGCTCTATTTGAGAGCTGTTAGTCTCATCAAACACAGCGTCACAAGAAACTTCAACTTGTCCAGAGGACTTGTTAAAGACTCTATATGCCCTTGTGTTTGAATCATATCCTAGTAAAAAGCCTTCTACAGTCTTGGGAGCAAATTTAGATTTTCTTCCTCTTTTAACAAGTATAAAGCATTTGCTACCAAAGACTCTAAAATATGAAATATTTTACTTTTTACCGGTTAGGAGTTCGTATGATGTCTTCTTGAGGATTCGATGTAGATATAACCGGTTGATGGCGTAGCAGGCGGTGTTGACCGCCTCGGCCCAAAACTGATCCGAAGTCTTGTACTCATCAAGCATGGTTCTTGCCATGTCCAATAGAGTTCTATTCTTCCTCTCTACTACACCATTTTGTTGTGGCGTGTAGGGAGAAGAGAACTCATGCTTGATGCCCTCCTCCTCAAGGAAGCCTTCAATTTGTGAGTTCTTGAACTCCGTCCCGTTGTCGATTCTAATTTTCTTGATCCTTAAGCCGAACTCGTTTTGAGCCCGTCTCAAGAATCCCTTTAAGGTCTCTTGGGTATGAGATTTTTCCTGCAAAAAGAACACCCAAGTGAACCGAGAATAATCATCCACAATAACTAGACAGTACTTACTCCCGCCGATGCTTATATAAGCTATCGGGCCGAATAGATCCATATGTAGGAGCTCCAGTGGCCTGTCAGTCGTCATGATGTTCTTGTGTGGATGATGAACACCAACTTGCTTCCCTGCTTGGCATGCGCTACAAATCCTGTCTTTCTCAAAATGAACATTTGTTAATCCTAAAATGTGCTCTCCCTTTAGAAGCTTGTGAAGATTCTTCATCCCAACATGTGCTAGTCGGCGATGCCAGAGCCAGCCCATGTTAGTCTTAGCAATTAAGCAAGTGTCGAGTTCAGCTCTATAAAAATCTACTAAGTATAGCTGACCCTCTAACTCTCCCTTAAATGCTATTGAATCATCACTTCTTCTAAAGACAGTGACACCTACATCAGTAAAAAGACAGTTGTAGCCCATTTGACATAATTGCGAAACGGAAAGCAAATTGTAATCTAAGGAATTTTCTAGAAAAACTTTGGAAATAGAATGGTTAGGAGATATAGCAATTTTACCCAATCCTTTGACCAAACCTTGGTTACCATCCCCGAATGTGATAGCTCGTTGGGGATCTTGGTTTTTCTCGTAGGAGGAGAACATCTTCTTCTCCACTGTCATGTGGTTTGTGCACCCGCTATCGATGATCCAACTTGAGCCCTCGGATGCATAAACCTACAAAACAAGTTTAGTTCTTGACTTTAGGTACCCAAATGGTTTTGGGTCCTTTGGCATTAGACACAAGAACTTTGGGTACCCAAACACAAGTCTTTGATCCCTTGTGTTTGCCCCCAACATACTTGGCAACTACCTTGCCGGATTTGTTAGTTAAAACATAGGATGCATCAAAAGTTTTAAAAGAAATGTCATGTTCATTTGATGCACTAGGAGTTTTCTTCTTAGGCAACTTGGCATGGGTTGGTTGCCTAGAACTAGATGTCTCACCCTTATACATAAATGCATGGTTAGGGCCAGAGTGAGACTTCCTAGAATGAATTCTCCTAATTTTGCTTTCGGGATAACCGGCAGAGTACAAAATGTAACCCTCATTATCCTGAGGCATGGGAGCCTTGCCCTTAACAAAATTAGACAATTTCTTAGGAGGGGCATTAAGTTTGACATTGTCCTCCTTTTGGAAGCCAATGCCATCCTTGATGCCAGGGCGTCTCCCACTATAAAGCATACTACGAGAAAATTTAAATTTTTTATTTTCAAGTTCATGCTCGGCAATTTTAGCATCTAATTTTGCTATATGATCATTTTGTTGTTTAATTAAAGCCATGTGATCATGAATAGCATTAATATCAACATCTCTACATCTAGTACAAATAGAAGTGTGCTCAACGGTAGATGTAGATGGTTTGCAAGATTTTAATTCTACCACCTTAGCATGCAATATATCATTTTTACTTCTAAGGTCGGAAATGGTAGTATTGCAAACATCAAAATCTTTAGCCTTAGCAAGAAATTTTTCATTTTCATTTCTAAGGCTAGCAAGAGAAATGTTCAATTCTTCAATCTTAGCAAGCAAATCATCATTATCATTTCTAGGATTGGGAATTGAAACATTACAAACATATGAATCAACCTTAGCTAACAAATTAGCATTTTCATTTCTAAGGTTGTCAATAGTCTCATGGCAAGTGCTTAGCTCACTAGATAATTTTTCGCACTTTTCTACTTCTAGAGCATAAGCATTTTTAACCTTGACATGCTTCTTGTTTTCTTTAATAAGGAAGTCCTCTTGGGAGTCCAAGAGATCATCCTTCTCATGGATAGCACTAATCAATTCATTTAATTTTTCTTTTTGTTGCATGTTTAAGTTGGCAAAAAGAGTACGCAAACTATCTTCCTCATCACTAGCATTATCATCGCTAGAGGACTCATATCTAGTGGAGGATTTGGATTTAACCTTCTTCTTTTTGCCGTCCTTTGCCATGAGGCACTTGTGGCCGACGTTGGGGAAGAGAAGGCCTTTGTTGATGGCGATGTTGGCGGCGTCCTCGTCGGAGGAGGAGTCGGAGGAGCTCTCATCCGAGTCCCACTCGCGGCATACCTGGGCGTCGCCACCCTTCTTCTTGTAGTATTTCTTCTTCTCCTTTCTTCTCCCCTTCTTGTCGTCGCCCCTGTCACTGTCACTAGAAATAGGACATTTTGCTATAAAGTGACCGGGCTTACCACACTTGTAGCAAACCTTCTTGGAGCGGGGCTTGTAATCTTTCCCTCTCCTTTGCTTGAGGATTTGGCGGAAGCTCTTGATGACGAGCGCCATTTCCTCGTTGTCGAGCTTTGAGGCGTCGATTGGTTGTCTACTCGGTGTAGACTCCTCCTTCTTCTCCTCCGTCGCCTTAAATGCGACCGGTTGTGCTTCGGATGTGGAGGGATCATCTAGCTCATTGATTTTCTTTGAGCCCTTGATCATGTACTCAAAGCTCACAAAATTCCCGATTACTTCCTCGGGAGTCATTAGTGTATATCTAGGATTACCACGAATTAATTGAACTTGAGTAGGGTTAAGGAAAATAAGCGATCTAAGAATAACCTTCACCATCTCGTGGTCATCCCACTTTTTGCTCCCGAGGTTGCGCACTTGGTTCACCAAGGTTTTGAGCCGGTTGTACATGTCTTGTGGCTCTTCCCCTTTGCGAAGCCGGAAGCGACCGAGCTCCCCTCGATCGTCTCCTGCTTGGTGATCTTGGTTAGTTCATCTCCCTCATGCGCGGTTTTGAGCACGTCCCAAACTTCCTTGGCGCTCTTTAATCCTTGCACCTTGTTGTACTCCTCTCTACTTAGAGAGGCGAGGAGTATTGTTGCGGCTTGGGAGTTGAAGTGCTCGATTTGGGCCACTTCGTCCTCATCATAATCCTCATCCCCTACGGATGGTACCTGTACACCAAACTCAACGACATCCCATATACTTTTGTGGAGTGAGTTAGATGAAATCGCATTAAATCACTCCACCTAGCATAATCTTCACCATCAAATGTTGGTGGTTTACCTAATGGGACGGAAAGTAAAGGCGTATGTTTAGGAATGCAGGGATAGCATAGGGGGATCTTACTAAACTTCTTGCGCTCATGGCGCTTAGAAGTGATGGATGGCGCGTCGGAGCCGGATGTGGAAGGTGATGAAGTGTCGGTCTCGTAGTAGACCACCTTTCTCATCTTCTTTTTCTTGTCGCCACTCCGATGCGACTTGTGGGAAGAGGATTTCTTTTCCTTCACTTTATTTTTGTTGCAGGACTCTTCCGATGAAGCCTTCCCGTGACTTGTAGTGGGCTTGTTGCCGATAGTCTTGTCGCCGGTCTCCATCTCCCTCTTGGCATGTTCTCCCGACATCACTTCGAGCGATTAAGCTCTAATGAAGAACCTGGCTCTGATACCAATTGAAAGTCGCCTAGAGGGGGGGGGGGGTAAAATAGGGCGAAACTGAAATTTACAAAGTTAATCACAACTACAAGCCGGGTTAGTGTTAGAAATATAATCGAGTCCGAGAGAGAGGGTGCAAAACAAATCGCAAGCGAATAAAGAGTGTGACACGCGGATTTGTTTTACCGAGGTTCGGTTCTTGCAAACCTACTCCCCGTTGAGGTGGTCACAAAGACCAGGTCTCTTTCAACCCTTTCCCTCTCTCAAACGGTCCCTCGGACCGAGTGAGCTTCTTCTTCTCAAACAATTGGAACACAAAGTTCCCGCAAGGACCACCACACAATTGGTGTCTCTTGCCTTAATTACAAGTGAGTTTGATCTCAAGAAAGATTGAGAAAGAAAAGAAGCAATCCAAGCGCAAGAGCTCAAAAGAACACAACAAATCTCTCTCACTAGTTACTAAGGCTTTTTGAGGAATTGGGAGAGGATTTGATCACTTGAGTGTGTCTAGAATTGAATGCTAGAGCTCTTGTAAGTAGTTGGAAGGTGGAAACTTGGATGACTTGAATGTGGGGTGGTTGGGGGTATTTATAACCCCAACCACCAAACTAGCCGTTTGGTGGAGGGTGCTGTCGCATGGCGCACCGGACAGTCCGGTGCGCCACCGGACACTGTCCGGTGCTCCACCCACGTCACCAGGCCGTTAGGTTCCGACCATTGGAGCTCTGACGTGTGGGCCCTCCTAGCTGTCCGGTGGTGCACCGGACAAGTCCTGTAGACTGTCCGGTGTGCCACCCGCGCGTGCTCTGCTTCTCTGCGCGCGCTGGCGCGCATTTAATGCGTTGCAGACGACCGTTGGCGCGAAGTAGCCGTTGCTCCGCTGGCTCACCGGACAGTCCGGTGTGCACCGGACATGTCCGGTGAATTATAGCGGAGCGGAAATCCGAAGCTAGCGAGTTCAGAGCCGCTTTCTTCTGGAGCACCGGACACTGTCCGGTGGTACACCGGACAGTCCGGTGAATTATAGCGAAGCGCCTCTGAAAATTCCCGAAGGTGCGAAGTTTGGCTTGGAGTCCCCTGGTGCACCGGACACTGTCCGGTGGCACACCGGACAGTCCGGTGCGCCAGACCAGGGAGCACTTCGGTTATCCCTTGCTCCTTTTGTTGAACCCATTTCTTGGTCTTTTATTGGCCAAGTGTGAACCTTTGTCACCTGTATAACTCATAGACTAGATCAAACTAGTTAGTCCAATTATTTGTGTTGGGCAATTCAACCACCAAAATCATTTAGGAAATAGGTGTAAGCCTAATTCCCTTTCAGCTATAAAAGGGACCCCTAGGCGCATGGAGGAGAAAACCAAGCATTCTTTGATCATCTCTTAGCACCAAGACATCTCTCTAGCGCATTTGATTCGTTGTGATAGCAATTTGAGCTCCTCTTGAGTTGAGTACTCCGTGTGTGATCTTAGAGCTCAAGTTGTGACTTGTGTGCGTGTTTGTGCTCGTGCTTTGAGGCTTATGTGTGTTGCTCTTCCCACTCTTACATCTGTGCTTCTTTGTGATCATCTCATTGTAAGGGCGAGAGGCTCCAAGTTGTGGAGATTCCTCGTAAACGGAAAAGTGTAAAGGAAAAAGAATACCGTGGTATTCAAGTTGATCATTGGATCACTTGAAAGGAGTTGAGTGCAACTCTCGTCCATTGGGACGCCACAACGTGGACTAGGCAAGTGTTGTACTTGGCCGAACCACGGGATAAATCTCTGTGTCTCTTGTGCTTGTTCTCACTGTGTCAATTGTGGTTCACAAGAGCTCTCCTTAGCCACTTGATTTCATTGTGCTAACACTTAATCAAGTTTGTGGCTTTAAGTTTCAAGTTTTTACAGGATCACCGATTCACCCCCCCTCTAGGTGCTCTCAAGCGCCCCAGCAACGGTCCGCTAGAAGCGGCCATCAGTTGGCTTCGGGCGAAAGCTTCCTGACTTCGCTAGGGTTCTCGCGCACCCACCGCGCCGCCGCCGCTCCCTCTCCTCCCCCATTGTCGTCTTCGCAGGTATGGGCGAACTCCTCCATCCCGAGCCTCTCTTCTCATTCTCCTCCTCTACCGCGTCTCGTACCCGTGACACTCCACTTTGGCTAGGGTTGGCGCACCCACCTCGGCGCCGCAACCCCGTAATTTTGGTACCTCTCCTCCACCCGACGTTGTCTTCGCAGGTACGGTCTCTCTCCTCCATCCGGACCCTCTCTTCATCATTCCCCACCGTCGTCGCGATTGTTCCCTTGACCCTTCAGTTTCGCTAGGGTTGTCGCACCCACCCCGGCACCGCAGCTCCGTCGTGAAGGTTCCTCTCATCCCCCTGTCGCGTCGTCGTCTTCGCAGGTACGGTGTAGCTCTCCTCCATCCCAACCCTCTATTCTTCGTCGTCGTTGCGAATCATTTTGCTAGGGTTCCTCCTCCCCTGTTTAGATTATTGTTTACGGTTATCGTCGTCTGTGCTGATTTAATCTCCAGTTTATTCACTACATCACAACAGGTTTCGATCGACCTACTAACGATTTTGTTGTCCAATGTGGCCTTCAGATTTCTGCATCAACTCGGGTTCTTCGTCTTGGGTTCCAAGATCCACTGCAACCAAGGTAATGTGAATATCAATTTGTTGGTTACTTTACTGTCAGCACAGATGTGATTTTAGCAATTTTTGTTCATGGTGTATGGGATACCATTGATCTGTTTTATCCCTTTTATTTGTTCAGGGTTTCTTTCATAGTTTGTCTATGTCAGTACCTGTATGTTTAGCTTGAACCCTAGTTTGTCTATGTTAGCACGCAATTCATGTCAATACATGGATGTAAGCAGATTGTCCCCATGTCTAGCCCTAAATCCACATCAGATGGATTCAGCAGACTCCATAGCCGACAAGGCAATTGGAAGGATGCAAGAGATTGCGAACAAGATATTTTCCGTAGCGAGGGAAACAATCCGTCCTGGACGCGGGTTGACCTCATTTGACGCTACCAAACTTTGTGTAGCATTGGAGGACATTGCTTGCATTATGGAGCAAGACTCTCTGGTGTTGCAAGAGTATTTGGACAAGGTCAACAACGTTAACAACCAGCCTGACACCAACTACAAACCCTCAGACTTGTCCTCACCACTCCCTGGTGAAGAAGACCTTAGTCCAGACTGGGACTTTGCCGAGCACTTCGAAAAGTTTTGGGGTCTTGAATATGACTCAGATCAGATGCCTTCCTTTAGTGACAATGAGGTTTAAGTTACTAAATGGTTAACCTTTTAGTAAGGTCTTAGGGTAACACGAATAGGAACAGCCTTTTGCTTACTGCGCTGGTGTAATCTGTTCCATGTGCTTTTGTGTCCATGAGCAGTTGGATTATTTTCAATTATGGTAGTGTATATGTAATTATTCAAACCTGAATGTTAGTACTTCTGCTACTACCTTATGTTATTATGGTCCCATGAGTGTGTTATTTTTTCTTCTTAAACCGACTGCACTTTGTAATTGTAAAACTCTATACTTGTTTTGCATTAGATGGAGAAGTCTGGCAAAGTGATTGCAAAGTGGGACAGTAGAGCAACTAAAATTTACGCAGAAATTTGTGTAGAAGAGGTCAATGCATGCAACAGGCCACAACATTTTCGACATGTTTCGCATCGTACTGTTTTTCGACATTTGCATGATACGTTGGTGCAAAGTTATGGTCTGGTTCCAAGTCGTGGTGTCAGTACAACGGAAGCGTTAGGTATTTTCTTGTGGGCATGTGGAGGTCCACAATCATTTAGGCAGATAAGGAATAAGTTTGGTCACTCTTTGAAAACTATTAGTCGCAAGTATAGTGAAGTCCTAAATGCAGTGTATAGGATGTCTTCTGACGTAATCAAGCCCGAGGACACAAATTTCATAGAGATTCACCCTCGATTACGAGAGACTAGATTTTGGCCGCATTTCAAGGATTGCATAGGAGCCATTGATGGAAGCCACTTTCCCGCGTCAGTCCCGGCCACGGAGCAAGCAAAATATATTGGTCGTAACGGTTACACATCACAGAATGTAATGGCCGTTTGTGACTTCGATATGAGGTTCACATTTGTTGTCACGGGTTGGCCAGGTTCAGTGCATGACACTAGAGTATTACAAGATACTTTGATAACTTATGCGGACAGGTTCCCGCATCCACCGGAAGGTATAACTATCTTGTACTTTTGTATCATTCGTTATTAATTTATGTCATATGTATTTAAGTTGATATTTTTGTTTGTGCAGGTAAATACTATCTTGTGGATTCTGGTTATCCAAATAGAAAGAGATACCTTGCACCTTATAAGGGTCAGAAGTACCACATTTCAGAATGGCAAAATACGAGGCAACCTGTTGGTAGCAAAGAAGTATTCAACTTTGCACACTCTTCGCTACGTAATGTTATAGAGCGATCATTTGGGGTGCTTAAAATGAAGTGGAGAATTCTTCTAAGTCTACCTTCATTTTCGCTTAGGAAACAATCCAAGATAATTATTGCTTGCATGACATTGCATAACTTCATTAGAGACAATGCTCTACACGATCGAGACTTTGATCAACTTGTACCTACTAGCCTTGCTCATGATGTACCCGTAGGTGAGAGTAGTAGTAGCACATCTGATGAGTTAGACATGAGTGCATTTCGAGATGCAATTGGTAATGCATTAGTGTCGTAGTTTAATATGTGAATATAGCGATAGTTATATTGTAATGAACTCTACTGATTATAATGTAATGACCTTTTGTTGATTCGGTGTTTATATCTTTTTTCTTTTTTCAAACAGAATCTGCAATCTCAGAATCTGCGTATCCAAACACCTAAATTCTAACCAATAGCTTTTCTCCACAGCAGTCGAACCAAACAACTAGATTCTAACCACCATCTTCTCCCCACAGCCAGCTTTTTTCCACAGCCAGTTTTTCAGAAAAGATATTTAGAAAAAAGCTGAACCAAACGAGCCCTTTTTCACTGCGCCCATCATGTACTCGTCGTTTGGTACATATATATATACTCCGCGAAGCATACTCACCACGTCTACGAAGACGACGTTCGTTCGCCAAGGACCGTGAAAAAGAGCGATGCGATGCGAGAGTAGAAACAAAAGTAACCACGCCGGCGTCAGACGCGGCGCCCAAGCCGGGGGAAACACACGCGGACGCGGGGCGTCGAATCAACAACAGGAAGAAAAGCCGCGAGCAAACGGTGCCCGCGCCGCGCATCCAGTAAAACCACACGCTGACGCGGTGACGGGTGACGCTGCCCTCCGCCGCCGGGAGCGTGCGGGCAAGCTTGGCGGGGCGGGTCCGTCTTAATAAAAGCAGCACAGGCCATCCACGTCGCCGGGGCTTAATATTTTGTGCGTGGACGCCTGCCGCGGCTGTCGGTCACGGGCGCAGGCGCAGGCGCAGGCGCTTCAAGCGAGACGGACGGGACGCACGGAATGTTTTCGTTGGCCGTTGCGCTCCTCCCCTGCCGCAGATTCCTTCCCTTCGGCTTGTTTCCATAATTCCATCGCAGTATCTAGAGTCACGGTCGAGCTGAGCTGTTGCTTCCGTACCCTCCCGGGCTCACATCAGCCACGGTAACCAGCACCGTTGCCGGGGTCACGCGCGTGGACACGGCTGGTGTTGGTGTCTTGTTATTATTTCTTTCTCTGTCTTTGTCCACCTCGTAACTTGAACGGAAATCGGTAGAAAAAAGGCAAGTAGCCTCAACGTACGTACGTAAAACTGCAATGTTAAGTTCAGCTCACAACAGGGTTTGAGCCGTGCAAAAACCGTCATGAATTCAGATTTATGGCTGGGAAATCAGGGGTGATCCTAGTAACCTCTCTTCTTCTTTTATCGAGGTCTTTGTGAAACGAGAGAAACGAAACATAGATGCCAATCGTGGAAAGAACTTTATATATGTCCAACGGATACAGGGTACTCATGAGCCTATTTCAACCATTTGCGAAGTGTGAGCGGGAAAAGTATTGTGGTAGTGCACTCTCTTTCTCAATTCTCACGCTGCCCTGCTTTCGGGAAGGGATCCAAGTGCTGCGGTTCCGCGAGCCTGAGTTGCACACGCAGTACAAGTAGTTGCAGTAGTGACCGTCAACCTCGGCACGCACACGGACAAACATATTGTTATTAAATATTATTAAATAATGGATCCATGATTCGGCGATGAAGATTGTGCAATGGGCAGCCAAACTGTCCTTGACGTTGCTATCGTTCCCCGCATTTGCATGCCCCGGTGGCACTGCGTTCCGCTTCCGTTGCTCGCTCGTGTGCCCGACCTCCCCACAACATGCATTCTGAAATTTTGACCCACACGATGACACAAATGAATGTTTTAGACACCGATTGGAGTTCAGAGTTGCCCGCCCAAATGTTCCTTACGGCTACTTGCTATATATCAGAGGCGGTTCTAGAGGTTAACCGAACCCGATAAAATTTATAATTCCTTTAGCAAAATAACAAGGGGATTTATATCATATAGTAAAATTGATCCTAACAATATTCTCGTTTAGATTCGTCACTGCGCTATATCCTTGCGAAGGCGAATCGCAGTTAAGCGGACAGCGGAAGAGAACATGCAAGGTCCATTTTTGGGCGTCGGGATCGCGGCCGGTGAAAGGGAAATGTGCCCTTTGGCCATTTCTAAGTATTTTGGTGATTTAGTGTCCAACACAAGTGCCTTAGTGTAAAAAGGTGGACAAAGTACAAATCAAGGATAAAGGTATGTTTCTCAGACTTAGTACATTGTTTTAGAGACTAATGTATTGTGTCTAAGTGCTGGAAACAGGAAAAATCCGATTGGAAATGTCTTGGCTCGAGCAGCCAAGACTCTGCTCAGTCTGGGTGCACCGGACTGTCCGGTGGCTCACCAGACAGTGTCCGGTGGTGCACCGGACAGTGTCCGGTGCGACAGGCTGGCTCGTGCGAAGTGGCCGCTCTCGGGATTTCACCGGCGACGTACGGCTATAATTCACCGGACTGTCCGATGTGCACCGGACTGTCCGGTGAGTCAACGGTCGGCCGCGCGATCTGCGCGGAACACGTGGCCGAGCCAACGGCTAGAAGAAGGCACCGGACTGTCCGGTGTGCACAGGACATGTCCGGTGCGCCAACGGCTCTCAGGCTGCCAACGGTCGACTGCGCTATTTATGGAAAGAAATCGGGCATCGGACAGTGTCCGGTATGCACCGGACTGTCCGGTGCACCAGTCGACAGAAGGCAAGATCAGCCTTCCTTGATTGCTCTCAACGGCTCCTAGCTGCCTTCGGGCTATAAAAGGGACCCCTAGGCGCATGGAGGAGCACACCAAGCATTCCCACAACATTTCTAAGCACCAAGACATCGATTTCGCGCATTCTTTTCATTGTGATAGCATATAGAGCTCCAGTGGAGTTGTGAACTCATTGAGTTGTGTTGCGAGCTCTTGTTGCGATTTGTGTGCGTGTTGACACTCTGATTCTTGTGTCTTGTGTGCGTTGCTAATCCCTCCCTTGCTCCGTGTTCTTTGTGAATTTCAAGTGTAAGGGCGAGAGGCTCCAAGTTGTGGAGATTCCTCGCAAACGGGATTGAGAAAAAGCAAGCAAAACACTATGGTATTCAAGTGGGTCTTTGGACCGCTTGAGAGGGGTTGATTGCAACCCTCGTCCGTTGGGACGCCACAACGTGGAGTAGGCAAGCGTGGAGTATTCAAGTGCACGGAACCCAAATGTTGTGACGGCCCAAGCACTATCCTATCCACGGTCATACACCAAGAAACGAAAATAGTGATAACACAGGCAGAAAAGTACTCACCGGCGACGAGCCTGCTATGATGCCTACCACAGCTCACCGACCCGATGAACCTTGGAACCGATAGGAAAATCCGCCAAGTCTTCGGTGTCGTTCAAAGCTCCTCCATGGCACAGGATCGGTCTCCCAGAGCCGGCGCCCAGGATCCTGGCGACGATGTGCCTGGTTCCTTCCTTCATCTCTCTCTGCCCAGGCATCCGTGCTTTCTTCGTGATGCCCATGATGGCGCCCCGGCTTGCTACTTATAGGTGTAGAGCGCGAAAATATCTGGAAACCGGTAATGCCATGAACGAACGTCGGGAGGTTGTTCAAGTGCTTGAGTTTCTAGAAGGCGAGACTATGCATGAACGGAACGACCGTTGAAGTTGCTTGCTTGATGTCATGTTGACGTCATGTGCGGCAAGGTGAATAAATAAATAGAAAAAAAAACAAGTATGGTATGGACACATGGGCTAGCGGTGAGTAAAATAGGCCATGGAGAGGTCGTCCGTCATGTGAGGTAGGCTTCTTTTTTTAATTTAATTCTATTTCCTGTTTTAAATTTTGTTTTCTTTTTTTCCCTATTTTTTTATTTTCAGATTTAGTTACTCCAATTTAAATCTGATTTTAAATTTTAAAACTATATTTATATGCACAACTAAAACACCAACGTGAATGCAACTATTTTACATTTATTTACTCATTATTTGCTTTGCTCAAATAAGTATTTGTATGCATGAAATTTAATAAGCATAGAATTCACATAGTTATGTAATCCAATAGGAGTAATTTATATAGAATACCTCACTATCCTATTTATTATAGTTTAAGTATATAGCCAACATTTTATATTTACTATTTATTAAATTTTAGGGAAGATAGTCTCAATTCATAACTTTGTTATAATACGTTTTAAAATTTTTAAATCTTTAAGGAATTTACTTAATTCACCAAGATACGATTTTGGAGTGTTACAGACCTCTATGCGACCGACTGAAGAAACCAAAAGAATCAACCTCGGGTTCGCTGATGAACGCAAGACTGCCATCATCAGCTCCAGCCTGGATGACAAATAGGAAGACGCGCTCGTCCAGTTTCTGCAAGATAACCGAGACGTATTCGCGTGGCAACCTGTGGATATACCGGGAGTCCCAAGAGAACTGGCCGAGCACAAACTGAAGGTATATCCCAAGGCGAGGCCAGTCCGACAAAAATTACATCGTTTCACGCCCGACAAGAGAGAAGCCATCCGTGCAGAGCTGGCTCGCTTGGTCGCGGCAGGGTTCATTAGAGAGGTACTACATCCTGAGTGGTTAGCAAATCCTGTTCTTGTACTCAAAAAGAATAAAGTGGATTGGCGCTTGTGCGTCTACTATACGGATCTCAACAAACACTGTCTGAATGATCCCTTCGGACTTCCTAGAATAGACCAGGTGGTAGACTCGACCACCGGGTGTTCCGTGTTGTCCTTCTTGGATTGCTACTCCGGGTATCATCAGATCAGCTTGGCAAAAGAAGACGAGGAAAAAACAACATTCATCACCCCGTTTGGAGCTTTATGCTATACCTCCATGCCGTTCGGTCTCAAAAACGCTGGAGCGACTTACCAGAGAGCCATTCAGACATGCTTAGCTGACCACTGGGGCAAGCGTGTGGAAGCTTATGTGGATGACGTGGTGATCGAGACAGAAAACTCAGAAAAATTCATCGAAGATTTATAGCTGGTCTTCAATAGTCTGCGGCGATATCGATGGAAGCTCAATCCTGAAAAATGTGTCTTCGGAGTACCAGCTGGAAAATTGCTCGGATTTATTATCAGCCACCGGGGAATTAAAGCTAACCTAGAAAAGATCGAGGCTATCATGAGGATGGAGGCACCATGGACGCAGAAGAAAGTTCAAAGACTTACGAGATGCATGGCAGCTTTAAGCAGATTCATATCAAGGTTAGGAGAGAAAGGCTTGCCGTTCTACAAGTTGCTCAAAAAGGTGGACAAATTCCAGTGGACCTCAGAAGCTCAGGAAGCTCTAGATGCACTAAAGAAATTCCTGACAACACCACCAGTGCTAAAGCCACCGCGTCGAGCCACGCTGAGTCAACCGACCGAAGATCTGCTGTTATATATCTCTTGCACGACTCACGTGGTGAGCACCGCGTTGGTAGTCGAGCGAGCAGAAGAAGGACATGCCTACCCAGTACAACATCCTGTCTATTTCATCAGTGAAGTTCTAGGACCCTCGAAGAAGAAATATCCTCAAGTTCAAAAGTTATTGTATGCAGTACTTCTAACTGCACGCAAGCTCCATCACTACTTTGACGACCACAAAGTCATAGTAGTCACTAGATTCCCAATAGGGGATATTCTCTACAACAAAGAAGCCATCGGAAGGATAGCCAAGTGGGCCTGCGAGCTGGGAGCTCACGACATTGAGTTTCGACCTCATACTGCAATCAATACTCAAGCACTAGTTGACTTCGTATCAGAATGGACCGAGCAACAAGTGTCGGATAACCCAGAGACCGCAGAGGTATGGCGGATGTATTTCGATGGCTCGTTGAAGCTGCAGGGGGCTGGCGCAGGAATCCTCTTCATAGCACCTGGAGGCGAACAACTCAAGTATGCTCTTCAGTTGCTATTCTCAGCGTCCAATAATGCAGCAGAATATGAAGCTTTGATTCATGGACTGAACATCGCCATATCACTAGGCATCAAGAGACTGATGGTATACGGAGATTCACTGGTGGTCATAAGTCAGATAAACAAAGAGTGAGATTGCACGAATGATTCCATGGCCAAGTACTGCACGACCGTCCGAAAGCTAGAGGACAAATTTGAAGGGCTGGAATTTCATCATGTGGAGAGAGATCGCAACGCGGCAGCAGACGCGTTGTCAAAACTAGGATCCAGTCAGACTCAGGTCCCGCCTAGAGTTTTCGTCCAAGAGGTACCGCACCCGAGTATTTTCTTAGATCATGCAGAGGAGTGCAACGTTCTGAGCCAACCAGAGTCAGACTCTGATGACTGGAGAGAGCCAATCATTAGATATATAAAGAATGAAGAAGAGCCGGATGACAAAAATGCAGCAGAACGCATCGGAAGGCAGTCAACTCACTATACTCTTATTGGGGAAGCACTGTACAGAAGGGGCGCGACAGGAGTCCTCATGAAGTGCATTATTTTGGCTACTGGGAAGCAACTGCTAGATGAAATCCATGCTGGGCAATGCGGGATACACGCAACATCCTGGACTCTAGTTGGGAAAGTCTTTAGGTCTGGTTTCTACTGGCCGACAGCAAAGAGTGACGCAGCCGAGTTAGTCCAGAGGTGTGCAGCTTGCCAATACTTATCAAAACAGCAGCATTTACCAGCACAGCAATTGCAAACCATACCTATAACATGGCCATTTGCGTGCTGGGAACTGGACATGATTGGACCCTTCAAGAAAGCTCAAGGAGGATACACTCATGTACTGGTTGCTATTGACAAGTTCACTAAATGGATAGAGTACAAACTCATTGCTTCTCTGACTTCAGCTAAGGCAGTGGAATTCATACAAGACATAATATTCAGGTTCGGAATACCGAACAGCATCATAACTGACCTGGGATCTAATTTCACCAGTTCAGAATTCTTTGATTTCTGCAAACAAAGAAACATCCTGATCAAATATGCGTCAGTAGCACACCCAAGAGCCAACAGTCAGGTAGAAAGAGCTAATGGAATAATATTGGAAGTGCTCAGAAAGAAAGTCTTCGACAAGAATGAAAAGTTCGCAGGAAAGTGGATCAGAGAGTTACCATATGTGGTCTGGAGCCTAAGAACTCAACCTAGCCGAGCATTGCACGGAAACACTCCCTTCTTTATGGTCTATGGTTCGGAGGCAGTGCTACCAGCTGATCTCAAGTTTGGCGCACCAAGACTGATTTTTGAAAGCATAGCCAAAGCAGAAGCCACCCGACTAGAGGATATTGATATATTGGAAGAGGAATGATTGAATACATTAATCCAGTTAGCTAGGTACTGTGACGGAACCTCTCAAGTAATTAGGCCCACCTACAGTTGTCCTTGTCCTCAGACAACCCTATAGGTGCCCCTGAACTACTTGACAAGCTCGGTATCTTCCCTTACCTTTCCAGGAACATCTCACCCGTCTTGCAGACATTACAGAACATCGGAGGTAAAGAAATGCGGAAGCGATTACATAAGCTTACATTTATTAAAAGTAAGATCACGTTGTTTATTACAGACCAGGAATATATAACGAGTGCAGAGTAATATTATTACACATACCATGGGAGGTAAAAACTCCTCCCGACAGTTATCACATAAAAGTCTTAATGGAGGATCCTTTCCTCCCGCACTTCACTCTTGCTTTTCTTCATTAGGAACCACCTTGGTACAGAAACAACAAAAGTTTGTTGTCTCCTCACCTAAAAACAACGGGGGAATAAACCCTGAGTACGGAATTACTCAGCAAGACTTACCCGACTAAAGAAAAGACTCTCAAGGGTATGCTGGCTAGAGGGATTCAAGGAAAGGCTTATCAAGAATCACGGACTCAGTTTTGCAGAAAAGCTTACTAAAGTGGATCCTTAAAAGTCCAATTTTATTTTGTCAGGTTAAGTAAGATTACCTGCAACTAGAGTTCTTTCTATCCTAGTTCAAACACTTGACCTACACTAGCCAATTTGTTTGTCAACCCGTCATCTTCACTGGAGTTCTACGTGTAAGTCAGTGGCCAAGTCTCCATAACCGCGGAGGTACGGCGATCCGAATCGATTATACTCAGCTGAGGATCTCCGATCACACGACATATGTAGCACTTAACCCTTGCATATGTCAACCCGCCACCGGGGTTCTTAAGACCAGATCAGGTTCACGTAAACCGAGAGCACAGATACACCACCGTCCAGCCTCTTGCTACGGAGGGTACACGCTACTCTCGCCACCGCTCCACGCCCATTTCGTGTTATCTTATTCTGGCCTTAGTCTGCCCGAGGCAAGGCTTACCCATGACGAGGCATGTGACCAGTTAAAGGGTCCTCGGTCAGCAGGCGTACATCGAGACAACCCTTAATCGACTCAGACGGAGACACTACACTGAGACTCTCTTCTCGTGCAAGTCACCCGCCCGGTCTCAGCTTAATCATTTAACCCCAAAGGTTGGTACCTGGCAGAGGTACATCTTTTCCGATGTTGGACCCATCATGGCCATGATGGATCCACCATCAAGTTTTATTTTCAAAAACATCCCACCCACTTTTGCCAAATCATCTTTTGTAAAAACAAAACCTTTTGTTTTCTAAAGCAATGCTAAGCATCAAAAATCTTTTGTAAAAACGGTGATCAAGGAAGGTAATCAAATTCAAGGAAGGTAATGCAGGAATTGTTTTAGCAATCAACTCCTATCACCTAATGCATCAAGCAAGTGAAAAAAGGTTTTTAAAACACAAGGAAGGTGGCAAATGCACCGGGGCTTGCCTTTGTTAACAGGTGAGTCTGGCTCGGATCCGCAAATATCAAAGTAGAAGCAGTTGCCTGCTTGAGAATCCGAGGGTGGTGGTGTCCTTTCTTCGGTGACTTCTTCTTCTTCTTCGTGTTCTAACATAACCATATATATGTATAAGAATGGATGCCATGGGATGCTCATGAGGGTGCAAAGATAATATAAACTTATTATCTAAGTCTTGAATACAACTTTCCTTCACGGAACTCCGAGAACTTAGGGTTTCCGGAGTGAGTAAAGGAGTTTATAGGGCAGGGGGGTGTTTTGGGGTTTGGTGATCAAACAAGGTCCAAATCAACCCAAATTCTACCCAAGGCTTCTAAATAATATGAGGAACTCATATAAAAATTTTGAGCATTTTTGGGATTACAACTTATCCTTTAAAAATCCAAAACTACTACTTTGAACTACTTTAAATGCCTTAAAATTCCTTATTTAATCTAAAAATCACAAAATTATTTTTATTAAATTCTAGGGAAAATAAGAAACCTAGGAAAATTGGTTTCACAATTTTATCATTTTTCTACAGTTTTCTATAATTGTTTTAACTCTGGAGTAAAAAGAAAAAGAAAAGCTTATGAATAATACTGGGCTGATTCCAGCCCAGTAGCCCAACTCAGACGGAGAAAGCGCCCGCTCGCGCCCGCGCCCTGGCAGCTTTGCAGAAAGGACCCCGGGTTCTGGGCTAACTGGAGATAAGTCCTGTTACTATTGTACCGTGTCACTGACAGTTTGCAGTATAGTCCTCGGTTTTCTTTTTCTTTACCCGACACATCCTCGACGGCATCCATGCCCAGCCGAGCTCCGGCGAGCGCCTGCACCGGCCGAAAGGGGCAACGGCTAGGGTTCCCGAGCAGCGGTCACCAAATTAGTCTTACCCCGAGCATTTCCCCCACATCAATTGCAAGGATGGCTACCCAAATGCTCCTGACCACGGTGACAGCGGAGACTTCGAATAGAATCGCGTGTTCCTAGTCACCAATGGCAGTTTAGCTCGATCTAAAGGGTTGGGGAGTTTGAGAAGAGCTTAGGGATGTTAGAACAAGCAACAGAGCAACATGAACTGACCTAAATTGGGCTGGCCGCGGTGAGCTCGACCCTGCGGTGTTTTAGAACAGAGTTGGGGCAAATTTGAAATTGGAGCTCATGGTTGGAAGCTTGGGGGCGATACTGGACGCTGGGGTACGTGATGAGGTTGCGGAGCCAACGGCGGGCTCAATTTATAGTTTCCAGGGACGGTGGCGCTTGAATTGAGGATGGCGCGGTGGCGGCCGGAGAAGAAGTGAGTCACCGGCATGGTGATTCGTGGCAGTTCACGGGATGAGAAGCCCCGACAGTCACTGGGAAATGATCATAGTTCACGGCGACGTGGTCACTGACCGGAAACGTGGCACAATCGCGACGGAGGATGCAAACTCCGGCGACGGCCGCACGGCCACGTTGTCGATGCACGTGGTCGGGATACCGCGAGGCCACGGCAACCCGAAATTACCCACGACACGATCCTATCCCTTCCCCGCCGTAGTTATCCAACAGCCAGTGAACACAAATCACGGCGGCGGCATGAATTTTCGCGCAGGGAGGTCGCCGTCGACGAGCAAGCCGCGCTGGCAACCATATCCGTTCAGTTACTGTACCATGGCGAAGTTCAGTTTAGATGAACCTGACAGAGCAACTTGAAGCCAGACTTTATCTCAATTCCATGTGGTACCAAGCCTAAACACCTATAACAAAGTTATTCCTCTTTAATAACTCTACCACTTTGTTATAGCAAACATAGGCAGATTCTCACTGGATCCTAGTGGTAATAGTTCTCAAACTTGGATCAAGGTCAATGTCAACTTAAAGTTCAGACTATATCAGTCTGACAGTCCAACTTTGGACATAAATATCTCAGGATTTTTCTCAGCAACTGAGCTCCCATCCTTAAACAAAGTTGTTCTCCTTTGTTTTCTCTATAACTTTGATGTGGTGGCCTAATATGAATTCTCACTATTTTGAAAGCTACACAGCCCCAAAGTTGGGCCAATATCACTGAAATCAGACTTAGGCATTTGAGAAGGAGTGTGGCTCTTTTGCACATAGGTCCAAATCTCAGGGTTTAACTTGCAAACTTACATATTTGTGACCCAAATGACTTAAGATATCTATTTAACTTGGTTTTTGCACTTTAGCCCAAAAGTGGACTAATTTTGCACATAGGCCCCTAGGTTTTAGTTTTAGGGTTTTCCAGGGTTCTAATTGAGATTTTTGGTATCCCAGGGGTATAAATGTGATTCCCAATTTGTTTTTGGGGATATTTTATGACTCTTTCCCTAAAGTCTTTAGGTTTTCTCATCAAGGATTAGGTTTTACCCCTTTAATCTCTATTTAGGGCCAAGTCCCTTAACCAGGGTTCTATTTGCAAAAACACTTAAACAATACAACTTGTTTGAAAATTTTACCTAGTGAATGCACTCTAGGTGTGTCAAACATATGCAATGTCAATGCTTATGTTGCCATGCTCAAGTTTTAGTTACAGTAACACCAGGGGTGTTACAGGTACCAGCAAACTCTGAGGCGCTATCATGATAAAGCCATATGACATCAACCTTTTGCAGTGGGAGACTTGGTCCTTCGTTGAATTCTAACAGGGGAAGGACGGCATAAATTGTCGCCGCTATGGGAAGGACCATGCATAGTAGCAGAAGTCACTCGGCCTGGATCATATCGACTTACTCAAATGGATGGCACAGAAATAGAGAACTCATGGAATATAGAACATCTTAGGAAGTTTTACCCCTAGCTAGATTTAAAAAGCTATCGGGGCAGCATTGTACTCTGTAACTGGAAAGTACGTCATCAATAAAAAGACCTCATTCTCAAAAGCACTCGAACTATTTATTGTCAATCTGCATGCTTACTCAACTCGGGGTGACCACTATACCCTACTAACGAAGCAATCGTCTTAAGTCGGCAGTAACTTAAGACGGTGTGACATGCTCACGCTTACTTAACTAAGGGTGACCACTATACCCTACTAACGGAGCAATCGGCTTAAGTCGGTAGTGACTTAAGACGGTGCGACATGCTCACGCTTACTCAACTAAGGGTGACCACTATACCCTACTAACGGAGCAATCAGCTTAAGTCGGCAATGACTTAAGGCGGTGTGACATGCTCACGCTTGCTTAACTCAGGGTGACCACTATACCCTACTAACAGAGCAATCGGCTTAAGTCGACAATGATCTAAGGCGGTGCACATGCTCACGACCACTCGACGCAGCATAAACATACTTACGATTACTCGTCTTAGGGCGATCTCTATGCCTCACGAAATAGAAAGAAATTTCAAAACCATCACACTGCACTTACTTCTGCAATCGTAGCAGTTGTTGAATTCAAACAGCAGAAAAATAAAAATAGCATTCAGTATCAAGGGCACTTTCTAACAGAATATTCGAGCACATTGACCACACACACATATAACTCATAAATGTATTCGATGATTCTACTTGGTAATGTTTTTCTCAGGAGCAATCGACGAAGAAGGGCGACTCGAGGAGTCAGGAGCAGCGTTGACATCAGCAACTATGTCATCAGGAACAATCACACCCGGCCTTCTCATCAAGATCCGCCCCGCGCGAATGGCTTTGTCCATAGCCTTGTCGCGCTGAGCCTTCAAAGTAGCGGAAGTATCTTCAGCAACCTTGGTAACCAGTCGAGCAGCTTCTGGCTCCTGGACAACCGATCTTTTGGAGGCGCGCACATCCTTGATGACAGAATCTTTGCTCGACACCAATTGCCTAAGACGAAGGATTTCATCATGGGACTCTTGCAACTTGTGACGGTGATTATCCAAATCTGCCATGGTGAAACGATGGCTCCTCTCCAAGATAGTCAAAGAATTGTTGGCGACTCGATACAACCTATCAAGGTTATCACGAGAAGCTGCGAGTACACGTTTTTCTTCCTGCAGATAAGAATCAGCTCTCAAGTACCCAGTAAGCAACAAAAACACAGCAGAGAGAGTCAAGTAAGCCTACTTCATTAGCCGCCCTTTCAGAATCAAGCTGAGCACTAAGAGAGGAATTCAATGAGTTGGCATCATCTAAAGAAGCAGAAACCCGAGCTAGGTCCATCTGACCTTGAGAATACTTCCCCTCGAGCTCAGAGTACCGCCGGGCCATGTCTAGCAAAAAATGGTTGAAGAAGGATATTCAGTCAAAAGGCAGATTAATTGAGTAGCCAAGGAGAAACAAAGGCACTAACCAGCATTTGTCATTTCCAAATCAGATATCCGCCTCTAAAGCAGCATCAGATTCCAATGCGTCAGAGACAGAGCACCTTCTGGGACAGAGACACCTTGTGATCTCAGCTGACAAGCCATCTCGTCGACCAAAGCCTGATATTGAAAACAAATAAGTGCAAAGACGGTATTTCGCCTGGAGTATAGCCAGATCGAGAAAAGCCAAATTACCTGAAGATTGAAGAAGAATGAAGGAAACCCCAAATCATGAGAAGCGAGGTGGTGGCTTGACGAAGGAATATCGACCGGGGCAATCTGAAGAGCATCATCAGGGATCAAATCAACATCACCAGCAGGAATCAGAACTCTAGCGTCAGGTGCGCTGGTCTCTAAGGCGACTTTCTCGTTTAAAGCATGCACTGTTGCCATGCCATCAAAATGTGGAGAAGACCCAACGTGGACATCCATGGAGGTATGAGAAGGGGAGCCCGCTCGGACACCCTCGGGGGCTGGGTCGCAGCCCGCACTGCCCATTGGAGCCGGATCACCACCGGCAACACCCTCGGGGGCTGGGTTGCAGCTCGCGCTACCCACCTGTCACACCCGGATTTTAGGGGTCCAAAACCCGGGCGCGAACATAATCACCAGGTGTGCTGGGACCAAGTCTCACACATATGATGAATCATGGCACAGGATCGAATGTCACATCTTTACTATATAATAAGAGTTCTATACAAATAAATAAATAGATAATTACATCAAAAGGAGACAACGGTCCAGCAACCCCAAAGTTGACTGGGAGACGACGGCCTAGACCTCTCGCGAACTCATCGCAGCATCCTCCATGAGCCTCATCCTGCGGTACCTGTTCTTGACCTGTGGGGGGGTGTGAGACAGCAAGAGTGAGCTCACATACGTTCATCGCTCAACAAGTTGTGGGGAATAATGTGCATGAACTCGCCAAAGGTGGGAGCTCACGTGAAGTGTAAGGCTTACCAAAGAGGATGGTTAGAGCTGAGCATTGCTTTTAAAGTTGGTCAAAATTTTATTAGCAGTTACTAAGTATAAGTAAATACCAACCCAATTAAACAGTAGAACAAAAGTAACAACCTCACCTGCGATGCAATGCATATGACAAATTGAATTTAGTTCCATAATTTAATCATGTGAGTGTCCGAGCTGCTCATGACCGTGAGCACGGCTAGTATACCAGTTTTACACTCTGCAGAGGTTGCGCATCTTTACCCACAAGTCGTGTTACCCATCTGCCAAGAGACGGCCAATCCCATACACCTCTACCGAGGAGGCGAGGCAAGGTAACACTACGAGGCCTTTACAAAGTTCCACTAGCTTCAGAAAACCCGCTACAGTTTATAGGAAGTTCCAATGCAGGAATCCCTTGCAGGACCGCCATCGCAGCAAAATCCTCCCGAGGGCCTCCCTACACTGACCACTCCCCTACTGCCCTTGCCCCTTTCGGGTAAGGTAGTCTTCCACTAGCTTTCCTAATTAATCAGCCAAGGGCGTCCCATTAAACCCTTGTGGTAGCACTGTTTTCCCGGGTGGTTCTCCATGTTCCAATTAACATAATGATCTTATCATGAACAGTAAATAACAAATGATAACAAAAGTATAATCATGAATAGTAATGTGTATCTCTATACCCAAAACCACATAAAGCGATAGCAAGTACTACCCAAAGATTCAGTGGTGAACAAGGTATAAAGATAGTCAAACTAGGGTAACCTATTAGGTCCCATCAAATTAACCTATGCAGATCATTATGATTAATTAGAACATGAGTGGGTAAAAAGAAGTGATCAAGGGCACAACTTGCCTGAGACTTGAGATTCCAGGTACCAGGATGATTCTTCAGATCCTCGTGACCTCACTGCTAATCGTAGCAATACATACAAACATGGTATATGCAAAATTAACATCACACCAAACATAATAATACACTGCATAATAATAATCTATATGTCGCTATGAGATCGTGGGCTCGAGAATCACTGAATTCGGAGATACGGTTATTAAGTTATGGATTTCCGAAGTTTAAAGTGTTGGATAAAAGAAACTAAGTGCATAATTTCAATTCTAAATTTCATAGCAAAATGAGGTTACTAGATGATAAACAATATTAAAATGAATTCGATGCAACTGGAATGAATTAAAAAGGAGCTAAGATTAATTTTCTATGAGTTATATAAGTTCTGGAATTATTTTGGCACTAGAAATCCATTTTCTAAATTATTTTTCCTATTTTCTCAAAGCTCTGGACTGAGCACACTATTTTAATAAAGCCCAGGGTCTAACTCGTAAAGTCTAGGACCTATCTGATACTGTCTTTGTGTCCTAGTGGATGGCGGGTTGAATAAGAAAAACAACAGGGGCTCTTTAGAAATTATCCACCGCCGAAGGGGTACCTTCAGATATGAGCCATTTGATTGATATCTGATGGCCTAGATTAGACTAGAACCGAGACACATCGGCAACCCTCAAATCTTGATCCATCGGTTCAGATCATACATTGAACTTTATGCACTGATAACCGGACATCATCAGATCTGTGGTCCCAATGCATTGAGCGCATGCATACAAGTTGACCCAATCCTAGCCGTTGGTGGCTAGATCGACGGACAAGGGTTGTCTTCCCCCACACCATCTCTCCCCAACCAGCAGCGTGGTGGCGCATAGGCCCTTCTACGGCGGCACGCCCGCCGGCGCTAGCCGAGATAGCGCCCCAACCCAAAATCCCATCGGTTCTGCACGGAGAGAAGTTGGCAATGAACTTTGCGGTCGGATCTGTACCTCTGGTTGGGGCGAGGATGGTTCCGCCCATGGCACAAAGTAAATCGAAGGAGGTGGTGATGTCGCGACGAGAAATCCATGCTCCACCTGTTACGATTTTCACCCCACCAGGACCCAGATCGACATAACATGCTCCGGCAACCCCCCCTGTTCTCATCTTGAGGCCAGACTGGTGGCTTGGGCATGAATCGCCCACGGCGTCAGTCGGATACCTTAGCTACCCAGCGGCACGAGCTCCCGCGCAGGTCCCGAGGCGAGCACGCCGGCGCGGGCATGGCTGGGTCACGCAAGAGCAGAGGCTGCTGGAGGTGAGGGCTGGGCGACTGCTGTGCAGGGGCTGTCGCACGAGCAGGGTTAGTCGACGACGAAGCGTGGGTCATGGTGCTGCGCGGGCATCGGGTCTAAGAGCAGAGAAGGGGGCACGCGCTAGAGATGGCGTTCAGCACGTCGAGCTGCAGGCGGAGGAAGCCGCGTAGCATCGGCTTTTATGCACAGGAGGAGGGGAAAGTCCGAGTGAATGTTGTTGGTTCACGATGAGAAATCCGGGCGGAGTTTGGTTGAGGTGCCCGTGGAAGTCGCACATTTGGTTGGAGATCGTCACGGGGGAGAAGATAACACTATCAGCTGGGACCCACCGTCAGAGCCATGGCCACGCTGGGAGCAAGGGGGAGTGAGGATGGATTGCGGGCCCCACATGGCAGCGGTTGAAGGAATGTGGGCTGGTGCGCACCAGGGGAGATGGGCCGCACGGGGAGAACGAGGTGTGGGCCAACGCGGAGGAATCCTGGGCCGAGGAGAAAATTGGCCCAAGCGCAGGTATTTCCTTTTTTTCTTTCTATTTTCATTTTCACTTTGAACTCAAATTTGAGTTCTTGTTTGAGTTTAGCACTTCAAATATAAATGAAACAAACAATTAATCCCAACATGATATGCAATATATATTTATGAATATATTTTTTTACTACTTATTCCTTGTTTTTGGCTGAGTTCATAAAGTTCAAATTCAAATTTAAATTTAAACAAATTCTAAATGCACATTCAAAATTCCAATATGATGCAGAGTATATTTATTTATTTATTATTCCTATTTCTCTAAATAAACATGTTTCAACCCATAAAGAATGAATCATACAATTAAATAATTAAGTACCCTTCTCGTACTATTAAATAGAGTTAGTAATAACTTATATCAAGATTTAAATGTTTATTACCATGAAATATTCATGAGACAACACTTTCGTATAATTATTTAGAGAATAGTTTAAAGCATAAGATTTAATGTTTAATTATTTAAGTCCCTAGAGGTTCTTTTCATCGATTACCTTGCTTCAAAACACAAGAATTTTAGATCTTGAGAAATCTTTCCAAATTTACCAGGAATATAATTTTAGGTTGTTACAAATTCTACCCCCCTTAATAGAAATCTCGTCCTCGAGATTTGTAAGAAAAGGGACACATAAGGATTGGTTTCTAATTCAGTTTTTTAAGCTATAATTGGTTCAAAAATTCAGAGTCTCATCATTTTTTTAGCCAATAGTGGGTGATTGGGAAGGCCTGGGTATATATAAGTATAGTCACTTTATTATGCAGGATGAAAGATATCTTTAAAGCATATATAGTTTTGGGTAAGGAGTGGGGTAAGAAAAGACTCCATCCAAGATTGTGGATGCTGACTCATCTTGGTGATCTCACTTGCTCCTTGAAGAATTGAGTTGGTGCTCATCCTTCCTTGATGAGGTTTGATCATCTTCTCCGGTCTTGTCTCATTGATTAGGAGTTAGTGTATATTATCGGGCTGGGGAATATGGTTAAAATAGATATGGGTGAGATTGACTACATGATATAGGTTAAAAGTTTGCTTGATGTTAGGTGGGGATAGACAGATTATGCAATCCATCAAGACTCTATTGGTTGGGTTGGTCTATCATTCTTTATTTAGTGTAGGGTGAAGTAAGTTAAAACATGTGGATAGGGTCTAATCTATTTCACAAGTATTAACTGGTCCATTAAGTAACTCACTTTAGATTAGATCATATTAGGTTAGATGGGATCTAGATTAGATTGGTATGACTAGCTTGACTAGATAAGATCTAATTAATTTGCATTAGATCATGGTTGTTAACTAGGGTGGATGAGTATGCTTATTAGGATAAGATGGATCTATAAAGATAAGATGGAATCTTTTGAGGTTAGTAAGATCTATTAGGATATGATAGAATCTTTTCGGGATAAGATGGATCTATTAAAATAAGAGAGAATCTTTTAAGATGAGATTGATATTGTTAGGCTAGATACTTTAATGAGGGATAATCTAGTTTATCTAGTTATTTTATGTTTTTTTTGCCTATATGTATACGTAGATGCAATTGCGAACATTACTTCACAACTCATCACACTCAATCAAAGATCCAAATCATACAAGTATCATAAGAACAAACACTCATACAAGTATGTAATAAAAATAGTTTTGATTTTGTTCCTGAGAGTAGGTCTCCTATTCCTAAAGGTCACTTTAGGCACAGGATTTCAAAGTGTGTAATCCACATTTGTCTTTAGAAAAGAAAAGGTAAGAATAATCAGAGTAAAGCGGAAATAGATGAGAAAAGATTAAGATAAGTTTAGAAAAGAATCAGAATAGCAAAGGTAAGTAGACAATGGTTGTCCAGTTCTATCTAGGTTACGTCCTACAGTCAACATTCCTCTGATACCACTCCTGTCACACCCGGATTTTAGGGGTCCAAAACCCGGGCGCGAACATAATCACCAGGTGTGCTGGGACCAAGTCTCACACATATGATGAATCATGGCACAGGATCGAATGTCACATCTTTACTATATAATAAGAGTTCTATACAAATAAATAAATAGATAATTACATCAAAAGGAGACAACGGTCCAGCAACCCCAAAGTTGACTGGGAGACGACGGCCTAGACCTCTCGCGAACTCATCGCAGCATCCTCCATGAGCCTCATCCTGCGGTACCTGTTCTTGACCTGTGGGGGGGTGTGAGACAGCAAGAGTGAGCTCACATACGTTCATCGCTCAACAAGTTGTGGGGAATAATGTGCATGAACTCGCCAAAGGTGGAAGCTCACGTGAAGTGTAAGGCTTACCAAAGAGGATGGTTAGAGCTGAGCATTGCTTTTAAAGTTGGTCAAAATTTTATTAGCAGTTACTAAGTATAAGTAAATACCAACCCAATTAAACAGTAGAACAAAAGTAACAACCTCACCTGCGATGCAATGCATATGACAAATTGAATTTAGTTCCATAATTTAATCATGTGAGTGTCTGAGCTGCTCATGACCGTGAGCACGGCTAGTATACCAGTTTTACACTCTGCAGAGGTTGCGCATCTTTACCCACAAGTCGTGTTACCCATCTGCCAAGAGACGGCCAATCCCATACACCTCTACCGAGGAGGCGAGGCAAGGTAACACTACGAGGCCTTTACAAAGTTCCACTAGCTTCAGAAAACCCGCTACAGTTTATAGGAAGTTCCAATGCAGGAATCCCTTGCAGGACCGCCATCGCAGCAAAATCCTCCCGAGGGCCTCCCTACACTGACCACTCCCCTACTGCCCTTGCCCCTTTCGGGTAAGGTAGTCTTCCACTAGCTTTCCTAATTAATCAGCCAAGGGCGTCCCATTAAACCCTTGTGGTAGCACTGTTTTCCCGGGTGGTTCTCCATGTTCCAATTAACATAATGATCTTATCATGAACAGTAAATAACAACTGATAACAAAAGTATAATCATGAATAGTAATGTGTATCTCTATACCCAAAACCACATAAAGCGATAGCAAGTACTACCCAAAGATTCAGTGGTGAACAAGGTATAAAGATAGTCAAACTAGGGTAACCTATTAGGTCCCATCAAATTAACCTATGCAGATCATTATGATTAATTAGAACATGAGTGGGTAAAAAGAAGTGATCAAGGGCACAACTTGCCTGAGACTTGAGATTCCAGGTACCAGGATGATTCTTCAGATCCTCGTGACCTCACTGCTAATCGTAGCAATACATACAAACATGGTATATGCAAAATTAACATCACACCAAACATAATAATACACTGCATAATAATAATCTGTATGTCGCTACGAGATCGTGGGCTCGAGAATCACTGAATTCGGAGCTACGGTTATTAAGTTATGGATTTCCGAAGTTTAAAGTGTTGGATAAAAGAAACTAAGTGCATAATTTCAATTCTAAATTTCATAGCAAAATGAGGTTACTAGATGATAAACAATATTAAAATGAATTCAATGCAACTGGAATGAATTAAAAAGGAGCTAAGATTAATTTTCTATGAGTTATATAAGTTCTGGAATTATTTTGGCACTAGAAATCCATTTTCTAAATTATTTTTCCTATTTTCTCAAAGCTCTAGACTGAGCACACTATTTTAATAAAGCCCAGGGTCTAACTCGTAAAGTCTAGGACCTATCTGATACTGTCTTTGTGTCCTAGTGGATGGCGGGTTGAATAAGAAAAACAACAGGGGCTCTTTAGAAATTATCCACCGCCGAAGGGGTACCTTGAGATATGAGCCATTTGATTGATATCTGATGGCCCAGATTAGACTAGAACCAAGACACATCGGCAACCCTCAAATCTTGATCCATCGGTTCAGATCATACATTGAACTTTATGCACTGATAACCGGACATCATCAGATCTGTGGTCCCAATGCATTGAGCGCATGCATACAAGTTGACCCAATCCTAGCCGTTGGTGGCTAGATCGACGGACAAGGGTTGTCTTCCCCCACACCATCTCTCCCCAACCAGCAGCGTGGTGGCGCATAGGCCCTTCTACGGCGGCACGCCCGCCGGCGCTAGCCGAGATAGCGCCCCAACCCAAAATCCCATCGGTTCTGCACGGAGAGAAGTTGGCAATGAACTTTGCGGTCGGATCTGTACCTCTGGTTGGGGCGAGGATGGTTCCGCCCATGGCGCAAAGTAAATCGAAGGAGGTGGTGATGTCGCGACGAGAAATCCATGCTCCACCTGTTACGATTTTCACCCCACCAGGACCCAGATCGACATAACATGCTCCGGCAACCCCCCCTGTTCTTATCTTGTGGCCAGACTGGTGGCTTGGGCATGAATCGCCCACGGCGTCAGTCGGATACCTCAGCTACCCAGCGGCACGAGCTCCCGCGCAGGTCCCGAGGCGAGCACGCCGGCGCGGGCATGGCTGGGTCACGCAAGAGCAGAGGCTGCTGGAGGTGAGGGCTGGGCGACTGCTGTGCAGGGGCTGTCGCACGAGCAGGGTTAGTCGACGATGAAGCGTGGGTCATGGTGCTGCGCGGGCATCGGGTCTAAGAGCAGAGAAGGGGGCACGCGCTAGAGATGGCGTTCAGCACGTCGAGCTGCAGGCGGAGGAAGCCGCGTAGCATCGGCTTTTATGCACAGGAGGAGGGGAAAGTCCGAGTGAATGTTGTTGGTTCACGATGAGAAATCCGGGCGGAGTTTGGTTGAGGTGCCCGTGGAAGTCGCACATTTGGTTGGAGATCGTCACGGGGGAGAAGATAACACTATCAGCTGGGACCCACCGTCAGAGCCATGGCCACGCTGGGAGCAAGGGGGAGTGAGGATGGATTGCGGGCCCCACATGGCAGCGGTTGAAGGAATGTGGGCTGGTGCGCACCAGGGGAGATGGGCCGCACGGGGAGAACGAGGTGTGGGCCAACGCGGAGGAATCCTGGGCCGAGGAGAAAATTGGCCCAAGCGCAGGTATTTCCTTTTTTTCTTTCTATTTTCATTTTCACTTTGAACTCAAATTTGAGTTCTTGTTTGAGTTTAGCACTTCAAATATAAATGAAACAAACAATTAATCCCAACATGATATGCAATATATATTTATGAATATATTTTTTTACTACTTATTCCTTGTTTTTGGCTGAGTTCATAAAGTTCAAATTCAAATTTAAATTTAAACAAATTCTAAATGCACATTCAAAATTCCAATATGATGCAGAGTATATTTATTTATTTATTATTCCTATTTCTCTAAATAAACATGTTTCAACCCATAAAGAATGAATCATACAATTAAATAATTAAGTACCCTTCTCGTACTATTAAATAGAGTTAGTAATAACTTATATCAAGATTTAAATGTTTATTACCATGAAATATTCATGAGACAACACTTTCGTATAATTATTTAGAGAATAGTTTAAAGCATAAGATTTAATGTTTAATTATTTAAGTCCCTAGAGGTTCTTTTCATCGATTACCTTGCTTCAAAACACAAGAATTTTAGATCTTGAGAAATCTTTCCAAATTTACCAGGAATATAATTTTAGGTTGTTACACCACCTGAGCCGGATCATTACCGGCCACACCCTCGGGGGCTGGGTAACCGCTTGCACCATCCTTGGAGACCGGGTTCTCTGCAGCAGCCACCTCTAAGGCTGAAGGATTCTCAGTCACCTCCATGGGAACTGAACAACCTTGACCAGCCTCTTGGCTCCGAAGACCGCACTCTAAGGTCGACGAGGAACGAGACGCGGCTCGGGATAACTCTAATCCCACACCTAGAATGTCAGAGCAAACATCCATCATACCACCATCTGTTGGCTCGGACAGCACATCTTCAAGAACAACATCCTCGAGAGCCTGATCAAAATTTGCTATGGACAATTCTTGCAGACCAACGAGAGCAGACAAAGCTGGAGAAGGAATATCACTACTCTCCCCACTAATTATGTAACGCCGACTATTCTTTTGAATTAAGGGGATTTCCTCCTCTTCTTCCTCATCCTCATCAACAATACGAACAACACACCCATTGGGGTCAGCTCTGGCCAGATCACACCCCTAGGGATCAGCATCGTCAAGGTCACACCCATTAGGTTCAGCACTAGCGGGGTCACACCCATTGGGGTCAGCTCCAGTAAAAAGTTCAACTGGTACTTCTTCAGCGGCAGGAGCAGAAGGGCCAGCATCCTGGTCCAAACTCGACACTCGCCAAAGCTGTCTCTTTTTCTTCTTCTTCCCCTCAGCAGGAGAAGTTGGATGACTGGCTTGGCGAGGACGTTTCGAGAGAGTGCTATCAGATCTTTGAGCATTCAAGGTTTTTCCAGGCTCTGGGATAGTTGCAACAGCTAGTGTATCAGCAGGGACCGAGTCAGAAGAATCCTCAGCCAACATGTCCAGCATAGCACTTATCTCTGCATCGCTTGGGTTTATAGGCATCTCAAAGTGAACTTGCCTCTCATCATTGGGAAGATCACCAAGCGAAGCAACCAAAGCCTCAACCTCTTCGGGAGAGGGTCGCACTCTAAGACCCAAACCATTGTCACTAGCAGGAGGATTGGATACAAAATCGAAAAAAGACTTGGAAGGTGGCAGATTCCAAGCAGAATATGCAACAGGAGCACCAATATTTGATACTTTGTCTCTAAGAATCATCTCTAGTCGGCTTACCAAATCCACAGCAGGAATCTTCTTGTTGGTAACCCGGGTTGAATCAGTGACACCACTATACAAACAAGTCGAGTACGCTCTGTCCTTCAGTGGCTGAATATTCTTAAAAACAAAGTCTGCAACTACAGCTTCAGCAGTCAAACCTTTCTCCTCCCACAAACCAATCTCGGCAAGCAGAACCCTGGCCTCTGTTATCTCCAAGTCTGTGGGGGATTCAATCCAACTTGGAGCACGAACATCCAGCTGTCTCCCTGACCGAGGGGGGAGAGATTGACCATGATTTTCTACAATGAACCACTCCAAGCGCCACCCTTTGATGCTATCCTTGAGTGGGATGTCAAGGTATTCTGTCTTCCTCCCACGGCGCATCTCTAAACTTGCACCACCCACAAGCTGATGCTGCCCCCGGCCATCCCAGGGCGACAATGATATAAGTACTTCCACAAACCAAAGTGAGGAAGAACTCCAAGGTAGGCCTCACACAAATGAACAAAAACAGAAACTTGCAGAATAGAGTTGGGATTCAAATGAGTCAGATTCAGGTGGTAAAAGTCAAGGAGACCGCGGAAGAAAGGAGAAATAGGAAGAGCAAGGCCGCGGATAAGAAAAGGAACGTAAACAACGGACTCGTGGGTATCCTCTGTCGGGACAGTAACCCCACGACAGATCCGCCAAAAGCAAAGCTCCTTAGGAGGAAGAACTCCAACAGAGACAAGATGGAGAAGGTCCGACTCGGAAACAACAGACAAGTGATTACCTACGAAAGGCAATTGGCTGTTGGGATCGATGGGAGGAATAATCGCGGTGACGGAACTCTGACTCTTTCGTTTGGGCGCCATCTCAATCTCGTCGGCGAATTGAGCGAAAGCGAGATCAAAGGGAAACAGAGGAGGTCTGGAAGCAGAAAGTAAGGCTAGGGCTCAGAATGCAGAGGCGTGCGACGGCGCGGCACAAATGGGGTTTTCCCGGGCCAGACACCATTTCCAAAAAGTGCCTAGTCATCACTCGGCCCTTATTTCTAAAACACCGACGTGGCCCGATATAACTCAGCTGTTATTTCTAAAACGCTGACGTCACCAGTATTCACTCAGTCATTATTTCTAAAACACCGACGTGGCTCGATTTAACTCGGTTGTTACTTCTAAAATGCCGATGTCACCAGTAATCACTCGGTTGTTATCTCTAAAACGCTGATTTGGCTTAGAAGGACCCGGCTGTTACCTCTAAAACGCCGGCGACACCAAAAACCGTCAGGGTGTTCCCTATGAAGACACTAACAACAAATCAGCTGTTTTTTTCTCTACGAACATGCAGACGGAATTAAAATGCAACATAACAATTACAAGTCGTCACTCAAGCATTACCTCCGGTAACAACGGCTACATTAAGCACAAATACAATCGATCAACCGACTACAAAAGAAACGGCGGAAAAGCAAGAAATGCACGCAGAACAAGCTGAAGTCTTTTTCATTATATAAGAAGGGGAAGTATTTCCACCAACTTAAAAACCAACTCATTATGTGTTGGTCTTCTTCCTACTGTTCGATACATTACACTAATACATTACATTTCACTACACTATACTACTAACTACTACTACATTATTCTACTAATACTACTACTTATCTATACTAACACTTAAACCAGTGGCGCCTAGCCACTGGCCTTGTTGCCACCCCTGTGATCGCCCTCGCTGCCGCCCTTGCCGTCGCTTTCGTCGTCGTTGCCATCGCCATCACCGTTGCCTCCGCTGTCGTCGTCGCCCTCGCCATCGCCATCACCGTCGCCCTCCTCGGACGAGTCCGAGGAGTTCTCCTCGTCTGAGGAAACCTCTGACTCATCCGAGCCCTCGAGCCCGGTGCGCTCGACGACCCGGATATATGTCCACACCTCAGCGACGATCCCCTAGGAATCATCTGAGTCATCGGACGATACCGGGGGAGAGGCATGGACTGGCGATCCCTCGGACTCGGAGGAGAACTCCTCCGAGTACTCGGAATCGCCGAAGTCCTCCGAGTTAGGAGTCAACTCGCGGTTCCACTTGTTGCCGGAATGGTGCGAGGAGCTTCCACCTTTCTTACTCTTGTCCATAGTGGAGTAGAAGAGAAGAGAAGAAAGTAAGCAATAATCGGCAGAGAGTTGTGTGAAGACACCAGTGAAACAAGCGCTCTATTTATAGAAGAAGACGGCAACTGCTCATCTCCTACCACGGTCACTGAACAGTCGCAAATATTCAATAAGCAATTCAAATCGTCTGGAAACAAGTCAGGAGGCCAGCGCCGTTCCACGTAACACGACACCCATTAGGACTCAAGTCAACTGCTTGGACGATATGATTACACCCGCGGTCACATCAAGTTACTACTCAGGGGCAGTTTACTAAACGCTCAGCGCACCAAGCCGTCCCTTGCCCACACCCATTGGGGGGGACGTCCAGGAATTTTCAATATATTTTCCCAAGCAGTCACATCCACACAGTATACACAATGAATGTATCAAGATAGAAGAAAGATATCGATGGAGATCGAAGGAAAGCCAAAAATAGATGATGAAGTACAAGTCTAATCAATAGGAGCATTGAAGCACGAAGCGGAATAAAGACCAGCAAAGAGCCATCTACCGGATGTCCAATCTGTCGCAGATCAAATAAATTCCAAACCTAACAGGACATGAGCATATCGCATGCGTGATCTCAAAGGCAAAACTATATGCTGACCTCTAAAGCATAAAGCTAACGATATAATGCTGATTTCTAAGGCATTTAAGGAAGATGAAAGGATGATTCCTAAAACAGCATGAGATGAAGACCTTTGAGTGGATTATTTTTAGTAATTCACTCAAAGCTCGGGGGCTACACCCATTGGGTGCACCTCCGGCGCACCCAAAGGATCATCAACCCCAAAAGACAGAATGCTGATTTCTAAAGCATAAGATGAAAATAAAACAATGTTGACTTCTAAAGCATGAGTTGAAGGTAAAAATGATTTCTGAAAAGACTTGAGATGAAGACCTTCGAGTGGATTATTTTCATTAATCCACTCGAAGCTCGGGGGCTACACCCATTAGGTGCACCTTCGGTGCACCCAATGAATCCTAAATTCCAGAGAGTAGAATGTTAATTTCCAAAGCATAAACCCGAGATAGAGCACCGATTTCTGAGGAATAAAGCGAAGGCAGATAAATAATAACAGAAGAAAACAAGAGAAGATCGTTTTTTCTGAGTCACGCAGAGTTCAGAAGCAACGGTTCGACAGTCCTATTTTCGAGGCATTCCCTATCAAAATCAAAAACCTCAAACTGGACCTAGAATCTTTAGGCTGGTTATTTCAAAATCAACCCAAAGATTGGGGGCTTGTGGGGGACAGATATCCCCCGTGTCCACTAGAAGGCTAAAAGACCTCACGATAGGCCTTGGGCTCAATAGTTCGCAAGGTCATCCCTTCGTGGACCTGGGGAGGGACGTCTAGTGAGGTGGATCGACACAAGATTGGATCAACGCAAGCCCAGACGGCCCGATGAATTTGAGCAACGACCGCAGCAGAGATCCGACCTTCCCGTACGGTGTCCCCACACATCGGAACTGAATGGGGATAGGTCGACGGAATTATAGGAAGATAGGCTCAGTTGGTTCACTATTACTTAGGCACGCGCTATTATCATATCCACATGTAACGCCCCACGGTCAAGTATATAAGGCCTAGGGGGCACCCCCTTAAACAACATCTCACTCCTTAGCCGTTTACTCAACTCTCTAGTATCCTCCATACTAGAGAACCCTCTTGTAACCTACCACACAGAAGATCCACACAAGGACGTTGGGTGTTACGCATCTCAAAGCGGCCCGAACCTGTACAAGATTGTCTACTATTTCTCGTGCATCTAGCACGAACCATCGAGCTACAGTCAGTAACACCGTCCTACTCCAAAAAGCACCTTGAGGGGCAACCCCGGGTGCGTGGTCGGACCCGAAACACCGACACTCTCATTGTCACATAGGAGTGGGACTTTGCTCAGATTGTAGCCAAAGTCCTTGAGGGTTTGCCTCATCCAAAGTAGTTGTGCACAACACTATCCTGCGGCAACATACTCGGCCTCAGCAGTGGATAGGGTAACAGATGTTTGTTTCTTTGAACTCCAAGACACCATGGACCTTCCTAGGAATTGGCACGTCCCTGATGTACTCTTCCTATCAACCTTGCATCCAGCATAATCGGAGTCTGAATATCCAATCAAGTCAAAGTTAGACCCCTTTGGATACCAGATCTCGAAGCAAGGCGTAGAAACTAAATATCTAAGAATTCGCTTAACGGCCACAAGGTGACATTCCTTGGGGTTGGATTGATATCTAGCACACATGCATACACTTAGCATAATGTTCGGTCTACTAGCACATAAATAAAGCGTTGAACCTATCATGGACCGGTATGCCTTTTGATCAACGGACTTGCCTCCTTTGTTGAGGTCAACATGCCCGTCGGTTCCCATTGGTGTCTTCGCGGGCTTGGCGTCCTTCATCCCAAACCGCTTGAGAAGACCTTGTGTGTACTTCGTTTGGGAGATGAAGGTGTCGTCTTTGAGTTGCTTCACTTGGAACCCAAGGAAGTAGTTCAACTAACCCGTCATTGACATCTCAAACTTTTGAGTCATCACCCTGCTAAACTCCTCACAAGACTTTTGGTTAGTAGAACCAAATATTATGTCATCGACATAAATTTGGCACACAAAAAGATCACCATCACAAGTCTTTGTAAAAAGAGTGGGATCGGTTTTCCCAACCTTGAAAGCATTAGCAATTAACAAATCTCGAAGGCATTCATACCATGCTCTTGGGTCTTGCTTAAGTCCATAGAGCGCCTTAGAGAGTTTGAACACATGGTCGGGATACCTGTCATCCTCAAAGCCAGGGGGTTGTTCCACGTACACTTCCTCCTTTATTGGCCCGTTGAGGAAAGTGCTCTTCACATGCATTTGAAACAACCTAAAAGAGTGGTGAGCAGCATAGGCTAATAATATTCGAATAGATTCTAGCCTAGCCATAGGAGCAAAAGTCTCCTTGAAATCCAAACCTGCGACTTGGGCATATCCTTTTGCCACAAGTCGAGCCTTGTTTCTTGTCACCACCCCGTGCTCGTCTTGCTTGTTGCGGAACACCCACTTGGTTCCCACAACATTTTGCTTTGGACGTGGCACCAGGCTCCAAACTTCATTCCTCTTGAAGTTGTTGAGCTCTTCCTGCATGGCCAACACCCAGTCCGGATCCTACAAGGCCTCTTCTACCCTGAAAGGCTCAATAGAAGAGATAAACGAGTAATGCTCACAAAAATTAGCTAGACGTGAGCGAGTTGTTACTCCCTTGCTTATGTCACCCAGAATCTGATCGACGGGGTGATTTCTTTGGATCGTCGCTCGGACTTGAGTTGGAGGGACCCGTGGTGCTTCTTCCTCCATAACTTGTCCTTCTTGTGCTCGCCCTTGATCACACTCCTCTTCTTGAGGTACCTATCCATCATCTTAGGTTGGGGGATGCACCAGCGTAGAGGAAGAAGGCTGATCTTGCTCCTATTGTTCCTGTGGTCGCACATCACCAATCGCCATAGTGCGCATTGTGGCCGTTGGAACATCATCTTCATCTATGTCATCAAGATCAACTTGCTCTCTTGGAGAGCTATTAGTCTCATCAAATACAACGTCGCTAGAGACTTCAACCAAACCCGATGATTTGTTGAAGACTCTATACGCCTCTGTATTTGAGTCATACCCTAGTAAAAACCCTTCTACTGCTTTGGGAGCAAATTTAGAATGTCTACCTTTCTTCACCAGAATGTAACATTTGCTCCCAAATACACGAAAGTAAGAAACGTTGGGTTTGTTACCGGTAAGGAGTTTGTAGGAGGTCTTCTTGAGAAGGTGATGCAGATAGAGCCGGTTTATGGCGTGGCAAGCTGTGTTCACAGCTTCCGACCAAAACCGCTTGGGCATCTTGAACTCTCCAAGCATCGTCCTCGCCATGTCGATAAGCGTCCTGTTCTTCCTCTCTACCACACCGTTTTGCTGTGGTGTGTAGGGAGCGGAGAACTCATGCTTGACGCCTTCCTCCTCAAGATACTCCTCAACTTGTAGGTTCTTGAACTCAGACCCGTTGTCGCTTCTTATCTTTTTCACCTTCAGCTCAAATTCGTTTTGAGCCCTCCTTAGAAAGTGCTTTAGGGTCCCTTGGGTTTCTGATTTATCCTACAAAAAGAACACCCAAGTGAAGCGGGAAAAGTCATCAACAATTACAAGACCACACTTACATCCCCCGATGCTAAGGTAGGCGACGAGTCCGAAGAGGTCCATGTGAAGAAGCTCCAGTGGTCTTGATGTTGTCATCACATTCTTGTTGTGATGAGTGCTTCCCACCTGTTTCCCTGCCTGACAAGCTGCACAAGGTCTATCTTTCTCAAAACAAACATTAGTTAGTCCTAACACATGTTCTGCCTTTAGAAGTTTATGAAGGTTCTTCATCCCAACATGTGCTAGACGGCGATGCCACAGCAATCCCATACTAGTCTTAGCTATTAAGCATGCATCTAGATCGACCTCCTCTTTTGAAAAATCAACTAAGTAGAGTTTGCCGTCTAATACACCCTTAAAAGCTAATGAACCATCACTCCTTCTAAAGACAGATACATCTATATTAGTAAATAGACAATTATAACCCATGTTACATAATTGACTCACGCACAATAAGTTGTACCCGAGCGATTCAACTAAGAACACATTGGAGATAGAATGCTCTGATGAAATGGCTATCTTTCCCAATCCTTTAATCTTGCCTTGGTTCCCATCTCCAAAGATGATTGAATCCTGGGAATCCTTGTTCTTGACGTAGGAGGTGAACGTCTTCTTCTCCCCCGTCATGTGGTTTGTGCATCCGCTGTCGATAATCCAGCTTGAGCCCCCGGATGCATAAACCTGCAAGGCAATTTACACTTGGGTTTTAGGTACCCAACTATTGTTGGGTCCTACAAGGTTAGACACAATAACTTTAGGAACCCAAATGCAAGTTTTGTCTCCCTTGCATTTGGCTCCCAACTTCCTAGCAACCACTTTTTCATTCTTACATGAAAGCGCAAATGAAGTATTGCAAGCATGGTAAATGGTAGAAGGTCCATTGCACATTCTCCTAGGCACATGAGGCGCAACATTACTTCTTCTAGGCCTACTTCTACCATGCACAAAAGTAGAGCTAGATGCAAACATAGCATGTGAATCATTATAAGCAACATTAATATGACTCTTATTATGACTAGCAATTTTCCTATCATAAATAAAAGCATGGTTTCTTTGAGGACTACTAGCCATAGGGGCCTTCCCTTTCTCCTTAGTGAGAATGGGAGTCTTTTGGCTTGTTAAGTTCTTGGTTTCCCTTCGAAAACCAAGTCCATCCTTAATTGAGGGGTGTCTACCAACAGTGTAGGCAACCCTAGCAAACTTTAATTTAACAAAATCATTTTTGCAAGTCTTAAGTTGAGCATTAAGACTTGCCACTTCATCATTCAACTTAGTAATAGAAATAAGATGTTCATTACATGCATCAACATCAAAGTCCTTACATCTATTACAAATACTAACATGCTCTACACATGAATTTATTTTACTAACTTCCTCTAGCTTAGCATTTAATTCATCATTTAAACTCCTAAAACTAGAGACAGATTCATGGCAAGCAGACAATTCAGAGGATAGCACTTCATTTCTTTTAATTTCTAAAGCAAGAGATTTTTGAACACTAATAAATTTGTCATGCTCTTCATACAAAATATCTTCTTGCTTTTCTAGCAATCTATCCTTTTCATTAAGGGCATCAATTAATTCATTAATTTTGTCTACTTTGTTTCTATCTAAGCCTTTAAACAAATCAATATAGTCTACTTCATCATCAGATGACTCTTCATCACTAGAAGAAGTATACTTTGGAGTGTTCCGAATACATACCTTCTTTTCCTTAGCCATAAGGCACGTATGGTGTTCATTGGGGAAGAGTGAAGATTTGTCAAAGGCCGAGGCAGCCAATCCTTCATCATCGGAGTCAGATGAAGAGCAGTCAGAATTCCATTCCTTTCCAAGATGCGCCTCGCCCTTCGCCTTCTTGTAATTCTTCTTCTTCTCTTTCTTCCCATACTTTTTTTGTTCCTGGTCATTATCATTATCGGGACATTGAACTATGAAATGACTAGTCTTATCGCATTTGAAACAGGAGCGCTTTCCCCTTGCTTTGTCCTTGTTGGGGTACTCCTTGCATCCTTTCAGTGCGGTCTTGAAGCGCTTGATGATTAGGGTCATCTCATCTTCGTTTAGCCCGGCAGCCTCAACTTGTGCTACCTTGCTTGGTAGTGCCTCCCTGCTGCTTGTTGTTTTGAGAGCAACCGGTTGTGGCTCGTAGACGGGTAGTGGACCATTAAGCGCATCGTGTACGTATCGTGCTTCTTTCACCATCATGCGCCCGCTCATGAATTTTCCAAGAATCTCCTCGGGCGTCATCTTGGTGTACGTGGGGTTTTCATGAATAAGATTGACAAGATGGGGGTCAAACCGGGTGTGACATAAGTGGTATCAGAGCCGTGTTGACTGTAGGACCGCTAACCTAGAGTAGAATGGTCGTTCTAAGGATTATGGACCTCTGTCACTGCCTTGACTTTGGTACCCCTTCAAAAGTTGGTTAGCGGCAACCCCCAGTCGGCTGCCTGTGAAGGCCGTGTTATCTACGTTTCTTTTCCGCACTTTGATTTATTGTAAGAACTATATGGACGTCTCAGACGTATGATGTAATCGACTATTATTTCCCCTTTTAATACTATTTGAGCACTGTGTGATGATGTCCATGTTTTATGTTGTTTGATGCACCATGCCGAACCGTGCATTCTTTTGGATTGATTGAGAACGTGGATGCATTCATCTAGGAAGATCGGATTTCGAAAAGGAGATAATCTTTTCTTTTTCTTTTTCTTTCTTTCTCTCTCCCTCTTCCCCTTTCTCTCTCTCCCGCGCCGTGGGCCCCTTGGCCGGCCCAGCCGCCCCTTGGCCGACCCAAGCCCCCGCGCCCCCCCTCTTGGGCCTGGATAGGCCCAACCGCCCCCACCCCTCCCCTTTTCCCAAAACCCCCTCTCCCTCTCCCTCCCTCTCTCTCATTCTCTCCCTAGCCGCCACCCTCTACCCCCTGCCCTAGCCACCGTCCCCTTGCTCGGCCGCCGCCCTCGCCGTAGGCCACCCGCGCCGGTGAGCCCCCCCTCCTCTCTCCTCTCTCCTCCCTTCTCCCCTCCTCTCCCCCTCCCCGTCCGGCCATGGCCCGGCCGCCTGGCCACCCTGGCCGCGCCGCCCTGGCCCCGGCCGCCCCCAGCCGCGCGCCCGGCCGCCCCCGGCCGCCCCCGGCCCGCCCCAGCCGCCCCCCAGCCAGCCCCGGCCGCCCCCCTGGCCGCCCTTGGCCGCGCGCCGAAAGAAAGAAAAAGAAAAAGAAAAGATTATCTCCTTTTCGAAATCCGATCTTCCTAGATGAATGCATCCACGTTCTCAATCAATCCAAAAGAATGCACGGTTCAGCATGGTGCATCAAACAACATAAAACAATTTTAGGGTTTTTCTTTACACGGGAATTCCAAACCGAATCCCGCTAGCTTTGGAAAAGATCAAGGTCTAGCGAGGGGAAAAAGAAAAAGAAAAGGTAACGCCCGAATTTGGCGAGTAAAGAAAAGAAAAAAATTCAACTGCAAAATTCGGGGCGTTACAATTACAGTAAATGACCTTAGCATGAGTCGGACGACATCATGATCCGTCCATCTTGTGCTTTCGTAGCTTCATATTTTGTTGACCAGGGTCTTGAGCCTGTTGTAGGTTTGCGTTGGCTCCTCTCCCCTGATCATCACAAATCTCTCTAGCTCGCCTTCCACCAACTCCATTTTGGTGATCATGGTGGCGTCGTTTCCCTCATGAGATATCTTGAGGGTGTCCCAGATTTGCTTGGCGTTGTCCAAGCCGCTCACCTTGTTGTATTCATCTCTGCACAAAGATGCTAGCAAAACAGTGGTAGCTTGTGCATTCTTATGAATTTGTTCATTTATCATTACAAGGTTATCCGTACTATCGAAATGCATTCTATTTTCCACAATTTCCCAAATGCTAGGATGGAGAGAAAATAGATGACTACGCATTTTATGACTCCAAAATGAGTAATCCTCTCCATCAAAGTGTCGGGGTTTTCCAAGAGGAATAGAAAGTAAATGGACATTTGAATTGTATGGAATACGGGAATAATCAAAGGAATAGTTTTGATTAACCGTCTTTTTCTTTGACGAAGAATCATCGTCGTCGTCGTCTCTTAGTGAAGAAGAAGATGCATCGCTGTCGTAGTAGATGATCTTCTTGATGCGCCGCTTCTTCTTCCTGTCCTTCTTCTTGTGACTCGAGCCCGAGTCAGTGGGCTTGTCGTCCCTTGGCTCGTTGAAGAGGGACTCCTCCTTGTCGTTGACCACCATCCCCTTTCCCTTAGGTTCCATCTCTTCGGGCGGTTAGTCCCTTAGATGAAGAGTACGGCTCTGATACCAATTGAGAGCACCTAGAGGGGGTGAATAGGTGATCCTGTAAAATCAAACACTAAATTCCCACAAACTTGATTATAAAGATATTAGTGCGAGTTAATCAAGTCTATGAGGCGAGCTCTTGCGAACACAGACAATCAAAGAGAGAGCAATCACAAGAGACACGCGATTTTATCCTGTGGTTCGGCTAAGTAACATTTGCCTACTTCCACGTTGTGGCGCCCCAATGGACGAGGGTTGCACTCAACCCCTTTCAAGTGATCCAATGATCAACTTGAATACCACGGTTTTCTTCCTTATAGTTTTCTTCCCGTTTGCGAGGAATCTCCACAAGTTGGAGCCTCTCGCCCTTACAAGATTGATCACAAAGAACACACAAGAGTAATGTTGGGAAGAGCAACACACACAAGACTCAAAAACGTAGCACACCCACGCACACAAGTGAAGACTTGAGCTCAAATGACAACACAGGGAGTTCTCGACTCGAATGGAGCTCAAATCTCTAACACAACAAAGCGAATGCGCGGGAGCAGAGTCTGGATGCCTTAGAATACTTAGTGAATGCTTGGGTGACTCCTCCATGCGCCTACGGGTCCCTTTTATTGCCCCAAGGTAGCTAGGAGCCGTTGAAGACAATCTTGGAAGGCTAATCTTGCCTTCTGTCGTGTGGTGCACCAGACAGTCCGGTGCACCATCGGACAGTCACTGTAGCTGTCCGTTGCGCGATTGCCTTCCAAATAAGGTGTAGTCGACCGTTGCAGCTTCGGGCTTGATGGTGCACCGGACACTGTCTGGTGCATACCAGACAGTCCGGTGCCCCCTGCCGACCGTTGGTGCGAGCCACGCGTCGCCATCGGATTGCGCGACCGACTGTTGCGCCGATGACCGTTGGCTCACCGGACAGTCCGGTGCACCACCGGACAGTCCGGTCAATTATAGTCGTACGCCACTGATCTTTTCTCGAGAGCGGCCTTTTCACCGGAGACCATCCTGACGCACTGGACACTGTCCGGTGCACCACCGGACAGTCTGGTGTGCCAGACTAAGCTGAGTTTTGGCTGCACCGAGCCAAGTCCTTTTAGTTTCTTTTCTTCTTCTTTTCTCACTGTTTCTAGCACTTAGATAACTTCATTAGTATTCAAAAACAAATGTACTAAGTCTAGAAACATACCTCATGCCTTATTTTTTCAATCTTTGGCATATTAGGACTTAAAGAATATGTGTTGGGCACTTAATCACCAAAACATTATAGAAATGGCCCAAAGGCACATTTCCCTTTCAATAAAGCACAATGTCTAAGCACACCATGATTAAGAAGTATTTTCTTAGGTACACTAAAGGAAACAACATTTTAAAGCATAAAGCACCTAAGCCAAGATACTAACAATTGAAAGGCAAGAACATAGCTATGATCACAATCAATGGAACTTCAAGATATTCAATGAAATTGCATAGTTCCATCCTTCATACCTTTGCCTTTTACCTGAATGCCATGAGATTCATTCTTTTTAGGTAGTGTGGAGTGAGAGCACCTGTTGTCACCAATTGAGGGCTCCTTATGCTCATGCACCTCATAGCTCGAGAGGGTGCATTAGAGACACAACATGGATTTCTTGTTTTGGTATACACAGAGTACCAAGACAAAGTAATCATGTGAAATGGACTAAACAAAACTATCATGCTTGCACATAGGTTAATACATAATCATTAAAAACCACACAACATGATTTACAAAAAGATACAGGTTTAGCCACATACACCAAGAGAGTTAATTATGGTAAATATATCAAATGAAAAGCTACCCATTGAATGATTCAAGAGATATAACCTATAAAGCACACAGTCATGATTGAGCAAGCATGATTATTGTAAGGAAAATGGATCCCAGGCCTTTTGGCTAATTGAGATTTGGTGTTTGATGATTAACACAACCTGTGGACTAATATGTTTGCTAGTGTTTATAATTATAGTTCATAGGATGCGAAGAGAATTGGACCAAGCAATGAGGATGCAACACCTCAAAAGAAGACATAAAAAGGTGCATAGGAGTCCAATACTCAAGAACAAAAGAAGCCCGAAGAAATCAGCAAAGGAATCCAAGATGCGGGCTGTCAGCCAACGCCTGGTGGCGCACCGGACAGTGCTGTCCGGTGAACCACCGGACAGTCTGCGCAGAGAGGCCACAGACAGGCGCTCTCTGGCTGTAGCACCGGTCTGTCCGGTGGAGCACCGGACAGTCGGCACCGAACTGTCCGGTGTGCACCGGACAGACGGCAACGGTCGGATCCAACGGTCGACTGCTACAGGCGCCAACGGTCGGCTGACGTGGCGTGCACCGGACACTGCACAGTGGCTGTCCGGTGGTGCACCGTACTGTCCGGTGCACCCGACGATAGAAAGCTGCTGCTTTCTGTCCAACGGCTAGTTTGGGGTTTGGAGGCTATAAATACCACCCCAACCGGCCATTCTCTAGTGTGGGAGCCCAAGCAACATACCAAGACACATAGTGCATATTTCCAAGAGCTCAAACACCCAAGTGCTTAATAGAATCACTCGGTGATTAGCGTAGGTGCTTTGCGAAGTGCTTAGGTTAGTTAGACCGCTTTAGCGCTTGCTCTAGGTGAACCCTAGTTAGTTGAGTGAGTTTTGTAAAACCACACAACCCCTCGGCTCTTGTGTGAGTCATTGTAATTGTACTGAGTGGGGCGAGAGTCTTGCGAGACCATGACAACTGTGTTTGTGTCACGGCTGCCACCGTGTACCGGAGGGAACGAGGCCCGCAGCGTTTCGGCCGGAAGCTCGATAGTGGAGACGGCGGGGAGCGTCCGAGAGGAGCCGGAAGCGGAGCACCACTTGAGCGTGGAGAAGGCCCGCGACTCTCTATGGAGTTACTCGACCGTGGTGCTTGGCCCTCGCGTGGGCTTCCCTTTGTGTAGGGGCACCAACGAGGATTAGTCGGGACCTTGCGTGGTTCCGGATACCTCGGTAAAAATACCGGCGTCATCCACGAGAGTTTACTTCTCTACTTTGCTCTTTAAGTTTTCGCATTTATATTAAGCATTTAAGTTTCAATCTTGTATTCATACTTATTTAGTGTAGATTGAAACTTAGCCTTTGCGGTAGAGATAGAAACACTTAGACAAAACCTAGTTTGCTCATTCCAGTTTGATTATTTGCATAGGTTTTGCTCTAGGGATTTAATTGTGGCCTAGTCTAGTAAAAGTTTTAGAAGTCCTAATTCACCCCCCCCTCTTAGGCGTCACCCGTTTCCTACAAGTGGTATCAGAGCCTGGTTTGGCTCATTTGAAACGCTTTAGCTTCACCGCTAAAAGAGCCGACGCTTTTTAGAGGAAGGGATGGATACCCATTGGCCACCACACTTCGACGGCACTAACTTCCCATATTATAGTGCTAGAATGGCTTGTTACCTAGAAGCCGTTGATCTAGGTGTTTGGAGAGTCACTCGTGACGGGATGAAACCCCTCAAGAATCCTGAGAAACCCACCACGAGTGAGGAAAAAGAAATTCATTTAAATGCTAGAGCCAAAAATTGCTTGTATGAATCTCTTAGCATGGATATTTTTAATCAAGTATTTACCTTGAAAACTACTAATGAGATTTGGCTAAAATTGCATGAGCTCCATGACGGCACATCCAATGTCTGTGAGCAAAAACATTGCCTAGTCTTAAATGAGTATAATTCTTTTGCTATGAAAGATGATGAGCTTGTTAGAGACATGTATTCTCGTTTGAATCTAATTATCAATGAGCTCAATTCGATTGGCATTAATAAGCTAGGTGATGCGGACATTGTGAGGAAGATTATCTCCCTGCTACCACAACAAAGATATGGGAGCATCATCACCATCCTTCACAATATGGAGGACTTGAGCAACATGACCCCGACCATTGTGATTGGGAAAATCGCGGCCTTTGAGATGTCGCGAAAAATGAGTCGGGGAGAGGAGCCAACTCCCTCAAGGCCTTATGCTTTTGCATGTGATGATAGGAAGGGCAAAAAGAAGGCTCCCACTCCAAGTTCCTCAAGTGAAGAAGAGGAAGAAGAAGAAAGTGATGATGATGAAGATAATCAACCATGCACATCATCCTCCGAGGATGAAGAAACAATCCAACGCGTTGGAAAGGTAATGAGGATGATCCGCAAGATAAATCTAATGGATGTGCCCCTGCAGGTCGAGGATCTTCTCTTTAACATTGACAGGAAAAAGCAAAGGAAGAGAGGATGCTTCGCATGTGGGGAGAAGGGCCACTTCAGGAACAACTGTCCAAATATGGCCAAACCCAAAAAGGAGAGGAGCAAAGGCAAGGCGCTAACAAGTGTTAGAACTTGGGATGATTCTTCAAGTGAAGATGAACCTTCAAGGACACGCAGCCACCGATCCTCATCACGCTCATCACGGTCGTCACACAAATGCCTTATGGCAGGAGGTAACTCAAGCATTCCATCCTCTAGTGATGAAAGTAGTAGTGATGATGAAGGTGAGGGAAAGCCCTCTCTAGATGAGCTTGCGGAAGCCGTAGAATTTTTCTAGGATGTTTGCACTAAGCAAAAAGCTCAACTTAAAACTTTGAAAAATAAGTTGGTTAGCTCTCAAAATGATTACAAAGGTTTGCTAGAAAAATTTGAAACTTTTGCAAACCTAAATAGTGAGCTATCAACTAAAATTGAGCTATTAGAATCTAGTGCTCCATCCACTGCTACCGATGATAGTCTTATTAAAAAGAATGAAAAACTTAAGGCTAAGCTAGCTAGCTCCCAAGAAGCTATTGAAAATTTGCTAGAGAAAATGGAAATTCTTAGCATACACAATAATGAGCTAACTACTAAGCTAGAAAACATTGCTAGCACCCCAGCAGCATCTTTAATTGAAATACCTGAAATAATTAAGAAAGATGCTTCTACTTCATGCTTTGATTTAATTGATGATTCTAACCCCTGCAACCAAGTTGTTGTTGAGAATATTGTTGTAGAGACATGTTCAGATGAGGTTGCAAAGGAAAATGAACAATTAAAGCAAGAAGTGGCTCGCCTTGGCAAGGCTTTGTATGACAAGAAAGGCAAAGCCAAACAAATCCGACCTCCACAGGATAACACCACTGCGGGAGTGAACAAGCCTATGGAGGGAGAAATTGCGATTTGTAGGCTATGCCACAAGGAAGGCCACAAGTCTTTCCAATGCAAGGCGATGACCGGGGATAAACAAAGGCAAAAGCTCAAGCAAAAGCCATCAAGCAAAATCTCCAACACCTACATCAAAAAGGTAGACAAAAAGGCTGCTACACCATATTTAATCAAGAAGAAAAAGAATGGAAAGGTGATAGCAATCAAGGCCAACAAGCAAGCCAACAAAGGAAAGGGGGCCAAACGCATCTGGGTGCCAAAGGAAATAATTTCAACCATGAAAAGCACCAAGAAGGTTTGGATCCCGAAAGGGAAGTGAGTGGACTGAAGGTCCTCGAGAAATTTGGAGACCTGGCAAATTTGGGATGTATATCATGGGATACATCATATTGGATCAAGTTTATTGCCAAGTGGGTTAGCAAAAATTTTGGACCCAAATTTCCCACCCATGACTAAGGTAACTAGACTTATTGTATCTCTTGTTTTTTGATATGCGTATCTATTTACCTTGTATCTAGTTTACCTTTCTTGCCTAGTATTACATTTGTTATTTACTTTTGTTTAAAATTATGCATACTAGGTAAATCACATGGAAGGATTGCTTGCTTTCAATTCATATAACTTAAGCAAACCTACATGGTTTAAAATGTTTAGTTAAAGCACGGCACATAGCTTTTATATCACTCCATAGTAAATGATGCATCAATTGAAAGTTTTTTATTTCTACAAGTTGTATCATTTAACTTATATGTGCTAAAGTTCGGATTATGGATAATTTGCCCCTTTTGATATCAAATCAAAGTGCATGTCTCCTACAAGTATTCAAAACTTGTATGCACACCTTTAGGGGGAGATTACTCTATAATCTAACACTTTGAGACTAACACCTTTTCAAGTCTATTTCATGTGATAGTCTCATTGTAAGGAAAATAAGGTCCCCAGAGAAAGACAACAATCTTCCACTGCAAAATCTCCAAGAACTCTCATGTCTCTCAAGCTCGCCATTGACTTTCAATTGGTATCTTTTGAGACTATATCTAGTATCATTTACATGTCTTCTCCAACATTTTATTAGACTACATTTCATATCATATGCTTCCGTGTTGCTAAAAATGCATAAGTACTTAACTCATATTCTGTTACCTATGCATAAGGGAAGCTAGTCTTTTCGAATCATGTCTTGCACCTTTAATTTTCACATGCTTTTTCCTAAGTAGAGGATCTCTGTCGGGGGGGTATTTCTTCATCTCTAAAAAGGGGGAGAAACTTCTTTCTAAAGAGAACACTCATTTAGGGGGAGTAATCCTTTCAACTGGTATCATTCATGTGGTTTAATTTAATATCCTTCTAGTGGTATCATTTGATAAAATTCTTGATGAGGGCAAGCTTTTATTTACTTCCTACATGCTTTTAATGTCTTCCTTTTCGGTGGTTAATGCCAAAGGGGGAGAAGTTTAGGGACCAAAGCAATGAAAACTATATCAAACACCAAACACCACCAATTTAAAATTTTATATCTACAAATGGTTTTTCAAGTGGTTTTGGTTATTTGGTCCAAAAATAGGAAGTAAGTGAATTATGGAGTTAGGGGGAGGCTTAAGTCCAAAATATCACATTGTGGGGACAATCATGCATCTTAGCAAGTAGATTGCATAATTTAATTCAAAAACTTGTATTATTTGCTTGCTTTGGTTATGTTGTCATCAATCACCAAAAAGGGGGAGATTGTAAGGAAAATGGACCCCAGGCCTTTTGGCTAATTGAGTTTTGGTGTTTGATGATTAACACAACATGTGGACTAATATGTTTTCTAGTGTTTATAATTATAGTTCACAGGATGCGAAGAGAATTGGACCAAGGCAATGAGGATGCAACACCTCAAAAGAAGACATAAAAAGGTGCATAGGAGTCCAATACTCAAGAACAAAAGAATCCCGAAGAAATCAGCAAAGGAATCCAAGATGCGGGCTGTCAGCCAGCGCCTGGTGGCGCACCAGACAGTGTTGTCCGGTGTGCACCGGACTGTCCGGTGAACCACCGGACAGTCTGCACAGAGAGGCCACAGACAGGCGCTCTCTGGCTGTAGCACCGGTCTGTCCGGTGGAGCACCGGACAGTCGGCACCTGTCGGTGTTTTAGGTCCGACCGCACACCTGGGGTTGCCCCTCGAGGTGTTTTAGGAGTAGGACGGTGTCACCGACTGTAGCAGAATGGTTCGTGCCAGATGCACGAGAGACAATGGACAGTGTTTACAGGTTCGGGCCGCTTTGAGATGCGTAACACCCTACGTCCTGGCGAATGTGCTTTGTGTAACGGGTTACAAGGTAGAGAGTTGTAGTGGATGGGTGAGTAGAAGTAGAGTTGGGATCGATTGTTCTGAAGGGGTGCTCCCCGGGCCTTATATATTTGACCGTGGGGCAATACATGTGGATATGATAACAACGTGCACCTAAAAGATAGTGAACTGTTCGGGTCTATCTTCCTATGATTCTGCCGACCTATCCTCGCCTAGTTCCGTTGCATGGGGCTCCAGCGCGGGAAAGTCGGATCTTCTGTTGTGGTTTCTTGCTCAACGCTATGGGGCCGTCTGGTCTTGCATCGATCTGCTTTACTGATTGTCCCTCCCCTGTTCCATGAAGGAATGACCTTATGATGTATTGGGCCCTTGGGCCTTTCGTGAGGTCTTTTACCCTTCCGGTGGACCCGGGGGATATCTGTCCCCCACAAGCCCTCGATCTTTGGGTTGATTTCGAGATAATCGGCCCAAAGATCCTAGGCCCAACTTGCAGGCTTTGTTTACGACAAGAAATGCTTCTCGGGCAGTTTGGTGAAAACGATTTCTTACTGTCTTCTTCTGCTTTGCTTCACTCAAAATCTGTAGTTTTGCCTCATACTTGTGCCTTAGAGGTCGGCATTTCATTTTGTAGGACCTTAAATTTCATTGGGTGCACCGGAGGTGCGCCCAATGGGTGTAGCCCCCGAGCTTCGAGTGAATTCTGGATAATAATCCACTCGAAGGTCTTCATCAGAAATCACTTTTATTTCCCACTTGCACTTTGGTTGGAGGTCAGCCTTGTCTTTAATCTTGCCCTATGTCTTAGAAGTCGGCATTATCTTGGCTTGAAATGGTGATCCATGGGTGCACCCAATGGGTGTAGCCCCGAGCTTTGAGTGGATTTTTGAAAACAATCCTCTCAAAGGTCTTTACTTCGTGTCCTTTTGCCGAGAGTCATATTTTCTCTCTTTTTTTTGAATGCCTTAAAAGTCGACATTAAGTCATCCATATTATGCTTTTAGAGGTCAGCATTATGTCATCAATATTATGCATCCGAGGTCAGCATGTATTTTGTCTTTTGCAGCCGAGTTCGTGATCCGCCCATATCTTGCTAGGTGGTGCAATTTATTTGCTCTGCGACTGATTGGACATTTGATGGACGTTCCCTGGCTAGTCTTCATGTCGCTTCCGTCGGTCAGATTTTGTACTTCACCGGCTATATTTGTCTTTCCTTTGATCCTTACTGATATCTCATTTTTGTCTTGAGGTGTTCATTGCACGCCCAGCACGGATGTGACAGTTTTTGAAAAATATACTGATAATTCCTAGGTGTCCCCCCCAATGGGTGTGGGCAAGGAACGGCTTGGTACGCCGAGCGTTTTAGCCGGCTGCTTCTGAGTAGTAATGTGATGTGACGGCGAGAGTAATCATATCACCCGCGCTGTTGATTGGAGTCCCAATGGGTGTTGCGTTGCGTGAAACGGCGTCAGCTGTGCGTCTTCAGACGGGTTGAAGTGTGTATTGAATGCTTCGCGACTGTTAAGTGACCGCGGTTGGAGGTGAGCGGTTGCCTTCTTCTTCTATAAATAGTGCCTTTGCCTCTCTGGTTTTTTCACATCTCTTGTTGTTCTCCACTGCTTGCTTTCTTCCTCTCCTTGCATTTCCGCCATGGGCAAGAAACGCAAGCGCGAGCCGACTCCTCCGTCTGAGGACTTTGGTGACTCGGAATACTCAGAGGAGGAGTTCTCCTCTGAGTCCGAGGGGTCTCCAGCTCCCGTCCCTCCCCCAGCGTCGTCCGATGACTCGGACGACTCTCAGGGGATCGCCGCGGAGGTCTGGACTTACATCCGGGCCGTCGAGCGCTCCGGGCTCGTGGGCTCGGATGAGTCGGAGTACTCCTCGGACGAGGAGGACTCGTCCGAGGAGGACGGTGGCGGCGGTGGCGAAGGCGATGACGACGACGATGACGACGACGATGACGGAGGCGATGGCGGTGACGACGGAGGCGATGGCGGCGACGATGACGGTGACGGTGGCGACGGCAGCAGCAGGGGCGGCGACGGCGACAGCAGGGGCGGCAATGGCGGCAGCAGGGGTGGCAACAAGGCCAGTGGCTAAATGCCACTAGTTTTTAAATATTAGTATAGATTAGAAGTAGTATAGTGAAATAATGTAGTAGTGTTAGTAATGTAGAGTAGTATAGTGTAGCGTAGTAGTAGTAGTAGTAGTAGTAGTAGTAGTAGTAGTAGTAGCAGTAGTTGTAGTAGTAGTATCACTAGTTGTATTAGTAGTAGGGAAGTATCAACTCATAATGAGTTGATTTGTAAGTATGACAACTTCCCTTAATGAAGAATAGTTTCGTCTCCTCTATGCAGATTATCTTGTTGTCGTGTTTGTGGCATAACTTAGAGTTTTTGAACCATTCCTCCGCCCGCCTTATTTATGAAGTTGACTCCTTTGGGATTAAATAACTCGGGCATCACACCGACGCTTTTAGGGGTGATGGTCGAGCCATTATTGTCAACATTTGCGCTTATGAAGTAGCGTTCGAGTGATGACGAAGCTGTGTCAGCGACGGAATAACTGATGACCGCGTCGGCGTTTTAGAGGAAACTGCCGAGTGACTTATGACATCGTCGGCGTTTTAGAGGTAACTGCCGAGTGACTTATGACGTCGTCGGCGTTTTAGAGGTAACTGCCGAGTGACTTATGACGTCGTCGGTGTTTTAGAGGTAACTGCCGAGTGACTTATGACGTCGTCAGCATCTTAGAGGTAACCGCCGAGCGACTGGAGGTAACATCGGCGTTTTAGAGATAACAGCCGAGTTAGAACCGGTTGCGCCGGCCATTTTGAGGATAATAGCCGAGTGATGATGTGGCGCACCGGGGTTTTTAGATGTAACCGCCGGATGCCGACGTGGCACGCCGGTGTTTTAGAGGTAACTGCCGGGTGCTGACTAGGTGCTTTTGGAGACGGTATCTGACTCGGGAATATCCCGCATAAACTGCGCTTTCAGCCGCCTCTGCTTTCCGTGCCCTAGTTCTTGCTTTCCTGCCTCCAGATCCTCTCTGCAATTCGGCCCTCGCTCGGGGAAATTCCTGATGATGAACGGCAAGTCCACTTTGAGGTGCCTTTGGATCCTAGTGATGTGGAAATAAGTGCTATGCTTGATTTGCTGGCTGAGGACTCTCCTGATGCTGCTCCTGCCAGGACATTGGTGGTGGCACCTCTCCCAGAAGCTGGTACAACTTTGGATATTCAGAAGCCTGCCGGTGCTCGCCCGAGACGCCCTTGCCGAGCCAAACAACTTGATCCTTCTGCTGATGAGCAGAAAAAGAAAAAGAGACATCTTCAGCAAGTATCTAGTTTGGATCGGGGCGCTGGTCCTTCGGTTCCTGCTGCTGAGGAGGTTCCCTTGCCTAAATTTATTGACGCTGACCCCAATGGGGGTGCTCCATCTGCTGCTGATCCCAATGGGTGTGCTGCCTATGTTGCTGATGAAAACGACAGGGAGGAAGAAGATGAGGTCCCTCTAACTCGGAAGAACAGTCGGCAGTATATTGTCAGTGGGGAGAGTAGTGGGGTTCCTTCTCCTGCTCTGTCAGCTCTCGTTGGCCTACAGGAGTTATCTCTAGCAAACTTTGATCAGACTCTAGAGGATATGGTTCCGAAGAACCTTTTATCAGAGCCAGCGGATGATGGTGTGATGGAGGTTTGTGCTGACGTGCTCGATGCTGGGTTGAGGTCATCCCGCGCCTCATCGACCTTAGAGCACTGTCTTGAGGGTCAGGAGACTGACTTGGGTCATCTCGGTCCCATGGAAGTAGCTGAGGGGCTTTCAGCCTTAGAGGTAGTTACTGCAGAGAACCTGGCCCTCAGGGATGGTATTGACGCTTACCCAGCCCCCGAGAGTGTTGCCGAGGGTGACTCGGCTCGGGTGGGAAGTGCAAGTTACTGCCCAGCCCCCGAGGGTACTGCTGGAGATGATCCGGCTCACGTGGGTAGCGCGAACTATGACCCAGCCCCCGAGGGTGTCCGAGCGGGGTCTCCCTCTTGTACTTCCATGGACGTTCATGCGGAATCGCCTCCGCACTCTGGCTGCATGGTGGTAGCCCAAGCTTTGGACTAGGGAGTCGCTTTAGAGGGCAGTGTCCCCGCTGGTCAAGTTTTGAGCTCTGTTGATGGCACTGAGTTGGTTCCTGCTGGTTTGTTGCAAGCTGCTTCGGGTGGCGACCTTACGCCCGGTCATCAATTGCTCTCTCATGATTTGGGAGTCCCTTCGTTCTTCTCCAATCTCCAGGTACTATGATATATTCTGTCTTGACTTTTGTACCGTATGAACTGCTGTCATTACATTTGTCTGTTCTCCTTATCAGGCTCTGGTGGACGGGATGGCTAGCCAGCTGAGGTTGCAGGGTGCTTCTGTTCCAGAAGGAGCTTTGTCTCTTGCACGTTGGAATCCGGTGTTACTTCAACAGCGTGTCTCTGTCTTGGAAACGGTGAATGCTAGTTAGTGCTCTTTTGACTCCTTTCGTCTACCTTATTGGACTGCCTTACATTCTGACCCTTTTTGTTTGATTGTCTCCTGCTAGATATGACCCAGAAAATTTCCTCTCTTGAAGTAAAACATTCTCGAGATCAGGCTGAATTGGTCCAGCGGTGTTCTGATTTTGAAGAAAAGTATTCTCAAAGCCAGACTGAACTAGCCCAGGTCTCTGCTGCCCTAGATGACGCCAATGCACTGAGCTCTTCCCTTCGCGCTCAGCTTGATTCTGAGAAGGTCACTTATGAAACTGTGCTTTGCATTGCTGTGTTCCTATTACTTGTTTGATGTTTGAAGGAGTTGATTCTTGTTTGTAGGAAGAAAAAAGTGTCCTTGCTGTGTCTCGTGACAATCTTGACAGATTGTATCGCGACTCTAGCAACTCGTTGACCATCCTGGAGAGGAGTCATCGCTTCACCATGGAGGAGTTAGATAACCTTCGCTGTAGGCTGCAGGAATCCACAGATGACGTGATCCGTCTCAGGCAGTTGATATCGGCTAAGGATGCTACTATCAAAGAACTCTGTGCTTCCAAGAAATCCATCGCCCAGGAGCTAGAAAACGCTCAATTGGCTGCCAAGGTTGCTGAAGAAACTTCCATTATTCTGAGAGCCCAGCGCGACAGAGCCATGGATAAGGCCATTCGGGCGGGACGAATCTTGATGAGGAGACCCGGTGTGGTTGTTCCTGAAGATATAAGGGCTGACGTGAATGCTGCTCCTGATGCCTCAAGTCGCCCTTCCTCGTCGGTTGCTCCTGAGAAGGATGTCACGAAATAGAGAAATATTTTGCGTGCTTTGAGCGTGCGGTTAGCATGATCAGACATTTGTTAGAGGACACCAGTTTAGCCCTTGAATGATATTGTTATTCTCCTATTGTTTTAGAATTCGCTGTAGTAAAAGGTTGTGTGATGGTTTTGAAACTTGTTTACGGGATATAGAAGTCATCCCTATATGAGTAGTCGTAAGCACGTCAGATCGCCTTAAGTCACTGCTGACTTAAGTCGATTGCTTCTGTTAATAGGGCATAGTGGTCATCTCGAGTTACGTAAGCGTGAGCATGTTGCACCATCTTAAGTCATTGCCGACTTAAGCCGATTGCTCCGTTTAGCAGGGCATAGTGGTCACCCCGAGTTAAGTAAGCATGAGCATGTTGCACCGTCTTAAGTCATTGCCGACTTAAGCCGATTGCTCCGTTAGAAGGGCATAGTGGTCACCCCGAGTTAAGTAAGCGTGAGCATGTTGCACCGTCTTAAGTCTTTGCCGACTTAAGCCGATTGCTCCGTTTAGCAGGGCATAGTGGTCACCCCGAGTTAAGTAAGCGTGAGCATGTTGCACCGTCTTAAGTCTTTGCCGACTTAAGCCGATTGCTCCGTTGGCAGGGCATAGTGGTCACCCCGAGTTAAGTAAGAGTGCTAGTCAATCATGAACAAATTGAGTATCTTTGAAGCCTTCTTTATTGATGACATATCTCTCGTTTTGCAGAGTACATCGTTGTCCTGATAGCTTTTGAAATATAGTTAAGGATAAAACTTCCTGAGGTGTTCTACATTCCAGGAATTCCCAATTTCTGTGCCATCCATCTGAGTGAGATGATATGATCCCGGCCAAGTGACTTCGGCTACTATGAATGGTCCTTCCCATAAGGGCGACAACTTGTGCCGTCCCTCCCCCGTTAGAATTCGATGGAGGACGAGATCTCCCACTGAGAAGGATCGTTGTCGCATGGCCTTGTCGTGATAGCGTCTCAGAGTCTGCAGGTATCGTGCTGATTGAATTACTGCGTTCAGTCGTTCTTCTTCGAGTACATCAATGTCCTCCAGCCTAGTAGCTTCGGCTTCTGCTATGCTTTCGAAGACCAACCTCGGCGCCCCGAACTTGAGATCGGCGGGTAATACTGCCTCTGACCCATAGACCATGAAGAAAGGAGTGTTTCCATGTAGAGCTCGGCTAGGTTGGGTTCTTAGGCTCCAAACGACATAGGGCAATTCCCTTATCCACTTTCCTGCGAACTTTTCATTCTTTTCGAAGATCCTTTTCCTAAGTGCCTCCAGTATCATCCCGTTAGCTCGCTCAACCTGCCCGTTGGCTCTCGGGTGCGCTACCGAAGCATACTTGATCTGAATGCTCTTTTGCTCGCAGAAATCGAAGAATTTTGAACTTGTGAAGTTGGATCGTAAATCAGTTATGATATTGTTTGGTATTCCAAATCTGAATATTATGTCTTGTATGAATTCCATGGCCTTGGCTGAGGTTAAGGAAGCAATGGGTTTGAATTCTATCCATTTGGTGAATTTGTCGATCGCTACCAGTACGTGAGTGTATCCTCCTTGAGTTTTCTTGAAAGGTCCAATCATATCCAGTCCCCAGCATGCGAAGGGCCAAGTTACCGGTATGGTCTGCAATTGCTGTGCTGGTAGATGTTGTTGCTTTGACAAGTACTGGCAAGCTTCGCACCTCTGAACTAACTCGGCTGCATCGCTTTTCGCTGTTGGCCAATAGAATCCTGACCTGAAGACCTTCCCGACTAGTGTCTTGGATGCTGCGTGTATTCCGCATTGCCCAGCATGGACATGAGAGCACCTAGAGGGGGGGTGAATAGGTGATCCTGTAAAACTTAAAACTTAAGCCACAAAAACTTGGTTAAGTGTTAGCACAATAATTGCCAGGTGGCTAGAGAGGAGTCCAAACACAATAACCACAAGACATCAATCACAGAGATGGCACGGTGGTTATCCCGTGGTTCGGCCAAGACCAACGCTTGCCAACTCCACATTGTGGCGTCCCAACGGACGAGGGTTGCAATCAACCCCTCTCAAGTGGTCCAAAGACCCACTTGAATACCACGGTGTTTTGCTTGCTTTTCTTAATCCCGTTTGCGAGGAATCTCCACAACTTGGAGCCTCTCGCCCTTACACTTGAAGTTCACAAAGAAGCACAGAGCAAGGGTGGGATTAGCAACACACACAAGACACAAAAATCACAGCAATACCACGCACACAAGTCGCAACGAGAGCTCACACACAACTCAATGAGTTCACCACTCAACTAGAGCTCTAATTGCTATTGCAAAGAATCAAAGGCGCGGGATCGAGGTCTTGGTGCTTAGGAATGTTGTAGGAATGCTTGGTGTGTTCCTCCATGCGCCTATGGGTCCCTTTTATAGCCCCAAGGCAGCTAGGAGCCGTTGAGAGCATTCTAGGAAGGCTGATCTTGCCTTCTGTCGACTGGCGCACCGGACAGTCCGGTGCACACCGGACACTGTCTGGTGCCCGATTTCCTTCCAAAAATGGCGCAGTCGACCATTGGCAGCCTGAGAGCCGTTGGCGCACCGGACATGTCCGGTGCACACCGGACAGTCCGGTGCCTCCTTCTAGCCGTTGGCTCGGCCACGTGTCACGTGCAGATCGCGCGGCCGACCGTTGGCCCTTCCGACCGTTGGCTCACCGGACAGTCCGGTGCACACCGGACAGTCCGGTGAATTATAGCCATACGTCGCCGATGAATTCCTGAGAGCGACGAGTTCGCTTGTGAACGGCCCACCGGACAGTCCGGTGCACCACCGGACAGTCCGGTGAATTATAGCCGTACACCGCCGTCGAAGTCCCGAGAGCAGCCTGTTCGCCAGAGCCAGCCTGGTGCACCGGACAGTCCGGTGAGTCTTGGCTGCTCGAGCCAAGGCATTTTCAATTGGATTTTTCCTGTTTCCAACACTTAGACACAATACATTAGTCCATAAAACAATGTACTAAGTCTGAGAAACATACCTTTATCCTTGATTTGTACTTTGTCCACCTTTTTACACTAGGGCACTTGTGTTGGACACTAAATCACCAAAATACTTAGAAATGGCCCAAAGGCACATTTCCCTTTCAATCTCCCCCTTTTTGGTGATTTATGCCAACACAACATAAAGCAAGTAGAACGAGTACAAAATCAATTGAAATAAGAACTCAAAATTGTTTTGATTCAATTTTGACATATATGGATCACTCTTTGCCACCACTTGGTTTGTTTTTGCAAATCAAACTCAAATTTCTATCTCTAAGTCAAACACACATGTTAAGACATAAAGAGAGTCATTCCAAGAGAAATTGATTCACGATTTCAAAAACTCCCCTTTTTCCCATAATCAACACTTCTCCCCACAAGAAGCCAACTTTTGACAAGAGAGACAATAAAAGAATTTTGACAAACCAAAAGCTCTAATCTACTATTTTCAAAACTTCTCAAGTGGTGGCTGATTCATCTATTGCTTTGGCCTTTATTTTCTCCCCCTTTGGCATCAAGCACCAAAACGGGATCAATCTTGGCCCTAGAACCCCATTGCCTCACCAAAATCTTCAATAAGAATACAAAAGCAATAAGAGTACATGAGAAGAACTTGGAATTAGTTACCCTCTTATCGGAGTGCAGTGGAAGTCTTTCATGGTCCAAGTCCACCTTTTCCCTTTCAAAACTCCTTTGAGACTAAATCAAGCAAACTCAAGCAAACGGTTAGTCTAAAAGGGTCAAGTTGTAGCACAACTCCCCCTAAATATGTGCATCACTTGCACAAGGACTTGTGAGGTTCGGGGAGTGATTGTACAACTTGAGCACCATAGTAAGCAACAAAATGCATAAGGAACATGATCAAAGACATAAATACATGTATGCTATGAATCAATCCAAGTTCCGCGAATCTAGGACATTTAGCTCACTACGCAGCCTGCAAAAGGTCTTTTCATCTAAAGGCTTAGTGAAGATATCGGCTAGCTGGTTCTCGGTGCTAACATGAAACACTTTGATATCTCCCTTTTGCTGGTGGTCTCTCAAAAAGTGATGTCGGATGTCAATGTGCTTTGTGCGGCTGTGCTCAACAGGATTTTCCGCTATTCGGATAGCACTCTCATTGTCACATAGGAGTGGGACTTTGCACAGATTGTTGCCAAAGTCCCGGAGGGTTTGCCTCATCCAAAGTAGTTGCGCACAACACTGTCCTGTGGCAACGTACTCGGCCTCAGCGGTGGATAGGGCAACGGATGTTTGTTTCTTAGAGTTCCACGACACCAGGGACCTTCCTAAGAATTGGCACATCCCCGATGTACTCTTCCTATCGACCTTACATCCAGCATAGTCGGAATCTGAATATCCAATTAAGTCAAAGTTAGACCCCTTTGGATACCAGATCCCGAAGCAAGGCGTAGCGACTAAATATCTAAGAATTCGCTTCACAGCCACTAAGTGACACTCCTTAGGATCGGATTGAAATCCAGCACACATGCATACGCTAAGCATAATATCTGGTCTACTAGCACATAAATAAAGCAAAGAACCTATCATGGACCGGTATGCTTTTTGATCAACGGACTTACCACCTTTGTTGAGGTCGGTGTGTCTGTCGGTTCCCATCGGCGTCTTTGCGGGCTTGGCGTCCTTCATCCCAAACCGCTTTAATAAGTCTTGCGTGAACTTCGTTTGGGAGATGAAAGTGCCGTCCTTGAGTTGCTTCACTTGGAACCCAAGGAAGTAGTTCAACTCGCCCATCATTGACATCTCAAATTTCTGCGTCATCACCCTGCTAAACTCTTCACAAGACTTTTGGTTAGTAGAACCAAATATTATGTCATCGACGTAAATTTGGCACACAAAAAGATCACCATCGCAAGTCTTAGTGAAAAGAGTTGGATCGGCTTTCCCAACCTTGAAAGCATTAGCAATTAAAAAGTCTCTAAGGCATTCATACCATGCTCTTGGGGCTTGTTTAAGTCCATAGAGCGCCTTAGAGAGCTTACACACGTGGTCGGGGTACCGTTCATCCTCGAAGCCAGGGGGTTGCTCCACGTACACCTCCTCCTTGATCGGCCCGTTGAGGAAAGCGCTCTTCACATCCATTTGGTACAACCTGAAAGAATGGTGAGCGGCATATGCTAGCAAAATACGAATTGATTCCAGCCTAGCCACAGGAGCGAAAGTCTCCTCAAAGTCCAAACCTGCGACTTGGGCATAACCTTTTTCCACAAGTCGAGCCTTGTTCCTTGTCACCACCCCGTGCTCGTCCTGTTTGTTGCGGAACACCCACTTGGTTCCCACAACATTTTGCTTGGGACGAGGCACCAGTGTCCAAACTTCATTGCGCTTGAAATTGTTGAGTTCCTCCTGCATGCCAACACCCAGTCCGGATCTAGCAAGGCCTCTTCTACCCTGAAAGGCTCAATAGAAGAGACAAAGGAGTAATGCTCACAGAAATTAACTAATCTTGAACGAGTAGTTACTCCCTTGCTAATATCACCCAATATTTGGTCGACGGGATGATCCCTTTGGATCGTTGCTCGAACTTGGGTTGGAGGTGCCTGAGGTGCTTCTTCCTCCTCAACTTGAACATCCTGTGCTCCCCCTTGATCATGCGCCTCCACTTGAGATTCCTGTTCGTCATCTTGGGTTGGGGGATGCACCATAGTTGAGGAAGACGGTTGATCTTGCTCCAATTGTTCCTGAGGCCGTACATCTCCAATCGCCATGGTGCGTATCGCGGCCGTTGGAACGTCTTCTTCATCTACATCATCAAGATCAACAACTTGCTCTCTTGGAGAGCCATTAGTCTCATCAAATACAACGTCGCTAGAGACTTCAACCAAACCCGATGATTTGTTGAAGACCCTATACACCTTTGTATTTGAATCATAACCTAATAAAAACCCTTCTACAGCTTTGGGAGCAAATTTGGAATTCCTACCCTTCTTCACTAGAATGTAGCATTTACTCCCAAATACACGAAAGTATGACACATTGGGTTTGTTACCAGTTAGCAGCTCATATGAGGTCTTTTTGAGGAGGCGGTGAAGGTAGACCCTGTTGATGGTGTGGCAAGCCGTGTTCACGGCTTCCGACCAAAAACGCTCGGGGGTCTTGAACTCTCCAAGCATAGTCCTCGCCATATCAATGAGCGTCCTGTTCTTCCTCTCTACCACACTATTTTGCTGAGGTGTGTAGGGAGCGGAGAACTCGTGCTTGATCCCCTCCTCCTCAAGGAACTCCTCCACTTGAAGATTCTTGAATTCGGACCCGTTGTCGCTTCTTATCTTCTTCACCTTGAGCTCAAACTCATTTTGAGCTCTCCTTAGGAAGCGCTTGAGGGTCCCTTGGGTTTCAGACTTATCCTACAAAAAGAATACCCAAGTGAAGCGGGAAAAGTCATCAACAATAACTAGACCATACTTACTTCCTCCTATGCTCAGATAGGCGACGGGTCCGAAGAGGTCCATATGCAGCAGCTCCAGAGGTCTTGAAGTGGTCATCACATTCTTGTTGTGATGTGCTCCTCCCACTTGTTTACCTGCTTGACAAGCTGCACAAGGTCTATCTTTTTCGAATTGCACGTTAGTCAAACCTATCACGTGTTCTCCCTTTAGAAGCTTGTGAAGGTTCTTCATCCCCACATGTGCTAAGCGGCGATGCCACAGCCAGCCCATGCTAGTCTTAGCAATTAAGCATGCATCTAGACCGGCCTCCTCTTTTGCAAAATCAACTAAATAAAGTTTGCCGTCTAGTACACCCTTAAAAGCTAGTGAACCATCACATCTTCTAAAGACAGACACATCTATATTTGTAAATAGACAATTATATCCCATATTACATAATTGACTGACAGATAGTAAATTATATCCAAGAGACTCAACTAAAAACACATTAGAGATAGAGTGCTCATTTGATATTGCAATCTTGCCTAAACCTTTCACCTTGCCTTGGTTCCCATCACCGAATATGATTGAATCTTGGGAATCCTTATTCTTGATGTAGGAGGTGAACATCTTCTTTTCCCCCGTCATATGGTTCGTGCATCCGCTGTCGATAATCCAGCTTGAACCCCCGGATGCATAAACCTGCAAGGCAAATTTAGGCTTGGGTCTTAGGTACCCAACTCTTGTTGGGTCCTACAAGGTTAGTCACAATTGTCTTAGGGACCCAAATGCAAGTTTTATCACCCTTGCATTTTTCCCCTAATTTCCTAGCAACTATCTTCCTATCCTTTCTACAAATAGCAAAGGAAGCATTCAAAGCATGATAAATTATAGAGGGTTCATTCGTAACTTTCCTAGGAACATGAACAATATTCTTTCTAGGCACATGATGAATATTTTTTCCTAGGCATATCTCTACCATGCATATAGGAAGAAATGGGAGCAAACATAGCATAAGAATCATAGGCATGTGAATCAAAAGCATTTCAACTCCTATGAGACTGTCTTCTATCATTGTACATAAAAGCATGGTTCTTTTTAGTACTACTTGCCATAGGGGCCTTCCCTTTCTCCTTGGTGGAGATGGGAGCCTTATGGCTTGTTAAGTTCTTGGCTTCCCTCTTGAAGACAAGCCCATCCTTAATTGAGGGGTGTCTACCAATCGTGTAGGCATCCCTAGCAAATTTTAGTTTATCAAAATCACTTTTGCTAGCCTTAAGTTGGGCATTAAGACTAGCCATTTCATCATTTAACTTTGCAATAGAAGCTATGTGTTCACTACAAGCATCAATATCAATATCTTTACATCTATTGCAAATAACAACATTTTCTACACAAGTTGTTGATTTACTAGCTATTTCTAACTTAGCATTCAAATCATCATTAATGCTCCTTAAGCTAGAAATCGTCTCATGGCAAGAAGATAATTCACAAGAAAGCATTTCATTTCTCTTAACTTCTAATGCATGAGATTTTTGTGCTTCTACAAATTTGTCATGTTCTTCATACAACAAGTCCTCTTGTTTTTCTAAAAGCCTATTCTTATCATTCAAGGCATCAATCAATTCATTAATTTTATCTACCTTGGTTCTATCTAGGCCCTTAAATAAACATGAATAATCTATTTCATCCTCATCACTAGATTCATCCTCACTTGAAGAAGCATAAGTAGAGTTTCGAGTACATACCTTCTTCTCTCTTGCCATAAGGCATGTGTGACGCTCGTTGGGGAAGAGGGATGACTTGTTGAAGGCGGTGGCGGCGAGTCCTTCATTGTCGGAGTCGGACGAGGAGCAATCCGAATCCCACTCCTTGCTAAGATGTGCCTCGCCCTTTGCCTTCTTATAGTTCTTCTTCTTCTCCCTCTTGTTCCCTTGATCCTGATCACTATCATTGTCGGGACAGTTAGCAATAAAATGACCAAGCTTACCACATTTCAAGCATGAGCGCTTCCCCTTTGTCTTGGTCTTGCTTGGCTGCCCCTTGCGACCCTTTAGCGTTGTCTTGAATCTTTGGATGATGAGGGCCATCTCTTCATCATTAAGTCCGGCCGCCTCAATTTGTGCCACCTTGCTAGGTAGTGCCTCCTTGCTTCTTGTTGCCTTGAGAGCAAGGGGTTGAGGCTCGTTGATTAGACCATTCAATGCGTCGTCTACGTATCTTGCCTCCTTGATCATCATTCGCCCGCTTACGAATTTTCCAAGGACTTCTTCGGGCGACATTTTGGTGTACCTGGGATTCTCACTGTCACACCCGGATTTTAGGGGTCCAAAGCCCGGGCACAAACATAATCACCAGGTGTGCTGGGACCAAGTCTCACACATATGATGAATCATGGCACAGGATCGAATGTCACATCTTTATATATAACAGGAGTTCTATACAAAATAAATAATTACATTATAAGGAGACAACGGTCCAGCAACCCAAAGTTGACTGGGAGACGACGGCCTAGACCACTCACGAACTCATCGCAGCATCCTCCAAGCGCTTCATCCTGTGGTACCTGTTCTTGGCCTGTGGGGGTGTGAGACAGCAAGAGTGAGCTCACATACGTTCATCGCTCAACAAGTTGTGGGGAATAATGTGCATGAACTCGCCAAAGGTGGGAGCTCACGTGAAGTGTAAGGCTTACCAAAGAAGATGGTTAGAGCTGAGCATTGCTTTTAAAGTTGGTCAAAATTTTATTAGCAGTTACTAAGTATAAGTAAATACCAACCCAGTTAAATAGTAGAACAAAAGTAACAACTTCACCTGCGATGCAATGCATATGACAAATTGAGTTTAAGTTCCATAATTTAATCATGTGAGGGTCCGAGCTGCTCATGACCGTGAGCACGGCTAGTATACTAGTTTTACACTCTGCAGAGGTTGCGCATCTTTACCCACAAGTCGTGTATCCCATGTCGCCAGGGTTTGCAAGGCCCTTAGACACTACCGAGGTGAATGGCTAGGGATCCACTACGAGGCCTTTACAAAGTTCCACTAGCTTCCGAAAACCCGCTACAGTTTATAGGAAGTTCCAATGCAGGAATCCCTTGCAGGACCGCCATCACAGCAAAATCCTCCCGAGGGCCTCCCTACACTGACCACTCCCCTACTGCCCTTGCCCCTCTCGGGTAAGGTAGTCTTCCACTAGCTTTCCTAATTAATCAGCCAAGGGGTCCCATTCCTCCCTTGTGGTAGCACTGTTTTCCCGGGTGGTCGCTCCATGTTCCAATTAACATAATGATCTTATCATGAACAATAAATAACAACTGATAACAAAAGTGTAATCATGAATAGTGTATCTCCATACCCAAAACCACATATAGCACTAGCAAGTACTACCCAGAAAGTTCAGTGGTAAACAAGGTATAAAGATAGACAAACTAAGGTAACCTATTGGGTCCCATCAAAATTAACCTATGCAGATCATTATGATTAATTAGAACATGAGTGGGTAAAAAGAAGTGATCAAGGGCACAACTTGCCTGGGACTTGAGATTCCAGGTACCAGGATGATCTTCGGGTGACTCGTGTCCTCACGCTAGTCGTAGCATTACAAACAAACAGTGTATAGGCAAAATTAACATTACACCAAACATATATGCAAAATACATATTAATAATCTACATGATGAAATATGATCATAGGAACAAGAATTATTAATTTTGGAGTTATAGGTTTTAAGTTATGAATTTCCAAAGATTCTATGTGCTTATTACAAGATTAATTAAGATAACAATTTTAATGTGACTTTTATGTAAAACCAGTGGCACTAAATGATAAACAATAATATTACAAAATTATAGGAACTGGAATGAATTAATTTGGACTAACTATGCATTTTCTATGAATTAAACAAATTCTAGCATTTATTTTTGCATAAAAATCATTTTCTAATTCTTTTTTTTTTCTGGATTTTATAATTCTCTGGACCGAGCACTGATTACAGAGAACTCCGGGGGCAAATCCAGAATTTTTCCCCAGACTCAGTTTTCCCCCGCACAGGACGGCGGGTTGATTTCCGATTTACTCAGGGTCTCTTTAACAAAAGGTGCAGGCCGAAGGGGTATCGAGCGTTTCTGGCCGTTGGATGGAAAACCGAGCGCCCCGATTAGTTTTACACATCCACGAACCGGTACGCAGCCGCGACCGTCGGATCAGCGATCAGCGGGCCTGATTTAAGATGTCTCGATTGAATCCCATGCGCCAGATCTGAATCGGACGGTGCATGCTAAACAATCGAAGGGGTATGATGTAATCTAATCCTAGCCGTCCGTCAAAATCCGACGGCGCACGCGCTTCTTCCTAAACAACGCTGCACGGGCGGCCGCACCCTCGCCGCGGCGGAGGGCACGCGCGGCGAGCCTGCAATCCGACCAACCCCGCCCCCATACTCCAATTCGTAGAGCCAGCGCACAATTGGGAACGAGACATACGCAATTGATGGTTTCTCACCTTAAATGGTGCCCAGCAGAGCTCGGTCGACGCGGGCGGCACGGCCACGGCGGAGATGCGGCGACGACGAGCAATTCAAGGTCGACCTCGCGCAAACTGCCGAAGGCAAGGTCCCGGCCCTAACCTGCCCGACCCTCCGAAGCTCTGGAACGCCCCACGGATGTTCGAGCGCTCCCTAACCACGAACCGGACGGCGGCGGGTCCGATTTCTCTCAGCGATGGCAGCGGTGCTGGTGGGCGAGTCGGGACGAGGGAAATAGGAGTGATGGATGAGGAGCGGTGGCGTGATGCTTTATACCCGAGAGGGCTCGGAGTCGGTTGCGAGGGCCAGAGCTCGCGCGAGCGAGTCGCGCGGGTTCTGTTACGCCCGAACGCGAGCTACGCGGGGAGGAAGACCCTGACAGCGTGGGCCCCGCCAGCCGGCGAGATATTCATGCGCGCGCGTGTGTGAGTGATTGAGCGGCTTATGACGAGTGGGCCCCACCTGTAAGCGCCCGGAATAAAGAAAAAGGGAAAGGGAAGGAGATGGGCCGCGCGGGGGTTGGGCTGGCGTGGAAGGGATTTTGGGCCGAACGAATGGTGGGCCAAGCGTGCAGGTAACCTTTTTCTTTTTCTTTTCTGGTTCTATTTCCAAATTCAAAGATTCAAACTAGTTTAACTTCCTGTTTTGAATTTTTACTCTTCCAAATTTCCAATTCAGTCCTAATGTGAATATAACACCTATTTTTTTGGTACTAAATATTTATTCTTCTCTCTATTGTTTAATTATAGAAGGAATATTTAACTTAGTTAGAATTTTCTTCCTAAGTTTTAGCATTCACCTTTCTTCCTTTGAATTTTGAATTCAGGTTGGGTTTAAATCTTCAGATTCCAATTATTGTGCACCTCTTACACAAAGAACACCAGCATGCTATGTATTTATATATTTATTTATTTGTTGCTTAACCAAATTAATGTTTATCAATTGGTTATGAATTGGAAAGGCCCTTATAAATTCTCAAAGGTTTTCAGAAATTCTTGAAACACTATTATTGATGCTTTTAGTTCTTTATTTTATTATTATTATTATTATCCTGATACTAATTTTGGGCTTTACAAATCCTACCCCCCTTAAAAATAATCTCGTCCTCGAGATTAGTAATAAAAGGGATGTATGCTTATAGTGTTCTCGGAACATATGCACAAACAAAGAGATCTCGGCATGATGCATAATCCTTTAACAAAACATAGGTTTAATAGACCTTACTATTATCACTAAAATAGTAATAATACTAACTAATAGCTAAACTAATATTTAGGTCTTACAAATAGTAAAAATATATATATATATATATGTATCTATATCTATGTTTATCTCTCTATTCTTGTTGCTCGTTGACTTCTTCACCGACTACTTCATCTTCAACCGGCTCTTCTCCTTGAATTTCAAGTTCACCGGGTTCAGCTTCTACTTCTGCATGATGGGCATGTCCCCGGTTGATAGATAGGGGCTGACTCTTTCCTGCCGAGGCTTGACCTTGCTTCATTGGAGCTGGTGTAGTGTAGGCAGCTCTGTTGGGACAGTAGTTGGCGTAGTGTCCCGGTTGTCCACACTTGTAGCATGTCCTGTTGGTAGTTGTGTTGGGAGCAACGGGTCCTGCTGGGGTGCTTGCTTTTGGAGGAGCAGTTGGTGCCTGTTGAGTTTGTTGTCCAGAACTGCCACTAGCTGGTGTACTTGGTGTGGTAGTATAGCGAGGACGGGAACTACTTCCAGCCTGCCCTTGGTTGACAGCCTTTCTTTTCTCTCCAAATATACTCCTCTTGTTTTCTACAGCAATAGCTTTGTCAAGTAGCCTTTGAAAGGATGGGAATGTGTGCGATACCAGTTGATATTGCAAGGGTCCAATCAAACCGTCCAGAAAAAGCTCCTGCTTTTGCTCATCATCCTCAACATCTCTAGGAGCATATCTAGATAACTGGATGAATTTGTCCCTATATTCACTCACGGACATACTTCCTTGCTTGAGGGAGAGAAACTCCTTTCTCTTAATTTTCATGAGTCCAGCGGGAATATGGTAATTCCTGAATTGTGTGGAGAATTCTGCCCAGGTAATTGTATCGACAGCAACATGAGCAGCGCAGTACGCATCCCACCAATCCGCAGCAGGACCAGCAAGACGACCCGATGCGTAGAGTACTTTCTCTCGGTCCGAGCACTGAGCTATGTTGAGCATCTTCTCTATAGACTTTAGCCAGTCGTCAGCTTGCAGTGGATCCGTGGAGTTGGAGAAGGTTGGTGGTTTGTGGCTCATGAATTCCCGATGCTTATCTCGGGGTGGAACTGGTGGTGGAGGTGGAGGCAATGGCACTTGTTGTTGTTGCTGCTGTTGTTGAAGTTGTTGTTGCAGCTGCTGTTGTTGTACCCTTCTCTCCTGGCGTATCTCTTCCCGCTCTTGGCGCATTTCCCGACGTGCATCCTCTCTTTCCTGGTGCATTTCTTGGCGTTCTTGCTGCATTTGGGTGCGCATATCTGCCATAGTGTCAGCCATTTGCTGCATCATCCTCATTTGAGCTGCAATTAGTGGATCGACTCCGCCTGGTGGAGGATTAGGAGGATTCATCTCTGCTGGCTGTGGTTGGGGTTGTCGATATATCCACCGAGTGTGTCGATTAGCAGGTAAATCAATTCCACCACCCCGCCTGGTATTGACCATCTAAGTTAGAAGCATATGGTAAGATAGCTTTGCAAGGGAATCATTTAGTAGACAGAATGAATAAGCTAATAGTTGGTTATGTACTGAAACTTCTTTGGCAGGGCTGGGCCAGATATTCTATGTCAAGACTAGGGTAATTAGTTGTACGAGGTGAATGTCCAAAGGTAAGATAGAATATGTCAGGATGAGATAGATACATTTTAATGGAGGATAATCTAAGTTGCTTAGTTTTCTTATGAATTCTATTTATGCCTATACGTATATGCAGATGTAATTGTGGGCATCACTCCACAACCCATCACACTCAATCAAAAATCCAAATCAGACAAATATCATAAGAACAAACATTCAAGTGCATAGATAACCATAAAAATAGTTTTGTTTCTGTTCCTGAGAGTAGGTCTCCTATTCCTAAAGGTCACTTTAGGCACAGGATTTCAAAGTGTGAAATCCACATTTGTCTTTAGAAGGAAAAAGGTAAGAATAATCAGAGTAAAGCGGAATTAGATGAGAAAAGATTAAGAAAAGTTTAGAAAGGATCAGAGTAGCCAAGGTAAGTAAGTATTGGTTGTCCAGTTCTATCTAGGTTTCGTCCTACAGTCAACATTCCTCTGATACCACTTCTTGTAACACCCTAATGTTCAATCTTGTGAAGACAAAGAAAAATTCTCAAAGATTTTAAATCAAAACACCTTTCCTTAGAGATAATCATAATTTAGGAGTTTCCACTCATGAATAAGTTAAAAATACATAATTAAAGATACTTAGATAATCTAAATTGCCTTTGGGTTAGGATATATAAAAGAATTATGGTTAAACTATTTCTTAACATATATAAGTCTAAATTTGATTTCCCTAGAATTAATGAGGTAGGGATTATTCTACTATATGAATAAAAAAAACTTGTCTAAAAGGACTAAAATAAATAAAGAAATACATAAAATAGGTTTTTTGCACATTATGCTAAAGTTCTATATGTGTATCCAAATTAAGTGTTTGAACTTTAAACTTGTGTTGATTTGAAATTCAAATGGAAAGGAAAATAGAAAATAGAAAATAAAAGGAGGAGGGAAGAACTAAAGAAAATACTACATAAAATAAAATAAAAACCAGAATAAACATCCTTCACACTTAAATTATTAAATTATACCTTTCAAACTGAGGACAAGTTATTCACAAAGTTTGAACTCAAACTTGAAATTCAAATTGGATTTGAAAATGAAGAAAAGAAATAGAAAACAAAAAGGAAAAAGAGAAAAACCCTAGATGGGCCAACTTCTCCACATTCGGCCCATCTCTACTCATCCCACGCGCGGCCCAGCTAACCAACACCCGCATGGCGCCGACGGGTGGGCCCCACGGGTCATTCGCTCAGCTTCCTCGCGCGCGCGGATCACTCTCTCTCAGACACGCGGGACCCGCCTGCCGGCCTCCCCTTCCGCGCGTGCGCTCTCTGTCAGCCTGGGCTCGCTTCGTCAGCGCCTTCGCGCACGGCTCGCGCGCTCGCTCTGTGTCACTGCGGTGTGGACCCCATCGGTCAGCTCCTTCCCTTCCTTCGTCAACGGCGCAACGAACTCCGCAAGCTCCGCGTCGATCTCGCCGGGGAAACAGGACCGGTCTGTGGACTCCGCGCGCTAACTCCATCTCGCCTCGCGCTTCAAATATGGACCGAGACCTTTCCCCCTTGTGCCTCCTTCTCACTCCTCGTCTCATCGCCGCCATCTGCAAGGGATTCCGCCGCCGTGACGGAAGTCCGCGCCTGCTGCCGTTGGGGTCTCGGTTGGGGGCAGTGTGGACTCGCCATCGCGCAAGGATCAGGCAGGTGCGGTTCTCTGGGCGCTAACATCGACGCGTGGGGGCGGAATCGCTCGCCGGACTTCGGCTTTGGCGGCCGGCCCGCTGCTCGCCGTGGCCAGCAACAACCGGACACCAATCCACGGTAAGAAGCACGCCATCCTGTTCGCCTTGATCTCCTTTACGCATAGAACCCGTCAATTTTGGGCTTGGGGCACTGGAGCATCGAATTGCGTGCGCGCCGGCGTGTCTCCGCCGCATGCCGCGGGCGGCGCCGCCTGGGCCGGCACTGCGTTGGGAAGAAGGGCGTGGACCGTTGAAACCGCATCCAACGGTTCAGATTAGTGGAGATCGTGGCCGTGGGTCATGAGATCTAGGGTCTGCGGGGATCTCACGAGCATAAAATCTGGTGCGTCGACTCGGGATCGTGCGGCCGTGGTTACATACCGATTCAGGTGATCCTGGATCTAATCTGGGCCCTCGATTTTAGATCGCGCGGCTCGCATCCAACCATACCCCTTCACGGGTACATTTTGTTAAAGAACCCCTGTGAATTCCAGAAATCAACCCGCCGTCCATATGTCACTGTTGACTGAGTCTGGGACAACTTGCGCCGAGCCCCCTGCGCTTTCTAAAAATTGAGGCCCAGTCCAGTGAATAAGAAAATCATAGAAAATGATTTAGAAAATGATTTTTAGTGTTAAAATAAATCCAGGAACTTAATTAATTCATAACTAATTCATTTTAGCTCCAAATTGAGTCATTCCAATTTCTAAAATTTTGTAATAATATTCTCTACCATTTTGAATCACTGTTTTGACATGAACTCTGTCAGAAAATTTATTTATCATTTAATCATATTTTAATTACATTAAACCTTAGGAAAATCATAACTTGAATTCTACAACTCCAAAATTAATAATTCTTTTTCCTGTGAACTTATTTTAATAAATAGATTATTAATATGTATTTTGGCATACATGTTTGGTGTAATGTTAATTTTGCCTACACCATGTTTGTTTGAATTGCTACGACTAGCAGTGAGGTCACGAGTCACCTGAAGATCATCCTGGTACCTGGAATCTCAAGGCCCAGGCAAGTTGTGCCCTTGATCACTTCTTTTTACCCAACCATGTTCTGATTAATCATAATGATCTGCATAGGTTAATTTTGATGGGACCCAATAGGTTACCCTAGTTTGTCTATCTTTATACCTTGTTTACCACTGAACTTTCTGGGTAGTACTTGCTAGTGCTTTATGTGGTTTTGGGTATGAAGATTACACTATCCATGATTATACTCTTGTTATCAGTTGTTATTTATTGTTCATGATAAGATCATTATGTTAATTGGAACATGGAGCGACCACCCGGGAAAACAGTGCTACCACAAGGGTAGTATGGGATGCCCTTGGCTGATTAATTAGGAAAGCTAGTGGAAGACTACCTTACCCGAAAGGGGCAAGGGCAGTAGGGGAGAGGTCAGTGTAGGGAGGCCCTCGGGAGGATTTTGCTGCGATGGCGGTCCTGCAAGGGATTCCTGCACTGGATCTTCCTATAAACTGTAGCGGGTTTTCGGAAGCTAGTGGAACTTTGTAAAGGCCTCGTAGTGGATCCCTAGCCATTCACCTCGGAAGTGTCTAAGGGCCTTGCAAACCCTGGCGACATGGGATACACGACTTGTGGGTAAAGATGCGCAACCTCTGCAGAGTGTAAAACTGGTATACTAGCCGTGCTCACGGTCAAGAGCAGCTCGGACCCTCACATGATTAATTTATGGAACTAAATTCAATTTGTCATATGCATTGCATCGCGGGTGAAGTTGTTATTACTTTTGTTCTATTACTTAATTGGGTTTGGTATTTACTTATACTTAGTAACTGCTAATAAAATTTTGACCAAACTTAAAAGCAATGCTCAGCTCTAACCATCTTCTTTGGTAAGCCTTACAATTTATGAGCTCCCACCTTTGGCGAGTTCATGCACATTATTCCCCACAACTTGTTGAGCGATGAACGTATGTGAGCTCACTCTTGCTGTCTCACATACACCACAGGTCAAGACCAGGTACTGCAGGATGATGCTCATGGAGGATGCTGTGATGAGTTCGTGAGAGGTCTAGGTCGTCGTCTCCCAGTCAACTTTGGGTTGCTGGACTGTTGTCTCCTTATAATGTAATTATTTATTTTGTATAGAACTCCTGTTATATATAAAGATGTGACATTCGATCCTGTGCCACTATACATCATATGTTTGAGACTTGGTCCCAGCATACCTGGTGTTTATGTTAACCCCGGGTTTTGGATCCCTAAAATCCGGGTGTTACAGAAGTGGTATCAGAGGAATGTTGACTGTAGGACGAAATCTAGATAGAAATGGACATAACCATTATCTACTTATCCTACTCTGATTCTTTCTGAACTTTTCTTAATCTTTTCTCATCTATTTCCGCTCACTCTGATTATTCTTATCTTTTCTTTCTAAAAGACAAATGTGGATTTCACACTTTGAAATCCTATACCTAAAGTGACTTTAGGAATAGGAGACCTACTCATAGGAAAGAAAGCAAAACTATTTTTATAAGTGTCTATGTATTTGAATGTTTGTTCTTATGGTACATGCTTGATTTGGATCTTTGATTGAGTGTGATGGATTGTGGAGTAATGTCCACAATTACATCTGCATATACATAATGCTTATAAAACTAACTAGACAAACTAGATTATCCCTCATTAAAGTATCTAGCCTAACAATATCCATCTCATCTTAAGAGATTCTATCCTACACTCATAGATCTATCTTATCTCAAAAGGTCTTAATTTATCCTAATGTAAATAGATCCATCTCATCTTAAAAGATACTCATCTTGTCTTGAAAAGATTCTATCCTATCCTAATAGATCTAACTGGCCTCAGAAGATTCTATATTATATTTATGGATCTGTCTTATCCTAATAAGCATGCTTATCCCACTCTAGACTAACAACCATGATCTAATGCAAATTAATTAGATCTTATCTAGTCAAACTAGTCACACCAATCTAACCTAGATCTGATCAAATCTAAAGTGACTTATCAAACATGTTAGATAACACTGATGAAATAGTTTTACCCCTATAGAACAGGTCTTAACTTTGTTCATCCTGCACTAAATTAAGAATGACAGATCGACTTGGCCATATGCAACTACCTTAACCATCTGATAGTTGCATAACCTCTCAATTATAAACTATCAAGAGACTCTATCTTATCATAACATATCTAACTAATCTCAAGACATCTTAACATATTCTACCCTGTTGGACCTATCTAACCTAAACTAGTCTAATCTAGTCATATCCAATTCAATCTAGATCTTATCTTACCTAATGTGACCTGATCTAGTGTGGTCTAATATTATCTAACTTAATGTGGTTCACTTAAACAGATTAATGACACTAGTAGAAGAGACTAGACCCCACTAGCCATGTATTAACTTATCTTAGCACATTGGATCAATTCAACCATGAGCTAACCCAACCCATAGAACCATGATGAATGATATAACCTTTCTATTCCCACCTAATAACAAAACAAACTTTTAACCTACATCTTGTAGTCTATCTCACCCATAACTATTCTAACCATATTTCCCCAACTCTGATAATATACACTAACACCTAATCAATGAGACAAGACCAAAGAAGATGATCAACTTCATCAAGGGAGGATGAGCACCAACTCAAGTCTTCAAGGAATCAAATGAGGTCACCAAGATGAATCAAGATCCACAATCTTGGATGAAGTCTTTTCTCATCCTACTCATTCTTATCCCAAACCTATATATGCCCTAAAGACATCTTCTATCCTATAATAAAGTGGACATACATATATACACCCATGCTTTCCTAACCACCAGTTCCACCAAGATACATAAACCTATTTATATATCACTACTATTTGTAAGATCTAAGTGTTACCTTAGTTAGTAGCTAGTATTTTACTATATTGAGAAAAATAATAAGGTCTATCTGACCCCATGTGTTGCTAATAAATAATACATCATGCTGAAATTTTGTTTGTGCATATATTGGAGATAACATAAGTTATGCGCCCTTTCCTTACAAATCTCGAGGACGAGATTATTTTTAAGGGGGGTAGGATTTGTAACACCCTAATGTTCAATCTTGTGAAGACAAAGAAAAATTCTCAAAGATTTTAAATCAAAACACCTTTCCTTAGAGATAATCATAATTTAGGAGTTTCCACTCATGAATAAGTTAAAAATACATAATTAAAGATACTTAGATAATCTAAATTGCCTTTGGGTTAGGATATATAAAAGAATTATGGTTAAACTATTTCTTAACATATATAAGTCTAAATTTGATTTCCCTAGAATTAATGAGGTAGGGATTATTCTACTATATGAATAAAAAACTTGTCTAAAAGGACTAAAATAAATAAAGAAATACATAAAATAGGTTTTTTGCACATTATGCTAAAGTTCTATATGTGTATCCAAATTAAGTGTTTGAACTTTAAACTTGTGTTGATTTGAAATTCAAATGGAAAGGAAAATAGAAAATAGAAAATAAAAGGAGGAGGGAAGAACTAAAGAAAATACTACATAAAATAAAATAAAAACCAGAATAAACATCCTTCACACTTAAATTATTAAATTATACCTTTCAAACTGAGGACAAGTTATTCACAAAGTTTGAACTCAAACTTGAAATTCAAATTGGATTTGAAAATGAAGAAAAGAAATAGAAAACAAAAAGGAAAAAGAGAAAAACCCTAGATGGGCCAACTTCTCCACATTCGGCCCATCTCTACTCATCCCACGCGCGGCCCAGCTAACCAACACCCGCATGGCGCCGACGGGTGGGCCCCACGGGTCATTCGCTCAGCTTCCTCGCGCGCGCGGATCACTCTCTCTCAGACACGCGGGACCCGCCTGCCGGCCTCCCCTTCCGCGCGTGCGCTCTCTGTCAGCCTGGGCTCGCTTCGTCAGCGCCTTCGCGCACGGCTCGCGCGCTCGCTCTGTGTCACTGCGGTGTGGACCCCATCGGTCAGCTCCTTCCCTTCCTTCGTCAACGGCGCAACGAACTCCGCAAGCTCCGCGTCGATCTCGCCGGGGAAACAGGACCGGTCTGTGGACTCCGCGCGCTAACTCCATCTCGCCTCGCGCTTCAAATATGGACCGAGACCTTTCCCCCTTGTGCCTCCTTCTCACTCCTCGTCTCATCGCCGCCATCTGCAAGGGATTCCGCCGCCGTGACGGAAGTCCGCGCCTGCTGCCGTTGGGGTCTCGGTTGGGGGCAGTGTGGACTCGCCATCGCGCAAGGATCAGGCAGGTGCGGTTCTCTGGGCGCTAACATCGACGCGTGGGGGCGGAATCGCTCGCCGGACTTCGGCTTTGGCGGCCGGCCCGCTGCTCGCCGTGGCCAGCAACAACCGGACACCAATCCACGGTAAGAAGCACGCCATCCTGTTCGCCTTGATCTCCTTTACGCATAGAACCCGTCAATTTTGGGCTTGGGGCACTGGAGCATCGAATTGCGTGCGCGCCGGCGTGTCTCCGCCGCATGCCGCGGGCGGCGCCGCCTGGGCCGGCACTGCGTTGGGAAGAAGGGCGTGGACCGTTGAAACCGCATCCAACGGTTCAGATTAGTGGAGATCGTGGCCGTGGGTCATGAGATCTAGGGTCTGCGGGGATCTCACGAGCATAAAATCTGGTGCGTCGACTCGGGATCGTGCGGCCGTGGTTACATACCGATTCAGGTGATCCTGGATCTAATCTGGGCCCTCGATTTTAGATCGCGCGGCTCGCATCCAACCATACCCCTTCACGGGTACATTTTGTTAAAGAACCCCTGTGAATTCCAGAAATCAACCCGCCGTCCATATGTCACTGTTGACTGAGTCTGGGACAACTTGCGCCGAGCCCCCTGCGCTTTCTAAAAATTGAGGCCCAGTCTAGTGAATAAGAAAATCATAGAAAATGATTTAGAAAATGATTTTTAGTGTTAAAATAAATCCAGGAACTTAATTAATTCATAACTAATTCATTTTAGCTCCAAATTGAGTCATTCCAATTTCTAAAATTTTGTAATAATATTCTCTACCATTTTGAATCACTGTTTTGACATGAACTCTGTCAGAAAATTTATTTATCATTTAATCATATTTTAATTACATTAAACCTTAGGAAAATCATAACTTGAATTCTACAACTCCAAAATTAATAATTCTTTTTCCTGTGAACTTATTTTAATAAATAGATTATTAATATGTATTTTGGCATACATGTTTGGTGTAATGTTAATTTTGCCTACACCATGTTTGTTTGAATTGCTACGACTAGCAGTGAGGTCACGAGTCACCTGAAGATCATCCTGGTACCTGGAATCTCAAGGCCCAGGCAAGTTGTGCCCTTGATCACTTCTTTTTACCCAACCATGTTCTGATTAATCATAATGATCTGCATAGGTTAATTTTGATGGGACCCAATAGGTTACCCTAGTTTGTCTATCTTTATACCTTGTTTACCACTGAACTTTCTGGGTAGTACTTGCTAGTGCTTTATGTGGTTTTGGGTATGAAGATTACACTATCCATGATTATACTCTTGTTATCAGTTGTTATTTATTGTTCATGATAAGATCATTATGTTAATTGGAACATGGAGCGACCACCCGGGAAAACAGTGCTACCACAAGGGTAGTATGGGATGCCCTTGGCTGATTAATTAGGAAAGCTAGTGGAAGACTACCTTACCCGAAAGGGGCAAGGGCAGTAGGGGAGAGGTCAGTGTAGGGAGGCCCTCGGGAGGATTTTGCTGCGATGGCGGTCCTGCAAGGGATTCCTGCACTGGATCTTCCTATAAACTGTAGCGGGTTTTCGGAAGCTAGTGGAACTTTGTAAAGGCCTCGTAGTGGATCCCTAGCCATTCACCTCGGAAGTGTCTAAGGGCCTTGCAAACCCTGGCGACATGGGATACACGACTTGTGGGTAAAGATGCGCAACCTCTGCAGAGTGTAAAACTGGTATACTAGCCGTGCTCACGGTCAAGAGCAGCTCGGACCCTCACATGATTAATTTATGGAACTAAATTCAATTTGTCATATGCATTGCATCGCGGGTGAAGTTGTTATTACTTTTGTTCTATTACTTAATTGGGTTTGGTATTTACTTATACTTAGTAACTGCTAATAAAATTTTGACCAAACTTAAAAGCAATGCTCAGCTCTAACCATCTTCTTTGGTAAGCCTTACAATTTATGAGCTCCCACCTTTGGCGAGTTCATGCACATTATTCCCCACAACTTGTTGAGCGATGAACGTATGTGAGCTCACTCTTGCTGTCTCACATACACCACAGGTCAAGACCAGGTACTGCAGGATGATGCTCATGGAGGATGCTGTGATGAGTTCGTGAGAGGTCTAGGTCGTCGTCTCCCAGTCAACTTTGGGTTGCTGGACTGTTGTCTCCTTATAATGTAATTATTTATTTTGTATAGAACTCCTGTTATATATAAAGATGTGACATTCGATCCTGTGCCACTATACATCATATGTTTGAGACTTGGTCCCAGCATACCTGGTGTTTATGTTAACCCCGGGTTTTGGATCCCTAAAATCCGGGTGTTACACTTCTGTCACACCCGGATTTTAGGGGTCCAAAGCCCGGGCGCAAACATAATCACCAGGTGTGCTGGGACCAAGTCTCACACATATGATGAATCATGGCACAGGATCGAATGTCACATCTTTATATATAACAGGAGTTCTATACAAAATAAATAATTACATTATAAGGAGACAACGGTCCAGCAACCCAAAGTTGACTGGGAGACGACGGCCTAGACCACTCACGAACTCATCGCAGCATCCTCCAAGCGCTTCATCCTGTGGTACCTGTTCTTGGCCTGTGGGGGTGTGAGACAGCAAGAGTGAGCTCACATACGTTCATCGCTCAACAAGTTGTGGGGAATAATGTGCATGAACTCACCAAAGGTGGGAGCTCACGTGAAGTGTAAGGCTTACCAAAGAAGATGGTTAGAGCTGAGCATTGCTTTTAAAGTTGGTCAAAATTTTATTAGCAGTTACTAAGTATAAGTAAATACCAACCCAGTTAAATAGTAGAACAAAAGTAACAACTTCACCTGCGATGCAATGCATATGACAAATTGAGTTTAAGTTCCATAATTTAATCATGTGAGGGTCCGAGCTGCTCATGACCGTGAGCACGGCTAGTATACTAGTTTTACACTCTGCAGAGGTTGCGCATCTTTACCCACAAGTCGTGTATCCCATGTCGCCAGGGTTTGCAAGGCCCTTAGACACTACCGAGGTGAATGGCTAGGGATCCACTACGAGGCCTTTACAAAGTTCCACTAGCTTCCGAAAACCCGCTACAGTTTATAGGAAGTTCCAATGCAGGAATCCCTTGCAGGACCGCCATCGCAGCAAAATCCTCCCGAGGGCCTCCCTACACTGACCACTCCCCTACTGCCCTTGCCCCTCTCGGGTAAGGTAGTCTTCCACTAGCTTTCCTAATTAATCAGCCAAGGGGTCCCATTCCTCCCTTGTGGTAGCACTGTTTTCCCGGGTGGTCGCTCCATGTTCCAATTAACATAATGATCTTATCATGAACAATAAATAACAACTGATAACAAAAGTGTAATCATGAATAGTGTATCTCCATACCCAAAACCACATATAGCACTAGCAAGTACTACCCAGAAAGTTCAGTGGTAAACAAGGTATAAAGATAGACAAACTAAGGTAACCTATTGGGTCCCATCAAAATTAACCTATGCAAATCATTATGATTAATTAGAACATGAGTGGGTAAAAAGAAGTGATCAAGGGCACAACTTGCCTAGGACTTGAGATTCCAGGTACCAGGATGATCTTCGGGTGACTCGTGTCCTCACGCTAGTCGTAGCATTACAAACAAACAATGTATAGGCAAAATTAACATTACACCAAACATATATGCAAAATACATATTAATAATCTACATGATGAAATATGATCACAGGAACAAGAATTATTAATTTTGGAGTTATAGGTTTTAAGTTATGAATTTCCAAAGATTCTATGTGCTTATTACAAGATTAATTAAGATAACAATTTTAATGTGACTTTTATGTAAAACCAGTGGCACTAAATGATAAACAATAATATTACAAAATTATAGGAACTGGAATGAATTAATTTGGACTAACTATGCATTTTCTATGAATTAAACAAATTCTAGCATTTATTTTTGCATAAAAATCATTTTCTAATTCTTTTTTTTTCTGGATTTTATAATTCTCTGGACCGAGCACTGATTACAGAGAACTCCGGGGCAAATCCAGAATTTTTCCCCAGACTCAGTTTTCCCCCGCACAGGACGGCGGGTTGATTTCCGATTTACTCAGGGTCTCTTTAACAAAAGGTGCAGGCCGAAGGGGTATCGAGCGTTTCTGGCCGTTGGATGGAAAACCGAGCGCCCCGATTAGTTTTACACATCCACGAACCGGTACGCAGCCGCGACCGTCGGATCAGCGATCAGCGGGCCTGATTTAAGATGTCTCGATTGAATCCCATGCGCCAGATCTGAATCGGACGGTGCATGCTAAACAATCGAAGGGGTATGATGTAATCTAATCCTAGCCGTCCGTCAAAATCCGACGGCGCACGCGCTTCTTCCTAAACAACGCTGCACGGGCGGCCGCACCCTCGCCGCGGCGGAGGGCACGCGCGGCGAGCCTGCAATCCGACCAACCCCGCCCCCATACTCCAATTCGTAGAGCCAGCGCACAATTGGGAACGAGACATACGCAATTGATGGTTTCTCACCTTAAATGGTGCCCAGCAGAGCTCGGTCGACGCGGGCGGCACGGCCACGGCGGAGATGCGGCGACGACGAGCAATTCAAGGTCGACCTCGCGCAAACTGCCGAAGGCGAGGTCCCGGCCCTAACCTGCCCGACCCTCCGAAGCTCTGGAACGCCCCACGGATGTTCGAGCGCTCCCTAACCACGAACCGGACGGCGGCGGGTCCGATTTCTCTCAGCGATGGCAGCGGTGCTGGTGGGCGAGTCGGGACGAGGGAAATAGGAGTGATGGATGAGGAGCGGTGGCGTGATGCTTTATACCCGAGAGGGCTCGGAGTCGGTTGCGAGGGCCGGAGCTCGCGCGAGCGAGTCGCGCGGGTTCTGTTACGCCCGAACGCGAGCTACGCGGGGAGGAAGACCCTGACAGCGTGGGCCCCGCCAGCCGGCGAGATATTCATGTGCGCGCGTGTGTGAGTGATTGAGCGGCTTATGACGAGTGGGCCCCACCTGTAAGCGCCCGGAATAAAGAAAAAGGGAAAGGGAAGGAGATGGGCCGCGCGGGGGTTGGGCTGGCGTGGAAGGGATTTTGGGCCGAACGAATGGTGGCCCAAGCGTGCAGGTAACCTTTTTCTTTTTCTTTTCTGGTTCTATTTCCAAATTCAAAGATTCAAACTAGTTTAACTTCCTGTTTTGAATTTTTACTCTTCCAAATTTCCAATTCAGTCCTAATGTGAATATAACACCTTTTTTTTGGTACTAAATATTTATTCTTCTCTCTATTGTTTAATTATAGAAGGAATATTTAACTTAGTTAGAATTTTCTTCCTAAGTTTTAGCATTCACCTTTCTTCCTTTGAATTTTGAATTCAGGTTGGGTTTAAATCTTCAGATTCCAATTATTGTGCACCTCTTACACAAAGAACACCAGCATGCTATGTATTTATATATTTATTTATTTGTTGCTTAACCAAATTAATGTTTATCAATTGGTTATGAATTGGAAAGGCCCTTATAAATTCTCAAAGGTTTTCAAAAATTCTTGAAACACTATTATTGATGCTTTTAGTTCTTTATTTTATTATTATTATTATTATTATCCTGATACTAATTTTGGGCTTTACACTCACGAATATTATTCACCAAATGAGGATCCAAAATGGTAAAGGACCTTAGCATCAATCGGACGACGTCGTGGTCCGTCCATCGCGTGCTTCCGTAGCTCCTTATTTTGTTGATAAGGGTCTTGAGCCGGTTGTATGTTTGGGTCGGCTCCTCGCCCCTTATCATCGCGAATCGTCCAAGCTCGCCCTCCACCAACTTCATCTTGGTGAGCAAGGTGACGTCGTTCCCCTCATGAGAAATCTTGAGGGTGTCCCAGATCTGCTTGGCATTGTCCAAGCCGCTCACTTTATGGTACTCGTCCCTGCACAAGGAGGCTAACAACACAATAGTAGCTTGTGCATCCTTATGAATTTGCTCATTAATGAACATGGGACTATCCGTACTATCAAAGTGCATTCCACTCTCTACAATCTCCCATATACTAGGATGGAGAGAGAACAAGTGACTACGCATTTTGTGACCCCAAAATCCGTAGTCCTCTCCATCAAAATGAGGAGGTTTACCAAGTGGAATAGATAATAAATGAGCATTTGTACTTTGAGGAATACGAGAGTAATCAAAAGAAAAGTTCGATTTGACCGGTTTCCTTCTCTCGTAGTCGTTGTGGTCGTCGTCCTTTTGGGAAGAAGTAGACTCATCGATGTCGTCGTAGTAGACAATCTCCTTGATGCGCCTCGTCTTCTTCTTCTTCCCATCTTTCCATCTATGGCCTGAGCCCGAGTCGGTAGGCTTGTCATCCTTCGGCTCGTTGACGAAAGATTCCTTCTCTTTATCGTTGATCACGATACCCTTCCCCTTAGGATCCATCTCTTCGGGCGATTAGTCCCTTTGTGAAGAGAACGGCTCTGATACCAATTGAGAGCACCTAGAGGGGGGGGTGAATAGGTGATCCTGTAAAACTTAAAACTTAAGCCACAAAAACTTGGTTAAGTGTTAGCACAATAATTGCCAAGTGGCTAGAGAGGAGTCAAAACACAATAACCACAAGAGATCAATCACAGAGATGGCACGGTGGTTATCCCGTGGTTCGGCCAAGACCAACGCTTGCCTACTCCACGTTGTGGCGTCCCAACGGACGAGGGTTGCAATCAACCCCTCTCAAGCGGTCCAAAGACCCACTTGAATACCACGGTGTTTTGCTTGCTTTTCTTAATCCCGTTTGCGAGGAATCTCCACAACTTGGAGCCTCTCGCCCTTACACTTGAAGTTCACAAAGAAGCACGGAGCAAGGGTGGGATTAGCAACACACACACAAGACACAAAAATCACAGCAATACCACGCACACAAGTCGCAACGAGAGCTCACACACAACTCAATGAGTTCACCACTCAACTAGAGCTCTAATTGCTATTGCAAAGAATCAAAGGCGCGGGATCGAGGTCTTGGTGCTTAGGAATGTTGTAGGAATGCTTGGTGCAGTGCGGTCCAGTGCGGGCTTTGCTCCCCCGATGAGGTCCTGGGCTCACTCGTCGGTGGTGATGTAGAGGTTGGCTTCCCGGAACAGCTCCTCGGAGGTAGCTGGCGCCTTCTGCAATATGGCTCGAACGAAGGTCGAGTCATTGGATCCTCTATAGAAGTCCTCGCTCACGGCCACCTCCGTGACCTTGGGGATACGATTTCTCATGGTCTGGACCCTTTTGAGGTACGACCGAAGAGTTTCGTCCCCCCGACGCTTGATGGATTTGAGGTCCCATGGTTGCGCCGGTTTGTCGGAGAGGGACTGAAAATTGGCGGTGAAGCGTCGACTGAAGTCACTCCAGTCATCGATGCAGTGTCGAGGTAGATGTCGCAGCCATTGCAGTGCGTCTTGCCCGAGGACAATGGGTAAGTATGCAGTCATCACGTCTTTGGATGCTCCGGCGGCTCGAGCGGCGGTGGTGTAGATGGCCAGCCAGCCTCCTGGATCCTGCTTAGGTTCATACTTGTCGACATTGGACACCTTGAAGTTAGGGGGCCACTAAATGGCCCTAAGGCGCGGAGTAAGGGCAGACACTCCACATGTGTCCTCCTGTCGTCGAAGATGATGTCTGTCCCGGGGAGGGGAGTAGTTGTTGAGGTTCCTCGACCGTCCCCGGGTAGTACCGCCAGTCGAGGCCGTCGTTGACTCGGTTCTGGTGGCTTGACTCCAAGTTGGGATGCCATGATCCCTATCGTATTCCTTCCGGCGGCGCATCTCGTTCTCATACCGTCGTTCACGCGAAGCGTTGATGGAGCTTCGCGCGTCCCGGCGACTGTTGATGGCGTGTCGCAAATCGTTCGGCGGGTGAGCGAGAGGTAGAAGATGGTTGGCTGCTTGGGTGAACAGGCGTCGATAGCCCTCGGCATCGGGTGTCCGAGGGAGTCCATCAGCTATCCGAGCTAGTACTCCTCCGACTTCACTCGGCGTGTTCATGGCTCGGGCGAAGTCGGGGTTTAGGTTGCGACCGAAGAGTGGATTCTCCCAGCGCTGCCTTGCGTCTTGCTCGGCTTGTTCCTGGGCTCGTCGATGATCACGTCATCGGGAGTTCCTTCGTTCTCTGAAGACGCGTTCTTCTGGAGTTTCTCCCATCTCCGAGACCTCGTCTCGCGAGACAGGCTGCTCCGGGTCCCGTTCTCCGGCTTGGTGATGTTGCCGGATGTTTCGGCGTCGGTTTCTTCATCGACAGGACTCCCGCTGAGGTGGTTCTTCCCTAGGCGCGGTTGGCTCGTCGTCAGAGACGGGAGGCGACTCCACTCTCCCGATGAAAAGAATGTCGGGGTAGAATGGCGCGGTTGTCGTGGCGATCTTCCTTCGGAGAGCTGGAGGTTGTGCTTCTCCGGTACCTTCAGAGTTTGTTGGAGACTTCTTTCTTGGCGGATCTGCAATGCGGTGTAGAGTTCCCTCTTTGTCTGCTATGGACGAGATCGTTCCAAAGCAGAACATGGATCCTGGACGGAAGGTGATCTTGATGTGGAAGGTGACGGCCATTGAGCTAGCTTAGATCGTCGACACACCCCCTACCTGGCGCGCTAGCTGACGGTGTTTTAGGTCCGACCGCACACCTGGGGTTGCCCCTCGAGGTGTTTTAGGAGTAGGATGGTGTCGCCGACTGTAGCAGAATGGTTCGTGCCAGATGCACGAGAGACAATGGACAGTGTTTATAGGTTCGGGCCGCTTTGAGATGCGTAACACCCTACGTCCTGGCGAATGTGCTTTGTGTAACGGGTTACAAGGTAGAGAGTTGAAGTGGATGGCTGAGTAGAAGTAGAGTTGGGATCGATTGTTCTGAAGGGGTGCTCCCCGGGCCTTATATATTCGACCATGGGGCAATACATGTGGATATGATAACAACGTGCACCTAAAAGATAGTGAACTGTTCGGGTCTATCTTCCTATGATTCTGCCGACCTATCCTCGCCTGGTTCCGTTGCATGGGGCTCTAGCGCGGGAAAGTCGGATCTTCTGTTGTGGTTTCTTGCTCAACGCTGTGGGGCTGTCCGGTCTTGCATCGATCTGCTTTACTGATTGTCCCTCCCCAGGCCCATGAAGGAATGACCTTACGATTTATTGGGCCCTTGGGCCTTTCGTGAGGTCTTTTACCCTTCCGGTGGACCCAGGGGATATCTATCCCCCACAGCACCGGACTGTCCGGTGTGCACCGGACAGACGGCAACGATCGGATCCAACGGTCGACTGCTACAAGCGCCAACGGTCGGCTGACGTGGCATGCACCGGACACTGCACAGTGGCTGTCCGGTGGTGCACCGGACTGTCCGGTGCACCCGACGACAGAAAGCTGCTGCTTTCTGTCCAACGGCTAGTTTGGGGTTTGGAGGCTATAAATACCATCCCAACCGGCCATTCTCTTGTGTGGGAGCCCAAGCAACATACCAAGACACATAGTGCATATTTCCAAGAGCTCAAACACCCAAGTGCTTAATAGAATCACTCGGTGATTAGCGTAGGTGCTTTGCGAAGTGCTTAGGTTAGTTAGACCGCTTTAGCGCTTGCTCTAGGTGAACCCTAGTTAGTTGAGTGAGTTTTGTAAAACCACACAACCCCTCAGCTCTTGTGTGAGTCGTTGTAATTGTACTAAGTGGGGCGAGAGTCTTGCGAGACCGTGACAACGGCGTTTGTGTCACGGCCGCCACCGTGTACCGGAGGGAACGAGGCCCGCGGCGTTTCGGCCGGAAGCTCGATAGTGGAGACGGCGGGGAGCGTCCGAGAGGAGCTAGAAGCGGAGCACCACTTGAGCATGGAGAAGGCCCGCAACTCTCTACGGAGTTACTCGACCGTGGTGCTTGGCCCTCGCGTGGGCTTCCCTTTGCGTAGGGGCACCAACGAGGATTAGTCGGGACCTTGCGTGGTTCCGGATACCACGGTAAAAATACCGGCGTCATCCACGAGAGTTTGCTTCTCTACTTTGCTCTTTAAGTTTCTGCATTTATATTAAGCATTTAAGTTTCAATCTTGTATTCATACTTATTTAGTGTAGATTGAAACTTAGCCTTTGTGGTAGAGATAGCAACACTTAGACAAAACCTAGTTTGCTCATTCCAGTTTGATTATTTGCATAGGTTTTGCTCTAGGGATTTAATTGTGGCCTAGTTTAGTAAAAGTTTTAGAAGTCCTAATTCACCCCCCCCTCTTAGGCGTCACCCGTTTCCTACAATTATGATCTTGGAAGTCATGAATCATTAATTGAAAGATATTCAACACAAGCAATCTCAAAAGCATAACTACTCCAAGGGTAGGTATAGCACAACAATCCAACTTAAGAGCAATACTGATTGGAAATAATGCACTTAAGATACACGGGTACCGTCCTTTGGAGAGCGAGTTGCAGGTTCTCATCAAAGTCCTTTGCTTGATTCACCAATAATGATTAAGGACCTCTACAACTTATTTAACTCGAGATGAACATGAGATTAGTATTGCACAATAATTCAACCTTGGGTCAATAAATAGACAATAAAATTGACAGCTTAAGCATAGAGTTTGAATTAACCATCTTAAGCTCCCCCAAGATCTCCAGTCCATCTCGAGGCACCTGCATGGTCTAGTTGGCACAGTTTGGTACCCATCTCGGGATGGGTCCATAACGTTCATCTAAAAGAGCCTTTGGTACCCAAATAGCTGTTGTGCTAGTTCTAGGTGATCTGATTACTGATCTAGCACAAGTGTATGATTTGGGTCTCTTAAGCAAATAAGATTGAGATAAATTTACTTGCTTAGGAACCTTACCCTTCTTACATACCTTAGGTAGATGACCATGCTCACCACACATGTAGCAGAAGTGTCGCTCAACCTGACATGACACTTATTGTTTGTCTTTTTTTCTTAGTGAGGGTCATCTTGGAGGGTGCACGTCTTTGATTCTTCATGAGCGGACATGAAGTGATCATATGGTGATTATCGTTGCATCCAAAACATCTCCTCATTCCTTCATCCTTGTCTTTGTGTGGACAAGACGCAATGAAGTGACCTAATTCTTTGCACTTGAAGCACCTCCTTTTTCCTCTTCCCTTTTTGCTCTTGGATGACATAGAGAGATGATCAGTGCAAACAACATGACTAGTTGAATTTTTACCTTTTTCCTTGTTCATGTTGATTTCTTCATTTATTGCTTTGGGAACATTCTTCTTATGGAGTTTAACACTTGCTGCGGTTTCTCCCGTCTCAAGCTTCTTCACCACGCGTCCATGGATATCTTGAGGAGGTTGAGCAATGCGTCTTCTCCTTAGTTGTTTTGCTTTCTTGTTCCTTTCTTTATTGATGAGCAACTTTTCTTTTGATCCTGCAGCTTGATGCTCATTCAAAAATTGGCTTTCTTTTGAGCAACAGGGGTTAGCACATGGTGATATATTATCTAAATGCGCACGTGTGCAAGAATGAGGTTCACATGAATTTAAGTTCGCAATTACAACCTCATGAGCAACATCAAGCATGATATGGTCATCAACTAATTCATTATGAGAATAAGATAGCATATCATATTTTTCACTTAAAGCACATTTTTCTAAATTTATTATTTCTACTTGACTCTTAAGCATAGAATTCTCAGTTTTAAGTTGAGAAACATCAGATAATACATCATGATTATTTCTTTGCTCAAATAAAACAGATTCATACCGTTGGACCAAATTATCATGAGAGCACTTTAGCTCCTCATGTTCTTTGGTCATCTTCTCCAGGTTGTCGTTGGTTTTGATGAGAGCCTCCTCTAGCCTGAGAAGCGTCTCGCCTTGTTCCTTGTTCCTCCTCAATAGCTTAACCAATAGCACGTTGTCTTCTTTGTTGAGATGGGTGTAGAACCGGCGAATCTCCTCTTCTTCCACATTGCCGGTCTCATTTTCCCTGTCATTATTATCAGTGGAAGCAATACATAAAAATGTACCTTGTGGTGATGAAGACTCATCCTCGCTATCATCCTCATATTCCTCCTCATCATCGCTTTTGTCTCCACTATCATTGTTAGCAATAAGACATTTATAACTAGTGGAAGACAAACCTGTCGGTGAGGTGGATTCATCGTTTGGTTGCCATCGTTTTTCTTCTCCCTTTGAAAGGTTAGTACCACAAGCAACATAGGGAGTAGAAGTAGTACAATTGGACTCAGAATATTTTATTTTAATTCTAGTCCATAGATCATCAGCATCAACAAAACTATCACTACTCATGATGGCAAAATAAGCACCTCTAGAAAGAGAGTCAACTAAGATGTTGCAAGCATGGTGATTGAGAGATAGACATCTTAGTTCAGCATTAGAAGGTTTTTTACTAATATCAGAGGGAAAAATACTTCTACTAAAGATCTGTCTCAAATCAGGATCAATATGCATGAAAGCATTATAAATAGAGACAGACAAAGATTTATAATTAGAACCATCGCCTAGAAGAAGTTCTAGAGTTACCTCTTATGACGACATTGTCATCTCCGGACGGCTAAGCCCACACTAGAGAGGCCTAGCTCCGATACCAATTGAAAGTTCCCTATGCCTGGGAATAGGATCTGGATGTCGCCTAGAGGGGGTGAATAGGCGAATAATAATTATCACTTTAAAACAAGAAATTCTTACTCTACTCGAAGGCTGGATCGCAGTGGAATGAAAGACCCTTCGAATAGGTTGCAGCGGAATAGAAGTTCCTGTCTTAAAATACCCTGCACTTCAAAGACAGCTTGAACCACATATAAATATTGAAGTGCAAGTATAAACAACAAATAAGACAGAGAAACAGCACACAGACACAGGGATTTATCCCGAGGTTCGGCCAAGCCTGAAATGCTTGCCTAGTCCTCGTTGGAGTTAGCCACACCTTGGCTTGGAGTCTATTTCAACTCCTTCCTTCGTTTGATCAGATCTGTCAGTGCAACAGATAGAGCCTTCCACTATGTTGATATTAGTTACAACGATGCCATGGCTGCTTACAATCTTCTCGACAGCACTCTAGCAGAGTAACAATGCGCTCAAGATATTGCTCTAGCTCTCAGCAGCACTTCCCCTCTCTCTAAAGGCTTATAACTTCGCCTCTACACAAACTAGGGAGATACACAAGAGAGGGAGAGAAAGAATTGATCCAAATGACGTATGAACTTGTTAGCTGCTCTTGTGTGCTTGTTTGAGGCGCCTAGGGGTCCCTTTTATAGCCCCAAAGGGCCTAGGAGCCGTTGGAGCTTCATTTGGAAGCTCCTAGCCTTCGCTGGTTGCGGGTGCACCAGACTATCCGGTGGTGTACCTGTAGTATCCCAAAAAATCAAATCTTGGAGTTTTCTCAAACTCGCTCTAAATTCAAAATGAATTTCAAATTTTATTTCAAAATGTTTGTTTGCGAGTTGATGTCAACAAATAAAGTATAGTGGTCTATATTCTCTCTAAAATCCTCCTCAAAATATCCTACAAATATTTCCCCAGTGATCCCCCTCAGATTGTTTCCAGAAATACTGCCCAGATATTTCCCTAGTGATCCCCTTCAAGTTCTTTCCAGAAATACTGCCCAAATATTCCACCGATATATCTCCAGATATTTTCCTCTTGAGAAATACCTTCAGAATCATTTTTCAAGTCCCTATAAATATTTTCTTCATAACTTTCCTCATGCTCATACGTATACATATGCCTCCAGTGTCATACGGTGAGCTCTACAAGCTAATCTCACTTATACAAGACAAATACAAGCTAATCTCCACTAATCCTTTCATCCGCCCCCTAATCCTCTCATCTCTCCCCCTAATCCCCCCACCATGGCTATAAATAGAGGGGCAAGGGCCTCCTCTCATCCCACCCCAAGCCATTTCATGGCAACTCTCCCCCCCCCACACACACCCACTCCATGTTCCACACAAGCACACACTAGCACAAGGATCGTTCGGTCATTCTTCGATCATTCATCCCCCTGTTCTTAGTTTGTTCGTTCGTTCATTCGTCCGATTGTTCGATCGTTCGTCCGATCGTTCATGGTTCGTTCGTCCGTTCGTCCGATCGTTCGATCGTTCGTCCGTTTGTTCGTCCAAATAATCTTTTTCCTGCCGTTATGCTGCCGAAATTCTGATCGTTCGTTTGATCATTTGATCGTTCATCGTTCGTTCATAGTTCCTATTCATCGTTCATTGTTCGTTCATAGTCCCAATTCATCGTTCTTCCAGATAATCCTTGTCATACCGTTATGCTGCCGAAATTCCGATCGTTCGTTCATTCGATCGTTTGATCGTTCATCGTTCGTTCATAGTTCCTATTCATCGCTCATCGTTCGTTCATAGTCCATATTCATCGTTCTTCCAGATAATCTTTGTCCTGCCGTTATGCTGCCGAAATTCCGATCGTTCGTTCGTCCGATCAATCGATCGTTCGTCCGTTCGTTCATAGTTCCTATTCATCGTTCATCGTTCGTTCATACAAACTATTCACCATCACTATTCACCATTACTATTCAACATTACTATTCATCGACACTATTCATCATCATTACTATTCATCGTTACTATTCATCGATGATATCTATAATAGCTTTTTCGTAGTCACTATTCATCGTTACTGTTTATCGATCATCCAATCGCCCCAAATTTCAACTACTCATCCATCATGCTGTCTAGTCCACCTAAGACCAGCTAGACCCATATTCCAGTCATACGAACTCCGGTGACTGTGATTTTCCTTCCAGTGGGAACTTCCCATCTGGTCACCCATCCCAGGTTTCTCCAAGTTGAGCACGCTTAACTTTGAGATTCCTTCAAACCAAGCTTCCAAACTCAGATTCCAATAATTCTCGTTTCTACATTCTTATCAAACTATTCCCTATCCAACCATGTCATCCCTTAAGCATGGTCCATATTCCAGAAAACTCCCAAAATACTCTTGTCCCATATTCTGCCTATAACTCTCCTGTTCACACTAAGTCAGACGATTCATTCGTCACTATTCTCACCAACAGTGTACTTCACTGTGCTACACCACATACACCCAGCTATAAATACACCTAGCTACCCTCTCCCTCTCCACACACACTCAACACCCTCAGCCAAGGCAAACACCCCACCCACTCAGTTACTCCGCTCTGCCGGCTACACGCATAGTGTCGCTTCGCCTCCAGTCTACCCTCCTGGTAAGCACCTCCGCTCCACCACTAGTAGTATCTCAACACCACACGACACAGATTCTACTCAAGACTCTACCCATCCATATATCGCTATTCTGACCACTATACTAAATATTTGTTGGTGTACTTGCTGGTTTGTATGTTTGCTTGTTCATGTTGCATAGTTATCGGAGTGTTCGTACTGTCCCGTGGAGGCCAGATCTGCCAGTCTACGCCAAGCGGTGGAGCCAGAAGCCAGTTCCACGAACTCTCCTTCCCCCTTCGCCGGATAAGCATAGCAAGCTCACTGGATCCCTTTGATGCATAAATTACCTATGATTTTTCAACCACAACCCTCAGCCTGTTATTTTATGCATGATATGATTTTGAGACAAGTTATTATGGTCACCTAGCCGCTTGCGGCAATCAATCCTTGATATATTTGTTTCAAATGATTTGAGAAAAGGTGTGAGTTTTCAAAAGAAAACGCTTTTCAAAATGTGTATGATGAAGGGTTTTCACCCTTATCATCTTTGAGTAGGGATGATCAGGGACTCCCTGGTTTAGAGGAGGGCCTAAGGTGATGGCTCAGCTGGTTTAGGTGTGAGCAGAAGGATTCTCCCCTCATATAAGGACCGATTTGTCATCCTTCACTACCTGTACTCATGATAAGTACAACCACTCAAGACTGTGTGGGCAGTCACTCAATCCGAACTCGTACGGTCCAACCCCAGGGTTATGAAGGCTAGGGAGCACCGGGATGATAAGGAGGGGGAATGTTTTGTCCGGTTTGGACATGGCGGTGGCCTGACTCCTTTCGGTATAACCGTTAAGGTTAGGACGTGCGAGGAAAGATAGAGATCCGGCATTCGGGCCTCACGACGGTGAGATCGAAGAAACCGGACTAGTGGGTAAAGTGTACACCTCTGTGCAGAGTTTGAAAACCTATTCGAATAGTCCATGTCCATTGGAATGGATGAGTCTGGTATGGTATGGCAATTAATGTTTTGTTTTCAAAAAAAGGTGCTTTTGAGAAAAGTGATTTTAAAAAGGTCTGGCGGTTGAGCCGTGAGCTATGGTGGACGGAAAGTTCAGTAGCTGTTTTTGAAAATGAAAACCAGTGGGAAACTGCTAAGATACCTAGATGGTTTAGTCCAGGGGATTTTGTTCTATATTGAAAAAAAACTTCCTGCTCCTTTGGGAGAGGATGCGATTTGCAAAATACAAAATGTTTTACAAAATAACCCTGCATAAAATATTGCTATTTCTGCAAAATATCCTGAGCTCCACATATTCCATGTATTATATCTGATTTCCCCATTCCGCGGGTGTCGATGTTTCGACCCCGGGGGGTCCCTGGACCGACGAGTAAATTGTCACTGCGTGTCCCAGCCTAGATGGATCGGCGCGAGACAGAACACAAAGGGGAAAGCGAAAGGGGAACAGCGGCTCGTGTTGTCCTATGCCCAGGGCAGATGCGCTTGCAGTAGGGGGTTACAAGCGTTCGCGAGGGAGAGAGAGAGAGCCTGTTCGTCAGCCTGTCCTCCCGCGCGGCCACCTTCTCGTACGAGGGCCCTGGACCTTCCTTTTATAGACGTAAGGAAAGGGCCCAGGTGTACAATGGGGGTGTAGCAGTGTGCTAACGTGTCTGGCAAAGAGGAGCCAGAGTCCTATGTACATGCCGACGTGGCTGCCAGAGAGGTGTTAGTGCCCTGTTCATGTGATGTCGTGGCCATTGGAGGAGCGCTTAAACCCTGTAGAAGCACAGCTGTCGGGGCTGTCGGGTCCTTGCTGACGTCTTCTTGCTTCCGTAGGGGGCTGAGAACCACCGTCGTCATGGAGCACGCGGGGTGCCATCATTACTTGTTTTACCAGGGCGAGCCAGATGGGACGTCGGTCTTGTTCCCCATAGCCTGAGGTAGCTAGGGGTAGGGTAATGATGTACCCCCCTACGGCGTGGTCGGTCCGAGCCCGAGGTCGGGCGAGGCGGTGACTCCTCTGAGGTCGAGGTTGAGTCCAAGCCCTAGGGTTGGGCGAGGCGGAGACCGTCGTCCGAGGTCGAGGTTGAGTCCGAGCCCTAGGATCGGGCGAGGCGGAGACCATCGTCCGAGGTCGAGGTTGAGTCCGAGCCCTGGGGTCGGGCGAGGCGGAGACCGTCGTCTGAGGTCGAGGTTAAGTCCGAGCCCTGGGGTCGGGCGAGGCGAAGACCGTCGTCTGAGGTCGAGGTTGAGTTCGAGCCCTAGGGTCGGGCGAGGTGGAGATCTTCGTCCAAGGTCGAGGTTGAGTCCGAGCCCTAGGGTCGGGCGAGGCGGAGACCATCGTACAAGGTCGAGGTTGAGTCCGAGCCCTAGGGTCGGGCGAGGCGGAGACCGTCATCCGAGGTCGAGGTTGAGTTCGAGCCCTGGGGTCGGGCGAGGCGGAGACCGTCGTCCGAGGTCGTGGTTGAGTCCGATACCTAGGGTCGGGTGAGGCAGAGACCGTCGTCCGAGGTCGAGGTTGAGTCCGAGCCCTGGGGTCGGGCGAGGTGGAGATTGTCGTCCGAGGTCGAGTTTGAGTCCGAGCCCTGGGGTCAGGCGAGGCGGAGACCGTCCTCCGAGGTCGAGGTTGAGTCCGAGCCCTAGGGTCGGGCGAGGCGGAGACAGTCGTCCGAGGTCGAGGTTGAGTCCGAGCCCTGGGGTCGGGCGAGGCGGAGCTTCCTATGGCACCCGAGGCCGGACGTGGCAGCTGTCAGCCTCACCCTGGCGGGTGGCACAGCAGTCAGAGCAGCGCAGGCGGCGCTATTTTCCTGTCAGGTCAGTCAGTGGAGGGGCGAAGTGACTGCGGTCACTTCGGCCCTATCGACTGAAGAATCACGCATCAGGATAAGGTGTCAGGCGATCCTTGCATTGAATGCTCTTGCGATTTGGTCGGTTGGCGAGGCGATCTGGCCAAGGATGCTTCACTGCGAAGCCTGCCCGAGCTGGGCCTCGGGCGAGTCGGAGGTGCGCCCGTTGCTTGAGGAGGCCCTCAGGCGAGGCGTGAATCTGCCTGGGTCTACTGTTCCTGCCCGAGGCTGGGCTCGGGTAAGGCGAGATCGTGTCCCTTGAGCGGACGGAGCTTTGACCTGTATTGCGCCCATCAGGCCTCTACAGCTTTGTGCTGATGGTGTTTACCAGCTGAGTTTAGGAGTCTTGGGGGCACCCCTAATTATGGTCCCCGACAGTAGTCCTCAAGCCTCGAAGGGAGTGTTGGCACTCGCTTGGAGGCTTTGTCGCACTTTTTTCAAGGGGACCGGCCTTTCTCGGTTACATTTTGTTTCGATGGGTGCGCGCGAGCGCACCCGCCGGGTGTAGCCCCCGAGGCCTCGGAGGAGTGGTTTGACTCCTCCGAGGTCTTAATGCCTTTTGTGATGCCTCGGCTGGTCTGGTTGTTCCCTCATGTGATCTGGTCATAGCCTGGGTGCGTGGTCAGGTTCCGAGTCCTCGGGCTGGTATGTTGACACCGTCAACGATTTGGCCGAAGCCGGGTTTGCGAGAGCAGCCCCCGAGCCTCTGCACAGGGCGAGAGGACGGTCAAGGATTGACTTGGCTTTTTTCATACGCCCCTTCGTCGCCTTTCCACAAGGAGGAGGGGGGATAGCGCCATGTTGCCCTCGGAGGCACCGAACATGGTGTCTCCAATGAGTTGCTAACGGGTGATCCGAGTGGACGCCCGTGCCCTATTCGATAAGGGTCGGCTAGTGGCCCAGAGGCACGCTCCAAAAGTACCTGCAGGTGATTTGCTGGACCCGGTCCCGTTTGATAGGGTCCGAGGGCTCGATGCCTCCCTCTGATGGGATTCCATTACAGAATCACTCCTGCTGGTCTTGGAAATGTCCTAGGGTACCTCGGGAGCGTAGCCCGAGCTTCGGCCATGTATTGGATGTACCCAGAGTCATCCCTCGCTCTGCGTGTTTTGAGGCGGCTGTCGAACCCTTCGGGGGGCTAGCCTTCGAACCCCTGATCAGTAGTGGGCGCGGAGCCCGAGTGGCCTGAGGCGGCTGTCGAACCCTTCCGAGGGGTCAGCCTTCGAACCTCTGACCAGTAGTTGGCGCGGAGCCCGAGTAGCCTGAGGCGGCTGTCGAACCCTTCCGAGGGGCCAGCCTTCGAACCTCTGACCAGTAGTGGGCGCGGAGCCCGAGTGCTCTGGGGTGGCTGTCGAACCCTTCCAAGGGGCCAGCCTTCGAACCCTTGATCAGTAGGAGGGCTCGGGGCCCGCTTCCTTCGCAGAGAAGGATCCCTTTCGGAGTATCCCCTTTCCCGGTCCTTGTAGCAAGAGAAAGGATACGAAATTGAACGATGTGGCGCACCTTTTTTTGACACGGTCATTATGGCAGAGGTGAAGTGTCGCTCGCTTCGCCTGCCAAAGGTGTCGTCTGCCCTGCCGTGGAGTTAATGCGACGGGACGAGTGGTTCGCGGGGCAGCTGTTGTGCGTGCGCGAGTCGTTCGAGGAACGGAACGCGGACGCATCGTCTTCACGCCGTGGGAGAGGGCTCTCCTGCCGCCCTAGGAGGGGACGTGAGCCTGCAGTCAATTTGACCGCCGCTTCCGCTCGCCTGCTGCCGCCATTACTGTCGGCCCACTTCTGGCCATATCGACCGTTGTGCCTTCTCCCGCGGCTGACTGACCCATGACCGATGTGCTTGGCTGGCACTGTTGGTTCATGCGCAGGGTTGCCTTGAATCGCGGCACCGGTTCCGTAGTCGAGAAGGCGCAGCATTGGCGTAAGTGGCGGTGCAGTTTTTTGCACGCAGTAACCGGCGCGCCGGTTACATGACGTGTGGTCCTGGGACTCCATGCTGGACGCGTCAAAGTTGAGAGGTTGCATCCCCGTGGTGCGGTTGCATGCCGCCTGCATGGCGGTCCGCCCTTTCGCCCGCTGGTTTAGGCGAAGATGGAGGAGTGCTTGTAACTGCTGTTGGAGCGGTTGCCGGTGAGCCGCTTGGAGTTCGTCATCCCGCGGGCCCCCTGGTATGGAGGTTGTTCATACCCGCGGGAACGGAACCGGAGTCCCGTTTGTAATGGCACCTTGAGTGCTAGTGTATGTTCATTGTGGCTATCGAGGCCTGAACATTTGGGTATTCGAGATCGAAGCTGTGTGTCTTCTTCCTTCCGAGCGCTGGGACTTGTCTGTTGGCTAGCCGAACCACTTAACCGAGCGTCAGTTGCCTTTCGCGGAAGGTGACGAGTGAGGTGTCCGTATCCCGGAGGCGTAGGAGTCCCTCGGCTCTGTCGGCCTTGCCGCTCTAGGCTTCCCTTGCTCAGTTTTCGGAACCCTCGGCTGCTCTGCGATGAGCCGGAGCCAGAGGCAGCGGTGTTAGCGCGGACAGACGTAGAGTCGGCTCAGAAAGGGGGCTTTGTCGGCCCAGGAGCAGGGGACTTCCCAGGCCGAGGAGGCGTAGCAGCGGCGGCTGGAGCCGGGCTAGGTCATCCATTGGCGGGACCAACCCTGGAGTCGGGCTGTCGAGGCCATGAGTCGAGCTGGTGTCCTCGGGGGACAGCTGGCTGAGGCTACGGAGCGGCCGGTCCAGCCGTCTGCTCGGGCCGGGTTCCTGGAGGAGACCCCGGCGGCGATGGTTCAGGCGCAGTGCTGACGTATTCCTTCGAGGTGAAGATCCTTCGATCGTGTCGCCGTCCGAGGCCGGGCCGAATTCCGTCGAAGGTGGAGTCGACGCCGAGGGTGCTGCTGCTCCCCCTATTGATGTCCGAACCTGTAGGAACAGTTTGTCTGTAGCATGTGTATGTCTTTTGCGACCGCCGAGGCCAAACATATCATTGTCGTGTTATAAAGCTGCGTTTCTTTTCCTCTCGTTTCGAGTATCAGAACTTGTTTGTTGGTAGCTGTTGGGGGCCTTCGTCCTCCGAAGGTCCTCAAAAACATGATTTGACAATATTTTCCAAGTGAATTATATGAACAGGTATCTTCGAACTTAGATCATGAACATGGAGTACGGTCAGAACGAAGCCCAAGCTGTACGAAGCTGATTACCAAGCTGTACGAAGGATGGTGCACAACCGAAGCTATGCGCAGAAAGCTTCGTCGCGATAGCAGAAAGGGGAACCGACTTAAAGATGAAAAGACTACTTAGGACTTAATAGATTCCCATAAGTCATTAGCAAATGTAATGGACATGAATGTAATTTTGCATGGGCTACGTCCCACGCCTATAAATAGATGAACAGTACTCCCGTACTGTTCACGCTGACTTGGCATTTGCTTTCCGTCATCCTTGTACTTTTGCCTTCCTGCAATCCGAAGGTACACTTGTAATTTGAAGTCATTTCCATTTTTATATGATAATAAAATAGAAATGACGTTGTGATAATATTTAAATGTTTATATTACTTTTTATGTTGCATGTAAGTCCTTCGTCATAGTTTATTGTGCTTACGAAGATATGTTGTTTGTGACCTTCGTCCGGAGCACATTATATCCCGAAGGGAAATAATGTTTCAAAGGACGAAGGGCTTTATCATTTAACACTTTTTATGTTGCCTTGTTCTTAATCCGAAGCATTTGAGAACAAGTCCCCAACATTGGCGCCCACCTCCGGTGAACTCACTTCCACTCTTTGAGTCTTTGAGCGCCCTCGGTGATCATCAACCTTCGCTATGGCGCCGAAGAAAGCTTCAGCAGCTGGCACTGCAGCTCTCCAACCGCTGGACCACAATCAGGAGACTGTCTCTCTTCGGGAGGCCCGAAGCCAGAAGAGGAAGGCTGTCAGTCCGACGCCTCAAGAGGATGAGCTAGACCAAGAGATCAGAGATATGGAGATGCTTCATCAACAGGTGCAGAGGAAGAAGGAAAAGATGGCCAGGCTAGCTGAACTGCAAAGGCAGATAGACGAAGCTTCTGAAGAAGTTCGCCATCTTACTCACGATGAGCAGAACCGAAGGCCTCAACAAAAAGACCTTCATCAGGAGGGTTTCTTCAACGAAGATGACTGGTATGACAATTTCCAACATGGAAATTTTGTTTTCGATGATGCTTCTCCCTTGTCCGCTGAGCTGCAGGCTACACCTTGGCCTCCGTCCTATAAGCCACCCCAGCTTCCCATATTCGATGGCCATTCAGACCCGAAGCAGTTTTTGATGAGCTACGAAGCAACAGTATCTTCGTATGGTGGCAATGCTGCAGTCATGGCAAAGTCTTTTGTTATGGCTGTCAGGAGTGTTGCTCAAACCTGGTATTCCTCCCTTCGACCAGGAACGATCACTTCATGGCAAAAACTGAAGGACATGTTGTTAACCAGCTTCCAAGGGTTTCAGACGAAGCCGGTCACTGCTCAGGCCCTGTTCCAATGCACTCAGGATCATGAAGAATACCTTCAGGCGTATGTCAGAAGGTTCTTGCGTTTGAGGGCGCAGGCACCAACGGTGCCCAACGAAATTGTCATTGAGGCCATGATCAAGGGACTTCGGCCTGGACCTTCAGCTCAATACTTTGCTAGGAAGCCTCCTCAAACTTTGGAGAAATTGCTCCAGAAGATGGACGAGTATATTCGTGCCGACAATGATTTTCGCCAAAGAAGGGAGGAGGCTTTCAGGTTTTCTGAAATGACCAGGGGCTTCGGAGGAAGATTCTATCCGAGGCATGTCAGGTCCATCCACAACTCTACTCAAAATGGTGATAAGGGGAGTCAGCAGAACAGGCCGCAGTGCTCCTCACAGGCTTCAGGGCAACAGCAAAGTTTCTTCCGGCCACCAGCTCCAAGAGGCAGAGGCGCCAGGGGCTACGGTGGAAGATTTGGAGATCAACCAAGGAGAGTATTTTGCTTATTCTGTGGTGAAAACAAGGGCCATACCACCAGGATGTGCCATGTTACCATCCAGAAGCAAAAGGAGATAGCCGAAGCTGCAGCGCAACAAGCTCAGCCGAAGCAGGTCATGCATACTGCTTCGTACCATCCGCCTTACATCCCAGAATACATAGGCAACCACCCTGCAGTTTCTGTTGCTTCGGCGAGTCAACCTCAAGCTTCCTGGCAACAGCCTCCGCCTCCACCACCGTTGCAACAAGGCCAACAGCCAGAAGGGAGCCAATATGCTCCACACCAAAGGGATCTCAGAGAACAATCCGAAGCTCGCACAGTCAATAGCACTGTGCCAGAGTCGAAGCACATCTATTGACAAATATCCTACCAGTTTTTTCCATTCAGTTCTATTTTCTGAGTAATAAAGGACATTGTTTAGTTTTCATGCAAAAGATTCTTTGCTTGCTACAAGGAAAATGTATTTTCTCAGGTTTAAGTTGTTGAAGCTTAAAAATTTGCGATAACAAGGAGGACCTTCGAATTATCGAAAATCCTTCGAAGCAACAAAAAGTCGTTCTAAGGAACGCAGAGTAAGTTTGCTGAAATCACAAAAAGCCGTTCCAAAGGGAACGCAGTGTAAGTTTTCTGCTCCAAAGTCGTTCCTAAGGGAATGCAGAGCATACAACGAAAAGTCAACGCTGATACCGCCTAAGTGAAAGGCGAAGAAGCTCCAAAGTCGTTCCTAAGGGAATGCAGAGCTTACAGCGAAAAGTCAACGCTGATATCGTCTAAGTAAAAGGCGAAGAAGCTCCAAAGTCGTTCCTAAGGGAATGCAGAGCTTATAGCGAAAAGTCAGTACTGATACAAAAATATTTTGTGTTTTACGGGGATATGTCTGTATCTTCGGAACAAATGTCATCTACATAACATAGCATCATCACATCATTTTGCATCGCATAAGCATCATACATCATGCTGCATATGGCAAAAGAAGGGGACACGGTATCAACCTTCGGAAGGATATTTTGAGAAAGTGAAAATCGTGCTAAGTCACAAGGGGATACAATGTTGATCTTCGGAACATAGCTTCGGAGAATATTTTCACGAAGCTTCGATATCCTTCATCAGAACACTATGAATATTGTCGTGATGCATAAAAGTTTTTCTATCTTCACGAAGCATGAAAAGAAGGGAAGGTGTTTTTTCGCCAGAGGCTCAAAAACGGTACGTATGTAAAGTTTCATGCATCGTAAAGAATCGAATCATTAAAAGCCAATATATCACAGGGTTACAAAATGTCACACATATTTCATTTCAGAAGTCTTTACAATAGTGCTTAATCTTCTCTCAAAACAACTTCGGCAGCTTCGTTCAGGAGCCGGTTAACAGCTTCGTCCATGATAGCTTCGGCCATCTTTTTAATTTCTTCATCTCCTTTCGGGTAAGGGCCCAGAGACGCTTTAGTAGGATCTGAAGGAGAACATGATGTGACGGAACCTCCCAAGTAATCAGGCCCACCTACAGTTGTCCTTGTCTAACAGACATCAGACACCCTGTAGATGTTCCTAAGTTACTTGACAAGCTCGGTATCTTTCCCGACCTTACCAGGAACGTTTCACCCGTCTTGCAGACATTACAGAACATCGGAGACATAGAAGTGTGGAAGCAATTACATAAACTTACATTCATTTAGAAAGTAAGATCAAGTTACTTATTACAGACCAGAGCTATAAACGAGTGCTGAGTACACATATCAAGGGAGGCAAAAACTCCTCCTAAAAACTATCAAACAAAAAGAGTCTATGTGGAGGACCAAGTCCTCCCGTATCTTCATTCTTGTTTTTCTTCATTAGATACCACCTTGGAGCAAAAGCAACAAAAATTTGTCGCTTCCTCACCTAAAAACAACAAAGGGATAAACCCTGAGTATGGAATTACTCAGCAAGTCTTACCCGACTAAGGAAAAGACTCTCAAGGGTATGCTGGATAAATAGGAGTCAAGGAGAGGCTTTAACAAAAATCAACTTATACTTTTGCAGAAGCAGCTTACTAAAGTGAGTCCTTACTTTCAATCTTTTAAAGCCAGATTAAGTATTAATAGACTCTGTTTGCAGCTGGTCTAATTTCACCATCTCATCAATACAACATCATTTTTATTTATGAAGTTCACATCCAGACTTAGGTTGTAGGTCAGTGACCAAGTCTTCATAACCGCGAAGGTACGGCGATCCGAATCGATTATACTCAGCTGAGGATCTCCAATCACACGACATATGTAGCACTTAACCCTTGCATATGTCAACCCGCCACCGGGGTTCTTAAGACCGGATTAGGTTCACGCAAACCGAGAGCACAGATACACCACCGTCCAGCCTCTTGCCACGGAGGGTACACGCTACTCTCGCCACCGCTCCACTCCCATTTCGTGTTATCTTATTCCGGCCTTAGTCTGCCCGAGGCAAGGCTTACCCATGACGAGGCATGTGACCAGTTAAAGGGTCCTCGATCAGCAGGCCTACATACGCATCCAATCCTTAATCAACCTGGGTAGAACATCACCTGTTCCTACCCCCAAGTCTCAATTTACGTATTTCCATCCTTAGGATTGTGTTTGTTCCTTAGGATGAAAGAGCATCACAGGGAACTTTGCAGTAAGATCCCACCATTGCTCCAAATGAAAATATTCTTGCGGGTAGAAGCCATCCTCTCCCGGGTTAAATTGAGGACAACCTCTATCCACAAGATCTAAGCAAGGCTAAGCATTTTTGTAAATCATAATTTTGATACTTCACAGAAGTATCTATAAAGGTATGGATATCAAGGAAAGCAATGCATCAAAGGGTTTCAGGCACTTCCTATGAACCTAATGCACATTTCACTAGACTTAAAGTGTGCGAAAAGTATTTTAAAAACACAAGGAAAGGGGTTGCATGCACCGGGGCTTGCCTTCGTTAGTAGGTGAGTCAGGCTCGGACTCGCAGTTGTCGAAGTAGAGCCAAGTCCTTGCCCGAGATTCCAAAGGTGGTGGTGGTGTCTTCTCTTCAGTCACTTCACTCTCTCCTTCGTTCTCTAAATATAACCATATAGGTATATATATAAGAATGAATGCCATGGGATGCTCATGAGGATGCAAAGATAATATAAACTTATTATCTATGTCTTGAGTACAACTTTCCTTCACGGTACTCCGAGAACCTAGGGTTTCCGGAGTCGGTAAAGGAGTTCGTGGAGCAGGGGGAGTGGTTTTGGGTTTAGTGATCAAACAAGGTCCAAATCAACCCAAATTCTACCCAAGGCTTCTAAATATTGTTTTAAGTTCACATAAAAATTTTGAGCATTTATGGAATTACCATTTATCTTTTAAAAATCCAGAATTACTTCTTTAGGCTATTTTAAATGCTCTAAAATTCTTTGTTCAAACTAAAAATCATAAAACTATTTTTATTAAATACTATGGAAAATAACAAGCCTAGGAAAATTGGTCTCATATTTTTAGGATTTTTCTACCATTTTCTACAGATTTCTAAAGCTCTGCTGGAAATAGAAAAAAGAAAACAATGAATAGGCCTGGGCCAAAACCAGCCCAAGTCGGCCCAATAGCAGCGGAATTGCGCCCGCGCGCGCATGACCAAGGCGACTTTGCGCAGATGACCCTGGCGCCTTGAATAAACACAGAAGAAACCCTCGCACTATTTTGGGGAGTCACTGACATTATCAGAAAGGCCCCTGCGTTCTTATTCTTTTACACGCCGACACCCTCGACGGCGGACGGCGTCGTGCGGAGCTCCGACGAGCACGCGCATCGGACAAATTGCTCAAAGACTGGCGCCCATCTTTGGCCGAACCCAAATTCAAGATCTAGTGAGCGTTTTCCCTCCACTAATTCCAGGAATGGCTATTCAGTTTGCGCTGGCCACGGTGACCGCGGGTATCGGGGAAGAACACGAGCGTTCACGGCAACCCAGGGTGGTCTAGCTCAATTAGGTGGGTCATAGAGCTTGAAGAGGGTCTAAGGACTCTAGAACAAGCAACTGGGACACTGGGACTAACCTGAGTTGGGCTGGCCACGGGGAGGTGTTCATCGCGGTGGCGGAAACCGAATTGGGGGGAATCCAAAATTCGAGCTCTCAGGTGAACGATTGAGGACGATATCTGGTGGCTGGGTGCGTGATGACCTTGCAGAGCTCACGGTGGCTTCAATTTATAGGGGGCGATAGCGGTGGCCGGGAATTTGGGTTAAGCGCGGTGGCGGCCGGAGGGAACATGGACACAGGAGCAAGGGATGGGTGGCTTTCACCGTGGCGCTTCCTCCGGTGATCACCGGACATGCACCCAGTGAGTCACAACGACGAGGACCAGCGCACAAACACGTGGCACGTAACGGCGACAGCACGACGGCGGTGAGACTTATCTGGTCGACCGACGGGCGGGGGGGAAACGGCAAGCGTAGCCACAACTCGAGCGCAAGAGGATCGGACGCCGAGATTCTTACTGAGCCGTGCTTATCCGATGGCCATGGCGCACGAATCACGGCGAGCGGTGATCAACAGCGATGGTCTACCGGCGACAAGCAGGGGGCGGAATTGGGATCTTTTTCAGTTGAACATTTACTGTACCATGGTGATCTCCTATTAGATGAACTGACAGAGCATTTTGAAGCTTAGTTTTCTCTCAATTTTGAATGGCAACTTAGCCCAAGCTCTGCATCAAGGTTGTAATACTACATACCAGCTACAACTTTGCTACATGGTATTGTCACAAAAAGTCACTGCATCATGTCTGAAATTGGGTTTGAAGTTGGTGGTAATTCACTGTTAGTCTGAAAATTCAGACCAAACCAGTCTGACAGCCTGACTTCAGGCTTAAATATCTCTGACTTTTTCTTAATAACTATGCTTTCCTTCTTAAGCAAAGTTGTTCTCCTTTGATTGCTCTACAAATTTGGTGTGGTGACCTAGGGCAAAAACCCTATATCCTGAAAGATACAAGGCTCCAAAGTTGAGCCAATACCACTGAAATCCAGACTTAACCCCAAAAAGGTTAAGTGAGGCACTTTTGCACTTAAGTCCAAATTTCAAGTTTTGGATTGCAAATTCTCATATAAGTGACCCAAATAACTCAAGATACTTATTTAACTTGATTTTTGCACTTTAGTCCAAAAGTGGACTAATTTTGCACATAGGCCCCTAGGGTTTAGTTTTAGGGTTTTCCAGGGTTCCAATTAGAGTTTCTGGTATCCCAGGGGTATAAAAGGAATTCAAGTTTGTTTTTAGAGTCACTTTATGACTTTTACCCTAAAGTCTTTAGGTTTTCTTAACTTGGGTTAAGCTTTACCCCTTTAACCACTAGTTAGGGTTAAGTTCCTGAACCAGGGTCCTATTTGTAAAATATTAAAACAATACAACTTGTTTGAAATTTTTGCCTAGTGAATGCACTCTAGGTGTGTCAAACATATGCAATGCCCATGCTCATGATGCCATGCTCAAGTTTTAGTTATAGTAACACCAGGGGTGTTACATCCTTCCCCCCATAAAAGAATCTCGTCCCGAGATTTAAAGTCCTAGGGTGAGTAATGGAAAAGGAAATGTGTCACATTTTTATTTCCTTATTTCTAGTACAAGGCAGGGGTGATGTGGGGGTTCATTCCTTTACTACACAGCTATACGAACTTTACAACTCACAAGAGGCTAGAAAGCCTGAGAAATTCTTATTTAAGAAGTCTTGGGTTTCCCATGTAGCCTCATCTTCCGAATGCTGGTTCCACTGTATCCTATAAAACTTGAGAGTCTTTCTCCGGGTAACCCTGTCCTTTTGATCCAGAACTCGAATGGGATGTTCCGAGTACGTTAAATCTGGTTCTAGGACAACATCAGTCACTTCAACGGTTCGATCGGGAACCCGAAGACACTTCTTCAATTGTGACACGTGGAACACATTATGCACAGCAGACAATGTTTCGGGGAGCTGAAGTCGGTATGCCACTGGTCTACATTGCTCAAGTACCAGGAATGGATCAATGTACCAGGGTGCAAGCTTCCCTTTATCCCCGAAACGCGATACACCCTTCATTGGTGAAACTTTTAAGTAGACATAATCGTCCATCATAAAGCATAAGGGTTGTCGTCGTCGGTCTGCATAACTCTTTTGTCGAGTCTGAGCTTTCTTCATATTATGAATAATTCTCTGAACCTTTTCTTCGACCTCATTCACCCCATCAGGCCTAAAGAAGTATCTTTCTCTAGGTTCAGACCAATTTAGTGGGATTCGACGTTGTCGCCCATACAGAGCTTCAAAGGGTGCCATCTTGATACTTTCTGATAGCTATTATTGTATGAAAATTCCGCTAAGGGCAAACATTCATCCCATTTCTGTGGGAATTCCAGAACACATGCCTGTAGCATATCTTCCAGTATTTGGTTTACCCTCACAGTCTGCCCACTGGTTTGAGGATGATAGGCCGAACTATGGAGCAACTTAGTACCCAGGGATTTATGAAGTTCTTACCAGAATTTGGGTACGAATTGCGATCCACGATCCGACACAATGGTCTTCGGAACACCATGCAGACTAAGAATACGAGCAATGTACAATTGGGCATAGGCAGTAACTGGGTGATCGGTCTTGACTGGCAGCAAATGAGAAATTTTTCATAAGCTGATCAACAATAACCCAGATAGAGTCATACCCTTTTGTAGTCCTGGGTAATCCCACGATAAAGTCCATACAATATCTTCCCCTTTCTATGTTGGGATAGGTAAGGATTGTAATGGACCAACGGTCTTCATGTATATGGCCTTGATGCGTTTACAAGTGTTACATCTAGCCACAAAGTATGCAATTTCAATTTGCATCTTTGCCCACCAGAAGAACACATAAGGTTTCATGTGTGCAACTTGCTTCTTCTGATGACACTGTACTATCTGAGTCTGTTGGGTGGCAATTATGAAATTTTACCCAATAGAATCAGATGCACCATCTTGGGTAAAACACACAAGAAGAGGTTTACCAACAAGTGGTTACAGTAGGTTCATAGCACACGAGACGAGTGTGAATGTCGAATAACATCACTGTCAACTTGTGTTAGCCAGGGAATCCGAATTCACGAAAGGCGATATTGATTCAGGAAAAATCTCCAGTGGAGGGATCTAAAAATGCGGACTTTGCAACTAGTCCATTTTATCGGGCACTAGACATGGCTCGACCCAACCACTTATGCTGGAAAAGCATACATGAGGCAATCGATGCACGACTAGAGCAATAGTTAGGTGGTTATTGACCGATTTAATCTCGTTTTGGTAAGCACTTTCTTTAGGGTAGGTTGAACCAAAGTGAGTTTAGACAACTCGACAAAACGATCTCTAGACTCAATATTCGGTCAACAGGCAGTTACAAGTTAGTCAAAACCAACTTGTGGAACTACTTTTGACATTGAGCAAATCCTCTCAGTACCATTGGTAAGCCAAGGGGTTGAGAGTTCATCTTTGCAAGCAAAAAGGTCATGCACTTGGGTAAAAATCCATTTGGTCAGGTTGTTCATCCGTTTCTTCATGCGAGATGAATTATCCACTTGGTTAGGGAATACATAGATTAATTAGGAAAGCGAATGAACAAACTCCTGCATTTCAGCAGCAGGGAAAACCAGTCTTCATTTTGGGAGCTAATCAGTTGTTATTCAACACTAAAAAGATTCAAGGCTTTACCTTTACACAAAGAATGCAAAGGGAACTTGTGTAAGTAGTCACTACCAAGATCAAAAGAAATAAGACCGCACATGAAAGTGGTATGGCCTTTTGATCCAATGGAAATGAAAGATGTTGCTTGATCTCTTTACAAACAACAAGAAACTGTTTTAAGGAAGGAATCCACAGAAGATCACACATCAGTGTAGTTTCACAATGGATCATGACCAGAGACTTCGATACCAACATGCGCCAAGCAGCAGAATCTTGTGTGTACATTCACAGGAGGCTCTCAGTTTCGCCGCGGTACCATAAGTTCTCAACCATGACACCATTACAAAACTGGCACCAATAATGGATCTCACGTGATAAGAACGATTTGTGTAGAGATAACATATTGATATAATCTCATAATGGATTATGACTACTGACTGTGATACAAGCGTGCATCGAGCAGCACAACCTTGTGTGTATACCCACAAGAGGCCCTCGGTTTTGACGCAGCATCATTAATTTTAGTCATAACGCCAATACCAGACATAACCAATAAGGAATCTCACACAACACAAATAGACTGATCAAGGATGACAAGGTACAAAAGAGACTCCACCTGTAAGTACAATCACAAGTAGAGACCCAAATAGATCATGGCCCAAGGAAGTGAACAAGGCAGGGCCATAACCTAATCTTGATGAAAGAAGTATGATGGGAGACTGTTAATTCAGCCCAAGCATATTTCTATGCCCATCATAGGGATCACCAGGTCAAGGATTAAGTTGGTAGGCATTCGATAGATAACATGTCTTTCCTAGGTTAGGTTAATAAGGCAACATGGTGATCCACATGGAATACCCAAGGAAATAGCCATCTTAACTCTTGAATTTTGAGAAACTACTATAGATATTAAAAGTTGCTTCATAAACCGGCAGTCGTTTCTTACACCATAGTCACATAAAAGCTCACATGCTACATGATCCAGGTAAAACAGGAAAACTCTTTCCAACAAAGTTTAACCTGTTTTTCTTACCGAGCTGGTCTATCTACACCTACCTTATTACATTGATCTACTACATCTTCTCCAGCTACACCATCTGCTAGATGTTTGTTGCCATTCTTCCAAGGGACCCTTAGTCCGTCGGTGCAGGAGTAGGATAAAAGGCAACATTGAGCCTATGCACTGCTTGCTGTAGATGGTTGACAAGCTGTTGTGCTACTTGAAACTCCATGGGATGAGCATGATTCAATTCTTTGATCGCCTGATCCTGATGGCTTATGAAGCTCATGGTTTCCTTAAGGTCTTCTCTAACAGCAACAGCATACAGACAAATTTCTTCTTGTTGCTTACTCACAATTTTTAACTTAGAATGAGCATTAGTTAGCTGATGCTCAAGCTCCTTAATGCGATTCTGATCAGCTTGGTGTTGCATCTGAAGTTCTGTCACCTGATGCTCTAGTCCAATAACCTATTCCGCTTGAACCTTCGTTTCCTCAAGTCGTTCTTGTGCTTGAGTACAAGCACTGTTCTTGGCCTTTTCCATCATTTTAAATGCTGCATAGCTCCCAGTGTACAACTGCTGCCACTTTTGACGACTGTGCCCCCGAGTAAGTTGCAATTCTAGCACGGCCATCAAAACTCGAGCAGATGCCGATTCAACAGAATCCTGCCCAATAGGAATGCTTTCCATTAATCGGGCCTGGTGATGATACACCAACGGGTCACTTAAGGCAACTGCAGGGAACAACCTCATAGATGTGGCTTGTATTTCTTCCCTTTTTTGGTAACAAATGGTTGTTAGTACCTCTAAGGCAGCTACCTGAGCACCCTCCCAAGGAGTCATTCCTTCGGCATGGAACATCCAATACGGCCAAGATGGTTTTCTAGCACGTTCTGGAATACGCACTACTACCTCATACCATGGTGTCCTCTAAGAACAGTGCGTGACCACTGGTACTTGGGTGCTTCAGTATATCCAACCTCTTGAAGTAGTCGCCACAGGACCACTGGAACACCAAAATCTCGTAGAAACTCTCCAACTCCTGTAGGAGCTTCTTGTTGATTCATCTACAGAGAAGGGCAACGGATACACTCTATTCACTTGAACAAGGTAGATGAATCATGTACTAAACTAACTACGCAGGGGGGTTTAACTTAAAGTTTGTATGACATGATGCATGTGTAATTACAGAATCAACCTTAGTTGATTCATCCCTTCTATACATCGCACTCTTCCTATCTGGTCTTTAAGATAAACTCTTCAGAATACTTAGGTAAGAAGAGAAAAGAATCTTTAGGTAAGACTTTTGAAAATCTTTTTGAAGATGCCTTATAATATCTGCAAAGAAGGGCTACGCTCCGATACCAGCTGTGACGGAACCTCCCAAGTAATCAGGCCCACCTACAGTTGTCCTTGTCTAACAGACATCAGACACCCTGTAGATGTTCCTAAGTTACTTGACAAGCTCGGTATCTTTCCCGACCTTACCAGGAACGTTTCACCCGTCTTGCAGACATTACAGAACATCGGAGACATAGAAGTGCGGAAGCAATTACATAAACTTACATTCATTTAGAAAGTAAGATCAAGTTACTTATTACAGACCAGAGCTATAAACGAGTGCTGAGTACACATATCAAGGGAGGCAAAAACTCCTCCTAAAAACTATCAAACAAAAAGAGTCTATGTGGAGGACCAAGTCCTCCCGTATCTTCATTCTTGTTTTTCTTCATTAGATACCACCTTGGAGCAAAAGCAACAAAAATTTGTCGCTTCCTCACCTAAAAACAACAAAGGGATAAACCCTGAGTATGGAATTACTCAGCAAGTCTTACCCGACTAAGGAAAAGACTCTCAAGGGTATGCTGGATAAATAGGAGTCAAGGAGAGGCTTTAACAAAAATCAACTTATACTTTTGCAGAAGCAGCTTACTAAAGTGAGTCCTTACTTTCAATCTTTTAAAGCCAGATTAAGTATTAATAGACTCTGTTTGCAGCTAGTCTAATTTCACCATCTCATCAATACAACATCATTTTTATTTATGAAGTTCACATCCAGACTTAGGTTGTAGGTCAGTGACCAAGTCTTCATAACCGCGAAGGTACGGCGATCCGAATCGATTATACTCAGCTGAGGATCTCCAATCACACGACATATGTAGCACTTAACCCTTGCATATGTCAACCCGCCACCGGGGTTCTTAAGACCGGATCAGGTTCACGCAAACCGAGAGCACAGATACACCACCGTCCAGCCTCTTGCCACGGAGGGTACACGCTACTCTCGCCACCGCTCCACTCCCATTTCGTGTTATCTTATTCCGGCCTTAGTCTGCCCGAGGCAAGGCTTACCCATGACGAGGCATGTGACCAGTTAAAGGGTCCTCGATCAGCAGGCCTACATACGCATCCAATCCTTAATCAACCTGGGTAGAACATCACCTGTTCCTACCCCCAAGTCTCAATTTACGTATTTCCATCCTTAGGATTGTGTTTGTTCCTTAGGATGAAAGAGCATCACAGGGAACTTTGCAGTAAGATCCCACAATTGCTCCAAATGAAAATATTCTTGCGGGTAGAAGCCATCCTCTCCCGGGTTAAATTGAGGACAACCTCTATCCACAAGATCTAAGCAAGGCTAAGCATTTTTGTAAATCATAATTTTAATACTTCACAGAAGTATCTATAAAGGTATGGATATCAAGGAAAGCAATGCATCAAAGGGTTTCAGGCACTTCCTATGAACCTAATGCACATTTCACTAGACTTAAAGTGTGCGAAAAGTATTTTAAAAACACAAGGAAAGGGGTTGCATGCACCGGGGCTTGCCTTCGTTAGTAGGTGAGTCAGGCTCGGACTCGCAGTTGTCGAAGTAGAGCCAAGTCCTTGCCCGAGATTCCAAAGGTGGTGGTGGTGTCTTCTCTTCAGTCACTTCACTCTCTCCTTCGTTCTCTAAATATAACCATATAGGTATATATATAAGAATGAATGCCATGGGATGCTCATGAGGATGCAAAGATAATATAAACTTATTATCTATGTCTTGAGTACAACTTTCCTTCACGGTACTCCGAGAACCTAGGGTTTCCGGAGTCGGTAAAGGAGTTCGTGGAGCAGGGGGAGTGGTTTTGGGTTTAGTGATCAAACAAGGTCCAAATCAACCCAAATTCTACCCAAGGCTTCTAAATATTGTTTTAAGTTCACATAAAAATTTTGAACATTTATGGAATTACCATTTATCTTTTAAAAATCCAGAATTACTTCTTTAGGCTATTTTAAATGCTCTAAAATTCTTTGTTCAAACTAAAAATCATAAAACTATTTTTATTAAATACTATGGAAAATAACAAGCCTAGGAAAATTGGTCTCATATTTTTAGGATTTTTCTACCATTTTCTACAGATTTCTAAAGCTCTGCTGGAAATAGAAAAAAGAAAACAATGAATAGGCCTGGGCCAAAACCAGCCCAAGTCGGCCCAATAGCAGCGGAATTGCGCCCGCGCGCGCATGACCAAGGCGACTTTGCGCAGATGACCCTGGCGCCTTGTTTCACACAGAAGAAACCCTCGCACTATTTTGGGGAGTCACTGACATTATCAGAAAGGCCCCTGCGTTCTTATTCTTTTACACGCCGACACCCTCGACGGCGGACGGCGTCGTGCGGAGCTCCGACGAGCACGCGCATCGGACAAATTGCTCAAAGACTGGAGCCCATCTTTGGCCGAACCCAAATTCAAGATCTAGTGAGCGTTTTCCCTCCACTAATTCTAGGAATGGCTATTCAGTTTGCGCTGGCCACGGTGACCGCGGGTATCGGGGAAGAACACGAGCGTTCACGGCAACCCAGGGTGGTCTAGCTCAATTAGGTGGGTCATAGAGCTTGAAGAGGGTCTAAGGACTCTAGAACAAGCAACTGGGACACTGGGACTAACCTGAGTTGGGCTGGCCACGGGGAGGTGTTCATCGCGGCGGCGGAAACCGAATTGGGGGGAATCCAAAATTCGAGCTCTCAGGTGAACGATTGAGGACGATATCTGGTGGCTGGGTGCGTGATGACCTTGCAGAGCTCACGGTGGCTTCAATTTATAGGGGGCGATAGCGGTGGCCGGGAATTTGGGTTAAGCGCGGTGGCGGCCGGAGGGAACATGGACACAGGAGCAAGGGATGGGTGGCTTTCACCGTGGCGCTTCCTCCGGTGATCACCGGACATGCACCCAGTGAGTCACAACGACGAGGACCAGCGCACAAACACGTGGCACGTAACGGCGACAGCACGACGGCGGTGAGACTTATCTGGTCGACCGACGGGCGGGGGGGGAAACGGCAAGCGTAGCCACAACTCGAGCGCAAGAGGATCGGACGCCGAGATTCTTACTGAGCCGTGCTTATCCGATGGCCATGGCGCACGAATCACGGCGAGCGGTGATCAACGGCGATGGTCTACCAGCGATAAGCAGGGGGCGGAATTGGGATCTTTTTCAGTTGAACATTTACTGTACCATGGTGATCTCCTATTAGATGAACTGACAGAGCATTTTGAAGCTTAGTTTTCTCTCAATTTTGAATGGCAACTTAGCCCAAGCTCTGCATCAAGGTTGTAATACTACATACCAGCTACAACTTTGCTACATGGTATTGTCACAAAAAGTCACTGCATCATGTCTGAAATTGGGTTTGAAGTTGGTGGTAATTCACTGTTAGTCTGAAAATTCAGACCAAACCAGTCTGACAGCCTGACTTCAGGCTTAAATATCTCTGACTTTTTCTTAATAACTATGCTTTCCTTCTTAAGCAAAGTTGTTCTCCTTTGATTGCTCTACAAATTTGGTGTGGTGACCTAGGGCAAAAACCCTATATCCTGAAAGATACAAGGCTCCAAAGTTGAGCCAATACCACTGAAATCCAGACTTAACCCCAAAAAGGTTAAGTGAGGCACTTTTGCACTTAAGTCCAAATTTCAAGTTTTGGATTGCAAATTCTCATATAAGTGACCCAAATAACTCAAGATACTTATTTAACTTGATTTTTGCACTTTAGTCCAAAAGTGGACTAATTTTGCACATAGGCCCCTAGGGTTTAGTTTTAGGGTTTTCCAGGGTTCCAATTAGAGTTTCTGGTATCCCAGGGGTATAAAAGGAATTCAAGTTTGTTTTTAGAGTCACTTTATGACTTTTACCCTAAAGTCTTTAGGTTTTCTTAACTTGGGTTAAGCTTTACCCCTTTAACCACTAGTTAGGGTTAAGTTCCTGAACCAGGGTCCTATTTGTAAAATATTAAAACAATACAACTTGTTTGAAATTTTTGCCTAGTGAATGCACTCTAGGTGTGTCAAACATATGCAATGCCCATGCTCATGATGCCATGCTCAAGTTTTAGTTATAGTAACACCAGGGGTGTTACACATGACACGGCCACATTGCTATTACAAATTGTGAACGAAGTTTAAAATCAAAAATTACAACGCAATAAAAACCATTAGCTAATACCTAATTGCCCTTCGGGCTCTGAGCTTTTGTCAGCGGCCTTAGCTACTTCTCTAGCATCGTGAATGCCCTTCTCACTTTTCTGAATAATTTCTCGGGCCATTTCTCGGCCACCATTGTCCCAGACGTCGGTGAAAAATTTTCCACCAGCCTGGCTAGCTTCGGCCGTGGGGTCTTTAATATCTCCAGGGGATAAGCTGGCTTCGGATTGTGCAAGAACCTTAACATAATCGCAGCCTTTTTTCTCCAGTATAGAAGCAATCCCCCTGGCACCCGAGAAGGCGCAAATGTCTCATCGACTGTTTAGAATTTCTTCGAAGGCTTCAGCTTCGTGGCAGATCCATTCTATCGGCCCTTCTGGGTTACCTCTCACAAAATCTTCTTCACTCGAAAATGCGCCAACACTGGCGAAGCTGGTTTTTATTTTCTTTACGCAATCCATGGATTTTTCGTAGCACCTTTTCTTAGAAGACCGAAGCTCTTCAACGGTTCCTTCCAAATGATTAGCCCATTGGTCGCTACATTCCCGCCTCGTTTCTTCAAGTATGCGTTCTTCTTTCGCCCGGGCCAATTGCTTCCGAAGATCGTCAATCTCGTGCTTTTGAGCTGCAATTTGGGCTTTGGACGCAGCTTCGTTCTCCTTTACTTTATCCACTAATGTAACTAGAATCTTGTCCTTTTCCAGGGCTTCGTTCCTTAGCTTGATAACCTCTGTTCGAAGGTTGTTGAAGGCAATTTCATAGCTTTCGTCTTCGGCACTCTTTTGCGCCCTCAGCGTGTTGCTTAGTATTAATCCCTATATGTAAAAAGTTAGTATAAGAATAAAACAATAGATTTCGAATCATAAAGTTTCCAAAATGCGCAATTCTCGCACCTTCAGACTATTATATGCAAGGCTATCCGCAAGATCCTCCATCGTCATAGCGCATAGTCCAGCTTCAAGCTTCAGAAACCCCATACTCCTAGCCATCTCCCGGCAGACAGATAATTCTTTGTTGTCAGGGAGACAGTATAGGAAGTCATCTTCGTTTGTCCCATTGAACACTAGTGCCCCCTTCGGATATTTTAATTCTTTGGCATAGTGGTTGGCTTCATAAATCTCTTCTTCAGATAATTTCTTCCCCGAAGCATGTCGCACAATGTAATCGCATATGGTGGAAGGAGCTTCGGGGGCAGCAGTGTCAATTTCTTCAACCAAAATTGGCTCTGGCATTTTTATTTTTTCTTCGGTTTCCAAAGGTTGTTCCTTGGTGGGCTCTGAAGTCCCAGCTTCAACTTCAAGTTGTTGCTTCGAAGCTTCAGCAACTAAAGCTTCAGTAGACACTTCAGAAAGTTCAACAGTCTTCTTTGGAGTTGTGCTTGAAGACTTAATTGTCTCCAAAACATCTAGCACGTTCACCATTCTTTTTCTTTTCGGGGTTATCGATGGACCCTTTTGATTTTTTATTGTTTCAACACTTGCTGAAGGACTTAAGATTTCTAATATTTTTGGTCCTTCAATTTTTGGTTTTTCTGCTTTCTCTGCTGAAGGTACTTCAGTTTTTTCTTCGATCCTCGGCACTGGAGCTGGCTCTGTACTTTCAGTGGCCAAGGAGACTTTACCGATAAATTCAGGCACTGTGGCCGGCTCAATAAAACGTGCCCGGTGGGTGAGCACCTTCATCTTTTTTCTTTGCGGCGCTAGCTCACTAGAAGCACTTGTGGCAACTTCTGTTGCAGGAGAAGTATTTTTTCTTTTGCGGCCCGGCACCGGATAATGGTAGTCAGGGTAGACAAACCCGATTGCATCAAATACCCGGTTGAGCCTCTTCTTCTTTCGGCCTCCGAAGGCTGCCGATAATGCAGTGTTCTCGGCCTTCGAATATACCCCAAGCAGTTCGTCACTTAATGTTTCAATGCTTTTTAACCAGTCGTCATCAGGTTCAACAAACTTATCCCCGTATTTGAATGTGTATTTTAGTCTGACTAGTCCACCTTCGTCAGACTCTTTGATGGTCTCCTTCGGCATTTCCCACTTTCCTGCAAGTGGCCACACCCTGAAGGCAATATGCTCTTGGACCAGATCCCTTGTCCCAATAAAAGAGCAGATTACGCCGAAGGCTCTTTGGCATTCTTCGGCCGCTTCATCCATTTCAACCTTCGGCTTTCGGAGTCCGAAGCGTTGCCAGATGGGGCGCATAATGATACTCTTAACATCTTCTTGCGCTGTCAAGTCATTCTTTACATAGAACCATTCTGTCATCCAGGCACCGGGCCACCTCTTCCGAAAGGTTGGCACGGGGCAGCTTGACCCGGAGCGGGCTCCGAAGCTGTAACAACCAAAGTTGTTGTGATATTGTTCTTTCCCCCAGGGCTTCGTCTCATATACCAATTCATGAATTTTGCAAAAGCTTTTAGCATTTGGTTCTAAACCTTGGCTTTTCACAGCCCAGACAAAGATTCCCATTCTTATGATAGCTTCGGGAGTAATTTGATGAAGGTAGATTTGAAATGTCTTCAGGACTTCGACAACAAAGCTGCTTAGGGGGAACCGAAGCCCAGCCTTGAGAAAGCTTCGGAAGATCACGACCTCATCTTCTTCGGGGGTGGGAGAAGTCTTTTCTCCAGCATCAGCCCTCACAATAGATATATCTCGAAAATATCTCCCCCTCATATTGTCAATATGACTCTGCTTAATAGTGGTTTTCCCGAAAACCGAGTGACTTGGCCGCCATGGTCGATCTTCAGACTCTCCCCCGCCGCTTTCTACATCATAACTATCGCTGTCACCAGTATCTTCAGATAAACCTTCTAAAATCTCTTTGGTGATCTTTTCTGTATTGGTCTTCGACATTGCCTCAAGAAAGCCCAGGTTCTTCTCTTCAGAGAGACTTAGCTTCATCTCGACAACAGCCTTCTTCTCCTCAGACATCTCTTCGGAGATCCTACTTCTCGCTTCCGAAGCTTAAAACTAGGAAAGAAAACAAATATTTTTGGGCAGAAAGTTTTATAAGCAGGAAAAACAGATGGCAAAGAGAGCGTGCCAAATCAAATGTGGCGGGCTCCTATTTATACACTCGATATGACGGAAACCGTGTGGTCCCAGGTGTCAGTGACTTTTGCTATTCTAGCAAAGGGAAGGTGTTTTTTCGGACCTTTGGCTTAAGGCCTTCGTCCATATCGCAATCTGAATTTATCACTAACAAATTAATATTGCGAGGGGCTACTGTTGGGGGCCTTCGTCCTCCGAAGGTCCTCAAAAACATGATTTGACAATATTTTCCAAGTGAATTATATGAACAGGTATCTTCGGACTTAGATCATGAACATGGAGTACGGTCAGAACGAAGCCCAAGCTGTACGAAGCTGATTACCAAGCTGTACGAAGGATGGTGCACAACCGAAGCTATGCGCAGAAAGCTTCGTCGCGATAGCAGAAAGGGGAACCGACTTAAAGATGAAAAGACTACTTAGGCCTTAATAGATTCCCATAAGTCATTAGCAAATGTAATGGACATGAATGTAATTTTGCATGGGCTACGTCCCACGCCTATAAATAGATGAACAGTACTCCCGTACTGTTCACGCTGACTTGGCATTTGCTTTCCGTCATCCTTGTACTTTTGCCTTCCTGCAATCCGAAGGTACACTTGTAATTTGAAGTCATTTCCATTTTTATATGATAATAAAATAGAAATGACGTTGTGATAATATTTAAATGTTTATATTACTTTTTATGTTGCATGTAAGTCCTTCGTCATAGTTTATTGTGCTTACGAAGATATGTTGTTTGTGACCTTCGTCCGGAGCACATTATATCCCGAAGGGAAATAATGTTTCAAAGGACGAAGGGCTTTATCATTTAACACTTTTTATGTTGCCTTGTTCTTAATCCGAAGCATTTGAGAACAAGTCCCCAACAGTAGCAGAATTACTTATGCGAGCGAGAGTTACTTATCGCGGAAGGTGATGAGTGAGGTATCCGTATCCCAGAGGCGTAGGAGTCCCTCGGCTCGGTCGGCCTCGCCGCTTATGTGTACTCTTACTCGTCCGCAGGATTTTGTTATCGACATAGTCGAGAAGGCACGAAAAATCGTTCTGGCAGAAAAGTTTTCGAGCGTTAAGACTTGTTCGGTCAGCAGAATCGCTTATCCGAGCGTGAGTTACTTATCGCAGAGGGTGATGAGTGAGGTATCCATATCCCGGAGGCGTAGGAGTCCCTCGGCTCGGTCAGCCTTGCTGCTTACGTGTACTCCATCGTTTTCAGGATCCCACTATCGAAGTAGTCGAAAAGCACAAAAGATGTTCTGGCAGAAAGACTTTTTCCGAGGAAAATTTTGACGCAGAGGCGGTTCCCCCCTTCTAGCCCCCGAGGGAGGGTCGGGCTTTGCTGAGGCAAGGCTGACCCTTCCTTGATGGTTAGACTTTATTTTCATATGTAAAGAGAAACGAGGTATATGAACGACTTGAAAACATCTTAAGGGTAGAAGCGACGTAGCTGTCGTATGTTCCAAGCGTTGCTATAGACCTCGCCTTGACTGTTGGCCAGCTTGTAGGTTCCGGGCTTCAAGATCTTGGCGATGATGAACGGCCCTTCCTCGGGCGTCTTGTTGTAGTCGAAGCACCAAGTCGCCCACCTGGAGGTCTCGGGACCGAACCCCTTGGGCGTGGTAGCATCGTAGGGACTGCTGATACCGCGCCGAGTGTAGTAAGGCCATGTTCCGAGCCTCTTCCAGCTGGTCCAGTGAGTCTTCTCGGCTTGTCTGGTTGCTTCGGTCGTCGTACGCCCTTGTCCTCGGGGAACCATATTCTAAGTCTATGGGCAAGATAGCCTCGACCCCATAGACTAGAAAAAACGGCGTGAAGCCCGTGGCTCGGCTTGGCGTCGTCCTCAGACTCTAGACCATCGAGGGGAGTTCCTTCATCCATCGCCTGTCGAACTTGTTGAGGTTGTTGTAGATCCTCGGCTTAAGTCCCTGCAGAATTATGCTGTTGGCACGCTCTACCTGCCCATTCGTCATGGGGTGAGCTACGGCGGCCCAGTCCACCCGGATGTGGTGGTCCTCGCAGAAGTATAGGAACTTCCTGCCAGTGAACTGGGTGCCGTTGTCGGTGATGATGGAGTTCGAGACCCCAAAGCGATGGATGATGTTGGTGAAGAATGCCACCGCCTGTTCGGACCTGATGCTGTTTAGGGGTCGAACCTCAATCCACTTGGAGAATTTGTCGATAGCGACCAGCAGGTGCGTGAAGCCCCCGGGTGCCTTCTACAAGGGACCGACGAGGTCCAGACCCCACACAGCAAACGGCCAGCTGATGGGTATTGTTTGCAGGGCCTAAGCGGGCAGGTGGGTCTGCCTTGCGTAGAATTGACACCCTTGGCAGGTGCGTACAATCCTAGTGGCGTTGGCCACCGCAGTTGGCCAGTAGAAACCTTGTTGAAAGGTGTTTCCAACGAGGGCTCGAGGTGCAGCGTGATGACCGCAAGCCCCCGAGTGTATTTCTTGCAATAGCTCCTGACCTTCGGCGATGGATATGCATCGCTGGAGGATGCCTGAGGGGCTGCGGTGGTAGAGCTCCTTCTCGTCACCCAGCAAGACGAACGACTTGGCGCGCCGAGCCAGTCGCTCAGCTTCGGCTCTGTCGAGGGGCAGCTCTCCTCGGTGGAGATATTGCAGGTACGAGGTCTGCCAGTTTCGATTAGGTGGGACCCCATTCCGCTCTTCCTCGATGCATAAAGCCTCACCCTCGGGGGCCGAGGGTGCCTCGGGCTGAGCCGAGGGCGCCTCGAGCAGGGCCAAGGCCTTCTTTGGCTCGGGCGTGTCATCGGTCTTGACGGAGGGTTGATGTAGGTCTTGGGAGAAGACGTCCGGGGGAATCGTTGTCCGCCTCGAGGCTATTTTAGCCAGCTCATCTGCAGTCTTGTTGTACCATCGGGCGACGTGGTTGAGCTCGAGCCCATAGAACTTGTCTTCCAGGCGCCGAACCTCGTCGCAGTAGGCTTCCATCTTCGGGTCGCGGCAGTGGGAGTTCTTCATGACTTGGTCGATGACAAGCTGCGAGTCGCCACGAGCATCGAGGCGCCAAACCCCTAGCTCGATGGCGATGCACAATCCGTTAACTAGGGCCTCGTACTCAGCCACGTTGTTGGACGCCAGGAAATGGAGGCACAGCACGTAGCGGAGGTGCTTTCCGAGGGGTGAAATGAAGAGTAGGCCCACGCCCGCTCCTGTTTTCATCAGCGACCCGTCGAAAAACATGGTCCAGAGTTCCGGTTGGATCGGAGCTGCTGGAAGCTGGGTGTCGACCCATTCAGCCACGAAGTCCGCCAAGACTTGGGAATTGATGGCCTTCCGAGGAGCAAACGAGATTGTCTCACCCATGATCTCCACTGCCCACTTTGCGATCCTACCTGAGGCCTCTTGGCACTGAATGAGCTCCCCCAGGGGGAAGGATGACACCACAGTCACCGGATGAGACTCGAAGTAGTGTCACAACTTTCGTCGCGTCAGAATTACCGCGTACAGTAGCTTCTGAGTTTGCGGGTAGCGGATTTTGGTTTCGGACAGTACCTCACTGATGAAGTAGACCGGTCTCTGGACGAGCAATGCATGCCCTTCTTCTCGTCTCTCGACTATGATCGTGGTGCTGACCACCTGAGTGGTTGCGGCTACGTAGATCAAGAGGGCTTCTCCCGCAGCGGGGGGCACCAGGATGGGCGCGCTTGTAAGGAGCGCCTTTAAGTTCCCGAGGGCTTCCTCGGCCTCGGGGGTCCAAGTGAAGCGCTCGGTCTTCCTTAAGAGGCGGTACAGGGGTAGGCCTCTTTCGCCGAGGCATGAGATGAAACGGCTCAGAGCCGCAAGACATCCCATAACCCTCTGTACTCCTTTCAAGTCCTTGATAGGCCCCATGGTGGTGATGGCCACGATTTTCTCCGGGTTGGCCTCGATGCCCCGCTCGGAGACGATGAACCCTAGGAGCATGCCTCGGGGGACTCCAAAGACACACTTCTCGGGATTGAGTTTTACGCCTTTCGCCTTGAGACACTTGAATGTCGTTTCAAGGTCAGTGAGGAGGTCGGAGGCTTTCCTCGTCTTGACTATGATGTCATCGACATAAGCCTCGACCGTTCGGCCAATGTTCTCTCTGAACACGTGGTTCATGCACCTTTGGTATGTCACGCCTGCATTCCTCAAACCAAATAGCATAGTAATATAGCAGTACATGCCAAAAGGTGTGATGAAAGAAGTCGCGAGCTGGTCGGACTCTTTCATCCTGATTTGGTGATACCCTGAGTAGGCATCGAGGAATGACAGGGTTTCGCACCCAGCATTGGAATCCAGGATTTGATCGATGCGAGGCAGAGGGTAGGGAACCCTCGGACATGCTTTGTTTAGACCAGTGTAGTCTACACACATCCGCCATTTCCCACCTTTCTTTTTCACAAGCACAGGGTTGGCTAGCCATTCGGGATGGAATACCTCTTTGATGAACCCTACAGCCATCAGCTTGTGGATCTCCTCGCCTATGGCTCTGCGCTTTTCTTCGTCGAATCGGCGCAGAGGCTGCTTCACGGCTCGGGCTCCAGCTCGGATATCCAGCGAGTGCTCGGCGACATCCCACGGTATGCCAGGCATGTCTGAGGGACTCCAATCAAAAACCTTGGTGTTTGCACGGAGAAAGTCGATGAGCACTGCTTCCTTTTTGGGGTCGAGCTCGGAGCCGATCCGGACTTGCTTGGAGGCGTCGTTGCTGGGGTCGAGAGGGACGGACTTAACCGCCTCTGCTGGTTCGAAGTTGCCGACGTGGTGCTTCGCATCTGGCACCTCCTTGGAGAGGCTCTCCAGGTCGGCAATGAGCGCCTCGGACTCGGCGAGGGCCTCAGCGTACTCCACACACTCCATGTCGCATTCGTACGCGTGTCGGTATGTGGATCCGACAGTGATGACCCCGTTGCGGCCCGGCATCTTGAGCTTGAGGTAGGTGTAGTTGGGGACGACCATGAACTTGGCATAGCGTGGTCTTCCCAGCACTACGTGGTAGGTTCCTCAGAACCCGACCACCTCAAACATGAGGGTTTCCTTTCGGAAGTTGGAGGGAGTCCCGAAGCAGACTGGCAGATCGAGTTGTCCAAGGGGTTGGACGCGCTTCCCGGGGATGATCCTGTGAAAGGGCGCCGCACCGGCCCAGATCATGGACAGAACGATCTGCAAGAGCCCGAGGGTCTCGGCGTAGATGATGTTGAGGCTGCTACCTTCGTCCATGAGGACCTTGGTAAGCCTGACGTTGCTGATGACGGGATCGACAACAAGCGGGTACTTCCCCGGGCTCGGCACGCGGTCGGGGTGGTCGCCTTGGTCGAAGGTGATGGGCTTGTCGGACCAGTCCAAGTAGACTGGCGCCGCCACCTTCACCGAGCAGACCTCCCGGTGCTCCTGCTTGCGGTGCCAAGCCGAGGCGTTCGCCACTTGCCCACCGTAGATCATGAAGCAGTCGTGGACCTCGGGGAACTCTTCTGCCTTATGGCCCTCCTTCTTGTCGTTGTCGTGGCCTTTGCCACCTTCCGCCGGGGGCCCGGCCTTGTGGAGGTTGCGCCGAAGCATGACGCACTCCTCAAGGGTGTGCTTGACGGGACCCTGATGATAGGGGCACGACTTCTTGAGCATCTTGTCGAACAGGTTGGCTCCCCCGGAAGGCTTCCGGGGGTTCCTGTGCTCGGTGGCGACGACAAGATCTGCGTCGGCGGCGTCGCGTTTCGCTTGCGACTTCTTCTTGCCCTTCTTCTTCGTGCCACGCTGGGTGGACGCCTCGGGGACGTCTTCCTGTGGGTGCCCTTGAGGCTGATTGTCCTTTCGGAAGATGGCCTCGACCACCTCCTGACCAGAGGCGAACTTGGTGGCGATGTCTATCAGCTCGCTCGCCCTAGTGGGAATCTTGCGACCCAGCTTGCTCACCAGGTCGTGGCAAGTGGTGCCGGCGAGGAACGCGTCGATGACATCTGAGTCGGTGATGTTGGGCAGCTCAGTGCGCTGCTTCGAAAACCATCGGATGTAGTCCCGCAGGGATTCTTTCGGCTGCTGGCGGCAGCTTCGGAGATCCCAAGAGTTCCCAAGGCGCACGTATGTGCCCTGGAAATTGCCAGCGAAGGCTTTGACCAGGTCATCCTAGTTGGAGATCTACGTAGGAGGCAGATGCTCTAGCCAGGCTCGGACGGCATCGGAGAGGAACAGGGGGAGGTTGCGGATGATGATGTTGTCATCGTCCGTTCCACCCAGCTGGCAGGCCAGCCAGTAGTCCGCGAGCCACAGTTCTGGCCTTGTTTCACCCGAGTACTTGGCGATGGTAGTCGGGGTTCGGAACCGGGATGGGAACGGCGCCCGTCGTATGGCCCAGCTGAAAGCTTGTGGACCGAGTGGTTTAGGCGAGGGGCTCCGATCCTCCTCGCTGTCGTAGCGTCCCCCACGCCTAGGGTGGTAGCCTTGGCGCACCTTTTCGTCGAGGTGGGCTCGACGGTCGCGGCGGCGGTCGTCGAGGTGGTAGCCTTGGCGCACCTTTTCGTAGAGAAAATAGTTTTAATTTTGTCTTAGGCTTCCTATCTCTTAAAAAGGTCATAGGGGTAGGGATTACAAGGTGTGAAATCCATCTTGTCTCAGAGTAGAAAAGGTAAGAATGATCAGAGTAGAACAGTAGAAGGTGAGACAGGATCAAGATGAGTGTAGAAAGAATCAGAGTAAGGTGAGTGTAGAATGAATCAGAATGAGATAAGTTGGTAAGGGTTTGTCCATTTCTATCTAGGTCTCGTCCTACAGTCAACATTCCTCTGATATGCCTTTATGAAAGCGTCCACCGAAGCGGGGTCGCTTGGTGGGTCGAAGCTGAATCTAAAAGGCACAGGATGGAAAACGGACGGTACCTCTTGATCGACGGATGGTGACGAAGTCGTGTCAGGGACGGACTGCACCGTTATCTCGGGTATGAGGCTAACGCCCAGCAAGTCCTTCGCGAGCGTGCTGGCGTCATCCGTCCGCTCGGGGTTGGCATGTTGCGGGGAAGCGACGGTCGTCTTCGTCTCAAACGTGAGGTCAACGCCCGACGTGTCCCCCGCTGGGGCGCCGGCGCCGTCGACTCGCTCGACAGCCAACGAGGTGCCGCGTCCTGCTTGGCCATGGTTGCCATGCCTCCTCCTCCTGCGGCGGGGAAGGTGACGGGACAGGCCTAGTTGTTGCTCTTCCGCCACGGGGGAAAGACGTCGTCGATTCCGCCGCCGGTGGGCGGGCTGACGGCCGCCAATGTACATGCCGACGTGGCTGTCGGAGAGGTGTTAGTGCCATGTTCATGTGATGTCATGGCCGTCGGAGGAGCGCCTAAACCCAATAGAAGCACAGCTGTCGGGGCTGTCGGGTCCTTGCTGACGTCTCCTTGCTTCCGTATGGGGTTGAGGACCGCCGTCGTCATGGAGCACGCGGGGTGCCATCATTACTTGTTTTTACCAGGGCGAGCCAGATGGGATGCCGGTCTTGTTCCCCGTAGCCTGAGCTAGCTAGGGGTAGGGTAATGATGTACCCCTCTGCGGCGTGGTCGGTTCGAGCCCGAGGTCGGGCGAGGCGGTGACTCCTCCGAGGTCGAGGTTGAGTCCGAGCCTTGGGGTCGGGCGAGGCGGAGACCGTCGTCCGAGGTCGAGTGTAGCACCCGGTTTTAAAGAACAAAGCTGGGTGCATCTCATACATGCGCCAAGAAGACAACATATATAATAACAGAGTGTATAGAGATAAATGTCATAAAACATCAGAGTATTTATTACATAGCGGAAGACTTATTACAAAATGAAATAATAAAGATAAAATGAACTAAGGATCGTTGGCGCCAATGTCGACTGGGAAACGCCACCTAGATCAGATCGAACTCCTCTGTGTTAGGCAGCTCCTCCTGAACCACCTGATCTTCTCCTGTAGGGGGGGGTGTGAGACAGCAAGGGTGAGCTCACACATGATCATAGCTCAACAAGTTGTGGGGAACCAGTGGACATAAACTCACAAAGGTGTGAGTTCATGTGATGTGTAAGGCTAATCAATGATAGGGGTTAAAGCTGAGCATTGCTTTTAAGTAGTTGGTCAAAATTTTATTAGCAGTTACTAAGTGTAAGTAAATACCAAACCATAAGTAAAGTAATAGAACAAAATTAATAACAAACCCATGCAATGCAAATGACAAAATTGAATTTAAGTTCCATAATTTAAACATCAGAGAGTCCTGAGCTGCTCATGACCGTGAGCTCGGCTAGTATACCAGTTTTACACTCTGCAGAGGTTGCACCCTTTACCCACAAGTCATGTTACCCATCTGCCAAGGGGTCATGAATCCCATACACCTCTACCTAGGAAGCGCGGCAGGGCAACACTACGAGGCCTTTACAAAGTTCCACTAGCTTCCGAAAACCCGCTACAGTTTATAGGAAGATCCAGTACAGGGTTCCTGGCTGACTGCCATCCCAGCAAAATCAACCAGGGACCTCCCCGCACTGACCTCTCCCCTACTGCCCTTGCCCCTTTCGGGTAAGGTAGTCTTCCACTAGCTTTCCTAATTAGTCAGCCAAGGGGTCCCATTCCTCCCTTGTGGTGGCACGTGGTTCTCAAGTTAAGCTCTATGTTCCAATTAACATTAATGATAACAACATGAACATAAACAGAATAACAACAAGAATTGGAACATAGAGGTAATAAATGATTATCCCAAAACCATATAAAGCAATAGCAAACTACCCAAGTGATTCAGGGGTAAACAAGGTAATGAGATAAACAATCTAGGGTGTCCTATTGGGTCCCATCAAAATTAACCTATGCATGGATAAGTGATATTAAAGAACATTATTGGGTAAAAAGTGGTCAAGGGCACAACTTGCCTTCAATGAGCTCCTGCTCAGCTACTTCAACCTGCTGCTCACCAGGATCCTCAGCAACGGGCTCTTCTACTCGCCACAATACAAACAAGCACAGTGCATATAGAGAAATTAACATTACACCAAACATATAAACAAAATGCACAGAGATATTCTACATATTAAAATAAAAACCTAGGAACAGAAATCATAATTTTCTGAATTATAGATTTTAAGTTATGCATTTTCAAAGGTTTTATGTGCTTTGAATAGGATTAAGTGTGGAATTAAATTTCTTACTGTTGTCATGATAAAACAGAGACACTAAGTGCTAGAGAATAAAATTACAAAATTTTAGGAACTGGAATGGATGAATTTGGAGTTAGTATGAATTTTCTATGAATTTATAAAGTTCTAGCAATTCTTTTCATATTAAAAAATTCATTTTCTATTTATTTTCTCTGGTTTTCGTGTTGACTGGACTGGGCGTCAATTCCTGGAAAACCCAGGGGGCTCGGGGCAAATTGCCCGAGACACAGCGCACAGTGAAAATAGGACGGCGGGTTGATTCCTCGGTTTTCCAGGGTTTCTTTAACAAAATGACCCACGAAGGGGTATGGTTGTATCCTGGCCGTTCGATTAGAAATGAACGCGCTAGATTAGATCTGGGTTTTACCGAAACGGTACGCAGCGCGCGCCGTCGGATGGAAGATCTACGGTGCAGATTTTAAATACCCGAAGTCTACTCCTATCCGCACATCGCTCGATCTACGGTCCAGATCTCCCAGAGTGAATCGGTACGCCGTGATCTAATCGCAGCCGTTCGCTGTGAGATCGACGGGCGCGAATCTCTCTTCTCCCCCCGACCAACCAAGATGGCGGCGCCGCCGCGATTCCCTCCCGGTTGAACTCCGGCGAGGTGGAATCGGCGTTCCCCAAGTGCTAAGCCTCAAATTGAATCGAGTTTTACCATGCGGAAATCAAAGCGATCACGAGGGACGGATACTTACCGGCAATCGAGACACCGACGACGCTGGCCACGCAACGATGCGGTTCCGCGGCGAATGTGAAGTCCGGCGAGCAATTCACGCCGAGCAGAAGCCTATCTTCACGGTCCGAGCACGCGTATGGTTTCCCCGTGGTCCGGCGAACACAACCGGCCACCCACGGGCCGCCCGGCGGCGATACAGGGCGGAGTCGACGGCGGCGGGTCACTTCCTCACCGCGGACGCAATTCTGGAGGTGGCGGCGGGTTTCTTGGCAGGGATGAGGTGCGGAGGACGGGCGAAGGTCGGCTGGGGTTTTAACTCATGGATTGTTTCGGTCAGCGGCGGACTCCGAAGCTCACGCAGCGACCCGCCGTAAGACCCGCCGCGCCGTTCGCGAGGTCCGTTGGAGACGATGAGCACGCGCGCTGACAGGTGGGGCCGCGTTGCAGTGTCACGCGGGACCGCGGGAGCGAGCGCGAGCCGTGCGCGAAGGCGCCTGACCGATGGCCCCGCCGTGTCAGCGCCAGGTTGCGGGTGAGCGCGCGGGCGCACGGGAGACTGACGAGGAGGGCCCGGGTGTCGGCGCTGTGAATTGCCCAGCTGGGCTGCGCGTGGGCAATTGGTGGGTGGGCCAAATAGGTGGCCGCCGGCCCAGATAGGGTTTTATTCTTTTTCCTTTTTAATTTCTGTTTTCTTTTCTTTTACTTTTGAATCTAAGTTTTGAATTTCAAATTTGTGATGAACTTGCACTCAAATCTTTCTGAGTATATGATTTGGATAAATCATTGTGGATCAAATTTATCTATTTGTAAGTTTTATTTCTTTGTATTACATAGCATTTTTCTTTCTCTCTTTCCAAATTTTAGCATTTCTTTTAGGATTTAATTTCTCATTTGGATATTTAATATTTTTCTTGTCACAAAATGCACACAAAAATAAAATATCCAGCATGATGCAACAATTTAGTAGCATATCTTTTTATTAATTGTTCTTGGACATGGTGTTCTCATATGATGGTGTATAAAGATCAAACTCACATAAAGAGAAAATGTTTCTCTATTGATACTATTCCTAGCACTTACAAAGTAGGTGTTACAAATCCTACCCCCCTTAAAAATAATCTCGTCCTCGAGATTTAAGAAGAACTAGAGAAAAGGTGGGGAAAATCTATACGAAGCTCTTCTTCTCTTTCCCAAGTTGCTTCATCTTCACCGTGGTGACTCCATTGGACTTTGCACATCTTTATCACCTTATTTCTTGTAACTCGAGTCAAAGTATCCAAAATCTTGATCGGGTACTCCGTGTAAGTCAAATCACCTTGAACACTGAGCTCTTCCATTGGTAACTGTTCCTCAGGGACACGGAGACATTTCTTCAGTTGAGATACATGGAACACATTATGCACATCTGATAGACTAGCAGGTAACTCGAGTTGGTATGCCATCTCCCCAACTCTTCTAAAGATCAAGAATGGTCCAATATAGCGAGGGGTCAATTTGCCCTTAACTTTAAATCTCCTCATTCCACGCAGTGGTGACACCTTGAGATATACATGATCTCCTTCTTCAAATTCCAGTGGTCTGCGTCTATTATCAGCATAACTCTTCTGCCTGGTTTGAGCCACTCTCAAATTCTCTCGAATTATACGAACTTGTTCTTCTGCTTCTTGAATCAGTTCAGGCCCAAAGAACTGTCTCTCTCCAGTCTGATCCCAATACAAAGGAGTCCTGCACTTCCTCCCATATAAAGCTTCAAAAGGTGACATCTTCAGACTGGCCTGATAGCTATTATTATACGAGAACTCAGCATAAGGCAGACTCTTATCCCAACTTCCTCCATGCTGAAGGGCACATGCTCTTAACATATCTTCCAAAACTTGATTAGTCCTTTCAGTCTGTCCATCAGTCTGAGGGTGATAGGCTGTACTAAAATTCAACTTCGTACTCATGTTCTCATGAAAGCTTCTCCAAAATCTTGAGGTAAACTGCGAACCTCGATCAGACACAATCTTCTTTGGTACTCCATGTAAACACACAATCCGTGCCATATATAACTCTGCTAGCTGAGAACCTTTATAAGTAGTCTTGACAGGAATAAAGTGAGCCACTTTAGTCAATCTATCCACAATCACCCATATAGCATCATATCCTTTCTGGGTGCGAGGCAATCCAGTAATGAAATCCATACCAATCTCTTCCCATTTCCACTCGGGTATCTTCAGTGGATGCAGTAGTCCAGCTGGCCTCTGGTGTTCAGCCTTAACTCTTTGACATACATCGCACATAGCTACATGTGCCGCTACATCTCTTTTCAATCCATACCACCAATATTTCCGTTTCAAATCCTGATACATCTTGGTACTACCAGGATGAATAGAATAATCCGAGTCATGGGCCTCTTTTAAAATAGTCTCTCGAAGGCTTTTAATATCAGGAACACATACCCTGTCCTTGAACCATACGGTGCCTTGCTCATCTTCCGTGAATTCCGGAACTCGTCCTTCAGTAATCAGATCCTTAATCTCTTTTATTTTAGCATCACCAATTTGTCCCTTGCGGATCTCTTGCTCTAAAGTAGGTTCCACATCAATAGTAACTCCCCCAGTATGAGCAACTATCCCCAGGTTAAGTCTCCTGAAGTCCTCAACAATCGCATCGGGTAGCTGGGCAACAACAGCTGAATGAACATGCTCCTTGCGACTCAAGGCATCTGCAACCAAGTTTGCCTTGCCCGGGTGATAGTGAATCTCCAAATCATAATCCTTAATAAGCTCCAACCAACGGCGTTGCCTAAGATTGAGATCCTTCTGAGTGAATATATACTTCAAACTCTTATGATCCGTATACACTTGGCACTTGGTCCCCATGATATAATGTCTCCAAATCTTAAGTGCATGCACAACGGCTGCCAATTCCAAGTCATGAGTGGGGTAGTTCAATTCATGTCTCCGCAACTGACGAGAAGCATAAGCAATCACATGTCCTTCTTGCATGAGCACACATCCTAAGCCTTGGCCACATGCATCGCAATAGATGTCAAATCCTTTCTGTAGGTCCGGCATAACCAATACTGGTGGCGACATCAACCTCTTCTTCAATAGATCAAAGCTGTCTTGACACTTCTCGTCCCACTTAAATTCTTTTCCTTTCTCCAAAAGCGAAGTCATCGGCTTGGCAATCTTAGAGAATCCTTCAATAAACCTCCGATAATATCCAGCAGGTCCCAAGAAACTCCGAATCTCAGTAACTGTAGTGGGTACTTTCCACTCCATTATCTCCTTAACTTTAGCAGGATCCACTGCTATTCCTCCATTAGAAATAATATGACCAAGAAATGGCACTTCGCCAATCCAAAACTCGCACTTGCTGAACTTGGCATATAGCTGGTTATCTCGTAGCTTCTGTAGCACCATCCTCAGATGCTCTTCGTGATCACTATCACTCTGAGAATAAATAAGAATATCGTCGATGAATACCATGACGAATCTGTCTAAGTACTCCATAAACACCTTGTTCATTAAGTTCATAAAATAGGCTGGTGCGTTGGTTAATCCAAACGACATAACAGTAAACTCATATAATCCATATCTAGTCGAGAAAGCCGTCTTGGGAATATCCGATGGTCTAATCCTCATCTGATGGTATCCTGATCGGAGATCAATCTTCGAAAATACTCTTGCACCTCTCATTTGATCAAACAAATCCTCAATACGGGGCAACGGATACTTGTTCTTCACCGTAACATCATTAAGAGATCTATAATCCACACACATCCGTTGCGATCCATCCTTCTTCTGTACAAACAATACCGGTGCTCCCCAAGGTGAGGAACTCGGACGAATGTACCCAGCCTCTTGTAACTCCGTTAACTGCTTCTTAAGTTCCTTCAACTCCTCTACGGACATCCTATATGGCCGTTTAGAAATAGGGGCGGTTCCAGGTAAGAGGTCAATAACAAACTCAACTTCTCTATCAGGTGGCATTCCTGGTAACTCCTCTGGAAAGACATCCAGAAAATCTCTAACCACCCGGATGTTGTCACCAACAAACTCCTCAGGTATAAAGAACATTGCACGCATAGGTGAGGAGGTCACTGCAATATTAACTTGAAATCTTTCTCCTTTAGTGGTAGTGAGTTCTACGGTACCTCTACCACATGCTATAACGGCCTTTGCCTTTCTTAGCCATGACATACCAAGGATCAAATCTATACTGCTTGACTCCATTATTATAGCAGTAGCTCCAAATTCTCTACCCATAATGGTTAATGTCAATCTACGTGTCATTTGATTCGCCTCAACAGGCCCTTTAGGTGTAATTACTATCAGGGGTTTTCTCATATTTAGCAGTGGTATTTCATTTGTGTTGGCATATCTAGCAGACATGAATGAATGTGTAGCACCAGAATCAAATAATATGGTTGCAGGAATTGCATTAACATAAAACATACCAATTACGAGGTCCCCTCCATCCGGAGTAGCATCAATGCTGACTTGATTAACCTTGGCAATAGAATATCCCTTGCCAGGGGTCTGTTGCTGCCTGTTCTGAACTGGAGTAGTAGCAATCCTCTGTGGGCAGACATTTGCATAATGACCAATCTTCCCACACTTGAAGCATTGAGTGCCCGGACTCTGTCCTGCAAACTTCGTCGGGGTGCCAGTGGGGGTAGCCTGTCGAGGAGGTGGAGTCCTCAGTGGTGATTGCGGAACTGGGCGTGGTCCTCCGGGTCGAGTCGGTGTACTCTGGGGTGAACTGTAGCGAGGACGAACACTGCTGCTCCCTTGTCCTTGAGATATTGCCTTCCTCTTCAAATCTCCCAGCTGAACACGCTTGTGTTCAATAGCCAGGGCCTTATCAAGCAGCCTCTGAAATGATGGAAATGTGTGTGCCACCAGAGCATACTGCAGTGGTCCATTAAGTCCTTCAATGAAATGCTCCTGCTTCCTCTCGTCTTCAGCAACTTCTTCAGGGGCATATCTGGATAACTGAATAAACTTGTCGCGGTACTCGCTGACTGACATACTTCCTTGCTTCAGCGACAGAAATTCCTTCTTCTTGATCTTTATCATCCCAGCTGGAATATGGTAGTTCCTGAACTGTGTACTGAACTCCGCCCAAGTAATATTATCCGCAGCATCATGGGCAGCAGTATAAGAATCCCACCAGTCAGCAGCAGGACCAATCAGACGTCCAGAAGCATATAAAACCTTCTCCCGGTCGGTGCATTGTGCAATGTTGAGCATCTTCTCAATTGCTTTCAGCCAATCATCTGCATCAAGTGGATCTGGCGAACTTGCAAATGTGGGTGGCTTATGGCTCATGAACTCCCTGTGCTTATCTCGGGGTGGAACTGGTGGTGGTGGTGGAGGCAGTGGCACTTGTTGTTGTTGTTGTTGCATTTGCTGTTGCAGCTGCTGTTGTTGCGCCCTCCTTTCCTGGCGTATCTCATCTCGCTCCTGGCGTAACTCCTGGCGTATATCCTCTCTCTCCTGACGCATCTCCTGGCGTTCTTGCTGCATCTGAGCACGCATATCCGCCATAGTATCTGCCATTTGCTGCATCATCGCCATCTGAGCAGCAACCAGTGGGTCAACTCCGCCCGGTGGAGGATTGGGAGGATTCATCCCTGCAGGCTGTGGCTGGGGTTGTCTTCGAGTGTGTTGGTTAGGAGGCAAGTCAATTCCACCACCCCGCCTGGTATTGACCATCTGAGTTAGATACATATGGTAAGAAAATAGTAGACAAGGCAGGTATTTACAAATCAGGTTACTTTGGGGGATTTATTAGCTAAGCAGATTAGTATTTCACCTATCCTAGCTAATTCAATACCTTATGGTGGTACATACTAAGATGTCCATAGTTCAATCAATCAAAGAAGCAAATCAGGCATTTAGCATCAGCACAATCAAACAACATTTTAAAATAGAGAAAATAGTTTTAATTTTGTCTTAGGCTTCCTATCTCTTAAAAAGGTCATAGGGGTAGGGATTACAAGGTGTGAAATCCATCTTGTCTCAGAGTAGAAAAGGTAAGAATGATCAGAGTAGAACAGTAGAAGGTGAGACAGGATCAAGATGAGTGTAGAAAGAATCAGAGTAAGGTGAGTGTAGAATGAATCAGAATGAGATAAGTAGGTAAGGGTTTGTCCATTTCTATCTAGGTCTCGTCCTACAGTCAACATTCCTCTGATATGCCTTTATGAAAGCGTCCACCGAAGCGGGGTCGCTTGGTGGGTCGAAGCTGAATCTAAAAGGCACAGGATGGAAAACGGACGGTACCTCTTGATCGACGGATGGTGACGAAGTCGTGTCAGGGACGGACTGCACCGTTATCTCGGGTATGAGGCTAACGCCCAGCAAGTCCTTCGCGAGCGTGCTGGCGTCATCCGTCCGCTCGGGGTTGGCATGTTGCGGGGAAGCGACGGTCGTCTTCGTCTCAAACGTGAGGTCAACGCCCGACGTGTCCCCCGCTGGGGCGCCGGCGCCGTCGACTCGCTCGACAGCCAACGAGGTGTCGCGTCCTGCTTGGCCATGGTTGCCATGCCTCCTCCTCCTGCGGCGGGGAAGGTGACGGGACAGGCCTAGTTGTTGCTCTTCCGCCACGGGGGAAAGACGTCGTCGATTCCGCCGCCGGTGGGCGGGCTGACGGCCGCCAATGTACATGCCGACGTGGCTGTCGGAGAGGTGTTAGTGCCATGTTCATGTGATGTCATGGCCGTCGGAGGAGCGCCTAAACCCAACAGAAGCACAGCTGTCGGGGCTGTCGGGTCCTTGCTGACGTCTCCTTGCTTCCGTATGGGGTTGAGGACCGCCGTCGTCATGGAGCACGCGGGGTGCCATCATTACTTGTTTTTACCGGGGCGAGCCAGATGGGATGCCGGTCTTGTTCCCCGTAGCCTGAGCTAGCTAGGGGTAGGGTAATGATGTACCCCTCTGCGGCGTGGTCGGTTCGAGCCCGAGGTCGGGCGAGGCGGTGACTCCTCCGAGGTCGAGGTTGAGTCCGAGCCTTGGGGTCGGGCGAGGCGGAGACCGTCGTCCGAGGTCGAGTGTAGCACCCGGTTTTAAAGAACAAAGCCGGGTGCATCTCATACATGCGCCAAGAAGACAACATATATAATAACAGAGTGTATAGAGATAAATGTCATAAAACATCAGAGTATTTATTACATAGCGGAAGACTTATTACAAAATGAAATAATAAAGATAAAATGAACTAAGGATCGTTGGCGCCAATGTCGACTGGGAAACGCCACCTAGATCAGATCGAACTCCTCTGTGTTAGGCAGCTCCTCCTGAACCACCTGATCTTCTCCTGTAGGGGGGGGGTGTGAGACAGCAAGGGTGAGCTCACACATGATCATAGCTCAACAAGTTGTGGGGAACCAGTGGACATAAACTCACAAAGGTGTGAGTTCATGTGATGTGTAAGGCTAATCAATGATAGGGGTTAAAGCTGAGCATTGCTTTTAAGTAGTTGGTCAAAATTTTATTAGCAGTTACTAAGTGTAAGTAAATACCAAACCATAAGTAAAGTAATAGAACAAAATTAATAACAAACCCATGCAATGCAAATGACAAAATTGAATTTAAGTTCCATAATTTAAACATCAGAGAGTCCTGAGCTGCTCATGACCGTGAGCTCGGCTAGTATACCAGTTTTACACTCTGCAGAGGTTGCACCCTTTACCCACAAGTCATGTTACCCATCTGCCAAGGGGTCATGAATCCCATACACCTCTACCTAGGAAGCGCGGCAGGGCAACACTACGAGGCCTTTACAAAGTTCCACTAGCTTCCGAAAACCCGCTACAGTTTATAGGAAGATCCAGTACAGGGTTCCTGGCTGACTGCCATCCCAGCAAAATCAACCAGGGACCTCCCCGCACTGACCTCTCCCCTACTGCCCTTGCCCCTTTCGGGTAAGGTAGTCTTCCACTAGCTTTCCTAATTAGTCAGCCAAGGGGTCCCATTCCTCCCTTGTGGTGGCACGTGGTTCTCAAGTTAAGCTCTATGTTCCAATTAACATTAATGATAACAACATGAACATAAACAGAATAACAACAAGAATTGGAACATAGAGGTAATAAATGATTATCCCAAAACCATATAAAGCAATAGCAAACTACCCAAGTGATTCAGGGGTAAACAAGGTAATGAGATAAACAATCTAGGGTGTCCTATTGGGTCCCATCAAAATTAACCTATGCATGGATAAGTGATATTAAAGAACATTATTGGGTAAAAAGTGGTCAAGGGCACAACTTGCCTTCAATGAGCTCCTGCTCAGCTACTTCAACCTGCTGCTCACCAGGATCCTCAGCAACGGGCTCTTTTACTCACCACAATACAAACAAGCACAGTGCATATAGAGAAATTAACATTACACCAAACATATAAACAAAATGCACAGAGATATTCTACATATTAAAATAAAAACCTAGGAACAGAAATCATAATTTTCTGAATTATAGATTTTAAGTTATGCATTTTCAAAGGTTTTATGTGCTTTGAATAGGATTAAGTGTGGAATTAAATTTCTTACTGTTGTCATGATAAAACAGAGACACTAAGTGCTAGAGAATAAAATTACAAAATTTTAGGAACTGGAATGGATGAATTTGGAGTTAGTATGAATTTTCTATGAATTTATAAAGTTCTAGCAATTCTTTTCATATTAAAAATTCATTTTCTATTTATTTTCTCTGGTTTTCGTGTTGACTGGACTGGGCGTCAATTCCTGGAAAACCCAGGGGGCTCGGGGCAAATTGCCCGAGACACAGCGCACAATGAAAATAGGACGGCGGGTTGATTCCTCGGTTTTCCAGGGTTTCTTTAACAAAATGACCCACGAAGGGGTATGGTTGTATTCTGGCCGTTCGATTAGAAATGAACGCGCTAGATTAGATCTGGGTTTTACCGAAACGGTACGCAGCGCGCGCCGTCGGATGGAAGATCTACGGTGCAGATTTTAAATACCCGAAGTCTACTCCTATCCGCACATCGCCCGATCTACGGTCCAGATCTCCCAGAGTGAATCGGTACGCCGTGATCTAATCGCAGCCGTTCGCTGTGAGATCGACGGGCGCGAATCTCTCTTCTCCCCCCGACCAACCAAGATGGCGGCGCCGCCGCGATTCCCTCCCGGTTGAACTCCGGTGAGGTGGAATCGGCGTTCCCCAAGTGCTAAGCCTCAAATTGAATCGAGTTTTACCATGCGGAAATCAAAGCGATCACGAGGGACGGATACTTACCGGCAATCGAGACACCGACGACGCTGGCCACGCAACGATGCGGTTCCGCGGTGAATGTGAAGTCCGGCGAGCAATTCACGCCGAGCAGAAGCCTATCTTCACGGTCCGAGCACGCGTATGGTTTCCCCGTGGTCCGGCGAACACAACCGGCCACCCACGGGCCGCCCGGCGGCGATACAGGGCGGAGTCGACGGCGGCGGGTCACTTCCTCACCGCGGACGCAATTCTGGAGGTGGCGGCGGGTTTCTTGGCAGGGATGAGGTGCGGAGGACGGGCGAAGGTCGGCTGGGGTTTTAACTCATGGATTGTTTCGGTCAGCGGCGGACTCCGAAGCTCACGCAGCGACCCGCCGTAAGACCCGCCGCGCCGTTCACGAGGTCCGTTGGAGACGATGAGCACGCGCGCTGACAGGTGGGGCCGCGTTGCAGTGTCACGCGGGACCGCGGGAGCGAGCGCGAGCCATGCGCGAAGGCGCCTGACCGATGGCCCCGCCGTGTCAGCGCCAGGTTGCGGGTGAGCGCGCGGGCGCACGGGAGACTGACGAGGAGGGCCCGGGTGTCGGCGCTGTGAATTGCCCAGCTGGGCTGCGCGTGGGCAATTGGTGGGTGGGCCAAATAGGTGGCCGCCGGCCCAGATAGGGTTTTATTCTTTTTCCTTTTTAATTTCTGTTTTCTTTTCTTTTACTTTTGAATCTAAGTTTTGAATTTCAAATTTGTGATGAACTTGCACTCAAATCTTTCTGAGTATATGATTTGGATAAATCATTGTGGATCAAATTTATCTATTTGTAAGTTTTATTTCTTTGTATTACATAGCATTTTTCTTTCTCTCTTTCCAAATTTTAGCATTTCTTTTAGGATTTAATTTCTCATTTGGATATTTAATATTTTTCTTGTCACAAAATGCACACAAAAATAAAATATCCAGCATGATGCAACAATTTAGTAGCATATCTTTTTATTAATTGTTCTTGGACATGGTGTTCTCATATGATGGTGTATAAAGATCAAACTCACATAAAGAGAAAATGTTTCTCTATTGATACTATTCCTAGCACTTACAAAGTAGGTGTTACATCGAGGTTGAGTCCGAGCCCTGGGATCGAGCGAGGCGGAGACCGTCGTCCGAGGTCAAGGTTGAGTCCGAGCCCTGGGGTCGGGCGAGACGGAGACCGTCGTCCGAGGTCGAGGTTGAGTCCGAGCCCTGGGGTCGGGCGAGGCGGAGATCTTCGTCCGAGGTCGAGGTTGAGTCCGAGCCCTGGGGTTGGGCGAGGCGGAGACCGTCGTCCGAGGTCGAGGTTGAGTTCGAGCCCTAGGGTCGGGCGAGGCGGAGACCGTCGTCCGAGGTTGAGGTTGAGTCCGAGCCCTGGGGTCGGGCGAGGCAGAGACCGTCGTCCGAGGTCGTGGTTGAGTCTGAGCCTTGGGGTCGGGCGAGGCAGAGACCGTCGTCCGAGGTCGAGGTTGAGTCCGAGCCCTAGGGTCAGGCGAGGCGGAGATCATCGTCCGAGGTCGAGGTTGAATCCGAGCCCTGGGGTCGGGCGAGGCGGAGACCATCGTCCGAGGTCGAGGTTGAGTCCGAGCCCTAGGGTCGGGTGAGGTGGAGACCGTCGTCCGAGGTCGAGGTTGACTCCGAGCCCTGGGGTCGGGCGAGGCGGAGCTTCCTATGGTGCCTGAGGCCGGATGTGGCAGCTGTCAGCGTCACCCTGGCAGGTGGCACAGCAGTCGGAGCAGCGCAGACGGTGCTGTTTTCCTGTCAGGTCAGTCAGTGGAGGGGCGAAGTGACTGCGGTCACTTCGGCCCTGTCGACTGAAGAATCGCGCGTCAGGATAAGGTGTCAGGCGATCCTTGCATTGAATGCTCCTGCGATTTGGTCGGTTGGCGAGGCGATCTGGCCAAGGATGCTTCACTGCGAAGCCTGCCCGAGCTGGGCCTCGGGCGAGTCGGAGGTGTGCCCATTGCTTGAGGAGGCCCTTGGGCGAGGCGTGAATCTGCCTGGGTTTAGTAGCCTCCTGGGACTAGTAACTGTATCACATTTAAGTCCCAAAGGATTGGGGCGCTTCAGGTGGTATCGGAGCTATTAGGTTGGCCGCAGGACGTAACCCTTAGCCTGATCCAAAAGTTTTTGAGTCAAAACTATTTTCTTAAAAAAATCTTGCTCTCATCCCTTCATTTCAAAAATGCTTTCCCCTTTCCTTCTCTCAGAAGTCAGATGGAGGTCCGCTGCCAAACCATCTTTTGCCAGAATGAAGATGGTTTCCCCAAGTTGCTGAGAGCATGCACAGTTCGCCTCGGAATCAGGAGCTAGTTAGAGTATGATGGTCGTGATTTCATCGAGCATGGCACAGAGAAATGTGTCGTGACTGTATACATTGGATCTAGTCCGCACCATGTGGAATGGAGTGTCACTGCTGCTGGGCACATATTCAAAGACACCTGCCAAGTCGTCGCTCGCAAGGCATTGAGGACCCTATGTCAGATTTATGAACAAGAAGTGGCCGACACCCCGCTTAGATTCTTTCCGCCCTTTCAGAGAAACCGTCCTGTTTGGATGGCCAGGATGCGTGCATTGGAAGGGCAGCAGCTGCTTGAGGACGACCCCTCAGTCATGTACCTCACTGCATACCTGCTCACCCTGGATGCGCAGTATGATTTCTTGGCTCGGCACCACCGTCAGATGATTGCCCGAGCTGAAGATGCAGAGAAGCGCAACCGTCAGCTCCATGTGGATCTCACCACATCTCAAGCCCATGCAACTGCCTTGGAAAGTTGTGAAGTCATTGCTGTTGAAGCCCTGAAGCAAGCCAAGGATGAGCATGTCCAGAAGTTGATGGAGGCCTACTTGGTAACCCATAACCAACGTAGAGCCCTGCGGATCCAAGAGCCCGCTCCATCCAACCAAGTTCAACCCAGGAGAGCTGAAGATCCCCAGATTCTTGAAGGTCACCCGGTCTCTATCAGAGGAGAGAAGAAGGCTTGGGAACTACCGGAAGGAGCCATAGTCTTGGAAGGAATTCAAGTCTTCCCTTAGGCTATGGATAAGCAAGAGCACCCTGAATCCTCTCAAGATCCCCCGCTAGAGTTGTTTGAGCCCCTCACCATGAAGAAGATTCCAGCACCATCCCGTGAGATTAAGGAAGAAGCTGCAAGCACCCCACCAGCACCGTCGCCCTCTGAGGAGCTACAAGAGCCAGTCCCGCTTGAAGAAGAGTTCAACCCCGTCTTGCCATCTCAGTTGTCGCCAGAAGAAGTCATCAACATCAGCTCCCTCTTGACCCATCCAGGAGATGCCTCAGATTGAAGTTGTGTGCTAGCCTTGCCAGAAGAGAAGCTGTCAGATCTGAGTTAGTTATGCCCAGTCCTCTGCATGCATTGGGTAGTGAAGTTTTTCTTCACTTTGGCTAGAGCCCTACATGTATGAGAGGTAACCATGTATACCCGTGTTTTGCAAAACTCTATTTGTGTGGCCCCCTAGGGCATTTCAAAATGAATTTTGCTTGATGTTTTCTCCCCTTTTGAGTGCATATGTGATGCTTTAATGTTAGTGCTCATAAGTCGTATTTAAGCATAGTTCTTAGTTCAGGAGCCGAGCAATAGTAGTTATGCTTAGCCCTAGAATCTGAGTAGTTCGTGCTTTGAAAAAACTCTATTCTTTCCCCATTCAAAACATTTGATTTGTTTGTGCTTATCATTGTTGAGCTTGTGTGTTTTCTTTCTTTTTAAGAAAGGTTTTCTCTAAAAACATAAATCACAAATTAGAGCTAATCCTCACCTTATGCTTCCATTCTCATCTTAACCCATCTCAAGAGAAAAGCACCTTACCCAAGAAGATACCGAGAAGCTTACCCTTGAAGCCTGGAATAAGCTACAGAAGAAACCTATTCAGTTGCTCAGTCAAAAGGACCGATCGTGAGAATCAAAGCACTGCCCCTGAGTCAAAGTAAACAGAAAAAGAGGACAGAAGGAGTTATTACCATACAGAGAGGCAAAGATTCTTGGAACCAAAGTCCACAAACATCAGGGTCATCGACCCCACCACCCACCCGTGCCCCCCGCATGTGTGCCCTGCTTCCAACCACCGCCCCACTCCCCCTTGCAGCGCACTACCGCCGCCCCACACCCCCTTTGCAGCGCACCCACCGCCGCCATCACCACCAGCAACACCATCCCCCATCCCCTTGTCGTGTTTGCTGCCGAGTGGCACCTGCTCCATCACCACCACTCCACAACCGAACACCCCCACTCGCCTATAAAACCCCCACACCAGCTCCCTCAGTTCCCATCTCAAAGCAAAACACTCCCGATAAAATCCCCTCTGCCAAATCGCAAGCAACTCCATTTTCCACTCCCTTGCCCCTAAGATCACAATGTTTGGTGATTCTTGGGTTGAAGACTGTTGTACATGGTTCATAGTCTTTGGTTTGCTCCTCTGTACGATGGTAATACTCTTTGATAGAATCCTCCAGTGGGAATAGCAAAGAGAAAGAAAGGGTCGGTGAAAAGAAGATAGTGAAGAGAAGATAAGAAGAAGGTTCTCTTAGAATCAACCCTGTGTCAATCATATCTCTGCAGCCTGGTCAAGCAGCGACAGCAGAAGAAGGCCCCGTAACACCCTTGTTATGTGGTACTTCGAGGAGTTCAAATCCCCAAGATTCAAGAGTTCTACCCTCATTCTTTTTAAGTGGTGTAGTGTTCCAGTAAGGTTCCTGCTATGGAGAAAAAGAAGAAGGCCTGTAGCAAGCTTGTGGAGTACCAGATCATCTAAGCATATAAGTTTATGGATGAGAAGTGGTCACCCAAGTTTTGTTGATGAAGCACTAGAAGACCAATCAAGGAAGGAATCCATGAGGGAGTTCGCAAGAGAAAGGTTTGTGTGTTGGCATCGATGCTCCCTCAATAAGCTAGCTGCCAAGCTAAAGCCAGAAGCCTGAAGATGATCTTTGAGTAGCCAGAATCAGCGTTGCAATCGGCAACCAGATGCTCCTCAAAGGCCAGATTTTCTTGAAGCTCCATCTCCTCGAAGAATCTGCAAAGTGAAGATATGTAGCTGAAGTAAAGCTATAACCATAACCTTTCTAAGATGAATCTCGAGGACGAGATTCCTTTTAAGTGGGGTAGATATGTAGTATCCCAAAAATTCAAATCTTGGAATTTTCTCAAACTCGCTCTAAATTCAAAATGAATTTCAAATTTCATTTCAAAATGTTTGTTTGCGAGTTGATGTCAACAAATAAAGTATAGTGGTCTATATTCTCTCTAAAATCCTCCTCAAATATCCTACAAATATTTCCCCAGTGATCCCCCTCAAATTGTTTCCAGAAATACTGGACACATATTTCCCTAGTGATCCCCTTCAAGTTCTTTCCAGAAATACTGCCCAAATATTCCACCGATATATCTCCAGATATTTTCCTCTTGAGAAATACCTTCAGAATCATTTTTCAAGTCCCTATAAATATTTTCTTCATAACTTTCCTCGTCCTCCCCCTAATCCTCTCATCTCTCCCCCTAATCCTCTCATCTCTCCCCCTAATCCTCTCATCTCTCCCCCTAATCCCCCATCATGGCTATAAATAGAGGGGCAAGGGCCTCCTCTCATCCCATCCCAAGCCATTTCATGGCAACTCTCTCCCCCCCACACACACACACTCCATGTTCCACACTAGCACACACTAGCACAAGGATCGTTCGGTCGTTCTTCAATCGTTCGTCCCCCTGTTCTTAGTTTGTTCGTTCGTTCGTCCGATCGTTCGTCCGATCATTCATGGTTCGTTTGTCCGTTCGTCCGATCGTTCGATCGTTCGTCCGTTTGTTCGTCCAAATAATCTTTTTCCTGCCGTTATGCTGCCGAAATTCCGATCGTTCATTTGATCATTAAATCGTTCATCGTTCGTTCATAGTTCCTATTCATCGTTCATCGTTCGTTCATAGTCCCAATTCATCGTTCTTCAAGATAATCCTTGTCCTGTCGTTATGCTGCCGAAATTCCGATCGTTCGTTCGTTCGATCATTTGATCGTTCATCGTTCGTTCATAGTTCCTATTCATCGTTCATCGTTCGTTCATAGTCCGTATTCATCGTTCTTCCAGATAATCTTTGTCCTGCCGTTATGCTGCCGAAATTCCGATCGTTCGTTCGTCCGGTCATTCGATCGTTCGTCCGTTCGTTCATAGTTCCTATTCATCGTTCGTTCATACAAACTATTCACCATCACTATTTACCATTACTATTCATCGTTACTATTCATCGACACTATTCATCATCATTACTATCCATTGTTACTATTCATCATCGTTACTATTCATCGATGATATCTATAATAGCTTTTCGTTGTTACTATTCATTGTTACTATTTATCGATCATCCGATCGCCCCAAATTTCAACTACTCATCCATCATGCTGTCTAGTCCACCTAAGACCAGCCAGACCCATATTCCTGTCATACGAACTCCGGTGACTGTGATTTTCCTTCCAGTGGGAACTTCCCATCTGGTCACCCATCCCAGGTTTCTCCAAGTTGAGCACACTTAACTTTGAGATTCCTTCGAACCAGGCTTCCAAACTCAGATTCTAATAATTCTCGTTTCTAAATTCCTATCAAACTATTCCCTATCCAACCATGTCATCCCTTAAGCATGGTCCATATTCCAGAAAACTCCCAAAATACTCTTGTCCCATATTCTGCCTATAACTCTCCTGTTCATACTAAGTCAGACGATTCATTCGTCACTATTCTCACCAACAGTGAACTTCACTGTGGTACACCACATACACCCAGCTATAAATACACCCAGCTACCCTCTCCCTCTTCACACACACTCAACACCCTCAACCAAGGCAAACACCCCGCCCACTCAGTTACTCCGCTCTGCCGGCTACACGCATAGTGTCGCTTCGCCTCCAGTCCACCCTCCTGGTAAGCACCTCCGCTCCACCACTAGTAGTATCTCAACACCACATGACACAGATTCTACTCAAGACTCTACCCATCCATATATCGCTATTCTAACCACTATACTAAATATTTGTTGGTGTACTTGCTGGTTTGTATGTTTGCTTGTTCATGTTGCATAGTTATCGGAGTGTTCGTGTCGTCCCGTGGAGGCCAGATATGCCAGTCTACGCCAAGCGGTGGAGCCAAAAGCCAGTTCCACGAGCTCTCCTTCCCCCTTCGCCGGATAAGCACGGCAAGCTCACGGGATCCCTTTGATGCATAAATTATCTATGATTTTTCAACCACAACCCTCAGCCTGTTATTTTATGCATGATATGATTTTGAGACAAGTTATTATGGCCACCCAGCCGCTTGCCGCAATCAATCCTTGATATATTTGTTCCAAATGATTTGAGAAAAGGTGTGAGTTTTCAAAAGAAAATGCTTTTCAAAATGTGTATGATGAAGGGTTTTCACCCTTATCACCTTTGAGTAGGGATGATCAGGGACTCCCTGGTTTAGAGGAGGGCCTAAGGTGATGTCTCAGCTGGTTTAGGTGTGAGCAGAAGGATTGTACCCTCATATAAGGACCGGTTTGTCATCCTTCACTACCTATACTCATGATAAGTACAACCACTCGAGACTGTGTGGGCAGTCACTCAATCCGAACTCGTGCGGTCCAACCCCAGGGTTATGAAGGCTGGGGAGCACCGGGAGGATAAGGAGGGGGAATGTTTTGTCCGGTTTGGACATGGCGGTGGCCTGACTCCTTCCGGTATAACCGTTAAGGTTAGGACGTGCGAGGAAAGAAAGAGATCCGGCATTCGGGCCTCACGACAGTGAGATCGCAGAAACCGGACTAGTGAGTAAAGTGTACACCTCTACGCAGAGTTTGAAAACCTATTCGAATAGTCCGTGTCCACTGGAATGGACGAGTCTGGTATGGTAAGGAAATTAATGTTTTGTTTTCCAAAAAAAGGTGATTTGAGAAAAGTGATTTTAAAAAGGTCTGGCGGTTGAGTCGTGAGCTATGGTGGACAGGAAGTCCAGTAGCTGTTTTTGAAAATGAAAACCAGTGGGAAACTGCTGAGATACCTAGATGGTTTAGTCCAGGGGATTTTGTTCTATACTGAAAAAAAACTTCCTGCACCTTTGGGAGAGGATGCGCTTTGCAAAATACAAAATGTTTTACAAAACAACCCTGCATAAAATATTGCTATTTCTGCAAAATATCCTGAGCTCCACATATTCCATGCATTATATCTGATTTCCCCATTCCACGGGTGAAGGTGGGCTGCTGAGTACGTTTGTACTCACCCTTGCTTATTTATTGTTTTTAGAAAAAGGAGATCGGGTAAGAGTTACGACTGTTCCCAACCTTGCCTGTGGTTGTTGGACCGCTGATTTGCTTCGCTGCGTATATCGGGCTGCTTCAGCCCCACTCTGATGATATGTCCCGAGTTGTGGACCAACTCTTAAAGTTGATCGCCACCTTTATAGGTTTGTCTCGTTTAAGCAGATCTGGAATCATCTGTTGTATAAATGTGTTTACTAGCCTCCTGGGACTAGTAACTGTATCACATTTAAGCCCCAAAGGATTGGGGCGCTTCAGTACCGGACTATCCGATGGCGCATCGGACAGTGAACAGTAACGGATCTGATTGACAGTTTCCTTCTCTGGAACAGCTAGCCGTTGGTGCACCGGACAGGTTTCTATTCACTGTCCTGTGCACCGGACAGATCGCTATTCACTGTCCTGTGCACCGGACACAGCTACTATTCACTGTCCTGTGCACCGGACAGGTCACTATTCACAGTACTGTGCACCGAACAGCTACTATTCACTGTCCTGTGCACGAGCCAATAGCACACTAAGTGATTTTTCCTCCGTTCTTTCTACGTTTGACTTCAACTTTTGGGAGGATTTTCCTGAGACTTAAACAAACACATTTAGAGTATAATCCAATTGATTTAGTCCTAGAAACTTACATCCTTTTTGTTCTTATCCTAGCTTTTCTGTTTCTCCTCCAACAGAGCTCAGAATGGTACTTTCTCTATAGAAAGAGTTAGAGAGCAAACCAAAGCACCAAACTTGTAGTAAGAGGTGTATGCAACATGGTTGAACACTCAAACCTTACATACTTAACCTTTTTCATCGTTTTACCCAATTTGGCATGTTTGAGGTCGATGTTGGACTCTAAACCATTAAGTCAACTTGACTTGATCTAGATTGACATATCTGAGCTCCAACTCCCTTGTTCATTTCTCGAGCTTGATCTTGAGCCTTATGACTTACACCACATAACTGTAGATGCTACCTCATTGGTTGTAAGTCATGTCCTTATGTAGTGATCCTTGATGCACCATAACTCTTAACTCGATCAACCTTGACTTTGCAAGTCTTCTTCTTCACCCCTGGCTTTGGGTTCCTAGTCTCCTTGACCTTCTCCCGTGCACTCAGTACCTCAAAGCTCTTCTTGCCTCCATCCTTGGCTTGATCGGTTGTCTCTGAGTTACGCACACCGAGTCTCACTTAAGCAATGTTCATTATCTATAGATAATTCAGTCTTTGGACCATCACACTTGTTCACTTGTGTTGAACCCTATTAGCTTTGCATTAAGCACCCGTTCAACACTTAGCACACTTGTTAGTCCTTTAATTGGGTTGTCATCCAAACACCAAAACCCATAAGAGAGCTTTCAGATGCCCACATATGTCGGGAATGGGACTCCAATGAGAGCTCCACCGACTCCTCCTCCGATGAGGACACCGCCAACATCGCCATCAACAAGGGCCTCCTCTTCCCCAACGTCGGCCACAAGTGTTTCATGGCGAAGGACAGCAAAAAGAAGAAGGTACAATCTAGAACCACCCCAAGTATACAACATCTAGTGATTATGGTAGTTCTAGTGAAGACAAAGATGATTTACTTACTCTTTTTGCTAACCTCAACATGGAACAAAAAGAAAAATTGAATGAATTGATAGGAGCCATTCATGAGAAGGATGAACTCTTGGACAGCCAAGAGGAATTCCTTATTAAAGAAAATAAAAAACATGTTAAAGTAAAAGATGCTCATGCTCAGGAAGTAGAGAAATGTGAAAACCTGACTAAAGAGCTTAGCATTTGCCATGATTCAATTACCAGTCTTAGAAATGAAAATGCTAGTTTAAATGCTAAGATTGATAAATTGAATGAGTCCATTTCTAGCCTTAGGACTGAAAATGCTAGTTTAATTTCTAAGGCTAAACAGTTAAATGGTTGCAATGATTCTATCTCATGTCTTAGAAATGAGAATGATCATGTTACTATTTGTACTAGATGTAGAGATGTTAACGTTGATGCTATAAATGATCACCTTGCTTTAATTAAACAACAAAATGATCATATAGCTCAATTAACTGCTAAAATCAATGAGCATGAAATTGAAAATGAAAAAAAATTATCTAGAAGCATGCTCTATAATGGGAGACGCCCTGGCATTAAGGATGGGATTGGTTTCCAACAGGGAAGCAATGTAAAGCTTAATGCCCCTAAAAGGTTGTCTAACTTTGTAAAAGGCAAAGCTCCTATGGTTCAGGATAATGAGGGTTATATTTTATATCCTGCTAATTATCTTGAGCACAAAATTAGGAGAATTCATGCTAGAAAACCTCACACTGTTTCTTCATCATGTTTTTATGTACAAAAATGAGGCTTCTAGCTCTAGGCATTCTATACATGTTAAAATGCCTAAAAAAGAAAACTCCTACTGCATCAAATGAGCATAACATTTCATTTAAGACTTTTGATGCATCATATGTGCTTACTAACAAATCAGACAAAGTAGTTGCTAAATATGTTGGGGAAAACACAAGAGTTCAAAGACTTGTGTTTGGGTACCTAAGGTGCTTGTTTCTAACGTCAAAGGACCCAAGACTGTTTGGGTATCTAAGAACAAGGCCTAAATTGTTTTGCAGGTTTATGCATCCGGGGGTTCAAGTTGGATAATTGATAGCGGATGCACAAACCACATGACAGGGGAGAAAAGAATGTTCTCCTCCTATGAGAAAAATGAAGATCCCCAAAGAGCTATTACATTCGGGGATGGAAATCAAGGTTTGGTCAAAGGACTTGGTAAAATTGCTATATCACCTGACCATTCTATTTCCAATGTTTTTCTTGTAGATTCTTTAGATTACAATTTGCTTTATGTATCTCAATTATGTCAAATGGGCTACAATTGTCTTTTTACAGATGTAGGTGTTACTGTCTTTAGAAGAAGTGACGGTTCAATAGCATTTAAGGTAGTGTTAGAGGGTCAGCTATATTTAGTTGATTTTAATGAGAACACAGCTGAACTCAACACTTGTTTAATTGCTAAGACTAATATGGGTTGGCTCTGGCATCGCCGACTAGCCCATGTTGGAATGAAGAATCTTCACAAGCTTCTAAAGGGAGAACACATTTTGGGACTAACAAATGTTCATTTTGAGAAAGACAGGGTTTGTTGCGCATGTCAAGCAGGAAAGCAAGTTGGCGCCCATCATCCACACAAGAACATCATGACGACTGACAGGCCGCTTAAGCTATTGATCCACATGGATTTATTTGGCCCGATCGCTTACATAAGCATCGGCGGGAGTAAGTATTGTCTTATAATTGTGGATGACTATTCTCGCTTCACTTGGGTGTTCTTTTTGCAGGAAAAATCTCATACCCAAGAGACCTTAAAAGGATTCCTAAGATGAGCTCAAAATGAGTTCGGATTAAGGATCAAGAAAATAAGAAGCGAAAATGGGATGGAGTTCAAGAATTCACAAATAAGACGCGAAAATGGGATGGAGCTCAAAACGAGGGCATCAAGCATGAGTTCTCTTCCTACACACCTCAACAAAATAGTGTAGTGGAGAGGAAGAATAGAACTCTACTAGATATGGCAAGGACCATGCTTGATGAGTACAAGACTCTGGACCAGTTTTGGGCTGAGACAATTAACACTGCCTGCTACTTCATCAACCGGCTCTACCTTCACTGAATCCTCAAGAAGACATCATATGAACTCCTCACCGGTAAAAAGCCCAATGTTTCATATTTTAGTGTCTTTGGAAGCAAATGTTTTATTCTTGTTAAGAGAGGTAGAAAATCTAAATTTGCTCCTAAGGCTGTAGAAGGCTTTTTACTAGGATATGACTCAAACACAAGGCCATATAGAGTCTTCAACAAATCCACTGGATCAGTTGAGGTTTCTTGTGACATTATGTTTGATGAGACTAATGGCTCCCAAGTGGAGCAAGTTGATCTTGATGAACTAGATGATGAAGAGGCTCTGTGCGTCGCATTAAGGAACATGTCCATTAGGGATGTGTGTCCTAAGGAATGCGAAGAGCCCACACAAGCACAAGATCAACCGTCATCTTCCAATCAAGCATCTCCACCAACCCAAGACGAGGATCGGGCTCAAAATGATGAAGATGAGGATCAAGAAGATGAGCCACCTCAAGAGGAGGACAATGATCAAGGGGAGATGATAATAATAAAGACAAGGAAGATGATCAAGAAATTCAGGGTCAAAGACCACCACACCCAAGAGTCCACCAAGCAATTCAACGAGATCACCCCATCAACTCCATCCTTGGTGACGCTCATAAGGGGATAACCACTAGATCTCGAGTTGCTCATTTCTGTGAACATTACTCTTTTTGTGTCCTCTATTGAGCCATACACGGTGGAGGATGCACTAAGAGATTCAGATTGGGTGCTGGCTATGCAAGAGGAGCTCAACAACTTCACGAGGAACGAGGTATGGCATTTAGTTCCACATCCTAACCAAAATATCGTAGGTACCAAATGGGTATTCCACAACAAGCAAGACGAGCATGGTGTGGTGACAAGGAACAAAGCCCGACTTATGGCCAAGGGTTATTCATAAGTCGAAGGTTTGGACTTTGGTGAAACTTATGCACCCGTAGCTAGGCTTGAGTCAATTCATATATTACTTACCTATGCTACTTACCATGGCTTTAAGCTTTATCAAATGGACGTGAAAAGTGCCTTCCTTAATGGACCAATCAAAGAAGAGGTCTATGTTGAGCAACCTCCCGGCTTTGAAGATAGTGAGTACCCTAACCATGTGTTTAAACTCTCAAAGGCGCTTTATGGGCTCAAGCAAGCCCCAAGAGCATGGTATGAATGCCTGCGATATTTCCTTATCACTAATGGCTTCAAAGTCGGAAAAGTCGATCCTACACTCTTTACTAAAACTATTGCAAAGGATTTGTTTGTATGCCAAATTTATGTTGATGATATCATATTTGGGTCTACTAACAAATCTACTTGTGAAGAATTTAGTAGGATCATGATTCAAGAATTCGAGATGTCTATGATGGGGGAGTTGAAGTATTTCCAAAGATTTCAAGTCAAGCAACTCAAAGACGGCACCTTCATCAACAAAACAAAGTACATTCAAGACATACTTAACAAGTTTGGAATGAAGGATGCCAAGCCCATCAAGACACCCATGGGAACAAATGGGCATCTCGACCTCGACACGGGAGGTAAGTCCGTAGATCAAAAGGTATATCGGTCGATGATAGGATCTTTACTCTATTTATGTGCATCTCGACCAGATATTATGCTTTCCGTATGCATGTGTGCAAGGTTCCAAGCCGATCCTAAGGAGTTCACCTTAGGGCCGTGAAAAGAATCATGAGATATTTAGTTTATACTCCTAAGTTTGGACTTTGGTACCCCAAGGGATCCACTTTTGATTTAATAGGATATTCCGATGCCGATTGGGTAGGGTGTAAAATTGATAGGAAGAGCACATCAGGGACTTGTTAGTTTCTGGGAAGATCCCTGGTGTCTTAGGATTCAAAGAAACAAAACTCAGTAGCTCTTTCCACCGCCGAAGCCGAGTACATTGTCGTAGGCCATTGCTGTGCGCAATTACTTTGGATGAGGCAAACCCTCAGAGACTATCGCTACAAATTGAGCAAAATCCCTCTCCTATGTGACAATGAGAGTGCAATCCGCATGGCGGATAATCCCATTGAACAAAGTCGCACTAAGTACATAGACATTCAGTATGACTTTTTGAGAGATCACCAACAAAGGGAGGATATCGAAATTGCTCATGTTAGCACCAAAGAACAATTAGCCGATATCTTTACCAAGCCTTTAGATGAGAAAACCTTTAACAAACTTAGGAATGAGCTAAATATTCTTGATTCTCGGAATTTTGATTGAAACATTGCACACATAGCTATTTTATATACCTTTGATCATGTCTCTTTCATTTGGCACATATACATATTTCTTATTCTTCTTGTGCCTAAGCTAAGACTAATATGGTTCCATGAGCATGTTTTGTATTAAGTCTTAGATTGAAAAGGAAATGGAGTATTCGGCAAAGACATCGCTTCCACTCAACTCCATCGGTATTATCTACCCTTTGCCGGTATTCTGTCATCTCTCCGATTGGTATACTCTTTCACTCACATTTCTTTTATCAATGGGGAGAAAATATAAAAGGACTCTTAAAGTCTCCGTTTTTGGCGATTAATGCCAAAGGGGGAGAAAGTATTAAGCCCAAAGCAAAAGGACCGCACCACCACCTAATTATAATTGTGTTTCGAAATTTTTTAATTAGTATTGTTTTAAAAACTTCAATTGATATCTTGTTATCTTTTCAATTGGTACATGTAGAGATAAATTTTCAAAAATTGGTATCTATTAAAACCCTCTTGAACACTAAGAGGAGAATTTTATTCAGGGAGAGTTTTGTTTAGTCAAAGAAAAAAGCATTTGAAACAGGGAGAGAAAATTTCAAATCTTGATAATGCTTTTTGCAATCTTATTTCTATGCCTTTGACTATTTGCAAAAAGAGTTTGAAAAGATATTCCAAAACAATTTGCAAAAACAAAACAAGTGGTGCAAACATGGTCCAAAATGTTAAATAAAAGAAAGCAATCCACTCATATCTAGTGAGATTATTAAATTGGTTTAATTCTAAGTAACCTATGCACTTACCTTATGCAAACTAGTTCATTTTTGCACTTTATATATTTGCTTTGGTTTGTGTTGGCATCAATCACCAAAAAGGGGGAGATTGAAAGGGAAATAGGGTTAACCTTGTCCTACAATTAATTTTGGTGGTTGAATGTCCAACACAAATATATGGACTAACTAGTTTGCTCTAGAATATATGTTCTATAGGTGCATAAAGATTCAACACAAAACCAATAAACATTCAAGTTAGGGATCAAATACAAAGGAGAAAAAGAAAACAGAGTGTGTTGAGGAACGGCGCACCGGACTGTCCGGTGGTGTCCGGTGTGCCAGGACCGTACAACTCAAACCAGTCACTCTCGGGTTTCTCCAGGCGCCCTCTGCTATAATTCACCGGACTGTCCGGTGTGCCACCGGACTGTCCGGTGCACCAGCGGAGAAACGGCTATCTGCGCGCAACGGTCGATTGCAATAGTGCTGACAGCGCAAACAGTGCGCGGCAGAAGTCAAAGCAGAAGTCAGAGGCGCACAGGATAGTGAACAGGACCTGTCCGGTGTGGCACCGGACTGTCCGATGCCGCAAGAGGACAAAGCCTCCAACGGTCGACTGAGTCAGAACCCTAATGGTCGACTTGTAGTTTGTGTTTTAAGTTGTAAATTTCAGATTACGCCTATTCACCCCCTCTAGGCGACTTTCAGTATTCGTATTGCATAAATACCAATACCGTGTAGCATAATTAGTATCAATATATATCATAAACTGGTTGTAATGAGTCTAGATGTATGATTGTCAGAGTGATATTTAAAATAAGATTTTATTGTTTCCATGCATACCAATCAATTTCCATTTATTGCACATTCCTGCCATCCTAATTTTATGCGCGGGTAACAGATTTTTACAGAGTGTACTGAATTGCATAAATACATACACCATGTAGCATAATTAGTATCAGCAAATATTATAAAATGGTTCTAACGAGCCTAGTTGCATGGTTGTTAGAGCGATCCTATATTTATGGAGTCATCCATTTTTTTGCGTGCATGCAATGGAAACGAAAATGTCATCCAAAATTTGCGTACATGTGAAAACTCCCACGATCTACCATAATTATTGGATTTACCATAAAATTAGGATTTCCATGCATGCACCTACGCATGTGCACGTGGTCTAGCGGCTGGGTTTTATGCTATCTCTATGAACTATTTTCGCTATTTACGTAGACTATTTACGCAAAATATAGACCCGCAATTTATGGTTGTGTCCCACACGAAAGGTTGGTTGTTGGACTAGGAGTTTGACTGACACACGTGGGGGTTGAACTGGTGCATGGACAGGGAACACACCTGACAGCCTGCCATGGAGTGAGTGGGCACGCTGATGCGGTCTAGCCAGGTCGAGGGTGATCGGCCAAGGTGTCCTTTAGCATTTGGAAGCCTAGCTCCCAATATACCCTCTCTCTATGTATATATAAAAAATAAAGATTTCAGGCTAAAATAAACAAAAGGCTTGGGCGCGGCGGCCCAATCGCATCAGGCGCCGGTAGCCCAACAACCTCTCCTGGCCTACGCGCCTCTCCCACGCGCGACTTCTCCGATTCTCCCGCGGCTCGATGCATCGAGCGACGGTGAATCCAACGATGATGATTCTCGACCAATGTTTTCAAATTAGTCAGTGATTAACCGACTGATCGCTTTAGCGCACTCTATAAGCAGTAACGAGTAACGACGCGATGAGAGCAATCAGAAACCTAATCATCCGATTAGTCGTTTGATCAGGTTGCGGACGATCAGTTTGCCTAGAAATTTTCAGTTTTGCACTGACCGGCTGGCCCACTTCGGTCTTTTTGCCATTCGTTTTTGCCCGCTGCAACCGGACTTGTTTGGAACCACTCATTTTTATAGAAACTGATTTATAAAAATTGAGTTGGCTTCAAACATACCAATCAATATTTCAGTTTATAAAAGTTAGATTCATAGTATCTTAAAATCAAGAAGTTAATCTCTTGTAGTTAAAAAACTGGTTTGTTAAAAAGTCAAACAGACCTAAGTCCTGTACGCAGAGCCCATGCACGGTTTTGAGACGAGAGCAGCTCAGCAGCATAGCAACAGCCGCCGGACTCCCACGCAGCACGCACGGACGCCATCGAGGAACCCTAACCAGAGCACAGCACACGGGGCGACGGCGGACGGCGGCGCGCCACCGGCGACTGGCGGCTTGTGCCCCCTCTCGGTCCCCACTCCCCAGCACGGCAACGGCCTGCTGCATCAGGTGATCTCTGATGTCTGACTCTCTTCTCCAGTTCTCCCCAGTCCCCGTTTCCCTGACTTCCTGTTCAGTGTTCACCGTCGAGTGGCCTGCTACCCTGCTGTGCTCATGTGATGTGCTCGTTGTGATTTGTGAACCTGTGATTGTGAATTTGTGATCCGATCCGAGTCAGTCCCCAGACCCCACCCAGTTATTAATGAAAATGAGATCCTTGAAGATGATGAAGGATCTGAGGAAATGCAAATGAACGAGGAAGATGGTTCTGGGCCTTCTAGCTCATTCGGGACTGAAAATGCATTTCAAGTGGATGAAGATTTACTTTAGCTAGTAGATCATTTATCACTTATCAAGTGGATGAATATTTGCTCATTTGTTTCATGTTTGACTTTGCTGCAGTTGGACTTTGATTTTAGAACTTTAAACTTTAAACGTATGTCATTTATGTTGCAATCTTTTGCTGGACAATCTGCAGCAATACAATTTTACTTATGTAATGGCTTATTAACCTGTTCCTGTGAGTTTACAATGGCTGGACTGTTTTTTTACTATGTTTTACTTTTACCTATGGTAATGTCTGACAGCCATACAGTGCAGGAGAAAGCAGATGGTACACTTATCCTGTGATTTTTGTTGTGTTCCTAACTTTGCTTGGATGTTTGTTTGATTAATTGATTCCATTGGTTTGTGTGCTTGTTGCTGCAGATGGTAAATTATTTCTCAGACTCAGAGTGCAAAAAAGTTGGTTCGTCCAGGGAAGAGGAATAGAGGTTATGCTTTTGTGTGAGGTGAGATCTTCTAAGTCCCTTTCTCCAGTTTCCTTTTCAGTCAATACAAACTAAATTCCGAGCCCAGCGTGTCGCTCTTCAGCAGCGGCGGCGGTGCTGGCATTCTTGCTACCTCAGCTCTGCCAGGAAATAAATCGCAGCAGCGCGGAATTTGTGTGGAGATTCATGTTTACGAATGCGCAGCGCCAGGTCGAGCGCACCGGCCGTTCTGGCACTCCGCGAGACCAGTACCTTCAGGTTGGTATCGTCCCTGGCCCCTCTCTTTGTTTTTTTCATTACCAATCGATTGGTGCTGGCGCAGGAAATTCACCTTGCAAATTTGTTTCTCGCTAATTAACCCGTTCCGCTTGATTGCTTGTGCCCAGGATCTCGTGACCCAGTTCCAGAACGCCACGAATGAAGGTTGGTGTCTACTTTACGCTTGGTTCTTTTACAGGCCACACCCTTTAGACCAGTCTCTATAATTCTCTATCTTCTTGAGTGTCAGTTTAGGAAACAGTCTCAACAGCACTGCGCTTTAGACTGAAAAATGTACTAGTAATTTGTGTGATTAGAGGCGATGCTTTGTTGATCCTGATTGGTTGTTTCATTGTAATGGGATATATTACATGCATTAGTTCAAGTGGAAAGACATTTTAGTATTGAGTTATGCTTCACTATTGGACATCGGCCAACTGTTTAAACATTTAGAACAGTATAATACACCTGCACTGGAGATCTAGATGGCAAAACAAAGATATGCAGCATAAACTAAATTGGTGTAAACATCTAGATGGGAAAATGAAAATATGCAGTGTGTTGGCAGTACTTGCTATATGTATGCTTTCTGGATGCTCTGATTAGGTTTTAGATACATGAGAATTGAAAATTTGTCCTGTGTGGTCAATCTATTAAGGAGAAGCTCATTGGGATGTATTCTTTATGTGGAACTCTATAAGTTCCATGCTATTATAAATTGTACACTCACTTTATCTGTCTTGTTTCAGAATCTAAGGAAAAGATAGTTGCTAACCTGGCAAATTTTGCTTATGACCCTTTTAATTATGCCTTCATGCGCCAGGTTGTAATCCCACTTAACTTTTCTTTTGGAACATTTGTTGCAGATTTCCTGTAAAGATAATCTTGAAGTGGCTTTATTACTTTAAAACTGTTCAATAACTCCATTTTTATTTTCTCAGCTGAATGTTCTTGAGTTATTCTTGGACTGCATTACAGAGCCAAATGAAAGGCTTGTCGAGTTTGGCATTGGTGGAATATGTAACTCCTGTGTTGGTGAGCAACACAATAACTCGAATTCTTTGATTTACTAATCGATGTGAATTCAATGAAGCACTCAATACCTTCTGTATCCACCTTTCTACATGCAGATCCTGCAAATGCTTTAATTATTACTCAGTGTGGTGGAATCCCGTTGGTTATACAATGCTTATCGAGCCCAGTGCGGAATACTGTAAGTATTTCTGAAGCTAATGACACTATAATATTAGTACCTCTAAATTCCGTACATGTAGTCCTCATGCGAACAATTGCCCTTTTGATGATTGCACGACAGGTGACTTATGCGCTTGGGGCTTTGTATTACCTTTGTAACCCTTCGACAAAGAAGGAGATCCTGAAACCAGATGTAGTTAGTACTATAAGAGAGTATGCGTCAGCTGGAACTGTTAATAACAACTTTAGCAATCTGGCTAATGCTTTCTTGGAGAAACATGTTGATCCATGATATGAGAATTTTACAGGGTAGACTAAAGCTTACACATTTCGTGTACCTGTGGTGTTTTCATATTCTGGATATGAACTAAAGAAACTAGAGCTTAGAGCTCATGCTTTTATTGTTTTGGGTACGATGCTTTACCTGGAATTGAGCAAGGGCTCCATTCGGAACACAGGAAAATGCAGGAAGGGCTCCTTTTTAGATGAGAGTTATGCACAGTTTTTTCAGTTGGGAAGCTAATTTGTCATAGTTCAGTTTTTTTTCCAGTTATCTGTTGGACGATTTGAACATTGTCAGATGTCTTGCTTCTCCTGTTCTTGGCTTGTCATCTTGTCAATGCGTCATCTTGCACATGGGAGCTAGTAAGTACAAACAACAAACGAAAACAAAACATTCGATTGATTTTTTGATGCGCCAAAGACAAGAATTCCGCCAAACAAAAAGGCAAACGACACAAAAGAGCTAGAGAACATATAAAACCAAACCCGACAACAAATGATCATGGTGGATCAAGATCCAAAACCCAATAAGTGAATAATCTTGAAGGGCAACTAACAGACAGCTACCAGAACGGAAAAACATAAGGTAGAGATGCAAACAAAAAGGAAAGGGAAAACTAAATCAAAGAAGAAAAAAATTGATGAAGATGCAGATCAAGATGACAATGCACCTCAAACTCATGTAGTACTTACCCTAATTCATCATTGTCTGCTTCCAATCTTTGGACTTGAAATTTGCATATCTTGTAATCAACCATGACTACAAACTTGAAAAAAAAAGCGAAGCAGATTGGATATTCACCAGATTTCAGGCTTCTCATGTACAAGCCAAACCTGTTGTTTTGGAATCAAGGACAAACTCGGGCGGTCTAAGAACAATGTTCTGGCTACCAATCACTATCATCCAAGGGCATGGAAATAATCAGTCATGATGCTGGCCAGCAACAACATCATGCTTCATTGAAAACGAGATAATACTCATATAGACAATCATAATCATCTTGTTGATATACTAAATAAAAGATTAGTAATCCTCATCAGTTTCATAGTCAAAACAATAATCTATATATGTCCTGTAGTGGCAACAACCTCCTCTAAAATGTCGCCAGTTATTGGTAGTGCGCCTCTTCCGAATGTTATTAAAACTAACAAATCTTAATGGTTTCGTGGTCTATTTAAGGAATAACAAGTCGACTTTAGTCGCAGTAACCTTTTGTGGGAAAGAGGAGGAAAATAAAAGCTTCGACATTAATGCATAGACGAAGCATGTTGCAACGTTTGAAGCAAATGACGAGGAAATGAAGGATCGATCGACATGCGCACCGCGTCTTCAAGAGGAAAAGACAGAAGTACCCTTAGTAGATTCCTAGTTCGTTCGCATGTATAAGGCTATCCACACTCATGGAACCCTAAATTTCTACTCTAAAAGGAATATTTCATCCTGGTCAGCGAGATTCTCTACTCTATCCTATAATACTCCGCGTTCATATTTACCCTAAATATCTACCCTATACCAACTACCACATATTCTATCATTTTTCCCACACTTTTTTATCCCCAAAAAATCCATCGTCAGTTGATAGACCATTCACCCAGTGACACGCGGAGCCGTGCACCCCCGTCTCGTTTTAGCGCATGCGAGCGGGATGCGCTGTATTTAGCGTTTGGACGGGTCTACTCGATGGTAGCGCACGACATCCAGTAAGCGGCTGCAGAAGATTTTTACTCCAAGTGTTACTCTATGTTCATCCAGTAACGTTTACAGCTCTCCTCTGCGCACAGCCTAAGGTTTGTTTTCATACAGAGTTGTACGCTGTGTTTGTCCCTATAAATAGGGGTACATTGCCAACGTGCGAGGGGACAGAACTATTCACGTAATCAGTTGACCTCGGATCGCTCCGCATCCAAAGCTTCGAAACCTTGTACCTTCAAACATTCTTCAGGTATTCTGAAGGTATACTTGTAATCATATATGAAAAAGAAAGATAAATAAAGAAGATAAGCTTACAATACATTAGCGCAACATTTTCATCATGTGTTTTAATCTTCTCTCTTTAATCTACCTCTTCCTCATGAGTGGATTAAAGGGAAGAAGATCTTATCACTCTATTGTGTTGCCTTATAGTTGTTCTATGAAATCTGAATAGATGACCAACATTTGGGGTCTATATGTCAACCACGACCCGTTTAGGCTGACATGTGGGGTTCATATGTCAACCACGACCTATTTGGTTCTAACTGAGACCTGGACAACGATTAAGGACCAGAATAACACACTTTAAATGTTTGTGAACCGAGATGACACGGGCCCACAAGTTTAAGAACCGAAAATATATTTTACTCTTATTAATATGCACACTCAAGACATATACACCTTCCTCTAATTCGCTCTAGCATCACCACTGACTACTGGTGTCTGTCATTTGCTTCCAAAAACAGAGTTTGTCATTTGCTTCAAAAAACAGAGTTTGCATAAATAATGTCATGTCGCCCAAAATATATAGGACAGGAGGTACCGTGTATGCCATGATGATGAAGATACCGGAGCCAGGTACAGTCTGTACGTACCGTATTCCAGTCTTGTAGCCGGCCAACCAACAACACCCTGGCGCCGCGGCTCACCACGCTGGAAAGTTTTTGAATGAGAGATAGGCAAAGCCGCAAAAGGCCCCGCGCGGCCGCCTCGGCCTCGCCACGCACATGTCACCGTTAATAACCGTTGCGCCGATGGACGACGAGCCGATAAGGCTATCTCCCATCATTTCCCTCTCAAATCTTTCTATTCATACTTTATATTCATATTAAAATACATCTCTCCCAATTATTTTTTCACATATTTCTTATTTCTTTTCCTCTCCAACCATTTTCTATATTTAATTCTCCCTTTACTCTTTAACTGATATATATATATATATATATATATATATATATAGTTTATGTATTAGGAGCCCTGGGCTCTCTCTATTTAGAGAGAGCCCCAACCACCCCCACCTGACCGCTCAATCAGATGATCTAGAGGCACCATCGAGAACATTTACACTTATTCTGTATCTGATTTACGCAAAAAATGCACGATTTATGACATGGATAACATGCCCCACGTCCACGCCCACCGCTTGCCCCACAAATCATCCTAACATGCCTAAACCGCTGGCAACCCTAATCTAATTCGCCAGCATCTCCTCCCGCATCGCCAGCCGCCCTCATCCCCTCACGCCAGCCAAACCCTAGCTATCGCCATCCTACCTCTCCCTCCTCGCGCTCGCCCAGCAGCGCGCCGTCCTTGTCTACGACTTCGTCCCCAATGGCATGCTTAGCACCGCTGTGCCCACGCTCCCCAGGCGGACCCGCCTCGCGATGGTCGCCCAGATCGTGGCGGCGCTCGAGAACCTCCTCTTTGGCATGAAGGCCGCCGCGGTGCACAGCGACGTCACCTCGTCCATCATCTTCATGGAGGCCGACATGCGAGCGTGCCTCGGCGACTTCAGCCTCTCCCTCCTCCTCGCAACGCCGGACGCATGCGCCACGGGGGGCACTCGTGACCTCGTATGCTGCACCGCGCAAGGATGAGGCCCGTGGGCGTTGGCAAGGAGCGGCGAGACTTGGTGCTGGCGGACTGGGTGGTGCCCAAGATCCAGATCAGCGAGCACATGGTACTCTGAATTTCATTTTCTGAATCAGGAATACTCTGAATTTCTGGATGAGTTTATGGCCGTAGTTAGGCAGAACTATGGACAAAAAGTTCTTGTCCAGGTATGGAAAATAATTGAAAATAAATTATTTGTTTCCTAACGAACTGTAGCAGACCACTTTCTGAAATTTGTTTGGCCTCACAGTTTGAGGACTTTGCAAACCACAATGTTTTACACTTCTTGAGAAGTACAGGACAAACCATCTTGTATTTAATGATTATATCCAGGTAATCAAATCAGATGCTAGTTAATTTATCTTGCTTTTCTTAAAAGCTACTGCATTTTATTCCAGACAGCAATACTAACTCTGAAGCCCTGATATTTACAGGGCACGACTGCTGTAGTTCCTGCAGGGATTATTACTGCTCTTAAGTCTGTTGGTGGGACTCTAGCTAATCATACATTCTTGTTCTTCGGTGTAGGAGAGGTGATTGACCCTTTTTTGGAAATTGTAAAGTGTAAATGCTATTGGTCACTATTAATTACTGCATATACCACATTCCCATGAATCTTGTAATCAGATGAAGATAATAGGGAAAACTATCAGTTCCACTAGGTTCTTTTCAGTATAGACATGCCCTTCAGTGTCTTGGGGATATGATTGTATTGGAAATCCTCTTGTACTTGCTGCTGGCTTATGTTCCTATAGAATGGTTTGGTTGTCCTGACTCCTGAGGCTGGCAATACTTTGGCAAACATAAGTACATAATTGGTAAAGCTAGTATTAACTATGGTTTATCATAAACACAGATGTATGTCTTCCGAGTTCATAATTGGTAAAGATTCGTCTGTTTGTCTTGCAGGCTGATACATGCATTGTTGAACTAGTTGCTCTCGAGATATCCAGACAGGTAGTAACTTCTCAAGTTTGGCTTAACTGGAGGAATTTGTTGGTGACCATAGTGAATTAGTGATGTTCTTTCAGGCAAATGTTTCAGTAGAAGTGGCTCGCAAAAAAGATCTGGCTGGTTGATTCAAAGGTTAGCAAGGCTGGCCCCGGCTTATCCCTTCATTAGACCAGACCCCACTATCGTCGGAGGCTTCGGTATTGGTCTGTCCTTTTGATGTAAAGAAGTCTGTTAATGTTGCAGGGACTAATTGTGGCCTCACGTGAAGAGACTCTCCAGCCATTTAAAAAGCGATATGCACATTTGTTCTGTAGATGGTTAGCTTGCATTTTATGCTATAATTACCTCAAATCACGTGTTGCCTTTTCACCAATTTATGACATATATTGATATGTTTTACTTTAATTTATGACATTTATTGATGTGTTTTGCAACAACCTCATGTGGGGCCACATTTTCCATTATGAAATAGATCGACGATTTACACTAAAATTCATACTCATTTACACTGTGTTGTTTTGGTTCATGTTTTACGTTTAAATCCGACTGAGCTAGAACTTGCGCATGATCGTACGCATGCGATTTTCACGTAATAATTTAGGCTCCATTCGTCGTTACGAAACAGATCGATGATTTATGCTATTTTGGTTCACGTTTTACGCTGAAATCTACCCGAGTCAGAACCCGTGTACGATCGGACGCGCGAGATTTTCATGTCGTAATTTCTGGGCTCAATTCACCGTTACGAAATAGATATACAATTTACGCTGTTTTTTATGTTTTACGCTAAAATCTACCCGAGTCAAAACCCAATCACGATGGGATGTGCGAGATTTTTACGTCGTAATTTTCGGACTGCATTCGCCGTTTCGAAACATACGATTTACGCTACAATTTGTAATCATTTACGTTGTTTTGGTTTATGTTTTACGCTAAAATCTGTCCGAGTCAGAACACGATCACGATGGGACGCACGAGATTTTTACGCCGTAATTTTCGGGCCACATTCGCCGTTTCGAAAGAAATCTACGATTTACGCTAAAATTCGTAATCATTTACGCTGTTTTAGCTCACGGTTTACGCTGGAATCCGCCCGAGCCAGAACCAGAACCACATACTACATGATTTATGCTGTCAAATACAAATCATTATGCAGTCGTAAACGCTGTCCACAATGTCATATTCGTTCCACGTGATTCGGGCGTCAAAAGATTCCTTTATGCATGGTTTACGCATCTTTATCCATATATATATATATGCATTCGTTTATTGCATGGCTGAGCAAGCACGTGGGTGCTGGGCCGACCGTGTCCTGGCTGGGGCTTCCATTAGTAGGGGAAGCCCAGGGCTTCCATTACCTCTTCCCTATATATATATATATATATATATTACGGTTTATATATATAACATACGATAAATTTTGTTTTAGTAAAGTATAAAATATATGTTTTATATTGATTAGGTGTGGGTATGAATATGGAGCCAACATCCAAGGTTCAAACACTCACGTATACATAATTTCACTTTTTTTACATAAACTCTTATATTATAGTAGTAGAGAAGAGATTATAGGAGTGCAAGTTGATTCTGAAAAAATGTAGATTTTTTTTGAAAAATATTATCGCGGGACAACCGTTGAAATTGATGCTTTAATATTGTCGGTGTTTCGGACCCGGGGGACCCTCAACCGGACCGACTAGTGAATTTGTTGCTGCGTGTCCCTGCCCAGATGGGTTGATGCAAGATGGAACACAAGAGGGAAATAAGGCTTATGTTATCTTGCACCGGGGTGCTCGTAGTAGGGGTTACAAGCGTTGCGGGAGAGCGAGAACGAGAGAGAGAGAGAAAGAGAGGGTTCGGCCTTGAGGCGAGCTGTCTGAGGCTGCCTCTACCGCGTCTCTCCTACTCTGCCTGCCTCCGCTCGTCTGCGTCGTGCGTCCGTGTGTTCGTACGTCGCGCGTTCGTCTCTCCCCTCCCCCCGTGGGGCCCTGGACATCCCTTTTATAGATGCAAGGAGATGCCCAGGTGTACAATGGGGGTGTAGCTATGAGCTAACGTGGCTGACAAGGAAGTGCCCTGAGCCCTGTACAGGTAATAACGTGGCTGTCGGGGAAGTGTCTTGAGCCCTGTAGATGTACCAACGTGACCGTTGGAGAAGTGTCTTGGGCCCTGTAGAAGCATAGCTGGCGGTGCGTGTAACACCCGGATTTTAGGGGTCCAAAACCCGGGGTTAACATAAACACCAGGTATGCTGGGACCAAGTCTCATACATATGATGTATAGTGGCACAGGATCGAATGTCACATCTTTATATATAACAGGAGTTCTATACAAAATAAATAATTACATTATGGGAGACAACGGTCCAGCAACCCAAAGTTGACTGGGAGACGACGGCCTAGACCACTCACGAACTCATCACAGCATCCTCCATGAGCATCATCCTGCAGTACCTGGTCTTGACCTGTGGTGTATGTGAGACAGCAAGAGTGAGCTCACATACGTTCATCGCTCAACAAGTTGTGGGGAATAATGTGCATGAACTCGCCAAAGGTGGGAGCTCACTTGAAGTGTAAGGCTTACCAAAGAAGATGGTTAGAGCTGAGCATTGCTTTTAGAGTTGGTCAAAATTTTATTAGCAATTACTAAGTATAGGTAAATACCAAACCCAATTAAGTAATAGAACAAAAGTAACAACTTCACCTGCAATGCAATGCATATGACAAATTGAGTTTAAGTTCCATAATTTAATCATGTGAGTGTCCGAGCTGCTCATGACCGTGAGCATGGCTAGTATACCAGTTTTACACTCTGCAGAGGTTGCGCATCTTTACCCACAAGTCGTGTATCCCATGTCGCCAGGGTTTGCAAAGCCCTAAGACACTTCCGAGGTGAATGGCTAGGGATCCACTACGAGGCCTTTACAAAGTTCCACTAGCTTCCGAAAACCCGCTACAGTTTATAGGAAGATCCAGTGCAGGAATCCCTTGCAGGACCGCCATCGCAGCAAAATCCTCCCGAGGGCCTCCCTACACTGACCTCTCCCCTACTGCCCTTGCCCCTTTCGGGTAAGGTAGTCTTCCACTAGCTTTCCTAATTAATCAGCCAAGGGCGTCCCATTCCACCCTCGTGGTAGCACTGTTTTCCCGGGTGGTTCTCCATGTTCCAATTAACATAATGATCTTAACATGAACCATAAATAACAACTGATAACAAAAGTATAATCATGAATAGTGGAATCTTCATACCCAAAACCACATATAGCACTAGCAAGTACTACCCAAAAAGTTCAGTGGTAAACAAGGTATAGAGATAGACAAACTAGGGTAACCTATTGGGTCCCATCAAAATTAACCTATGCAGATCATTATGATTAATTAGAACATGGGTGGGTAAAAGAAGTGATCAAGGGCACAACTTGCCTGGGCCTTGAGAATCCAGGTACCAGGATGATCTTCAGGTGACTCGTAACCTCACACTAGTCATAGCAATACAAACAAACAGAATATAGACAAAATTAACATTACACCAAACATAAGAATAAACTGCATAATAATGATCTACACGTTGCTACGAGACTAACGCAACTTGAACGGATCAAATCGGAGTTAAAACGGAGGAGTTATGAATTTCCTAAGGTTTTTATGTATTTGATATAAGATTAAGTGAAAGAATAATTTTAATGTGTTTGTCATGTCAGAACAGAGGCACTAATGGGTAGACAATATTATTACAAAAATTTAGAAAGTGGAATGGATCAATTTGGACTAAAAATGGATTTTCTATGGATTAAACAAGTTCTAGGATTATTTTTACACATAAAAATCTATTTTCTGAATTATTTTATAAGTTTTCTCACTGTCTGGACTGGGCGTCAAAATCGGGGAAGTGCAGGGGCTATGGCGTAAGATTCCAGAGACACAGGGAATAGTGACTCAGGATGGCGGGTTAAATCCTAAATAGTCCAGGGGCTCTTTTAAAATGTTGCCACCCGAAGAGGTATCGAGCGTTTCTGACCGCCCGATCTGAAATCAGGGGCACGGATTAGATCCAGGTGAGTTATCCCCCGCGCTCATCCCTAGCCGTCGGATCTAGATTTCACGGCCCTGGTTTAAAATAAGCGCGCCCTGATCGCATCCGTCCGAGACCAGTCGAACGGCCCAGATGGCTTCAGCGAAGGGGACGCCCAATTCTAATCATCCCCGTCCAACTCTCATCCGACGGCGCAAGTGTATCCTCCTCCCTCGACCTATCCTAACCGTTCCCTAGCCGATCGACGGCTAAAACGTCATCCCCACCGACAGGACAACGAGACGGCGGCGCCGCCCAGGGACACGGTGGCCCATCGCCGGAGTCGGACGAATCGACAGCTTACCACCCTAAACAGAGCGATACTTGCATCGAGAGAAAGGGGAGGGGAAGGCGAACACGCCAGAGTGGTCATACCAGCCTGTAGTCGCGAGGACGAGCCCCGACGACGCGACGGCGTGATCCCCGGTCCCGGCTGGACTCCGGCGAGCGATTCGACGCTCCAGGAACGAAGACAAGTTTGGGCAACCCCGCACCGGCTTCAAGGGCTCACGGAGATGAATCCCGCGCACTAAATCGAGGATAAGTCGACGGCGAGCACCCCCGGGCGCGCGGCGGACGGTGTCCTACCCAGGCGGCGGCGCAATGCAGTGCGGAGCAGTGGTGGTTTAGGGGTTAGCGACGTGGAGGGCTTAGGAGCAGGCTTCGGCGAAGGACGGTCGCGACCCAAGCTTTTATCCCCCCCGTGGTCAACGCGAACCGGTTTTGATGGGCGAGTTCCGCCGAGCCCGGGCAAGCTGTTGCGCCCGACGCGCGAGGAAGACGGAACCCGACATCCCGGCCCCACGGGTCAGTGAGCCAATGCGTTCCCGAAGTCGCGTCTGTGGGTGAAGCCGCGTAGCGAGCCTGGCAAGCGGGCCCCATCAAGCAGTGAACGGAAACGGAGAAGCCGGCGTGCGCGAGAGGCCGATCCGAGGGACCCACCTGTCGGCACCCAATCCCCAGCGTGGGCCGCGCGGAAGAGGAAATGAAGTGGGCCGATGGGGTGATTTTGGCCCAAGCGCCAATTTCTCTTTTTCTTTCTTTTTATTATTTCTTTTCTGTTTTCTCTCTTCCTATTTTCAGCATCAAGTGTTCAAACCAAATTTAAATCCCTGTTTTGAGCTTCAAATTCCAAGGGCCAAATATTCTTTAATGATATTGCGCCATAAACAGTACTACTTTGAAGATATATTATTATTTATATTATTTTTTTATATCTTTTCTCTTTTTGGTTTCACTTCTAGAATTTCTTTTAGATGTTAAATTCCACTTTGGACTTTAATGTATTTCTTGTCACATTGTTTTTATATTGTCACAAAATGCACACCAAATAAAATCCGAGCATGATGCATTGATTTGGGTGGCATATATTCTACAATTATCTATTTTAAAATATGGTGTTCACATGCGACAGCACAAAAAGTTCAAACTCCCACATAGATAAAGTGAACTTGTTTTCTCTATTTATACTAGGTCTAACAAATTACAAATTGGGTATTACAAATCCTACCCCCCTTAAAAATAATCTCGCCCTCGAGATTTGTAAGAAAGAGGATATAGGAAGAGTGATTTGAAATTTAGCTTTTAGTTTCTAATTAGTTCAAAATCAAGAGTCTCTCTTTTTATTATTAGTAAGTGATAGGAGAGCATGGGTATATATAGGTATGTCCACTTTATTATGTAGGATAGAAGATGTCTTTAGAGCATATATATTTTGGTTAAAAAGTGTAGGGTAAGAAAAGATTCCATCCTAGATGGTGGCTTTTGACTCATCTGGTGACCCCGCTTGATCCTTGAAGACTTGAGTTGGTGCTCATCCTCCCTTGATGAAGTTGATCATCTTCTTCGGTCTTGTCTCATTGATTAGAAGTTAGTGTATGTTATTGGACTGGGGAATATGGTTAATATAGGTATGGATGAGATAGACTACATGATGTAGGTCAAAGTTTGTTTGTTATTAGGTGGGAATAGAAAGGTTATACCATTCATCATGGCTCTATGGGTTGGGTTAGCTCATGGTTGAATTGATCCAATGTGCTAAGTTAAGTTAATACATGGCTAGTGGGGTCTAATCTCTTCTACTAGTGTCATTAATCTGTTTAAGTGGACCACATTAAGTTAGATAACATTAGACCACACTAGATCAGGTTACATTAGGTAAGATAAGATCTAGATTAAATTGGATATGACTAGATTAGACTAGTTTAGGTTAAATAGATCTACTAGGGTAGGATAAATATTATTAGGATATGTTAGAATCTTTAGAAGTTAGTTAGATTTATTAGGACCAGATAAAATCTTTTTAAGGTAAGATGAATCTATTAAGGTGATAGAATATCCTTTAAGATAAGATGGATCTATTACATAAGATTGAATCTAGGTTAGATTGGTATGACTAGTTTGACTAAATAAGATCTAATTAAGTTGCATTAGATCATGGTTGTTTAATCTAGGGTGGATAAGTATGCTTATTAGGATAAGATGAATCCATAAAGATAAGATAAAATCTTTTGAGGTCAGTTAGATCTATTAGGATGAGATAAAATCTTTTCAAGATAAGATGAGTATCTTTTAAGATGAGATGGATCTATTAAGATAAGGGAGAATCTTTTAAGATAAGATGAATTGGTTAGAATGAGATCTTTTAGGATAAGATAAATCTCTTAAGCTAGATATGTTCCAATGGGGACAATCTAGGTTGTCTAGTTATTTTATAAATATATTTTTATACCTATGTATATATGCAGATGTAATTGTGGACATTACTCCACAACTCATCACACTCAATCAAAGATCCAAATCAGACAGGTATCATAAGAACAAACACTCAAGCGTATAGATAAAATAGTTTTGTTTTTGTTGCTAAGAGTAGGTCTTCTATTCCTAAAGGTCACTTTAGGCACAGGATTTCAAAGTGTGAAATCCACATTTGTCTTAGAGAAGAAAAGGTAAGAGTAATCAGAGTAGAGCGGAAATAGATGAGAAAAGATTAAGATAAGTTTAAAAAGTATCAGAGTAGCAGAGGTAAGTAGATAATGGTTGTCCAGTTCTATCTAGGTTTCGTCCTACAGTCAACATTGCTCTGATACCACTTCTGTAACACCCGGATTTTAGGGGTCCAAAACCCGGGGTTAACATAAACACCAGGTATGCTGGGACCAAGTCTCATACATATGATGTATAGTGGCACAGGATCGAATGTCACATCTTTATATATAACAGGAGTTCTATACAAAATAAATAATTACATTATAGGGAGACAACGGTCCAGCAACCCAAAGTTGACTGGGAGACGACGGCCTAGACCACTCACGAACTCATCACAGCATCCTCCATGAGCATCATCCTGCAGTACCTGGTCTTGACCTGTGGTGTATGTGAGACAGCAAGAGTGAGCTCACATACGTTCATCGCTCAACAAGTTGTGGGGAATAATGTGCATGAACTCGCCAAAGGTGGGAGCTCACGTGAAGTGTAAGGCTTACCAAAGAAGATGGTTAGAGCTGAGCATTGCTTTTAGAGTTGGTCAAAATTTTATTAGCAATTACTAAGTATAGGTAAATACCAAACCCAATTAAGTAATAGAACAAAAGTAACAACTTCACCTGCAATGCAATGCATATGACAAATTGAGTTTAAGTTCCATAATTTAATCATGTGAGTGTCCGAGCTGCTCATGACCATGAGCACGGCTAGTATACCAGTTTTACACTCTGCAGAGGTTGCGCATCTTTACCCACAAGTCGTGTATCCCATGTCGCCAGGGTTTGCAAAGCCCTAAGACACTTCTGAGGTGAATGGCTAGGGATCCACTACGAGGCCTTTACAAAGTTCCACTAGCTTCCGAAAACCCGCTACAGTTTATAGGAAGATCCAGTGCAGGAATCCCTTGCAGGACCGCCATCGCAGCAAAATCCTCCCGAGGGCCTCCCTACACTGACCTCTCCCCTACTGCCCTTGCCCCTTTCGGGTAAGGTAGTCTTCCACTAGCTTTCCTAATTAATCAGCCAAGGGCGTCCCATTCCACCCTCGTGGTAGCACTGTTTTCCCGGGTGGTTCTCCATGTTCCAATTAACATAATGATCTTAACATGAACCATAAATAACAACTGATAACAAAAGTATAATCATGAATAGTGGAATCTTCATACCCAAAACCACATATAGCACTAGCAAGTACTACCCAAAAAGTTCAGTGGTAAACAAGGTATAGAGATAGACAAACTAGGGTAACCTATTGGGTCCCATCAAAATTAACCTATGCAGATCATTATGATTAATTAGAACATGGGTGGGTAAAAGAAGTGATCAAGGGCACAACTTGCCTGGGCCTTGAGAATCAAGGTACCAGGATGATCTTCAGGTGACTCGTAACCTCACACTAGTCATAGCAATACAAACAAACAGCGTATAGGCAAAATTAACATTACACCAAACATAAGAATTAACTGCATAATAATGATCTACACGTTGCTACGAGACTAACGCAACTTGAACGGATCAAATCGGAGTTAAAACGGAGGAGTTATGAATTTCCTAAGGTTTTTATGTATTTGATATAAGATTAAGTGAAAGAATAATTTTAATGTGTTTGTCATGTCAGAACAGAGGCACTAATGGGTAGACAATATTATTACAAAAATTTAGAAAGTGGAATGGATCAATTTGGACTAAAAATGGATTTTCTATGGATTAAACAAGTTCTAGGATTATTTTTACACATAAAAATCTATTTTCTGAATTATTTTATAAGTTTTCTCACTGTCTGGACTGGGCGTCAAAATCGGGGAAGTGCAGGGGCTATGGCGTAAGATTCCAGAGACACAGGGAATAGTGACTCAGGATGGCGGGTTAAATCCTAAATAGTCCAGGGGCTCTTTTAAAATGTTGCCACCCGAAGAGGTATCGAGCGTTTCTGACCGCCCGATCTGAAATCAGGGGCACGGATTAGATCCAGGTGAGTTATCCCCCGCGCTCATCCCTAGCCGTCGGATCTAGATTTCACGGCCCTGGTTTAAAATAAGCGCGCCCTGATCGCATCCGTCCGAGACCAGTCGAACGGCCCAGATGGCTTCAGCGAAGGGGACGCCCAATTCTAATCATCCCCGTCCAACTCTCATCCGACGGCGCAAGTGTATCCTCCTCCCTCGACCTATCCTAACCGTTCCCTAGCCGATCGACGGCTAAAACGTCATCCCCACCGACAGGACAACGAGACGGCGGCGCCGCCCAGGGACACGGTGGCCCATCGCCGGAGTCGGACGAATCGACAGCTTACCACCCTAAACAGAGCGATACTTGCATCGAGAGAAAGGGGAGGGGAAGGCGAACACGCCAGAGTGGTCATACCAGCCTGTAGTCGCGAGGACGAGCCCCGACGACGCGACGGCGTGATCCCCGGTCCCGGCTGGACTCCGGCGAGCGATTCAACGCTCCAGGAACGAAGACAAGTTTGGGCAACCCCGCACCGGCTTCAAGGGCTCACGGAGATGAATCCCGCGCACTAAATCGAGGATAAGTCGACGGCGAGCACCCCCGGGCGCGCGGCGGACGGTGTCCTACCCAGGCGGCGGCGCAATGCAGTGCGGAGCAGTGGTGGTTTAGGGGTTAGCGACGTGGAGGGCTTAGGAGCAGGCTTCGGCGAAGGACGGTCGCGACCCAAGCTTTTATCCCCCCCGTGGTCAACGCGAACCGGTTTTGATGGGCGAGTTCCGCCGAGCCCGGGCAAGCTGTTGCGCCCGACGCGCGAGGAAGACGGAACCCGACATCCCGGCCCCACGGGTCAGTGAGCCAATGCGTTCCCGAAGTCGCGTCTGTGGGTGAAGCCGCGTAGCGAGCCTGGCAAGCGGGCCCCATCAAGCAGTGAACGGAAACAGAGAAGCCGGCGTGCGCGAGAGGCCGATCCAAGGGACCCACCTGTCGGCACCCAATCCCCAGCGTGGGCCGCGCGGAAGAGGAAATGAAGTGGGCCGATGGGGTGATTTTGGCCCAAGCGCCAATTTCTCTTTTTCTTTCTTTTTATTATTTCTTTTCTGTTTTCTCTCTTCCTATTTTCAGCATCAAGTGTTCAAACCAAATTTAAATCCCTGTTTTGAGCTTCAAATTCCAAGGGCCAAATATTCTTTAATGATATTGCGCCATAAACAGTACTACTTTGAAGATATATTATTATTTATATTATTTTTTTTATATCTTTTCTCTTTTTGGTTTCACTTCTAGAATTTCTTTTAGATGTTAAATTCCACTTTGGACTTTAATGTATTTCTTGTCACATTGTTTTTATATTGTCACAAAATGCACACCAAATAAAATCCGAGCATGATGCATTGATTTGGGTGGCATATATTCTACAATTATCTATTTTAAAATATGGTGTTCACATGCGACAGCACAAAAAGTTCAAACTCCCACATAGATAAAGTGAACTTGTTTTCTCTATTTATACTAGGTCTAACAAATTACAAATTGGGTATTACAGTGCGGCATGGATCTTGCTGACGTTTCCTTGCTTCCGTAGGGGGTTGAGAGCAACCGACGTCATGGGCGCACGCGGGGAACCATCATTACCTGTTACCGGAGTAACTTAGATGGGACATCGGTCTTGTTCCTTCGTAGCCTGAGGCGGCTAGCTAGGGGTAGGGTAATGATGGATCCCCAGTAGCGTAGTTGATACGAGGCTGAGGTCGGGCGAGGCGGCGACTCCTCCGAGGCCGAGGCTGAGGTCGGGCGAGGCGGAGTCCTTCTCCCGAGGCTAAGGTCGGGCGAGGCGGAGTCCTTCTCCCGAGGCCGAGGCTGAGGCCGAGGCCTGGGGTCGGGCGAGGCTGTAACGCCCTGAATTTGGGGTAGAATTTTTTCTTCTTTTCTCTCACCAAATTCGGGCGTTACTCTCTTTTCTCTTCCCGTTTCGCTCCTTCTCCCCAATTTCAAACAGTATAGTGACAGGTGTCCGTGTCGTGTATAAACAAAACCTAAGTGTCATGGGTGTTGCATCATGCCGAAGCACATTTCTTTGTCTGATGTTGCGTGTTTGTCTCGTTTCGTTTCGGTTTTCGGTTCGCGATTTAATTCCGTTTAATGGTCGTGCGTGTCGTGGGTTTCGATCCGCGATGTGACCCAGCCCGCTCCGCGCGCCCCCGGCGCCCCACACCCCCCCATGCGCCCCTCCTCCTCTCCCTCTCTCATTTGGATTTCCCACGCAGCAACCTCTCTCTCCCTCTCCCACCTCTCTCTCCCCGTGGTGCCCTAGGGTTTGGAGTCGAGATCACCGGAATTTGGATCCCCGGAGGTGAGTTTTTTTCCCTCCCCTTCCCTTCTCTCTCTCCCTCCCTCTCCCTTCTCCTTCCCCTGCGCGCGGCCCTGCCCCCTCCCTTGCGCGGCGGCGCTCGCCCCGCCCCTCCCCTGCCCGGCGCAGCGCGGAGGTGAAAGGGAAATATGCCCATGGGCCATTTCTAAGTATTTTGGTGATTGAGTGCCAACACAAGTGCTTTTGTATTGATCTATGTAAAGTGGTGGACAAAGTACAAATCATGTCAAAAGGTATGTTTCTAGACTTAGTACATTGTTTTATGGACTAATGTATTATGTCTAAGTGCTGGAAACAGGAAAAATTGAATTGGAAATGAGATGGCTTTGTTCAGCCAAAGTCTGCTCAGTCTGGGTGCACCGGACAGTGTCCGGTGGTGCACCGGACAGTGTCCGGTGCGCCAGGCTGGCTCTGGCGAACAGGCTGCTCTCGGGACTTCGACGGTGGTGTACGGCTATAATTCACCGGACTGTCCGGTGGTGCACCTGACTGTCCGGTGAGCCGTTCACAGGCGAACTCGTCGCTCTCGGGAAATGATTAACGGCGTACGGCTAAAATTCACCGGACTGTCCGGTGGTGCACCGGACTGTCCGGTGAGTCAACGGTCAGCCGGGGCAACGGTCGGCCGAGGATTCCGTGCGTGACGCGTGGCCGAGCCAACGGTCACATTGGTGCACCGGATAGTGTCCGGTGCGCCAACGGCTCTCAGACTCCAACGGTCGGCTTCGCCAAATAAGGAAGGATATCTGCACCGGACAGTGTCCTGTGGTGCACCGGACTGTCCGGTGCGCCAGTCGACAGAAGGCAAGATTTGCCTTCCAGGAATGTTCTCAACGACTCCTAGCTGCCTTGGGGCTATAAAAGGGACCCCCTAGGCGCATGGAGGAGAACACCAAGCATTCCTTGAGCACTCTTGATCACTCACACTCCATTCTTGCGCACTTGTTCGACATTCTAGTGATTTGAGCTCCGTTCTAGTGTGCTAGTCTTTTGAGCTTAAGTCTGGATCTTGTGTGTGTGTATTTGCTGTGATCTTAGTGTCTTGTGTGAGTTGCTAATCCCTCCCTTACTCCGTGCTTCTTTGAGAACTTCAAGTGTAAGGGCGAGAGGCTCCAAGTTGTGGAGATTCCTCGCGAACGAGATTAAGAAAAGCAAAGCAAAACACCGTGGTATTCAAGTGGGTCTTTGGACCGCTTGAGAGGGGTTGATTGCAACCCTCATCCGTTGGGACGCCACAACGTGGATTAGGCAAGCGTTAGTCTTGGCCGAACCACGGGATAACCACCGTGCCATCTCTGTGATTGATATCTTTGTGGTTATTGTGTTTTGTTGAGACTCCTCTCTAGCCACTTGGCGATTATTGTGCTAACACTTAACCAAGTTTTGTGGCTTAAGTTTCAAGTTTTACAGGATCACCTATTCACCCCCCCTCTAGGTGCTCTCAATTGGTATCAGAGCCGTTCTCTTCACAAAGGGACTAATCGCCCGAAGAGATGGATCCTAAGGGGAAGGGAATCGTGATCAACGATAAGGAGAAGGAGTCCTTCGTCAATGAGCCGAAGGATGACAAGCCTACCGACTCGGGCTCGGGCCACAGACGCAAAGATGGGAAGAAGAAGAAGACGAGACGCATCAAGGAGATCGTCTACTACGACGACAGCGATGAGTCTACTTCTTCCCAAAAGGACAACGACGACAACGACTACGACAAACGAAAGACGGTTAACTCAAACTTTTCTTTCGATTATTCGCGTATCCCGCATAGCTCAAATACACATTTGCTTTCCATTACTCTTGGCAAACCTCCACACTTTGATGGGGAGGACTACGGATTTTGGAGTCACAAAATGCGTAGTCACTTGTTTTCTCTCCATCCAAGCATATGGGAGATTGTTGAGAATGGAATGAAGTTTGATAGCTCGGATAGTCCTATATTTATTAATGAACAGATTCATAAAAATGCACAAGCTACTACTGTGTTGTTAGCCTCCTTGTACAGGGACGAGTATCATAAAGTGAGCGGCTTGGACAATGCAAAGCAGATCTGGGACACCCTCAAGATCTCTCATGAGGGGAACGACGTCACCTTGCTCACCAAGATGGAGTTGGTGGAGGGCGAGCTTGGACGATTCGCGATGATAAGGGGCGAGGAGCCAACCCAAACATACAACCGGCTCAAGACCCTTATCAACAAAATAAGGAGCTACGGAAGCACGCGATGGACGGACCACGACGTCGTCCGCCTAATGCTAAGGTCCTTCACTGTACTTGATCCACACTTGGTGAACAATATTCGTGAAAATCCCAGGTACACCAAGATGTCGCCCGAAGAAGTCCTAGGGAAGTTCGTAAGCGGGCGAATGATGATCAAGGAGGCGAGATACGTGGACGACGCGTTGAACGGTCCAATCCATGAGCCTCAACCCATTGCTCTCAAGGCAACAAGGAGCAAGGAGGCGCTACCTAGCAAGGTGGCGCAAGTTGAGGCGGCCGGGCTCAATGATGAAGAGATGGCCCTCATCATCAAGCGTTTCAAGACGGCGCTAAAGGGTCGCAAGGGACAGCCAAGCAAGACCAAGGCCAAGGGGAAGCGCTCATGCTTCAAATGTGGTAAGATTGGCCATTTCATTGCTAACTGTCCCGATAATGAAAGTGACCAGGAAAAAGGGAACAAGAGAGAGAAGAAGAAGAATTACAAGAAGGCCAAGGGTGAGGCACATATCGGAAAGGAGTGGGATTCAGATTGCTCCTCCTCTGACTCTGACAATGAAGGACTCGCCGCCACCGCCTTCAACAAGTCATCCCTCTTCCCAAACGAGAGTCACACATGCCTCATGGCGAAGGAGAAGAAGGTATGTACTCGAGACAGTACTACTTATGATTCTTCCAGTGATGATGAGTCTAACGATGAGGAAATAGATTACTCTAGTTTGTTCAAGGGATTGGATAGAAATAAAATTGATAAAATCAATGAATTGATTGATGCCTTGAATGAAAAGGATAGACTTTTAGAAAAGCAAGAGGATTTGTTGTATGAAGAACATGATAAATTTGTAGAGGCACAAAAATCTCATGCTTTAGAAGTTAAAAGAAATGAAATGCTTTCTTATGAACTATCTACTTGTCATGAAACCATTTCTACTTTAAAAGGTGTAAATGATGATTTAAAAGCTAATAGAAGTAGCAAGTAAATCTAACTCTTGTGTAGAACATGTTAGGATCTGCAATAGGTGTAAAGATTTTAACATTGATGCTTGTAGTGAACACCTAGTTTCAATTTCCAAATTAAATGATGAATTGGCTAGTCTTAATGCCCAACTTAAGACTAGCAAAAGTGAATTTGACAAACTAAAATTTGGAAGGGATGCCTACACGATTGGTAGACACCCCTCAATTAAGGATGGTCTTGGCTTCAAGAGGGAAGCCAAGAACTTAACAAGCCATAAGGCTCCCATCTCCGCCAAAGAGAAAGGGAAGGCCCCTATGGCTAGTAGTGTGCAAAAGAATCATGCTTTTATGTACCATGATAGGAGACAATCTAGAAATGCTTATAGGAGTTGTAATGCTTATGATGCTTTTGATTCTCATGCCATGTTTGCTTCTAGTTCTTCCTATATGCATGATAAAAATATATCTAAGAGAAATGTTATTCATCATGTGCCTAGAAAGAATATTGTTCATGCTCCTAGGAAAGTAATGAATGAACCTTCTACAATTTATTATGCTTGCTCCTTTGCTATTTGTAGAAAGAATAAGAAGGTGATTGCTAGGAAGTTAGGGGCAAGATGCAAGGGAGATAAAACTTGCATTTGGGTCCCTAAGACAATTGTAACTAACCTTGTAGGACCCAACAAGAGTTGGGTACCTAAGACCCAAGCCTAAATTTGCCTTGCAGGTTTATGCATCCGGGGGTACAAGCTGGATTATCGACAGCGGATGCACAAACCACATGACGGGGGAAAAGAGGATGTTCTCTTCCTACGTCAAGAACAAGGATCCCCAAGATTCAATAATATTCGGTGATGGGAACCAAGGCAAGGTAAAAGGACTAGGTAAAATTGCTATTTCATCCGAGCACTCTATTTCTAATGTGTTTTTGGTTGAGTCGCTTGGATATAATTTGTTATCTATTAGTCAATTATGCAATATGGGATATAATTGTCTATTCACAAATATAGATGTGTCTGTCTTTAGAAGGTGTGATGGTTCATTAGCTTTTAAGGGTGTACTAGACGGCAAACTTTATTTGGTTGATTTTGCAAAAGAAGAGGCCGGTCTAGATGCATGCTTAATTGCTAAGACTTGCATGGGCTGGCTGTGGCATCGCCGCTTAGCACATGTGGGGATGGGGATGAAGAACCTTCACAAACTTCTAAAGGGAGAACACGTGATAGGTCTAACTAACGTACATTTTGAAAAAGATAGACCTTGTGCAGCTTGTCAAGCAGGGAAACAGGTGGGAGGCTCTCATCACACCAAAAATGTGATGACCACATCAAGACCTTTGGAGATGCTTCATATGGACCTCTTCGGACCCGTAGCCTATCTAAGTATAGGAGGAAGTAAGTATGGTCTTGTTATAGTTGATGATTTTTCCCGCTTCACTTGGGTATTCTTTTTGCAGGATAAATCTGAAACCCAAGGGACCCTCAAGCGCTTCCTCAGAAGAGCTCAAAATGAGTTTGAGCTCAAGGTGAAGAAGATAAGGAGCGACAACGGGTCCGAGTTCAAGAACCTTCAAGTGGAGGAGTTCCTTGAGGAGGAAGGAATCAAGCACGAGTTCTCCGCTCCCTACACACCACAGCAAAATGGTGTGGTAGAGGGGAAGAACAGGACGCTCATCGATATGGCGAGGACTATGCTTGGAGAGTTCAAGACCCCCGAGCGCTTTTGGTCGGAAGCCGTGAACACGGCTTGCCACGCCATCAACAGGGTCTATCTTCACCGCCTCCTCAAGAAGACTTCGTATGAGCTGCTAACTGGTAACAAACCCAATGTTTCGTATTTTCGAGTTTTTGGGAGCAAGTGTTATATTCTTGTGAAGAAAGGTAGAACTTCTAAATTTGCTCCCAAAGCTGTAGAAGGGTTTTTATTAGGTTATGACTCAAATACAAAGGCGTATAGGGTCTTCAACAAATCATCGGGTTTGGTTGAAGTCTCTAGCGACGTTGTATTTGATGAGACTAATGGCTCTCCAAGAGAGCAAGTTGTTGATCTTGATGATGTAGATGAAGAAGACGTTCCAACGGCCGCAATGCGCACCATGGCGATTGGCGATGTGCGACCACAGGAACAATTGGAGCAAGATCAACCATCTTCCTCAACAATGATGCATCCCCCAACCCAAGATGACGAACAGGTACCTCAAGTGGAGGCGCATGATCAAGGGGGAGCACAGGATGTTCAAAGTGAAGAGGAAGAAGCACCTCAGGCACCTCCAACCCAAGTTCGAGCAATGATTCAAAGGAATCATCCCATCGACCAAATTTTGGGTGATATTAGTAAGGGAGTAACTACTCGTTCAAGATTAGTTAATTTTTGTGAGCATTACTCCTTTGTCTCTTTTATTGAGCCTTTCAGGGTAGAAGAGGCCTTGCTAGATCCGGACTGGGTGTTGGCCATGCAGGAGGAACTCAACAACTTCAAGCGCAATGAAGTTTGGACACTGGTGCCTCGTCCCAAGCAAAATGTTGTGGGAACCAAGTGGGTGTTTCGCAACAAACAGGACGAGCACGGGGTGGTGACGAGGAACAAGGCTCGACTTGTGGCAAAAGGTTATGCCCAAGTCGCAGGTTTGGACTTTGAGGAGACGTTTGCTCCTGTGGCTAGGCTAGAATCAATTCGTATTTTGCTAGCATATGCCGCTCACCATTCTTTCAGGTTGTACTAAATGGATGTGAAGAGCACTTTCCTCAACGGGCCGATCAAGGAGGAGGTGTACGTGGAGCAACCCCCTGGCTTCGAGGATGAACGGTACCCCGACCACGTGTGTAAGCTCTCTAAGGCGCTCTATGGACTTAAGCAAGCCCCAAGAGCATGGTATGAATGCCTTAGAGACTTTTTATTTGCTAATGCTTTCAAGGTTGGGAAAGCCGATCCAACTCTTTTCACTAAGACTTGCGATGGTGATCTTTTTGTGTGCCAAATTTATGTCGATGACATAATATTTGGTTCTACTAACCAAAAGTCTTGTGAAGAGTTTAGCAGGGTGATGACGCAGAAATTCGAGATGTCGATGATGGGCGAGTTGAACTACTTCCTTGGGTTCCAAGTGAAGCAACTCAAGGATGGCACCTTCATCTCTCAAACAAAGTACACGCAAGATTTGCTAAAGCGGTTCGGGATGAAGGACGCCAAGCCCGCAAAGACGCCGATGGGAACCGACGGACACACCAACCTCAACAAAGGAGGTAAGTCCGTTGATCAAAAGGCATACCGGTCTATGATAGGGTCTTTACTTTATTTATGTGCTAGTAGACCGGATATTATGCTTAGCGTATGCATGTGTGCTAGATTTCAATCCGATCCAAGGGAGTGTCACTTAGTGGCTGTGAAGCGAATTCTTAGATATTTAGTCGCTACGCCGTGCTTCAGGATCTGGTATCCAAAGGGGTCTAACTTTGACTTGATTGGATACTTAGATTCCGACTATGCTAGATGTAAGGTCGATAGGAAGAGTACATCGGGGACTTGCCAATTCTTAGGAAGGTCCCTGGTGTCGTGGAACTCTAAGAAACAAACTTCCGTTGCCCTATCCACCGCTGAGGCCGAGTATGTTGCCGCAGGACAGTGTTGCGCGCAGCTACTTTGGATGAGGCAAACCCTCCGGGACTTTGGCTACAATCTGAGCAAAGTCCCACTCCTATGTGACAATGAGAGTGCTATCCGAATAGCGGAAAATCCTGTTGAGCACAGCCGCACAAAGCACATTGACATCCGGCATCACTTTTTGAGAGACCACCAGCAAAAGGGAGATATCGAAGTGTTTCATGTTAGCACCGAGAACCAGCTAGCCGATATCATTACCAAGCCTTTAGATGAGAAGACCTTTTGCAGGCTGCGTAGTGAGCTAAATGTCCTAGATTCGCGGAACTTGGATTGATTTATAGCATACATGTGTTTATGCCTTTGATCATGTTCCTTATGCATTTTGTTGCTTACTTATGGTGCTCAAGTTGTACAAACACTCCCTGGACCTCATAAGTCCTTTTTGCAAGTGATGCACATATTTAGGGGGAGCTGTGCTACAACTTGACCCTTTGAGACTAACCGTGTGCTTGAGTTTGCTTGTTTTAGTCTCAAAGGAGGTTTGAAAGGGAAAAGGTGGACTTGGACCATGAAAGACTTCCACTGCACTCCGATGAGAGGGTAACTTATTCCAAGTTCATCTCATGTACTCTTATTTCCTTTGTATTCTTATTTGAAGATTTTGGTGAGGCAATGGGGTTCAAGGGCCAAGATTGATCCCGTTTTGGTGCTTGATGCCAAAGGGGGGAAAATAAAGGCCAAAGCAATAGATGGATCAGCTACCACTTGAGAAATTTTGAAAATAGTAGATTAGAACTTTTGGTTTGTCAAAACTCTTTTCTCTTTTGTCAAAAGTTGGCCTCTTGTTGGGAGAAGTGTTGATTATGGGGAAAAGGGGGAGTTTTTGAAATCCTTGATCAATTTTCTTTGAAATACCTCTCTTTATGTCTCTACAAGTGAATTTGACTTAGAGATAGGAATTTGAGTTTGATTTGCAAAAACAAACCAAGTGGTGGCAAAAAGTGATCCATATATGCCAAATTTGATTCAAAACAACTTTTGGTTTTCATTTGCATTGATATTGCACTTGTTCTAGTCAATTTATGTGGTGTTGGCATAAATCACCAAAAAGGGGGAGATTGAAAGGGAAATGTGCCCTTGGGCCATTTCTAAGTATTTTGGTGATTGAGTGCCAACACAAGTGCTTTTGTATTGATCTATGTAAAGTGGTGGACAAAGTACAAATCATGTCAAAAGGTATGTTTCTAGACTTAGTACATTGTTTTATGGACTAATGTATTGTGTCTAAGTGCTGGAAACAGGAAAAATTGAATTGGAAATGAGATGGCTTTGTTCAGCCAAAGTCTGCTCAGTCTGGGTGCACCGGACAGTGTCCGGTGCGCCAGGCTGGCTCTGGCGAACAGGCTGCTCTCGGGACTTCGACGACGGTGTACGGCTATAATTCACCGGACTGTCCGGTGGTGCACCGGACTGTCCGGTGAGCCGTTCACAGGCGAACTCGTCGCTCTCGGGAAATGATTAACGGCGTACGGCTAAAATTCACCGGTCTATCCGGTGGTGCACCGGACTGTCCAGTGAGTCAAAGGTCAGCCGGGGCAACGGTCGGCCGAGGATTCCGCGCGTGACGCGTGGCCGAGCCAACGGTCACATTGGTGCACCGGACTGTCCGGTGTGCACCGGACAGTGTCCGGTGCGCCAACGGCTCTCAGACTCCAACGGTCGGCTTCGCCAAATAAGGAAGGATATCTGCACCGGACAATGTCCGGTGGTGCACCGGACTGTCCGGTGCGCCAGTCGACAGAAGGCAAGATCTGCCTTCCAGGAATGTTCTCAACGGCTCCTAGCTGCCTTGGGACTATAAAATGGACCCCTAGGCGCATGGAGGAGAACACCAAGCATTCCTGAGCCCTCTTGATCACTCACACTCCATTCTTGCGCACTTGTTCGACATTCTAGTGATTTGAGCTCCTTCTAGTGTGCTAGTCTTTTGAGCTTAAGTCTGGGTCTTGTGTGTGTGTATTTGCTGTGATCTTAGTGTCTTGTGTGAGTTGCTAATCCCTCCCTTACTCCGTGTTTCTTTGAGAACTTCAAGTGTAAGGGCGAGAGGCTCCAAGTTGTGGAGATTCCTCGCGAACGGGATTAAGAAAAGCAAAGCAAAACACCGTGGTATTCAAGTGGGTCTTTGGACCGCTTGAGAGGGGTTGATTGCAACCCTCGTCCGTTGGGACGCCACAACGTGGAGTAGGCAAGCGTTGGTCTTGGCCGAACCACGGGATAACCACCGTGCCATCTCTGTGATTGATATCTTTGTGGTTATTGTGTTTTGTTGAGACTCCTCTCTAGCCACTTGGCGATTATTGTGCTAACACTTAACCAAGTTTTTGTGGCTTAAGTTTCAAGTTTTACAGGATCACCTATTCACCCCCCTCTAGGTGCTCTCAGGAGGTCCCACCCTCCCCTGCCCGCGCGGCACGGCGGTCCCGCCCTCCCCTGCCCGCGCGGCGCGGCGGCCCCGCCCTCCCCTGCTCGCGCGGCGCTCGCCTCGCCCCTCCCCTATCCGGCGCGGCGGCCCCGCCCTACCCTGCCCGCGCGGCGCGGCGGCCCCGCCCCTCCCCTGCTCGCGCGGCGCGGCCCGCCCGCCCATGCCCCTGCACGGCGGCGCTCGCCCCGGCTCCGGCGCGGCCCGCCCCGCCCCTGCTCCCTCCCTCGTGGCGGCGCGGCCCCTCGGCCCCGGCGTCGCCCTCTGCCCCGGCGCGGCGGCTCGGCCCCTGCGCGCGGCATCCCGGCCCTGGCGCGACTCGCATAGCCCCGTTTACCCCCTAACGCGTTCCCGCGTGCGCAAACCCATGCGCGCGGTGATTATTTTTGGTTGTAGTTAATTTCAAACTCCGTTAGTTAGTGTGCTGCGTCGCGCGCTTCATCGCGCGACGATTCAATTCAAGTTCGTATTATCAATGTGTTGCGTCGCGCGCTTCGTCGCGCGACAATTCAATTTAAATTTGTGTTTATTAATGTGCTGCGTCGCGCGCTTCGTCGCGCGATGATTCTTTTAGTTTATATTCATTAAAGTGTTGTGTCGCGCGCTTCGTCGCGCGACGATCTATTTTAATTTCAGGTTGTTTAAGGTGCGATGTCGCGCGTCCAGACGCACGACGTTCCACTTTAAACTTAGCTCTATTGGCGTATGTCGTCGTGCGCTTCGTCGCGCGATGCTTAACGTCTCTTTATAATTAGTGCAAGTGCCTCGTTGAGCGCTCTGTCGCGCGGCGAGTCGTTTACTTCTTAATTCAATCTAAATGTCGTGTCGTACGTCTCGACGTGCGACCACTCCCTTTCAGTCATCTTCAACAGTTTATAATAATTAAATGGGGAACTTGACTTTACTTTATGCTAAAACGTAGTGTCCAAATTAATTCTCTTCCATTGAGCGAGTAATTTAATTCATAATCATGTAACGTGATCGTTTCTCGACTGTCTTTTTCTCTTTCCCTCTTAGCCTTAATTGCGAACCCGCGTGGAACGTCTGTTTATTTACTGCATTCTATTGTATGGTGTATTGTTCTTTTGTATTAAATGTGTGGATGTATATATGTTTGCGCTCGCATAGAGAACGATCCGGTTGAAGAGCCCAAAGAGCTCGCAGGAGAAGCCCCTGAGCAGCAGTCGGTTGGTGGAGGCAAGTGTCCCTTGACCTATCTCTGTCCTATACATTATTCAATTCACCTCCCGCATTACATATTTATACCTAGGGATTGACTAGCTTTTGTTATTCATGTCCTTGTTTACCTATTTGGGTTGGATTATTATTGCTTAGTCTTATGCTATTGCTCAACTCTAATCAATGAACATGATGAGAATTATCAATGATACGCTGTTTTCCCCTCTTTTATTATGATGTTATACTTGTGACCTTCAAGGGGGCTCGAGCGATTTCACGAGTGCCTCTCCGTAAGGACCTGTTCATTGGATGACCGCCCGGGAAAACAGTGCAACCATGAGGGTGGAGTGGGACGCCCTTAGCTGAATAATTAGAGGAACCGGGGTGTAGTTCGCTTAGCCGTCGTGCCGTCAATGGGGCTCGATGTATGCAGCTTGCTCTGCCAAGGTTGATTTGTCCCTTGGGGAGGAGTGCGGTACATTTAGGAAACCTAACGGGCGGCTACAACCCCGGGGAATCTTTGTAAAGGCTACGTAGTGGTATCCTGCTGGGTCACCTTGGTAGTGATCAATGGAGAGTCATGATCTCCGGGCAGAAAGGGAAATCACGGCTTGTGGGTAAAGTGCACAACCTCTGCAGAGTGTTTGAAAACTGATATATCAGCCGTGCTCACGGTTATGAGCGGCCAAGGGAGCTCCAGTGATTAGTGGTACTTGATCAGAGATGTTCGGATTTGCAGGTGGCAATGAGATTGATGGTTCTCGGTATTGACTCTGGTAATGGTAAGTGGTACTCTTTCCGTTTGGAAAGGAGTACGTTTGGGTTAATAACGTGGGCTAAATCTAAAACTTGGCTTTCTCTACTAGCAATAATAATAACCTGACCAACTAAAAGCAACTGCTTGACTTAACCCCACATAAAGCTAGTCTACTACAACCAAACAGGATACTTGCTGAGTATGTTGATGTGTACTCACCCTTGCTCTACACACCAACCCCCCCTCCCCCAGGTTGTCCGCATTGCAACCACTGCTCAGGAGAAGATGAAGCCGTGGAAGGAGACTTCCAGGAGTCCAAGACTACGACGAGTTCTTGGTGTGGGTTTGCGGCAACCCCCAGTCGGCTGCCTGTGAAGGCCGCGTTTATCTACGTTTCTCTTCCGCACTTTGATTTATTGTAAAGACTATGTGGATGTCTCAGACATATGATGTAATCGACTATTATGTCCCTTTTTAATATTATTTGAGCACTGTGTGATGATGTCCATGTTATGTAACTGCTGTGTACGTGAATTGCTGATCCTGGCACGTACATGGTTCACATTCGGTTTGCCTTCTAAAACCGGGTGTGACATAGGTGGTATCAAAGCTGTGCTGACTGTAGGCCCGCTAACCTAGAGTAGAATGGTCGTTCTAAGGATTATAGACCCCTGTCCCTGCCTTGACTTTGATATCCCTTCAAAAGTTGGTCATACCGACCAAACCTATGTTCTACTATATATTATACCTTGCTGAAAATTGTGTTTTATTCTAATCCTTCATTTGTTTATGGTTCATTACTTGCTGGTCATACTAGTTCTGTTCTCACTCTTATGCATGCGGTGTCTTTTGTAGATGGCTCGTCTTAGACACACTGCACGAAAGTCTGTCATCCCCTTCTTACCCTCTCGTCTCGCGGATCGTCCGCTTCGCTGTCCCGTGGCCGGTCAGTCCAGTCACTTGAAGAGGCTGCAACACCGCCTGCACGAGGAGCAGGAACGTCGACGACAGGAGCAGCAGGGCTCTTCTTTCTCGCTCCAGCAGGAGATAGAGTATGTGAGGAGCTGCTCCCCTGTGCTTCCCCTGGAGGCGCCCCCTGCACCACCACTGAGCGCCCCAGCCCCTGGAGTAGCTACTGGAGGAGACCCAGACAGTGGAGGAGGCGACAACAGCTCGAGCCACGACACCGACTTTTTTGCTGACCAGGAGCCGGAAGGATGGGTTGCTCGACCCATCACTCGCGACACTGCTCGCGGGTGTCATTTCCACATGCGCTCGACACCCTGCTACGTCGGGCACTTGACCGGCGTACTTGGTCCATCGAGTATCGCTGTGTGGTCTACCAGCATAGTCGCGGGGTCTACCCGGACCGCTTGGAGGCGACCTGCTTGGTGCGCCGTCCGAAGAACAGTCTCTGGGGTGCTGAGGTCTGCTCGGAGCACTATTCCATCTCTGAGCGGGACTCAGCTGAGGCGGCCATGCAAGATGCTGCACGGCGTGCGCTTTCGCACTACTGCTCAGTACTCGGTGGGGTAGCAGATGGTCTCAACCTGAAGTACTACCCCCGCCGTCCATCTGGCAGCACAGGAGGTGTGATTGTCTCACCTGTTGGTGAGGACAATCCTAGGTTGAGCAGCACAGTCAACCTAGCCGCCGTGCTAAACACGGAGCTGGACCATGCATTAGACGAGCTGAGTAGGGCTCGTGCTGAGATCGCCCAGCTGCGAGCTGAGCGCGCGGAACGTCGTCACCTAGATGATGGTTCCCCCGCTCCCATCGGGACTCAGCACCCATACCGCTCACCTCGGCGTGGACACCAGTCTTACGGCAACCCCGACTGCAAGACCAAGATAAATTTAGAACCATAGATCGTCAGAGTCAGATCTTGTAATTAATACGAAGATATATACATAGAAGCTATAGTCCTAGTGATATGACCACGCCATCAAGCAACACGTTACAACCCCCAAGTCATACTACATCAACTCAAGTACAACCAACATCATCACCGACCCAAGTCTTTGATGGACCAATTACACGTAGCCAAGCTAAGAAGCTACAGCAAGAGGTGCACGCGCTACTTTATGAATTTCGATTAAACACTAATGAGAATTTTATGCTACCTAAGTCGTATATATTGATATTACTTAGGTTCACCAAAAAGGAAGGACAAAACATATCAAAGGCGAATCAGCAAGAAGAGCTATGTCCGAGTCAGTCCAGCGCTACAGAACCGTCTACAAGAAACAGTCATATCTTTTGATTCCCAAAAGCTATGAAGGTCCATAAGTACTTTTTGGAAAGCTCTTGAAGTCTAGTTTCCAATGCTTCTAAAGCCGACTTAACCACATCTACCAGAAAGGCAGCCGACCTACTTTAGTGCTGACTGGTCAGAAGGTCAACAGTCTGCTTGATGACCAAGTTTTCGTATTAAACTGTATCATTCTACGAAGTTTCATTAAGCATGCTATATATGGTGAGAAAGCTTATCAAGTTAGCTTTCCAATGCAACCAGTCCCACGTCATTTGAAGATTCCTAGAAGAAGTTATTGCCAAAATACTGAAGGCTGCGCAGAAGTCAAACAGCCACACGGAAATCAGCTCTGCAGATCTTCCGAAGAGGCTCCTTCACATTAGCTCGTGAAAATACTTTTGTTTTGTGTTTATACCTCGCTAAGGCTGGTTGTTACTAGTATAAATACCCCCCTATGTCTATGATGTAAGGAAGCTTATGATAATCTAAAACAGAACCCCTTTGTTCAGCTGTGTGCTAACAAATATTGAGAGTGATCTCTACCCCTTTGCTCTTGTGAATTCCTTCGCGGGATTGCAGAAGCGGCGGCTTCATCCGCTCCCAATTGGTTCTCCTACTCCCTTCGAGGTCTCCTCGATTGATTGTAGGCTGTGTTGGTTGGTTCTTTGAGAGTGTGGTTGGGCGAATCCTCGATTCAGGCTGCCGGTTAAAGACGGTGGTTGGCTTCGAGTTTTATTTGTCAGGTTGCACTAGTCATCGCTGCTTGCAGCAAGTTATCTTGGCTTCTTTGAAGCTAGTTATCTGAAGATTGATCCTACGTCGTGAAGATCGGGCATCGTGACGCATCATCTGGTATCAAAGCCTCAGTTGCCATGGTAGGATTCTTTACCCTTAGCTACATATATTTTGTGTTCGTCCTATCCACCAAAAAGCCATAAAATATTTTGTCATAGCCCTTTGTTTCAATCTGTTGTTCCAGTGAGTTTTGTTAAGTTTCAGTCCTTAGAGTCTTTGTTTAGTTGCTGGTCACTCTATCCTTTGTGTTCCCTTTGAGCCTCTTATATATATCTAAAAATATCCACAAAAAGAAAAATCTGAAAACTCGCATCATTTCCTTCACGTTAACTTTGATCCTATTTAAGTTATAGCTGCTGGTTGAGTTCTTTGTTAAGTATTATAAAGTGTGCAATATCATATCAGATCTCTGTGTTTAGTTCTATAAAAAAAGAGTATCGGAAAAAAAAGAGAAGAAAGAAAAGTACCAAAAAAAGTGTTGAACAAGATTGTGAAAGAAACATAGAACAATCATTTTGTTTATGTGCACAAGTGCTGAAAATTTTTATCAAGTTGTTCAACCAGCTTGCTGTTATCATTTGGTGCAAAATTTTGGTTGGATCTGATTGCAACACTTGCATTCCAATCATACTCCTTGTCTGCATCAAATCTGAAATTTCTTGCGCGTGTGTTTGATCTATTTGCATCCCTCGTATCTTGTGGTCAGCACTAGGCAGGGAACTTCTAGTTGGATGGTTATTTAACTTTACAACAACTTGGATTCAGATTGCATTCCTTGTTTACTATTCCCCCACCAAGCTCCACATATAAGCCATCGTAATCGGTACTCTGGTCTTGTATTCGCTTAACCATCACTTTCTTGTTACCACCACACATTTTTCTTGCAACCCGCAGGGACCTCATAAGAGCTTTGGTTGGTAAGAGTGGTGAGGTTGTGAGATTCTATATAGCTTCATATTCCACCTATATTTGTTGCCCTGTTGCCACTAACTTCGCAGGAAGATGGATCCCAACGTTGAGATTGAAGAATGTGTCACCCTGATACAATTCAATGAGCTCAAACGAAGCATAGAAGCCAAGCAAGATCTGTTGGCACAAGATCTTCAGACACTTATGGCTGAAATCAGAGGTCGTCGTCGACTCCCCGACGGTGTAAGAAACCATGATGAAGATGGGGAAGAAGATGAAGGAAATTATTCTAGAAGAGCAAGTGAACATGGGAGGAGAAATCAAGGTGCTGCATATGGTAGAGGAAGAGGCCGGAATCGAAGAAATAATGACAATGAAGAATCTGAATTTGGGGATGATCAGTCTCAACATCGCTATGGTCGTCGTCATCATAGAGGTGTTAACCAAGAAGAGAGATTTGGGAAACTTAAGTTTACCATGCCAAAATTTGATGGTAGATCTGATCCTGAAGATTATTTCACATGGGAATTAAAGGTGGAGAAAATCTTCCGCCTACATAATTATTCAGAGGAGAAGAAACTCGCATTGGCATCTCTTGAGTTTGAGGGATATGCTCTGATTTGGTGGGAGCAACTTCTTCGTGATCGTGAAGAAGATGGAGAGGACCCTATTGTTACTTGGCAAGAGATGAAGCGAGAAATGAGAATTCGTTTTGTGCCGAAGCATTATCGGTGTGATCTTTTTGATAAATTGCAGAATTTGAGGCAAGGAAGTTTCTCTGTTGAGGAGTATTATAAGGAGATGGAGAAGGCCATGATTAGAGCCAATGTGTATGAAGACGAAGAGCAAACCATTGCACGTTTCATGGCTGGGTTACACCGCAACATTCAGCGTATTGTTGAGTTTCAGCCGTACCAAAGTCTTATTGATTTGGTACATCAAGCCACCAAAGCTGAACGCCAGCTGCAATAAGATGCTAAGAGCAGCAAGCCCTTGCCATATGGTGCACGAACCATGCCTGGAGGAAGCAAATCAATCTCAAGGTTTACTGCTGCATCCTCAGTGACAAAAGGCTCAACTGGGGGCTTGCGATCCAATATTCAAGGCAATTCTAGTGGAAAGAACGGTGCTGCTCCAAACACGAGTTATAAACCAGCAGCATCCACTTCAACATCAGTGGGTTCAATAGCCAAGAGTAGTGGTATTCAGTGCTTCAAGTGTGGAGGTCATGGTCATGTCATAAAGGAGTGTCCAAATAATCGTGTGATCCTTGTGAATGATGATGGAGAATATACATCAGCTAGTGAAGAGGAAGCTGAAGCAGAAAATATAGAAGATAAAATTGAGGAACACACTGGATGTGAATTTGAGCATGGTACTACTCTGGTGGTTACACAAATCTTGAGTGTTCAAATGAAAGAAGATGAAATTGGACAACGACATAATCTTTTTCAAACGCGAGCCAAAGTATAAGACAAAGTAGTAAAGGTGATCATTGATGGAGGGAGCTGCCATAATCTTGCAAGTCGTGAGATGGTTGACAAGCTTGGTTTGAAGTTGCAGCGACACCCTCATCCATATCATGTCCAATGGCTGAATGAATCGGGAGATATCAAGATTGTTTATAAAGTGAAAGTTCCGTTCAAGATTGGAGAGTATGTTGACATAGTGGAGTGTGATGTTGCACCCATGTATGTGTGTCACATGCTGCTAGGAAGATCTTGGCAATATGACCGATATTCTCAACATTGTGGAAGAACAAATCAATACACGCTAGATCTGAAAGGGAGAAAGTTTGTACTCAAGCCTATGACCCCTCAACAAATCATGGCTGAACACTTACAAAAGAAAACTGAAATTAGTACAACAAGTAGAGGAGGAGAAGAGCAAAAGAAATTGAGTGCCATCCACAATTCGGTGAGTGAGTGCTACAAGCCAAATTCCAAAGATAAAAAGAAGGAAGAGGGAGAACATCTAGTTATGCTAGCCACGAAATCTGAGCTGAGAGAAGTGAGGAACAACCCATATCAAGTGCTCTTTGTACTTGTGAACAAAGATGTTTTGATTTCTCCTGACGACATAACATCTCTTTCTAGTGTTGTGGCTGATCTATTGCAGGACTATGAAGACATATTTCCACAAGAAACACCGGCTGGACTACCTCCAATTCGAGGGATTGAGCATCAAATCAATCTTATTCTAGGGGCTGCACTTCCTAACCGTCCACCATATCGAACTAATCCCGAAGAAACTAAGGAAATACAAAGGCAAGTACAAGAACTTCTTGATAAAGGTTTTGTTCGTGAAAGCTTAACCCCTTGTGCTGTTCCTGTGATTTTAGTACCTAAGAAAGATGGATCTTGGAGGATGTGTGTTGATTGTAGAGCTATAAATAATATTACCGTTCGCTATCGCCATCCTATTCCACGACTAGATGATATGCTTGATGAATTAAGTGGTTCCACAATTTTTACTAAAATTGATTTGAGAAGTGGATACCATCAAATAAGAATGAAAACTGGAGATGAATGGAAGACTGCATTTAAAACAAAATTTGGGTTGTATGAATGGTTAGTGATGCCCTTTGGGTTAACTAATGCTCCTAGTACCTTTATGAGATTAATGAACCATGTCTTAAGAACTTTCATTGGAAAATTTGTTGTTGTCTACTTCGATGATATTCTAATTTACAGCAAGACTTTTGATGAACATGTGAAACACATTCGACAAGTTTTAGATGAGCTAAGAAAGGAGAAATTATTTGCTAATCTTGAGAAGTGCAGTTTTTGCACAGACCATGTTGTGTTTCTTGGCTTTGTTGTTTCAGCAAAAGGAATAGAGGTGGATGAATCCAAGGTGAAAGCCATCAAGGATTGGCCAGCTCCAACGAATGTAAGTCAACTAAGAAGTTTTCATGGTCTTGCTGGGTTTTATAGAAGATTTGTGCGAGATTTCAGTACTATCGCTTCTCCTTTAAATGAATTGACAAAGAAAGGTGTTGAATTTAAATGGGGAAACTCACAAGAAGATGCTTTTCAAGAATTGAAGAAACGTTTGACTAAAGCACCTGTACTTATTCTTCCTGATTTCACTAAAACTTTTGAAGTAGAATGTGATGCTAGTGGGATTGGGATAGGAGGAGTTTTAATGCAACAAGGAAAACCTATAGCATATTTTAGTGAAAAATTGGGAGGTGCTCAATTAAATTATTCTGTGTATGACAAAGAATTGTATGCTTTGGTCCGAGCGCTTGAAACATGGCAGCACTACTTATGGCCAAAAGAGTTTGTTATTCATTCCGATCATGAAGCTTTGAAGTATTTGAAAGGGCAAGCCAAACTGAACCGTCGCCATGCCAAATGGGTTGAGTTTATCGAAACATTTCCATACATTGTGAAATATAAGAAAGGTAAGGACAATGTGGTCGCTGATGCCTTGTCTCGAAGGAATGTGTTGTTGAATCAACTAGAGGTAAAAGTTTTGGGTCTTGAAAATTTGAAAGAAATGTATAATGATGATCCTGAATTTTCAGAACCATACAATCATTGTAAAGATGGAAAAGGATGGGAAAAATATCATATACACGATGGATTTTTGTTTAGAGCTAACAAACTTTGTGTACCAAATTCTTCGGTTAGATTGCTTTTATTGCAGGAGTCACATGGAGGAGGTCTAACAGGTCATTTTGGACAAAAGAAGACTTATGAACTGCTCAGTGATCATTTCTATTGGCCCAAGATAAGGAGAGACGTCATCAGATTTGTGGAGCGTTGTGTCACCTGTCACAAAGCTAAGTCAAAACTGAACCCTCATGGTTTATATACTCCTTTACCCACTCCTAAAATTCCTTGGAAAGACATAAGCATGGATTTTATTTTAGGGCTGCCGAAGACTCAAAAACAGAGAGATTCTATTTTTGTTGTGGTTGATAGATTTTCAAAAATGGCTCATTTTATTTCATGCAACAAGAGCGACGATGCTTCACATGTTGCCAATTTGTTTTTCAGAGAAATCGTGAGACTACATGGAGTGCCCAAAACCATCGTATCTGACCGTGATGTGAAGTTTGTGAGCTATTTTTGGAAGACATTGTGGGCCAAGCTTGGGACTAAACTTTTGTTCTCCACCACATGCCACCCCCAAACTGATGGCCAAACTAAAGTGGTGAATCGTACATTGTCAATGCTGCTGCGAACAATGGTAAAGAAGAACTTGAAGGATTGGGAGGAATGTTTGCCACACGTGGAGTTTGCTTATAATAGGGCAGTACATTCTACAACTAATTTATGCCCCTTCGAAATTGTATATGGGTTCAAACCTATTGCTCCGATAGATTTGTTGCCCCTTCCATTGCAGGAAAGAACTAATATGGAAGCTTCCAAGCATGCTGCATACATAAAAAAGATACATGAGAAGACCAAGGAAGCAATTGAGCTCAAAGAAGTGCGCAAGGCAGCAAGCATGAACAAGCATAGGAAGAAAGTGTTATTTGAACCGGGTGACTTGGTTTGGATTCACTTGCGCAAGGAGCATTTTCCTGATCAGCGCAAATCCAAATTGATGCCACGAGGGGATGGTCCATTTCGTGTTCTTACCAAGATCAATGATAATGCATACAAGATAGATCTTCCACCAAGCTATGGCGTGAGCAACACGTTCAATGTTGCTGACCTCTTACCATATACAAGTGAAGACATTTCAGAGTCGAGGACGACTCCTTTTCAAGGGGAGGAGGATGATATGACCACGCCATCAAGCAACACGTTACAACCCCCAAGTCATACTACATCAACTCAAGTACAACCAACATCATCACCGACCCAAGTCTTTGATGGATCAATTACACGTAGCCGAGCTAAGAAGCTACAGCAAGAGGTGCACGCGCTACTTTATGAATTTCGATTAAACACTAATGAGAATTTTATGCTACCTAAGTCGTGTATGTTGATATTACTTAGGTTCACCAAAGAGGAAGGGCAAAACATATTAAAGGCGAATCAGCAAGAAGAGCTATGTCCGAGTCAGTCCAGCGCTACAGAACCGTCCAGAAGAAACAATCATATCTTTTGATTCCCAAAAGCTATGAAGGTCCATAAGTACTTTTCGGAAAGCTCTTGAAGTCTAGTTTCCAATGCTTCTAAAGCCGACTTAACCATATCTACCAGAAAGGCAGCCGACCTACTTTAGTGCTGACTGGTCAGAAGGTCAACAGTCTGCTTGATGACCAAGTTTTCATATTAAACTGCATCATTCTACGAAGTTTCATTAAGCATGCTATATATGGAGAGAAAGCTTATCAAGTTAGATTTCCAATGCAACTAGTCCCACGTCATTTGAAGATTCCTAGAAGAAGTTATTGCCAAAATACTGAAGGCTGCGCAGAAGTCAAACAGCCACACGGAAATCAGCTCTGCAGATCTTCCGAAGAGGCTCCTTCACATTAGCTCGTGAAAATACTTTTGTTTTGTGTTTATACCTCGCTAAGGCTGGTTGTTACTAGTATAAATACCCCCCCTATGTCTATGATGTAAGGCAGCTTATGATAATCTAAAACAGAACCCCTTTGTTCAGCTGTGTGCTAACAAATATTGAGAGTGATCTCTACCCCTTTGCTCTTGTGAATTCCTTCGCGGGATTGCAGAAGCGGCGGCTTCATCCGCTCCCAATTGGTGCTCCTACTCCCTTCAAGGTCTCCTCGATTGATTGTAGGCTGTGTTGGTTGGTTCTTTGAGAGTGTGGTTGGGCGAATCCTCGATTCAGGCTGCCGGTTAAAGACGGTGGTTGGCTTCGAGTTTTATTTGTCAGGTTGCACTAGTTATCGCTGCTTGCAGCAAGTTATCTTGGCTTCTTTGAAGCTAGTTATCTGAAGATTGATCCTACGTCGTGAAGATCGGGCATCGTGACGCATCACCTAGCATTAGTCTCGCTCTTAGTTAGTCTTAGTTAGACAGGGTAGTTTGCTATATCCTGTGCATTTATGTTTGTCATGATGAACTATGTTTGATCTGGATCTTTGTAATGACTGTCACCAGGATGTGGGTATCCCCTGCATTTTGGTTTACCTGTTATATGTTAATGGAGTTAGCTATTTAGTTGGGAAGCCTTTTATTCCACTTTCCTCTTTATCTGAGAAGCTGTGTTGATCTGTGTTGGAGATCAGTGAAGATGCTCATCTGTTCAGTGTTGTGGAGAATTCTATACCCTTTTCTTATGCTGCAAGATTTGCAAGATCAGTTCTGATGTGTGGTTGCGTTCTGCAGATGTCAGAAAACAGGCGCAGAGGAGGAAGGCATGCTCAGCAGGAGCAGGCAGCTCAACAGGATGAGGCACCCAGCAGTAGTAGATGTCGCCCCCGCCCCCGATGTCCATCGAGCAGATGTTTCTGATGCAGACTCAGGCAGTTCAAGCTATCGGTCAGACTCTGGCCGCTATTCAGCAGTAGCAGCAGCAGCCACCACCTCAGCCTCAGATGCCCAGGGACAAGCGTGCTGAATTCATGAGAGGTCATCCCCCAACGTTTGCTCATTCTTCTGACCCCATGGATACTGAAGACTAGCTACGCACTGTGGAGCGAGAGTTGCATACCGCTCAGTGTGAGGACAGAGAGAAAGTTCTGTATTGTCCCCGTCTGTTGAGAGGAGCAACCCAGTATTGGTGGGAGTCTTATCTCGCCACCCATGCCAACCCCGACACCATCACCTGGGAAGAATTCAGAGGTAGCTTTCGTCAGTACCATGTTCCTGCGGGTCTGATGACAGTGAAGAAGGAGGAGTTCCTGGCCCTCAAGCAAGGGTCATCGTCTGTCAGTGAGTACCGGGACAGGTTTCTGCAGTTGTCTCACTATGCTCCTGAAGATGTCAACACCGATGCCAAGCGACAGTATCGTTTCCTGAGGGGCTTGGTTGACCCTCTGCAGTATCAGCTGATGAATCATACCTTCCCGATATTCCAGCACCTGATTGACAGAGCAATCATGACAGAGAGGAAGCGTAAGGAGATGGAGGATCGCAAGCGCAAAATCAGTGGACCCCAGCCTGGAAGCAGCAATCGTCCCTGTTTCTCAGGCAATCAACCTCAGCAGTTCAGGCAGAACCAGCGTCCACCCCAGCATTAGCAGTTTCAAAGGCAGTATCCTCAGCATCAGCATCAGAATCGCCAGAACAATCAGTCAGGAGGAGGTCAGTTCCAGAGGCAGAATCAGCAGGCACCTCGTCTTCCTGCCCTAGCAAACCAGCAGAACAGTCAGGCAGCACCAGCTCAGGTTGGAAACAGAGCATGTTTCCACTGTGGAGAGCAAGGCCATTGGGTGATGCAATGTCTGAAGAAGGCAGCCCAGCAGCAGTCAGGCCCCAATGCCCCAGCAAAGCAGAATGTGTCTCAGCCTGGAGCAGGCAACCGCTCTCAGCCACGCTATAATCATGGGAGACTGAACCACTTGGAGGCTGAAGCAGTTCAGGAGACCCCCGGCATGATAGTAGGTATGTTTCCAGTCGACTCCCATATTGCAGAAGTGTTATTTGATACTGGAGCAACGCATTCTTTTATAACTGCATCATGGATAGAGGCAAATAATCTTCCAATAACTACCATGTCAACCCCCATTCAAATTGACTCAGCCGGTGGTAGAATTCAAGAAGATAGCATTTGTTTGAATGTAAGCGTGGAAATAAGGGGGATAGCGTTTCCCGCTAATCTCATAGTAATGGGTACTCAGGGAATAGATGTCATCCTAGGGATGAATTGGCTAGATAAGTATCAGGCAGTTATCAGTTGTGATAAGAGGACAATCAAGTTGGTGTCCCCACTAGGAGAGGAAGTGGTGACCGAGTTAGTCCCGCCTGAGCCAAAGAAAGGAAGTTGTTATCAGATGGCTGTCGATAGCAGCGAAGCAAACCCAATTGAGAGTATCAAGGTTGTGTCTGAGTTCCCAGATGTGTTTCCAAAGGACTTACCAGGTATGCCACCAGAGCGGAAAGTTGAGTTTGCCATAGAGCTTCTTCCTGGAACCGCCCCTATCTTTAAGAGAGCTTACAGAATATCCGGACCAGAGTTGGTTGAACTTAAGAAGCAAATTGATGAGCTGTCAGAGAAAGGTTACATCCGGCCAAGCACCTCGCCTTGGGCCGCCCCTGTCCTATTTGTGGAAAAGAAAGATGGTACCAGAAGGATGTGTATCGATTATCGAGCTCTGAATGAGGTCACCATCAAGAACAAGTACCCTTTGCCCAGAATAGAAGATCTGTTCGACCAGTTGAGAGGAGCCAGCATGTTCTCCAAGATAGATCTAAGGTCAGGTTATCATCAGCTCAGGATTCGACCTTCAGACATTCCGAAGACGGCATTCATTACCAAGTATGGGTTGTATGAGTTCACAGTGATGTCTTTCGGTCTAACCAATGCACCGGCCTTCTTCATGAACTTGATGAACAGTGTATTCATGGATTATCTTGATAAGTTTGTGGTGGTATTTATTGATGACATTCTGATATATTCTCAAAGCGAAGAAGAGCATGCAAATCATTTGAGGATGGTATTGCAGAGATTGCGAGAGCACCAGCTGTATGCAAAGTTGAGCAAGTGTGAGTTCTGGATCAGTGAAGTTCTATTCTTGGGTCACATAATCAACAAGGAACGATTGGCCGTGGATCCGAAGAAAGTGGCAGACATTCTGGACTGGAAAGCGCCAGCAGATGCTCGAGGGATCAAGAGCTTCATTGGAATGGCCGGATATTATCGGCGATTCATTGAAGGGTTTTCAAAGATTGCAAAATCAATGATAGCTTTGCTAGGCAACAAGGTTGAGTTCAAGTGGACCCAGAAATGTCAAGAGGCCTTTGAAGCGCTGAAAGAGAAATTGACTACAGCGCCTGTCTTAGTCTTGCCTGATGTGCACAAGCCCTTCTCGGTGTATTGCGATGCCTGTTACACCGGTTTGGGATGCGTGTTGATGCAAGAGGGAAGAGTTGTGGCTTACTCGTCCCGACACCTGAAGGTTCATGAGCAGAATTATCCAATCCATGACCTAGAGTTGGCAGCAGTGGTTCACACATTGAAGACATGGAGGCACTATCTGTATGGACAGAAATGTGATGTTTACACAGACCACAAGAGTCTGAAGTACATATTCACTCAATCAGAGCTGAATATGAGGCAAAGAAGATGGTTAGAGTTGATCAAGGACTATGAGTTGGAGATTCACTACCATCCAGGCAAAGCGAACGTAGTGGCAGATGCTTTGAGTAGGAAGATTCAAGTCAATCTGATGGTCGCTCGTCCGATGCCTTATGAGTTGGCCAAAGAGTTTGACAGGTTGAGTCTTGGATTTCTGAACAACACGCGAGGAGTCACAATTGAGTTGGAACCTACCCTGGAGCGGGAAATCAAAGAAGCGCAAAAGAATGATGAGAAGATCAGCGAGATCCGGCGACTGATTCTGGAAGGCAAAGGCAAAGATTTTCGGGAGGATGCAGAAGGTGTGATATGGTTCAAAGACCACTTGTGTGTTCCCAATGTTCAGTCTATTCGGGAGTTGATTCTCAAGGATGCTCATGAGACAGATTATTCGATTCACCCTGGAAGTGAGAAGATGTATCAGGATCTGAAGAAGAAATTCTGGTGGTACGGAATGAAGAGAGAAATCGCAGAGCATGTGGCTATGTGTGATAGTTGTCGGCGGATCAAGGCAGAGCACCAAAGGCCAGCTGGATTGTTGCAACTGTTGCAAATTCCTCAGTGGAAATGTGATGAAATCGGTATGGATTTCATAGTCGGATTGCCTCGCACTCGAGCCGGCTGTGATTCCATTTGGGTAATAGTGGATCGCTTAACCAAGTCAGCCCACTTCATACCTGTCAAGACCAACTACAGCAGTGCAGTATTGGCAGAATTGTACATGTCTCGGATCGTTTGTCTTCATGGTGTGCCAAAGAAGATAGTGTCAGACAGAGGAACACAGTTCACCTCTCATTTCTGGCAGCAGCTGCATGAGGCTTTGGGCACACATCTGAATTTTAGTTCAGCTTATCATCCGCAGACAGATGGTCAGACTAAAAGGACCAATCAAATCCTCGAAGACATGTTGAGAGCCTGTGCGTTGCAAGATCAGTCCGGATGGGACAAGAAATTGCCTTATGCAGAGCTCTCCTATAACAACAGTTACCAGGCTAGCTTGAAGATGTCACCATTTCAGGTGCTTTATGGGAGGAGTTGTAGAACTCCGTTGCAATGGGATCAGCCTGGAGAAAAGCAAGTGTTCGGGCCAGACATTCTACTTGAAGCTGAAGAGAACATCAAGATGGTTCGAGAGAACCTGAAGATAGCGCAATCAAGGCAGCGAAGCTATGCAGACACAAGAAGAAGAGAGCTGAGTTTCGAGGTTGGAGATTTTGTCTATCTGAAAGTGTCACCAATCAGAGGAGTCAGAAGATTTGGAGTCAAAGGCAAGCTAGCACCCCGCTACATTGGTTCGTATCAGATTCTCGCAAAGCGTGGAGAAGTGGCCTATCAGCTCAGTTTGCCAGAAGGCTTGTCCGCAGTGCATGATGTCTTTCATGTGTCTCAGTTTAAGAAATGTTTGCGTGTGCCAGAAGAGCAGTTGCCAGTGGAAGGTCTGGAGGTCCAGGAGGAATTGACCTACACAGAGAAACCAGCGCAGATCCTTGAGACGGCAGACAGAGTCACCCGAAGGAAGACCATCAGAATGTGCAAAGTCAGATGGAATCATCACTCTGAGGAAGAAGCAACCTGGGAGCGTGAAGATGATCTGATGGCTAAATACCCTGAGCTCTTTGCTAGCCAACCCTGAATCTCGAGGGCGAGATTCTTTTAAGGGGGATAGGTTTGTAACGCCCTGAATTTGGGGGTAGAATTTTTTCTTCTTTTCTCTCACCAAATTCGGGCGTTACTCTCTTTTCTCTTCCCGTTTCGCTCCTTCTCCCCAATTTCAAACCAGTATAGTGACAGGTGTCCGTGTCGTGTATGAACAAAACCTAAGTGTCATGGGTGTTGCATCATGCCGAAGCACATTTCTTTGTCTAATGTCGCGTGTTCGTCTCGTTCCGTTTTGGTTTTCGGTTCACGATTTAATTCCGTTTAATGGTCGTGCGTGTCGTGGGTTTCGATCCGCGATGTGACACAACCCAGCCCAGCCCGGTCCGCGTGCCCCCGGCGCCCCACACCCCCCCCATGCACCCCCTCCTCCTCTCCCTCTCTCATTTGGATTTCCCGCGCAGCAACCTCTCTCTCCCTCTCCCACCTCTCTCTCCCCGTGGTGCCCTAGGGTTTGGAGTCGAGATCACCGGATTTTGGGTCCCCGGAGGTGAGTTTTTCCCCCTCTCCTTCCCTTCTCTCTCTCCCTCCCTCTCCCTTCTCCTTCCCCTGCGCGCGGCCCTACCCCCTCCCTTGCGTGGCGGCGCTCGCCCCGCCCCTCCCCTGCCTGGCGCGGCGCGGCGGCCCCGCCCTCCCCTGCCCGCGCGGCGCTCGCCCCGCCCCTCCCCTGCCCGGCGCGGCGCGGCGGCCCCGCCCTCCCCTGCCCATGCGGCGCGGTGGCCCCACCCCTCCCCTACGCGGCAGCGCGGCCCGCCCGCCCCTGCCCCTGCGCGGCGGCGCTCGCCCCGGCTCCGGTGCGGCCCGCCCCGCCCCTGCTCCCTCCCTCGCGGCGGCTCGGCCCCCCAGCCCCCGGCGTGGCCCCCGGCGTGGCCCTCTGCCCTGGCGCGGCGGCTCGGCCCCTGCGCGCGGTCCTCGGCCCCCTGCGTGCGGTGTCTCGGCCCGGCGCGACTCGCATAGCCCCGTTTACCCCCTAACACGTTCCCGCGTGCTCAAACCCACGCGCGCGGTGATTATTTTTGGTTGTAGTTAATTTCAAACTCCGTTAGTTAGTGTGCTGCGTCGCGCGCTTCATCGCACGACGATTCAATTCAAGTTCGTATTTATCAATGTGTCGCGTCGCGCGCTTCGTCGCGCGATGATTCAATTTAAATTTGTGTTTATTAATGTGCTGCGTCGCGCGCTTCATCGCGTGACGATTCTTTTAGTTTATATTCATTAAAGTGTTGTGTCGCGCGCTTCATCGTGCGACGATCTATTTTAATTTCAGGTTGTTTAAGGTGCGATGTCGCGCGTCCAGACGCGCGACGTTCCACTTTAAACTCAGCTCTGTTGGCGTATGTCGTCGTGCGCTTCGTCGCACGATGCTTAACGTCTCTTTATAATTAGTGCAAGTGCCTCATTGTGTGCTCTGTCGCACGGCGAGTCGTTTACTTCTTAATTCAATCTAAATGTCGTGTCGTACGTCTCGACGTGCGACCACTCCCTTTCAGTCATCTTCAACTGTTTATAACAATTAAATGGGGAACTTGACTTTACTTTATGCTAAAACGTAGTGTCAAAATTAATTACCTTCCATTGAGCGAGTAATTTAATTCATAATCATGTAACGTGATCGTTTCTCGACTATCTTTTTCTCTTTCTCTCTTAGTCTTAATTGCGAACCCGCGTGGAACGTCTGTTTATTTACTGCATTCTATTGTATGGTGTATTGTTCTTTTGTATTAAATGTGTGGATGTATGTATGTTTGCGCTCGCATAGAGAACGATCCGGTTGAAGAGCCCGAAGAGCTCGCAGGAGAAGCCCCTGAGCAGCAGTCGGTTGGTGGAGGCAAGTGTCCCTTGACCTATCTCTGTCCTATACATTCTTCAATTCACCTCCCGTGTAACACCCGGATTTTAGGGGTCCAAAACCCGGGCGTAAACATAATCACCAGGTGTGCTGGGACCAAGTCTCACACATATGATGAATAGTGGCACAGGATCGAATGTCACAACTTTATATATAACAGGAGTTCTATACAAAATAAATAATTACATAATAAGGAGACAACGGTCCAGCAACCCAAAGTTGACTGGGAGACGACGGCCTAGACCACTCACGAACTCATCACAGCATCCTCCAAGCGCCTCATCCTGTGGTACCTGTTCTTGACCTGTGGGGTGTGTGAGACAGCAAGAGTGAGCTCACATACGTTCATCGCTCAACAAGTTGTGGGGAATAATGTGCATGAACTCGCCAAAGGTGGGAGCTCACGTGAAGTGTAAGGCTTACCAAAGAAGATGGTTAGAGCTGAGCATTGCTTTTAAAGTTGGTCAAAATTTTATTAGCAGTTACTAAGTATAAGTAAATACCAAACCATAAGTAAAGTAATAGAACAAAATTAATAACAAACCCATGCATATGCGAATGACAAATTGAATTTAAGTTCCATAATTTAAACATCAGAGAGTCCTGAGCTGCTCGTGACCGTGAGCTCGGCTAGTATACCAGTTTTACACTCTGCAGAGGTTGTACCCTTTACCCACAAGTCGTGTATCCCATGTCGCCAGGGTTTGCAAGGCCCTTAGACACTACCGAGGTGAATGGCTAGGGATCCACTACGAGGCCTTTACAAAGTTCCACTAGCTTCCGAAAACCCGCTACAGTTTATAGGAAGTTCCAATGCAGGAATCCCTTGCAGGACCGCCATCGCAGCAAAATCCTCCCGAGGGCCTCCCTACACTGACCACTCCCCTACTGCCCTTGCCCCCTTCGGGTAAGGTAGTCTTCCACTAGCTTTCCTAATTAATCAGCCAAGGGGTCCCATTCCTCCCTTGTGGTGGCACGTGTTACTCAAGTTAAGCTCTATGTTCCAATTAACATTAATGATATCAACATGAACATAAACAGAAATACAACAAGAATTGGAACATAGAGGTAATAAATGATTATCCCAAAACCATATAAAGCAATAGCAAACTACCCAAGTGATTCAGGGGTAAACAAGGTAGTGAGATAAACAAATCTAGGGTGACCTATTGGGTCCCATCAAAATTAACCTATGCATGGATAATTGATATTAAAGAACATTATTGGGTAAAAAGTGGTCAAGGGCACAACTTGCCTGGGACTTGAGATTCCAGGTACCAGGATGATCTTCAGGTGACACGTGACCTCACTGCTAGTCGTAGCAATTCAAACAAACATGGTATAGGCAAAAATTAACATTACAACAAACATGTAAATAAAATGCACAGTAATAATCTAGACATTAAACTAAGGTCACAGGAACTGGGATCATTAAATTTGGAGTTGTAGTTATTTAGTTATGAATTTCTGTAGCTTTTATGTATTTAATACAAGATTAAGTATTAGATAAATTTAAATGAGCCTTTCATGCCAAAACAGAGGCACTAATGGGTAGACAATATTATTACAAAAATTTAGGAACTGGAATGGACCAATTTGGAGTTCAAATGAATTTTCTATGCATTTTACAAGTTCCTAGATTTGTTTTTGTATTAAAAATGAATTTCTATAATTATTTCTCTGTTTTTAAACATCTCCGGACTAGGCGTCAAATACTGAAAACTACAGGGGTCTCGGTATAAGTGTTTCCAAGACTCAGGCTACTATTCACGGGATTGCGGGTTGATTGGTGAATTCCCCGAGGACTCTTTAGCAAAACTACCAGCGCGAAAGGGTACGCGCCAAACCTGGCCGTTGGATCACACGTAGACGGTGCCGATTAGATCAATCCACCGAGCGAAACGGTACTCAATCCGCACCGCACAATAGAACATCTACGTCTCAGATTTAAATATCCCATATTGATTTGCTACCGATCGATCAAGATCGGACGGCGCACGATCCCACCCGAAGCGGTACGCTGATTACTCTAATCTGCGCCGTCCAAAGAGAATCTGACGGCGGCGAGCACGTCTTCTCTCCCCGTCACCAAACACGGCCGCGCCGCCGCCCCAACACGGCGGACCATCGCCGGTGAGATCCAAATCAAGTGCTCCAGTGCCCTAAACTCTATTCCGACAGGTGCTACGCGTAAAGGAGATCAAAGCGAACTCGGAGGGGGACTTCATACCAGGAATTAGGTCGGGGAGTACACCCGTCCACGGCACAGTGCGGTACGCGGCGATGAAGGAGCTCCGGCGAGGAATTCAGTGCACCCGAGACGACCCCGATCGCTGGCGATCCCCGTGTAAGCTCCCAAGGTCCCTTAGTGACGACACACGGGCACCCACAGGGGCTAAGTCGGCGGCGAATCGAAGTTGGCCCGCGGCGGCGCTCCGTTCTATCGACGATGGTGAGCTGCGAGAGGGTGTGGCAGCGGCGCACGCGAAATTGAGGAGGAGGGAGGAGAGGGGTTGTGGCCGGCTTCTTATGGAGACGCGGAACGGCAGATAGCCAGCTGAGGCCGGGAGATCCGCGGGGAGGTGGTTCCGGTCACGGCGGCGAAGTCCTCGCGATTCGGTTGAAGACGCCTGACGACCGAACCCCACGCGACAGCCAGTCGAGCCACGTGCGAGGAGGTCTGGTGCGCGGGCCCGCGGAGTCAGCGAGAAACGAGAGAGCAGCGCGCGCCAGAGGCTGATCCCGGGACCCCACCTGTCGGCACGCGGTAAGAGAACAATTGGGCCGCGCGGGGAGAAAGGCTAGGTGGGCCGAATTCCAGGTTGGCGGCCCAATTAGGGTTTTAGCCTTTTTTCCATTTTATTTTCTATTTTCTTTTCTCCATTTCCAAGTTAAATTGAATTCAAACTCAATTTCAAATTTCTATGGCTCATCACTTCAAATTATATTTGTGAGATTAGGGATATCAATCCTGAATATATTTATTCATATATATTTCATTTTTATATATATTTTCTTATAACCCTTCTCTTTTTCTTATTTCCAAACTCTAATTTATACTTCTATTTTAGTTTTCAGATTTTTTTTCAAATGTATCAATTGAAACCCAAAGGTGAATATAAACCATACTATTTTAATATTACTAATTTAAGTTTTATTCTCCTTGTTATTTATTTCATGGGATGTATAAATGGTTTCCTTTAAAAGAAAAATCCTTTTCTCATCATTTTCTTATTTCCTAATTTCCAAAGCATTATGATACTTTGTTTATATTTTTTTTTCTACTAATTTTGGGTCTTACAAATCCTACCCCCCTTAACAGAAATCTCGTCCTCGAGATTTGTAAGAAAAGGGATGTATACTCATATGGATCTCGGAACATATGCACAAACAAAGGAATCTCGGCATGATGCATAATTCTTTTAACAAAACATAGGGTCAATAGACCTTATTGTTCCTTCTAAAATAATATCATATCATCTACTAACTAAAGTAACATCTAGATCTTACAAATCATCATAATTTATATCTATGTAGCTTGGTGGAGCTGGTGGTGGTGGTGGAGGTTGTTGTTGTTGTTGTCTCTCCAACCGTGCTTGCCTTATTTCTTGGTGGACCTGACGTATTTCCTCGCGTTGTTGTCTTATCTGGTTTTGCATCTCGGTCACCAGGTCTGTTAATTGTTGTATTACCAGTCTTTGGGCAGCAACCACTTGTTCGGTTTCAATAGGTGGAGGATTTGGAGAATTCATTTCTGTTTGCTGTTGCGTGATAATCTTTCCTTTCCTGGTATTGACCATGAAAGTTAGAAGCATATGGTAATAGTTTTGCAAAGGAAATTATTCAATAAGTGGAATAAATAAGCTAGTAGCTGGTTATAATCTGAAGATTCTTTAGTAGGGCTTAATCTTTGTTTTACGTCCAGATTGGGGTAACCAGTTGTATAAGGTGAATATCCAAGGGTAAGATGGAATCTGTCAAGATGAGAGATATATATGGGTGAGATAGACTACAAGATGTAGGTTAAAAGTTTGTTTGTTATTAGGTGGGAATAGAAAGGTTATACCATTCATCATGGCTCTATGGGTTGGGTTAGCTCATGGTTGAGTTGATCCAATGTGCTAAGTTAAGTTAATACATGGCTAGTGGGGTCTAATCTCTTCTACTAGTGTCATTAATCTGTTTAAGTGGACCACATTAAGTTCGATAACATTAGACCACACTAGATCAGGTCACATTAGGTAAGATAAGATCTAGATTAAATTGGATATGACTAGATTAGACTAGTTTAGGTTAGATAGGTCTACTAGGGTAGGATACATGTTAGAATCTTTTGGGATAGGATGGATTATATGATGTAGGTAGGTTAGAATCTCTTCAAGATAAGGTGAATTTATTAAGGTAAGAAGAATCTTTTAAGATGAGGTGGATCTAGTAAGACAAGAGAGAATCTTATAAGATACGATGAATCTATTAAGGTATGGGAGAATCTTTTAAGATTAGAGGGATCTCTATGAGATAGATACATTTTAATGGAGGATAATCTAAGTGGCTTAGTTTTCTTATGAATTCTATTTATGCCTATACGTATATGCAGATGTAATTGTGGACGTTATTCCATAACTCATCACACTCAATCAAAGATCCAAATCAAACAGGTATCATAAGAACAAACATTCAAGTTCATAGATATCTATAAAAAAAAATAGTTTTCTTTTTGTTCCTAAGAGTAGGTTTCTTATTCCTAAAGGTCACTTTAGGTACAGGATTTCATAGTGTGAAATCCACATTTGTCTTTAGAAGGAAAAGGTAAGAATAATCAGAGTAAAGCGGAATTAGATGGGAAAAGATTAAGAAAAGTTTAGAAAGGATCAGAGTAAGGTAAGTAGACAATGGTTGTCCAGTTCTATCTAGGTTTCGTCCTACAGTCAACATTCCTCTGATACCACTTCTGTAACACCCGGATTTTAGGGGTCCAAAACCCGGGCGTAAACATAATCACCAGGTGTGCTGGGACCAAGTCTCACACATATGATGAATAGTGGCACAGGATCGAATGTCACAACTTTATATATAACAGGAGTTCTATACAAAATAAATAATTACATAATAAGGAGACAACGGTCCAGCAACCCAAAGTTGACTGGGAGACGACGGCCTAGACCACTCACGAACTCATCACAGCATCCTCCAAGCGCCTCATCCTGTGGTACCTGTTCTTGACCTGTGGGGTGTGTGAGACAGCAAGAGTGAGCTCACATACGTTCATCGCTCAATAAGTTGTGGGGAATAATATGCATGAACTCGCCAAAGGTGGGAGCTCACGTGAAGTGTAAGGCTTACCAAAGAAGATGGTTAGAGCTGAGCATTGCTTTTAAAGTTGGTCAAAATTTTATTAGCAGTTACTAAGTATAAGTAAATACCAAACCATAAGTAAAGTAATAGAACAAAATTAATAACAAACCCATGCATATGCGAATGACAAATTGAATTTAAGTTCCATAATTTAAACATCAGAGAGTCCTGAGCTGCTCGTGACCGTGAGCTCGGCTAGTATACCAGTTTTACACTCTGCAGAGGTTGTACCCTTTACCCACAAGTCGTGTATCCCATGTCGCCAGGGTTTGCAAGGCCCTTAGACACTACCGAGGTGAATGGCTAGGGATCCACTACGAGGCCTTTACAAAGTTCCACTAGCTTCCGAAAACCCGCTACAGTTTATAGGAAGTTCCAATGCAGGAATCCCTTGCAGGACCGCCATCGCAGCAAAATCCTCCCGAGGGCCTCCCTACACTGACCACTCCCCTACTGCCCTTGCCCCCTTCGGGTAAGGTAGTATTCCACTAGCTTTCCTAATTAATCAGCCAAGGGGTCCCATTCCTCCCTTGTGGTGGCACGTGTTACTCAAGTTAAGCTCTATGTTCCAATTAACATTAATGATATCAACATGAACATAAACAGAAATACAACAAGAATTGGAACATAGAGGTAATAAATGATTATCCCAAAACCATATAAAGCAATAGCAAACTACCCAAGTGATTCAGGGGTAAACAAGGTAGTGAGATAAACAAATCTAGGGTGACCTATTGGGTCCCATCAAAATTAACCTATGCATGGATAATTGATATTAAAGAACATTATTGGGTAAAAAGTGGTCAAGGGCACAACTTGCCTGGGACTTGAGATTCCAGGTACCAGGATGATCTTCAGGTGACACGTGACCTCACTGCTAGTCGTAGCAATTCAAACAAACATGGTATAGGCAAAAATTAACATTACAACAAACATGTAAATAAAATGCACAGTAATAATCTAGACATTAAACTAAGGTCACAGGAACTGGGATCATTAAATTTGGAGTTGTAGTTATTTAGTTATGAATTTCTGTAGCTTTTATGTATTTAATACAAGATTAAGTATTAGATAAATTTAAATGAGCCTTTCATGCCAAAACAGAGGCACTAATGGGTAGACAATATTATTACAAAAATTTAGGAACTGGAATGGACCAATTTGGAGTTCAAATGAATTTTCTATGCATTTTACAAGTTCCTAGATTTGTTTTTTTATTAAAAATGAATTTCTATAATTATTTCTCTGTTTTTAAACATCTCCGGACTAGGCGTCAAATACTGAAAACTACAGGGGTCTCGGTATAAGTGTTTCCAAGACTCAGGCTACTATTCACGGGATTGCGGGTTGATTGGTGAATTCCCCGAGGACTCTTTAGCAAAACTACCAGCGCGAAAGGGTACGCGCCAAACCTGGCCGTTGGATCACACGTAGACGGTGCCGATTAGATCAATCCACCGAGCGAAACGGTACTCAATCCGCACCGCACAATAGAACATCTACGTCTCAGATTTAAATATCCCATATTGATTTGCTACCGATCGATCAAGATCGGACGGCGCACGATCCCACCCGAAGCGGTACGCTGATTACTCTAATCTGCGCCGTCCAAAGAGAATCTGACGGCGGCGAGCACGTCTTCTCTCCCCGTCACCAAACACGGCCGCGCCGCCGCCCCAACACGGCGGACCATCGCCGGTGAGATCCAAATCAAGTGCTCCAGTGCCCTAAACTCTATTCCGACAGGTGCTACGCGTAAAGGAGATCAAAGCGAACTCGGAGGGGGACTTCATACCAGGAATTAGGTCGGGGAGTACACCCGTCCACGGCACAGTGCGGTACGCGGCGATGAAGGAGCTCCGGCGAGGAATTCAGTGCACCCGAGACGACCCCGATCGCTGGCGATCCCCGTGTAAGCTCCCAAGGTCCCTTAGTGACGACACACGGGCACCCACAGGGGCTAAGTCGGCGGCAAATCGAAGTTGGCCCGCGGCGGCGCTCCGTTCTATCGACGATGGTGAGCTGCGAGAGGGTGTGGCAGCGGCGCACGCGAAATTGAGGAGGAGGGAGGAGAGGGGTTGTGGCCGGCTTCTTATGGAGACGCGGAACGGCAGATAGCCAGCTGAGGCCGGGAGATCCGCGGGGAGGTGGTTCCGGTCACGGCGGCGAAGTCCTCGCGATTCGGTTGAAGACGCCTGACGACCGAACCCCACGCGACAGCCAGTCGAGCCACGTGCGAGGAGGTCTGGTGCGCGGGCCCGCGGAGTCAGCGAGAAACGAGAGAGCAGCGCGCGCCAGAGGCTGATCCCGGGACCCCACCTGTCGGCACGCGGTAAGAGAACAATTGGGCCGCGCGGGGAGAAACGCTAGGTGGGTCGAATTCCAGGTTGGCGGCCCAATTAGGGTTTTAGCCTTTTTTCCATTTTATTTTCTATTTTCTTTTCTCCATTTCCAAGTTAAATTGAATTCAAACTCAATTTCAAATTTCTATGGCTCATCACTTCAAATTATATTTGTGAGATTAGGGATATCAATCCTGAATATATTTATTCATATATATTTCATTTTTATATATATTTTCTTATAACCCTTCTCTTTTTCTTATTTCCAAACTCTAATTTATACTTCTATTTTAGTTTTCAGATTTTTTTTCAAATGTATCAATTGAAACCCAAAGGTGAATATAAACCATACTATTTTAATATTACTAATTTAAGTTTTATTCTCCTTGTTATTTATTTCATGGGATGTATAAATGGTTTCCTTTAAAAGAAAAATCCTTTTCTCATCATTTTCTTATTTCCTAATTTCCAAAGCATTATGATACTTTGTTTATATTTTTTTTCTACTAATTTTGGGTCTTACATCCCGCATTACATATTTATACCTAGGGATTGACTAGCTTTTGTTATCCATGTCCTTGTTTACCTATTTGGGTTGGATTATTATTGCTTAGTCTTATGCTATTGCTCAACTCTAATCAATGAACATGATGAGAATTATCAATGATACACTGTTTTCCCCTCTTTTATTATGATGTTATACTTGTGACCTTCAAGGGGGCTCGAGCGGTTTCTCGAGTTCCTCTCCGTAAGGACCTGTTCGTTGGATGACCGCCCGGGAAAACAGTGCAACCATGAGGGTGGAGTGGGACGCCCTTAGCTGAATAATTAGAGGAACCGGGGTGTAGTTCGCTTAGCCGTCGTGCCGTCAGTGGGGCTCGGTGTATGCGGCTCGCTCTGCCAAGGTTGATTTGTCCCTTGGGGAGGAGTGCGGTACATTTAGGAAACCTAACGGGCGGCTACAGCCCCGGGGAATCTTTGTAAAGGCTACGTAGTGATATCCTGCTGGGTCACCTTGGTAGTGATCAATGGAGAGTCATGATCTCCAGGCAGAAAGGGAAATCACGGCTTGTGGGTAAAGTGCACAACCTCTGCAGAGTGTTTGAAAACTGATATATCAGCCGTGCTCAAGGTTATTAGCGGCCAAGGGAGCTCCAGTGATTAGTGGTACTTGATCAGAGATGTTCGGATTTGCAGGTGGCAATGAGATTGATGGTTCTCGGTATTGACTCTGGTAATGGTAAGTGGTACTCTTTTCGTTTGGAAAGCAGTACGTTTGGGTTAATAACGTGGGCTAAATCTAAAACTTGGCTTTCTCTACTAGCAATAATAATAACCTGACCAACTAAAAGCAACTGCTTGACTTAACCCCACATAAAGCTAGTCCACTACAACCAAACAGGATACTTGCTGAGTATGTTGATGTGTACTCACCCTTGCTCTACACACCAACCCCCCCTACCCCAGGTTGTCCGCATTGCAACCACTGCTCAGGAGAAGATGAAGCCGTGGAAGGAGACTTCCAGGAGTTCCAAGACTACGACGAGTTCTAGGTGTGGGTTTGCGGCAACCCCCAGTCGGCTGCATGTGAAGGCCGCGTTTATCTACGTTTCTCTTTCGCACTTTGATTTATTGTAAAGACTATGTGGATGTCTCAGACATATGATGTAATCGACTATTATGTCCCTTTTTAATATTATTTGAGCACTGTGTGATGATGTCCATGTTATGTAACTGCTGTGTACGTGAATTGCTGATCCTGGCACGTACATGGTTCGCATTTGGTTTGCCTTCTAAAACCGAGTGTGACAGAGGCGGAGCTCGTTGTTGCGCCCGAGGCCGAAACTTGGGGAAGGCCACAACTGTTGTTAGTCTTTCCCTGGTGGCTGGCACAGTTGCCGGAGCGGGGTGAACGGTGCTGTTTTCCTGCAAAACGGTCAGGAAAGGGGGCAAAGTGACTGCGGTCACTTCAACCTTGCCAACTGAGGCACGCGTGTCAGGATAAGGTGTCAGGCGATCTCCGCATTAAATACGCATGCGATACGGTCAGTTGGTAAGGCGATTCGGACGAGGTCGTTGTACGACAAAGCTTGCCTGCGCTGGACTTCGGGCGAGCCGAGGGTGTGTTTGCTGACTGAGGGGACCCTCGGGCGAGGCATGAATTCGTCCGGGACTACTGTCCATGCCCGAGGCTGGGCTCGGATGAGGTCGCGTCCCTTGGTAGACGAAGCCCGCGCTATATCGGTCGTTTATGGTTTGTTCTGAAGATGTTTTCCAGTCGGATTAAGGAGCATTGGGGGTACCCCTAATTACGGTCCCCGACAGTAGCCCCCGAGCCTCGAAGGGAGTGTAGGTACTCGCTTGGAGGTTCTGCCGGATTTTTCGCAAGGGGACCGACCCTTCTTGGTTATATTTTGTTCTGACGGGTGCGCGCAAGCGCACCCGCCAGGTGTAGCCTCCGAGGTCTCGGAGGAGTGGTTTGACTCCTCTGAGGTCTTAATCCTTTTTGCGATGCCTCGGTCAGCCTTGTTGTTCCCTCATGCGGCCTGGCTGCAGCCCGGGTGCACGGTCAGGCTCCGAGTTTTCAAGCTGGTTTGTTGACGTGGTCAACGGTTTGGCCGTAGCCTGGTGCGAGAGCAGCCCCCGAGCCTCTGCACGGAGCGAGAGGACTATCAAGGACCGTCTCGACTTTTATTGTACGCCCCTTCGCCGCCTTTCCGCAAAGAGGAAGGGGGGAAAGCGCCGTGTTACCCCCGGGGGGCACCGAACATGGTGTTTCCAATGAGTTGCTAACGGGTAATCCGAGTGGACGCCCGAGCCCCGTTCGATAAGGGTCGGCTAGTGGCCCAGAGGCGCGCTCCAAAAGTACCTGCAGGGGATTTGCTAGACCCGGACCCATTCGATAGGGTCCAAGGGCTCAGTGCCTCCCTCTAGTGGGATTCCATTACAAATCATTCCCGCTAGTCTCGGAAATGTCCTAGGGTACCTCGGGAGCGTAGCCCGAGCCTCGGCCATGTAACGGACGTACCCAAGGTCATCCCTGACTCTGCATGCTCTGGGGCGGCTGTCGAACCCTTCCGAGGGGCCAGCCTTCGAACCCCTGATTAGTAATGGGCTCGGAGCCCGAGTGCTCTGGGGCGGTTGCCGAACCCCGGAGGGCGCAACCTTCGAACCCCTGATCAGTAGGAGGGCTCAGGGCCCGTTTACTTCACCGAGAAGGATCCTTTTCGCAATATCCCCTTTCCCGATCCCTATGGCAAGAGAGAGAGAGAGAGGAAAAGGAAAAGGATATAAATTTAAATAATGTGGCGCACCTTTTATGACGCGGTCATCATGACGGAGATGAAACGGCGCCCGCTTCGCCTGCCGGAGGTGTCGCTTGTCCTGCCAAGGAGTTAATGCGACGGGACGGGCGATTCGCGGGGCGTCTGTTGCACGTGTGCGAGTCGTTCGAGGAACGGAACACGGGTGCGTCGTCTTTTATGCTGTGGGTGAGGATGCGAACCTGTAGGTGATTGGACCGCTGTTTTCGCACGCCTGTTGCTGCAATTACTGCCGGTCCGCTTCTGATCATATCGACCGTCGTGCCTATTTCCGTGGCTGAGTGACCCGTGATCGCCGCACTTAATGGGCACTGTTGGGTCAGGCGTAGGGCTGCCTTGAGTCGCTGCGCTGGTTCCGTAGTCGAGAAGACGCAGCATTGGTGCAAGTGGCGGTGCGGTTTCCTTGCACGTAGTAACCGTCACGCCGGTTACATGACATGTGGGTCTGGGCCTCCATGTTGGACCACCAGATGCGACGAAGCCGAAAGGGTGCACAACCGTGGTGCGATTGCATGCTCCCTGCGTGGCGGCCCACCCTTTCGACCGTTGGTTTCGGCGATGATGAGGGAACGCTTATAACCGCAGGGCGGTTACATGCTTCGCGTGCGGCGGTTCGCCTTCTTCGCGTTTCGGGTCAGCTCGCATGACGTGTGGGACCTAGCCCCCGTGTCGTGGGGTGGGAACCCTGGAGCACGTCGGTGGAGACTTTGCCTGTGACGCTTGGGGGTGCGGGTGAGGAGATCTGCCTTTAAAAAGGGACCGACCCCCCGGGGGGTAGCCATGCCTTCACACTCCTCGCATCCATCGCGCCCTTCCACCTTCCGAGCCCCCAGATGGGGCACACCCGTGTTGCCTTTTTCTTGCTGATGTTGGAGGAGCGTGACCCCATGGGGTTGGCGCTCTCCAGTCATCGCTCGGCTTCAAGGATTTTCATCACGCAGCCCGGCTGCATTCCCCCACCGGCGGTCACCCAGGATGATGACCGCTGGCCTTGTGGTGGGGAAGAGCGAGCCGGGCCGTGGCCTCCCCCTACCCTTAGCTTCAAGGATGTTCATCATCCATGCTGGGGAGGAGGGTGCACCGAGTCGGGGCCCACCCCCACGTGGGCAGCGGCCCGCTCCTTCCCTCAGTGATCGGAGGAGGAGGGCGTTCGCTGCCTGTGGCGTTGGCAGCTGTGCGTGTCTGGCTCCCCGGCCCGAGCGGCTCTGGTGCTGCTTCCAGTGTCGCCTCCTACTGCTGGGGCGGAGCGCGGCTGCCCGTCCGCCGCACGGGTGTCGGTCGCGCCGTGTGCGGGCCGGCCACGTCCAGGTCCTCCTTGCACCGTCGGCTGCACCGGGGGGTCGCACAACATGTCGTACGCCGCGAGGGCGGTACTCGTGTTCTGGGACAGCCTCGGCGAGGACAGGAGTGAGGACCTGTCGGTGCACTTTGGGGCGGGCCGCTGTTCGCCGGTGCGGTGTTGGTGGGTAGGTGGCCGCTATCGTTGGTGCTGAGGTGGTGGTGGTCGCCATAGGTGAGGCTTCCTTTGCCGAAGCGGTTGCCTCTACCGACGAGACCATTAGCGCCACCTAGATCCGGACCTCCAACCTTTTAGCTTTAATGGCTTGTCCTTGATCCTCGGACGGGGGACGGGGACAAGGGCCTTTTCTCAGTAGTGTTTGCCCTGAGGCAATCACTGCTGCTGTCTATCCGCCTAAGGCGGAGGTCGTTGTCGCTGCTAGCGCAGTGGTCATCGACGAGCCGCTGGGAGCTTGTTATCTTGTAGCCCCTCCGGTGTGGAGGTAGTGCATTCCCGCAGGAATGGAGCTGGAGTCCCGTTTGTAAGGGAATGTAAGAGCAAAGATGTAATTGCTCCAAGTACTGGGATATCTGCTGTAGGTCGGGAAAGCCATCGAGGGTGCTGCCGACATCTACGTAGCATAGCTATCCCAAGTACGTGTGTTTGTTCTTTGTGGCTGCTGGGGCCTGAACATTTGGGTATAAAGCCGTGCTTCTTTCCTCTTGTTTCGAGCATTAGGACTTGTTCGTCGGTAGCAGAATCACTTATCCGAGCGTGAGCCGCCTTTCCTGGAAGGTGACGAGTGAGGTATCTGTATCCCGAAGGCGTAGGAGTCCCTTGGCTCGGTCGGCCTTGCCGTACAAGGTCTCAGTCGCTCATTTTTGGGACTTCGCTACTGACATAGTCGAGATGCACAAAAGTTGTTTTGGCGGAAAGCTTTTCTGAGGAAAAATCTGACGCAGAGGGGGCTTCTCCCTTTCTAGACTCCGAGGCGACCGCCCGGGCCGGGACCCTTGCGAAGGGTCTAGCCGTGGCCGTCGGGTCTGCTTGGTCCGCCCAAGCTAAGGCCTCGCAGCAGCGTGCCCGGGCTGAAGGTATGTTTTGCGCGCTTTGTGACTTTGTTTTTGTCTCCATTCTTCACCTCGTGTCTGAAGAATGTTGTCCTGCTGTCTGTAGGGTTCGAGACGGCTCTTAACGAGTCCATCAAGAACTGCAAGGCGCTCGCCCAGGCGGCTGAGTAGAAGGAGGCCGACCGTGTGGCCATGTCTGAGGCCATCTCGGCTTTGTGCCAGGCCTTTGGCCTCGACGACGTCCCCTCGGGTAGCTCCCCCCAGAGTCACCTACGGGCCTTGGGCGGCCATGTGCGCAGCAGACTCCGCGGGGCGCTGCACCACGGCGTTAGGCGAGCCTTCGCCGTACTCGCTTCCCACTACGACGTGGATCTAGAGTGGGTCAACGAGGGGTACTACTTACCCGACGAAGAGGAGGCTGCCTTAGCCGAGGTCCAGAGGCTTGACGCGGCTGTCGAGGGCCCAAGCGTGGTGCTGGCTTCCTCCTTCGAGGTGGAGATCCTTCCACCCATGTCGCCGCCCGAGGCCGGGCCAGATTGTACCGAGGGTGGAAACGACGCTGAGGGTGTTGTTCCTCCTCCTGCCGATGTCCGATCCTGCAGGAACAGTTTGTTTTAAGTATGCATATGTCCTTTGCGGTCGCTGAGGCCTAAACATTATTGTCAGATTATAAAGTTGTGTTTTCTTTCCTCTTGTTTCGTGCATTAGGACTTGTTCGGTAGCAGAATCGCTTATCCGAGCGTGAATTACTTCTCGCGGAAGGTGATGAGTGAGGTATCCATATCCCAGAGGCGTAGGAGTCCCTCAGCTCGGTCGGCCTTGCCGCTTACATGTTCTCTCGTCGTTTTTAGGATTCTGTTATCGATATAGTCGAAAAGCACGAAAAGTCATTTTGGTAGAAAAGTTTTCGAGCGTTAGGACTTGTTCGGTAGCAGAATCCTTTATCCGAGCGTGAGCTACCTTTTCGCAGAAGGTGACGAGTGAGGTATACGTATCCTGGAGGCATAGGAGTCCCTCGGCTCGGTCGGCCTTGCCGCTTACGGTCTCTCTTGCTCGTCTTTAGGATTCTATTATCGACGCAGTCAAAATGCATGAAAGACGTTCTGGCAAAAGACTTTTCCGAGGAAAATTTTGACGCAGAGGGGGTTCCCCCTTCTAGGAAAATTTTGACGCAGAGGGGGTTCCCCCCTTCTAGCCTCCGAGGGAGGGTCGGGCTTTGCCGAGGCAAGGCTGATCCTTCCTTGATGGTTAGACTTTATTTATGCATATAAAGAAAGCGAGATACATGAACGACTTGAAACATTTTAAGGGTAAAAGCGACATAGCTGTTCGATGTTCCAAGCGTTGCTGTAGACCTCGCCTTGATCGTTGGTCAACTTGAATGTCCCGGGCTTCAAAATCTTGCCAATGATGAAGGGCCCTTCCCAGGGAGGGGTAAGTTTGTGGTGCCCTCGGGCGTCTTGTCACAGCCGGAGTACCAAGTCTCCCATTTGGAAGTCTCGGGGCCGAACCCTTCGGGCGTGGTAGCGTCGTAGAGACTGCTGATACCGCGGCGAGTGTAGTAAGGCCATGTCCCGAGCCTCTTCTAGCTGGTCCAATGAATCCTCTCGGCTGGTCTAGTTGCTTTGGTCGTCGTAAGCCTTTGTCCTCGGGGAACCGTATTCCAAGTCCGTGGGTAAGACGGCCTAGGCCCCATAGACTAGGAAAAACGGCGAGAAGCCCGTGGCTCGGCTTGGTGTCGTCCTCAGACTCCAAACCACCGAGGGTAGTTCTTTTATCCACCGCTTGCCAAACTTGTTGAGGTCGTTGTAGATCCTCGGCTTTAGTCCCTGCAAAATTATACCGTTGGCGCGTTCCACCTGCCCATTTGTCATTGGGTGCGCTACGGCGGCCCAGTCCACACGGATGTGGTGGTCCTCGCCGAAGTCTAGGAACTTTTCCCAGTGAACTGCGTGCCAATGTCGGTGATGATTGAGTTTGGGACCCCAAAGCGATGGATGATATTTGTGAAGAACGCCACCGCCTGCTCAGACCCGATGCTGATTAAGGGTCAGACTTCGATCCATTTGGAGAATTTGTCGATGGCGACCAGTAGGTGCGTGAAGCCCCCGGGTGCCTTCTGCAAGGGACCGACGAGGTCCAGACCCCACACGACAAACGACCAAGTGATAGGTATTGTCTGTAGGGCTTGAGCGGGCAGGTGCGTCTGTCTCGCGTAGAATTGACACCCTCGGCAGGAGCGTACAATCCTAGTGGCGTCGGCCACTGCGGTTGGCCAGTAGAAACCTTGTCGGAAAGCTTTTCCTACGAGAGCTCGAGGTGCTGCATGGTGACCACAAGCCCCCCGAGTGTATTTCTTGTAACAGCTCTTGTCCTTGGGCAATGGATATGCATCGTTGGAGAATGCCTGAGGGGCTGCGGTGGTACAGCTCCTTTTCATTACCTAGTAAAACGAACGACTTGGCGCGCCGAGCTAGTCGCCGAGGTTCGGTCTTGTCGAGGGGTAGCTCTCCTCGGAGGAGATATTCCAGGTATGGGGTCTGCCAGTTCGGGACTGGTATGACCCTATTTCGCTCCACCTCGACACGCAAGGCCTCACCCTCGGCGGCCGAGGGTACCTCGGGCTGGGCCAATGTAACACCCGGATTTTAGGGATCCAAAACCCGGGGTTAACATAAACACCAGGTATGCTGGGACCAAGTCTCATACATATGATGTATAGTGGCACAGGATCGAATGTCACAACTTTATATATAACAGGAGTTCTATACAAAATAAATAATTACATTATAGGGAGACAACGGTCCAGCAACCCAAAAGTTGACTGGGAGACGACGACCTAGACCTCTCACGAACTCATCGCAGCATCCTCCATGAGCATCATCCTGCAGTACCTGATCTTGACCTGTGGTGTATGTGAGACAGCAAGAGTGAGCTCACATACGTTCATCGCTCAACAAGTTGTGGGGAATAATGTGCATGAACTCGCCAAAGGTGGGAGCTCACGTGAAGTGTAAGGCTTACCAAAGAAGATGGTTAGAGCTGAGCATTGCTTTTAAAGTTGGTCAAAATTTTATTAGCAGTTACTAAGTATAAGTAAATACCAACCCAATTAAGTAATAGAACAAAAGTAACAACTTCACCTGCGATGCAATGCATATGACAAATTGAGTTTAATTCCATAAATTAATCATGTGAGGGTCCGAGCTGCTCATGACCGTGAGCACGGCTAGTATACCAGTTTTACACTCTGCAGAGGTTGCGCATCTTTACCCACAAGTCGTGTATCCCATGTCGCCAGGGTTTGCAAAGCCCTTAGACACTTCCGAGGTGAATGGCTAGGGATCCACTACGAGGCCTTTACAAAGTTCCACTAGCTTCCGAAAACCCGCTACAGTTTATAGGAAGATCCAGTGCAGGAATCCCTTGCAGGACCGCCATCGCAGCAAAATCCTCCCGAGGGCCTCCCTACACTGACCTCTCCCCTACTGCCCTTGCCCCTTTCGGGTAAGGTAGTCTTCCACTAGCTTTCCTAATTAATCAGCCAAGGGCATCCCATACTACCCTTGTGGTAGCACTGTTTTCCCGGGTGGTCGCTCCATGTTCCAATTAACATAATGATCTTAACATGAACCATAAATAACAACTGATAACAAAAGTATAATCATGAATAGTAAGGTGTATCTCTATACCCAAAGCCACATATAGCACTAGCAAGTACTACCCAAAGATTCAGTGGTGAACAAGGTATAAAGATAGTCAAACTAGGGTAACCTATTGGGTCCCATCAAAATTAACCTATGCAGATCATTATGATTAATCAGAACATGAGTGGGTAAAAAGAAGTGATCAAGGGCACAACTTGCCTGGGCCTTGAGAATCCAGGTACCAGGATGATCCTCAGGTGACTCGTGACCTCACTGCTAGTCGTAGCAATCCAAACAAACATGGCATAGGCAAAATTTAACATTACACCAAACATAAGAACAAAATACACAGTAATAATCTACACATTAAAATAAAACCATAGGAACTGGAATCACTAAATTTGGAGTTGTATATTTTAAGTTATGAATTTTCAAAAGTTTTATGTGCTTAAAATGGATTAAGTGTGAGATTAAATTTCTAATTGTTTTCATGACAAAACAGAGGCACTAAATGATGAAGAATATTATTACAAAATTTTAGAAACTGGAATGGTTCAATTTGGAGCTAAAATAAATTTTCTATGAATTATCTAAGTTTTAGCAATTATTTTCATATTAAAAATCTATTTAATAACTATTTTCTCTGATTTTACTATGTTCTGGACTGGGCCTCAATTATAAGAAAGGTCAGGGGGCTCGGCGCAAGAATACAGAGACACAGCGCACAGTAACATATGGACGGCGGGTTGATTCCTCGGTTTTCCAGGGTTTCTTTAACAAAATCGCCACAGCGAAAGGGTATCGGATGGGCTGAGCCGTCCGATCAGAAACGGAGGGCTCAGATTAGATCTAACTCACTCTGAAGCGGTACGCCGCGCGTCCCGTTGGATCCGAGATCAACGGCACAGATTTTAAAACGCGGGGATCACACAGGTTCGCTCGATCTTAGATGGACGGTCCGGATCCAATCCACCGAACCGTTATCTTGTGCTTTAATCTCAACCGTCCAAGCCCTGATCGACGGCCGCGAACGTGTCTTCCCAACCGAGCCGACGCACGGCAGTGCCGCCCCGCGCCCGCGGCGGACCATCGCCGGCGCGCCCGCGATTCATCGTTCCAGTGCCCCAAACTCTATTTCGACAGATGCTACTTATAAAGGAGATCAAGGCGAACTCGATGGAGGGCTTCATACCAGCGATTAGGTCGGGGAGTACACCCGTCCACGGCACAGGGCGGATCCGCGGCGAAGCCCCAACTACGGCGAGAAATCGGCGCCACCCCGCCGAATAATACGGCCGGGCTTTGTCGGGGTCGTCTTCCCGGTGTCGCAGGGAAGCCACACGGCCCCCAACCGAGACCACAGCGGCAGCAGGAGCGGATCTCAGTCACGGCGGCGCTCCCCGGTGTTCTTCGTTCGATGCTATGCACGAGCGGTGGTGGCTGGTCTTATAGTCAGTCCTGCGACGATCACGGCGGGGTTGGAGTCTTGGAGGTCGGGTCGCGGACTCCGTTGCCCGAGATCCCCGGCGGCGGGAGCGGAGGAGCTGTTGTCTCCCCGCCGCGAGCGGACTTCGGAATCGTGGAGAAGGACATGCTGACAAAAGGGCCCACACGACAGAGACAGACGGCGAACGAGTCCGTGCGGAAGGGGGGTGTGGCTGAGCGGTGGGCCCCGCCCGTCAGCGAACGTGGAAGCCACGAGTCCCGCGCGCGTGAAAGCGACTGACGAGCTGGCCCCGCGTGTCGGTGAGAGGCGAGAGCGCGCGTGAGGAGGAGTGGGCCGAGCGCGCGTGAAAATGGTTAGTGGGCCAGAAATGGGGTATGGCAGCCCAGTTAGCTTTTCTCTTTTTTTTCTTTTTGTTTTCTATTTCTTTTCTTCATTTTCAAATCCAATTTGAATTCAAACTTAAATTCAAACTTTGTGATTAAATTGTCCTCAGTTTGAAAGGTATAATTTCATAACATAAGTGTGAAGAATTTTTATTCTAATTTTATTTTATTTTATGTAGTATTTTTCTTAGTTCTTCCCTACTCCTTTATTTTCTATTTTCTATTCCAAATTCAAATTTATACTTCTATTTTAGTTTTCAGATTTTTCAAATGTATCAATTGAAATCCACGGGTGAATATAAACCATACTATTTTATTATTACTAGTTTAATTTTTTTATTCTCCTTGTTTATTTATTTCATGAGATGTATAAATGGTTTCTTTTAAAAGAAAAATTCTTTTCTCATCTTTTTCTTTATTTCCCAATTTCCAAAATATTATGCTATTTTGTTCAAGTTTCTTCTACCAATCCCAAATTCAGATTTTGGGTGTTACAAATCCTACCCCCCTTAAAAATAATCTCGCCCCCGAGATTTGCAAGAACAGGATATATAACCAAGTTATCTCAAAACATATGCACAAAGAAAAAATCTTGGCATGATGCATAATTCATTAGCAATACATAGGGTCAATTAGACCTTATTATTCCAACTAAAATAGTATCTTATCAACTACTAACTAAAGTAACATCTAGATCTTACAAATCATCATAATTTATATCTATGTAGCTTGGTGAAGCTGGTGGTGGTAGTGGAGGTTGTTGTTGTTGTCTCTCCAACCGTGCTTGCCTTATTTCTTGACGGGCTTGACGTATTTCTTCGCGTTGTTGTCTTATCTGATTTTGCATCTCGGTCACCAGGTCTGTTAACTGTTGTATTACCAGTCTTTGGGTAGCAACCACTTGATCGATTTCAACAGGTGTAGGCTTTGGAGGATTCATTTTCTGTTTGTTGTTGCGTGATAATCTTTCCTTTCCTGGTATTGACCATGAAAGTTAGAAGCATATGGTAATAGTTTTGCAATGGAATTTATTCAATAAGCGGAATGAATAGGCTAGTAGCTGGTTATAATCTGAAGATTCTTTAGTAGGGCTTAATCTTTGTTTTATGTTCAGATTGGGGTAACCAATTGTATAAGGTGAATATCCAAGGGTAAGATAGAATCAGTCAAGATTAGAGATATATATGGGTAAGATGGACTACAGGATGTAGGTTAAAAGTTTGTTTGTTATTAGGTGGGAAATAGAAAGGTTATATCATTCATCATGGGTTGGGTTAGCTCATAGTTGAGTTGATCCAATGTGCTAAGTTAAGTTAATACATGGCTAGTAGGGTCTAATCCATGTTACAAGTATTAACTAACCTGTTTGAGTGGGTCACATTGGGTAAGTTCAAATTAGATGGCAACTAGATTAGTTTAGCATAACTAGATAAGACCTGATTAATTTTAGAGTGGGTTAGGTTGAATGGGGTCTAGGTATGACCAGATTAATCTAGATAAGATCTAAAATATAGTTATATGACTGGTTTAGTCTAGATAAGATCCAATTAATTGGGTTTAAATCATGGTTGTTATTCTATAGTGGGGTCAATATGCTAATTAGGGCAAGATGAATCCATAAGGATAAGGTAGAGTCTTTTAGGGTCAGTTAGTTCTATCAAGATGGGATAAGTAAAGTGGTTAGGATAAGATGAATCCTTCAAGGTAAGATAAATCCATTAAGAGAGAACCTCTTAAGATAAGATGGATCTAGATACATTAGGAGAAGTTAAGACCTTTTGAGATAAGATAGATCTATGAGTGTAGGATAGAATTTCTTTAAGATGAGATGAATCTATTAAGATAGGGGAGAATCTTTTAAGATAAGATGAATTGGTTAGAATGAGATCTTTCTAGGATAAGATAAATCTCTTAAGCTAGATATGTTCCAATGGGGATAATCTAGGTTGTCTAGTTATTTTATAAATATATTTTAATACCTATGTGCATATGCAGATGCAATTGTGGACATTACTCCACAACTCATCACACTCAATCAAAGACCCAAATCAACCAAGTATCATAAGAACAATCATTCAAATACATAAACACTTAAGAAAATATTTTTGATTTTGTTCCTAAGAGTAGGTCTCCTATTCCTAAAGTCACTTTAAGCACAGGATTTCAAAGAGTGAAATCCACATTTGTCTTTAGAAAGAAAAGATAAGAATAATCAGAGTAAAGCGGAAATAGATGAGAAAAGATTAAGATAAGTTTAGAAAAGAATCAGGGTAGCAGAGGTAAGTAAAGAATGGTTGTCCAGTTCTATCTAGGTTTCGTCCTACAGTCAACATTCCTCTGATACCACTTCTGTAACACCCGGATTTTAGGGATCCAAAACCCGGGGTTAACATAAACACCAGGTATGCTGGGACCAAGTCTCATACATATGATGTATAGTGGCACAGGATCGAATGTCACAACTTTATATATAACAGGAGTTCTATACAAAATAAATAATTACATTATAGGGAGACAACGGTCCAGCAACCCAAAAGTTGACTGGGAGACGACGACCTAGACCTCTCACGAACTCATCGCAGCATCCTCCATGAGCATCATCCTGCAGTACCTGATCTTGACCTGTGGTGTATGTGAGACAGCAAGAGTGAGCTCACATACGTTCATCGCTCAACAAGTTGTGGGGAATAATGTGCATGAACTCGCCAAAGGTGGGAGCTCACGTGAAGTGTAAGGCTTACCAAAGAAGATGGTTAGAGCTGAGCATTGCTTTTAAAGTTGGTCAAAATTTTATTAGCAGTTACTAAGTATAAGTAAATACCAACCCAATTAAGTAATAGAACAAAAGTAACAACTTCACCTGCGATGCAATGCATATGACAAATTGAGTTTAATTCCATAAATTAATCATGTGAGGGTCCGAGCTGCTCATGACCGTGAGCACGGCTAGTATACCAGTTTTACACTCTGCAGAGGTTGCGCATCTTTACCCACAAGTCGTGTATCCCATGTCGCCAGGGTTTGCAAAGCCCTTAGACACTTCCGAGGTGAATGGCTAGGGATCCACTACGAGGCCTTTACAAAGTTCCACTAGCTTCCGAAAACCCGCTACAGTTTATAGGAAGATCCAGTGCAGGAATCCCTTGCAGGACCGCCATCGCAGCAAAATCCTCCCGAGGGCCTCCCTACACTGACCTCTCCCCTACTGCCCTTGCCCCTTTCGGGTAAGGTAGTCTTCCACTAGCTTTCCTAATTAATCAGCCAAGGGCATCCCATACTACCCTTGTGGTAGCACTGTTTTCCCGGGTGGTCGCTCCATGTTCCAATTAACATAATGATCTTAACATGAACCATAAATAACAACTGATAACAAAAGTATAATCATGAATAGTAAGGTGTATCTCTATACCCAAAGCCACATATAGCACTAGCAAGTACTACCCAAAGATTCAGTGGTGAACAAGGTATAAAGATAGTCAAACTAGGGTAACCTATTGGGTCCCATCAAAATTAACCTATGCAGATCATTATGATTAATCAGAACATGAGTGGGTAAAAAGAAGTGATCAAGGGCACAACTTGCCTGGGCCTTGAGAATCCAGGTACCAGGATGATCCTCAGGTGACTCGTGACCTCACTGCTAGTCGTAGCAATCCAAACAAACATGGCATAGGCAAAATTTAACATTACACCAAACATAAGAACAAAATACACAGTAATAATCTACACATTAAAATAAAACCATAGGAACTGGAATCACTAAATTTGGAGTTGTATATTTTAAGTTATGAATTTTCAAAAGTTTTATGTGCTTAAAATGGATTAAGTGTGAGATTAAATTTCTAATTGTTTTCATGACAAAACAGAGGCACTAAATGATGAAGAATATTATTACAAAATTTTAGAAACTGGAATGGTTCAATTTGGAGCTAAAATAAATTTTCTATGAATTATCTAAGTTTTAGCAATTATTTTCATATTAAAAATCTATTTAATAACTATTTTCTCTGATTTTACTATGTTCTGGACTGGGCCTCAATTATAAGAAAGGTCAGGGGGCTCGGCGCAAGAATACAGAGACACAGCGCACAGTAACATATGGACGGCGGGTTGATTCCTCGGTTTTCCAGGGTTTCTTTAACAAAATCGCCACAGCGAAAGGGTATCGGATGGGCTGAGCCGTCCGATCAGAAACGGAGGGCTCAGATTAGATCTAACTCACTCTGAAGCGGTACGCCGCGCGTCCCGTTGGATCCGAGATCAACGGCACAGATTTTAAAACGCGGGGATCACACAGGTTCGCTCGATCTTAGATGGACGGTCCGGATCCAATCCACCGAACCGTTATCTTGTGCTTTAATCTCAACCGTCCAAGCCCTGATCGACGGCCGCGAACGTGTCTTCCCAACCGAGCCGACGCACGGCAGCGCCGCCCCGCGCCCGCGGCCGACCATCGCCGGCGCGCCCGCGATTCATCGTTCCAGTGCCCCAAACTCTATTTCGACAGATGCTACTTATAAAGGAGATCAAGGCGAACTCGATGGAGGGCTTCATACCAGCGATTAGGTCGGGGAGTACACCCGTCCACGGCACAGGGCGGATCCGCGGCGAAGCCCCAACTACGGCGAGAAATCGGCGCCACCCCGCCGAATAATACGGCCGGGCTTTGTCGGGGTCGTCTTCCCGGTGTCGCAGGGAAGCCACACGGCCCCCAACCGAGACCACAGCGGCAGCAGGAGCGGATCTCAGTCACGGCGGCGCTCCCCGGTGTTCTTCGTTCGATGCTATGCACGAGCGGTGGTGGCTGGTCTTATAGTCAGTCCCGCGACGATCACGGCGGGGTTGGAGTCTTGGAGGTCGGGTCGCGGACTCCGTTGCCCGAGATCCCCGGCGGCGGGAGCGGAGGAGCTGTTGTCTCCCCGCCGCGAGCGGACTTCGGAATCGTGGAGAAGGACATGCTGACAAAAGGGCCCACACGACAGAGACAGACGGCGAACGAGTCCGTGCGGAAGGGGGGTGTGGCTGAGCGGTGGGCCCCGCCCGTCAGCGAACGTGGAAGCCACGAGTCCCGCGCGCGTGAAAGCGACTGACGAGCTGGCCCCGCGTGTCGGTGAGAGGCGAGAGCGCGCGTGAGGAGGAGTGGGCCGAGCGCGCGTGAAAATGGTTAGTGGGCCAGAAATGGGGTATGGCAGCCCAGTTAGCTTTTCTCTTTTTTTTCTTTTTGTTTTCTATTTCTTTTCTTCATTTTCAAATCCAATTTGAATTCAAACTTAAATTCAAACTTTGTGATTAAATTGTCCTCAGTTTGAAAGGTATAATTTCATAACATAAGTGTGAAGAATTTTTATTCTAATTTTATTTTATTTTATGTAGTATTTTTCTTAGTTCTTCCCTACTCCTTTATTTTCTATTTTCTATTCCAAATTCAAATTTATACTTCTATTTTAGTTTTCAGATTTTTCAAATGTATCAATTGAAATCCACGGGTGAATATAAACCATACTATTTTATTATTACTAGTTTAATTTTTTTATTCTCCTTGTTTATTTATTTCATGAGATGTATAAATGGTTTCTTTTAAAAGAAAAATTCTTTTCTCATCTTTTTCTTTATTTCCCAATTTCCAAAATATTATGCTATTTTGTTCAAGTTTCTTCTACCAATCCCAAATTCAGATTTTGGGTGTTACAGCCAAGGTCTCCTTGGGCTCGGGCGCATCGTCGATTTTGACGGATGGCTGATATATATCCTTGGAGAAGACGTTCGGGGGAACCGCCGTTCGCCCCAAGGCTATTTTTGCCAGCTCATCTGCGGTTTTGTTGTACCGTCGAGCAACATGGTTGAGTTCTAGCCCATAGAACTTATCTTCCAAGCACCGAACTTCGTCGAAGTAGGCCTCCATTTTTTGGTCGCGGCAGTGGGAGTTCTTCATGACCTGGTCAATGACGAGCTGTGAGTCGCCACGAGCGTTGAGGCACCGAACCCCTAGCTCGACGACGATGCGTAGGCCATTAACCAAGGCCTCGTACTCGGCCACGTTGTTTGACGCCAGAAAATGGAGGCGCAGTACGTAGCGCACATGTTTCCCGAGGGGTGAAACGAAGGGCAAGCCAGCACCTGCTCCTATTTTCATAAGCGACCCATCGAAGTACATGGTCCAAAGTTCGGGTTGTATTGGGGCTGTCGGCAACTGGGTGTCAGTCCATTCAACCAGGAAGTCGGCCAAGACTTGGGATTTTATGGCCTTCCGAGGGGCAAATGAAAGTGTTTCGCCCAAGAGTTCCACTGCCCATTTCGCTATCCTACCCGAGGCCTCTCGGCTCTGGATGATTTCTCCTAGGGGGAAAGATGACACCACAGTAACCGGATGAGACTCGAAGTAGTGTCGCAGCTTTCGCCGTGTCAGAATCACTGCGTAGAGCAGCTTCTGGATTTGCGGGTAGCGGACTTTGGTCTCGGATAGCACTTCGCTGATGAAGTAGACTGGCCTCTGGACGAGCAGTACGTGCCCTTCTTCTCGTCTCTCGACTACAACCATAGCGCTGACCACCTAAGTGGTTGCGGCGACGTAAATCAAGAGGGCTTCTTCCGCAGCGGGGGGCACCAAGATGGGCGCATTTGTAAGGAGCGCCTTTAAGTTTCTGAGGGCTTCCTCGGCCTCGGGGGTCCAAGTGAAGCGCTTGGCCTTCCTTAAGAGGCGGTACAAGGGCAATCCTTTCTCGCCGAGGCGCGAGATGAAGCGGCTCAGAGCCGTAAGGCATCCCATGACCCTTTGTACTCCTTTCAAATCTTTGATTGGCCCCATGTTGGTGATGGCCGCGATTTTCTCCGGGTTGGCTTCGATGCCTCGTTCGGAGACGATGAACCCTAAGAGCATGCCTCGGGGGACTCCGAAGACACACTTCTCAGGATTGAGTTTTACGCTCTTCGCTTTTAGGCAACTGAATGTTACCTCAAGGTCAGAGAGGAGGTCGGAGGCTTTCCTTGTTTTGACGACGATGTCATCGATGTAAGCCTCGACCGTCCCGCCGATGTGTTCTCCGAACACATGGTTCATGCGCCTCTGGTAGGTTGCACCTGCATTTCTCAAGCCAAATGGCATAGTAGTATAACAATACATGCCAAAAGGTGTGATAAAAGAAGTCGCGAGCTGGTCGGATTCTTTCATCTTGATTTGGTGATAGCCTGAATAGGCGTCGAGGAATGACAGGGTTTCGCACCCAGCAGTGGAGTCCACAATTTGATCGATGCGAGATAGAGGGTAGGGAACCTTCGGACATGCTTTGTTTAAACTAGTGTAGTCTACGCACATCCTCCATTTCCCACCTTTTTTCTTTACAAGCATAGGGTTAGCTAACCATTCGGGATGGAATACCTCTTTGATGAACCCTGCAGCCATCAGCTTGTGGACCTCCTCGCCTATGGCTCTGTGCTTTTCTTCATCAAAACGGCGCAGGTGCTGCTTCACGGGTCGGGCTCCAGCTCAGATGTCTAGTGAGTGCTCGGCGACATCCCTCGGTATGCCTGGCATGTCGAGGGACTCCACGCAAAAACTTCGGCGTTTGCGCGGAGAAAGTCGATGAGCACTGCTTCCTATTTGGGGTCGAGCTCAAAGCCGATCCTGACTTTCTTGCCGGCGTCGTTGCTGGGGTCGAGAGAGATGGACTTGACCGCCTTGGCCGGCTCGAAGTTACTGGCGTGCTGCTTCACGTCGGGCGCCTCCTTGGAGAGGCAATCCATGTCGGCGATGAGGGCTTCGGACTCGGCGAGGGCCTCAGCGTACTCCACGCATTCTACGTCGCACTCGTAAGCATGGCGGTACGTGGGTCCGACGGTGATGACTCCATTTTGGCCAGGCATCTTGAGCTTGAGGTAAGTGTAGTTGGGGATGGCCATGAACTTGGCGTAGCATGGTATTCCTAGCACCGCGTGATAGGTCACTCGGAACCCAACTACCTTGAAGGTGAGGGTTTCCTTTGGAAGTTAGAGGGAGTTCCGAAGCAGACGGGTAAGTCAATCTGCCCGAGGGGCAGGATATGCTTTCCAGGTGTGATTCCGTGGAAGGGTGCCGCACCAGCCCAGATCTCAGACCGATCAACCCCCAAGAGCTCCAGGGTCTCGGCGTAGATGATGTTGAGGCTGCTGCCTCCATCCATGAGGACCTTGGAGAGCCTAACGTTGTCGATGATCGAGTCGACGACGAGCGGGTACCTTCCTGGGCTTGGCACAAAGTCGGGGTGGTCGCCTTGGTCGAAGGTGATAGGCTTGCCGGACTAGTCTAGGTAGACTGGCGCTGCCACCTTCACCGAGTAGACCTCCCGGCGCTCCTGCTTGCGGTGCCAGCGAGGAATGCCCCGATGACGTTCGAGTCGGTGATGTTGGGCAACTCGGTGCGCTGCTTGGAAAACCACCGGATGTAATCTCGCAGGGGTTCCCCTGGCTACTGGCGGTAGTTTCGGAGATCCCATGAGTTCCTAGGGCGCACGTACGTACCCTGGAAATTTCCAGCGAAAGCCTTAACCAGGTCGTCCTAGTCAGAGATCTGCGTAGGAGGCAGGTGCTCTAGCCAGGCCTGGGCAGCATCGGAGAGGAAAAGGGGGAGGTTGCGGATGATGAGGTTGTCGTCATCCGCCCCTCCCAACTGGCATGCCAGCCGGTAGTCCGCAAGCCACAACTCTAGCCTTGTCTCCCCCGAGTACTTGGTGATGGTAGTCGGGGCTCGGAACCGGGCCAGGAACGGCGCTCGTCGTATGGCACGGCTGAAGACTCGCGGACCTGGTGGCTCGGGCGAGGGACTCTGATCCTCCTCACTGTCGTAGCGTCCTTCGCGCCTAGGATGGTAGCCTCGGCGCATCTTCTCCTCGATGCGGGCTCGACGGTCGCGGCGATGTTGCTCGGCACCGAGTCGATCCGGGGCTGTAGGCGTCCCGTCCCGTGTGCGCTCGGTGTGGACCGAGGCCTCCCGCATGCGTTGGGAGGGCGCTGCGTGATGCTCCGAGAGGTCTCCTCGTCTCCGAGAGGCAGAGCTCTCGGCTTGTCGGACAACGGCGTCTTCCAGGAGGCCCTTGAGCTCGCCCTGGATACATCGCCCTTCGGTGGTGGTTGGCTCCGGCATTGTCCGAAGCAACATTGCTGCTGCGGCTAGGCTTTGGCCGGCCCCGTTGAAGGGCGGGGGCGGCATCGCCATGGCATCGTCAACAATGCGGCGCTGGACGTCCTGGGCCCGATGACGCGCTCCTCCAGCGAGTGCCTGGCCTGCCCACTCCTGCTCGATGTTTTTCCAGAGCTACACAAGTCGCCCCGCTTCTTCGTCGAGCTTGGCCTGCATCTCACGAAGTTGCTCAAGTTGTGTGTCCTGACCCCCCGCAGAGACTTGGACCACAGCTAGCTCTCGCGGGATCTAAACGCGAGACGCAGGTGCAAGGGCGCCGTCACTTCCTGGCATGCCAAGGTGGTTTTCTCCATCGTGATCCTCCTGATCGATGTGGTAGCACTCGCGAGTTGGGTCGCAACCCTCATCGTCAAGGCTGTGACCATGTAAGTGCAATCAACCCTAATTGAGGGTTTTGGTGATTAAATGACAAAACAAACAGAGATTCTGACAAGTTTGCTCCTAGCATGTACACAGTAATTCTACAGACAGGAGAAGCACAGATCTTATGAGCATAAAAATGTAAACACAGCGGATTTAAAATTCTACATCAAATGGTGTGCTCCAAGTGCTTGGAAACAACGGCAGTACTCTTTGTATAATTCTTGAGTTATAGGATTCGTCGTTCAATTAAGAGGGATCTGCAATGGTTAAGTGTTGGGGACTTGTTCTCAAATGCTATGAATTAAGAACAAGGCAACATAAAAAATGTTAAATGTTAATGCCCTTCGTCCGCTGAAGCATTATCTCCCCAAGGATTTAATGAACTCCGGACGAAGGTTACGGACAAAATATCACGAAGGTCATACCCTCGTGATTAAACTTATATAATAATGTAAAATGAAGTATAATATGTAAAACATATGTCAGAAACAGATAACATTATTCGTATATTTCATTATATGGATCTGAATATCAAAACATGATATTAGGGTACGTTTATACCTTTTCCTTGACGGAAAACAATAATTCCAGTGTGGTGCGTCAGCAATTACAGGAATCCGTGAACAGTAAAGGAATACTGTTCACTATTTATAGGCACAGGACACAGCCTATGAAGAATTACAATCATGCCCCTCATAAAAGTTTACAACAATGACTCAGACCCCTATGAGCTAAAAGGTCATTCCATCTTTAAGTCGGTTCGACCCTTCATCTTCGGATATGTTATAATACCGAAGCTTCATGAATGATGCCTTCGGCGTCACGTACAAGCGGCTTCAGCCGAAGCTGTTTCTTTCTGCAGGACCTTCGGCGACGAAGCGTGGTCCCAACAGTAGCCCCTTCACGGTGCTAGATCGTTTTTTGTAACGAGCTTGATCCGTGAAAAGAGTCTCTTAGGCTTCAGGAAGCCGAAGGTCCGAAAAACACCTTCCCTGAGCTCGTTGTCGAGAAACGATACAATTTTCGAGCGCGTAGTGATTCCACCATGCGGGTTCACTTCTGGTTTTTGCGGTCCACCGTTCAGTGGGTGCGAGCAATCGTTTGCTTGGTGTAAAAATCCTGACGATTCACCTTCCTTCCTGCAACACTATATAAACAGACGGGTAGGTGTGAAGTTACCACAGCATTCATTCCTACTGCACTGTTTTGCTGCCAAAATTTTTAACCATAGCCGAAGCTTGACTTTCGCATTCGAACGAAGCTCTAGTTTGGCTTCTGCTTCGTCAGAAGAAGGGCTTCGGGAAAGAGGTTATTAATTTCTGAGCAATTTTCAAGGTACTCAAAATCAAATGGCCAGAGTGCGCTCTATTGCTAGGGTTGAGCGCGAAGGAGACGAAGCCGAAGCTGCGGAAACTGTCCCTATCTCAGAAGCGATGAGGCGAAGTGGATTGGTGACATCGGAGATCACCCCTGCTGCCGAAGCAGGACAAGCAGATATCGAAGAAACTGATTCTGAAGATGATCACACTATTGCAATACCAAGCAAGCCTAGCCGCCTGGACTTCGGAAAGTCAACAATCTCCAAGGCTGATTTCCCGAAGATGGTAAAATCGGGCTACTTTAGCGAAGATGAGAAGAAGCTGATTCGCTTCGGAGGAGAGGAAACTACCCCGAGGCCAGAGAAGGATGAAATAGTGATTTTCAAGAGTTTCCTCAAAGCTGGTTTGAGATTTCCTTTGAATAGGATGATTGCCGATGTGCTAAGAAAGTTTGGTATCTATTTTCATCAATTAACTCCTAATGCTATTGTTAGGCTTAGTGATTATATTTGGGCTCTCCGAAGCCAGGGGTGGAGCCATTTGCCGAAGGTTTCTGCCGGGTACACGAGCTACATTATCAAACTAAGGCCAGAAAAGATGGGTTACATGAAAATTTTGGTTGTTATAATTTTGCTTATCGGAAGACTACGAAGTTTCCTGTAATTAGCTATCGAAGCAAGTGGCCGGTAGGCTGGAAGTCAGAATGGTTCTACGTCAAAGTTGACGATGACAAGGAGAAGCTAGTACAGAGCCCGCTTGAATTGATATTCGGAGAGACCAGACCCCACTGCAATATGACACCAGAAGGTCCAACTCAAATCGCGTTGGCTGAATTTAGGATTATTGCTGAGCACATTGGCACTAGAGATCTTGTGCAGGAATTTCTGTCGTTCAAAATATTTCCAACTATGAAAGAATGGGCTATGCCGAAGCTCAAAAAAGAGAAGAAAGAAGGAGAACTTGTCCGCCTGCCCTACCATTATAAGTTCAAGAAATATTTTAAAGAACCCTGCCAAAAATGGTTCGAAACAATTGATGTAATGAGTACTGAAATTCTTGGAAATTATTCTAAAAAAGAAGATCAATTGATGACAGCAGCTTTCGACACCCGGCCGAAACGAAGGCTGAATAGAGTGCTTGATGCTATAGGTTTTGAATACCCTGACTACGAGCGGCTAGACAAGGGTGCCAAAGGGCAAAAAAGAAAACGAGTGGTCAGCGTTTTAACTAAAGACGACGAAGATCAACTAGAAAAGAAGAAAGAAAAACTTGAGCCGAAAGCAATTGCTCCAAGAAAGAGAAAAACTGCGTCTCCGAAGCCTGCATCACCGAAGCCAGCATCTCCAGAACCAGAGATATTGGCCCGAGATGAAGAAGTGTCTGTGGCACCTTCTGCTGCCGAAGTGGAAGAAATTTTGAAGGTAATGACTGAATCTTTGCCTGTCAAGCTAAGTCCGCTGGCACCGGAACTGACAAAGTTTTTTCAAAAGGACATAGAGACTTCGGCAGTAGAAAGTCCTGCGAAGCCAAAAAAACGAAGAATCATTCAAGTGACAGATGTGATCCATGGGACACCGTCACCGACATCGGTATCGAAAATTGTTGTTGCCAAGACCGCCGAAACCGCCAAAGGTGCTGCAGCCGAAGCTACCAGAGTAGAAACCCCCGAAGCTGAAACCGGCGGAGCCGAAACTGCCGGGGCCGAAGCCGGGGCTACAGAAGATCCGAACCTAGAAGAGACACTTGAAGTTATTGATAATATACTCCTGAAAATGGCTGAAGAAGAAGCTGCTGTAGTCGCGGCAAGCACAGCTACTGAAAAAGAGAAAAAAACAAGTTGAAGACGTTTTGGAAGGAGATTTTAAATTTCAAGATTTACTTGGACAAGAATTAACAGATGCTGAAAAAGAAGAGCTTAAAAAATATGCCGTATCCTGCGGATATAAGCCTGGGGCTATGCTATTTGGTGGAGTTAACGAAGGGAAACTGAGATGTCTTCGAAACCGCAGCGAGGCTAAAATTATTAGAACCCTCTCGAAAAGCATTGGCCTGCCGAAACTAGAAGCGGACCTCTGCCGCTACCAACGACACCATATCGCTGGAAGCCTGCTTTATGCTAATTTTAAGGTAAAAAATATTATTACCATTTTATTATTATTATTAATTTTTTAGGTCATTTTCTAATGAAGATTTTTTTGACAGAGTATACTATTAAGTAAGGTTCTAAAAATGCAACAAGATCTCGAAGAGGAGAAGAACAAGGTTATCATCAAAGATTTGGAAGAAAAAGTTGAAAATTACGAAGCTATTCTGAAAAAGAAGGACTTCGCCATCCAAGATTTTGAAATCATGGCTAAAGAGCACGAAGGTGCATTGGAAAAGAAGGACTTTGTTATTCAGTCTATGGAAGGCTCCTTGGCTGAAGTCCAAGCCGAGAATGATAGTTTAAAGAATGAATTGCTTAAACAATCAGAAAAATTTGAGCAGGAAAAGAAACACCTTGAAACAAGTCTTAAAACTGAGATGGATAAAAATTCAAATCTGCAAACATCCTTGAAAGAACTCCAAGAGAAATGCCTAAGCTTCGGCAGCCGATGCGTGCAGCGGCTGAAGGATGTGTTTCATTCTATCGGAGCCAGCTCTGAAAAATTTACACCTTCGGCTGCAAACCTGCCCAGCACATTAGAATATATTGAAGGTGAGGTTGATGCTCTTGACGAAGTTATTGGTGGGCACGCCGACTTCTGCGCCATGGTAGCTTCTCGGGGCACAGCTGCCGCTTTTCTGAAGGCCGGCTGCACGCATGGAAATATTGTAAATAGACCAAACTTCAGCTTATCAGTGTCAGATCTGATAGATATCCCAAGCCTGGCCCGAAGCATTGGAAATAGATTCATGACCCAGATCTGGGTAAATGGGGGCGAAAAATGGTAGGTGACGAAGCTCGAAGTCATCTTAAGCCGGTAAAAAACTTATATTTGTTACTTTTACCTTCTCCTTGGAATTTGCACCTGTCTTACTCTGATCTTTGATATACGCAGGATGACGAAGCTGAAATATGACGAAGCTGAAGTTTTGACGAAATCTAGCCTGAAGCTTGATAGTTGCTTCACCATACTTTCCTGCAAAAATTCTGGAGAGACTTTTGTAATATAATTAAGGAACAACTCATGTAAATTTGTACATACCTTGTAATATATTTTGTTTCCGTTATCTTGAACCAATCTGCTTTGCTGTGGATGAAACTCCTCTTTTGAGCCGAAGGCGAAAAACACCTTCCCTTCTTTTCGTACACAACGAAGCATAAATTTTTTTCCTTCGAAGTCTTTTCTCATTGCCAAAGCACCTGTCTTTTTCGTGTGGTATGATGATGATTCTATATATGTCTAAATGAATGTTTATGAATGCAAATGACATGATGGAATGTATTGTGCAAATGAATATTGAGACACATGTCCAAAAATCATGATCACAACCCTTTCATCCCGTTAGGAATGATTCGAATCTTTTTGCCGTTTACTTTTCGGCTTCACCGTTTACTTTTCGGTGTATCAGCGTTGACTTTTCGCTGTAAGCCTCCCTTGGGAGCTTCTTTGCCTTTTACTTTCAGTGGAATCAGCGTTGACTTTTCGCTGTAAGCTCTGCATTCCCTTAGGAACGACTTTTGAGCTTTTCCCTGATTTCTTTTCTTTTTCCTTTGCATTTACATTTACATCTTTGGGGGATATCATTCTTATAGAATTGAAATAAGGAAAATTACATGTTGTGGCCCCATTAAAAACCTTTCTCCCCCTTTGGAAAGGAAAAGGGTGCCAGAAAAAAGGAATAGAAAAAATTACATCAAGCTAAACATAATATCGCCGAAGCTCATCCGCGTTCCACGATCTAGGGATGTCGTTGCCGTCCATATCCTTTAATCTGTAGGAACCAGGTCTTGACAAAGATACTACCAAGAAAGGGCCTTCCCACTTCAGCTGTAGTTTGCCTACTGTGTCTGGGTTGGCCACTCTCCGAAGCACCAAATGTCCTGGCTTGATGTTCTTCAACCGAACCTTTCTGTCACGCCATTTTATTGTTTCGGCTTGGTATTTATTGATGTTTTCCATAGCCTGAAGCCTGATCCCCTCTATAGCATCCTTTTCCATAGAGCAATCAGCTTCATTTTCGCCTTCTGCCGAAGCTATTGTTGTTATAGATCCTGCTTTGGCTTCTTCCGGTGTTATTGCTTCGTCGCCGAACAATAGTTTAAATGGCGTAAAGCCTGTTGATCTTGACACTGTTGTGTTATGGCTCCACACCACTTTGATTAATTCTTCTGGCCACTTTCCCCTGGGCTGATTGAAGATTGACTTCATTATTCCTGTCATTATGATCCCATTGGCTCTTTCGACTAGTCCATTTGATTCTGGATGCTGAACTGATGCAAAATGGATCTTCGTGCCAATTTGGTCACAAAACTCTTTGAAAACATCGGAGTCAAACTGCGTTCCATTGTCCACAGTAATGGCCTTCGGCACTCCGAAGCGACAAACAATGTTTTGCCAGAAAAATTTTTGGACGGTGACCGAAGTTATTGTGGCTAAAGGCTTTGCCTCAATCCACTTAGAAAAATATTCCACTGCCACTACAACATATCTTAAATTTCCTTGTGCTGGTGGTAGCGGACCTAACAAATCAAGGCCCCACCTTTGTAACGGCCAAGTGGGTTGTATTAACTGAGTTAGAGACGAAGGTTGTTTTTGATCTCTTGCACATTTCTGACAACCTTCGCACTTTTGCACTAGTTCCGCTGCATCCGAAGCTGCTTTTGGCCAATAAAATCCTTGGCAAAAAACTTTTCCCAACAAAGGCCTAGATCCGATATGAGATCCACACAGGCCTGCATGTATTTCCTTCATCAATTCTATACCTTCGGCTCTGGACAAACACTTGAGTAACGGGGAACAGACCCCACGCTTATATAATTCCCCTTCTATAATAACATATGGTCGAGCTCTTGCTTCTATCCTTCTGTTGTAAGCTTCGTCATCCGAAAGAAAATTACCCTGAAGGAAAGAGATGATTTCAGTTCTCCAATCTTCACTATAGACAGGGGATATGTTGAGGACCGCTCTTTCAAGAAGCTCAACCGAAGGTGCTTTTATTGTTTCAAAAAATACATCCGAAGGTAAAGGCAGCCCCTGTGCCGCTGACTTGGCTAACAGATCAGCATATTCATTTTCTACGCGAGGAATATTTTTGACAGAGAATCCTTCAAAGGAAGCCTCAATCCTTCGGACTGTATCTAGATATTTTTCAAGCTTCGGATCTCTTGCTTTATAGCTCTTGTCAATATGACCAGAAATAACTTGGGAGTCAGTTTTAAGAATAGCCCTTCTGATCCCCATTGCCTTTAATTTCCGAAGACCCAAGAACAGAGCTTCGTACTCAGCAATATTATTTGTGCAACTGAAATCAAGTCTTGCCGCATAACAAGTTCTAACTTTGGAAGGTGAAACCAACACAGCAGCTGCTCCTACTCCGAAGGTTCTCCAAGACCCATCGCAGAACATTGTCCATGCTTCGGCATCTTTATTCATTTCTTCTTCCTGAGCTCCTGGCGTCCAGTCAGCAATGAAGTCTGCCAACGCTTGAGACTGAATCGAAGATCTATGGACATAATCAATACAAAATTCATTGAGCTCTGCAGCCCATTTTCCAATCCTTCCAGTAGCTTCTCGGTTTCTTATAATATCCTTCAAAGGTTGTGAAGAAGGAACAATTATGTTGTAAGCTTGAAAATAATGCCGAAGCTTCCTGGAGGCCATCAAAACAGCATACAATACCTTCTCCAATTCTGTATAATTTTTCTTTGATAAACTAAGAACTTCGGACACAAAGTATATTGGGGCCTGCTTTTTTACTTGGCCTTCAAGCTTCTCTTGAACAAGCGCTGCACTTACCGCTGAGTGCGAAGCTGCCACATATAATAACAAAGGAGCCCCTGGCGTTGGTGGAGTTAATGTTGTTAGATCTATTAAATATTGCTTCAGCTCTTCAAAGGCTTTCTGCTGGACTGGTCCCCACTGAAAAACTTCAGCTGACTTCAGCACTTCGAAAAATGGCAAATTTCTCTCTGCTGATCTGGATATGAATCTGTTGAGAGATGCTAGTCTTCCTGTCAATCTTTGAGCCCCTTTCTTCGTACTTGGTGGTTCCATTCGAAGGATAGCTTCGATTTTGTTTGGATTAGCCTCAATTCCTTTTGTTGAAACTAGGCAACCAAGAAATTTCCCCTTCTTCACTCCGAAGACACATTTTTCTGGGTTTAGCTTTAAACTAGCCTGTCTAAAATTAGCGAAGGTCTCCTGCAGATCAGCAATGTGATTATCTTGCTTCGTGCTTTTTACAATGATATCATCAACATAAGTTAGCACATTCCTGCCTATCTGAGAATGGAGAACCTTCGCTGTCATTCTGCTGAAGCTTCCTCCAGCATTCTTAAGCCCCTCAGGCATCCGAAGGTAACAATATGTTCCACTAGGGGTTATGAAGCTGGTCTTCGGTTCATCCTCCTTCTTCATCCAGATTTGATGATAGCTTGAATAACAATCCAATAGACTCATAAGCTCTGAAGAAGCTGCTGCATCAACCAAAGAATCTATCCTTGGCAATGGAAACTAGTCCTTCGGACAGGCCTTATTGAGATCAGTAAAATCGATACACATTCTCCATTTACCATTGGCCTTCTTCACCATAACAGTGTTAGCCAACCATTCTTGGTATTTTACCTATCTAATAACTCCAGCACTGAGGAGTCTTTTCACTTCATTCCGAGCACCTTCGGCCTTGTCATCAGACATCTTCCGAAGTCTCTGCTTTCTGGGTCTGAAAGATGGGTCAACATTGAGCGAGTGCTCAATAACATCCCTGTTAACTCCGCAAAAATCATTAGCTGACCAAGCAAAAACATCTTTATTGTTGAACAAAAACCGTATCAAGGTTTTCTCCTGTTCTTCGGACAATTGTGATCCCAATAGCACCTTCTGCTCTGCTATGTCCTCACATAAGAGCATGGGTTTCGGCTGATCAGCCGAAGCAGCTTTTTCCCTTCTGAACTTGTACTGCTCACAAGCTTCAGCTCCATCTATGTTATGGATCGCTTTTGAATCTGTCCAATTTCCTTCGGCCCTTCTGGCAGCTTCCTGACTTCCATGAATAGCGATGGGCCCTTGGTCCGAAGGTATCTTCATGCAAAGGTAAGCTGGATGAAGAATTGCTTCGAAGGCATTGAGAGTACCACGACCAATGATAGCATTGTAAGGATACTCCATGTCAACAATGTCAAACACAATTTGCTCAGTCCTTGTATTGTTAACAAACCCGAAGGTTACTGGCATGGTGATCTTTCCAAGTGCTACAATTTGTCGTCCTCCGAAGCCACAAAGAGGGTGCGTAGCATCATGGATCTTGTCTTCGGGCTCTTGCATTTGTCTGAAAGCTTTAGCAAATATGATATCAGCTGCGCTGCCTGTATCAACCAGAACATTATGGACCAGAAATCCTTTGATCACACAAGAGATAACCATAGCATCATTGTGTGGGTAATCCTTGAGTTGAAGATCCTCTTGGGAGAAGGTAATTGGAATGTGAGACCATCTTGACTTGATGAAGGGTCCTTGCACCCCGACATGCTGTACCCTTCTCTGTGCTTCCTTCTTCTGCTTCTTGTTGGCTGGCTCTGAGCATGAACCGCCTGTTATCAGGAGTACCAGCTTCGGGGCCGAAACAGCTCCAGGTTGATCATTGAACGAAGCCATCAGCTCAAAAAAGTGGAAGTGTGTTGACCGGAGGTGGGCGCCAATGTTGGGGACTTGTTCTCAAATGCTATGAATTAAGAACAAGGCAACATAAAAAATGTTAAATGTTAATGCCCTTCGTCCGCTGAAGCATTATCTCCCTAAGGATTTAATGAACTCCGGACGAAGGTTACGGACAAAATATCACGAAGGTCATACCCTCGTGATTAAACTTATATAATAATGTAAAATGAAGTATAATATGTAAAACATATGTCAGAAACAGATAACATTATTCGTGTATTTCATTATATGGATCTGAATATCAAAACATGATATTAGGGTACGTTTATACCTTTTCCTTGACGGAAAACAATAATTCCAGTGTGGTGCGTCAGCAATTACAGGAATCCGTGAATAGTAAAGGAATACTGTTCACTATTTATAGGTACAGGACACAGCCTGTGAAGAATTACAATCATGCCCCTCATAAAAGTTTACAACAATGACTCAGACCCCTATGAGCTAAAAGGTCATTCCATCTTTAAGTTGGTTCGACCCTTCATCTTCGGATATGTTATAATACCGAAGCTTCATGAATGATGCCTTCGGCGTCACGTACAAGCGGCTTCAGCCGAAGCTGTTTCTTTCTGCAGGACCTTCGGCGACGAAGCGTGGTCCCAGCATTAAGTAAGTTATGCAATGAGCCAAGTTCAAAATCCTTCAAAATCATTTTAGAGAACACTTTTCCAGATCATGAATGCCTTGAGAAAAACCATTTTTCACTTCCCACAAAAGTTCCACCTTTGTTCACTTGAAAATGTTCAAAACTTGCTTTTCAGCCTTGGAAACCGGTTCAACTGGACCTGAAACCGGTTCAACCGGTTTCGGAACTGTTCCTCTACCATCCCTGCTCTGACCTGTCTGACAGTCAGAGCTATCAGAAAAGTCGTTGCAGATACTTTTGGGAAACCGATTCAACCAGATTTTTTCCCGGCTCAACCGGTTTTAAATCCGATCGAGTCTCTGGCTGAGTAGGTTAGTGGACCGGGATCTTCCTGGTGGAAACCGGTTCAACCGGTCTGTAAACCGGTTCAACCAGTTTTTGCCCCTTTTCTCCCAACGGCTGCTAGCTTTTGGGGGATCCTTTATATACCCCCCACACTCTCTCTCTTATTAACTTCTGCCTCTCCCACGAAATCTTGGCTGACCAAACTCTCAACAAGTGCATTCATTTCACCTCTCACACCCGCAATCGCATCTCCTTCAATCGCTTGAAGGATCCTTAGTGTGAGGTGAACTCGATCTAACATGCTGTCATTTTCATCTCGATTCTCCTATTCTCTTTGTTCTTGAGCTCGTTGCAAACTTGACCTTGTGCGGATTTGTTACTCTTGGAACCTTGTGTTCCTTGACGGTTAGAGGTTGCTTGGGAGTCTCCAAATTTGTGGACGACCCCAAGAAGTTTGTATCACCCGCTCTTTGAGCATATTTGAGAAGAGATTGCCTTGACCTTTGTGGTCGGCTTGTGGAGGATTAGAGTTGGAAAGACCTGACCCTTTGTGGGCTCCTCAACAAGGAGTAGGACACCTTTGTGGTGGTTGCCGAACCTCGGGTTATATCGCGTGTTCTAGTGTGTTCTTGTTATGCACTTTAAATTTGTTGGTTGGTTCATATTATCTATTCGAGTAGATTTTGTGTAGGGCAAGTCATTAGCAAAATTCTTCACTACTTCGTCATATTTGTTTAACAGATTATCTAACCTAGTTGAGCAGGTTCAAACTTGTTCAGTTGTAATCAAAATCAACTGAACCGGTTTGCACCAGTGCAACTTTAATTTGATCTATCTCAAAGTTTTTAGTGAAAAAATTCAAGTGTAGCCTATTCACCCCCCCCCCTTCTAGGCTACTTTCAATTGGTATCAGAGCCTCGTACCTCGTTTTTGCGCTTAACCGCGTGAGGAAACAATTATGTCTACTCAACGGGACCATGTGGATCCTATCCTCGAGGAAATCCCCGTCATATCCTCCGGCGAGGAAGTGGACCCTAAGGTCCTCGACCTCGCCATGAAGATTGCCGAGAAGATGTTCCTCAAGATGAAAGAGGAAGATGCTAAGAAAAAGGCGGAAGAAGAAGAATCAAGAAGAAAGGCCAAAGAAGATAAAGGTAAGGGAAAATTTGAATACAATGATGACTTGGTAGATCTTTTGGTGTCAAAGGTGTTGAACAAGGTAAGTATCACCACCGAAGGATCATCCACCAAAAGTAAAGGTAACGAATTCAGTAAAGTTCAATTTGATTACTCTAGAAATTTTATCCCCAACTTCTCTTCCGCCCCACTTGGAAAGTTACCAACTCTTAGTGAGTTGAACTATGACGAGTGGGCTGACAAGATGAAGTCGCATTTAATCGCTGTACATCCTAGTCTTTGGGAGATTGTCAATGTAGGTATGTATAAGCCCGCCCAAGGAGAAGAGATGACTCTGGAAATGATGCAAGAGGTTCACCGCAATGCTCAAGCAGTGAGCATAATTAAAGGAAGTCTTTGTCCGAAAGAATACCAAAAAGTTCAAGGAAGAGAAGATGCCCATGACATTTGGAATATTCTTAAAATGTCACATGAAGGAGATCCCAAAGCTAAGAGACATAGAATTGAAGCTTTGGAGAGTGAGCTTGCTAGATATGATTGGACTAAGGGTGAGTCGCTTCAATCACTCTTTGATCGGTTGATGGTGTTAGTAAAGAAAATAAGAGTGCTTGGAAGTGAAGATTGGAGTGACTCCAAGGTCACAAGACTATTCATGAGAGCATACAAAGAAAAGGACAAGAGTCTAGCAAGGATGATAAGGGACCGTGATGACTATGAGGAAATGACGCCTCATCAATTATTTGCAAAGATTCAACAACATGAATCCGAAGAAGCCCCAATCAAGACAAGAGACTCTCATGCCTTGATCACAAATGAACAAGACACACCCAAGAAGAACAAAGACCAAAAGGCAAAGAAAGTGGTCGAGACATCAAGTGATGAAGATAGCTCAAGTGATGAAGACACAGCTATGTTCATCAAAACATTCAAGAAATTTGTAAGGAAAAATGACAAGTTTCAAAGGAAAGGAAAGAAGAGGGCATGCTATGAATGTGGCCAAACCGGTCATTTCATAGCGGATTGTCCTAACAAAAAGGAACAAGAAGCCAAGAAGGAATACAAGAAGGACAAGTTCAAAAAGGGAGGCAAGACCAAGGGACATTTCAAGAAGAAGAAATATGGTCAATCCCATATTGGTGAAGAATGGAACTCCGATGAAGAGAGTTCTAGCTCCGAAGAAGAGGAAGTAGTGGCAAACGTTGCCATCCAATCTACTTCAAGCTCGCGACTCTTCACCAACCTACAAGACGACTCCTACACTCCAACTTGCCTCATGGCAAAAGGAGATAAGGTAACTTTATTTAGTAATGATTTTCCAAATGATGATGATGATGAACAAATTGCCATGAAGAATAAAATGATTAAAGAATTTGGCTTGAATGGATATAATGTTATCACCAAATTAATGGAGAAGCTAGATAAAAGAAAAGCAACTCTTGTTGCTCAAGAAGACTTGCTTATCCTTGAAAAGGAAAGAAACCTATAGCTTCAAGAATTGCTACTCAATAAAGATGAAATGCTAGATGCCTTGACTAAGGAAGTATCTTTAGTCAAGATAACTATAGAGGATAAAGAAAAAGAAGTAATCAATATGAAAACCTCTATAGCTAATCTTGCAAATGAAAAGGATGCACTTGAATCAAGCATGCTAAGCTTGAATGTCCAAAATCAAGAACTTCAAGTGCAACTTGAAAATTGCAAGAACATCAATGCCTCATCTTTATTGATTGAATCTAAGTCTAGCTCCTCAAATAATACCTTTTGCAAACATTGTGCCTCGGCAGCCTGGCTCCAAGATTGGTCCCGCTCGTCAATGGCCTGGCCAAGATCCAGCTGCCGCTGCTGCGCCTCCATCCGTGCCAACGTCGCCTCTGCCCGCGCTGCCGCTGCCTCCGCCTTCAGATCATCACAGAGCAGCCGAAGGTCCGCCATCTCGGTGCTCTGTTGGGCAAGGCGCTCATTAGCTTTGGCAAACGCAGCCCTCTGGGACCGTAGCGAACCCCAGATGCCGCTCTCGCGATGGATGAACAGTGACTTGGCGGTCCTCACATCTGCCAATTCCTGAGCAAGGAAAACAAGGTATTTCAAAGAATGCCCTAGCCACGCAAGGTATGTGTCACACCCGGCTTTAAGGGACAAAGCCAGGTGCATCTCATACATGCGCCAAGAAGACAACATATATAATAACAGAGTGTATAGAGATAAATGTCACAATAACATCAGAGTATTATTACATAGCGGAAGACTTATTACAAAATAAAAGATAAATATAAAACGAACTAAGGATCGTTGGCGCCAATGTCAACTGAGAAACGCCACCTAGATCGGATCAAACTCCTCGCCTTGTAGCTCCTCCTGAACCACCTGTTCTTCTCCTGTGGGGGGGGGGGGTGTGAGACAGCAAGGGTGAGCTCACACATGTTCATCGCTCAACAAGTTGTGGGGAATAATGTGGCATGAACTCACCAAAGGTGGGAGATCATGAAGTGTAAGGCTGATCAACAATAGAGGTTAAAGCTGAGCATTGCTTTTAAGTAGTTGGTCAAATTTTATTAGCAGTTACTAAGTGTAAGTGAATACCAAACCATAATAAAATAATAGAACAAAATTAATAACAGATCCCATGCAAATGCAAATGAAAAATTGAGTTTAGGTTCCATAATTTAATCATCGGAGAGTCCTGAGCCGCTCTTGACCGTGAGCTCGGCTAGTATACCAGTTTTACACTCTGCAGAGGTTGTACCCTTTACCCACAAGTCGTGTTTCCCATGTCGCCAGGGTTAGCTAGGCCCTTAGACACTACCAAGGTGAATGGCTAGGGATCCACTACGAGGCTTTTACAAAGTTCCACTAGCTTCCGAAAACCCGCTACAGTTTATAGGAAGTTCCAATGCAGGGTTCTCGTCTGACCGCCATCGCAGCAAAATCAAACAAGGACCTCCCTACACTGACCACTCCCCTACTGCCCTTGCCCCTTTCGGGTAAGGTAGTCTTCCACTAGCTTTCCTAATTAGTCAGCCAAGGGGTCCCATTCCTCCCTTGTGGTGGCACGTGGTTCTCAAGTTAAGCTCCATGTTCCAATTAACAATAATATAATGATCTTGTCATGAACATAAATAAATAACATAATAACTGGAACATGGATATAATAAATGATTATCCCAAAACCATATAAAGCAATAGCAAAAACTACCCATGTAATTCAGGGGTAAACAAGGTAAACAGGATAGACAGACTAGGGAAACCTATTGGGTCCCATCAAAATTAAACCTATGCATGGTAAATGATTATAAAGAACATTATTGGGTAACAAAGTGAATCAAGGGCACAACTTGCCTTCAATGAGCTCCTGCTCAGCTACTTCAACCTGCTGCTCACCAGGATCCTCGGTCACGGGCTTTTCTACTCGCCACAATACAAACAAGCACAGTGCATATAGAGAAATTAACATTACACCAAACATATATACAAAATACACAGTAATAATCTACGCATTAAAATAAAATTCTAGGAACAGGAATCATAATTTTTGGAGTTATAGAGTTTAAGTTATAAATTTTCAAAGGTTTCATGTGTTTTAAATAGGGTTAAGTGAGAAATAAATTTTCTTACTGTTTTCATGCCAAAACAGAGACTCTAGGTGATAGAGAATAATTTTACAAAGTTTTAGAAACTGGAATGGGTAATTTTGGATATCATATGAATTTTCTATGAATTTTATAAGTTCTAGTATTTATTTTTGCATTAAAAATAAATTCCTATTTCATTTTCCCTGATTTTTCTAATTTCCTGGACTGGGCGCAATATTTATAGAAACACAGGGACTTCTGCGAAAAACGTCCTAAGACTCAGAACCACATCCATACGGACGGCGGGTTAAATCCTTGAAAGGTTGAGGACTCTTTTGAAAGACTGCCAGAGCCGAAGGGGTATGAGTTAACTAGAACCGTTGGATTTAAAGGATACGGTCCAGATCAGATCAAGCGTGGATAAAATAGAAACTAGATCGTAGCCATTGGATCCCTGTCTACGGTCCGGATTTAAAATACCCAGACCCGCTCGCACCCGTCGAATCATAGATCTACGGTCACGATTCTATTGATCGAAGGGGTAGTTGTTGACCTAATCTGCATCGTCCAAACTGGATCTAACGGTCCCGGCCACACTATTGCGCAGCTTTCATCCGAGCCGCCCATCCCGAGATCCACGGCTCCAGCACCCATCGTCTCCAACCCGCCCAGACACGGCGGTGGCCGCAACATCACGACGGCGCCGTCGCTGGCGCTTGGACCAAACCCCACTTTTCGTGCCTAATCCCAAATCCAAACGCGGTAAAACATAGTGGTGACCTTAAGGATTTGCCAACAAGTAATCCTACTGAGAATCCGGGTTTGGTACACCCTAGCCATGGCGTGCGGCGGAAACGCAGGTCTGGCGACAAATTCCGTCCCGTGGTTTGGGGTGAGCACGAGACCGACCTGGCGGAACACGATCAAGAGTTGGAGGGGAGCGCGAAGGACTCGAATCTCACCGGCGGCTGACTCGCAGATACCCAAGCTCCAGTACGCGGCGTGCCCGCGGAGGATTCCCCGCGTCGGTGCACCGCCCAGGGCGCAACGCCGGTGCTCCACAACACAACGAGCCCACCGCCAGATATGGGACGCAATATGATGACCACGGTGGCTTGCTATGTGGCAATGCTTTCTTCTCCAATCGCTTAACACCCCGGCGGCGCGAGAGGGAAAACTGGGCAACCAGCGCCCTTATCCAGTCTAAATAGCCTAGGCTCCACCATTAGCAGAAGTGGCGATTTCGTCTGCAGCCGCCGAGCGCATGGAAAGGTCAAGGTGCCCGAGAAGCGCGCCGGAGTTCTCGGCGAGGTCGTCGCGCTCGCCCAGGAGTTCCGTTGAGAAGGGGGAAGAGAACAGCGGCTCTGGGTCACGAGCACGCTGCCCGCGTGTGTCTGTGGAACGGGGCCCACCCATTCGGTCTCCCATCTCCAGTAGAGCGCAGACGCGTACGAAGTTGGGGCGCGGGCCCGCTGTTAGCGGATGAGGGGAGAGGCGCACTGGGCCGAGCGGTAGGATACAGCCCAGGTGCAGTTTTCCCTTTTTTTTCTTCTTTTTGTTTTATTTTCTGCTTTCTTTTGAATCTCAAATTTGAATTTGTTTCTTGTTATGAGGTTCAACTTTGAATCAATTATATAAATTCAAATCTTGATGTAGGAACAATATATTATATATATTTTTATGCCATTTTTAGTCTCATAGTATTTTCTTTCTTCTTTTCCAAACTCTATAATTTCTTTTAGGATTTAATTTCCCATTAACATATTTCTTTTTACATTACTATAATATTGTCACAAAAATGCACACAAAAATAAAATCCCAGCATGATGCATATTTTAGTAGCTTTTATCTTATTAGTTATTTGTTTTTACATAGGGTGTTCACATGTGATGATGCATAAAGGTAACACATATATAAAGGAAATAACTTCTTTTTTTTATATATTATTTCTTACAAATTACAAGTTGGGTATTACAAATCCTACCCCCCTTAAAAATAATCTCGTCCTCGAGATTTAAGAAGAACTAGGGAAAAGATGGGGAAAATCTATGAAACTTTTCTTCTCTTTCCCATGATGCTTCATCTTCTCCTTGGTGACTCCATTGCACTTTGCACATCTTTATCACTTTATTCCTTGTAATTCAAGTCAAGGTGTCAAGAATCTTGATTGGGTACTCCGTGTAAGTCAAATCACTCCGAACACTGAGCTCTTCCATTGGTAACTGTTCCTTAGGGACACGGAGACACTTCTTAAGTTGAGACACATGGAATACATTATGCACATCACATAGATTATTAGGTAACTTGAGTTGGTTTGCTATCTCCCCAACTCGCCTAAAAATCAAGAATGGTCCAATATAGCGAGGGGACAGTTTTCCCTTAACTTTGAATCTTCTCATACCCCGGAGTGGTGACACCTTCAAATAGACATAATCTCCCTCTTTAAACTCAAGCAGTCTTCTCTGGGTATCAGCATAGCTTTTCTGCCTGGATTGTGCAGTTCTCAAATTCTCCCTTATTTGTTGAACTTGTTCCTCTGCTTCTTGTATAATCTCAGGCCCAAACAACTGCCTTTCACCAGTTTGATCCCAATACAATGGGGTCCTGCATTCCCTGCCATACAAAGTCTCGAACAGTGACATCTTCAGACTGGCCTGATAGCTATTATTGTAAGAGAACTCCGCATACGACAAACTCTTATCCCAACTTCCACCATGCTTAAGAGCACAAGCTCTTAACATATCTTCCAGCACTTGGCTAGTCCTTTCTGTCTGTCCCTCAGTTTGGGGATGGTAGGCCAAACTAAACTTCAAATTAGTATCCAAATTCTCATGAAAGCTTTTCCAAAGTCTGGAGGTAAACTGTGATCCTCTATCCCAAAATGATCTTCTTCTGTACTCCATGTAAACACACAATCCGAGCCATATATAACTCTTCTAGTTGAGAGCCCTTATAAGTAGTCTTGACCAGAATGAAATGAGCCACTTTGGCCAGTCTCTCCACAATAACCCATATAGAATCATATCCTTTCGAGGTGCGAGGCAATCTGGTAATGAAGTCCTTACCAATCTCTTCCCACTTCCATTCGGGTATCTTCAGTGGATGCAGTAGTCCAGCTGGCCTCTGGTGTTCAGCCTTAACTCTTTAACACACATTGCACATAGCCACATGTGCAGCTACATCTCTCTTCAGTCCATACCACCAGAACTTCTCCTTCAAATCCTGATACATCTTGGTACTACCAGGATGAATAGAATAATCCAAGTCACAGGCTTCCTTTAAAATAGTCTCACAAAGGCTTTCAATCTTATGGACTCATATCTGATCCTTGAACCATACGGTGCCTTGCGCATCTTCCATGAATTCTGGATCTCGACCTTCAGTAATCAGATCCCTAATCTCTTGTATCTTAGCATTACCAATCTGCCCTTCTGTGGATTTCTTGCTCCAAGGTAGGTTCCAATTCAATAGTAACTCCTTCCGTATGTGTAACAATTCCCAGGTTGAGCCTCTCAAAATCTTTTGCTAATTCATCAGGTAGCTGGACAACGAAAGCGGAGTGAACATGCTCCTTCCGACTCAAGGCATCTGCAACCAAATTTGCCTTGCCGGGGTGATAGTGAATCTCCAAATCATAATCCTTAATGAGCTCCAACCAACGTCGTTGCCTAAGGTTGAGATCCTTCTGAGTGAATATGTACTTCAAACTCTTATGATCCGTGTATACTTGGCACTTAGTTCCCATGATGTAGTGTCTCCAAATCTTAAGTGCATGCACAACGGCAGCCAGTTCCAAGTCATGGGTGGGGTAGTTCAGTTCATGCTTCCGCAACTGACGAGATGCATAGGCGATCACATGTCCTTCTTGCATGAGCACACATCCAAGTCCTTGGCCACATGCATCACAATAAATGTCAAATCCCTTCTGTAGATCTAGCATAATCAATACTGGTGGCGACATTAATCTCTCCTTCAATTGATCAAAGCTCTCTTGGCATTTCTCATCCCACTTGAATTCTTTCCCTTTCTCCAAAAGCGAGGTCATAGGCTTGGCAATCTTAGAGAATCCTTCAATAAATCTCCGATAATAGCCTGCTAATCCCAAGAAACTCCGAATCTCAGTAACTATAGTGGGTACTCTCCACTCCATTATCTCCTTAACCTTAGCAGGATCCACTGTTATTCCTCCATTAGAAATAATATGTCCAAGGAATGGCACCTTGTCAATCCAAAACTTGCACTTGCTGAACTTAGCGTAGAGTTGATTATCTCGCAGCTTTTGTAGCACCAACCTTAGATGTTGTTCATGATCACTTTCATTCCTAGAATAGATCAAAATATCATCGATAAACACCACGACGAATCTATCCAAATACTCCATAAACACTTTGTTCATCAAATTCATGAAATAAGCCGGTGCATTGGTTAATCCAAATGACATAACAGTAAACTCATATAATCCATATCGGGTTGAGAAAGCCGTCTTAGGAATATCCGATGGTCTAATCTTCATCTGATGGTATCCCGATCGGAGATCAATCTTCGAGAATACCCTGGCTCCTCTCATCTGATCAAACAAATCCTCAATACGGGGTAATAGATACTTGTTCTTCACCGTGACATCATTAAGTGATCTATAGTCCACACACATCCGTTGCGGACCATCCTTCTTCTGTACAAATAGAACTGGTGCTCCCCAAGGTGAGGAACCCGAACGAATATACCCAGCCTCTTATAACTCCGTTAATTGTTTCTTAAGTTCCTTTATCTCCTCTATGGACATCCTGTATGGCCGTTTAGAATTAGGAGCAGTCCCAGGTAAGAGATCCATGACAAACTCAACTTCCCTATCTGGTGGCATCCCTGTTAACTCCTCTAGAAAGACATCCGGAAAATCCCTAACTGCACGGATGTTGTCACCCACAAACTTCTCATCTACTAAGAATGACGCTAGTCTGATGGTGGTAGTTACTGCAACTTCAACTTCAAATCTTTGTCCTTTGGAACTGGTGAGTTCTACGGTTCCCTTAGCACAGTATATACACTGCCTTTGCCTTTATTAACCATAACATACCAAGGATCACATCTATACTGCTCTCTTCTAACAGTATAGGGGTAGCCCATTTGGGTTAGAAACACAGGGTATGAAAGGAAGAATTGTAGACAAGGCGAGTAATTACGAGAAATGTTACTGCGGTTGATTTATTAGCTAAGTAGATTAGTGTGTTATCCACTAAAGCTAATACCTTATGATGGTACATGCTAAGATGCCCAACTATAATGTTGCAATCAATCAAAGAAGCAAATCAAGCATTTATCATCAGAACAATCAACCAACATTTTTTTAATAGAGAAAATAGTTTTGGTTTGGTCTTAGGCCTCCTATCTCTTAAAAATGTCATAGGGGTAGGGATTCCAAGGTGTGAAATCCATCTTGTCTTAGAATAGAAAAGGTAAGAATGATCAGAGTAGAACAGTAGAAGGTGAGACAGGATCAAGATGAGTGTAGAAAGAATCAGCGTAAGGTAAGTATAGAATGAATCAGAATAAGATAAGTAGATAAGGGTTTTGTCCATTTCTATCTAGGTTTCGTCCTACAGTCAACATTCCTCTGATACCACTTCTGTCACACCCGGCTTTAAGGGACAAAGCTAGGTGCATCTCATACATGCGCCAAGAAGACAACATATATAATAACAGAGTGTATAGAGATAAATGTCACAATAACATCAGAGTATTATTACATAGCGGAAGACTTATTACAAAATAAAAGATAAATATAAAACGAACTAAGGATCGTTGGCGCCAATGTCAACTGAGAAACGCCACCTAGATCGGATCAAACTCCTCGCCTTGTGGCTCCTCCTGAACCACCTGTTCTTCTCCTGTGGGGGGGTGTGAGACAGCAAGGGTGAGCTCACACATGTTCATCGCTCAACAAGTTGTGGGGAATAATGTGGCATGAACTCACCAAAGGTGGGAGATCATGAAGTGTAAGGCTGATCAACAATAGAGGTTAAAGCTGAGCATTGCTTTTAAGTAGTTGGTCAAATTTTATTAGCAGTTACTAAGTGTAAGTGAATACCAAACCATAATAAAATAATAGAACAAAATTAATAACAGATCCCATGCAAATGCAAATGACAAATTGAGTTTAGGTTCCATAATTTAATCATCGGAGAGTCCTGAGCCGCTCTTGACCGTGAGCTCGGCTAGTATACCAGTTTTACACTCTGCAGAGGTTGTACCCTTTACCCACAAGTCGTGTCTCCCATGTCACCAGGGTTAGCTAGGCCCTTAGACACTACCAAGGTGAATGGCTAGGGATCCACTACGAGGCCTTTACAAAGTTCCACTAGCTTCCGAAAACCCGCTACAGTTTATAGGAAGTTCCAATGCAGGGTTCTCGTCTGACCGCCATCGCAGCAAAATCAAACAAGGGCCTCCCTACACTGACCACTCCCCTACTGCCCTTGCCCCTTTCGGGTAAGGTAGTCTTCCACTAGCTTTCCTAATTAGTCAGCCAAGGGGTCCCATTCCTCCCTTGTGGTGGCACGTGGTTCTCAAGTTAAGCTCCATGTTCCAATTAACAATAATATAATGACCTTGTCATGAACATAAATAAATAACATAATAACTGGAACATGGATATAATAAATGATTATCCCAAAACCATATAAAGCAATAGCAAAAACTACCCATGTGATTCAGGGGTAAACAAGGTAAACAGGATAGACAGACTAGGGAAACCTATTGGGTCCCATCAAAATTAAACCTATGCATGGTAAATGATTATAAAGAACATTATTGGGTAACAAAAGTGAATCAAGGGCACAACTTGCCTTCAATGAGCTCCTGCTCAGCTACTTCAACCTGCTGCTCACCAGGATCCTCGGTCACGGGCTTTTCTACTCGCCACAATACAAACAAGCACAGTGCATATAGAGAAATTAACATTACACCAAACATATATACAAAATACACAGTAATAATCTACGCATTAAAATAAAATTCTAGGAACAGGAATCATAATTTTTGGAGTTATAGAGTTTAAGTTATAAATTTTCAAAGGTTTCATGTGTTTTAAATAGGGTTAAGTGAGAAATAAATTTTCTTACTGTTTTCATGCCAAAACAGAGACTCTAGGTGATAGAGAATAATTTTACAAAATTTTAGATACTGGAATGGGTAATTTTGGATATCATATGAATTTTCTATGAATTTTATAAGTTCTAGTATTTATTTTTGCATTAAAAATAAATTCCTATTTCATTTTCCCTGATTTTTCTTATTTCCTGGACTGGGTGCAATATTTACAGAAACACAGGGACTTCTGCGAGAAACGTCCTAAGACTCAGAACCACATCCATACGGACGGCGGGTTAAATCCTTGAAAGGTTGAGGACTCTTTTGAAAGACTGCCAGAGCCGAAGGGGTATGAGTTAACTAGAACCGTTGGATTTAAAGGATACAGTCCAGATCAGATCAAGCGTGGATAAAATAGAAACTAGATCGTAGCCATTGGATCCCTGTCTACGGTCCGGATTTAAAATACCCAGACCCGCTCGCACCCGTCGAATCATAGATCTACGGTCACGATTCTATTGATCGAAGGGGTAGTTGTTGACCTAATCTGTATCGTCCAAACTGGATCTAACGGTCCCGGCCACACTATTGCGCAGCTTTCATCCGAGCCGCCCATCCCGAGATCCACGGCTCCAGCACCCATCGTCTCCAACCCGCCCAGACACGGCGGCGGCCGCAACATCACGACGGCGCCGTCGCTGGTGCTTGGACCAAACCCCACTTTTCGTGCCTAATCCCAAATCCAAACGCGGTAAAACATAGTGGTGACCTTAAGGATTTGCCAACAAGTAATCCTACTGAGAATCCGGGTTCGGTACACCCTAGCCATGGCGTGCGGCGGAAACGCAGGTCTGGCGACAAATTCCGTCCCGTGGTTTGGGGTGAGCACGAGACCGACCTGGCGGAACACGATCAAGAGTTGGAGGGGAGCGCGAAGGACTCGAATCTCACCGGCGGCTGACTCGCAGATACCCAAGCTCCAGTACGCGGCGTGCCCGCGGAGGATTCCCCGCGTCGGTGCACCGCCCAGGGCGCAACGCCGGTGCTCCACAACACAACGAGCCCACCGCCAGATATGGGACGCAATATGATGACCACGGTGGCTTGCTATGTGGCAATGCTTTCTTCTCCAATCGCTTAACACCCCGGCGGCGCGAGAGGGAAAACTGGGCAACCAGCGCCCTTATCCGGTCTAAATAACCTAGGCTCCACCATTAGCAGAAGTGGCGATTTCGTCTGCAGCCGCCGAGCGCATGGAAAGGTCAAGGTGCCCGAGAAGCGCGCCGGAGTTCTCGGCGAGGTCGTCGCGCTCGCCCAGGAGTTCCGTTGAGAAGGGGGAAGAGAACAGCGGCTCTGGGTCACGAGCACGCTGCCCGCGTGTGTCTGTGGAACGGGGCCCACCCATTCGGTCTCCCATCTCCAGTAGAGCGCAGATGCGTACGAAGCTGGGGCGCGGGCCCGCTGTTAGCGGATGAGGGGAGAGGCGCACTGGGCCGAGCGGTAGGATACAGCCCAGGTGCAGTTTTCCCTTTTTTTTCTTCTTTTTGTTTTATTTTCTGCTTTCTTTTGAATCTCAAATTTGAATTTGTTTCTTGTTATGAGGTTCAACTTTGAATCAATTATATAAATTCAAATCTTGATGTAGGAACAATATATTATATATATTTTTATGCCATTTTTAGTCTCATAGTATTTTCTTTCTTCTTTTCCAAACTCTATAATTTCTTTTAGGATTTAATTTCCCATTAACATATTTCTTTTTACATTACTATAATATTGTCACAAAAATGCACACAAAAATAAAATCCCAGCATGATGCATATTTTAGTAGCTTTTATCTTATTAGTTATTTGTTTTTACATAGGGTGTTCACATGTGATGATGCATAAAGGTAACACATATATAAAGGAAATAACTTATTTTTTTTATATATTATTTCTTACAAATTACAAGTTGGGTATTACAGTATGCACCTGAAATCCTTACCTAGAGGACCCTGGGAACGTCCCTGGAAAGGATCTCCATGGTCGACCGAAGCGACCCCATCGCCGCCTCGGCATACTCGTGGAGCTCATCCCAAGACTGCTCCTCCTGCTCATCGTTGAGGACGAGGAGGGGTTTTGAGGCGCCGCGACTCTAGAACCAGAACGCCTGCCGCACCACTCATTAGGGTTGCGCTGCGTGGGGATGAGGACGCCGCCTCCCAAGACGGGCCGCGGTGTTGCGCGCTCCTCCGCCAAGGCGTCGGGTTTCCCTGCAGTCAACACGTCGGGCACCATCGCCATCGACGCGCTGGGCTTCCCCTCGGCTAAGGTGGTGGGTTTCCGATCACCGACCTCGGCAACAGCGTCCGCCCCCTCCTCAGGGCCAGGAATGGGGAGGTCGGGGACGACCGCGAGTGGCGATGCCCCAACCATCCCGACGTCGGGAGCGATGGACGGCTCCATGGGCGAATCGGCAACGACCGCGGCAGGAGTCGATGCCAGCACCGACGACACGTCAGGCGGGCTCGGGGCCACGGTCGCGTCAGTAGCCTCCCCCGGCATGACGACCGCCCCGACGGAGGGGTCGGCCTGGGAGGCTTGCTCCATGGCAGCTCGTGCCGCCTAGGCCCCCCGCTCGAGAGCATCCTGTGCGGAGGCCGGCCAACCGGCATGGCGCGCCGCGGCACCGGCTGCAGAAGCCAGCACCGTCTTAAGGGCCTTCGCGGGGGCCAGGCCGGTCAGGCCCTGCCTCCGCTTGCTGAAAGGAAGAGAGAAAGCAAGTTCAGGACACGCGACGAAAGAAGCCAAAACAGAGGCATTCTCAGGCACTTACCCGCTCCGGACCAAGGCCAATCGTGCCTACGGGGAGGCCCCTCGGGCCTCGGTCCCCATAGGCGCTGCCAAGGGTTTCCCCGCTACCGACTTTGGCGCCGCTCCCACCTCGGGCGCCCGAGGCGCCGAAGGAGCGGCCTGCCCAGGCATCACTGCAGCGGCCGGAGGATCGACCTCCTGCACAGCCGGCACGGGCGCTTGCTCTTGGGGGACAGAGGGGTCGGCCTGACTCCCTAGAGTCAATGCAGTTACCTCGGCCAAGGGGTCAGGTGCCCCCTCGGCCTGCCTCCGCTCCTCGGACTGGGACCCCAATGTCCCGGCCCCGGGCACTGATGGTACCAGCCTGCTTGGAGGCTGGCACGACAACCCCTGGCCCGGCCCCGGGTCCGGGCTGAGGCCAAGATGGGCCGCCATGTCGTCGTCCTCGTCATCATCGTCGTCGGGCGTCTCCGGCGATGGCTCCCTCGGGAGCCCGTCCCTCTCTTGCCTCCGACGACGCTTCTCCAAGGCATCCCGAGCTCGCATCCGCTCGCGAGCCCGAGCCTTCTCCGCGTTCTTCTTCTCCTTCTTCTTCTCCGTGGCGACCCTCCGCGCGGCTAAGTCCACCGCGTCCTCCGGGACCGGCGGTAGGGCGGGTTTATAAAAACTTAACCCCTGGGGAAGAGCAAAGATCCCAACAGTGGGAATCAAAGGCAACTCGGCGCAATATAGGAGAAGGATCGGATACTTACCAGGGAAACATACCCATGGTCGGGACGCATCGCAGGCTGGGTAAGGGCGCCGGCATCCAGCCTCCCTACCATACCCGCTACCCCCTAGGGAGGTCATCGTCGGGGAGGGAGGCCGAGGACATCTGCGAGCCCTACAGATCGACCCCCGGTCTCATCTCCGAGAGTTGCAACCGCCGCTCTGCCAAAGGGAGCACCCTCCGGCGATGGATGGCGGCAACAACCCCCACAGCGGTAAGGCCCCCATCTCATAACCTCTACAAAGCCTGCAGAATAAGCTGGAGCTTCTCCTGTCTCTCGCGCGTGGCACCCCAGCGCCAGTTGCTGCCGGCGGCGGTCACCACTCGTTGAGAAAACAACGGAAGCCTCCCGTCGTCGTTCCGGAGGTAAAACAATCGGCGCTGCCACCCCTTGTTCGAAGACACAAGGGTGGCAGGGATGTACTGCTGCGAGCGCCCCTGCCTCAACTGGAGGGTGCAGCCACCGGCCCGCACCGCCATACGGACCTTCTTCGCATTCATCGTCAAGGCAAAGAGCTCCGCGGAGAAGAGGTGGGTCCACAGATCCCAGTGAACCTCGATCCCCAGAAAACCCTCACAAACCGCCGCGAAGATGGTCGCTTGCACAATGGAGTTGGGGTTGAGGTTGTGCAGCTCCACCCCGTAGTGGTGCAGGAGCGCCCGCATAAAGCGGCTCGCTGGCCCTCCAAACCCCCGCTCATGGAAGGGTATGAAGCTAACCACGTACCCCAGCGGCGGGGAAGGGACGGCCTCGCTCGGGGCCATCCACTCCGACTGCGCCCCACCAGAGAGGGGATGAAGCAGACCATCGGTGACGAGGGCCTCCAGATCCTTTGCAACGACGGTGGAGGAGGGCCACGGGTCGCGTGGCGGGACAACGGTCACCCTGTCAACCATCACCGAACGAAGGTGGTGGAGGCGGAGGAGATGAGGTGCGCGATTTCCCTTTCCCTGGCTATTCTCTTAGGTTGCGAAAACCAGAGCAGAAGGCAGGCGCAAATGGCAGAGTGACGAACCACTGCCAACCCCCCTTCCGAGCATATAAAGGCCTGGGCGAGAACCGTTCAAAACTTCGCCCGAACTCGCCGCAAAATTCAAAACTCGAAGGTAAAACGATCTTTCCGTTCCTCGAACGGCTCGCACGCGCAACGGGCGCCACGCAAATCACCCGTCCCGTCGCATTAACTCCCTGGCAGAGCAAGCGACACCTCTGGCAGGCGAGACGGGCGTCGTTTCACCTCCGCCATGACGACCGCGTCAAAAAAAAGGTGCGCCACCTTATTTAAATTCATATCCTTCCCCTCCTCCTCTCTCTCTCTTGCTACTGGGACTGGTAAAGGGGATGTTGTGGAAAGGATCCTTCTCGGCGAAGGAAGCGGGCCCCGAGCCCTCCTACTGATCAGGGGTTCGAAGGCTGGCCCCTCGGAAGGGTTTCGACAGCCGCCCCAGAGCACTCGGGCTCCAAGCCCATTACTGATCAGGGGTTCGAAGGCTGGCCCCTCGGAAGGGTTTCGACAGCCGCCCTAGAGCACTCAGGCTCCAAGCCCATTACTGATCAGGGGTTCGAAGGCTAGCCCCTCGGAAGGGTTTCGACAGCCGCCCCAGAGCACTCGGGCTCCACGCCCAATACTGATCAGGGGTTCGAAGGCTGGCCCCTCGGAAGGGTTCGACAGCCGCCCCAGAGCATGCAGAGTGAGGGATGACTCTGGGTACGTCCGATACATGGCCGAGGCTCGGGCTACACTCCCGAGGTACCCTAGGACATTTTCGAGACTGGCGGGAACGATTTGTAACGAAATCCCACCGGAGGGAGGCATCGAGCCCTCGGACCCTGTCGAAGGGGTCCGGGTCCAGCGAATCACCCGCATGTACTTTTGGAGCGCGCCTCTGGGCCACCAGCCGACCCCTAACGAATGGGGCATGGGCGTCCACTCGGATCACCCGTTAGCAGCTCACTGGAAACACCATGTTCGGCGCCCTCCAAGGGCAACATGGCGCTTCCCCCCTCCTCCTTGCGGAAATGCGACGCAGGGGCGTATGATAAAAGTCGGGAAAGTCCTTGATCGTCCTCTCGCTCCGTGAAGAGGCTTGGGGGCTGCTCTCGCACCCGGCTATGGCCAAACTGTTGACAACGTCAACAAACCAGCTTAAAAACTCGGAACCTGACCATGCACCCGGGCTACGGCCAGGCCGCATGAGGGAACAATCAAACCGGTCGAGGCATCACAAAAAGCATTAAGACCTCAGAGGAGTCAAACCACTCCTCCGAGGCCTCGGGGGCTACACCCGGTGGGTTCGCTCGCGCGCACCTGCCAGAACAAAGTAAAACCGAGAAAGGTCGGTCCCCTCACCAAAAATGCGGCAAAAGCCTCCAAGCGAGTACCAACACTCCCTTCGAGGCTCGGGGGCTACTGTCGGGTACCATAATTAGGGGTACCCCCAACACTCCTAATCACGGCTGGTTAACACCCTCAGACCAACTAATGGACGCGGTTCAAGTCAAGGCTTCGTCTACCCAAGGGGCGCGACCTCTCCCGAGCCCAGCCTCGGGCTGGAGCAGTAGTCCCAGACGAGTTCACGCCTCGCCCGAGGGCCTCCTCAGGCAGCGGGCACCCCCTCGGCTCTCCCGAAGCCCGGCTCGGGCAGGCTTCATTGTGAAGCAGCCTTGGCCAAACCGCCTCACCAACCGACCACATCGCAGGCGCATTCAATGCGAGGATCGTCTGACACCGTATCCTGACACACGCTCCTTAGTCGGCCAGGCCGAAGTGACCGCAGTCACTTCGCCCCCTTTACTGACCGACCTGACAGGAAAGCAGCACTGCTCGCCCCGCTCCGACTACTGTGCCAATCACCCAGGCGAAGCTGACAACAAGTCACGATCAACCACCGAGTTCGGCCTCGGGCGCAACAGGAAGCTCCGCTCACCCGACCTCAGGCTCTGGCCTCGGGAGGAGGTCTCCGCCTCGCCCGACCTTAGGCTCCGGCCTCGGAAGGAAGTCTCCGCCTCGCCCGACCTCTGGACTCGGCCTCGACCTCGGTCTCGGGAGGAATCGCGTCCTCACCCGACCCCGGCCTCGGCCTCAAGAGAAGTCTCTGCCTCGCCCGACCTTGGGCTCAGGCCGACCGCGCTAACAGGGGATACATCATTACCCTATCCCTAGCCAGCTCAGGCTACAAGGAACAAGACTGGCGTCCCATCTGGCTTACCCCGGCGACGGGTAATGATGGTGCCCTGCGTGCAACCATGACGCCGGTGGCTCTCAGCCCCTTACGGCAGCAAGGAGACATCAGCAGGATCCTTGCCGCACTGCCAGCTGTGCTCCTATAGGGCTCAGGCGCTTCTCCGATGGCCACGCTATAACGTATACAGGGCTCAAGCTCTCCCCCGACAGCCACGTTGGCATGTACATAGGGCTTAGGCATTTCTCTGCCAGACACGTTAGCGCATTGCTACACCCCCCATTGTACATCTGGACCCTCTCCTTGCATCTATAAAAGGGAGGTCCAGGGCCTTCCCGCGGGAAGGAGGGCTCTCGCGCAGAGGGGACGGTGGGCTGACGGACCGGCTTTCTTCTTCCCTCTCGCGACGCTTGTAACCCCTACTATGAGCACCCTGGTGTAGGATAATACAAGGCTTGTCCCACCTCTTGTGTTCCATCCCGCGCCAACCCATCTGGGTAGGGGCACGCAGCGACAATTTCACTCGTCGGTCCAGGGACCCCCCGGGTCCGAAACGCCGACAGTACCTTTCTATGCCAAACCAAATATACACAAGATATGCTCAAGAAGTTTGGCATGGAAAAGGCAAAGCACGCCAAGAGTCCAATGTCATCAAATGGACATCTCGACCTAAATGAAGAAGGTAAACCAGTAGATCAAAAGTTATATAGATCAATGATAGGGTCACTGCTTTACCTTTGTGCATCTAGACCTGACATCATGTTAAGTGTTTGCATGTGTGCACGCTTTCAAGCTAATCCTAAAGATTGCCATCTTGTTGCCGTTAAGAGAATCCTAAGATACTTAGTCCACACCCAAAACCTAGGATTATGGTATCCTAAAGGCTCTCTTTTCGATTTACTTGGCTACTCTGACTCAGATTATGCCGGTTGCAAAGTAGATCAAAAAAGCACTACTGGGACTTGCCAATTCCTTGGGTGGTCCTTAGTGTCATGGAGTTCCAAGAAACAAAATTGTGTTGCACTTTCCACTACAGAAGCTGAGTACATAGCAGCTGGTGCATGTTGTGCACAGTTGTTATGGATGAAGCAAACCCTTAGAGATTTTGGTTGTGAGTTTAACAAGATTCCACTATTGTGTGACAATGAGAGTGCCATAAAACTTGCCAACAATCCTGTGCAACACTCTAGAACCAAACACATTGACATTAGACATCATTTCTTGAGAGACCATGAAGCCAAAGGAGATATAGAATTATTTCATGTGAGCACCAAAAATCAACTAGCCGATATCTTCACAAAACCCCTTGATGAGACTAGGTTTTGCTTTCTTAGGAGTGAGCTAAATATCTTGGATTCTCGAAACGTGTCATAAAACAAAAATTTTGATCACATGATTGATGGATATAAAATGGTTGTATGTACAAAATGTCATGAGAAATACTGTTTTTATTATTAAAATTACTCATGTCATATTTGTTAAGTGTTGTTAAAGCCTTACCGGGCAATTCCTCAAAGTAGGTTGAGTAAATCGGCTGAGTAGGCCACTCAGCCGGTTTTCCCCTGGTGGAAACCGGTTGAACCGGTATAAAAACCGGTTGAACCGGTTTTGGCCGCCTCCGCGTCCGTGCTGTCAATCAGCGCCGCAGTCTGCGTCGTCAGTCTCGCAGACTGCGCTGTTAGTCTGGCAGAAAATCCGCCCAGTCAGCAGCGTATTCTGCACGCTTTTACTGCTCAGTCTGACGCAAAACCGGTTGAACCAGTTTTATAACCGGTTGAACCGGTTTTGAGTCTGTTGACCAGCCGACGCCGCCCCTTTTTCTCCTCTCCTTTCCTCCTTTCACTTCTTACCCATTCACTTCTTCCAGCCGCTGAGCCTACATTTTTACTCTCTCTTCCTCTCACTTTCACCACAAACCAAAGCTCATTTGTGCCATCAAATTGTTGGGAGTTCGTTGGAAGATTCGTTCATCTTGGCTTCCTCCATCAACTCCCTCACTCTTGTTGGGATTTCTGTGGTTCAATCTTCAGATCGAGGTATTACCTTAGTTCATCATGTTTTTACTCGATCTCATCCGTTCTTGATTATCTAATGTATCGTTTCCAGGATACATTTTAGTTTAGGTGCTTGCATCACTTAGACTATCTTCTTTTGTCTCAGACATTGCTTGAGTTTGGTTGTTTGGTATTGTTCGTTGTAGTTGAACCGCTCGCATGAACGGTTGAAGTACATGCTCAATGTCATACGCGTCTCTACTCAAACGTGTTTGTTAAGATCCTTGTACTTCGATCTCCTCATTCATCATAGGTTCTTTCTTTTATTTTAAGGATGGTGCGTCAGAGGAATCCTTCAGTTGTTGAATCCGACTCTTCCGACAAACAAGAGATTCATGAAGAAACTCCCCGGCGCTCCAGATCCAAGCGTGGGCGAGGATCTAGGAACGTAATGCAAGGTGGTGAGGCCTCTGGGTCTCATGGTGCTCGCGGTCGGACGACTCGGAATCCCTCCAGTCGGTCCCGACCCGCGGCTAATCCACAAGCATGGGAGCCGACAAGTGATGATGATGGTGGAAAGGATGATGAGATTGACCTTCCCTCTGCCCACGCTCCTATTATTCGAGGGTTGGTCCTCCACCGTGCGGAGGCCCGTCGTTCTGGCAATGAGCCAGTTATGGATTTTACTGCCAGCGGGGGTTCTGCACTTCTCCAGGACATCCGCTTTCAGAATCCTGCATTGCGCATTCGTGATGCCAGGATTGATGGGAATCGGTTCTGGACTCTTCATCATGTCGATTTATACAACTCGGTAATTCTTCCCAAGAAACATCAGCCCATACTGCATCAGCGGTACATCAACTGGGAAGGTTGTGAAGCTATTGGAGATCCGAAAATGACACAGGCTTTGAGGGCCTGTGAGAGAAAGAAAAGAAGCCTATTATGACCTTTCAATATGATTGGAATGATGAGGTCATTGCCCAGATTTATTCCACTCTTTGGATCAAGCTGGCCGATGAGGAAAGTCCCTACAACTTTCCTTATCTTAATTTCTATATCGAAGGCAGCTGGTACAAGGTGAGCTACCGGCGGTTCGCTCACATTCTTGGTTTTTCTGATGATGACATTTCTGGGGACAAGATAAAAATTCATGATTTTCGGCAACCCACCAAAGATGAAGCTAGAGATCTTCATCTCTCTGAGTCTGGAAAATTTTGGGAGTCCACAAATATGCACAAATATTACAGATATATCAACTCTCTCAGCACGATGACCCTCATTCCCAAAGGGGGTAACCAGATGAATATTCTTGGAGAGAGCAAGGTCTTGCTCCCATTCATGAAGCCCAACAGTTCAGAGAGCATCAACATTTTTTATATGATCTGGCAGGAGATTATCCATGCTGCCTGCTTTCCACTTAAGGGATGTCTACATGCACCTTTCATAATGAAGATGATTGAAGTTGTGACGCAGTTCCACTATGAGAAAGGTACTAGACATCAATCTTATACCCCCTTCTGGATTGATCCAAACAATCCAGCAGGGCGTTTGAGGAAAGCCCCTTCCAGCTCCCGTGCACATACTTCTGCTGGTCCTGTTGCTGCTGGTCCTGCTGCTGCTGCCGGTGCTTCGTGTCCCTCCCCTGGCCGCGGATCTCCCATGCCACGTGGTCGTGGTCGTGGTCGAGGTCGTGGCCGAGGGATGGGTGCTCGCCTGGAATATTTCTGCAGATGTGCATGAGCTGGCAAGGCGTCAGAGGGAGACTGACGACAATCTTCGTCGTCAAGCTTCTTCTATGGGCATGCCTTTTGCCCCTCGCTCGCCTAACGTGCCTCTCCATCTGCCTCCTCCAGAAATCAATGAGTGACACCAGCAGGCCTACGGGGTGCCTTTTATGTCAGCTGACGATGAAGAAGAAGAAGAATACTTTGATGATCGTGATCAGTTTGCCCCGCCTCCCTACCAAGGGGATCCGGGTCAATCCTCTTCTCATCCTCCGCCCCAGGATCCGTCTGGAAGCTATCCTCCCCCAGATCAGTCTGGGGAAGAACAATTTACATCTCACCTGGCGCATCATTTCTTTGCTCTGCATCATCCTCCTCCTAACTGGTGATCTTTGGCTTGGTGGCTCTCTCCTTTTTTTGGTTCTTGTTGCCAAAAAGGGGGAGAAGGACTCTTATCTGGTTTGTAATAATTATTATTTGTCTGACTCGTGATGCATTAGGTGATGGCTTTGTGCCACAAACTTTTTTAATGATGTGATGTGATGACATTATTGTAATAGCCAGTAGTAACATTTTATATCTTTTGCTATGCAATGATGGGCTTGTTTGTGTAATACTATTATTTTTATCATCACATCATATATAATTGTGTTGCATCCCTCAATTTTTGTGTATTGTGTTGGTTGTTCACTCTCTAAATATGTTGCAAATTGACATATCAAGTCAATATTAATATCACAAAACTCATGCACATATTTAGGGGGAGCTGCACATACACAAATACTTTTATCTCGCAAGTGTTCTTAATTTTCAATTTTTATCTCTACTCTAGTTTGTTTTGGCATCAATCACCAAAAAGGGGGGATTGTAAGTGCAATCAACCCTAATTGAGGGTTTTGGTGATTAAATGAAAAAACAAACAGAGATTCTGACAAGTTTGCTCCTAGCATGTACACAGTAATTCTACAGACAGGAGAAGCACAGATCTTATGAGCATAAAAATGTAAACACAGCGGATTTAAAATTCTACATCAAATGGCGTGCTCCAAGTGCTTGGAAACAACGGCAGTACTCTTTGTATAATTCTTGAGTTATAGGATTCGTCGTTCAATTAAGAGGGATCTGCAATGGTTAAGTAAGTTATGCAATGAGCCAAGTTCAAAATCCTTCAAAATCATTTTAGAGAACACTTTTCTAGATCATGAATGCCTTGAGAAAAACCATTTTTCACTTCCCACAAAAGTTCCACCTTTGTTCACTTCAAAATGTTCAAAACTTGCATTTCAGCCTTGGAAACCGGTTCAACCGGACCTGAAACCGGTTCAACCGGTTTCGGAACTGTTCCTCTACCACCTCTGCTCTGACCTGTCTGACAGTTAGAGCTGTCAGAAAAGTTGTTGCAGATACTTTTGGGAAACCGGTTCAACCGGATTTTTTTCCCGGCTCAACCGGTTTTGAATCCGGTCGAGTTTCCGGCTGAGTAGGGTAGTGGACCGGGATATTCCTGGTGGAAACCGGTTCAACCGGTTTTTGCCCCTTTTCTCCCAACGGATGCCAGCTTTTGGGGGATCCTTTATATACCCCCCACACTCTCTCTCTTATTAACTTCTGCCTCTCCCACGAAATCTTGGATGACCAAACTCTCAACAAGTGCATTCATTTCACCTCTCACACCCACAATCGCATCTCCTTCAATCGCTTGAAGGATCCTTGGTGTGAGGTGAACTCGATCTAACACGCTGTCATTTTCATCTCGATTCTCCTATTCTCTTTGTTCTTGAGCTCGTTGCAAACTTGACCTTGTGCGGATTTGTTACTCTTGGAACCTTGTGTTCCTTGACGGTTAGAGGTTGCTTGGGAGTCTCCAAATTTGTGGACGACCCCAAGAAGTTTGTATCACCCGCTCTTTGAGCATATTTGAGAAGAGATTGCCTTGACCTTTGTGGTCGGCTTATGGAGGATTAGGGTTGGAAAAGACCCGACCCTTTGTGGGCTCCTCAACGAGGAGTAGGACACCTTTGTGGTGGTTGCCGAACCTCGGGATGTATCGCGTGTTCTTGTGTGTTCTTGTTAAGCACTTTAAATTTGTTGGTTGGTTCATATTATCTATTCGAGTAGATTTTGTGTAGGGCAAGTCATTAGCAAAATTCTTTACTACTTCGTCATATTTGTTTAACAGATTATCTAACCTAAGTCGAGCAGGTTCAAACTTGTTCAGTTGTAATCAAAATCAACTGAACCGGTTTGCACCAGTGCAACTTTAATTTGACCTATCTCAAAGTTTTTAGTGAAAAATTTCAGGTGTAGCCTATTCACCCCCCTCTAGGCTACTTTCAATTGGTATCAGAGCCTCATACCTGGTTTTTGCGCTTAACCGCGTGAGGAAACGATTATGTCTACTCAACGGGACCATGTGGAACCTATCCTCGAGGAAATCTCCACCATATCCTCCGGCGAGGAAGTGGACCCTAAGGTCCTCGACCTCGCCATGAAGATTGCCGAGATGATGTTCCTCAAGATGAAAGAGGAAGATGCTAAGAAAAAGGCGGAAGAAGAAGAATCAAGAAGAAAGGCCGAAGAAGATAAAGGTAAGGGAAAATTTGAATACAATGATGACTTGGTAGATCTTTTGGTGTCAAAGGTGTTGAACAAGGTAAGTATCACCACCGAAGGATCATCCACCAAAAGTAAAGGTAACGAATTCAGTAAATTTCAATTTGATTACTCTAGAAATTTTATCCCCAACTTCTCTTCCGCCCCACTTGGAAAGTTACCAACTCTTAGGGCTTGTTCGGTTATTCCTATCCCATGTGGATTGGATGGGATTGGAAAAAATTGTGTAAGATTTTGACTTGTTTGGGATTGAAACCCATCTAATCCCACTCAATCCACATGGATTGAGAGCAAAACGAACAAGCCCTTAGTGAGTTGAACTATGACGAGTGGGCCGACAAGATGAAGTCGCATTTAATCGGTGTACATCCTAGTCTTTGGGAGATTGTCAACGTAGGTATGTATAAGCCCGCCCAAGGAGAAGAGATGACTCCAGAAATGATGCAAGAGGTTCACCGCAATGCTCAAGGAAGTCTTTGTCCAGAAGAATACCAGAAAGTTCAAGGAAGAGAAGATGCCCGTGACATTTGGAATATTCTTAAAATGTCACATGAAGGAGATCCCAAAGCTAAGAGACATAGAATTGAAGCTTTGGAGAGTGAGCTTGCTAGATATGATTGGACTAAGGGTGAGTCGCTTCAATCACTCTTTGATCGGTTGATGGTGTTAGTAAACAAAATAAGAGTGCTTGGAAGTGAAGATTGGAGTGACTCCAAGGTCACAAGACTATTCATGAGAGCATACAAAGAAAAGGACAAGAGTCTAGCAAGGATGATAAGGGACCGTGATGACTATGAGGAAATGACGCCTCATCAATTATTTGCAAAGATTCAACAACATGAATCCGAAGAAGCCCCAATCAAGACAAGAGACTCTCATGCCTTGATCATAAATGAACAAGACACACCCAAGAAGAACAAAGACCAAAAGGCAAAGAAAGTGGTCGAGACATCAAGTGATGAAGATAGCTCAAGTGATAAAGACACAGCTATGTTCATCAAAACATTCAAGAAATTTGTAAGGAAAAATGACAAATTTCAAAGGAAAGGAAAGAAGAGGGCATGCTATGAATGTGGCCAAACCGGTCATTTCATAGCGGATTGTCCTAACAAAAAGGAACAAGAAGCCAAGAAGGAATACAAGAAGGACAAGTTCAAAAAGGGAGGCAAGACCAAGGGACATTTCAAGAAGAAGAAATATGGTCAATCCCATATTGGTGAAGAATGGAACTCCGATGAAGAGAGTTCTAGCTCCGAAGAAGAGGAAGTGGTGGCAAACGTTGCCATCCAATCTACTTCAAGCTCGCAACTCTTCACCAACCTACAAGACGACTCCTACACTCCAACTTGCCTCATGGCAAAAGGAGATAAGGTAACTTTATTTAGTAATGATTTTCCAAATGATGATGATGAACAAATTGCCATGAAGAATAAAATGATTAAAGAATTTGGCTTAAATGGATATAATGTTATCACCAAATTAATGGAGAAGCTAGATAAAAGAAAAGCAACTCTTGATGCTCAAGAAGACTTGCTTATCCTTGAAAAGGAAAGAAACCTAGAGCTTCAAGAATTGCTACTCAATAAAGATGAAATGCTAGATGCCTTGACTAAGGAAGTATCTTTAGTCAAGATAACTATAGAGGATAAAGAAAAAGAAGTAATCAATATGAAAACCTCTATAGCTAATCTTGCAAATGAAAAGGATGCACTTGAATCAAGCATGCTAAGCTTGAATGTCCAAAATCAAGAACTTCAAGTGCAACTTGAAAATTGCAAGAACATCAATGCCTCATCTTTATTGATTGAATCTAAGTCTAGCTCCTCAAATAATACCTTTTGCAAACATTGTGCCAAATACCATGCTTCTTGTTGTTTAACTAACCATGCAAGGAAGAAAAGCCCACAGGTGAAGGTCAAAGTAATATTGAAGAAATGCTCTAGCAATGATGGGTTAAAGAAAATTGAACCCAAGTACAAGTCCCTAAAGCCCAACAATGGAAGAAGGGGGCTTGGGTTCAACTCATCCAAGGAAAACCCTAGCATAGTGCATAAGGGGTGGAGATCCCCCAAGTTCATAGAGGGAACCACCCTATATGATGCCTTTGGGAGGATTCACTCCTCAAATGACAAGTCAACTCAAGTAAAGGTAAACTTGAGTTCCACAAAGAGTAAGATGAAGGAAGCGGGATCAACAAGTGGAGAAATATTTAATGCTCCCATTCTCACTCTTATCTTTGTGATTATATGTTGACTTGGGATTTAGGGAAATTGGTTGTTAAATATGTGGGTGCCTACACTAAAAGAAAAGTCATGAAAAGAAGTGTGTGGGTACCCAAGGCTATAACTAACACTGCAGGACCCAATTCAATTTGGGTACCTAAAAGCATAGCCTAAATTTGTTTTGCAGGTCTACTCCTCTGGTGGGTCAAGTTGGGTGCTTGACAGTGGATGTACAAATCACATGACCGGGGAGGAAGATATGTTTCATTCCTTGCAACTAACTCAAGAAGCACAAGAAATTGTGTTTGGAGATAGTGGCAAGAGTAAGGTGATTGGTATTGGTAAAATTCCTATCTCTGACCAACAATCACTTTCAAATGTTTTATTGGTAGATTCTTTAAGCTACAATTTGATGTCTGTTTCACAACTTTGTGGAATGGGTTATAATTGCTTATTTTCTGATGTGGATGTGAAGATCCTTAGAAGGGAGGATTCCTCTGTTGCCTTTACAGGTCGCTTGAAGGGCAAACTCTATCTTGTTGATTTCACAACAAGTAGAGTGACGCCTGAGACTTGTTTAGTGGCAAAATCTGACAAGGGTTGGCTTTGGCATCGCCGACTAGCTCATGTTGGCATGAGGAACTTGGCCAAACTTCAAAAGGATAGTCACATTATTGGACTAACAAATATTGTGTTTGAGAAAGATAGGGTTTGTGGCGCATGCCAAGCAGGAAAGCAACATGGAGTCCCACATCAATCAAAGAATGCGGTCACAACAAAAAGGCCATTGGAGCTTCTTCACATGGACCTCTTCGGACCTATGGCTTACATCAGCATTGGTAGAGTAGATTTTGTGTAGGGCAAGTCATTAGCAAAATTCTTCACTACTTCGTCATATTTGTTTAACAGATTATCTAACCTAAGTTGAGCAGGTTCAAACTTGTTCAGTTGTAATCAAAATCAACTGAACCGGTTTGCACCAGTGCAACTTTAATTTGACCTATCTTGAAGTTTTTAGTGAAAAATTTCAGGTGTAGCCTATTCACCCCCCCTCTAGGCTACTTTCAGACCATCATCAGAGCAGCCGGAGAGGCAGTGGTCACACGCGGACATGAAGTCGCACATGGCACTGGGATCACGGAGTCCGGAGAAATCCCAACTGACATCGAGGTCATCCTCTTCCTCGGAACCCACGGGTCCGGAGGTTGAGACAGCCGTCAGTCGGTCCCAAGTTGACCACATATGGTACCCCAGAAGGTTAGGATATGCCCTAGCGAATGTGCTCACCGAAGCGGGGTCGCTTGGTGCATCGAAACTAAATCTAAAGGGAACAGGGTGGAAAACAGACTGTACCTTTTGGTCGATGGACGGTGGTGATGTCGCGTCGGGGACAGACTGCACCGTTATCTCAGGTACGAGGCTAACGCCCAGCAAGTCCTTTGCGAGGGTGCTGGCGTCATCAGTCCGCTTGGGGTTGGCACGTTGCGGGGAAGCGACATCCATCGTTGTCTCAGGTGCGAGGACAACGCCCGGCATGTCCCCCGCAGGGGTGCCGGCGTCGTCGACTCGCTCTGGTTCGACAGCCGATGAGGTGCCGCCTCCTGCCTAGCCACGGTTGCCCCGTCTCCGCCTCCTCCGGCGAGGAGGGTGGTGGGGTTGACCCAGGTGTCCCTCTTCCGCCACGTGGAGATGCCGTCGTCGTCGTCGAGTTTGTCTCCGCCGGGCGAGCCGACGACCGTCGTTGTTGTCGTGCTGCGGAGGGAGCAGTACCATGTCGTAGCCGCCGTCGAGGGACATGAACTCGAGACTTCCGAAGCGGAGCACCTTCCCGGGCTGAAGAGGCTACTGAAGGCTACCCATCTGGAACTCAACGGGAAAGTATTCGTTAACACGCAGCGAGCCCCTACCTGGCGCGCAAACTGTCGGTGTTTCGGACCCGGGGGACCCTCAACCGGACCGACTAGTGAATTTGTTGCTGCGTGTCCCTGCCCAGATGGGTTGATGCAAGATGGAACACAAGAGGGAAATAAGGCTTATGTTATCTTGCACCGGGGTGCTCGTAGTAGGGGTTACAAGCGTTGCGGGAGAGAGAGAACGAGAGAGAGAGAGAGAGAAAGAGAGGGTTCGGCCTTGAGGCGAGCTGTCTGAGGCTGCCTCTACCACGTCTCTCCTACTCTACCTGCCTCCACTCGTCTGTGTCGTGCGTCCGTGTGTTCGTACGTCGCGCGTTCTTCTCTCCCCTCCCACCCCTCGTGGGGCCCTGGACGTCCCTTTTATAGATGCAAAGAGATGCCCAGCTGTACAATGGGGGTGTAGCTATGAGCTAACGTGGTTGGCAGGGAAGTGCCCTGAGCCCTGTACAGGTAATAACGTGGTCGTCGGGGAAGTGCCTTGAGCCCTGTAGATGTACCAACGTGGCCGTCGGAGAAGTGCCTTGGGCCCTGTAGAAGCATAGCTAGCGGTGCGGCATGGATCTTGCTGACGTTTCCTTGCTTCCGTAGGGGGTTGAGAGCAACCGATGTCATGGGTGCACGCGGGGAACCATCATTACCTGTTACCGGAGTAACTTAGATGGGACACCGGTCTTATTCCTTCGTAGCCTGAGGCGGCTAGCTAGGGGTAGGGTAATGATGGATCCCCAGTAGCGTAGTTGATACGATGCCGAGGTCGAGCGACTCCTCCGAGGCCGAGGCTGAGGTCGGGCGAGGCGGAGTCCTTTCTCCCGAGGCCGAGGTCAGGCGAGGCGGAGTCTTTCTCCCGAGGCCGAGGCTGAGGCCGAGGCCTGGGATCGGGCGAGGCGGAGCTCGTTGTTGCGCCCGAGGCCGAAACTCGAGGAAGGCCGCGACTGTTGTTAGTCTTTCCCTGGTGGCTGGCACAGTTGCCGGAGCGGGGTGAACGGTGTTGTTTCCCTGTTAGAACGGTCAGGAAAGGGGGCGAAGTGACTGCGGTCACTTCGACCTTGCCGACTGAGGCACGCGTGTCAGGATAAGGTGTCAGGCGATCCCTGCATTAAATACGCATGCGATACGGTCGGTTGGTAAGGCGATTCGGACGAGGTCGCTGTACGACAAAGCTTGTCTGTGCTGGACTTCGGGCAAGCCGAGGGTGTGTCTGCTGACTGAGGGGACCCTCGGACGAGGCGTGAATTCGTCCGAGACTACTGTCCATGCCCGAGGCTGGGCTCGGATGAGGTCGCGTCCCTTGGTAGACGAAGCCCGCGCTTTATCGATCGTTTATGGTTTGTTCTGAAGATGTTTTCCAGCCGGATTAAGGAGCATTGGGGTACCCCTAATTATGGTCCCCGACAAATATATACTAGTCGGTTGCCCGTGCGTTGCGACGGCTTACAACAATACCCATGTAAACTATCCACCAAAAAAATTCAAGATTTTTTATTGATTGTCTCCGCTCTCCGTATAATATTTTTTTAATTTGTCTAATTGATGTTATTATTTACTCCATCCAATATGTCTTGGTACAGCACGACCAATGAAATGAGTGATTAGAAGAGAGTTCACAACGACTGACTGAACGAACAGAGATTATAAAATGACATAATTCCACTATACAGAGACCAAATAAGAGAAAGTTTGTGAGCTCAAGTTACTAAAATAAGTCATGTGAACTCAAACTTATAAAAAAGATAGATAAAAATATGGAGTGATTGCTAAAGTCAGGCATCAATAAAAATTGGATGCGTTCCATATAAATTATGCTACTTCGTAGCAATTACTAACGTTTAAAACCAACAAATAACCTTTCATTTTACTGTTAGTGTGACAAATCATTGTTGCTCCATCCAATTCAGTAACCTCAAACATCATGGAGTCTATTGCGCCAATGTGGTCTCAGAAACGACCTAATGCTTGCAAGAGCCAAGAACGTCGTGCCGTGCTTGGGCTGTAGCCTCGGCCCGTAGTGCTGGTCTGGCCCGACACGGTTATATTTTTTATTTTTTTACAAAAAACATATATGCATATATATAATTTATATTCAATATTAAAATATCCGAGCATAATGTTCTAGTGGTTAGACAACTTTGCCTAGTGTCTTCCGCCCTTCTTCCATCAGGGCATGGGTTCGAACCTCACCTCCTGCATCGTTTTTTAACATTTTACGTTGATCTAATCAAATGGGCCGATGGCTAACGGGCTGGCCTGACACAGTCAGTAGGCCGGCATGACGTGCCTGGGCCAGAGTTGTGGCCCGCGGGCATCTGGCTCGTGCCGGGCCGGTGTTTGGCCATCTATAGACGTGCAGCGGATTAATTTGAAATAGTTGTGAGGGGTTATTTGTAAAAAGATGACGTGGGACAACCGTTGAAACTATAGGTGTACATTCGGGTCGCCCGGCCCAAGCCTGAAAAGGCCCGGCACGTTTAATTTCGGGCCGGCTCGGCCCAGTATTAATTTCGGGCCGTGCCGTGCCGGCCCACGGGCCGACCCCTCGGCCCACGGCCCGACCCATATTTCACTAAACGTGTCGTGCTTTAAACGGGCGGCCCGAAATAAAAAACGGCCTGAAATGCACATTTGGGCCCGAAATACACATCTGGGCCCGAAATACAAAATCGAGCCCAGAATACATAATTGAGCCCGAAATACACTAAAGCTTAAAATTGGAAACATTCAAACATACAATCAAATATGATCAGCAAACCAACAAAATAGAAGACAAACAATTTTTGACCAAAACAAACTTAATATTATTAGAGCTGTGCAATGGCTGCCTCATTAAAAAACCCTTTGGTCAGAAGGGAAAAAGAGTGGAGCCAGCTCTAGATGCAGTTCAATAGTTCATATTCATAAGTTCAAAGTTCATTGTCCAAGTACAGAACAAAAGTAAAATTACATCACAAGAAACATCTAACTACGACCAACGCCAGCTTCGCGTTCTTCATCCAAGTACATATTCTTGTAGTGTTCTTCCATGTCGTTGTTTGCAATGTTGTGCTGCTTCCGACTCTCTCCTAGCTGCCAATCCTTTAAGCAAGTCAGAATCTCCACCATTTCACTTGTTAGCGACCGTCTTCTCTCCTCAATCAACCTGCCAGCAAGACTAAAAACAGACTCGGAACTGATAGTTGAAACAGGAACAGTTAAAACATCCTTAGCCAAAAGAGACAGGATAGGGTAATTAGATTTATGCTCATGCCACCAACTTAGAATATCAAATCCATCATCAAAGACAGTGATTGGGTCACTATCTAAGTACATTGCCAACTCAGAAACTTGGGAGCCAAATGATGAACTCGAAACAGCATCACTTACCTCACTTACCTCAGGCGATGCATAAATTTTGCCCCAAGCTGTTTTCTTCCTGCTAGTACTTGTGCTGTGGGTTGGTCTCCACAATTTTGCTGCACCAAACTTTATCTCATACTTAGAAAACATGTTAGTCAATTCAGATCTTATGACATTGAAGTAATCAGAGTAATCAGTAGTAACATATCTAGACAGAACTTGAAGAGCATTACTGAAACCTCTTATCTTGGCTCTAGGATCCAATACAAATGCAAAGGAATACAAAATAGGAATGCTTTTCCAATATTTGAGAAATTTAGATTTCATTGGAACTACAGTGTCTCTTAACATAATGTCATTCTCAAAGTTATTCAAATGTTCAGCAATCTCAATGATATGGTGTAGCATCATAGGAGATGTTGGATAGTAAACACCAGATAGAGCAACAGTACAGTCATAAAACAGTTCAAGAAAGGTAAGAATTTTCTCACCAACTTCCCAATGTGTCTCTGTGAGCAAAGGTTGTGTCATATGCTGCTGGTAGTGTGTTTGGATAAAAACAGAGAACGTGCTCTTGTATGAGATTAGGTGTTTCAACATTAGATAAGTCGAATTCCATCTCACGTCCATATCCAAACCAAACTTTCGAGGCCTAACACCCATTGCAATACAATAACTTTTATATGAAGCAATGCGTTGATTGGAAGAATTCAAAAAAGACACAGCAGTTCTAAAATCCTCAACATAAGGTTTTAATCGTTTGAGTCCAGATTTAACAATAAGGTTAATAATATGGTATGCACATCTTTGATGCAAGAAAAGAGAGCCAACATATCCAGAAAATTGAGGACTAAGTATGTTCATGGCATTTGTATTAGCTGATGCATTGTCCAAAGTGATGGAAAATACCTTATCAGTCAATCCAAAATCAGCAATAACAGTTTTAACACGATCTGCATATATTAGCCCCATTATGTGAAACATCAATCAATCTCATACCAATTACCCTCTTTTCCAAAACCCAATCAACATTAACATAATGAGCAACCACACTAATATAATATTCCTTAGCATTTCCAGACCAAATATCAGAAGTAAGAGCAACACATGAAACACTAGACTTCAATACATCTATTAGTGAAGTACGACTTTGATTATAAAACTTTACAAAATCTCTAGTGGTTGTTTGTCTACAAACAGCAGTAAGCCTAGGATTATGAGCATGTTTTATGTAACGTTCAAATGCAGCAGTGGAACCAATACCTAGAGGAAGATCTAAAGTACATATCAATCGACACAACTCAGTACGAGCAATATCAGGATTATAGTCCCATGAACGAACAGAACCATCAACATTAAACTGAATTAAAGATTGAGTCTTAGCAGCACGTTGAGCTTTAGATGCACAAGTACTACGATGTCGTTTCAAATGACCAGTACCAGCAGTTGAAGAAGCAATAAGTTGAGACTTGCAGTAAAGGCATTTGGCGGCATACCTAACCTTCTTACCATTTATGTCCTTGAACAATTGCTCGAAGTCATTCCATACATCGGAAGTGCTCTTGCGACCGCGCTTGTGGCATATAGTATCCGTGGTTGCGGTACTCGCTGTTGCTGTCGACGGCGTCGCGGCTGTACCTGTACCTGTATCTGCATCCAAAGCAATCTCGCGACCAGTGGAACTCAAAGTCAGAGGATCGGCAACGGCAAATGATTGGCTGCTGTTATTGTCGATTCGATTCGAGTTCCCATCCATAGAAATGGTGGCCGACTCGAGTTGGCCGCCGGTACTGTCGGTAGCAGCAGCAGGAACACACGGACGCAAAGGTGGTCGGGGAGGAAGGGAAACTCCCTGTCCTGGAGGTCGGGGAGGAGCAGGGGGGCTGCTCCGGCCGTCCTCGCGGCGGTCGGTGGGCCGGGTGGCCGTGGAGGTGGCGCCACGGTTGCCGCCTTGCCGGAGTGCTGGAGCTCGTGGGGGCAGGGGCGGCCGCGGCTCCGGTCGCGCTTGGCCGCAGGGCGCAGACCGCAGAGGCGGCCGCGGCTCCGGTCGCGCTCGGCCGCAGGGAGGACGCTGGCGCTCGCGCTCGGCCGCAGGGACGCTCGCGCTGGAGCTGGGCCGCACCCGTAGGGACGCTCGTCGCTCGGACGCAGGGCGCAGGGCCGCACCGCCGCAGGGAAACTCACGCTCGGCTGCCGCGACGCTCGCGCTGGAGCTGGCTGGGCCGCACCGCACCCGCAGGGACGCTCGTCGCTCGCGCTCGGACGCAGGGCGCAGGGCCGCACCGCCGCAGTGACGCTCGCGCTCGGCTGCAGGGAGCTGCCGGAGTGCTGGAGCCTGGAGCTGGCCGCCTTGGAGGCTGAGAGCCTGAGACGGCGGCCGGATGATGCCCAGATGGGAGTCTCCAGTCGGGAATCGGGATCGACGGCGGCGGATCGGGACACAGGAGAAAAACGGCGGCCGGTAGCGACTAGCGACGTAGGGTTTCACTGTTTCAGCCTTTCAGGATTTCGGGCTGAGTACAGGAGTGGGGCAGTGGGCTCTGGGCTGAGACGCTGAGTACAGGAGTGGGGCAGTGGGCTGCTATGAATTTCGGGCCTTTTCGTGCCAGTAAACGGGCCAATTCGGGTCTGATTAAACGGGCCGGGCTCGTGCCCGCCCGTGGGCCTCGGCGTCGGCCCAAGCACGGCCCGGCCCGAATTAATTTCGTGTCGTGCCGTGCTTGGGCCGGGCTTTTTTTTCGTGCTTCGTGCCCGCCCATTAGGCCCGGCCCAAATGTACACCTCTAGTTGAAACTGATGTTTTAAGTATAGTATATATATATATATATCAGTTTTTTGAGTTTTAAAAAATACTATCATATTTGTAGTACAATAATAGACATTGTTATCTGCTAATTATACTGAAAAAGGATTACTTTTACACTAAATACAATCAATTATGATGAGATTTGATTGTCTTTTCCCGCGCGAGGATGCCGTTGGAGGCGAGGGGAGCCGCCGAGGCACCCCATTCTTGACATGGGGAGGGGGCGGAGGCTCCATTGGAGTCCGCCTAAGGCAGACACACCTGCCGACCTTCCTTTCTTTCCATGGTCCACATCTCAGTGAGGGGCGGCTGGCCGAAACGGGTGCAGTTAAGGGCATGTTTGGAAGCATTTAGTTTTAAGAAACTTGTTTATAGAAATTGAGGTGGTTCCAAATATATCAGTTTATATAAATTAGATTCCCAATTTCTTAAAAGCCAAGAAGCTGGCCTCTCCTAACTAAAAGATAAAAACCAATCTCTTAAAAACTATGGTGCAGTTTGGTTCATAAAATATAATGTAAATGATAGCGATAATGGTTCGCACTTAATTACCGGCGTTTAGGCTGAGCGAAGCTTTCTTCTTATGTTGTGTCATAGCCTATGGGAAAAGCCAGTTACCCACTAGCATAACTATCCTACGCACGATTCTGAGTTGTGTGCTCTAATATTCGCACTCAAGATCAAGAATACCTTACTTCAAAACATTACCTAATTACCACCCGCGGTACCGCCGCGGCCTCACGGCTCACGCAACGCATCGAATATTCGAAACCCCCACGAGCCACGTCGCTGGAGGCTGCTGGACGCACCGCCGCCGCGTGGGCTGCTGCCCCTGACGCCTGTGGAAGTGGAAACCGTGCGCCGTGGCTATGCTTCCGGCTTCCGGGCTCCGGCGGAACTTTTACATCGTCCTGTCATCCTGTGTCTGCCAAAGAAAAGAACCTGATCGGCGAGACGGCGACTTGCGAGCGCGCTGCTCAGACGCCGAAAGCACGAGACGCAGCGGTCAGGAGATGTCGTCCGTGTTTTTCTTTTTGTCACGTTGCTTGTCGTTCATGGCAAGAAGGCCACGAACCATCTCACGGTCATGTTCTCTCTCTCTCCCTCTCCCTCCCTCCCTCCCTCCCTCTCGTGTCACAGCCGTATTCGTATACTGATGTCCAGCCAGCATGTTTAGGTGCCGTGTCAGCCAACAAGGTTTCTGCGTAGGATGAAATAAATGGGTCTGCCCAACCTGGCACACAGGCCTGTGCCTGGGGCAGGACGAGCGGGGCAACCGATCTGGCCCCCCAGATCCGAGAGGCCCATCCATATATCATACAGAAGTACAGAACTAGTGAACTACGACTACATGCAGCTGTAGGCTAGCGCCAAACTCAGAAACATAGAGGCACATAAACAACGCATGCGGGACGGCGGACGGACACAATGTAAATACACATACGCGCTAGGAAGTACATATTCAGAACGCAGGGCAACAGGATCAGCCAGTCAGGGAACAACGAATCTACCATCAGACCTCAGCCGATCAGGCTACCATTGTCAGGCAAGGCTATAGTTTTTAATTGCTTTAGTAAGTAATTATGCTTAACAAATTACATAAATTAATTTATTCTATTGATTCCTTGTAGATTGTCATTGATATTATGCCTCCTAAGAAGTATGCTAGCAACTTTATGTATTGAGAAGAATTTGTTAGATGATATTAATATTAAAGCTATCATTGATGATTTTGCATCAAGAAATGTTAGAAGACATTTTTAAGACGATCTAAAATATATTTGAGGTAATGATCTGACTTCTTTTTTTTAGCGCTTATTTTTTAATACATTAAATTATAAGTAAATATATAATAGTAAAAAATAGTACTTATAATATTGGAGCCTTACTTATAATGTTGCCCCGGGCCCCTCTAAACTTAGGAACGACCCTGCTGGCACAGGTCATGCAGATGCAGGCATGTCGTGTCGTCGTGCGCTACGGTAGACTTGCGTGATTATATAATTTATAATAGATATTAGGTATATAAAGTTTTATAAAATTGAGAGGGACATGGTCTACTTTACTCACCTGGATCTGCCCCTGCTAGATTGTGATAATCCATAAGGTGGATTATATAATTTTAGGGCCTTATTATAAGAAAGAAAGACTTATAACAAGTGACTCCGTGATATATACTGATAGCATCGTAGGTAGGACGGACGATCATCCCTGAGGCTATCCGCAACCGTTACCCCTAAATTTTTCCCCCTATATTACTTTTTCCCCCTATTTTTTTATCTCCCGCAGCGGTTCCCCCTAAATACTCCCCTATACCCCACTACAACTATAAAATATCATTTTCTATATCAACTATCAATTTTTTATCTACTAACAATTACTCGTGGACCCACAGCACAGTGTTTAGGGTGATGAATAGTGACACGCTAGATCTGTAGAGAGAGAGAAGAGGACCGACACGTAGGGGGCGCTGTAGGGGCACCGCTGTGGCCATAGGGTGCCCCCTACAGCCGCCATGCAAGGGGAGAGGATGCCCAGGGCTGCCTTGCGCACAGCCTGAAAGCAAGTCATCACAGACGATAGCTCGCCGAGCTAGATTTTCGTGCTGTCGTAAAGGTCTAAAAGGATCTTTTTGTTTGCCTTTTTTCTTAAATGCTATTAATTTGATATCGCGAGATCTTCACGGGAGCACAGGAGGATAGTCTGCTTTACACCTAGGTTAAGAGCGACAAAAGCTTCTGCAAGCTACCAGTTGTTGCGTTGGGGGGGAGAAAGCACTCTATCCAGGTCCAGGAACAAAAAAGCCACTAGAGTCATTTCCTTAAAAAAAATAAGACGACCAATAGTACTAGAAGAAACCAGGGACGTTTTTGACTTTTTCAGGGGCACAGTACGAAATCCGATATAAATGTCTCATCCACACACAAATATATATAATTATACATATATTATCGAATGTTTGGCGTATAAAAATTGCCAAGTCATTTAATCTCTCTTGAGTTATTGTTGGCCATAAATAGTTCACAAAATATTTCAATTTTAAAAAGCTTCTCTCTGCCGATGCAACCATTATGTGTATAGTAAATAATACTCTATATACCAAAATAGAATTCATTTTGCTTCTTTAGTGGATTAATCATCATCTAGTTGAATATAAACATAAAAATCAAGAGCTAAAGCAAATACTATTGTTGGGGGTATGCTTCGTCGTCGAAGATCCTGTAGGAAGAAACACCTTCGGCAGATCCTTTCAAAAGCAGCGCCGAAGTTATCATCCATGAAGCTTCGGCATAATGGCATGTCTCAAGACGAAGGATTGCACCGACTTAAAGATGAAATGACTGATTAGTCCATGAGAGTCTGTGTCACAGTTGTAATCTTTTGTAAAGGGCATGAATGTAATATCTCACAGACTGCACCCTGTGCCTATAAATAGATGAACAGTACCTCCGTACTGTTCACGTTGACTTGTATTTGCTTGCGCATTACGTTCAGATTTTTGTCTTCTGTCAAGCCGATGGTATGAATGTAAATCAATATTGTTCATGTTCATTCATAATGATATAATAGAAAAGTATTTATAATGTCACATGATCATTTATATTATTCTTCATGTTTCATATGCCTCTCCTTTTGTTAATACATATTATGATGATGAAGGTATGTCCTTCATGACCTTCGTCTGAAGATCATTATATCCTGAGGGAAATAATGCTTCGGAGGACGAAGGACAACTACCATTAACCTTTTCTGTGTTGTCTTGTTCTTAATTCGAAGCACTTAAGAGCAAGTGACCAACATTGGCACCCACCTCCGGTGAACTCACTTCCACTGATTGAGCTGATGGCTTCGTCCAACAAGCAAGCTGAAGCTGCTTCGGCTACGAAGCTGGTGCTCCCGATAACAAGCGGTTCATGCTCAGAGCCGGCCAACAAGAAGCAGAAAAAGGAAGCTCAGAGAAGGGTGCAGCATGTTGGGGTGCAGGGACCCTTCATCAAGACAAAATGGTCCCACATCCCAATCACCTTCTCCCAGAAGAACCTTCAGCTCAAGGATTATCCTCATAAAGATGCTATGTGAAAGTCGCCTAGAGGGGGGGTGAATAGGGCGAATCTGAAATTTATAAACTCAATCACAACTACAAGCCGGGTTAGCATTAGAAATGTAAACGAGTCCGAGAGAGAGGGCGCAAAACAAATCATGAGCGATAAAAGAGTGAGACACGATGATTTGTTTTACCGAGGTTCGGTTCTTGCAAACCTACTCCCCGTTGAGGTGGTCACGAAGACCGGGTCTCTTTCAACCCTTTCCCTCTCTCAAACGGTCACTTAGACCGATGAGCTTCTCTTCTCAATCAAACAGAACACAAAGTTCCCGCAAGGACCACCACACAATTGGTGTCTCTTGTCTTGGTTACAATTGAGTTTGACCACAAGAAGAATGAGAAAGAAAAGAAGCAATCCAAGCGCAAGAGCTCAAATGAACACAACAAATCTCTCTCTCTAATCACTACAGCTTTGTGTGGAGTTGGGAGAGGATTTGATCTCTTTGGTGTGTCTTGTATTGAATGCTATAGCTCTTGTAAGGTGTAGAAGTGTAGAAACTTGGATGCCATTGAATGTGGGGTGGTTGGGGTATTTATAGCCTCAACCACCAAAAATGGCCGTTGGAAGTGTGCTGTCGCATGGCGCACCGGACAGTCCGGTGCGCCAGCCACGTCAGCAAGCCGTTGGGGTTTGACCGTTGGAGCTCTGACTTGTGGGGCCTCTGGGCTGTCCGGTGGTGCACCAGACACCTCCTGTAGACTGTCCGGTGCGCCTCCCGCGCGTGCTCTGACTCTGGCGCGCACTGTAGCGCATTTAATGTAGTTGCAGACGACCGTTGCGCGCGAAGTAGTCGTTGCTCCGCTGGCACACCGGACAGTCCGGTGTGGCACCGGACACTGTCCGGTGCTTCACTGGACAGTTCGGTGAATTATAGCGGAGCGCCCTCTGATTTTCCCGAAGGTGGCGAGTTCAGCGTTGGAGTTCCTGGTGCACCGGACACTGTCCGGTGGCACACCGGACAATCCGGTGCGCCAGACCAGGGAGCTTTGGGTTGTCTTTTGCTCTCTTCGTTTGAACCCTTTCTTGGTCTTTTTATTGGCTTATTATGAACCTTTGGCACCTGTTAAAACTTATAGACTAGAGCAAACTTAGTTAGTCCAATTATTTGTGTTGGGCAATTCAACCACCAAAATCAATTAGGAAATAGGTGTAAGCCTAATTCCCTTTCAATCTCCCCCTTTTTGGTGATTGATGCCAACACAAACCAAAGCAAGTATAGAAGTGCATAATTGAACTAGTTTGCATAATGTAAGTGCAAAGGTTACTTAGAATTGAACCAATATAAATTTTCATAAGATATGCATGGATTGTTTCTTTATATTCTCAATATTTTGGACCACGCTTGCACCACATGTTTTGTTTTTGCAAATTCTTTTGTAAATTCTTTTCAAAGTTCTTTTGCAAATAGTCAAAGGTAAATGAATAAGATTTTGAGAAACATTTTCAAGATTTGAGATTTTCTCCCTTGTTTCAAATGCTTTTCAATTGACTAAACAAAACTCCCTCTATATAAGATCCTCCTCTTAGTGTTCAAGAGGGTTTTAAGACATTATTTTTGAAAATACTACTTTCTCCCCCTTTTTAACACAATAAGATATCAATTTGAAAACATCATTTTAAAATTAGGTGGTGGTGCGGTCCTTTTGCTTTGGGCTAATACTTTCTCCCCCTTTGGCATGAATCGCCAAAAACGGATATATGAGTGAAATATAAGCCCTTTGCTAACTACTTTCTCCTGCTTTGGCGAACATAATATGAGTGAAGATTATACCAAAGTTGGAGAGTTGCTCGGAGCGAAGGCGAAGGATGAGTTATAGAGTGGAGTGGAAGCCTTTGTCTTCGCCGAAGACTCCAATTCCCTTTCAATACACCTATGACTTGGTTTGAAAAATACTTGAAAACACATTAGTCATGGCACAAGAAAGAGATATGATCAAAGGTATAATAATGAGCTATGTATGCAAGACATTAAAAGAAATTCCGAGAATCAAGAATATTTAGCTCATGCCTAAGTTTGTTAAAGGTTTGTTCATCTAGTGGCTTGGTAAAGATATCGGCTAATTGTTCTTTAGTGTTGATATAAGCAATCTCGATATCCCCCTTTTGTTGGTGATCCCTTAGAAAATTATACCGAATGGCTATGTGTTTAGTGCGGCTATGCTCAGCGGGATTATCCGCCATGCGGATTGCACTCTCATTATCACATAGAAGAGGAACTTTGGTTAATTTGTAACCATAGTCCCTAAGGGTTTGCCTCATCCAGAGTAATTGCGCGCAACACTGGCCAGCGGCAATATACTCGGCTTCGGCGGTAGAAAGAGCTACCGAATTTTGCTTCTTTGAAGCCCAAGACACCAAGAATCTTCCCAAGAACTAGCAAGTCCCCGATGTGCTCTTTCTATTAATTTTACGCCCCGCCCAATCGGCATCCGAATAACCAATTAAATCAAATGTGGATCCCCGAGGGTACCAAAGGCCAAACTTAGGAGTATAAACTAAATATCTCAAGATTCGTTTTACGACCGTAAGGTGAGCTTCCTTAGGGTCGGCTTGGAATCTTGCACACATGCATACGGAAATCATAATATCTGGTCGTGAAGCACATAAGTAGAGTAAAGAACCTATCATCGACCGGTATACCTTTTGATCTACGGATTTACCTCCCGTGTCGAGGTCGAGATGCCCATTTGTTCCCATGGGTGTCTTGATGGGCTTGGCGTCCTTCATCCCAAACTTGGTTAGAATGTCTTGAATGTACTTTATTTGGCTAATGAAGGTGCCCTCTTGGAGTTGCTTCACTTGAAATCCTAAGAAGTACTTCAACTCCCCCATCATTGACATCTCGAATTTCTGTGTCATGATCCTACTAAATTCCTCACATGTAGATTCGTTAGTAGACCCAAATATAATATCATCAACATAAATTTGGCATACGAACAAATCATTTTCAAGAGTTTTAGTAAATAAAGTAGGATCGGCCTTTCTGACTTTGAAGCCATTAGTGATAAGAAAATCTCTTAGGCATTCATACCATGCTCTTGTGGCTTGCTTGAGCCCATAAAGCGCCTTAGAGAGTTTATATACATGATTGGGGTACTCACTATCTTCAAAGCCGAGAGGTTGCTCAACATAGACCTCTTCCTTGATTGGTCTGTTGAGGAAGGCACTTTTCACGTCCATTTGGTAAAGCTTAAAGCCATAGTAAGTAGCATAGGCAAGTAAAATGCGAATTGATTCTAGCCTAGCTACGGGTGCATAGGTTTCACCGAAATCCAAACCTTCAACTTGTGAATATCCCTTGGCCACAAGTCGGGCTTTGTTTCTTGTCACCACACCATGCTCGTCTTGTTTGTTGCGGAAGATCCACTTGGTTCCTACAACATTTTGGTTAGGACGTGGAACTAAATGTCATACCTCATTCCTCGTGAAGTTGTTGAGCTCCTCTTGCATCGCCATCACCCAATCCGAATCTTGAAGTGCTTCCTCTACCCTGTGTGGCTCAATAGAGGAAACAAAAGAGTAATGCTCACAAAAATGTGCAACACGAGATCTAGTGGTTACCCCCTTATGAATGTCGCCGAGAATGGTGTTGACGGGGTGATCTCGTTGGATTGTTTGGTGGACTCTTGGGTGTGGCGGCTTTGGAACTTGATCATCTTCCTCATCTTGATCATGGGCATCTCCCCCTTGATCATTGCTCTCCTCTTGAGGTGACTCATTTTCTTGATCTTCTCCTACACCATCTTGAGCCTCACCCTCATCTTGAGTTGGTGGAGATGCTTGCATGGAGGAAGATGGTTGATCTTATGCATTTGGTGGCTCTTCGAATTCCTTAGGACACACATTCCCAATGGACATGTTCCTTAGCGCGACGCATGGAGCCTCTTCATCACCTATCTCATCAAGATCAACTTGCTCTACTTGAGAGCCGTTAGTCTCATCAAACACAATGTCACAAGAAACTTCAACTAGTCCAGAGGACTTGTTAAAGACTCTATATGCCCTTGTGTTTGAATCATATCCTAGTAAAAAGCCTTCTACAGTCTTAGGAGCATATTTAGATTTTCTACCTCTTTTAACAAGAATAAAGAATTTGCTACCAAAGACTCTAAAATATGAAACATTGGGCTTTTTACCAGTGAGGAGTTCATATGATGTCTTCTTGAGGATTCGGTGTAGATATAACCGGTTGATGGCATAGCAAGCGGTGTTGACCGCCTCGGCCCAAAACCGATCCGAAGTCTTGTACTCATCAAGCATGGTTATTGCCATGTCCAATAGAGTTCTATTCTTCCTCTCCACTACACCATTTTGTTGTGGCGTGTAGGGAGAAGAGAACTCATGCTTGATGCCCTCCTCCTCAAGGAAGCCTTCGAATTGAGAGTTCTTGAACTCCGTCCCGTTGTCGCTTCTTATTTTCTTGATCCTTAAGCCGAACTCATTTTGAGCCCGTCTCAAGAATCCCTTTAAGGTCTCTTGGGTATGAGATTTTTCCTGCAAAAAGAACACCCAAGTGAAGCGAGAATAATCATCCACAATAACTAGACAGCACTTACTCCCGTCGATGCTTATGTAAGCTATCGGGCCGAATAGGTCTATGTGTAGGAGCTCGAGTGGCCTGTCAGTCGTCATGATTTTCTTGTGTGGATGATGAACACCAACTTGCTTCCCGGCTTGGCATGCGCTACAAATCCTGTCTTTCTCAAAATGAACATTGGTTAGTCCTAAAATGTGTTCTCTTTTTAGAAGCTTGTGAAGATTCTTCATCCCAACATGTGCTAGTCGGCGATGCCAAAGCCAGCCCATGTTGGTCTTAGCAATTAAGTAAGTGTCGAGTTCAGCTCTATTGAAATCAACTAAGTATAGCTGACCCTCTAACACTCCCTTAAATGCTACTGAATCATCACTTCTTCTAAAGACAGTGACACCTACATCAGTAAATAGACAGTTGTAGCCCATTTTGCATAATTGAGATACGGAAAGCAAATTGTAATCTAATGAATCAACAAGAAAAACATTGGAAATGGAATGGTCAGGAGATATAGCTATTTTACCCAAACCTTTGACAAAACCTTGGTTTCCATCCCCGAATGTGATAGCTCGTTGGGGATCTTGATTTTTCTCGTAGGAGGAGAACATCCTTTTCTCCCCTGGCATGTGGTTTGTGCACCCGCTATCGATGATCCAACTTGAGCCCCCGGATGCATAAACCTACAAAACAAATTTAGTTCTTGACTTTAGGTACCCAAACAGTTTTGGGTCCTTTGACATTAGATACATGAACTTTGGGTACCCAAACACAAGTCTTGGAGCCCTTGTGTTTGTCCCCAACATATTTGGCAACTACCTTGCCGGATTTGTTAGTTAAAACATAAGATGCATCAAAGGTTTTAAATGAAATATTATGATCATTTGATGCAATAGGAGTTTTCTTTTTAGGCAATTTAGCACGGGTTGATTGCCTAGAGCTAGATGTCTCACCCTTATACATAAAAGCATGATTAGGGCCAGAGTGAGACTTCCTAGAATGAATTCTCCTAATTTTGCTATCGGGATAACCGGCAGGGTACAAAATGTAACCCTCGTTATCCTGAGGCATGGGAGCCTTGCCCTTTACAAAGTTGGACAATCTTTTAGGAGGGGCACTAAGTTTGACATTGTCTCCCTTTTGAAAGCCAATGCCATCCTTGATGCCAGGGCGTCTCCCACTATAGAGCATACTTCTAGCAAATTTAAATTTCTCATTTTCTAAGTCATGCTCATTAATTTTAGCATTAAGTTGAGCTATGTGATCATTTTGTTTCTTAATTAAGGCTAAGTGATCATGGATAGCATCAACATTAATGTCTCTACATCTAGTACAAATAGTAACATGCTCAATAGTAGATGTAGAGGGTTTGCAAGATTTTAGTTCAACAATCTTAGCATGTAATATGTCACTTTCATTTCTAAGATTGGATATTGTAACATTGCAAACATCTAATTCTTTAGCCTTAGCAATTAATTTTTCATTGTCATTTCTAAGGCTAGCAAGAGAAACATTCAATTCTTCAATCTTAGCAAGCAAGTTAATATTATCATCTCTAAGATTGGGAATTGAAACATCACAAACATTTGAATCAACCTTAGCAATTAATTTAGCATTTTCATTTCTAAGGTTGGCAATAATATCATTACAAGTGCTTAGCTCACTAGATAATTTTTCACATTTTTCTACTTCTAGAGCATAAGCATTCTTAACCTTAACATGCTTCTTATTTTCTTTGATTAGGAAGTCCTCTTGAGAGTCCAAGAGATCATCCTTCTCATGAATAGCACTAATTAATTCATTTAGTTTTTCCTTTTGTTGCATGTTTAGGTTGGAAAAAAGGGTACGCAAATTATCTTCCTCATCACTGGCATTATCTTCATCACTAGAGGATGCATATTTAGTGGAGGATTTTGATTTTACCTTCTTCCTTTTGCCGTCCTTTGCCATGAGGCATTTGTGGCCGATGTTGGGGAAGAGGAGGCCCTTGGTGACGGCGATGTTGGCGGCGTCCTCGTCGGAGGAGGAGTCGGAGGAGCTCTCGTCGGAGTCCCATTCGCGGCACACATGGGCATCGCCGCCCTTCTTCTTGTAGTACCTCTTCTTTTCTCTCCTCTTGCCCTTCTTGTCGTTATCCCTGTCACTGTCACTAGATAGTGGACATTTTGCAATAAAGTGACCGGGCTTACCACACTTGTAGCAAACTTTCTTGAAGCGGGGCTTGTAATCCTTCCCCCTCCTTTGCTTGAGGATTTGGCGGAAACTCTTGATGATGAGCGCCATTTCCTCGTTGTCGAGCTTGGAGGCGTCGATGGGTTGTCTACTTGATGTAGACTCCTCCTTTTTCTCCTCTGTTGCCTTGAATGCGACCGGTTGTGCTTCAGGCGCGGAGGGGCCATCTAGCTCGATGATTTTCTTTGAGCCTTTGATCATCAACTCAAAGCTCACAAAATTTCCTATCACTTCCTCGGGAGTCATTAGTGCATATCTAGGATTTCCTCGAATTAATTGAACTTGTATAGGATTAAGAAATACGAGGGATCTTAGAATAACCTTGACCATCTCATGGTCATCCCATTTTGTGCTCCCGAGGTTGCGCACTTGGTTCACCAAGGTCTTCAAGCGGTTGTACATGGCTTGAGGGTCCTCGCCTTGGTTGAGTCGGAACCGACCGAGCTCCCCCTCGATCGTTTCTCGCTTGGTGATCTTGGTCACCTCATCTCCTTCGTGCGCGGTCTTGAGCACGTCCCAAATTTCCTTTGCGCTCTTCAACCCTTGCACCTTATTATACTGCTCTCGACTTAGAGAGGCGAGGAGTATAGTGGTGGCTTGAGAGTTAAAGTGCCGGATTTGGGCGACCTCATCCGAATCATAGTCTTCATCCCCTGGTGATGGTACCTGTACTCCAATCTCAATAACATCCCAAATGCTAGTGTGGAGTGAGGTTAGATGATGCCTCATTTTATCACTCCACATATTATAATCTTCACCATCAAACATAGGTGGTTTGCCTAATGGGACGGAAAGTAATGGAGTACGTTTGGAAATGCGAGGATAGCGTAGGGGAATCTTACTAAACTTCTTGCGCTCATGGCGCTTAGAAGTTACGGACGGCGTGTCAGAGCCAGAGGTGGATGGCGACGAAGAGTCGGTCTCGTAGTAGACCACCTTCCTCATCTTCTTTTTCTTAACGCCACTCCGATGCGACTTGTGTGAAGTGGATTTCTTCTCCTTCCCCTTCCCTTTGTTGTGGGACTCTTCCGATGAAGCCTCCCCATGGCTTGTAATGGGCTTCTCGCCGGTCCTCATCTCCTTCTTGGCGTGATCTCCCGACATCACTTCGAGCAGTTAGGCTCTAATGAAGCACCGGGTTCTGAAACCAATTGAAAGTCGCCTAGAGGGGGGTGAATAGGGCGAATCTGAAATTTATAAACTCAATCACAACTACAAGCCGGGTTAGCGTTAGAAATGTAAACGAGTCCGAGAGAGAGGGCACAAAACAAATCATGAGCGAATAAAGAGTGAGACACGATGATTTGTTTTACCGAGGTTCGGTTCTTGCAAACCTACTCCCCGTTGAGGTGGTCACGAAGACCGGGTCTCTTTCAACCCTTTCCCTTTCTCAAACGGTCACTTAGACCGAGTGAGCTTCTCTTCTCAATCAAACGGAACACAAAGTTCCCGCAAGGACCACCACACAATTGGTGTCTCTTGCCTTGGTTACAATTGAGTTTGACCACAAGAAGAATGAGAAAGAAAAGAAGCAATCCAAGCGCAAGAGCTCAAATGAACACAACAAATCTCTCTCTCTAATCACTAAAGCTTTGTGTGGAGTTGGGAGAGGATTTGATCTCTTTGGTGTGTCTTGTATTGAATGTTATAGCTCTTGTAAGGTGTAGAAGTGTAGAAACTTGGATGCCATTGAATGTGGGGTGGTTGGGGTATTTATAGCCTCAACCACCAAAAATGGTCGTTGGAAGTGTGCTGTCGCATGGTGCACCAGACAGTCCGGTGCGCCAGCCACGTCAGCAAGCCGTTGGGGTTTGACCGTTGGAGCTCTGACTTGTGGGGCCTCTGGGCTGTCCGGTGGTTCACCGGACACCTCCTGTAGACTGTCCGGTGCGCCTCCCGCGCGTGCTCTGACTCTGGCGCGCACTGTAGCGCATTTAATGTAGTTGCAGATGACCGTTGCGTGCGAAGTAGTCGTTGCTCCGCTGGCACACCGGACAGTCTGGTGTGGCACCGGACACTGTCGGTGCTTCACTGGATAGTTCGGTGAATTATAGCGGAGCGCCCTCTGATTTTCCCGAAGGTGGCGAGTTCAGCGTTGGAGTTCCTGGTGCACCGGACACTGTCCGGTGGCACACCGGACAATCCGGTGCGCCAGACCAGGGGGCTTTGGGTTGTCTTTTGCTCTCTTCGTTTGAACCCTTTCTTGGTCTTTTTATTGGCTTATTATGAACCTTTGGCACCTGTTAAAACTTATAGACTAGAGCAAACTTAGTTAGTCCAATTATTTGTGTTGGGCAATTCAACCACCAAAATCAATTAGGAAATTGGTGTAAGCCTAATTCCCTTTCACTATGGTCATATCTTGTGTTATCAAGGGATTTCTGGTCTACAATGTTTTGGTTGATACAGGCAGTGCAGCTGACATCATATTTGCTAAGGCCTTCAGACAGATGCAAGAGCCAGAGGACAAGATCCATGATTGTCGGTGTTTCGAAACCCGGGGGGTCCCTGGACCGACGAGTAAATTGTCGCCGCGTGCCCCAGCCCAGATGGGTCGGCGCGAGGCGGAACGCGAAGGGGGGAGAGCAGCCGGAGGGAGACAGGCGTGGGAGGTGGAACCCGCGGCCTTCGTGTTAGCCCCGCGCCCAGGTCGGGTGCGCTTGCAGTAGGGGGTTACAAGCGTCCACGCGGGAGGGAGCGAGCGGCCTTGCGCGAGCGCCGTCCCGTCCTTCCCCGCGCGAACAACCCTCTGTAAGAGGGCCCTGGACCTCCCTTTTATAGGCGTAAGGAGAGGATCCAGGTGTACAATGGGGGGTGTAGCAGTGTGCTAACGTGTCTAGCGGAGGAGAGCTAGCGCCCTAAGTACATGCCATCGTGGCAGCCGGAGAGGTTTTGGCACCCAGTTCGTGTGGTGTTGTGGCCGTCGGAGGAGCGCTGGAGCCTGGCGGAGGGACAGCTGTCGGGGCTGTCGAGTCCTTGCTGACGTCCTCTTGCTTCCGTAAGGGGGCTGAGAGCCGCCGTCGTCATAGAGCGTGCGGGGCGCCATCATTACTCGCATAGTGGAGCGAGCCAGATGGGACGCTGGTCTTGTTCCCCGTAGCCTGAGTCAGCTTGGGGTAGGGTAATGATGGCGCCTCCTGTCGACGTGGTCGGTCCGTGCCCTAGGTTGGGCGAGGTGGAGGCTCCTCCGAGGTCGAGTTCGAGTCTGTCTTCCAAGGTCGAGGTCGAGTCCGAGCCCCCGGGTCGGACAAGGCGGAGACCTGGCTGAGGCCAGGGCTGAGTTCGAGCCCTGGGGTCGGGCGAAGTGGAGTTCATCGTCCTTCGGGGCTGAGCCCGAGTCCGAGCCCTGGGGTCGGGCGAAGCGGAGTTCGTCGTCTTCTGGGGCTGAGCCCGAGTCCGAGCCCTGGGGTCGGGCGAAGCGGAGTTCGTCGTCTTCCGGGGCCGAGCCCGAGTCCGAGCCCTGGGGTCGGGCGGAGCGGAGTTCGCCGTCTTCCGGGGCTAAGCCCGAGTCCGAGCCCTGGGTTCGGGCGAAGTGGAGTTCGTCGTCTTCCGGGGCTGAGCCCGAGTCCGAGACCTAGGGTCGGGCGAGGCGGAGTTCGTCGTCTTCTGGGGCTGAGCCCGAGTCTGAGCCCTGGGGTCGGGCGACGCGGAGTTCGTCGTCTTCCGGGGCTGAGCCCGAGTCCGAGCCCTGGGGTCGGGCGAAGCGGAGTTCGTCGTCTTCCGGGGCTGAGCCCGAGTCCGAGCCCTGGGGTCGGGCGAAGCGGAGTTCGTCGTCTTTCGGGGCCGAGCCTGAGTCCGAGCCCTAGGGTCGGGCGGAGCGGAGTTCGCCATCTTCTGGGGCTAAGCCCGAGTCCGAGCCCTGGGGTCGGGTGAAGTGGAGTTCGTTGTCTTCCGGGGCTGAGCCCGAGTCCGAACCCTGGGGTCGGGCGAGGCGGAGTTCGTCGTCTTCCGGGGCTGAGCCCGAGTCCGAGCCCTGGGGTCGGGTAAAGCAGAGTTCGTCGTCTTCCGGGGCTGAGCCCGAGTCCGAGCCCTGGGGTCGGGCGAGGCGGAGTTTCCTATGGCGCCTGAGGCCGAACTTGGCTGCTGTCAGCCTCAATCTGTTGAGTGGCTCAGCAGTCGGAGCAGCGCAGGCGGCGCTGTCCTCTTGTCAGACCGGTCAGTGGAGCGGCGAAGTGACTGCAGTCACTTCGGCTCTATCGACTGGAGGGCGTGCGTCAGGATAAAGGTGTCAGGCCACCTTTGCATTAAATGCCCCTGCGATTTGGTCGGTTGGCGTGGCGATTTGGTCAAGGTTGCTTCTTGGTGAAGACTGGGCCTCGGGCGAGCCGAAGGTGTGTCAGTTGCTGGAGGGGGTCCTCGGGCGAGACGTAGATCCTCCGGGGTCGGCTACCCTTGCCCGAGGCTGGGCTCGAGCGAGGCGTGATCGCGTCCCTCGAATGGACCGATCCTCGACTTAATCGCACCCATCAGGCCTTTGCAGCTTTGTGCTGATGGGGGTTACCAGCTGAGATTTAGGAGTCTTGATGGTACCCCTAATTATGGTCCCCGACAGTAGCCCCCGAGCCTCAAAGGGAGTGTTAATACTCGCTTGGAGGCTTTTGCCGCACTTTTTTGCAAGGGGACCAGCCTTTTTTGGTTGCATTTTGTTCCAGTGGGTGCGCGCGAGCGCACCCGCCGAGTGTAGCCCCCAAGGCCTCAGAGGAATAGTTTGACTCCTTCGAGGTCTTAGTGCGTTTCGCAACACTTCGGCTGGTCTGGTTGTTCCCTCATGCGAGCTGGCCGTAGCCCGGGTGCACGGTCGGGTCCCAAGTTCTCGGGCTGGTATGCTGACGCTGTCAACGGTTTGGACGGAGCTGGGTTTGCGAGAGCAGCCCCCGAGCCTCTGCACAGGGCGAGAGGATGGTCAAGGACAGACTCGACTTTTTTACATACGCCCCTACGTCGCCTTTCCGTAAGGAGGAGGGGGGAAAGCGCCACGTTGCCCTCGGAGGGCGCCGAACATGGTGTCTCCGGTGAGCTGCTGGCGGGTAATCCGAGTGGACGCCCGTGCCCCATTACTTAGGGGTCAGCTAGAGGCCCGGAGGCGCGCTCCAAAAGTACCTGCGGGTGATCTGCCGGACCCGGTCCCCTTTTGACGGGGTCCGACGGCTCGATGCCTCCCTCTGATGGGATTCAGTTACAAGATCGTTCCCACTGGTCTCGGAAATGTCCTAGGGTACCTCGGGAGCGTAGCCCGAGCCTTGGTTATGTATCGAACGTACCCAGGGTCATCCTTCGCTCTGTGTCTGAGGCGTATGTGAACCCTTCGAGGGCCAGCCTAGGAACCCCTGATCAGTAGTGGGCGCGGAGCCCGAGTGGCCTGAGGTGGCCGTTGAACCCTTCCGAGGGGCTGGCCATCGAACCTCTGACCAGTAGTGGGCGCAGAACCCAATCGCTCTGAGGCGGCCATTGAACCCCTCCGAGGGGCCAGCCTTTGAACCTCTGATCAGTAGGGAGGCTCGGGGCCTGTTTCCTTCACGGAGAAGGATCCTTTTCGGGGTATCCCCCTTTCCCGGTCCCTGTTGTAAGAGATAGAAAGAGGAAAAGGAAAAGGATACGAAATCGAATGACGTGGCGTATCTTTTTCGACGCGGTCATTATGGCGAAGGCGAAGCGTCGCTTGCTTCTCCTGCCTGAGGCGCCGCCTGTCCCGCCGCGGAGTTAATGCGACGGGGCGAGTGGTTCGCGAGGCGGCCGTTGCGCGTGTGCGAGCCGTTCGAGGAACAGACCACGGGCGCGCCGTCTTCACGCCGTGAGAGAGGGTTCTCTCGCTGCCCCTGGATGGGATGTAAGCTTGGCTGACGACGTGACCGCTGCTCCTGCCCGCCTGCCACCGCCATTACTGCCGGCCCATTTTTGGCCGTATTGACCGTCGCGCCTGGCTGGCACTGCTGGGTCATACGCAGGGTTGCCTCGAGTCGAGGTACTGGTTCCGCAGTCGAGGAGGCGCGGTAGTGGCGCGAGGGGCGGTGCAGTTGCTCGCACGTAGCAACCGACACGCCAGTTGCATGACGTGTGGGCCTAGGCCTCCATGCTGGGTGCGTTGGAAGTCGGAGGGGCGCGCCCACCTGGCGCGGTTGCATGCCGCCTGCATGGGTGTCCACCCTTTCACCGCTGGTCTGGGCGAAAGTGGAGGAATGCTTGTAACCGCTGGGCAGTTGCATGCCCTACGCGCGATGGTTTGGCTCCTTCTGCCCTGGACCAGCTTGCATGACGCGTGGGGCCCAGCCCCCGTGTCGTAGGGGGAGGACCTTGGAGCGTGTTGGAGAAGACTCAGCCCGCAACGACTGAGGACGCAAGTGGGGAGAGTTGCCTTTAAAAGGAGGGTGACCCCCTTGAAAGGCGACCATGTCTTCGTGCTCCCTTATGCACCGTGTCTTTCCACCTTCCGAGCCCCTGGATGGGGAACACCCGCAATCCTGCCGCCTTGTCGTCGGAGGGACGCAACTTCGAGGAAGTCGGTACCTTTCAGCCATCGTTCGGCTTCAAGGATTTTCATCAGGCAGCCCGGCCGCATCCCCTCACCAGTGGTCACCCAAGACGGTGACCTCCAGTTTGATGGTGGGGAGAAGCGAACCGGGTTACGGCCTCCGCCCCACCCTCAGCTTCAAGGATCTTCATCATCCTTGCTGGGGCGGAGGGTGAGGCGAGCCGGGGGGCTGCCTCCACATGGGTCGGTAACCCTTTTATTCCCCCAGCGTCTGGGGGAGAAAGGCATCTTCCAGCTCCGCGGAGGCTTCCCTCAGCCACACCGGGGAAGGCGGACCGCCGCTGCCCAGCCAGGGTGCAGCATTCCGTCCTCCGTCCGGACGATGGTCGCGCCGCGTACGGGCCGGCCACGTCCAGGCCTTCTTCGCGCCGACAGCCGTGCCAGAGGGTCGCCCAGCACGTCGTGCGCCGCAAGGGCGGCGCTCATGTTCTGGGTGGCCCCGGCGAGGGCGAGGACTTGCTGGTGCGCCTTGAGGCGCCCGGCGCCCGCTGAGGCGTTGTTGAGGTGGTGGCAGCCGAAGAAGGCTTCTCTGCCGACGAGATTGCCAACTCCGCCTGCACCCCCGGGCCTCCGTCCCTCGGCTTGAATGGCTGGTTCTCGTCCTTCGTGGGCGAGAGCCCTCCTGCCGCAGCACTCGCCCGAAAGCCATTGCTGCAGCTGTTTCGCCACCCGGGGCGGAGGTCGTTTGTCGCTGCTGCCGGAGTGGGTGGCGGCGAGCTAGCTGGAGCCTTGTTGCCCCGCGGGTCCTCCAGTGTGAGGGGTCGTTCGTGCCCGCGGGGGCGGAACCGGAGTTCCGTTTGTAATGGCACTTTGAGTGTCGGTGTCTTGTTCATTGCGGCTGTCAGGGCCTGAACATGTATGTATCTTCGGCACGGAGCCATGTTTTTTCCTCATTTTCGAGAACTAAGACTCGCCTGTTGGTTATCTGAACCGCTTCACCAAGCCTGAGTCACCTCGTGCGAAGGTGACGAGTGAGGTATCTGTATCCCGGAGGCGTAGGAGTCCCTCGGCTCGGTCGGCCTCGCTGTCCGAGGCTTCTCTTGCTTAGTTAAAGGAACCCCTCGGCCGCTCTTCGATGAGCCGAAGCCGAAGGTAGCGGTGTCGGCACGGACAGAGGCAGAGTTGGCTCGAAAAGAAGATTTGGTCGGCCAGAGCCTGGCCGGGTCGTCCACTGGTGGGACCGATGCCGGAGTTGAGCTATCGAGGCCTCAAGTCGGGCTGATGTCTTCTGGGGACAGCTAGCCAAGGCCTCGGGGTGGCTGGCCGAGCCGTCTGCTCGAGCCGGATTCCTGGAGAAGACCCTGGCGGCGATGGCCCGGGTGTGGTGCTGATGTCGTCCTTCAGAGTGGAGATCCTCCGACCGCATCGCCGTCCGAGGCTAGGTCAGACCTCGCCGAAGGTGTAGTTGACGCCGAGGGTGCTGCTGCCCCCTTCAACTGTCGACGCCCGAACCTGCAGGATCGGGTTGTCTTGTAGTGTGTGTATGTTTTCTGCGGCCGCCGAGGCCCAAACACACCATCGTCGTGTTGTAAAGCTGTGTTTCTTTTCCTCTTGTTTGAGTATCCGGACTTATTTGTCGGTAACAGAATTGTTTGTGCGGGCGAGAGTTGCTTTTCACGGAAGGTGATGAGTGAGGTATCCGTATCCCGGAGGCGTAGGAATCCCTCGGCTCGGTCGGCCTTGCCGCTTACGCGCACTCTTACTCATCCATAGGGTTCTGTCACCGACGCAGTCGAGAAGGCCTGAAAAATCGTTCCGGCAGAGGAGCTTTCGAGCGTGAAGACTTGTTCGGTCCGTGGAATCACTTATCCGAGCGCGAGTTACTTATCGCAGAAGGTGATGAGTGAGGTATCTGTATCCCGGAGGCGTAGGAGTCCCTCGGCTCAGTCAGCCTTGGCTGCTTACGTGTACTCCGTCGTTTTCAGGATCCACTTTCGAAGTAGTCGAAAAGCACGAAAGGCATTCTGGTAGAAAAGATTTTTTTTTCTTTTTTCGAGGAAAATTTCGACGCAGAGGGGGTTCCCCCCTTCTAGCCCCCGAGGGAGGGTCGGGCTTTGCCGAGGCAAGGCTGACCCTTCCTTGACGACCAGACTTTGTGTGTGAACGGGGTGTACGAATAACTTGGAAGCATCTTAAGGGTAGAAGCGACGTAGCTGTTGGATGTTCCAAGCGTTGCTGTAGACCTCGCCTTGACTGTTGGCCAGCTTGTATGTTCCGGGCTTTAGAACCTTGGCGACGACGAACGGCCCTTCCCAGGGAGGCGTGAGTTTGTGCCACCCTTGGGCGTCTTGCTTTAGCCGAAGCACCAGGTCGCCCGCCTGGAGGTCTCGGGACCGAACCCCTCGGGCGTGGTAGCGTCGCAGGGACTGCTGGTACCGCGCCGAGTGTAGTAAGGCCATGTCTCGAGCCTCTTCCAGCTGGTCCAGTGAGTCTTCTCGATTGGCTCGATTGCTTTGGTCGGCGTAGGCCCTCGTCCTCGGGGAACCGTATTCTAAGTCTGTGGGCAAGATGGCCTCGGCCCCATAGACCAGAAAGAACGGTGTGAAGCCCGTGGCTCAGCTCGGCGTTGTCCTCAGACTCCAGACCACCAAGGGGAGTTCCTTCATCCACCGCTTGCCGAACTTGTTGAGGTTGTTGTAGATCCGAGGCTTGAGTCCTTGCAGGATCATGCCGTTAGCCCGCTCCACTTGCCCATTCGTCATGGGGTGAGCCACGGCGGGCCAGTCCACCCAGATGTGGTGATCCTCGCAGAAGTTCAGGAACTTTCTGTCGGTGAACTGGGTGCCGTTGTTGGTGATGATGGAGTTCGGGACCCCAAAGCGATGGATGATGTTGGTGAAGAACGCCACCGCCTGTTCGGACCTGATGCTGTTTAGGGGTCAGACCTCGATCCACTTGGAGAATTTGTCGATGGCAACCAATAGGTGCGTGTAGCCCCCGGGTGCCTTCTGCAAGGGGCCGACGAGGTCCAGACCCCACACAGCAAATGGCCAGGTGATGGGTATGGTCTGCAGAGCCTGAGCGGGCAGGTGGGTCTGCCTCGCATAGAATTGACACCCTTCGCAGGTGTGGACAATTCTAGTGGCGTCGGCCACCGCCGTTGGCCAGTAGAAACCTTGTCGGAAGGCGTTTCCAACAAGGGCTCGAGGTGCTGCGTGATGGCCGCAAGCCCCCGAGTGTATCTCTTGTAAGAGCTCCTGGCCTTCAGTGATGGAAATGCATCGCTGGAGGATGCCCGAGGGGCTGCGGTGGTAGAGCTCCTTCCCATCCCCCAGCAAGACGAACGACTTGGCGCGCCGCGCCAACCGCCGAGCTTTGGCTTGATCGAGGGGTAGCTCTCCTCGGTGGAGATATTGCAGGTACGGGGTCTGCCAGTTTTGATTAGGCGTGACCCTGCTTCGCTCCTCCTTGATGCGCAGTGCCTCACCCTCGGGGGCCGAGGGTACCTCGGGCCGAGCCGAGGGTGCCTCGGGCCGAGCCGAGGGTGCCTCGGGCTGAGCCGAGGGTACCTCGGACTGTGCCGAGGGTACCTCGGACTGAGCCGAGGGTACCTCAGACTGAGCCGAGGGTGCCTCAGGCTAGGCCGAGGCCTTCTCGGGCTCGGGCGTGTCGTCGGTCTTGACAGAGGGTTGATGCAGGTCTCGGGAGAATACGTCCGGGGGAACCGTTGTTCGCCCCGAGGCTATTTTAGCTAGCTCGTCCAAAGTCTCGTTGTAGCGTCGGACGATGTGGTTGAGCTCGAGCCCGTAGAACTTGTCTTCTAGGCGCCGAACCTCATCGCAGTAGGATTCCATCTTCAGGTCGCGGCAGTGGGAGTTCTTCATGACTTGGTCGATGACGAGCTGCGAGTCACCGCGAGCGTCGAGGCGTCGGACCCCTAGCTCGATGGTGATTTGCAACCCGTTTACCAGAGCCTCGTACTCAGCCATGTTGTTGGACACTGGGAAGTGGAGGCGTAGCACGTAGCGTAGGTGCTTTCCGAGGGGTGAGATGAAGAGCAGGCCCGCGCTGGCCCCCGTCTTCATCAGCGACCCGTCGAAAAACATGGTCCAGAGCTCCGGTTGGATCGGAGCTGTTGGGAGCTGGGTGTCGACCCATTCAGCCACGAAGTCCGCCAAGACCTGGGACTTGATGGCCTTCTGAGGGGCGAACGAGATCGTCTCGCCCATGATCTCCACCACCCACTTTGCAATTCTACTCGAGGCCTCTCGGGACTGGATGATCTCCCCTACGGGGAAGGATGACACCATAGTTACCGGATGAGACTCGAAGTAGTGTCGCAACTTCCGCCGTGTCAGGATCACCGCGTACAGCAGCTTCTGAATTTGTGGGTAGCGGATCTTGGTCTCGGACAATACCTCACTGATGAAGTAGACTGGCCTCTGGACGGGCAATGCATGCCCCTCTTCTCGTCTCTCAACCACAATCGCGGCGCTAACCACCTGAGTGGTCGCGGCGACGTAGATCAAGAGGGCTTCTCCTGCAGCGGGGGGCACCAAGATGGGCGCGTTCGTGAGGAGCGCCTTCAAGTTCCCGAGGGCTTCCTCGGCCTCAGGGGTCCAAGCGAAGCACTCGGCCTTCCTTAAGAGGCGGTACAGAGGCAGGCCTCTTTCGCCGAGGCACGAGATGAAACGGCTCAGAGCCGCGAGGCATCCCATGACCCTCTGTAGGCCTTTCAAGTCCTTGATGGGCCCCATGCTGGTGATGGCCGCGATCTTCTCCGGGTTGGCCTCGATGCCTCGCTCGGAGACGATGAACCCCAAGAGCATGCCTCGGGGGACCCCGAAGACGCACTTTTCGGGATTGAGCTTCACGCCTTTCGCCTTGAGACATCGGAATGTCACTTCAAGGTCGGAAAGGAGGTCAGAGGCTTTCCTCGTCTTGACTATGATGTCATCGACGTAGGCCTCGACCGTTCGGCCGATGTGTTCGTCGAACACATGGTTCATGCATCGCTGGTACGTTGCACCCGCATTCCTCAAACCAAACGGCATGGTAACATAGCAGTACATGCCGAAGGGTGTGATGAAAGAAGTCGCGAGCTGGTCAGACTCTTTCATCCTGATCTGGTGATACCCTGAGTAGGCATCGAGGAAAGACAGGGTTTCGCACCCAGCAGTGGAATCCACGATTTGATCGATGCGAGGCAGAGGGTAGGGAACTTTCGGACATGCTTTGTTTAGACCAGTGTAGTCTACACACATCCGCCATTTCCCCCCTTTCTTTCTCACAAGCACAGGGTTGGCAAGCCATTCGGGATGGAATACCTCTTTGAAGAACCCTGCCGCCATTAGCTTGTGGATCTCCTCGCTTATGGCTCTGCGCTTTTCTTCGTCGAATCGGCGCAGAGGCTGCTTCACGGGTCGGGCTCCAGCTCGGATATCCAGCGAGTGCTCGGCGACTTCCCTCGGTATGCCGGGCATGTCCGAGGAACTCCACGCGAAAACGTCGGCGTTTGCGCGGAGAAAGTCGACGAGCACTGCTTCCTATTTGGGGTCGAGCTCAGAGCCGATCCGGATCTGCTTGGAGGCGTCATTGCAGGGGTCGAGAGGGACGGACTTAACCGTCTCTGCTGGCTCGAAGTTGCCGGCGTGGCGCTTCACGTCTGGCGCCTCCCTAGAGAGGTTCTCCAGGTCGGCAACAAGGGCCTCGGACTCGGCGAGGGCCTCGGCGTACTCCACACACTCCACGTCGCATTCGTACGCGTGTCGGTACGTGGGCCCGACGATGATGACCCCGTTGGGGCCCGGCATCTTGAGCTTGAGGTAGGTGTAGTTGGGGATGGCCATGAACTTAGCGTAGCATGGCCTCCCCAACACTGCATGGTAGGTTCCTCGAAACCCAACCACTTCGAACGTGAGGGTCTCCCTTCAAAAGTTGGAGGGCGTCCCAAAGCAGATAGGTAGATCGAGTTGTCTGAGGGGTTGGACGCGCTTCCCGGGGATGATCCCGTGGAAAGGCACAGCGCCCGTCCGGACCGAGGATAGATCGATCCGCAGGAGCCCGAGGGTCTCGGCATAGATGATGTTGAGGCTGCTGCCTCCGTCCATGAGGACCTTGGTGAGCCTGACGTTGCTGATGATGGGGTCGACAACGAGCGGGTTTTTCCCCGGGCTCGGCACATGGTTGGGATGGTCGGCCTGGTCGAAGGTGATGGGCTTGTCGGACCAGTCTAGGTAGACTGGCGCCGCCACCTTTACCGAGTAGACCTCCCGACGCTCTTGCTTGCGGTGCTGAGCCGAGGTGTTTGCCACTTGCCCACCATAGATCATGAAGCAGTCGCGGACCTCGGGGAACTCTCCTGCCTTGTGATCTTCCTTCTTAGCGTCATCGAGAGCCTTCCCACCCTCCGCGGGTGGCCCGGCCTTGTGAAAGTGGCGTCGAAGCATGGCACACTCCTCAAGGGTGTGCTTGACGGGCCCCTGATGATAGGGGCATGGCTCCTTGAGCATCTTGTCGAAGAGGTTGGCACCTCCGGGAGGTTTCCGAGGGTTCTTGTACTCGGCGGCGGCGACAAGGTCCGCGTCGGCGGCGTCGCGTTTCGCTTGCGACTTCTTCTTGCCCTTCTTCTTGGTGCCGCGCTGAGTTGACGCCTCGGGAGAATCTTCCGGGGGGCGGCCCTGGGGCTGCTTGTCCTTCCGGAAGATGGCCTCAACTGCCTCCTGGCCAGAGGCGAACTTGGTGGCAATGTCCATCAACTCGCTCGCCCTGGTGGGGGTCTTGCGACCCAGCTTGCTCACCAGGTCGCGGCAGGTGGTGCCGGCGAGGAACGCGCCTATGACATCTGAATCGGTGACATTGGGCAGCTCGGTGCGCTGCTTCGAGAATCGCCGGATGTAGTCCCGGAGAGACTCTCCCGGCTGCTGGCGGCAGCTTCGGAGATCCCAGGAGTTTCCAGGGCGCACGTACGTGCCTTGGAAATTGCCGGCGAAGGCTTAGACCAGGTCGTCCCAGTTGGAGATCTGCCCCGGAGGCAGGTGCTCCAGCCAGGCTCGAGCGGTGTCGGAGAGGAACAGGGGGAGGTTGCGGATGATGAGATTATCATCGTCCGTTCCACCCAGTTGGCAGGCCAGCCGATAGTCCGCGAGCCACAGTTCCGGTCTCGTCTCCCCCGAGTACTTTGTGATAGTAGTCGGGGTTCGGAACCGGGTCAGGAACGGCGCCCATCGTATGGCGCGGCTGAAAGCCTGCGGACCGGGTGGTTCGGGCGAAGGACTCCGATCCTCCCCGCTGTCGTAGCGTCCCCCATGCCTGGGGTGGTAGCCTCGACGCACCCTCTCGTCGAGGTGGGCCCGACGGCTGTGATGATGGTGCTCGTTGCCGAGGCGACCCGGGGCCATAGGCGCTGTGTTGCGCGTGCGCCCGGTGTGGACCGAGGCTTCCCGCATGAATCGGGAAGTCGCGGCGCGATGTTCCGAGAGGTACCCCTGCCTTCGGGAGGCGAAGCTTTCGGCCCGTCGGACCGCGGCGTCCTCCAGGAGATTCTTGAGCTCTCCCTGGATACGCCGCCCCTCAGTGGTTGATGGCTCCGGCATCGCGCGGAGAAGTATTGCCGCTGCAGCCAGGTTCTGGCCGACTCCACTGGAAACCGGTGGCGGCCTTACCCTGACGTCGTCGGCAATGCGGTGCTGGATGCCTTGGGGGAGATGACGCGCTTCTCCGGCCGGAGGTTGGCTCGCCCATTCCTGCCCGATGTCCCGGCAGATCGGCTCAAGCGTTCCTGCTCCCTCGTCGAGCCTGGCCTGCATCTTGCGGATTTGCTCGAGCTGTGGGTCATGACCCCCCGCCGGGACGGGGACCACAGCTAGCTCCCGAAGTATGTCAACGCGAGGCACAGGCCTAGGGGGATCACCGTTCTCCGGTATACCAAGATGGTTGCCTTCGCCGGGACCCCCTAGATCGACGTGGAAACATTCGCGACTTGGACCGCAGTCCTCGTCGCCGAGGCTACGGCTACCGTTGGAACAGTCGGAAAGGCAGTAGTCGCATGCGGTCATGAAGTCCCGCACGACACTGGGGTTACCAAGTCCGGAGAAATCCCAACAGAGGTCAGGCTCGCCATCTTCCTCGGACCCCGAGGGCCCGTAGGTCGAGACGGCCGTCAGCCGGTCCCAGGGTGACCGCACACGATACCCTGGAGGGTTTGGACTCGCCTCTATGAGAATGTCCACCGAAACGGAGTTGCTTGGCGGGTCGAGGCCGAATCCAAAAGGCACGAGATGGGAATCGGTCGGTACCTTTTGGTCGACGGGCGGTGACGAAGTCACGTCAGGGACTGACTGCACCGTCGTCTCAGGTACGAGGGTGACGCCTAGCAAGTCCTTCGCGAGCGTGCTGGCATCGTCCGTTTGCTCGAGGTTGGTGTGTTGCGGGGAGACGGCGCTCGTCTTCGTCTCAAACGCGAGGCCGATGCCCGACGCGCTCTCCGTTGGGGCGCCGGCACCATCGACTCGCTCGACATCCAACAAGGTTCCGCCTCCTGCTTGGCCTTGGTTGCCCCGCCTCCTCCTCCGTCGGTGGGGGAGGGGACGGGACAAGCCCGAATGTCGTCCTTCCACCACGTGGGGAAGGCGTCGTCGATTTCCCCGCCGGCGGGCGGGTTGTCGACCGCCATTATCGCTGTCGCACGGCGGGGGAAGGAGTATCATGTCGTAGCTGCCGTCGAGGGACATGAACCCAAGACTCCCAAAATGGAGCACCGTCCTGGGCTGGAGAGGTTGCTGGAGACTACCCATCTGGAGCTTGACGGGAAGCTATTCATCAACATGCAGCAGGCCCCTACCTGGCGCGCCAACTGTCGGTGTTTCGAATCCCGGGGGGTCCCTGGACCGACAAGTGAATTGTCGCCGCGTGCCCCAGCCCAGATGGGTCGGCGCGAGGCGGAACGCGAAGGGGGGAGAGCAGCCGGAGGGAGACAGGCGTGGGAGGTGGAACCCGCGGCCTTCGTGTTAGCCCCGCGCCCAGGTCGGGTGCGCTTGCAGTAGGGGGTTACAAGCGTCCACGCGGGAGGGAGCGAGCGGCCTTGCGCGAGCGCCGTACCGTCCTTCCTCGCGCGGCCAACCCTCTGTAAGAGGGCCCTGGACCTCCCTTTTATAGGCGTAAGGAGAAGATCCAGGTGTACAATGGGGGCTGTAGCAGTGTGCTAACGTGTCTAGCGGAGGAGAGCTAGCGCCCTAAGTACATGCCATCGTGGCAGCCGGAGAGGTTTTGGCACCCAGTTCGTGTGGTGTCGTGGCCGTCGGAGGAGCGCTGGAGCCTGGCGGAGGGACAGCTGTTAGGGCTGTCGAGTCCTTGCTGACGTCCTCTTGCTTCCGTAAGGGGGCTGAGAGCCGCCGTCGTCATAGAGCATGCGGGGCGCCATCATTACTCGCATAGTGGAGCGAGCCAGATGGGACGCCGGTCTTGTTCCCCGTAGCCTGAGTCAGCTCGGGGTAGGGTAATGATGGCGCCTCCTATCGACGTGGTCGGTCCGTGCCCTAGGTTGGGCGAGGTGGAGGCTCCTCCGAGGTCGAGGTTGAGTCTGCCTTCCAAGGTCGAGGTCGAGTCCGAGCCCCCGGGTCGGACAAGGCAGAGACCGTCGACTGAGGCCAGGGCTGAGTCCGAGCCCTAGGGTCGGGCGAAGTGGAGTTCGTCGTCCTTCGGGGCTGAGCCAGAGTCCGAGCCCTAGGGTCGAGCGAAGCAGAGTTCGTCGTCTTCCGGGGCTGAGCCCGAGTCCGAGCCCTGGGGTCGGGCGAAGCGAAGTTTGTCGTCTTCCGGGGCCGAGCCCGAGTCCAAGCCCTGGGGTCGGGTGGAGCGGAGTTCACCGTCTTCCGGGGCTGAGCCCGAGTCCGAGCCCTGGGGTCGGGCGAAGCGGAGTTCGTCGTCTTCCGGGGCTGAGCCCGAGTCCGAGCCCTGGGATCGGGCGAGGCGGAGTTCATCGTCTTCTTGGGCTGAGCCCGAGTCCGAGCCCTGGGGTCGGGCGAAGCGGAGTTCATCGTCTTCTGGGGCTGAGCCCGAGTCCAAGCCCAAGGGTCGGGCGAAGCGGAGTTCGTCGTCTTCCGGGGCTGAGCCTGAGTCCGAGCCCTGGGGTCGGGCGAAGTGGAGTTCGTCATCTTCCGGGGCTGAGCCCGAGTCCGAGCCCTGGGGTCGGGCGAAGCGGAGTTCATCGTCTTCTAGGGCTGAGCCCGAGTCCAAGCCCTGGGGTCGGGCGAAGCGGAGTTCGTCGTCTTCCGGGGCTGAGCCCGAGTCCGAGCCCTGGGGTCGGGCGAAGCGGAGTTCGTCATCTTCTGGGGCCGAGCCCGAGTCTGAGCCCTGGGGTCGGGCAGAGCGGAGTTCGCCGTCTTCCGGGGCTGAGCCCGAGTCCGAGCCCTGGGGTCGGGAGAAGCGGAGTTCGTCGTCTTCTGGGGTTGAGCCCGAGTCCGAGCCCTGGGGTCAGGCGAGGCGGAGTTCGTCGTCTTCCGGGGCTGAGCCCGAGTCCGAGCCCTGGGGTCGGGCGAAGCGGAGTTCGTCGTCTTCCGGGGCTGAGCCCGAGTCCGAGCCCTGGGGTCGGGCGAGGCGGAGTTTCCTATGACGCCTGAGGCCGGACTTGGCTGCTGTCAGCCTCACTCTGTCGAGTGGCTCAGCAGTCGGAGCGGCACAGGCGGCGCTGTCTCTTGTCAGACCAGTCAGTGGAGTGGCGAAGTGACTGCAGTCACTTCGGCTCTTTTGACTGGAGGGCGTGCGTCAGGATAAAGGTGTCAGGCCACCTTTGCATTAAATGCCCCTGCAATTTGGTCGGTTGGCGTGGCGATTTGGTCAAGGTTGCTTCTTGGTGAAGACTAGGCCTCGGGCGAGCCGAAGGTGTGTCAGTTGCTGGAGGGGGTCCTCGGGCGAGACGTAGATCCTCCGGGGTCGGCTGCCCTTGCCCGAGGCTGGGCTCGGGCGAGGCGTGACCGCGTCCCTCGAATGGACTGATCCTTGACTTAATCGCACCCATCAGGCCTTTGCAGCTTTGTGTTGATGGGGGTTACCAGCTGAGATTTAGGAGTCTTGAGGGTACCCCTAATTATGGTCCCCGACAATGATGCTACACACCCTCTTTGTGGCTTCGGAGGAAGGCAGATTGTAGCACTCGGCAAGATCACAATGCCAGTAACCTTCGAATTTGTCCACAACACAAGGACTGAACAGGTTGTGTTTGATATTGTTGACATGGAATATCCTTACAATGCAATCATTGGTCGTGGGACACTTAATGCTTTCGAAGCAATTCTTCATCCAGCATATCTATGCATGAAGATACCTTCGGAACAAGGGCCTATTGCAATTCATGGAAGTTAGGAAGCTGCCAGAAAGGTTGAGGGAAATTGGACAGACTCGAAAGTCATCCACAATATAGATGGAGTTGAAGCTTGTGAGCAGTACAAGTACAGAAGAGAGAAGGCCGCTTCGGCTGATCAACCGAAGCCCATGCTTCTATGTGAAGACATAGCAGAGCAGAAGGTACTACTGGGGTCTCAATTATCTGAAGAGCAGGAAAAAACTTTGATAAGGTTTTTATTCAACAACAAGGATGTTTTTGCATGGTCAGCCAACGATCTCTGTGGTGTCAACAGGGATGTCATTGAACATTCACTCAATGTTGATCCATCCTTCAGGCCCAGAAAGCAAAAGCTTCGGAAAATGTCTGATGATAAAGCCGAAGGTGCTCGGAATGAAGTAAAAAGACTTCTCAGTGCTGGTGTCATCAAAGAAGTAAAATACCCAGAATGGTTAGCCAACACTGTCATGGTGAAGAAGGCCAATGGTAAATGGAGAATGTGCATTGATTTTACTGATCTAAACAAGGCTTGTCCAAAGGATAAGTTCCCATTACCGAGAATAGATTCTCTAGTAGATGCAGCAGCTTCGTCAGAGCTCATGAGTCTATTAGATTGTTGTTCAGGCTATCATCAAATTTGGATGAAAAAGGAAGATGAGCCAAAGACCAGCTTCATAACCCCCAGTGGTACATATTGTTATCTTCGGATGCCTGAGGGGCTCAAGAATGCTGGAGGAAGCTTCAGCAGGATGACGACCAAGGTCCTTCATTCTTAGATAGGCAGAAATGTGCTAACATATGTTGATGATATCATAGTGAAGAGCACAAAGCAAGAAAACCATATTACTGATTTGCAGGAAACATTTGCTAATTTTAGGCAAGCTAGCCTAAAATTAAATCCAGTTTCAACGAAGGGGGTTGAAGCTAATCCAAGAAAAAACGAAGCTATCCTTCAGATGGAGCCACCAAGCACAAAGAAGGGGGCCCAACGGCTGACAGGAAGACTTGCATCTTTGAATCGGTTCATATCTAGATCAGCAGAAAGAAATTTACCATTCTTTGAAGTACTAAAGCCAGTCGAAGTCTTTAAATAGGGTAAAAGGGGGAGTTTTTGAAATCTTTTATCAATTTCTCTTGGAACACCTCTCTTTATGTCTCTACAAGTGAATTTGACTTAGAGATAGGAAATTGAGTTTGATTTGCAAAAACAAACCAAGTGGTGGCAAAGGATGATCCATATATGCCAATTATGAATCAAAACAATTTTGAGTTCTTATTTGCATTGATATTGCACTTGTTCTAGTTGCTTTGTGTTGTGTTGGCATAAATCACCAAAAAGGGGGAGATTGAAAGGGAAATGTGCCCTTGGGCCATTTCTAAGTATTTTGGTGATTTAGTGTCCAACACAAGTGCTTGAGTGTTAATCTATGCCAAGTGATGGACTAAGTGCAAATCAAGATTAAAGGTATGTTTCTAAACTTAGTACATTGTTTTAAGAACTAATGTATTGTGTCTAAGTGCTGGAAACAGGAGAAATCAAATTAGGAAAGAAATGGCTTTGTTCAGCCAAAGACAGCTCGGTCTGGGTGCACCGGACTGTCCGGTGGTGCACTGGACAGTGTCCGGTGCGCCAGGTTGGCTCTAGTGAACTTGCTGTTCTCGGGACTTCGACGGTGGTGTACGGCTATAAATCACCGGACTGTCTGGTGGTGCACCGGACTGTCCGGTGAGCCGTTCACAGGCGAAGTCGTCGCTCTCGGGAAGTGATTAACGGCGTACAGCTAAAAATCACCGGACTGTCTGGTGGTGCACTGGACTGTCCGGTGAGCCAACGGTCAGCCGGGCCAACGGTCGGCCGAGGATTCCGCGCGTGACGCGTGGCCAAGCCAACGGTCACATTGGGCCACCGGACAGTGTCCGGTGCGCCAACGGCTCTGAGTCTGCAACGGTTGGCTTCGCCAAATAAGGAAAGAAATCCGCACCGGACAGTGTCCGGTGGTGCACCGGACTGTCCGGTGCGCCAGGCGACAGAAGGCAAGATTTGCCTTCCTGGAATGCTCTCAACGGCTCCTAGCTGCCTTGGGGCTATAAAAGGGGCCCCTAGGCGCATGGAGGAGTACACCAAGCATTCTCTAAGCATTCCTAAGCACCAAGACTTCGATTCCGCGCATTTGATTCTTTGTGATAGCAACTAGAGCTCTATTTGGGTTGTGAACTCGTCGGGTTGTGTTGTGAGCTCTTGTTGCGACTTGTGTGCGTGTTGTCGCTCCGATTTCGTGTCTTGTGTGTGTTGCTCATCCCTCCCTTACTCCGTGCTTCTTTGTGAACATCAAAGTGTAAGGGCGAGAGGCTCCAAGTTGTGGAGATTCCTCGCGAACGGGATATAGTAAACAAAGCAAAACACCGTGGTATTCAAGTGGGTCTTTAGACCGCTTGAGAGGGGTTGATTGCAACCCTCGTCCGTTGGGACGCCACAACGTGGAGTAGGCAAGCGTTGGACTTGGCCGAACCACGGGATAAACCACTGTGCCATCTCTGTGTTGATCTCTTTGTGGTTATTGTGTTTTGCTAAGACTCCTCTCTAGCCACTTGGCATTATTGTGCTAACGCTTAACCAAGTTTTTGTGGCATTAAGTTTCAAGTTTTACAGGATCACCTATTCACCCCTCCCCCCCCCCCCCCTCTAGGTGCTCTCAATTGGTATCGGAGCCGTTCTCTTCACGAAGGGACTAATCGCCCGAAGAGATGGATCCTAAGGGCAAGGGGATTGTGATCAATGATAAGGAGAAGGAGTCTTTCATCAACGAGCCGAAAGATGACAAGCCTACCGACTCGGGCTCGGGCCACAAACGAAAAGATGGGAAGAAGAAGAAGACAAGGTGCATCAAGGAGATTGTCTACTACGACGACAGCGACGAGTCCTCTTCTGCCCAAAAGGACGATGACAACGACTACGAGAAAAGGAAGACGGTTAATTCAAACTTCTCTTTCGATTATTCTCGTATTCCGCATAGTTCAAATACACATTTGCTTTCCATTCCTCTTGGCAAACCTCCACACTTTGATGGCGAGGACTACGGATTTTGGAGTCACAAAATGCGTAGTCACTTGTTCTCTCTCCATCCAAGCATATGGGATATTGTAGAGAGTGGAATGAAATTTGATAGCTCGGATAGTCCCATGTTTATAAATGAACAAATCCATAAAAATGCACAAGCTACTACTGTCCTTTTAGCATCTTTGTGCAGGGAAGAGTACAATAAGGTGAGCGGCCTGGACAATGCCAAGCAGATCTGGGACACCCTCAGGATCTCACATGAGGGGAACGACGTCACCATGCTCACCAAGATGGAGTTGGTGGAGGGCGAGCTTGGAAGATTCGCAATGATAAGGGGAGAGGAGCCAACCCAAACATAGAACCGGCTCAAGACCCTCATCAACAAAATAAGGAGCTACGGAAGCACGCGATGGACGGACCACGACGTCGTTCGCCTAATGCTAAGGTCTTTTACTATCCTTGATCCACATCTTGTGAACAATATTCGTGAAAATCCTAGGTACACCAAGATGTTGCCCGAAGAAGTTCTTGGGAAGTTCGTAAGCGAGCGAATGATGATCAAGGAGGCGAGATACGTGGATGATGCGCTAAATTGCCCAATCCATGAGCCTCAAACAATCGCCCTCAAAGCAACGAGAAGCAAGGAGACGCTACCTAGCAAGGTGGCGCAAGTTGAGGCGGCGGGACTAAATGAGGAAGAGATGGCCCTCATCATCAAGCGCTTCAAGACGACGCTAAAGGGCCGCAAGGAGCATCCCAAGAAGAACAAGATGAAGGGAAAGCGCTCCTGCTTCAAGTGTGGTAAGATTGGTCATTTTATCGCTAATTGTCCCGATAATAATAGTGACCAGGAACAAGAGAAGAAAGAGGAAAAGAAGAAGAAGTACAAGAAGGCTAAGGGCGAGGAACATCTTGGCAAGGAGTGGGACTCGGATTGCTCTTCATCCAACGATGAAGGAATTGCCGCCTCAGCCTTCGACAAATCATCTCTCTTCCCCAACGAGCTTCACACATGCCTCATGGCGAAGGAGAAGAAGGTATGTACTCGAAACAATACCACTTATGCTTCTTCAAGTGATGATGAGTCTAGTGATGATGATGAAATAGATTACTCTAGTTTGTTCAAGGGATTGGATAGAACTAAAATAGATAAGATTAATGAATTGATTGATGCCTTGAATGAAAAGGATAGACTTTTAGAAAAACAAGAGGATCTTTTGTATGAAGAACATGACAAATTTGTAGAGGCACAAAAATCTCATGCTTTAGAAGTTAAAAGGAATGAAATGCTTTCTTGTGAACTATCTACTTGCCATGAGACAATTTCTAGTTTAAAAGATGTTAACTGAAAGGAAATTAGGCTTACACCTATTTCCTAAACTAATTTTGGTGGTTGAATTGCCCAACACAAATAATTGGACTAACTAGTTTGCCCAAGTCTATAAGTTATACAGGTACCAAAGGTTCACAATAAGCCAATAAAAAGACGAAGAAAAGGGTTCAACAAAAGGAGCAAAGGGACAACCGAAGGCACCCTGGTCGGGTGCACCGGACTGTCCGGTGTACCAGGGGACACCAAGCTGAACTTCGCACCTTCGGGAATTCTCAGAGTCGTCGCGCTATAATTCACCGGACTATCCGGTGTACACCGGACAGTGTCCGGTGCTCCAAGGATGAAGAGACTCTGAACTCGCCAGCCTCAGGAATTCACAACGGTTCTCCGCTATAATTCACCGGACATGTCTGGTGTACACCGGACTGTCCGGTGTAACTGCGGGGCAACGGCTACTTCGGCGCCAACGGCTACCTGCAAGCGCATTAAATGCGCGCCAGCACGCGCAGAAGTCACGCACGCCCATGCTGGCGCACCGGACACTCTACAGTTCATGTCCGGTGCGCCACCGGACATCAAGGTGGGCCCAGCAGTCAGAGCTCCAACGGTCGGAACCCTAACGGCCTGGTGACATGGCTGTCGCACCGGACATGTCCGGTGTGCACCGGACTGTCCAGTGCACCATACGACAGACAGCCTCCACCAAACGGCTAGTTTGGTGGTTGGGGCTATAAATACCCCCGACCACCCCACATTCAAGTCATCCAAGTTTTCCACTTCTCAACCACTTACAAGAGCTAGGCATTCAATTCTAGACACACTCAAGTGATCAAATCCTCTCCAATTCCACACAAGGCTTTAGTGATTAGCGAGAGAGATTTGCCGTGTTCTTTTGAGCTCTTGCGCTTGGATTGCTTCTTTTCTTTCTCACTTGTTCTTGTGATCAAAACTCACTTGTAACCGAGGCAAGAGACACCAATTGTGTGGTGGTCCTTGCGGGGAAGTTTTGTTCCCGGTTTGATTTGAGAAGAGAAGCTCACTCGGTCCGAGGGACCGTTTGAGAGAGGGTAAGGGTTGAAAGAGACCCGGCCTTTGTGGCCTCCTCAACGGGGAGTAGGTTTGCAAGAACCGAACCTCGGTAAAACAAATCCGCGTGTCACTCTTCATTCGCTTGCGATTTGTTTTGCGCCCTCTCTCTCGGACTCATTATTATTTCTAACGCTAACCCGGCTTGTAGTTGTGATTAATTTTGTAAATTTCAGTTTCGCCCTATTCACCCCCCCCCCCCCCCTCTAGGCGACTTTCAATTGGTATCAGAGCCCGGTGCTTCATTAAAGCTTAACCGCTCGAAGTGATGTCGGGAGATCACGCCAAGAAGGAGATGGAGACCGGCGACAAGCCCACTACAAGCCACGGGTCGACTTCATCGGAAGAGTCCCGCAACAAGAGGAAGGAGAAGAAGAACTCCTTCAACAAAGGGAAGGGGAAGGAGAAGAAATCTTCTTCCCACAAGTCGCATCGGAGAGGCGACAAGCACAAGAGGATGAGGAAAGTGGTCTACTACGAGACCGACTCTTCATCACCATCGACCTCCGACTCCGATGCGCCGTCCGTAACTTCTAAGCGCCAAGAGCGCAAGAAGTATAGTATGATCCCCCTACGCTACCCCCACATTTCAAAGCGTACTCCTTTACTCTCCGTTCCATTAGGCAAACCACCGGTTTTTGACGGTGAAGATTATAATATGTGGAGTGACAAAATGAGGCATCATCTAACCTCACTCCACACAAGCATATGGAATGTTGTTGAGTTTGGCGTACAGGTACCATCCGTAGGGGATGAAGACTACGACTCGGACGAGGTGGCCCAAATCCACCACTTTAACTCCCAAGCAACCACTATACTCCTCGCCTCTCTAAGTCGAGAGGAGTATAACAAGGTGCAAGGGTTAAAAAGTGCGAAGGAAATTTGGGACGTACTCAAGACCGCGCACGAAGGAGACGAGGTGACAAAAATCACCAAGCGGGAGACGATCGAGGGGGAGCTCGGTCGCTTCATGCTCCACCAAGGGGAGGATCCACAAGCTATGTACAACCGCTTGAAGACCTTGGTGAACCAAGTGCGCAACCTCGGGAGCAAAAAATGGGATGACCATGAGATGGTCAAGGTTATTCTTAGATCCCTCGTATTTCTTAATCCTACACAAGTTCAATTAATTCGAGGTGATCCTAGATATAAGCTAATGTCTCCCGAGGAAATTATAGGAAAATTTGTGAGCTTTGAACTAATGATTAAAGGCTCAAAGAAAATCATCGAGCAAGGCACCTCCTCCACGCCCGAAGCACAACCGGTCGCATTCAAGGCAACAGAGGAGAAGAAGGAGGAGTCTACACCAAGTAGACAACCCATCGACGCCTCCAAGCTCGACAATGAGGAAATGGCGCTCATCATCAAGAGTTTCCGCCAAATCCTCAAGCAAAGGAGGGGGAAGGATTACAAGCCCCGCTCCATGATGGTGTGCTACAAATGTGGTAAGCCCGGTCACTTTATTGCTAAATGTCCATTATCAAGTGATAGTGACAGGGACAACGACAAGAAGGGGAGAAGAAAGGAGAAGAAGAGATATCACAAGAAGAAGGGCGGTGATGCCCATGTGTGCCGCGAGTGGGACTCTGACGAGAGCTCTACCGATTCCTCCTCCGACGAGGACGCCGCAAACATCACCGTCACCAAGGGTCTTCTCTTCCCCAACGTCGGCCACAAATGCCTCATGGCCAAGGACGGCAAAAAGAAGAAGGTTAAATCCAAATCCTCCACTAAATATGAGTCCTCGAGTGATGATAATGCTAGTGATGAGGAAGATAATTTGCGTACCCTTTTTGCCGACCTAAACAAGCAACAAAAGGAAAAATTAAATGAATTGATTAGTGCTATTCATGAGAAGGATGATCTCTTGGACTCTCAAGAGGACTTCCTTATTAAGGAAAACAAAAAGCATGTTAAGGTTAAAAATGCTTATGCTCTACAAGTTGAAAAATGTGAAAATTTGTCTAGTGAGCTAAGCACTTGCCATGAGACTATTGACAACCTTAGAAATGAAAATGCTAGATTAATTGCTAAGGTTGATTCTCATGTTTGTGATGTTTCAATTCCCAATCTTAGAAATGATAATGATGATTTGCTTGCTAAGATTGAAGAATTAAACACCTCTCTTGCTAACCTTAGGATTGAAAATAAACAATTAATTGCTAAGGCTAAAGATTTTGATGTTTGCAATGTTACAATTTCCGATCTTAGAGATAAAAATGACATATTACGTGCTAAGATTGTTGAACTTAATTCTTGCAAACCATCTACATCTACCATTGAGCATGTTACTATTTGTACTAGATGTAGAGATGTTGATATTAATGCTATTCATGATCATGTGGCTTTAATTAAACAACAAAATGATCATATAGCAATATTAGATGCTAAAATTTCCGAGCATAACTTAGAGAATGAAAAGTTTAAATTTGCTAGGAGTGTGCTCTATAATGGGAGACGCCCTGGCATCAAGGATGGCATTGGCTTCCAAAGGGGAGACAATGTCAAACTTAGTGCCCCTCCTAAGAAATTGTCTAACTTTGTTAAGGGCAAGGCTCCCATGCCTCAGGATAATGAGGGCTACATTTTGTACCCTGCCGGCTCCTGAGAGCAAAATTAGGAGAATTCATTCTAGGAAGTCTCACTCTGGCCCTAACCATGCTTTTATGTATAAGGGTGAGACATCTAGCTCTAGGCAACCAACCCGTGCTAAGTTGCCTAGAAAGAAAACTCCTAGTGCATCAAATGATCATGACATTTCATTCAAAACTTTTGATGCATCATATGTCTTAACTAACAAATCCGGCAAGGTAGTTGCCAAGTTTGTTGGGGGCAAACACAAGGGCTCTAAGACTTGTGTTTGGGTACCCAAAGTTCTTGTGTCTAATGCCAAAGGACCCAAAACCGTTTGGGTACCTAAAGTCAAGAACTAAACTTGTTTTGTAGGTTTATGCATCCGGGGGCTCAAGTTGGATCATCGATAGCGGGTGCACAAACCACATGACGGGGGAGAAGAAGATGTTCTCCTCCTACGAGAAAAACCAAGATCCCTAACGAGCTATCACATTCGGGGATGGAAACCAAGGTTTTGTCAAAGGTTTGGGTAAAATAGCTATATCTCCTGACCATTCCATTTCCAATGTTTTTCTTGTAGATTCTTTAGATTACAATTTGCTTTCCGTTTCGCAATTATGTCAAATGGGCTACAACTGTCTATTTACTGATGTAGGTGTCACTGTCTTTAGAAGAAGTGATGATTCAATAGCATTTAAGGGAGTGTTAGAGGGTCAGCTATACTTGGTAGATTTTGATAAAGCTGAACTCGACACTTGCTTAATTGCTAGGACTAACATGGGTTGGCTCTGGCACCGCCGACTAGCTCATGTTGGAATGAAGAATCTTCATAAGCTTCTAAAGGGAGAGCACATTTTAGGACTAACAAATGTTCATTTTGAGAAAAACAGGATTTGTAGCGCATGCCAAGCCGGGAAGCAAGTTGGCACTCATCATCCACACAAGAACATCATGACAAGTGACAGGCCACTGGAGCTCCTACACATGGATTTATTTGGCCCGATCGCTTACATAAGCATCGGCGGGAGTAAGTACTGTCTAGTCATTGTGGATGATTATTCTCGCTTCACTTGGGTGTTCTTTTTGCAGGAAAAATCCCATACCCAAGAGACCTTAAAGGGATTCTTGAGACGGGCTCAAAATGAGTTCGACTTAAGGATCAAGAAAATTAGAAGCGACAACGGGACGGAGTTCAAGAACTCACAAATAGAAGGCTTCCTTGAGGAGGAGGGCATCAAGCATGAGTTCTCTTCTCCCTACACACCACAACAAAATGGTGTAGTGGAGAGGAAGAATCGAACACTATTAGACATGGTAAGAACCATGCTTGATGAGTACAAGACACCGGATAGGTTTTGGGCCGAGGCAGTCAACACCGCTTGCTACGCCATCAACCGGTTATATCTACATCGAATCCTCAAGAAGACATCCTATGAACTCCTAACCGGTAAAAGCCTAATATTTCATATTTTAGAGTTTTTGGTAGCAAATGCTTTATTCTTGTTAAGAGAGGTAGAAAATCTAAATTTGCTCCTAAAACTGTAGAAGGCTTTTTACTAGGATATGACTCAAACACAAGGGCATATAGAGTCTTTAACAAGTCCTCAGGACTTGTTGAAGTTTCTTGTGACATTGTGTTTGATGAAACTAACGGCTCTCAAGTAGAGCAAGTTGATCTTGATGAGATAGGTGAAGAACAGGCTCCGTGCATCGCGCTAAGGAACATGTCCATTGGGGATGTGTGCCCTAAGGAATCCGAAGAGCCTCCACATGCACAAGATCAACCATCCTCCTCCACGCAAGCATCTCCACCAACCCAAAATGAGGACGAGGCTCAAGTTGATGAAGGAGAAGATCAAAGAGATGAGCCACCTCAAGATGACGGCAATAATCAAGGGGGAGATGCAAACGATCAAGACAAGGAGGATGAAGAACCAAGGCCGCCACACCCAAGAGTCCACCAAGCAATCCAACGAGATCACCCCGTCGACACCATCCTCGGCGACATTCATAAGGGGGTAACTACTCGATCTCGTGTTGCACATTTTTGTGAGCATTACTCTTTTGTTTCCTCTATTGAGCCACACAGGGTAGAGGAAGCACTTCAAGATTCGGATTGGGTGATGGCGATGCAAGAGGAGCTCAACAACTTCACTAGGAATGAGGTATGGCATTTAGTTCCACGTCCTAATCAAAATGTTTGTAATACCCAAATATGTAAATCATGGTAATGGAGATAATTCTCTTATTTGCTTTGTTTCAATTTAACTAATCATGTGAACAACCCCATTTAAAAATGATTAAATGACTAAATGTCAACTAAACAACATGTGCATCATATTGGAGTTTTGTTTGTTGTGCATATAATAATAATAGCAACACTATTAATCAAAATATACTAAAAAAAATTGAATTAGAACCCAAAAGGAGATTAGGGTTTGAAAAAAAAAAGAAAAGGGAAATAATATATATAAGGCAAGAGAAGCAAAATAAATCTGTAAATAAATAAAATTTATCCATGCTATGTTCACATTGAATATTTAAATGAAGACAAATTCGCCACAAACTTTGGATTTAAATTGGAATTTGAATTGAGTTGGATAATTGAAAATGGAGAAAAGAAAATAGAAAATAAAAAGAAAAAGAATAAAAACCTTACCTGGGCTCGCTGACCAATTCGGCCCAACCACCCCTTCACTCCCGCGCGGCCCATCTACCTTGTGACCACGCGCGTGGACATAGACACGCGGGCCCCACTCGTCATGTGCCGCGCCCACTCACGCGTGCACCGAGTTGCTTCACTGACGTCCGGGCCCACGCGTCGGTCTCTGCGGCTTCTCCCTTTTCTCTCGCTGACATGTGGGCGCTCCTCGTCAGGTCCATCTCCCTCGCAACAAACCCGCACGTCGCGCGCATCGGAGCCGAGATCCGCGCGCATGGCATCTGGTTTTCGGACCATAAATAGCCGTATCGCCGAGTCGCTCCGATGACTATCCCCCTCCAGTTTGTCTCAAATCGTCATGTCGTTGGCTATCTCGTCGCCGTGTGCAGAGGAGAGATCCGCCGCACCCTTAAACTCGCCGGCGCTGCCCTTCTGCTCAATTGGGGTGGTTCTGGGGCGTCGCAAACATGCGGGGAATCTTCTCTGGGCTGGTGCGCAGCTCAGGGTGGCTGGTGGCCGGGGCAATTGCTCACCGGAGCCGCTGCGCCGCCGTGACTCCGCGCCGCACCGTGGGCAGAGCTCCGAACGCCACGATTCTTGGAGGTAAGCTCGCCTTCTGTTTCGCGATCGCCTCCACATCGTTTTGCGCTAGTCGGTCGGCGAGTGGGGGTCCTGGGTCACGGGAACGCTATCGCCGGCAATGTCCTCCGCCGTGGGTGGCGGCGGCGCCGCCGATCTCCCGGTCGAGATTGGGGGACGGTGTTCTGGCCGTCGGATCGAAGGAGAACGGCCTGGATTAGATCCTGGCTTACCCCTTCGCGCGTTGGATCTGGCCCGTTGATGCGTGGATCGATGGATGGGAATTGAATACGGCTTGATTAAATCGTGACCAAAGATCTGGGATTCAACGGCTCACACGGCGTACCGGTTCACTTATGGCGCCAATCTAATCTGGCGCGTAGGATCTGGATCGTGCGGCCAGGATTAGATGATACCCCTTCGCCCTGGTCATATTGCTAAAGAGTCCCTCTGCTTCCAGGAAATCAACCCGCCGTCCCGTTCTGCTGTGCAATGAGTCTCGGGATTCTTGCGCCGAGCCCCCTGTGCTTCTGTTTAATTGAGGCCCAGTCCAGAGAGTTATAAAATCAGGAAAATGAATTAGAAAATGAGTTTTTAATATAAAAATAATTCCTAGAATTTATATAATTCATAGAAAATGCATATGAACTCCAAATGAATCCATTCCACTTCCTATAATTTTGTAATATTATTGTTTATCAATTAGTGCCACTGGTTTTACATAAAAGTCACATTAAAATTGTTATCTTAATTAATCTTGTACTAAGCACATAAAACCTTTGAAAATTCATAACTTAAAATCTATAACTCCAAATTTAATGATTCCAGTTCCTGTGATCTTATTTTAATGTCTAGATTATTACTGTGTATTTTATTTACATGCTTGGTGTAATGTTAATTTTGCCTATACCATGTATGTCTGTATTGCTACGACTAGCAGTGAGGTCACGAGTCCCCTGAAGATCATCCTGATACCTGGAATCTCAAGGCCCAGGCAAGTTGTGCCCTTGATCACTTCTTTTCACCTACTCATGTTCTAATTAATCATAATGATCTGCATAGGTTAATTTTGATGGGACCCAATAGGATACCCTAGTTTGTCTATCTTTATACCTTGTTTACCACTGAACTTTCTGGGTAGTACTTGCTAGTGCTATATGTGGTTTTGGGTATGGAGATACACCATTCATGATTATACTTTTGTTATCATTTGTTATTTATGGTTCATGTTAAGATCATTATGTTAATTGGAACATGGAGAACCACCCGGGAAAACAGTGCTACCACGAGGGTGGAATGGGATGCCCTTGGCTGATTAATTAGGAAAGCTAGTGGAAGACTACCTTACCCGAAAGGGGCAAGGGCAGTAGGGGAGAGGTCAGTGTAGGGAGGCCCTCGGGAGGATTTTGCTGCGATGGCGGTCCTGCAAGGGATTCCTGCACTGGATCTTCCTATAAACTGTAGCGGGTTTTCGGAAGCTAGTGGAACTTTGTAAAGGCCTCGTAGTGGATCCCTAGCCATTCACCTCGGAAGTGTCTAAGGGCTTTGCAAACCCTGGCGACATGGGATACACGACTTGTGGGTAAAGATGCGCAACCTCTGCAGAGTGTAAAACTAGTATACTAGCCGTGCTCACGGTCATGAGCAGCTCGGACCCTCACATGATTAAACTATGGAACTAAATTCAATTTGTCATATGCATTGCATTGCAGGTGATGTTGTTACTTTTGTTCAACTATTTAATTGGGTTGGTATTTACTTATACTTAGTAACTGCTAATAAAATTTTGACCAACTTTAAAAGCAATGCTCAGCTCTAACCATCTTCTTTGGTAAGCCTTACACTTCACGTGAGCTCCCACCTTTGGCGAGTTCATGCACATTATTCCCCACAACTTGTTGAGCGATGAACGTATGTGAGCTCACTCTTGCTGTCTCACATACCCCACAGGTCAAGACCAGGTACCGCAGGATGATGCTCTTGGAGGATGCTGCGATGAGTTCGTGAGAGGTCTAGGTCGTCGTCTCCCAGTCAACTTTGGGTTGCTGGACCGTTGTCTCCTTATAATGTAATTATTTATTTTGTATAGAACTCCTGTTATATATAAAGATGTGACATTCGATCCTGTGCCACTATACATCATATGTTTGAGACTTGGTCCCAGCATACCTGGTGTTTATGTTAACCCCGGGTTTTGGACCCCTAAAATCCGGGTGTTACAGAAGTGGTATCAGAGGAATGTTGACTGTAGGACGAAACCTAGATAGAACTGGACAACCATTCTTTACTTACCTTACTCTGATTCTTTCTAAACTTATCTTAATCTTTTCTCATCTATTTCCGCTTTACTCTGATTATTCTTATCTTTTCTTTTCTAAAGACAAAAATGGATTTCACACTTTGAAATCCTGTACCTAAAGTGACCTTTAGGAATAAGAGACCTACTCTTAGGAACAAAAACAAAACTACTTTTATAGATATCTGTGAACTTGAATGTTTGTTCTTATGATACTTGTCTGATTTGGATCTTTGATTGAGTGTGATGGGTTGTGGAATAATGTCCACAATTGCATCTGCATATACACATAGGTATAAAAAATATAATTATAAAATAACTAGACAACCTAGATTGTCCCCATTGGAACATATCTAGCTTAAGAGATTTATCTTATCCTAAAAAGATCTCATTCTAACCAATTCATCTTATCTTAAAAGATACTCATCCTATCTTGAAAAGATTGTATCTCATCCTAAATAGATCTAACTGGTCTCAAAAGATTCTATCTTATCTTTATGGATCCATCTTATCCTAATAAGCATACTTATTCACCCTAGTTTAAACAACCATGATCTAATGCAAATTAATTATATCTTATCTAGTCGAACTAGTCATACCGGTCTAATCTAGATCCCATCTAATCTAATATGATCTAATCTAAAGTGAGTTATTTAATAAATTAGTTAGTACTAGTGAAATGGATTAGACCTCACTCCTATAAAAATGATTTAAGCTAAATTGATGCCCTAGATTAACTTGACCATATACATATGCAACTACCTTACCCATCCAATAGATGCATAATCCCTCTGTGTTAACCTAATAGAGCTTCTGACCTACCTACACCATATACCCCATCCTATCTCAAAAGATTTTAACATATCCTAACAAGATATATCCTACCCTGATAAATTTATCTAACTTAAACTAGTCTAATCTAGATCATATCTAATTTAACATGGTCTAATCTAGTGTGAGATACTTAATGCTGGTAGAAAAAAAAGGCCGTACTCCTAAATTACTTAAACCTAATTTGGAGACTTATATCAACTTGGCCATACCCAACAACTTGACCTATATAACAAGTTACATAACAACCCAACCAATAGAGTAATGATGGATTGCATAGTCTATCAACCCCTACCTAAAACAAACTTGTAACCTACATCATGTAGTCTATCTCATCCATACTTATATTAACCATATTCCCCAGCCAATAATATACACTAACTCCTAATCAATGAGATAGGACCAAAGAAGATGATCAACTTCATCAAGGAAGGATGAACACCAACCCAAGTCTTCAAGGATCAAGTAAGGTCACCAAGATGAGTCAAGACCCACAATCTTGGATGGAGTTTTTCTTATCCTACTCTTTCTTACCCAAACCTATATATGCCCTAAAGACATCTTCTATCCTACATAATAAAGTGGACATACATATAATACCCATGCTCTCCTATCACTTACTAATAATAAAAAAAAGAGACCCTTGATTTAGAAATTAAAAGCTAAATTGCAAACCAATCCTTTTGTATTCCCTTTTCTTACAAATCTCGAGGACGAGATTATTTTTAAGGGGGGTAGGATTTGTAATACCCAAATATGTAAATCATGGTAATGGAGATAATTCTCTTATTTTCTTTGTTTCAATTTAACTAATCATGTGAACAACCCCATTTAAAATGATTAAATGACTAAATGTCAACTAAACAACATGTGCATCATATTGGAGTTTTGTTTGTTGTGCATATAATAATAATAGCAACACTATTAATCAAAATATACTAAAAAAAAGAAAATTGAATTAGAACCCAAAAGGAGATTAGGGTTTGAAAAAAAAAGGGAAATAATATATATAAGGCAAGAGAAGCAAAATAAATCTGTAAATAAATAAAATTTATCCATGCTATGTTCACATTGAATATTTAAATGAAGACAAATTCGCCACAAACTTTGGATTTAAATTGGAATTTGAATTGAGTTGGATAATTGAAAATGGAGAAAAGAAAATAGAAAATAAAAAGAAAAAGAATAAAAACCTTACCTGGGCTCGCTGACCAATTCGGCCCAACCACCCCTTCACTCCCGCGCGGCCCATCTACCTTGTGACCACGCGCGTGGACACAGACACGCGGGCCCCACTCGTCATGTGCCGCGCCCACTCACGCGTGCACCGAGTTGCTTCACTGACGTCTGGGCCCACGCGTCGGTCTCTGCGGCTTCTCCCTTTTCTCTCGCTGACATGTGGGCGCTCCTCGTCAGGTCCATCTCCCTCGCAACAAACCCGCACGTCGCGCGCATCGGAGCCGAGATCCGCGCGCATGGCATCTGGTTTTCGGACCATAAATAGCCGTATCGCCGAGTCGCTCCGATGACTATCCCCCTCCAGTTTGTCTCAAATCGTCATGTCGTTGGCTATCTCGTCGCCGTGTGCAGAGGAGAGATCCGCCGCACCCTTAAACTCGCCGGCGCTGCCCTTCTGCTCAATTGGGGTGGTTCTGGGGCGTCGCAAACATGCGGGGAATCTTCTCTGGGCTGGTGCGCAGCTCAGGGTGGCTGGTGGCCGGGGCAATTGCTCACCGGAGCCGCTGCGCCGCCGTGACTCCGCGCTGCACCGTGGGCAGAGCTCCGAACGCCACGATTCTTGGAGGTAAGCTCACCTTCTGTTTCGCGATCGCCTCCACATCGTTTTGCGCTAGTCGGTCGGCGAGTGGGGGTCCTGGGTCACGGGAACGCTATCGCCGGCAATGTCCTCCGCCGTGGGTGGCGGCGGCGCCGCCGATCTCCCGGTCGAGATTGGGGGACGGTGTTCTGGCCGTCGGATCGAAGGAGAACGGCCTGGATTAGATCCTGGCTTACCCCTTCGCGCGTTGGATCTGGCCCGTTGATGCGTGGATCGATGGATGGGAATTGAATACGGCTTGATTAAATCGTGACCAAAGATCTGGGATTCAACGGCTCACACGGCGTACCGGTTCACTTATGGCGCCAATCTAATCTGGCGCGTAGGATCTGGATCGTGCGGCCAGGATTAGATGATACCCCTTCGCCCTGGTCATATTGCTAAAGAGTCCCTCTGCTTCCAGGAAATCAACCCGCCGTCCCGTTCTGCTGTGCAATGAGTCTCGGGATTCTTGCGCCGAGCCCCCTGTGCTTCTGTTTAATTGAGGCCCAGTCCAGAGAGTTATAAAATCAGGAAAATGAATTAGAAAATGAGTTTTTAATATAAAAATAATTCCTAGAATTTATATAATTCATAGAAAATGCATATGAACTCCAAATGAATCCATTCCACTTCCTATAATTTTGTAATATTATTGTTTATCAATTAGTGCCACTGGTTTTACATAAAAGTCACATTAAAATTGTTATCTTAATTAATCTTGTACTAAGCACATAAAACCTTTGAAAATTCATAACTTAAAATCTATAACTCCAAATTTAATGATTCCAGTTCCTGTGATCTTATTTTAATGTCTAGATTATTACTGTGTATTTTATTTACATGCTTGGTGTAATGTTAATTTTGCCTATACCATGTATGTCTGTATTGCTACGACTAGCAGTGAGGTCACGAGTCCCCTGAAGATCATCCTGATACCTGGAATCTCAAGGCCCAGGCAAGTTGTGCCCTTGATCACTTCTTTTCACCTACTCATGTTCTAATTAATCATAATGATCTGCATAGGTTAATTTTGATGGGACCCAATAGGATACCCTAGTTTGTCTATCTTTATACCTTGTTTACCACTGAACTTTCTGGGTAGTACTTGCTAGTGCTATATGTGGTTTTGGGTATGGAGATACACCATTCATGATTATACTTTTGTTATCATTTGTTATTTATGGTTCATGTTAAGATCATTATGTTAATTGGAACATGGAGAACCACCCGGGAAAACAGTGCTACCACGAGGGTGGAATGGGACGCCCTTGGCTGATTAATTAGGAAAGCTAGTGGAAGACTACCTTACCCGAAAGGGGCAAGGGCAGTAGGGGAGAGGTCAGTGTAGGGAGGCCCTCGGGAGGATTTTGCTGCGATGGCGGTCCTGCAAGGGATTCCTGCACTGGATCTTCCTATAAACTGTAGCGGGTTTTCGGAAGCTAGTGGAACTTTGTAAAGGCCTCGTAGTGGATCCCTAGCCATTCACCTCGGAAGTGTCTAAGGGCTTTGCAAACCCTGGCGACATGGGATACACGACTTGTGGGTAAAGATGCGCAACCTCTGCAGAGTGTAAAACTAGTATACTAGCCGTGCTCACGGTCATGAGCAGCTCGGACCCTCACATGATTAAACTATGGAACTAAATTCAATTTGTCATATGCATTGCATTGCAGGTGATGTTGTTACTTTTGTTCAACTATTTAATTGGGTTGGTATTTACTTATACTTAGTAACTGCTAATAAAATTTTGACCAACTTTAAAAGCAATGCTCAGCTCTAACCATCTTCTTTGGTAAGCCTTACACTTCACGTGAGCTCCCACCTTTGGCGAGTTCATGCACATTATTCCCCACAACTTGTTGAGCGATGAACGTATGTGAGCTCACTCTTGCTGTCTCACATACCCCACAGGTCAAGACCAGGTACCGCAGGATGATGCTCTTGGAGGATGCTGCGATGAGTTCGTGAGAGGTCTAGGTCGTCGTCTCCCAGTCAACTTTGGGTTGCTGGACCGTTGTCTCCTTATAATGTAATTATTTATTTTGTATAGAACTCCTGTTATATATAAAGATGTGACATTCGATCCTGTGCCACTATACATCATATGTTTGAGACTTGGTCCCAGCATACCTGGTGTTTATGTTAACCCCGGGTTTTGGACCCCTAAAATCCGGGTGTTACAATGTTGTAGGAACCAAGTGGGTCTTCCGCAACAAGCAAGACGAGCATGGTGTGGTGACAAGGAACAAAGCCCGACTTGTGGCCAAGGGATACTCCCAAGTCGAAGGTTTGGATTTTGGTGAAACCTATGCATCCGTAGCTAGGCTTGAGTCAATTCGTATATTATTAGCCTATGCTACTTACCATGGCTTCAAGCTTTACCAAATGGACGTGAAGAGTGCCTTCCTCAATGGACCAATCAAGGAAGAGGTCTACGTTGAGCAACCTCCCGGCTTTGAAGACAGTAAGTACCCTAACCATGTCTATAGGCTCTCTAAGGCGCTTTATGGGCTCAAGCAAGCCCCAAGAGCATGGTATGAATGTTTTAGAGATTTCCTTATTGCTAATGGATTCAAAGTTGGAAAAGCCGATCCTACTTTATTCACTAAAACTCTTGACAATGATTTGTTTGTATGCCAAATTTATGTTGATGATATTATATTTGGGTCTACTAACGAATCTACATGTGAAGAATTTAGTAGGATCATGACACAGAAATTCGAGATGTCTATGATGGGGGAGTTGAAGTATTTTCTAGGATTCCAAGTCAAGCAACTCCAAGAAGGCACCTTCATTAGCCAAACAAAGTATACTCAATACATTCTAACCAAGTTTGGAATGAAGGATGCCAAGCCCATCAGGACACCCATGGGAACCAATGGGCATCTCGACCTCGACACGGGAGGTAAATCCGTCGATCAAAAGGTATACCGGTCGATGATTGGTTCATTACTCTATTTATGTGCATCTCGACCGGATATTATGCTTTCTGTTTGCATGTGTGCAAGATTCCAAGCCGACCCTAAGGAATCTCACCTTACGGCCGTAAAACGAATCTTGAGATATTTGGCTTATACTCCTAAGTTTGGGCTTTGGTACCCTCGGGGATCCACATTTGATTTGATTGGTTATTCGGATGCCGATTGGGCGGGGTGTAAGATTAATAGAAAGAGCACATCGGGGACTTGCCAGTTCTTGGGAAGGTCCTTGGTGTCTTGGGCTTCAAAGAAGCAAAATTTGGTCGCTCTTTCTACCGCCGAAGCTGAGTATATTGCCGCAGGCCATTGTTGCGCGCAATTGCTTTGGATGAGGCAAACCCTGCGGGACTATGGTTACAAATTAACCAAAGTTCCTCTTCTATGTGATAATGAGAGTGCAATCCGCATGGCGGATAATCCCATTGAGCATAGCCGCACTAAACACATAGCCATTCGGTATCATTTTCTTAGGGATCACCAACAAAAGGGGGATATCGAGATTGCATACATCAATACTAAAGATCAATTAGCCAATATCTTTACCAAGCCACTAGATGAACAAACTTTTACCAAACTTAGGCATGAGCTCAATATTCTTGATTCTAGAAATTTCTTTTACTAATTTGCACACATAGCTCATAAGTATACCTTTGATCATGTCTCTTTTATATATGCTATGACTAATGGGTTTTCAAGTGTATTTCAAACCAAGTCATAGGTATATTGAAAGGGAATTGGAGTCTTTGGCGAGGACAAAGGCTTCCACTCCACTCTACTACTCATCCTTCGCCGTCGCTTCGCTTCACTCTCCGTCTTTGGTATAATCTTCACTCATATGTTTTATTTGCCAAAGGGGAGAAAATAGTTAGACTAGGGCTTATATCTCACTCAAAGTATCCGTTTTTGGCGATTCATGCCAAAGGGGGAGAAAGTATTAGCCCCAAAGCAAAAGGACCGCACCACCACCCTAATTTTAAAATGATTTTCAATTGGAAAATTTCAAATTGGTATCTCTTTATGTTCTAAAGGGAGAGAAAGTACCACCTTCAAAATTGATATCTTAAAACCCTCTTGAACACTAAGAGGAGAATTTATTGAGGGGGAGTTTTGTTTAGTCAAAGGAAAAGCATTCAAAACAAGGGGAGAAAATTTCAAATCTTGAAAATGCTTCTCAAAATCTTACTTATTTACCTTTGACTATTTGCAAAAGACTTTGAAAAGGATTTACAAAAAGAATTTGCAAAAACAAAACATGTGGTGCAAGTGTGGTCCAAAATGTTAAAAATAAAGAAACAATCCATGCATATCTAGTAAGTAATATTTATTGGCTCAAATTCTAAGTAACCTTTGTACTTATATTTTGCAAACTAGTTCAATTCTGCACTTCTATATTTGCTTTGGCTTGTGTTGGCATCAATCACCAAAAAAGGGGAGATTGAAAGGGAATTAGGCTTACACCTATTTCCTAAACTAATTTTGGTGGTTGAATTGCCCAACACAAATAATTGGACTAACTAGTTTGCCCAAGTCTATAAGTTATACAGGTACCAAAGGTTCACAATAAGCCAATAAAAAGACCAAGAAAAGGGTTCAACAAAGGAGCAAAGGGACAACCGAAGGCACCCTGGTCGGGTGCACCGGACAGTGTCCGGTGTACCAGGGGACACCAAGCTGAACTTCGCACCTTCGGGAATTCTCAGAGTCGTCGCGCTATAATTCACCGGACTGTCCGGTGTACACCGGACAGTGTCCGGTGCTCCAAGGATGAAGAGACTCTGAACTCGCCAGCCTCGGGAATTCACAACGGTTCTCCGCTATAATTCATCGGACATGTCCGGTGTACACCGGACTGTCCGGTGTAACTGTGGGGCAACGGCTACTTCGGCGCCAACGGCTACCTGCAAGCGCATTAAATGCGCGCCAGCGCGCGTAGAAGTCAGGCATGCCCATGCTGGCGCACCGGACACTCTACAGTTCATGTCCGGTGCGCCACCGGACATCAAGGCGGGCCCAGCAGTCAGAGCTCCAACGGTCAGAACCCTAACGGCCTGGTGACATGGCTGTAGCAACGGACATGTCCGATGTGCACCGGACTGTCCGGTGCGCCATACGACAGACAACCTCCACCAAACGTTTAGTTTGGTGGTTGGGGCTATAAATACCCCCAACCACCCCACATTCAAGTCATCCAAGTTTTCCACTTCTCAACCACTTACAAGAGCTAGGCATTCAATTCTAGACACACTCAAGTGATCAAATCCTCTCTAATTCCACACAAGGCTTTAGTGATTAGCGAGAGAGATTTGTCGTGTTCTTTTGAGCTCTTGCGCTTGGATTGCTTCTTTTCTTTCTTACTTGTTCTTGTGATCAAAACTCACTTGTAACCGAGGCAAGAGACACCAATTGTGTGGTGGTCCTTGCGGGGAAGTTTTGTTCCTGGTTTGATTTGAGAAGAGAAGCTCACTCGGTCCGAGGGACCGTTTGAGAGAGGGTAAGGGTTGAAAGAGACCCGGCCTTTGTGGCCTCCTCAATGGGGAGTAGGTTTGCAAGAACCGAACCTCGGTAAAACAAATCCGCGTGTCACTCTTCATTCGCTTGCGATTTGTTTTGCGCCCTCTCTCTCGGACTCATTATTATTTCTAACGCTAACCCGGCTTGTAGTTGTGATTAATTTTGTAAATTTTAGTTTCGCCCTATTCACCCCCCCCCCTCTAGGCGACTTTCATTAACAATGATTTAAATGCTAAACTAGAAGTAGCAAATAGATCTAACTTTTGTGTAGAACATGTTGTGATTTGCACTAGGTGTAAAGATTTTAATGTTGATGCTTGTAGTGAACACCTAGTGTCTATTGCAAAGTTAAATGATGAAGTGGCTAGTCTTAATTCCCAACTTAAGACTAGCAAAAATGAATTTGATAAACTAAAATTTGCGAGGGATGCCTACACGATTGGTAGACACCCCTCAATTAAGGATGGGCTTGGCTTCAAGAGGGAAGCCAAGAACTTAACTAGTCATAAGGCTTCCATTCCCGCCAAGGAGAAAGGGAAGGCCTCTATGACTAATAGTGTTCAAAAGAACCATGCTTTCATTTATGGTGATAGAAAATTTTCTAGAAATGCGTATAGGACCTATGCTTATGATTCATATGCTATGACTGCTTCTAGTTCCCATGTTGTGCATGGTAGAGATATGCCTAGGAAAAATATTCATCATGTGCCTAGAAAGAATATTGTTCATGTTCCTAGGAAAGTAATTAATGAACCTTCTACAATTTTTCATACTTGCATTGCTTCCTTTGCTATTTGTAGAAAGAATAAGAAGGTGATTGCTAGGAAGTTAGGGGCAAGATGCAAGGGAGATAAAACTTGCATTTGGGTCCCTAAGACCATTTTGACTAACCTTGTAGGACCCAACAAGAGTTGGGTACCTAAAACCCAAGCCTAAATTTGCCTTGCAGGTTTATGCATCCGGGGGTTCAAGCTAGATTATCGACAGCGGATGCACAAACCACATGACGGGGGAAAAGAGGATGTTCTCTTCCTACGTCAAGAACAAGGATTACCAAGATTCAATCATATTCGGTGATGGGAACCAAGGCAAGGTGAAAGGGTTAGGGAAGATTGCTATTTCATCCGAGCACTCTATTTCTAATGTGTTTTTAGTTGAGTCACTTGGATATAATTTGTTATCCATTAGTCAATTATGCAATATGAGATATAATTGTTTATTCACAAATGTAGATGTGTCTGTCTTTAGAAGGAGTGATGGTTCACTAGCTTTTAAGGGTGTACTAGACACGGCAAACTTTATTTAGTTGATTTTGCAAAAGAGGAGGCCGGTCTAGATGCATGCTTAATTGCTAAGACTTGCATGGGCTGGCTATGGCATCGCCGTTTAGCACATGTGGGGATGAAGAACCTTCACAAGTGTCACACCCGGTTTTGGAAGGCAAACCGAATGCGAACTATGTACGTGCCAGGATCAGAACTCACGTACACAGCGATTACATAAATGAACATCATCGCACAATGCTCGAATAATAACATAAAAGAGTATTAACTTAATTACATCACAGAGTCATTGACATCCACATAGTCATCGACTTAACAGTTAAATCAAAGTGCTAGCGAAACGCAGTAAAGATAAGGCCTTCACAGGCAGCTGACTGGGGGTTGCCGCCAACCCACACCTAGAATTCGTCGTAGTCTTGGAACTCCTGGAAGTCTCCTTCCACGACTTCGCCTTCTCCGGAGCAGTGGTTACAATGCGGACAACCTGGTGTTTGGTGGTAAAGCAAGGATGAGTACACATCAACGTACTCAGCAAATGTCCCGTTTGGCTGAAGTGGACTAGCTTTATGTGGGGTTAGGCTCAAGCAGTTGCTTTTAGTTGGTCAGGTATTTATCATTAGTAGAGGCCAGATTTTAGTATTAACCAACCCATGAACCATTTCCTCATCGAGGAACAACATCATCATATTCGAACCAAAACCATAACATAATCCCTTTATCTCGAACCATCTGTATCTCTAATCAAAGAGGATCCCAAGGCTGCTCTTAACCGTGAGCACGGCTGATATATCAGTTTCACTACCCTCTGCAGAGGTCGCACACTTTACCCATGAGCCGTGATTCCCTCTCTAGCCCGGGCTTGCAAGACCCTTATTCACTCCCAAGGTGAATGGCCAGGGATTCACTACGAAGCCTTTACAAAGATTCCCTAGAGGTCATAGCTGCCCGTTAGGTTTCTCCAGTTTGATAAACACAGTACCCCTCCCCGCAGGAGAGTGACTAACAAAAGCAAAACGAAAGAACCTCGGCACTCAGCCTCAGCAGAGCAAGCACTGTGCCTGGACCCCATTGACGGCACAACGGCGAAGCAACTACACCTCTAGTTCCTCTAATTAATTAGCTAAGGGCGTCCCATTTCACCCTCATGGTTGCACTGATATCCCGGGTGGTCTCTCAACGAACAGGTCCTTACGGAGAGGTACTCAAGAAACAGCCTGAGCCCCCTAGAGTATCACAAGATCATCAACATCATCAGGATAACAGTATCATAAATATTCACATCATGTTCATTGATTAAGTTAAGGCAGTAGCAGAATGCTAACCATAATAGCCCATAAGGTCATCAAGGATAAAGTAAAGTGTAAAGCTAGTCAATCCTTAGGTTTCAAGTAAGTAATGCGGGGTAGTAAGTTATAAATGAATAGGACATAATGGGTCAGAGGACACTTGCCTTCACCTAACTGCTGATCAGGGACTTCCTCTGCAACTTCCTCGGGAAATACAGACTGCTCGTTGTCTACGTAAAGTAATCATTCACACTATGCACTTGGGAAATAACAAACAAAAACAATATACCAAACATATGCAGCAGAGAGATCACAAGTTCATAACAGAAAAGGGATAGGCACTCTGGTGTTCCCTAGGTCTAGGGTAGAGGACTATACAAAATGAGTCATTATCCACTACTCAGGTTTAAGTCAGTGGTGGGATTAAATAATTATCTGGTTTAAGTTCCTAAACTTAAGGGTTTGAGTCCATAAACTTAAGTGCTCCAACTTTTATTGAAGTCTACTACCTTTTATTTATCTCAAATAGGGTTCCAATAACCTTAATCCTATCCTAATGATTAACCATTAATTGGAACATGGAAACAGCAGGGACACAGTGCATAAACAGATGGATAATAATTTTATGAACATTTTGCAATTTGAAGCACCTAATTTGGAGTTCATATGGCAAAGTTATGAATTTTACAAGTTTAGGGGTTAAAATATGCCCTAAGGACCTATTTTGAATTAATTAAAAGGGCTGAGGACTTATCTGCGAGAAACCAGGGACGGCGGGCGCAAAATCTAGAAAACCGAGGGGTTCTTTAAGAAAAAGCACGGGCGAAGGGGTATCGGGCGCTTACAGCCGTTAGATCTCAGATCAACGGCCAGGATTAGATCCTGCGGCGGGCGCGCGGGCGCGCAGCGGCTCGGGGTGGCTGACAGGCGGGGCCGGGCGGGCAACGCGGGGCGCAGGCGGCTGGCAGGCGGGGCCAGCGGGCAGAGCGAGCGCGCGGGCGAACGGCTGACAGGTGGGGCCCGGTTGGCAGAGAGACGGGGCGCGGGGAAACGGCTCTGGGCCGTTGGATCTTGGGCGGACGGTTGAGATTGGGTTCGGGTTATTTGAATCCGCGCCGTCCGATCTAAGATACACGGCGGGGATGGGGTGGCTGCGCTCGCGTCTCCTTCGGCTAGCTGGGGCGGCGGCGCTCGCCCCCGCGGCGAAAAAGCTCGCCGGAGACGAGGGGAGCGGGGGCCCTGCGGGTTCTCGGGGCGACCTGAGTGGCCAGGGAAGTTGGGGAGGGCACGGGAAACCTATTGGCGGGGTCTGGGTCGGGGTAGGGGCGCCGGAGGAGGGCGGTTCACGGCGAGGCGGCTCGGCGGCGGCGCTAAGCGACTCCGGCGAGAAATCAAGCGCGCTAGAGTGCAAGACAAGGGCCAATAGGGGCGGGAGAGGTTCCTTACCTCACGGCGAACTCCGGGGACTCCTCGGCGACGACGGAGACGCGACGGTGGCCCGGGTCGACGGCGGCGGTTGCACGGCGGACGACGGGTGAGCGCGGGCAGAGAGAAATAAGGAGGGGGAGAGGGAATTGGGGCGCGTCCCGGGTTGTGGACGTTGGGGCGGAGCTCACCGTGGCAAGGGACGCGGCGGAGCTCCAACGGCGACGGAGGAACAAGCTCGGGCGGCGGCGGATCGCGGCAATGGCGCTTGGGCGTGCGCGCAGCGAGGGAGAGGGCGAGAGAGAGGGCCGGTTGGTGCGCAAATGAGGGAGGGGGAGAGGGCGAGGGAGATTCGGGGCTCAAGTGGCCGAGGGCGAGGTGGGGCAAGCTCCCCACGCGCGACGTGGGCGCGAGGAAGGCGGGCGCGCGCGGCTCGGCGGCGGTTACGCGAGAACGGCGAAGCTGACAGCCGGGGCCCGCGACGCAGAGAGAGAGAAGAAGTCGGGCGCGGGCGCGAGGAAAGCGGGGCTGACCGAGAGGGCCCACGGACAGAGAGAGAGCGAGGGAGATGGCGCACGCACGGGCGGGAGCGCCGACAGGCGGGACCGGGCAACCAGAGAGAGCGGGGGAGCGAGCGCGGAGACGGCGGCCGCGCTGACAGGCGGGCCCGCTCGCGCAGAGAGAGAAGGGGCGGGAGGGAGAGCGCGCGCGCGAGCGCGCGGGTTGGGCCTGGTGGGCCGAAAGGCCGAGCGGGCGGGAGAGATGGGCTGCTTCCCCTTTTCTTTTTATTTTGTAATTTCCTTTCTCTTTTCTTTTTATTTTCTCCATTTGATTCAAATTCAAATGTGCCACAAATTCAAATTAGACCTTTTGAGAATTATGCACCAAACAAAAGTGAAATCTAGGGTTCAACATGATGCAACAATTCATACTCCCTTAGGGTTCAACCTAGCACACTATTATTACAAATAAAATAAGCACTTTTCTCCTATAGAAATGAGAAAGAAAAGATTGGGGAAGGATGAGAAAAGAAAAGTAACACCTGAATTTGTGAATATGAGCAAAGAAATTTTATACCCCCAAATTCAGGGTGTTACAAACCTATCCCCCTTAAAAGAATCTCGCCCCCGAGATTCAGGGTTGGTCAGCGAAGAGTTCAGGGTATTTGGCTTTCAGATCATCTTCTCGTTCCCAGGTTGCTTCTTCCTCCGAGTGGTGACCCCATCTAACTTTGCACATTCTGATGGTATTCCTCCGGGTGACTCTGTCTGCAAACTCCAGAATCTGTGTTGGCTTCTCTATGTATGTCAGATCCTCCTGGACTTCCAAACCCTCCACTGGCAACTGTTCTTCTGGTACTCGCAGACACTTCTTCAATTGTGACACGTGGAACACATTGTGCACTGCCGACAAACTTTCTGGTAGGTTGAGTTGGTAAGCCACTTCTCCACGCTTTGCTTGAATCTGATATGGTCCAACGTACCGGGGTGCTAACTTGCCTTTAACTCCGAACCTTCTGACTCCCCTGATAGGTGACACCTTCAGATAAACGAAATCTCCCACTTCGAAACTCAGTTCTCTTCTCCTTTTGTCCGCATAGCTTCGCTGTCTTGACTGGGCTATTTTCAGGTTCTCCCGAACCATTTTGATACTCTCTTCGGCTTCAAGCAAAATGTCGGGGCCAAACACCTGTCTCTCTCCAGGCTGGTCCCAATGCAGCGGAGTCCTACAACTCCGCCCATAGAGTGCCTGAAACGGTGACATCTTCAAGCTGGCTTGGTAACTATTGTTATAGGAGAATTCTGCATAAGGTAACCTTTTGTCCCATCCTGACTTGTCTTGCAACGCACAGGCTCTCAGCATATCTTCTAGGATCTGGTTAGTTCTTTCAGTCTGCCCGTCTGTCTGCGGATGATAAGCCGAGCTGAAGTTCAAATGGGTGCCCAAAGCTTCTTGTAGCTGCTGCCAAAAATGAGAGGTAAACTGCGTTCCTCGATCTGACACTATCTTCTTCGGCACACCATGAAAGCAAACTATCCGTGACATGTATAACTCAGCTAACGTTGCTCCGGTGTATGTGGTCTTCACAGGTATGAAATGGGCCACCTTTGTTAAGCGGTCCACAACCACCCAGATGGAATCATAGCCGGCCCGGGTACGAGGTAGGCCAACTATAAAATCCATCCCGATCTCATCCCACTTCCACTGAGGAATCCGCAATGGCTGCAACAATCCGGCTGGCCTTTGATGCTCTGCTTTGGTTCTTTGACAGCTATCACAGATGGCGACATATTCTGCGATTTCTCTTTTCATGCCATACCACCAAAACCTCCTTTTTAAATCCTGATACATCTTCTCACTTCCCAGGTGTATGGAGTAGGCTGTCTCATGAGCTTCCTTGAGGATCAGTTCCCGAATAGGTTTGAGGTCGGGGACACACAATCGGTCCTTGAACCATATTACTCCCTCTTCATCCTCTCGAAAGTCTTTGCCTCTTCCTTCTAAGATTAGCTGCCGGATCTTGTTGATGCTTTCATCATCCTTCTGCCCTTCTTTGATCTCCCGCTCTAGGGTGGGCTCTAATTCCACTGTTACTCCTTGCGTACTGTTCAGGAAACCGAGACTCAGTCTGTCGAACTCCTTGGCTAACTCATATGGCATTGGGTACGTGGCCATCATATTGATTTGACTCTTCCTGCTCAGAGCATCTGCAACCACATTGGCTTTGCCTGGATGGTAATGTATTTCCAACTCATAGTCCTTGATCAATTCCAACCATCTTCGCTGTCTCATGTTTAACTCTGACTGGGTGAATATGTATTTCAGACTTTTATGATCTGTGTAAATGTCGCACTTCTGCCCATACAAGTAATGTCTCCAGGTCTTCAAAGCATGAACTACTGCTGCCAACTCCAGATCATGTGTGGGATAATTTTTCTCATGGATCTTCAGCTGCCGAGATGAATATGCTACAACTCTTCCTTCTTGCATTAGCACACATCCCAATCCGGTGTAAGAAGCATCGCAATACACTGAGAATGGCTTGTGAACATCAGGCAGGACTAACACCGGAGCTGTAGTCAACCTATTTTTCAGTTCTTCAAACGCTTCCTGACACTTTTGGGTCCACTTAAACTCAACTTTCTTCGCTAGTAACGCTGTCATTGGTCTAGCAATCTTTGAGAAGCCTTCGATGAAACGCCTGTAATACCCAGCCATTCCAATGAAGCTCTTGATCCCACGAACATCCTTTGGTGCTTTCCAGTTCAGGATATCTGCTACTTTCTTTGGATCCACTGCCAACCCATCTTGGTTTATGATGTGACCCAGAAATAAGACTTCATGAATCCAGAACTCGCATTTGCCCAGCTTGGCATACAACTGATGCTCTCGAAGTCTTTGCAATACCATCTTCAAATGCTCTACATGATCTTCCTCACTTCGAGAGTATATGAGAATATCATCGATAAACACTACCACAAACTTGTCCAGATAATCCATGAACACACTGTTCATCAGGTACATAAAGAAGGCTGGCGCATTTGTCAAACCAAAGGACATAACTGTGAATTCATATAACCCGTACTTGGTGATGAATGCCGTCTTCGGTATGTCCGAGGGTCGGATTCTGAGTTGATGGTAACCTGACCTCAGATCTATCTTCGAGAATACGCTGGCACCTCTGAGCTGGTCGAACAAATCTTCTATCCTTGGCAGGGGGTACTTGTTCTTGACAGTGACTTCATTCAAGGCTCTGTAGTCTATGCACATCCTTTTGGTACCATCTTTCTTCTCTACAAACAACACCGGAGCGGCCCAAGGCGAGGTGCTTGGTCTGATGTAACCCTTCTCTAACATCTCATCTATCTGCTTCTTGAGTTCCACCAATTCTGGTCCAGACACTCGGTAGGCTCTTTTGGAAATGGGGGCGGTACCAGGGATAAGCTCTATGGCAAATTCGACTTTTCTCTTGGGTGGCATGCCCGTTAGCTCCTCGGGAAATACGTCCGGAAAGTCCGACACAACCTTGATAGCCTCGAGCGAGTTGGGCTCCTTACTATCCACTGAAATCTGGTGACAGACACCCTCCGCTGATTTAGGCATCCTTAGCTCGGCCACTACCTCTTCTCCTGATGGGGACTTCAATGTTACGGTCCTCTTGTCACAGCTAATATTCGCTTCATACTTCATTAACCAATTCATCCCTAGGATGACATCTATCCCAGGGGTGTCTATTACTATTAAGTCGCTGGGGAACCCTATCCCCCTTATTTCCACCCTTATATTTGAGCATATTTTATCTATTTGCACCTTGCCACCAACTGAATTAATCCTCATGGGCGGCATCATTGCCTCTACTGAGATGTTATGCAATTCTACCCAGGTTGCAGTGACAAATGAATGAGTTGCACCAGTATCAAATAGCACTTTCGTGGGATGAGATTCGACTGAAAACATACCTACTGCCACATCTGGTGCATCCTGGATCGCTTCGGCCTCCAAGTGGTTCACCTTTCCACGGTTGTACGCTTGGTTACGATTGCCTGCTGTCGGCTGCAGTACACCTTGCCTTGTTGGAGCATTGGGGTTGGTCTGCTGCTGCGCCGCCTTCTTCGGGCACTGCATCGCCCAGTGGCCTTGTTCTCCACAGTGGAAACATCCTCTGCCTCCTCCTTGTGCTGGGGCTGCTTGGTTGCTCTGGTTTGCTGCTGGGGCAGGAAGGCGGGGTGCCTGGTTGTTCTGCTTCTGATACTGATTACCTCCTTGCTGGCTGTTCTGACGATACTGCTGCTGCTATGGGTACTGCCTCTGAAACTACTGCTGATGCGGACGCTGGTTCTGATTCTGATATCCTTGCGGGTGACCAGGCCTGCCTTGCTGAGATGAACTGCCTGAGAAACGTGGACGGCTAATGCTTCCGGACTGGGGTCCACTCATCTTGCGCTTCCGATCTTCCATATCCTTACGCTTCTTCTCCGTCATAACTGCCCTATCGATCAGGTGCTGGAAGGTGGGGAAGGTGTGATTCATCAGCTGGTAATGCAGGGGATCCACCAAACCTCTCATGAACCTGTACTGCCTCTTAGCATCAGTGTTGACATCCTCAGGTGCATACCGAGATAGCTGCAGAAACTTGTCTCTGTATTCACTGACAGACAGGGGTCCCTGCTTCAGAGCCAGAAACTCCTCCTTCTTCACGATCATCAGTCCCTCCGGCACATGGTACCTGCGGAAACTCTCGCTGAATTCTTCCCAGGTGATGGCTTCGGGGTCAGCATGTGTGGCGAGGTAGGACTCCCACCAGGACTGGGCTGCTCCCCTTAGCTGACGGGGACCATACAAAACCTTCTCCCTGTCGTCACATTGGGCGGTGCGCAGTTCCCTTTCCACTGCACGCAGCCAGTCTTCTGCATCCATGGGGTCGGCAGAATGGGCGAAGGTAGGAGGGTGCCCTCTCATGAACTCACCACGCTTATCCCGTGGCATCTGGGGCATCTGCACTTGCAACTGAGGTTGGGGTTGCTGTTGAGCCTGCTGCATGGCTGCCAGAGTCTGCCCAATGGCCTGCACTGCCTGAGTCTGCATCAAGAACATCTGCTCCACTGTCATCGGGGGTGGCGGGGGAGGCTGCCTCGGTTGTTCCTCCTGCTGGTCATGCTGCTCTTGCTGAGCACGCCTGTTGCATCGGCGCCTGTTGTCAGACATCTGTGGAAGACATTCATACATCAGCATTGATCTTACAACCCTCCAGCATAAGAAAAGAGAATACAGAATTCTTCATGACACTGAGTGAACAAAGAGCTTCACTGATCCTCATAATGATTCAACACAGCTTCTCAGATAAGAAGGAAAGTAGAAGTAAATGGCTTCCCAACTAAATAACTGACTTTATTAACATTATAACTAGGCCAAACTGCAGGAGAAACCCACAGGTTGGCAACAGTCATTACAAAGATTCAAATCCAGCACAAGTTCATCATAACAAGCATGCAAGCAACTGATAAGCAAACTAAGCTAATTGGAAACAACTGATAAGCAAACTGAACTAACTATCTAAGACTGAGACCTCTGACTTAAGAATTATTACAAACTTCGACGCTAACGATCTAAGGATCCAGATCTATCCTGGTCTTACAGACAGGGGAACCATAAGTGTGGTGACCACGTGGCGGCGAGCGGTATGGGTGCTGAGTCCCAACAGGAATGGGAGAACCACCCTCCTGGTGATGGCGCTCTGCCAGCTCAGCACGCAACTCCGCAATCTCCGTTCGAGCCCTGCTCAGCTCGTCCAGAGAGTGATCCAGCTCAGTGTTAAGCACTGCGACTAGGTTGACTGTGCTGCTCAACCTAGGGTTAGCCTCACCAACAGGTGAGACAACCACACTCTCTGTGCTGCCAGTAGGGCGGCGGGGGTAGTACCGAAGGTTAAGACCGTCGGCCACGCCACCGAACAAAGAACAGTACTGGGAGAGTGCACGTCGTGCTGCATCCTGCATAGCCGCCTCTGCAGTGTCCCTCTCGGAGATGGAATAGTGCTCTGAAACGGCCTCCGCACCCCGGAGGTCATCCTCCGGGCGGCGAACTAGGCAGGTAGCCTCCCAGCGGTCCGGGTACCTCCCGCGACTGTGCTGGTAGACTACACAACGATACTCGATCGACCAGGTGTGCCGGTCAAAAGCCTGGCGCAGCAAGGTGTCGAGTGCGTCGTGGAAGTGACAACCGCGGGCGGCGTCACGGGTGATGGGTCGGGCGACCCATCCTTCCGCCTCCTGCGGCTCAGAAGACTCCGTGCTGTGGTCTGAGTCATCATCGTCGGGGTCTCCTCCAGTAGCTCCCCCAACAGCCGGGGCGTCCCGCGGTGGTGCAAGGGGCGCCTCCAGCTGGGCAACAGAGGAACGGGGCCTCACGGACTCCACCTCATGCTGGGATGAGGAGGAAGAGCCCTGCTGCTCTCTGTGCTGGCGTCGGCGTTCCTGCTCCTCACGCAGGCGGTGGTGCAGTCTCTCCAGGTGACTCGACTGACCGGATACGGTGCGGTGCAGAGGACGCTCCGCAAGTCGAGACGGCAGGAAAGGAATCACCGACTTACGTGCAGTGTGTCTAAGACGAGCCATCTACAAAAGACACCGTAAGCATAAGAGTAAGAGCAGAACTAATATGACAAGTGAATAAACCATAGACAAAATAAGATAACAAATTTTAACAAGGTATAATATAGTATATATATGTAGTAAAACATAGGGTTGGTCGAAATGACCGACTTTTGAAGTAACATCAGAGGTCAAGGTGAGAGGGAAAGTCAATAGTCCTTAGTACGACCAGTGCTACTCTAGGTCAGCGGTCCTACAGTCAACACGGCTTTGATACCACTTATGTCACACCCGGTTTTGGAAGGCAAACCGAATGCGAACTATGTACGTGCCAGGATCAGAACTCACGTACACAGCGATTACATAAATGAACATCATCGCACAATGCTCGAATAATAACATAAAAGAGTATTAACTTAATTACATCATAGAGTCATTGACATCCACATAGTCATCGACTTAACAGTTAAATCAAAGTGCTAGCGAAACGCAGTAAAGATAAGGCCTTCACAGGCAGCTGACTGGGGGTTGCCGCCAACCCACACCTAGAATTCGTCGTAGTCTTGGAACTCCTGGAAGTCTCCTTCCACGACTTCGCCTTCTCCGGAGCAGTGGTTACAATGCGGACAACCTGGTGTTTGGTGGTAAAGCAAGGATGAGTACACATCAACGTACTCAGCAAATGTCCCGTTTGGCTGAAGTGGACTAGCTTTATGTGGGGTTAGGCTCAAGCAGTTGCTTTTAGTTGGTCAGGTATTTATCATTAGTAGAGGCCAGATTTTAGTATTAACCAACCCATGAACCATTTCCTCATCGAGGAACAACATCATCATATTCGAACCAAAACCATAACATAATCCCTGTATCTCGAACCATCTGTATCTCTAATCAAAGAGGATCCCAAGGCTGCTCTTAACCGTGAGCACGGCTGATATATCAGTTTCACTACCCTCTGCAGAGGTCGCACACTTTACCCATGAGCCGTGATTCCCTCTCTAGCCCGGGCTTGCAAGACCCTTATTCACTCCCAAGGTGAATGGCCAGGGATTCACTACGAAGCCTTTACAAAGATTCCCTAGAGGTCATAGCTGCCCGTTAGGTTTCTCCAGTTTGATAAACACAGTACCCCTCCCCGCAGGAGAGTGACTAACAAAAGCAAAACGAAAGAACCTCGGCACTCAGCCTCGGCAGAGCAAGCACTGTGCCTGGACCCCATTGACGGCACAACGGCGAAGCAACTACACCTCTAGTTCCTCTAATTAATTAGCTAAGGGCGTCCCATTTCACCCTCATGGTTGCACTGATATCCCGGGTGGTCTCTCAACGAACAGGTCCTTACGGAGAGGTACTCAGGAAACAGCCTGAGCCCCCTAGAGTATCACAAGATCATCAACATCATCAGGATAACAGTATCATAAATATTCACATCATGTTCATTGATTAAGTTAAGGCAGTAGCAGAATGCTAACCATAATAGCCCATAAGGTCATCAAGGATAAAGTAAAGTGTAAAGCTAGTCAATCCTTAGGTTTCAAGTAAGTAATGCGGGGTAGTAAGTTATAAATGAATAGGACATAATGGGTCAGAGGACACTTGCCTTCACCTAACTGCTGATCAGGGACTTCCTCTGCAACTTCCTCGGGAAATACAGACTGCTCGTTGTCTACGTAAAGTAATCATTCACACTATGCACTTGGGAAATAACAAACAAAAACAATATACCAAACATATGCAGCAGAGAGATCACAAGTTCATAACAGAAAAGGGATAGGCACTCTGGTGTTCCCTAGGTCTGGGGTAGAGGACTATACAAAATGAGTCATTATCCACTACTCAGGTTTAAGTCAGTGGTGGGATTAAATAATTATCTGGTTTAAGTTCCTAAACTTAAGGGTTTGAGTCCATAAACTTAAGTGCTCCAACTTTTATTGAAGTCTACTACCTTTTATTTATCTCAAATAGGGTTCCAATAACCTTAATCCTATCCTAATGATTAACCATTAATTGGAACATGGAAACAGCAGGGACACAGTGCATAAACAGATGGATAATAATTTTATGAACATTTTGCAATTTGAAGCACCTAATTTGGAGTTCATATGGCAAAGTTATGAATTTTACAAGTTTAGGGGTTAAAAATATGCCCTAAGGACCTATTTTGAATTAATTAAAAGGGCTGAGGACTTATCTGCGAGAAACCAGGGACGGCGGGCGCAAAATCTAGAAAACCGAGGGGTTCTTTAAGAAAAAGCACGGGCGAAGGGGTATCGGGCGCTTACAGCCGTTAGATCTCAGATCAACGGCCAGGATTAGATCCTGCGGCGGGCGCGCGGGCGCGCGGCGGCTCGGGGTGGCTGACAGGCGGGGCCGAGCGGGCAGCGCGGGGCGCAGGCGGCTGGCAGGCGGGGCCAGCGGGCAGAGCGAGCGCGCGGGCGAACGGCTGACAGGCGGGGCCCGGTTGGCAGAGAGACGGGGCGCGGGGAAACGGCTCTGGGCCGTTGGATCTTGGGCGGACGGTTGAGATTGGGTTCGGGTTATTTGAATCCGCGCCGTCCGATCTAAGATACACGGCGGGGATGGGGTGGCTGCGCTCGCGTCTCCTTCGGCTAGCTGGGGCGGCGGCGCTCGCCCCCGCGGCGAAAAAGCTCGCCGGAGACGAGGGGAGCGGGGGCCCTGCGGGTTCTCGGGGCGACCTGAGTGGCCGGGGAAGTTGGGAGGGCACGGGAAACCTATTGGCGGGGTCTGGGTCGGGGTAGGGGCGCCGGAGGAGGGCGGTTCACGGCGAGGCGGCTCGGCGGCGGCGCTAAGCGACTCCGGCGAGAAATCAAGCGCGCTAGAGTGCAAGACAAGGGCCAATAGGGGCGGGAGAGGTTCCTTACCTCACGGCGAACTCCGGGGACTCCTCGGCGACGACGGAGACGCGACGGTGGCCCGGGTCGACGGCGGCGGCTGCACGGCGGACGACGGGTGAGCGCGGGCAGAGAGAAATAAGGAGGGGGAGAGGGAATTGGGGCGCGTCCCGGGTTGTGGACGTTGGGGCGGAGCTCACCGTGGCAAGGGACGCGGCGGAGCTCCAACGGCGACGGAGGAACAAGCTCGGGCGGCGGCGGATCGCGGCAATGGCGCTTGGGCGTGCGCGCAGCGAGGGAGAGGGCGAGAGAGAGGGCCGGTTGGTGCGCAAATGAGGGAGGGGGAGAGGGCGAGGGAGATTCAGGGCTCAAGTGGCCGAGGGCGAGGTGGGGCAAGCTCCCCACGCGCGACGTGGGCGCGAGGAAGGCGGGCGCGCGCGGCTCGGCGGCGGTTACGCGAGAACGGCGAAGCTGACAGCCGGGGCCCGCGACGCAGAGAGTGAGAAGAAGTCGGGCACGGGCGCGAGGAAAGCGGGGCTGACCGGGAGGGCCCACGGGCAGAGAGAGAGCGAGGGAGATGGCGCACGCACGGGCGGGAGCGCCGACAGGCGGGACCGGGCAACCAGAGAGAGCGGGGGAGCGAGCGCGGAGACGGCGGCCACGCCGACAGGCGGGCCCGCTCGCGCAGAGAGAGAAGGGGCGGGAGGGAGAGCGCGCGCGCGGGCGCGCGGGTTGGGCCTGGTGGGCCGAAAGGCCGAGCGGGCGGGAGAGATGGGCTGCTTCCCCTTTTCTTTTTATTTTGTAATTTCCTTTCTCTTTTCTTTTTATTTTCTCCATTTGATTCAAATTCAAATGTGCCACAAATTCAAATTAGACCTTTTGAGAATTATGCACCAAACAAAAGTGAAATCTAGGGTTCAACATGATGCAACAATTCATACTCCCTTAGGGTTCAACCTAGCACACTATTATTACAAATAAAATAAGCACTTTTCTCCTATAGAAATGAGAAAGAAAAGATTGGGGAAGGATGAGAAAAGAAAAGTAACACCTGAATTTGTGAATATGAGCAAAGAAATTTTATACCCCCAAATTCAGGGTGTTACAACAAGCTTCTAAAGGGAGAACACGTGATAGGTCTAACAAATGTGCATTTCGAAAAAGATAGACCTTGTGCAGCTTGTCAAGCAGGTAAACAAGTGGGAAGTGCTCATCACATCAAGAACATGATGACTACATCAAGACCCCTGGAGCTGCTGCATATGGACCTCTTCAGACCCGTCGCCTACCTAAGCATCCGGGGAAGTAAGTATGGTTTAGTAATTGTTGATGATTTTTCCCGCTTCACTTGGGTATTCTTTTTGCAGGATAAATCTGAAACCCAAGGGACCCTCAAGCGCTTCCTAAGGAGAGCTCAAAATGAGTTTGAGCTCAAGGTGAAGAAGATAAGGAGCGACAACAGGTCCGAGTTCAAGAACCTTCAAGTGGAGGAGTATCTTGAGGAGGAAGGGATTAAGCACGAGTTCTCCGCTCCCTACACACCACAGCAAAATGGTGTGGTAGAGAGGAAGAATAGGACGCTCATAGACATGGTGAGGATGATGCTTGGAGAGTTCAAGACCCCCGAGCGGTTTTGGTCAGAAGCTGTGAACACGGCTTGCCACGCCATCAACCGGGTCTACCTTCACCGCCTCCTCAAGAAGACTTCGTATGAGCTTCTAACCGGTAACAAACCCAATGTTTCGTATTTCCGAGTTTATGGGAGCAAATGCTACATTCTAGTGAAGAAGGGTAGGAATTCCAAATTTGCTCCCAAAGCGGTAGAAGGGTTTTTATTAGGTTATGACTCAAATACAAAGGCGTATAGAGTCTTCAACAAATCATCGGGTTTGGTTGAAGTCTCTAGCGACGTTGTATTTGATGAGACTAATGGCTCTCCAAGAGAGCAAGTTGTTGATCTTGATGATTTAGATGAAGAAGACGTTCCAACGGCCGCAATACGCACCATGGCGATTGGCGATGTGCGACCACAGGAACAATTGGAGTAAGATCAACCTTCTTCCTCAACAATGGTGCATCCCCCAACTCAAGACGATGAACAGGTTCATCAAGAGGAGGCATGTGATCAAGGGGGAGCACAAGATGATCATGTGATGGAGGAAGAAGCACAACCGGCACCTCCAACCCAAGTTCGAGCGACGATTCAAAGGAATCATCCCGTCGACCAAATTTTAGGTGACATTAGCAAGGGAATAACTACTCGCTCTAGATTAGCTAATTTCTGTGAGCACTACTCTTTTGTCTCTTCTATTGAGCCTTTCAGGGTAGAAGAGGCCTTGCTAGATACGAACTGGGTGTTGGCCATGCAGGAAGAGCTCAACAACTTCAAGCGTAATGAAGTTTGGACACTAGTGCCACGTCCCAAGCAAAATGTTGTGGGAACCAATTGAGTGTTCCGCAACAAACAGAACGAGCACGGGGTGGTGACAAGGAACAAGGCTCGACTTGTGGCAAAAGGTTATGCCCAAGTCGCAGGTTTGGACTTTGAGGAGACTTTTGCTCCTGTGGCTAGGCTAGAATCCATTCATATTTTGCTAGCATATTCCGCTCACCATTCTTTCAGGTTGTTCCAAATGGATGTGAAGAGCGCTTTCCTCAACAGGCCAATCAAGGAGGAGGTGTACGTGGAGCAACCCCCTGGCTTCGAGGATGAACGGTACCCCGACCACGTGTGTAAGCTCTCTAAGGCGCTCTATGGACTTAAGCAAGCCCCTAGAGCATGGTATGAATGCCTTAGAGACTTTTTAATTGCTAATGCTTTCAAGGTTGGGAAAGCCGATCCAACTTTATTCACTAAGACTTGTGATGGTGACTTATTTGTGTGCCAAATTTATGTCGATGACATAATATTTGGTTCTACTAACCAAAAGTCTTGTGAAGAGTTTAGCAGGGTGATGACTCAAAAATTCGAGATGTCGATGATGGGCGAGTTGAACTACTTCCTTGGGTTCCAAGTGAAGCAACTCAAGGACGGCACCTTCATCTCCCAAACGAAGTATACGCAAGACTTGCTAAAGCGGTTTGGGATGAAGGACGCCAAGCCCGCAAAGACTCCGATGGAAACTGACGGACACGTCGACCTCAACAAAGGAGGTAAGTCCATTGATCAAAAAGCATACCGGTCTATGATAGGTTCCTTGCTTTATTTATGTGCTAGTAGACCGGATATTATGCTTAGTGTATGCATGTGTGCTAGATTTCAATCCGATCCAAGGGAGTGTCACTTAGTGGCTGTGAAGCGAATTCTTAGATATTTAGTCGCTACGCCTTGCTTCGGGATCTGGTATCCAAAGGGGTCTACCTTTGACTTAATTGGATATTCAGACTCCGATTATGCTGGATGTAAGGTCGATATGAAGAGTACATCAGGGACGTGCCAATTCTTAGGAAGGTCCCTGGTGTCATGGAGTTCTAAGAAACAAACTTCTGTTGCCCTATCCACCGCTGAGGCCGAGTATGTTGCCGTAGGACAGTGTTGCGCGCAACTACTTTGGATGAGGCAAACCCTCCGGGACTTTGGCTACAATCTGAGCAAAGTCCCACTCCTATGTGACAATGAGAGTGCTATCCGCATAGCGGATAATCCTGTTGAGCACAGCCGCACAAAGCACATTGACATCCGGCATCACTTTTTGAGAGACCACCAGCAAAAGGGAGATATTGAAGTGTTCTATATTAGCACCGAGAACCAGTTAGCCGATATCTTTACCAAGCCTTTAGATGAGAAGACCTTTTGCAGGCTGCGTAGTGAGCTAAATGTCTTAGATTCGCGGAACTTGGATTGATTTATAGCATACATGTGTTTATGCCTTGATCGTGTTCCTTATGCATTTTGTTGTTTAATTGTGGTGCTCAAGTTGTACAAACACTCCCCGAACCTCACAAGTCCTTTTGCAAGTGATGCACATATTTAGGGGGAGATGTGCTACAACTTGACCCTTTGAGACTAACTGTGTGCTTGAGTTTGCTTGATTTAGTCTCAAAGGAGGTTTGAAAGGGAAAAGGTGGACTTGGACCATGAAAGACTTCCACTGCACTCTGATGAGAGGGTAACTTATTCCAAGTTCATCTCATGTACTCTTATTGCCTTTGTATTCTTATTTGAAGATTTTGGTGAGGCAATGGGGTTTAGGGGCCAAGATTGATCCTGTTTTGGTGCTTGATGCCAAAGGGGGAGAAAATAAGGCCAAAGCAAAAAAATGGATCAGCTACCACTTGAGAATTTTGAAAACAGTAGAATAGAGCTTTTGTTTTGTCAAAATCCTCTTATTGTATCTCTTTGTCAAAAGTTGGTCTCTTGTGGGGAGAATGTTTGATTATGGGGAAAAGGGGGAGTTTTTGAAATCTTTGATCAATTTCTCTTGGAACACCTCTCTTTATGTCTCTACAGACTTAGAGATAGGAAATTGAGTTTGATTTGCAAAAACAAACCAAGTGGTGGCAAAGGATGATCCATATATGCCAATTATGAATCAAAACAATTTTGAGTTCTTATTTGCATTGATATTGCACTTGTTCTAGTTGCTTTGTGTTGTGTTGGCATAAATCACCAAAAAGGGGGAGATTGAAAGGGAAATGTGCCCTTGGGCCATTTCTAAGTATTTTGGTGATTTAGTGTCCAACACAAGTGCTTGAGTGTTAATCTATGCCAAGTGATGGACTAAGTGAAAATCATGATTAAAGGTATGTTTCTAAACCTAGTACATTGTTTTAAGAACTAATGTATTGTGTCTAAGTGCTAGAAACAGGAGAAATCAAATTAGAAAAGAAATGGCTTTGTTCAGCCAAAGACAGCTCGGTCTGGGTGCACCGGACAGTGTCCGGTGCGCCAGGCTGGCTCTGGCGAACTTGCTGTTCTCGGGACTTCGACGGCGGTGTACGGCTATAAATCATCGGACTGTCCGGTGGTGCACCGGACTGTCCGGTGAACCGTTCACAGGCGAAGTCGTCGCTCTCGGGAAGTGATTAACGGCGTACGGCTAAAAATCACCGGACTGTCCGGTGGTGCACCGGACTGTCCGGTGAGCCAACGGTCAGCCGGGCCAACGGTCGGCCGAGGATTCCGCGCGTGACGCGTGGCCAAGCCAACGGTCACATTGGGGCACCGGACTGTCCGGTGTGCACCGGACAGTGTCCGGTGCGCCAACGGCTCTGAATCTGCAACGGTCAGCTTCGCCAAATAAGGAAAGAAATCCGCACCGGACAGTGTCCAGTGGTGCACCGGACTGTCCGGTGTGCCAGGCGACAGAAGGCAAGATTTGCCTTCCTGGAATGCTCTCAACGGCTCCTAGCTGCCTTGGGGCTATAAAAGGGGCCCCTAGGCGCATGGAGGAGTACACCAAACATTCTCTAAGCATTCCTAAGCACCAAGACTTCGATTCCACGCATTTGATTCTTTGTGATAGCAACTAGAGCTCTATTTGGGTTGTGAACTCGTCAGGTTGTGTTCTGAGCTCTTGTTGCGACTTGTGTGCGTGTTGTCGCTCTGATTTCGTGTCTTGTGTGTGTTGCTCATCCCTCCCTTACTCCGTGCTTCTTTGTGAACATCAAAGTGTAAGGGCGAGAGGCTCCAAGTTGTGGAGATTCCTCGTGAACGGGATATAGTAAACAAAGCAAAACACCATGGTATTCAAGTGGGTCTTTGGACCGCTTGAGAGGGGTTGATTGCAACCCTCGTCCGTTGGGACACCACAACATGGAGTAGGCAAGCGTTGGACTTGGCCGAACCACGGGATAAACCACTGTGCCATCTCTGTGTTGATCTCTTTGTGGTTATTGTGTTTTGCTAAGACTCCTCTCTAGCCACTTGGCATTATTGTGCTAACGCTTAACCAAGTTTTTGTGGCATTAAGTTTCAAGTTTTACAGGATCACCTATTCACCCCCCCCCTCTAGGTGCTCTCACGAAGCTTTCAAGGAATTCTGTGAACAGATTGGCACGAAGATTCATTTTGCATCGGTCAGACATCTGGAGTCAAATGGACTTGTCGAAAGAGCTAATGGCATTATAATGATGGGAATAATTGAGAGCACCTAGAGGGGGGGTGAATAGGTGATCATGTAAAAACTTGAAACTTAATCCACAAAGCTTGATTAGGGGTTAGCACAATTAAGCCAAGTGGCTAGAGAGGAGTTCTTGCAAAACACAACAACCACAAGAAGATCAACACAGATAGACTCAGTGGTTTATCCCGTGGTTCGGCCAAGTACAAAACTTGCCTACTCCATGTTGTGGCGTCCCAACGGACGAGGGTTGCAATCAACCCCTCTCAAGCGGTCCAAAGACCCACTTGAATACCACGGTGTTTTGCTTTGTTTACTATATCCCGCTCGCGAGGAATCTCCACAACTTGGAGCCTCTCGCCCTTACACTTTGATGTTCACAAAGAAGCACGGAGTAAGGGAGGGATGAGCAACGCACACAAGACACAAAATCACAGCAAATACGCACACACAAGACCCAGACTTGAGCTCAAAAGAATATCACGAGGTTCTCACTAGAACGGAGCTCAAATCACTAAGAATGTCGAACAAGTGCGCAAGAATGAAGTGTGAGTGATCAACAATGCTCAAAGGATGCTTGGTGTCTTCCTCCAGGCGCCTAGGGGACCCTTTTATAGCCCCAAGGCAGCTAGGAGCCGTTGAGAGCATTCCAGGAAGGCAATTCTTGCCTTCTGTCGCCTGGCGCACCGGACAGTCCGGTGCACCACCGGACACTGTCCGGTGCGGATTTCCTTCCTATTCTGGCGCAGCCGACCGTTGGAGATCCAGAGCCGTTGGCGCACCGGACACTGTCCGGTGCACACCGGACAGTCCGATGTCCCCTTGTGACCGTTGGCTCGGCCACGTGTCACGCGCGGAATCCTCGGCCGACCGTTGGCTCACCGGACAGTCTGGTGCCCCACCGGACAGTCCAGTGAATTATAGCCGTACGCCGTTAATCACTTCCCGAGAGCGACGACTTCACCTGTGAATGGCTCACCGGACAGTCCGGTGCACCACCGGACAGTGCGGTGATTTGTAGCCGTACGTTGCCGACGAAACCCGAGAGCAGCTAGTTCGCCCGAGCCAGCTTGGCGCACCGGACACTGTCCGGTGCACTGAGACTGAGCTGACTTTGGCTAAACAAAGCTATCTCCTTTCCAAAGAGACTTTTCCTGTTTCCAGCACTTAGACACAATACATTAGCTTTCAAAACAATGTACTAAGTCTAGAAACATACCTTTAATCTTGATTTGCACTTAGTCCATCACTTGGCATAGATTGACACTTAAGCACTTGTGTTGGACACTAAATCACCAAAATACTTAGAAAAGGCCCAAGGGCACATTTCCCTTTCAATAATGAAGTTAATCTTCAATCAGCCCAGAGGAAAATGGCCAGATGAATTGATCAAAGTGGTCTGGAGCCACAACACAACAATATCAAGATCAATAGGTTTTACACCGTTCATATTATTGTTTGGTGACGAAGCAATAACCCCAGAAGAAGCTAAGGCAGGGTCAATAAGAACAATGGCTTCGGCAGAGGACGAAGCTAATTATTCTGTGGCAAAAGATGCTATAGAAGGGATCAGGCTTCAGGCTGTGGAGAACATCAATAAATACCAAGCCGAAACAATAAAATGGCGTGACAGAAAAGTTCGGCTAAAGAACATTAAGCCAGGGCATTTGGTACTTCGGAGAGTAGCCAACCCAGATACAGTAGGCAAGCTACAGCTGAAGTGGGAAGGACCTTTTCTGGTAATATCTTCGTCAAGACCCGGTTCTTACAGATTGAAGGATATGGACAATAATGACATTCCTAGATCTTGGAATGCGGATGAGCTTCGGCGATATTATGTATAACTTGATATAATCTTTTTATTTTCCCTATGGCAACCTTTTCCTTTCCAAAGGGGGAGAAAGGTTTTTAATGGGGCCATAGCATGTAATTTTTCTTTTCTTATTCAGCTCTACGAGAGCAAAATCCCCCAAAAAATGTAAATGTAAAATCTGAGCATGCACCATCGAGTGCAGAGAAAAAGGAAAAAATAGGGAGAAGCTCAGAAGTCGTCCCTAAGGGGATGCACAGCACGACGAAGCTACAAAAAGTCGTTCCTAAGGGAGCGTAGCATAAGTTTTCTGCTCAAAAGTCATTCCTAAGGGAATGCAGAGCCAAATACCGCTGAAATATAAGGCAAAGCGCGAAAAGTCAACGCGAATACCGCCGAAATAGAAGGCAAAGAAGTTCAAAAGACGTTCCTAAGGGGATGCAGAACTTACAACGAAAAGTCAGCGCTGATACACCGAAAAATAAGCGGTGAAGCCGAAAAATAAGCGGCAAAGAGACTCCAGTCATTCCTAAGGGAATGAAGGCTATGGTTGTGGCTTCGTATGTGTGTTTGGACATTCATTTGCACGTCACATTACATCATACATTTGCATTCATAAAACATTCATTTAGACATACACAAGATCATCATCATCATACCATACAGACACGGGCACATGCTTCGGCTATAAGAAAAAAGCTTCAGCAAAAAGAAAAAGAAGCAGTTTCATGCTTCGTTGTGTATGAAAAGAAGGGAAGGTGTTTTTCACCTTTGGCTCAAAAAATACAAGTTTCGTCCACATCAAAGCAGTTCACACATGGACGAAAAGGTAAAAATATATCACAAGATATGCACAAATTTACAAAGTTTGTATCTAATCCTTAAAATTACAATATTTTTACAACAATATTACAAAATTTTCTCTAGAATTTTTCGTAGCAAGGTCTTCAGCTTCGACATTATCGAGCTTTGAGTCATCTGTCAAGCTTCGGCCCATTGTTCCTCAGCTTCGTCATCCTATACATATTAAAGTGGTATGAGAGAAGTGCAAACTTCAAGGAGAAGGTAAAGTAACAGGCACAAATTTTTTACTGGCTTAAGGTGGCTTCGAGCTTCGTCGCCAGCCATTTTTCGACCGCCCTTTACCCAAATTTGAGTTATGAATCTATTTCCTATACTCCGAGCTAGGTTGGGGATATCAATTAGATCTGCCTGTGATAAGCTAAAATTTGGTCTATTGACAATTTTTCCATGCGTGCAGCCAGATTTCATGAAGGCAACAGCCGTGCTCCGAGAAGCTAGCAGAGTGCAGAAATCGGCGTGTCCAGCTATAACTTCGTCAAGGGCATCAACCTCGCCTTCAATATGTTCGAAGGTTTCTGGCAGGTTCTCAACCGAAGGACTGAATTTCTCAGCATTGGCTCCAACCGAGTTGAAAACCTGCTTTAGCCGCTGCAGGCATTGGGTGCCGAAGCTTAAACATTTTTCTTGAAGCTCTTTCAGTGATTTCTGCAAATTTGAGTTTTTCTCAGCTTCAGCTTCGAGTTTGGTCTCAAAATTTTTCTTTACCATGGAAAGTTCACTATTCAATCTAGCAATTTCAGCCTGGGCCTCTGCCAGTGAACCTTCCATGGTTTGGAGTACGAAGTCTTTTTTCTCTAGGGCAGTTTCGTGGTCTTTAATCTTCTTCTCCAGGCCCTCAATTATAATTTCATTCTTTTTGTCCTTGAGGTCTTGTTGCATCCTCAGGACTTTGCTTAGCAGTAAGCTCTGACAAAATAACCTTCATTAGATAACATCTTCATAACAAAACAATAAAAGGTTGAGAATTTTACCTTAAAGTTAGCATAGAATAGGCTACCGGCGATATGCTGCCGCCGGTACCTGCTAAGGTCTGCTTCAACCTTCGGAAGTGAAAGCTCTCTTGTGGGTTTTGGTGTTTGGATGACAACTCAATTAAAGGACTAACAAGTGTGCTAAGTGTTGAACAGGTGCTCAATGTAAAGCTAACAGGGTTCAACACAAGTGAACAAGTGTGATGGTCCAAGGGCTAGATGATGGATAGATAATGGGCATCATAAGTAAGATGGACATTGCATAAAGTGAGACTTGGGTGTGTAGCTCAGAGACAACTGATCAAGCCAAGGACGGAGGCAAGAAGAGCTTCGAGGTACCAAGTGCACGGGGGAAGGTCAAAGAGGCTGAGGAACCCAAAGCCAAGGGTGAAGAAGAAAACTTGCAAAGTCAAAGGTGATCGAGTTAAGAAGAGCTATGACACATCAAGGATCATGACATAAGGACGTAACTTACAACCAATGAGGAAACATCTATAGTTATGTGGTGTAAGTCATAAGGCTCAAGATCAAGCTCTAAGAAGTGCACAAGGTCACTAGAAGAAGAAGCAGTGTCAAAACCAGAACTGGAAGCAGCCCAAAAGAGCTAAGTTCACCTTGATCTTTGGTTTGGGTTGTTCCTATGTTTGGATACATTCTATATGACCTTTGCAGGGTGTTGGAACTCCGACATATCAATCTAGTCAAGTCAAGCTGACTTGAGGTTTTGGAGTTCCACATTAAATATCAAAACGTGCCAAATGCTAAAATTGGGTAAAGCGCAAATAAAGGCACAAGGTATGTTTCCAGACCTAATACATTGTTTTTGAGCACTAACATGGTTTGTCTGAGTGCTGGAAACAGAAAGAAAAGGAGAAGAAAAGAAAAGGAAAAGTGTTGGCTATGAGCAGCCAACTTCAGCTCGGCTTGGCACACCAGACTGTCCGGTGGTGCACAGGACAGTGTCCGGTGCGCCAGGCTGAACTCTGGTGAACAGGTCGCTCTCGGGAGGAGTCTGGCGACATTCGGCTATAATTCACCGGACTGTCCGGTGGTGCACCGGACTGTCCGGTGAGCCAACGGTCGGCTGGGCCAACGGTCGGCCGCGCAATCCGCGCGTGACGCGTGGCCGAGCCAACGGTCAGATGGGAACACCGGACTATCAGGTGTGCACCGGACAGTGTCCGGTGCACCAACGGCTCCAAGACTACAACGGTCGACTGCGCCAGTTTTGGAAGGAAATCGGGCACCGGACAGTGTCCGGTGGTGCACCGGACTGTCCGGTGCGACACCCGACTGAAGGCAAGATTTGCCTTCCTGGATTGCTTCCAACGGCTCCTAGGCCCTTTGTGCCTATAAAAGGGACTCCTAGGCGCCTCAAGCATGAACATAAGTGCAGCCAACAAGTGTAGACATCACTCTGATCAATTCTCACTCTCCCTCTTGTGTGTATCTCTCTAGTTTGTGTAGAAGGCAAAGATATAAGCCTTTAGAGAGTGGAGAGGAGCTGCTAAGAGCTAGAGCAAGGTTTTGAGCATATCGTTACTCTACCAAAGTGCTGCCAAGAAGATTGTAAGCAGCCGCGGCTCTGTTGTAACTACCTCAACATAGTGGAAGGCTCTATCTGTCAGTCGGGGACCATAATTAGGGGTACCCTCAAGACGCCTAATTCTCAGCTGGTAACCCCCATCAGCATAAAGCTGCAGAGGCCTGATGGGTGCGATTAAGTCAGGGATCAGTCCATACAAGCGACTCGATCACGCCTCGCCCGAGCCTAGCCTCGGGCAAGGGCAGCCGACCTCGAGGTGTTTCCGTCTCGCCCGAGGCCCCCTTTTAACGGCAGACACATCTCCGGCTCGCCCGAGGCCTTGCCTTCGCTAAGAAGCAACCCTGACTAAATCGCCGCGCCGACCGACCGAGTCGCAGGGGCATTTAACGCAAAGGTAGTCTGACACCTTTATCCTGACGCGCGCCCCCCAGCAGAGCCGAAGTGACCGCCGTCACTTCGCCGCTCCACTGACCGGTCTGACAGAAGGACAGCGCCGCCTGCGCCGTTCCGACTGCAGTGCCACTTGACAGAGTGAGACTGACAGGCAGTCAGGCCTTGCCAAAGGCGCCATAGGAAGCTCCGCCCGACCCAGGGCTCGGACTCGGGCTAAGGCCCCGGAAGACGGCGAACTCCGCTCCGCCCGACCCAGGGCTCGGACTCGGGCTAAGGCCCCGGAAGACGGCGAACTCCGCTCCGCCCGACCCAGGGCTCAGACTCGGGCTAAGGCCCCGGAAGACGGCGAACTCCGCTCCGCCCGACCCAGGGCTCAGACTTGGGCTAAGGCCCCGGAAGACGGCGAACTCCGCTCCGCCCGACCCAGGGCTCGGACTCGGGCTAAGGCCCCGGAAGACGGCAAACTCCGCTCCGCCCGACCCAGGGCTCGGACTCGGGCTAGGCCCCAGAAGACGACGAACTCCGCTTCGCCCGACCCCAGGGGTCGGACTCCGCCCTGGCCTCTGCCAAACGACCTCCGCCTCGCCTGACCCAGGAGCTCGGGCTCGGCCTCGGCCATGAAAGACAGACTCGACCTCGGCTTTGGAGGAGCCTCCACGTCGCCCGACCCAGGGCACGAGCCCGCCACGTCAACAGGAAGCGCCATCATCACCCTACCCCGAGCCGACTCGGGCCGCAGAGAACAAGACCGGTGTCCCATCTGGCTAGCTCCGCCAGATAGGCAATGATGGCGCCCCGCTAGACCCGTGACGACGACGGCTCCCAGCTCCCTTACGGAAGCAGGGGGACGTCAGCAAGGACCCAACCGCTCCGACAGCTGTCCCTCCGCCAGGCTCCGTTGCTCCTCCGACAGCCACGACACCACCCCAGCTGGGTGTCAAGATCTCTCCGGCTGCCACATTGGCATGTACTTAGGGTGCTGGCTCACCCCCGCTAGACACGTAGCACTCTGCTACACCCCCATTGTACACCTGGATCCTCTCCTTACGCCTATAAAAGGAAGGACCAGGGCCTTCTTAGAGAAGGTTGGACGCGCGGGGACGAGGAATGGGCAGGCGCTCTCTCGGGGCTGCTCGCTTCCCTCACCCGCGTGGACGCTTGTAACCCCCTACTGCAAGAGCACCCGACCTGGGCGCGGGACGAACACGAATGCCGCGGGATTCCCACCTCTCTCACGACTCGTCTCCAGCCACCTCGCCTTCCCCCCTTCGCGCTCGCCCACGCGCTCGACCCATCTGGGCTGGGGCACGCGGCACACTCACTCGTCGGCTTAGGGACCCCTCGGTCTCGAAACGCCAACAGTTGGCACGCCAGGTAGGGGCCTGCTGCGTGTTGACGAGCAGTTTCCCGTCAAGCTCCAGATGGGCAGTCTCCAACGACCTCTCCAACCCGGGACGGTGCTCCGTTTCGGGAGTCTCGAGTTCATGTCTCTCGACGGCAGCTACGACATGATACTCCTTCCACCGCCGCGCGACGACGACGATGGCGGCCGACAGCCCGCCCACCGGCGGCGGAATCGACGACGTCTTCCCCGCGTGGTGGAAGAGCAACATTCGAGCTCGCCCCGTCCTCTCCCCCGCCATCGGAGGAGGAGGCGGGGCAACAAAGGCCGAGCGGGAGGCCGCGCTCCATCGGCTGTCAAGCGAATCGACGTCCCCGGCGCCCCAACGGAGGGCGCGTCGGGCGTCGACCTCGCGTTTGAGACGAAGGCGAGCGCTGTCCCCCCACGACACGCCAATCCCGATCAAGTGGACGACGCCAGCACGCTCGCGGAGGGCCTGCAGGACGTCACCCTCATACCCAAGACGACGGCGCAATCAGTCCCCGACGTGACTATGTCGCTCCTCGTCGACCAAAAGGTACCGACTGATTCCCATCCTACGTCATTTCGACTCGGCCTCAACCCGCCTAGCGACCTCGCTTTGGCGGGCGCTCACGCTGAGGCGAGTGCAACCTCTCTGGGGTTTCGTATGCGGTCACCTTGGGACCGATTGACGGACGTCTCGACCTACGGGCCCTCTGGGTCCGAGGAAGATGACGATCCCAGCGTCTGTTGGGATTTCTCTGAATTTGGCAACCCCAGTGCCATGCGGGACTTTATGACCGCATGTGACTACTGCCTTTCCGACTGTTCCGACGGCAGCCGCAGCCTTGACGACAAGGACTGCGGCCCAAGCCGCGAATGTTTCTACGTCGAGCTAGGGGATCCCTCCGAAGACAACCATCTCGGCATGCCGGAGGACGGTGATCTCCCAAGGCCGGTGCCTCGCGCCGACATCCCGCGGGAGCTAGATGTGGTCCCCGTTCCGGCGGGGGGTCACGACCCATAGCTCGAGCAAGTCCGCGGGGCGCAGGCCAGGCTCGACGAGGGAGCAGGAGCGCTCGAGCCGATCCGCCGGGACGTCGGGCAGGTATGGGCGGGCCAACCCCCGGCCGGAGAAACACGTCACCTGCCCCAGGGTTTCCAGCGCCGCGTCGCCAACGATGTCAGGGACAGGCCGCCACCCGCATCCAGCGGGGTCGGTCAGAACCTGGCAGCCGCAGCGATGCTCCTCCGCGCGATGCCAGAACCATCAACCACCGAGGGTCGGCGAATCCAGGGAGAGCTCAAGAATCTCCTGGAAGGCGCCGCGGCCCGGCGGGCCGAGAGCACTGCCTCCCGAAGGCAGGGGTACCCCTCGGAACCTCATGCCGCGACTTCCTGATTCATGCGGGAAGCCTCGGTCTACACCGGGCACACGCGCAACACCGCGCCTGCGGCCTCGGGCCACCTCGGCAACGAGCACCATCGTCGCGATCGTCGGGCCCGCCTCGACGAAAGGGTGCGCCGAGGCTACCACCCCAGGCGTGGGGGACGCTACGACAGTGGGGAGGATCGGAGTCCCTCGCCCGAACCACCCGGTCCGCAGGCCTTCAGCCGGGCCATCCGGCGGGCGTCGTTTCCGGCCCGTTTCCGACCCCCGATTACTATCACAAAGTACTCGGGGGAAACGAGACCGGAATTGTGGCTCGCAGACTACCGCCTGGCCTGCCAACTGGGTGGAACGGACGACGACAACCTCATCATCCGCAACCTCCCCCTGTTCCTCTCCGACACTGCTCGCGCCTGGTTGGAGCACCTGCCTCTGGGGCAGATCTCCAACTGGGATGATTTGGTCCAAGCCTTCGCCGGCAACTTCCAGGGCACGTACGTGCGCCCCGGGAATTCCTGGGACCTCCGAAGCTGCCGGCAACAGCCGGGAGAGTCTCTTCGGGACTACATCCGGCGATTCTCGAAGCAGCGCACCGAGCTACCCAACATCACCGACTCCGATGTCATCGGCGCGTTCCTTGCCGGCACCACCTGCCGTGACCTGGTGAGCAAGTTGGGTCGCAAGACCCCCACCAGGGCGAGCGAGCTGATGGACATCGCCACCAAGTTCGCCTCTGGCCAGGAGGCGGTCGAGGCCATCTTCCGAAAGGACAAGCAGCCCCAGGGCCGCCCGTCGGAAGATGCTCCTGAGGCGTCTACTCCGCGCGGCGCCAAGAAGAAAGGCAAGAAGAAGTCGCAAGCGAAACGCGACGCCGCCGACGCGGACCTTGTCGCCGCTGCCGAGTACAAGAACCCTCGGAAGCCCCCCGGAGGTGCTAACCTCTTCGACAAGATGCTCAAGGAGCCATGCCCTTACCATCAGGGGCCCGTCAAGCACACCCTCGAGGAGTGCGTCATGCTTCGGCGCCACTTCCATAGGGCCGGGCCACCCGCAGAGGGTGGCAGGGCCCGCGACGACGACAAAAAGGAAGATCACCAAGCAGGAGAGTTCCCTGAGGTCCGCTACTGCTTCATGATCTACGGAGGGCATGCGGCGAATGCCTCGGCTCGGCATCGCAAGCGAGAGCGTCGGGAGGTCTGCTCGGTGAAGGTGGCGGCGCCAGTCTACCTAGACTGGTCCGACAAGCCCATCACCTTCGACCAAGCTGACCACCCCGACCACGTGCCGAGCCCGGGGAAATACCCGCTCGTCGTCGATCCCATCATCGGCAACGTCAGGCTCACCAAGGTCCTGATGGATGGGGGCAGCTGCCTCAACATCATCTACGCTGAGACCCTCAGGCTCCTGCGCGTCGATCTGTCCTCCGTCCGAGCAGGCGCTGCGCCTTCCACGGGATAATTCCTGGGAAATGCGTCCAGCCCCTCGGACGGCTCGACCTTCCTGTCTGCTTCGGAACGCCCTCCAACTTCCGAAGGGAGATTCTGACGTTCGAGGTGGTCGGGTTCCGAGGAACCTACCACGCGGTATTGGGGAGGCCATGCTACGCGAAGTTCATGGCCGTCCCCAACTACACCTACCTGAAGCTCAAGATGCCGGGCCCCAACGGGGTCATCACCGTCGGCCCCACGTACAAGCACGCGTTCGAATGCGACGTGGAGTGCGTGGAGTACGCCGAGGCCCTCGCCGAGTCCGAGGCCCTCATTGCCGACCTGGAAAACCTCTCCAGAGAGGTGCCAGACGTGAGGCGACACGCCGGCAATTTCGAGCCAGCGGAGACGGTTAAGGCCGTCCCTCTCGACCCCAGTGGCGACACCTCCAAGCAGATCCGGATCGGTTCCGGGCTCGACCCCAAATAGGAAGCAGTGCTCGTCGACTTTCTCCACGTAAACACCGACGTCTTTGCGTGGAGTCCCTCGGACATGCCCGGCATACCGAGGGATGTCGCCGAGCACTCGCTGGATATTCGGGCCGGAGCCTGACCGGTCAGGCAGCCTCTGCGCCGATTCGACAAGGAGAAGCGCAGAGTGATAGGCGAGGAGATCCACAAGCTAATGGCAGCAGGGTTCATCAAAGAGGTATTCCATCCTGAATGGCTTGCCAACCCTGTGCTTGTGAGAAAGAAAGGGGGGAAATGGCGGATGTGTGTAGACTACACTGGTCTCAACAAAGCATGTCCGAAGGTTCCCTACCCTCTACCTCGCATCGATCAAATCGTGGATTCCACTGCTGGGTGCAAAACCCTGTCTTTCCTCGATGCCTACTCAGGGTATCATCAAATCAAGATGAAAGAGTCCGACCAGCTCGCGACTTCTTTCATCACGCCCTTCGGCATGTACTGCTATGTCACCATGCCGTTCGGTTTGAGGAACGCGGGTGCGACGTACCAGCGGTGCATGAACCATGTGTTCGGCGAACACATCGGTCGTACGGTCGAGGCCTACATCGATGACATCGTAGTCAAGACAAGGAAAGCCTCCGACCTCCTCTCCGACCTTGAAGTGACATTCCGGTGTCTCAAGGCAAAGGACGTCAAGCTCAATCCCGAGAAATGTGTCTTCGGGGTGCCCCGAGGCATGCTCCTGGGGTTCATCGTCTCCGAGCGGGGCATCGAAGCCAACCCAGAGAAGATCACAGCCATCACCAGCATGGGGCCCATCAAGGACTTAAAAGGCGTACAGAGGGTCATGGGATGTCTCGCGGCCTTGAGCCGTTTCATCTCACGCCTTGGCGAAAGAGGCCTGCCTCTGTACCGCCTCTTAAGGAAGGCCGAGTGCTTCACTTGGACCCCTGAGGCCGAGGAAGCTCTCGGGAACCTGAAGGCGCTCCTCACCAGGGCGCCTATCTTGGTACCCCCAGCTGATGGAGAAGCCCTCTTGGTCTACGTCGTCGCGACCACTCAGGTGGTTAGCGCCACGATTGTGGTCGAAAGGCAAGAAGAGGGGCATGCATTGCCCGTTCAGAGGCCAGTTTACTTCGTCAGCGAGGTGCTGTCCGAAACCAAGATCCGCTACCCACAAGTTCAGAAGCTACTGTATGCAGTGATCCTGATGAGGCGAAAGTTGCGACATTACTTCGAGTCTCATCCGGTAACTGTGGTGTCATCCTTCCCCCTGGGGGAGATCATCCAGTGCCGAGAGGCCTTGGGCAGGATCGCAAAGTGGGCGGTGGAAATCATGGGCGAGACAATCTCGTTCGCCCCTCGGAAGGCCATCAAGTCCCAGGTACTGGCGGACTTCATAACCGAATGGGTCGAAACCCAGCTGCCGACGGCTCCGATCCAACTAGAGCTCTGGACCATGTTTTTCGACGGGTCGCTGATGAAGACGGGAGCCGGCGCGGGCCTGCTCTTCGTCTCGCCCCTCGGGAAACACCTACGCTACGTGCTGCGTCTCCATTTCCCGGCGTCCAACAATGTGGCTGAGTACGAAGCTCTGATCAACGGATTGCGAATCGCCATCGAGCTAGGGGTCCGACGCCTCGACGCTCACGGCGACTCGCAGCTCGTCATCGACCAAGTCATGAAGAACTCCCACTGCCGCGACCCGAAGATGGAGGCCTACTGCGATGAGGTTCGGCGCCTGGAAGACAAGTTCTACGGGCTCGAGCTTAACCACATCGCCCGGCGCTACAACGAGACTGCGGACGAGCTGGCAAAAATAGCCTCGGGGCGAACGACGGTTCCCCCGGACGTCTTCTCCCGGGATCTGCACCAACCCTCCGTCAAGATCGACGACGCGCCCGAGTCCGAGGTACCCTCGGCCCAGCCCGAGGCATCCTCGGTTGAGCCCGAGGTACCCTCGGCCCCCGAGGGCGAGGCGCTGCGCATCGAGGTGGAGCGGAGCGGGGTCACGCCTGATCGAGATTGGCAGACCCCGTACCTGCAATATCTCCGCCAAGGAGAGCTACCCCTCGACCAAGCCAAGGCTCGGCGGGTAGCGCGACGCGCCAAGTCGTTCGTCTTGCTGGGCGATGAGAAGGAGCTCTACCACCACAGCCCCTCGGGCATCCTCCAGCGATGCATCTCCATCGCCGAAGGTCAGGAACTCCTGCAAGAGATACACTCGGGGGCTTGCGGCCATCATGCAGCGCCCCGAGCCCTCGTCGGGAACGCTTTCCGGCAAGGCTTCTACTGGCCGACGGCGGTGGCTGACGCCACTCGAATCGTCCGCACCTGCGAGGGGTGTCAATTCTATGCGAAGCAGACCCACCTGCCCGCTCAGGCTCTGCAGACGATACCCATCACCTGGCCCTTCGCTGTGTGGGGTCTGGACCTCGTCGGCCCTCTGCAGAAGGCGCCCGGGGGCTACACGCACCTGCTGGTCGCCGTCGACAAATTCTCCAAGTGGATCGAGGTCCGACCCCTGAACAGCATCAGGTCCGAGCAGGCGGTGGCGTTCTTCACCAACATCATCCATCGCTTCGGGGTCCCAAACTCCATCATCACCAACAACGGCACCCAGTTCACCGGCAGAAAATTCTTGGATTTTTGCAAGGATCACCACATCCGGGTGGACTGGGCTGCCGTAGCTCATCCCATGTCGAATGGGCAAGTAGAGCGTGCCAACGGCATGATTCTACAAGGGCTCAAGCCTCGGATTTACAACGACCTCAACAAGTTCGGCAAGCGATGGATGAAGGAACTCCCCTCGGTGGTCTAGAGCCTGAGGACAACGCCGAGCCGAGCCACGGGTTTCACGCCGTTCTTCCTGGTCTACGGGGCCGAGGCCGTCTTGCCCACTGACCTGGAATACGGCTCCCCGAAGACGAGGGCCTACGATGATCAAAGCAACCAAGCTAGCCAAGAAGACTCGCTGGACCAGCTGGAAGAGGCTCGGGACAGGGCCTTACTACACTCGGCGCGGTATCAGCAGTCCCTGCGACGCTACCACGCCCGAGGGGTCCGACCTCGAGACCTCCAGGTGGGCGACCTGGTGCTTCGACTGCGGCAAGACGCCCGAGGGAGGCACAAGCTCACGCCCCCCTGGGAGGGGCCATTCGTCATCGCCAAAGTTCTGAAGCCCGGAACGTACAAGCTGGCCAACAGTCAAGGCGAGGTCTACGGCAACGCTTGGAACATCCAACAGCTACGTCGCTTCTACCCTTAAGATGTTTCCAAGTTATTCATATACCCCGCACCCACGCAAAGTTTAGTCAACAAGGAAGGGTCGGCCTCGCCTCGGCAAAGCCCGACCCTCCCTCGGGGGCTAAAAGGGGGAAACCCCCTCTGCGTCAAAATTTTCCTCGAAAAAAAATCTCTTCGACCAGAATATCTTTCGTGCTTTTTGACTACTTCGAAAAGTGGGTCCTAGAAACGATGGAGTACACGTAAGCAGCCAAGGCTGACCGAGCTGAGGGACTCCTACGCCTCCGGGATACGGATACCTCACTCATCACCTTCTGCGATAAGTAACTCGCGTTCGGATAAAGTGACTCCACGGATCAAACAAGTCTTTACGTTCGGAAGCCCTTCTGTCGAAGCGATCCTTCGAGCCTTCTCGACCGAGTCGGTGACAGGGCCTCATGGACGGGTGAAAGTACGCGTAAGCGGCAAGGCCGACCAAGCCGAGGGACTCCTACGCCTCCGGGATACGGATACCTCACTCATCACCTTCCGCGAGAAGCAACTCTCGCTCGCACAAACATCCCTGTTACCGACAAAAAGTCCAGATACTCGAAACAAGAGGAAAAGAGACACAGCTTTACAACGCAGCGAGGGTGTGTGTTCTGGCCTCGACGGCCGCACAAGGCACACGCTACAAGACAATCTGATCCTGCAGGCTCGGGTCTTGACGCTGGAAGGGGGCAGCAACACCCTCGGCATCGACGGCGACTTCGGCGAGGCCCGACCTAGCCTCGGACGGCGACGCGGTCCGAGGGTCTCCGCCCCAAAGGACGACGTCATCACCACGCCCGGGCAATCGTTGCCAGGGACTTCCCTGGGAATCCGGCCCGAGCAGGCGGCTCGGCCGGTTACCCCTGGGGCCTCGGCCAACCATCTTCCGAGGGCGCCAGCCCGGTCCGAAGCCTCGGCTGATCAACTCCGACGTCGATCCTGCCAACGGACAACCCGGCTAGGCTCCGGCCAACCAGGTTTCATTTTCGAGCCAACTCCGCCTCTGTTCGTACTGATATCGCTACCCCTGGCCTCGGCTCGTCGAAGAGCGGCCGGGGGGGTCTCTTTAACTAAGCTAGAGGAACCTCGGACAGCAAGGCCGACCGAGCCGAGGGACTCCTACGCCTCCGGGATACGGATACCTCACTGGTCACCTTGACACGGGGCGACTCATGCTTGGTGAAGTGGTTCAGATAGTCAACGGACGAGTCTTAGTGCTCAAAAATGAGGAAAAAACACGGCTCCGTGCCGAAGTTACATACATGTTCAGGCCCCGAAAGCCGAAATGAACAAAAAATCCTGGCATTCGAAGTGCCATTACAAACGGAACTCCGGTTCCCCCTCTGCAGGTACGAACAACCCCACTCGATAGGGGTGGGCCTGCGGAGCAACAGAAGACCGACGAACGGCATGTCATCGCCCGCCTCGACAGCGGCGACGATGAAGACTTCTGTCCCGGGGGGCCGAACAGCAGCAGTGATGACCTCAGGGCGGATGCTGCTGCTGGGAGGCCCCCGCCCATGCCCGAACTCGAGAGGCAAGGACGGGCAGAAGGCCATAGAGTTGGAGGTCGGTCCGTGGCCAGCCTTGGCTATCACGCCGGCGGAAGAACCTCTTCTAGCTGCCGTGGCAGACGCCGGCGCCGCGAGCGGCTCCGAAGCCACTCGCGTCTGAAGGCCAGGCACGCTGCAGATGCCAGCGCCACGGACGACGACCGCTCCTCCCTCCGATCACTGAGTAAAGAAGCGGGCCGCCGCCCACGTGGGGGCCGACCTCAACTCGACACACTCCCCTCCCCAGCCCTGGTGATGAAAATCCTTGAGGCTGAGGGAGGGGCAGAGGCTGCAGCCCGGCTCGCTTTCCCCCACCATCAAGCCGGAGGTCACCATCTTGGGTGACCGCCGGTGGAGGGGTGCAGCCGGGCTGCATGATGAAAATCCTTGAAGCCGAACGATGGCTGAAAGGTACCAACTCCCACGGAGTTGCGTTCCTCCAACGATGAGGCGAAAAGACGGCGATTTCCCCCATCCGGGGGCTTGGAAGGTGGAAAGACACGGTGCATCAGGGAGGAAGAAGACATGGTCGCCTTACGAAAGGGGTCGCCCTCCTTTTAAAGGCGACTCTCCCTGCTTGCGCCCCCAACCGTCACGGGCTGAGTCTTCTCCAACACGCTCCAAAGCCCTCCCCTGCGGCGCGGGGGCTGGGTCCCGCATGTCATGCAGACCGGCTCCGAGCAGAAGAAGCCAAACCGCCGCGCGTGGTGCACGCAACCGCCCAGCGGTTACAAGTGACCCTCCACTTTTGCCTAGACCAACGGGCGAAAGGGGCGGGCAGCCATGCAGGCAGCATGCAATCGCGCCAAGTGGACGCACCTCTCCGACTCCCGACACGCCAGCATGGAGGCCCAGGCCCACGCGTCGCGCGGCCGGCGCGCCGGATGCTGCATGCAAGCAACTGTACCGCCTGTGCCACCACCGCGCCTCCTCGATTGCGGAACCAATACCGCGACTCGAGGCGACCCAGCGCGCGACCCAGCGGCGCCAGCCTGGCGCGGTGGCCAACGCGGCCAAAGGTGGGCCGGCAGTAATGACGGTGGCAGGCGCGCGGGAGCAGCGGACACGTCGTCAGCCAAGCTCACGTCCCATCCGGGGGCAGCAAGAGAACCCCCTCTCACGGCGTGAAGACAACGCGCCCGTGATCCGTTCCTCGAACGGCTCGCGCACGCGCAATGGCAGCCCCGCCAACTACTCGCCCCGTCGCATTAACTCCGCGGCTGGACAGGCGGCGCTTCTGGCAGGAGCAGCGGGTGACGCTTCGCCTTCGCCGAAACAACCGCGCCAAAAAAGGTACGCCGCATCGTTCGGTTTCGTATCCTTTTTCCTTTTTTCCTCTTTCTCTATCTCTTGCGACAGGGACCGGGAAAGGGGGATACCCCGAAAGGGATCCTTCCCCGTGAAGGAACTAGGCTCCGAGCCTCCTTACTTATCAGGGGTTCGAAGGCTGGCCCCCCGGAGGGTTCAACAGCCGCCTCAGATCGCGTGGGCCCTACACCCACTACTGGTCAGAGGTTCGAAGGCCGGCCCCCCGAAGGGTTCCACGGCCGCCTCAGGCTACTCGGGCTCCGCGCCCATTACTGATCAGGGGTTCGAAGGCTGGCCCCCGAAGGGTTCACAGTCGCCTCAGACACCGAGCGAGGGATGACCAGGGGTACGTTCGATACATAACCGAGGCTCGGGCTGCGCTCCCGAGGTACCCTAGGACATTTCCGAGACCAGCGGGAGCGATTTTGTAACGGAATCCCATCGGAGGGAGGCATCGAGCCCTCGGACCCCGTCGCCAGGGGACCAAGTCCGGCAGATCACCCGCAGGTACTTTTGGGCATGCCTCTGGGCCCCTAGCCGACCCCCAACGAATGGGGCATGGACGTCCACTCGGATTACCTGCTTGCAGCTCACCGGAGACACCATGTTCGGTGCCCATCGAGGGTAACATGGCGCTCTCCCCCCCCCTCCTCCTTGCGGAAAGGCGACGTAGGGGCGTATGTAAAAAAGTCGAGTCTGTCCCTGATCGCCCTCTCGCCCTGTGCGGAGGCTCGGGGGCTGCTCTCGCAAACCCGGCTCCAGACAAACCGTTGACAGCGTCAACATACCAGCCCGAGAACTTGGGCCCCGACCGTGCACCCGGGCTACGGCCAGTTCGCATGAGGGAACCACCAGACCAGCCGAAGCATTACGCAAGTCATTAAGACCTCGAAGGAGTGAAACCACTCCTCCGAGGCCTCGGGGGCTACACCCGGCGGGTGCGCTCGCGCGCACCCACCGGAACAAAATGCAACCGAGAAAGGCTGGTCCCCTTGCAAAAAAGTGCGACAAAAGCCTCCAAGCGAGTGCTAACACTCCCTTCGAGGCTCGGGGGCTACTGTCGGGGACCATAATTAGGGGTACCCTCAAGACGCCTAATTCTCAGCTGGTAACCCCCATCAGCATAAAGCTGCAGAGGCCTGATGGGTGCGATTAAGTCAGGGACCAGTCCATACGAGCGACTCGATCACGCCTCGCCCGAGCCTAGCCTCGGGCAAGGGCAGCCGACCCCGAGGTGTTTCCGTCTCGCCCGAGGCCCCCTTTTAACGGCAGACACATCTCCGGCTCGCCCGAGGCCTTGCCTTCGCTAAGAAGCAACCCTGACTAAATCGCCGCGCCGACCGACCGAGTCGCAGGGGCATTTAACGCAAAGGTAGCCTGACACCTTTATCCTGACGCGCGCCCCCCGGCAGAGCCGAAGTGACCGCCGTCACTTCGCCGCTCCACTGACCGGTCTGACAGAAGGACAGCGCCGCCTGCGCCGTTCCGACTGCAGTGCCACTTGACAGAGTGAGACTGACAGGCAGTCAGGCCTTGCCAAAGGCGCCATAGGAAGCTCCGCCCGACCCAGGGCTCGGACTCGGGCTAAGGCCCCGGAAGACGGCGAACTCCGCTCCGCCCGACCCAGGGCTCGGACTCGGGCTAAGGCCCCGGAAGACGGCGAACTCCGCTCCGCCCGACCCAGGGCTCGGACTCGGGCTAAGGCCCCGGAAGACGGCGAACTCCGCTCCGCCCGACCCAGGGCTCGGACTCGGGCTAAGGCCCCGGAAGACGGCGAACTCCGCTCCGCCCGACCTAGGGCTCGGACTCGGGCTCGGACTCGGGCTAGGCCCCAGAAGACGACGAACTCCGCTTCGCCCGACCCCAGGGGTCGGACTCCGCCCTGGCCTCTGCCAAAAGACCTCCGCCTCGCCCGACCCAGGAGCTCGGGCTCGGCCTCGGCCATGAAAGACAGACTCGACCTCGGCTTCGGAGGAGCCTCCACGTCGCCCGACCCAGGGCACGAGCCCGCCACGTCAATAGGAAGCACCATCATCACCCTACCCCGAGCCGACTCGGGCCGCAGAGAACAAGACCGGTGTCCCATCTGGCTAGCTCCGCCAGATAGGCAATGATGGCGCCCCGCTAGACCCGTGACGACGGCGGCTCTCAGCTCCCTTACGGAAGCAGGGGGACGTCAGCAAGGACCCAACCGCTCCGACAGCTGTCCCTCCGCCAGGCTCCGTTGCTCCTCCGACAGCCACGACACCACCCCAGCTGGGTGCCAAGATCTCTCCGGCTGCCACATTGGCATGTACTTAGGGCGCTGGCTCACCCCCGCTAGACACGTAGCACTCTGCTACACCCCCATTGTACACCTGGATCCTCTCCTTACGCCTATAAAAGGAAGGACCAGGGCCTTCTTAGAGAAGGTTGGCCGCGCGGGGACGAGGAAGGGGCAGGCGCTCTCTCCGGGCCGCTCGCTTCCCTCACCCGCGTGGACGCTTGTAACCCCCTACTGCAAGCGCACCCGACCTGGGCGCGGGACGAACACGAAGGCCGCGGGATTCCCACCTCTCTCACGACTCGTCTCCGGCCACCTCGCCTTCCCCCCTTCACGCTTGCCCACGCGCTCGACCCATCTGGGCTGGGGCACGCGGCACACTCACTCGTCGGCTTAGGGACCCCCCGGTCTCGAAACGCCGACACTGTCTGACTGACAGATCTGAGCAAATGGAAGAAGGAGTTGAAATAGACTCCAAGCCCAGGTGTGGCTAACTCCAACGAGGACTAGGCAAGCATTTCAGGCTTGGCCGAACCTCGGGATAAATTCCTGTGTCCGCGTGCTCTGCTCTGTGTTATGTGCTGACTCTCTGTCTTATTCAGTTCTTACATCTGCACTTTCTTACTTGTGTTACTAGCTTTCTCTGAAGTGCAGGATATTCTTAAGACAGGAACTTCAATTCCGCTACAACCTACTCGAAGGGTTCTTCACTCCACTACGATCCTGTCTTCGAGTAGAGTAAGATTTAAGTTTTAAAGTGATAATTTTTTATTCACCTATTCACCCCCCCCCCCCTCTAGGCGACATCCAGATCCTGTTCCCGGGCCAAAGGGAACTTTCAGGAAGGCCAACACTCTTTGATAGAGTGCCGACAACTTTCGCCCCAGTGCGATCCCGAAGGCATCCTAAGCTTTCCTCGTTAACTCCCCCGAAGAGAAGCGCCCCGGGTCTGTACCCGCAAGATATGGCATATTCCATCAACTCTTCTTTTTCAGCCTTTGACAATTCTTGCCCAAGTATGTCCTGAAAAATGAAGTCTTCTTCTTCCGAGATATCTTCGGCTTTCTCTTTTCCTTTCCCAGGTGTTGTGGCCAGAGTTTCTTCAGCAACTCTAGCAGCTTCTTCCGTGGGCTCATTCAGAAGCATGTTATCAATATCAGCAAGTGTGGTTTCTAGATTTGTATCTTCGGCGGCCTCAGCTTCGGCAGTGTCAGCTTCAGTTTCAGCTTCAATGGCTACGGCTTCAGTAGCAACAGTGCTCTCCACGGCTGATGTCTTTGATGCCGAGGCCACCAGCGGTGTCTGCTCGATAACTTCAACTACATGAATGATTCTTCGTTTCTTCGGCTCAGCAGGCTTCTTCGCTGCCGAAGGCTCCTTTTCCTTCTGAAAAAGCTTCGTCAGATGTGGCCCTAGTGGACTTAGCTTGACAGGCAAAGATTCAGTCATTACCTTTAAAATTTCTTCCACGTCGGCAACAGAAGGCGTTGAAGGAGCCTCTTCCTCTATATCAGTCGTTTTTGGCTTCGAAGCAGCAGCCTTTCTTTTCTTCGAAGCAGCCATCTTCGGCTCAGGGCTCAATTTTCTTTTCTTCAAAATTTCTTCATCCTTCTTCACCAATTTAGCAGTTTCTCTATTCAGAACACTCACAACTCTTTTTCTTTTTTGCCCTTCGGCCCCTCTGTCCAATCGCTCATAGTCAGGATACTCAAAATTCAGTGCATCCAAGACCCGATTCAACCTTCGCTTCAGTCGAGTGCCGAAGGCTACAGTCATTAGTTGATCTTCTTTTTTAGAATAGTTGCCAAGGATCTCGTTGCACATAACTTCAATCGTGTCTAACCATTCTTGGCAAGGTTCTTTGAAGTGTTTTTTAAATTTATAATGATAGGGTAGCCGAACAAGTTCTTTCCTTTTCTTCTCCCCTTTTGGCTTCGGCATGTCCCATTCTTTCAAAGTCGGGAATACTCTGAAAGCTCAGAATTCTTGCACCAAATCCCTAGTGCCAATGTGCTCCGAAACAACTCGAAACTCACCCAAGGAAATTTGGCATGGTGATTCCAGTGACATGTTGCACGGGGGCCTAGTTTCTCCAAAGATTAACTCCAATGGGCTCTGAACCAGCTTCTCCTTCTTCTCGTCAACCTTAACATAAAACCACTCGGTCTTCCAACCGGTGGGCCATTTGGTACGATAGCTGATAACTGGAGACTTCGCATCTTTGCGATAAGCAAAATTGTAGCAGCCGAAATTTTCGTGCAACCCATCTTCTCTAGCTTTTGTCTGATAATGAAGCTCATGTGCCCGGCAGAAGCCTTCAGCAAGCGGTTCCGCCCTCTGGCTTCGGAGAGCCCAAATGTAAACGCTAAGCCTAACGATGGCGTTAGGAGTTAGCTGATGAAGATAAATCCTAAACTTCTCCAACACATCCGCAATCATCTCATGCAAAGGAAATCTCAATCCTGCTTTAAAGAAGCTTTTAAAGACTACCACCTCATCCTTTTCTGGCTTCGGAGTAATTTCCTCTCCACCAAAACGAACTAATTTCTTCTTGGCTTCACTGATATAACCTAGCTTTATCAACTTAGGCATATCACCTTCGGTAATAGTAGACTTCCCAAACTCTAGGTGGCTGGGTTTAGATGGTAGGGCGTTGTATTTATCTTCAGCTTCACCTTCTTCAACATCAATCTTCTCAGCTTCGGCAGCAGGGGTACCTTTAGAAGCTTCTTCCGGCACTGCCAGCCCCAACCGTTTCATCACTTCGGAAATCGGAGCGGTTTCAGCAGCTTCGGCTTCCTCTCCGTCACGTGTAACCCTGGCCGTAGAACGTACCCTTGCCATTTGATGATAAATTCCTTACAATTTTTTAATGAAGGTTACTGACTTTTTTGATTTCCCGAAGCTTTTCCTCTTGTGACGAAGCAAAATCAACAGTGGTGCTTCGATTGAGTGCGATGAACAAGCTTCGGCTATGGTCAAATTTTTGGCAGCAAAACAGTGCAATAGCAATGAATGTTGTGGTAACTTCACACCTACCTGTCTGTTTATATAGTGACGCAGGTAAGAAGGTGAATCGTCAAGTCTTCTGCACCGGACGAACAGTCGCCCGCACTCACTGAGCGGTGGGCCACAAAACCCGAGAAGATGAATTGCCAGGACGTGTGTATCCGCAGCATGGTGGGGCCATTTTGCGCTCGGAATATTTTAATCGTTTCTCGGCAACGAGCTCAGGGAAGGTGTTTTTCGGATCTACGGCTTCTCGAAGCCTAGGAGACAATTTCATGGATCAAGCTCGTTACGAAAAACGATCTAGCACCGCGAAGGGGCTACTGTTGGGGGTATGCTTCGTCGCCGAAGATCCTGTAGAAAGAAACACCTTCGGCAGATCCTTTCAAAAGCAGCACCGAAGCTATCATCCATGAAGCTTCGGCATAATGACATGTCTCAAGATGAAGGATTGCACCGACTTAAAGATGAAATGACCGATTAGTCCATGAGAGTCCATGTCACAGTTGTAATCTTTTGTAAAGGGTATGAATGTAATATCTCACAGGCTACGCCCTGTGCCTATAAATAGATAAACAGTACCCCCGTACTGTTCACGTTGACTTGTATTTGCTTGCGCATTACGCTCAGACTTTTGCCTTCTGTCAAGCCGAAGGTATTAATGTAAATCAATATTGTCCATGTTCATTCATAATGATATAATATAAAAGTATTTATAATGTCACATGATCATTTATATTATTCTTCATGTTTCATATGCCTCTCCTTTCGTTAATACATATTATGATGATGAAGGTATGTCCTTCATGACCTTCGTCTGAAGATCATTATATCCTGAGGAAAATAATGCTTCGGAGGACGAAGAACAACTACCATTAACCTTTTATGTGTTGCCTTGTTCTTAATTCGAAGCACTTAAGAGCAAGTGACCAACAACTATTTTAAAACAGATGGAGTATTCGATAAGTAATTGTCGGGGACCATAATTAGGGGTACCCTCAAGGCTCCTAATTCTCAGCTGGTAACCCCCATCAGCACGAAGCTGCAAAGGCCTAATGGGTGCGATTAAGTCAGGGATCAGTCCATTCAAGGGACTCGATCACGCCTCACCCGAGCCTAGCCTCGGACAAGGGCAGCCGACCCCGGAGGATTTCCGTCTCACCCGAGGCCCCCCTTCAGCGGCGAACATGTTTCCGGCTCGCCCGAGGCCCTGCCTTCGCCAAGAAGCAACCCTAACCAAATCGCCGCACCGACCGACCAAATCGCAGGGGCATTTAATGCGAAGGTGGCCTGACACCTTTATCCTGACGCACGCCCCCCAGCCGGCAGAGCCAAAGTGACCGCCGTCACTTCGCCGCTCCACTGGCCGGCCTGACAGAAGGACAGCACCGCCTGCGCCACTCCGACTGCGTTGCCACTTGACAGAGTGAAACTGACAGGCAGTCAGGCCCGGCCAAAGGCACCATAGGAAGCTCCGCTCCGCCTGACCCAGGGCTCGGACTCGGGCTAAGTCCCGGAAGATGGCGAACTCCGCCCGACCCAGGGCTCAGACTCGGGCTAAGTCTCGGAAGACGGCAAACTCTGCCCGACCCAGGGCTCGGACTCGGGCTAAGTCCCGGAAGACGGCGAACTCCGCCCGACCCAGGGCTCGGACTCGGGCTAAGTCCCGGAAGACGGCGAACTCCGCCCGACCCAGGGCTCGGACTCGGGCTAAGTCCCGGAAGACGGCGAACTTCGCCCGACCCAGGGCTCGGACTCGGGCTAAGTCCCGGAAGACGGCGAACTCCGCCCAACCCAGGGCTCGGACTCGGGCCAAGTCCCAGAAGACGACGATCTCCGCCTCGCCCGACCTAGGGCTCGGACTTGGGCTCGGCCCCAGAAGACGACGATCTCCGCCTCGCCCGACCCAGGGCTCGGACTTGGGCTCGGCCCCAGAAGACGACGAACTCCGCTTCGCCCGACCCCAGGGCTCGGACTCCGCCCCGGCACCAGCTGGCGATCTCCGCCTCGCCTGAACCTAGGGCTCAAACCCGACCTCGACCACGGAAGACGGACTCGACCTCGGCTTCGGAGGAGCTTCCACATCGCCCAACCTAGGGCATAGACCAGCCACGTCAACAGGAGGCGCCATCATCACCCTACCCCGAGCTGACTCGGGCCGCACGGAACAAGACCGGCGTCCCATCTGGCTCGCCCCGCCAGATAGGCAATGATGGCGCCCTGCATACTCTGTGACGACGGCGGCTCTCAGCCCCCTTACGGAAGCAAGAGGACGTCAGCAAGGATTCAACTGCTCCGACAGCTGTCCCTCCGCCAGGCTCCATCGCTCCTCCGACGGCCACGACATCACACCAGCTGGGTGCCAAAATCTCTCCGGCTGCCACAACGGCATGTACTCAGGGCGCTAGCTCTCCTCCGCTAGACACGTAGCACTCTGCTACACCCCCCATTGCACACCTGGATCCTCTCCTTGTAATACTCAAAATTGTATAAGAGGATTATATAGTGAATTCCTTATCTTATGTGCCATAATTGCATCATAAAAAGAGCATACATGAAAGTTGGAGATGAATTAAAACAGATGATAAAAAGAATATGCATCATGTTGGAGTTTATTGGAATGTGCATTAAATAATAACATTAGTACCAATAAAAAAAATATATATATATAATAATGATTGAGATTTGAATTAGACCCCAAATTGAAATTTGGAAATAATATAGAAAGAGAAGAGGAGCAGAAAATAAAAAGGAAAATGAAATAGGAATTGGAAAATGGGCGCCTGGGTCTAACCTTTTCTTGGCCCAGCAAAACCAGACCCGCACGGCCCATTCCAAACAGACGTGCTGACGCGTGGGCCCCACTGCTCATCACCTCTCACGCGCGGCACGGATCACTGGACCGCGGGACCCATCTGTCATCCCTATCCTTCCCCTTTCTCCGCTTCTGTTTTTCCCCGCAAGAACCGCGCTTACGCAGCAACAAACTTGCCTGATCCGCTGCTGTCGCGGGGTGGTTATACCAGCCTGGCTGTCAGCTCATCCGCACACCCCGCCGTGTCTTCGCCCTGCGCCACTGACCATGAGTCTCGGCATCCCAAAGCCTCTCTTCCGCGGTGCTCGCATCAGATCCACAGCAGCGCGTGAAACACATCAGCCACCAGAGATTCCGGGGCGGATTCAGTTGATTCACCCTCGCCCTGGATATAAAAATCCAGCTCCATGTGACTCCCTCGGCCACCCGTTATCAAAGGCCCTGAGCACACCCTGATTCCTCACGGTCGCCAACAAAACACCCATTACCACCAGCCGAGCTACGGGGATCCGTGCGCCACCATTACGCGTCCGCCTGAAAGCTAGGGGGCTGGACTCACACCTCGGTGAGGCTCGTCGTCGAACACGAAGACGGCGTTTCGTGCGCGCAACGAAACCAGGCGTGGCCAAACCTTCACCGGACCGGAGTTTTAGAGCTAAGCAACGACCGGCGTCAGGACCTCGGTGAGACTCGTCCTCCCATCTAGCTGCTGCTAAGCTACGTACATACGGTCGGTACAGACCTCGGCTTGGAGCTTCTTGTTGTGGGAGTGGAGGGCGTCGTTGTCGGCCTTGACGGCGTCGAGCTGGCGCCTCAGCGCGTCGTAGTCCTTCTCCAGCTGCTTCGTCTTCCACCGCGCGCGCCGGTTCTGGAACCAGATGGCCACCTGCCGCGGCTGCAGGCCCAGCGCGCGCGCCAGCTGCAGCTTGCGCTCCGGCTCCAGCTTGTTCCCGAGCTCGAAGTTCTTCTCCAGCGTCCGCACCTGCTCCACGTTCAGCCGCCGCTTCTTCTCCCCGGGCCCGCCGGCCTGCAGGGAGCCGTCGTCCGACACCTCGTCCTGGTGCCATCGCTCGGCCGTTCGCGTAGGAGAGAAGAAGTCCAGGAATCGTTGGATCCTAGTTGGGCGGTCAGGATTAGCGTTGGGGCGGTGAAGGATTTCTTTGAATCAGAACCGTCAGTCTGGGAGCAGACGGATGGATTTGGCCCTATGTTTCAACCCGTGGGTCTGCTGTGGGCCGTAGGATCCCGATCTAAGGGCTCGCGTTGCAGACTGATCACTTAAGTGCGCGTTTCTAATCTGGGTCGTTCAGCCGTGATCGGATGGCTGCCAGCCCTCGATACCCCTTCGCGATGGCCAATTTACTAAAGAGTCCCCCTGTTTATCTAGAAACAACCCATCGTCCTTGTCTGGGATTTTCTGAGTCTTAGGAATTTTTACGCGCCAGCCCCTGCGCTTTCTGGAATTTGAGGCCCAATCCAGAGAACTTTGAAAATCAGAAATTAATATCAGAAATTAATTTATAGTGCATAAATAAATGTTAAAACTTGTTTAATTCATAGTAAATGCATATGAACTCCAAATTGGTCCATTCCAGTTCCTAAATTTTTGTAATAATATTGTCTACCCATTAGTGCCTCTGTCCTGACGTGACAAACACATTAAAATTATTCTTTCACTTAATCTTGTATTAAATGCATAAAACCTTAGAAAATCCATAACTTAAGATCTATAACTCCAAATTTAATGATTCCAGTTTCTGTGATCATATTTTAATGTCTAGTTGATTACTGTATATTTTATTTGCATGTTTGATGTGATGTTAATTTATGTTATGCCATGTATGTACTATATTGATGCGAGTAGACGAGCAACCTACTGTGGAACCTGAGCTTCAACAAGTTGAAGTAGCTGAGCAGGAGCTCGTTGAAGGCAAGTTGTGCCCTTGATCACTTCTTTTACCCATTCATGTTCTTATTATTCATAATGATCTGCATAGGCTAATTTTGATGGGACCCACTAGGTTACCCTAGATTTGACTATCTTTATACCTTGTTTCACCACTGGTTTTACTACTAAACTTTTGGGTAGTACATGCTATTGCTTTATATGGATTTGGGTATAGAGATATTCATCACTCATTTTTATACTTGTTATTATATGTTCATTATTTTATGTTCATGATAAGATCATTATGTTAATGGGAACATGGAGAACCACCCGGGAAAACAGTGCTACCACAAGGGTTTAATGGGACGCCCTTGGCTGATTAACTAGGAAAGCTAGGGGAGGGCTACCTTACCCGAAAGGGGCAAGGGCAGTAGGGGAGTGGTCAGCGTAGGGAGGTCCCTGGTTGATTTTGCTGCGATGGCGGTCAGCCAGGAACCCTGCATTGGAACTTCCTATAAACTGTAGCGGGTAGTCTGAAGCTAGTGGAACTTTGTAAAGGCCTCGTAGTGGTACCCTGCCTCGCTTCCTAGGTAGAGGTGTATGGAGTCTGATCAACTCCGTGGCAAATGGGTAACACGACTTGTGGGTAAAGATGCGCAACCTCTGCAGAGTGTAAAACTGGTATACTAGCCGTGCTCACGGTCATGAGCGGCTCGGACACTCACATGATTAAATTATGGAACTTAAACTCAATTTGTCATTTCATTGCATGAGGGATTATTTTGTTATTACTTTTACTTATTATTACTATGGTTTGGTATTTACTTACACTTAGTAATTGCTAATAAAATTTTGACCAACTTATAAAAGCAATGCTCAGCTTCAGCCTCTATTTCATTGATCAGCCTTACACTTCATGAACTCCCACCTTTGGTGAGTTCATGCCACATTATTCCCCACAACTTGTTGAGCGATGAACATGTGTGAGCTCACCCTTGCTGTCTCACACCCCCCCCCCCCACAGGAGAAGAGCAGGTGATTCAGGAGGAGCCGCCTAACACTGAGGAGTTCGATCTGATCTAGGTGGCGTTTCTCAGTCGACATTGGCGCCATCGATCCTTAGTTCGTTTTACATTTATCTTTATTTTGTAATAAGTCTTCCGCTATGTAATAAATACTCTGATGTTTATGACATTTATCTCTATACACTCTGTTATTATATATGTTGTCTTCTTTGGCGCATGTATGAGATGCACCCGGCTTTGTTTCTTTAAAACCGGGTGTTACAGAAGTGGTATCAGAGGAAATGTTGACTGTAGGACGAAACCTAGATAGAAATGGACAAAACCCTTACCTACTTATCTTATTCTGATTCATTCCACACTTACCTTGCTCTGATTCTTTCTACACTTATCTTGATCCTGCCTCACCTTCTACTGTTCTACTCTGATTATTCTTATCTTTTCTACTCTAAGACAAGATGGATTTCACACCTTGGAATCCTATGACTATGATCTTTCTAAGAGACAGGGAACCTAAGACAAAGTTTAAAACTATTTTCTCTATTTAAAATGTTGTTTGATTGTGCTGATGCTAAATGCCTGATTTGCTTCTTTGATTGATTGAATTATGGACATCTTAGTATGTACCACCATAAGGTATTGAATTAGCTAGGATATGTAAAATATTAATCTGCTTAGCTAAAAAGTCCCCCAAAGTAACCTGATTTGTAAATACCTGCCTTGTCTATTATCTTCTTACCATATGTATCTAACTCAGATGGTCAATACCAGGAGGGGTGGTGGAATTGATTTGCCTCCTAACCGACACACTCGAAGAATTTATAGACAACCTCAGCCACAGCCTGCAGAGATGAATCCTCCTAATCCTCCACCAGGCGGAGTTGACCCACTGGTTGCTGCTCAGATGGCGGTGATGCAGCAAATGGCAGACACTATGGCTGATATGCGTGCTCAGATGCAACAAGAACGCCAGGAGATGCGTCAGGAAAGAGAAGATATACGACAGGAGTTGCCCCAGGAGCGAGATGAGATACGCCAGGAAAGGAGGGCGCAACAACAGCAGCTGCAACAACAACTTCAACAGCAGCAGCAACAGCAACAAGTGCCATTGCCTCCACCACCACCACCAGTTCCACCTCGGGATAAGCACCAGGAGTTTATGAGTCATAAGCCACCTACATTCGCTAGCTCACCTGATCCACTGGACGCGGATGATTGGTTGAAGTCAATTGAGAAGATGCTCAACATTGCACAATGCACAGACCGGGAAAAGGTTTTATATGCTTCTGGACGTCTGACTGGTCCTGCTGCTGACTGGTGGGATTCTTATACTGCTGCCCATGATGCTGCGGATACTATTACTTGGGCAGAGTTCAGTACGCAGTTCAGGAACTACCATATTCCAGCTGGGATGATAAAGATCAAGAAGAAGGAGTTTCTGGCATTGAAGCAAGGCAACATGTCAGTCAGCGAGTACAGGGATAAATTCATTCAGTTGTCGAGGTATGCTCCAGAGGAAGTTGCTGAGGATGAGAGAAAGCAGGAGCATTTTATTGAAGGACTTAATGGACCGCTGCAGTATGCTCTAGTGGCACACACCTTTCCATCATTTCAGAGGCTACTGGATAAGACTCTTGCTATTGAACACAAGCGTGTTCAATTGGGTGATTTGAAGAGGAAGGCTATCTCACAAGGACAGGGTAGCAGCAGTGTTCGTCCTCGCTACAGTTCACCACAGGGTACACCGACCCGACCAGGAGGACCACGCCCAGTTCAGCAGTCACCACTGAGGACTCCACCTCCTCGACAGGCTACCCCTACTGGCACCCCGACGAAGTTTGCAGGACAGAGTCCGGGCACTCAATGTTTCAAGTGTGGGAAGATTGGTCATTATGCAAATGTCTGCCCACAGAGGATTGCTACTACTCCGGCTCAGAACAAGCAACAGACCCCTGGCAAGGGATATTCTATAGCCAGGGTGAATCAAGTCAGCGTTGATGATACTCCTGATGGTGGTGACCTCGTAATTGGTATGTTTTATGTTAATACAATTCCTGCAACAATATTATTTGATTCTGGTGCTACACATTCCTTCATGTCTGCTCGTTATGCCAGCACAAATGAAATACCACTGCTAAATATGAGAAAACCCCTGATAGTAATTACACCTAAAGGGCCTGTTGAGGCGAATCAAATGACACGTAGATTGACATTAACCATTATGGGTAGAGAATTTGGAGCTACTGCTATAATATTAGAGTCAAGCAGTATAGATCTGATCCTTGGTATGTCATGGCTAAGAAAGGCAAAGGCCGTTATAGCATGTGGTAGAGGTACCATAGAACTCACTACTACTAAGGGAGAAAGGTTTCAAGTTAATATTGCAGTAACCTCCTCATCCATGCGTGCAATGTTCTTTATGCCCGAGGAGTTTGTTGGTGACAACATCCGGGTGATTAGAGATTTTCCGGATGTCTTTCCAGAGGAGTTACCAGGGATGCCACCTGATAGAGAAGTTGAGTTTGTTATTGATCTCTTACCTGGAACCGCCCCTATTTCTAAACGGCCATATAGAATGTCCGTAGAGGAGTTGAAGGAACTAAAGAAGCAGTTGACGGAGTTACAAGAGGCTGGTTACATTCGTCCGAGTTCCTCGCCTTGGGGAGCACCGGTGTTATTTGTGCAGAAGAAGGATGGATCGCAACGGATGTGTGTGGATTATAGATCTCTTAATGATGTTACGGTGAAGAACAAGTATCCGTTGCCCCGTATTGAGGATTTATTTGATCAGATGAGAGGAGCCAGGGTATTCTCGAAGATTGATCTCCGATCGGGATACCATCAGATGAAGATTAGACCATCGGATATTCCCAAGACGGCTTTCTCGACTCGATATGGATTATATGAGTTTACTGTTATGTCGTTTGGATTAACCAATGCACCGGCATATTTCATGAATTTGATGAATAAGGTGTTTATGGAGTATTTGGACAGATTTGTCGTGGTATTCATCGACGATATTCTTATCTATTCTAGGAATGAAAGTGATCATGAACAACATCTGAGGTTGGTGCTACAGAAACTGCGAGATAATCAACTCTACGCTAAGTTCAGCAAGTGCGAGTTTTGGATTGACAAGGTGCCATTCCTTGGTCATATTATTTCTAATGGAGGAATAGCAGTGGATCCTGCAAAAGTGAAGGAGATAATGGAGTGGAGAGTGCCCACTACAGTTACTGAGATTCGGAGTTTCTTGGGACTCGCAGGATATTGTCGGAGATTTATTAACGGATTTTCTAAGATTACTAAGCCTATGACCTCGCTTCTGGAGAAGGGCAGAGAATTTAAGGTGGATGAGAAGTGCCAAGAAAGCTTTGATCAATTAAAGAAGAGGTTGATGTCGCCACCAGTATTGATTATGCCAGATCTGCAGAAGGGATTTGACATTTATTGTGATGCATGTGGCCAAGGACTTGGATGTGTGCTTATGCAAGATGGTCATGTGATTGCCTATGCATCTCGTCAGTTGCGGAAGCATGAATTGAACTACCCCACCCATGACTTGGAGCTGGCTGCCATTGTGCATGCACTTAAGATTTGGAGATATTATATTATAGGAAACAAGTGTCAAGTATGCATGGATCATAAGAGTTTGAAGTACATATTCACTCAGAAGGATCTCAACCTTAGGCAACGCCGTTGGTTGGAGCTTATTAAGGATTATGATTTGGAAATTCACTATCACCCGGGCAAGGCAAATTTGGTTGCAGATGCCTTGAGTCGGAAGGAGCATGTTCACTCCGCTTTCGTTGTCCAGCTACCCGATGAGATTGTTGAGGATTTCAACAGACTTAACCTGGGGATAGTTGCTCACACTGAAGGAGTTACTATTGATGAGGAATCTACTTGGAGCAAGAAATCCGCAAAGGACAAATTGGTGATACTAAGATACAAGAGATTAAGGATATGATTACTAAAGGTCAAGGTCCAGAAATTCATGGAAGATGAACAAGGCACAATATGGTCCAAAGATCGGATATGTGTTCCAGAGATCGATAGCCTCCGTGAGGCTATATTGAAAGAAGCTCATGATTCTGATTACTCCATCCACCCTGGTAGCACTAAGATGTATCAAGATTTGAAGCGAAAGTATTGGTGGTATGGACTGAAAAGAGATGTGGCTGCTCATGTGGCTAAGTGTGATGTGTGTCAAAGAGTTAAGGCTGAACATCAAAGACCCGCTGGACTATTGCACCCATTGAAGATACCCGAGTGGAAATGGGAAGAAATTGGTATGGATTTTATTGTTGGACTACCCCGCACTCCAGCAGGATATGACTCTATTTGGGTAATTGTAGACAGATTGACAAAAGTAGCTCATTTTATACCAGTGAGGACTAATTACACGGGAGCCAAGCTAGCAGAATTGTATATGACTCGGATAGTTTGTCTACATGGAGTGCCTAAGAAGATCGTGTCTGATCGAGGATCACAGTTTACTTCTCGATTTTGGAAGAAGTTGCATATCAACTGGAGTTACCCAATCATCTGTCAGATGTACATGATGTGTTTCATGTGTCCCAGCTAAAGAAGTGCCTCAGGGTACCTGAGGAGCAGTTACCAATGGAGGACCTTAGTGTTCAAGATGATCTGACTTATGCTGAGTACCCCATCAAGATTTTGGACACTTTGACTCGAGTTACAAGAAATAAGGTGATCAAGATGTGCAAGGTACAATGGAGTCACCATGGGGAGGATGAAGCTACTTGGGAAAGAGAAGAAGAGCTTCGCATAGATTTTCCCCACCTTTTCCTAGATCTTCTTAAATCTCGAGGACGAGATTATTTTTAAGGGGGGTAGGATTTGTAATACTCAAAATTGTATAAGAGGATTATATAGTGAATTCCTTATCTTATGTGCCATAATTGCATCATAAAAAGAGCATACATGAAAGTTGGAGATGAATTAAAACAGATGATAAAAAGAATATGCATCATGTTGGAGTTTATTGGAATGTGCATTAAATAATAACATTAGTACCAATAAAAAAATATATATAATAATGATTGAGATTTGAATTAGACCCCAAATTGAAATTTGGAAATAATATAGAAAGAGAAGAGGAGCAGAAAATAAAAAGGAAAATGAAATAGGAATTAGAAAATGGGCGCCTGGGTCTAACCTTTTCTTGGCCCAGCAAAACCAGACCCGCACGGCCCATTCCAAACAGACGTGCTGACGCGTGGGCCCCACTGCTCATCACCTCTCACGCGCGGCACGGATCACTGGACCGCGGGACCCATCTGTCATCCCTATCCTTCCCCTTTCTCCGCTTCTGTTTTTCCCCGCAAGAACCGCGCTTACGCAGCAACAAACTCGCCTGATCCGCTGCTGTCGCGGGGTGGTTATACCAGCCTGGCTGTCAGCTCATCCGCACACCCCGCCGCGTCTTCGCCCTGCGCCACTGACCATGAGTCTCGGCATCCCAAAGCCTCTCTTCCGCGGTGCTCGCATCAGATCCACAGCAGCGCGTGAAACACATCAGCCACCAGAGATTCCGGGGCGGATTCAGTTGATTCACCCTCGCCCTGGATATAAAAATCCAGCTCCATGTGACTCCCTCGGCCACCCGTTATCAAAGGCCCTGAGCACACCCTGATTCCTCACGGTCGCCAACAAAACACCCATTACCACCAGCCGAGCTACGGGGATCCGTGCGCCACCATTACGCGTCCGCCTGCAAGCTAGGGGGGCTGGACTCACACCTCGGTGAGGCTCGTCGTCGAACACGAAGACGGCGTTTCGTGCGCGCAACGAAACCAGGTGTGGCCAAACCTTCACCGGACCGGAGTTTTAGAGCTAAGCAACGACCGGCGTCAGGACCTCGGTGAGACTCGTCCTCCCATCTAGCTGCTGCTAAGCTACGTACATACGGTCGGTACAGACCTCGGCTTGGAGCTTCTTGTTGTGGGAGTGGAGGGCGTCGTTGTCGGCCTTGACGGCGTCGAGCTGGCGCCTCAGCGCGTCGTAGTCCTTCTCCAGCTGCTTCGTCTTCCACCGCGCGCGCCGGTTCTGGAACCAGATGGCCACCTGCCGCGGCTGCAGGCCCAGCGCGCGCGCCAGCTGCAGCTTGCGCTCCGGCTCCAGCTTGTTCCCGAGCTCGAAGTTCTTCTCCAGCGTCCGCACCTGCTCCACGTTCAGCCGCCGCTTCTTCTCCCCGGGCCCGCCGGCCTGCAGGGAGCCGTCGTCCGACACCTTGTCCTGGTGCCATCGCTCGGCCGTTCGCGTAGGAGAGAAGAAGTCCAGGAATCGTTGGATCCTAGTTGGGCGGTCAGGATTAGCGTTGGGGCGGTGAAGGATTTCTTTGAATCAGAACCGTCAGTCTGGGAGCAGACGGATGGATTTGGCCCTATGTTTCAACCCGTGGGTCTACTGTGGGCCATAGGATCCCGATCTAAGGGCTCGCGTTGCAGACTGATCACTTAAGTGCGCGTTTCTAATCTGGGTCGTTCAGCCGTGATCGGATGGCTGCCAGCCCTCGATACCCCTTCGCGATGGCCAATTTACTAAAGAGTCCCCCTGTTTATCTAGAAACAACCCGCCGTCCTTGTCTGGGATTTTCTGAGTCTTAGGAATTTTTACGCGCCAGCCCCTGCGCTTTCTGGAATTTGAGGCCCAATCCAGAGAACTTTGAAAATCAGAAATTAATATCAGAAATTAATTTATAGTGCATAAATAAATGTTAAAACTTGTTTAATTCATAGTAAATGCATATGAACTCCAAATTGGTCCATTCCAGTTCCTAAATTTTTGTAATAATATTGTCTACCCATTAGTGCCTCTGTCCTGACGTGACAAACACATTAAAATTATTCTTTCACTTAATCTTGTATTAAATGCATAAAACCTTAGAAAATCCATAACTTAAGATCTATAACTCCAAATTTAATGATTCCAGTTTCTGTGATCATATTTTAATGTCTAGTTGATTACTGTATATTTTATTTGCATGTTTGATGTGATGTTAATTTATGCTATGCCATGTATGTACTGTATTGATGCGAGTAGACGAGCAACCTACTGTGGAACCTGAGCTTCAACAAGTTGAAGTAGCTGAGCAGGAGCTCGTTGAAGGCAAGTTGTGCCCTTGATCACTTCTTTTACCCATTCATGTTCTTATTATTCATAATGATCTGCATAGGCTAATTTTGATGGGACCCACTAGGTTACCCTAGATTTGACTATCTTTATACCTTGTTTCACCACTGGTTTTACTATTAAACTTTTGGGTAGTACATGCTATTGCTTTATATGGATTTGGGTATAGAGATATTCATCACTCATTTTTATACTTGTTATTATATGTTCATTATTTTATGTTCATGATAAGATCATTATGTTAATGGGAACATGGAGAACCACCCGGGAAAACAGTGCTACCACAAGGGTTTAATGGGACGCCCTTGGCTGATTAACTAGGAAAGCTAGGGGAGGGCTACCTTACTCGAAAGGGGCAAGGGCAGTAGGGGAGTGGTTAGTGTAGGGAGGTCCCTGGTTGATTTTGCTGCGATGGCGGTCAGCCAGGAACCCTGCATTGGAACTTCCTATAAACTGTAGCGGGTAGTCTGAAGCTAGTGGAACTTTGTAAAGGCCTCGTAGTGGTACCCTGCCTCGCTTCCTAGGTAGAGGTGTATGGAGTCTGATCAACTCCGTGGCAAATGGGTAACACGACTTGTGGGTAAAGATGCGCAACCTCTGCAGAGTGTAAAACTGGTATACTAGCCGTGCTCACGGTCATGAGCGGCTCGGACACTCACATGATTAAATTATGGAACTTAAACTCAATTTGTCATTTCATTGCATGAGGGATTATTTTGTTATTACTTTTACTTATTATTACTATGGTTTGGTATTTACTTACACTTAGTAATTGCTAATAAAATTTTGACCAACTTATAAAAGCAATGCTCAGCTTCAGCCTCTATTTCATTGATCAGCCTTACACTTCATGAACTCCCACCTTTGGTGAGTTCATGCCACATTATTCCCCACAACTTGTTGAGCGATGAACATGTGTGAGCTCACCCTTGCTGTCTCACACCCCCCCCCCCCCACAGGAGAAGAGCAGGTGATTCAGGAGGAGCCGCCTAACACTGAGGAGTTCGATCTGATCTAGGTGGCGTTTCTCAGTCGACATTGGCGCCATCGATCCTTAGTTCGTTTTACATTTATCTTTATTTTGTAATAAGTCTTCCGCTATGTAATAAATACTCTGATGTTTATGACATTTATCTCTATACACTCTGTTATTATATATGTTGTCTTCTTTGGCGCATGTATGAGATGCACCCGGCTTTGTTTCTTTAAAACCGGGTGTTACACTCCTTGCGCCTATAAAAGGGAGGACCAGGGCCCTCTTAGAGAAGGTTGGCCGCGCAGGGACGAGGACGAGACACGCCCTCGCTTGGAGCCGCTCGCTCCCTCTCCCGCGTGGACGCTTGTAACCCCCTACTGCAAGCGCACCCGACCTGGGCGCGGGACGAACACGAAGGCCGCAGGATTCCCACCTCTCTCACGTCGGTCTCCGGCCGCCTCGCTCTCCCCCCTTCGCGCTCACCCTCGTGCTCGACCCATCTAGGCTGGGGCACGCGGCGACATACACTCGTCGGCTCAGGGACCCCCCCGGTCTCGGAACGCCGACAGTTGGCGCGCCAGGTAGGGGCCTGCTGCGTGTTGACGAACAGCTTCCCGCCAAGCTCCAGATGGGCAGTCTCCAGCAACCTCTCCAACCCGGGACGGTGCTCCGTTTCGGGAGTCTTGAGTTCATGTCCCACAATGGCAGCTACGACATGATACTCCTTCCACCGCCGTGCGACAACAACAGTGGCGACCGACAACCCGCCCGCCGGTGGCGGAATCGGCGACGTCTTCCCCGCATGGTGGAAGAACAATCTTCGAGCTCACCCCGTCCTCTCCCCCGCCGGCGGAGAAGGAGGCAGGGGAACCAAGGCCAAGCAGGAGACAGCGCCTCGTCAGCTGTCGAGCGAGTCGACGGCCCCAGTGCCCCAACGGGGGGCGCACCGGGCGTCGACCTCGCGTTTGAGATGAAGGCGAGCGCCGTCTCCCCGCGACACGCCAATCCCGAGCAAGCGGACGACGCCAGCACACTCGCGAAAAGCTTGCTGGACGTCACCCTCGTACCTGAGACGACGGCGCAGTCAGTCCCCGACGTGACCTTATCGCCGCCCGTCGACCAAAAGGTACCAATCGATTCCCATCCCACGTCTTTCGGATTCAGCCTCAACCCGTCTAGCGACTTCGCTTTGGCGGGCGCTCTCGTAGAGGCAAGTCCAGACCCTCTGGGGTTTCGTATGCGGTCACCTTGGGACCGGCTGACGGACGTCTCGACCTACGGGCCCTCTGGGTCCGAGGAAGACGACGAGCCCAGCATCTGTTGGGATTTCTCTGGACTTGGCAACCCTGGTGCCATGCGGGACTTCATGACCGCATGCAACTACTGCCTTTTCGACTGTTCCGACGGTAGCCGTAGCCTCGGCGACGAGGACCGCGGCCCAAGTCGCGAATGCTTCCATGTCGATCTAGGGGGTCCCCCCGAAGGCAACCATCTTGGCATGCCGGAGGACGGTGACCTCCCTAGGCCGGTGCCTCGCGTTGACATCCCACGGGAGCTAGCTGTGGTCCCCGTTCAGGTGGGGGGTCATGACCCACAGCTCGAGCAAATCCGCGGGGTGCAGGCCAGGCTCGACGAGGGAGCAGGAGCGCTTGAGCCAATCCGTCGGGACATCGGGCAGGCATGGGCGGGCCAACCTCCGGCCGGAGAAATACGTCATCTACCCTAGGGCTTCTAGCACCGCATCACCGACGACATCAGGGTCAGGCCACCACCCGCTTCCAGTGGGGTCGGCCAGAACATGGCAGCAGCAGCAATGCTTCTTCGCGCGATGCCGGAGCCATCGACCACCGAGGGGCGGCGAATCCAGGGAGAGCTCAAGAATCTCCTGGAAGGCGCCACGGTCCGACGGGCCGAGAGCTCCGCCTCCCGAAGACAGGGGTACCCCTCGGAACCTCATGCTGCGACTTCCCGATTCATGCGGGAAGCCTCGGTCTACACCGGGCGCACGCGTAACACAGCGCCTGCGGCCCCGGGTCGCCTCGGCAACGAGCACCGTCACCGCGACCGACGGGCCCACCTCGACGAGAGGGTGCGCCGAGGCTACCACCCCAGGCGTGGGGGACGCTACGACAGCGGGGAGGATCGGAGTCCCTCGCCCGAACCACCCGGTCCGCAAGCCTTCAGCCGAGCCATCCGACGGGCGCCGTTCCCGACCCGGTTCCGACCCCCGACTACTATCACAAAGTACTCGGGGGAGACGAGACCGGAACTGTGGCTCACGGACTACCGTCTGGCCTGCCAACTGGGTGGAACGGACGATGACGACCTCATCATCCGCAACCTCCCCCTGTTCCTCTCCGACTCCGCTCGCGCCTGGTTGGAGCACCTGCCTCCGGGGCAGATCTCCAACTGGGACGACCTAGTCCAAGCTTTCACTGGCAATTTCCAGGGCACGTATGTGCGCCCTGGGAATTCCTGGGACCTCCGAAGCTGCCGACAGCAGCCGGGAGAGTCTCTCCGGGACTACGTCCGACGATTCTTGAAGCAGCGCACCGAGCTGCTGAAAGTGCATTCATCCCTTTTGTGAGTTTTGGTGATTTGGATAACAACACATTTAAAGGTCTAACGAGTTTGCTAAGTGTTGAACAGGAAATTCAGTATGATGAACATACTTGAATAGTGTATAATGATCAGTGAACAAAGGTTCAACACAAGGTTAAATAACCAATGAGACAATGCAAATGGATATAATATGGTCTCTATATTGGTTTGAATATATGGACAAGTCCTGAGAAATCACTATGCATAAATATGATCATAATAGAGGTTGAAGTGATTAAGAGGATTGGTCAAGCCAAAGTGAATAAGATATGAGGAATCGTGAATTGGCTTGACCATATTACTATTAGTCCATATATGAATATATGAGAATCAAACTAGAGCTTGATTGATCTTAGCAGTTATATCTAGATGACATTCAAGCAAGATTCACAATATTGAAGAAATGATTCTCTCAATGGATGCTCAATAGGATGTGACTCAAGAATGGCTTGATAGGGTGAAGATAGCAAGGAAAGGGCTTCGAGGAACTAAGCGAAGGTGAAGGCCAAGCGACGGCTTGTAGACCGAGGTACCATGGCTAAGGTGAAGAAGAGAGTACTTGCACTAAGTCGATGAACTAATCAGCTATGAAGAGTTACAACATGTTGATGCATCAGTAAGGTGACTTGAAGCCATGATTTGAACTCATATAAGGTGATATGGTACAAGTCACAGGGTTTGATTTGAGTTTGCTTCAAAAGGTGAGACAAAGATGTTTGTGATCCTTATGAAGCAATGCCATGGAGAAATCACACATGAGACACCAGTGACTCAAGGAGTTTTCTTAATTAATTTTATTTAACTTGAGTATAGGAATCGTCATACTATAAAGGGGGATCCAAAAAGAAGGTTGGTGTTTGCCAAAGCTCAAACCTCTCTATTCAAAAGCTATTTTTGAAAAGAAAAAATCTCTTTAAAATTCTTTGGTTGACCATGGTTAGGTTTGAGAAACCTAGAGTGTTCTTGCTGAAAAGTAGCTGAACTTCTTCAACTGCAGCTGAGCTTTCCAGCTGAACTTAACTTCAGCTGAGTTGAGCTTCTTCAGCTGCAGCTGAGCTTTTCAGCTGAGCTGAACTTCAGCTGAGTTGAGCTTTCTCAACTTCAGCTGAACTCAACTTCAGCTGTGAACCTCTTTGACCATACACCAGCTGAACTTGCCTCCGGGCAGTTGAGCTGGGGTTTTCTCTCCTAAACTCTCTGGTCAAGACCGGTTGAACTGGTCCTGAGGGGCAGTTTAGCTGGTCTCTGACCTCTCTGACCTCTGACCAACAGTCTGCAAGTCAGACTGGCAAACAGGTCGCCAGAGGTGTCAGGGGCGGTTCAACCGCCCTGGGGGGGCGGTTCAACCGGTCTGGTCAACCCTGACCAGTCTGCAGGTCAGTCTGCGCGTCAGTCTGCCAGTCAGACTGGCAGACAGGCTGCCAGGCCTGCCAGGGGCGGTTCAACCGGTCTCAGGCAGAAAAATCTGCCCAACGGCTAGTTTTGAGCTCCACCTATATATACTACCTCCTACCTCTCTCCCCACAGCAGTGAGCACGATTTGAACTCCATTTCCAACTTGAGAAACACCTCCCACTCTCTCTCACACATCTCTTGCCTCTCCCATTTCAAATCTTTGGAGAGAAATCTTTGAGTGAGCTTGAGAGCTGCGGTTTTGTGCTTCATCTCTAAATCTCTCTTGCTCTTCTTCTTCATTCGAGCTTTGGTACTACATCGAGTTCTTTGTGGATTCATTACTCTTGGAGCTTCTAGCTCCTAGATGACTAGGTGTCTCTTGTGAGTCTCCAAATCTTGTGGAAGACCACAAGAAAGTTTGTATTACCCGCTCGTTTGAGCAAAGATTATTGTGTGGGCTTGACCTTTGTGGTCGGCAAAGGGAGGATTAGGGTTGAAAGAGACCCGGCTCTTTGTGGGCGCCTCAACGAGGAAGTAGGGCACCTTGGTGGTGTGACCGAACCTCGGGATAAATCTTGTGTCTCTTGTGTTCTTGTTTATTGTGCTTACTTGTGTTCTTTGTTCGCTCATCCTTCCGTGGAAGATTTGTTCATATCTTTTTGGTGTGTGGATTTTGAGAAGTGCCCTTCTCAGATCTACTACTTTGAACCCTGTGGATCATTTAGAACATCTCATTTCCAAAGTTAACTGGGTGAATTTCGAGATCAATTCAGTTTTACCCAGTTTGCTTCTAGTTTTTGTAGAAAAAGTTTTAACTTGCCTATTCACCCCCCCCCCTCTAGGCAACTTTCAATTGGTATCAGAGCCTAATCCTCGTTCTAACGCTTAACCGCGTGAGGAAAAGATCATGTCGGGGGGACTAAGAAACAAAAGTGCTTCTAAGCTTGAAAAAGTTGAGGTTGTCTCGACTTCATCTTTTGGTGCAGATGTTGATCCTAGGGCAATAGATCTTGCCATGAGAATCGCCGAAAGGATGTTCCTCAAAATGAAAGAAGATGAGGCGAAGAACAAGATTGAAGAAGAAGAAAATGATCGATGGAGACCAAACGACGAATCCACCTCTTCACAAGGTTCGTCTTTCAAATCCACTTCTCATATGTGCTTTATAGCTAATGGGAGTGACAGTGAAAGCGAAAGTGAGGATGAGGAGGAGCATGAAAGTGATAGTGAAGATGAGGATGATCTTCAAAAATTCTTCGCTCAACTAAGTAAGAAGAACCGGATGAGCTTGCTCAAACTCATGAAAAGAGCGGAAGAACAAAAGGAAATGCTTCATAAGCAAGAAGATATCCTCATCGAAAAAATCAAAGACTTGGAGAAGTTGACCAAAGAGCATGAGAAGCTAAAGTGCTCTCATGATGATTTGGTCCAAAGGTATGAAGACATTTCAATTGAGCAAATTAAAGCTATTAATCATTCATCATATATTGCTCAATTAGAAAATAAAAATGCTATGCTCAAGAACACGGTAGAAAGGCTAAATATTGAAAATCTAGCTTTGCAAGAAAAACATGATATGCTTGTGTGCTCTCATAATAAATTTATGGATTCACATATCATGTTAGAAATGGCTCATGAGGTTGTGTTAACTAATTTGAAATCATACCAACCTCACATATGCACATGTACTCAAATAGAAACTATATTACCATGTGCTAACAATTGTTGTTATCAAGCAAGCCAATCTTCCATTGAGCTAGAAATTTCAGGAATTAGTGATATTTCTATCACACAAGAAAATAAAGAGCTCAAGGAAGAAAATGAGAGGCTAAAAAGGAGCTTAACTATTTTGAAGGGAAAGTGTCATGCTCAACCTTCTCAAGATAACCGTGATAATATGGTGAAAAAGCTTGAGAAGGGGACAACTGTAGCATGCACAAAACCCCTTCAAAAGAATACCAAGCTTTCCAAGAAGAGCATGAGCAAAATTCATGGTAAGAAAATTAATGCTCATACTATTTGCTCTAACAATGTACCTATGTGCTTCAACAAAGAAAGATCAAAGAGAAGCGATAGGAGATGCTATGGATGCAAGGAGAAGGGCCATGAAATTGATTCATGCCCCCACATGAAGAATCAAGACCTTGCACGATCAAGAAAGATGACCATCAAAAAGGATGAAAGCAAAAGGCAAATGCATTGCAAGGACAAGCATCGCATTTGTTACAATTGCCGTGAAAAAGGTCATCTATTCAAGGTTTGTCCAAAGGGTAAAACTCCTAAGCCTAACTTGTCAATACATTCAAATATGCTTAGGAGACCCAAATTTGACTCTTGTGCTAGAAAGGTGATGAGTTCACCACATTCTAGGACCAAGGCTATTTGGGTGCCTAAGTACTTGTTAGCTAACCTTGGTGGACCCATCCAAAGATGGGTACCAAAATGTACTTGATAAGTTTTGCAGGTACCCACAGATGATATGAAGCTTTGGGGTGCTTGAGCGGTTTAACTCAATTCTTATCTCAAGCTATCAACCTTACATTGTCTATCCTTTAAGATTGACCCAAAGATGAATTGAGTTGTTATATCACTAACTTCATATTCATCTCTAGCAAGAACTTGTGTTGTAGGGAATAAGGATTAACCTTTGTGGGAATCAAGCAAAAGGCCTACAACCAAGTGATATCCAAAGGATGGTAACAATTAATTCTTAAGTGCACATTGCTTTTAATTGGTGTATTCCTTTGTGTCTTTTGTAGCCACATAGGAAAAATGAAGCACTTGAGAATGAACTTAAAATATTTTACCTTGCTTTGGAAAGGATCTAATTATATGGTAGATTGCAAGTTCATATTTTTATATTATAACAATCTACATGCTTTAAATTGGTTGTATGTATCTTGTGGCATATTTCAAATTGATTATCGTATTATTGCCATGACCTAGACATAAAGAGGATTATCCCATGTTCTTAAATGAATAGAGTGCTAAGTAAGAAATTCAAATCCTTAAAGCACTTACCAAAAGGGAAATTCTCTATATGACTAGAGTTGTGAGACTAATGTTTTTATCTAAGTGATTTATGTAGTTTCACAACATGAGAATGTGTTTCCCAAATGGAGTGTGACATTCAACGTTCAAAGAAGATCTAATCAATACTATGTGATGTATTCATTCTCATTTAAATTGGTTTTGAGTCTTCTACATTAATCACTCACCATGCTATGAATTAAACTTGTCATGTAAACTTAATTAAATAATCATGCTACTTTCATCTTTTTTACAATTGATGTTATGCATGATGCTTGTAAGGGTAATTTAGTTCATATCATGAAGTTTCCTTATTTTAGTAACCTTCTTGTCATTCATATACTAGAGGTTTCTAAATAGGAAACTATTGTTTGTGTTTCTAATGCAATCTCTTTTAAGCCATTTCGTGGAAATTCATAAGTAGAGATTGTGCTCTTTCATTTGGTAAAATCACAAGCATTAAAGGTTAATCTTCAAACAAAGAAAGATTAGGAATGCTCAAGGCAAAGGTATGGAACTAGTTGTTTCATTTGGTATGTGACCAATAATAGTTCCTTTCAAGTGGCATTCTTTCAATTGGTAATAATCTATTTTATGGAAAGAAATGCCAATATGAAGGTTAAATTCCTTTTGGCTTAAATTTGTAAATTGGTGCATATTATTAATTCACTCATCCATGTGCATTAATTTAAAAAGAATTTAATTTATGCCTTTATGCCTCATAAATGATAATTTGTTTGCCATTCATATATAGATATCATCATTCATTAAATACTTCCTTGTACTAATAATACCTCTTTTCAAAGTGTTTTATCGACTAGTTTTAAAAAGAAAAGAGATAACAAAGAAGGAAGTCTCCACAAATGATAAAAAGAAGAATGCTAAAGTGACACCACCACAGATAGTAAGATCTGTCAAATTGGTATAACAAATGGTACATTTATATGGTGGTAAGTATTCTTAGGCATAAGTTAATTCATTGCAAATTTGTCATGCCTTGACCATGATATGTAATATACTCCTCATAAGACCCTTATCTGAATTGAAAGTGCATGTGGTAAGTCATTCAAATACTTTATGCACATATCTAGTGGGAGAACATTATATATCTTGTGTCATAGAGAATAAGTTTCACTTGAGTAAGCTATACTAAGACAATCCAAAATGGTAAATTTGTATCTCATTCATATGGATTGTAATCTTTGTTTTCTAAATAGCTACTTGTCGGGGACCATAATTAGGGGTACCCTCAAGACGCCTAATTCTCAGCTGGTAACCCCCATCAGCATAAAGCTGCAGAGGCCTGATGGGTTTGATTAAGTCAGGGATCAGTCCATGTGAGCGACTCGATCACGCCACGCCCGAGCCTAGCCTCGGGCAAGGGCAGCCGACCCTGAGGTGTTTCCGTCTCGTCCGAGGCCCCCTTTTTTACGGCAGACGCATCTCCAGCTCGCCCGAGGCCTTGCCTTCGTTAAGAAGCAACCCTGACTAAATCACCGCGCCGACCGACCAAGTCACTGGGGCATTTAACGCAAAGAGTGAGACTGACGGGCGGCCAGGCTTTGCCAAAGGCGCCATAGGAAGCTCCGCCCGACCCAGGGCTCGGACTCGGGCTAAGGCCCCGGAAGACGGCGAACTCCGCTCCGCCCGACCCAGGGCTCGGACTCGGGCTAAGGCCCCGGAAGACGGCGAACTCCGCTCCGCCCGACCCAGGGCTCGGACTCGGGCTAAGGCCCCGGAAGACGGCGAACTCCGCTCCGCCCGACCCAGGGCTCGGACTCGGGCTAAGGCCCCGGAAGACGGCGAACTCCGCTCCGCCCGACCCAGGGCTCGGACTCGGGCTAAGGCCCCGGAAGATGGCGAACTCCGCTCCGCCCGACCCAGGGCTTGGACTCGGGCTAAGGCCCCGGAAGACGGCGAACTCCGCTCCGCCCGACCCAGGGCTTGGACTCGGGCTAAGGCCCCGGAAGACGATGAACTCCGCTTCGCCCGACCCAGGGCTCGGACTCCGCCCTGGCCTCTGCCGAACGACCTCCGCCTCGCCCGACCCGGGAGCTCGGGCTCGGCCTCGGCCATGGAAGACAGACTCGACCTCGGCCTCGGAGGAGCCTCCACGTCGCCCGACCTAGGGCACAAGTCCGCCACGTCAACAGGAAGCGCCATCATCACCCTGCCCCGAGCCGACTTGGGTCGCAGAGAACAAGACCGACGTCCCATCTGGCTAGCTCCGCCAGATAGGCAATGATGGCGCCCCGCTAGACCCATGACGACGGCGGCTCTCGGCTCCCTTACGGAAGCAGGGAGACGTCAGCAAGAGCCCAACTGTTCCAACAGCTATCCCTCCACCAGGCTCCGTTACTCCTCCGACAGCCACGACACCACACCAGCTGGGTGCCAAGTTCTCTCCGGCTGCCACATTGGCATGTACCCAGGGCGCTAGCTCTCCCCCGCTAGACACGTAGCACTCTGCTGCATCCCCATTGTACACCTGGATCCTCTCCTTGCGCCTATAAAAGGAAGGACCAGGGCCTTCTTAGAAAAGGTTGGCCTCGCGGGAACGAGGGCAGGGGCAGGCGCTCTCTTGGGGCCGCTCGCTCCCCTCACCCGCGCGGACGCTTGTAACCCCCTACTGCAAGCGCACCCGACCTGGGCGCGGGACGAACACGAAGGCCGCGGGATCTCTGCCTCCCTCACGACCCGGCTCCGGCCACCTCGCTCTCCCCCCTTCGCGCTCGCCCACGCGCTCGACCCATCTGGGCTGGGGCACGCGGCACACTCACTCGTCGGCTCGGGGACCCCCCCCCCCCCCGGTCTCGAAACGCCGACAGTTGGCGCGCCAGGTAGGGGCCTGCTGCGTGTTGACGAGCAGTTTCCCATCAAGCTCCAGATGGGCAGTCTCCAACGACCTCTTCAACCCGGGACGGTGCTCCGTTTCGGGAGCCTCGAGTTCATGTCTTTCGACGGCAGCTACGACATGATACTCCTTCCACCGCCGCGCGACAGCGACAATGGTGGCGGACAGCCCGCCCGCCGGCGGCGGAATCGACGACGTCTTTCCCGCGTGGGGGAAGGACAACTTTCGAGCTCGCCCCATCCTCTCCCTCGCCATCGGAGGAGGAGGCGGGGCAACCAGGGCCGAGCGGGAGGCTGCACTCAGTCGGCTGTCGAGCAAATCGACATCCCCAGCGCCCCAACGGAGGACGCGTCGGGCGTCACCCTCGCGTTTGAGGCGAAGGCGAGCGCCGTCCCCCCACGACACGCAACCCCGAGCAAGTGGACGACGCCAGCGCGCTCACGGAGGGCCTGCAGGATGTCGCCCTCGTACCCAGGACGACGGCGCGATCAGCCCCCGATGTGACTTCGTCGCTCCTCGTCGACCAAAAGGTACCGGTTGCTTCCCATCCTTTGTCATTTCGACTCGACCTCAACCCGCCTAGTGACCTCGCTCTGGCGGGCGCTCACGTTGAGGCGAGTGCAACCCCTTTCGGGTTTCGTGTGCGGTCGCCTTGGGACCGATTGACGGGCGTCTCGACCTACGGACCCTCTGGGTCCGAGGAAGATGACGACCCCAGCATCTGCTGGGATTTCTCTGGATCTGGCAACCCCAGTGCCATGCGGGACTTCATGACCGCATGCAACTACTGCCTCTCCGACTGTTCCGACGGCAGCCGCAGCCTTGACGACAAGGACTGCGGCCCGAGCCGCGAATGTTTCCACGTCGAGCTAGGGGATCCCTCAGGAGGCAGCTGTCTCGGCATGCCGGAGGATGGTGATCTCCCTAGGCCAGCGCCTCGCGCCGACATCCCGCGGGAGCTAGCTGTGGTCCCCGTTCCTGCGGGGGGTCACGACCCACAGCTCGAGCAAGTCCGCGGGGCGCAGGCCGGGCTCGATGAGGGAGCAGGAGCGCTCGAGGCAATCCGCCGGGACGTCGGGCAGGTATGGGCGGGCCAGCCCCCGGCCGGAGAAATACGTCACCTGCCCCAGGGTCCCCAGCACCGCATTGCCAACGATGCCAGGGGCAGACCGCCACCCGCATCCGGCGGAACCGGTCAGGACCTGGCAGCCGCAGCGATGCTCCTCCGCGCGATGCCGGAGTCATCAACCACCGAGGGTCGGCGAATCCAGGGAGAGCTCAAGCATCTCCTGGAAGGCGCTGCGGCCCGGCGGGCCGAGAGCTCTACCTCCCGAAGGCAGGGGTACCCCTCGGAGCCTCGTGCCGCGACTTCCCGACTCATGCAGGAAGCCTCGGTCTACACCGGGCGCACGCGCAACACCGCGCCTGCGGCCCCGGGCCACCTCGGCGACGAGCACCCTCATCGCGACCGTCGGGCCCGCCTCGACGAAAGGGTGCGCCGAGGTTATCACCCTAGGCGTGGGGGACGCTACGACAGCGGGGAGGATCGGAGTCCCTCGCTCGAACCACCCGGTCCGCAGGTCTTCAGCTGGGCCATTCGGCGGGCGCCGTTTCCGACCCGATTCCGACCCCCGACTACTATCACAAAGTACTCGGGGGAAACGAGACCGGAATTGTGGCTCGTGGACTACCGCCTGGCCTGTCAACTGGGTGGAACGGACGACGACAACCTCATCATCCGCAACCTCCCCCTGTTCCTCTCCGACACTGCTCGCGCTTGGTTGGAGCACCTGCCTCCGGGGCAGATTTCCAACTGGGAGGATTTGGTCCAAGCTTTCGCCGGCAACTTCCAGGGCACGTACGTGCGCCCCGGGAATTCCTGGGACCTCCGAAGCTGCCGGCAACAGCCGGGAGAGTCTCTTCGGGACTACATCCGGCGATTCTCGAAGCAGCGCACCGAGCTGCCCAACATCACCGACTCCGATGTCATCGGTGCGTTCCTTGCCGGCACCACCTGCCGTGACCTGGTGAGCAAGTTGGGTCGCAAGACCCCCACCAGGGCGAGCGAGCTGATGGACATCACCACCAAGTTCGCCTCTGGTCAGGAGGCGGTCGAGGCCATCTTCCGAAAGGACAAGCAGCCCCAGGGCCGCCCGTCGGAAGATGCTCCTGAGGCGTCTACTCCGCTCGGCGCCAAGAAGAAAGGCAGGAGGAAGTCGCAAGCGAAACGCGACGCCGCCAGCACGGACCTTGTCGCCGCCGCCGAATACAAGAACCCTCGGAAGCCCCCCGGAGGCGCCAACCTCTTTGACAAGGCACTCAAGGAGACGTGCCCTTACCATCAAGGGCCTGTCAAGCACACCCTCGAGGAGTGCGTCATGCTTCGGCGCCACTTCCACCGGGCCGGGCCACCCACAGAGGGTGGCAGGGCCCGCGACGACGACAAAAAGGAAGATCACCAAGCAGGAGAGTTCCCCGAGGTCCGCGACTGCTTCATGATCTACGGAGGGCATGCGGCGAATGCCTCGGCTCGGCATCGTAAGCAAGAGCGTCGGGAGGTCTGCTCGGTGAAGGTGGCGGCGCCAGTCTACCTAGACTGGTCCGACAAGCCCATCACCTTCGACCAAGATGACCACCCCGACCACGTGCCGAGCCCGGGGAAGTACCCGCTCGTCGTCGATCCTGTCATCGGCGACGTCAGGCTCACCAAGGTCCTGATGGATGGGGGCAGCTGCCTCAATATCATCTACGCCGAGACCCTCAGGCTCCTGCGCGTCGATCTGTCATCCGTCCGAGCAGGCGCTGCGCCCTTCCACGGGATCATTCCTGGGAAGCGCGTCCAGCCCCTCGGATAGCTCAACCTTCCTGTCTGCTTCGGAACACCCTCCAACTTCCGAAGGGAGACTTTGACGTTCGAGGTGGTCGGGTTCCGAGGAACCTACCACGCAGTATTGGGAAGGCCATGCAACGCGAAGTTCATGGCCATCCCCAACTACACCTACCTGAAGCTCAAGATGCCGGGCCCCAATGGGGTCATCACTGTCGGTCCCACGTACAAACACGCATTCGAATGCGATGTGGAGTGCGTGGAGTACGCCGAGGCCCTCGCCGAGTCCGAGGCCCTCATCGTCGACCTGGAAAGCCTCTCCCGAGAGGTGCCGGACGTGAAGCGACACGCCGGCAACTTCGAGCCAGCGGAGACGGTTAAGGCCGTCCCTCTCGACCCCAGTGGCGACACCTCCAAGCAGATCCGGATCGGTTCCGGGCTCGACCCCAAATAGGAAGCAGTGCTCATCGACTTTCTCCGCGCAAACGCCGACGTCTTTGCGTGGAGTCCCTCGGACATGCCCGGCATACCGAGGGATGTCGCCGAGCACTCGCTGGATATTCGGGCCGGAGCCCGACCGGTCAGACAGCCTCTACGCTGATTCGACGAGGAAAGGCGCAGGGTGATAGGCGAGGAGATCCACAAGCTGATGGTAGCAGGGTTCATCAAAGAGGTATTCCATCCCGAATGGCTTACCAACCCTGTACTTGTGAGGAAGAAAGGGGGGAAATGGCGGATGTGTGTAGACTACACTGGCCTCAACAAAGCATGTCCGAAGGTCCCCTACCCTCTACCTCGCATCGATCAAATCGTGGACTCCACTGCTGGGTGCGAAACCCTGTCTTTCCTCGATGCCTACTCAGGGTATCATCAAATCAAGATGAAAGAGTCCGACCAGCTCGCGACTTCTTTCATCACGCCCTTCGGCATGTACTGTTATGTCACCATGCCGTTCGGTTTGAGGAACGCGGGTGCAACGTACCAGCGGTGCATGAACCATGTGTTCGGCGAACACATCGGTCACACGGTCGAGGCCTACATCGATGACATCGTAGTCAAGACAAGGAAAGCCTCCGACCTTCTCTCCGACCTTGAAGTGACATTCCGGTGTCTCAAGGCGAAGGGCGTCAAGCTCAATCCCGAGAAGTGCGTCTTCGGGGTGCCCCGAGGCATGCTCCTGGGATTCATCGTCTCCGAGCGGGGCATCGAAGCCAATCCGGAGAAGATCGCAGCCATCACAAGCATGGGGCCTATCAAGGACTTAAAAGGCGTACAGAGGGTCATGGGATGTCTCGCGGCCTTGAGCCGTTTCATCTCGCGCCTTGGCGAAAGAGGCCTGCCCCTGTACCGTCTCTTAAGGAAGACCGAGTGCTTCACTTGGACTCCCGAGGCCGAGGAAGCTCTCGGGAACCTGAAGGCGCTCCTCACCCAGGCGCCCGTCTTGGTACCCCCAGCTGATGGAGAAGCCCTCTTGGTCAACGTCGCCGCTACCACTCAGGTGGTCAGCGCCGCGATCGTGGTCGAAAGGCAGGAAGAGGGGCGTGCTTTGCCCATTCAGAGGCCAGTTTACTTTGTCAGCGAGGTGCTGTCCGAGACCAAGATCCGCTACCCACAAGTCCAGAAGCTGCTGTATGCAGTGATCCTGACGAGGCGAAAGCTGCGACATTACTTCGAGTCTCATCCGGTGACTGTGGTGTCATCCTTCCCCTGGGGGAGATCATCCAGTGCCGAGAGGCCTCGGGACGGATCGCAAAGTGGGCGGTGGAAATCATGGGCGAGACAATCTCGTTCGCCCCTCGGAAGGCCATCAAGTCCCAGGTACTGGCGGACTTCGTAGCCGAATGGGTCGACACCCAGTTGCCGACGGCTCCGATCCAACCGGAGCTCTGGACCATGTTTTTCGACGGGTCGCTGATGAAGACGGGAGCCGGCGCGGGCCTGCTCTTCGTCTCGCCCCTCGGGAAACACCTGCGCTACGTGCTCCGCCTCCATTTCCCGGCGTCCAACAATGTGGCTGAGTACGAGGCTCTGATCAACGGATTGCGAATCGCCATCGAGCTAGGGGTCCGACGCCTCGATGCTCGCGGCGACTCGCAGCTCGTCATCGACCAAGTCATGAAGAACTCCCACTGCCGCGACCCGAAGATGGAGGCCTACTGTGATGAGGTTCGACGCCTGGAAGACAAGTTCTACGGGCTCGAGCTTAACCACATCGCCCGGCGCTACAACGAGACTGCGGACGAGCTGGCAAAGATAGCCTCGGGGCGAATGACGGTTCCCCCGGACGTCTTCTCCCGGGATCTGCACCAACCCTCCGTCAAGATCGGCGACACGCCTGAGCCCGAGGCGCCCTCGGCCCCGTCCGAGGTGACCTCGGCCTAGCCCGAGCCATCCTCGGTTCAGCCCGAGGAACCCTCGGCCCCCGAGGGCGAAGCACTGCGCATCGAGGAGGAGCGGAGCGGGGTCACGCCAGATCAAGATTGGCAGACCCCATACCTGCAATATCTCCGCCAAGGAGAACTGCCCCTCGACCGAGTCGAGGCTCGGCGGGTAGCGCGACGCGCCAAGTCGTTTGTCTTGCTGGGCGATGAGAAGGAGCTCTACCACCGTAGCCCCTCGGGCATCCTCCAGTGATGCATCTCCATCGCCGAAGGTCAGGAACTCCTGCAGGAAATACACTCGGGGGCTTGCGGCCATCATGCAGCACCTCGAACCCTCGTCGGGAATGCTTTCCGGCAAGGCTTCTACTGGCCGACGGCGGTGGCTGACGCCACTAGAATTGTCCGCGCCTGCGAAGGGTGCCAATTCTATGCGAAGCAGACCCACCTGCCCGCTCAGGCTCTGCAGACGATACCCATCACCTGGCCCTTCGCTGTGTGGGGTCTGGACCTCGTCGGCCCTCTGCAGAAGGCGCCCGGGGGCTACACGCACCTGCTGGTCGCCGTCGACAAATTCTCCAAGTGGATCGAGGTCCGACCCCTGAACAGCATCAGATCCGAGCAGGCGGTGGCGTTCTTCACCAACATCATCCATCGCTTCGGGGTCCCGAACTCCATCATCACCGACAACGGCACCCAGTTCACCAGCAAAAAATTCTTGGATTTTTGCGAGGATCACAACATCCGGGTAGACTGGGCCGCCGTAGCTCATCCCATGTCGAATGGGCAAGTAGAGCGCGCCAATGGCATGATTCTACAAGGGCTCAAGCCTCGGATTTACAATGACCTCAACAAGTTCGGCAAGCGATGGATGAAGGAACTCCCCTCGGTGGTCTGGAGCCTGAGGACGACGCCGAGCCGAGCCACGGGTTTCACGCCATTCTTCCTGGTCTACGGGGCCGAGGCCGTCTTGCCCACGGACCTGGAATACGGCTCCCTGAGGACGAGAGCCTACGACGATCAAAGCAACCAAGCTAGCAGAGAAGACTCGTTGGACCAGCTGGAAGAGGCTCGGGACAAGGCCTTACTACACTCGGTGCGGTATCAGCAGTCCCTGCGACGCTACCACGCCCGAGGGGTCCGACCCCGAGACCTCCAGGTGGGCGACCTGGTGCTTCGGCTGCGGCAAGACGCCCGAGGGAGGCACAAGCTCACGCCCCCCTGGGAGGGGCCATTCGTCATTGCCAAAGTTCTGAAGCCCGGAACGTACAAGCTGGCCAACAGTCAAGGCGAGGTCTACGGCAACGCTTGGAACATCCAACAGCTACGTCGCTTCTACCCTTAAGATGTTTCCAAGTTGTTCATATACCTCGCACCGACGCAAAGTTTAGTCAACAAGGAAGGGTCGGCCTCGCCTCGGCAAAGCCCGACCCTCCCTCGGGGGCTAAAAGGGGGGAAACCCCCTCTGCGTCAAAATTTTCCTCGAAAAAAAAAAATCTCTTTTACCAGAATGTCTTTCGTGGTTTTTGACTACTTCGAAAAGTGGGTCCCGGAAACGACGGGGTACACGTAAGCAGTCAAGGCTGACCGAGCCGAGGGACTCCTACGCCTCCGGGATACGGATACCTCACTCATCACCTTCTGCGATAAGTAACTCACGTTCGGATAAAGCGGCTCCACGGATTGAACAAGTCTTTACGTTCGGAAGCCCTTCTGCCGAAGCGATCTTTCGGGCCTTCTCGACCAAGTTGGTGACGGGGCCTCATGGACGGGTGAAAGTACGCGTAAGCGGCAAGGCCGACCGAGCCGAGGGACTCCCACGCCTCCGGGATACGGATACCTCACTCATCACCTTCCGCGAGAAGCAACTCTCGCTCGCACTAACATCCCTGTTACCGACAAAAAGTCCAGATACTCGAAACAAGAGGAAAAGAGACGCAGCTTTACAACGCAGCAAGGGTGTGTGTTCTGGCCTCGACGGCCGCACAAGGCCCACGCTACAAGACAATCTGATCCTGCAGGCTCGGGTCTTGACGCTGGAAGGGGGCGGCGACACCCTCGGCATCGACGGCACCTTCGGCGAGGCCCGACCTAGCCGCGGACGGCGACGCGGTCCGAGGGCCTCCGCTCCGAAGGACGACGTCATCACCACGCCCGGGCAATCGCTGTCAGGGACTTCTCCGGGAATCCGGCCCGAGCGGGCGGCTCGGTCGGCCACCTCCGGGGCCTCGGCCAACCACCTTCCGAGGGCACCAGCCCGGTCCGAAGCCTCGGCTGACCAACTCCGGCGTCGATCCTGCCAACGGACAACTCGGCTAGGCTCCGGCCAACCAGGTTTCATTTTCGAGCCAACTCCGCCTCTGCTCATGCTGATATCGCTACCCCCGGCCTCGGCTCGTCGAAGAGCGGCCGAGGGGTCTCTTTAACTAAGCTAGAGGAGCCTCGGACAACAGGGCCAACCGAGCCGAGGGACTCCTACGCCTCCGAGATACGGATACCTCACTCGTCACCTTGACACGGGGCGACTCATGCTTGGTAAAGCGGTTCAGATAATCAGCAGACGAGTCTTAGTGCTCGGAAATGAGGAAAAAATACGGCTCTGTGCCGACGTTACATATATGTTCAGGCCCCGAAAGCCGAAATGAACAAAAAACCCGGCATTCGAAGTGCCATTACAAACGGGACTCCGGTCCCCCCCCCCCGATAGGGGCGGGCCTGCGGGGCGGCGGGAGGACTTTCACCCCCCGAGGACGAGAGGCAGCCATTCAGGCCAGGGGACGGAGACCCAGGGCTACTGACGGAGTTGGCAATCTCGTCGGTAGAGAAGCCACCTCCGTCCGCCGACGCCTCGGAGCACGCCGGCAGGTCTTCGCCCTTGCCAAGGCCGTCCAGGGCGTGGGCGCTGCCCTCGTGATGCGCGGCGTAATCGTCGTCCGGGCGGAGGACGCGGCGTTGCGCCCCGACTGTGTGACGACGACCCGCCTCTTCCGGCATGGCCGGAGGAAGTCTCCGTGAAGCTGGAGGATGTCGTCTTCCCCCAGATGCCCGGGAAAGAAGAGGGCAACCGACCCACACGGAGACAGCCCCCTGACTCGCCTCGTCCTCCATCTTGGCTTGGATGACAAAAATCCTTGAGGCTGAGGAAGGGGCGGAGGCTGCAGCCCGGCTCGCTTTCCCCCACCATCAAGCCGGAGGTCACCATCTTGGGTGACCGCCGGTGGAGGGGTGCAGTCGGGCTGCATGATGAAAATCCTTGAAGCCGAACGATGGCTGAAAGGTACCCACTCCCACGGAGTTGTGTCCTCCGACGATGAGGCGCGGAGACGGCGGTTTCCCCCATCCGGGGGCTTGAAAGGTGGAAAGACACGATGCATAAGGGAGGAAGAAGACATGGTCGCCTTACGAAAGGGGTCGCCCTCCTTTTAAAGGCAACTCTCCCTGCTTGCGCCCCCAACCGTCACGGGCTGAGTCTTCTCCAACACGCCTCCAAGGCCCTCCCCTGCGGCGCGGGGGCTAGGACCCACATGTCATGCAGACCGGCTCCGAGCAGAAGAAGCCGAACCGCCGCGCACGGCGCGCGCAACCACCCAGCGGTTACAAATGACCCTCCACTTTTGCCCAGACCAACGGGCGAAAGGGGTGGGCAGCCATGCAGGCGGCATGCAACCGCGCCAAGTGGACGCGCTTCTCCGACTCCTGACCTGCCAGCACGGAGGCCCAAGCCCACGCGTTGTGCGACCGGCGCGCCGGATGCTGCATGCAAGCAACTGTACCACTTGCGCCACCACCGCACCTCCTCGGTTGCGGAACCAATACCGCGACCCGAGGCGACCCAGCGCGCGACCCAGCAGCGCCAGCCTGATGCAGCGGTCAAACGCGGTCAAAAGTGGGCCGGCAGTAATGACGGTGGCAGGCGCGCGAGAGCAGCGGTCACGCCGTCAGCCAAGCTCACGTCCCATCCGGAGGCAGCGAGAGAACCCCCTCTCACGGTGTGAAGACGACGCGCCCGTGACCCGTTCCTCGAACGGCTCGCGCACGCGCAACGGCAGCCTCGCCAACTACTCGCCCCGGCGCATTAACTCCGCGGCTAGACAGGCGGCGCTTCTGGCAGGAGCAGCTGGCGACGTTTCGCCTTCGCCAAAACGACCACACCAAAAAAGGTATGCCACGTCGTTCAAATTCGTATCCTTTTTTCCCTTTTTTCTCTTTCTCTATCTCTTGCAACAGGGACCGGGAAAGGGAATACCCCCAAAGGGATCCTTCCCCGTGAAGGAATTAGGCTCCGAGCCTCCTTACTGATCAGGGGTTCGAAGGCTGGCCCCCCGAAGGGTTCAACAGCCGCCTCAGATCGCGTGGGCCCGACACCCACTACTGGTCAGAGGTTCGAAGGTCGGCCTCCCGAAAGGTTCCACGACCGCCTCAGGCTACTCGGGCTCCGCGCCCATTACTGATCAGGGGTTCGAAGGCTGGCCCCCCGAAGGGTTCACAGTCGCCTCAGACACCGAGCGAGGGATGACCAGGGGTACGTTCGATACATAACCAAGGCTCGGGCTGCGCTCCCGAGGTACCCTAGGACATTTCCGAGACCAGCGGGAACGATCCTGTAACGGAATCCCATCGGAGGGAGGCATCGAGCCCTCGGACCCCGTCGCCAGGGGACCGGGTCCGGCAGATCACCCGCAGGTACTTTTGGGCGTGCCTCCGGGCCCCTAGCCGACCCCCAACGAATGGGGCACAGACGTCCACTCGGATTACCCGATTGCAGCTCACCGGAGACACCATGTTCGGTGCCCATCGAGGGTAACATGGCGCTCTCCCCCCTCCTCCTTGCGGAAAGGCGACGTAGGGGCGTATATAAAAAAGCCGAGTCTGTCCCTGATCGCCCTCTCGCCCTGTGCGGAGGCTCGGGGGCTGCTCTCGCAAACCCGGCTCCAGCCAAACCGTTGACAGCGTCAACATACCAGCCCGAGAACTTGGGCCCCGACAGTGCACCCGGGCTACGGCCTGCTCGCATGAGGGAACCGCCAGACCAGCCGAAGCATTACGCCAGGCATTAAGACCTCGAAGGAGTGAAACCACTCCTCCGAGGCCTCGGGGGCTACACCCGGCGGGTGCTGTCACACCCGGATTTTAGGGGTCCAAAACTCGGGCGCGAACATAATCACCAGGTGTGCTGGGACCAAGTCTCACACATATGATGAATCATGGCACAGGATCGAATGTCACATCTTTATATATAACAGGAGTTCTATACAAAATAAATAATTACATTATAAGGAGACAACGGTCCAGCAACCCAAAGTTGACTGGGAGACGACGACCTAGACCACTCACGAACACATCGCAGCATCCTCCATGAGCATCATCCTGCGGTACCTGTTCTTGACCTGTGGGGTGGTGTGAGACAGCAAGAGTGAGCTCACATACGTTCATCGCTCAACAAGTTGTGGGGAATAATGTGCATGAGCTCGCCAAAGGTGGGAGCTCACGTGAAGTGTAAGGCTTACCAAAGAAGATGGTTAGAGCTGAGCATTGCTTTTAAAGTTGGTCAAAATTTTATTAGCAGTTACTAAGTATAAGTAAATACTAGCCCAATTAAATAGTAGAACAAAAGTAACAACTTCACCTGCGATGCAATGCATATGACAAATTGAGTTTAAGTTCCATAATTTAATCATGTGAGGGTCCGAGCCGCTCATGACCGTGAGCACGGCTAGTATACCAGTTTTACACTCTGCAGAGGTTGCGCATCTTTACCCACAAGTTATGTTACCCATCTGCCAAGGGATCGCGACTTCCCATACACCTCTACCGAGGAGGCGAGGCAGGGTAACACTACGAGGCCTTTACAAAGTTCCACTAGCTTCAGAAAACCCGCTACAGTTTATAGGAAGCTCCAATGCAGGAATCCCTTGCAGGACCGCCATCGCAGCAAAATCCTCCCGAGGGCCTCCCTACACTGACCACTCCCCTACTGCCCTTGCCCCTTTCGGGTAAGGTAGTCTTCCACTAGCTTTCCTAATTAATCAGCCAAGGGGTCCCATTCCTCCCTTGTGGTAGCACTGTTTTCCCGGGTGGTCGCTCCATGTTCCAATTAACATAATGATCTTATCATGAACAGTAATAATAAACATATAATAAAAGTGTGATCATGAATAATGTACCTTCATACCCAAAACCACATAAAGCACTAGCAAGTACTACCCAAAAGGTTCAGTGGTAAACAAGGTATAAAGATAGACAAACTAGGGTAACCTATTGGGTCCCATCAAAATTAACCTATGCAGATCATTATGATTAATTAGAACATGAGTGGGTAAAAAGAAGTGATCAAGGGCACAACTTGCCTGGGACTTGAGATTCCAGGTACCAACTTGCTTTTCAGATGACACGTGACCTCGCTCTAGTCGTAGCAATACAAACAAACATTGTATAGGCAAAATTAACATTACACCAAACATAAGAACAAAATACACATTAATAATATACATATTAAAATAAGATCATAGGAACAGGAACCATTAATTTTGGAGTTATAGAATTCAAGTTATGAATTTCCTAAGGTTTAATGTGATTAAAATATGATTAAATGATAAATAAATTTTCTGACAGAGTTCATGTCAAAACAGAGACACAAAATGATGAAGAATATTATTACAAAATTTTAGAAACTGGAATGGTTCAATTTGGAGCTAAAATGAATTTTCTATGAATTATCTAAGTTCTAACAATTATTTTTATATTAAAAATCTATTTTCTATTTTATTTATTCAATTTAAACGATCACTGGACTGGGCCTCATTTACTGGGAAGCACAGGGTTCTCGGCGCAAGATTCCCGAGACACAGGGAATAGTGACTCAGGATGGCGGGTTGATTCATCAATAATACGAGGACTCTTTTGTAAGATGTGCTACGCGAAAGGGTACGGGGTGATATAGGCCGTCGGATTAGAAATCCAGGGCCCAGATCAGAACCTGACTTAAGTGAACCGGTACGCTCTGCTGACCCTACGATCCGAGATCTATGGTCCTTGTTTAATGAAGCCAAATCTCATCCTAGCCGAGGGATCGTAGATCTATGGTCACGATTCAATTGCACGAACGGGTGCGCGGCTGTCTGATCTCGACCGTTGCGCAGAAGATCAACGGCCACGAGCCCTTCTTCTCCCACGCGAACACCCGAGCACCCAGGAACACGCGCGCGGCGGCGACCCCGCCGGAGGGAACTCAATCCGGCGCCCCACCACCCCAAATTCAAATTAAACGGCGCTAGACAATGTCCGGGCCCTAACGAACAACAAGGAGTTGACGTACCAGTGATTGAAGCGATGACCGCGGCTGGCCACGGTGTCGCGCGGCCCACGGCGGAGAATCGAAGTGCGACGAGCGATTGCTCGAGTCTTGGCGGCGTTCGACCCAAATCGAGGGCACAGACGGCTTCCCCAGGTGAAGACGACACTCCACGACCCGATTTCGAGAGCCGAGACCCCCCAACGACGGCTATCCTCGGTGGCGGCTTCCAAAACTAGAGGGCGAGCTCGCGAGTCGTGTTCAAGCGCGAGGACAGGGCGAACGAAACCGGGATTCGGTGCGGGTTTATATGCTGGCTGAGCACGGACTCACGAGTTGAGGTCGGGAACGGCCTCCCCGATCATCGCGGCGACTTGGGCGGCGCGAACGTGCCAACACCGGCGAGATCCGTTGAGAAGAACACGCTGACCACGCGGGACCACATGCCAGTGGAACGAGTGCGAGAGGGCGCGGGGAGGCGAGACCGGCCAGTGGGCCCCACATGTTAGTGATGGAGCGCGACTGACACAGGGGTCCACACGTAAGCCAGAGCAAAGCGAGAAGAACCGGGCTTGGGTCGTGCGGCTGACAAGGCGGTCCCGCCTGTCGGCGCCGGTTGGAGACTTGGGCCGCACGGGGAAGAACAGTAGATGGGCCGAAATCCAGGTTGGCAGCCCAGGTAAGGTCTTTAGTCTTTTTCTTTTTATTTTTCCTTTCTATTCTTTCACAAATTCAAATTTAAAATACCAATTCAATTCAAACTTGTAACTGGTTTATTTTGGTGCAATTAAAAGTATTTGGTTTGAGAATATTTGTTCAAATATATTACTCATGTTTTCATATTACTTCTCTTTTCTTCCCTTCCCATTTATTTTCTATTTTCTATTCCAAATTCAAATTTATACTTCTATTTGTTTCCAGATTTTTCAAATGTATCAATTGAAACCCAAAGGTGAATATGAACCATACTATTTTAATATTACTAATTTAAGTTTTATTCTCCTTGTGATTTATTTCATGGGATGTATAAATGGTTTCTTTTAAAAGAAAAATTCTTTTCCCATCTTTCTTATTCCCTTATTTCCAAAGCATTATGATACTTTATTTATATTTTTTTTTCTACTAATTTTGGGTCTTACAAATCCTACCCCCCTTAAAAATAATCTCGTCCTCGAGATTAGTAAGAAAAGGGATGAGAAAGAATGGTTTGCAATTGAGATTTTAGGTTCAAAATTTAAGAGTCTTTTTTTTTGTCTTTAATACTGATTAGCATGTGATTAGAAAAGCATTAACATCTTTTATTTCTGGCCATCTAGTAGACAAGATTTGGTTAGAGCAAGGATAGGTTGAGGCAATAAAGGCAGGGCAAGAAAAGACTTCATCTTGAATGGTGGATCTTGATTCATTTGAAGTTCTGATTCTATTCATATCCTTCCTTGTCGATGTTGATCTTCTCTTCTCCGGTCTTGATGTCTTCAACCAGGTTAGGGGTAAGAGGTTAAGATAGATTTGTAGGCAGTGACTTGGTAGGTAGTGTAGCTGGTTTAGTAGGTAGTTATAAGTTGAATGAGATTAGTTAGAATCTGGTTCGGTTATTTTGCTTCTGATTGGTTTGGATAGGTTATGTAACCCACTATGTAGGTCAAGTTGTTGTGTAGGGCTTAGTTGCTCTAAGTCACCAATTTAGACTTAAGTGAATGTGGAGTATGGCCTTATCCATTGTACCAGCATTAAGTAACTTACTCTAGATTAGATCATAATAGATTAGATAAAATCTAGATTAGGATGGATATGACTAGTGTAAAATAGATAGGATCTAATAGATTTGGTTTAGATCATGGTGGTTACCCTAGGATGGGATATGTATGCTTATTAGGACAAGATGGATTCATAAGGATAAGGTAGAATCAGTTAGATCTATTAGGACGACATAAAATCTTTTCAAGATAAGATGAGTATCTTTTAAGATGAGATGGATCTATTAAGATAAGGGAGAATCTTTTAAGATAAGATGAATTGGTTAGAATGAGATCTTTTTAGGATAAGATAAATCTCTTAAGCTAGATATGTTCCAATGGGGACAATCTAGGTTGTCTAGTTATTTTATAATTATATTTTTATACCTATGTGTATATGCAGATGCAATTGTGGACATTACTCCACAACTCATCACACTCAATCAAAGATCCAAATCAAACAAGTATCATAAGAACAAACATTCAAGCATATAAATACTTAAAAAAATATTTTTTTGATTTTGTTCCTAAGAGTAGGTCTCCTACTCCTAAAAGTCACTTTAGATACAGGACTTCAAAGTGTGAAATCCACATTTGTCTTTAGAATGAAAAGGTAAGAATAATCAGAGTGAAGCGGAAATAGACGAGAAAAGATTAAGAAAAGTTTAGACAAGAATCAGAGTAGCAGAGGTAAGTAAGTGTTGGTTGTCCAGTTCTATCTAGGTTTCGTCCTACAGTCAACATTCCTCTGATACCACTTCTGTCACACCCGGATTTTAGGGGTCCAAAACTCGGGCGCGAACATAATCACCAGGTGTGCTGGGACCAAGTCTCACACATATGATGAATCATGGCACAGGATCGAATGTCACATCTTTATATATAACAGGAGTTCTATACAAAATAAATAATTACATTATAAGGAGACAACGGTCCAGCAACCCAAAGTTGACTGGGAGACGACGACCTAGACCACTCACGAACACATCGCAGCATCCTCCATGAGCATCATCCTGCGGTACCTGTTCTTGACCTGTGGGGTGGTGTGAGACAGCAAGAGTGAGCTCACATACGTTCATCGCTCAACAAGTTGTGGGGAATAATGTGCATGAACTCGCCAAAGGTGGGAGCTCACGTGAAGTGTAAGGCTTACCAAAGAAGATGGTTAGAGCTGAGCATTGCTTTTAAAGTTGGTCAAAATTTTATTAGCAGTTACTAAGTATAAGTAAATACCAGCCCAATTAAATAGTAGAACAAAAGTAACAACTTCACCTGCGATGCAATGCATATGACAAATTGAGTTTAAGTTCCATAATTTAATCATGTGAGGGTCCGAGCCGCTCATGACCGTGAGCACGGCTAGTATACCAGTTTTACACTCTGCAGAGGTTGCGCATCTTTACCCACAAGTCATGTTACCCATCTGCCAAGGGATCGCGACTTCCCATACACCTCTACCGAGGAGGCGAGGCAGGGTAACACTACGAGGCCTTTACAAAGTTCCACTAGCTTCAGAAAACCCGCTACAGTTTATAGGAAGCTCCAATGCAGGAATCCCTTGCAGGACCGCCATCGCAGCAAAATCCTCCCGAGGGCCTCCCTACACTGACCACTCCCCTACTGCCCTTGCCCCTTTCGGGTAAGGTAGTCTTCCACTAGCTTTCCTAATTAATCAGCCAAGGGGTCCCATTCCTCCCTTGTGGTAGCACTGTTTTCCCGGGTGGTCGCTCCATGTTCCAATTAACATAATGATCTTATCATGAACAGTAATAATAAACATATAATAAAAGTGTGATCATGAATAATGTACCTTCATACCCAAAACCACATAAAGCACTAGCAAGTACTACCCAAAAGGTTCAGTGGTAAACAAGGTATAAAGATAGACAAACTAGGGTAACCTATTGGGTCCCATCAAAATTAACCTATGCAGATCATTATGATTAATTAGAACATGAGTGGGTAAAAAGAAGTGATCAAGGGCACAACTTGCCTGGGACTTGAGATTCCAGGTACCAACTTGCTTTTCAGATGACACGTGACCTCGCTCTAGTCGTAGCAATACAAACAAACATTGTATAGGCAAAATTAACATTACACCAAACATAAGAACAAAATACACATTAATAATATACATATTAAAATAAGATCATAGGAACAGGAACCATTAATTTTGGAGTTATAGAATTCAAGTTATGAATTTCCTAAGGTTTAATGTGATTAAAATATGATTAAATGATAAATAAATTTTCTGACAGAGTTCATGTCAAAACAGAGACACAAAATGATGAAGAATATTATTACAAAATTTTAGAAACTGGAATGGTTCAATTTGGAGCTAAAATGAATTTTCTATGAATTATCTAAGTTCTAACAATTATTTTTATATTAAAAATCTATTTTCTATTTTATTTATTCAATTTAAACGATCACTGGACTGGGCCTCATTTACTGGGAAGCACAGGGTTCTCGGCGCAAGATTCCCGAGACACAGGGAATAGTGACTCAGGATGGCGGGTTGATTCATCAATAATACGAGGACTCTTTTGTAAGATGTGCTACGCGAAAGGGTACGGGGTGATATAGGCCGTCGGATTAGAAATCCAGGGCCCAGATCAGAACCCGACTTAAGTGAACCGGTACGCTCTGCTGACCCTACGATCCGAGATCTATGGTCCTTGTTTAATGAAGCCAAATCTCATCCTAGCCGAGGGATCGTAGATCTATGGTCACGATTCAATTGCACGAACGGGTGCGCGGCTGTCTGATCTCGACCGTTGCGCAGAAGATCAACGGCCACGAGCCCTTCTTCTCCCACGCGAACACCCGAGCACCCAGGAACACGCGCGCGGCGGCGACCCCGCCGGAGGGAACTCAATCCGGCGCCCCACCACCCCAAATTCAAATTAAACGGCGCTAGACGATGTCCGGGCCCTAACGAACAACAAGGAGTTGACGTACTAGTGATTGAAGCGATGACCGCGGCTGGCCACGGTGTCGCGCGGCCCACGGCGGAGAATCGAAGTGCGACGAGCGATTGCTCGAGTCTTGGCGGCGTTCGACCCAAATCGAGGGCACAGACGGCTTCCCCAGGTGAAGACGACACTCCACGACCCGATTTCGAGAGCCGAGACCCCCCAACGACGGCTATCCTCGGTGGCGGCTTCCAAAACTAGAGGGCGAGCTCGCGAGTCGTGTTCAAGCGCGAGGACAGGGCGAACGAAACCGGGATTCGGTGCGGGTTTATATGCTGGCTGAGCACGGACTCACGAGTTGAGGTCGGGAACGGCCTCCCCGATCATCGCGACGACTTGGGCGGCGCGAACGTGCCAACACCGGCGAGATCCGTTGAGAAGAACACGCTGACCACGCGGGACCACATGCCAGTGGAACGAGTGCGAGAGGGCGCGGGGAGGCGAGACCGGCCAGTGGGCCCCACATGTTAGTGATGGAGCGCGACTGACACAGGGGTCCACACGTAAGCCAGAGCAAAGCGAGAAGAACCGGGCTTGGGTCGTGCGGCTGACAAGGCGGTCCCGCCTGTCGGCGCCGGTTGGAGACTTGGGCCGCACGGGGAAGAACAGTAGATGGGCCGAAATCCAGGTTGGCAGCCCAGGTAAGGTCTTTAGTCTTTTTCTTTTTATTTTTCCTTTCTATTCTTTCACAAATTCAAATTTAAAATACCAATTCAATTCAAACTTGTAACTGGTTTATTTTGGTGCAATTAAAAGTATTTGGTTTGAGAATATTTGTTCAAATATATTACTCATGTTTTCATATTACTTCTCTTTTCTTCCCTTCCCATTTATTTTCTATTTTCTATTCCAAATTCAAATTTATACTTCTATTTGTTTCCAGATTTTTCAAATGTATCAATTGAAACCCAAAGGTGAATATGAACCATACTATTTTAATATTACTAATTTAAGTTTTATTCTCCTTGTGATTTATTTCATGGGATGTATAAATGGTTTCTTTTAAAAGAAAAATTCTTTTCCCATATTTCTTATTCCCTTATTTCCAAAGCATTATGATACTTTATTTATATTTTTTTTCTACTAATTTTGGGTCTTACAGGTGCGCTCGCGCGCACCCACCGGAACAAAGTGCAACCGGGAAAGGCTGGTCCCCTTGCAAAAAAGTGCGACGAAAGCCTCCAAGCGAGTGCTAACACTCCCTTCGAGGCTCGGGGGCTACTATCCGGGACCATAATTAGGGGTACCCTCAAGACGCCTAATTCTCAGCTGGTAACCCCCATCAGCATAAAGCTGCAGAGGCCTGATGGGTTTGATTAAGTCAGGGATCAGTCCATGCGAGCGACTCGATCACGCCACGCTCGAGCCTATCCTCGGGCAAGGGCAGCCAACCCTGAGGTGTTTCCGTCTCGTCCGAGGCCCCCTTTTTTACGGCAGACGCATCTCCGGCTCGCCCGAGGCCTTGCCTTCGTTAAGAAGCAACCCTGACTAAATCACCGCGCCGACCGACCAAGTCACTAGGGCATTTAACGCAAAGAGTGAGACTGACGGGCGGCCAGGCTTTGCCAAAGGCGCCATAGGAAGCTCCGCCCGACCCAGGGCTCGGACTCGGGCTAAGGCCCCGGAAGACGGCGAACTCCGCTCCGCCCGACCCAGGGCTCGGACTCGGGCTAAGGCCCCGGAAGACGGCGAACTCCGCTCCGCCCGACTCAGGGCTCGGACTCGGGCTAAGGCCCCGGAAGACGGCGAACTCCGCTCCGCCCGACCCAGGGCTCGGACTCAGGCTAAGGCCCCGGAAGACGGCGAACTCCGCTCCGCCCGACCCAGGGCTCGGACTCGGGCTAAGGCCCCGGAAGATGGAGAACTCCGCTCCGCCTGACCCAGGGCTCGGACTCGGGCTAAGGCCCCGGAAGACGGCGAACTCCGCTCCGCCCGACCCAGGGCTCGGACTCGGGCTAAGGCCCCGGAAGACGACGAACTCCGCTTCGCCCGACCCAGGGCTCGGACTCCGCCCTGGCCTCTGCCGAACGACCTCCGCCTCGCCCGACCCGGGAGCTCGGGCTTGGCCTCGGCCATGGAAGACAGACTCGACCTCGGCCTCGGAGGAGCCTCCACGTCGCCCGACCTAGGGCACAAGTCCGCCACGTCAACAGGAAGCGCCATCATCACCCTGCCCCGAGCCGACTTGGGTCGCAGAGAACAAGACCGACGTCCCATCTGGCTAGCTCTGCCAGATAGGCAATGATGGCGCCTCGCTAGACCCATGACGACGGCGGCTCTCGGCTCCCTTACGGAAGCAGGGAGACGTCAGCAAGAGCCCAACTGTTCCAACAGCTGTCCCTCCACTAGGCTCCGTTACTCCTCCGACAGCCACGACACCACACCAGCTGGGTGCCAAGTTCTCTCCGGCTGCCACATTGGCATGTACCCAGGGCGCTAGCTCTCCCCCGCTAGACACGTAGCACTCTGCTGCATCCCCATTGTACACCTGGATCCTCTCCTTGCGCCTATAAAAGGAAGGACCAGGGCCTTCTTAGAAAAGGTTGGCCTCGCGGGAACGAGGGCAGGGGCAGGCGCTCTCTTGGGGCCGCTCGCTCCCCTCACCCGCGCGGACGCTTGTAATCCCCTACTGCAAGCGCACCCGACCTGGGCGCGGGACGAACACGAAGGCCGCGGGATCTCCGCCTCCCTCACGACCCGGCTCCGGCCACCTCGCTCTCCCCCCTTCGTGCTCGCCCACGCGCTCGACCCATCTGGGCTGGGGCACGCGGCACACTCACTCGTCGGCTCGGGGACCCCCCCCCGGTCTCGAAACGCCGACACTACTCTTGATGCAGTTTAAAATTCCCTTATCGTTAATTCTAAAAGTGCATAATAATATTTCTGTTGATATTCATCACATACATATGCACTAACATGGATATGATTTTTAAACTATAAAAGGTACAATTAGTGATCCATACTCTCTAAATTTTGGAAACCCATATTTTGATATCTTAGAAATCTACTTCAATCGATATCCATATGCTTCACATTGAATTGGATCACTAAGTTGTAAATTCCATGCATAACTTGTCTTTATGATATGAATGCTTGTGCGACTAACCTTGATAAGCTAGGTGCACCCAAAGTCAAGGTAGGTTCATCATCATGAAGGCAACACAATGATGTATCAAAAAAAAAGGGAGAAAAGGCTCCTATTCTTAACTTTAGCTTTTATATGTGTGATTAAATATTGACTTGAAGCCATGTAAGATGGTTGTCAAGTATATGTGGGTACTCAAGGCTCTTACTACTAATCTCAAAGGACCCAATTCAAATTGTGTACCAAGATATGCAGCTTAAACTTGTTTTGCAGGATCACTCCTTCAATGGATCAAGTTGGGTGCTCGATAATGAATATATAAATCATATTTCGAGATAGTAGCAAGGGTGATAACAACTGAATCTCAAGTGCATATTATTTTCAAATCCTATCTCTTTTTTGACTTGTGTAGCCACTAAGGGAAAAGAAGCACTTGAGGATATACATCAGTTATTGATTATGAAATAAAGGTCTAATTGTAAGATGAATGAATATTATCATATGGTCAACAATCCAAAATTATGTGACGTATTCTCTATCTAGTTAATTTGGATTTGATTCTTCTATATTAGACACTTACCATAATATGGATTAAGTCAGCCCTTTAAACTTCATTGAACAACCATGCATATTATCCATGTCATTCAAAATATATTGTGCATGAGGGCTCAAGGGAAATTTAGTCCATATTATGAGGTTTCTCTATTTTAGCAACTCGCTTGCCTTCCACATATACAGGATTGCTAAATAAGAAACTAGTGCTTGTGCTACTAATGCCATCTCTTGTATTGAGTTTGTCCATAGAAAATCTATGTTAAGAGATGGTGCTTGTTTTAAATTGGATAAATCACAAGCTTAAGGATACTATTCAACTAAAGTAAGACGAAGTTGATAAAAGGCCAAGGTATGAAAATTTCCTCTCCTTCAGTTGTTTTAGTATTCTACCCTTAGTAGGATGTACCATAGTATAGGTTAAATTCCTTGCAATGTAAAATGTTCAATAGTGCATAGAACTTTGACATTAACTATATGTGTGCACTAATTTAAAGGAATTTAGTCTATCCTTTTCGGTTTCAATAATGATGATTCATTTGCCATCCATATATCAGGATCATCATTTGTGAAAACCTCCCTTGTGTTTCTAATGCTCTCTTTTCTAAGTGTTTCAATAAGGTCCTTCCAAGTGCTTTCAAGATGGATTCAAAATCTACGGATATAAGAGTCTTGGTTGTTTCAATCATTGAGTTTCAATTGATCTCATATCAAGTATGATCGAATCAAGAAAAGATGAAAGGAGTTCAAGATCACTTGGTTGGATGAAATCATAAAGAGAAAAGAAATCACAATGAATCAAGAAGGAAGTTGAACTATCCTGAAAACCAAATAATGAAGAAGTAGTGACATAATCATATAATATCCTTCATTATGAGGTTTAAGGTTCATATTAGCATGCTTTACCCTTCAGGATTTCAATTGATATACTTTCAGTTCTTAAACTTTCAATTGGTTTAATTTTCATCATCTATGTAAAGCATGTTATGTTAAACCAAGATATAGTGCAAACATCTCCTTTAACCTCGTATTGTTGATGTGCATAAGTGTACTTTGTGTACTCTTGCATGCACAAATTGAGGGAGAGTTTAGCCTATATCTTGTGAGACTAATGAATTCTTTCAAGTTCATGTTGTGTAGTCTCACACCTTGGAGAACATCAAATGAGGATGAATGGTTCCATAGAAATGAAGAATTTCTCTTAATTGTTTGAAGAGGATAAGTTTCTTTTTGAAATGTCAAGCCCATCAAAAGCTAAGATGGAAATTCATGATTATAATGGAGACCATGTGGCGTAGAACAAAGGTGTGTCACTCCATGAACTATTGTATTACAATTGTGTATCTAGGCTCTTACATGCTAGTGTGTGCATGTATATGCAATATCTTAAGTCACGCCATAAGGTTTCACTTGTGGTGATGATTAAAGAATCTCTAGATATTTGATTAATACCTCTTGTGGTGATGTCATAAGTTTGTCTTAAGTCATCTTAGTGAGGTATGAGTCAAACATGCTAACTTCGTAAGAATCTTGGCTTAAAATATTGCATATCATGTCTATTAGTATACCTTTTGATTATGAGTAATTCCTTAAGTTGGTGCAATTTCATATTTTCATACTTTATTTGTACCAAGGTTCAAATTGTAGAACTTAATCCCCGGGCCTCACAAGTCCAAGTGCATAAGCTAAACAAGTACTCATCACTTGTATGCATACATTTAGGGGGAGAATGGTCTATAATTTGAATCTTTGAGACTAACTTCATTTTCAAGTCTACTATGTGTGTAGTCTCAAATTAGAAAGGAATCTTCAAGCAAAGACAATCGCTTCCACTGCAAAATTTGATGGGTATCAAAGATTCTTTGCTCCAATAAATGTATCTTCTATACATTTCATAAGAGAATGAGTTTCTCTTGTATATGCTACTCCAACGTCATCTAAAATTGGTAAATATGTATCACATCCTTTTGGATTGCAAATGTCTGAAGTAGCATAGCTTATAAATTCTCTTGTCTAGAACTTAATTGACTAAATAGTGCACATGTTTCTTATGTTGCATGATTATGTTCAATTGATACTCCTTTTATGCCAATGGTACTTTAAATTGCAAATAAGTACTTTCAACGGATATCAATTGAACTCATATATATGTGTGCACTAAAACTTGAGGAGAACTTAGTGTAATATGCTATTAGTGATCTGCTTATCTATCAAATTGTATCAATTGGTGTTTTTCAATTGATATTTTTCATACATGATCACTAGTTGCATAATCCATACTTGTGCAATTTTCATGTTGCCTCTTGTTGTGATAAGAAAATGCTAGGTGACATCTAGACTCTAGATATCAAGTTTCACCTTCGATTTAGTATGACAATCTTCATTTGATATCTTGGACTTATGTCACAACTATACCAACAAGAGCGTGCAAATGAATTCTAAATCCAACACAAGTTTGGAACACCCCCTTGAAAAGGTAAAACACAAAGGTACATCACTTCATGTCACTTCTACATTACTTTTTGTCATCTAAGGATCCTTTTCATGATAGTGTGTTCACATCTTGCTTAAATCATAATTTCTACCCTTTATATTCTTTGTATCCTTTTTGGAGATTTATGACAAAGGGGGAGAAATTTTGCATTAAAGCTTATCTTTAATTTTGAAAAGGGGAGAAATAATTAACAAAAAGGGGGAATCATAAGAAAAACATAAGATGTAGAGAGTTGATAAGTGCATTCTATGTCATGAGCATCATGTTTATTTTATGACACACTGCACCCTATGAATAGTATGATATAAGTTATCTCCATACTTTGACCCAAATATGTGGTTTTCGCATTTGAGTACAAAATTGCTATTTTCTGAAATGCACATGTTTAGGGGGAGGAAACTATATCATAGGATTCAAAATCTTATTTATCAAATCTTATGTAAGCTTTAAATGTGTTGTCATCAATCACCAAAAAGGGGGAGATTGAAAGTGCATTCATCCCTTTTGTGAGTTTTGGTGATTTGGATAACAACACATTTAAAGGTCTAACGAGTTTGCTAAGTGTTGAACAGGAAATTCAGTATGATGAACATACTTGAATAGTGTATAATGATCAGTGAACAAAGGTTCAACACAAGGTTAAATAACCAATGAGACAATGCAAATGGATATAATATGGTCTCTATATTGGTTTGAATATATGGACAAGTCCTGAGAAATCACTATGCATAAATATGATCATAATAGAGGTTGAAGTGATTAAGAGGATTGGTCAAGCCAAAGTGAATAAGATATGAGGAATCGTGAATTGGCTTGACCATATTACTATTAGTCCATATATGAATATATGAGAATCAAACTAGAGCTTGATTGATCTTAGCAGTTATATCTAGATGACATTCAAGCAAGATTCACAATATTGAAGAAATGATTCTCTCAATGGATGCTCAATAGGATGTGACTCAAGAATGGCTTGATAGGGTGAAGATAGCAAGGAAAGGGCTTCGAGGAACTAAGCGAAGGTGAAGGCCAAGCGACGGCTTGTAGACCGAGGTACCATGGCTAAGGTGAAGAAGAGAGTACTTGCACTAAGTCGATGAACTAATCAGCTATGAAGAGTTACAACATGTTGATGCATCAGTAAGGTGACTTGAAGCCATGATTTGAACTCATATAAGGTGATATGGTACAAGTCACAGGGTTTGATTTGAGTTTGCTTCAAAAGGTGAGACAAAGATGTTTGTGATCCTTATGAAGCAATGCCATGGAGAAATCACACATGAGACACCAGTGACTCAAGGAGTTTTCTTAATTAATTTTATTTAACTTGAGTATAGGAATCGTCGTACTATAAAGGGGGATCCAAAAAGAAGGTTGGTGTTTGCCAAAGCTCAAACCTCTCTATTCAAAAGCTATTTTTGAAAAGAAAAAATCTCTTTAAAATTCTTTGGTTGACCATGGTTAGGTTTGAGAAACCTAGAGTGTTCTTGCTGAAAAGCAGCTGAACTTCTTCAACTGCAGCTGAGCTTTCCAGCTGAACTTAACTTCAGCTGAGTTGAGCTTCTTCAGCTGCAGCTGAGCTTTTCAGCTGAGCTGAACTTCAGCTGAGTTGAGCTTTCTCAACTTCAGCTGAACTCAACTTCAGCTGTGAACCTCTTTGACCATACACCAGCTGAACTTGCCTCCGGGCAGTTGAGCTGGGGTTTTCTCTCCTAAACTCTCTGGTCAAGACCGGTTGAACTAGTCCTGAGGGGCAGTTCAGCTGGTCTCTGACCTCTCTGACCTCTGACCAACAGTCTGCAAGTCAGACTGGCAAACAGGTCGCCAGAGGTGTCAGGGGCGGTTCAACCGCCCTGGGGGGCGGTTCAACCGGTCTGGTCAACCCTGACCAGTCTGCAGGTCAGTCTGCGCGTCAGTCTGCCAGTCAGACTGGCAGACAGGCTGCCAGGCCTGCCAAGGGCGGTTCAACCGGTCTCAGGCAGAAAAATCTGCCCAACGGCTAGTTTTGAGCTCCACCTATATATACTACCTCCTACCTCTCTCCCCACAGCAGTGAGCACGATTTGAACTCCATTTCCAACTTGAGAAACACCTCCCACTCTCTCTCACACATCTCTTGCCTCTCCCATTTCAAATCTTTGGAGAGAAATCTTTGAGTGAGCTTGAGAGCTGCGGTTTTGTGCTTCATCTCTAAATCTCTCTTGCTCTTCTTCTTCATTCGAGCTTTGGTACTACATCGAGTTCTTTGTGGATTCATTACTCTTGGAGCTTCTAGCTCCTAGACGACTAGGTGTCTCTTGTGAGTCTCCAAATCTTGTGGAAGACCACAAGAAAGTTTGTATTACCCGCTCGTTTGAGCAAAGATTATTGTGTGGGCTTGACCTTTGTGGTCGGCAAAGGGAGGATTAGGGTTGAAAGAGACCCGGCTCTTTGTGGGCGCCTCAACGAGGAAGTAGGGCACCTTGGTGGTGTGACCGAACCTCGGGATAAATCTTGTGTCTCTTGTGTTCTTGTTTATTGTGCTTACTTGTGTTCTTTGTTCGCTCATCCTTCCATGGAAGATTTGTTCATATCTTTTTGGTGTGTGGATTTTGAGAAGTGCCCTTCTCAGATCTACTACTTTGAACCCTGTGGATCTTTTAGAACATCTCATTTCCAAAGTTAACTGGGTGAATTTCGAGATCAATTCAGTTTTACCCAGTTTGCTTCTAGTTTTTGTAGAAAAAGTTTTAACTTGCCTATTCACCCCCCCTATAGGCAACTTTCAGCTGCCCAACATCACCGACTCGGATGTCATCGGCGCGTTCCTCGCTGGCACCACCTGCCGCGACCTGGTGAGCAAGTTAGGCCGCAAGACCCCCACCAGGGCGACCGAGCTGATGGACATCGCCACCAAGTTCGCCCCCGGCCAGGAGGCGGTCGAGGCTATCTTCCGAAAGGACAAGCAGCCCCAGGGCCGCCCATCGGAAGATACTCCCGAGATGTCAACTCAGCGCGGCGCCAAGAAGAAGGGCAAGAAGAAGTCGCAAGCGAAACGCGACGCCGCCGACGCGGACCTTGTCGCCGCCGCCGAGTACAAGAACCCTCGGAAGCCCCCCGGAGGTGCCAACCTCTTCGACAAGATGCTCAAGGAGCCGTGCCCCTATCACCAGGGACCCGTCAGGCACACCCTTGAGGAGTGCGTCATGCTTCGGCGCCACTTTCATAGGGTCGGGCCACCCGCAGAGGGTGGCAAGGCCCGCGACGACGACAAGAAGGAAGATCACCAGGCAGGAGAGTTCCCCGAGATCCGCGACTGCTTCATGATCTATGGTGGGCAAGCGGCGAACGCCTCGGCTCGGCACCGCAAGCAAGAGCGCCGGGAGGTCTGCTCGGTCAAGGTGGCGGCGCCAGTCTATCTAGACTGGTCCGACAAGCCCATCACCTTCGACCGAGATGATCACCCCGACCATGTGCCGAGCCCGGGGAAATACCCGCTCGTCATCGATCCCGTCATCGGCGATGTCAGGCACACCAAGGTCCTCATGGACGGAGGCAGCAGCCTCAACATCATCTACGCTGAGACCCTCGGGCTTCTGCGTATCGATCTGTCCTCTGTCCGGGCAAGCGCTGCGCCCTTCCATGGGATCATTCCCGGGAAGCGCGTCCAACCCCTCGGATAGCTCGACCTTCCCGTCTGCTTCGGAACACCCTCCAACTTCCGAAGGGAGACCCTGACGTTCGAGGTGGTCGGATTCCGAGGAACCTACCACGCGGTACTGGGGAGGCCATGCTACGCGAAGTTCATGGTCGTCCCCAACTACACCTACCTGAAGCTCAAGATGCCGGGCCCCAACGGGGTCATCACCGTCGGCCCTACGTACAAACACGTGTTCGAATGCGACGTGGAGTGCGTGGAGTACGCCGAGGCCCTCGCCGAGTCCGAGGCCCTCATCACCGACCTGGAGAGCCTCTCTAAGGAGGTGCCAGACATGAAGCGTCATGCCGGCAACTTTGAGCCAGCGGAGATGGTTAAGTCTGTCCCCCTCGACCCCAGCGGCGACACCTCCAAGCAGATCCGGATCGGCTCCGGGTTCGATCCCAAATAGGAAGCAGTGCTCGTCGACTTTCTCCACGCGAACGCCGATGTCTTTGCGTGGAGTCCCTTGGACATGCCTGGCATACCGAGGGATGTCGCCGAGCACTCGCTGGACATCCGAGCCGGAGCCCGACCCGTCAAGCAGCCGCTGCGCCGATTCGACGAGGAGAAGCGCAGAGCCATAGGCGAGGAGATCCACAAGCTAATGGCGGCAGGGTTCATCAAAGAGGTATTCCATCCCGAGTGGCTTGCCAACCCTGTGCTTGTGAGAAAGAAAGGGGGGAAATGGCGGATGTGTGTAGACTACACTGGTCTCAACAAAGCATGTCCGAAGGTTCCCTACCCTCTGCCTCGCATCGACCAAATCGTGGATTCCACTGCTGGGTGCGAAACCCTGTCTTTCCTCGATGCCTACTCGGGGTATCATCAAATCAGGATGAAAAAGTCCGACCAGCTCGCGACTTCTTTCATCACACCCTTCGGCATGTACTGCTATGTCACCATGCCGTTCGGCTTGAGGAATGCGGGCGCGACGTACCAGCGGTGCATGAACCATGTGTTCGGTGAACACATTGGCCGCACGGTCGAGGCCTACGTCGATGACATCGTAGTCAAGACGAGGAAAGCCTCCGACCTCCTTTCCAACCTTGAAGCGACATTCCGATGTCTCAAGGCGAAAAGCGTCAAGCTCAATCCCGAAAAGTGTGTTTTCGGAGTACCCCGAGGCATGCTCTTGGGGTTCATCGTCTCCGAGCGGGGCATCGAAGCCAACCCGGAGAAGATCGCAGCTATCACCAGCATGGGGCCCATCAAGGACTTGAAAGGCGTACAGAGGGTCATGGGATGCCTCGCGGCTCTGAGCCGCTTCATCTCACGCCTCAGCGAAAGAGGTCTACCTCTGTACCGCCTCTTAAGGAAGGCCGAGTGCTTCACTTGGACCCCTGAGGCCGAGGAAGCCCTCGGGAACCTGAAGGCGCTCCTCACAAAGGCGCCCATCTTGGTGCCCCCAGCTGCCGGAGAAGCCCTCCTGGTCTACGTCGCCGCGACCACTCAGGTGGTTAGCGCCGCGATTGTGGTCGAGAGGCAAGAAGAGGGGCATGCGTTGCCCGTTCAGAGGCCAGTCTACTTCATCAGCGAGGTACTGTCCGAAACCAAGATTCGCTACCCGCAAGTTCAGAAGCTGTTGTACGTGGTGATCCTGACGCGGCGGAAGCTGTGACACTACTTCGAGTCTCATCCGGTAACTATGGTGTCATCCTTCCCCCTGGGGGAGATCATCCAGTGCCGAGAGGCCTCGGGTAGGATTGCAAAGTGGGCGGTGGAAATCATGGGCGAGACGATCTCGTTCGCTCCTCAGAAGGCCATCAAGTCCTAGGTCTTGGCGGACTTCGTAGCTGAATGGGTCGACACTCAGCTACCGACGGCTCCGATCCAACCGGAGCTCTGGACCATGTTCTTTGACTGGTCGCTGATGAAGACAGGAGCCGGTGCAGGCCTACTCTTTGTCTCGCCCCTCGGGAAGCACCTACGCTACGTGCTACGCCTCCATTTCCTGGCATCCAACAATGTGGCTGAGTACGAAGCTCTAGTCAACGGGTTGCGGATCGCCATCGAGCTAGGGGTCCGACGCCTCGACGCTCGCGGTGACTCGCAGCTCGTCATCGACCAAGTCATGAAGAACTCCCACTGCCGCGACCCGAAGATGGAGGCCTACTGCGATGAAGTTCGGCGCCTGGAAGACAAGTTCTATGGGCTCGAGCTCAACCACATCGCTCGGCACTACAACGAGACTGCGGACGAACTGGCTAAAATAGCCTCGGGGCGAACGACGGTTCCCCCGGACGTCTTCTCCCGGGATCTGCATCAACCCTCCGTCAAGATCGACGACACGCCCGAGCCCGAGGCAACCTTGGCCCAGCCCGAGGGACCCTCGGATCAGCCCGAGGCACCCTCGGATCATCCCGAGGCACCCTCGGCCCGGTCCGAGGCATCCTCGACTCAACCCGAGGTGCCCTCGGCCCCCGAGGGCGAGGCGCTGCACGTCGAGGGGGAGCAAAGCAGGGTCACGCCTGATCAGAACTAGCGGACCCCGTACCTGCAATATCTCCACCGAGGAGAACTACCCTCCGACCGAGCCGAAGCTCGGTGGGTGGCGCGACGCGCCAAGTCGTTCGTCTTGCTGGGTGATGAGAAGGAGCTCTACCACCGCAGCCCCTCCGGCATTCTCCAGCGATGCATCTCCATCGCTGAAGGTCAGGAACTCCTGCGAGAGATACACTCGGGGGCTTGCGGCCATCACGTAGCGCCTCGAGCCCATGTTGGGAATGCTTTCCGGCAAGGCTTCTACTGGCCGACGGCGGTGGCCGATGCCACTAGAATTGTCCGCACCTGCGAAGGGTGCCAGTTCTACGCAAGGCAGACCCACCTGCCCGCTCAGGCTCTGCAGACGATACCCATCACCTGGCCTTTTGCTGTGTGGGGTCTGGACCTCGTCGGCCCCTTGCAAAAGGCACCCGGGGGCTACACGCACCTGCTGGTCGCCATCGACAAATTCTCCAAGTGGATCGAGGTCCGACCCCTGAACAGCATCAGGTCCGAGCAGGCGGTGGCATTCTTCACCAACATCATCCATCGCTTCGGGGTCCCGAACTCCATCATCACCGACAACGGCACCCAGTTCACCAGCAGAAAGTTCCTGGACTTCTGCGAGGATCATCACATCCGGGTGGACTGGGCCGCCGTGGCTCACCCCATGTCAAATGGGCAAGTAGAGCGTGCCAACGGCATGATTCTACAAGGGCTCAAGCCCCGGATCTACAACGACCTCAACAAGTTCAGCAAGCGATGGATGAAGGAACTCCCCTCGGTGGTCTGGAGTCTGAGGACAACGCCAAGCCGAGCCACGGGCTTCACGCCGTTCTTCCTAGTCTACGGGGCCGAGGCCGTCTTGCCCACAGACCTGGAATACGGCTCCCCGAGGGCGAGGGCCTACACCGACCAAAGCAACCAAACTAGCCGAGAAGACTCGCTGGACCAGCTGGAGGAGGCTCGGGACAGGGCCTTACTACACTCGGCGCGGTACCAGTAGTCCCTGCGACGCTACCACGCCCGAGGGGTCCGGTCCCGAGACCTCCAGGTGGGCGACCTGGTGCTTCGGCTGCGACAGGACGCCCGAGGGCGGCACAAGCTCACGCCCCCCTGGGAGGGGCCGTTCGTCATCGCCAAAGTTCTGAAGCCCGGAACATACAAGCTGGCCAATAGTCAAGGCGAGATCTACGGCAACGCTTGGAACATCCAACAGCTATGTCGCTTCTACCCTTAAGATGTTTTCAAGTTGTTCATATATTTCGTGCCCAGCAAAAGTTTAGTCGTCAAGGAAGGGTCGGCCTCGCCTCGGCAAAGCCCGACCCTCCCTCGGGGGCTAAAAGGGGGGGGAACCCCCTCTGCGTCAAAATTTTCCTCGAAAAAAGATCTTTTCTGCCAGAAGGTCTTTCGGGCTGTTTGACTACTTCGAAAGTGGATCCTGAAAACGACGGAGTACACATAAGCAGCCAAGGCTGACCGAGCCGAGGGACTCCTACGCCTCCGGGATACGGATACCTCACTCATCACCTTCTGCGATAAGTAACTCACGTTCGGATAAGTGATCCCACGGACCGAACAGGTCTTCACGTTCGGAAGCTCTTCTGCCGAAGCGATTTCTCGAGCCTTCTCGACTGCGTCGGGAACAGAGCCCCATGGACGGGTAAGAGTGCGCGTAAGCGGCAAGGCTAACCGAGCCGAGGGACTCCTACGCCTCCGGGATACGGATACCTCACTCGTCACCTTCCGCGAGAAGCAACTCTTGCTCGCACAAACATTTCTGTTACCAACAAAAGGGTCCAGATACTCGAAACAAGAGGAAAGGAGACACGGCTTTACAACACGGCGAGGGTGTGTTTTGGCCTCGGCGGCCGCAGGAAACACACGCTACAAGACAATCCGATCCTGCAGGCTCGGATCTTGACGGCTGAAGGGAGCAGCAGCACCCTCGACATCGACGACACCTTCGGCGAAGTCCGACCTAGCCTCGGACGACAACACGGTCCGAAGATCTCCACTCTGAAGGACGACGTCACCGCCAAGCCCGGGCCATCGCTACCAGGGTCTTCTCGGGAATCCGGCCCGAGCAGGCGGCTTGGCCGGTCACACCGGGGCCTCGGCCAGCTGTCCTCCAAGGACGTCAGCCCGACCCGAGGCCTCGGCTGGTCAATTCCGGCGTCGGTCCCGCTAACGGACGACCCGGCCAGGCTCCGGCCAACCAGGTTTTTCTTTTCGAGCCAACTCTGCCTCTGTTCATGTTGACGCCGCTACCCCTGGCCTCGGCTCGTCGAAAAGCGGCCGAGGGGTTCCTTTAATTAAGCTAGAGAAGCCTCGGACAATAGGGCTGACCGAGCCAAGGGACTCCTACGCCTCCGGTGAAGCGGTTCAGACAACCAACAGGTGAGTCTTAGTGCTCAAAAATAAGGGAAAAACACGGCTCCATGCCGAAAATACATACATGTTCAGGCCCCGACAGCCACAATGAACAAAAATACTGGCATCCAAGGTGCCATTACAAACGGAACTCCGGTTCCACCTCCGCAGGTACGAACAACCCCACTCGACGGGGGAGAGGCCTGCGGAGCAACAGAAGACCGACGAACGGCTTGTCGTCGCCCGCCCCAGCAGCGGCGACGACGACGACTTCTGCTCCGGGGGTCCGAACAGCAGCAGTGATGACCTCAGGGCGGATGCTGCTGTCAGGAGGCCCCGCCACGTGCCCAAACTCGAGAGGCAAGGACGGGCAGAAGGTCGTAGAGTTGGAGGTCGGTCCGCGGGTGGCACCGGCAAACTCGTCGGCGGCGGAACCTCTTCCAGCTACCGTGGCGGGAGGCGGCACCGGGAGCGGCTCCGAAGCCGCTCGGCTCAGAGAGCCAGGCACGGTGCAGCTGTCAGCGCCACGGACGACTCCCGCCCTTCCCCCCGATCACTGAGGGAAGGAGCGGACCATCGCCCACGCAGGGGCCGACCCAAACTCGGCACACTCCCCTCCCCAGCACTAGTGATGAAAATCCTTGAGGCTGAGGGAGGGGCAGAGGCCGCGGCCCGGCTCGCTTTCCCCCACCATCAAACTGGAGGTCACCATCTCGGGTGACCGCCAGTGGAGGGGTGCAGCCGGGCTACGTGATGAAAATCCTTGAAGCCGAACGATGGCTGAAAGGTGCTAACTCCCACGGAGTTGTGTTCCCCCAACGACGAGCCGGAAAGACGGCGGATCTCCCCCATCCGGGGGCTTGGAAGGTGGAAAGACACGATGCATAAGGGAGCGCGAAGACATGGTCTCCTTCCAAGGGGGTCACCCTCCTTTTAAAGGCGGATCTCCCCACTTGCGTCCCCAGCCGTCACGGGCTGAGTCTTCTCCAACACACTCCAAGGTCCTCCCCTACGGCGCGGGGGCTGGGTCCCACACGTCATGCAAGCCGACTCAGAGCAAAAGAAGCCAAACCGCCACGCGCGGTGCGTACAACCGCCCAGCGGTTACAAGCGACCCTCCACTTTTGCCCAGACCAGCGGGCGAAAGGGCGGGCAGCCGTGCAGACGGCATGCAACCGCGCCAAGTGGGCGCACTTCTCCGACTCCCAACACGCCCGGCACGGAGGCCCAGGCCCACGCGTCATGCAACCGGTGCGCCGGTTGCTACGTGTGAGTAACTGCATCGCCACCTGCGCCACCACCGCGCCTCCTCGACTACGGAACCAATACCGCGATTCGAGGCCACCCAGCGGCTCCAGCCTGGCGCGACGGTCAATACGGCCGAAGACGGGCCGGCAGTAATGGCGGTGGCAGGCGGGCAGGTGCAGCGGTCACGTCGTCAGCCAAGCTTACGTCCCATCCGGGGGCAGCGAGAGAACCCTCTCTCACGGCGTGAAGGCAACGCGCCCGTGACCCGTTCCTCGAACGGCTCACGCACGCGCAACGGCAACCCTGCGAACCACTTGCCCCGTCGCATTAACTCCGCGGCGGGACAGGCAGCGCCTCTGGCAGGAGAAGCGGGCGACGCTTCGCCTTCACCGTAATGACCGCGTCAAAAAAGGTACGCCGCATCGTTTGATTTCGTATCCTTTTCCATTTTTCCTCTTTCTCTCTCTTGCAACAGGGACCGGGAAAGGGGGATACCCCGAAAAGGATCCTTCCCCGAGAAGGAACCAGGCTCCGAGCCCCCCTACTGATCAGAGGTTCGAAGGCTAGCCCCCCGGAAGGGTTCAACAGCCGCCTTAGATCGCGTGGGCCCTACACCCACTACTGGTCAGAGGTTCGAAGGCCGGCCCCTCGAAAGGGTTCCACGGCCGCCTCAGGCTACTCGGGCTCCGTGCCCATTACTGATCAGGGGTTCGAAGGCTGGCCCCCGAAGGGTTCACAGCCGCCTCAGACGCCGAGCGAGGGATGACCATGGGTACGTTCGATACATAACCGAGGCTCGGGCTGCGCTCCCGAGGTACCCTAGGACATTTCTGAGACCAGCGGGAACGATCTTGTAACAGAATCCCATCAGAGGGAGGCATCGAGCCCTCGAACCCCGTCACCAGGGGACCGGGTCTGGCAGATCACCCGCAGGTACTTTTGGGCGTGCCTCTGGGCCCCTAGCCGACCCCTAACGAACGGGGCACGGACGTCCACTCGGATTACCCGCTTGCAGCTCATCAGAGACACCATGTTCGGCGCCCATCGAGGGCAACATGGCGCTTTCCCTCCTACCTCCTTGCAGAAAGGCGACGCAGGGGCGTATGTAAAAAAGCCGAGTCTACCCCTCACCGCCCTCTCGCTCTGTGCAGAGGCTCGAGGGCCGCTCTCGCAAACCCGACTCCGGCCAAACCGTTGACAGCGTCAACATACCAGCCCGAGAACTTGGGACCCGACCGTACACCTGGGCTACGGCCAGCTCGCATGAGGGAACGACCAGACCAGCCGAAGCACTACGTGAGGCAGTAAGACCTCGAAGGAGTGAAACCACTCCTCCGAGGCCTCGGGGGCTACACCCGGCGGGTGCGCTCGCGCGCACCCACCGGAACAAAAGCGCAACCGAGAAAGGCTGGTCCCCTTGCAAAAAAAGTGCGACGAAAGCCTCCAAGCGAGTGCAAACACTCCCTTCGAGGCTCGGGGGCTACTGTCGGGGACCATAATTAGGGGTACCCTCAAGGCTCCTAATTCTCAGCTGGTAACCCCCATCAGCACGAAGCTGCAAAGGCCTGATGGGTGCGATTAAGTCAGGGATCAGTCCATTCAAGGGACTCGATCACGCCTCACCCGAGCCTAGCCTCGGACAAGGGCAGCCGACCCCGGAGGATTTCCGTCTCACCCGAGGCCCCCCTTCAGCGGCGAACATGTTTCCGGCTTGCCCGAGGCCCTGCCTTCGCCAAGAAGCAACCCTGACCAAATCGTCGCACCGACCGACCAAATTGCAGGGGCATTTAATGCGAAGGTGGCCTGACACCTTTATCCTGACGCACGCCCCCCAGCCGGTAGAGCCGAAGTGACCGCCGTCACTTCGCCGCTCCACTGGCCGGCCTGACAGAAGGACAGCGCCGCCTGCGCCACTCTGACTGCGTTGCCACTTGACAGAGTGAAACTGACAGGCAGTCAGGCCCGGCCAAAGGCACCATAGGAAGCTCCGCTCCGCCCGACCCAGGGCTCGGACTCGGGCTAAGTCCCGGAAGACGGCGAACTCCGCCCGACCTAGGGCTCGGACTCGGGCTAAGTCCCGGAAGACGGCGACCTCCGCCCGACCCAGGGCTCGGACTCGAGCTAAGTCCCGGAAGACGGCGAACTCCGCCCGACCCAGGGCTCGGACTCGGGCTAAGTCCCGGAAGACGGCGAACTCCGCCCGACCCAGGGCTCGGACTCGGGCTAAGTCCCGGAAGACGGCGAACTCCGCCCGACCCAGGGCTCGGACTCGGGCTAAGTCCCAGAAGACGGTGAACTCTGCCCGACCCAGGGCTCGGACTCGGGCTAAGTCCCGGAAGACGGCGAACTCCGCCCGACCCAGGGCTCGGACTCGGGCCAAGTCCCAGAAGACGACGATCTCCGCCTCGCCCGACCTAGGGCTCGAACTTGGGCTCGGCCCCAGAAGACGACAATCTCCGCCTCGCCCGACCCAGGGCTCGGACTTGGGCTCGGCCCCAGAAGACGACGAACTCCGCTTCACCCGACCCCAGGGCTCGGACTCCGCCCCGGCACCAGCCGGCGATCTCTGCCTCGCCCGAACCTGGGGCTCGGACCCGACCTCGGCCATGGAAGACGGACTCGACCTCGGCTTCGGAGGAGCTTCCACATCGCCCAACCTAGGACGTAGACCAGCCACGTCAACAGGAGGCGCCATCATCACCCTACCCCGAGCTGACTCGGGCCGCAGGGAACAAGACCGGCGTCCCATCTGGCTCGCCTCGCCAGATAGGCAATGATGGCGCCCTGCATACTCTGTGACGACGACGGCTCTCAGCCCCTTACGGAAGCAAGAGGACGTCAGCAAGGATTCAACTGCTCCGACAGCTGTCCCTCCGCCAGGCTCCATCTGCTCCTCCGACGGCCACGACATCACACCAGCTAGGTGCCAAAATCTCTCCGGCTGCCACAACGGCATGTACTCAGGGCGCTAGCTCTCCTCCGCTAGACACGTAGCACTCTACTACACCCCCCCATTGTACACCTGGATCCTCTCCTTGCGCCTATAAAAGGGAGGACCAGGGCCCTCTTAGAGAAGGTTGGCCGCGCGGGGACGAGGACGAGACACGCGCTCGCTTGGAGCCGCTCGCTCCCTCTCCCGCGTGGACGCTTGTAACCCCCTATTGCAAGCGCACCCGACCTGGGCACGGGACGAACACGAAGGCCGCGGGATTCCCACCTCTCTCACGCCGGTCTCCGGCCGCCTCGCTCTCCCCCTTCGCGCTCGCCCTCGCGCTCGACCCATCTGGGCTGGGGCACGCGGCGACATTCACTCGTCGGCTCAGGGACCCCCCAGTCTCGGAACGCCGACAGTAATTGAAACATTAGTTTAACAATCTAAACGAGACTGGTCAGGTGGATTAATCTTCATCTAATTGAATATAAATATAAAAATCAAGAGCTAAATCAAATACTATTTTAAAACGGATATAGTATTCAATAAGTAATTGAAACATTAATTTAATAATTTAAACGAGACTGATCGATACAGTATCGCTCTTTGTGTATTTATGTCTAGAATATATATGTTTAACAGGAAAAAGTGATAGCGTCCAGTGACTAGAGCGCCTCTGTTTTTGGGTCCCGATACGGTCGCACCCTCCACACCCCCTCAGGTACGGCCCTGGAAGAAACCTCGTGCTTTATTTAAGAAAATGTCCTGAGAAAGTAGAAGTAACGAGATGATAAATGGAGAGCTGAAAAGTGAAGGAAAACGGCGTGTTTTGTTTGGTGTGATTCTGAACCCTGTTCCTTTCCCAAACTACTTCCAAGAGGGAAACCCTTTTAACTTCAAACATAAAAATAATAATATTTGTGTTATATAATTAGTATCATTGAATGGACTATTGATTCCGTTTTTACAATAGCTCTATTTAGAGATATAAATATTATTGATATTTTTTTATAAATTTAATCAAACTTAAAAGGTTTGGCCAGTATAGCGATACTTATTAGTTATTACTAGACTAGGTATATGCCCGTGCGTTGCAACGGAGGGCACTTGTGCACGCACATGTCATTATTCAGTGATGCTATCAAGCATCAACATAACAATCATAATAAATATTGAAGTCTACCATTTCGAACAACCAAAATTTGGCTCAATGTCACTATTAATCGAAATAGGCAACTCCTAAGTTAATAATACAAGATCGAAACGAATAATATATTCCTATTAAAAATATTTATTATTTAGAAAAGAGATTCCTATTGAAGGAGATTATCCTTTAGACCATCTCCAGCAGCTTACCTATACTCATACCCATATTCAAACTACACTCTATAAACAATGCAATCTACAATATAAAACGATGCAAAACTGTGTTTTTAGTGATCATATCGGTGCAATGTACAGTAGTTCACCCATATGGTCACAAAACGCCTTTTGCACTGTAGATTGTATTGTTTGTATAGTTTGAATATGGGTAAGCTGCTGGAGTTGGTCTTATTATCTAGTATTATACAACATTCATAGCACACATGATATATAAATACGGACATAGCGAAACATACTCCCAGTACCAATTATACAACGAGACACCACAATACATCTCGTACACATCACAAATGTCAATGGTCGTCCAGCTTAGAATTAATCAGTCCAAAGAAAAGCGCCGAAGAAAAGCGCCGACACCGACTCCTCCGCACGCGTGTCACGGCCTACACCATAATCTCCAGCCTCCATCAATATAGCTCCTAGTCTGGCATGAGTAGGTCGACGGACACGAGGCTGATATCGGCATCGTAACTAAACTCCACTTCCACCGAGTCTAGCAGGCACCTTGCCACATCAAGAGCATCATAGTCATGCATAAGCTTCACGTAAGCCTTCTTCTTTCCATCAGGCCTAGACAGACACTGTTAAGAATTAACTCACAGTTGCACAACATAATAGATTATGCACAAGAAAATAACACTGGACCAAATGCTAACCTGATCAGGGTGTTGACCTTCTTGGCCTGAATGTCATACATCTTCTTGACAGCAGCCTTGATCTTCTTCTTGTCTGCCTTGAGGTCGACAATGAAGGCCAGAGTGTTGTTATCTTCAATCTTCTTCATCGCTGATTCTGTGGTGAGGGGATACTTGAGAATTTGGTACTGATCAAGCTTGTTCCTTCAGGTAGTGCTGATTCTTGGGTACTTGGGGTCCCTAGCCTTCTTCAGGGTCTTGGGGTGGTGAAATGTCACGGACGTACGAATCTTCTTGGTCTTCTTCTTTCCTACCCCAGACTTCACAGCCTTGGCAACCTTCAAGGCCTGGGTCTTGGCATCACCCTTCTTGGCAGGAGCAGCTAATCAAACCACAGTTAGATAAAACAGTCAGGTCATGAATACAGCACAGTAAGCCTATCGAATGGAAATAGTTTGTGGATTTGGGCATGGTGATTGTGCACTAAAATAGACAAGCTTTGTGCATAGTAAACAATATACTACAATATGTATGGATAACATTGCATTACATATCCTATCTGTATTTAGGAGACAATGTAGTAATTATAGTTTGCTAATTATATACCCACCCTTCAGATAATTCTTGGCAGAGCAGATAATTATAGCTTTGTGCATAGATAAAATAGTTAGGTCATGAATACAGTACACTATTACAGTAAGCCTATCGAATAGTAGTTTATGAATTTGTGCATGGTGATTGTGCACTAAAATAGACAGACTTTGTGCATAGCAATCAATGTATTACAATATGCATTGATAACATTGCATTGCACATCCTATCTGTATTTAAGAGACAATGTAGTAGTTTGCTAATTATATACCCCCTCCCTTCAGATAATTCACATGTTCTGGTCAAGGCACGAGTAAACAAACAAATAGAGATGATTCACAATATAAAAACACACAAATATTTAATTCTTCATAAGGAAAACATTATAGCATAAATCTGGTATATGATTTGCATGCACCGGCTCCAAAAACTCAACCCTTCTCCCATTCACTCGCTGCTACTGCTAGTACCTGACGAGAGGGACTGAATCGAAAGGAATTCCAGTTGTAGAGGAAACCACTCACTGCTACTGCTAGTACCTGACGAGAGGGAGAGAGGGGCGGCGGCTCAGTTGTAGTAGAGCTCGAGGCCCATGTCGTGGTGGATCTCGTAGTCCTTGAGGGTGATGTGGTCCTTGTAGATGTTGTACCAAATAATGTTATTAGAACAACATTAAGCTAAGGAGACAAGAACACAATTAGATGAGTTTTGAATCACGTTTATAATGTTTTCAATTAGATATCCCGAAGAATGAAGCTAGAAATACCTGCTTCGGCTTGAGGTCTTGTTCCTACCAGCTCCTCCATAAAATGGGTACTGAAGTCCTCCATATATATTACAGAAGTTATATATAACAGACAAGAGAATCCAATTTAAGTATTTATATTTTATATTATGCTCATGATAAAAAAAATATGTTATCCACCACTCATTTCATTACTAAGTATCTGATGTTTTAAAAAGCTTAGTATTATCTACTACTTACTATGGTGCAAACGCCGATAGCATAGTGGTTGAGCACGCTATTGTGGAGCTCCCCATCGCCTGAGAAGCATCCACCTTTGACTCTGTCTTAATAAAGCAAAAACAAGTGTTCAAAGCAGTTGAGCCCAGTGGCATCAAAGTCAACCAAAACTATATGTAGTATTGATAAAGAAGAGATTTAGCTAACTGCTTTGTTTGACACCCACTCCTAGTACCGTGTGAGGTGAATAAGTTAAATGGTAACATCCTACATTTGAACAAGTTGACTAACTACCTCACAACATATAATGTATGAGTCACATAAGCTAGCATTAAGACCCGGAAGTACCTTGACAAGATTATCATGTTTCACTTGTTTTTAAAAAAAGAAGTAGGGTGTTATTTTGCTCCAGTTTGGTTCAAAAGGGAAAATAATATTAGGCTATAAAAAGGTGGCCACAACATCAACCGACTAAGATAGTTAAAATTGTTAAATCATCTTTAGTACCTAGTCTTTATGTCCCAGAGTATAAAGCAGTTATTGTGCTTTGTACCTTGGTGATAAATGTCAAGGGCTGATCAACCTGTGACAATGTAGATAAATGTCAAGGACTGCTTGGGCCTAACTAAACCAAGACAGTATCCAGAGACTGTAATGGCTACTCGAAGAAGCACTTATAAATTGACAACACAACTACACACATAAATATTTATAAGATTCAATCCACTACCATGTAGAGTAGCTCGAATTACCAATACTCTCACATCTATGCAACCACATACAACAAATTAGGCGAGTAGTATTATTCCTCTTTCACAATTCAATCCTAGCACAGAAGAGGAGCTTCGACTGTACCACAAGTTTGGAGCGTTCTAAATTCAGATCCAACCATTCGCCTGAAAACACCTATAGTAATTAAACAAAAAATGATCACACCCGGTATTGAAAATTTCTAAGGTTTTGCCACTCCTGTTTCTTAGAATCTAAAAAAATCTCTCCCCACCTACCTATACGAACATGTTTAGGGTTTTAAGCTAAAAAACTGTGCACCTGAGAAATGGTTTTCAACATTCATCTATTATTACCATTCTAGATAAACTGCTTGCGTACATAAAGTCTACACATTAACCCCATTATTTAGTATGCATGACACTAAAAACTCGTCACTCGTCAGAATAGGAAATTCACCTGAAGTGGAGGACCAGCAGTACGTGACCTGTGCAAAATACAAATAATAAAGATAATTTAGAGCACGTAAAGACACCAATAGTTGATCTAGGAAAATAGTTTGTTTAATTTATTTACAAGCCAAAATGAAGCACATCAAAGAGCAAAAGACCATTTCATCAACATATCATTAAGGTATTCCATTTTCCATCAAAATATGTGCTATGCCTTGAAAATAGACTGAAGCGAAACATGAGTCAAAATCTTTAAATAATCAGTACCAACAAGATGATAACCAGCTACGAGAGATGAGGTGTGGAATGAAAAAAGGAGCAGCAGTATGGTTAATACAAATGGCGACAAAACAACCTTGATATTTATTGTCAATGGTGATCCAACACACATAGCAGTGACAAACACCGACATTGAAGAGAGAAATGGTTGAACAGCTGCACAAAGCCTTGGAAGGAATCTGTATAATATAAAGAAGCATGAATTTAGACCTTTAAAACAGAATGACCAAAGTGGGAGACAAAGATCAGTAGTAATTATAGTTTGCTAATTATATACCCACCCTTCAGATAATTCTTGGCAGAGCAGATAATTATAGCTTTGTGCATAGATAAAATAGTCAGGTCATGAATACAGTACACTATTACAGTAAGCCTATCAAATAGTAGTTTATGAATTTGTGCATGGTGATTGTGCACTAAAATAGACAGACTTTGTGCATAGCAATCAATGTATTACAATATGCATTGATAACATTGCATTGCACATCCTATCTGTATTTAAGAGACAATGCAGTAGTTTGCTAATATATCCTAGGTGGGTGCCCGTGCGTTACAACGGAAACATATAATACAACGATAACTTATGTGTACTTCAACTTAACATTGAGCATTGATGTCACTAAATAAATAACACCATGTTAATCAAGTTAGCCACATGCAACGTCTCACTTACTATCTACAAAAAGAAAAATAAAATGACATTTTGCCTTTTTCAACGGTAGAGCAGAGGTGATTTGAAGAAAACACGGAGTTACGCATTCTGTAAAGGACATCAACTTGTAATCGCTCCATTCTACAGGTTGGTCGTATTTTCCTTTTATGTCTCCAGTACTGTCTTCATAGCTTCCTGAGATGTTACTGTATCTTGCAATAACAATGACCCCTAAAATTTGTTTATTTGCTTTTATCTAAAAGAAATTAGGTTAAAGCAAAACAATCTGCAAGTGAAAAGTAGCAGAAGATCCTTGGACAGCAGGTCGAAAAGCAAAGTTGGCGTAGAGATTGCTGATATCACCATATATAGGCCAAAAAGAAATTGCATGCAGTTTGAGTTGAAAACTGTGGATATAGAACAGCTAGCTATCAGCGGAGAAATTTATATTTTGCCTCTGTTATGATCTTGGCAGACCTTTCTTTGGTATGCTTTAACTCATTCAAAGTACAGGTATGGTCAGAAATAAAAATAGACATATGACTATGTTCCGCAAATGTATGAATAAAGTCAAATCTTGGCTTAATCATGTTTTTGCCTAATCCCAAGGGTCCAGGCTTTTATTTTTGTTAGGTTCAGTTGCTTTTCATCTAGTTTCAGCTCATGAATTTCCTATTTTGGCATATCAATAGCTCAAGGAATAATAAAGTGCACACAATAGTAGTCTGTGCATGGAACATTCGGTTGCTACCTTACTATTGCTGTTCTTCCTAAAGTCCTTTGACACATAAGTGTTGGCTTGTTAATGGTCTCTACAATTGCTCCCTTTGATTAATGCAACTTATGAGATTAAGGTTTTCTACTTCTTGTGCATCAAATTGAATCGTCCTTTAGCTTATATTAACTGCTCCTACATTTTGAGATATCATGAGCATGAGCGAAAGTAATTGGTTCTATGTCTATTTTATAAATCATATCACCAACCAATACAATCATTACTCTATAATATTACTGTAAACACATGTTCTTTTTTGTTTGATTGTATTCGATGCCTAAATAATCAAGACACAACAATGTCACAGACTCACAGTAATTACAAGCAGCTATAATGAAGTGTATGCTGGGGGCAATGAACTACGACAATGCTCACCTGCTCACTCATAAATCTTCATGCTTCTTATTTTTAAAAAATTGGAGAAATGTTTTCTTTCATAAGCTCTTACCATTTGGGCACCCTGACACATTTGGTGAATCTACGTGCAACAGGGACATGGATGCCACTAAACAGATGATGTTGGCACTCCTTGAAGTGGTGGGAGTAACACTAGTGGCTCTAGGACTAGCCTATTTAGAATACCTATTTTAGGTTGTTTGCACAGTGCAACTATTGGTCATAATTTAAATTGCATTCATGAGATCTTGTATTTTTTGTGTGGATACTTTGAGATTTAGACCTCAAATTTTCTTACTTCATCCTCTTATGAGCTACTTTCAGAGCTGCTGTTATCAAGCTTAACATGTTTTGAACCATTACCAACTGCTATGACAGGCTTCTTTGAAAGGACAGTGGTCTTTTTTTATAGGTTTGTTAGCTTCCTCGACGACATCTACTAAACGACATATGCACTCATCATAATTGACATCTTGATCACGGTTCAATATCGATTTATTTTTACCTAGGCCATCAATTTTGTCTTGAGTGATAATGACCTGCTCTATTAAGATTATGACCGGTTGTCATATCCAGAAAATTGCAGTTGGAATTTTGCATCTATTCCCAATATCATGGTGTGTGTTCATCAAGAAAATTGGTCATAATATGGTTGTGAATTATAAACATCAGTAAAAATCCATGAGCATAATGAAATTAGCAGCCAAACAGAGGATAAGAGAGAATAAGGCTGACCACACCACAATGGAATCATCTCTGGTGGATAGACAAATTCAGGAGTGAAGCTTGTGACCTCTTCACCGCCGAGCGCGAGCGTCACCGGCCTGCTCTCGCCGTTGAACTGGTCCACCGTGTTGAGTTGCGGCAGAGAGGGAAACCACGGTGAGCTAGACTGAGACCACCGGATTACCTGGACTCGATCTGACTCAAAGTCTGGAGCTGTGCAGCACGCGTCTCCAGTGCACGCGTCGAACAGCAACGCTATGGCGTCTGGGAACTCCACCACGCACCTGTGCATGAAGTAGTCGTTCGCGCGGCGGCACACGTAGTTGAATTGCACCAGGTCGCCCTCCCGCACCTCGGCCCCCTCCCCCTCGATGACATCTTCAGAGTTCAGATCAAGAAGCGAGCGCAATTCTTCCATGAGCCATCAGAATTCAGAAACATAGCTCAAAACCACGAGAAACATGTATGTATGCGACCACTACCTTTGAGTATGACTCCACTCCCCAGCTTCCGGTACCTAAAAGCTTGAAGAAACAGAAGCAGCAGGTTAGGTGGTTGCGTGGCCACCGGAGAAATCTGTATGTCTGCGATGACGACTCGTGCCACGGCGTTACCTGGTGATGTCAGGTTGCTCTGCTCGCGCTGGCGTGGGCGTGGAGAGGGCCATGGCGCCGACAACCGCCATGTCTGAGACCGCCCTCCGCCTGGAGAGCGCGCAGGTCGCCTTCAGATACAGAGCCCTGCTGCGGCTCGCCGGCCCGACGACCGCAGGTACAGGGAGTAGCCTTGAGGTCGGAGACACCCATGGCGAGGAGGAGCTTGTCCGGTCGTGTGGCGGAACCACCCGAATTATTCCAGCTTAAGTGCCTTAGTCACGCCTCAGGGGCCGTAACACACTTAAATCGGAATAACCCGTCAGTCCCTCAGATCTAGTCTGATGGAGCCACTTAACTAGGATCAAATTCCACAATCTCACACGAAGGTGAGTCACAGAAGCAATACAATAAAACAGGAATCCACAAATTAAGTACTGAGTTATTACATAAGTCGGAGTTTTTTTAGTAGCAAATAAGAGTTCACAAAATAAAGTGCAGCGGATAATCGATGTCGTCGGTATCGAGGAAATGGGCAAGGCCTAGCCCACTACTCCTCGTGCTCCTCTCCTGCCGGAGCAACATCCCACTCGACCGTCCAACCCGGTGGTAGGGTGGTAGGCCAAGTCACACCATCAACCATTTCCTGAATGGTACCTGCAAAAATTATGCCACAAGCAAGGCTGAGTATACTAATACTCAGCTAGACTTACCCGGTGTGAGGAATCTACTCCTCTACCTCTAGACTATGCAGCTGTTTGGCTGAGGGGTTTGGTTTGCCAAAAGCACTAGCTGTTTCTAAAAGCAAATTTTAGCTTTCCAGTTTCTATCGTCATTAACTTAGCTAGATTGCTCCTTCTAAGCATACATGGTAACAATCAATTAATTCAATCAACAAGTTATCTCATGTAACCACATTTCACTTTTTACTCGATGCAGTACAAGGAATCAAGCAGTCTCATTAGCTGCGAGAAGCAGACTGTTGGGGGCTTGTTCTCAAAATGCTATGAGTTAAGAACAAGGCAACACAGAAAATGTTAAGTGTTAAAGTCCTTCGTCCTCTACCACATTATATCCTTTTGGGATATAAAGGATTTCGGACGAAGGTTACGAAGAGCGTACCTTCGTAAACGTAATAACGAGGAACGAAGCATTCATGTAAATCATGAGGTATGAAATAAACATTTAAATGTTATCATAGAATCATTTTCATTTTTACTAACATGAATGAATATGAATGATTTCAAATTACAAATGTACCTTCGGTCCTGAGGAAGGCGAGAATACTAGTGTGATGCGAAGGCAAATGACAGGTTCGCGTGAACAGTACAGAGGTATTGTTCATCTATTTATAGGCACAGGTCGCAGCCTGTGACAAATTACAATTATGCCCCTTACAAAAGTTTACAACATTGACTCAGACCTCTATGGATAAAAAGGTCATTCTATCTCTATGTCGGTTTGTAACGCCGAAGCTCCATGAAAAGGAACCTTCGGCCATCTCTTGGAGACGACTTCAGCCGAAGCTGCTTCTTCGTGTAAGACCTTCGGCGCACCGAAGCACGGCCCCAACAGTAGCCCCTTTCGCGGTGCTAGATCGTTTTTCGTAACGAGCTTGACCCGTGAAAAAAGCCTCTTCAGCTTCGGGAAGCCGAAGGTCCAAAAAACACCTTCCCTGAGCTCGTTGCGGAGAAACGATCCGGCTTCCGAGCGCGTGCCAGGCCCACCTTGCAGAGTTACTGTTTGATCTTTTGCGGTCCACTGCACAGCGAGTACGAGTGACTGCCTGCTTGGTGTAAAAAATCCTGCCGCTTCGCCTTCTTACCTGCAGCACTATATAAACAGACGGGTAGGTGTGAAGTTACCACAGCATTCATTGCTATTTGCACTGTTTTGCTGCCAAAATTTTTAACTATAGCCGAAGCTTGATTCTCAGAATCGAACGAAGGTCCATCTCGACGTCTGCTTCGTCAGAAAGAAGAGCTTCGGGAGAAAAGAAAAAAGAAAAAAGTTTCTGACTTCCCCAAACTCAGAATCAAATGGTGAGAGTGCGATCTACTGCCAAAGTTGTACGTGAGGGAGACGAAGCCGAAGGTTCGAACACTGTGCCCATCTCCGAAGTGATGCAGCGTTCCGGTCTAGTGACTGCGGAAGAAATGCCTGCTGCTGAAGCAAACCCGACAACTGCCGAAGGAGAAGAAGAAAACATTGAAGGGACTGATCCCGAAGATGACTACCGTATTGCCATGCCCAGCAAGCCCAGTCACCTGGATTTTGGGAAATCAACTGTTTCAAAGGCTGATCTTTCGAAGATGGTGAAAGCAGGTTATTTCAATGAAGACCAGAGGAAGCTACTTCGCTTCGGGGGAGAAGAAACCACCCCGAAGCCAGGGAAGGACGAGATTGTTATCTTCAAGAGCTTTTTAAAGGCTGGGCTTAGATTCCCTCTTCACGAGATTATTGCGGAGATACTGAAAAGGTTTGGCATCTACCTTCACCAGTTAACTCCCAATGCTATCGTTAGACTTAGCGTTTATATTTGGGCCCTCCGAAGCCAAGCAGTGGAGCCATTTGCCGACAGTTTCTGTCGAGTTCATGAGTTGCATTATCAAACCAAGGCCAGAAAAGATGGGCTACATGATAACTTCGGTTGTTACAATTTTGCCTACCGGAAAACGGCAAAGTTTCCTGTAATTAGTTACCGAAGCAAATGGCCGGCAGGCTGGAAATCGGAATGGTTCTATGTCAAAGTTGATGACAACAAGGAGAAGCTTGTGCAAAATCCAATCGAGCTGATCTTCGGAGAAACCCGACCCCGCTGCAACATGACGCCAGAGGGTGAAACACAGCAGGCAATGGATGAATTCGGAATTATTGCAGAGCATATCGGTACCAGGGATCTGGTCCAAGAATTCTTGGCATTCAGAGTCTTCCCTACTCTGAAAGAATGGGAAATGCCAAAGTTAATGGGGGAGAAGAAGGAGGGGGATCTTGTCCGGCTTCCCTATCACTTCAAATTCAAGAAATACTTTAAGAAGCCCTGCCAAGAGTGGCTGGACACAATCGAGGTGATGTGCAATGAAATCCTGGGGAATTATTCCAAAAAAGAGGATCAACTAATGACAGCGGCCTTCGGCGCCCGACCGAAGCGAAGGCTGAACCGAGTGCTTGATGCCCTGGGCTTCGAGTACCCTGACTATGAACAGTTGAACAAGGGTGCCGAGGGCCACAAAAGAAAAAGAGTGGCCGAAACTCTGAAAAAGGATGAAGAAAGACCAGCAAAAGAGAAGAAAATTCCCAAGAAAAGAAAAATATCAACTCCGAAACGAAAATTATCCGAAGAAGAGGGGACCCCCACGCCACCTTCTACCAGCGACGTGGAGGAGATTTTAAAGGTAATGACTGAACCCATGCCCACGAAGCTAAGTCCATTAAGGCTCCAACTGACGAAGCTTTTTCGAAAGGTGGACGAGCCGGATCAAACGAAGATAAGCAAACCCAAGCGGCAAAGAATTATTGCGGTAACTGAAGTTATCGATAAGACGCCGCCTAGGGCGTCAATTCAGAAAACACCAGCTGTCGAGGGCACCACAAACGTCGAAGTCGCACCTTCGGAGGTCGCGGCTACCGAAGCCGCTACAGCCGAAGATGTAAACTTAGAAACTACCATTGAAGACATTGACAAAATCTTGCAAGACATGGCTGCAGAAGAAGCTGGCACTGCTGCTGAAAAAACCATGGCCACAGTGCCTGGGAAGGGGAAAGAAATAGCCGAGGACACTTCGGACGACGAAGCCTACACATTCCAAAATTTAATTGGGCAAAAACTGTCGAAGGCCGAAATGGAAGAACTTAAGGACTATGCCAAATCTTGCGGCTACAAGCCAGGAGCTCTCCTATTTGGAGGTGTGGACGATGAAAAATTAGGCTGCATTCGAGACCAAACTGGAGCTAAGGTAATCGGTACTCTATCAAAGAGTATCGGTTTTCCGAAGCTAGAGACAGACATCAGCCGCTACCGACGACAACATATCGTCGGCAGCTTATTTTACTCCAACTTCAAGGTAAACAACCTTTTCTCTGGTTTTTATTGCTGTTAATAATGAAAATGTTACTAACGTAAGTTGTTTCTGTGCAGAGCATGCTACTGAGCAAAGCTCTGAAGATGCAGCAAGATTTGGAGGACAAAAAACACGAAGCTATAATTGAAAACTTAGAAAGCAAGATAAAAGAACAATCAGCTATCATTGAGAAGAAAGACTTCGAGCTCCAATCAACCGAAGGCTTGCTGGCAGAGACTGAGGCTAAGATATCAGAATTGAATTCGAAGCTCATCGGTCAATCGAAACAATTTGAACAAGAGAAGCTAGAGCTAACTTCGAAACTTGAAGCCGAAGTCCGGGCCAGCTCAGACTTGAAGAAATCATTAACAAGCCTTCAAGACAAATGCTTGAAATTTAGCAATAATTGTATTGAACGATTAAGAAAGATATTTTACTCTGTTGGAGCTAGCAGCGGGAAGTTTAACTCTTCAACAGAAAATTTACCACAAGCGTTCGATCATATTGAAGCTGAGATCGAAGAACTTGACGAAGTTATAGCCGGGCACGGTGACTTCTGTGCCTGGGTAGCTTCTCGGGGTACCGCTGCAGCATTCCTGAAGGCCGGCTGCGAGCATGGAAAAATCGTCAACAGGCCCAACTTCACCTTGTCTCCATCAATCCTGGACGATATACCTGACCTCGCCCGAAGCATCTCAAATAGATTTATAAAAATGATATGGACAAAAGGCGGGCGGGAGAAGGCCGGAGACGAAGCTCGAAGTCATCTTGAACCAGTAAGAAATGATACTTCGTACTTACCTTCTCCTTTGCACTTGATTTTTACTCACGATACCTTGATTTATGTAGGATGACGAACGTGAAGATGATGCTTAAGATATGTCGCCGAAGCTGTCGCCGAAGCTGAAGCTTAATGAAGATCAGTAGAAGTATACTATAGGAAAAAACTCAGGATACTTTTGTAACAACTTTTGTAAATACAATTAAACTGTTCTCAAGGAACTTTGTACATACCTTGTAATATATTCTTACCCTTCTACTGAAGCGCTTTGATGTGGACGAAATCAGTATTTTGAGCCGAAAGCGAAAAAACACCTTCCCTTCTTTTCGTACACAACGAAGCATAAGAGACCAAATCTTTTTGCCGAGCAACGAAGCATAAAAGACCACTTCTTCTTTTTTCCGAGCAACGAAGCATAAAAGACCACTTCTTCTTTTTGCCGAGCAACGAAGCTTTTCTTTTTTGTACACAACAAAGCACAAGAGGCCAAATCTTCTTTTCACCGAAACTTTTCTTTTTTGTACTCAACAAAGCATAACGAATCATAAAAAACCACTTCTCCTTTTTGCCGAAGCTTTTCTTTTTTGTAACGAATCATAAAAATTCACTTCGTCTTTTTGCCGAAGCAACCACTTTGGTGCATAAATGCTATGAATGAATGCTTATGCATGCAAATGCCATGATGTAATGTAATGTGCGAATGAATGTCCAAAACATATATCCGAAGCCACACTCTCAGCCATTATTTCTTTGGAACCAACCACACATCAGCTCTGCATTCCCTTAGGAACGACTTTGGAGCTTCTTCGCCTTTTACTTAGGCAGTATAAGCTCTGCATTCCCTTAGGAACGTCTTTGGAGCTTCTTCGCCTTTTACTTAGGCGGTATCAGCGTTGACTTTTCGCTGTAAGCTCTGCATCCCCTTAGGGACGTCTTTGGAGCTTCTTCGCCTTTTACTTTCGGCGAAATCAGAGCTCTGCATCCCCTTAGGGACGTCTTCGGAGCTTCTTCTCTTTTTTTTCAGTTTCGGCACTCGATGGTGCGTTCAGCTTTTACATTTACATTCTTTGGGGGATTTTGCTCTTATAAAACTAAAAAGGAAATTACAGATGATGGCCCCATTAAAAACCTTTCTCCCCCTTTAGAAAGGAAAAGGGTGCCATGAAAAAGAAAAAGAAAAACATAAAAAGTTACATCAAGTTATACATAATATCTCCGAAGTTCATCTGAATTCCAAGACCTTGGAATTTCGTTGCCATCCATGTCCTTCAATCTGTAGGAACCAGGCCTTGACGAAGATGCTACTAAGAAAGGCCCTTCCCATTTCAATTGTAACTTGCCGACTGTATCTGGGTTGGCCACTCTCCGAAGCACCAAGTGTCCCGGCTCAATATTTTTTAGCCGGACCTTTCTATCTCGCCATCTAACTGTTTCAGCCTGGTATTTATTGATGTTTTCCACGGCTTGAAGTCTGATTCCTTCTAAAGCATCTTTTTCCACAAGGCAAGCATCTTCGGGACCTGACTCTGCCGAAGCTACTACCCTTATTGACCCAGCTTTAGCTTCTTCCGGAGTTATTGCTTCGTCACCGAATAATAATTTGAATGGGGTAAAGCCTGTAGACCTTGATGTTGTTGTATTGTGGCTCCACACCACTTTGGTCAACTGATCTGGCCACTTTCCCCTTGGTTGATTAAAGATTAGCTTCATTATTCCTGTCATTATGATGCCATTGGCCCTTTCAACAAGCCCATTCGACTCCGGATGCCTGATTGATGCAAAATGGATCTTCGTTCCAATTTGATCACAGAAATTTCTGAAAGCTTCGGAGTCGAACTGCGTTCCGTTATCTACAGTGATGGCCTTCGGTACCCCAAAGCGACAGACAATATTCTGCCAGAAAAACTTTTGGACAGTGGCCGAAGTTATTGTGGCTAATGGCTTCGCCTCAATCCACTTGGAAAAATACTCCACAGCTACTATAACATATCTTAGATTTCCTTGGGCCGGTGGTAATGGACCCAACAAGTCAAGGCCCCACCTTTGCAATGGCCAGATGGGTTGTATCAGCTGTGTCAAAGACGAAGGTTGCTTTTGATCTCTTGCACATTTCTGACAACCTTCGCACTTTTGAACTAACTCCGCTGCATCCGAAGCTGCCTTCGGCCAATAAAATCCTTGGCGGAACACTTTTCCAAGTAATGGCCTGGATCCGATGTGGGATCCACACAGGCCTGCATGTATCTCTTTCATTAACTCTATACCTTCGGTTCTAGACAAGCACTTGAGCAGCGGGGCACAAACTCCATGCTTGTATAACTCCCCCTCTATCATGACATACGGACGAGCTCTTGCCTCTATCCTTTTATTATAAGCTTCGTCATCTGATAGGAAGTTGCCCTGAAGGTAAGAGATTATTTCAGTTCTCCAATCTTCACTGTAAACAGGAGAAATATTGAGGACTGCTCTTTCAAGGAGACCCACTGAAGGTGCCTTTATTATTTCGAAGAAGACATCCGAAGGTAATGGCAGCCCCTGTGCTGCAGACTTGGCTAGTAAATCAGCGTGCTCGTTTTGTCCTCGAGGGATATTCTTGACAGAAAATCCTTCGAAGGAGGCCTCGATCCTTCGGACCGTGTCTAGGTATTTTTCAAGCTTCGGGTCTTTAGCCTTGCAACTTTTGTCAATATGACCCGAAACAACCTGGGAATCAGTTTTAAGAATCGCCCTTCTGATTCCCATTGCCTTTAGTTTCCGAAGACCCAGGAGCAGGGCTTCGTACTCAGTTATATTATTTGTGCAGCTGAAGTCAAGTCTTGCTGCATAGCAAGTTTTAACCTTGGATGGTGAAACCAACACAGCAGCTGCACCTGCTCCGAAGGTTCCCCAAGAGCCATCACAAAACACTGTCCATACTTCGGCATCTTTATTTGCTTCTTCGTCCTGAGCCCCTGGCGTCCAGTCAGCAATGAAATCTGCCAATGCTTGAGACTGGATTGAGGATCTATGCACATAATCAATGTAAAATTCATTGAGCTCCGCAGCCCATTTTCCAATACGCCCAGTAGCTTCTCTATTTCTCATGATATCCTTCAACGGCTGCGAAGAAGGAACAATAATGTTGTATGCCTGAAAATAATGCTGAAGCTTCCTGGATGCCATTAAAACGGCATACAATACCTTCTCCAGCTCTGTATAATTCTTCTTTGAGACACTAAGGACCTCAGATACAAAATATACTGGGACCTGCTTCTTGACTTGTCCATCAAACTTCTCCTGGACAAGTGCCGCACTTACTGCTGAGTGCGAAGCTGCCACATATAACAACAGAGGAGCCCCTGGCGTTGGTGGAGTTAATGTTGTTAGATCTATTAAGTATTGCTTCAGCTCTTCGAAGGCTTTTTGTTGAGTTGGGCCCCATTGAAAGACTTCAGCTGACTTCAGCACCTCGAAGAATGGTAAATTTCTTTCTGCTGATCTGGATATAAATCTGTTGAGAGATGCAAGCCTTCCTGTCAACCTTTGAGCCCCCTTTCTTGTGGTTGGTGGTTCCATTCGAAGTATAGCTTCGATTTTATTTGGATTAGCTTCGATTCCCTTTGTTGAAACCAAGCATCCAAGAAATTTGCCCTTCTTCACTCCGAAGACACATTTTTCTGGGTTCAGCTTCAGACCAGCTTGTCTGAAGCTGGCGAAGGTCTCCTGCAGATCAGCAATATGATTTTCCTGCTTCGTGCTTTTTACAATAATGTCATCGACATAAGTCAACACATTTCTGCCTATCTGAGACTGGAGAACCTTCGCTGTCATTCGGCTGAAACTTCCTCCGGCATTTTTGAGCCCCTCAGGCATCCGAAGATAGCAATATGTACCACTTGGGGTTATGAAGCTAGTTTTTGGCTCATCTTCCTTCTTCATCCAAATTTGATGATAGCCTGAGTAGCAGTCTAGGAGACTCATGAGCTCTGAAGAAGCTGGTGCATCGACTAAAGAGTCTATCCTTGGCAGCGGGAATTCATCCTTCGGACAAGCCTTGTTGAGATCTGTGAAATCAATACACATTCTCCACTTGCCATTGGCCTTCTTCACCATAACAGTGTTGGCTAGCCACTCTGGATACTTCACTTCTCTGATAACTCCTGCACTGAGTCTTTTTACTTCATTGCGAGCCCCTTCGGCCTTGTCATCAGACATTTTCCGAAGCCTCTGCTTTCGGGGTCTGAAGGATGGGTCAACATTGAGCGAATGTTCAATAACATCCCGATTTACTCCACAGAGATCATTAGCTGACCATGCAAAAACATCTTTGTTGTTGAATAAAAACCTTATCAAGGTTTTCTCCTGGTCTTCAGATAATTGCGAGCCCAACAACACCTTTTGCTCTGCTATGTCTTCACACAATAACATGGGCTTCGGCTGATCCGCTGAAGCTGCCTTTTCCCTCCTGAATTTGTACTGTTCACAAGCTTCAGCTCCATCTATGTTATGGATTGCCTTGGAGTCAGTCCAGCTTCCTTCGGCCCTTCTAGCAGCTTCCTGGCTTCCATGAATAGCAATAGGCCCTTGGTCCGAAGGTATCTTCATACAGAGATAAGCTGGGTGAAGAATTGCTTCGAAGGCATTAAGAGTACCACGGCCAATGATAGCATTGTAAGGATACTCCATGTCAACAATATCAAACACAATTTGCTCAGTTCTTGTGTTGTTAACAAATCTGAAGGTTACCGGCATGGTAATCTTCCCGAGTGCTACAATCTGCCGCCCTCCGAAGCCACAAAGAGGGTGCGTAGCATCATGAATCTTGTCTTCAGGCTCTTGCATTTGTCTGAAGGCTTTAGCAAATATAATGTCAGCTGCACTGCCTGTATCAACTAGGACATTGTGAACCAGAAATCCTTTGATCACGCAAGAGATAACCATGGCATCATTATGAGGATAATCCTTAAGCTGAAGGTCTTCCTGAGAGAAAGTAATTGGAATGTGGGACCATTTTGACTTGATGAAGGGTCCCTGCACTCCAACATGCTGCACCCTTCTCTGAGCCTCCTTCTTCTGCTTCTTGTTAGCCGGCTCTGAGCAAGAACCGCCTGTTATCGGGAGCACCAGCTTCGAAGCCGAAGCAGCTCCAGCTTGATTGTTGAACGAAGCCATCAGCTCAGAAAAGTGGAAGTGAGTTCACCGGAGGTGGGCGCCAATGTTGGGGGCTTGTTCTCAAATGCTATGAGTTAAGAACAAGGCAACACAGAAAATGTTAAGTGTTAAAGTCCTTCGTCCTCTACCACATTATATCCTTTCGGGATATAAAGGATTTCGGACGAAGGTTACGAAGAGCGTACCTTCGTAAACGTAATAACGAGGAACGAAGCATTCATGTAAATCATGAGGTATGAAATAAACATTTAAATGTTATCATAGAATCATTTTCATTTTTACTAACATGAATGAATATGAATGATTTCAAATTACAAATGTACCTTCGGTCCTGAGGAAGGCGAGAATACTAGTGTGATGCGAAGGCAAATGACAGGTTCGCGTGAACAGTACAGAGGTACTGTTCATCTATTTATAGGCACAGGTCGCAGCCTGTGACAAATTACAATTATGCCCCTTACAAAAGTTTACAACATTGACTCAGACCTCTATGGATAAAAAGGTCATTCTATCTCTATGTCGGTTTGTAACGCCGAAGCTCCATGAAAAGGAACCTTCGGCCATCTCTTGGAGACGACTTCAGCCGAAGCTGCTTCTTCGTGTAAGACCTTCGGCGCACCGAAGCACGGCCCCAACACAGACGATTCGAATCGAGTTTTAACCTTGCAAGGTAAACCTAAACACACGGCATGTCAGGGTACTCCGACCCTGCACATGACAATCGTCCCCATCGATTCCCCGTTCGCGTCCAGGCCTCACCGCCTTGGCATACAATGCTCCACTGACCCCGGTTGCCGCCGTGCAGTGACCGCACTTGTACCCACCATAGCTAGCATGGGAGACCCAGTCTCAGGTCGCATGAGGGATAAAGTCCGCGCCCGGCTTCACTCAGGTACTAGGTTTACCGGTTACCATATTTCCTGGCATGTGCTTAGTACGTTCAAAAGCTTGACTCAGGTATCCACACATTAATCCTTAATTCCTTTTTTCCCGTCTCATGGACAAGACATCCTCCCTGGATCCAAGTCCATAGACCAACATATATCCCATTATCAAGATGAATACAATCAATTCCTGACCTCGCGCGAGTGCTAGAAAAATCACTCGACTTCTACCGAGATCCTGATTAGCAAGCAGCTACTCGACCTAGCATACTAGTATTCATCTCAAAAAGGAATCCTAAGTTCATGCAACTAGAGGTTTCAAGCAACTCCTACACTTAAGTGCACATTACAAACCTACAAACATTAAGTGTAGTAAAGTAGCATATATAAACGGTTATGCATAAAACCGGGGTTTGCCTTCAATTGCTGGGGCTGCGGGGAGATCCTCAATAGCAGCCTCTGAAGCCTGCTCCTGGTCTTCCTCTTGGACAGGTCCTTGCTCGGGGATGAGCACGTACTCTCCGTCGGCAAGATTACAATCTAATGAATGCAATGCGTAAGATATATGCATGATATGATATGTGCTTTTAGAAATCACAACTTTAAAGGTGTATGATCTACTTGAGTAAAACAAGTTAACTTTACTTATGTAAAACCCTTTTGTGGTATACTTGGTGAATTGGTTTAAACTTAGCTAAGGTAAGTAGTGAATTTAATTTTTGAGGTTCCACTGAATTCCTTTTAAGTTTTAGGGAGAATTGATAAGTTCTCAAGTTAGACTCATTGAGGTGAGGTTTATTTCTTCTTCCCTTTTCTTTTATTCTTTTTAATGTTTTAGAGTGGGTTTGAACTACAAGTTGCTTTTATAAAATTCCAAAAATCCTGCAAAAATTACAGTGGCTTGGTACTGCTGTATGCTTCTTTGTTTCAAAATTTGGGGATCAGAAAGTGAATAGTTTTCCCTGGACAAAATTATTAAATTCTAGGGCAGAAGGGGTGCTTTGAACTACAACTATTTTTAACAGTGGGTAATTCTCTAAAACTTATTTTTGCTGGCTTTTAGTTGTTATAACATGACTTGATACAAATTTCTAGTCATTAATACCTTTTAATTATTTTTCTATGGTTTTCTCAAGATTCTAGCCAAATAGGTGCTTTCTACTACCACTATATTTGAAAGATATCAAACAACAGAGTTCTTATTTTTCTTAGTTATTGTTTTGTGCAAGAGCAATCATTCTGAGGTTTGGCATCTTTTTGCTTAAGGAAAGGGGTGGTATGCATTATTTGAATTAAGTGGCCTTTCTCATAAATCTTTAGCAATAGGCAGGAGTTTGCTTCTTTTTTAGAGGTTTGCATTTTTCTCTGGTAGTTCATCTCATTATGGACTTAGCTAATTTTTGGTTTCCCATTATTACATCATTAGGGGTTGTTTTATGATTTATTTGCAAAATGCCTCATTATCATTTTGTATTTATTCTCCTTACTTAAAAAGTTGAACTGAGGTGGCCTTTATTTTTGTAGTGGGGCTCTGGTGGTTATAAGTCCACTGGATTTTTATCAATCATTTTGGTTATAGTTTTGCCACTCTAATAATTGATTTTCAGTCTATATAAGGCTAAATAAATCATTTTAATTTAAAACTGGTCCAAATTAATGGTCTCTGTATTTTTCCTAGGTTCTCTGTTACATAAGTAAACTAGGAAAAATAATCTTAATCACTGTTCATTAATTTCTAATGCCTTTCTGATTTTCTCTAAGTTTTGGACAAATTAGCTTTAAATGAATAACTACATCATAATTTCTAATGCTGGGGTTCCTACTATTTTTAAACAGTGTCTAAATGAGGTTTAAACATCTACAAATTTTCTTAAGTTCAGCACAGGAGAAAAACTATTTTTTCTTAATTAAACAAGGTTTGGTGGGTTTCTGTTTTTAATTTTAAACTCTAAAATTCAGAACAGAAAACATAGGGTTTATCATTTTTAAATGATAGTTCATAATATTCAGGAACTAGCAAAATTGGTTTGACAACTTTTTATGAAAAAATCATCAAGTTATGGATTTTCTAAGTTCTCTAGTCATTTTAAAAAGATTAACAGAAATGATTTCATGGAAATCCACTTTGCACTGGGGTCCCTGGCGGGTTTTTAAGTTTTCCTCGCGAATCAGTCCTTAAGTTATTATTCACATGAGTCACTGACGTTACAGAAAACCCCTCGGGTTCTACAGATCCTAACCCGAGGTCCTTCTTCTACCTCAAACAGTAACCGCGGCGGAAGAAAGGGCGGAGGGGCTTACCGACGGCGAGATTGCTCCGGTGAAGTGGTCGAGGACGTAGGGGAGGTCTCGGGGATCACAACGAGGTGCGGGTCACCGTCGGGGATGGCCGGAGTCGGTCGGTCCACGCGCGCAGGCGGGGATGCTCGTCGGCGGCGAGGGGTCCGGCCTGATCACGGCGAGATAGACCAATTGGATGGGTCAGAGAGGTTCACAGGGTGCCAGAGAAGATATGGGTGCAAGGAATTGGTCGGAGACTCACTGGATAGCTCGGTCCACGCGCGGCGGCGGAAGACCGAAGTCCGGTGAGGTCGATCTCGGGCCTCCGGTGAAGTCCGGCCGGGTCCGAGGGCTTGGCAAGCTTCACGGGCTACTGGCGGAGCTAGCCGAAGCACTGGCTTGCCCAGAGGATGGCTAGGGTGGGCTGGCCACGATGGCCGAAGCTCTGGCGGCAATGGCGGGCGGAATTGAGCTCGCCGGAGCTAAGGGAAAATGGCTGGCCGGTGAGGGTGAGTGCGGGGCGAAGTGGGGCGCGCTCGGGAAGGCTTTATAGGCACGGCGTGGTGCACGGGCGGTCGTGGACCGGCGAGTGCGCGCGGGCGTGCACTAGGAGGCGGGGTGCGCGAACGGGTGTGAACCGGGGGTGTCAGCCACGATCGAACACGTGTTCCCGTTGCCTCTGCCCCTGTTCAAGCGCCGATTGGGAGCAAATCTTCGCGAATTTGGGCAAGATCGCTGTGAAGGATTTGTTCACCTGACCAAGCTTTGTCTTTTGTGTATGGACGTCGCGCGGTTTTAGGCTAGGGACAGGGAGTTGTAGCGTCACCAAGGTGCCAGTGTCAGAATGTCTGGTCCCGAGGTCAAACTGCGCCAAAACCGTGTCAAATGAATTTGGTTTGAGTTCAAACTTTTCTAGGACGTGTTCAAGGGAATTTGGCACAACTTTGATATTTGGATCTCCTGGCTTTGAGTTTCGAAAAACAGAGAACGCAGACGATCTTTGGGAAGAGGTCTGAAATTCAGAAATATGAAATTCAGAAATTCAGAAATCATAGTTCAAGGGCTGATTTGGGAATTTAATTGAGTTATTTTGGCTAAGCTTTCTCAACCTTTCTTGTTGCTCATTAAATATATTTTAATTTTTATAATTGGCTCAAGTCAAAATTTTAAACTTTTCATCCCCTTTTTCTTATTTTCTTGCATTTTGCTTAAAGGGCTCACTTAGGGTTTTCCTTAGGGTTGTACACTCTTATCTTTTTAAAAGACTCAATTGTTTTAATCATGATGCTTTTAAGTATATGCTTGGTGAATTCCTTCTTACTTAAGTTATTTTGATGCTCATGCTTATTTTGGTTCACATAAAATAATGGTTCTTGGGTTGGTATTTGAGAGAAACTCTAGGTGACACTGGGGTGTCACAGGTCGATCCACGGGGACGAATCGACGCCGGGTGTCCTCGCCACCGGGGTGGAGGCGCAGTCGCTAGGGTTTTGAGCGAGATGACCGCAACCGCCGCGCGGGGAAGGGGTCACAGAGCGAGATTGGGGTGGCGAGGGCGAGGTCACGGAGCGAGATTGGGTTGGCGAGGGCGAGGTCACGGAGCGAGATTGGGGTGGATCGGGGGCATGCGCGGACCGGGGGGGCAGCCGTCGGGCAGAACCGTGCACCGTGTGATTGTGGACGTCTACGTTAGTGTCTTGTGAAGTAGTATAGAAAAGGAATGTTTATTACTTGGGGAACTGTACTAGTATCGTACCAAGTAGAAGCAGCTGTCATTTGCTTCCAAAAAAAACAGAGAGTTTGCATAAATAATGTCCTGTCACCCAAAAGACACAGGTCAGGAGTGTGCTATGATGATGAAGATACCGGAGCCAGGTACAGTCTGTACGCGTTCCAGTCTCGTATCGTAGCGACAGTCAGCCCGGCCAAGAAAGAACCACCCTGGCGCCGCGGCTCCCCACGCTGGAAAGGTTTTGAATGAGAGATAGGCAAACGCAAAGCGAAGGCCCCGCGCCGCGGCCGCCTCGCCACGCACATGTCGCCATTAACTAACCGTTGCGCCGAAGAGACGACGACGACGAGACGATAAGGCAGACACGCCTGCCGCTCTTCCCTTTCTTTCCGTGGTCCACATCTCATTCTCAGCGAGGGGGGCGGCTGGCCGAAACGGGTGCATTCAGTACCGTACCCGTACCGCCGCGGCCTCACGCAGTCACGCAACGCAGCGAATATTCGAAACCCACACGGGGCCGCCGCGGGGGCTGCTGCCCCTGACGCCTGACGGTTCTGCCCCTGGGCACCGTCTCCAGCCAGCGGCAGACAGACGGAGCGCGGGAGCGGGAGCGGGAAGCGCGCGCTCAGCGTGGCGCCTCCGCGACCGTGGAAAGTGGAAACCGTGCGCCGCGGCGGCTATGCTTCAGTTCCGGGCACCGGCGGAACGAACACCGACCTGCGTCTGCCAAAGAAAAGAACCTGATCACGGCGAGACGGCGACTTGCGAGCGCGCTCCGCTCAGACGCCGAAAGCACGAGGCGCAGCGGTCGGGAGATGTCGTCCGTGTTTTTCTTTTTCTCACGTTGCATGTCCTTCGTGACAAGTACCATCTCGCGGCCATTACCGTATTGTCTTTCTCTCGGCCGTATTCGTATTCTGATGTGCTGCCAGCATGTTTGTTAAGGTGCCGTGCCAGCCAATAAGGTTTCTGCGTGGGATGAAATAATGGGTCTTCCCAACCTGGCACAGGTCATGTAGATGCAGGCATGTCCTCTCGTCGTGCCACGGCAAACTTGCGTGATTATATGGAGCCTGTGGATCTGTCTGCATCCTCTCCCAATCATGCAACTAAGTACGATCATCTGAACTCCTTTCTTTAAAAAAATTTGGGGGTAGTTGAGGCTAGCTAGGATTGTATATCTTCGGCGGATGGCACAGCACAACCGCGCAACAAGGACTATAGAGGCCCCTTTCATCATCAGCGCCACACCGTTGGTTTTGTTACCCATTAGGTCGATAGAGAGAGAGAGAGATCACAAGAAGAAGAAAAATAGTCTAAGTTAAGTCTTATTGTCGTCTAAGATGAAGCACATTAGTGATCTATACGTGTCAATGGAAACGATTGAGCATAGTTGTATATGTCGTAAAAGCGGTCAAGGCCGTATCCAATAATGCCTGCAGTAGTTATACAAAACATGCATTATATCGTCTCTTTTCGATAGGAAAGACTATTTGTATAATCAAAAAATTTTCGCCATGAAAAATATATATATGAGATTTAAAGATATATGCATCATTATTTACTCTACCGATATAACAAAATTTTAAGTTCCAATTTACCCGCGATATAAAAAAGAGAAAAAAGCCTATCATTTTTTTATCATTTATATTAGATATGTTTTCCATCATTTTATATCTCTCGATCGACGCATAATGAATTAAAAAAGTTACAATTTGATACACTAGTGCAATAAATAATAAAGTATATTTATGATTTTTTTCATAATTTTTGATGACTTTAGGTACTTTGATTATACAGTGATTACAGAAAAAAAGTTTGATTGCATAATAGCTTTTCCTTTTTATAAGTTTCTCGAAATGGCTTATTTTGTTGTGTGGACGTGTTTTACGAGAATGGCTCATTGCTATATGCCCGTGTTTATAAAAGTGGATCAAAAAAGTGTGTATAATTTTCTAGTATTGGCCTACCTCTACCTGTCAGAAGTTTTATACTCGAAGATACATTTTTATTCTTTCACTTTAGCTACTCTCGCCACATCATTAATATATTAGAAGAGATGCATGTGACGTATATGACACAATGCATCATGGGTAGTTCAGAGCATACTTGTTCATTAGACGAGGTCAAAGTAGGACGAGGCGTGGACGACATCGTTCTCTCATTTTTTAGAATCACATCGCCACCAGAAATTACTCTAATGTTTATCTCATCCCCACTAAAAAAGTAGGCGGTCATTTTAAACTCTGACGACTAATCTTAGACAAAATGTGGCACAATTAGTAACGAACCAAATAGGCCCTTGGTTCGCTAGTGTCAGGCTGACAGGTAAATGCATCCACCTGCATGGATGTCCTCATTAATCCTCAAATCAAATAATACTCCAATGAGAGTTCCCAAAGTCGGATTCAAATGATCACGTCATCGAAAACTCAAGATCTGGGGTATCGTGGTCATTTGCCGCACCGCACGCTCCCTGGAGAGCACCACTTTTTAGCCAGCCGCCACGAATTTACAAGTCCACCCCTCAACGTAGCACTGCCCTCTTCCTCTCTGTCCTCTCCCCTGCTGCCGCCCCCTTTCCCAAATCTGGCCGCACGACGCACCAGCCACCAACCGCACACACCCCAAACTCGAAGGCCCAACCCGAGCGCTTGCCCGCCTCGCCTCTGCGCCGCGTCCGGCCGCCGGTAGCGGGCCGGTCACTTACCGGTGAGCGCTCACCCCGCAGATCCGTTCGGTTTTCCATTAGCTTGGTTCCTGAGGTTCTTGGAATTACGAGGGTTTCTGTCCTGGGCGGTCAAAAATTCTGACTTGGAAACCCTCGGTGGGCCGCTTCCTGGTTCTTGGTAATGCCGTGGTTTCTTGTTGCTTTGGGTGAGGGTTTGTTGTTTTTTCTGGACAATTAGGGTTTCCTTTGGTCGGTTCTTGGTAACTAGGGTTTTGGTGTACGCAGCATGGTTTCGTAACCCTTCTGGTGTTGCAGGGTGGGAGAGGTGCTTTGGTTCCTGGATGAGCTGTGAAGGAACTGGGAGCAAGAAGAATTGATGTTTACTCCGCAGGGCAAAGGATGGACCGGTTGGTCGACGCCAACTCCGGCCAACCAGCGGAGCGGTGGTGGGGCTCCTGCTGCGTCGGCGCCCCTTGGAAAGGGCAAAGGAAGGGTCGCCGAGCTCGAGCAGGAGGTTTTGCTCAATCTTTACCTTTTTGTCTTGTCCAGTCATTCATGTTCTGTCTGAACCTGATTTAGGGCTAAATTCCTCTGCTCCCTTTTGTTATTGATTACTGATAGTTTTGGAACTAGGACTATCAAGTAGGTCCTGCTTATTTTATATTCTGTTTCTATATCATGTAGCCAGTCTGTAAAAAAAGAAGATGAAAATGCAATTTAATTTGTAGACATTCAACTTTCATTGTTGAAAGAGGTGCTTTTGTCAAGTTGAGTTTGCTGCTTACATGAAATTATTGCAGCATTGTGAAATGAAGCATATTTGTGAAATAAAGTGTCAGACTGGTAACCTATTAACAAACAAGTCATATTTTAGATGTCCTAATGAAGGCATAATTGTGAAATAAGGCATCAGTCTGGGCTCTATGATATTTTGATATCTCTAAAATATTTTTGCTATGTTTGTTTTCAACAATTTGAAATTTTATACATCTGTTGTAGAAGTTCCATACTTTTGTGCCAATTTTCTATAAATTTCAATGTTTAGATTCTCTGTTGTATAAAGCGAAATGTAGCAAATTATGCCATTCCAATGAAGGCATACCAACACCTATTCAAGCGTCTTTGTTTGGTGCAATTTTGATTTTGCATACAATTTCTTTTTTTCTCGTGAAAAGTTATTTGTTATCATGTCACTTTAGGTCTCCAGTTTATTGGCTTCCGTTCATTATCATAATAGTTATTTAATAATATAGTTATTTATTTGTGTATTCATCCCATATCTGCAGTTGCATGAATATCAGTACAATATGGGGCTTCTTTTGATTGAAAAGAAAGAATGGGCAGCAAAATTTGAAGAAATCAGTGAAGTGCTGACGCAGAAAGAGGAGATACTGAAGAGGGAGCAGGCGGCACATCTGAATGCTATATCAGAGTATGAAAGGCGGGAGGAGAACATGCGGAAAGCACTGGGTGTTGAGAAGCAATGTGTAGCTGACGTGAGTTGGTTTATCTTATGGATCTTTGTTCTTGTTCTTACAGCTCCATGATCATTATTCTGATTTGAAGAGATGCCTTTAGTGAAAAAGAGTGAAGTCTACCCATAACCTTCTGTGGCAACTGAGAAGTTTTTGGAATGGCCAATCCTGGTCATGTTCCATGACATGATAATTGTATAGGTAACCGTTAATAGCCACAACAATAAGAAATTGTTAGGCAACAATTTACCCGTATAGTAGTTTTTTTAAATATTGAACATAATTCTGCCCCTGGTACAATCCTATGCTTAATTGTTTATATGCTCAATGGATGTATTGTTGTAAAATGGATGTATTGCGCTTGCCTTTCCAATCCTCTAGCTGTCATATTCCTTTCATAATCATAAACTTTTGATGACATCCTAAATATTTCCTTACTGATTGTTTTGTTGAATGCTGCAGCTTGAAAAAGCCTTGCGTGATATACGAGCAGAGATAGCTGAGGTTAAATTTACATCTGAGAAAAAGATAACAGATGCTCAGTCTCTTGAGGCTAGTTTGGAGGAAAAATCCTTGGAGATCGAGGGAAAACTTCATGCTGCAGATGCCAAACTTGCAGAGGCAAACCGCAAGAAGTCTCAAGCTGACCGTGATTTAGAAGAGGCGGAAGCTCGTCAACGTAGACTGGAGAAGGAGAAACTGTATTTTGAGACAGAGTACAGTTCTACTATGTCTTGCAAATCCGTGTTCTGTTGTGCTTATCATGTAGTTGACTTATTATATTTGTTTCATTGTTCTAATATGTTTAGGCGGAAGGCCCGAGAAAAGCAACTTAAGGAGCAGGAGGAATCACTGCAGGAATGGGAGAAAAAGCTCAAGGAAAGTCAGAATAGACTTAATGAGTTGCAGAGATCTATAAATGAGCGAGAGGAGAGAGCAAATAAGAATGATCAACTTTTCAAGATAAAACAGGACGAACTGGAGGAGGCACGAAGGACAGTGGAGGCCGCTAAAGTTACTCTGAAAGTCAAAGAGGATGATATTAAAAAAAGACTAAATGAATTGCATTTACAGGAAAAGGTAATTAATTGATCAGCAACTGAATTATTTCCTCCATATTTCTATTTTTGTGTTTTGTTTTTAACGGCTCAAGATATTTGGTTTGCTCAATTCTGATTTGTTTTGCAGGATGCTGACTCAAAACGCAGTGCATTGGAAGAGCAGGGGAAAAAATTGGATGAGAGAGAGGCAAAGGTCACTAATAGAGAAAAGGTAAGTGCAACAGCCTTTCTTCCTCATTTTTTGCTAGTTTCCGTTAATACCCTTGATGAAACAGTCCACTGCCCTTATTCTGGTTGCTCGTAGTACCTTATGAATTTATGATTTCCTATTTTATCACTTGTAGGCACCTTGTAGTCTGATTCTTGACTTGCCTAATGTGTTTTGCCAACCACTGAAGTTAGACTCAATTGGGCTGCCTTTGTCCTTAAGTTCTGCCTTAGCGCCTCCCACTGTTCTTCTCAAATGGTTTTCACTATACGTTGTTTCTTTTCTTATCGCGTGCAGTGTCTTCTATGAATCTATCTGCAGTTATGCACCAATCATCATGGGTGGACTATTATTGTTTTTCCTTTCTCCCCCTTCTTCAGATGACTGATCTAGCTCTCCCTTGTTCCAGGAGGGGCTCCAGAAGCTTCTTGAGGATCATCAGGTGGAGCTTGAATCCAAAAGACGGGATTTTGAATTAGAACTAGAGAGGGAAAGGAAATCTTTTGATCAAAAGATGACACAGAAGCAAGCGGATTTATTGAAAAGGGAGAAGGATGTTAAATCTTTGGAGGCTAAACTTTCTAAAAGTGAGCAGGCATTGAATGATAAGAAGAAATCAATGGAAAACTTGCAGAATGATCTTGATGCCAAATCCAAGGCTCTGAAGAGTTGGGATGAATCATTGAAAAATGACGAGAAAATGTTACTGAAAGAAAAGCAGCAAATGGATCATGAAAGAGAACAATTGGAGACATACAAATTGGATCTTGAAAAGATCAAATCAGCATTAGAAGCTGAGAAGGAAAAAATATCAGAAGAGCAGAATAATCTGAAACTCACAGCGCAAGAGAGGCAGGAGCATAGCTTGTTGATAGCAAAACTTAAGAAGGAGATTGAGGAGTACAGAATGCGAAGCAACTCCCTATCTGAGGAAATGGAGGATTTAAGGAAGCAACGGCAGAAATTTGAAGAAGAGTGGGAACAACTAGACGAAAAGAGAGCCCTCCTTGTAGAGGAGGACAAAAGGTTGAACATTGAGAGGATGAATTTAGAACGGTGGCGTGACAACGAAGAAAAAAGGTTAAATGATATGAAACTCAAAATGGATGAAGAATACAAGCAGCAGCTGGAGAGTCTTGAGCGCAAGGAAAAGGCTTTGAGTGATGATATGAAGCACAAGCAAATGGAAAATGATGAATTTCTGAAGGGAGAACGTGCTGATCTTCAACGTAAATTGCAACTCAAACGGCATGAATTGGAGATGGAGATGGAGCAAAAACAAGCCACGGTGGAGAAGGAACTGGAAGAAAAGGAAAATGAGTTAAATAAGAAAATAGATTTTGTGGAAAATAAACTCCGACATGCAATTGAGTTGAATGAGTCCAAGATTGAGAAGTTATTATTGGAGAAAAGGGAGCTGCAGATGGAAAGAGAATTACTGCTGGAGGAAAGAAAGAAACTGGAGACTGACAAGGCAGATATTAGAAGGGATATTGAGAGTCTGCACTCATTGAGCAAGAGTTTGAAGGAACGTCGAGAGGCATATAACAGGGACAGGAGCAGACTCATCGAACTATTTGAAAAGTACAAGGCATGCAAAAACTGTGGGATTTCTATTTTTGAGGGATTGGATTCTCTGCTGCTTAAAGACAGTGCTGAAATTGAGCATCCAAGTTTGGCTGTTGAGGGAGATGATCATGCCTTGACCACCGATACATCAGGTCCAGATACAGGAACCCTTGTTAATTCAGGTGGTCGTTTTTCTTTGTTACAGAAGTGCTCAAGGCTTTTCAAGTTCTCCCCTAGAAAAAAGGGTGAGCAGTCATCAGAACAACCATCAGAGAGGAATATATCTTTTGGTGCAAGACTCGAGGAAGCAACACAGAGCGATGGAGATTATGTGCCAACTCCTGTCTATGAGATAGCCCACGACTCTTTCAATGCAGATGATGAGCTCCCTTCTGACGGTGAAACCCGGGAGAATGAAGAGTCTGAAAGGCACGACATAGCTGATAATGCCCAGATGGAGTCTTCTGTTGGTGTAGCAGATAACAGTATAGATATTCTTGGTACTAAGTCGTTTGATGGTGCTAACGACATGGCAGTTGAAGCAACTATTGTCTCTGTTGATCAAAATGGCAAGGACTCTGTAGTTCCTGCTGAAGCAGGTGTAGAGCCTGAAACATCAGAGCAAGGTCCGCGCCAGCAAAACCAGAGAGGCAGAAGAAAAGGTGGTATGAAAAGAACACGGTCTGTTAGTGCTGTAGTTGAAGATGCTAAGATGATACTTGGCGAGGTTTTTGAGAAGACTGATGATCAGGGAGATACAGTCAAGGTGGGTGCTACACGAAAGCGGCGGTTTGCTGGAGCTACAATAAGTGAACAAGATGAAGAAGGGAGCGAAGCACATTCAGAAAGTGTTTCACTTGGAGGGCAGCGCCGTAAGAGGCGGCAAACTGCTGGGGCAGTGACAGATGCCCCAGGAGAAAGACGTTACAATTTGAGACACAGTAGAGCGTAAGTATCTTTATTGGTTCCTAATTCATATCTACTTGGCGTTGGGTTGACTTTTGTTTCCTAATTCTGCGGATCAAACTAATACTTTTTTTGGCATTGTTCCAAAGTGCAAATGCTGGCGCTGCAACAGCCCAAGCAGACAAAAAGAAATCTTCAAAAGCAAGAAATAAACATACAGTAGAAGCTTCTGCTGATGACACCGAAGGAACATCAAAGGTTGTTGAGGAACCTGCCCCTGAGAGCAAGAGGGTATCTGAATCTGCAGACTACGATGCATCCCAGTTGCATGAGTTTTCCCAGGTAATACTCTTTGCTGCTGACTGCTGTGCTCTGTACTGCTCAGATGTACTGCCAAGTGCCAATGCTGTAACTACACTAACATTTCGGGCAATTGAATTGTTTCAGTATTTGGATATATTTGACATGTACTGCACATGAACCTTGATTTGTGGCTTCTGCTGGGTTTCAGCTCTAGCCTATTCCAATTTGCTTGGGACTAAAAGGCTGTGCTGTTGGGTATATTTTTGTCATTTTGAGCCATGTGCTGTGTTTCAATGGGTATAGGCGTATAGCACATATGGGACCAGAGCCCTGACCTAACTGTAACCTTATTTTTTTTTATTTTAGGTTGAAGTTGGTGATGCCCATGCTGTAGACGGTGAGGGTGCTGGTGAGGAAGATGGTGATATTTTGGATGGCCAAGATGCACTGCCTGATGTGCCAATGACACCTTCTGGAAGCGAGTTTGGAGCGGAACAGGAAGATGAGGACGATGATGATTCAGAGAGGCGAAACCAATCAATCAGCAAGAAGCTATGGTCATTCTTCACTACATGACTTGCTGAAGAGGCCGTCATGTAGGTTATTTCTAGCTTTTGTGGTTTCGATTCATGATACCCCATTCTTGGAACTGTAGGTCGTGTGCTTTTGGTGATTATGTACTAGATCTCCCACTTGATTGTGCTTCTCTCCCGTGTAATTGAAATATATTTGTAGTGGACATAGTTTGATGGCACTCACAGAAGTAGCTGATGAGATGTACAATGGCGATGATGGTATGCCCTGTAAGGCTGTAACACCAGTAGCTTGGTTTGTAATTGTTCTTTCCCCCCGGTTCGTGTTACTTCGTTGACCTTATTCCGGGGAAATATTTTAGTGCTGTCATGATGGTCTAAATGTTTGGTCGCCTATTGAAACTAAATACAATGAATTAGAATACCAGTCCACAGGAGCTTCGGAGACTTCCATCGTGAAGATTCCTTAGTTTGTACTCCCTTTGTCATTTAGAATAGTGACACAGTCTTTAAAATATAGTTTTGATTTTTTTTGTTTAAATACAAATAAACTCATAATACATTTATAATTTTATAAAAGTATTTGCTAAGACATATCGGTGCATATAAACAATATAATTATTATGTTTTAAAACTATATAATAAAATAGTTATTTGTAGTCAAAATTTTATAAATTTGATTTAATCTTTGTTCAAACGACAATTAATAGGACACCAAAAGGAGTATTTATCTATTTTAGTGTGTTAATATATTCATATAATATTTGATGTTTGTGCTTTATATATGTGGATAGATTTATTGTCATCCATTTATATATAAACATAAAAATAAAAAGGGGATATAGGGAGTAGAAAATAGTATAAAAACATTCAATATCTACTCATTCTGTTCATAAATGTTTGTCGCTATGATATCCGTGCCAGTCAAACTTATCTATAAAATATATTAGTCGAAGATTTTTACTACAAAATATATATTTAAAGATCTATCTAATGATATTAATTATTTCTTATATAAATATGGTCAAAATTAAAATTGTTTGACTCCTCGAAAAATGAGAACAACCAACATTTGTGAACGGATGGAGTATGTTTTTAAATAGGTTCACTAAAATAATGTATTTCATAATTAATTTAATTATGATACTTATTTGGTGCATAGGTGTTAGTATTTTTTATATTACAAATTTAAAATTGTTTGACTCTTTATAAAAACGAGAAGTGTTTTTTTATGGAAGTCTTTGGTATCCGAGACAGCATCCTGGAGCTGGTCTGAGATCGGACCTGCCGTGCTGATCTAGTGATCTGTTTTCCTTCGTCTGTAAGGCATGGACCGCCTCTGTTTCTTCTTTGGTAGCGAGTAGAAGCCGTTACGGAAGACGCCTTCTGTTTTGATTGGTTTCCGGTATTTATGATGATTATGATGAATAGTAATCAGGAGTGTGTGAAGGGGTGATGCAGGAGCTGGACTGGAAAATATATGCCAATATCTGAGGCGATACCTTCTCATTTCTAAATCATGATATTTGATATATTTTCCATTCATTTATGTGCTCGAGATCACATGCAGATTAAGCAGTTTCTGAATATCCAATCCAACATCCTTTTATTATGCTGCATAATAAAACCCTATTTATAGACTTTGTTTGAGATTATAATCTGTCTAGCTTGTAAAATCCAACTTTTTTTAACTCGCAGATTGTAAAATTCAATTTATTCTAAACGAGGACAGATTATAATCTCAAACAAACACCTCCTTATTTATCCTCTAGATTATGTAGTCCAGCTTAAATAAGTTAAAAGACAAACAAACAACACATTATTAGTTGAATTATATAGGATGTGTTTGATTCTTTACTAGATTATATAAGTTGGTTTAGGGTGAAAATGTAGGAGGGTAAAATATCACTTTATCTAACTTATGTTTTACCCTTCTACTCTTCCACCATAATTCAACTTATATAATTTATGAGGAAAACAAACAGGACCATAATCTACACACCTAGATTATGACAATTCATAAGTAGGTTATTGGATGCTTATATAATGCATAAGCTGGATTATATAATCCTATAAGGAAACAAATAAGACCTAAGTTTTCGCTTGGCTTTAATCTATACCGGTTTTTACTACTTCAACAATACTAGGTGAATGTCCGTGCGTTGCAACGGAAACATCTAAAAACACAATAATTTATATACAAATGTGTGTTATATTGTTATGAAAAAGATTTTATAATCTATTTGTGATCCTAGACTCCTAGCCATACATAAATTTTGTTATTTTAATCTAGTTATTTCACTACTACATTGCAACTAACCACCACCATATTGTAACCATCAGTATCATGCAGACATCTTAATAAACCACAATACAATGAAGCATCCTTATTAGACAAGATGAGTGTCGATTATGATGTATGAGGTGATCAAGTAGCCTTCTGCTTATTGGGCATTCTATAACCGCCCACAACACATGCATGGTCATGCTCGTAGGGCTCCAACGTCACCTGCTAGGCAGGTTTGAATTGATGTGCTTTGAGCTTCTCCAACTTCAACAGCGAACATGGTCTCAACAGACAGCGAACATGGTCTCAGCAGATAGGGTGGAGTCTATACAATTACCCTAAAAAATGTTTTCTTGTTAGATTAGATCGATGCAGTCCAAGATTGCGTATCTATATGACTATATGACAACTGCTACAAGACGGACCCAAGTGTTGGCACCTCGTAGGACCTTTCACATAACAAAAAGTCCTCTCACCATCGTAAGAGACCTGTCCTTCAGACAACTGCTACAAAATTAGTTACCTGTACGTTGTAACGGTACATAAATTATCATTTGATAAAATATTGAGCTTACAGGAGAAATGGAAACGCGAAGGAAAAATTACCAACACCAGTCAGATCAGATTGAGACATGAAATAGTAGTAAGAGAATACCATATCTAAACTATGTACGTGATAAATTGAATTACATGATAATATTTTCTTGACCAAACACCAAGCATGAAACTTTACAGGAAGGTGAGACGATAAGCTAATTGTGATTGGGATCACGTGGATGCCCGTGCACATCGTACCAAACCCTGAAAGATACGCCTGCAAGTACCAAGAGCACACGGTTCAGCTCATCCTTCCAAACTACATATGCAGCCATGGCAAAAGAGCATCAGAAACCAGAGAGAAGCAACCTTACCACACCAGGCACAACTTTTACTGGACCTGCCCGTGCTCGAGTGCTTGGCGCTAAAATCAGATCCCAACTTCATTTTTTATAATCTCGTATAATATCAGATCAGGGCACACAGGACACACGTACAGATACATGTACAAAATTGGGAGCAGTTATGCAACTATGCAATTCCCTTGTCGGTTGCTCTGATCCGAATGGGGGTGTGTTTCTACTTCGCTGGGGCCTTATGGAGCTTCTAAAAGGTAGGGTGTCTCAGGCTCTCCTTTACTGAAGGCTGCCTCATCGGATCAGGATCTTGGACAGAAATTGGGCAGCGTCAGAGAGTTTGAGGCTATTTTCACATGTTACATGGTACAAAGACTCATTGAAAGCTCTCTTGTGAGTTTTGGTGTTTGGATGACAACTCAATTAAAGGACTAACAAGTGTACTAAGTGTTGAACAGGTGCTTAAGGTAAAGCCTACAGGGTTCAACACAAGTGAACAAATGTGATTGTCCAAGAACTGAATTATGGATACATAATGGACATCACAAGTAAGATGGACATTGCATAAAGTGAGACTCGGGTGCGAAGCTCGGAGACAACTGATCAAGCCAAGGACGGAGGCAAGAGAAGCTTCGAGGTACCAAGTGCACGGGAGAAGGTCAAGGAGGCTGAGGAACCCAAAGCCAAGGGTGAAGAAGAAGGCTTGCAAAGTCAAGGGTGATCGAGTTGAGAAGAGCTATAGCACATCAAGGATCACTACATAAGGACGTGACTTACAACCAATGAGGTAACAGGTACAGTTATGTGGTGTAAGTCATAAGGCTCAAGACCAAGCTCTAAGAAAGAGATCAAGGTCACTAGAAGGAGAACAAGTGCCAAAACCAGGACTGGAAGCAGCCCAAAAGAGCTAAGTTCACCTTAATCTTTAGTTTGGGTTGTTCCTATGTTTGGAGATGTTCTATGTGACCTTTGCAGGATGTTGGAACTAAGAAATGTCAATCTAGATCAAGTCAAGCCGACTTGATGATTTATGAGTCCAACATCAAAGCTCAAGCATGTGAAATGCTATAGATCTAATGATTAAGAGAAGGTATGTTTCTAGGCCTTAGTACATTGGTTTTGTGTACTAATATACTTGTCTAAGTGTTAGAAACAGAAAGAAGAAGAAGAGAGAAGAGGAGAAAAGACTTGGCTGTGTGCTGCCAAGACCCAGCTCGGTCTGGAGCACCGGACTGTCTGGTGTGCACCGGACAGTGTCCGGTGCGCCAGGCTGACTCGGCTCGAACTGGCCGCTCTCGGGAAATTGGCCGACGGCGTACGGATAAAATTCACCGGACTGTCCGGTGTGCACCGGACTGTCCGGTGAGCCAACAGTCGGCCGGGCCAACGGTCGGCCGCGAAATCTGCGCGGGACACGTGGCGGAGCCAACGGTCGGAAGACGGCACCGGACTGTCCGGTGTGCACCGGACATGTCCGATGCGCCAACGGCTCTCAGATCTCCAACGGTCGGCAACGGTCGGAAGCGCCAGTTATGGAAACAAATCGGGCACCGGACAGTGTCCGGTGTGCACCGGACTGTCCGGTGCCCCCGACGACAGAAGGCAAGGATGGCCTTCCGGATTTGCTCTCAACGGCTCCTAGCTGCCTTGGGGCTATAAAAGGAGCCCCTAGGCGCATGGAGGAGATGTACAAACGCAGCCAACAAGTGTAGACTTCATTGGAATCAATTCTCGCTCTCCCTCTTGTGTGTAACTCTATAGTTTGTGTAGAAGGCACAGCTATAAGCCTTTAGAGAGAGGAGAAGTGCTGCTTAGAGCTAGAGCAAGGTCTTGAGCGTATCGTTACTCTGCCGGGGTGCTGCCAAGAAGTTTGTAAGCAGCCGCGGTTCTGTTGTAACCCCACTCAATAGTGAAAGGCTCTATCTGTCATACTGACAGATCTGAGCAAACGGAGGAAGGAGTTGAAATAGACTCCAAGCCCAGGTGTGGCTAACTCCAACGAGGACTAGGCAAGCATTTCAGGCTTGGCCGAACCTCGGGATAAATCCTTGCGTCTGTGTGCTCTGTTCTGTATTGTATCCTGACTCTCTGTCTTACTCGTCTTTATATCTGCACTTCAATACTTATCTGTGGTATAAGCTTTATTTGAAGTGCAGGACACTTTTGAGACAGGATCTCTGATTCCGCTGCAACCTACTCGAAGAGTCTTCTCACTCCACTGCGTACTAAGTCTTCGAGTAGAGTAAGAATTTAAGTTTTAAAGTAATAAGTTTTATTCGCCTATTCACCCCCCCCCCTCTAGGCGACATCCAGATCCTGTTCCCGGGTCAAAGGGAACTTTCAATTGGTATCAGAGCTAGGCCTCTCCAGTGTGGGCTTAGCCGTCCGGAGATAACGATGTCGTCACAAGAGGTAACTGTAGAACTTCTTTTAGGCGATGGCTCTAATTACAAGTCTTGGTCTGTCTCCATTTATAGTGCTTTCATGAGTGTTGATCCTGATTTGAGACAGGTCTTTAATAGTAGTATTTTTCCATCTGATATTAGTAAAAATTCCTCTAATGATGAACTAAGATGTTTATCTCTCAATCACCGTGCTTGCAACATCTTAGTTGATTCTCTTTCTAGAGGTGCTTATTTTGCAATCATGAGTAGTGATAATGATTTATTTGTTGATGCTCATGATTTATGGAATAGAATTAAAATAAAATTTTGTGTGGCAAATTGTACTGCTTCTACTCCCTATATTGCTTGTGATGCTAACCTTTCAAAGGGAGAAGATCAAGAACGATGGGCACCCAACGATGAATCCACCTCGTCGACAGGTTTGGTCTCCACTAATAATAAGTGTTTTGTTGCTAACAATGACGGTGGAGACAAAAGCCATGATGATGCGGAATATGAGGATGATAGCGAGGATGAGTCTTCATCACCTCAAGGTACATTTTCCTGTTTGGCTTCCACTGACATTAATGACAGGGAAAATGATACCAATGATGTGGAAGAGGAGGAGATTCGCCGTTTCTACATCCATCTCAACAAAGAAGACAAGGCACTCTTGGTTAAGCTGTTGAGAAGGAACAAGGAACAAGGCGATACGCTTCTCAGGCTAGAGGAGTCCCTCATCAAAACCAACAACAGCCTGGAAAAGATGACCAAAGAACATGAGGAGCTAAAGTGCTCTCATGATGATTTGGTCCAAAGGTATGAATATGTTTTAATTAAGCAAAGAAATAGTCATGATGCTTTATCTAACATTGCTCAACTTAAAACGGAAAATTCTATGCTTAGGAGTCAAGTAGAAACAATGGACTTAGAAAAACGTGCTCTAGGTAAAAAGTATGATATGTTGTCATATTCTCATAATAAATTAGTTGATGACCATATCATGCTTAATGTTGCTCATGAGGTTATATTTGCAAACTTAAATTCATGTGAACCTCATTCTCGCACGTGTGCGCATTTGAATTGTATATCATCATGTGCTAACCCCAGTTGCTCAAAAGAAAGCCAATCATTGATTGAGCAACAAGTTTTAGGGTCACAAAAGAAATTCTGTGGGAATAAGAAGCAACGACAACTGAGGAGAAGACACTTTGCTCAACTCTCTCAAGATATCCACGGACGCGTGGTGAAGAAGCTTGAGAAAGAAAAAACTGCAGCAAGTGTCAAGCTCAATAAGAGAAATGTTCCCAAAGCTATAAATGAAGAAATCAACATGAAAGAGGAAAAAGGTAAGGATTCAATTAATCATGTTGTTTGCACTGATCTTCTCTCCATGTCATTCAAGTATAAAAAGGGAAAAGGAAAAAGGAGGTGTTTCAAGTGCAAGAAGTTAGGTCACCTCATCGCGTCTTGTCCGTACAAAGACAAGAATGAAGGGACAAGGAGTTGTTTTGGATGCAACAAAAAGGACCACACGATCACTTCATGTCCGGTCATGAAGAATCAAGGATGTGCATCCTCCAAGGTGGCCCTCACCAAGGAAAATGACAAACAGCAAGCGTCATGTCAGATTGAGCGACGCTTCTGCTACAAGTGTGGTGAGCAGGGTCACCTATCCAAGGTATGTTATAAAGGTAAGATTCCTAAGCAAATGAATTTGTGTCAATCTTATTCGAGTAGGAGACCCATATCATATACTTGTGCTAGATCTATAACGAGATCATCTAGAACTAGCACAAAGGCAATTTGGGTACCAAAGGCACATTTAGATGATTATTATGGACCCATCCCAAGATGGGTACCAAAACTGTGCTAACTAGATCATGCAGGTGCCTTGAGATGGACTGGAGACCATGGGAGAGCTTAAGACGGTTATCTAAAACTCTATGCTTAAGCTATTAATTGTTTTGGTGTTTATTGACCCAAGGTTGAATTATTGTGAAACACTAATCCCATGTTCATCTCAAGTGAAATAGGGTGTATAGGTCCTAAATCATTATTGGTGTATCAAGTAAAGGACTTTGATGAGAATTTACACCTTGCTCTCCAAAGGATGGTACCCGTGTGTTTTAAGTACATAATTGCAATTTAGTATTGCTCTTAAGTTGGCTTGTTGTGCTACCTGTCTTTGGAGTAGTTACGCTTTATGATTGCCTGTGTTAAATGAATCACAATGATGCTCGCTTAATCATGACTAGTGCTATATAGGATATATCTTTTGAATCATTCATTGGTAGCTCCTTCATTTGTTATATCCACAACGATTAACTCTCTTGTGTATATGGATAAACCTGTAACTTTGTGTAAGTCATGCTATGTGCAAATATTGACATATTGTTTAATCCATGTTCACATGATTACCCTAGTTTTGTACTGTGTGAATTTCAAATCCATGTTGTGCCCTTTGAGCTATGTGGTGCATGAGCAAAAGGAGCCCTGAATTGGTGATAACAAGTGCTCTCATAAAGGCAAAGGTATGAAAAATGGAACTGTGCAATTTTATTGAATATCTTGAAGTTCCATTGATAGTGAACATAGCTGTGTTCTTGTCTTTCATTGGTAGCATCGTGGCTTAGGAGACTTATGCCTTAAAATAATGTTTCTTTTGTGCACCTAAGAAACCTTCTTAATTATGGCATGCTTAGACATTACGCTTTATACACATGGTTGTGTTGATCTTCAATTGGTATATGCAATGATAGTTGAGTATGAAGCATGTCCAAATTGCGGAAATGTTAGACTTTCTGTTAGTATTCAAATGGCTTAGGTGCTCCTAAGGCATGCTTTGTTGAATTTAGTCAACCTTTCATTTAGCCTTAAATTTGTGTTAAGTGGTTTTACAATTGATATTCAAATTGGCATCCTTGTGTGATGACAGTGATAGAGTATGCCTTGACCAAGGTATGTTGTGATCCCCTCTAGTTCTGAGGAAGCTAGAATGTGCAAAGTGCAAGTCATTCAAATACTTGATGCACAACTTGAGGGGGAGCACACATAACTTGTGTCTTTTGAGACTAACTATTTCTTGAGCAATCTTGTATAGTCTCAAGGTGGAAAAGAGAAGATGAGCATGAAATGGAGCAATCAGGACTTGGGTACCTCTGTAAGTCAAGTAATTGGTATCTGAAGTCATGAGTAATTGTATATCTTTAGATTACTCATGCTCTATAATATCTGGTGATAATAGATGTTTTTTCTTAATATCATGGAGCCATGATGAACTTGCAATTGGTATCTTTCAATTGGTAGCTGTGATAGTTTGCTTCATTTTGATAATCATTAGAATAGAAGTTTCTTCTTGTGCCCAATACTATAACTTGTTCTAAGTTTGGTGTCTTAGCAACAAGGAAAGTTAGGATAAAGAATCAGGCACAAGTGTGGAGATGCTCTCGAGAGATTAACTACTTTCAAGATGTGAAGTACAACATGGTAAAGGTACAAAGGGAGTAAATCTTTTTGCATATATGTATCCTACCTAAATGTTGATAGTGCATATGTTCAATAAGTAAGGGGGAGTTTTAGATAGTCGTTTTTCCCCTTGACACCCTGCTGTCCCTTGACATCATCCTATGTTCTTGCTCGAGTATGGTTTTTGGTGTTTGATGTCAAAGGGGGAGAATTTGTGCATTAAAGCTTATCTCAAACTTGAGAGGAAAGCTTATCCTAAGGGGTGTGTTAGTTTAAGCTTTGCTAGTGTGTCATTCATATGCTTCCTGCAGTATTATATGTGTTGCATCATATGGACTAGTGCTTCCGTTGCTATGAATTATTTGGCCTCTAGAGTGTAATAGATAGTCATGTGGTTAATGGTGCTTTAAGATTGTCATGGTGCTTTAAGATTGTCTTAAATTTAGTGTCTTAGTTTAAATTGGTATTAGTTTGAATTGGCATCTTAATGGTGAATAGTGGTAGGTTGATGTTCCTGTGATATATCCACTAATTTGAATGGTGTTTAACTCTGATTATGTGCATTTGTGTGTTATAGCATCGTGGTTTGATTCTAGATACAATGCATTCCAAAATTGCTAAGATATAGAAATGTTTCGAATTGCCTAAGTATGTGCAAATTGGCGTCTGAGGCCAAAATTATGTTTTTGAAGTAAGCACATATTTAGGGGGAGCATTCTATAAACTTAGAATTCAAAATTTGTGCTTCAAATCTTATTCTCATGTAAGCTTTAATTGTGTTGCCATCAATCACCAAAAAGGGGGAGATTGAAAGCTCTCTTGTGAGTTTTGGTGTTTGGATGACAACTCAATTAAAGGACTAACAAGTGTACTAAGTGTTGAACAGGTGCTTAAGGTAAAGCCTACAGGGTTCAACACAAGTGAACAAATGTGATTGTCCAAGAACTGAATTATGGATACATAATGGACATCACAAGTAAGATGGACATTGCATAAAGTGAGACTCGGGTGCGAAGCTCGGAGACAACTGATCAAGCCAAGGACGGAGGCAAGAGAAGCTTCGAGGTACCAAGTGCACGGGAGAAGGTCAAGGAGGCTGAGGAACCCAAAGCCAAGGGTGAAGAAGAAGGCTTGCAAAGTCAAGGGTGATCGAGTTGAGAAGAGCTATAGCACATCAAGGATCACTACATAAGGACGTGACTTACAACCAATGAGGTAACAGGTACAGTTATGTGGTGTAAGTCATAAGGCTCAAGACCAAGCTCTAAGAAAGAGATCAAGGTCACTAGAAGGAGAACAAGTGCCAAAACCAGAACTGGAAGCAGCCCAAAAGAGCTAAGTTCACCTTAATCTTTAGTTTGGGTTGTTCCTATGTTTGGAGATGTTCTATGTGACCTTTGCAGGATGTTGGAACTAAGAAATGTCAATCTAGATCAAGTCAAGCCGACTTGATGATTTATGAGTCCAACATCAAAGCTCAAGCATGTGAAATGCTATAGATCTAATGATTAAGAGAAGGTATGTTTCTAGGCCTTAGTACATTGGTTTTGTGTACTAATATACTTGTCTAAGTGTTAGAAACAGAAAGAAGAAGAAGAGAGAAGAGGAGAAAAGACTTGGCTGTGTGCTGCCAAGACCCAGCTCGGTCTGGAGCACCGGACTGTCCGGTGTGCACCGGACAGTGTCCGGTGCGCCAGGCTGACTCGGCTCGAACTGGCCGCTCTCGGGAAATTGGCCGACGGCGTACGGATAAAATTCACCGGACTGTCCGGTGTGCACCGGACTGTCCGGTGAGCCAACAGTCGGCCGGGCCAACGGTCGGCCGCGAAATCTACGCGGGACACGTGGCGGAGCCAACGGTCGGAAGACGGCACCGGACTGTCCGGTGTGCACCGGACATGTCCGGTGCGCCAACGGCTCTCAGATCTCCAACGGTCGGCAACGGTCGGAAGCGCCAGTTATGGAAACAAATCGGGCACCGGACAGTGTCCGGTGTGCACCGGACTGTCCGGTGCCCCCGACGACAGAAGGCAAGGATGGCCTTCCGGATTTGCTCTCAACGGCTCCTAGCTGCCTTGGGGCTATAAAAGGAGCCCCTAGGCGCATGGAGGAGATGTACAAACGCAGCCAACAAGTGTAGACTTTATTGGAATCAATTCTCGCTCTCCCTCTTGTGTGTAACTCTATAGTTTGCGTAGAAGGCACAGCTATAAGCCTTTAGAGAGAGGAGAAGTGCTGCTTAGAGCTAGAGCAAGGTCTTGAGCGTATCGTTACTCTGCCGGGGTGCTGCCAAGAAGTTTGTAAGCAGCCGCGGTTCTGTTGTAACCCCACTCAATAGTGAAAGGCTCTATCTGTCATACTGACAGATCTGAGCAAACGGAGGAAGGAGTTGAAATAGACTCCAAGCCCAGGTGTGGCTAACTCCAACGAGGACTAGGCAAGCATTTCAGGCTTGGCCGAACCTCGGGATAAATCCTTGCGTCTGTGTGCTCTGTTCTGTATTGTATCCTGACTCTCTGTCTTACTCGTCTTTATATCTGCACTTCAATACTTATCTGTGGTATAAGCTTTATTTGAAGTGCAGGACACTTTTGAGACAGGATCTCTGATTCCGCTGCAACCTACTCGAAGAGTCTTCTCACTCCACTGCGTACTAAGTCTTCGAGTAGAGTAAGAATTTAAGTTTTAAAGTAATAAGTTTTATTCGCCTATTCACCCCCCCCTCTAGGCGACATCCAGATCCTGTTCCCGGGTCAAAGGGAACTTTCACTCATACTGCAACTTTTGTAACACACACAAAAAAGAAGTAGGAAACCTTGCCCTACGTATGTATTCTTTTGCTTCCTCTTATTTCTTCTTCATCTTTGCTCTAGAACGACGACCGACTCCCTTGGGTGCCTGTTAAAAGCAATATATGCTCAGGGTCACAGTTACTGTAAACAAAAACACATCCAACTGGCTCTCAAGAAACAATGGCTCTGACTTTATTTGCTTATTATCACACTCACCCTCATAAGAGTTGCACGGTATTATAGTGGATCATAATACCTCGATATGGTGTAGACTATCTTGGAGTTCTATAGTAATCTCTGCAAAAGTCAGACGCGCATCAGGATCTTTGTCCCAACACCGTCGAATCAACTTGGTCAATCTTGGGTGCACGCTGCCCGGAATGTCCAAGCGCAATCCCTAAAGGAAGGTAATGAATGTGTGTTAAGAAACAAATAAGTTCGACCAACAAGAATCTCCCAACAGATGCAACTAATTACAGAAACCAGTCTCAGGATGCCAACTGCTACATTTTACACGGTGGTGTTGGCTTCATTGTCATACAAAAATGGCAATAGTGTATAGATTAACGCTACGTTTCTAAAACAAGCATCATCAATAAAGGCATTTACCTAGAAAATTGGCCTGGCAAGTATCTGGGACAGAAATCCGTACCTGTCTTACTCCTAATGCAGCTTGCAAGGGTGTCATGTTGTCATATGGGACCTATGGTACACATAAGACCTCACGTTATCTTTGATAAACAGAATACTAATGTTTAAACAGCCTGTAAGTAATCTCAAGCTGCATTCAACACCAAGCCCTACCATTGAAGTTGCCAGCTCCCAAAGAACAATGGCAAAGCTGAATACATCCGCTTTGTGGTCATACGGCTTATGATTAATTATCTGTCAAGACAACCGACTTTTATGAGCACGTTATTCAAATACAATGTTCAAGGTAGAAACTTTTTTAAGGGGGGTAAGATGATTTGTTATCTTTGGGAACAGAACTTCCTGAACCTGAGACATAGAGATACAAAATAAACTTCATTTGTTTGCATGTTTGTTTCAGTGAAAAGAATGGAAACACATTTGCTGAATGTTAAACCGTGGAACAAATAAAAATGAATTAAAGCGTATTATGAACTAAAACCTAATTGGTTCTGATTCCAAAGCAATCAACAATACTTGTACCACAAATCCATGTGTATTAGGAACAGAACTAAAACAAATTCTAATTCCAACAAAAACAAGGTACTGTTATTTCTATATTTAACTTTATCTCCATAGCAACCAACAATGTTTAAGAACAACTTCATACTGGCACCACAAATTCTAATATAACTTATGGCATATTTATGCCATCAACATTGCTATTGTAACACATTTTCAACAAATTGAACCATCATTGAACTTCTGTTTCACTTCCCTGTAAATTTTAGGTGCCCGTGCGTTGCAACGGCTCAAATATTAGTGCACGACGATAACATGAAAACGAGCAAGACATCATTTAAGTTGGTATGTTAAACTACATGCGCACTAATGGGAATACAAGATAATGAAACAGATTTCAGATACAAAAATAAACGACAATGTTTCCTTCTAAGAAAAATAGTGAGCAAATGCGGAACATGCATGTTTTCTAATTAGTAGGGACCGTGTCTTGATGAATGATATATGGTGCTAATCAACAAAAGCAAGACATGGTGTTCAATGAGACTTCTTCAGAACATTCACCTCAATGTACTTCTTGGCGTTGTCCTATGTAGCACCAGTGTTGGAAGTAGAGATGGCAATTTGTCCAAAGCAGAAATCTCCATAAACCCTAGAACAAGCAAACACATTGAAGTGCACAGAGAGAGTAGCAAAGCGCGCACCTGCACTCCAATAGCCTTCCTTGTATCTAAGATCATCTTCCTTATCTCTAGGATAGACTTATTGTCTTCCAAGTCATGTACTCCTATATATTCTCTTTATATATTCTCTCTAAAGGCTTGTTCCATATGGATTGAGTCGGTTTAGATCCATAAGTCAAAATACATCTTAATCAGTTCAATCACATCGAATTGAAATAACCGAACAAGGACTAAAGGCTCAATGCAATACATCCAACACATTATACACAATCTCTCCTTACAGAAACAAAGCAGAACGATAAAATGTCTCAAAATTGTTCTGATTTCTAGAAGTTCTTATGCACGCGTTTCAGTTCAGAATTGAGCACATCCGAGTAGCGAAGTGGATATCCCAAATAGTCAAATACCTTCGATGAAATAGGTCGAGCACGGGTACCCGCGGGAGGCGGCAGCGACGGCGTGGGCCGCATCGGCAGAGAGTCCCCGCCTCGGCGCTGCCGAGGAGCCCACGACCCCGCCAGCGTGGCCGATAAGCGCGAGAACCCCCAGGGCCGTGCCGGCGGTCTGGGGCGGAACGAAGTAGGATGTCCCGGGCCGAAAGGGCGCCTAGTCGGGCTTGGCCATCCGCGCCATGGCGTTGTCGATCGCCTCCTCCAACCGCCGGGACTGCTCGGAGGCGTCCGTTGCAGGTGCAGAAGGCCCCGCCGCGTCCTCTTCAAGAACCTTCACCGCGCGTCGGCGAGTGTGGTTGTGCCGGCGGCTCAGAACCACGCCGGGCTGGGGCTGGGCCCCGAGGCGGCGCGCCAGGACCGCTGACCGGGAGCAGAGCACGCGCGCCATGGATGCCTTCACGTAACGCGTCCGGAGTCAGAGCTGGCGCCTGGGAGACGGAGCAGCAACAGCCTGTGAGCGCTTGCGTCCGACGGTGAGCTGGTGTGCGCGTCGTGAAGGTTTGGGGGTCGTTGGGATTTGGGAAGAGGAGTGGGGAGCGTCGGTAGATATAGCATTTACTCAAGGGCTTGGGAGGCGCGATCTGTGGGTGGCTGGTTGCGTCTGCGGCGCAACGACAACGGCGGGAGGCAGAGCGACGACGGCTGCGGACGCGGAGGGGATGAGAGAGTTTGGGTTGCTTGGGGCAGGGGGTCATGCACGCGAGCGACAGACAGACGTCGAAAACGGACGATGCAGATTAACTCGCGTTGACGGCACAGATTAACAGGAGGCAGAACAAGAAAAAGACAGGCTAACCTTGTAGCCTTAATAAGTAGTAGAGATTTTTATCTATATAGGTTGCAGTTGCAACAGCACAAACAAACGACTTTAATCCGAAGCGAATAACCGCAATATCACTTTACAAATGCAAAGTATGTTCCCTTTCCAGGGTCAATAAATAGAGGATGTGATAGAATAGTGTGTTGTATTCTTAATACTACTGTACTCATTGACTAATACTAGTAAAATTGTCTAAATATGTGCATCCAATTTCACGGTCAAATGAAGTCAAACGAGATAGGGATAAGACTATTCTTAGTGGGTGTTTTATGAAAGTTTTATTTTTATTAAACGACATGCCATATAGGTAAGCAAGATGATATGATATGTGATTTAATTAAGAGAGATACGAGAGAGTTTTATGAAAGGAGAGAGTCCGATGGAGATAAAACTCGCTATACATTGTTTTCTAGACAAATGATGATATGACATCTTAAAAACAGTGTGATGAAAATGTGCATTGAGAATAGTGGCATTTACAACTCAAATAAATGTCCCGTATCTTAAACGGTATCAAGAGGATAAGTACGAAAAATATAAGAGACGATATCTTAGTCAAAAACGTCTATAGTATGGTTTTCTAAGTTTAGATACGGTTTCACCGATACAATCGACAAATCGTACTTGAAGGGTTCTAATAATTAAGATAAAAGGCTTTACATTAGGTTATATGAAAGAGTTCTATCACCTGGAGAATCGTAATATAGTCGTGGTATATGTCCGTCTCGATAATAATAATAGGTGCCTTAATAGTAACACTCATTAAACACATCAAAGACAACACGCAAACAACACGGTGTTCTCAGACGCGATATCAGCCCCAAGTATTCCAGCCCGGCTTCGGCAGTAAGAAGAGTTGGTTGGGATTGAGCAAAAACCCGAGATCGCACCCCCTTCGCGTGGCGATGCGTGGAGGAGACGTAACAGCAGCGGAGGCAGGGTCCCCGCGCTCGCCGGACCTCTACGATCTCTCCGACGACTCCGACTACGCCGCCGCCGCTTCTGACCAAACGGTACTGCTGCCACCCGCGACTAACTCGACGCTACGGCAGTTTATCTCGCTTGGTTCCCTGCGCGATTTAAGGGCGGCGCGAGCGAATTCGTCGATTAGGTCACTGGTTCCCGTTGGGGGTGGAGTGGACCCGGACTGCTTTACTCTCTTATGTTGGGATGGGGGAGTACTTATTCGATGTTACCCCCCCCCCCCCCCCCCCCCCCCCCCCCCCCCCCCCCTAGATGGCAGGAATTTGGAAAATCTGGAGTATAGGATGATTCTGAATTGAACGAGAGAAATATGTAGATATTCAAGAATTTATCCTGTTGTTGTCCTCTTTTGGTTAGGATTCCAGATTTTTAGCAGCGAATCTGGTTCAGAAAGTACAACTTCTAGAATTTGCGCTCGTTGTGGCATTATAGCCTACCTGTGTTCTCTTTAGATCGAACTGATACCTGTTTGCTGTTGGAAGGCGATGCGGACCGATCCGGCGGACAGAGCCTCAGAGGAGACTGCGAGGGTGGATGTGGTATATGAGAAGGAGCGTGTGACCATCCACCCGTCACAGTATGGTTCCAGTCGTATCAGCGGGAAGCTGCGCCTGTTTCTGCAGCAGGGATCATTGTTCCTGGTGAGTAATTCCAGCTCATCTCCCTGAGCCATTAACGCTCACATACATACATGGTTGATTTTTGTATCTACATATCCACTGAGGAAACTGAACTTTTTGCTAGCAACATAATGACAGCATTAGCAATTACTCAAGTGGGGTTCATATTGTAGAATGTATGTTACTTTCAGGCCTTTTGAGTTTCGTAGTGTGGTGAATAGCATTGCGAAATGAATCATAAGTTGTTTGTCTCTTGTTGTATTTTGGTCATTATGATACGTGCTAGTAACTAGTCACATGCTACTATGTCTATCTCTTGTTTCTTTTATATTTTTAGTTATATATGTGATATTTCACTGGCACAGCTTAAATTTTGAGAACCCATAGGGCCTATTGCGATATTGATATAGATTTAGTGATGATTCATGCGATTCCTTGTTGCTATCTTTCTATTTTCTTCTTTTGTTGTTGTTTTGATCAATATTTATGACAGAGTTGGGAGCCAAACGAAGGAGCCGGCTCTTTGTCAACCAGTTCAGTCGGTGTGGAAGTAGAAAAATGTATGCCAGTACAGTTTGTTTGTCACTATCATTAATCATCTTGCATTTGGCAATTAGGACGATATGATGCCTTAGTTACTCTGAACTTCTTAATCCTACGCAGATAGAAATCTGTACACTATCAAGGCCTTGCCTTTAAGTGATGTACGCTTCATCCGTAAGTACACCCCAACATTTGGACTGGACTACGTAATAATTGTTCTCTCATCAGGTGAGATGTGCTAGTCATTTGTTCTTCATATCATTAGTTTGGAACCCCACACGATTACATTGCTTCTTCCAATTGGTTTAGTGCCCTACCTTGTCGACACATAATAGCATTTCTGCTTCTTCTGTCTAGATAAAAAATATTTTATTGACATGCTGACAGAAAATTAGAGAGAGGGACCGTGTTCTTTTATTTTTACCTACTAACTTTTGCAGGCCTGGCTTTCCCTCCATTCTATTTCTACAATGGTGGAATTCGTGAATTGTTTGCAACACTGAAACAGCACGTATTCATCATCAGGTTTTCTTTTCTGTTTTAACGGTTCTAAATACATAAAAATAGTGGCCCATTGTTTCATTTGTATTGTCTATAAACTATCGTTTTGATTTCTCCATATCGAAAAATGTTACTTCCACTAAAGTGTATGCGTGAATCATTCATATCACACGTGAATCTACACTAAAGGAGATAACTACAATTGCTGAATTATCAACCTATGTATAGAGTTTGTTTAATTTTGAGTTTCTAGCATTAACTCATTCAGTTGAAAGGTAATTAAGTTTGAAACTTCAAAACTTTTCAATTATAGTGACCAAAGTCCTTATTGCAGTTATAATTTCATTATGCATCCCTCTCAGAATGTATGATTCAAATGTTTTCTCTTCTATTTCAAGGTCGGATGACGATCCTAATGTTTTTCTCGTCAACGACTTTCAAGATCCCCTTCAGGTGTGTTATCATATTCTATTTCTTTTTAGCCAAAAAAAAAAACTCTCAAGGCTCAGCTCACTGCACTTAATTCTTATCAATTCAAAGAGTTTGTAGGTATACCTGCCAAATTGTTGTATAGTAGGAAATCTTTTTTTGGTTAAGCTTGAACTTCATTGCGAAGTAACTTAGTCTGTTTTCTGAAAAGTTATCTTTTCTGACGCAAATGTTTCCCTGTTTGAAGACTTGAGTCACCTTACTTGGTCGCATTGCAGAAAAGCTTGTCATCCTTGGAGCTTCCAGGAGTAGCCTCAGTAGCAAATGCCATGTCAAGACAAAATTCACTCAGTTTTACTGGGTCAATTGATGAGTCCAGGCATGGGGATAATGTTAGACATGGGGCAACTTCTAGCATGTCTCAGTATAGCTCAAAGCAAAATCACAAATCAAATGATCCAGGTCGTGATCTTTCAATTCAAGTCTTGGAGAAATTCTCATTGGTTACTAAATTTGCACGAGATACTACATCAAGCCTTTTTCGAGATAATAGTGGTGCTCATGCTTATGGACGCCAACAACATCAATACATTTTGGATAATAAAGCAACTGATAAACATAAAAATCAGTATGTAACACCAGAAAAGGCTTCGGCACCCTCAGCAACACTCGAGGTATGCATCTTTTATTTAATTTGTATATTATCATTAAATTATAGCCGTAAGGAATTATTTACTGCATACTAAATCAGCATCAAATCTTCAAAATCTGTTGTGCATTTGTGTATTTGATCCACAATCACAATTACATTGCCTGTAAGGATCAACAGGCCATCTGATATTTCTAGTTCAAGACCACCATGGTTTGATCTGGAAACTAAGGACCTACTTGGTTGGCTTCCAATATTTTCCAACCAATGATTTGGCAATGAAATTTGGGCAAAAATATTTGCCACAGATTTGGCAAGCTAAATGTGAGATATCGGCAAAATTTGGCAACCAACCAAATAGAGGCAAAAAACTTGGCTTTCCCAAATTTTGGCAACCAAAAATTTGGCTATCAACCAATCAGGCTCTAAACCTCTGACCACCCAAGTCATTGTAGGCTTGTAACATCAGTAAATTAGATAATTTATCTGAGGTATATTGACTAATTGGAGATAGTTGTCACCTAGCCAAATAGGGTGCAGTTCTCACCTTCTGCATATTAATGCTACTATGGAAATATTTCCAGGTCTCAGGTTTTTAAAATCTATAAATTGTTTATAGAACATTTGCTCAGAGTTTAGTTGCAAACTATGAGTTCACAAAAAACTTTTAAATGAAATCCATTACTCGCTTGATTTTGTCTACTGACCTTTGATGCCTGCTCAAATCTTTAACTGCTTAGTCTTTCATTATTGCAAATTGCATTATCACTGAGTAACATCAGCTTATCCACTCTTTTGGCAGCCAGATCCATTACCTCTTGTATGGGGAAAACAACGAGATCACCCGTTAAGTGTCGAAGAGGTAATCACTCCTTGATTCTGATACCTTCGCATTCTTCATTTCAACATATTTATGTCTCTACTATATAAGACATCCGTTTTCATGGTTCTACGGTTCCACAGTCGTCGTGCACCACTCTAGATGAGTTGGTTAGATGATCTGAGTAGCACTCCTCAGGTCTGGAGTTCAACTCCTCATGGGAGCGAATTTCAGGTTGTGGTTAAAAAAAATTCCCTCATCTGCTCTGCGCCAAAGCATAGGTCTAAGGCTCGGCCCCAGTCACGGTCGTTCTCACATGGGCTACGGTGCCGCTGTGTATGTGTGGGGTAGGGGTTCAGTAGGGGTTCAGGAGTTTTCTCGACCTGCATGAGAAAGTCTTCTCAATATAATGCCGTGGGGGTGGTCTTACCCCCGCAGGTCGAGTTTTTTCCCCTTCTCGCTTTATGCAAAAATAAGGTAGAATTGTGCGCAAGTGTGGGCTTGAACCTTGGTTGTTACTCCACATTCACATACACCTAACCAACAGAACACACATGTTTTTTTTGTGTTTTATTAAAACAAAATGCATCCATGCAATATATAGCAACCTTAGCAATGCACATACGTCTGACTAGTTTATTTAAATTGAATCCATTCACGACAATAGAAGTCCATGCTGCAGTAATTCTTTTTTCAGTTTTTAATCAATTTTATGGGAAGTGCTAAAATATACCCTGTTTCAATGAAGTTACAGAAATATCCGAGAAAATGAGTTTAACTAAATTGCCTGATGGGAAAACCAAAAACACGGTTTTATAAAAAAACAGTTTTCTGGGAGTGCGAGTTCAGAAATGGGACAATTGTGATTATACTCTTCGTTGGCCTTGCAATTGTGATTTTACCCTTCGTTTTTCAACTTTGTAATTTTACCCCTCCGATTTGAAAATGAAGCTACTGTTTGCCCCTCCTTTCAACGCCGTCAGTGGAAATCAGAATTAGTAATTAAATAAAATATAAAAATAAATGGATGAAAGGTCTGAACTATCCTCCTATTCTGTACGGGTACAACTCTAACAAGGGTAAAATCACAATTACATAATATAACAAGGGGTAAAATAACTATAAATTGCATCATCATTTTTGTCTTTCCGCACCAGATTTAACACTGTCAAGTGTCAACTGCACGTAACATCACAAGGGTATGATAGAGCTTCGTTTTCAAAACGGAGTGATAAAATCACAAAGTTGTAAAAGAGGGCTAAAATCACAATTGCAAGGCCAGAGAGGGGTATAATCACAAATGGCCCTTAAATTGGTTGTTCAACGAATGGTTTTTGAAAATTGGCTGTCCAGGAAATGTCAGCCAAATTGAGGGAAAAATAACTTCATTGTCATGGTAGCCACTGCTCTGCCTCCTCTGGCACCAGCCCTTTTCGGCAGTCTGATGGGGGTGCCCGGCGTGTCACCCGCAACACCCACCCTCAATGCCAACCGCCTCCACCAACAGCCTGCCTCCTTAGGTGCCACCTTTCAGCGGACCTATGGCAGCGTCGTGCCGTGCTAGCCGCAATGCAGGATGCATGGCCACACTGCATCAGCACCCGCACAAGCACAACGACCGTGCCACTCTCCAGCGGCCGCAGCTTACCGTGCTGCCCGCCTGGCCAAGGTCCAATGTGGAGAGGAAAGTGAAATGCCTGAGGTGTGGTCCTGCACGACCTTTATCCGTTAGTATTTGGTTTCCCACCAAATGATTTCTGTAAATCATACTCGGACACTATGAAATTCCAAAGTTGTTGCCCAGTAAAACGAGTTCCATGATCATTAAAAAACGACCTGGGGGGTGTAAGACAGCCGCCAGGTATTATATTAAGAAGACTTCTTCACATAGATCGAGAAAACTCTCGAACCACTGCCCCACCCATACACAGTGACACCATAGCTCATGTGAAAACGATCGTGATCGGGGCCGGGCCTCGGACCTGTGCTTTGGCGTGGGATAGACGAGGGGATTTTTTTAACCCCAGCCTGAAATTCGCTCCCACAGGGAGTCGATCTCAGGACCTAAGGAGTGATATTCAGACCACCTAACCAACTCAACTAGAGACCCTTTCGCGAGTTCCATGATCATGTCAATCTTGTTTTATGGTATGCGATTACTATCTGATTTAATTCAAAGGTTGAATAAGATTTCAGTTTCGTTTTACCAACGACCAGTCACATTATTTCTGTAGTTCCATATATCCATGGTATATGTTCTTAATTTCCATAAACTGTATTAAAAAATTTGTAATTGTTCTGTGACATAGAAATTTGAATTATTAGTTTACTTCTAGATCTATAACTGAGTACATGTGGTGCATAAGTTGTGAGTTGTGGCTATGTATTGAGATGAGTCCAAGATGAGGTTTCTGGTATATGTATTAGCATAAAGTACATTGATCATGAGGACAACTAAGTTTCTGGCAAACTTGATATGCATGTTCCCAGGTTCATTCCTGACCCGGACTCTAGGGGTATACAATTTTATTTTTAACTTATGGCTTGCATTTTAAGTAAACCTTTGGGACAGTTAGTATAGGGTCTTAGTTCCTAGGTCGCTTTGGTTTTGGTTGTAGCTTTGGTGGTGCAGCTGCCCTCCTTGTAACATATTCGGGAGCTGACAATCATGTCTCTCCCCCCTTTTTTTCTTCTTAATGAAATAACACGCAGCTCTCCTGCGTCGTTCGGAAAAAAAACTTTGGGACAGTGATATTCTAACGGATTTGTTACCCAGTAATTTCAAATCACGCTTTTACTGGCAGAATTAATTTTTTGGATGAAGTTGATATGAATAGCACAATTTTTTGAAGATATAGATAGATAAGTACATGGACCTAAATCTTATCTGTAATATTCAATATGACCTGTTACAGTTTAAACTTTGTTAAACCATCTAGAAATATCTCTTTGTCAGTATCACTTTTCCTCTTTGAAATCTTCTGATTGCCTGAAAAATCTATGGACAGTGGACATCTTTCTTAGATCGTGAAGGTAGAATTATTGATTCAAAGGCACTGAGGAAAAAGGTTTTCTATGGGGGAGTTGATCATGCTTTGAGAAAAGAGGTCTTTACTTTACACTTGATCTGATGGTTTGTAACTAGTGAGACATGTTTTCTATAAAATATATTCTGATATTGGACATATAGGTCTGGAAATTCTTGTTGGGGTATCATGAATATGATTCAACATATGCTGAGAGGGAATACCTTGCTGTCATGAAACGAGCAGAATATGAAGTCATAAAATCTCAGTGGAAGGTTAGTCAGTGTTCATAAGTGACCCATGCTGGTATATGTTCCCTTCCACAGTATGCTGGCATTACATTATTTAGTATTTAAAGGTCCTGGGTTCGACACAGCCTCTCTGCAAAATGCAGGGGTAAGGTTTGCGTAATTGCGTCAGTATATGAAGTCATAAAATCTCAGTGGAAGGTTAGTCAGTGTTCATAAGTGACCCATGCTGGTATATGTTCCCTTCCACAGTATTTTGGCATTACATTATTTAGTATTTAAAGGTCCTGGGTTCGACGCATCCTCTCTGCAAAATGCAGGGGTAAGGTTTGTGTCAGTTATTTCTTCCCCAGTCCCCACTCATGTGGGAGCCGCCAGCACTGGGTCTATCCATCACATGGTTTGATGTTAACTCTGGACATATTTTAAGAATATGAAACTTATCATGTTTCGGGAGCCTGGGCATCAGTTGCCTCCTTTGTTCGAGTCCTTTTCATCAAGTAGGGATTTTCTGGATATATCTTGTCTATGAAGTAGATCTTGAGTTTTCAGAATGAGAGGCTGTCATTTTTGGGCAGCTGATTGGGATCTCTTCAGCGCATTTTGTAGCTCCTCTACGTTGGAACAACTCTTTCACATTTTTGGACATATTTTACACTTCATTTACTCAAGTATATGCATGATTCTCCTTGATTCCATTCTGCAGAGTATCTCAGCCACCCAAGCTAAAAGATTCACCAAGTTTAGGGAAAGAAAAGGCCTAATTGACAAAGATGTGGTATAAATAATTACTCTCTTCTATTTGCCATTCCGCGTTATACTGTTATAGCTTAACTGATGCTTTGATATTTTCTCTATCAAGGTGAGAACAGATAGGTCCATTCCCTATTATGAAGGAGATGACAATCAGAATGTTGTAGTTTTACGTGATATTCTGTTAACATATTCCTTCTACAATTTCGACCTTGGTTATTGCCAAGTAAGTTTTGTCTTGCACAGCATCCATGTAAAATTATTTAAAAGCTTACTGTCATTTCAGTGGGAAACTGGGAACACAAAGTATACTATGTCTGTTGTCTTCTACTCCCTCCATTCTTTTTGTACAAGGTGCAATTTGACATGACGGTCTCCCAAATTACACATTGATCATTTATTTATTTTATATTATGTTGTTCATACTTATGATCATTGTATATTGCATTTGGTTAAAAATCTAACTATATCAAGTTTGTATTGTAATAACAATTAAAAATTGTTAGCTAATTATTGGTTATTAAAGTTTGAATCTTGGTATATGGGCACCTTATAAAAGGGAAGGGAGGAAGTAATGTTAAGTAACATTTTGGGGTTGATGCTTGAATAGATTATAGTTGCTTCTTTTTTTCTCGAACATGCTATGCAGGAGAGCTGTGTATATCATTATATTTAGGAGAACGGGGTGGGGTGGGGGGTGGGGGGGGGGGGGGGGGGAGGGGGTGCCCTTACGACACACTCATACCAAAGACTCATACAATAGATTCTTAATTCACACGCTCTTTTTAGACAATGACATCATACATACACACAATTTTGAAGACCCTTCAGATGTATTCATTATTTAGGTGCTTGCTTTTAGATATACTACTGCTGCTGCTAAATTATTTACTGTCAGGCGTGCTAACATGAAGGAATTTTCCAGGGCATTTATCTAATTTCTGTTATACTAAGCTATTGACTTCTTCAATAGCTTTGTCGATAGATTGTTGTTTTTTTTATATGAACCCAGTAAATGTTGATGTAATTTTATCGTAATTTACATGATATACAAAGCTTATAATTTGTGGTTCAAATGTTCAACTTGAAATTTGGAGTCCATGTATATTTTTTGGCTGTTGTCTTCCTGTTACTATACTACAATGTTGGTGCATTCCAGGGAATGAGTGACTTTTTGGCTCCCATACTTTATGTCATGGAGGATGAGTCTGAATCATTTTGGTGCTTTGCTTCCCTGATGGAACGTCTAGGTGCCAATTTTAATCGTGACCAGAATGGCATGCATGCTCAGCTACTTGCATTATCCAAGGTATATAACATATTCATCTGCCAAGTGCTGAGTGAGCAGCTAGTAAGCCGCATTATGTTGCTCCTTTTCCATTCTCTGATGTTGTGTGGCAGATTTCAAAAGTTGTTATGTTATGTCCTGGATTAGGTAGACATGCAGAACGTGGGGGATTGAGGGTGCGTGGCTGAATGGATGCCAAACTGCACACTTGGGATTGGGCATGCCGAGGATGGCAGTGCCCAATCTCAAAGCCCAGAGGAAGATGAGGATCTCTCCTGATAATTATTTCTTGTCTCTGAACAATACATCTCATGTCCTTATATAGAGAGGTTTGCTTGTCTCCTAAGCAAGTTGGCTAATCTTATCTCTGATCCTAACCCTAATAGGCCTCTCATACTGCCGATCTGGCCCATAAGGCCTAGCTCACTGCCCATGACATTACTCCCCCCATTTTTTGAGCAGCTCGTCCTCAAGTTGCAGCATAAACTGTGGCTTGGCTACTCATCTCGACCTGTCACAAACCTCACCTAAAGACGAGCCTTTTACATATCAGCTTAGTGTCTTATTCGCTACTAAACAATAAAATTAAGAAATATCTTTATTTGTTGTGCCATCTGGCCTTCCTGGCTGTCAGATGGCCAGGACCAGTGGCAGAGCCATGTTAGGGCAAAGTGGGCTTTGCAGCACCTCCACCCCCACCCTTCTGTGGCATAGTTTTCAAGAAAATGCTGTGATCGGGCACATCTGCATGGTATATGCATGTGGCACTACCAAACACGCCTGCAATTCTGCATGGCTATATGCATTCTCTCACCACACCATCATTGTCTTTCTACATTCTTCCATCTTTTGGCAGGTTTTTTCAAGGACGACTTCACGCACACTATGCACAACGACACAACACTGAATAGTAGTAGCTAGCTAGCTAGAGCTCATGCAACTGTCTCTTACCCTACTTGACCACTTGTTGTATTGCAGCACCCAACGTCCGCACTTGTCTTGTTATGTCTCATGGATCACAAATATGCACAAATCAATGCGTTTAGCCTGGAATTGCCCCCCCTCTCCCTCACACCTCTCTTGATCTATCCCCACACTCCGCCACTGGCCGGGACTAACACATCCAGTCCAACATTTGTAGTTGTGGGCCAACATGGCATGATGGTCCCCTGATCCTGTGGAAGCAAACTATTAGATTGTATCTTTTCTGTCCAAATGTAATGGTACTAGAGCACAGCCCATGTAACCTGATATAAATGGAATACTCAACCCACCCAAGGTTTAGGGGTTTTCCACCCTTCCAATATGGTACCGAACTTTTTTTTTTCTCGAACGCGCTGGAGAACTGCACATTTTTGCATATGTGTTTAGACCCACTTGTCTATCACCTACCGGGTACCAAATCCTAGGTGTGATTGGCAAGGAGGGTCTAGTATTCTTCCTCCATATCGTGACGCCAGTGAGGATCGGCAAGGACGCTATGAACAGAGGACAACACAAGGGTTGACTATGACGAGACATTCAGTCAAGTGGTGAAGTTTGCTACCATCCGTTGGGATGGCAATGGGGAGGGCTGGGGCCGGGGGAGTGCTCCATCCCTGCCCCGACTCTCAAAACCTATTCCCCGCCCCGACCCCCAAACTCTTAACGATGAGGATTTCATTCCTATCCCTGCCTGGGACCCGATCTAGCGGGGATCAATTGTTGATTACAAATATTATAATACACACACAAACAAGGATTGTCACATGGGTGACCGACAACCTAGTGAAGTAAATGAGGGTTAAGGTTAGTGAGTGAGGATTTTGCATATTTATATGGGGTCATAGTGAGACGATTTATTGGATTCGACCTTCATAGGTTGCGTGAGGGGAGGGTCTAACTGCTAATTCGGAACTCTTCAGTATCTCACCTTCACTTGGCTCGCTGGATATCTTGAAGCGCGCTGGCATGTTGAACTGCAAGCTATGTGCGACACCAGTGGACACGTAGGCTAAGTTTCTAATGAAGGCTCTACCGTCAACAACCCCATTACCTACCCCTGTCTTGTCGGAACTCTTCAGTATCTCACCTTCACTTGGCCTGACATAGCGTACACTGTCCAGCAGGCTTGTCTCTACATGCATGATCCCTCGAAGCCACACTTGAGCTTCATCAAGCGGATCCTTCGGTACCTCTAGGGCACTATCGACTATGGACTCCATCTTCGGTGACCCTCCACACCTGAGCTGGTCGTCTACACCGATGCTGAATTGGCCGGGTGCCCGGACACACGCTGATCCACCTTCGGCTATGCGGCGTTTCTTGAGGCCAACCTCATCTCTTGGTCCTCCAAGTTTCAACCCATGGTCTTCTGCTCCAGTGTCAAGGCAGAGTACCGGGCTATCGCTAATGGGTTGGCTTAGGTGAGCTAGTTGTGGCAGTTCCTCTAAGAGCTCCAAAGAGCCCCCTCACCAGGAGCATACTTGTCTACTGCAATAACGTCGGTGCCATTTACCTCTCCGTCAACCCTATCTAGCACTAGCGCACGAAGCATGTTGAGATCGATCTTCAATTTGTCCATGAGCGTGTTGGTGTCGGGGACGTCCACGTTCATCACATCCCAATTATCTCACAATTTGCCGACATCTTCACTAAGGCCTTGTTCGTTTACTCTTTGGAACCGTTCCAGCTGGAATGGTACGTTTATTTGTATTAACATGGTTTAGCTGGAATAATTTCCGGCCTCAATCCGAGATAAACGAATGGGCCCTAAGGGTCTTCCCTCGTTGTTCTCGGAGTTCCAGTCCAGTCTCAACGTCTTTCATGACTGGAGTTTTGCCTGCCGGGGTGGGGTAGACTGTATCTTTTGTATAAATGTAATGGGCCTAGAGCCCAGCCCATGTAGTAACCTAATATGTGTGGAATACTCAGCCACTCAAGGGTTAGGGTTTTTACCCAATCCAATATAAACCAACGGTTACATCACGGTCATTGCCCTTCAGGAGTAGTACTGCAAAGAGCACATGTTCCTCCATGCACTTAGTGCAGATTGATGGAATAAGTCTTGAGCATCTAGAGGATAGCAGTCACTTTTGACTGTCCTCTGTAGTCCATTTAGCATCTAGAGGACAACAGTCGCTTTTGACTGTCCTCTGTAGTCCCTTTAGCATCTAGAGGACATCAGTCGCTTTTTGACTGTCCTATGTAGTCTCTTTAGCATCTAGAGGACAACAGTCGCTTTTGACTGTCCTCTGTAGTCTCTTTAGCATCTAGAGGACAATCCTGTTGTGTAGTGTGTGTGAGAAGGTGTGGTAGTGCAGCCTCTAGGGCTATAAATATGTGTCTCCAACCCTCAGATGGGTATGGCATTGTGTAGTGTTTGAGGAAATAAACAGAAAATTGCCCCAACTCATAGTGTCATCCTCTTGATGAGAGTTAGAGTCCCTCTACTTACAATTGGTATCGGAGCCAAACTATCCTGCAGCCTAAACATCTCTTGCTCATCTCCTTCCCACGCCTCTCCCCACACTCAGTCGACAGCAAGAGCTCCAACTGTTCCTTCCTCTCCTGCTCAGAAGAGCAGCCTTTCGTCTGAGACAGCCTCTTCCACACGCAGCGACCCCTCACTAGCCCACCATGTCCCTACGCTCGGTCACTTCGAGTGCGCGGCGCCAGCAAGAGTGAGAGCACCTAGAGGGGAGGTGAATATGTGATCCTGTCAAACTTAAAACTTAAGCCACAAAACTTGGTTAAGTGTTAGCACAATAATTGCCAAGTGGCTAGAGAGGAGTTTCAACAAAACACAATAACCACAAGAAATCAATCACAGAGATGGCACAGTGGTTATCCCGTGGTTCGGCCAAGACCAACGCTTGCCTACTCCACGTTGTGGCGTCCCAATGGACGAGGGTTGCAATCAACCCCTCTCAAGCGGTCCAAAGACCCACTTGAATACCACGGTGTTTTGCTTGCTTTTCTTAATCCCGTTTGCGAGGAATCTCCACAACTTGGAGCCTCTCGCCCTTACACTTGAAGTTCACAAAGAAACACGGAGCAAGGGAGGGATTAGCAACTCACACAAGACACAAAGATCACAGCGAACACGCACACACAAGACCCAGACTTAAGCTCAAAAGACTAGCACACTAGAACGGAGCTTAAATCACTAGAATGTCGAACGAGTGCGCAAGAATGAAGTGTGAGTGATCAAGATTGCTCAAAGAATGCTTGGTGTGCTCCTCCATGCGCCTAGGGGTCCCTTTTAGGGTGTGTTTGGTTTGGCTTTTGGCTTTGGCTTTTGCCCTCTAAAAGTCAAAAGCCAACCAAAGGGCTGGATTCAAGAAGTAGCTTTTTCTAAAAGTCGACTTTCTCGCAGTGCAAAATTGAAAGCACCCTGAACCTGCTTTTAGTGGCTTTTGGATGGAACTGTGAAAACATATATCGAAGAACTTTTAATGACTTTTAGTGGTTTCCACCAAACGGTTTTTAGCTTTTTAACAGCTCACAGCCTACAGCAGCTTTTTTCACAGCTCACAGCTCACAGTAACTTTTTCCACAGCCACAGCTCAACCAAACAGACCCTTATAGCCCCAAGGCAGCTAGGAGCCGTTGAGAACAATCCTGGAAGGCAGATCTTGCCTTCTGTCGACTGGCGCACCGGACAGTCCGGTGCACCACCGGACACTGTCCGGTGCAGATCTCCTTCCTTATTTGGCGAAGCCGACCGTTGGAGTCTGAGAGCCGTTGGCGCACCGGACACTGTCCGGTGCACACCGGACACTGTCCGGTGCACACCGGACAGTCCGGTGCACCAATGTGACCGTTGGCTCGGCCACGCGTCACGCGCGGAATCCTCGGCCGACCGTTGCCCCGGCTGGCCGTTGACTCACCGGACAGTCCGGTGCACCACCGGACAGACAGGTGAATTTTAGCCGTACGCCGTTGATGGTTTCCCGAGAGCGACGAGTTCGCCTGTGAACGGCTCACCGGACAGTCCGGTGCACCACCGGACAGACCGGTGAATTTTAGCCGTACACCGCCGTCGAAGTCCCGAGAGCAGCCTGTTTGCCAAAGCTAGCCTGACGCACCGGACACTGTCCGGTGCACCCAGACTGAGCAGACTTTGGCTGAACAAAGCCATCTCATTTCCAATTCAACTTTTCCTGTTTCTAGCACTTAGACACAATACATTAGTCCATAAAAACAATGTACTAAGTCTAGAAACATACCTTTTGACAAGATTTTCACTTTGTCCACCACTTTGCATAGATTAGCATAAAAGCACTTGTGTTGGCACTCAATCACCAAAATACTTAGAAATGGCCCAAGGGCACATTTCCCTTTCAATCTCCCCCTTTTTGGTGATTTATGCCAACACAACATAAAGCAACTAGAACAAGTGCAATATCAATGCAAATGAATACTCAAAATTGTTTTGATTCAATTTTTGACATATATGGATCATACTTTGCCACCACTTGGTTTGTTTTTGCAAATCAAACTCAAATTCCTATCTCTAAGTCAAATTCACTTGTAGAGACATAAAGAGAGATATTCCAAAGGAAATTGATCAAGGATTTCAAAAACTTCCCCTTTTTCCCATAATCAACACTTCTCCCCACAAGAGGCCAACTTTTGACAAAAGAGACAATAAAAGAGTTTTGACAAACCAAAAGCTCTATTCTACTGTTTTCAAAATTTCTCAAGTGGTAGCTGATCCATTTATTGCTTTGGCCTTTATTTTCTCCCCCTTTGGCATCAAGCACCAAAACGGGATCAATCTTGGCCCTTAAACCCCATTGCCTCACCAAAATCTTCAAATAAGAATACAAAGGCAATAAGAGTAGATGAACTTGGAATAAATTACCCTCTCATCGGAGTGCAGTGGAAGTCTTTCATGGTCCAAGTCCACTTTTTCCCTTTCAAATCTCCTTTGAGACTAAAACAAGCAAACTCAAGCACACGGTTAGTCTCAAAGGGTCAAGTTGTAGCACAGCTCCCCCTAAATATGTGCATCACTTGCAAAAGGACTTGTGAGGTCCAGGGAGTGTTTGTACAACTTGAGCACCATACATAAGCAACAAATGCAGAAGGAACATGACCAAAGGCATAAACACATGTATGCTATAAATCAATCCAAGTTCCGCGAATCCAGGACATTTAGCTCACTACGCAGCCTGCAAAAGGTCTTTTCATCTAAAGGCTTAGTGAAGATATCGGCTAGCTGGTTCTCGGTGCTAACATGGAACACTTCGATATCTCCCTTTTGCTGGTGGTCTCTCAAAAAGTGATGCCGGATGTCAATGTGCTTTGTGCGGCTGTGCTCCACAGGATTTTCCGCTATTCGGATAGCACTCTCATTGTCACATAGGAGTGGGACTTTGCTCAGATTGTAGCCAAAGTCCCGGAGGGTTTGCCTCTTCCAAAGTAGTTGCGCACAACACTGTCCTGCGGCAACGTACTCGGCCTCAGCGGTGGATAGGGCAACAGAAGTTTGTTTCTTAGAGTTCCACGACACCAGGGACCTTCCTAAGAATTGGCACGTCCCCGATGTACTCTTCCCATCGACCTTACATCCAGCATAGTCGGAATCTGAGTATCCAATCAAGTCAAAGTTAGACCCCTTTGGATACCAGATCCCGAAGCAAGGCGTAGCGACTAAATATCGAAGAATTCGCTTCACAGCCACTAAGTGACACTCCTTAGGATCGGATTGAAATCTAGCACACATGCATACGCTAAGCATAATATCCGGTCTACTAGCACACAAATAAAGTAAAGACCCTATCATAGACCGGTATGCCTTTTGATCAACGGACTTACCTCCTTTGTTGAGGTCGGTGTGTCCGTCGGTTCCCATCGGAGTCTTTGCGGGCTTGGCGTCCTTCATCCCAAACCGCTTTAGCAAGTCTTGTGTGTACTTTGTTTGGGAGATGAAAGTGCCGTCCTTGAGTTGCTTCACTTGGAACCCAAGGAAGTAATTCAACTCGCCCATCATCGACATCTCGAATTTCTGCGTCATCACCCTGCTAAACTCTTCACAAGACTTTTGGTTAGTAGAACCAAATATTATGTCATCGACATAAATTTGGCACACAAAAAGATCACCATCGCAAGTCTTAGTGAAAAGAGTTGGATCGGCTTTCCCAACCTTGAAAGCATTAGCAATTAAAAAGTCTCTAAGGCATTCATACCATGCTCTTGGGGCTTGCTTAAGTCCATAGAGCGCCTTAGAGAGCTTACACACGTGGTCGGGGTACCGTTCATCCTCGAAGCCAGGGGTTGCTCCACGTACACCTCCTCCTTGATTGGCCCGTTGAGGAAAGCGTTTTTCACATCCATTTGGTACAACCTGAAAGAATGGTGAGCGGCATATGCTAGCAAGATACGAATGGACTCTAGCCTAGCCACAGGAGCAAAAGTCTCCTCAAAGTCCAAACCTGCGACTTGGGCATAACCTTTTGCCACAAGTCGAGCCTTGTTCCTTGTCACCACCCCGTGCTCGTCCTGTTTGTTGTGGAACACCCACTTGGTTCCCACAACGTTTTGCTTGGGACGAGGCACCAGTGTCCAAACTTCATTACGCTTGAAGTTGTTTAGCTCCTCCTGCATGGCCAACACCCAGTCCGGATCTAGCAAGGCCTCTTCCACCCTGAAAGGCTCAATAGAAGAGACAAAGGAGTAATGTTCACAAAAATTAACTAATCTTGAACGAGTAGTTACTCCCTTGCTAATATCACCCAATATTTGGTCGACGGGATGATCCCTTTGAATCGTCGCTCGAACTTGGGTTGGAGGTGCCTGAGGTGCTTCTTCCTCTTCAACTTGAACATCCTGTGCTCCCCCTTGATCATGCGCCTCCACTTGAGATACCTGTTCGTCATCTTGGGTTGAGGGATGCACCATAGTTGAGGAAGAGGGTTGATCTTGCTCCTTTTGTTCCAGTGGCCTCACATCTCCAATCGCCATGGTGCGCATTGCGGCCGTTGGAACGTCTTCTTCATCCTGTTGATGGCATGGCAAGCCGTGTTCACGGCTTCCGACCAAAAACGCTCGGGGGTCTTGAACTCTCCAAGCATAGTCCTCGCCATATCGATGAGCGTCCTGTTCTTCCTCTCTACCACACCATTTTGCTGAGGTGTGTAGGGAGCGGAGAACTCGTGCTTTATCCCTTCCTCCTCAAGGAACTCCTCCACTTGAAGGTTCTTGAACTCGGACCCGTTGTCGCTCCTTATCTTCTTCACCTTGAGCTCAAACTCATTTTGAGCTCTCCTGAGGAAGCGCTTGAGGGTCCCTTGGGTTTCAGATTTATCCTGCAAAAAGAACACCCAAGTGAAGCGGGAAAAATCATCAACTATAACAAGACCATACTTACTTCCTCCTATGATAGGCGACGGGTCCGAAGAGGGCCATATGAAGCATCTCCAAGGGTCTTGATGTCGTCATCACATTTTTGGTGTGATGAGGGCCTCCCACCTGTTTCCCTGCTTGACAAGCTGCACAAGGTCATCTTTTTCGAAATGTACATTAGTTAGACCTATCACGTGTTCTCCCTTTAGAAGCTTGTGGAGGTTCTTCATCCCCACATGTGCTAAGCGGCGATGCCACAGCCAGCCCATGCAAGTCTTAGCAATTAAGCATGCATCTAGACCGGCCTCTTCTTTTGCGAAATCAACCAAATAAAGTTTGCCGTCTAGTACACCCTTAAAAGCTAGTGAACCATCACATCTTCTAAAGACAGACACATCTACATTGGTGAAAAGACAATTATATCCCATATTGCATAATTGACTAACAGATAACAAATTATATCCAAGCGACTCAACTAAAAACACATTAGAAATAGAGTGCTCGGATGAAATATCAATTTTACCTAACCCTTTTACCTTGCCTTGGTTCCCATCACCGAATATTGTTGAATCTTGGGAATCCTTGTTCTTGACGTAGGAAGAGAACATCCTCTTTTCCCCCGTCATGTGGTTTGTGCATCCGCTGTCGATAATCTAGCTTGAACCCCCGGATGCATAAACCTGCAAGGCAAATTTAGGCTTGGGTCTTAGGTACCTAACTCTTGTTGGGTCCTACAAGGTTAGTCACAATTGTCTTAGGGACCCAAATGCAAGTTTTATCTCCCTTGCATCTTGCCCCTAATTTCCTAGCAATTACCTTCTTACCCTTTCTACAAATGGTAAATGAAGCATTGCAAGCATGATATATTGTAGAAGATTCATTAACTTTCCTAGGAATATTAACAACATTTCTCCTAGGCATATTATGAACAATATTTCTCCTACCAACATTTCTATCATGCACATAGGAAGAGCTAGAAGCATACATGGTATGAGAATCAAAAGCATCATACGCATTACAACTCCTATGAGTATTTCTAGATTGTCTCCTATCATGGTACATAAAGGCATGGTTCTTTTGCACACTACTAGCCATAGGGGCCTTCCCTTTCTCCTTGCGGAGATAGGAGCCTTATGGCTTGTTAAGTTCTTGACTTCCCTCTTGAAGCCAAGACCATCCTTAATTGAGGGGTGTCTACCAATTGTGTAGGCATCCCTTGCAAATTTTAGTTTTTCAAATTCACTTTTGCTAGTCTTAAGTTGGGTATTAAGACTAGCCAATTCATCATTTAATTTGGAAATTGAAACTAGGTGTTCACTACAAGCATCAATATCAAAATCTTTACACCTAGTGCAAATCATGACATGTTCTACACAAGAGTTAGATTTATTTGCTACTTCTAATTTAGCATTTAAATCATTGTTAATTCTCTTTAAGCTTGAGAGAGTCATGACATGCAGACAATTCACTAGAAAGTATTTTATTTCGTTTAACTTCTAAAGCAAGTGAATTTTGTGCACTAACAAATTTATCATGTTCTTCATATAAAAGGTCCTCTTGTTTCTCTAAGAGTCTATCCTTCTCATTCAAGGCATCAATCAATTCATTGATTTTATCAATTTTATTTCTATCCAATCCCTTGAACAAGCTAGAGTAATCTATTTCCTCATCGCTAGACTCATCATCACTAGAAGAATCATAAGTAGTACTGTCTCGAGTACATACCTTCTTCTCCTTTGCCATGAGGCATGTGTGACGCTCGTTGGGGAAGAGGGATGACTTGTTGAAGGCGGTGGCGGCGAGTCCTTCATTGTCGGAGTCGGAGGAGGAGCAATCCGAATCCCACTCCTTTCCTAAATGTGCCTCGCTCTTGGCCTTCTTGTAATTTTTCTTCTTTTCCCTCTTGCTCCCGTATTCCTGGTCACTTTCATTATCGGGACAGTTAGCAATAAAATGACCAATCTTACCGCATTTGAAGCATGAGCGCTTCCCCTTGGCTTTGGTCTTGCTTGGCTGTCCCTTGCGACTCTTGAGCGCCGTCTTGAAGCGCTTGATGATGAGAGCCATCTCATCATCATTGAGCCCTGCCGCCTCAACTTGCGCCACCTTGCTAGGTAACGCCTCCTTGCTTCTCGTTGCCTTGAGAGCAACGGGTTGAGGCTCATTGATTGGACCATTCAGTGCGTCGTCCACGTACCTCGCCTCCTTGATCATCATTCGCCCGCTTACGAATTTTCCAAGGACTTCTTCGGGCGACATTTTGGTGTACCTGGGATTCTCACGAATATTATTCACCAAATGTGGATCAAGAACGGTAAATGACCTTAGCATTAGGCGGACGACGTCGTGGTCCGTCCATCGCGTGCTTCCGTAGCTCCTTATTTTGTTGATAAGGGTCTTGATCCGGTTGTATGTTTGAGTTGGCTCCTCGCCCCTTATCATTGCAAATCTTCCAAGCTCTCCCTCTACCAACTCCATCTTGGTGAGCAAGGTGACATCGTTCCCCTCGTGAGAGATCTTGAGGGTGTCCCAGATTTGCTTGGCATTGTCCAAGCCGCTCACCTTATGATACTCATCCCTGCACAAGGAGGCTAACAACACAGTAGTAGCTTGTGCATTTCTATGAATCTGTTCATTAATAACAATAGGACTATCCGAGCTATCAAATTTCATTCCACTTTCCACAATCTCCCATATGCTCGGATGGAGAGAGAATAGGTGACTACGCATTTTGTGGCTCCAAAATCCGTAGTCCTCTCCATCAAAGTGAGGAGGTTTGCCAAGTGGAATGGAGAGCAAATGAGTATTTGTACTTTGCGGAATACGAGAGTAGTCAAAAGAAAAGTTCGAATTAACCGGTTTCCTTCTCTCGTAGTCGTTGTGGTCGTCGTCCTTTTGGGAAGAAGTAGACTCATCGCTGTCGTCGTAGTAGACGATCTCCTTGATGCGTCTCGTCTTCTTCTTCCCATCTTTGCGTCTGTGACCTGAGCCCGAGTCGGTAGGCTTGTCATCCTTCGGCTCGTTGACGAAGGACTCCTTCTCCTTATCGTTGATCACGATTCCCTTCCCCTTAGGATCCATCTCTTCGGGCGATTAGTCCCTTTGAAGAGAACGACTCTGATACTAATTGAGAGCACCTAGAGGGGGGGGGGGGTGAATAGGTGATCCTGTCAAACTTAAAACTTAAGCCACAAAACTTGGTTAAGTGTTAGCACAATAATTGCCAAGTGGCTAGAGAGGAGTCTCAACAAAACACAATAACCACAAGAAAACAATCACAGAGATGGCACGGTGGTTATCCCGTGGTTCGGCCAAGACCAACGCTTGCCTACTCCACGTTGTGGCGTCCCAATGGACGAGGGTTGCAATCAACCCCTCTCAAGCGGTCCAAAGACCCACTTGAATACCACGGTGTTTTGCTTGCTTTTCTTAATCCCGTTTGTGAGGAATCTCCACAACTTGGAGCCTCTCGCCCTTACACTTGAAGTTCACAAAGAAACACGGAGCAAGGGAGGGATTAGCAACTCACACAAGACACAAAGATCACAGCGAACACGCACACACAAGACCCAGACTTAAGCTCAAAAGACTAGCACACTAGAACAGAGCTTAAATCACTAGAATGTCGAACGAGTGCGCAAAAATGAAGTGTGAGTGATCAAGATTGCTCAAAGAATGCTTGGTGTGCTCCTCCATGCGCCTAGGGGTCCCTTTTATAGCCCCAAGGCAGCTAGGAGCCGTTGAGAACAATCCTGGAAGGCAGATCTTGCCTTCTGTCGACTGGCGCACCGGACAGTCCGGTGCACCACCGGACACTGTCCGGTGCAGATCTCCTTCCTTATTTGGCGAAGCCGACCGTTGGAGTCTGAGAGCCGTTGGCGCACCGAACACTGTCCGGTGCACACCGGACAGTCCGGTGCACCAATGTGACCGTTGGCTCGGCCACGCGTCACGCGCGGAATCCTCGGCCGACCGTTGCCTCGGCTGACCGTTGACTCACCGGACAGTCCGGTGCACCACCGGACAGACCGGTGAATTTTAGCCGTACGCCGTTGATGGTTTCCCGAGAGCGACGAGTTCGCCTGTGAACGGCTCACCGGACAGTCCGGTGCACCACCGGACAGACCGGTGAATTTTAGCCGTACACCGTCGTCGAAGTCCCGAGAGCAGCCTGTTTGCCAGAGCTAGCCTGGCGCACCGGACATTGTCCGGTGCACCACCGGACAGTCCGGTGCACCCAGACTGAGCAGACTTTGGCTGAACAAAGCCATCTCATTTCCAATTCAACTTTTCCTGTTTCTAGCACTTAGACACAATACATTAGTCCATAAAAACAATGTACTAAGTCTAGAAACATACCTTTTGACAAGATTTTCACTTTGTCCACCACTTTGCATAGATTAGCATAAAAGCACTTGTGTTGGCACTCAATCACCAAAATACTTAGAAATGGGCCCAAGGGCACATTTCCCTTTCAAAGAGGCCGAGGTCGCCGCGGCACAAGAACGCGAGTGAGCAGCAGCAGCGGCTGCAGCGACAACGGCGAGGGTAGCACGGTTGGCGGCGGCGGAACTAGCAGCAGCGAGAGCGGAAGTAGAAGCAGCGGAGGCGGCGGATGCTGCACGTGTGGCGGCAGCAGAGCTCGAGGTTCTGCGCAGCAGTAGAGCTGGCAGCTCTGCTTCTGTCGACGACAACACCGACGAAGAGCTTAGGCTGGCGAGGGAAGCAGCGCGAGAGCAGGCGGCACAGTGGGCAGCCGCGCATCCCCATGGGGGCGCGCGTGGCGACAGCCTAGATAGGCGCCGACGCGCTGACGGCGCTCCAAGCGAGGGCGCACGCGGCGGCAACCCAGACGGGCGTAGACGCGCCGACGGTGCTCCCGGCGGCGGCGACCGAGTCGACGGAGATCGCGGCCTCTACAGGCGGCGCGACTCTCTCTCCCCGGATCGGTACCATGGTCGCCGCATGGACCAGGCCATTGTCACGGACATCGGTCCCGGCGGTGGGTGGCCTACCCTCACCAAGACCAACTACGTCGAGTGGGCCGCGGTGATGAGGGTACGGCTCCAGGTTCGCCACATGTGGGAAGCAGTTCGGTACGGCGACGTCGACTACCACGAGGATCGGCGGGCGCTGGATGCCCTCATTGCTGCAGTCCCGTCCGAGATGCAGTTTTCGCTTTCCCAGAAGCGGACTGCCAAGGAGGCCTGGGACGCCATCGCTGCGACCCGCATCGGCAACGACCGTGCCCGCAAGACCACACTGCAGGCACTTCGCAAGGAGTGGGAGAACCTGGCCTTCAAGCCAGGTGAGGATGTTGATGATTTTGCTCTCCGCCTCAACACTCTGTTGCAGAAGATGGTGCAGTTCGGCGACGACACCTACGATGAGGAGAGAGCTGTTGAGAAGCTCTTTCGTTGCATCCCCGAGAAGTACAAGCAGATTGCTCGCTCGCTCGAGTCTCTACTAGACCTCTCCACGATGACGATCGAAGAGGCGATTGGTCGTCTCAAGGTGGTCGACGGCGACGAACCACAGGCTCCCTCTAAGGCCTATCACTATTGGCGGGAAGCTACATCTCACTCGGGAGCAGTGGGAGGCCTGCCAGGGTGACAAGAAGAAGGGGGAGTCCTCCTCGACACGAGGCCGCAAACGCGGCAAGCCGCGCAAGGCGCGTGGAGGCGCCCAGGTCAGGGCGCGAGGACAAGCTGAGGGTGGTGTCCGTGGAGGTGCCCAAGGCGGCGCCGTCGGCAACAAGAAGCCGACACGAGACGACGGCTGTCACAACTGCGGCAAACTTGGCCACTGGGCCAGGGACTGTCGACAGCCACGACGTGGCCAGGCCAACGTCGCACAGGCGGAGGCGGAGGAGGAGGCTCTGCTCCTAGCACAGGCAAGCATCGAGCTATCTCCAGTGGCACCGGCCGTAGCGGCACTCCTCCACCTTGATGAGTCGAAAGCATGCGCTTTCCTCGGCGACGGCTCCAGCAAAGACATGATCGAAGGATGGTGCCTCGACACCGGCGCCACTCATCACATGACCGGCCGACGGGAGTTCTTCACCGAGCTTGACTCTAGCGTCCGAGGCTCCATCAAGTTTGGGGATGCCTCCGGCGTAGAGATCAAGGGCGCTGGTTCAGTCGTCTTCACCGCCGCGTCTGGTGAGCACAGGCTGCTCACCGGAGTCTACTACATCCCCGCGTTGAGGAACTCTATCATCAGCTTGGGACAGCTGGATGAGAACGGTTCGCGTGTAGAGGTCGAGCACGGAGTCATGAGGATCTGGGACCCCTCTCGTCGCCTTCTTGCCAAGGTACGCAGGAGTCCAAATCGGCTATACATCCTCAATGTGAAGGTGGCACAACCTTGCTGCCTTACTGCTCGTCGAGACGACGGGGCATGGCAGTGGCACGAGCGCTTCGGACGCCTTAACTTCGAGGCCCTAAAGCGGCTCAGTGCCAAGGAGATGGTACGAGGCCTGCCGTGCCTTGACCATGTGGAGCAATTCTGCGATGTCTGCGTGTTGACAAAGCAGAGACGGCTCCCCAGCAGTCGAGCTTCCGAGCCAAGGAGAGGCTCGAGCTCGTGCATGGGGACTTGTGTGGCCCGGTGACACCAGCCACACCAGGAGGACGACACTACTTCTTGCTGCTCGTCGACGATCTCTCCCGCTACATGTGGGTGATGATCCTTGGTAGCAAGGGAGAAGCTGCGAACGTCATCAGGCGTGTGCAGGTCGCTGCAGAGGCGGAGTGCGACCGCAAGCTGCGCGTGCTGCGCACCGACAACGGCGGCGAATTCACGGCGGCTGAGTTCGCGTCGTACTGCGCGGATGAGGGCGTTCAGCGCCACTACTCCGCGCCGTACAGCCCGCAGCAGAACGACGTCGTCGAGCGGCGCAACCAGACGGTTGTGGGGATGGCTCGGGCTCTCCTCAAAAAGAGGGGAATGCCGGTTGTCTTCTGGGGAGAGGCGGTGGTGACAGCGGTTTACATCCTCAACCGCTCGCCCACCAAGGCTCTCAACGGGATGACACCGTACGAGGCTTGGCATGGGCGCAAACCGGCGGTCTCTCACCTACGGGTCTTCGGCTGCCTCGCGTTCACCAAGGAGCTTGGCCACATCAGCAAGCTCGACGATAGGAGCACCCCAGGGGTGTTCATTGGCTACGCGGAGGGCTCGAAGGCCTACCGCATCCTTGACCCAGGAACACAGCGTGTGCGCACGGCGCGCGACGTAGTGTTCGACGAAGGGCGAGGATGGGCGTGGGACAAGGCGGTGGACGACGACACGACTTCGACGTACGACTTCACCATCGAGTACGTCCACTTTGAGGGAGCTGGGGGACTAGGCAACTCTTCTCCGAGCAGGTCTACCCCAGCCCCCAAGTCTCCACCGACTCCAGTGCCACGCTCTCCAGCTCCGGCTACAACGAGCTCTTCACCGCCACGCACTCCAGCCACGCCTCCGGCTACAGCGAGCTCTTCGCCACCACGTACTCCAGCACCGACAGTACCCTCTCCGGGAACGTCCTCTCCGACACCAGCTCGTGTCGAGCATGACCCAGTGGAGCTCGTGACCCCGCTCTCCCACGACGAGGAGCGCGTGGACGCGTGCTACGACGGCGAGCCGTTGCGGTATCGAAGGGTGGAGGGCCTTCTCATCGACCCGTCGGTGCCGGGCTCGGCGTCTCGCATTCTGGCAGGAGAGTTGCATCTTGCACGCGACGATGGTGAGCCTCGGTCTTTCACGGAGGCCGAGAAACATGCGGCTTGGCGTGCCGCGATGCAGTCGGAGATGGACGCGGTTGAGACGAACCGCACCTGGGAGCTCGCTGATCTCCCTCATGGTCATCGCGCGATCACCCTTAAATGGGTGTTCAAACTGAAGAGGGATGAAGCCGGCGCCATCGTCAAGCACAAGGCTCGCTTGGTGGCACGCGGTTTCCTACAGCAGGAGGGGATCGACTTCGACGATGCTTTCGCCCCCGTGACACGGATGGAATCTGTGCGACTCCTCCTTGCGCGTTCATCACATGGACGTCAAGTCGGTGTTTCTTAACGGCGACTTAAAGGAGGAGGTCTACGTACACCAGTCGCCAGGTTTTGCGATCCCTGGCAAGGAGGGCAAGGTGTTGCGCCTGCGCAAGGCTCTCTATGGCCTGCGACAGGCACCAAGGGCGTGGAATGCTAAGCTGGATTCCACGCTCAAAGGAATGGGTTTCACGCCAAGCCCGCACGAGGCGGCCATCTATCGGCGGGGCAATGGAGGAAGTGCCCTGCTGGTGGGTGTCTACGTCGACGACTTGGTGATCACCGGCGACGACTTGGTGATCACCGGCGCCAAGGATGCAGAGGTGGCAGCGTTCAAGGAAGAGATGAAGGTCACCTTCCAAATGAGTGACCTGGGGCATCTCTCCTTCTACCTGGGGATTGAGGTGCACCAGGGGGACTCCGGGATCACACTTCGCCAGACCGCCTATGCCAAGCGCATTGTTGAGCTGGCTAGGCTCACCGACTGCAATCCAGCTCTCACTTCGATGGAGGAGAGGCTGAAGCTGAGTCGCGACAACACGACGGAGGAGGTGGATGCTACACAGTACCGGCGTCTTGTGGGGAGCCTTTGCTACCTCGTCCACACACGACCTGACTTGGCATACTCCATCGGCTACGTTAGTCGGTTCCTGCAGCGACTGACGACGGAGCATGAGCAGGCTGTGAAGAGGATCATTCGCTATGTTGCGGGGACTCTCGACCACGGTCTCTACTACCCGAGGTGCCCTGGGGAGGCACACCTTGTCGGGTACAGCGACAGCGACCACGCCGGTGACATCGACACTAGCAAGAGCACAAGCGGGATCCTCTTCTTACTCGGCAAGTGCCTCATTAGCTGGCAGTCGGTCAAGCAGCAGGTGGTGGCCATGTCCAGCTGCGAGGCCGAGTACATAGCGGCCTCCACTGCTTCGACTCAGGCGCTCTGGCTGGCTTGACTGCTCGGTGGTCTCCTCGGGAGAGGCATTGGAGCGGTTGAACTCAGGGTGGACAGCCAGTCCGCTCTGGCATTGGCCAAGAACCCAGTGTTCCATGAACGGAGCAAGCACATCCGGCTGAGATACCACTTCATCCGAGACTGCTTGGCAGAAGGGAGCATCAAGGCGCGCTACATCAACACCAAGGATCAGCTTGCAGACCTGCTCACCAAGCCCCTTGGGAAGATCAAGTTTCTTGAGCTTTGCTCCAGGTCCGGGATGGCTCAACTTTCCCACAAGACGACGCCCAAGACTTAGGGGGAGAATGATGGAATAAGTCTTGAGCATCTAGAGAACAGCAGTCGCTTTTGACTGTCCTCTGTAGTCCATTTAGCATCTAGAGGACAACAGTCGCTTTTGACTGTCCTCTGTAGTCCCTTTAGCATCTAGAGGACATCAGTCGCTTTTTGACTGTCCTCTGTAGTCTCTTTAGCATCTAGAGGACAACAGTCGCTTTTGACTGTCCTCTATAGTCTCTTTAGCATCTAGAGGACAATCCTGTTGTGTAGTGTGTGTGAGAAGGTGTGGTAGTGCAGCCTCTAGGGCTATAAATATGTGTCTCCAACTCTCAGATGGGTATGACATTGTGTAGTGTTTGAGGAAATAAACAGAAAATTGTCCCAACTCATAGTGTCATCCTCTTGATGAGAGTTAGAGTCCCTCTACTTACACAGATGGACTCTTTGAGCTGAGGATGTACTCCATGCCTTATGCAGATCCACGTGGTGAGATTGTAGCTATCCTATCCACTGAACTTGACCATGTATGCACAAATCTGTTAGTGGGGATAATTCGCATGCATCAACCACCCCTCCTCAGGGAGAACACGAGCTTGTAGATTCCATTGCACACGTCAGGGACAACAATGCAGGCAAACAAGTTCATGGAAACATCATGTAAGTTACGAACCAGCAGCTGCTGAAGCATGATGCTTGATCAACCACAGAGTCTGACACGATGTGCTGCCCACGCCTGATGCTTCACCATGAATCCATGTGTAGCCCATAGCCGTACCACTGCTGCCACCTGGCGCTCTCAATATTGATCTGCAGTTTCTCGAGGATGGCTTGGATCTTTGTGGAGCCAGCCTACACGTTGGTGCGGAAATCCTCCATCAATGTTGATAGGTCACCAATAGCAGTCTAGCAGAACTGCAGAAGCAATAGGAAGGCCTCAAGCTGATGCCAAATGTCAACCTGGATTTGGGAAACGTCCAGATCGTCAGAACATGGGTGATTGAGGGTACATACGCGAATGGACACTATATCTAACACTTGAGATTGGGCATGCAAAGGATGGCAGCGCCAAATCTTATGGACAGGGGTGGATAAGGATCTCTCCTGATACCTCTTTCTTGCCTTGATTGATGCATGCCATTTCCTTATATAGAGGCTTACTTAGACGCCTAAGCAAGGTGGCTAATCTTATCCCTAATCCTAACCCTGATGAGCATCTCGTAATGCTGATCTAGCTTCTAGCCCATAAGGCCTAGCTGACTGCCTGTGACGCATTATCATCTCAATGGAATTTTGCTTAGCTGACTTACGTGTGCAAACGTGCTAGTTCTTAGATTATGTTTATACTGTTCTTATGTCATTATGTGCTCCATCTGTTCCTTCTCCAGAATTGAGCCTTCATATCATGGAAATATCATTGTACATCCTGTTATAAAATTGAATTTATAATGCCAAGGATCTCTATATACTTTGAAGTCATTAAGATTTTGAACCTTTCACATGCTCTTGCATTTGAAATTTCAATGGTTTGACACCACCAGTATTTATTATAACGTTGTTACTTTGATTAACGCCTATCAGCTTAGTGGGCTATTTTTTTTTCTTTTGTGCCTCAGCTTGTGGAGCTTCTTGATCCTTCATTGCACAACTATTTTAGGCAAAATGACTGCTTGAACTATTTCTTCTGTTTCCGCTGGGTTCTTATACAATTCAAAAGGTAATATATTCTTCTCTTTTTAAGTTTCAAGTATTTGAATATGCATATTACCTATCAGTTTGTATTCCATCCTTGAACCATAACTTGAAATGTGCCCTCGTTCTGTCATTGGTATGTATAGGTTGGGCTAGGGTTTAGAGGTTTTTTCTCGATCTACGTGATAAGGTCTTAACGAAATACCCAGGAGTTGTTTTACCATCGGGTTATCTCCAGCAGTCTCCTTATCCCACTGTCTATCTCACTCGGGCTATCTCCAGCAGCCTCCCTATCCCACTGTCTATCTCACTCGGGCTATCTCCAGCAGCCTCTCTATCCCACTGTCTATCTCGCTCCCTATTTTGAACTGTACTATCTACTCTATAAACAGTGAAGTCTACAGTGTAAAACAGTGTTTTGCATGTTTATATGCACGCTTTGATGAGCATGGCCTCACAGGTCGAGTTTCACTGTAGCACCTAGCCACCTACCCTCACACTAATTTCCCTTTTATTTTATCAGTTTCCTACAACCAAATTCATGAACCAGTAGTGTCACAGTCTAATTTTCCTATGCTTTTTCACAAGCAATGCTGGAGAGCTGCATGTCCTTGTATTAAATATACAAAAAAAAACAGTCCATGTCCCAGAAAAGAGAAGTAAAAGAAGTATCAGCCACTTAAAGAAACCAAGTGCCAGTTGTATTTCAAAGAACAAAATCTCCTCTGCTCAAACTTGTCAGATTTCACAGCCGCTTCACCGGCAATCTCTCTAATCACTGTTTGCTATAGGGGACGACACAAACATTATGATTATGCTATTACTCTGCTTCTAAGAACTTTTTTTTTCTCGAACACGCAGGAGATCTGCGTATCATTCCATTAATAGATAGATAGAAGAAGGTACATCACATGCACACGCCACACACATGACATAACAAGACACAACATACCAACAGACGCAACACAACCACCACACTCAACCACTCTGGACAAGACATAAGACAAGACACAAGACTATCCCCCCTGGGTCAAGCATAAACGCAAGAGTTGAAAGCAGGTTCAACCCTTTCGCCCCGGCACTGCACCACATCCTGAGCTCATCGCCAACGAGGGTGAGAGTACTCGCAAGGCTCGGCGACCTCCCATTGAACACACAGTCGTTGCGATGACGCCAAAGGCTCCAAGCGCCAAGAATAACTATAGAATTGAAGCCTGATTGGAGATCACGGGGAATCTTCTCCACAGCCCTGCTCCACCAGTCATCCAGGCTGCAAATAGCGTTGTCCGGTGAAAGATTAGGCAACCCAGACCTGCTCAACAAGAAGTACCAGAACTGTCTTGCAAAGACGCAAGAGATGAGAAGATGTTGTATTGTTTCCTCTTCTTGGTCACAAAGGGGACACACACTAGGATGGGGAAGTCCTCTTTTAGCAAGACGGTCCGCGGTCCAGCATCTGTTGTGCATGACAAGCCAAAGGAAGAATCTGCACTTTGAAGGTGCCCAAGACTCTCAAACACGCTCAAATGCTCCAAAAGAAGTGGAACCTAGAAATAGCATATCATAAGCCGACTTTGCAGAGTATTGACCTGTCGGGGAGAATTTCCAGATATGCTTGTCTGGCACACCATCACTAAGGGAGAAATCTGCAATGACTTCACTAAGAGTTAAAAAATCAGAGAGGACAGCCCAAGTGATGGTGCCTCTCAGGTCCCGAATCCAAGCCATCTCCACGATACCTTCTGCCACCGTTCTCCTATTGGCAATCCTGGCTGGGACGAGGGCGAAAATATGAGGAGTTAGGTCCTCAACACTCAGCCCCATCAACCATCTGTCCCTCCAAAACAAGGTGTTACGACCATCACCAACTTCTGTAGTTAAAGCTACAGAGAGAATAGATTTCAGAGTGCTGGAACTCTGGAGAGGTAAATCAGCCCAAGACTTCGAGGGATCTGTTTTTTCCAACCACAACCATCTAACTCGAAGGGCCTAATTCAGCCTTTGCAAATCTGAGATGCCAAGCCCACCAAGCTCCTTTGGGCGAGTCACTTTGCCCCAAGCAACTAAGCAGTGGCCACCGAGCACATCCTTTCGACCTTTCCAAATAAAGCCACGTCTAATCTTGTCAATGGCTTTGATAGCCCACTTAGGTAAATCCAAAGCCATGGCGTGATATATAACTGTTGCCGTGAGTACATGCTGCACCTGGATAGCTCTGCCAGCTCGAGTCATCAAGTCGGCCCTCCAGTTAGGTAAGAGGTCCGCAAGCCTATCGATAAGTGGCTGCAGCTGCTCCTTGCTTAACTTCCTGAGAGAAAGAGGTAGCCTGAGATATTTAAGAGGGAACGTTTCAACTTTGCAAGGAAAAATCTGGGTTACCATTTCCATGTCAACCGGAGAGCAGTGAATGGGGGCCATACTGCTTTTCTGAACATTGGTTTTTAGCCCCGAAGCGTCCCCAAACAACTCAGATATCCTGGTTACCAAGTACAGATCACTAGCAGCCGGTCTCAAGAATATCACCACATCATCAGCATAGAGCGATATTCGGTGCTGAATGGAGCGTGTTGAAAGGGGTTGGAGCATGCCCTCATCAGCAGCTTTAACAATTAGGCCATTGAGAACATCCATAACGATGATGAAAAGAAGAGGGGATAGCGAGTCCCCCTGCCGCAGGCCCCTCTTGTGTTGGATGTATTCCCCAGGTACTCCATTAAGCATAATTTAGGTAGAAGAGGTCATAAGCAGCCCACTAATCACATCTCTCCATATGGGGCCGAATCCAACTTTTTCCAACACTTCAAGAAGGAAGGACCAAGACACCGAATCGAAGGCCTTGGAAATGTCCAGCTTGAGAAGAATTCTGGGCTGTTTTTGAGCGTGCAGCAATCTTGCAGTCTGCTGAACTAACATGAAGTTGTCTTGGATGAATCTGCCCTTGATAAACGCACTTTGGTTCTTAGAAATCAACTTGTCCATATAACCACTAAGTCTGTTTGACATGACCTTCGTGATTAACTTAGCGAAGCTATGGATCAAGCTAATAGGCCGAAAGTCCTTGGCAAGGATGGCATCCTCTTTCTTAGGTAACAGAGTGATGAAGGCTGTGTTGAGGTATCTGAAATTCCGAAAATCCTTGTTCCAAACAGTCAAGATAGCAGCCATAATGTCTTTTTTAATGATTGACCAGCAAGCCTTATAGAAACGGCCTGTGAACCCATCAGGCCCCGGGGCTTTGTCCGGAGGAAGCTGTTTGATGGTATTCCACACCTCCTCCTCTGAGAATGGTTGTTCGAGTCCCTGAAGGTCAATGTGCTGCAGTCCTAAGGTGTCAAGGTTGACAGTTTTGGACCTTTGCTGCCCTGTACCAATTAAATCAGAATAAAAGGACCGAAGCACCTCAGCTTTATCACTATGACTGGTCACTAGCTGCTCCCTGTCATGAATTCTGGCTATGAAATTTTTCCTTTTCCGATAACGAGACCAAGAGTAGAAGTGCTTTGTATTAGCATCACCATCTTTGAGCCAGGCAATTCTTGATCTAGTCCTAGCCATCGAGCGGATTAAGGAGGCAAGAGCCAGAGAGCATTTCTTCAAGCGCCCAAGCAGCCATGTCTCCAAAACATTAAGAATTCTGCTCTCTTTTGCCACTTCAAGCTGCAGCAAAATTTCCCGGGCAAGCTCAAGTTGCAGTTTGAAGTTCCCAACCTTTCTGTCACTCCAGCTTTGCAGCCCTTTTGTCGTCGCCTTGAATTTTAGGGAAAGGGTCTTGAGGGGACAAGAGGACTGCTGAACAGAACCCCAGGCATTAGTTACCGCTTCCAGAAAGCCATCAAACCTGGGCCAAAAGGATTCAAAATGAAATCTCCGTTTCCCCGTGTGGTTGTCCTTCAATCCCAACAGGAGAGGGCAATGGTCTGAATCCTCTGAAGCTGAGCTTTGCAGCAGATAATTGGGGAATTTTTCCTCCCAATCCGAAGAGCAGAAAACCCGGTCCAGCCTGACTTGCACATTATTAGCGTCAGACCACGTATATTTCCAGCCTAAAAGGTCAATATCCTTGATGCTTAAATCATTGATGCACCTTCTGAACCTCCCCATCATGGCCCGATTGATATTAAGGTTGTTTTTGTCTTCATCTCTGAAAATGAGATTAAAATCACCCCCTAGGAGCCAAGGCCCGGCGCAAGCAGCTCTGATCTCTCTCAGCTCATTTGTAAAGGCAATTTTTCTGTCATGACCTTGAGGTCCATACACGCAGGTAAGCCACCAAGCCTCGCCGTCAGCAGGGTTGAATTTTACTGAAACACTGAAGGAGTCCACTCGAGAGGCAACGATAATTTTGCTCTCCAAGTGATCAACACTCCACCACTGGCCCCAACCGAGTGGAGGCAAACAAAATTATTGTCAAAATCAGCGCCCAACATTGACAAAACTGTGCGATGATCACAATTAACCAACTTTGTTTCTTGTAAACAGACAACATCGGCTCTAAATGAATCAACCAAACTCCTTACAGCATCTTGTCTTGCGGCGGAGTTGAGACCGCGGACATTCCAGAACAAGACTAGGGAAGGATCCATAGAAAAACAGTTGTAATAAAAGGCGACCGCAGGCTGCAATCAGCAGACCAGAGTGGCTGTCCCAGGGGGAACAGCCTCACCTTCGTCATCCGGCATCACCCATCCAAAGAGAGCAGCGAGAGCCTCCACTTGGGCACGAGACAGGGGTGCTTGGAAGAGCTTCGCATATGCATCCAGATTTTGTTGGCTGAGATGTTCACTATCCGACTCCACAAGGATGGACTTCATGATTGTCCTTCTAGCTTTGGGAATATGCTGAACTCGCTCCACTCCCAACCCCGCAACGCGCCGACTCTGGCGAATCGCGTCCGGAGGGGGATTGGGTTGCCTTCGTCGTCGGCCTCCAGTCACTGTCTTCGGAAGTGGAAGAACGGCGCCAACAGCTTTAGAAACCCGACTAAGAAAATTCTGCTGTCCTGGCGACCCTTGGGACACCTCATGCGGGGGCGGCCCATGTGGAAGGGGCGACGCAGCCACCCCAGTAGTTGGGGCAGGAGGCAAGGCGCCCAGGCTGCTCCCTGCACCCCGGTCACCAGAAGAGCCAGGGGGAGGTGCGGCGCCCTCAGGGGTCTTCGGGGCGCGCCGCCGCCGTCTGAAGAACGCGATGGGCGGATTCCTGAACTTTGCTTGTTTTGTAGCGGTCTTCAACAACAGTCTGCGTCTCCCTCCGGAGGAAGGACAAGTGCTGGAAGCGGCCAACGGGGTCATGGGAATTACTTCATCGCAGCCCCCCTCGCGCCGCAGCAGCACATCCCCAGCCGCAAGACAGTGAACCCCGTCCGGCACAGGAGCCGGAGGATTCCCTACTCTGCTGCACACCACTGCATCAAGCAGGTCACAGGGCTGGCTGCTCCGGGCCTCTGTATCAACCAGAACCCAAGGCTGGCTCAATTCCCTGGGGGAATCCAAGCGCCTCAAAGGTCCCAATCTGTCATGCACCGGCCGCCGATGAGCGTGGGTCTTTTTGCCAGGATCTTCAAAGATTGCAGCATGCTGAGTAGGTGGAGGGTTGTCACCACATCTTCTCCGGGAAGGGGGGTATCAGGTTTGTCCTGATCGCCACCACCAACTGGCGGCTGTGGAGCGCTAGGTATGAGACTCAAATCAGCAGGGACCCAACGAATTTGCACCGGGTACACCAGAGCCTTCTTCCCTCAGCAGCAGAAGCATGGTCTGGTTCAGTGATCCAGAGGTCTTTCTTAGACGGGATACGTTCAGGATCACAGCACCAAGCAATGCATCGAAAGACTTCCAGACTCCTGATTTCCAGCGTGTCGGGCAAAACCTGGGATATGCACGCATTGGGGTTGATCAAATACTGCACCACCGAAGTCTCCCACGCGTGCACCGGTAGACCTCTGAGCTCAAGTTCCACGAGATGCTTCAAGGAATTACCAACAGCACCCCCGAACCTCGTCCAACGCCTAGAGGAGAGCATGGAGTTTTCTTCTCTGATGATATGGAAGCGATCCACCAGCGTGTCGAGTTGCACTTGGTTGGGTAAGACAGCCAAGAAGCTGGACTGGGAGAACTGACGGAGAACCAATCCTCCCTCCTCCAATTCCAGCCGTGGAGCCAAGACCGACACGATCTCATCTGAGCTGACGTCTCTAGAGCTAACCACTGTGATTACCGCAGCTGTCTTGAGATTATCTTCCGCAATAGACATCTGAACCGACCAATCAATAACACAAGCAGTCTCGTCACTCGCCGGAAGCATCTGCTCGGGAGGGGGTGGAGCCGAAATCTCCAAAGCCGGCTCATCTTCACGCTCCTTACGCTTCTTCTTCCTCCACCGTTTGCGCTTGGAGCTGGCAGGGCCGCCATTACCCTGTGCAGCCGAGACGCCAAGCATGTTGCCCACCGGGACAGAAGGGACGATCGGAGCGGCTTCTGGTGGAGCGATACGCTGCCAAACCGAACGAAGGCCTGCCGGTCGCTGGACCCTTCCCTCAACCGCCGGTGAAAGCCGCTCCCAGACCGACTTCACAGGTCTAGGACGCCTGAGCCGCCTCCACACCGGAGCTTTGGGGCAGGAGGAGGACTTGTGGCCAAGCGCAGAACAGAGGAAGCACCGAGGCTCACTGCCACAGCCAGCAGCCCGGTGATCGCAGCCCAAGCAGTTGAAGCAACGCCCAACAAGATCAGCCGGGACCCGGCCCGGGAGCCACGAAGCCTTCAACCGGTGACTTCTACCTCTCTTGGATTCCACCGTCGTCCATCCTTGATCAGTGAATCCTGGAGCTGGGCGGATTGCCGGTGTAGGGTGGGTGGCCTGCCTGGGGCTCCGCCGTTTTGTAGACAGGGGGTGCGGCTGACGGTTCACCTTCCCCAGCGCCAAGGGCTTTCCAGCTGCCGGGGCTGACCCTTGGGCTGCCACACGGCCGGGCGGCGAAGGATTCGCTGTTCTCACCAGCACGTCCTTGAAGGAAGGTCGGGAGTCGAGCGACGGCGCGCCATCCAAAGAAGCCGGACTGAGGTCACCCCACCGAACAGACTTGGAGCGCCCCATGGTTGCATCGCTTCTAAGAACTAGGATCATATTTCACCAGACAATCCAGCATCATTACTCTTCATAATTCATATGAGCTTGGGAGGTGGGGGGCTTACACTATCTCATATGTGCTCCATTACAACCTGATTATCTGGTAGAACAAAAAAAATAACTCACCTGCGAGGGTAAACCGTCCCCACGTCATTTCATTTAAGAAGAAGACCTCACACAAGTCGAGAAAACTCCTGAACACCTACCCCCACCTCACCCATACACAGTGGCACCATAGTCCATGAGAGCGACCGCAACTGGGACCAGGCCTTAAGACTTGTGCTTTGGTGTGGAACAGAAGCGGGGATATTTTTAACAACAGCCTGAAATTCGCTTCCACGAAGAGTCAAACTCAGGATACGAGGAGTGCTACACAGGCTAGGCCACCTAACCAACTTACCTAGAGGCCCTTTCACTTATCTGGTAGAACTATAAAGAATTTCCTTCCAACTACTCTTCCAGTCTTCTAACGGTCTTATCTGACAGAGCATTGTCCATGGACCATCAATCATGACGTTAGTAAATTTGTATTACCTATTTTCATTCGTTTAAAAAAAAACTGGTTTTGCCTGTGTACCTCTGAAATTAGTCCGAGTTCAGACTTGATCTAACCACGTGGCAGGTCTTTTTTTGGGGGGTGGGGGTGGAGTGGTTGGGAGGGCTTATTTTAACTAAGCTAATCGTACAACAGGTTTATTTTATCCCGCAGTTGAGCAATTACGTAAATTGAAGAAAATGTGCCTTACAGATCAGCCATCAAGTCTTATTTTTTTTTTAACTCTAAGATGGATTGATTTCTTATGGATCGCAGGGAGTTCAGTTTCGACCAGATCATGCTTTTATGGGAAGTTCTGTGGTCCCATTATTTGTCAGAACATTTCCACTTGTACTTGTGCGTAGCAATCTTGAAAAAATATCGTCAGCGGATAATTGGGGAGCAGATGGACTTCGATACCCTCCTTAAGTTCATCAATGAGCTTAGTGGTCAGATCAATCTTGACCGGGCTATCCAGGACGCGGAGGCATTGTGTACTATTGCAGGAGAAAATGGGGCTTCCTGCATTCCACCTGGAACCCCACCTTCAATGCCCGTCGAGACCGATGGTGGCATGTACGTGCAAGAAGACGAGGTCTTGTGAGATATCGGTCACCCTAGAAATAATTGCATAGAAGCATGGCAAGTTTTCATCCAGTAGTGCTTTCGTCGACGTCATAAATGTGATCCGTTGTAAGTTTGGAAGAATCATGAAAACCTAGAGTTGTGTGTATACTACCTTGATAAACCTGTAATTGATACTTTCACTATTCTGTATGGAACCCCAGGTTTTACCTAAGCTCTCCATCAGATCTTCTATCTCCTAGAGCATCTCCATCTCCATCAGCCTATCTCATCTCCTTAACTAATATTAGTGTTTAAAAATAGTGTTTTAGGAGATAGAGAAGTTGCAGGTGAGTAGTCATCTCCTATATATCTATAATTTTTATTAAGAGATGTTCTAAAAGAAGTATCATCTCTCCAAAATAAAGGAGACGACCCATTTTTTCCTGTCCTGAAGAAATAAAGAAATAGAGGTCAAGTTTTAGGTAATTTGCTGCAGCAGTACTCTATCTTCAATATATCCTAAATTAATTTTTTATATACTACTGCATCGATACATGTGGTGACGGAGGGATTACAACTTAAATGCTTAAGTAGGGTCAAAAAAATTTAGTACTTCGTTACTTTTGTATTTAAGGCTCGTCTAAATAGAATTAAGATTTATTATAGTGTATTTATAACTATATTTCGTCTGGAACCCTGCGAGTAACGAGCAGGCTTTGCCGCGCAAGCCCTGTCCCAGTTTAAGACCCTATTTGTTTATATAATTCAGCTTATAGATTATATAAACACCAATGACCTGCTTATTAATTATAATAATTTAAGTATCTAACTTATACAATCTAATAATAATTTATGTTGTTTGTTCATCTCTTAACTTATTTTAAGTTGTATTATATAATGTATAGCGTAAGTAAGCATGGCCTAACTGTTCTTAGTCACGAAAGGCATCAGAACACGTCTCAGACTTGTTTGTTTGCTCTTTCGGGCTCTGGACAGCCTTGGTGACGTGAGTTTGGATGCTTCCTTGCACCAGCGTCTCGGCAAAATAATTTTGTCCCGAAATGCGGCTTGAAAAACAGGTTCGCAATGATGGCGCACGTACCTTTTTGGGGAACAAAAACAATTTCGCGTGCTCGTTGTGACAAGGGTTCCGAGGCCTTGTATGATTAAACCTTCTTTTTTGAGTACCTAGAAGACCACATAGCTAGCGTCAGGATTAGATTTTTATTATTACAAGTAAAGTGCACAGGCGGCCATTACACCTTGCATGCATGACGGGATCATTCAGGTCCCTAACTCCAGAGTTTTGATATTCGAGTCTCCAAAGTCCAAAACTGCTGTATGGTGGTGGTTCTTCTGATCTCTCCAACTTCTAAATTTAAATATTTGGTCCCCCAAACTTATACGGCGGTAACCATTTGGGGTCCCTGAACTTGCACCTTAACACACACAAATGGCACTGGCGTCGACGTGCAAGAGCTCAAGCAGGTCTAGAGATTACGTCCCCTTACAAGTTTGGAGGCTCAAATATCAAACTTTGAGACTTTAGGATATAAATTATATTTTCGGGAGTTAGGAACAGGACTACTAGTGAATTTTGCTCTTTGTAGATGACGAGTGACGGGATGTTGAAGTTGCACTAAGCAAATCCACAGATTCTCAAAATTGAGGAAAAAGGAAGTGTAACCCGGAAAGATTGCACGGGGTGGTGCGGACGGAACTTACTAGCCACCGAAACCTGGAAACGACAATACTAGGCCCACGTCCATCCACAAGCGAAATGCCGCGCATATGGTTTCAGGAGGAGCAAAGCTAGACTCAGATCTCTCGGTCTGCTGTCCAGGCGACTAGCTTTAGCTACACACGGTAGCTGTCAATCGGTCCATCCATGAGTGACCCCGCCCCTCCCCCAACATGAAAGAACAACGCCGAGACAAGAACAAGATTAGGCCCCTCAGACGGACGAAACATCCTCTCTGTTCCCTTCCATCTGCTGTCGTCGTGGTATGTGATTGGTGGTGGTAAGTGAGGAGGAAACCAAGCCATCGACCATCATCCCTTGTCCACGCTAGTAGCTCCATGGCCTGCCTGCTGGCTCTCTTGGTACGGTTGTTGGTCGACTCGCGCGTCATTATCGTCGTCGTCGTCGCAGTCCTTCTCACACTCGGCTTTAAGGAACAAAGCCAGGTGCATTTTATACATACGCCAAGAAGACAACATATATAATAACAGAGTGTATAGAGATAAATGTCACAATAATCAGAGTAATTATTACATAGCGGAAGACTTACAAAAATAAAAGATAAATATACAAGGATCAAACTAAAATCCATCCTTGGCGCCAGAAAGTCAACTGGGAGATAACGACCTAGACCTCTCACGAACACAGCGTAACATCCACCATGCGCCTCCTCCAGTGGTACCTGTACTTCTCCTGTGTGGGGGGTATGAGACAATAAGGGCGAGTTCACATATGATCATAGCTCAACAAGTTGTGGGGAACCAGTGGACATGAACTCACAAAAGGTGGGAGTTCATGTGATGTGTAAGGCTAATCAATGACAGGGGTTAAAGCTGAGTATTGCTTTTAAATAGTTGGTCAAAATTTTATTAGCAGTTACTAAGTGTAAGTAAATACCAAACCATAATAAATAATAATAGAACAAAATTAATAATAATCCCATGCAATGCAAATGATAAATTGAATTTAAGTTCCATAATTTAATCATCGGAGAGTCCTGAGCTGCTCATGACCGCGAGCTCGGCTAGTATATCAGTTTTACACTCTGCTGAGGTTGTACCCTTTACCCACAAGTCGTGTTTCCCATGTCGCCAGGGCTAGCTAGACCCTTAGACACTACCGAGGTGAATGGCTAGGGATCCACTACGAGGCCTTTACAAAGTTCCACTAGCTTCCAAAAACCCACTACAGTTTATGGGAAGAGCACTTGCAAGAATCCCCCGTCTGACCGCCATCGCAGCAAAATCAACCCGAGAACCTCCTTGCATGCAACTCCCCTACTGCCCTTGCCCCTTTCGGGTAAGGTAGTCTTCCACTAGCTTTCCTAATTAGTTAGCCAAGGGGTCCCATTCCTCCCTTGTGGTGGCACGTGTTTCTCAAGTTAAGCTCCATGTTCCAATTAACAATAATATAATGATCTTGACATGAACATAAATAGAATAATAAAATAACTGGAACATGGATATAATAAAATATTAACCCAAAACCATGTAAAGCAATAGCAGAACTACCTAAGTGATTTAGGGGTAAACAAGGTAAACAGGATAAACAGACTAGGGCGACGGGTCCCATCAAAATTAAACCTATACATTGAATAGTGATAATAAAGAACATTATTGGGTAAACAAAAGTGATCAAGGGCACAACTTGCCTGGCACTTGAGATTCCAGGTACCAACTTGCTTTTCAGATGACACGTGTCCTCGCGCTAGTCGTAGCAATACAAACAAACATGGTATAAATAAAATTAACATCACACCAAGCATAAGTACAAACTGAATAATAATGATCTATGCGAAGTTACGAGATCGTGGGATCGAGAGCTACTAGGATTGGAGCCGTGGTCATCAAGTTATGATGTGATTAAAGGATTAAAACTAGGTTTTATTTTATAATTCCATAGAAAAGATAACCGACAATAGTAATTAATTCAACTTTAGTCTACATTATAAATTGACTATAGATCATATTTTAGTAGATAATGATGAGTACATTAACAAGACTGACCAACATAAGTTAAGTAAAGATCTAATTATAAAATAATAATACATGGTATAATAAGTGTTGTTATGGCATAATAAATATTTATACGAGACTAACGCAACTTGAACGGATCAAATCGGAGTTAAAACGAAGGAGTTATGAATTTCCTAAGGTTTTATATATTCAATACAAGATTGACCAAGAGATTAATTTTAATACAGTTTTCATGTCAAACCATAGGTACTATGTGATAAACAATAATATTATATAATTATAGAAATTGGAATGTACTCATTTGGACTTAATATGGATTTTCTATGGATTATATAAGTTCTGAAACTATTTGGCACTAGAAATCCATTTTCTAAACCCCTTTTCTTATTTTCTCACAGCACTGGACTGCGCACCAATTTCTGGGAAGGGCAGGGGCTAACATAGAAGATTTCCTAAGACTCTGGGCGCCATGGCGTGGACTGCGGGTTTAATATGAAAGAATCTAGGGTCTCTTTAAGAATTTTCCCCGATTGAAGGGGTATGGTAGGATCAGAGCCATTCGATTACAACCCGATGGACCAAATTAAATCAGTGCGCGCATATAACGTTGCAACCAGCCTAGGCCACCCGATCCGATATCAACGGACGAGAGATGTCCACGCCCCTGATCCGATCTAAGCCGTTCACCACTGCATCAACAATCCAGATTCAATCTGGTCGAAGGGGCATTGCACCTACTCATCACAGCCGTAAGATCCTAATTGGACGCGCTGGATCGCCACTGGACGCAAGCTAATCCTATTCGCCAGCCACAGATCGGACGTCCGACCTTTCTTCTTCCCCCGACACCAACCGAGCGGCGGCGCCGTGCACCCATGGCGACAAGCACGCAGACGCAACAACCATTCTCCACCCCACTACCCCAATATACGATCTGGAAGCTAATACACGTTGCTAGGAGCATTACGAAACCAGTAGAACTCTCACCTAGGCAAGCAGAGTGACAGCAGCGCCCGACCACGATGCACAGCGGCCCGACGGTGGAACAAAGGCTCCGGCGAGCAATCGAGATGGCCCCAGTAAATATTCTCATCTAGGAAGACCATAACGACTCGCGGATAGCACTGGTGATCCTCTCCGACCACCCCCGGAGGCCCAACGCTACCATAGGTGAATCTCGCTATGGTGGCTGCAGCCCATTGCTCCTCTCCCCAAACTCTCGCTGCATGCAAGGCTACCTCGACGTGCGCGCAGGCGTAAATGCGGGACGACCCCAGGGCGGCGTCCTTGCTTCTTATACACGAGACGAGCCGAGGAGAGAGGAGGGTGATTCGGGAGGTAGTTGGCTGCGCCGAGATGTAACGCCCCGAATTTTGCAGTTGAATTTTTTCTTTTCTTTACTCGCCAAAATTCGGGCGTTACCTTTTCTTTTTCTTTTTCCCCTCGCTAAACCTTGACCTTTTCCAAAAGTCTTAGCGGGATTCGGTTCGGATTTCCCGTGTAAAGAAAAACTCTGAAATACTTTATGATTTGATGCACCATGCCGAACCTTGCATTTTTTTGATTGCTTTGAAAGTGCAATCGCATTCATCTAAAAGATCGGATTTCGAGAATAAGCGGAAAATCTTTTCTTTTTCTTTCTCTCTCCTCTTTCTCTCTCTCCCGCGCCCTGGGCCGACCCCGGCCGGCCCAGCCGCCCCTGGCGCCCCCTCTTGGGCCCAAAGGTGGCCCAGCCGCCCCCCCATCCCCCCCTCTTTTTTCTTTTTCCCAAAATCCCCTCTCCCTCTCCCTCATTCTCTCCCTCTCTCTTCCCACCGCCGCCCCTGCCCTAAGCCGCCCCCACCCTAGGCCGCCGCCGTCCCTGGCCGCCCTCGCCGTCGGCCACCACCACCACCCCCCCCCCGCCGGTGAGCCCCCCTCCCCCTCCTCCCTCTCCTCCCTCCCCTCTCCTCTCCCCACCCCCGCGCGCCCCCTGGCCACGCCGGCCACCGCCCCCCAGCCCGCCGTGGCCGCTGGCCGGCCCTCGGCCGCGCCCAGCCGGCCCCGGCCGCCGCTGGCCCGCCCCGGCCGCCCCGCCCGGCCGCTGGCCTGGCCGCTGGCCGCGCCCAGCCGGCCGCCGGCCGCCCCCAGCCCGTCCCCGGCCGCCCGCCTGGCCCCTGGCCGCGCCCCCTGCCTAGGGCCGGTTCAACCGCCCCTAGGGCCGGTTCAACCGCCCCCCCTCTGTTTTTTTTTTATTTTTTTTATTTTATTTTATTTACTTCCTGTGATCATAATTACTTTATTTTAGGTAGACTGATCATTGTTCATGCTATGGAAAATAGGAAGTTTAATTTAAAATTCCGTTATGCTATTGATTCACGTAGTTAATTGTTTAACCCGTGCAATGTTGATCAACTAAAAATGATTAGGTTTCCATTAGTATATATATAACAGAATTCTTTTGTTAAGAATCAATTGTAACTAATCATTAGTGCATAAACTTTAACCCCCCTGCGAGACCTTTCCCGTTTCTTTCTAACCATAACAAATGCGATGTCAAATGTCATACTTGATGCATATTCACTTTATTTGTTCCCTTGTATGGTGTACTGTTCTTTTGTATTAAATATGTGGATGGATGTATGTATGTTTGCGCTCGCATAGAGAACGATCCGGTCGAAGAGCCCGAGGAATTCGCAGGAGAAGCCCCTGAGCAGCAGTCGGTTGGTGGAGGCAAGTGTCCTTTGACCTATCTTTGTCCTATTCATTCTTTAATTCACCTCCCGCATTACACATTTATACTTAAGGATTGACTAGCTTTTGTTATCCATGTCCTTGTTTACCTATTTGGGTCGGATTATTACTGCTTAGTTTGATGCTATTGCTCAACTCTAATCAATGAACATGATGTGATTATCTATGATACGCTGTTTTCCCCTTCCTGTTTATGATCATACTTGTGGCATTTAAGGGGACTCGAGCGGTTTCTCGAGTGCCTCTCCGTAAGGACCTGTTCAATGGATGACCGCCCGGGAAAAACAGTGCAACCATGAGAGTGGAATGGGACGCCCTTAGCTGAATAATTGGAGGAACCGGGGTGTAGTCCGCTTAGCCGTTGTGCCGTCAATGGGGCTCGGTGTATGCGGCTCGCTCTGCCAAGGTTGATTTGTCCCTTGGGGAGGAGTGCGGTACATTTAGGAAACCTAACGGGTGGCTACAGCCCCGGGGAATCTTTGTAAAGGCTACGTAGTGAGACCCTGCCTATTCACCTTGGTAGTGTTTAAGGGTTTGATCAGCCCGAGGCAAGAGGGAATCACGGCTTGTGGGTAAAGTGCGCAACCTCTGCAGAGTGTTATGAAACTGATATATCAGCCGTGCTCGCGGTTATGAGCGGCCAAGGGAGCTCCAGAGATTAGTGATACTTGATCAGAGATACTTTGGTACAGGTGGCAATGAGATTGATGGTTCTGATTATGATTATGGTAATGGTAAGTGGTATTCTTTCCGTTTGGAAAGGATACATTGGGCTAATAACTTGGGTTAATGTTAAAACCTGGCTTTCTACTAGTAAGTAATAACCTGACCAACTAAAAGCAACTGCTTGACTTATCCCCACATAGAGCTAGTCCACTACAGCCAAACAGGATGCTTGCTGAGTATGTTGATGTGTACTCACCCTTGCTCTACACACCAAACCCCCCCCCCCCAGGTTGTCAGCATTGCAACCACTGCTCAGGAGAAGATGAAGCTGTGGAAGGAGACTTCCAGGAATTCCAAGACTACGACGAGTTCTAGGTGTGGGTTAGCGGCAACCCCCAGTCGGCTGCCTGTGAAGGCCGTGTTATCTACGTTTCTTTTCCGCACTTTGATTTATTGTAAGAACTATATGGACGTCTCAGACGTATGATGTAATCGACTATTATTTCCCCTTTTAATACTATTTTGAGCACTGTGTGATGATGTCCATGTTATGTAACTGCTGTGTACGTGAATAACTGATCCTGGCACGTACATGGTTCGCATTCGGTTTGCCTTCTAAAACCGGGTGTGACATAAGTGGTATCAAAGCCGTGCTGACTGTAGGACCGCTAACCTAGAGTAGAATGGTCGTTCTAAGGATTATAGACCTCTGTCCCTGCCTTGACTTTGATATCCCTTCAAAAGTTGGTCCTACTGACCAAACCTATGTTCTACTATATAATATGCCTTGCTGAAAATTTTGTTTATCCTGATCCTTCCTTTATTTATGATTCATTATTATTCTGATCCTTCATTTATTTATGATTCATTATTTGCTGGTCATATTCATTCTGTTCTCACCCTTTTGCTTGCGATGTCTTTTGTAGATGGCTCGACTTAGACACACTGCACGAAAGTCCGTCATCCCCTTCTTACCCTCCCGCCTTGCTGAGCGTCCGCTTCGCCGTCCCGTGGCCGGACAGTCCAGCCACTTGGAGAGACTGCACCACCGCCTGCATGAGGAGCAGGAACGTCGACGACAGGAGCAGCAGGGCTCTTCCTTCTCGCTCCATCAGGAGATAGAGTCGGTGAGGAGCTGCTCCCCTGTGCTTCCCCTGGAGGCGCCCCCTGCACCACCACTGGGCGTCCCAGCTTCTGGAGTAGCTGCTGGAGGAGACCCAGACGACGGAGGTGGCGACGACAGCTCGAGCCACGACACCGACCTCGACCTCTCTAACCATGAGCCGGAAGGCTGGGTTGCTCGACCCATCACTCGCGACGCTGCTCGCGGGTGTCACTTCCACGACGCGCTCGACACCCTGCTACGTCGGGCACTTGACCGGCGTACTTGGTCCATCGAGTATCGCTGTGTGGTCTACCAGCATAGTCGCGGGGTCTACCCGGACCGCTGGGAGGCGACCTGCTTGGTGCGCCGTCCGGAGAACAGTCTCCAGGGCGCGGAGGCTTGCTCAGAGCACTATTCTATCTCTGAGCGGGACTCAGCTGAGGCAGCCATGCAGGATGCTGCACGGCGTGCGCTTTCGCACTACTGCTCGGTTCTCGGTGGGATAGCTGACGGTCTCGACCTGAAGTATTACCCCCGCCGTCCATCTGGTAGCACAGGAGGCGTGATTGTTTCACCTGCTGGTGAGGACAATCCTAGGTTGAGCAGCACAGTCAACCTAGCCGCCGTGCTAAACACGGAGCTGGACCATGCATTAGACGAGCTGAGTAGGGCTCGTGCTGAGATCGCCCTGCTGCGGGCTGAGCGCGCGGAGCGTCGCCACTTGGATGATGGTTCCCCCGCCCCCGTTGGGACTCAGCACCCGTACCGCTCACCTCGGCGTGGACGCCAGTCTTACGGCAATCCCGACTGCAAGACCAAGATCAATCTAGAACCATAGATCGTTAGAGTTGGATCTTGTAATTAATACAAAATATATATGCATAGAAGTTTCAGTCTTAGCGTTAGTCTCGGTCTTAGTTGGTCTTAGTTAGACAGGGTAGTTTGCTATATCCTGTGCATTTATGTTTGTCATGATGAACTATGTTTGGTTTGGATCTTTGTAATGATTGTCACCAGAGTGTGGGTATCCCCTGCATTTTGGTTTACATATTATGTTAATGGAGTTAGTTATATAGTTGGGAAACCTTTATTCTACTTTCCTCTTTATCTGAGAAGCTGTGTGGTCTGTGTTGGAGATCAGTGAAGATGCTCATCTGTTCAGTGCTGTTGGAGAATTCTATACTCTTTTCTTATGCTGCAAGATTTGCCAGATCAGTTCTGATGTGTGGTTGCGTTCTGCAGATGTCAGAGAACAGGCGCAGAGGAGGAAGGCGTGCTCAGCAGGAGCAAGCCGCCCCGCAGGATGAGGTGCCCCAGCAGCAGCACCTGCCACCCCCGCCCCCGATGTCGATCGAGTAGATGTTTCTGATGCAGACTCAGGCAGTTCAGGCCATCGGTCAGACTCTGGCCGCCATTCAGCAGCAGCAGCAGCAAGCACCACCCCAGCCTCAGATGCCTCAGATGCCTAGAGACAAGCGTGCTGAATTCATGAGAGGTCATCCACCAACGTTCGCTCACTCTTCTGACCCCATGGATGCTGAAGATTGGCTGCGCACTGTGGAGCGGGAGTTGCATACCGCTCAGTGTGATGACAGGGAGAAAGTCTTGTATGGTCCCCGTCTGTTGAGAGGAGCAGCCCAATCATGGTGGGAGTCTTACCTCGCCACCCATGCCAACCCCGATGCCATCACTTGGGAAGAGTTCAGAGGTAGCTTTCGTCAGTACCATGTGCCTGCAGGTCTGATGACAGTGAAGAAGGAGGAGTTCCTGGCCCTTAAGCAAGGGTCATCATCTGTCAGTGAGTATCGAGACAGGTTTCTGCAGCTGTCCCGCTATGCTCCTGAGGATGTCAACACTGACGCCAAGCGACAGTACCGTTTCTTGAGAGGCTTGGTTGATCCTCTGCAGTATCAGCTGATGAATCACACCTTCCCAACATTCCAGCACCTGATTGACAGAGCAATCATGACAGAAAGGAAGCGTAAGGAGATGGAAGATCGTAAGCGCAAGATCAGTGGACCCCAGCCTGGAAGCAGCAGCCGTCCTCGTTTTTCAGGCAATCAACCTCAGCAGTTCAGGCAGAACCAGCGTCCACCTCAGCAGCATCAGCAGCGTCAGCAGTATCAGCAGTTCCAAAGGCAGTACCCTCAGCATCAGTACCAGAACCGTCAGAGCAATCAGCCAGGAGGAGGTCAGTTTCAGAGGCAGAATCAGCAGACACCTCGTCTTCCTGCCCCAGCAAGCCAGCAGAGCAATCAGGCAGCACCAGCTCAGGTTGGAAACAGGGCATGTTTTCACTGTGGAGAGCAAGGCCACTGGGTGATGCAATGTCCGAAGAAGGCAGCCCAGCAACAGTCAGGCCCCAATGCCCCAGCAAAGCAGAATGTGTCTCAGCCTGGAGCAGGCAACCGCCCTCAGCAGCACTATAATCATGGAAGATTGAACCACTTGGAGGCTGAAGCAGCTCAGGAGATTCCCGACATGACAGTAGGTATGTTCCCAGTTGACTCCCATATTGCAGAAGTGTTATTTGATACTGGTGCAACGCATTCTTTTATTACTGCATCATGGGTAGAAGCACATAATCTTCCAATTACTACCATGTCAACCCCCGTTCAGATTGACTCAGCCGGTGGTAGAATTCGAGCTGATAGCATATGTTTGAATGTAAGTGTGGAAATAAGGGGGATAGCGTTTCCCGCTAACCTTATAGTAATGGGTACTCAGGGAATAGATGTCATCCTAGGGATGAATTGGCTAGATAAGTATCAGGCAGTTATCAGTTGTGATAAAAGGACAATCAAGTTGGTGTCCCCACTAGGAGAGGAAGTGGTGACCGAGTTAGTCCCGCTTGAGCCAAAGAAAAGAAGTTGTTATCAGATGGCTGTCGATAGCAGTGAAGCAGATCCAATCGAGAGTATCAAGGTTGTGTCTGAATTCCCAGATGTGTTTCCAAAGGACTTACCGGGTATGCCACCAGAGCGGAAAGTTGAGTTTGCCGTAGAGCTTCTTCCTGGAACCGCCCCTATCTTTAAGAGAGCTTACAGAATATCTGGACCAGAGTTGGTTGAGCTTAAGAAGCAGATTGATGAGCTGTCAGAGAAAGGTTACATCCGGCCAAGCACCTCGCCTTGGGCCGCCCCTGTCTTGTTTGTGGAGAAGAAAGATGGCACCAAGAGGATGTGTATCGATTATCGAGCTTTGAATGAAGTCACAATCAAGAACAAGTATCCCTTGCCCAGAATAGAAGATCTGTTCGACCAGTTGAGAGGAGCCAGTGTGTTCTCCAAGATTGATCTGAGGTCAGGTTATCATCAGCTCAGGATCCGACCTTCGGACATTCCGAAGACGGCATTCATTACCAAGTATGGTTTGTATGAGTTCACAGTGATGTCTTTTGGTTTGACCAATGCACCAGCGTTCTTTATGAACTTGATGAACAGTGTGTTCATGGATTATCTCGATAAGTTTGTGGTGGTATTCATTGATGACATTCTGATTTATTCTCAAAGTGAAGAAGAGCATGCAGATCATTTGAGGATGGTATTGCAGAGATTGCGAGAGCACCAGTTGTATGCAAAGTTGAGCAAGTGTGAGTTCTGGATCAGTGAAGTCCTGTTCTTGGGTCACATAATCAACAAAGAAGGATTGGCTGTGGATCCAAAGAAAGTGGCAGACATTCTGAACTGGAAAGCGCCAACAGATGCTCGAGGAATCAAAAGCTTCATTGGAATGGCCGGATATTATCGGCGATTCATTGAAGGGTTTTCGAAGATTGCGAAACCAATGACAGCGTTGCTAGGCAACAAGGTTGAGTTCGAGTGGACCCAGAAATGTCAAGAAGCCTTTGAAGCGCTGAAAGAGAAGTTGACAACAGCGCCTGTCCTAGTCTTGCCTGATGTGCACAAGCCCTTCTCTGTGTACTGTGATGCTTGTTACACAGGTTTGGGATGCGTGTTGATGCAAGAGGGAAGAGTTGTGGCTTACTCGTCCCGACAGCTGAAGGTTCATGAGAAGAATTACCCAATCCATGATCTAGAGTTGGCAGCAGTGGTTCACGCACTGAAGACTTGGAGGCACTATCTGTATGGACAGAAATGCGAAGTTTACACAGACCACAAGAGTCTGAAGTACATATTCACTCAGTCAGAATTGAACATGAGGCAACGAAGATGGTTAGAGTTGATCAAAGACTATGAGTTGGAGATTCATTACCATCCAGGCAAAGCAAACGTAGTGGCAGATGCTTTGAGCAGAAAGAGTCAAGTCAATCTGATGGTCGGTCGTCCGATGCCTTATGAGTTGGCCAAGGAGTTCGACAGGTTGAGTCTCGGATTTCTGAACAATTCGCGAGGAGTCACAGTTGAATTGGAACCTACCTTGGAGCGCGAAATCAAAGAAGCGCAGAAGAATGATGAGAAGATCAGTGAGATTCGGCGACTGATTCTAGATGGCAGAGGCAAAGATTTTCGAGAAGATGCTGAAGGTGTGGTATGGTTCAAAGATCGCTTGTGTGTTCCCAATGTCCAGTCCATTCGGGAGTTGATTCTCAAGGAAGCTCATGAGACAGCTTATTCGATTCACCCTGGCAGTGAGAAGATGTATCAGGATCTGAAGAAGAAATTCTGGTGGTATGGAATGAAGAGGGAAATCGCAGAGCATGTGGCTATGTGCGATAGTTGTCGAAGGATTAAGGCAGAGCACCAGAGACCAGCTGGATTGTTACAACCGTTGCAGATTCCTCAGTGGAAATGGGATGAGATCGGTATGGATTTCATAGTCGGATTGCCTCGCACTCGAGCCGGCTACGATTCTATTTGGGTAGTAGTGGACCGTTTGACCAAGTCAGCCCACTTCATACCTGTCAAGACCACCTACAGCAGTGCAGTATTGGCAGAGCTGTACATGTCTCGGATCGTTTGTCTTCATGGTGTGCCAAAGAAGATAGTGTCAGACAGAGGAACGCAGTTCACCTCTCATTTCTGGCAGCAGTTGCATGAAGCTTTGGGCACGCATCTGAATTTCAGTTCAGCTTATCACCCGCAGACAGATGGCCAGACCGAAAGAACCAATCAAATTCTTGAAGATATGTTGAGAGCCTGTGCGTTGCAAGATCAGTCCGGATGGGACAAGCGATTGCCTTATGCAGAGTTTTCCTATAACAACAGTTACCAGGCCAGTTTGAAGATGTCACCATTTCAAGCGCTTTATGGAAGGAGTTGTAGAACTCCGTTGCAATGGGATCAGCCTGGAGAGAAGCAAGTGTTTGGGCCAGATATTTTGCTTGAAGCCGAAAAGAACATCAAGATGGTCCGAGAGAATTTGAAGATAGCGCAATCGAGGCAGCGAAGCTATGCAGACACAAGAAGAAGAGAGCTGAGTTTTGAAGTCGGAGACTTTGTCTATCTGAAAGTGTCACCGATCAGAGGAGTCAGAAGGTTCGGAATCAAAGGCAAGCTAGCACCCCGCTACATTGGTCCGTATCAGATTCTCTCAAAGCGTGGAGAAGTGGCTTATCAGCTCAGCCTGCCAGAGAATTTGTCTGCTGTGCATGATGTCTTTCATGTGTCTCAGTTGAAGAAGTGCTTGCGTGTGCCAGAAGAGCAGTTGCCAGTGGAAGGTCTTGAAGTCCAGGAGGACTTGACCTATGTTGAGAAGCCAGCTCAGATCCTTGAGGTTGCAGATAGAGTCACCCGAAGGAAGACCATCAGAATGTGCAAAGTCAGATGGAATCACCACTCTGAGGAAGAAGCAACCTGGGAGCGTGAAGATGATTTAATGGCCAAGTACCCAGAGCTCTTTGCTAGCCAGCCCTGAATCTCGAGGGCGAGATTCTTTTAAGGGGGATAGGTTTGTAACGCCCCGAATTTTGCAGTTGAATTTTTTCTTTTCTTTACTCGCCAAAATTCGGGCGTTACCTTTTCTTTTTCTTTTTCCCCTCGCTAAACCTTGACCTTTTCCAAAAGTCTTAGCGGGATTCGGTTCGGATTTCCCGTGTAAAGAAAAACTCTGAAATACTTTATGATTTGATGCACCATGCCGAACCTTGCATTTTTTGATTGCTTTGAAAGTGCAATCGCATTCATCTAAAAGATCGGATTTCGAGAATAAGCGGAAAATCTTTTCTTTTTCTTTCTCTCTCTTTCTCTCTCCTCTTTCTCTCTCTCTCCCGCGCCCTGGGCCGACCCCGGCCGGCCCAGCCGCCCCTGGCGCCCCCTCTTGGGCCCAAAGGTGGCCCAGCCGCCCCCCCATCCCCCCCCTCTTTTTTCTTTTTCCCAAAATCCCCTCTCCCTCTCCCTCATTCTCTCCCTCTCTCTTCCCACCGCCGCCCCTGCCCTAAGCCGCCCCCACCCTAGGCCGCCGCCGTCCCTGGCCGCCCTCGCCGTCGGCCACCACCACCACCCCCCCCCGCCGGTGAGCCCCCCTCCCCCTCCTCCCTCTCCTCCCTCCCCTCTCCTCTCCCCACCCCCGCGCGCCCCCTGGCCACGCCGGCCACCGCCCCCCAGCCCGCCGTGGCCGCTGGCCGGCCCTCGGCCGCGCCCAGCCGGCCCCGGCCGCCGCTGGCCCGCCCCGGCCGCCCCGCCCGGCCGCTGGCCTGGCCGCTGGCCGCGCCCAGCCGGCCGCCGGCCGCCCCCAGCCCGTCCCCGGCCGCCCGCCTGGCCCCTGGCCGCGCCCCCTGCCTAGGGCCGGTTCAACCGCCCCTAGGGCCGGTTCAACCGCCCCCCCTCTGTTTTTTTTTATTTTTTTTTATTTTATTTTATTTACTTCCTGTGATCATAATTACTTTATTTTAGGTAGACTGATCATTGTTCATGCTATGGAAAATAGGAAGTTTAATTTAAAATTCCGTTATGCTATTGATTCACGTAGTTAATTGTTTAACCCGTGCAATGTTGATCAACTAAAAATGATTAGGTTTCCATTAGTATATATATAACAGAATTCTTTTGTTAAGAATCAATTGTAACTAATCATTAGTGCATAAACTTTAACCCCCCTGCGAGACCTTTCCCGTTTCTTTCTAACCATAACAAATGCGATGTCAAATGTCATACTTGATGCATATTCACTTTATTTGTTCCCTTGTATGGTGTACTGTTCTTTTGTATTAAATATGTGGATGGATGTATGTATGTTTGCGCTCGCATAGAGAACGATCCGGTCGAAGAGCCCGAGGAATTCGCAGGAGAAGCCCCTGAGCAGCAGTCGGTTGGTGGAGGCAAGTGTCCTTTGACCTATCTTTGTCCTATTCATTCTTTAATTCACCTCCCGCATTACACATTTATACTTAAGGATTGACTAGCTTTTGTTATCCATGTCCTTGTTTACCTATTTGGGTCGGATTATTACTGCTTAGTTTGATGCTATTGCTCAACTCTAATCAATGAACATGATGTGATTATCTATGATACGCTGTTTTCCCCTTCCTGTTTATGATCATACTTGTGGCATTTAAGGGGACTCGAGCGGTTTCTCGAGTGCCTCTCCGTAAGGACCTGTTCAATGGATGACCGCCCGGGAAAAACAGTGCAACCATGAGGGTGGAATGGGACGCCCTTAGCTGAATAATTGGAGGAACCGGGGTGTAGTCCGCTTAGCCGTTGTGCCGTCAATGGGGCTCGGTGTATGCGGCTCGCTCTGCCAAGGTTGATTTGTCCCTTGGGGAGGAGTGCGGTACATTTAGGAAACCTAACGGGTGGCTACAGCCCCGGGGAATCTTTGTAAAGGCTACGTAGTGAGACCCTGCCTATTCACCTTGGTAGTGTTTAAGGGTTTGATCAGCCCGAGGCAAGAGGGAATCACGGCTTGTGGGTAAAGTGCGCAACCTCTGCAGAGTGTTATGAAACTGATATATCAGCCGTGCTCGCGGTTATGAGCGGCCAAGGGAGCTCCAGAGATTAGTGATACTTGATCAGAGATACTTTGGTACAGGTGGCAATGAGATTGATGGTTCTGATTATGATTATGGTAATGGTAAGTGGTATTCTTTCCGTTTGGAAAGGATACATTGGGCTAATAACTTGGGTTAATGTTAAAACCTGGCTTTCTACTAGTAAGTAATAACCTGACCAACTAAAAGCAACTGCTTGACTTATCCCCACATAGAGCTAGTCCACTACAGCCAAACAGGATGCTTGCTGAGTATGTTGATGTGTACTCACCCTTGCTCTACACACCAAACCCCCCCCCCCCCCAGGTTGTCAGCATTGCAACCACTGCTCAGGAGAAGATGAAGCTGTGGAAGGAGACTTCCAGGAATTCCAAGACTACGACGAGTTCTAGGTGTGGGTTAGCGGCAACCCCCAGTCGGCTGCCTGTGAAGGCCGTGTTATCTACGTTTCTTTTCCGCACTTTGATTTATTGTAAGAACTATATGGACGTCTCAGACGTATGATGTAATCGACTATTATTTCCCCTTTTAATACTATTTTGAGCACTGTGTGATGATGTCCATGTTATGTAACTGCTGTGTACGTGAATAACTGATCCTGGCACGTACATGGTTCGCATTCGGTTTGCCTTCTAAAACCGGGTGTGACACGAGATCTCAGGTGGGCATCTGCCATGACATGCAGATCCCAGTTGCAAATGGTGTGAGTAGCTGGCCACGCGGGGCCCATGATTCAGCGAGAAAGGAGAGAGGTGGAGAAGAAACGTGCCTGGTTGAACAATGGAGAGGGAGAAGGAATAAGTCCGCAAGGTGGGACCCAATAGTTAGCATCAGATGCGGGGATGCGCGAGCGGTGAGACAGCGAGCCCAGTCAAGTGGCGCGCGCGCAAGGCAGAAAGAATCGAATCGCTGGAAAAAGGGGGCCCGCTGGACAGTGAAAATGGATCAAGAAGAGGACTGTCGCGCGGGACCCATTGTCAGCGCGTGAGAAAGTTGCGGTCGGCCAGGGCGTGAGGAATGCAGCTAGGCCAAAGTGCGCAGGTGTTTAGTGGGCCAGAAACGAGTGAATGAGCCCAGTTGGGTTCATTTCTTTTTCTTTTTTTGTTTTTATTTTCTGTTTTCTTTTCTTTTTAACTTCTAGAATTCAAATTTGAATTCAATTCTAATTGTGTGCTTATACTTATTTTAAATTCACCAATTCAACCCAAAAATATGGATAGTTTAACTATTTATATATATATCTTTATTTTTTGTTTAACATCTTTCTTTCTCTTCTCTAAACTCCAATTTGCAAGTTAGGAATAAATCTCCAAATTTGGATTTTAATATATTTCTTTTTACACTACTTTTATATTGTCACAAAATGCACACAAAATAAAATCCCAGCATGATGCATAATTTAGTGGTATAACTTTTAGATTAGTTATTTGTCTTTAAATATGATACTCACTTGTGATGACAAGTAGATACAATATACACATATACATAAAGGAAATAATTTGTTTTTCCTTTTATATTATCTCTTACAAATTGGGTATTACAAATCCTACCCCCCCTTAAAAATGATCTCGTTCTCGAGATTTAAGAAGAACTAGAGAAAAGATGGGGAAAATCTATGCGAAGCTCTTCTTCTCTTTCCCATGTAGCTTCATCTTCTCCATGGTGACTCCATTGCACTTTACACATCTTTATCACTTTATTTCTCATCACTCGAGTCAAAGTATCAAGAATCTTGACAGGATATTCTGTGTAAGTCAAATCACCCTGAACACTGAGCTCCTCCATTGGTAACTGTTCCTCAGGGACACGGATACACTTCTTAAGTTGAGACACATGGAATACATTTTGCACATCAGATAGATTATCAGGTAGTTCGAGTCAATAGGCCATATCTCCAACTCGCCTAAAACTCAGAATGGTCCAATAAAGTGAGGGGACCATTTGCCCTTAACTTTAAATCTCCTCATTCCACGAAGTGGTGACACCTTGGGGTAAACATAATCACCTTCCTCAAATTCCAGTGGTCTTCTTCTATTATCAGCGTAGCTCTTTTGCCTGGTCTGAGCTACCCTCAAATTCTCTCGAATTATACGGACTTGTTATTCTGCTTCTTGAATCAGTTCAGGCCCAAAGAACTGTCTTCCTCTAGTCTGGTCCAATATAGAGGAGTCCTACATTTCCTGCCATATAGGGTCTCGAACGATGACATCTTCAGACTGGCCTGGTAACTATTATTATATGAGAACTCAGCATAAGGTAGACTCTTGTTCCAACTACTACCATGCTGAAGGGTACAAGTTCTCAACATGTCCTCCAATACTTGATTAGTCCTTTCAGTCCGAGGATGGTAGGCCGAACTAAAATTCAACTTCGCATCCATATTCTCATGAAAACTTTTCCAAAATCTGGGGGTAAACTGTGATCCTCTATCCAAAATGATCTTCTTCGGTACACCGTGTAGAGACACAATCTGAGCCATATATAACTTTGCCAATTGAGATACCTTATAAGTAGTCTTGATCGGAATGAAATGAGCCACTTTGGTCAGTCTATCCACAATAACCCATATAGAATCATATCCTGTCGAGGTGCGAGGCAATCTAGTAATGAAATCCATACCAATCTCTTCCCACTTCCACTCGGGTATCTTAAGTGGGTGCAGTAGTCCAGCTAGTCTCTCGTGTTCATCCTTAACTCTTTGACACACATCGCACATAGCCACATGTGCAGCCACATCTCTCTTCAATCCATACCACCAATACTTCCACTTCAAATCCTGATACATCTTGGTACTACCAGGATGAATAGAATAATCTGAGTCATGGGCCTCCCTCAAATATAGTCTCACGAAGGCTTTCAATACCAGGAACACCTATCCTGTTCTTGAACCACACGGTGCCTTGCTCATCTTCCATGAATTCTGGACCTCGACCTTCAGTAATTAGATCCTTAATCTCTTGTATCTTAGCATCACCAATTTGTCCTTTGCAGATCTCTTGCTCCAAAGTAGGTTCCACATCAATAGTAACTCCTTCAGTGTGAGCAACTATCCCCAAGTTAAGTCTCCTAAAATCCTCAACAATCTCATCGGGTAACTGAGACATAATAGCTAGATGAACGTGCTCCTTTCGACTCAAGGCATCTGCAACCAAATTTGCCTTGCCCGGGTGATAGTGAATCTCCCAATCATATTCCTTAATAAGCTCCAACCAACGACGTTGCCTAAGGTTGAGATCCTTCTGAGTGAATATATACTTCAAACTCTTATGATCCGTGTATACTTGACACTTGGTTCCCATAATATAATGCCTCCATATCTTAAGTGCATGCACTACGGCTGCCAGTTCTAAGTCATGAGTGGGGTAGTTTAACTCTTGTTTCCGCAACTGACGAGACGTGTAGGCAATCATGTGTCCTTCTCGCATAAGTACACATCCCAAGACTTAACCACATGTGTCACACCCGGTTTTAGAAGGCAAACCGAATGCGAACCATGTATGCGCCAGGATCAACAATTCCGTACACAACAGTTACATAACATGGACATCATCACACAATGCTCAAATAGTATTAAAAAGGGAAATAATAGTCGATTACATCATCAGTCTGAGACATCCACATAGCCTTTACAATAACCAAAGTGCGGAAAAGAAACGTAGATAAACGCGGCCTTCACAGGCAGCCGACTGGGGGTTACCGCTAACCCACGCCTAGAACTCATCGTAGTCTTGAAACTCCTGGAAGTCTCCTTCCACGGCTTCATCTTCTCCTAAGCAGTGGTTGCAATGCGGACAACCTGGGGAAGGGGGGGTTTGGTGTGTAGAGAAAGGGTGAGTACACATCAACATACTCAGCAAGTGTCCTGTTTGGCTGTAGTGGACTAGCTTTATGTGGGGGGGGGGGTAAGTCAAGCAGTTGCTTTTAGTTGGTCAGATTATTATTATTACTAGTAGAGAAAGCCAAGTTTTAGATTTAGCCCACGTTATTAACCCAAACGTACTCCTTTCCAAATGGAAAGAGTACCACTTACCATTACCAGAGTCATTACCAAGAACCATCAACCTCGTTGCCACCTGTAATCCAAACATCTTTGATCGAGTACCACTAATCACTGGAGCTCCCTTGGCCGCTCATAACCGCGAGCACGACTAATATATCAGTTTTCAAACACTCTGCAGAGGTTGTACACTTTACCCATGAGCTGTGATTCCCTTTTTTCCTCGGGTTGTACGGACCCTTGAACACTCCCAAGGTGAGTAGGCAGGGTCTCACTACGTAGCCTTTACAAAGATTCCCCCGGGCTGTAGCCGCCCGTTAGGTTTCCTAAATGCACCGCACTCCTCCCCAAGGGGGCGAACCCAAGCTTGGAAGAGCGAGCCGCATACACCGAGCCCCATTGACGGCACGACGGCTAAGGGCGTCCCACTCCACCCTCATGGTTGCACTGTTTTCCCGGGCGGTCATCCAACAAACAGGTCCTTACGGAGAGGCACTCGAGAAAACCGCTCGAGCCCCCTTGAATGACTCAAGTATAACATCAAAAAATAAAGAAGGGAAACAACGTATCATTGATGAATCTCATCATGTTCATTGATTAGAGTTGAGCAATAGCATAAAGCTAAACAATAATAATCCAACCCAAAATAGGTAAACAAGGGCATGGATAACAAAAGCTAGTCAATCCTTAGGTATAACTGTGAAATGCGGGAGGTGAATTAAAGAATGTATAGGACAGAGATAGGTCAAGGGACACTTGCCTCCACCAACCGGCTGCTGCTCAGGGGCTTCTCCTGCGAGTTCTTCGGGTTCCTCAACCAGATTGTTCTCTATACGAGTTCAAACATGCATTCACATCTTAAATCAGAAAGTAAACAGTACACCATACAAAGAGATGAATCCAACAGTCATACACTCGACATATGGCTAGCGCTTACGACCCTTTTAAGTAGTAAGAAAATCATAACCATTACTACAATTGTCAACTCGCTATGCTCATGTTAAGTGAAAGAATGAACTTAACCACTTCATTTCATGTAGTTATACTAACTGATATTTAATATAGGTGTAAAGATAGTTATTATCTAAGCATAATTAACCCACGCCTAGTTATTGCCGCTTCTTGATACAGTTCAATGGGTACTAGCACTTTTAAATGGTGAAGAGCATCGTCGCGCGACAATTCGCACACAAAAGGTAAATGACTAAGCGTGACGTTTAAGCGTTGCACGGGCGAGCGAGCGAACGAGCAAGTTGCTAGCCGTGCACTACGCCGTGCTGGGGGCTCTAGCCGTGAACCGCGCTGCACGCTACGGGCAGCCACGCCGGGGCTGAGCTGCATGCACGGACGAACAGGCTACGCGAGCGAGCGAACGAGGCCGCGGACCGCTGCTGCGCACGCGAGCGAGTTGCTGCTGCGAACACGTCGCGGACGGGCTGCCACGCGCCGCGCAGGCCACCACGAGCAAGCCGCGCGGGCTGCCGCAGGTGAGCTGGGACGCTAGGGGGCGCTCCACGCCGCGACGTCGCGGGCGAGCCACGCGAGCAGACCGCGTCGGGCGCTGCCGCGGGCAAGCCACACGGGCGAGCCGAGCGAGCAGGCCGCCGAGCCGGGCGGGGCTGCGCACCGCGCCGAAGCCACGGCCGCGCGCCAGCAGCCAGGGCGGGCCTGTGCACCCGGGGCCATGGCAGGGGCACGACGGGGAAGAACGGGCGAGCCGGGGCGGGGTCACGCGCCAGAGCCGCGCGCCGCGCGAAGAGCACCCGCGCCAAAGCCGAGCTGCGAGCGGGGGGCTGCACGGGACGCTGGGGGTCGCGCTGGACGCCATGGCCGAGCTCCGGCCGCCATGGCCAAGCCGCGCCGGGACCGCGCCACGACGGCCGCGCCAAGCTGGGGCAGGACAAGGGGGCGTGGGCGCCAAACCGAGCCGGGCGCGGGCGAGCCGCGTCGGCCGCGCCAAGCGTGTCGCGCAAGGAGGGAGAGAGCCGGGACTGGCGCGAGGGAAGATGGAGGGGGACTCGACTGAGCCAAGGAAGAAGAGGGGGGCTGGGGGAAGGGGAGGGAGAGGGCTCACCGCGGTGGAGCGAGGCCGGCGGCTTCGAAGGGCGGCGATGGCGTCTGGGGAGGTGTGGGAGAGAGAGATCGTGCGAGGTGAAGGAGGGAGGCGGTTTTTGGGGCGCCTGGCGAGCGGGCCCCACTCGGCAGAGCGGCAGCGACCTAACCGCTCGCTCAGGGCGCGGCGAGGGGACCGGCTGGGTCGGCTGGGCCGCCGAGGGGGGGGAGCAGGCCGTGGCTAGGAAACGGCAGCTGGGCCGCGGATGCCTGGCCGGCCCACGACGAGAGGGAGGGGAGGGGGAGAAGAAGGCCAAGCTGGGCCGCGCGTTGGAGAATTGGCCCGAGAGAGAGGGGAAGGGTTTTCTATTTATTTTTCCTATTTTAGCCATAATTCATCACTAAAATGCATGATTCACAAACCCTCTCAATCAAACAGCAAAAAATTGCAAGATCTGGCATGATGCAACAACCAAATAAAATACTTCTAGGGTTTATTATTATTATACGACTTGGAGTTTTGGAAATAGGTAGGGTTTTAGCGAAAAGAAATGGGGAAAGAGAGGTAATGCCCGAATTTAGCGAGCGATAGAGAAAGAAAAAAATTCAACTCGAAATTCGGGGCGTTACAACATGCATCACAATAAATGTCAAATCCCTTCTGTAGATCCGGCATAACCAACACTGGTGGTGACATCAATCTCTTCTTTAATTGATCGAAGCTATCTTGGCACTTATCGTCCCACTTGAACTCTCTTCCCTTCTCTAGAAGCGAGGTCATGAGCTTGGCAATCTTAGAAAATCCTTCAGTAAATCTCCGATAATATCCTGCAAGCCCCAAGAAACTCCGAATCTCCGTAACTATAGTGGGTATGCTCCACGCCACTATCTCCTTGATTTTAGCAGGATCCACTAATATCCCTCCATTAGAAATGATATGTCCAAGGAATAGCACCTTGTCAATCTAGAACTCGCATTTACTGTACTTGGCGTAGAGTTGATTATCTCGTAGCTTCTGTAGCACCAATCTCAGATGTTCCCCATGATCACTATCACTCTTGAAACAAAAATATCGTCGATGAAACCACGACAAATCTATCCAGATCATGGACACCTTATTCTTCAGATCCATAAAATAGGTTGGTGCATTAGTTGTCGAAATGATATAACGGTGAACTCATATAAACCATATCGGGTCGAGAAATCTGTCTTGGGAATATCCGATGGCCTAATCTTCATTTGATGATAACCCGATCGGAGATCAATCTTCGGGAATACCCTTGCACCTCTCATCCGATTAAATAAATCCTCAATGCGGGGTAATGGACACTTGTTCTTCATAGTGACATTGTTAAGGGACCTATAATCCACGCACATCCCTTGCGATCCTTCTTTCTTCTGTACACACAGATCCGGCGCTCCCTAAGGTGAAGAATCCGAACGAATGTACCCAACATCTTGTAACTCTGTTAACTGCTTCTTAAGTTCTTTTAACTCTTCTACAGACATCCTGTATGACCGTTTGGGAGTAGGAGTAGTCCCAGGTAAGAGATCAATGACAAACTGAGCTTCCCTATCTGGTGGCATCCCTGGTAACTCCTCTGGAAAGACATCCGGATAATCTCTAACCAACCGGATGTTGACACCAACAAACTTCTCATCTACTAAGAATGCCGCTAGTCTGATGGTGATAGTTACTGCAACTTCAACTTCAAATCTTTGTCCTTTGGAACTGGTGAGTTCTACGGTTCCCTTAGCACAGTGTATATACTGCCTTTGCCTTTCTTAACCATGACATACCAAGGATCATGTCTATAGTGCTCTCTTCTAACACTATAGGGGTAGTCCATCTAGGTTAGAAATACAGGGTAAGAAAGGAAGAATTGTAGACAAGGCAAGTAATTACGATGAATGTTACTGCGGGGGATTTATTAGTTAAGTAGATTGGAGTGTTGAAAGGGAAATAGGGTCAAACCTTTTCCAATATGAATTTTGGTGGTTGAATTGCCCAACACAAATTATTAGACTAACTAGTTTGCTCTAGATTATGAGTTCTACAGGTGCCAAAGGTTCACAACAAACCAATGCAAGTCAAAAGAAATGGTTCAAAACTAAGGAGCAAAAGTATACCGAAGGCAGCCCTGGTCTGGCGCACCGGACTGTCCGGTGCACCAGGGAGATCGACTCTGAACTTGCCAACTTCGGGAATTTGGGAGGCCACTCCGCTATAATTCACCGGACTGTCCGGTGTAACACCGGACTGTCCGGTGTGCCAGCGGAGCAACGGCTACTTCGCACCAACGGTCGTCTGCAGAGAACATTAAATGCGCTACAGTGCGCGCCTGCGCGTGCAGAAGTCAGAGCAGGCTCCAGAAGGCGCACCGGACAGTCTACAGGACCTATTTGATGCACCACCGGACAGTCCGGTGGCCCCACAAGTCAGAGCTCCAACGGTCGGAACCCAACGGCCTGGTGACGTGGCTGGCGCACTGGACTGTCCGGTGCGCCATACGACAGAAGCCTTCACCAACGACCATATTGGTGGTTGGGGCTATAAATACCCCCCAACCACCACTCTTCAAGGCATCCAAGCATTCACTACATCTCATTCAATACAAGAGCAATACACAACACTCCAAGACACAAATCAAAGCCTCCGATCGAATCAAAGTCTCCAATTCAACTCTAGTTCTTAGGACTTGTGAGGAGATCGACTTGTGTTCTTTTGTTGCTCTTGTTGCTTGGTTGGCTTTCTTCTTTCTCTCATTCTTACGCTCAAAACCTTGTAAGCGAAGCAAGAGACACCAATTGTGTGGTGGTCCTTGCGGGGTCTAAGTGACCCGAGAAATCAAGGAAGGAAGCTCACTCGGTCTAAGTGACCGTTTGAGAGAGGGAAAGGGTTGAAAGAGACCCGGTCTTTGTGACCACCTCAACGGGGAGTAGGTTTACAAGAACCGAACCTTGGTAAAACAAATCACCGCTTCTCACTCTTCATTTGCTTGTGATTTGTTTGTGCCCTCTCTTTCGGACTCGATTATATTTCTAACACTAACCCTGGCTTGTAGTTGTGCTTAAGGTTATAATTTTCAGAGGCGGGCCTATTCACCCCCCTCTAGGCGACTTTCAATTGGTATCAAAGCCTGGTGCTTCATTAGAGCCTAACCGCTCGAAGTGATGTCGGGAGAACACGCCAAGAAGGAGATGGTGACCGGCAAGAAGCCCGCCACAAGCCACGGGAAGGCTCCATCGGGAGAGTCCCGCAACAAGAAGGAGGAATCACCTCCTCACAAGTCGCATCGGAGTGGCGATAAGAAAAAGAAGATGAAGAAGGTGGTCTACTACGAGACCGATTCTTCGTCGCCATCCACCTCCGGCTCCGACGCGCCGTCCATAACTTCTAAGCGCCATGAGCGCAAGAAGTTTAGTAAGATTCCCTTACACTATCCTCGCATTTCCAAACAAACTCCATTACTTTCCATTCCATTAGGCAAACCACCGGCTTTCAACGGTGAAGATTATTCTAGGTGGAGTGAAATGATGAAATATCACCTAACCTCACTCCACACAAGCATATGGGACATTGTTGAATTTGGAGCATAGGTACCATCTGTGGGGGATGAAGACTATGATGCGGACGAAGTCGCCCAAATCCAACACCTCAACTCCCAAGCAACTACTATACTCCTTACCTCTTTAAGTCGAGAGGAGTATAATAAGGTGCAAGGGTTGAAGAGTGCCAAAGAGATTTGGGACGTGCTCAAGACCGCGTACGAAGGTGATGAGGTGACCAAGATCACCAAGAGGGAAACGATCGAGGGGGAGCTCGGTCGCTTCATGCTCAACCAAGGAGAAGACCCGCAAGCCATGTACAACCGGCTAAAAACCTTGGTGAACCAAGTGCGCAACCTCGGGAGCACCAAGTGGGATGACCATGAGATGGTCAAGGTTATTCTTAGATCACTCGTATTTCTCAACCCCACTCAAGTTCAATTAATTCGTGGTGATCCAAGATATAAACTAATGTCTCCCGAGGAAGTAATAGAAAAATTTGTGAGCTTTGAATTGATGATCAAAGGCTCCAAGAAGATCATCGAGCAAGGCGCCTCCTCCTCCGTACCCGAAGCACAACTCGTTGCATTCAAGGCAACGGAGGAGAAGAAAGAAGACTCTATACCGAGTAGGGTCCCCATCGACGCCTCCAAGCTCGATAATGAGAAAATGGCGCTCATCATCAAGAGCTTCCGCCAAATCCTCAAGCAAAGGAAGGGGAAAGATTACAAGCACCGTTCCAAGAAGGTTTGCTACAAATGTGGTAAGCCCGGTCATTTTATCGCTAATTGTCCATTGTCTAGTGATAGTGACAGGGAAAACAACAAGAGGGGAAAGAGGAAGGAAAAGAAGAAGTATTACAAGAAGAAGGGTGGCGATGCACATGTTTGCCGGGAGTGGGACTCCGACGAGAGCTCCACCGACTCCTCCGACGATGAGGATGCCGCCAACATCGCCATCAACAAAGGCCTCCTCTTCCCCAACGTCGGCCACAAGTGTCTTATGGCGAAGGACGACAAGAAGAAGAAGGTAAAATCAAGATCCTCCACTAAGTATGCCACTTCTAGTGATGAGGAAAATTCGAGTGATGATGAGGATAACTTGCTTACTCTTTTTGCCAATCTTAACATGCAACAAAAGGAGAAATTAAATGAATTGATTAGTGCCATTCATGAGAAGGATGAACTCTTGGATAGCCAAGAGGACTTCCTTATCAAAGAAAACAAAAGGCATGTTAAGACTAAAAATGCTTATGCTCAGGAGGTAGAGAAAAATGAAAAATTAACTAGTGAGCTAAGTACTTGCCATGACACTATTTCCAACCTTAGAATTGAGAATGATAATTTGATTGCTAAGGTTGAGAAGTCAAATATTTGTGATGATTCAATTACCAATCTTAGAAATGATAATGCTAGTTTAATTGCTAAGACTGATCAATTGAATGCCTCTCTTGCTAGCCTTAGGAATGAGAATGAAAAATTAATTGCTAAGGCTAGAGACTTAGATGTAGGGCTGGAAAATAAGCTCGAGGCTCGCGAGCTGGCTCGAGCTCGGAGCGGCTCGGCTCGGCTCGGAGTGGCTCGCGAGCCTCGAGCGAGCCGAGCCGAGCCAGTATTTTGAGCTCGTTGCGCTAGCGAGCCGAGCCGGCTCGTTCCGGCTCGCGAGCCAGCTCGCAAGCTTTGCCAAATTACTTAATATGTACAATAATGATGTAATACCCACTTGGTAAGAAAATCTAAAAGAAGAAATTATCTTCCTTTAGGGATTTGTGTGTCATCTCTATGTATCATTTCATGAGGACACCTCACTTACACAGATAAATAATTAACAAAAGAACACTCAAATAAATCATGCATCATGCTGGGATTTTATTTTGTGTGCATATTGTGACAAAATAACAATAACAATGCTAGTAGAAATAAAACAATGACTTTGGATGAAGTTTGAATCCTAAATGGAGAATTAGGGTTTGAATTAGAGAGGGAAAGAGAAAATAGTACACACTACCAAAAATAAATTTATAAATGAATAAAAGTTATTTACATAATAATTTATTCAAATCATATATTCAAAAGTTTGATTTCAAATTTGTCACAAAAGTTTGAATTCAAATCCTAGATTTAAAATTTGAAAGAAAAGAGAAAAGGAAAGAAAAGAAAAAAAAGAAACAGGAAAGACGCTTGGGCCAAGAACCCAACATTCGGCCCACTGTTGTTTTTCTCTCCACGCGCGGATGCTGGCCTCCTCTTTACCCTGGCGTGTGGGACCCAATGCTCAGAACCTTCTTCCCGTCAAGCTCGGATCGGGGTTGTTGCAACTGAAGCCGCGGAAATCACCGGGCGTGCCCCTGCTCGGATTTTCCTCCCCTCGTCGCGGGATCACCATCCCCCATAAACCCGGGAAGTGGAGCGCCTCTCCTGGCCATACCGCTAGAGCCATCCAGAAACCAAAAACGCCGAGAGCATAGAGCGAGAAAGAAGAAGGAGCGCCGCCATCAATTGTAGCCGCACTGCCTCCCCTCCTCTCCATCTCTCTCCCCATGATCGAGCTCCCTCCCCAGTGGCCTCCGCTCGGTGCGCCCGCTCTCTGCTCGACCGTGCCCATGCCGCCTCCGTCCTCCTCCGCCGCATGAAGAAGACTCCGATTATGGGCCGCCGCTGGGGGTGAAATCGCCGCCGCCGTGGGTGATTCGAGCTATGGGCACTGTCGGGTCTTCGGAATCGGACCTCTGAGCCTCATCATGTCACGTAGAATGCAGTCGTTGCCTCGCCTGGATGAATTCGCGTTACCTGCCACCGGAATTTCTCGCCGTGTTCGTCCTCAGCCGCGGATTCGCCTCCGTCCGTGGACCAGCCCCGCCACAACGCCTTCGCCGGTGAGAACTCCCTCATCCAGTTCCCCTATATCTTATCTACGCGTAGCACCAATCGGGGTAGCGAATAGGTCTCTGGTGCGCCGGCAGGGCCGGTCTCCGGCGAGCGCGCCACCGCGGGGGCTCTGCTCCGGTGGTCTGCTGCTCGGAGGTGGGCGAGATGTACTGGGCCGTCGGATCCTCGTTTGAACGGTCCAGATTAGCAGGAGCGCATCAATTGGGTCGGGTATCGAGTGCCGTCCGATTTTGATCCGGTGGCGCGGAGTGGATCCGCGACTTATTAAATCCGAACCGTTGGATCGCGATCCAGTGGCTGGCGTCTGATACCGGTTCGTTTAAAAACCCGATCTAATCTGGACCGCTTAGATCAGATCTGGCGGTTGATATCCCTTCATACCCTTTCGCCATGCAACTTTTACATATGAACCCTCGAACTTAATAGAAAGTAACCCGCAGTCCAGGGAATAGTGAACTGAGTCATGGGAATTCTTGCGCAGAAGACCCTGTGCTTTCCTGTATTTGAGGCTCGGTCCACTAATTAAATAAAACAGGAAAAATAGATTTAGAAAATGATTTTGAGTATAAAAATAATTGTAAAACTTGTATAATTCATAGAAAATTCATATGAGCTCCAAATTACTTCATTCCAGTTCCTAAAATTTTGTAATTTTATTATCTAGCACTTAGAGTCTTTGTTTTATCATGAAAACAATAAGAAAAATAATCTCTCACTTAATCCTACTTTAAGCACATAAAACCTTTGGAAATTCATAACTTGAAATATATAACTCCAAATGGATTCATTCTAGTGGCATTTATTTTGTTTAAATATTGTTTATCATCTAGTACCTTTACCTAACCATGAAACTTGATTTAAAATTATTCACATGAATTACTCTATTCTAGGTACTTAATAACTACATAAAATCATAACTCGGTGACCGTAACTCCGATTTTAGTGGTTTTCGAACCCGCGATCTCGTAGAAACGCGTAGATCATTATTACTCAGTTTGTACTTATGTTTGGTGTGATGTTAATTTTATCTATACCATGTTTGTTTGTATTGCTACGACTAGCGCGAGGCGTGTCATCTGAAAAGCAAGTTGGTACCTGGATTCTCAAGTGCCAGGCAAGTTGTGCCCTTGATTCACTTTTGTTACCCAATAATGTTCTTTATAATCATTTACCATGCATAGGTTTAATTTTGATGGGACCCAATAGGTCACCCTAGTCTGTTTATCCATTTCTCCTTGTTTACCCCTGAATCATATGGGTAGTTATGCTATTGCTTTACGTGGTTTTGGGTTAATATTTCATTATATCCATGTTCCAGTTATTTTGTTATTCTATTTATGTTCATGTCAAGATCATTATGTTATTGTTAATTGGAACATGGAGCTTAACTTGAGAACCACGTGCCACCACAAGGGAGGAATGGGACCCCTTGGCTGACTAATTAGGAAAGCTAGTGGAAGACTACCTTACCCGAAAGGGGCAAGGGCAGTAGGGGAGTGGTCAGTGTAGGGAGGTCCTTGTTTGATTTTGCTGCGATGGCGGTCAGACGAGAACCCTGCATTGGAACTTCCTATAAACTGTAGCGGGTTTTCGGAAGCTAGTGGAACTTTGTAAAGGCCTCGTAGTGGATCCCTAGCCATTCACCTTGGTAGTGTCTAAGGGCCTAGCTAACCCTGGCGACATGGGAAACACGACTTGTGGGTAAAGGGTACAACCTCTGCAGAGTGTAAAACTGGTATACTAGCCGAGCTCACGGTCATGAGCGGCTCAGGACTCTCCGATGATTAAATTATGGAACCTAAACTCAATTTGTCATTTGCATTTGCATGGGTTTATTGTTAATTTTGTTCTATTATTTTATTATGGTTTAGTATTCACTTACATTTAGTAACTGCTAATAAAATTTTGACCAACTACTTAAAAGCAATGCTCAGCTTTAACCCCTATTGTTGACAAGCCTTACACTTCATGAACTTCCCACCTTTGGTGAGTTCATGTCACATTATTCCCCACAACTTGTTGAGCGATGAACATGTGTGAGCTCACCCTTGCTGTCTCACACCCCCCCACAGGAGAAGAACAGGTGGTTTCAAGTGGAGTCAAGTATCGAGGAGCTTGATCTGATCTAGGTGGCGTTTCTCAGTTGACTTTGGCGCCAACGATCCTTAGTTCGTGTTATATTTATCTTTTATTTTGTAATAAGTCTTCCGCTATGTAATAAATACTCTGATGTTATTGACATTTATCTCTATGCACTCTGTTATTATATATGTTGTCTTCTTGGCGCATGTATGAGATGCACCTGGCTTTGTTCCTTAAAGCCGGGTGTTACAGAAGTGGTATCAGAGGAAATGTTGACTGTAGGACGAAACCTAGATAGAAACGGGCAAACCCTTACCTACTTACCTTACTCTGATTCATTCTATACTTTTCTTATCTTGATCCTGTCTCACCTTTTACTGTTCCACTCTGATCATTCTTATCTTTTCTACTCTAAGACAAGATGAATTTCACACCTTGGAATCCTATGACTATGATCTTCTTAAGAGATAGGGAACCTAAGACAAAAACTAAAACTATTTTCTCTATTTAAAAATGTTGGTTGATTGTTCTGATGATAAATGCTTGATTTGCTTCTTTGATTGATTGAAACATTATAGTTGGGCATCTTAGCATGTACCACCATAAGGTAATGTATTAGCTTTAGTGGATAACACGCTAATCTACTTAGCTAATAAATCCCCCGCAGTAACATTTCTCGTAATTACTCGCCTTGTCTACAATTCTTCCTTTCTTACCCTATATTCCTAACCCAGATGTGCTACCCCTATACTGTTAGAAGAGAGCAGTATAGATTTGATCCTTGGTATGTCATGGTTAAGAAAGGCAAAGGCAGTATATACACTGTGCTAAGGGAACCGTAGAACTCACCCGTTCCAAGGAAGAAAGATTTGAAGTTGAAATTGCAGTAACTACCCCCATCAGACTAGCGGCATTCTTAGTAGATGAGAAATTGGTGGGTGACAACATCTGTGCAGTTAGAGATTTTTCGGATGTCTTTCCAGATGAGTTACCAGGGATGCCACCAGATATGGAAGTTGAGTTTGTCACTAATCCCTTACCTAAGACTGCCCCTATTTCTAAACTGCCATACGATATGTCTGTAGAAGAGTTAAAAGAACTTAAGAAGCAGTTAACAGAGTTACAAGAGGCTGGGTACATTCGTTCGGATTCTTCACTTTGGGGAGCGCCGGTTCTGTTTGTACAGAAGAAGGATGTGTGTGGATTATAGATCACTTAATGATGTTATCGTGAAGAACAAGTACCTGTTACCCCGCATTGAGGATTTATTCAGATAAGAGGTGCAAGGGTATTCTCGAAGATTGATCTCCGATCGGGTTATCATCAAAGGAAGATTAGGCCATCGGATATTCCCAAGACGGATTTCTCAACCCGATATGGTTTATATGAGCTCAATGTTATGTCGTTTGGATTAACCAATGCACCAGCCTATTTTATGGATCTGAAGAATAAGGTGTTCATGATCTGGACAAATTCGTCGTGGTTTTCATCGACGATATTTTTTTCTTTTTCTTTCCAAGAGTGATAGTGACCATGAAGAACATCTAAGGTTGGTGCTACAGAAGTTACGAGATAATCAACTCTACGCTAAGTTTAGCAAGTGCGAGTTTTGGATTGACAAGGTGCCATTCCTTGGTCATATTATTTCTAATGGAGGGATAGCAGTGGATCCTGCTAAAGTGAAGGAGATTATGGAGTGGAGAGTGCCCACTACAGTTACTGAGATTCGGAGTTTCTTGGGACTTGCAGGACTTCGCTTCTGGAGAAAGAAAGAGAATTTAAGTGGGACAAGAAGTGCTAAGATAGCTTTGATCAATTTAAGAAGAGGTTGATGTCGCCACCAGTGTGGGTTATGCCGGATCTATAGAAGGGATTTGACGTTTATTGTGATGCATGTGGCCAAGGCTTGGGATGTGTGCTCATGCAAGAAGGACATGTGATCGCCTACGCATCTCGTCAGCTACGGAAACATGGATTGAACTACCCCACTCATGATTTAGAATTAGCAGCGGTTGTGCACGGACTTAAGATATGGATACATTATATCATGGGAACCAAGTGTCAAGTATACACGGATCATGAGAGTTTGAAGTATATATTCACTCAGAAGGATCTCAACCTTAGGCAACGCCGTTGGTTGGAGATTATTAAGGATTATGATTTGGAAATTCACTATCACCCGGGCAAGGCAAATTTGGTTACAGATGCCTTGAGTCGAAAGGAGCATGTTCATTTAGCTGTTGTTGCCCAGCTACTCGATGAGATTGTTGAGAATTTCAGGAGACTTAACCTGGGGATAGTTGCTCACACTAAAGGAGTTATTATTGATGTGGAAACTACCTTGGAGCAAGAAATCCGTAAAGGACAAATTGGTGATGCTAAGATACAAGAGATTAAGGATCTAATTACTAAAGGACGAGGTCCGGAAATTCACGGACGATGAGCAAGGCACCGTATGGTTCAAGGATCGGATATGTGTTCCTGAGATTGATAGTCTTCGTGAGACTATACTGAAGGAGGCCCATGACTCGAATTATTCTATTCATCCTGGTAGTACGAAGATGTATCAAGACTTGAAGCAGAAATACTGGTGGTATGGATTGAGGAAAGATATGGCTGCACATGTGGTTATGTGCGATGTGTGTCAAAGAGTTAAGGTTGAACACCAGAGGCCAGCTGGACTACTGCATCCACTGAAGTTACCCGAGTGGAAGTGGAAAAAGATTGGTATGGACTTCATTACTGGATTGCCTCGCACCTCGAAAGGATATGATTCTATATGGGTTATTTTCATTCCGGTCAAGACTGCTTATAAGGTATCTCAATTGGCGGAGTTATATATAGCTCGAATTGTGTCTCTACACGGTATACCGAAGTGGATCATTTTGGATAGAGGATCACAGTTTACCTCCAGATTTTGGAAAAGTTTTCATGAGAATATGGACACGAAGTTGAAATTTTAGTTTGGCCTACCTCAGACTGATGGACTGACCGAAAGGACTAACCAAGTATTGAAAGATATGTTGAGAGCTTGTGCCCTTCAGCATGGTAGTAGTTGGGACAAGAGTCTACCCTATGCTGAGTTCTCATATAATAGATAACAGGCTAGTCTGAAGATGTCACTGTTCGAGACTCTGTATGACAGGAAATGCAGGACTCCTCTATTTTTGGACCAGACTAGAGGAAGACAGATCTTTGGACCCAAACTTATTCAAGCGGCAAAAGAGTTATGCTGATAATAAAAGGAGACCACTGGAATTTGAAGAAGGAGATTATTGTGTACCTCAAGGTGTCACCGCTTCGCGGATTGAGGAGATTTAAAGTCAAGGACAAATTGTTCCCTCGCTTTATTGGACCATTCATAGTTTTTAGGCGAGTTGGAGAGATGGCCTATCAACTCGAGCTACCTGATAATCTATCTGATGTGCATAATGTATTCCATGTATCTCAAATTAAGAAGTGTCTCTGTGTCCCTGAGGAACAGTTACCAATGGAAGAGCTCAGTGTTCAGGGAGATTTGACTTATATGAAATATCCTATCAAGATTCTTGATACTTTGACCTGAGTTACAAGAAATAAGATGATAAAGATGTGCAAAGTGTAATGTAACCATCATGGAGAAGATAAAGCAACTTGGGAAAGAGAAGAAGAGCTTCGCATAGATTTTGCCCATCTTTTCTCTTGTCCTTCCTAAATCTCGAGGACGAGATTCTTTTTAAGGGGGTAGGATTTGTAATACCCACTTGGTAAGAAAATCTAAAAGAAGAAATTATCTTCCTTTAGGGATTTGTGTGTCATCTCTATGTATCATTTCATGAGGACACCTCACTTACACAGATAAATAATTAACAAAAGAACACTCAAATAAATCATGCATCATGCTAGGATTTTATTTTGTGTGCATATTGTGACCAAATAACAATAACAATGCTAGTAGAAATAAAACAATGACTTTGGATGAAGTTTGAATCCTAAATGGAGAATTAGGGTTTGAATTAGAGAGGGAAAGAGAAAATAGTACACACTACCAAAAATAAATTTATAAATGAATAAAAGTTATTTACATAATAATTTATTCAAATCATATATTCAAAAGTTTGATTTCAAATTTGTCACAAAAGTTTGAATTCAAATCCTAGATTTAAAATTTGAAAGAAAAGAGAAAAGGAAAGAAAAGAAAAAAAAAGAAACAGGAAAGACGCTTGGGCCAAGAACCCAACATTCGGCCCACTGTTGTTTTTCTCTCCACGCGCGGATGCTGGCCTCCTCTTTACCCTGGCGTGTGGGACCCAATGCTCAGAACCTTCTTCCCGTCAAGCTCGGATCAGGGTTGTTGCAACTGAACCCGCGGAAATCGCCGGGCGTGCCCCTGCTCGGATTTTCCTCCCCTCGTCGCGGGATCACCATCCCCCATAAACCCGGGAAGTGGAGCGCCTCTCCTGGCCATACCGCTAGAGCCATCCAGAAACCAAAAACGCCAAGAGCATAGAGCGAGAAAGAAGAAGGAGCGCCGCCATCAATTGTAGCCGCACTGCCTCCCCTCCTCTCCATCTCTATCCCCATGATCGAGCTCCCTCCCCAGTGGCCTCCGCTCGGTGCGCCCGCTCTCTGCTCGACCGTGCCCATGCCGCCTCCGTCCTCCTCCGCCGCATGAAGAAGACTCCGATTATGGGCCGCCGCTGGGGGTGAAATCGCCGCCGCCGTGGGTGACTCGAGCTATGGGCACTGTCGGGTCTTCGGAATCGGACCTCTGAGCCTCATCATGTCACGTAGAATGCAGTCGTTGCCTCGCCTGGATGAATTCGCGTTACCTGCCACCGGAATTTCTCGCCGTGTTCGTCCTCAGCCGCGGATTCGCCTCCGTCCGTGGACCAGCCCCGCCACAACGCCTTCGCCGGTGAGAACTCCCTCATCCAGTTCCCCTATATCTTATCTACGCGTAGCACCAATCGGGGTAGCGAATAGGTCTCTGGTGCGCCGGCAGGGCCGGTCTCCGGCGAGCGCGCCACCGCGGGGGCTCTGCTCCGGTGGTCTGCTGCTCGGAGGTGGGCGAGATGTACTGGGCCGTCGGATCCTCGTTTGAACGGTCCAGATTAGCAGGAGCGCATCAATTGGGTCGGGTATCGAGTGCCGTCCGATTTTGATCCGGTGGCGCGGAGTGGATCCGCGACTTATTAAATCCGAACCGTTGGATCGCGATCCAGTGGCTGGCGTCTGATACCGGTTCGTTTAAAAACCCGATCTAATCTGGATCGCTTAGATCAGATCTGGCGGTTGATATCCCTTCATACCCTTTCGCCATGCAACTTTTACATATGAACCCTCGAACTTAATAGAAAGTAACCCGCAGTCCAGGGAATAGTGAACTGAGTCATGGGAATTCTTGCGCAGAAGACCCTGTGCTTTCCTGTATTTGAGGCTCGGTCCACTAATTAAATAAAACAGGAAAAATAGATTTAGAAAATGATTTTGAGTATAAAAATAATTGTAAAACTTGTATAATTCATAGAAAATTCATATGAGCTCCAAATTACTTCATTCCAGTTCCTAAAATTTTGTAATTTTATTATCTAGCACTTAGAGTCTTTGTTTTATCATGAAAACAATAAGAAAAATAATCTCTCACTTAATCCTACTTTAAGCACATAAAACCTTTGGAAATTCATAACTTGAAATATATAACTCCAAATGGATTCATTCCAGTGGCATTTATTTTGTTTAAATATTGTTTATCATCTAGTACCTTTACCTAACCATGAAACTTGATTTAAAATTATTCACATGAATTACTCTATTCTAGGTACTTAATAACTACATAAAATCATAACTCGGTGACCGTAACTCCGATTTTAGTGGTTTTCGAACCCGCGATCTCGTAGAAACGCGTAGATCATTATTACTCAGTTTGTACTTATGTTTGGTGTGATGTTAATTTTATCTATACCATGTTTGTTTGTATTGCTACGACTAGCGCGAGGCGTGTCATCTGAAAAGCAAGTTGGTACCTGGATTCTCAAGTGCCAGGCAAGTTGTGCCCTTGATTCACTTTTGTTACCCAATAATGTTCTTTATAATCATTTACCATGCATAGGTTTAATTTTGATGGGACCCAATAGGTCACCCTAGTCTGTTTATCCATTTCTCCTTGTTTACCCCTGAATCATATGGGTAGTTATGCTATTGCTTTACGTGGTTTTGGGTTAATATTTCATTATATCCATGTTCCAGTTATTTTGTTATTCTATTTATGTTCATGTCAAGATCATTATGTTATTGTTAATTGGAACATGGAGCTTAACTTGAGAACCACGTGCCACCACAAGGGAGGAATGGGACCCCTTGGCTGACTAATTAGGAAAGCTAGTGGAAGACTACCTTACCCGAAAGGGGCAAGGGCAGTAGGGGAGTGGTCAGTGTAGGGAGGTCCTTGTTTGATTTTGCTGCGATGGCGGTCAGACGAGAACCCTGCATTGGAACTTCCTATAAACTGTAGCGGGTTTTCGGAAGCTAGTGGAACTTTGTAAAGGCCTCGTAGTGGATCCCTAGCCATTCACCTTGGTAGTGTCTAAGGGCCTAGCTAACCCTGGCGACATGGGAAACACGACTTGTGGGTAAAGGGTACAACCTCTGCAGAGTGTAAAACTGGTATACTAGCCGAGCTCACGGTCATGAGCGGCTCAGGACTCTCCGATGATTAAATTATGGAACCTAAACTCAATTTGTCATTTGCATTTGCATGGGTTTATTGTTAATTTTGTTCTATTATTTTATTATGGTTTAGTATTCACTTACATTTAGTAACTGCTAATAAAATTTTGACCAACTACTTAAAAGCAATGCTCAGCTTTAACCCCTATTGTTGACAAGCCTTACACTTCATGAACTTCCCACCTTTGGTGAGTTCATGTCACATTATTCCCCACAACTTGTTGAGCGATGAACATGTGTGAGCTCACCCTTGCTGTCTCACACCCCCCACAGGAGAAGAACAGGTGGTTTCAAGTGGAGTCAAGTATCGAGGAGCTTGATCTGATCTAGGTGGCGTTTCTCAGTTGACTTTGGCGCCAACGATCCTTAGTTCGTGTTATATTTATCTTTTATTTTGTAATAAGTCTTCCGCTATGTAATAAATACTCTGATGTTATTGACATTTATCTCTATGCACTCTGTTATTATATATGTTGTCTTCTTGGCGCATGTATGAGATGCACCTGGCTTTGTTCCTTAAAGCCGGGTGTTACAGAAGTGGTATCAGAGGAAATGTTGACTGTAGGACGAAACCTAGATAGAAACGGGCAAACCCTTACCTACTTACCTTACTCTGATTCATTCTATACTTTTCTTATCTTGATCCTGTCTCACCTTTTACTGTTCCACTCTGATCATTCTTATCTTTTCTACTCTAAGACAAGATGAATTTCACACCTTGGAATCCTATGACTATGATCTTCTTAAGAGATAGGGAACCTAAGACAAAAACTAAAACTATTTTCTCTATTTAAAAATGTTGGTTGATTGTTCTGATGATAAATGCTTGATTTGCTTCTTTGATTGATTGAAACATTATAGTTGGGCATCTTAGCATGTACCACCATAAGGTAATGTATTAGCTTTAGTGGATAACACGCTAATCTACTTAGCTAATAAATCCCCCGCAGTAACATTTCTCGTAATTACTCGCCTTGTCTACAATTCTTCCTTTCTTACCCTATATTCCTAACCCAGATGTGCTACCCCTATACTGTTAGAAGAGAGCAGTATAGATTTGATCCTTGGTATGTCATGGTTAAGAAAGGCAAAGGCAGTATATACACTGTGCTAAGGGAACCGTAGAACTCACCCGTTCCAAGGAAGAAAGATTTGAAGTTGAAATTGCAGTAACTACCCCCATCAGACTAGCGGCATTCTTAGTAGATGAGAAATTGGTGGGTGACAACATCTGTGCAGTTAGAGATTTTTCGGATGTCTTTCCAGATGAGTTACCAGGGATGCCACCAGATATGGAAGTTGAGTTTGTCACTAATCCCTTACCTAAGACTGCCCCTATTTCTAAACTGCCATACGATATGTCTGTAGAAGAGTTAAAAGAACTTAAGAAGCAGTTAACAGAGTTACAAGAGGCTGGGTACATTCGTTCGGATTCTTCACTTTGGGGAGCGCCGGTTCTGTTTGTACAGAAGAAGGATGTGTGTGGATTATAGATCACTTAATGATGTTATCGTGAAGAACAAGTACCTGTTACCCCGCATTGAGGATTTATTCAGATAAGAGGTGCAAGGGTATTCTCGAAGATTGATCTCCGATCGGGTTATCATCAAAGGAAGATTAGGCCATCGGATATTCCCAAGACGGATTTCTCAACCCGATATGGTTTATATGAGCTCAATGTTATGTCGTTTGGATTAACCAATGCACCAGCCTATTTTATGGATCTGAAGAATAAGGTGTTCATGATCTGGACAAATTCGTCATGGTTTTCATCGACGATATTTTTTTCTTTTTCTTTCCAAGAGTGATAGTGACCATGAAGAACATCTAAGGTTGGTGCTACAGAAGTTACGAGATAATCAACTCTACGCTAAGTTTAGCAAGTGCGAGTTTTGGATTGACAAGGTGCCATTCCTTGGTCATATTATTTCTAATGGAGGGATAGCAGTGGATCCTGCTAAAGTGAAGGAGATTATGGAGTGGAGAGTGCCCACTACAGTTACTGAGATTCGGAGTTTCTTGGGACTTGCAGGACTTCGCTTCTGGAGAAAGAAAGAGAATTTAAGTGGGACAAGAAGTGCTAAGATAGCTTTGATCAATTTAAGAAGAGGTTGATGTCGCCACCAGTGTGGGTTATGCCGGATCTATAGAAGGGATTTGACGTTTATTGTGATGCATGTGGCCAAGGCTTGGGATGTGTGCTCATGCAAGAAGGACATGTGATCGCCTACGCATCTCGTCAGCTACGGAAACATGGATTGAACTACCCCACTCATGATTTAGAATTAGCAGCGGTTGTGCACGAACTTAAGATATGGATACATTATATCATGGGAACCAAGTGTCAAGTATACACGGATCATGAGAGTTTGAAGTATATATTCACTCAGAAGGATCTCAACCTTAGGCAACGCCGTTGGTTGGAGATTATTAAGGATTATGATTTGGAAATTCACTATCACCCGGGCAAGGCAAATTTGGTTACAGATGCCTTGAGTCGAAAGGAGCATGTTCATTTAGCTGTTGTTGCCCAGCTACTCGATGAGATTGTTGAGAATTTCAGGAGACTTAACCTGGGGATAGTTGCTCACACTAAAGGAGTTATTATTGATGTGGAAACTACCTTGGAGCAAGAAATCCGTAAAGGACAAATTGGTGATGCTAAGATACAAGAGATTAAGGATCTAATTACTAAAGGACGAGGTCCGGAAATTCACGGACGATGAGCAAGGCACCGTATGGTTCAAGGATCGGATATGTGTTCCTGAGATTGATAGTCTTCGTGAGACTATACTGAAGGAGGCCCATGACTCGAATTATTCTATTCATCCTGGTAGTACGAAGATGTATCAAGACTTGAAGCAGAAATACTGGTGGTATGGATTGAGGAAAGATATGGCTGCACATGTGGTTATGTGCGATGTGTGTCAAAGAGTTAAGGTTGAACACCAGAGGCCAGCTGGACTACTGCATCCACTGAAGTTACCCGAGTGGAAGTGGAAAAAGATTGGTATGGACTTCATTACTGGATTGCCTCGCACCTCGAAAGGATATGATTCTATATGGGTTATTTTCATTCCGGTCAAGACTGCTTATAAGGTATCTCAATTGGCGGAGTTATATATAGCTCGAATTGTGTCTCTACACGGTATACCGAAGTGGATCATTTTGGATAGAGGATCACAGTTTACCTCCAGATTTTGGAAAAGTTTTCATGAGAATATGGACACGAAGTTGAAATTTTAGTTTGGCCTACCTCAGACTGATGGACTGACCGAAAGGACTAACCAAGTATTGAAAGATATGTTGAGAGCTTGTGCCCTTCAGCATGGTAGTAGTTGGGACAAGAGTCTACCCTATGCTGAGTTCTCATATAATAGATAACAGGCTAGTCTGAAGATGTCACTGTTCGAGACTCTGTATGACAGGAAATGCAGGACTCCTCTATTTTTGGACCAGACTAGAGGAAGACAGATCTTTGGACCCAAACTTATTCAAGCGGCAAAAGAGTTATGCTGATAATAAAAGGAGACCACTGGAATTTGAAGAAGGAGATTATTGTGTACCTCAAGGTGTCACCGCTTCGCGGATTGAGGAGATTTAAAGTCAAGGACAAATTGTTCCCTCGCTTTATTGGACCATTCATAGTTTTTAGGCGAGTTGGAGAGATGGCCTATCAACTCGAGCTACCTGATAATCTATCTGATGTGCATAATGTATTCCATGTATCTCAAATTAAGAAGTGTCTCCGTGTCCCTGAGGAACAGTTACCAATGGAAGAGCTCAGTGTTCAGGGAGATTTGACTTATATGAAATATCCTATCAAGATTCTTGATACTTTGACCTGAGTTACAAGAAATAAGATGATAAAGATGTGCAAAGTGTAATGTAACCATCATGGAGAAGATAAAGCAACTTGGGAAAGAGAAGAAGAGCTTCGCATAGATTTTGCCCATCTTTTCTCTTGTCCTTCCTAAATCTCGAGGACGAGATTCTTTTTAAGGGGGGTAGGATTTGTAATACCCACTTGGTAAGAAAATCTAAAAGAAGAAATTATCTTCCTTTAGGGATTTGTGTGTCATCTCTATGTATCATTTCATGAGGACACCTCACTTACACAGATAAATAATTAACAAAAGAACACTCAAATAAATCATGCATCATGCTGGGATTTTATTTTGTGTGCATATTGTGACCAAATAACAATAACAATGCTAGTAGAAATAAAACAATGACTTTGGATGAAGTTTGAATCCTAAATGGAGAATTAGGGTTTGAATTAGAGAGGGAAAGAGAAAATAGTACACACTACCAAAAATAAATTTATAAATGAATAAAAGTTATTTACATAATAATTTATTCAAATCATATATTCAAAAGTTTGATTTCAAATTTGTCACAAAAGTTTGAATTCAAATCCTAGATTTAAAATTTGAAAGAAAAGAGAAAAGGAAAGAAAAGAAAAAAAAGAAACAGGAAAGACGCTTGGGCCAAGAACCCAACATTCGGCCCACTGTTGTTTTTCTCTCCACGCGCGGATGCTGGCCTCCTCTTTACCCTGGCGTGTGGGACCCAATGCTCAGAACCTTCTTCCCGTCAAGCTCGGATCAGGGTTGTTGCAACTGAACCCGCGGAAATCGCCGGGCGTGCCCCTGCTCGGATTTTCCTCCCCTCGTCGCGGGATCACCATCCCCCATAAACCCGGGAAGTGGAGCGCCTCTCCTGGCCATACCGCTAGAGCCATCCAGAAACCAAAAACGCCAAGAGCATAGAGCGAGAAAGAAGAAGGAGCGCCGCCATCAATTGTAGCCGCACTGCCTCCCCTCCTCTCCATCTCTCTCCCCATGATCGAGCTCCCTCCCCAGTGGCCTCCGCTCGGTGCGCCCGCTCTCTGCTCGACCGTGCCCATGCCGCCTCCGTCCTCCTCCGCCGCATGAAGAAGACTCCGATTATGGGCCGCCGCTGGGGGTGAAATCGCCGCCGCCGTGGGTGATTCGAGCTATGGGCACTGTCGGGTCTTCGGAATCGGACCTCTGAGCCTCATCATGTCACGTAGAATGCAGTCGTTGCCTCGCCTGGATGAATTCGCGTTACCTGCCACCGGAATTTCTCGCCGTGTTCGTCCTCAGCCGCGGATTCGCCTCCGTCCGTGGACCAGCCCCGCCACAACGCCTTCGCCGGTGAGAACTCCCTCATCCAGTTCCCCTATATCTTATCTACGCGTAGCACCAATCGGGGTAGCGAATAGGTCTCTGGTGCGCCGGCTGGGCCGGTCTCCGGCGAGCGCGCCACCGCGGGGGCTCTGCTCCGGTGGTCTGCTGCTCGGAGGTGGGCGAGATGTACTGGGCCGTCGGATCCTCGTTTGAACGGTCCAGATTAGCAGGAGCGCATCAATTGGGTCGGGTATCGAGTGCCGTCCGATTTTGATCCGGTGGCGCGGAGTGGATCCGCGACTTATTAAATCCGAACCGTTGGATCGCGATCCAGTGGCTGGCGTCTGATACCGGTTCGTTTAAAAACCCGATCTAATCTGGATCGCTTAGATCAGATCTGGCGGTTGATATCCCTTCATACCCTTTCGCCATGCAACTTTTACATATGAACCCTCGAACTTAATAGAAAGTAACCCGCAGTCCAGGGAATAGTGAACTGAGTCATGGGAATTCTTGCGCAGAAGACCCTGTGCTTTCCTGTATTTGAGGCTCGGTCCACTAATTAAATAAAACAGGAAAAATAGATTTAGAAAATGATTTTGAGTATAAAAATAATTGTAAAACTTGTATAATTCATAGAAAATTCATATGAGCTCCAAATTACTTCATTCCAGTTCCTAAAATTTTGTAATTTTATTATCTAGCACTTAGAGTCTTTGTTTTATCATGAAAACAATAAGAAAAATAATCTCTCACTTAATCCTACTTTAAGCACATAAAACCTTTGGAAATTCATAACTTGAAATATATAACTCCAAATGGATTCATTCCAGTGGCATTTATTTTGTTTAAATATTGTTTATCATCTAGTACCTTTACCTAACCATGAAACTTGATTTAAAATTATTCACATGAATTACTCTATTCTAGGTACTTAATAACTACATAAAATCATAACTCGGTGACCGTAACTCCGATTTTAGTGGTTTTCGAACCCGCGATCTCGTAGAAACGCGTAGATCATTATTACTCAGTTTGTACTTATGTTTGGTGTGATGTTAATTTTATCTATACCATGTTTGTTTGTATTGCTACGACTAGCGCGAGGCGTGTCATCTGAAAAGCAAGTTGGTACCTGGATTCTCAAGTGCCAGGCAAGTTGTGCCCTTGATTCACTTTTGTTACCCAATAATGTTCTTTATAATCATTTACCATGCATAGGTTTAATTTTGATGGGACCCAATAGGTCACCCTAGTCTGTTTATCCATTTCTCCTTGTTTACCCCTGAATCATATGGGTAGTTATGCTATTGCTTTACGTGGTTTTGGGTTAATATTTCATTATATCCATGTTCCAGTTATTTTGTTATTCTATTTATGTTCATGTCAAGATCATTATGTTATTGTTAATTGGAACATGGAGCTTAACTTGAGAACCACGTGCCACCACAAGGGAGGAATGGGACCCCTTGGCTGACTAATTAGGAAAGCTAGTGGAAGACTACCTTACCCGAAAGGGGCAAGGGCAGTAGGGGAGTGGTCAGTGTAGGGAGGTCCTTGTTTGATTTTGCTGCGATGGCGGTCAGACGAGAACCCTGCATTGGAACTTCCTATAAACTGTAGCGGGTTTTCGGAAGCTAGTGGAACTTTGTAAAGGCCTCGTAGTGGATCCCTAGCCATTCACCTTGGTAGTGTCTAAGGGCCTAGCTAACCCTGGCGACATGGGAAACACGACTTGTGGGTAAAGGGTACAACCTCTGCAGAGTGTAAAACTGGTATACTAGCCGAGCTCACGGTCATGAGCGGCTCAGGACTCTCCGATGATTAAATTATGGAACCTAAACTCAATTTGTCATTTGCATTTGCATGGGTTTATTGTTAATTTTGTTCTATTATTTTATTATGGTTTAGTATTCACTTACATTTAGTAACTGCTAATAAAATTTTGACCAACTACTTAAAAGCAATGCTCAGCTTTAACCCCTATTGTTGACAAGCCTTACACTTCATGAACTTCCCACCTTTGGTGAGTTCATGTCACATTATTCCCCACAACTTGTTGAGCGATGAACATGTGTGAGCTCACCCTTGCTGTCTCACACCCCCCACAGGAGAAGAACAGGTGGTTTCAAGTGGAGTCAAGTATCGAGGAGCTTGATCTGATCTAGGTGGCGTTTCTCAGTTGACTTTGGCGCCAACGATCCTTAGTTCGTGTTATATTTATCTTTTATTTTGTAATAAGTCTTCCGCTATGTAATAAATACTCTGATGTTATTGACATTTATCTCTATGCACTCTGTTATTATATATGTTGTCTTCTTGGCGCATGTATGAGATGCACCTGGCTTTGTTCCTTAAAGCCGGGTGTTACAAATGATGAATATTGGGTAATTTTATAGATAGTCAGTTTATTTCTTAATGTTTCATGATAAATATATGACAATTAATAATTTGGATTGCTCATAATGATGAATGATATCTATATATTTATATTTATATACTAATAATTCACTAGATAATGCAATTATATATATCAGGGTGTGGCTCACGAGCCGAGCTGGCTCGTGAGCCACCTTCGAGCCGAGCCGAGCCTCTCTCCCCAGCTCGTAAAATGGGCGAGCCGAGCCGAGCTCGGTCAGCCACCGAGATGCACCTCGTTTCCAGCCCTACTTAGATGTTTGCAAAGTTTCTATTTCCAATCTTAGAGATGAGAATGCCATTTTACATGCTAAGATTGTTGAATTAAATGATTGCAAACCCTCTACATCTACCATTGAGCATGTTTCTATTTGCACTAGATGTAGAGATATTAACATTGATGCTATTCATGATCACCTTGATTTAATTAAACAACAAAATGATCATATAGCTACATTAACTGCTAAAATCAATGAGCATGACTTAGAGAATGAAAATTTTAAATTTGCTCGTAGCATGCTTTATAGTGGGAGACGCTCTGGCATTAAGGATGGTATTGGCTTCCAACAGGGAGACAATGTCAAGCTTAATGCCCCTCCTAAAAGATTGTCTAATTTTGTTAAGGGCAAGGCTCCCATGCCTTAGGATAACGAGGGTTATATTTTGTATCCTGCTGGTTATCCTGAGGATAAGATTAGGAGAATTCATGCCAAGAAGACTCATTCTCACCATGCTTTTATTTATAAGAATGAGGCTTCTAGCTCTAGGCGTTCTACACATGTTAAAATGCCTAAGAAGAAAACTCCTACTGCATCAAATGATCATAATGTTTCATTCAAAACTTTTGATGCTTCCTATGTGCTTACTAACAAATCAGGCAAAGTAGTTGTCAAATATATTGGGGGCAAACACAAGGGATCAAAGACTTGTGTTTGGGTACCCAAAGTTCTTGTATCTAATGTCAAAGGACCCAAAACTGTTTGGGTACCTAAAATCAAGAACTAAATTTGTTTTGTAGGTTTATGCATCCGGGGGCTCAAGTTGGATCATCGACAGCGGGTGCACAAACCACATGACTGGGGAGAAAAGAATGTTCTCCTCCTATGAGAAAAACCAAGATCCCCAACGAGCTATCACATTCAAGGATGGAAATCAAGGTTTGGTCAAAGGATTGGGTAAAATTGCTATATCACCTGACCATTCTATTTCCAATGTTTTTCTTGTAGATTCTTTAGATTACAACTTGCTTTCTGTTTCTCAATTATGCAAAATGGGTTACAACTGTCTTTTTATGGATACAGGTGTTACTGTCTTTAGAAGAAGTGATGATTCAGTAGCTTTTAAGGGAGTGTTAGAGGGTCAGCTATACTTAGTTGATTTCAATAGAGCTGAACTTGACACTTGCTTAATTACTAAGACTAACATGGGTTGGCTCTGGCATCGCCGACTAGCCCATGTTGGGATGAAGAATCTTCACAAGCTTCTAAAGGGAGAGCACATTTTGGGACTAATAAATGTTCATTTTGAGAAAGACAGGATTTGTAGCGCATGCCAAGCAGGGAAGCAAGTTGGTGTTCACCATCCACTCAAGAACATCATGACTACTGACAGGCCACTCGAGCTACTCCACATGGACCTATTCGGCCCGATAGCTTACATAAACATCGATGGGAGTAAGTACTGTCTAGTTATTGTGGATGATTATTCTCGCTTCACTTGGGTATTCTTTTACAGGACAAATCTCAAACCCAAGAGACTTTGAAAGGATTCTTGAGACGAGCTCAAAATGAGTTCGGCTTAAGGATCAAGAAAATAAGAAGCGACAACGGGACGGAGTTCAAGAACTCACAAATAAAAGGCTTCCTTGAGGAGGAGGGCATCAAGCATGAGTTCTCTTCTCCCTACACGCCACAACAAAATGGTGTAGTGGAGAGGAAGAATAGAACTTTATTGGACATGGCAAGGACCATGCTTGATGAGTACAAGACTTCGGATCGGTTTTGAGCCGAGGCGGTCAACACCGCTTGCTACGCCATCAACCGGTTATATCTACACCGAATCCTCAAGAAGACATCCTATGAACTCCTCACCGGTAAAAAGCCCAATGTTTCATATTTTAGAGTCTTTGGTAGCAAATGCTTTATTCTTGTTAAAAGAGGTAGAAAATCTAAATTTGATCCTAAGGCTGTAGAAGGCTTTTTACTTGGTTATGATTCAAACACAAGACCATATAGAGTCTTTAACAAGTCCACTGGACTAGTTGAAGTTTCTTGTGACATTGTGTTTGATGAGACTAACGGCTCTCAAGTAGAGCAAGTTGATCTTGATGAATTATATGATGAAGAGGCTCCATGCGTCACGCTAAGGAACTTGTCCATTGGGGATGTGTGTCCTAAGGAATTCGAAGAGCCTCCCCAAGCACAAGATCAACCATCATCTTCCTCCATGCAAGCATCTCCACCAACCCAAGATGAGGATCAAGCTCAAGATGATGAAAATGAAGATCAAGAGGATGAGCCACCTCAAGAGGAGGGCAATGATCAAGGGGGAGATGCCAATGATCAAGACAAGGAAGATGAACAAGATTAAAGGCCGCCACACCCAAGAGTCCACCAAGCAATTCAACGAGATCACCCCATGAACACTATCCTCGGTGATATTCATAAGGGGGTAACCACTCGATCTCGTGTTGCTCATTTTTGTGAACATTACTCTTTTGTTTCCTCTATTGAGCCACATAGGGTAGAGGAAGCACTTCAAGATTCGGATTAGGTGTTGGCGATGCAAGAGGAGCTCAACAATTTCACAAGGAATGAGGTATGGCATTTAGTTCCATGTCCTAACCAAAATGTTGTAGGAACTAAATGGGTCTTACGCAACAAACAAGATAAGCATGGTGTGGTGACAAGGAACAAGGCACGACTTGTGGCCAAAGGGTATTCACAAGTCGAAGGTTTGGATTTTGGTGAAACCTATGCACCCGTAGCTAGGCTTGAGTCAATTCGTATATTACTTGCCTATGCTACTTACCATGGCTTTAAGCTTTATCAAATGGACGTGAAGAGTGCCTTCCTCAACGGACCTATCAAGGAAGAGGTCTATGTTGAGCAACCTCCTGGCTTTGAAGATAGTGAGTATCCTAACCATGTATATAAACTCTCAAAGGCGCTTTATGTGCTCAAGCAAGCCCTAAGAGCATGGTATGAATGCCTTCGAGATTTTCTTATCGCTAATGGCTTCAAAATCGGAAAGGCTGATCCTACTCTCTTCACTAAAACCATTGAAAATGATTTGTTTGTATGCCAAATTTATGTTGATGATATCATATTTGGGTCTACTAACAAATCTATTTGTGAAGAGTTTAGTAGGATCATGATTCAAAAATTCGAGATGTCTATGATGGGGGAGTTAAAGTATTTTCTAGGATTCCAAGTCAAGCAACTCCAAGAGGGCACCTTCATTAGCCAAACGAAATACATTCAAGATATTCTCACCAAGTTTGGAATGAAGGATGCCAAGCCCATCAAGACACCCATGGGAACCAATGGGCATCTCGACCTTGACACGGGAGGTAAATCCGTAGATCAAAAGGTATACCGGTCAATGATAGGATCTTTACTCTATTTATGTGCATCTCGACCATACATTATGCTTTCTGTATGCATGTGTGCAAGGTTCCAAGCCGACCCTAAGGAAGTTCACCTTAGGGCCGTGAAGCGAATCTTGAGATATTTAGTTCAAACACCTAAGTTTGGTCTTTGGTACCCCAAGGGATCCTCTTTTGATTTATTAGGTTATTCCGATGCTGATTGGGCAGGGTGTAAGATTGATAGGAAGAGCACATCGGGGACTTGTCAGTTTCTAGGGAGATCCCTGGTGTCTTGGGCTTCAAAGAAACAAAACTCAGTAGCTCTTTCTACCGCCGAAGCCGAGTATATTGCCGCAGGCCATTGTTGCGCGCAATTGCTTTGGATGAGGCAAACCCTTAGGGACTATGGCTACAAATTTAGCAAAGTCCCTCTCCTATGTGATAATGAGAGTGCAATCCGCATGGCGGATAATCCCGTTGAACACAGCCGCACTAAGCACATAGCCATTCGGTATCACTTTTTGAGAGATCACCAACAAAAGGGGGATATCGAGATAGCCTATATAAACACCAAAGATCAATTGGCCGATATCTTTACCAAGTCTTTAGATGAGCAAACCTTTACCAAACTTAGGAATGAGCTAAATATTCTTGATTCTAAGAATTTTGATTGATTCTTTGCACACATAGCTCATTTATATACCTTTGATCATATCTCTCTTATGTCTATGACTAATGTGTTTTTCAAGTATATTGTTATGCTTAGTCATAGAATTAAAAGGGAAATGGAGTATTCGGCAAAGAAGGTGCTTCCACTCAACTCCATCGATATTTGCCGGTACTCCGCATCGCTCTCCACTTTGGTATAACCTTCACTCATCTCTATTTATTTGCCATTGGGGAGAAAGTGAAAGGGCTTATATTTCACTCACAAGTATCCGTTTTTGGCGATTCATGCCAAAGGGGGAGAAAGTACACCACCACCAAATTTTAAAAATAAAGTTTTTCAAATTGATATCTTATTGTGTTCAAAAGGGGGAGAAAGTAGTATCTTCAAAAATTGCAAAAACTCTCTTGAACACTAAGAGGAGAATTTTATTTAGGGGGAGTTTTGTTTAAGTCAAAGGAAAAGCATTTGAAATAGGGGGAGAAAATTTCAAATCTTGAAAATGCTTCTTTCAATTTTATTCATATACCTTTGACTATTTGCAAAATGTTTTGAAAAGAATTTTACAAAGGATTTTGCAAAAACAAAACTCATGGTGCAAGCGTGGTCCAAAATTTTAACTAAGAAGAAAACCATCCATGCACATCTATTGAAAAAGTATGTTGGTTTCATTCCAAGTAACCTTTACACTTATGCAAACTAGTTCATTTCTGCACTTTTATATTTGCTTTGGTTTGTGTTGGCATCAATCACCAAAAAGGGAGAGATTGAAAGGGAAATAGGGTCAAACCTTTTCCAATATGAATTTTGGTGGTTGAATTGCCCAACACAAATTATTAGACTAACTAGTTTGCTCTAGATTATGAGTTCTACAGGTGCCAAAGGTTCACAACAAACCAATGCAAGTCAAAAGAAAGGGTTCAAAACTAAGTAGCAAAAGTATACCGAAGGCAGCCCTGGTCTGGCGCACCGGACTGTCCGGTGTGCCACCGGACAATGTCTGGTGCACCAGGGAGATCGACTCTGAACTTGCCAGCTTCGGAAATTTGGGAGGCCGCTCCGCTATAATTCACCGGACTGTCCGGTGTAACACCGGACTGTCCGGTGTGCCAGCGGAGCAACGGCTACTTCGTGCCAACGGTCGTCTGCAGAGAACATTAAATGCGCTATAGTGCGCAGAAGTCAGAGCAGGCGCCAGAAGGCGCACCGGACAGTCTACAGGACCTGTTCGGTGCACCACCGGACAGTCCGGTGGCCCCACAGGTCAGAGCTCCAACGGTTGGAACCCAACGGCCTGGTGACGTGGCTGGCGCACCGGACAGTGTCCGGTGGCGCATCGGACTGTCCGGAGCGCCATACGACAGAAGCCTTCACCAACGGCCATATTGGTGGTTGGGGCTATAAATACCCCCCAACCACCACTCTTCAAGGCATCCAAGCATTCACTACATCTCATTCAATACAAGAGCAATACACAACACTCCAAGACACAAATCAAAGCCTCCGATCGAATCAAAGTCCCCAATTCAACTCTAGTTCTTAGGACTTGTGAGGAGATCGACTTGTGTTCTTTTGTTGCTCTTGTTGCTTGGTTGGCTTTCTTCTTTCTCTCATTCTTACGCTCAAAACCTTGTAAGCGAAGCAAGAGACACCAATTGTGTGGTGGTCCTTGTGGGGTCTAAGTGACCCGGGAAATCAAGGAAGGAAGCTCACTCGGTCTAAGTGACCGTTTGAGAGAGGGAAAGGGTTGAAAGAGACCCGGTCTTTGTGACCACCTCAACGGGGAGTAGGTTTGCAAGAACCGAACCTCGGTAAAACAAATCACCGCGTCTCACTCTTCATTTGCTTGTGATTTGTTTGCGCCCTCTCTTTCGGACTCGATTATATTTCTAACGCTAACCTCGGTTTGTAGTTGTGCTTAAGGTTATAATTTTTCAGATTCCGCCTATTCACCCCCCCTCTAGGTGACTTTCAAGTGTCACCTACTAAAGTTAATTCGTTTACTTATGGTGGTACATGCTAAGATGCCCGTCTATAATGTTTCAATCATTCAAAGAAGCAAATCAAGCATTTATCATCAGAACAATCAACCAATTTTTTTAAATAGAGAAAATAATTTAAATTTTGTCTTAGGTTCCCTATCTCTTGGAAAGATCATAGTTGTAGGATTCCAAGGTGTGAAATCCATCTTGTCTTAAAGTAGAAAAGATAAGAATGGTAAGAGTGGAACAGTAGAAGGTGAGACAGGATCAAGATAAGTATAAAAAGAATCAGAGTAAGGTAAGTATAGAATGAATCAGAATAAGGTAAGTAGGTAAGGGTTTGTCCATTTCTACCTAGGTTTCGACCTACAGTCAACATTTCCTCTGATACCACTTCTGTCACACCCAGCTTTAAGGAACAAAGCCAGGTGCATTTCATACATGCGCCAAGAAGACAACATATATAATAACAGAGTGTATAGAGATAAATGTCACAGTAATCAGAGTAATTATTACATAGCGGAAGACTTACAAAAATAAAAGATAAATATACAAGGATCGAACTAAAATCCATCCTTGGCGCCAGAAAGTCAACTGGGAGACGACGACCTAGACCTCTCATGAACACAGCGTAACATCCACCATGCGCCTCCTCCAGTGGTACCTGTACTTCTCCTGTGGGGGGGTGTGAGACAGCAAGAGTGAGCTCACACATGATCATAGCTCAACAAGTTGTGGGGAACCAGTGGACATGAACTCACAAAAGGTGGGAGTTCATGTGATGTGTAAGGCTAATCAATGACAGGGGTTAAAGCTGAGCATTGCTTTTAAGTAGTTGGTCAAAATTTTATTAGCAGTTACTAAGTGTAAGTAAATACCAAACCACAATAAATAATAATAGAACAAAATTAATAATAATCTCATGCAATGCAAATGACAAATTGAATTTAAGTTCCATAATTTAATCATCGGAGAGTCCTGAGCTGCTCATGACTGCGAGCTCGGTTAGTATACCAGTTTTACACTCTGCAGAGGTTGTACCCTTTACCCACAAGTCGTGTTTCCCATGTCGCCAGGGCTAGCTAGACCCTTAGACACTACCGAGGTGAATGGCTAGGGATCCACTACGAGGCCTTTACAAAGTTCCACTAGCTTCCGAAAACCCGCTACAGTTTATGGGAAGAGCACTTCCAAGAATCCCCCGTCTGATCGCCATCGCAGCAAAATCAACCCGAGAACCTCCTTGCATGCAACTCCCCTACTGCCCTTGCCCCTTTCGGGTAAGGTAGTCTTCCACTAGCTTTCGTAATTAGTTAGCCAAGGGGTCCCATTCCTCCCTTGTGGTGGCATGTGTTTCTCAAGTTAAGCTCCATGTTCCAATTAACAATAATATAATGATCTTGACATGAACATAAATAGAATAATAAAATAACTGGAACATGGATATAATGAAATATTAACCCAAAACCATGTAAAGCAATAGCAGAACTACCCAAGTGATTCAGGGGTAAACAAGGTAAACAGGATAAACAGACTAGGGCAACCTATTGGGTCCCATCAAAATTAAACCTATGCATTGAATATTGATAATAAAGAACATTATTGGGTAAACAAAAGTGATCAAGGGCACAACTTGCCTGGCACTTGAGATTCTAGGTACCAACTTGCTTTTCAGATGACACGTGTCCTCGCGCTAGTCGTAGCAATACAAACAAACATGGTATAGATAAAATTAACATCACACCAAGCATATGTACAAACTGAATAATAATGATCTATGCGAAGTTACGAGATCGTGGGATCGAGAGCTACTAGGATTGGAGCCGTGGTCATCAAGTTATGATGTGATTAAAGGATTAAAACTAGGTTTTATTTTATAGTTCCACAGAAAAGATAACCGACAATAGTAATTAATTCAACTTTAATCTACATTATAAATTGACTATAGATCATATTTTAGTAGATAATGATGAGTACATTAACAAGACTGACCAACATAAGTTAAGTAAAGATCTAATTATAAAATAATAATACATGGTATAATAAGTGTTGTTATGGCATAGTAAATATTTATACGAGACTAACGCAATTTGAACGGATCAAATCGGAGTTAAAACGGAGGAGTTATGAATTTCCTAAGGTTTTATATATTCAATACAAGATTGACCAAGAGATTAATTTTAATACAGTTTTCATGTCAAACCAGAGGTACTATGTGATAAACAATAATATTATAGAATTATAGAAATTGGAATGGACTCATTTGGACTTAATATGAATTTTCTATGGATTATATAAGTTCTGGAATTATTTTGGCACTAGAAATCCATTTTCTAAACCCTTTTTCTTATTTTCTCACAGCACTGGACTGCGCACCAATTTCTGGGAAGGGCAGGGGCTAACATAGAAGTTTTCCTAAGACTCTGGGCGCCATGGCGTGGACTTGGGCGCCATGGCGTGGACTACGGGTTTAATATGAAAGAATCCAGGGTCTCTTTAAGAATTTTCCCCGATTGAAGGGGTATGGTAGGATCAGAGCCGTTCGATTACAACTCGATGGACCAAATTAAATCAGTGCGCGCATATAACGTTGCAACCAGCCCTGGCCACCCGATCCGATATCAACGGACGAGAGATGTCCACGGCCCTGATCCGATCTAAGTCGTTCACCACCGCATCAACAATCCAGATTCAATCTGGTCGAAGGGGCATTACACCTACTCATCACAGCCATAAGATCCTAATCGGACGCGCCGGATCGCCACTGGATGCAAGCTAATCCTATTCGCTAGCCACAGATCGGACGGTCGACCTTTCTTCTTCCCCCCCCCACACCAACCGAGCGGCGGCACTGTAACATCCCAAAATTCTAAACCAGGTTTGAAACCCTAATCTACCCCTCCCCTCTTTTTATCTTCTACTCCAAAACTCCCTTAGATTTTTCCCATCATATGCATACACTTTGTTTGATCACAAGCACCTCACTTAGATTTTATTTTCCAACACCTAGAATATTCACTAAATAATTTTGTGCAAAAAGAAAAAGAAACAAAAATGAAATGAGTTTTAGAAAATAAAAAGAAAAAGGAAAGAGCTTCCCCCCCTGCTGGGCCAATTCTGGCCCATGTCGCGGCCGCCTCCCCTCCCGCGCGCCCGCGCATTCCCCTCCCTCGACCCATTAGCCGGCCTGCTCGCGCGCGAAGCTGCCCGCGCGCTCCCCTCACCCGCTCTCGCTGACACGCCAACCCCACCCGCCAGCCCCTCTCGCTCGCGCACTTTCCCTCACTGGCAGACCGGCCCCACCGGTCAGCCGCGTTGTCTTCCCCGCGTACGATGCTCCGCCGTCCCCTCACCGCCGTCCCCTCCATCGCCGTCCCCTCGCCGCACTAGAAGAGTTCGGCACCGCCCCGTCCTCCCCGCTTGACCAACGTCCTTGCCCGGTACCGCCCCGCCGTGGAGTCTCATCAGCGGCGCTGTGCGGCATTAATGCCGGCGCTGTGCACCTCACCGGCGCCCGCCGAGCTCCACCGCTCCCCTTCCCTCGAGCGCCTATAAAAAGGTCGCCCCGGGCACCTCCTTCCCCGCACCGACCTCGGCCACTACCTTCCTCCCCTCGCCCGAGCGCAATTCACAGAGCACCGTCGTCTCCCCCCCCCCTCTCCGGTGAGTCCCTCCCCCCTTCGCTCTCTCCCTCTCCGTTGGTCCAGCGAGCAATTAAGGGAACCAAGCAGCTCCCTCACAAAGCCGTGAACCCAAAGCACCACTCCCCCGCCCCAGTCCCTCACCCAGAGCCCACCGGCGGCGATCCCTGCCGCGGAGCTCCGCCACCTCCCCACGGACAGCCCCCTCCCAACCCCCTAGCCAAATTAAGCCTACCCCTAGAATCGCCAGCCTCTGCCCGTGCTAAGCCACCTCCCCGTGGACCAAGAACCGGGCCACCGGCGGCAAACCGCCGTCGAGCCCGCCGGCGGCCGGCCTTTCTCCCCCGCTCGGCCGGTTCGCCCGCGCCGTCAGACCGTAGCGCCGTTTTCCCCCCCTCCACTCTCGCTGACGGGTGGGCCCGCAGTGACGCCATCGCTCCCCGCGCCCGCGCCGTCTCCCTCGCCCGTGGGCCACAGCTGGGCCGCAAGCGCGCCCGCGCGCGCGCTCGCGCCCGGGTGGGCCAAAAACCTCCCCCCGGCCTAGCAGAGAAGAAATCCCTTTTCTTTTTCTTTTCTTCACCTTTTTATCATTTAATTAGTTTTCTCCAATATTTTATGCACCCAAAATTATCCAAATAATTTCTAAAAATCCTAGGTAATAATAGTGTTGGTAAATAACACACTACAATTAGTAGACTACTGTTGATGTATTGTTTATTGACTGTTTTAATAGAAGAAGCGGGGACTGCGGATCCGGAACCCGTAGCCCCGGAAGAAGGGTCGGAGCCCGATCTCCCGGAAGTAGATCTTTTGTGCCAGGAAAGCTTCGACGAAGGCAAGTCCATCCTTCCCTTGATGCATGAATTACCTATTCTCTCTACCACTGCCTAGGCCGGGAAATCAGGGTGGGAAAATTGCATAGTGAGTGAGAGATGGCCCGCATTGACATATACATTCTGGATACGAAATATGAATTGGGAAAATAAGGCAATGTGTTTCTTCAAATAAAGTCTCTTTTCGAAAAGATATGCGATGAAGGGTACTCACCCTCATCACCTTGGGAGTGGGATGATCAGGGACTCCCTGGTTTAGGGGAGGGCCTAAGGTGTTGGCTCAGCTGGTTTAGGCGTGAGCAGAAGGATTGTCCCCTCATATAAGGACCGGCTTGTCATTTTCACTACATGTACTCCTTTATAGTACAACCACTCGAGACTGTGTGGGCAGTCACTCAATCCGAACTCGTGCGGTCCAACCCCAGGGTTAAGAAGGCTGGGGAGCACCGGGAGGATAAGGAGGGGGAAGTTTTGTCCGGTTTGGACGTGGTGGTGGCCTGACTCCTTCCGGATAACCGTTAAGGTTAGGACGTACGAGGAAGGAAAGAGATCCGGCATTCGGGTCTCGCGACGGTGAGATCGCAGAAACCGGGCTAGTGGGTAAAGTGTACCCCTCTGCGCAGAGTTGAAACCTATTCAAATAGTCCGTGTCCACTGGTATGGACGAGTCTGGTATAGTATGACAATTAGAGATTTTTCTATGAGTTCCATGAACAGGGAAATGTATGGGTAAGTGGGTGTTGAGAAAGAAACTAAAGCCACAGGGGTGGGCAGCTCAGTGGTGGTTGAGTTTTTGGTTACTTTTAAGACTTTGGGAAAAACCTTACAGCAACTGCCTTTCTCTAAGAAAATGATGAGTGACTTCAACTCCACCAAATAAAGCATGTATATTATAGGTCTCCTTCTCTCTACGAGAGCGGGGTGGGCTTGCGGAATACCTAGTGTATTCACCCAGATTTATTTATGTTTTTTAGCAGCCGAAGACTTCCTTTTCTGCTATGCTTGATTGAGAGGGCTGTGTCTGCACCCAGTTCTGCCTGTGGCTTGGGCTAGTATATTTTTCCTACTGCGCTTCATATTTTGGCTCTCTAGAGCTTGTACCCCGGTATTGTAATAACCTTTATCTAAACTCTATACTATTTGAAGTAAGGAATGTGTTTACTAGCCTCCTAGGACTAGTAATTGTTTCACATTTGAGTCCCAAAGGATCGGGATGCTTCAGGTGGTATCAGAGCCCATAGGACTGGCCGTAGGTCGCAGCCCTGACCCTAAAACTTGCCCTAAAAAGAAAATATCTCTTCCCCCAAGAAAAGTCTTCTCTCCTCCTCCTCGATTTTAACGGACCCTTCTTTTCCTATTCCAGATGGAAGACTCTCTGGCCATTAGGACATCCTACTGCTCAGAGGTGGAAGGGTTCCCACATCTGTTGCGAAGCTGTGCGCTCCGCATGGGAATCCGCAAGAAGCCGGAATACGTCTGGAAGGAGTATCTCGAGAGCGGAATGGAGAAATGCTCTATGGCAGTCTACTTGAGAGAAAGCCGAAACTATCCGAACCATCCTTCTTTCCCAGTCACTTTTACCGGATACCGCTTTCCAGATACTTGCCAGAATGTTGCCCGAACAGCCCTCCGACAACTATGCCAGAACTACAACAAGGTGATCTTTGAAACCCCCCTTCGCTACTTTCCACCCAGCAACAAGAATACCCCCACCTGGAGGAAAAGACTTTAGGCCCTATCAAGAGGAGATCCTATTGAGGATGATCCCACCATCGTCTACATGGCTGGATACCTTCACACCCTTGATAACCAATATGATGACCTCACCCTCCACTGCACCCACCTAACCTCCCGGGTGGAAAGCCTGGAGCAAAAAGTTAGGGAACTTTCAAGGGAAAAGGCGTCCCTTCAAGAGAGCCTCGCAATAGCAGAAGGCGAGGAAACCAATACCCGTGAGGCCTACCGCACCCTAAAGATGGACTATGACAAGAAACTGAAGAAGCTCGCCCTGCAAGAAAAATCCGCAAGAAGACCAAAAGCCAAGGATGTCAGACTGAGCAGAAGGAAGAAGCCCCTCCAACCCTACTGTGGCGGAACCGCCCGAATTATTCCAGCTTAAGTGCCTAAGTGAAAGCTCTCTTGTGAGTTTTGGTGTTTGGATGACAACTCAATTAAAGGACTAACAAGTGTACTAAGTGTTGAACAGGTGCTTAAGATAAAGTCTACAAGGTTCAACACAAGTGAACAAATGTGATGGTCCAAGAACTAGATTATGGATACATAATGGACATCACAAGTAAGATGGACATTGCATAAAGTGAGACTCGGGTGCGTAGCTCGGAGACAACTGATCAAGCCAAGGACAGAGGCAGGAAGAGCTTCGAGGTACCAAGTGCACGGGAGAAGGTCAAGGAGGCTGAGGAACCCAAAGCCAAGGGTGAAGAAGGAGGCTTGCAAAGTCAAGGGTGATCGAGTTGAGAACAGCTATGGCACATCAAGGATCACTACATAAGGACGTGACTTACAGCCAATGAGGTAACAACTGCAGTTATGTGGTGTAAGTCATAAGGCTCAAGATCAAGCTCTAAGGAGGAGATCAAGGTCACTAGAAGGTGAACAAGTGTCAAAACCAGAACTGGAAGCAGCCCAAAAGAGCTAAGTTCACCTTGATCTTTAGTTTGGGTTGTTCCTATGTTTGGAAATGTTCTATGTGACCTTTACAGGATGTTGGAGCCAAGTAATGTCAATCTAGATCAAGTCAAGCCGACTTGATGATTTATGAGTCCAACATCAAAGCTCAAGCATGTGAAATGCTATAGATTTAATGATTAAGAGAAGCTATGTTTCTATATGAAGTACATTGGTTTTGTGGACTAATATACTTGTCTAAGTGTTAGAAACAGAAAGAAGAAGAAAAGAAGAGAGGTGCAAAGGGCTTGGCTATGTATAGCCAAGGCAGCTCAGTCTGGCACACCAGACTGTCCGGTGGTGCACCGGACACTGTCCGGTGGTGCACCGGACAGTGTCCGGTGCGCCAGGCTGAACTCTGGCGAATTAGCCGCTCTCGGGAATTCACCGGCAACGTACGACTATAATTCACCGGACTGTCCGGTGTGCACCAGACTGTCCGGTGAGCCAACGGTCGGCCGGGCCAACGGTCGGCCGCGCGATCTGCGCGGGACACGTGGCCGAGCCAACGGCTAGTTGGAGGCACCGGACTGTCCGGTGTGCACCGGACATGTCCGTTGCGCCAACGGCTCCAAGACTGCCAACGGTCGGCTTCGACGTAGAAGGAAAGAAATCGGGCACCGGATAGTGTCCGGTGTGCACCGGACGGTCCGGTGCGCCACCCGACAGAAGGCAAGATTTGCCTTCCTGGATTGCTTCCAACGGCTCCTAGGCCCCTTGTGCCTATAAAAGGGACCCCTAGGCGCCTCCAGCAATATACAAGCGCAGCCAACAAGTGTAGACTTCACTCGAATCAATTCTCACTCTCCCTCTTGTGTGTAACTCTATAGTTTGTGTAGAAGGCACAGCTATAAGCCTTAAGAGAGAGGAGAAGTGCTGCTTAGAGCTAGAGCAAGGTCTTGAGCATATCGTTACTCTGCCGGGGTGCTGCCAAGAAGTTTGTAAGCAGCCGCGGTTCTGTTGTAACCCCACTCAATAGTGAAAGGCTCTATCTGTCATACTGACAGATCTGAGAAAACGGAGGAAGGAGTTGAAATAGACTCCAAGCCCAGGTGTGGCTAACTCCAACGAGGACTAGGCAAGCAATTCAGGCTTGGCCGAACCTCGGGATAAATCCTTGCGTCTGTGTGCTCTGTTCTGTATTGTACTCTGACTCTCTGTCTTACTCGCTTATATATCTGCACTTCACTACTTACTTGTGGTACTAGCTTTCCTTGAAGTGCAGGATATTCGTAAGACAGGAACTTCAATTCCACTGCAACCTACTCGAAGGATTCTTCACTCCACTGCGATCCTGTCTTCGAGTAGAGTAAGATTTAAGTTTTAAAGTAATAAGTTTTATTCGCCTATTCACCCCCCCTCTAGGCGACATCTAGATCCTGTTCCCGGGCCAAAGGGAACTTTCAATTGGTATCAGAGCTAGGCCTCTCCAGTGTGGGCTTAGCCGTCCGGAGATAACGATGTCGTCACAAGAGGTAACTGTAGAAATTCTTTTAGGCGATGGCTCTAATTACAAATCTTGGTCTGTCTCTATTTATAATGCTTTCATGAGTGTTGATTCTGATTTGAGACAGATCTTTAGTAGAAGTATTTTTCCATCTGATATTAGTAAAAATCCCTCTAATGATGAACTAAGATGTTTATCTCTCAATCACCATGCTTGCAACATCTTAGTTGAGTCTCTTTCTAGAAGTGCCTATTTTGCCATCATGAGTAGTGATAATGATTTGTTTGTTGATGCTCATGATTTATGGAATAGAATTAAAGTAAAATATTTTGTGGCAAATTGTACTACTTCTACTCCCTATATTGCTTGTGATACTAACCATTCAAAGGGAGAAGAACAAGAACGATGGCACCCAAACGATGAATCCACCTCATCGACAGGTTTGTCTTCCACTTGTTATAAATGTCTTATTGCTAACAATGATAGTGGAGACGAAAGCGATGATGAGGAGGAATATGAGGATGATAGCGAGGATGAGTCTTCATCACCACTAGGTACATTTTCCTATATTGCTTCCACTAATAATAATGACAGGGAAAATGAGACCGGTGATGTGGAAGAAGAGGAGATTCGCCGGTTCTACACCCATCTCAACAAAGAAGACAAAGTGCTCTTGGTTAAGTTGTTGAGGAGGAACAAGGAACAAGGCGAGACGCTTCTCAGGCTAGAGGAGACTCTCATCAAAACCAACGACAGCCTGGAAAAGATGACCAAAGAACATGAGGAGCTAAAGTGCTCTCATGATAATTTGGTCCAACGGTATGAATCTATTTTATTTGAGCAAAGGAATAATCATGATGTATTATCTGATGTTGCTCAACTTAAAACTGAGAATTCTATGCTTAAGAGTCAAGTAGAAATGATAAATTTAGAAAAACTTGCTCTAAGTGAAAAATATGATATGCTATCTTATTCTCATAATGAATTAGTTGATGACCATATCATGCTTAATGTTGCTCATGAGGTTGTAATGTCAAACTTAAATTCATGTGAACCTCATTCTTGCATGTGTGCGCATTTGAATTGTATATCATCATGTGCTAACCCCTGTTGCTCAAAAGAAAGCCAATCATTGATTGAGCAACAAGTTTTAGGGTCACAAAAGAAATTCTGTGGGAATAAGAAGCAACGACAACTGAGGAGAAGACGCTTAGCTCAACTCTCTCAAGATATCCACGTGGTGAAGAAGCTTGAGAAAGGAAAAACTGCAGCAAGTGTTAAGCTCAATAAGAAGAATGTTCCCAAAGCTATAAATGAAGAAATCAACATGAACGAGGAAAAAGGTAAAAATTCAATTAGTCATGTTGTTTGTACTAATCATCTCTCCATGTCCTTCAAGCACAAAAAGGGAAGAGGAAAAAGGAGGTGTTTCAAATGCAAGGAGATAGGCCATCTCATCGCATCCTGTCCGTACAAAGACAAGGATGAAGGGACAAGAAGTTGCTTTGGATGCAACAATAAGGACCACATTATCACTTCATGTCCGGTCATGAAGAATCAAGGATGTGCATCCTCCAAGATGACCCTCACCAAGGAAAATGACAAACAGCAAGCGTCATGTCAGGTTGAGCGACGCTTCTGCTACAAGTGTGGTGAGCAGGGTCATATATCAAAGGTATGTTATAAAGGTAAGATTCCTAAAGAAGTGAATGTGTGTCAATCTCATTCACTTAGGAGACCCAAATCATACACTTATGCTAGATCTATAATGAGATCACCTAGAACTAGCGCAAAGGCCATTTGGGTACCAAAGGCACATTTAGATGATCATTATGGACCCATCCCGAGATGGGTACCAAACTGTGCTAACTAGACCATGCAGGTGCCTTGAGATGGACTGGAGACCATGGGAGAGATTAAGACGGTTATCTAAAACTCTATGCCTAAGCTGTTAATTGTTTTGGTGTTTATTGACCCAAGGTTGAATTATTGTGAAACACTAATCCCATGTTCATCTCAAGTAAAATAAGGTGTATAGGTCCTGAATCATTATTGGTGAATCAAGTAAAGGACCTTGATGAGAATCTACAACATGCTCTCCAAAGGACGGTACCCCGTGTATTTTAAGTACATAATTACAATTTAGTATTGCTCTTAAGTTGGCTTGTTGTGCTACCTATCTTTGGAGTAGTTATGCTTTATGATTGTCTATGTTAAATGAATCATAATGATGTTTGCTTAATCATGACTGGTGCTATATAGGATATATCTTTTGAATCATTCATGGGTAGCTATTTCATTTGTTATATCCACAACGATTAACTCTCTTGGTGTATATGGATAAACCTGTAACTTTTTGTAAGTCATGCTATGTGCAAATATGACATTTTGTTTAGTGCATGTTCACATGATTACCCTAGTTTAGTATTGTGTGAATTTCAAATCCATGTCGTGCCCTTTTGAGCTATGAGGTGTGTGAGCAAAAGGAGTCCTGAATTGGTGATAACAAGTGCTCTCATAAAGGCAAAGGTATGGAAAATGAAGCTATGCAATTTCATTAAATATTCTTGAAATTCCATTCATTGTGATCATAGCTATGTTCTTGTCTTTCAATTGGTTTAGGTAATTTATGCCTTTAAAATGTTGTTTCTTCTGTGCATCTAAGAAACCTTCTTAATCATGACATGCTTAGATATTTCGCTTTATATACATGATTGTGTTGATCTTCAATTGGTATATGCAATGATAGTTAAATATGAAGCATGTACAGGTTGAGTAAATGTTAGACTTCCGTGAGTATTCAATTGGCTTAGGTGTCACTGAAGCGTGCATTGCTGTATTTAGTCAACCTTTCATTTAGCCTTCAATTGGTGTTAAGTGGCGTTTCATTTGATATTAAAATTGGCATCTTTGGGTGATGAAAGTGGTAGAGTATGCCTTGACCAAGGTATGTTGTGATCCTCTAGTTCTAAGGAAGCTAGAATGTGCAAAGTGCAAGTCATTCAAATACTTGATGCACAACTTGAGGGGGAGCACACATAACTTGTGTCTTTTGAGACTAACTGTTTCTTGAGTGATCTTGTATAGTCTCTAGGTGGAAAAGAGAAGATAAGCAAGAAATGGAGCAATCTGGACTTGGGTACCTCTGTAAGTCAAGAAATTGGTATCTCAAGTTGTGAGTAAGTGCATATCTTTAGATTGCTCATGCTCTTTAATATCTGGTGACAATAGATGCTTAAATATCATGGAGCCATGATAATAAATGAACTTTGCAATTGGTATCTTTCAATTGGTAGCCGTAATAGTTCGCTTCAATTGACATCTTTTAATAATCATGAGAATAGAAGTTTCTTCTTGTGCCCAATACTATAACTTGTTTTAAGTTTGATGTCTTAACAACAAGAAAAAGTAAGGATAAAGAATCAGGCACAAGTGTGAAGAAGCTCTTGAGAGATTAGATACTTTCAAGATGGGAAGTACACTACAACATGGTAAAGGTACAAAGGGAGTATTAATCTTTTTGCATATATGTATCTTGCCTAAATGTTGATCGGGCATATGCTCAATAAGTAAGGGGGAGTTTTGATTGTCGTTTTCCTCCTTAACACCCTGCTGTCCCTTGACATCATCATATGTTCTTGCTTGAGTATGGTTTTTGGTGTTTGATGTCAAAGGGGGAGAATTTGTGTATTAAAGCTTATCTCAACCTGAGAGGAAAGCTTATCCTAATGGGTGATGTGTTAGTTTGAGTGTGTTAGTTTGAGCTTTGCCAAGTGTGATATTCATATGTTTCTTGCAATGTTGCTCATATGGACTAGTGTTTCCGCTGCGATGAATTATTTGGCTTCTATAGTGTAATAGATAGCCATGTGGTTAATGGTGCTTTAAGATTGTCTTAAATTAGTGTCTTAGTTTAAATTGGTATTAGTTTGAATTGGTATCTTAATGATGAATAGTGGTAGGTTGATATTCCTGTGATATATCCACTATTTTGGATGGTGTTTAACTCTGATTATGTGCATTTGTGTGTTATAGCATCATGGTTTGAATCTTGTCTCAATGCTTCCTAAAAGGTGCTAAGGTGTAGAAATGTTTCGAACTGCCTAAGTATATGCAAATTGGCGTCTGAGGCCAAAATTTGGTTCTTGAAGTAAGCACATATTTAGGGGGAGCATTCTATAAACTTAGAATTCAAAATTTGTGCTTCAAATCTTATTCTTATGTAAGCTTTAATTGTGTTGCCATCAATCACCAAAAAGGGGGAGATTGAAAGCTCTCTTGTGAGTTTTGGAGTTTGGATGACAACTCAATTAAAGGACTAACAAGTGTACTAAGTGTTGAACAGGTGCTTAAGATAAAGTCTACAAGGTTCAACACAAGTGAACAAATGTGATGGTCCAAGAACTAGATTATGGATACATAATGGACATCACAAGTAAGATGGACATTGCATAAAGTGAGACTCGGGTGCGTAGCTCGGAGACAACTGATCAAGCCAAGGACAGAGGCAGGAAGAGCTTCGAGGTACCAAGTGCACGGGAGAAGGTCAAGGAGGCTGAGGAACCCAAAGCCAAGGGTGAAGAAGGAGGCTTGCAAAGTCAAGGGTGATCGAGTTGAGAACAGCTATGGCACATCAAGGATCACTACATAAGGACGTGACTTACATCCAATGAGGTAACAACTGCAGTTATGTGGTGTAAGTCATAAGGCTCAAGATCAAGCTCTAAGGAGGAGATCAAGGTCACTAGAAGGTGAACAAGTGTCAAAACCAGAACTGGAAGCAGCCCAAAAGAGCTAAGTTCACCTTGATCTTTAGTTTGGGTTGTTCCTATGTTTGGAAATGTTCTATGTGACCTTTACAGGATGTTGGAGCCAAGTAATGTCAATCTAGATCAAGTCAAGCCGACTTGATGATTTATGAGTCCAACATCAAAGCTCAAGCATGTGAAATGCTATAGATTTAATGATTAAGAGAAGGTATGTTTCTATACGAAGTACATTGGTTTTGTGGACTAATATACTTGTCTAAGTGTTAGAAACAGAAAGAAGAAGAAAAGAAGAGAGGTGCAAAGGGCTTGGCTATGTATAGCCAAGGCAGCTCAGTCTGGCACACCGGACTGTCCGGTGGTGCACCGGACAGTGTCCGGTGCGCCAGGCTGAACTCTGGCGAATTGGCCGCTCTCGGGAATTCACCGGCAACGTACGACTATAATTCACCGGACTGTCCGGTGTGCACCAGACTGTCCGGTGAGCCAACGGTCGGCCGGGCCAACGGTCGGCCGCGCGATCTGCGCGGGACACGTGGCCGAGCCAACGGCTAGTTGGAGGCACCGGACTGTCCGGTGTGCACCGGACATGTCCGGTGCGCCAACGGCTCCAAGACTGCCAACGGTCGGCTTCGACGTAGAAGGAAAGAAATCGGGCACCGGACAGTGTCCGGTGTGCACCAGACGGTCCGGTGCGCCACCCGACAGAAGGCAAGATTTGCCTTCCTGGATTGCTTCCAACGGCTCCTAGGCCCCTTGTGCCTATAAAAGGGACCCCTAGGCGCCTCCAGCAATATACAAGCGCAGCCAACAAGTGTAGACTTCACTCGAATCAATTCTCACTCTCCCTCTTGTGTGTAACTCTATAGTTTGTGTAGAAGGCACAGCTATAAGCCTTAAGAGAGAGGAGAAGTGCTACTTAGAGCTAGAGCAAGGTCTTGAGCATATCGTTACTCTGCCGGGGTGCTGCCAAGAAGTTTGTAAGCAGCCGCGGTTCTGTTGTAACCCCACTCAATAGTGAAAGGCTCTATCTGTCATACTGACAGATCTGAGCAAACGGAGGAAGGAGTTGAAATAGACTCCAAGCCCAGGTGTGGCTAACTCCAACGAGGACTAGGCAAGCAATTCAGGCTTGGCCGAACCTCGGGATAAATCCTTGCGTCTGTGTGCTCTGTTCTGTATTGTACTCTGACTCTCTGTCTTACTCGCTTATATATCTGCACTTCACTACTTACTTGTGGTACTAGCTTTCCTTGAAGTGCAGGATATTCGTAAGATAGGAACTTCAATTCCACTGCAACCTACTCGAAGGATTCTTCACTCCACTGCGATTCTGTCTTCGAGTAGAGTAAGATTTAAGTTTTAAAGTAATAAGTTTTATTCGCCTATTCACCCCCCCCCTCTAGGCGACATCTAGATCCTGTTCCCGGGCCAAAGGGAACTTTCACTAAGTCACTCCTCAGGGGCCGTAACACACTTAAATCGGAATAACCCGTCAGTCCCTCAGATCTAGTCTGATAGAGCCACTTAACCAGGATCAAATTCCACAATCTCACTCGAAGGTGAGTCACAGAAGAAATACAATAAAACAGGAATCCTCAAATTAAGTACTGAGTTATTACATAAATCAGAGTTTTGAGTAGCAAATAAGAGTTCGCAAAATAAAGTGCAGCGGATAATCGATGTCGTCGGTATCAAGGAATTGGGCAAGGCCTAGCCCACTACTCCTCGTGCTCCTCTCCTGCCCGAGCAACATCCCACTCGACCGTCCAACCCGGTGGCAGGGTGGTAGGCCAAGTCACACCATCAACCATTTCCTGAATGGTACCTGCAAAAAGTTATGTCACAAGCAAAGCTGAGTATACTAATACTCAGCTAGACTTACCCGATGTGAGGAGTCTACTCCTCTACCTCTAGACTATGCAGCTGTTTGGCTGAGGGGTTTGGTTTGTCAAAAGCACTAGCTGTTTCTAAATCAACTTTTAGCTTTTCAAATTCTATCATCATTAACTTAGCTAGATTCACTTCTTCTAAGCATATATGGTGATAAGCATTTAGTCCAATCAACAAGTTATCTCATGTAACCTCATTTCACTTCTTACTCGATGCAGTACAAGGAATCAAGCAGTCTCATTAGCTGCGAGAAGCAGACGATTCAAATCGAGTTTTAACCTTGCAAGGTAAACCTAAACACACGGCATGTCAGGGTACTCCGACCCCACACATGACAACCGTCCCCATCGATTCCCCGTTCGCGTCCAGGCCTCACCGCCTTGGCATACAATGCTCCACTGACCCCGGCTGCCGCCGTGCAGTGACCGCACTTGTACCCACCATAGCTAGCATGGGAGACCCAGTCTTAGGTCGCATGAGGGATAAAGTCCACGCCCGGCTTCACTCAGGTACTAGGTTTACCGGTTACCATTTTTCCCGGCATGTGCTTAGTACGTTCAAAAGCTTGACTGAGGTATCCACACATTAATCCTTAATTCTTTTTCCCGTCTCATGGACAAGACATCCTCCCTGGATCTAAGTCCATAGACCAACATATATCTCGTTATCAAGATGAATACAATCAATTCCTGACCTCGCGCGAGCGCTAGAAAAATCACTCGACTTCTACCGAGATCCTGATTAGCAAGCAGCTACTCGACCTAGCATACTAGTATTCATCTCAAAAAGGAATCCTAAGTTCATGCAACTAGAGGTTTCAAGCAACTCCTACACTTAAGTGCACATTACAATCCTACAAGCATTAAGTGTAGTAAAATAGCATAATTAATAGGTTATGCATAAAACTGGGGCTTGCCTTCAATTGCTGGGGCTGCGGGGAGATCCTCACTAGCAGCCTCTGAAGCCTGCTCCTGGTCCTCCTCTTGGACAGGTCCTTGCTCGGGGATGAGCACATACTCTCCGTCGCCAAGATTACAATCTAATGAATGCAATGCGTAAGATACATGCATGATATGATATGTACTTTTAGAAATTACAACTTTTGACGGTGTATGATCTACTTGAGTTAACAAGGTTAACTTTACCTATGTAAGACCCTTGGGTGGTATACTTGGTAAATTAGGTTAAACCTAGCTAAGGCAAGTGGTAGGTTTTATTTTTGGGGTTCCACTGAATTCTTTTTAAGTCTTAGTGAGAGTTGATAAGTACTCAAGTTAGACTTATTGGGGTGGGGTTTATTTCTTCTTTCCTTTTCTTTTATTCTCTTAAAAGTTTTGGAGTAGGTTTGAACTACAAGTTGCTTTTATAAAATTCTAAACATTCTGCAAAAATTTTAGTGGCTTGGCACTGGTGTATGTTTCTCTGCTTCAAAATTTGGGGATCAGAAAGTGAATAGTTTTCTCTGGACAAAATTATTAAATTCTAGGACAGAAGGGGTGTTTTGAACTACAACTACTATTTAACAGTGGGTAATTCTCTAAAACTTATTTTTGCTGGCTTTTAGGTGTTATAACATGACTTGATACAAATTTCCAGCCATTAATACCTTTTAGTTATTTTACTATGGTTTTCTCAAGTTTCTAGCCAAATAGGTGCCTTCTACTACCACTATATTTGAAATATATCGAACAACAGAGTTCTTATTTTTCTTAGTTATTGTTTTGTGCAAGAGCAATCATTCTGAAGTTTGGCATCTTTTTGCTTAAGGGAAGGGGTGGTATGCATTATTTGAATTAAGTGGCCTTTCTTATAATTTATTAACAATAGGTATGAGTTTGTTCCTTTTTCAGGGGTTTGCATTTTTCTCTGGTGGTTTATCTCATCATGGCCTTAGCAAAATTTTGGTTGCCCATTATTGCATCATTAGGGGTTGTTCATGATTTATTTGGAAAATGCCTCATTATCATTTTATATTTATTTTCCTTACTTAATATGTTGGGCTGAGGTGTTCATCATTTTTGTAGTGGGGCTCTGGTGGTTATAAGTCCACTGGATTTTTATTATCCATTTTGGGTATAGGTTTGAAATTCTAATAATTGATTTTTAGTTCAAATAAGGCTAAATAAAACATTCTAATTTAAAACTGATCTGGACTAATGGTCTCTTCATTTTTCCTAGGTTCTTTGTTACTTAAGCAAACTAGGAAAAATAATTTCACTCACTGTTCATTAATTTCCAATGCCTTTCTGATTTTTCCTAAGTTTTGGGCAAAATAGCTTTAAATAAATATCTACATCATATTTTTCAATACTGGGGTTCCTATTATTTTTAAACAGTGTCTAGATGAGGTTTTAATACCCACAAATTTTCTTAAGTTTAGTACAGAAGAAAGACTAATTTTCCTTAATTAAACTAGGTTTGGTAGGTTTCTGTTTTTAATTTTTAACTCAAAAATTCAGAATAGAAAGCATAGGGTTTATTATTTTTAAATGATAGTTCATAATATTCAGGAGCTAGCAAAATTAGTTTGACAACTTTTTATTAAGAATTCGTCGAGTTATTGGTTTTCTAAGTTCTCTGATCATTTTAAAAAGATTAACAGAATTGATTAAATGGAAAAACCACTTTGCACTGGGGTCCCTGGCGGGTATTTCAAGTTTTCTTCGTAGATCAGCCCCTAGGCTACTATTCACATGGGTCACTGACGTTACAGAAAACCCCTCGGGTTCTCCAAATCCCAACCCAAGGTCCTTCTCCTATCTTACACAGTAACCGCGGCGGAAGAAAGGGCGGAGGGACTTACCGGCGGCGAGATTGCTCCGGTGAAGTGGTCGGGGACGTAGGGGAGGTTTTGGGGATCACAACGAGGTGCGGGTCGCCGTCGGGGATGGCCAGAGTTGGCCGGTCCACGTGCGCAGGCGGGGTTGCTCATCGGCGGCGAGGAGTCCGGCCTGCTCACGACGGAATAGTTCAATCGAACTGGTCAGAGAGGTTCACGGGATGCCAGAGAAGATATGGGTGCAAGGAATTGGTCGGAGACTCACCGGTTAGCTCTGTCCACGCGCGGCGGCGGAAGACCGAAGTCCGGTGAGGTCGATCTCGGGTTTCCGGTGAAGTCCGGCCGGGTCCGAGGGCTTGACAAGCTTCACGGGCCACTGGCGGAGCTAGCCGAAGCACTGGCTCGACTTGGGGGTGGCTGGAGTGGGCTGGCCACGACGGCCGAAGCTCTGGCGGCAATGGCGGGCGGAATTGAGCTCGCCGGAGCTAAGGAGAGGTGGCTGGCCGGTGAGGGTGAGTGCAGGGTGAAGTAAGGCGCGCCCTGGGAGGCTTTATAGGCACGGCGCGGTACACGGGCGGCCATGGACCGGCGAGTGCGCGCGAGCGTGCACTGGGAGGCGCGGGTGCGCGAACGGGCGTGAACCGGAGGTGTCAGCCACGGTCGAACACGTGTGTCCATTGCCTCTGCCCGAGTTCAAGCGCTGGTTGGGTGCAAATCTTCGCGAATTTGGGCATGATTGCTGTGAAGGATTTGTTCACCAGACCTTGCTTTGTCTTTTGTGTATGGATGTCGCGCGGTTTTAGGCTAGGGACAGGGAGTTGTAGCGTCACCAAGGTGCCAGTGTCAGAATCTCTGGTCCCGAGGTCAAACTGCGCCAAAACTATGTCAAATGAATTTAGTTTGAGTTCAAACTTTTCCAGAGCGTGTTCAAGGGAATTTGGCACAACTTTGATATTTGGATCTCCTGGTTTTAAGTTTCGAAAAACAGAGAACGCAGTCGATCTTTGAAAAGAGGTCTGAAATTCAGAAATTTGAATTTCTCCAAGGGCCCATGGTTCAAGGGCTGGTTTGGGAATTTTAAAAAGGCCAAATGGCCAAACTCTCTTACTATGATTTGTTAGTTATTTGATGAACTAAAACTTTGTAATTTGATCATATCTGAAATTTTGCATTTTTCCCCATGACTTCTCCCAATTACCCTTTATGCTTAACTTGGCTTACTTAGGGTTTTTGTTAGGGTTGCCACATTACTTCCTTTTTGAAAGACCCATTTGTTTTGATCATGATACTTTTAAGTATATGCTTGGGGAATTCTTCATTCTTAAGTTAATTTGATGCTCATGCTTACTTTAGTTCACATAGAATGATGGTTCTTGGTTTGGCATTTTTAAGAGAAGCCCTAGGTGACACTAGGGTGTCACAGCCTTCCCCCTTAAGGGAATCTCGTCCCGAGATTCGGGCTAGAGTCCTCCCAGGGTGAAGCGAAGGGTGAGACTTATAGGAAATGGGGGATTATTGTTATTATTAGGGTAAAACTGCTCTTCAAATGTCATTCTCTTTGCAACTTCAGAAGGAAGCCCTTTTTAAGTTTTACTTCATAGTTACTTCATTCTGAATTAAGATCATATTTTTGAAAATTAGATTCGAAGGGCAGGAGGAGGGGTTGGGGGTGATTACGTACCAGCTTTCTTAGGTAGGAAATCGGGGAAGTTGGATCTCAGGAATTCCTCGGTTTCCCAAGTAGCTTCCTCCTCTGAGTGATTACTCCACTGGAGCTTGTACATCTTGATCGATTTAGCCCGAGTTGATCTCTCCTTGCAATCCAGAATCTTGAAGGGGTACTCATGGTACGATAGATCTGGCTCTATCTCTAATTCTGGCTCTGCTAAGATTTCAGTCGGCAATCGAACACACTTCTTTAGCTGAGATACATGGAATACATCGTGAATGGCAGACATTTTTGAAGGTAACTTCAGCTTGTATGCCACGGGTCCACATGCTTCTATGATCTCATAAGGTCCAATGTAACGAGGGGCTAGCTTGCCTTTGATCCCAAACCTCTGCACTCCCTTGGTGGGTGATACCTTGAGGTATACAAAACTTCCCACCTCAAACTGGAGAGGTTTCCTTCTTCTATCATGGTAACTCTTCTGCCTGGCCTGAGCAGCTTCTAGATTCTTCCTGATTAGTTTGACCTTCCTTTCAGCTTCGGTCACTAAGTCAGGTCCAAAAACTTCTCTTTCCCCAGGTTGAGACCAATTGAGTGGTGTTCTACACCTTCTTCCATAGAGAGCTTCAAAGGGCGCCATCTTTAGGCTGGATTGATAACTATTGTTATAAGCAAACTCTGCCAAGGAGAGGTGCTTATCCCAGTTCTTGCGACAATCGATCGCACAAGCTCTCAGCATATCCTCCAGAATTTGGTTTACCCTTTCCGTCTGACCATCAGTCTGTGGGTGGTAAGTTGAACTCCTGATTAGCTTGGTCCCCAAAGACTCTTGCAATTGTTCTCAAAATCTGGCAACAAATTGGGCTCCTCGGTCAGAAACAATGGTCCGAGGTAATCCGTGCAAACACACGATCCGGTCAATATACAATTCTGCATACTTCTGGGCCTTATCAGTGGTGTGCACAGGAAGAAAATGCGCCACTTTCGTCAATCGGTCCACAATAACCCAAATTGAATCATGATGATGAGAGGTGTTGGGCAGTCCCACAATGAAATCCATGCTGATGTCATCCCACTTCCATGAAGGTATGGACAGGGGTTGCAAAGCTCCAGCTGACTTCAAGTGGCTTGCCTTTATCCTCTGACAGGTGTCACATTCTGATACATACTAGGCTATCTCCCTCTTCATTCTGGTCCACCAGTACAAAGGCTTTAGATCATGGTACATCTTGGTGCTTCCCGGATGCATAGAGAATTTGGAGAGATGAGCCTCGTCCAAGATTTTCCTCTTGAGATCCTGGTCCTTAGGAATCACCAATCTGCTTTTAAACCATAACACACCCTTTTCATCCTGGCGGAAACAATTATACTTCTCAACCTTCTGATGGAGATTCTTCTTGATGATTTGCACTCCCTTGTCACTGAGCTAGGCCATGATAATCTGGTCTTGCAAAGCTGGCTCAACAGAAATGTGAGACAAAGAACCAGAAGGAATCACTTCAATTTGCATCTTGCTCAACTCATCACACAAGGTGTTAATGCGAGAATCCATTAGAATGCAATTGCATTGCAACTTCCGACTCAAGGCATCTGCTACCACATTAGCTTTTCCTGGGTGATAATGTACCTCCAGGTCATAATCCTTGATCAGCTCTAGCCATCTTCTCTGCCTCATGTTGAGAACAGCCTGAGTAAAAATGTACTTAAGGCTCTTATGATCAGTGAAGATGTTGCAGTGGGTTCCCATTAAGTAATGCCTCCACATCTTTAATGCATGAACCACTGCTGCCAACTCGAGGTCATGAGTGGGATAGTTTTGCTCATGAGGCTTGAGTGCTCTTGAGGCATAAGTGATGACTCGGTTGTCTTGCATCAAGACACAACCTAGCCCGGTGCCAGAGGCATCGCAATATACATCAAAAGGCTTGCTGCTGTCGGGTTGCCAATACTGGTGCTGTAGTCAGATGCTGCCTCAATGCATGGAAGGCATCTTCGCACTTCTGACTCCAAACAAATTTGACTTCTTTCTTCAGCAACTCAGTTATAGGCTTCGCAATTCGAGAGAAGTCCGGAATAAATCTTCGGTAATAACCAGCTAATCCCAGAAAACTCCAAATCTGACGGACAGTTGTCGGTGGCTTCCAGTTCATCACCTCTTGCACTTTATCAGGATCAACAACTACACCAGCCTGAGAGATAGTGTGACCCAAGAATTTGATTTCCTTCACCCAAAAATCACACTTGGATAACTTGGCATAAAGGTGGTGCTCTCGCAGACGTTGAAGTACTACATGCAAATGCCCGACATGTTCTTCTTCGTTCTTTGAGTACACCAAAATGTCATCAATGAAAACCACTACGAACTTGTCCAATTCCGGCATGAAAACAGAATTCATCAGATACATGAAATATGCTGGTGCATTTGTCAGCCCGAATGACATCACCAAGAATTCATATAGCCCATATCTGGTTGAGAATGCCGTCTTCGGAATATCACTTGCTCATATCTTGATCTGATGGTAGCCAGAGCGAAGGTCTATCTTGGAAAATACCTTGGCCCCGACCAATTGGTCAAAAAGAACATCAATACGAGGCAAAGGATACTTGTTCTTGATAGTTACCGCATTAAGAGGGCGGTAATCTATACACAGCCTCAAGCTTTCATCCTTCTTCTTCACAAACAGTGCTGGACATCCCTAAGGCGAAGTACTTGGGCGAATAAATCCCTTGTCCAGCAATTCTTGCAATTGCTTCAATTCTGCCAACTCCGCGGGTGGCATTCGGTAGGGCCTTTTGGAAATTGGGGCCGTTCCCGGTTGCAACTCGATGGCGAATTCAATATCCTGGTCTGGTGGCATTCCTGGCAATTCATCAGGGAAGACATCTGCATACTCACAGACCACTGGGATCTTCTTCAAAGGTAACTCCGTCATAGAGAAAGCACATGACTGAGTAGAACCTTGACTGGGCAGAATTAAGGCGAAATTCCCGCAGAACGGAGAATTAACTTCCACGGTACGGCTGGCTACATCAAGCACAACTTGGTGCAAGGTCATCCAATTTGCTCCTAGAATAATGTCCACATTTTCCAATCCCAACACAAGAGTGGTTTTGACAATGTGGCTTCCTAGTTGAATAGACACACTTTGGTTTAATTGATTAGTTGCAATTTTACCCCCAGGTGTGACTATCATGAATGACCCTTTTGAGCGAGAGAATGGCAGTTCACATTTAGCACTGAACTTTTGGCTAATGAAACTATGAGATGCACCAGAATCAAACAGAATTAAAGCAGGTCGATTATAAACCGAAAAGATACCGGTCATGATAGGAGCTCCTTCAGGTACTTCCTCAAGAGTGGTGAAGTTGAGCTTCCCTTGCCTGACTTGCACCTTCTGCTTTCTTCCCTTGTCTTGATTTAGTGCTGGCATCTGCCTCTGCTGGTTCCTGGGACAATTCTTGGCATAGTGGCCCACATTGCCACAAGTGAAACACTTGTTCCCATTGCCCTGGCGGAACTGCTGCTGCTGCGGAGGCTGATTGTTCCTTGGGGCGGGAGCTGGAAAGCGGTTGGGTGTCGGCTGCTGCTGCTGAGGTGGTGTAACACCCTAAATCTCATTTTTGAGAATATAGTAAAAACTTTTCAAAGATCTTGCATTAGAATTTTTCTTTTTCCTCTCTAAGAGACTCTCATAACATTTGAAGACTCATCTCCCTATTTAAAAGCATTTGCTTAAGTGAATAAAATAATAAATAAAACCATATTTGGCACTCATGCTGGAGTTTTAATTGTATGTGCATTTAAAATAATAATAAAATATAATAATGGAATTGAGAATTTGAATTTAACCAAAGTTGCACTTTGGGGTTTTAGAAATAATATGTAAAAGATAAAAGAGAAGGGAAGAACTAAGAAAAATACTACATAAAATAAAATAAAAATCAGAGTAAACATCTTTCACATTTATATTATTAAATTATACCTTTCAAACTGAGGACAAGTTATTCACAAAGCTTGAATTTAAACTTGAACTCAAATTGGATTTGAAAATGGAGAAAAGAAAATAGAAAATAAAAAAAAAGAATAAAAGCCACATGGGCCGACCTTACTCATTTCGGCCCACTTAAGCAAATACCGCGCGTGGCCCAAACTCCACGCTCGCTGGGCGCACGGACGCGCCGACAAACGGGGCCCGCTGACCAGCCGCTCTCCCGCACCCGCTCACTGGCGTTGTGGACCCACGCGGTCAACCAGTCTTTCTCCCACACAAAATCTTTCCTTTCACTGGTATATGGGTCCGTTCGGTCAGGCCCGTCCCTCCCACTCACGCTCGCGTCTTCAGCGGACTCCAGTGAAATCCTCGCGCTCCTCCAACCGATCCCCCCCCCAAATCGGCGCTAACTTCGGAATCCGCTCCATCGTCGGGCTATAAAGGTTGAGCCGCGCCGCGGGAACTACTTCACCACGGTGCGAGGGGAGAAGAACGGTCTCGGTGGCCGTATTAGCTCGCCGCCGCCGTGACTGCGCCTCGCTCCGTGGACAGAACCTCTGCCCGTGTCAATCAAGGTGAGGATCTCCGTCGAGTCTTCGTTTCCCCTCTGTGCATTGCGTAGCGCTTCGAACAAAAACGGATTGCGGGCCATTGGGTCGGTAATTGCTCACCAAAGCTCATGCCTCACCGTGGTCCGCCCTCCTCGGCGAACAGGAGGTTTTACCGACCGTGCATATGAATTGAGTCATTAGAATGATTCGCCACGTTGCGAGCTTGGTATGTGGCATAGTAATCGAGTTTTGGGGCACTGGCGGAGTAGGGCGGTCGTCGTCGACGATGTCCGCCACCGCGAGCTCACTGCTCCGTCACCCAGGTCCGGCCGGTGGGCGTGAGCTGCCCGCGACCGTTGATCCAATATCCTGTGGGCAGGAATGGATGGCGGGGGTACCGGTTTGGTGGGGGAATTGTGGCTCGTGCGATCGGGATTGGATGGGTGTGGATGCTCGCAACCCGTGACCGTCGGATCACGATCGGAATGCCCACGGCGCATACCTATTTAAACCCCTGGCGATTTAATCTAGAGCGTTCGGTGTTGATCGGATGGCCCTAGATCCATGATACCGCTTCGCGGTGCCTTTTTATAAAAGAGCCCCTGGATTTTTAATAAACCAACCCGCCGTCCACATGGGGATTCGCCTGAGTCTTAGGAACTTTTGCGGATTAGCCCCTGCGCTTTGCTGTAATTGAGGCCCAGTCCAGAGACATTTAAAAACAGAGAAATAATATTAGGAATTCATTTTTAATACAAAAACAAATCTAGAAACTTGTAAAATTCATAGAAATTCCATTTTTGGTCCAAATTGAACCATTCCAGTTTCTAAAATTTTGTAATTATATGCTTCATCATTTAGTGCCTCTGTTTTGTCATGAAAACAATTAGAAATTTAATCTCTCATTTAATCCATTTTAAACACATAAAACCTTTGAAAATTCATAACTTAAAATCTACAACTCAAAAATTAATAATTCTTTTTCCTGTGATCTTATTTTAATATGTAGATTATTAATGTGTATTTTGCCCTTATGTTTGGTGTAATGTTAATTTTGCCTATACCATGTTTGTTTGAATTGCTACGACTAGCAGTGAGGATACGTATCACCTGAAGAATCATCCTGGTACCTGGATTCTCAAGGCCCAGGCAAGTTGTGCCCTTGATCACTTCTTTTTACCCAGCCATGTTCTGATTAATCATAATGATCTGCATAGGTTAATTTTGATGGGACCCAATAGGTTACCCTAGTTTGTCTATCTTTATACCTTGATTACCACTGAACTTTCTGGGTAGTACTTGCTAGTGCTATATGTGGTTTTGGGTATGGAGATACACTATTCATGATTACACTTTTGTTATCAGTTGTTATTTATTGTTCATGATAAGATCATTATGTTAATTGGAACATGGAGCGACCACCCGGGAAAACAGTGCTACCACAAGGGTGGAATGGGACGCCCTTGGCTGATTAATTAGGAAAGCTAGTGGAAGACTACCTTACCCGAAAGGGGCAAGGGCAGTAGGGGAGAGGTCAGTGTAGGGAGGCCCTCGGGAGGATTTTGCTGCGATGGCGGTCCTGCAAGGGATTCCTGCACTGGATCTTCCTATAAACTGTAGCGGGTTTTCTGAAGCTAGTGGAACTTTGTAAAGGCCTCGTAGTGTTACCCTGCCTCGCCTCCTCGGTAGAGGTGTATGGGAAGTCGCGATCCCTTGGCAGATGGGTAACATGACTTGTGGGTAAAGATGCGCAACCTCTGCAGAGTGTAAAACTGGTATACTAGCCGTGCTCACGGTCATGAGCAGCTCGGACCCTCACATGATTAATTTATGGAACTAAATTCAATTTGTCATATGCATTGCATCGCAGGTGATGTTGTTATTACTTCTGTTCTACTACTTAATTGGGTTGGTATTTACTTATACTTAGTAACTGCTAATAAAATTTTGACCAACTTTAAAAGCAATGCTCAGCTCTAACCATCTTCTTTGGTAAGCCTTACACTTCACGTGAGCTCCCACCTTTGGCGAGTTCATGCACATTATTCCCCACAACTTGTTGAGCGATGAACGTATGTGAGCTCACTCTTGCTGTCTCACATACACCACAGGTCAAGACCAGGTACTGCAGGATGATGCTCATGGAGGATGCTGCGATGAGTTCGTGAGAGGTCTAGGTCGTCGTCTCCCAGTCAACTTTGGGTTGCTGGACCGTTGTCTCCTTATAATGTAATTATTTAATTTGTATAGAACTCCTGATATATATAAAGATGTGACATTCAATCCTGTGCCACTTTACATCATATGTTTGAGACTTGGTCCCAGCATACCTGGTGTTTATGTTAACCCCGGGTTTTGGACCCCTGGAATCCGGGTGTTACAGAAGTGGTATCAGAGGAATGTTGACTGTAGGACGAAACCTAGATAGAAATGGACAACCCTTATCTACTTACCTTTGCTACTCTGATTCATTCTAAACTTTTCTTAATCTTTTCTCATCTATTTCCGCTTTACTCTGATTATTCTTACCCTTTTCCTTCTAAGAGACAAATGTGGATTTCACACTTTGAAATCCTGTGCCTAAAGTGACTTTAGGAATAGGAGACCTAATCTTAGGGACAAAAACAAAACTATTTTTTTTATAAGTGTCTATGTATTTGAATGTTTGTTCTTATGATATCTGTCTGATTTGGATCTTTGATTGAGTGTGATGGGTTGTGGAGTGATGTCCACAATTACATCTGCATATACGTATATGCATAAATAGAATTCATAAGATAATTAAATAACTTAGATCATTCTCCATTAAAATGTATCTACTTCATAGAGATTCTTCTTATCTTAAAAGACACTCTCTTATCTTAATAGATCCATCTTATCTTACAAGATACTCTCTTGCCTTAATAAATTCATCCTATCTTGAAAAGATTTTGTTATCCTAATAAATCTAATCTACCTCAAAAGATTCTACCTTATCCTTATGAATACATCCTACCCTAATTAGCATATTTATCCCAGTCTAAAATATCAACCATAATCTAATTCAAAGTAATTAGATATTGTCTAGACTAATCCGGTGATACCAATCTAGATCCCATCTAATCTAATATGATCCAATCTAAAGTGAGTTATTTAATAAATTAGTTAGTACTAGTGAAATGGATTAGACCTCACTCCTATAAAAATGATTTAAGCTAAAGTGCTGCCCTAAATTAACTTGACCATATACATATGCAACCACCTTACCCATCCGATAGTTGCATAATCCCTCTGTGTTAACCTAATAGAGCTTCTGACCTACCTACACTGTATACCCCATCCTATCTCAAAAGATTCTAACATATCCTAACAAGATATATCTTACCCTGATAAACCTATCTAACTTAAACTAGTCTAATCTAGATCATAGCTAATTTAATATGGTCTAATCTAGTGTGAGTTACTTAATGCTGGTACACAAGATATGTCCATACTCCTAAAATCGCTTAAGCCTAATTTGGAGACTTATAACAACTTGGCCATACACAACAACTCGACCTATATAACAAGTTACATAACTTACCCAATCAATAGAGTCTTAATGGATTGCAAAATCTATCAACCACCACCTGACATCAAACCAAATTTTGACTTACATCATGTAGCCTATTTCATCCATAACTATCTTAGCCATATTCCTCCAAACTCTGATGATATACACCGACCCCGAATCAATGAGACAAGACCAGAGAAGATGATCAACTTCATCAAGAAAGGATGAGCACCAACTCAAGTCTTCAAGGATCAAGTGAGGTCACCAAGATGAGTCAGAATCCACAATCTTGGATGGAGTCTTTTCTTATCCTACTCTTTCTTACCCAAACCTATATATGCCCTAAAGACATCTTCTATCCTACATAATAAAGTGGACATACATATAATACCCATGCTCTCCTATCACTTACTAATAATAAAAAGAGAGACCCTTGATTTGGAAATTAAAAGCTAAATTGCAAACCAATCCTTTTGTATTCCCTTTTCTTACAAATCTCGAGGACGAGATTATTTTTAAGGGGGGTAGGATTTGTAACACCCTAAATCTCATTTTTGAGAATATAGTAAAAACTTTTCAAAGATCTTGCATTAGAATTTTTCTTTTTCCTCTCTAAGAGACTCTCATAACATTTGAAGACTCATCTCCCTATTTAAAAGCATTTGCTTAAGTGAATAAAATAATAAATAAAACCATATTTGGCACTCATGCTGGAGTTTTAATTGTATGTGCATTTAAAATAATAATAAAATATAATAATGGAATTGAGAATTTGAATTTAACCAAAGTTGCACTTTGGGGTTTTAGAAATAATATGTAAAAGATAAAAGAGAAGGGAAGAACTAAGAAAAATACTACATAAAATAAAATAAAAATCAGAGTAAACATCTTTCACATTTATATTATTAAATTATACCTTTCAAACTGAGGACAAGTTATTCACAAAGCTTGAATTTAAACTTGAACTCAAATTGGATTTGAAAATGGAGAAAAGAAAATAGAAAATAAAAAAAAAGAATAAAAGCCACATGGGCCGACCTTACTCATTTCGGCCCACTTAAGCAAATACCGCGCGTGGCCCAAACTCCACGCTCGCTGGGCGCACGGACGCGCCGACAAACGGGGCCCGCTGACCAGCCGCTCTCCCGCACCCGCTCACTGGCGTTGTGGACCCACGCGGTCAACCAGTCTTTCTCCCACACAAAATCTTTCCTTTCACTGGTATATGGGTCCGTTCGGTCAGGCCCGTCCCTCCCACTCACGCTCGCGTCTTCAGCGGACTCCAGTGAAATCCTCGCGCTCCTCCAACCGATCCCCCCCCCAAATCGGCGCTAACTTCGGAATCCGCTCCATCGTCGGGCTATAAAGGTTGAGCCGCGCCGCGGGAACTACTTCACCACGGTGCGAGGGGAGAAGAACGGTCTCGGTGGCCGTATTAGCTCGCCGCCGCCGTGACTGCGCCTCGCTCCGTGGACAGAACCTCTGCCCGTGTCAATCAAGGTGAGGATCTCCGTCGAGTCTTCGTTTCCCCTCTGTGCATTGCGTAGCGCTTCGAACAAAAACGGATTGCGGGCCATTGGGTCGGTAATTGCTCACCAAAGCTCATGCCTCACCGTGGTCCGCCCTCCTCGGCGAACAGGAGGTTTTACCGACCGTGCATATGAATTGAGTCATTAGAATGATTCGCCATGTTGCGAGCTTGGTATGTGGCATAGTAATCGAGTTTTGGGGCACTGGCGGAGTAGGGCGGTCGTCGTCGACGATGTCCGCCACCGCGAGCTCACTGCTCCGTCACCCAGGTCCGGCCGGTGGGCGTGAGCTGCCCGCGACCGTTGATCCAATATCCTGTGGGCAGGAATGGATGGCGGGGGTACCGGTTTGGTGGGGGAATTGTGGCTCGTGCGATCGGGATTGGATGGGTGTGGATGCTCGCAACCCGTGACCGTCGGATCACGATCGGAATGCCCACGGCGCATACCTATTTAAACCCCTGGCGATTTAATCTAGAGCGTTCGGTGTTGATCGGATGGCCCTAGATCCATGATACCGCTTCGCGGTGCCTTTTTATAAAAGAGCCCCTGGATTTTTAATAAACCAACCCGCCGTCCACATGGGGATTCGCCTGAGTCTTAGGAACTTTTGCGGATTAGCCCCTGCGCTTTGCTGTAATTGAGGCCCAGTCCAGAGACATTTAAAAACAGAGAAATAATATTAGGAATTCATTTTTAATACAAAAACAAATCTAGAAACTTGTAAAATTCATAGAAATTCCATTTTTGGTCCAAATTGAACCATTCCAGTTTCTAAAATTTTGTAATTATATGCTTCATCATTTAGTGCCTCTGTTTTGTCATGAAAACAATTAGAAATTTAATCTCTCATTTAATCCATTTTAAACACATAAAACCTTTGAAAATTCATAACTTAAAATCTACAACTCAAAAATTAATAATTCTTTTTCCTGTGATCTTATTTTAATATGTAGATTATTAATGTGTATTTTGCCCTTATGTTTGGTGTAATGTTAATTTTGCCTATACCATGTTTGTTTGAATTGCTACGACTAGCAGTGAGGATACGTATCACCTGAAGAATCATCCTGGTACCTGGATTCTCAAGGCCCAGGCAAGTTGTGCCCTTGATCACTTCTTTTTACCCAGCCATGTTCTGATTAATCATAATGATCTGCATAGGTTAATTTTGATGGGACCCAATAGGTTACCCTAGTTTGTCTATCTTTATACCTTGATTACCACTGAACTTTCTGGGTAGTACTTGCTAGTGCTATATGTGGTTTTGGGTATGGAGATACACTATTCATGATTACACTTTTGTTATCAGTTGTTATTTATTGTTCATGATAAGATCATTATGTTAATTGGAACATGGAGCGACCACCCGGGAAAACAGTGCTACCACAAGGGTGGAATGGGACGCCCTTGGCTGATTAATTAGGAAAGCTAGTGGAAGACTACCTTACCCGAAAGGGGCAAGGGCAGTAGGGGAGAGGTCAGTGTAGGGAGGCCCTCGGGAGGATTTTGCTGCGATGGCGGTCCTGCAAGGGATTCCTGCACTGGATCTTCCTATAAACTGTAGCGGGTTTTCTGAAGCTAGTGGAACTTTGTAAAGGCCTCGTAGTGTTACCCTGCCTCGCCTCCTCGGTAGAGGTGTATGGGAAGTCGCGATCCCTTGGCAGATGGGTAACATGACTTGTGGGTAAAGATGCGCAACCTCTGCAGAGTGTAAAACTGGTATACTAGCCGTGCTCACGGTCATGAGCAGCTCGGACCCTCACATGATTAATTTATGGAACTAAATTCAATTTGTCATATGCATTGCATCGCAGGTGATGTTGTTATTACTTCTGTTCTACTACTTAATTGGGTTGGTATTTACTTATACTTAGTAACTGCTAATAAAATTTTGACCAACTTTAAAAGCAATGCTCAGCTCTAACCATCTTCTTTGGTAAGCCTTACACTTCACGTGAGCTCCCACCTTTGGCGAGTTCATGCACATTATTCCCCACAACTTGTTGAGCGATGAACGTATGTGAGCTCACTCTTGCTGTCTCACATACACCACAGGTCAAGACCAGGTACTGCAGGATGATGCTCATGGAGGATGCTGCGATGAGTTCGTGAGAGGTCTAGGTCGTCGTCTCCCAGTCAACTTTGGGTTGCTGGACCGTTGTCTCCTTATAATGTAATTATTTAATTTGTATAGAACTCCTGATATATATAAAGATGTGACATTCAATCCTGTGCCACTTTACATCATATGTTTGAGACTTGGTCCCAGCATACCTGGTGTTTATGTTAACCCCGGGTTTTGGACCCCTGGAATCCGGGTGTTACAGGTGGCCTGATCACCCATCTGCCTGCCTGCTGCTGAAAACCCCTGCTCTGATTGTGAGAAACAATCCGGAACCTCTGAGCCTGAGCGGATGGTGCTGCCATTGGTGCCTTTCTCTTCTTCTCTGCCCGGTGAGCAACAATGCAATCCTCCTGGGAGATGGCCATGTTGACCAACTCATTGAAGCTATCAGCCCGGACAGTGTTGAGTCGTTCCCGCAGCTTGGTATTGAGACCCCTGCGGAAGCGATCCCTCTTCTTCTCATCAGAATCAGCATGGTACCCTGCATACTGGCATAAGTCGTTGAAGGCTTGCGCATACTGCAGTACCGTGCGGGTTCCTTGATTAAGGGCCAGAAATTCATTCAACTTCCGATCAAGAATGCCAGCTGGGATGTGGTGTCCTCTGAAGGCAGTCTTGAATTCCTCCCAAGATACCTCACGATCCGCGGGGAGCATAGCACGGAAGTGATCCCACCAAGTCCGAGCAGATCCGCGAAGCTGTTGCGCGGCGAAGCGGGTCTTGGTAGCATCAGGGCAGTCTCCCGTGAGGAGGGGAAACTTGGACTCAACGACGTGAAGCCATACGTCGGCGTCCAACGGATCCTCTGCCTTGGTGAACAAGGGTGGCTGCGTGCTCAGAAACTCCTGGTAAGTTGCCATAGCCGGAGGTCGCTGATGCTGGCCTCCACCATGCTGCTCAGGGTGGGGCTGGCGCTGCAAGAGCTGTCGCAGAATCTCATTCTGCTGGGCCATCAGCTCCTGCACTGTGGGAGCTGGAGGAGGTGGCGGGGGAACCTGCTCGTTATGTCCGCGACGCTGCCTAGCTGCCATCTGAAAACAGAGATTGTCGCCATTGTTATCCCAACTCATAGTTTCGAACAACAAGATATCATCTCATATGGAAGGGAAAAAATGCCATAATCATAATATTAGGTTCGAAATGAAGATAACATGGTGACAAATATCCCACAGATTTCAAAAGTTCACAGGGTTACATCAATTAGGAGAAAGTACCCATAAGCTTTGTCCAAAATCTGATATTAACTAAGGTTGCATAGGTTTCTATCCGCCTAAAAGTGTCTAAGTGACTGCTTAACCCTGAGCGGTGGAAGCGACACTGGATACGGGTGAAGGAGGCATCGCGGAGGTAGTCCCATTTGCACCAGGGGCTGGTCCTAGCTCCTCGGGATCCTCTTCTCCCTCGCTTCCGGCTTCATTGGCCTCCATCTCTAAGTGGTGCATGTCCAGGTGGTCATTTGCTTCTTCGAGTTCCCTCTGCACATCGTGAAGCTGGTTCTCCAAGACATCAATGGTGTTGTCTCGGATCTCCACCTGCTGCTCCAAGGTGGTAATGCGCTGGCTCAGCCTTTCCACCTGCAGATCCTTCTCCACTAACTCGGAGGATAAATCGACCACAAAATCTTCTCGACTATCGAGAGTGAGCTTGGTGGTTTGAGCGATGTTAGCGAGGAGTGCCATAGCATCGCTCTGAAGGGCCTGAAGGCGGTACAGCGCACTCATGCACTGAACAGTGACCCACCCAACCAAGTCAGGATACATCGCCCACACATCTTTCACATGGCTCACGCGGTTACACCACATGGGATCATCCTTCTTCTCAGCAGGGAAGAGTCCCAAAGGGTGCATCACCATCTCCAGAGGATGGTAGCCACAGAAAGTCGTCAGAGTCTTCATGGCTGCTGCTTCAACGGTGTCGTCCGTCCTGAGTCCAAATGTCTCAGAATCAAGAGAACACCAACCCGGCTGAAGGGGATGAGCCTCCAAAGTCAGCCAGACCCGACAACGAGGTACACGATGCTCCTCATACAACTGCACCGTGTACAAAGGGGGCATAGGGTAACCGGCGGAGTTAAGCACTTCCCACAAGATGGAAGGAAAACCATCGCGAGAAAGGAAGTCAGAACTGAAACGAGAGTCTCCTCCACTGGCGGGGGTGGGTGAATTCATCTGCGGAAGGGAATCAAAGGTAAAGATTATGGTGGAAGGAAAAAAGAAATAGAGAGCCCGGATGGTTCTAAAGAAAGGTGGTTAGCTCAAATTTTTTAATTCCTCTTTGTGTTTTATAATGCATGCATGCTGGAAGTAACGTTGCCTCTCAAAAGAAAATAGAGTGCCTTTTAGGGCATCCCTAAAAATATATAAGTACTGGCCCAAGGGGCCTAAGTAATTAGCCACCTAATTCCCCTCTATGCCTAAGGCCTTTCGTCCTAGGTCTAGCGGTCTGGTCCTGACGATCTGTAGCAGCTTCTAGGCAAGTTTTAGATTTTGAAAATTGGTATTCATGGTTTATTATCTTTCTCTGTGGTGGAATTTGCTCCGATACCAGCTGTGGCGGAACCGCCCGAATTATTCCAGCTTAAGTGACTAAGTCACGCCTCAGGGGCCGTAACACACTTAAATCGGAATAACCCGTCAGTCCCTCAGATCTAGTCTGATAGAGCCACTTAACCAGGATCAAATTCCACAATCTCACTCGAAGGTGAGTCACAAAAGAAATACAATAAAACAGGAATCCTCAAATTAAGTACTGAGTTATTGAAAGTCGCCTAGAGGGGGGGTGAATAGGGCGAAACTGAAATTCACAAAAATAATCACAACTACAAGCCGGGTTAGCGTTAGAAATATAATAGAGTCCGCGAGAGAGGGTGCAAAACAAATCGCAAGCAAATAATGAAGTGAGACACGCGGATTTGTTTTACCGAGGTTCGGTTCTCTCAAACCTACTCCCCGTTGAGGAGGCCACAAAGGCCGGGTCTCTTTCAACCCTTACCCTCTCTCAAACGGTCCCTCGGACCGAGTGAGCTTTCTCTTCTCAATCACTTGGAACACAAAGTTCCCACAAGGACCACCACAGGATTGGTGTCTCTTGCCTCAAATACAAGTGAGTTTGATCGTAAGAAAGAATCAAGAAAGAAGAAAGCAATCCAAGCGCAAGAGCTCGAAAGAACACAAGCAAATCTCTCTCTCTAATCACTAGGGCGTTGTGTGAAATTTTGGAGAGGATTTGATCTCTTTGGTGTGTCTAGAATTGAATGCTAGAGCTCTTGTAAGTAGTTGGGAAGTGGAAAACTTGGATGCAATGAATGGTGGGTGGTTGGGGGTATTTATAGCCCCAACCACCAAACTAGCCGTTTGGGGAGGCTGTCTGTTCGATGGCGCACCGGACAGTCCGGTGCACACCGGACATGTACGGTGCGACAGCCACGTCACCAAAAGTCGTTGGGGTCGACCGTTCGAGCTCTGTCTTCTGGGCCCGCCTGGATGTCCGGTGGCGCACCGGACATGTACTGTAGAGTGTCCGGTGCGCCAGCATGGGCGTGCCTGACCTCTGCGCGCGCAGCGCACGCATTTAATGCGTCGCAGGTAGCCGTTGGCGCCGAAATAGCCGTTGCCCCGCTGTTGCACCGGACAGTCCGGTGTACACCGGACAGTCCGGTGAATTATAGCGGAGTGGCCGAAGTGAATTCCCGAGGCTGGCGAGTTCCGAAGGCCGCTCTTCCTTGGAGCACTGGACATGTCCGGTGTACACGGACAGTCCGGTGAATTATAGCGGAGTGGCCTCTGGAAATTCCCGAAGGTGAGCAGTTTGGAGTTGGAGTCCTCTGGTGCACCGGACATGTCCGGTGGCACACCGAACAGTCCGGTGCACCAGACCAGAGGTGCCTTCGGTTGTCCTTTGCTCCTTTGTTGAACCCAATACTTGGTCTTTTTATTGGCTAAGTGAGAACCTTTTGCACCTGTATAACTTATACACTAGAGCAAACTAGTTAGTCCAATATTTGTGTTGGGCAATTCAACCACCAAAATTATTTAGGAACTAGGTGTAAGCCTAATTCCCTTTCAATCTCCCCCTTTTTGGTGATTGATGCCAACACAAACCAAAGCAAATATAAAAGTGCATAATTGAACTAGTTTGCATAATGTAAGTGCAAAGGTTGCTTGGAATTGAGCCAATATAAATGCTTACAAGATATGCATGGATTGTTTCTTTATTTTTAATATATTGGACCACGCTTGCACCACATGTTTTGTTTTTGCAAACTCTTTTGTAAATTCTTTTCAAAGTCCTTTTGCAAGATAGTCAAAGGTAAATGAATAAAATTTGAGAAGCATTTTCAAGATTTGAGATTCTCTCTCCTTGTTCCAAATGCTTTTCCTTTGACTAAACAAAACTCCCCCTCAAATAAATTCTCCTCTTAGTGTTCAAGAGGGTTTTAAGATATCAAGTTTTTAAAATTGAAATTTTCCATCCAATTGAAAACCATTAATTTTAAAATTAGGGTGGTGGAGTGGTCCTTTTGCTTTGGGCTCATACTTTCTCCCCCTTTGGCATGAATCGCCAAAAACGGAATCATTAGAGCCCTTGGCTAACTATTTTCTCCCCTTTTGGCAAATAAAACATATGAGTGAAGATTATACCAAAGATGGAGAGTGATGCGGAGCGACGGCGAAGGATGAGTAGAGTGGAGTGGAAGCCTGTGTCTTCGCCGAAGACTCCAATTCCCTTTCAATATACCTATGACTTGGTTTGAAATACACTTGAAAACACATTAGTCATAGCATATATAAAAGGGACATGATCAAAGGTATATTTATGAGCTATGTGGCAAATTAGCAAAAGAAATTTCTAGAATCAAGAATATTGAGCTCATGCCTAAGTTTGGTAAAGGTTTGTTCATCAAGAGGCTTGGTAAAGATATCGGCTAATTGATCTTTAGTGTTAATATATGAAATCTCGATATCCCCCTTTTGTTGGTGATCCCTAAGAAAATGATACCGAATGGCTATGTGTTTAGTGCGGCTATGCTCAACGGGATTATCCGCCATGCGGATTGCACTCTCATTATCACATAGAAGAGGAACTTTGGTTAATTTGTAACCATAGTCCCGTAGGGTTTGCCTCATCCAAAGCAATTGCGCGCAACAATGGCCTGCGGCAATATACTCGGCTTCGGCGGTAGAAAGAGCGACCGAATTTTGCTTCTTTGAAGCCCAAGACACCAAGGATCTTCCCAAGAACTGGCAAGTCCCCGATGTGCTCTTCCTATTAATCTTACACCCCGCCCAATCGGCATCCGAATAACCAATCAAATCAAATGTGGATCCCCGAGGGTACCAAAGCCCAAACTTAGGTGTATAAGCCAAATATCTCAAGATTCGTTTTACGGCCGTAAGGTGTGATTCCTTAGGGTCGGCTTGGAATCTTGCACACATGCAAACGGAAAGCATAATGTCCGGTCGAGATGCACATAAATAAAGCAATGAACCAATCATCGACTGGTATACCTTTTGATCGACGGACTTACCTCCCGTGTCGAGGTTGAGATGCCCATTTGTTCCCATGGGAGTCTTGATGGGCTTGGCACCCTTCATTCCAAACTTGCTTAGAATGTCTTGAGTATACTTCGTTTGGCTAATGAAAGTGCCCTCTTGGAGTTGCTTGGCTTGGAATCTATCTTCAAAGCCGAGAGGTTGCTCAACGTAGACCTCCTCCTTGATTGGTCCGTTGAGGAAGGCACTCTTCACGTCCATTTGGTAAAGCTTGAAGCCATGGTAAGTAGCATAGGCCAATAATATACGAATTGACTCAAGCCTAGCTACGGGTGCATAGGTTTCACCAAAATCCAAACCTTCGACTTGTGAATACCCCTTGGCCACGAGTCGAGCTTTGTTCCTTGTCACCACACCATGCTCGTCTTGCTTGTTGCGGAAGACCCACTTGGTTCCTACAACATTTTGATTAGGACGTGGAACTAAATGCCATACCTCGTTCCTCGTGAAATTGTTGAGCTCCTCTTGCATCGCCATCACCCAATCCGAATCTTGTAGTGCTTCCTCTACCCTGTGTGGCTCAATAGAGGAAACAAAAGAGTAATGCTCACAAAAATGGGCAACACGAGATCGAGTAGTTACCCCCTTATGAATGTTGCCGAGGATGGTGTCGACGGGGTGATCTCGTTGGATTGCTTGGTGGACTCTTGGGTGTGGCGGCCTTGGTTCTTCATCCTCCTTGTCTTCATCATTTGTGTCTCCCCCTTGATCATTGCCGTCGTCTTGAGGTGGCTCATCATTGTGTTCTTCATCTTTATCAACTTGAGCCTCGTCCTCATTTTGGGTTGGTGGAGATGCTTGCGTGGAGGAGGATGGTTGATCTTGTGCATATGGAGGCTCTTCGGATTCCTTAGGACACACATCCCCAATGGACATGTTCCTTAGCGCTATGCATGGAGCCTGTTCTTCACCTATCTCATCAAGATCAACTTGCTCTACTTGAGAGCCGTTAGTCTCATCAAACACAACGTCACAAGAAACTTCAACAAGTCCTGAGGACTTGTTAAAGACTCTATATGCCCTTGTGTTTGAGTCATATCCTAGTAAAAAGCCTTCTACAGTTTTAGGAGCAAATTTAGATTTTCTACCTCTTTTGACAAGAATAAAACATTTGCTACCAAAAACTCTAAAATATGAAATATTTGGCTTTTTACCGGTTAGGAGTTCATAGGATGTCTTCTTGAGGATTCGGTGCAGATATAACCGGTTGATGGCGTAGCAGGCGGTGTTGATCGCCTCGGCCCAAAACCGATCCGGTGTCTTGTACTCATCAAGCATGGTTCTTGCCATGTCCAATAGAGTTCGATTCTTCCTCTCCACTACACCATTTTGTTGTGGGGTGTAGGGAGAAGAGAACTCATGCTTGATGCCCTCCTCCTCAAGGAAGCCTTCTATTTGTGAGTTCTTGAACTCCGTCCCGTTGTCGCTTCTAATTTTCTTGATCCTTAAGCCGAACTCATTTTGAGCCCGTCTCAAGAATCCCTTTAAGGTTTCTTGGGTATGAGATTTTTCCTGCAAAAAGAACACCCAAGTGAAGCGAGAATAATCATCCACAATAACTAGACAGTACTTACTCCCGTCGATGCTTATGTAAGCGATCGGGCCGAATAGGTCCATGTGTAGGAGCTCCAGTGGCCTGTCACTAGTCATGATGTTCTTGTGTGGATGATGAGTGCCAACTTGCTTCCCGGCTTGGCATGCGCTACAAATCCTGTCTTTCTCAAAATGAACATTTGTTAGTCCTAAAATGTGCTCTCCCTTTAGAAGCTTATGAAGATTCTTCATTCCAACATGGGCTAGTCGGCGGTGCCAGAGCCAACCCAAGTTAGTCTTAGCAACCAAGCAAGTGTCGAGTTCAGCTCTATCAAAATCTACTAAGTATAGCTGACCCTCTAACACTCCCTTAAATGCTATTGAATCATCACTCCTTCTAAAGACAGTGACACCTACATCAGTAAATAGGCAATTGTAGCCCATTTGACATAATTGGGATACGGAAAGCAAATTGTAATCTAAAGAATCTACAAGAAAAACATTGGAAATAGTATGGTCAGGTGATATAGCAATTTTACCCAATCCTTTGACCAAACCTTGATTTCCATCCCCGAATGTGATAGCTCGTTGGGGATCTTGGTTTTTCTCATATGAGGAGAACATCTTTTTCTCCCCTGTCATATGGTTTGTGCACCCGCTGTCGAGTATCCAACTTGAGCCCCCGGATGCATAAACCTACAAAACAATTTTAGTTCTTGACTTTAGGTACCCAAACGGTTTTGGGTCCTTTGGCATTAGAAACAAGAACTTTGGGTATCTAAACACAAGTCTTGGAGCCCTTGTGTTTGCCCCCAACAAACTTGGCAACTACCTTGCCGGATTTGTTAGTAAGCACATAAGATGCATCAAAAGTCTTAAATTAAATGCCATGCTCATTTGATGCATTAGGAGTTTTCCTTTTAGGCAACTTAGCACGGGTTGGTTGCCTAGAACTAGATGTCTCACCCTTATACATAAAAGCATGATTAGGGCCAGAGTGAGACTTCCTAGAATGAATTTTCCTAATTTTGCTCTCAGGATAACCGGCAGAGTATAAAATGTAAGCCTCATTATCTTGAGGCATGGGAGCCTTGCCCTTAACAAAGTTAGATAAATTCTTTGGAGGGGCATTAAGTTTGACATTGTCTCCCCTTTGGAAGCCAATGCCATCCTTGATGCCAGGGCGTCTCCCATTGTAGAGCATACTTCTAGCAAATTTAAACTTTTCATTTTCTAAGTTATGCTCGGCAATTTTAGCATCTAATATTGCTATATGATCATTTTGTTGTTTAATTAAAGCCATGTGATCATGAATAGCATTGATATCAACATCTCTACATCTAGTACAAATAGAAGTGTGCTCAACGGTAGATGTAGAGGGTTTGCAAGATTTTAATTCTACAACCTTAGCATGCAACATATCATTCTTAGTTCTAAGGTCGGAAATTGTAACATTGCAAACATCTAATTCTTTAGCCTTAGCAATTAATTTCTCATTCTCATTTCTAAGGCTAGCAATAGAGACATTCAACTCATCAATCCTAGCAAGTAAATCAACATTATTATTTCTAGGATTGGAAGTTGAATCAATACAAACATGAGAATCAACCTTAGCAATTAATTTAGCATTTTCATTTCTAAGGTTGTTAATGGTCTCATGGCAAGTGCTTAGCTCACTAGACAATTTTTCACATTTTTCAACTTCTAGAGCATAAGCATTTTTAACCTTAACATGTTTCTTGTTTTCCTTGATTAGGAAGTCCTCTTGGGAGTCCAAGAGATCATCCTTTTCATGGATAGCACTAATTAGCTCATTTAATTTTTCTTTTTGTTCCATGTTAAGGTTGGCAAAAAGGATATGCATATTGTCTTCCTCACCACTAGCATTATCATCACTAGAAGATTCATATTTAGTGGAGGATTTAGATTTAACCTTCTTCCTTTTGCCGTCCTTTGCCATGAGGCACTTGTGGCCGACGTTGGGGAAGAGGAGTCCCTTGGTGACGGCGATGTTGGCGGCGTCCTCGTCGGAGGAGGAGTCGGTGGAGCTCTCGTCCGAGTCCCACTCCCGACAAACATGGGCATCGCCGCCCTTCTTCTTGTAGTACCTCTTCTTTTCTATCCTTTTGCCCTTCTTGTCGTTATCCCTGTCACTGTCACTTGATAAAGGACATTTAGCAATAAAGTGACCGGGCTTACCACACTTGTAGCAAACCTTCTTGGAACGGGATTTGTAATCCTTCCCCTTCCGTTGCTTGAGGATTTGGCGAAAGCTTTTGATGATTAAAGCCATCTCCTCATTGTCGAGCTTGGAGGCGTCAATTGGTTGTCTACTCGGTGTAGACTCCTCCTTCTTCTCCTCCGTCGCCTTGAATGCCACCGGTTGTGCTTCGGACGTGGAGGGTTCATCAAGCTCGTTGATCTTCTTTGAGCCCTTGATCATACATTCAAAGCTCACAAAATTCCCGATTACTTCCTCGGGAGTCATTAGTGTGTATCTAGGATTACCACGAATTAATTGAACTTGAGTGGGGTTAAGGAAAATAAGTGATCTCAAAATAACCTTAACCACCTCGTGGTCATCCCATTTCTTGCTCCCGAGGTTGCGCACTTGGTTCACCAAGGTTTTGAGCCGGTTGTACATATCTTGTGGCTCCTCCCCTTGGTGAAGACGGAAGCGACCGAGCTCCCCCTCGATCGTTTCCTGCTTGGTGATCTTGGTGAGTTCATCACCCTCGTGCGCGGTCTTGAGTAGGTCCCAAATCTCCTTTGCATTCTTCAACCCTTGTACCTTGTTGTATTCCTCCTTGCTTAGAGAGGCGAGGAGTATGGTTGTAGCTTGGGAGTTAAAGTGCTCGATTTGGGCCACTTCGTCCGTATCATAATCCTCATCCCCTATGGATGGTACCTGTGCTCCAAACTCAACAACATTCCATATACTTTTGTGGAGTGAGGTTAGATGAAATTTCATTAAATCACTCCACCTAGCATAATCTTCGCCATCAAAAGTTGGCGGTTTGCCTAATGGAATGGAAAGTAATGGAGTATGTTTAGGTGTACGAGGATAGTGTAAGGGGATCTTACTAAACTTCTTGCGCTCTTGGCGCTTAGAAGTTACGGACGGCGCATCGGAGTCGGAGGTTGATGTTGATGAAGTGTCGGTCTCGTAGTAGACCACCTTCCTCATCCTCTTGTGCTTGTCGCCTTTCCGATGCGACTTGTGGGAAGAAGATTTTTCCTTCTTCTCTTTGTGGTGTGAGGAAGAAGATCTTTTCTCCTTCCGTTTGGAAGAGTCCTTCTTCTTCTCCTTCCTCTTGGTGCGGGACTCTTCCGATGAAGTGCTCCCTTGGCTTGTAGTGGGCTTGTCGTCGGTCTCCATCTCCCTCTTGGTGTGATCTCCCGACATCACTTCGAGCGGTTAGGCTCTAATGAAGCACCGGGCTTTGATACCAATTGAAAGTCGCCTAGAGGGGGGGGGGGTGAATAGGGCGAAACTGAAATTCACAAAAATAATCACAACTACAAGCCGGGTTAGCGTTAGAAATATAATAGAGTCCGCGAGAGAGGGTGCAAAACAAATCGCAAGCAAATAATGAAGTGAGACACGCGGATTTGTTTTACCGAGGTTCGGTTCTCTCAAACCTACTCCCCGTTGAGGAGGCCACAAAGGCCGGGTCTCTTTCAACCCTTACCCTCTCTCAAACGGTCCCTCGGACCGAGTGAGCTTTCTCTTCTCAATCACTTGGAACACAAAGTTCCCACAAGGACCACCACAGGATTGGTGTCTCTTGCCTCAAATACAAGTGAGTTTGATCGTAAGAAAGAATCAAGAAAGAAGAAAGCAATCCAAGCGCAAGAGCTCGAAAGAACACAAGCAAATCTCTCTCTCTAATCACTAGGGCGTTGTGTGGAATTTTGGAGAGGATTTGATCTCTTTGGTGTGTCTAGAATTGAATGCTAGAGCTCTTGTAAGTAGTTGGGAAGTGGAAAACTTGGATGCAATGAATGGTGGGTGGTTGGGGGTATTTATAGCCCCAACCACCAAACTAGCCGTTTGGGGAGGCTGTCTGTTCGATGGCGCACCGGACAGTCCGGTGCACACCGGACATGTCCGGTGCGACAGCCACGTCACCAAAAGTCGTTGGGGTCGACCGTTGGAGCTCTGTCTTCTGGGCCCGCCTGGATGTCCGGTGGCGCACCGGACATGTACTGTAGAGTGTCCGGTGCGCCAGCAAGGGCGTGCCTGACCTCTGCGCGCGCAGCGCGCGCATTTAATGCGTCGCAGGTAGCCGTTGGCGCCGAAATAGCCGTTGCCCCGCTGTTGCACCGGACAGTCCGGTGTACACCGGACAGTCCGGTGAATTATAGCGGAGTGGCCGAAGTGAATTCCCGAGGCTGGCGAGTTCCGAAGGCCGCTCTTCCTTGGAGCACTGGACATGTCCGGTGTACACCGGACAGTCCGGTGAATTATAGCGGAGTGGCCTCTGGAAATTCCCGAAGGTGAGCAGTTTGGAGTTGGAGTCCTCTGGTGCACCGGACATGTCCGGTGGCACACATGACAGTCCGATGCGCCAGACCAGAGGTGCCTTCGGTTGTCCTTTGCTCCTTTGTTGAACCCAATACTTGGTCTTTTTATTGGCTAAGTGAGAACCTTTTGCACCTGTATAACTTATACACTAGAGCAAACTAGTTAGTCCAATATTTGTGTTGGGCAATTCAACCACCAAAATTATTTAGGAACTAGGTGTAAGCCTAATTCCTTTCAGTTATTACATAAATCAGAGTTTTGAGTAGCAAATAAGAGTTCACAAAATAAAGTGCAGCGGATAATCGATGTCGTCGGTATCGAGGAATTGGGCAAGGCCTAGCCCACTACTCCTCGTGCTCCTCTCCTGTCGGAGCAACATCCCACTCGACCGTCCAACCCGGTGGCAGGGTGGTAGGCCAAGTCACACCATCAACCATTTCCTGAATGGTACCTGCAAAAAATTATGCCACAAGCAAGGCTGAGTATACTAATACTCAGCTAGACTTACCCGGTGTGAGGAGTCTACTCCTCTACCTCTAGACTATGCAGCTGTTTGGCTGAGGGGTTTGGTTTGTCAAAAGCACTAGCTGTTTCTAAATCAACTTTTAGCTTTTCAAATTCTATCATCATTAACTTAGCTAGATTCACTTCTTCTAAGCATATATGGTGACAAGCATTTAGTCCAATCAACAAGTTACCTCTTGTAACCTCATTTCACTTCTTACTCGATGCAGTACAAGGAATCAAGCAGTCTCATTAGCTGCGAGAAGCAGATGATTCGAATCGAGTTTTAACCTTGCAAGGTAAACCTAAACACACGGCATGTCAGGGTACTCCGACCCCACACATGACAACCGTCCCCATCGATTCCCCGTTCACGTCCAGGCCTCACCGCCTTGGCATACAATGCTCCACTGACCCCGGCTGCCGTCGTGCAGTGACTGCACTTGTACCCACCATAGCTACCATGGGAGACCCAGTCTCAGGTCGCATGAGGGATAAAGTCCGCGCCCGGCTTCACTCAGGTACTAGGTTTACTGGTTACCATTTTTCCCGGCATGTGCTTAGTACGTTCAAAAGCTTGACTCAGGTATCCACACATTAATCCTTAATTCTTTTTCCCATCTCATGGACAAGACATCCTCCCTGGATCCAAGTCCATAGACCAACATATATCCCGTTATCAAGATGAATACAATCAATTCCTGACCTCGCGCGAGCGCTAGAAACATCACTCGACTTCTACCGAGATCCTGATTAGCAAGCAGCTTGTAATACCCAAAATTGTAAAACAAATAAAAGGAGGTAGTTATTCCTATATAATGTTCCTCCCTTATGATATCATATGTTAACAACCTTAGTTAAGTGAGTACTTAAAGAAAGTGATATCTAAAAAAATAATTTGTGCATCATGCTGAGGTTTAATTGTCTGTGCATTCACTCATAAAGGCAATGAAAATGGAAATATACAAATGGAAATAAACATTTAACCGAATTTTGGAAATTAGAAATTGAGAAAGGACATTTACATAAAGTCCTCCCTTTACTCCATAATTAAACAATAGGGAGAAGGATAAATAATAATAATATATAAATAGTATTATTGAAAACTGTAGGAGTATTATTCATATCGTAAATTGGTTGATCTTTGAAACCTGAAATTTAAAATAAGAATTTAAACATAGTTTGAATCCTGAAAATGGGAATTTGAAAATAAATAAGAAAAAGAAAACTCACCTGGTATCCATCTGAGCTGAATTCCTTCACTCCAGGCCCAACTTCTCTTCTCCACGCTTCCCAGTCGTCGTATGGGCCGCTGCGGCCCACACAAGCCAATGTGCTCCCGAGCGCACTCGCGCGCAGCGTGCCACTGTGGCACGGGACCCACCGGTCGGTGTTGGGACCTCTCGCACCTGCGTTGTTGCTTCCGCCGCCAGGTGGGGCCGAACTGCAGACTCGTCGCTCCAACAGAAATCTGTTTCCCCTGTTGCGCGAAATCGGGGCGATCCGATCTCTCCGCCCTCCCATCCGCTCGTGGATCTTGCGTAACAAGCACAGGCGCCGCCCTCACTTGCGGGCTCATCTCGCGGCCATATATGCCGACTACCGTCTGCAGTCTCCCTCGTGTCCAGGTTCCAGGAACCAACCCGAGAGCCGAGGGCCGTCGCGTCGGAGCTAAGCGTGAAGGAGGACGGGGCCCCCTGTGGCTATGGCGCCGCCGTGGGCCGCCGTGGGGCATGGCCGGTGCTCGTTGGGTCTCCTTGGTGGGTGTGCGCGCGCCGAATTGGTGAAGGGCGGGTGGAATCCACGCGGCAATTTCTCACCGAGCGGGGACGGCCACCATGGGATTCCTCGTGCCGCGGCGAGCTTGGGTCATTACTCCACACCTGTGGTATGCACGTTCATCCTCTGCAAAACCTTCCCATATTCGCGTAGGACCGTCCTGTGAGGGAATGGAATCTGACCGGTAGACGCAATTTCTCATCGGAGGAGTTTCCGCCGCCGCGGATACACTCGTGCCGTGGTTCGGCCCCTGTTGCCTAAACCATTGGGTAATAGTCTAACGGATTTGCCTCGGTGACCACTCCGGCACTGCGTGAACTCGTTGATTTGGGGATGGGGGCCTCTGGGCGCTGCGCCGGCGAAGGATCCACCGCCGGGCGGGGCTGCATCGCCGCATCAGGTCACCAGAGGAGGGAGACGAGCGCTCTGCCGTGGATCTGGCCACGGACGGCTCGGATCGGGTCAGACATACCTGTTCGGCTAAAGGGCATCGCGGCCGTCGGATAGTAAGCGCAGGGTCAGGATCAGATCGACCTATTTTAAATCGGCACCGTTGGTCGTGGATCTGGTGGACCAGATTACGTACCGGTTCGTAGGGTTGTGCGATCTAATCTGGGCCGCACATGTGTAATCGGACGGCCAGAAACCCTGGATACCCCTTCGTGTTGGCCTTTTTGCTAAAGAACCCCCGCGAAAGTTAGGAAACAACCCGCAGTCCTGCGCTGGGTGAACTGAGTCATGGGAATTCTTGCGCAGAAGACCCTGTGCTTTCCTGTATTTGAGGCTCGGTCCACGAATTAAATAAAACAGGAAAAATAGATTTAGAAATTGATTTTGAGTATAAAAATAATTGTAAAACTTGTATAATTCATAGAAAATTCATATGAGCTCCAAATTACTTCATTCCAGTTCCTAAAATTTTGTAATTTTATTATCTAGCACTTAGAGTCTCTGTTTTATCATAAAAACAATAAGAAAAATAATCTCTCACTTAATCCTACTTTAAACACATAAAACCTTTGGAAATTCATAACTTGAAATATATAACTCCAAATTGATTCATTCCAGTGGCATTTATTTTGTTGTTTATCATCTAGTACCTTTACGTAACCATGAAACTTGATTTAAAATTATTCACATGAATTACTCTATTCTAGGTACTTAATAACTACATAAAATCATAACTCGGTGACCGTAACTCCGATTTTAGTGGTTTTCGAACCCGCGAGCTCGTAGCAACGCGTAGATCATTATTATTTAGTTTGTTATTATATTTGGTGTGATGTTAATTTTATCTATACCATGTTTGTTTGTATTGCTACGACTAGCGCGTGGCGTGTCATCCGAAAGGCAAGTGGGTACCTGGAATCTCAAGTGCCAGGCAAGTTGTGCCCTTGATTCACTTTTGTTACCCAATAATGTTCTTTATAATCATTTACCAAGCATAGGTTTAATTTTGATGGGACCCAATAGGTTTCCCTAGTCTGTTTATCCTGTTTACCTTGTTTACCCCTGAATCACATGGGTAGTTATGCTATTGCTTTACGTGGTTTTTGGGTTAATATTTCATTATATCCATGTTCCAGTTATTTTGTTATTCTATTTATGTTCATGTCAAGATCATTATGTTATTGTTAATTGGAACATGGAGCTTAACTTGAGAACCACGTGCCACCACAAGGGAGGAATGGGACCCCTTGGCTGACTAATTAGGAAAGCTAGTGGAAGACTACCTTACCCGAAAGGGGCAAGGGCAGTAGGGGAGTGGTCAGTGTAGGGAGGTCCCTGGTTGATTTTGCTGCGATGGCGGTCAGCCAGGAACCCTGCATTGGAACTTCCTATAAACTGTAGCGGGTTTTCGGAAGCTAGTGGAACTTTGTAAAGGCCTCGTAATGGATCCCTAGCCATTCACCTTGGTAGTGTCTAAGGGCCTAGCTAACCCTGGCGACATGGGAAACACGACTTGTGGGTAAAGGGTACAACCTCTGCAGAGTGTAAAACTGGTATACTAGCCGAGCTCACGGTCATGAGCGGCTCAGGACTCTCCGATGATTAAATTATGAAACCTAAACTCAATTTGTCATTTGCATTTGCATGGGATTTGTTATTAATTGTGTTCTATTATTTTATTATGGTTTGGTAATCACTTACACTTAGTAACTGCTAATAAAATTTTGACCAACTTATAAAAGCAATGCTCAGCTTTAACCTCTATTGTTGTTCAGCCTTACACTTCATGAACTCCCACCTTTGGTGAGTTCATGTCACATTATTCCCCACAACTTGTTGAGCGATGAACATGTGTGAGCTCACCCTTGCTGTCTCACACCCCCCCACAGGAGAAGAACAGGTGGTTCAAGTGGAGTCAAGTATCGAGGAGTTTGATCTGATCTAGGTGGCGTTTCTCAGTCGACATTGGCGCCGACGATCCTTAGTTCATTTTATATTTATTCTTTTATTTTGTAAGTCTTCCGCTATGTAATATGTACTCTGATTATATTGTGATATTTATCTCTATACACTCTGTTATTATATATGTTGTCTTCTTGGCGCATGTATGAGATGCACCTGGCTTTGTTCCTTAAAGCCGGGTGTTACAGAAGTGGTATCGGAGGAAATGTTGACTGTAGGACGAAACCTAGATAGAAATGGGCAACCCTTACCTACTTATCTCATTCTGATTCATTCTATACTTACCTTACTCTGGATCTCTCTATACTTATCTTGATCCTGTCTCACCTTCTACTGTTCTACTCTGATCATTCTTACATTTTCTATTCTAAGACAAGATGGATTTCACACCTTGGAATCCTACATTTATGAACTTTTTAAGGGATAGGAGACCTAAGATGAAATTAAAATTATTTTCTCTATTAAAAAAATGTTGGATGATTGTTCTGATGATAAATGCTTGATTTGCTTCTTTGATTGATTGAAACATTATAGTTGGGCATCTTAGCATGTACCACCATAAGGTAATGTATCAGCTTTAGTGGATAACACACTAATCTACTTAGCTAATAAATCCCCCGCAGTAATATTCCTCGTAATTACTCGCCTTGTCTACAATTCTTCTTTTCTTACTCTGTACTTCTAACCTAGATGGGCTACCCCTATAGTGTTAGAAGAAAGCACTATAGACGTGATCCTTGGTATGTCATGGTTGAGAAAGGCAAAGGCAGTGTATACACCGTGCTAAGAGAATCGTAGAACTCACCAGTTCCAAAGGACAAAGATTTGAAGTTGAGTTGGTCATTGATCTCTTACCTGAGACTGCTCCTATTTCTAAACGGCTATACAGAATGTCCGTAGAAGAACTAAAGGAACTTAAGAAGCAATTAATGGAATTACAAGAGGCTGGATATATTCGTCTGAATTCTTCACCTTGTGGAGCACCAGTTGTATTTGTACAGAAGAAAGATGGATCGCAAGGGATGTGTGTGGATTATAGGTCCCTTAATGATGTCACTGTGAAGAACAAGTGTCTATTACCTTGCATTAAGGATATATTTGATCAGATGAGAGGTTCTAGAGTATTCTCGAACATTGATCTCCGATCGGGTTACCATCAAATGAAGATTAGGCCATTGGATATTCCCAAGACAATTCTCTCGACCCGATATGGTTTATATGAGTTAACCATTATATCATTTGGACTAACTAATGCACCAACCTATTGTATGGATCTGGAAAATAAGATGTTCATGATCTAGATAGATTCGTCGTGGTTTCTCGACGATATTTTTTTCAAGAGTGATAGTGATCATGAGGAACATCTGAGATTGGTGCTACAGAAGCTACGAGATAAAACGACTCTATGCCAAGTAAGTAAATGCGAGTTCTGGATTGATGAGGTTCCATTCTTTGGACATATCATTTCTAATGGAGGGATATCAGTGGATCCTGCTAAGGTTAAGGAGATAGTGGCGTGGAGCATACCCACTATAGTTATGGAGATTTGGAGTTTCTTGGGACTTGCAGGATATTATCGGAGATTTATTAAAGGATTTTCTAAGATTGCTAAGTCTATCACCTCACTTCTGGAGAAGGAAGAGAGTTTAAGTGGGATGAGAAGTGCCAAGAGAGCTTTGATCAATTGAAGGAGAGACTAATGTCGCCACCAGTATTGATTATGCCAGATCTACAGAAGGGATTTGACATTTATTGTGAAGCATGCGGCCAAGGACTTGGATGTGTGCTCATGCAAGAAGGACATGTGATTGCCTACGCGTCTCGTCAGTTGCGGAAACAAGAGTTGAACTACCCCACACATGACTTAGAACTAGCAGCCGTTGTGCATGCGCTTAAGATTTGGAGACATTATATTATGGGAAACAAGTGTCAAGTATACACGAATCATAAGAGTTTGAAGTATATATTCTCTCAGAAGGATCTCAACCTTAGGCAACGTCATTGGATGGAGCTTATTAAGGACTATGATTTGGAAATTCACTATCGCCCGGGCAAGGCAAACTTGGTTGCAGATGCCTTGAGTCGAAAGGAGCATTTTCATTTAGCTGTTGTTGCCTAGCTACCCGATGAGATTGTTGAGGATTTCAGAAGAATTAACCTAGGGATAGTTGCTCACACTGAAGAAGTTACTATTGATGTGGAATCTACTTTGGAGCAAGAAATCTGCAAAGGACAAATTGGTGATGCTAAGATACAAGAGATTAGTGATCTGATTACTGAAGGTCGAGGTCCGGGATTCACGGAAGATGAGCAAGGCACAATATGGTTCAAGGATCGGATATGTGTTCCTGAGATTGAAAGCCTTCGCGAGACTATACTGAAGGAAACCCATGACTTGGATTATTCTATTCATCCTAGTAGTACCAAGATATATCAGGATTTGAAGCGGAAGTATTGATGGTATGGATTAAAGAGAGATGTGGCTGCACATGTGGCTATGTGCGATGTGTGTCAAAGAGTTAAGGCTGAACAGGAGAGACCAGCTAGACTACTGCACCCACTTAAGATACCCGAGTGGAAGTGGGAAGAGATTGGTATGAATTTCATTACTGGATTGCCTCGCACCTCGAAAGGATGTGATTCTATATGGGTTATTATGGATAGATTGACCAAAGTGGCTTATTTCATTCCGGGCAAGACTACTTATAAGTGATCTCAATTGGTAGAGTTATATATGACTCGGATTGTGTGTTTACATGGAGTACCAAAGAAGATCGTTTTGGATAAGAGGATCACAGTTTACCCCTAGATTTTGGAAAAGTTTTCATGAGAATATGGATGCGAAGTTGAATTTTAGTTTAGCCTACCTCAGAATGATGGACAGACTGAAAGGACTAACCGAGTATTGGAATACATGTTGAGAGCTTGAACCCTTCAGCATGGTAGTAGTTGGGATAAGAGTCTACCTTATGCTGAGTTCTCATATAATAGTTGCCAGGCCAGTTTGAAGATGTTACCGTTCGAGACTCTATATGGCAGGAAATGCAGGATTCCTCTACATTGGATCAGACTAGAGGAAGACAGATCTTTGGACCCAAACTTATTCAAGCGGCAAAAGAGTTATGCTGATAATAAAAGGAGACCACTGGAATGTGAAGAAGGAGATTATGTGTACCTCAAGGTGTCACCGCTTCGCGGATTGAGGAGATTTAAAGTCAAGGACAAATTGTTCCCTCGCTTTATTGGACCATTCATAGTTTTTAGGCAAGTTGGAGAGATGGCCTATCAACTCGAGCTAGCTGATAATCTATCGGATGTACATAATGTGTTCCACATATCCCAACTTAAGAAGTGTCTCCGTGTCCCTGAGAAACAGTTACCAATGGAAGAGCTCAGTGTTCAAGGTGATTTGACTTACACGGAGTATACCATCAAAATTCTAGATACATTGACTCGAGTTACAAGGAATAAGGTGATGAAGATGTACAAAGTACAATGGAGCCATCATGGTGAAGATGAAGCTACTTGGGAGAGAGAGAAGAAGAGCTTCACATAGATTTTCCCATCGTTTCCCTAGTCCTTCCTAAATCTCGAGGACGAGATTATTTTTAAGGGGGGTAGGATTTGTAATACCCAAAATTGTAAAACAAATAAAAGGAGGTAGTTATTCCTATATAATGTTCCTCCCTTATGATATCATATGTTAACAACCTTAGTTAAGTGAGTACTTAAAGAAAGTGATATCTAAAAAAATAATTTGTGCATCATGCTGAGGTTTAATTGTCTGTGCATTCACTCATAAAGGCAATGAAAATGGAAATATACAAATGGAAATAAACATTTAACCGAATTTTGGAAATTAGAAATTGAGAAAGGACATTTACATAAAGTCCTCCCTTTACTCCATAATTAAACAATAGGGAGAAGGATAAATAATAATAATATATAAATAGTATTATTGAAAACTGTAGGAGTATTATTCATATCGTAAATTGGTTGATCTTTGAAACCTGAAATTTAAAATAAGAATTTAAACATAGTTTGAATCCTGAAAATGGGAATTTGAAAATAAATAAGAAAAAGAAAACTCACCTGGTATCCATCTGAGCTGAATTCCTTCACTCCAGGCCCAACTTCTCTTCTCCACGCTTCCCAGTCGTCGTATGGGCCGCTGCGGCCCACACAAGCCAATGTGCTCCCGAGCGCACTCGCGCGCAGCGTGCCACTGTGGCGCGGGACCCACCGGTCGGTGTTGGGACCTCTCGCACCTGCGTTGTTGCTTCCGCCGCCAGGTGGGGCCGAACTGCAGACTCGTCGCTCCAACAGAAATCTGTTTCCCCTGTTGCGCGAAATCGGGGCGATCCGATCTCTCCGCCCTCCCATCCGCTCGTGGATCTTGCGTAACAAGCACAGGCGCCGCCCTCACTTGCGGGCTCATCTCGCGGCCATATATGCCGACTACCGTCTGCAGTCTCCCTCGTGTCCAGGTTCCAGGAACCAACCCGAGAGCCGAGGGCCGTCGCGTCGGAGCTAAGCGTGAAGGAGGACGGGGCCCCCTGTGGCTATGGCGCCGCCGTGGGCCGCCGTGGGGCATGGCCGGTGCTCGTTAGGTCTCCTTGGTGGGTGTGCGCGCGCCGAATTGGTGAAGGGCGGGTGGAATCCACGCGGCAATTTCTCACCGAGCGGGGACGGCCACCACGGGATTCCTCGTGCCGCGGCGAGCTTGGGTCATTACTCCACACCTGTGGTATGCACGTTCATCCTCTGCAAAACCTTCCCATATTCGCGTAGGACCGTCCTGGGAGGGAATGGAATCTGACCGGTAGACGCAATTTCTCATCGGAGGAGTTTCCGCCGCCGCGGATACACTCGTGTCGTGGTTCGGCCCCTGTTGCCTAAACCATTGGGTAATAGTCTAACGGATTTGCCTCGGTGACCACTCCGGCACTGCGTGAACTCGTTGATTTGGGGATGGGGGCCTCTGGGCGCTGCGCCGGCGAAGGATCCGCCGCCGAGCGGGGCTGCATCGCCGCATCAGGTCACCAGAGGAGGGAGACGAGCGCTCTGCCGTGGATCTGGCCACAGACGGCTCGGATCGGGTCAGACATACCTGTTCGGCTAAAGGGCATCGCGGCCGTCGGATAGTAAGCGCAGGGTCAGGATCAGATCGACCTATTTTAAATCGGCACCGTTGGTCGTGGATCTGGTGGACCAGATTACGTACCGGTTCGTAGGGTTGTGCGATCTAATCTGGGCCGCACATGTGTAATCGGACGGCCAGAAACCCTGGATACCCCTTCGTGTTGGCCTTTTTGCTAAAGAACCCCCGCGAAAGTTAGGAAACAACCCGCAGTCCTGCGCTGGGTGAACTGAGTCATGGGAATTCTTGCGCAGAAGACCCTGTGCTTTCCTGTATTTGAGGCTCGGTCCACGAATTAAATAAAACAGGAAAAATAGATTTAGAAATTGATTTTGAGTATAAAAATAATTGTAAAACTTGTATAATTCATAGAAAATTCATATGAGCTCCAAATTACTTCATTCCAGTTCCTAAAATTTTGTAATTTTATTATCTAGCACTTAGAGTCTCTGTTTTATCATAAAAACAATAAGAAAAATAATCTCTCACTTAATCCTACTTTAAACACATAAAACCTTTGGAAATTCATAACTTGAAATATATAACTCCAAATTGATTCATTCCAGTGGCATTTATTTTGTTGTTTATCATCTAGTACCTTTACGTAACCATGAAACTTGATTTAAAATTATTCACATGAATTACTCTATTCTAGGTACTTAATAACTACATAAAATCATAACTCGGTGACCGTAACTCCGATTTTAGTGGTTTTCGAACCCGCGAGCTCGTAGCAACGCGTAGATCATTATTATTTAGTTTGTTATTATATTTGGTGTGATGTTAATTTTATCTATACCATGTTTGTTTATATTGCTACGACTAGCGCGTGGCGTGTCATCCGAAAGGCAAGTGGGTACCTGGAATCTCAAGTGCCAGGCAAGTTGTGCCCTTGATTCACTTTTGTTACCCAATAATGTTCTTTATAATCATTTACCATGCATAGGTTTAATTTTGATGGGACCCAATAGGTTTCCCTAGTCTATTTATCCTGTTTACCTTGTTTACCCCTGAATCACATGGGTAGTTATGCTATTGCTTTACGTGGTTTTTGGGTTAATATTTCATTATATCCATGTTCCAGTTATTTTGTTATTCTATTTATGTTCATGTCAAGATCATTATGTTATTGTTAATTGGAACATGGAGCTTAACTTGAGAACCACGTGCCACCACAAGGGAGGAATGGGACCCCTTGGCTGACTAATTAGGAAAGCTAGTGGAAGACTACCTTACCCGAAAGGGGCAAGGGCAGTAGGGGAGTGGTCAGTGTAGGGAGGTCCCTGGTTGATTTTGCTGCGATGGCGGTCAGCCAGGAACCCTGCATTGGAACTTCCTATAAACTGTAGCGGGTTTTCGGAAGCTAGTGGAACTTTGTAAAGGCCTCGTAGTGGATCCCTAGCCATTCACCTTGGTAGTGTCTAAGGGACTAGCTAACCCTGGCGACATGGGAAACACGACTTGTGGGTAAAGGGTACAACCTCTGCAGAGTGTAAAACTGGTATACTAGCCGAGCTCACGGTCATGAGCGGCTCAGGACTCTCCGATGATTAAATTATGAAACCTAAACTCAATTTGTCATTTGCATTTGCATGGGATTTGTTATTAATTGTGTTCTATTATTTTATTATGGTTTGGTAATCACTTACACTTAGTAACTGCTAATAAAATTTTGACCAACTTATAAAAGCAATGCTCAGCTTTAACCTCTATTGTTGTTCAGCCTTACACTTCATGAACTCCCACCTTTGGTGAGTTCATGTCACATTATTCCCCACAACTTGTTGAGCGATGAACATGTGTGAGCTCACCCTTGCTGTCTCACACCCCCCCACAGGAGAAGAACAGGTGGTTCAAGTGGAGTCAAGTATTGAGGAGTTTGATCTGATCTAGGTGGCGTTTCTCAGTCGACATTGGCGCCGACGATCCTTAGTTCGTTTTATATTTATTCTTTTATTTTGTAAGTCTTCCGCTATGTAATATGTACTCTGATTATATTGTGACATTTATCTCTATACACTCTGTTATTATATATGTTGTCTTCTTGGCGCATGTATGAGATGCACCTGGCTTTGTTCCTTAAAGCCGGGTGTTTCACAGCTACTCGACCTAGCGTACTAGTATTCATCTCAAAAAGGAATCCTAAGTTCATGCAACTAGAGGTTTCAAGCAACTCCTACACTTAAGTGCACATTACAATCCTATAAGCATTAAGTGTAGTAAAATAGCATAATTAACAGGTTATGCATAAAACCGGGGCTTGCCTTCAATTGTTGGGGCTGCGGGGAGATCCTCACTAGCATCCTCTGAAGCCTGCTCCTGGTCCTCCTCTTGGACAGGTCCTTGCTCGGGGATGAGCACGTACTCTCCGTCGGCAAGATTACAATCTAATGAATGCAATGTGTAAGATACATGCATGATATGATATGTACTTTTAGAAATTACAACTTTTGACGGTGTATGATCTACTTGAGTTAACAAGGTTAACTTTACCTATGTAAGACCCTTGGGTGGTATACTTGGTAAATTAGGTTAAACCTAGCTAAGGCAAGTGGTAGGTTTTATTTTTGGGGTTTCGCTGAATTCTTTTTAAGTCTTAGTGAGAGTTGATAAGTACTCAAGTTAGACTTATTGGGGTGGGGTTTATTTCTTCTTTCCTTTTCTTTTATTCTCTTAAAAGTTTTGGAGTAGGTTTGAACTACAAGTTGCTTTTATAAAATTCTAAAAATTCTGCAAAAAATTCAGTGGCTTGGCACTGGTGTATGTTTCTCTGATTCAAAATTTGGGGATCAGAAAGTGAATAGTTTTCTCTCGACAAAATTATTAAATTCTAGGATAGAAGGGGTGTTTTGAACTACAACTACTATTTAACAGTGGGTAATTATCTAAAACTTATTTTTGCTGGCTTTTAGGTGTTATAACATGACTTGATACAAATTTCCAGCCATTAATACCTTTTAGTTATTTTACTATGGTTTTCTCAAGTTTCTAGCCAAATAGGTGCCTTCTACTACCACTATATTTGAAATATATCGAACAACAGAGTTCTTATTTTTCTTAGTTATTGTTTTGTGCAAGAGCAATCATTCTGAAGTTTGGCATCCTTTTACTTAAGGGAAGGGGTGGTATGCATTATTTGAATTAAGTGGCCTTTCTCATAATTTATTAACAATAGGTATGAGTTTGTTCCTTTTTCAGGGGTTTGCATTTTTCTCTGGTGGTTTATCTCATCATGGCCTTAGCAAAATTTTGGTTGCCCATTATTGCATCATTAGGGGTTGTTCATGATTTATTTGGAAAATGCCTCATTAACATTTTATATTTATTTTCCTTACTTAATATGTTGGGCTGAGGTGTTCATCATTTTTGTAGTGGGGCTCTGGTGGTTATAAGTCCACTGGATTTTTATTATCCATTTTGGGTATAGGTTTGAAATTCTAATAATTGATTTTCAGTTCAAATAAGGCTAAATAAAACATTCTAATTTAAAACTGATCTGGACTAATGGTCTCTTCATTTTTCCTAGGTTCTTTGTTACTTAAGCAAACTAGGAAAAATAATTTCACTCACTGTTCATTAATTTCCAATGCCTTTCTGATTTTTCCTAAGTTTTGAGCAAAATAGATTTAAATGAATATTTACATCATATTTTTTAATACTGGGGTTCCTATTATTTTTAAACAGTGTCTAGATGAGGTTTGAATACCCACAAATTTTCTTAAGTTTAGTACAGAAGAAAAACTAATTTTCCTTAATTAAACTAGGTTTGGTAGGTTTCTGTTTTTAATTTTTAACTCAAAAATTCAGAATAGAAAGCATAAGGTTTATCATTTTTAAATGATAGTTCATAATATTCAAGAGCTAGCAAAATTAGTTTGACAACTTTTTATTAAGAATTCGTCGAGTTATGGGTTTTCTAAGTTCTCTGATCATTTTAAAAAGATTAACAGAATTGATTAAATGGAAAACCACTTTGCACTGGGGTCCCTGGCGGGTATTTCAAGTTTTCTTCGCAGATCAGCCCCTAGGCTACTATTCACATGGGTCACTGACGTTACAAAAAACCCCTCGGGTTCTCCAAATCCCAACCCGAGGTCCTTCTCCTATCTTACACAGTAACCGCGGCGGAAGAAAGGGCGGAGGGACTTACCGGCGGCGAGATTGCTCCGGTGAAGTGGTCGGGGACGTAGGGGAGGTTTTGGGGATCACAACGAGGTGCGAGTCGCCGTCGGGGATGGCCGGAGTTGGCCAGTCCACGTGCGCAGGCGGGGTTGCTCGTCGGCGACGAGGAGTCCGGCCTGCTCACGGTGGAATAGTTCAATCGAACTGGTCAGAGAGGTTCACGGGATGCCAGAGAAGATATGGGTGCAAGGAATTGGTCGGAGACTCACCGGTTAGCTCTGTCCACGCGCAGCGGTGGAAGACCGAAGTCCGGTGAGGTCGATCTCGGGTTTCCGGTGAAGTCCGGCCGGGTTCAAGCGCTGGTTGGGTGCAAATCTTCGAACACGGTTTCCGGTGAAGTCCGGCGAGCGCGCGCGAGCGTGCACTGGGAGGCGTGGGTGCGCGAACGGGCGTGAACCGAAGGTGTCAGCCACGGTCGAACACGTGTGCCCGTTGCCTCTGCCCGAGTTCAAGCGTTGGTTGGGTGCAAATCTTCGCGAATTTGGGCAAGATCGCTGTGAAGGATTTGTTCACCAGACCTTGCTTTGTCTTTTGTGTCTGGACGTCGCGCGGTTTTAGGCTAGGGACAGGGAGTTGTAGTGTCACCAAGGTGCCAGTGTCAGAATGTTTGGTTTCGAGGTCAAACTGCGCCAAAACTATGTCAAATGAATTTGGTTTGAGTTCAAACTTTTCCAGAGCGTGTTCAAGGGAATTTGGCACAACTTTGATATTTGGATCTCCTGGTTTTAAGTTTCGAAAAACATAGAACGCAATCGATCTTTGAAAAGAGGTCTGAAATTCAGAAATTCAGAAATCTGAATTTCTCCAAGGGCTCATGGTTCAAGGGCTGGTTTGGGAATTTTAAAAAGACCAAATGGCCAAACTCTCTTACTATGATTTGTTAGTTATTTGATGAACTAAAACTTTGTAATTTGATCATATCTGAAATTTTGCATTTTTCCCCATGACTTCTCCCAATTACCCTTTATGCTTAACTTGGCTTACTTAGGGTTTTTGTTAGGGTTGCAACATTACTTCCTTTTTGAAAGACCCATTTGTTTTGATCATGATACTTTTAAGTATATGCTTGGGGAATTCTTCATTCTTAAGTTAATTTGATGCTCATGCTTACTTTGGTTCACATAGAATGATGGTTCTTGGTTTGGCATTTTTAAGAGAAGCCCTAGGTGACACTGGGGTGTCACACCTACCCCCTGCCGGGTTAAGGAACTTGTCCGACACCGAGGAGATGTCCCTAGCCAGCCTTAATGATCTTCTCAAGGAATTTGGGGACACTTTAGAGAAGGAGTTCGGGAGTACCCTAGATAGCACTAGTGTGTAATGAGCTTATGGTAGCTGTGTGTTGTATTATGTAATGGCTTGATATAATGAATAAAATAACTAGTTAAAAAATGGCATGATAGTGAATCTCTTCCCATGGCAGATGGCTTCGGATAAAACCACGCCTACCGCCTCCGGGATTGGAGCAGGTTGTCCTCTGAGAGCCGAGGGAGAAGCTGGCGGAGAAGGGAGTGAGACCCACCTCCCCGCGCCTTCGAATCTACCACTAGACCTAGCCCAAGTTCTAGCCAATCAAACCCGACTCATTGAAGTCCTCACTAGAAGTCTGGAAAACCAGCGCCCAAGTGGTGGAAGGCCACAGGACAGGATGGGAGAATTTTTGAGACTCAAGCCTCCCATGTTCGCGGGGTCCAGCAATCCCCTCGATGCAGGTGACTGGCTTCGCACGATCAAGAGGAAGCTAGAAGCCATTGGATGCCCCGAAAATCAGCGTGTCCAACTGGCAACTCATCAGCTTTCAGGAATGGCTTTAGCATGGTGGGACACCTTCAGTGAGGCCGTCAGAGATGCTACCTGGGCAGAATTCGAAACAGCCTTCCGTGAGCACCATGTACCCCAGGGGATAGTTCAACTCAAGGAGGATGAATTCTGGGAGCTAACTCAAGGCGGGAGAATAGTCAGTGAGTATGTGCACAAGTTCACAGAGCTGGCCCGTTATGCGCCTGACGATGTCAGCACCGAGTCCAGGAAGATGGCCCGTTTTCTGAAAGGACTAAGACCCGAGCTTAAGACCATCCTCGCCAGCCAAGACTTCCTCAACTTTTCTCACCTCTCCAACAAAGCTATCCAAGTGGAAAGGGCGAAAGAGGAAGAAAAAGGGCACCTCAAGAGGAAATTCCAAGTTCTCCGAGCTCAACAGCAAGAACGTCACCAGAGAGCTCGACCCTTTGGGCTTCCACCCAGGGGACCAAGCTTCAATAAACCATCTAGACCCACTCCATCGCGCTACAGTCAGCAGAGTCAGAGCTCCCTTCAGGCACCCTCCATTGCAAGCAACCAACCGCCAGCAAATGCCTGTTGGCACTGCGGAGACCCCAGTCACTTCAAGAATAACTGTCCTCAGTTGAAGGCACCCGGGCCGACCTACTACAACTCGGTTAATGGCCCCAAGATTCCCTCGGCACCTACCTCCAAGGCACCTCCTTCCAACAGCCAGCAGAGCAGGACTCAGTACCAGGGCAGAGCACGAGTCAACCACGTCGACGCTCAAGAAGCCCAGCAAGCCCCGGGAGTAGTGCTCGGTGAGTTCCTTGTTGAATTTACTCCCGCTACTGTGCTTTTTGATTTAGGAGCATCCCATTCCTTTATAGCCACTAAGTTTGTGGAAAAGCATGGCATCCCCTCTACACCCCTAGCTATCCCCTTGGTCACCCGAACCCCAGGATCATACCTCCTATGCAAACTCAGGTGCTCCCAAGTCAGAATTCTCTTAAGTGGGGTAGTGTTCCTGGCAGACTTAACCGTCTTGCCATCCCAAGGGATTGATGTGATCCTAGGAATGGATTGGCTAACTAAGCACAAGGGTATCATCAGCTGCGCGAGTAAGACCGTCCTTCTCACCGATCACCAAGGAAAAGCAGTTTCCTATCAAGCCCAGTCGCCCGCCAACGATCCAATGATGTTTAATCTGGCAGCAGAAAACATGTCCATAATCAAAGAGTTTGAGGATGTATTTCCGGAAGAGTTGCCTGGAATGCCACCAGAAAGAGGAGTGGAGTTCTATATAGATCTCATTCCGGGCACTGCGCCCATCGCAAAGAGACCATACCGCATGGCCCCCGCAGAGTTGGCAGAATTAAAACTCCAGATTTCAAAGCTGAAACAAAAAGGGTACATCCGTCCTAGTTCGTCTCCCTGGGGAGCACCCGTCCTTTTCGTTACCAAAAAAGGATGGAAGTATGAGAATGTGTATTGATTATCGGTCCTTGAACGAAGTTACAATCAAGAATAAGTACCCTCTCCCTCGGATCAATGACCTCTTCGACCAGCTGCAGGGAGCCAAATACTTCTCCAAGATAGACCTCAGGTCAGGGTATCACCAACTGAGGATCAAGGAAGCAGACATTCAGAAGACTGCATTCGTCACCAGATACGGGCAATATGAATTCACAGTGATGCCATTTGGGCTAACAAACGCACCTGCCTTTTTCATGAACCTCATGAATAAGGTATTTATGGAAGAATTGGATAAGTTTGTCGTGGTTTTTATCGACGACATCCTCATCTATTCCAAGAATCGCAAGGACCATGAGCGTCACCTTCGAATCGTCCTCAGAAGACTCAGGGCACATCAACTTTATGCTAAGCTCAGCAAGTGTGAGTTCTGGTTAGAAAAGATAGCTTTCCTGGGGCATATCTTGACTGCAGAAGGGATAGAAGTGGACCCATCCAAGGTGGAAGCCGTTTCAAAATGGAAACAGCCATCCAACGTCAGTGAAGTACGAAGCTTTCTAGGAATGGCGGGGTATTACCGCCGCTTTATCAAAGGATTCTCCAGCATAGCGAAACCTATGACCGAACTTCTCAAAAAGGACAATAAGTTTGTGTGGACTCCGAAGTGTGAGGAAAGTTTCCAGATCATCAAGGAAAAGCTTACAACCGCGCCCGTCCTGACACTACCAGATATACACCAGGATTTCGTCATCTTCTGTGATGCTTCAAGGCAAGGCTTAGGGTGTGTCTTGATGCAAAATGAGAAAGTTATTGCTTATGCATCCCGCTTACTCAAGCCACACGAGCAGAACTACCCTACCCACGACTTGGAATTGGCAGCCATAGTTCACGCCCTGAAATTATGGAGGCATTATCTGATTGGGAACAAATGCCACATCTTCACTGATCACAAGAGTCTGAAGTACATCTTCACTCAGCCGGACCTCAACCTCCATCAAAGAAGATGGCTTGAATTGATCAAGGATTATGACCTCGAAATCCACTACCACCCCGGGAAGGCCAACGTGGTAGCGGACGCCCTCAGCCGAAAACCTTTCGGGATTAAAGGGACCAACTTTTTAGAGGATTGCAAGAAGGAATCAGCTCAGCTAAATGCATGTCTGGGAGACAACGGTAGCCTGGAAGTCGAGCCAATTTTAGAAGATCTCATATGCAAGGCTCAACGCCTGGACGCAGAGACAACCAGACTTATGGAGAGAGCTCGCAAGGAGCAACTTCCGGATCTTAGGTCAGATGAACAAGGAGTCCTCTGGTTCAAGAACTGCCTGTGTGTACCAATGGGAGAGGCACGGGAAGTCCTGCTCAATGAAGCTCACAACTCAGCTTACTCCATCCACCCAGGAACCACCAAGATGTACCTGGACCTCAAAGCCAGATACTGGTGGAAAGGGATGAAGAAGGAAATAGCACAGTATGTGGCCCGGTGTGACACCTGTCAGCGAACGAAGGCCGAACATCAGAGGCCTGCAGGCCTGCTGCAACCCCTCCCAGTGCCTGAATGGAAGTGGGAAGAAATAGGCATGGATTTCGTGACCGGACTGCCCCGAGCGCAGAAGGGGAATGATTCTATCTGGATAATAATCGATCGTCTCACCAAGGTGGCCCACTTCGTTTCGGTAAAAACCACGTTTGGAGGAGCCGCCCTTGCCCGAATATACCTTAAGGAGATAGTCAGGCTCCATGGCATTCCGCGGAAGATAGTGTCAGACAGAGGAACACAGTTCACCTCAAAATTTTGGAAAGGCCTCCAGCAAGCAATGGGCACCAAGTTAGATTTCAGCACCGCTTATCACCCCCAGTCAGATGGTCAAACGGAAAGAGTCAACAAGAACCTCGAAGATTTACTAAGAGCCTATGTGTTAACATTCGACAGGGATTGGGAGTCCAGTTTGCCGTACGCCGAATTCTCATACAACAACAGCCATCAGGCCAGCATCAAAATGTCACCGTTCGAAGCACTCTATGGAAGAAAATGCCAGACTCCCCTAATGTGGTCAAATGTAGGGGAAAGAACACTAGAAGGACCCGCCTTTTTTAAAGAAGCCGAAGAGAAAGTTGCCTTGATCCGCAAGAGGTTACTTGAAGCTCAGAGTCGACAGAAGAGTTACGCAGACAACAGGCGAAGAGAGCTCAGGTTTGAGGAAGGAGATTTCGTTTATCTCAAAGTCTCCCCGATGCGTGGTGTCAAAAGGTTCCAAATGAAAGGAAAGCTAGCACCACGTTTCGTCGGATCCTACCCCGTCATTAGCCGAGTGGGACCCACAGCATACCGTCTTGAGCTACCAGAATCCATGTCAGATATTCACAATGTGTTCCATGTGTCTCAGCTCCGCAAATGCCTAAAAGTACCAGAAAACCACATCGAGGCAGAGGCAATTCAGATTCAAAAGGATCTCTAGTACTGGGAAAAGCCAGTGAAGATTCTCGACTTAGCAGTCAGAAGGACCCGCAACTCAGAAGTGAGACTCTGTAAGGTTCAGTGGAGCAGAGATGGAGAAGAGGAAGCCACCTGGGAAAGTGAGGACTCTCTGAGGAAGGAATACCCTTACCTTTTCTCGAGCTCCGTCTGAATCTCGAGGGCGAGATTCCTTTAAGTGGGGTAGGTTTGTAACATCCCAAAATTCTAAACCAGGTTTGAAACCCTAATCTACCCCTCCCCTCTTTTTATCTTCTACTCCAAAACTCCCTTAGATTTTTCCCATCATATGCATACACTTTGTTTGATCACAAGCACCTCACTTAGATTTTATTTTCCAACACCTAGAATATCCACTAAATAATTTTGTGCAAAAAGAAAAAGAAACAAAAATGAAATGAGTTTTAGAAAATAAAAAGAAAAAGGAAAGAGCTTCCCCCTGCTGGGCCAATTCTGGCCCATGTCGCGGTCGCCTCCCCTCCCGCGCGCCCGCGCATTCCCCTCCCTCGGCCCATTAGCCGGCCTGCTCACGCGCAAAGCCGCCCGCGCGCTCCCCTCACTCGCTCTCGCTGACACGCCAACCCCACCCGCCAGCCCCTCTCGCTCGCGCACTTTCCCTCACTGGCAGACCGGCCCCACCGGTCAGCCGCGTCGTCTTCCCCGCGTACGACGTTCCGCCGTCCCCTCGCCGCACTAGAAGAGTTCGGCACCGCCCCGTCCTCCCCGCTTGACCAACGTCCTTGCCCGGTACCGCCCCGCCGTGGAGTCTCATCGGCGGCGCTGTGCGGCATTAATGCCGGCGCTGTGCACCTCACCGGCGCCCGCCGAGCTCCGCCGCTCCCCTTCCCTCGGGCGCCTATAAAAAGGTCACCCCGGGCACCTCCTTCCCCGCACCGGCCTCGGCCACTACCTTCCTCCCCTCGCCCGAGCGCAATTCGCAGAGCACCGCCGTCTCCCCCCTCTCCGGTGAGTCCCTCCCCCTTCTCTCTCTCCCTCTCTGTTGGTCCAGCGAGCAATTAAGGGAACCAAGCAGATCCCTCACAAAGCCCGAACCCAAAGCACCACTCCCCCGCCCCAGTCCCTCACCCAGAGCCCACCGGCGGCGATCCCCGCCGTGGAGCTCCGCCACCTCCCCACGGACAGCCCCCTCCCAACCCCCTAGCCAAATTAAGCCTACCCCTAGAATTGCCAGCCTCTGCCCGTGCTAAGCCACCTCCCCGTGGACCAAGAATCGGGCCACCGGCGGCAAACCGCCGTCGAGCCCGCCGGCGGCCAGCCTTTCTCCCCCGCTCGGCCGGTTCGCCCGCGCCGTCAGACTGTGCGCCGTTTTCCCCCCCTCCGCTCTCGCTGACGGGTGGGCCCGTAGTGACGCCATCGCTCCCCGCGCCCGCGCCGTCTCCCTCGCCCGTGGGCCACAGCTGGGCCGCAAGCGCGCCCGCACGCGCGCTCGCGCCCGGGTGGGCCAAAAACCTCCCCCCGGCCCAGCAGAGAAGAAATCCCTTTTCTTTTTCTTTTCTTCACCTTTTTCTCATTTAATTAGTTTTCTCCAATATTTTATGCACCCAAAATTATCCAAATAATTTCTAGAAATCCTAGGTAATAATAATGTTGGTAAATAACACACTACAATTAGTAGACTAATGTTGATGTATTGTTTATTGACTGTTTTAATAGAAGAAGCGGGGACCGCGGATCCGGAACCCGTAGCCCCGGAAGAAGGGCCGGAGCCCGATCTCCCGGAAGTAGATCTTTTGTGCCAGGAAAGCTTCGACGAAGGCAAATCCATCCTTCCCTTGATGCATGAATTACCTATTCTCTCTACCATTGCCTAGGCCAGGAAATCAGGGTGGGAAAATTGCATAGTGAGTGAGAGATGGCCCGCATTGACATATACATTCTGGATACGAAATATGAATTGGGAAAATAAGGCAATGTGTTTCTTCAAATAAAGTATCTTTTCGAAAAGATATGCGATGAAGGGTACTCACCCTCATCACCTTGGGAGTGGGATGATCAGGGACTCCCTGGTTTAGGGAGGGCCTAAGGTGTTGGCTCAGCTGGTTTAGGCGTGAGCAGAAGGATTGTCCCCTCATATAAGGACCGACTTGTCATTTTCACTACCTGTACTCCTTTATAGTACAACCACTCGAGACTGTGTGGGCAGTCACTCAATCCGAACTCGTGCGGTCCAACCCCAGGGTTAAGAAGGCTGGGGAGCACCGGGAGGATAAGGAGGGGGAAAGTTTTGTCCGGTTTGGACATGGTGGTGGCCTGACTCCTTCCGGATAACTGTTAAGGTTAGGACGTACGAGGAAGGAAAGAGATCCGGCATTCGGGTCTCGCGACGGTGAGATCGCAGAAACCGGGCTAGTGGGTAAAGTGTACCCCTCTGCGCAGAGTTGAAACCTATTCGAATAGTTCGTGTCCACTGGTATGGACGAGTCTGGTATAGTATGACAATTAGAGATTTTTCTATGAGTTCCATGAACAGGGAAACGTGTGGGTAAGTGGGTGTTGAGAAAGAAACTAAAGCCACAGGGGCGGGCAGCTCAGTGGTGGTTGAGTTTTTGGTTACTTTTAAGACTTTGGGAAAAACCTTACAGCAACTGCCTTTCTCTAAGAAAATGATGAGTGACTTCAACTCCACCAAATAAAGCATGTATATTATAGGTCTCCTTCTCTCTACGGGAGCGGGGTGGGCTTGCGGAATACCTAGTGTATTCACCCAGATTTATTTATGTTTTTTAGCAACCGAAGACTTCTTTTCTGCTATGCTTGATTGAGAGGGCTGTGTCTGCACCCAGTTCTGCCTGTGGCTTGGGCTAGTATATTTTTCCTACTGCGCTTCATATTTTGGCTCTCTAGAGCTTGTACCTCGGTATTGTAATAACCTTTATCTAAACTCTGTACTATTTGAAGTAAGGAATGTGTTTACTAGCCTCCTGGGACTAGTAATTGTTTCACATTTGAGTCCCAAAGGATCGGGACGCTTCAGGCATCGTGCACCCATGGCGACAAGCACACCGACGCAACAGCCATTCTCCACCCCACTGCCCCAATATACGATCTGGAAGCTAATACACGTTGCTAGGAGCATTACGAAACCAGTAGAACTCTCACCTGAGCAAGCAGAGTGACAGCAGCGCCTGACCACGATGCACAGCGGCCCGGCGGTGGAACAAAGGCTCCGGTGAGCAATTGAGATGGCCCCAGTAAATATTCTCGTCTAGGAAGACCATAACGACTCGCGGATAGCACTGGTGATCCTCTCCGACCACCCCCGGAGGCCCGACGCTACCATAGGTGAATCTCCCTATGGCGGCTGCAGCCCATTGCTCCTCTCCCCAAACTCTCGCTGCATGCAAGGCTACCTCGACGTGCGCGCAGGCGTAAATGCGAGACGACCCCAGGGCGGCGTCCTTGCTTCTTATACACGAGACGAGCCGAGGAGAGAGGACGGTGATTCGGGAGGTAGTTGGCTGCGCCGAGATCTTAGGTGGGCGTCCGCCATGACATGAAGATCCCAGTTGCAAACGGCGTGAGTAGCTGGCCACGCGGGGCCCATGATTCAGCGAGAAAGGAGAGAGGTGGAGAGGAAACGCGCTTGGTTGAACAACGGAGAGGGAGAAGGAATAAGTCCGCAAGGTGGGACCCAATAGTCAGCATCAGATGCGGGGATGCGCGAGCGGTGAGACAGCGAGCCCAGTCAAGTGGCGCGCGCAAGGCAGAAAGAATCGAGTCGCTGGAAAAAGGGGGCCCACTGGACAGTGAAAATGGATCAAGCAGAGGACTGTCGTGCGGGACCCATTGTCAGCGCGTGAAAAAGTTGCGGTCGGCCAGGGCGCGAGGAATGCAGCTAGGCCGAAGTGCGCAAGTGTTTAGTGGGCCAGAAACGAGTGAATGAGCCCAGTTGGGTTCATTTCTTTTTCTTTTTTTGTTTTTATTTTCTGTTTTCTTTTCTTTTTAACTTCTAGAATTCAAATTTGAATTCAATTCTAATTGTGAGCTTATACTTATTTTAAATTCACCAATTCAACCCAAAAATATGGATAGTTTAACTATTTATATATATATATATATTTCTTTATTTTTGTTTAACATCTTTCTTTCTCTTCTCTAAACTCCAATTTGCAAGGAATAAATCTCCAAATTTGGATTTTAATATATTTCTTTTTACACTACTTTTATATTGTCACAAAATGCACACAAAATAAAATCCTAGCATGATGCATAATTTAGTGGTATAGCTTTTAGATTAGTTATTTGTCTTTAAATATGATACTCACTTGTGTTGACAAGTAGATACAACATACACATATACATAAAGGAAATATTTTTTTCCTTTTATATTATCTCTTACAAATTGGGTATTACAGTCCTCTATTAATTCGAAACTATGGATTAGAAGGTGACGGTGCTGCACATTCCAAGGCGGTACTTAATCCAAGGACCGAGGTGCTCAGTGCGCACTCACTCGTGCACAAGCCTGTAGGAGCAGCTTCTTTTCTTCTTCTTCTTCTGAATACTGGCAACTCAGTGGCATACTTGTCGACACAGTACTCAGTACAACTCGCGCCAAAAGGTGCGGACGCCAATCATGCGTGTCGCCTCCGCCGCTGCGGTCTGCGCATTCTCTGAACCGCCGGACGACCTTTCTTCTTCTTCTGAACCAGTTCAACCCGTACTGGACTACTGGCTAGTAGCCTTGCAACAAGTAGATGAGCATCTGATGATTGGATACCATGCCGCTGGCGCTGGCGTTGGACGCTCCGGCCGGTGAGTTGTTTACTACGAGCTACTAGTACGACACAACGGCAGGTCCAGCTCGAAGAGCGTTGCGGAATGCACTTGTATTCCAGAGAGCGCAAAGAGTGAACTGTGACGACGACAGTCAGAGGGCATGGAACCGAGAGTGGGAATAAATTAATAACGGTTGATGATGTTGTTCCCGTGGAATGTGAGTGAGGTCAAAGGATTGGACGGCGAGGTATAATGTTGTTGCATTCCACTTCTTCTGAGGAGAAAAAAAAAAAGGAAGCGCCTTTGCCCTTGGTGGTCGCGTGTGATTACTGTACTGTACTCTACTTATTAGTGGGCTACAGCTACTGCTATAGCGCTTCGCTTGTCCCTGGGTCCTGTACTGTACGTGAGTAGGCTGCGACGCCAGGCCTACCTACCCTCAGCCTGTCTGTCGGCCATGACATTGACACCTTGCTAGCTGTGTGATCTGACCTCTAATACAGTCAGTCGTGAGACGCTTCACGCTTGTCATCCTTGATCGTTCCCACTCTGACTAAGCCTTATGCGAGCTTGCATGGTGTTCAACCCATTTTGAATTAGTCTTCGAGGGTACATGTTTAGTCTGAAACTTGGGCATACGTACGCTCGCCATCGCCATCGCCGTCGCTCGTCCATCCCCCATGCACTCCGTTTCGGCGCAACAAGATATGACAGGCCGGGGAGGGCCACAGAGGCGGGCAAAAAACGAAGCAGGCGTGCGTGCAAGCGGCAGCTTTACGCGCTGCGACTGCGAGTATGCGACGCAATGATGCGATGCGTGCGCGGGGCGGGAATATCTCGGGCCGTTGCCGCGCCTGGGCTTCAAAAGCTGCCTCTTTCTTTTCCAGGCGCAGTAGGGCCTAAAGAACCAACTGGTCTCTCCGTGGCCCAACAAACTTCCTCATGGACATTCCATTCCACTCGTTGGGCCATGCCACCGCCACCCACCGCCGCCTCACTTTTCCTTGCCCTGGACCCGTGTGCGGTGTGCCTGCCTCCCCTCCCCCCTGCTTTCTCGCCTCGCCCACCCGGCATCCGGCAAGCGGATGGAAAAGGGGAGAGCAAAAGCGTGCCCTCCATTGCTAAGCCCCTAATCATGAGGAATAAGTGGAGGAGTTACTTGGGATTTGTAAAATGGCAAGGAACCTTTCAGTTGTGCTTGTGCCTGGCTATAGACAGTGTAGTACTATAGTGCTTGTGCCCCTAAGCCGTTTTCTGGTCGTCCTTGGTGTAGAAAAGGCTACTGTTGGGAGCGTTGTATGTTGTTAATAACAATAATAATGACGAAGGGAGCGGAATATGTATATGCTTCGCCTACCGCTCATGCATGATTCAGGAATTGGAATCCACTAATTAAGGGTCCCATCCCATTATGCCTCTCATGCTCGGTGCTACATCATCTAAAGGAAATAGATTCCAGAAAGAAAGAAAGAAAAAATATGGCAAGTTGTCCTTTAGAGACTGATGAACACACAGAAAAGAGAGAGAGAGATACAGTGAAAGCTCAGACTCAGAGTTTCTTATCTTTATAGAAATGTAAGATTTGACAGGGGGAGTTGAATCCGACTCGGCCCGTGCGACCTGTAGGCGTGTATGTGGCAGTAGTGCAGTACCAGATCCCATAAATCTCTCTTGTTTCGGAACAAATAGATACAGCGACAGCAGAATTTAAGCAATCAATCGCATCACACTTATGGCATACACAGTAGCGCTGACAGTATAGTTCCTGCTGAGCATTTAACGCGGCAAGAGCCTGCACTGCGCGCCAGAGAGAGAGAGGCACAGCCCAATAATCACCTACAGTGATCAACCTTTTTACCATGTAAGTGATCAGTAGTAATATTGTACATGCACTTGGGCACACACTTGGAAACACAGGAGCCCGACCAGACACACGCATGATGCGTACATACACTACGTACAGGCACAGGGCTCGCCGGTCACACTCGCAGGAGGTAGATGCTGAGCTCCGGGCCGCCGCTGCCGTCGGGGTTCATCATGTAGAACGCCTCCGAGTCCCTGGAGCCCACCACGCGCTCGAACCTCGCGCGCATGTACATCAGGTCGCCCTCCGCCGCGCCGGCGCCGGAGCCGGAGCCGGAGCCGGCGACGTCGTCGTCCGGGAGCACGCCGGCGCCCACGGACACCGGCTCCACCGCGCCCAGCACACGCCACTCGTCCGCGCCGCAGTCCCGGCGCACCGCGAACCCGCACTTGCGGCCGTTGCAGTACGCGCGCCACGTTGGCTCCTCCAACAGGCCCCGCCGCTTCTCCCCTGCACGCACGCATGCATGGACGCATTCTCTTTTCAGGGGGCAATGGCATGCCGCGTGCCGTGTCACAGCAGCGTGCGTTACGTTACGTACCGGCGGCGAGCGGCGGCTTCTCGCACTCGAGCGCGAGGCGCACGAGGCCCGACGACATCTCCCGGACCAGCGCGCCGGTGGAGTAGGCGGCCATCTCCACCAGCAGCACGGGCGGCGAGCGCGGGTCCGTCTGCAGCGCGACGTGCACGCGCCCGCGCCGCCGCCCGAAGATGGTGCCCGTCACGCACGACCCCAGCTGCCGCCGCCGCCGCTGCCGGTGCGTGATCGCCGCCAGGAACAGCGCCCGCAGCCGCGCCAGCGCGTCCGCGCGCCTCCTCGACGGCGACGGCGACGGCGTCGGCGAGGGAGACTGCTCGACGGACCCGGCGGCGGCGGCGCTCGCCCCCTCGTGCTCGTCGCCATTGCTCGACGAGCCCTGCTTCTTCGTCAGCCACGGGAAGTTCCCTCTCCCGCCGCCGCTCGTCGCCGCCGCGGCCGCGCTCCTCGAGCTCGGCAGCGGCAGCGGGGACGCCGCGCGGAAGGCTCTCGCCATGGTGGCTCGCTCGATCGGGCGTAGCGTGCGTGTGCGCGTGATGGCAGTAATGGGAGGTTCCGAGGGCGAGGGCGAGTGCGCGCGCGCGCGGCGGGAGTATTTGATGGCGGAGGCGGAGCCCAAGTGCCGAGACGCTTTTAAGGGCTTGGCTTGGCTTGGCACTTGGGGCAAGTTGGGGGCTGGTGCTTCCGTGCTGGTGCATGCGCGGCGCGACTCGAGCGCTTTTGGCAAAGCTGGTCCGCTGGGGACGCCCGGCGTGCGGCCGGCGTCTGCGTAAATGCACTGGTGCGCACGGTCCGAATGCGCGAGGGCTGGGCCGGGGCCGCACCGACCGGGCAGGACTGCACCGCAGTCCGCAGCATGGCGGCGTACGCGTGCACGAGCGTGTGTGGCTCAGTGGCTGCCTGGCTGGGTGAATCTGAAGAGTGAAGCGGGCGCGGCGCGCGGCGGCAGGTGGGAGAGGGCATGGAGCAGGAGCACGGCTGCTGCCCGCACGGGCCGTGTCGGTGTGTCTGGGTCATGGTTGACGTTGGCACAGGTGACGTGTGTACCAACCCACAGTGGCAGTGGCAGTGGCAGTGGTGGCATGCATCGAACTCAGCGCTACTGCTGGTTGGTACTGCCTGACAGGCAGACTGAAGTAGTAGCTAGCTGACGCGCGACCAAACCAATATGAGGTGTACTATATGTGATTCGATCATTCGAAGGTTAATTCTTAGCCCAGGTGCAGTGGGCTCCACCAGCAGGCAGCAAGACTCGTCCATCAACGTCAGAAATCTGTCACCTAATCACTTGTTGGTTCACTGGCTGCTGGCAATCACCGATTCACGTTTGTGCCGGCGTAGAGTTCTACTCCTGTTCACTTGCAGGTGCAGCTGCTGAAGCAGGACACGATCGAGATTTATCAAGGCTCTTACCTTTTCGTGTGGGAAAAGCTAACGGACACGCGCGTGTTTCTGTTGCTTTTTGCACTCGTCTTGTGCGCCGTCCGATCGTGTGTGGGATGCGCGTGTTTCAGAAGTGTTGTTTATGTCTCTAACAGGTGGGAGGATTTTTTACTGTTTGTTTTTTGGTTCTCGCGCCTCTTCACTTTCCCATTTTCTCGCCTGTGTCACAGAAGCAGCTAGCCTCTTCACTTTTCCCCGTCTCGCTCTCCAGTGTTGCTACCGCGCGCGCAATGAGCTGTAGTCGCGGGCGAGGTGGCTCCGACGAGGTCCATGGCGGGGGTCGAGGCGGCTGTGACGGGATCCATGGCGGAGGGCGAGGAGGCTCCGTCGAGGTCCATGTCGGAGAGCGAGGAGGCCCCGATTGGATCTATGGCGAGGGAGGGGAGGCGAGGTGGCTCCGACGAGGTCCATGGCGGGGGTCGAGGCAGCTGCGATGGGATCCATGAAGGAGGGCGAGGAGGCTCCGACGAGGTCCACGTTAGAGGGCGAGGAGGCCCCGACTGGATCTATGGCGGGGGGGGGGGGGGCGAGGTGGCTGCTGCAGGATCCATGGCGGAGGAGGAGGCCCGACGGGATCCATGGCCGGGGGTGGGGGAGGTGGCTGCGACGGTATCCACGGCGGAGGGCGAGGAGGTCCCGACGGGATCCATTTTCACTGTCCGGCGACAACAACCTGTGGTGAAGCAGGCGGGTCTGGAGTTCCACTGCGCGAAGATGGTGTCCCGGCTTCTGGTGGCACGGTCGATCCGGTGAGGGTGCTCTTCGTTTACTTCATCTTTCCTGTGCTCGAGTATATTTTCCTAGTTTGTGTTTGGTTTTGTGCGGATTTTCAATCCATCTAGCTGCGTTGTGATTGTAATTTTTCTAGCTTTTGGGGGGTGGAATTAGGTACAGAGCAGTTCTACTGTTTTTTCGGTGATGTTCAGTATGCAGTGTGTGTTCTTCTGTTTCTATTAGCAAAGGAACAAATCATGCAATTCTAGTTAAAATTTGTTCTAGTATATTTGAGGATACCATAGGTATTGCTGAAATTTATAGATAGTTAATGCATGCAATTTTGAAGTTGTAATTTAGCATTGAAATGTATGTCAAGGATTTTCTTAAATATCTAATGTACCCTGAAGTTATTTTTTATCTATCTCATGTTATTGCCTAATGTGTATTTTGTTTTTTTCAGATTTTTGGTTGCATTTTTATGTTATCTCATGTTATGGTCCCTTAGGAGTTTTTTTTGTTGGGTGTAGGTTCCATTATATCCAGGATTTGCATCCCTAGAAAAACTGTTTTTGTGTTTATTGTTTAGGTAAATTATCTAAGTTAACTAAGTATAGTTGTTTGGAGTTATAAAATGTATTTTCTCAGTATATTTAGTTTTTGGAAATTGTTTATTTATATTTAGTTTTTTATTTACAATTTTTTTGTTATTTTTCCAGGGCATCATTTCCCTCTCCTATGGTTAAGTTGATTGAAACTTTTGCAGTTTTTTGCAAGTCTCAGGTAGTTTGTTCTTTTTGATCTTCTTTTTTTCTGTACAAGTTCTCAATTGTATATTTTTATATGCAGTTTTTTCATATGGTTTTTGTTTATTTTTTGTTTATAATTTGTTTTCCATTTTTTATTTCTAGAGAGCTGCTTATAGGGAGAAGGTGTTAATTGAAGCAGAGAAACAATTTCTGCATGATTTCACTTTTTTCAAGGAAAAGTTATTATTTGATTTTGGCCAAATAGTGGATGTCGAATGCATTGATAGTACTTGCCAAGTTCTGTGTGACAAGGTCAAGGGTTGTTGTTCAATTTGCAAGTCAAGGTGTACTGAAGCTATCATCGATTCTCTAAAATTTTTGGCTGAAGCAATGACTATTTAGCATCAGAAGGTTTTGAATTCCAACAACCTTCTGGCGAAAGTTATGGACATTAAGTCAGATGAGAAAGCTACCAAAACTGATACCAATGTGCAGCTAGTTGATGTTAAGTCGAATGAGAAAGGGGCTGGTGTGGGCATTGTTGAGGCTTCTCATGGAAAAGGTCATGTGGTTATTACAAATCCCCTGCTAACAGTGCCCATACAGTTGGAGACACCAATCGTTAATAGGCTGGATGCAAATAATGGAACATCTTTGAATCCACCAGCGGGTTAGTGCTTTTTAAAATCTATTTTTAATGTTTTTTTTGTTTCCTTTTTTTGCATTTTGTACTTTATTGTGTTTGCTCAATGCATTTTTTTATCCTATGTGCTTCCTATGTGGGCATGTCTGGGGAAAGGGGAAATTGAAGGTGATGAGCTTTTTTGTTTCTTGTTGGTTTTCATTTTCATTCCCTGCATATTGCATCGCATTGCCTTGTTGCTTTTTTGAGATGGAGGAGATCTCTATGTCAAGCTATGGAACTGTACTGTGCTCCATGCCCTATCATGTATATGGTCGTCGTCGTCTTGCCTCTCTCGGGGGCAAAAGCAAAAGCCAGGATTGCACTTGGTGGGGACAAAAGGAGGGTATAAATCATCATCTTTGATCAAGGGGGCAGCGTTGTGACTTGCTTTTGTGGACACACTAGGTGGTTTTTTTTGCTGTGGCTTGCAATGGCATTTTTGGTTTCGAAGCTCCTTCACATGTGACATGTGCGAGTTGTTTGATTGATCTCGCGTTAAACTCAGTCTCAGGACCTGAGTCCACCTTTGCACCTTGATTGGATAACACAATAACCTTTTTTGTTGCGACCCCTTGGCATGTGATTAATTATGTAGAATATGAAACTCTATTTATTTTTCAAGCAGTCACTGCCCTTCAACTCATACTTTTTTTCTTGCGTGATTTGGTAGGTGCCACTGAACTCCTTTTTTTGGGTTTCATGCTTTAGTATCATTTTTAGGTTATTATTGCTCTATTTTTTGGTCGTCGTGTAAACCTAATCCCAATATGATGTATGTCTATTTTTTCTTTATTTTTTTATCGCAGAGTGTGCTCATCCTCTCAACAAGCGATTCCATTACTCAAAAACTGATAAGTTGGGTCTCTTTCCACGTACAAGGCTTTTCTCACCTGTGGGTCTTTTTGACCTTCACATTACAGATGATGAAAGTGATCACAATGGAAGGGGCAAAAATACTGCAGCTGCTATATGTCCACACGAGCCAGCTGGTGTTCCAATTGGGCTAGGCCAACCTGCTCCTCCTACAGCCACCCATGTTGTTTATGGTATATTTCTCTCAATGGCGTACTATCATTAAGACCATTTACTTAAGTCACATGCAATTCCTAATAGAAGGCCTATTGATCCAGGTGCAACATCAGCAGCGGCAACAGGATGTGTTAACAATGATGTTTATAGTGGTGTTGCTTCTGTGGTGTTGTCTCAGAATCCAAAGGTATAGTTTGTGGTTATTTTTCTGTTTATTGTATTTGTTTAGTTCATGATTTAATATTCTTTTGTATATCTGTCTTTTTTTGTGTGTGCCATATGTCAGGCACATGCTGCTGGTGCATTTTTAGCAGGGAATGACACTATATATGAGCCTACACTAGCATTGAACGTTTCAAAGTTAAACTCAACTGAAAGACATAGGAACTCCGGAGGAATAAGTGGCAAAAAGCAAGAAGTTATTGTCATTGCTGATGACGTAGGGGCTGATCAGGAGGTAATTTTTTCGTTTTGTTCTCCCATGTAGTCTGATGTATATTTGTTATCTTTTTCAATCTTTTTTTAATTTATATCGTATGAACATATATTATGTTATATTTTTCTAGGTTCAAACTGCTGCTATTAATATGGTTGGCGCTAATTTACATGGTAGTAGTAGATCCAAATCAGCAGCTGCAGTTGACCAGATGTACAATGATATGAATATATTCAATGTAGAGTCAGAAGCTGGGGGATTCTTTTTAGGAAATCAACTAGAAGTTGGAAATGTAGTCAGGAATGATGTTGGTGAAAATTGGTTACAAGTTCAAAATGCTCACGCCCGTTTTCCATGTTCTAATGTGCTATTGCGATATTATAATATTCTTTGAGGTATGGAGCGGAGCCAATGGAAAGAGTAAGTGTAGCTTTTATTTTTATTTCAATTTTTCTTTATTAGTTTTATTTTCTGTTCCTATACACCAATTTTCATAATAGCCTAAACTTTTTTTACTTATTTTTTGGTTCAGTTTGGTTGCAGTTCGGTTTTCTAAAACCACCACTGTAAATTGGGAATCTTTTGGACTGTCAATAGAACCCAATGGTCACTGTGACAACTTTTTTATTGCTGGATTTTGCCGGAAACATTTTGAAGATATTCATCCTAGGCTGTCAAAGAAACATTTCTTTTATCCAAAAGTGGGGGTAATTGTTCTTCAACTTTTTATTTGGTTTTGTTTTGCATTTTTTGTAATTTTGTTGAGTGTTTTTCATGTTTTTTTTAAATTTCTATTGTTACTACAGCATTCGATGATGGAATACAATAAGCCAATATGAAGTTGAAGATCTAAGGAAATCGTTTTTGGGGGCTAATTCTGCTTTGAAGTTGCATCGCTCTAACAAGGTTTTTGTTTGCTTTGTTTGTGGTAAATTTTTTGTGGTCCAAGCAGCAGCCTTAATGTGCCATACATTCATTGCCTTGTTCTTATTTTACCTCAATCTATTTTTTCAGTTGTATTTTCCAGTGTGCCATGCGAACCATTGGTTTTTGTCCATTGTTGATTTGAAGAATAAGCGTTTTGTTTTTATGGATTCTTATTTTGATGAGGAAGATCTTTTTCAATGCTTTGTTAGATACAAGCTTGTAAGTGCCTTTTTTCTTCTTCGTGTATTTTTGTTTTCTTGTGTATATTATATATTTTATTGATATTTATCCTTTTTTCATTTTTTTCTAATGTTGTGTGTTTTTCTAGATTTGGGTGTTCAAAGTCCTATGGTTATTATATTCTGATTCAAACATAGATGTATCATCATTCAAAATTTTATATCCCGCGGTACCAAAGCAGGAAAATACGTAAGTTTCATTTCTATCCTTTTTTCTTTTTTATTAGAATCCAAATTCAGTTGCTATCTTAATTTTTTTATATATTGTATATGGTTTAAAATCTCACTCAATATATTATTTATTGTAGTTATTTTGTAGTTGTTCATACTATTATTAGAATACAAATTTAGATACTATCATGTTTTAGTTGTTAATTGCCCATGTCTCTGATCTTCATTGGGTGTAGTGTTGTGCTGCTGTGCTGACAGTCTGAGGCTCTATTTTTTGGTATCTGTTATGGATGGTAGCAGATAAGACATAGTTGGTATATGTAGTCTTTTTTCCTAAGTGGTTTGTATTCTTATTCCCAGTGTGTTGCTCACTTCTACTGTCTTATTAATGTTCTTGCCTGATCTGTCCGAGATTTTCAGCAATTTTGTTGGTTTGTTTCATTGCCTTTTTCATGTGAAGTGTATCGTCATTTTTGTAGCCTAGTTTAGACCTTAGTTAGAGTTGCTCTGCCTAGTTTAGTTGGTCATGCTTATGTATCATCATTCAAAATTTTATATCCCGCAGTACCTAAGCAGGAAAATACGTAAGTTTCATTTCTATCCTTTCTTTTTATTAGAATCCAAATTCAGTTGCTATCTTAATTTTTTCTATATATTTTATATGGTTTAAAAACACCTACACTAAATTATTTCTTGTAGTAATTTTGCCTTCTTTAATTATCATAGACATGACTGCGGTATTTTCACACTACAATACATGGAATATTGGGATATATCTGTTGATATGATGCTCAAGTTTCGCACTGAGGACATCCCTTAAATCCGAATTACGTTGGCCAACGATCTCTATTTTAGTGAGAAGAACGCTGAAGACAAGTCTCTAGTTCGCAACATGTTTCTTCAGGTTTTTTGTGATTCAATTTGGGTTGTTTTTTTGGGCGCTCTTATTATTTTGTTTTTCCAGTTTTTTCCTTTTTTCGTGGGTGGTGCGTGCAGTGCTGATGGTGGTATGGAGTTTTTTGTTTGTGCATCATTTTTTGGTCTGATTTGCTTTTTTATACCAGAATATTGATCCTCGGATTGTCAACTAGCATATTTGAACTGTTGGGAAGTAGCTATTCGTGTTTTCTATGGATGTTGGAGCAGCAATGGTAGAGATTTCTGATTCATCATCGCCAAGTTTTGATCCATAGCTTCTTTTTCCAATCAAAAAAAGACATGTTATATCTGATGTTCATTTCTATGTTCATTTTTCCTAGTGTATGTAATAAAAGTGTGCTTGCAGTTTTTTTCCAAGTTGTTCGTACTATTATTGAATTAAAGAGTTTGTTTTTTTACTGTTTAGTAAGATCTTTTTTGTCAAGAGTTTTTTTTGTTCAAGCGATTTCATGACTCATCTGATTTAAAAACAAAACCATTTTTTCTGCTTTTTGTACTAACTCTATTAATATATTATAAATGCAGAGTTCATCCCATCATCCCACCCCCCTAAAATGTTCTTCATTTCTTTTCTCCATTTTTCTACATTTTTTGCTCATGTTTCTTGAAGAGAAAACGCATACTGAACTTTTGGTTAAACAAAAAAAACTATGATAATAGGAACTTCTTTTATCATCTTGTCCTCTACGGCTCTATTCAGATAATAGGAACTTCTTTATCATCTCCATAAACTCAAATAGATTGGAATCTGTGACAGCTAAATAATGTTTTGCGGTATAAAGTGGGTAAATCATCGCTGGTGGACCTAGCCAATGGAGCACGACCCAATACCAGATAAGCTAGCTAGGCGGTACATGGATGGGCTGATGCGATGGATCTAATCAGGCAAGCATGTTTTGTTTTTCAACAATTTTTTTTGTAAGCGATTACATGAATCAACTGAAAGAAAAACAAACTTTTTTGCTGTTTGCACCAACTATATGAATATATCATAAATGAACAGTCCATCCCTTCCCCTTTCTCCACTAAGTGTTCTTCATTTTTCTCTCCATTTTTTTGCATCTTTCAGTGTGAGTGTTGGTGGTTCTGTTGGGAGGGGGGAGCAGTAATTCTTCAAGGTGCTGTTCTTTTCATCATCTTCTTCTTCTCCTTTCCTTGTGGGCCTATAAACACAAATTATAGATTTTAAGTCAATGTAATTATAAAAAAACCAAAAGCAGGTTTTTTTAGATAGACATACTTGCTACTGCATTGCTTGTTTTCTTGTTTTTCTTTTGCTCTGCCTTCTTCATCTTGATGCAGATTTCCTCCACTAGTGGCTTTAACCTTGTAGTTTTTTTGCCTTCCTTTTTGTTTAACTGCTTCAGGGTTATGCAGATTTTCAACTACTGGTCCTGTCTGTTTTGTAGCATTGTCTTCCTTCTCTCTTCCTGTCCAAGGTCCTGCTATTACATCTTCTTCTGATGATAGCATTTGGCAAACCTTTTCTTGTAGTTTGTCTAATTCTTCACATATAAACTCCATAGTTTTCTCTGTTTTTGCTGCTGCTGATGTGAGTAATGCTGCTTTCCGGCTCAATAGGTTGTGTCTTAGCACTGGGTGGGTCGGCATTGATGCACGCAGCAGTGGTCCATCTATTTGTTTCTGTTTTTTCTTCCACCTATTCAGTATGTATTGCTCTGGGATTTTCGTGAGCCCTTCTTCAATGATCACTTTAAGTATATGGGAGCATAAAATGCCATCCTTGTCAAACTTGCCACATACACAAGTGAACTCTTCCATTCCATATGTTAGGTTAGCCATAACAAGGTACCTCCTTATTTTATGTGGCTTTTCTTCTTGGTTTGATTTTGGATACACCTCAAAAGTATGCAGATTAGATGTTCTGTTGTAACTTAGCCTTGGGGTTGATTGCAACTGGAACTGGAATTTCTTGAATATGTTTCTATTGTAGACTTCTTGTGCTTGCCTCTCTATTGTGTATCCAAAGATTAGTTCCTTTGGACGTTTACGATTGCTTTCATTATCCTCATACTCCTCTGACACATTCACTTGCTCCACAATCCTTTAGTACTCACGCAAGAAGCTGATCACACTATAAGTCGAAGTCACATTGTCTTTAAACCTTGAGTTTGTGCCCTCGCTTCTACCTGTGCTTTGCAAGAATGGGAAGAAGTCATTTTTGAAATATACTGGTATGAACCTGGCTCTTGTTTCCCACATTTTGCTGAAATACTTGTTGTTTTCTAGGTGGTAGTCCTCAACCATTTACTTCCAGTCCCTCTCAAATTCAGACACAGTTAGTGAATAGTTAACTATGTCCTCTGGCATTCCTATATTTCTTGCAAAGCAATTTCCATTTTTCTGGTAGCATTTGCTTTTTATGTGGAAGAAGCAATTCCTATGCACTGTTTCAGGGAAGACCTCTTTGATCATAGGTCTCATTGCCCTATCTTGATTTGTTATTATTGTGCGGGGATGTTTTCCTCCCATGGCCTCAACGAATGTCTTGAATATCCACTTGAATGTTTCTATTGTTTCATCAGAAATGAATGCACATGCGAACAAGCATGTATGTGCATGCCCTGTAACACCCACAAATGGCGCAAATGGCAGGTTGTACTTGTTAGTCATGTACGTGGTATTAACACAGCAACTTGTATTATTTTTCTCAACAAAAAAACAAGACAACATGTTAAATATTAACACAGCAACTTGTATTTTTTTGTATATTAGGTTTATTTTTTTCTCTATTTTTAGGGCATTTTTATTATGACTATTAGATCTTGATCTAGTGGATATGAGATGTGTGTGTTTTGTGTTTCCAAAACACAAAGTTTTCCTTAAAAGAAATCTGCGTGTTTTTTCAGCTACAAACACACCATGTTTTTTGGGTATAAATTGCTCATGTGCTGTATAGACAGCCCCTTTCGTGTTGGATGTCCGAGGGTTTCTCTACTCCTCACCACCATAAAACCGGAAGCAAACTCTAGGAATAAGGTTTCCTGCTCTTTAGAGTTTTTGAGTATTGCCTAGAGTGTATGGTTGCAGGAGTTTTTTTTTAATAAAAACATGACTCGATATGCGTATTGTTTCATTTAGAGTTCGTGAGTGTGGATAGCCTAAAGACATGTACAAAGATAATTAATAAATTATATCTTGAGTCATGTCTAAGAGGCTATTTGCAAAAAGTTTAAGACTCGACTCCTCTTCAAGCCACTATATATTTGTGAAGTATTTTCTAAATTTTATAGGAGTCAACTGACCCCAACAAAAGCTCCTCGCTCCGGCTGGGTATACATAATATATACTCCAAGTATGAACGTATATACGTCCTTCTAAAACCTGTTATGAAGTCCGGTTGTTATATAAACCAGAACACTGAACCTTCTATGTACTGTGAACTGCAGTTGTATGCAGACGTGCAGCTGAACGTGCAAACCGATTTTTTTGTTTTTAGCCCCTTTTGTGACACAAATTTACATTTGGACCCCCAGAAATTTTATTTGCACGTTTGGACCCGAAGCTCGGCGCCATAGGCTGTGGCGCCGAGGTAACACAGCTCGGCGCCACAGCCTATGGCGCCGAGCTATGTGACGTGGAAGTCCGCGTGGCACCTAGCTCGGCGCCACAGATCTTGGCGTCGAGCTAGGAAGTCCGCGTGGCACCTAGCTCGGCGCCACAGATCTTGGCGCCGAGCTACGAATGCCTATAAAAACGGCCGCGCGGCTGGTCGAGAGCAGCACATTTCATTTCCAAACTTCGTAAAAATTTGCTGGATTCAAAGATTTGTGTTGGTTCACTTTGTAGACCAAGGTATGGTGCCCAACTGATTCGTTTTGTATATTGGGTTGTTAGTTTCATAGTTGCTCATAGTTTAATAGTTTGTATAAACCTATTATATTATCATTTCGATTATTAGTTTATGTAAATTTATTATAAAGCATATTAGGTACAAGTGATAATTATAATCGTTTATTAGATGAAAGACATGTACCGAGAGGAGTTGTGGCAGAAGAGAGGTCGTCCTCGGGAGTTATATCCGGACGTATCTAGTAAGGATGCTCCTGTTCCTCCTGAATTCCCCGTGCCTGACTGTGACTGTGGCAGACTAGCTTGGGTACATCAATCATAACATCCAGACACGGCTGCTCGCTGCTACTACCTTTGTGGCGGTTTGGACGTACGTAGCTTATGACTTGTCACTTAATTTTGTTCGCATTCATTATTTTGTAGATGTGTAATAGTGCTTCATTTCCATTATTTTAGGGGCATCAGAGGTGTTTCTTTTTCTAGTGGATCGACGGTCCTGATAAATTTGACCCTCGATATCTTCTTTTCATTAATTGGTTGAGTGGAAGGACTAGTCATGAGCGTTTTAAGCGTTGGGTACCTCCTCCCCCGAATCCTCCATCAATGACGGATGCAGAGAAGGAGGTAGCAACAGAAAGACGGATGGACTCACCGCCTCGATGCGATTGTGGAGACCGTGCTGTCATCGATGAAGACTATGAGAAGCAATTCTGTTGTCCGAACATTGATTATGTGAGCCCATCGATACGCTAAATTTATGAACTATTTTTTATTTACAATAAATTACTAATTTTGTCTCCTGCAGCCATACGGGTGGCGTAAGTGTCGTTTCAGAGAGTGGTTGTATGGTCCTTTGTCCCATTGGCCAGAGGCAGAGGTAAAGGAAAAGAGATACAATCAGTGGCTCGAAGAAGAGGTGAAATTTGATCCAGTACTCTGCAAATGTGGTATTGAAGCTAAGTATGGATTAGTTCCTTCCGAGCTTGGTGTTGGATATTTTTGTGGACATATGGTCGATTACGATGAGGTTGGTATTTTTGTTTTTGCACCATCTGTAATGTTATAGCGGTACTTACTATTTTTTGTAGGAGACGAGGAAATGCAGTTGGGAGAGTTACGACAACAAAGGAGAGGTGATGCGCACAATAGAGTCCAAGAGAATAATAGGACAGAAGATGCGTTGTGGATCTCGGCTCGTCGATTCGTACATTAACGATCGCATACGCGACATGCGTAGGGAAGCAAAATTTGCATTTTATGATAGCCCGAAGCGTGCAGAGTATAGGAGGTTGAAGGCGGCAGATGAGAAGAGAGCACATGATGCAAGGGAATGGGAAGCGGCTCAAGCCGAGAAACAGATGTTGGATAATCTTGCTGATCGCCTCAAGGGAAGTAAGTGAGATAAATGATATTATAATTATGTTAGTACAATTTATTTATCTTGACTTTGCTAACTTATTTTTCTCACTATATTTGCAGAGATTGGAAGCGGCGTAAACTATTTGGCCGATGAGGCGCATGCGAGATATGTTCAGGATAAAATGGCAACGGTTGAGCTGATGGAGGAGGAGGACGACACATCTAGATTGAGTGAGCTTATCGCTCTCGCAGAGGCAGGATTACATGAAGAAGAGGAGGAGGACACATCAAGGTTGAGTGAGCTCATCGCACTAGCTGAGGCAGGATTACGTGCTCAAGAGGAAGAGGATGAGTTTATGTCTCAGGCCGCCGAAGAGGTAGAGGCGGCTTATTACAAGAAGAAGTCTGATGAGGCTAAGGCTGAGGATGAGCTATTCTCCCAAGCTGCAGATGAAGCAGAAGCCAATTATTACAAGAGAACTGGTGACAAGTGTGATGCAAGACAATGCAGCAAGTGGAATGAGGTTGTCGTTGAGGATTGCGCGATGGATGACTCCGAAGATGAGTTACTCATAGATTGTGATTCAGACTGAAGAATTGTAGCCTGTTATGTAGTATTTTCGTATCAAAAAATAATTTAGAAATCTAAAGATGCGTTACTTATTGCTTGTTATGTTTTTTACAATTCACAAAAAAAAATTTGCAAGAGTTCCCCTTGTTTTATTAACAACCACAGTTCAAATAATCACATATTATAAGACATGTAAACATTTCAACATATAATACATCACAAAATAACATCGAATATAAAAACATCCACAGAACATAGTTCTTCATACAATGTCCATAAACAAAGTCCAAAATACAATGTCCACAACACATAGTCCAAAACACATAACATAGTTCATATTACAACGTCTCCAGCATGAGTCCAAATCACACAGTTTTCAGCATAAGACCAACATCACAAAAGTATTCATTTCCTCCTAGTCTTACCCTTGCCCTTGGCCCCAAGAGCGTCGGTGCCTGGAGTGTAAGGGTCTCGTGGACGCCTTCTATGTGGTGTCAGCTGTGATGGCTAAGTTGTAGGAGCATCCTGCAACTGAGATGGTCCAATCTCCTCCTGACCTGCGGCGCCAACGCCAGCGCCAGCGTCGTCGTCGTCGTCGTCCTCGTCGTCGTGGGCCACGTCCTCAAACGTGTCACGCGTCGATCGCGAGGAGCTCAGTCCTGCTGTAGATGGTCCAACTGCACAAGTGGGAGGCTGAACGTCCTGCTGCATACGAAGCACTGGCAGGTGCACGTCAACGCCCGCTAGAGACCGGCATCCACACCGAGCCGCTGCACGATGAAGACGACGTGATACCCTCTGTAATCGAAATATTAGTTACAGACATATGTTACAACATACAAATAAACAAGTTTTCTTTTAGACATTGATACTCACTGATAGTAACGATAGCGTAGTACTATCTGAAGTTCTCTGTGAGATACGCTCAAGTTCAACAACAGATACGAGCATAGAGTTTCCCTATCACAAGTTAAAACATTAGGATGCTCAAAACTAGACATAAAGCATTGAATTGAAATCTCTAATTTTAGTAAAGAAATAGTTACCACTCTATCAAGGATTGGAGCAGCCTCAATTTGGGACCCGTGCCGAGCAGCTATGTCGAAAGCTGTGTCTTCGTCGTCTGACGATTCTTGCTCGGCGTAGTCTGCAGCTGTCCACTGTCCCTTCAGCTTGCACCTAGTCCACCAGCATACCAACTCAAATACCTCCGGAAGTTGTAGTTTGTGTGCGCCTGGTCGTTCTCATAGTTAAGATCCCCCTGCTGTTTCCATTCATCAATGTAATCACGGTGGTGGGTCTCGAAGTCCGTGACCTTCTTCTGTCTCTGTCTGTCGAACCTGCAAAAGTTAGAAACATATATTAGCGACTAACTGATATTTCAATTATTAGTTAGAATAACAAGTGCATGTAGTAACTCACTTATGAAGTTCTATTGAAGTCGAGAATGGCTCCACCGGAAACTCCTGGCACAATCCGAACTGTCGAGCAACTCTGTGGGGCAAGTGGTACTCAACAGCATAAAAATAGATGAGGGGACACCTCATGAGGTAGAGGTCCTCGTCTATTGAGCACATGCTGCTCAACTGTATGCTGGCGAAATATGGATCAAGATACGGTTGCCAGGTCACCTGCAAAAGTTTTAGAAAGCACATGTAAGCACGCTGGTGTCGTGCGATAAAAGTAGAAAGCACATGTAAAAAGATAAAAGTAGACAACTCACCATCGAAGGAGTAAGTGTGTCGAGCTCGTTTGAGTACTCCACGTAAGCACGCTGGTGTCGTGCGAATGGCTCCTCGACCTGGTCCTAGCGGTAAGCAGCCGTGGGCTTAAGCCGATGTCCGGCTACCACGAACCACTCACAAGGAGGAAACTCTCTGGGTCGCCCGACAGGTATGTGTGCCCACATCCACAGTTGTAGTAGGTAGACACATCCACCTAAGCTGGCGGTCCTCGACGAATGACGACAAGCCTCGCAAAGTTGCATGTACAGGAAGGCCAACACTGCTGAAGCCCAGCTGTAACCTCCTGTCGTATCCCAGTCAGTCAGGCAGGGCAGAAACATCCATGACGCGCTGTCGCCTGTCGCGTCTGGAAAAAGAACTGAACCAAAGAGATGGAGAATCCAAGCTCGACAATGGTATCCAACCGTCTGCTCGTCTGCACCAGGTGGACACTGCCCAAAGGTCTGCCTAAGCCAGGTCAGTGGGACTCCGGTGTTGTGGCTACCTCGTAGCTCATCCGGAAGCAGTCTCCCAAGAAAGGCCTCCACCCTCTGCCTCCAACCGCCTGGTGATGCCTGACCGGTCACTGGACGACCAATAATGCTGAGACCAAGAATCTTCTGGCAATCTTCAAGCGTCACGGTCATCTCACCGCAGGGAAGGTGGAAAGTGTGAGTCTCTGGCCGCCACCTATTGGAAGACAAACGAATACAAAATCATTAGTATGCAAAGTAGATTTGATAATTGTAAATATTAAACAACTAGAGAAGTCTTTACCTGTCGACCAGAGCCGTCAACGCCGCTGGGTTGAAAGTGGGCAGCCCACGGCGAACCTGGTACGATAAGACGTCCAAGCCAGCCCTCTATAGGAGAGGAGTGTACCTCTAATCGTACCTCATCTCCTCCAGAAACCGGTCGTGGGTCCGGACCCGCAGAACGGGCAACACCTAGCAATCAAAAGAATTTCATTAGTCAAATATAGGTCGCATATATTAATTCGAAAATTTAATATATGTGCAAAAGATTACCTCTCCCTCTGCGGTGAGACGGCCCCTGTGGTGCTCGTCGTAGTGAGGGTCCAGCAAGTGGAACTGCGCCATCCTGCAAATTAAGATATCAACATATTAGAATATAAGTTGTGTACAAAGTGTAACAAAAACATCGACATATTAGAATAAAATTTGTGTACAATAAAATATATCACACCTGACTAAGTGTCCAAATGCATGTACGTGAGTTGTGGCCAAGTCTACCGCATTTTCCGCATTCATTTTGCTCTGGGTCCACGAGAAAGGGGGACGCTCGACCTCTCCTACTGCGACCGAAAACCTGATCCATAACCATGTTGCACCGGCTCCTTTTCCTACTACCACGTTTGTCCCATCGATGCGCTGGATCAGCAACGTATACCGGACCGGTGTACGTTGGCCATTGTGACTCATCAAGAAATGGCTCAAAACGAGGGCTCCAGGTACGTACTAAGCTCTCTACACTGAACTCAGAAGGTATTCTGCTCTCAAATGCAAAGTTACGATGACGTGCGGCCGCAACATAATGAGAACATGGAAAATGGTATTGTCTTGGTTTACCACAACCGCACGAGAATGCATCAAGTAACACGACATGTGTCCTCGAAGGTCGCACCTCACCGTCGGAAGTTATGCCGCCTAGTGTTGTTACCTCGTATTTATCCAACTCCTCATCAAAGCATTGTACCTCATGTCTATGGGCACGTTCCTTTGCATTATTAAGGTGTGATGTTGGTTTAGGTGCCCATCTCTGCCCTCGCGTCTGCATTGCCTTGGCCTACGCGTGTCTATCATTAAACCAAGCCACAAGCCTATAAAAAGTGAATGTTACTATAGCATTGACTGGCATGCCCCGTATACCCTTGAGCACACTGTTAAATGACTCGGCCATGTTGCTAGTCTGAAACTCGAACCGCCAGCCACCTTCGTCATAGGCCCTTGTCCATTTCTGCGGTTCCCTCAGCAATCCAGCAATCCAGTTCTTACCTTCAGCATTTGTTGCATCTTTTAGTTCCTTCAACTTATCCTCGAAAAACAAAACCTCCAACTGTCGACATACCTCCTCAAAAAGGGGGAAGTTAGCCTTGCTATGATCCTTTCGAAGAAGATTTTCTGCTAGATGTCGAGTGCAGCATCTGTGGTGCATGGGTGCGTAGCCAGGAATCTGCTCTTGCACTGCATTAAGAATACCTTGGTGTCTGTCAGATATGACACCAACCTCGCGTCCAGGGCCTACGACATGGATGCGTACAAGCTGCAAGAACCAAGACCAACTATCTCTGTTCTCCCTCTCCACCAAAGCAAATGCCAAAGGAACCAGTGCGTTGTCTGCGTCGCATGATATGGCAACCAACAATGTGCCCTTATACTTCCCAAGCAGAAAAGTACCATCAATAGAGAGCACGGGACGACAATGCCTGAAGGCCTCTACGCACTGCGAGAAACACCAGAAAGCACGAAAAAAATATCTCTCTGTCGTTCCTCAATTCATTAGGTTTGTGGATGTACTCGTAATGCATGCCTGGGTTTTTTGCTTTCATTGCATTGAACAATGCTGGTAACTTCTCATAACCCTCCTCCCAATCCTCGTATATCATCTTCCATGCTCGCTGCTTTGCCCTCCATGCTTTCCCATATTTGATCCTGTAACCAAACAGCTCCGAAGTCATGGTCATAATTGACTTCACCTTCAAGTTTGGCTGACCCTTCAATATCCCCAATATCCTTTTCGCAATCAGGGTAGATGTCAACTGACGATGCTTAGAGCTCAGCTCTGTCTGGGCACAAGTGTGTGGACCTACAATTTTGGTGATCTTAAACTTTCCGGTGTCCTTCTGCCTTCGGGCACATACCCTCCAATTACATTCCGACACCTCGCACACAACAGTGTAACGACGCTGTGCATACGAATGTCTCACCTTGAACGGCCTCTTGCGGTTCACAGAATATTCCTGTAGCCATCGTCTCAGTGTAGGCAGGTCCTTGAAAAGTAAGCCTACCTTAATCTCAATGCTGTCGGCGTTATCCGGAGCCTCTAGCAGTTCATCATCACGTCCTTCAGCATATGCACGGGTGGAATGACTTAAACTGCTAAATTCATGTACTGCAGGGTCACGCTCCGGACACAAACGTCTTATGAGTTCAATTTCTTGCTCGGTCATTTCTTGAACCGGACGGTCATCATCAGAATCTAAGGCCCGTGCAGCCTCATATGGCTCCTCCTCATCCTCAATCTGAACATCAACACTATTGGATGCCCTGCATATGTTGTCCATATTATATGACACAGGCACATCAAGATAAGCAGCATTATCGATATGTGGAGATCCTGCATCGGGTCGAAGCAAGAAAAACCATATTAAAAAGTCTAATCAAACGAAATAACGATGGATACGAACAACGTGTCAAAGACACTTACTAAGATGATCGTGAACTGGATCCTAGGTCAATGGGATCTCTTGGGGGGGGTACCACCGGATTAGAAGCCCCACAAACGCCAGGAAGAGGACGAGAAATCCCATACTCGTGCGGACCCGATTGAGCATCGGGCACAACAACCACTTCTTCATGAAGCTCTCCTAAAGGAGCTTCAATACGAGATGCATTTGGCATTTGTGGAGACAACCCGACTGGACCATCGCGATGACTAACAGGTAACTTTTGAACAACCACATCCAAACATGGTGGAACCATCGTCTTCACAATTCTTAAATATATCACCCAATCATCTTCTGAGGTAATGGAGATCAACCGTCGGACAACTGTTCCATATGTAATATGGGACAACAAACCCTGAATTGATATTCTAGGGTCGTTTATGTCGCAACTAATCTCCTCACAAGCTCGACCCAAAAGCTTGTCAAAAGATGGTCTTTCATCGAACAACATGGTCACTATCTTCATACCATCAAAAGTAACATTCCTATAAGCATCTATCTCCACCCTTCCTCTATGGTATAGTGTTACTAGGCTGTCCATCTATTGCAAAAATGGATTACTAACTCAATAATGGCTATATACTTAAGCCTACAAACTTACTAAGTAATAAATATATATTAACTAATAACTATATAGTAAATATTAAATGAACACATCAAACGAAATTACATAATCTATGAATAATGTACGAAAACAATGTATACCTGAGATCGCGTACGAGTCCAGCTAACGGTGGAGAAGGTCAAGTCGGACGAACACCTACGTACAAAAAAACTATTGTCAATAAAAAATTTGGCAGCACCTCCCCTATAAAGCGATGTTTATAGAACCTGCGAATAAACGACAACACGATGGTTGCCAACACAGAAAACATGTAATATCAATGCGCTAAACAAAATGCTAACTATATAATCAATAAGAATTTACTAAACACTAACAATATGCTAAGCAAGAAACTAGCTAACTATTTTAATAAACACTAACAACAAAATATCTAACTATTTACTAAACAATAAATAAGTGGATAGCTAACTAATTACTAAACACTAACAATAGCTAACAGTTTACTAACTAAGAAATTAAAAAAAATTTACCGGGGCGAGAGTTGCCGGGGCGAGAGATGGCGCGGTGGCCGGGCGAGGGCGGAAGCAGGCGCGGTGGCGCGGTGGCGGTGGGCCGGCGCTGGCGAGGCCGGTGCGGCGGCTCGGCGGCCGGTGCCGTGCGCGCGGTCGGTGGGCGAGCTCGGTGGCCCGCCGGACACCGAGCGCGGTCGCCGGAGCTGGGCAGGCAGGGTGGCCGGAGCTAAGGGCGGCGGCGATTTCCTAGCTCGGAACGGCGGCGGCGGGTAGAAGTGAAACGAAACAGAGAAGAAACGCAGAGAGAAAGCAGTTTCCCGGTTATTTCCTAGCTCGGCGCCAAGATCTGTGGCGCCGAGTTAGGTGCCACGCGGACTTCCTAGCTCGGCGCCATAGGCTGTGGCGCCGAGCTGTGTTACCTCGGCGCCACAGCCTATGGCGCCGAGCATCGGGTCCAAATGTGCAAATAAAATTTCTGGGGGTCCAAACGTAAATTTGTGTCACAAAAGGGGCTAAAAACAAAAAAAATCGGACGTGCAAACAGCAGTACATCCCTTTGTATCTGTAGTACACGTGCACAATGGATCCATCATCATTTTGTTGTACGAAGAGTATAAAAGCATTAATTAGGGTATAAGATTTTAGATGATACTTAGAGAATGTTTGGTTTCTAATGTTATTATTATTTATAATTTTATAAGAAATGAAATGGTGATGGATCAACTCATTACATTTTAGAAATTAAACAAAAAAAAGCGAGAAGTACCTCGTTACTCAAACAGAACATACTATTGAAGAATTGTGTTGTACATGCCCCTGATCGCAGCCTAGGCCCCGATCGATGCCGGAAGCCCCGGATGGAAATGCGTGATGGATCGGCGTCGGGCATTGGCGCGGGGGAGGGAGCGACATAAATGATGGGCACCCGCTCTGGCGGCGCCGGGTTTATGGCGTGCGTTGCGTTCGCCCTGCCAGATCAGGGTTTGCGGCTTGTAAACTCATGGCCCCCCTCAAACAGAAGCAGGTGGTGCTTCTGGTCACGGATTGTGCTACTACGCGTCTCCATCGGGGCCAGCGCCGTGTCGCCGGCGGCTCACATGATCCGCGTCAACTCAACCGTCAGCTCACGCGCGCCAAGGGTGGAGTACAGACGATCGATCGTGCACGTCATCGCAGCCTGTCTCTGCCACTCCCATGCATGCCGGCTTGGCGCGCGGCTTGTCGTGACACGATATTTACCAGGCTTCAACCATGAGTCACTCAAGAATACTACTACCGCGTAGCTGCTATAGCGCAGCTTCAAGCTCCCTCGTTCCGGCGCACCGCGAGACGAGGCTGGAGCTCCTCGTTGCTTCGCTGTGAAAGAGGGCCGTGGCAGAGGCGACGTGAGGTGTGCGGCGTTTTGCCGTCCCACATGGCGAGCGCAGTAGTCCCCGCATGGCGGTGGTGGTCGGAGGTTGACGACGCGACCGAACTCAAGTTCAGCCCCGTACACTAACGGAATCCGAGGCTTTGCCGAGTGTCGGCCTTTTTACCGAGTGCCTTTTGTCGGACACTCGGCAAAGAAGGCTTTGCCGAGAACCGCACTCGATAAAGTTAGGCTCTCGGCAAAGAGCCTCTTTACCGAGTGCTGGACACTCGGCACAGTACACCACTCGGCAAAAGCGGCGCTCGGCAAAGAGCCGTCAGCGGCCGTCCCAAAGCTAACGGCCGTCAGTCTTTGCCGAGAGCCGAGGGTTGGCACTCGGCAAATAGTCTTCTTTGCCGAGTGCCAAATATTGGGCATTCGGCAAAGGTCGCTTTGCCGAGTGTCTTCTCTAGACATTCGGCAAAGTATCTTTTTATTTTTTTGATTTTGTCTCCCAAACTTTTTATGGTATGTTCCTACACTATATAGACCTACATGTATCATTTGTGGACAATTATAACAGAGTTTTCAATCGTTAGTAGATTTAGTTCGTTTATTTGAATTTCTTCGAAAAATTCAGATTTGAACTGCAGGTCACTCGAAACTTGGAAAACCGTGCATGCAAAAATGATATTCATGTTACTTACCATAAGTTACGACCGATTCCAGGAGCGTACCGGAAACTTCGAGCAACATGCTCACTAAACATGGCCATGAACTTGCCATCCACATGTTTAAAAATTGTATAAAACACAAACGAAGTCAGAAAATCATGAAACTTGTCCACGTGTCATGATATCATATGTACAGGCTGTGATAAAAAATTGAAAAATTTTCGAAAAAAACTATGACGTGCTATGTGTACAAACCTAAGATATCCACATTGAAACTCTATGATTTCATGTGTAGCTCTCTTAGGTTTCTACACATTGTATCTCACAACTTTTTCCAAACATTCTAAAATTTTTATCACAGCCTGTACATATGATATCATGACACGTGGACAAGTTTTATGATTTTCTGACTTTGTTTGTGTTTTATACAATTTTTAAACATGTGGATGGCAAGTTCACGGTCATGTTTAGTGAGCATGTTGCTCGAAGTTTCCGGTACGCTCATGGAATCGGTCGTAACTTATGGTAAGTAACATGAATATCATTTTTGCATGCACGGTTTTCCAAGTTTCGAGTGATTTGCAGTTCAAATCCGAATTTTTCGAAGAAATTCAAATAAACGAACTAAATCTACTAGATATTGCAAACACAGTTATAATTGTCCCCAAATGGTACATGTAGGTCTACATAGTGTAGGAACAAACCATAAAAAGTTTGATGGTCAAAATAAAAAAAATACAAATATACTTTGCCGAGTGTCACCAGCTGACACTCGGCAAAGAATACTTTGCCGAGTGCCCCATGGGTGGCACTCGGCAAAGAAGTGTAAATTAATCTTTGCCGAGTGTCACCTGGTGGACACTCGGCAAAGAAGCCTTTGCCGAGTGTCGCCGATCTGGCACTCGGCAAAGCATATTTTAAAAATAAAAAAAATCTTTGCCGAGTGCCAGATCGCGGGCACTCGGCAAAGAAGGAAAATAAACTTCGCGCCCGGCTTCTTTCTTCTTCTTTCTCTCCTCTCACTCTCTCTGTCTCAGGCTCTCAGCCCGCGCCCGCCGAGGCCGCCCGCGCCCGCCGAGGCCGCCCGCGCCCGCCGAGGTCGCCCGCGCCGCCCCACCGCCGTCATGCCACCCTCCCTGAGCCGCAGCCTCCCCGGGCCGTCGTCTCCTCCCCGCGCCACCGTCTCCCCCGCCCACCACCGTCTTAAGGTATAATTTTATTAAGTTATGTATTAATGTTTATATTAATGTATTGATGTTTTATAGATTAATGTATTGATGTTTTATAGATTATGTATTTCATAAACACATGTTTATATTAATGTGTTGATCACTCAGTATATGTTTGCCATCCAATCCACCACCGCACGCCGCCACTCGCACCGACCCTCACACAACACACTATCCCATCCTATCCACCACGCCGTCACCGACCCTCACCACGCCACTCGCACAACACACTCCCCATCCTATCCACCACCGCACCGACCCTCACCACGCCAACGTATACAATTCCTCGTCGTCGTGCCATTGAATTGAATATATATATATATATATATATGTGTGTGTGTGTGTGTGTGTGTGTGTGTGATTGCCGGCCATCGTGCCGTTGAATTTTCTGTTGCTAGGCTTCTGTTAGAGGATGGAGAACCGTGAGTGGATGTACACGGGCCGTAGAGGAAGGAACGATGTCACCACTGAATGGATTAGAAAGACCGATGATTTCGTGGAACGGACATATGGCGAAGCTGCTAAAGGAGCAAGTCTAGTCCCATGCCCGTGTAGCAAATGTGACAACCGGAAAAGAAAACCAAAGAAGGCCATGGTAGAACATATTTGGAAGAATGGATTTACGCCAGGCAAAACTCGGTGGATATTTCATGGTGAAGCGCATCGTACGAGAGAGGAGGTGCTGAGACAACATGTCGAGGATTATGACGCGGATGCGGGGGTAGCAGATATGTTGAACGACTATCAGGAGGCACAGTACATGGGAGGATGTATGGATGACGAGCCAGAGCCGACTGCAAAGGCGTTCTACGACATGTTCGACGCGGCACAGAGGCCCCTTCACGGCCAGACAAAGGTTTCTCAACTGGATGCCATTGGGCGTGTAATGGCGTTCAAGTCGCAGTACAACATGAGTAGAGACGTATTCGATGGCTTGTTGACGGTTATTGAGAGCCTGCTTCCGGATGATCACGTTCTGCCAAAGAGCATGTACGAGGCACAGAAACTCCTTCGTGCACTCAAGATGACGTATGAGCAGATTCATGCTTGTCCGAAGGGCTGTGTGCTATTTAGGAAAGAATACGCGGAGGCAAAGTACTGTCCCAAGTGTACATCATCTAGGTTCATGGAGGTAGACTCTGGTGATGGACAGAAGAGGCAGCTCGACATCCCCTTGACAATCCTACGACACCTTCCGTTCATACCGAGGATCCAGCGTCTGTACATGACAGAGGAATCCGCAAAACAGATGACATGGCACAAAAATGGAAAACGATACAATCCTGACAAGATGGTGCACGCATCTGATGGTGATGCATGGAAACACTTTGATGCCATTCACCGTGAGAAAGTCGAAGAGGCTCGTAATGTACGTGTTGCGTTGGCCACAGATGGGTTCAATCCCTATGGAATGAGCGCTGCCCCGTACACATGTTGGCCCGTGTTTGTTATCCCAATCAATCTCCCCCCTGGTGTGTGCTTTCAAAGGCAGAATATATTCGTGTCGTTGATAATTCCCGGTCACCCGGGGAATAAAATGGGTGTGTACATGGAGCCTTTGATCGATGAATTGGTACGTGCCTGGGAGGAAGGGGTATGGACGTATGACCGAGCTACAAAGACCAACTTCAGAATGCATGTTTGGTACCAGTACTCCATGCATGACTTACCGGCGTATGGGCTATTCTGTGCCTGGTGTGTTCACGGTAAGTTCCCATGCCCAGTTTGCAAGGAAGCTCTCAGGTTCATTTGGTTGAAAAAGGGTGGCAAATATTCGTCCTTCGATAAACATCGACAATTTCTCCCTGCTGACCATCCATTCCGCCTAGACATCAAGAACTTTACGAAAGGTGTCGTAGTGATAGACCGCCCACCTGCAACGATGACTGGTGCCGAAATTCGTCAATAGATAGATGGGCTCGTGGCAAATACAGAAGGTGGTTTTGTGGGATATGGTGAGCACCATATGTGGACACATAAGTCTGGCTTGACTCGGCTCCCCTATTATGACGACCTGCTCCTTCCACACAACATTGGCGTAATGCACACTGAAAAGAATGTTGCTGAGGCACTATGGGCAACAATTATGGACATTCCTGATAAGTCAAAGGATAATGTGAAGGCAAGAGTTGATCTAGCAGTGTTATGTGATAGACCAAACCTAGAGATGAAGCCGCCAAGTGGCGGAAAGACGTGGAGAAGGCCTAAGGCCGATTTTGTCTTAAGCAAGGCCCAGAGGAAGGAAGTACTTCAGTGGATCAAGATGTTGATGTTCCCTGATGGATATGCAGCTAACCTGAGTAGGGGGGTGAACTTATCTACTATGCGAGTCTTAGGGATGAAGAGTCATGACTTCCACATATGGATTGAATGGATCCTTCCTGCGATGGTTCGAGGCAATGTCCCTGAGCATGTCTGGCTAGCACTTTCAGAGTTGAGCTATTTCTTCTGTCAGCTTTGTGCAAAAGAGTTATCTCGGACCGTGGTTGCAGACTTAGAAAGATTGGCACCCGTGTTACTGTGTAAGCTTGAGAAGATATTTCCACCCGACTTCTTCAATCCAATTCAGCATTTGATTCTTCATCTCCCCTATGAGGCACGAATGGGGGGGGCTCGTGCAGGGACGTTGGTGCTATCCAATCGATAGATGTCTAAAGACTATTCGAAAGAAATGTAGAAATAAATGCAAAATCAAGGGTTCCATTGCAGAGGCATACATTCTAGAGGAGGTCTCAAACTTCACAACAACTTATTATGGTGACAATCTGCCGAGCGTGCATAATCCACCCCCTCGTTACAATGATGGCGACAATGAATCGAACCTTAGCATATTTCGAGGCCAACTCGGAAGCGCAAGTGGCTCGACCACCAAGACCCTGACACATGAAGAGTGGCAGCATATCATGCTATACGTATTAACCAACCTTAAAGAGGTGACGCCATACATGGAACAATTCCTTCATGAATTCTAGCGTCAATCAAGGGACCCCACTCCACAGGAATATGACGCTCTTCTTAGAAAGGGTGCGAGAAATGGGTTGCCCGATTTCATTTCCTGGTTCAAACGTAAGGTTCGTGCTTAGTTTGTAAAAGAGATACGTCATTGAACTCAATTTAGCGTCTTTTAACTCGCGAATACTTGCAGGGCCAAAGAGATCCGTCTATGAGTGCCGAGTTGAGACAAGTAGCCAATGGCTTTGCTTATAGGGTCAAGAAATATTCTGGGTATGACGTCAGTGGATACCGTTTTCGCACAACACACTACGACAAAAGTCGGCCCAATCGGAAAACAACGTGTTCTGGAGTCTTTACGTCCGGCCTTGACAATGTCGATTATTTTGGATGAATCGGAGAAATATATGAGCTCAATTTTTATGGTTCCAAACCTCTTACTCCAGTGATATTCAAATGTCATTGGTTTGACCCTCAAGTGACGAGACGGACACATTCTAATCTTGGGATAGTCGAAATTCGACAAGATTCCACCTTAGCAGGAGACGATATCTATATCGTGGCCCAACAGGCCACACAAGTGTATTATCTCCCATATGCGTGCCAAATGAAAGAACATCTTAAGGGTTGGGATGTTGTGTATAAGGTATCGCCGCACGGGAGGTTACCTGTTCCTAACGATGAAGATTACAACTTAGACCCGGACACATATGATGGAGAGTTCTTCCAAGAAGATGGGCTAGAAGGGCGATTTGAGATAGACTTAACTGAAGCTATCGGAATGGACGTAGATATTGAAATGGTTGTTGATGAGGAGGATGATGAGGTGCAAAATGATAATGACTTAGTAATCCTTGAAGGCAATGACATTAATGACGAGGTTGCGTCTTCCCATGGTGTTGAGATTGAAATGCTTGATAGTGATGATGAGAGTTATGATCCGGCTAACCCCGACACATATGAAGATTATTTTTAATCGATGTAATGTTGTATGACTTTTTATTTCGCACCTATTTTTAAATACATCTTTTTATATGTGCTTATTTGTTTACTCTTAATTGCAGGTTGTTGGACAAATATGGTGGGCGGTTGGCTGAGTAGGAGGAGGGGGAGGAGGAGGAGGACGGCGGACAAGGCAGAGCAGGTAGCGCAGCAGCAGGCGGTGGCTCAGGACGACGACGACCAGCAGCAGGACAACGACGACCAGCAGCAGGACACCTCAGGTTCAGGCGGCTCAAGTTTGAGGAGCATCTACCTGCGAGGCCCCGCGAGTCTCCCTTAGCGTCCCATACTTCGGGACAGGCGACCGCTGATTCGGCCGGAAGGGGAGAGGTATGTAACTTTATGTTCTTCATTCTTATTCATATTATGTGTTCAAAATCATAATATAAACTAATACTTTTTATTTATCACTTGGATAGGTCTTGGACAATTTTGGATTATGCTGGGGGACATCGTCGCCCCCCCAATGGCATCCTCGGCCTGCTGTGCAGGGAACACTTCCCTGGACTTGTGGAGTACTGAAAGTTGCCTAGAGGGGGGGTGAATAGGCAAGTTAAAACTTTTTTCAACAAAAACTAGAAGCGAACTGGGTAAATGATCCACAGGGTTCAAAGTAGTAGATCTATGAAGGACACTTCTCAAAATCCACACACCAAAAAGATATAAACAAATCTTTCACGGAATGGTGAGAGAACGAAGAACACAAACAAACACAATGAGCAAGAACACAAGAGACACAAGATTTATCCTGAGGTTCGGTCACACCACCAAGGTGCCCTACTTCCTCGTTGAGGCGCCCACAAAGAGCCGGGTCTCTTTCAACCCTAATCCTCCCTTTGCCGACCACAAAGGTCAAGCCCACACAATAATGTTTGCTCAAACGAGCGGGTAATACAAACTTTCTTGTGGTCTTCCACAAAATTTGGAGACTCACAAGAGACACCTAGTCGTTTAGGAGCTAGAAGCTCCAAGAGTAATGAATCCACAAAGAACTCGATGTAGTACCAAAGCTCGAATGAAGAAGAGTAAGAGAGATTTGGAGATGAAGCACAAAAACCGCAGCTCTCAAACTCACTCAAAGATTTCTCTCCAAAGATTTGAAATGGGAGAGGCAAGAGGTGTGTGAGAGAGAGTGGGAGGTGTTTCTCAGGTTGGGAATGAAGTTTTGTGCGTGCTCTGCTGTGGGGAGAGAGGTAGGTGTGAGTATATATAGGTGGGGCTCCAAAACTAGCCGTTTTTGACTTTTCTGCCCAAAAACCGGTTGAACCGGTTTTCAAAAAGCTGTGCACAACTTTTTGGCTGACACAGCAGACTGGCAGAAAAAAAGTGAACATTGCAAAAACTGGTTGAACCGGTTTTAGAACCGGTTGAACCGGTTTCCACCAGACAAAAACCGGTTGAGTGTCCGGTTGAGTGTCCGGCTGAACCAGTATTTTCAAAAAGGTGAACAGTGCAAAAACCGGTTGAACCTGTTTTAAAACCGGTTGAACCTGTTTTTTCCAAAGAGCAATTTTGGCCAAGATAGACTTTAAAAGGTTGTACTACATACTTTCACTAAGGATTAACAAGGGTAAAATGGAAGTTTTGGATCAAGGATTTTTGAGCTTTAGTACCAACACCAACCTTCTTTTTGGATCCCCCTTGATAGTACGACGATTCCTATACTCAAGTTAAATAAAATATAATTAAGTAAACTCCTTGAGTCATTGGTGTCTCAAGTGTGATTTCTCCATGGTGTTGCTTCATAAGGATCACAAACATCTTTGTCTCACCTTTTGAAGCAAACACAAATCGAGCCTATGACTTGTGCCATTTCACCATATATGAGTTCAAATCATGGCTTCAAGTCACCTTACTGATGCATCAACATGTTGTAACTCTTCATAGCTGATTAGTTCATCGACTTAGTGCAAGTACTCTCTTCTTCACCTTAGCCATGGTACCTCGGTCTATAAGCCGTCGCTTGGCCTTCACCTTCGCTTAGTTCCTCGAAGCCCTTTCCTTGCTATCTTCACCCTATCAAGCCATTCTTGAGTCACATCCTATTGAGCATCCATTGAGAGAATCATTTCTTCAATATTGTGAACCTTGCTTGAATGTCATCTAGATATAACTGCTAAGATCAATCAAGCTCTAGTTTGATTCTCATATATTCATATATGGACTAATAGTAATATGGTTAAGCCAATTCACGATTCCTCATATCTTATTCACTTTAGCTTGACCAATCCTCTTAATCACTTCAACCTTTATTATGATCATATTTATGCATAGTGATTTCTCAGGACTTGTCCATATATTCAAACCAATATAGAGACCATATTATATCCATTTGCATTGTCTCACTGGTTATTTGACCTTGTGTTGAACCTTGTTCACTGATCATTATACACTATTCAAGTATGTTCATCATACTGAATTCCCTGTTCAACACTTAGCAAACTTATTAGACCTTTAAATGTGTTGTTATCCAAATCACCAAAACTCACAAAAGGGATGAATGCACTTTCAATCTCCCCCTTTTTGGTGATTGATGACAACACATTTAAAGCTTAGATAAGATTTGATAAATAAGATTTTGAATCCTATGATATAGTTTCCTCCCCCTAAATATGCGCATTTCAGAAAATACCAGTTTTGTACTCAAATACCAAAAGCACATATTTGGGTCAAAGTATGGAGATAACTTATATCATACTATTCATAGGGTGCAGTGCGTCATAAAATAAACGTGATGTTCATGACATAGTATGCACCAACTTTCTACATCTTATGTTTTTCTTATGGTTCCCCCTTTTTGTTAATTATTTCTCCCCTTTTCAAAAGTCTTCTTACACATAGTTACATAAGACTAAAGGTAAGCTTTAATGCACAATTTCTCCCCCTTTGTCATAAATCTCCAAAAAAAGATATAAAGAGTTTAAAGGATAGAAATTATGATCAATCAAGATTTAAACACACTATCATGAAAAGGGTCCTTATATGGCACAAAGGTAATGGAGAAGTGACATAAAGTGATGTACCTTTGCATTTTACCTTTTCAAGGGGAGTTCCAAACTTATGTTGGATTTATAATTCATTTGCAAGCTCTTGTTGGTATAGTTGTGACATAGGTCCAAGATATCAACTGAATATTGTCATACTAATTGAAAGATAAATCTTGATACCTGGAGTCTAGATGTCACTTAGCATTTTCTTATCATAACAAGAGGCAACATGAAAATTGCACAAGTATGGATTATACAACTAGTGATCATGTTCGAAAAATATCAATTGAAAACCACCAATTGATACAATTTAATAGATAATCAGATCACTAATTGCATATTACACTAAGTTCTCCTCAAGTTTTAGTGCACACATATATATGAATTCAATTGATACCTGTTGAGAGTACTTATTTGCAACTTAAAGTACCATTGGCATAAAAGGAGTATCAATTGAACATAATCATGCAACATAAGAAACATGTGCACTATTTAATCAATTAAGTTCTAGACAGGAGAATCTATAAGCTATGCTACTTCAGATATTTGTAATCCAAAAAGATGTGATACATATTTACCAATTTTAGATGACGTTGGAGTAGCATATACAAGAGAAACTCATTCTCTTATGAAATGTATAGAAGATACATTTATTGGAGCAAAGAATCTTTGATATCCATCAAAATTTGCAGTGGAAGCGATTGTCTTTGCTTGAAGATTCCTTTCTAATTTGAGACTACACACATAATAGACTTGAAAATAAAGTTAGTCTCAAAGATTCAAATTATAGACCATTCTCCCCCAAAATGTGTGCATACAAGTGATGAATACTTGTTTAGCTTATGCACTTGGACTTGTGAGGCCAGGGGATTAAGTTCTAAAATTTAAACCTTGGTATAAATAAAGTATGAAAATATGAAATTGCACCAATTTAAGAAATTACTCATAATCAAACGGTATACTAATAGACATGATATGCAATATTTTAAGCCAAGATTCAAGTGCAACCTTATGATGTGACTTAAGATATTGCATATACATGCATACACTAACTTGTAAGAGCCTAGATACACAAATGTAATACAATAGTTCATGGAGTGACACACCTTTGTTCCATGCCATATGGTCTTCATTATAATCATGAATTTCTATCTTAGCTTTTGATAGGCTTGACATTTTAAAGAGAAACTTATCCTCTTTAAACGATCAAGAGAAACTCATTCTCTTCAAAGAACTACACAAATTCACTAAAAGAAAATGTTAGTCTTTAAGGACACAAGATATAGAATGAGCTCCCCCTAAATGTATGCATCAAGTACTCGAATTACTTGTAACATGCACTTGATTCAATTAAGATTCTTAGAGGAGTTCATCATATATCTTGGTCAAGGCATAATATATTTGAAACAATTGAATTTATGCTAGAGAACACATATCGTTCCCCAATAGAACTAATCCATGGGGTGACATGTGGTAAATATTTGATCATTTCCTTGGAACCACTCATCCTCATTTGATGTTCTCCAAGGTGTGAGACTACAAAACATGAACTTGAAGAAATCATTAGCCTCACAAGATATAGGCTAAACTCTTCCTCAATTTGTGCATGCAAGAGTACACAAAGTACACTTATGCACATTAACAATACGAGGTTAAAGGAGATGTTTGCACTATATCTTGGTTTAACATAACATGCTTTACATAGATGATGAAAATTAAACCAATTAAAAGTTTAAGAACTAAAAGTATATCAATTGAAATCTTGGAGGGTAAAGCATGCTAATATGAACCTCAACCTCATAATGAAGGATATCATATAAATATGTCACTACATCTTCATTATTTGGTTGACAAAAAATATAACTCCCTTCTTGATTCATTGTGATCTCTTTTCTCTTTGTAGTTTCATCCAACCAAGTGATCTTGAACTTCATTCATTTTTTATAGATTTTGAATCCATCTTGAAAGCTCTTGGAAGGACCTCGTTGTAACACTTAGAAAAGAGAGCATTAAAAACACAAGAGAGGGTTTCACAAATGATGATCCTTATATGTGGATGGCAAATGAATCATCATTATTGAAACCCAAAAGGATAGACTAAATTCCTTTAAATTAGTGCACACATATAGTTGATGTCAAAGTTATATGCACTATTGAACATTTTATATTGCAAGGAATTTAACCTATACTATGGTACATCCCACTAAGGATAGAATACTAAAACAACTGAAGGAGAGGAAGTTTTCATACCTTGGCCTCTTATCAACTCCATCTTACTTTAGTTGAATAGTATCCTTTAAGCTTGTGATTTATCCAATTTAATAATAAGCACCATCTCTTAACATAGATTTTCTATGGATAAACTCAACACAAGAGATGGCATTAGTAGCACAAGCACTAGTTTCTTATTTTGCAACCCTTTATATGTGGAAGGCAAGTGTGTTGCTAACATAAAGAAACCTCATAATATGGACTAAATTTCCCTTGAGCCCTTATGCACAATATATTTTGAATGACATGTATAATATTCATGGTTGTTCAATGAAGTCTAAAGGGCTGACTTAATCCATATTATGGTGAGTGTCTAATATGGAATAATAAAATCCAAATTAACTAGATAGAAAATACGTCACATAATTTTGGATTGTTGACCATATGATAATATTCATTCATCTTCCAATTAGACCTTTATTTCATAATCAACAACTGATGTGTATCCTCAAGTGCTTCTTCTTCCTTAGTGGCTACAAAAGTCACAAAAGATATAAGATTTGAAAATAATATGCACTTGAGATTCAGTTGTTACCGCCCTTGCTACTATCTCCAAATATGATTTATACATCCATTATCGAGCACCCAACTTGATCCATTGAAGGAGTGATCCTGCAAAACAAGTTTAAGCTTCATATCTTGGTACCCAATTTGAATTGGGTCCTTTGAGATTAGTAGTAAGAGCCTTGAGTACCCACACAATCCTTATTGTGGCCTTTCTCTTTGTGTAGGCACCCACATATACTTGACAACCATCTTACATGGTTTCAAGTCAATATTTAATCACACAGATAAAAGCAAGAGTTAAGAATAGGAGTCTTTTCTCCTTTTCTTGATACATTGTTGTGTTGCCTTCTCGATGATGAACCTAGCTTGACCTTGGGTGCACCTAGCTTATCAAGGTTAGTCACACAAGCATTCATAACATGAAGACAAGTTATGCATGGAATTTACAACTTAGTGATCCAATTCAATGTGAAGCATATGGATACCGATTTAAGTAGATTTCTAAGATATGAAAATACGGGTTTCCAAATTTTAGAGAGAATGGATCACTAATTGTACCTTTTACAGTTTAAAAATCATATCCATGTTAGTGCATATGTATGTCATGAATATCAACAAAAAGATTCTTATGCACTTTTAGATTTAACGATAAGGGAATTTTAAACTGCATCAAGAGTAGCTATTTAGAAAACAAAGATTACAATCCATATGAATAAGATACAAATTTACCATTTTGGATTGTCTTAGTATAGCTTACTCAAGGGAAACTTATTCTTTACGACACAAGATATATATAATGTGCTCCCACTAGATATGTGCATCAAGTATTTGAATGACTTATCAAATGCACTTTCAATTCAATGAAGATTCTCAAGAGGAGTACATTACATATATTGGTCAAGGCATGAAAAATTTGCAATGAATTAACTTATGCCTAAGAATACTTACCACCATATAGAATGTACCATTTGTTATATCAATTGAAAGATCTTACTATATGAGATGGTGTCATCTAAGTATTTTTCTTTTCTTCAATTGTGGAGACTTCCTTCTTTAGCTTGTTATCTCTTTTCCTTTTAAAACTAGTAAAAAGCACTTTGAAAAGAGGTATTAGTAGTATAATGAAGTATTTAATGAATGATGATATTTATATATGAATGTCAAATAAATCATCATTTATGAGGCATAAAGGCATAAATTAAATTCCTTTTAAATTAATGCACATGGATGAGTGAATTAATAATATGCACCAATTTACAAATTTAAGCCAAAAGGAATTTAACCTTCATATTGACATTTCTTTCCATAAAATAGATTATTACCAATTGAAAGAATGCCACTTGGAAGGAACTACTATTGATCAACTACCAATTGAAGCAATTTGTTCCATACCTTTGCCTTGAGCATTCCTAATCTTTCTTTTAGGTGAAGATTAACCTTTAAAGCTTGTGATTTTATCAATTGAAAGAGCACAATCTCTACTTATGAATTTCCACGAAATATCTTAAAAGAGATTGTATTACGAAATATCTTAAAAGAGATTGTATTAGTAACACAAGCAATAGTTTCCTATTTAGCAACCTCTAGTATATGAATGACAGGAAGGTTACTAAAACAAGGAAACCTCATGATATGAACTAAATTACCCTTACAAGCATCATGCATAACATCAATTGTAAAAAAGATGAAAGTAGTGTGATTATTTAATTAAGTTTTACATGGCAAGTTTAATTCATAGCATGGTGAGTGATTAATGTAGAAGACTCAAAACCAATTTAAACAAGAATGAATACTTCACATAGTATTGGTTCAATCTTCTTTGAATGTTGAATGGCACACTCCATTTGGGAAACACATTCTCATGTTGTGAAACTACATAAATCACTTAGATAAAAACATTAGTCTCACAACTCTAGTCATATAGAGAATTTCCGTTTTGGTAAGTGCTTTAAGAATTCGAATTTCTTACTTAGCACTCTATTCATTTAAGAACATGGGATAATCCTCTTTATGTCTAGGTAATGGCAATAATACCATAATCAATTTGAAATATGCCACAAGATACATACAATCAATTTAAAGCATGTAGATTGTCACAATATAAAAATATGAACTTGCAATCTACCATATAATTAGATCCTTTCCAAAGCAAGGTAAAATCTTTTAAGTTCATTCTCAAGTGCTTCATTTTTCCTATGTGGCTACAAAAGACACAAAGGAATATACCAATTAAAAGCAATGTGCACTTAAGAATTAATTGTTACCATCCTTTGAATATCACTTGGTTGTAGGCCTTTTGCTTGATTCCCACAAAGGTTAATCCTTATTCCCTACAACACAAGTTCTTGCTAGAGATGAATATGAAGTTAGTGATATAGCTCAATTCATCTTTGGGTCAATCTTAAAGGATAGACAATGTAAGATTGATAGCTTGAGATAAGAATTGAGTTGAACCGCTCAAGCACCCCAAAGCTTCATATCATCTCTAGGTACCTGCAAAACTTATTAAGTACATTTTGGTACCCATTTTTGGATGGGTCCACCAAGGTTAGCTAATAAGTACTTAGGAACCCAAATGGCCTTTGTGCTAGTTTTAGGTGAACTAATTTCCTTTCTAGCACAAGTGTCATTTTTGGGTCTCCTAAGCGAGTATGAATGAATTGACATGGTAGGCTTAGGATACTTACTCATGGGACAATCCTTGCAAAGGTGTCCCTTTCTTCGGCAAGTGTAGCAAATATGATTTTTAATTTTGCAAGACTCCTTCTTGCCTTGCTTCTTGTTTGCTACATGGTTAGTGAGCCTCTTTCTTTCCAAATTTAAGCCACTATCTTTTATGTAGGGACATGACTTCATCTCATGTCCCTTCTCATGACATTGATAACACTTTCTAGTGCATCTTCTCTTATTTGAAAGAGTGGCTTGTTTGTTACCTTGTGTGGAGCATGTGGAGGCGTGGTTGAGGCACTTGTCATGAGCTTTGTCTTTCTTCTCTTGATGTTTGCTCATGCCTTTCTTGGAAAGCTTGATATTCTTTTGAAGGGGTTTTGTGCATGCTACGGTTGTCCCCTTCTCAAGCTTTTTCACCATATTATCACGGTTATCTTGAGAAGGTTGAGCATGACATTTTCCCTTCAATTGAGTCAAGCTCCTTTTTAGCCTCTCATTTTCTTCCTTGAGCTCATTGTTTTCTTTTGCATAGGAAACATTACTTGTTCCTGAAAATTATAGCTCAATGGAAGATTGGCTTTCTTGAGAGCAACATTTGTTAGCACATGATAATATAGTTTCTATATGAGTACATGTGCATATGTGAGGTTGGTATGATTTCAAATTAGTTAACACAACCTCATGAGCCATTTCTAACATGATATGTGAATCCATAAATTTATTATGAGAGCACACAAGCTTATCATGTTTTTCTTGCAAAGCTAGATTTTCAATATTTAGCTTTTCTACCGTGTTCTTGAGCATAGCATTTTTATTTTCTAATTGAGCAATATATGATGAATGATTAATAGCTTTAATTTGCTCAATTGAAATGTCTTCATACCTTTGGACCAAATCATCATGAGAGCACTTTAGCTTCTCATTCTCTTTGGTCAACTTCTCCAAGTCTTTGATTTTTTCGATGAGGATATCTTCTTGCTTATGAAGCATTTCCTTTTGTTCTTCCGCTCTTTTCATGAGTTTGAGCAAGCTCATCCGGTTCTTCTTGCTTAGTTGAGCGAAGAATTTTTGAAGATCTTCCTCATCTTCACTATCACTTTCTTGCTCCTCCTCATCCTCACTTTCGCTTTCACTGTCACTCCCATTAGCAATAAAGCACATATGAGAAGTGGATTTGAAAGACGAACCTTGTGAAGAGGTGGATTCGTCGTTTGGTCTCCATCGATTATTTTCTTCTTCAATTTTGTTCTTTGCCTCATCTTCCTTCATTTTGAGGAACATCCTTTTGGCTATTCTCATGGCAAGATCTATTGCCCTAGGATCAACATCTGCAACAAAAGATGAAGTCGAGGCAACCTCAACTTTTTCAAGCTTAGAAGCACTTTCGTTTCTTAGTCCCCCCGACATGATCTTTCCTCACGCGGTTAAGCATTAGAACGAGGATTAGGCTCTGATACCAATTGAAAGTTGCCTAGAGGGGGGGGGTGAATAGGCAAGTTAAAACTTTTTTCAACAAAAACTAGAAGCGAACTGGGTAAATGATCCACAGGGTTCAAAGTAGTAGATCTAAGAAGGACACTTCTCAAAATCCACACACCAAAAAGATATAAACAAATCTTTCACGGAATGGTGAGAGAACGAAGAACACAAACAAACACAATGAGCAAGAACACAAGAGACACAAGATTTATCCCGAGGTTCGGTCACACCACCAAGGTGCCCTACTTCCTCGTTGAGGCGCCCACAAAGAGCCGGGTCTCTTTCAACCCTAATCCTCCCTTTGCCGACCACAAAGGTCAAGCCCACACAATAATGTTTGCTCAAACGAGCGGGTAATACAAACTTTCTTGTGGTCTTCCACAAAATTTGGAGACTCACAAGAGACACCTAGTCGTTTAGGAGCTAGAAGCTCCAAGAGTAATGAATCCACAAAGAACTCGATGTAGTACCAAAGCTCGAATGAAGAAGAGTAAGAGAGATTTGGAGATGAAGCACAAAAACCATAGCTCTCAAACTCACTCAAAGATTTCTCTCCAAAGATTTGAAATGGGAGAGGCAAGAGGTGTGTGAGAGAGAGTGGGAGGTGTTTCTCAGGTTGGGAATGAAGTTTTGTGCGTGCTCTGCTGTGGGGAGAGAGGTAGGTGTGAGTATATATAGGTGGGGCTCCAAAACTAGCCGTTTTTGACTTTTCTGCCCAAAAACCGGTTGAACCGGTCCCAAAACCGGTTGAACCGGTTTTCAAAAAGCTGCGCACAACTTTTTGGCTGACACAGCAGACTGGCAGAAAAAAAGTGAACATTGCAAAAACTGGTTGAACCGGTTTTAGAACCGGTTGAACCGGTTTCCACCAGACAAAAACCGGTTGAGTGTCCGGTTGAGTGTCCGGCTGAACCAGTATTTTCAAAAAGGTGAACAGTGCAAAAACCGGTTGAACCTGTTTTAAAACCGGTTGAACCTGTTTTTTCCAAAGAGCAATTTTGGCCAAGATAGACTTTAAAAGGTTGTACTACATACTTTCACTAAGGATTAACAAGGGTAAAATGGAAGTTTTGGATCAAGGATTTTTGAGCTTTAGTACCAACACCAACCTTCTTTTTGGATCCCCCTTGATAGTACGACGATTCCTATACTCAAGTTAAATAAAATATAATTAAGTAAACTCCTTGAGTCATTGGTGTCTCAAGTGTGATTTCTCCATGGTGTTGCTTCATAAGGATCACAAACATCTTTGTCTCACCTTTTGAAGCAAACACAAATCGAGCCTATGACTTGTGCCATTTCACCATATATGAGTTCAAATCATGGCTTCAAGTCACCTTACTGATGCATCAACATGTTGTAACTCTTCATAGCTGATTAGTTCATCGACTTAGTGCAAGTACTCTCTTCTTCACCTTAGCCATGGTACCTCGGTCTACAAGCCGTCGCTTGGCCTTCACCTTCGCTTAGTTCCTCGAAGCCCTTTCCTTGCTATCTTCACCCTATCAAGCCATTCTTGAGTCACATCCTATTGAGCATCCATTGAGAGAATCATTTCTTCAATATTGTGAACCTTGCTTGAATGTCATCTAGATATAACTGCTAAGATCAATCAAGCTCTAGTTTGATTCTCATATATTCATATATGGACTAATAGTAATATGGTCAAGCCAATTCACGATTCCTCATATCTTATTCACTTTAGCTTGACCAATCCTCTTAATCACTTCAACCTTTATTATGATCATATTTATGCATAGTGATTTCTCAGGACTTGTCCATATATTCAAACCAATATAGAGACCATATTATATCCATTTGCATTGTCTCACTGGTTATTTGACCTTGTGTTGAACCTTGTTCACTGATCATTATACACTATTCAAGTATGTTCATCATACTGAATTCCCTGTTCAACACTTAGCAAACTTATTAGACCTTTAAATGTGTTGTTATCCAAATCACCAAAACTCACAAAAGGGATGAATGCATTTTCAAGTACGCCGGAGTGACGGGCCCAGCCTTCACCTTCGACCACTACGCCGTCGCTCCCGATGCAGTAGACCGGGACGGCCTGGAATTCAATAACAAGGCAGAGCGGGTGAAGCAAGAGCTGTGGGTAAGTCTTAGTATAATGTAAAATATGTCGCATTCGTTGCAAATTCTTGAAATAATGTATGGATACATCGTTTTTGTATGCAGGATTTCTTCAGATGTGATGCTGGATACGAGGCTAGGGCGGATGTGGTGGCCACCACGAGCTGTAAGAAGCTCGTCATGGACATGCACTATGAGGCCCGAATCCAGGCCATCATCACCTACCACGGCTCCGTCCTTGGGGAGAGGGTGACCAAACCTCAAGCCCGAACCATGTCGTTGACCAGGGAGCAGTACCTGCAGGTAAAGTCATGCATGTTTGGTACCGGTACTCAATGCATGAATTTTATTTTATCTTCTGATATGCACTTTACGTGTTTACTTTGGAGATGATTCCATATTAGTGTGTCGCACATCCTCTGTGCTGGGAGCAGATGGTGGATAGGTGGTGTTCGGCTGAGTGGGACGAGGCGCACACCGCTAGCCGGGAACGGCGTTTGATGATGCAAAGCCCCTCCCACCACCAAGGCAGCCGGAGCCTAGGCCAATATGCCGAAGCATGGGTACACCATCTTTTTTATTTAGATATATAGCACTGAGTTAGATATTATTTCTAACTATCTCGTTGGTTTTCGTTGCAGTCGGCGTCACATGGTGGCCGGCCTTGCTCCACCTTCTCGGCCTATGCTATGGCCCATAAGGGTAAGGCGTCGTCCGACGTCACCTACAACCCGGATGACGGGCCCGAGGCTTACACCAACCCCGCCGTCTACAGCCGCCTCCATGACTACACCGCCATGGCGCAGGAGGTCCATGGCCCAGACTATGATCCGAGCACCGAGCCGATCGACCCCGATGTGCTCATGAGGGTCCGAGGAGGCAAGAGACATGGGCGGTACTGGATTGCCGACGGGGCAATTGATTCGTCCTCCACTCCCACTCTGTCTCAGGTGAGAGCAAGGAGCACAGGCTCGAGTCCAGCCATACAACCTCGGCACGACAGCTCACAGCATCACATACAACAACTCGAGGTTAGTGCTTCTGTAACTCGTCCTTCCTTGAGTTATATACCTACTCTTTGAGTTACTATAACGTTTACTTGTAATATTATAGACCCAACTAGAAGAAGAGAGGAGGGAACGTCACGAGATGGAGGCGAGGATGATGACGGAGCAGGAGGCGGAGCGCCGGGCAGATCATCAGAGGATGGCGGAGATGTTCCAGTACATGCAGAGCCTTGGCGCCGCACAGGGCATCGCTCCGCCACCTCCATTGTTCCCTCCAGTTGACCCTGCTCTCTTCCACACTCCTGTGAGTATCAAAATTGTAGTTAGATGTTTGTAATGCATCTGGTATAACACATGCAATCTCTTCTCTGTGCAGGGCCAATCTGCGGCGGCATCCAACAACCCTCCGGAAGGGTTCAACCCAACGCAGCCCCGGTCAAGCCGCCCACCTCCATGAGTGTTGTGTTTTCATTGTTTTAGACTTCAGAACTTGTGTATAATACTTATGTCTGTGTTTGATACTTATGTGAGAGCTTGCGACGTTTGAGACTTATGTTTGTGTTTGATACTTGTGTTGAACACTAATGTTTGTGATGGATATTTATGTTTGTGGTGACGGTTTTATGTTTGTGTTGGTTATTTATGTTTGTGATGATATCTGTGATGTATATATGTGATATATATGTGATATCTTTTGTTTGTGTGGATGGAATACAAAAAACAAATAAAAAAGGTATATACTGGTCACTTTGCCGAGTGTAACACTCGGCAAAGAGGCTCTTTGCCGAGTGTCAGGGTCATAACACTCGGCAAAGAGCAAAAACCTGGGCACCGGTTTAGTGACTTTGCCGAGTGTTATGTCGCTGGCACTCGGCAAAGAGGCAGGCTTTGCCGAGTGCCGCACAGAACACTCGGCAAAGAGCCTGACATAGAGACCCTCCCTGGCGGGCTCTTTGCCGAGTGTCCGAGAGGGCACTCGGCAAAGATGTATTCTTTGCCGAGTGCTTCTGGGAAGACACTCGGCAAATTTTTCTCCTTTGCCGAGTGCTCCCTGGCACTCGGCAAACCTCTTTGCCGAGTGTCCGAGAAAAAGTACTCGGTAAAGAAGGCTTTGCCGATGTACTGTTTGCCGAGCTTTTTTTGCCGAGTGTTTTAGGGGTTTTGCCGAGTGCTTCGGGCACTCGGCAAAGCGCCCGTTTCCGGTAGTGGTCGCTGGCAGAGGTTGAATGGCCGTAGAGCCCGTAGGTGGCGTTGTAATAAATACTTAACATATATATTTGTCTGTAGTCTATCATCAGAAGTGTAACCATCAGTTACCCTTTCAATCTAGTACACGTCCAGTATTTCTAATTCATCTCGGACCCGTTTCCGAAGGCTCATGCCGAAGCATCCGCGAAAGAACGCAACAGACCGGCCTGACAGTTTGGCAAATGCGGCATCCCGTTGGTTTTAACGCTATTGCTAGATAACGTAACACACACATACAGACACAGTGGCCCAGTGCGGACACAGCCTAACTCTCCGCGGCACGATTGGCCTGCAAATGTAATACGAAAGCAGCGAAGAACTATCTGTCATCTGTTCATGTTCATCGCGCACTCTTGTAGCCGTGTAGTGCTCTTCAGATCAGCACTCGGATCGTCACCTTAGCTTTCAACCGAGATCTGTGATACAGAAACAACAGAGAACTATCGTCACAGTTAAACTTAAACACCAGGGTTCATTAATTCCTCAGTTTGCAGCATCAGGGTTTAGTCGTCTGAGTATACATGATCTCAGAGCTGTTGGCTGATCGATGAAAGGTGTCGTTTGTACTACAGTGAAAATGTCGAATGTGTAACAGCTGCTGCTATGTCTCTCTTCGGTTTAGTCTAACGAGGATCGATGGATACGGACGTATGTATGCATACATATCATGCACGTACTGGTTGATCCGAGTACAAAACAATTGGGAGCTAGGTTCGAAGTACTATATATATTATAAGCAAAAGCATTCTATCCTATGATGTAAACAATATAAAGAAATACTAATCATGATGTTGAGCGAAAGTGGACACGAACGAAGAATAGATGATCAGACAACATTTAGTGACTTATCAAGTTGTGATGGATTCTTTCTCCCCTATTTCATTAGACTATATATCCTACTAATAATATATAGCCGTAACTCGGGAGTGAAGAGAACGAAGGTATGTAAAGGACCATAAACCTCTTCGCCGGGAGCTTGTTTACGGCTCCCCAGGCGGCGGCGGCGGCGATGCGGCAGGCGCTTCCAATTCCAACACGGGCGGCGGCGCCTTCGCCTCGCGCTTCACAGCGGTCCGGCGAGGCGCCCGCCGCCAGCCGCACCACCATCGCGGGGCCAGCCTCGTGCAGTCGTACCGCTCGTCGGGCCCCTCGGCGTGGCCCGCGCACACCCGGCCGAAGACGCAGGACAGCAGGGTGAGCACCACGACCGCGACGAGCACCCCGAAGAAGGTGCCCATGGACGACCCCGAGGAGCTGTGCAGAGGCTCGCCGCCCGCGGCAGAGCCCTGGTAGCCGTAGCCCGGCAGAGGCGTGACCGTCGCCGGCATCGTGGGCGCGCTGGTGGAGCTCGCCGCCATCGTCGCATTCGGAGCACACGATGTAACAGTGGTGGGTGGTGGGTACTGGGTAGTGACTGCCCCACTGGCTGAGTGCTTCAAGTCGTGCTTGCAGTTGCAGGCGGCCCAGCTGCTTTGTGAGCCGGCGACGTGTCCAAGGATTAGAGGAGCGGCGCGGTAAAGCTCAGGGAGAAAGCCTGCAAGGTATGCTTTTCTGTTGATCGCGGCAGTGGAGATCAACATGGAAAGGGTGCTTGGTGAGATGGTTGGTGTAGTACTTTGGTAGCCGCCCATGCTACACAAGAACGCGCGCGTCTGAATACTCTGAGGGGCGAGGACACTGTTTTGAAAAGGTGGTAAAGAATGTGAGGAAAACCAAGAGGAAGTGCACGCCAAATATATAGACACGGTGTTGGGATCATTTGGTTGCGGATTGGTTCCAAGAGACCGCTTCTAATTTATTGTTGTTTAGACTGGTTCTATGTAGAACAGTGACTCTAAAAGAAGGAAAATTATGCTTAAAAGTTCAATCATCATACTCCTCAAAATCTTTCAGACAGAGCCAGTATAAAACCAATCTATTCTAATTGGCTCTGAAACCAAACACTACCTTATGCTACGGAATTTGTTGGTCACTTGTTCTCAAATGCTATGAATCAAGAAGAAGACAACACAATTGTTAATTATTAGGTACCTTCGTCTTCCGAAGCACTACTTCCATAAGGACGTAATGCTCATCGGACGAAGGTCATGAAGGACATGCCTTCATCATTTAGTATGTCAACATGAATGCGAGAGGACGAAGACAGTAATTGCATCTCATTAATTCCTTCATATTCGCATTCTATAAAACATGTATGAATATCAACAGAATTCATATTACATTGATACCTTCGGCTTGCTCGAAGGTGAAGACGCGAGAGAGTGATTACAATTCAGCGTGAACATTACGGTACTACCGTTCACCTATTTATAGGCACGGGACACAGCCCGGATGAAATTACATTTATGTCCTTGTCATCCATCTACAATCATAACACAAAACATTGAGGACTAAGTAGTCTTTATCCTTTTCGATCATCGTTATACTTGGTCTTCGTCATCACATCAAGCCGAAGTTCTGTGGCTATAGCTGAGAGCATCTAGAGGGGATGAATAGGTGATCCTGCGAATTTCAACACTAAATAGCCAACGCTTGGTTATGAAATATTAGTGCAATTAAAACCAAGTTGCTCAAGTGTGAATTCTAGAAGAAAGCCAATCACAAATAAGATGGACACAAGACGCAGTGATTTATCCCGTGGTTCGGCCAATGCCTACTTCCACGTTGTGGTGACCTCCTTCGGTCAAGGATTGCACTCAATCCCTCTCAAGTGATCCAATGATCAACTTTGAGTACCACAGCTATCTTCCTTAGTAATCTTTCTCCCGTTTGCGAGGAATCTCCACAGGTTGGAGCCTCTCGCCCTTATAAGTTTATCACACGAGAAACACAATAGTAAGTGAGGGAGAGTAACACACGCAAGACTCAAATACACAGCACACACACGCACACAAGCCAAGACTTGGGCTCGAAACACAGCACAGAGAGTTCACAACTCAAACGAACCTTAAATCACTGACACAATCGATCAAATGCGTGGAGGCGGAGTCTGGGAGTCTTAGGATGCCTAGTGAATGCTTGGTGTACTGCTCCATGCGCCTAGGGGTCCCTTTTATAGCCCCAAGGTAGCTAGGAGTCGTTGGCGATCAACT